>OX465109.1:12975399-15487899 GCA_949987565.1 Luidia sarsii | reverse complement strand
AACCCTAACCCCATCCACCCAACCCTAACCCCATCCACCCCAACCCTAACCCCATCCACCCCAACCCTAACCTCATCCACCCCAACCCTAACCCCATCCACCCCAACCCTAACCCCATTCAACCAAACCCTAACCTCATCCACCCAACCCTAACCTCATCCACCCAACCCCAACCCCATCCACCCAACCCTAACCCCATCCATCCCTACCCTAACCCCATCCAACCTAGCCGTAACCCCATCCAACCCAACCCTAACCTCATCCACCCCTACCCTAACCCCATCCAACCTAGCCATAACCCCATCCAACCCAAGCCCTAACCCCATCCACCTCAACCCTAACCTCATCCACCCAACCCTAACCCCATCCACCCCAACCCTTACCCCATCCAACCCAACCCTTACCCCATCCAACCCAACCCTAACCCCATCCAATCCAACCCTAACCTCATCCACCCAACCCTAACCCTATCCAACCCAACCCTTACCCCATCCACCCCAACCCTTACCCCATCCAACCCAACCCTTACCCCATCCAACCCAACCCTAACCCCATCCAACCCAACCCTAACCCCATCCAACCCAACCCTTACCCCATCCACCCCAACCCTAACCCCATCCAACCCAACCCTTACCCCATCCACCCCAACCCTAACCCTATCCACATCTTTCTTTATAGAACAATCCTAGCATCACCCAAGGCAATACACTTCCTATCAATCCTGCATCCATCTTTCAAGTGTCTTACACTGTCTGTCACCGTGTGTTGCAGGAAACCTTGGACTCCCTGTCTGAGATCTATGAGAGGCTGCAGGAGGAAGACATGTGGGCAGGACTGTGGCAGAAACGCTGCAAGTTTCCTGAGACATCTACTGCCATAGCGTATGAGCAACAGGGCTTCTATGAGCAAGCACAGGCTGCTTATGAAGGGGTAGGTTACTTTACTCCACTGCTGTTCCATGTGCAGCTGCTTATGAAGGGGTAGGTTACTTCACTCCACTGCTGTTCCATGTGCAGTTGCTTATGAAGGGGTAGGTTACTTCACTCCACTGCTGTTCCATGTGCAGTTGCTTATGAAGGGGTAGGTTACTTCACTCCACTGCTGTTCCATGTGCAGCTGCTTATGAAGGGGTAGGTTATTCACTCCAATGCAAAAAGTGAGCTAAAAAGTCACTCAAAGTTAAGGGCTAAGGAAAGAAGGAAATAGAGAGAAACTCAGGAAGGCTGGTGATAGGAATTGACATTCCTTTTATAAAGGGCAAGATCGTAGGCAGGGGGAAAGCAAGAACCAGAAAGGGAATTCCAGATGGAGGCAGAACGAGGGAAGAAGCTGTTCCGATACCTCTCCGTTCACTTTGGGATTGACAGAATGTGAATGAATGAAATGAAATGAAATGAAAGAATGAAATGACAAAGGATGAATGAAATGGAGACAAACCTGGAGCCTGATATGAGCCGTAAGCTGGGTTTTGTTTTGAAATACCGTTAGAGCTTCTTGTGAGTGAGTGTCTGTACATGTATAGAGGTTTTTCACATGTCCTCACCCGACTGCCAGAGGCTAATTAGCATGTCTGCAGGAGCATTCAAATCCGCGGAAGCAAATATGGAATCTGAGTATTACTATAGGAGAGATTTTGGAATAGAGCCTCTTGTGAGTGAGTGTCTGTACATGTCTATGTGCTGTGTGTAGGTGATGGCCAAGGCCCGTGCAGAGCACAATGCGGGCCCAGCAGCCCCTGCAGTCTTCTCTGAGTACCAGCTATGGGAGCAGCACTGGGTGCGCTGCTCACGGGAGCTCAGCCAGTGGGACCTACTGATGGACTACGGCAACGCCAAGGGCCAGACCAACCCTCACCTAGTGCTGGAGAGTGCCTGGAGAGTGCCCAACTGGAGTGCCATGAAAGAGGCCTTGGCCCAGGTAGGTCTCATCCGTAGAGCTCTATACATTACTAGAGTGCGCAATCATTGGGTGACTTGTGCCGACAAGGGGACTGCGACGCCATTACCAAAGAGTGCATGGATCTCTAGGGGGAAAACTCATTTATAGAGCTCTATGGGGAAAACTCATTTATAGAGCTCTATGGGGAAAACTCATTTATAGAGCTCTATGGGCAAACTAGACACGACGCATCTGAGACTGCACGCGTACGCGTACACGTGCACCAGCGTTCGAACACACACGCACGTACATGTACACGTACATGTAGAATGCGTATATTACGTGCGGTTGCCACTAACATCTGGGTAGTTTTTGCCCTCTTAGGCAATGGCAGATGCGCATCCATGTCGGCACACGTTTGTACCGCGCGTTGATATGGGACTCTAGTTTATTTATAGAGCTCTATGGTCTCATCTCATGAATGACAGCAATAGCATGCTCACTTAGCAAACTTTTTTCCTAATCTCATCAGGCAATGGGCAAAGCACTGAGCACTCAGTGTTTATCACGTTGAGCAGGGCAAACCCTCATTGAATTACATTCTCCTCGATGCAAACATCTTGTTATATCTATGATGCAATGCGATACCCGCCGCTATACATTATTCGAATCCACTACACGGCCTCGACCAGCTCTGTGGTCAAGTGGTTAAGACATCTGCACTCTAAAGCAGGAGTCTCAGGTTCAGATCCCGCCCGAGCTGCCTGAAGTTTTTCATCGGCCATCGGGCAAATCACTGAGCACTGAGTGTTTATCACTTCAAGCAGAGCAAACCCTCATTGAAGCAAATAAGTTTACGGTGATGCCATGTACAACAATTTTTTTTATTTTTTTTTCCGGACAGTGTGCTCTGTCCATCAGACAGACAAAGAGACAGACAGACGGATAGAGCACACTCTCGGAAACTTAGAGAGAAACCCTCCGGTTGGTTTCAGAACCACACTCACTCACAAAAGAGATTTTCGTATATCGTGTCACTCTTTAGTAGTACCACTACCATGCGTAGCCTGAAGTCATATTATGAAGAATGTGAAGAATCTTGATTGATTGCAGTGTTGTATCAGAGCATCACACAAATGATGCACATGGATTAGCCACATGAATAACCATAAACATATCCTGACACAGTCACAGCTGGATGTGACAATCCTGGCAGGACCTTTTCTCATCAGTAGAATCCATGTTGTGTTGTCTTAGGTGGAGCAAAGCTGTCCCCGTGAGATGAACTGGAAGGTCAATCTGTATCGAGGCTTCATAGCGATCTGTCATCCGGAGGAAAAGAACATCACACTGGTAATGCAATCTATTCTTTGGATCACTTTGATGATTTTTGTTTATCACTTTAAATCTTCAATATGATCAGAGCCAAGAATTGACCGATTGCTCCCGATTGACTGATCAAACAATAACAAAACATGGCGGCCCCCATATCAAGGTGCCGCTGTCGTAAAGTATGTGACGATTGTCGCACTTGTTTGCTTGATTAAGGCCTTTCTTTCTCAAAATCTGTGAAGAATATACCAAACCAGAATACCCAGTCACGGGATGACATCGCGCAATTGGTCTATTCATGGATGGCATTTTTCTGAAGATCTCTCTGGTTATTGCTTCATAGAAAACTGTCCCGTAAAGTCCCGCACAGGAAAGAATTTCCTCATGTGCATGGATGTTTAAAAAAAAAATTAAATCATGGATTATGTTTTGGTGTGTACCATGTGTTGTAATTTGATTAGCTTTTATGTATCTGTTGAATTCAGTTCAGTAATCAAAGTGAACAAATGCAATCTATGCGTGGTTTGAAGCTAGGTTTTGTGCAAGTTATGGGTTTGTGTGGTGTGTCTCTGGTGAGTGAAAACTCAATGTTTGGGCCAGGAGTGATGTGGCAGTCCTGTGGAGAGTGAGTTGAACTCAAGTGGTGAGCTGGTTTCTGAGATGCAACCAGCTTCCCTATCAAGTCCGACACTAGCGAGCTTTCATTTTATGACGGGAGAAATCTTTTATGGTAATTGGAGCTGAGCATTGATCTTTGCTTATGGGACAATCTGCAAGTCGCAGTACCGCTTAAATTTTGGACCGTTGTGAGGGGAATTAGTGTCCGGTCCAAAATAGAGCTTGGAGCAGTCACTGTGCACATGGCGCGCCACACACACACAGGTGTAATTTGAGATACTAAGGGCAGTGAACAGACCAAAACTGCTTCTGTACAAGATCACAGATTTTGATGCAGGAATGCTCACGGTCTGTTAAATCACCTGTACTGTGTGCTCTCCAGTGTAAAACGAAATCTCGCTACTCTCTCCTGAGGATGGTCAGAGCATCCTGGTCTAAACATTGATTGCTCATGCACCGGTTCTTCTCAGACCTACACCTCTTCTTAGATGACATTCACATAGATCCATGTGCTGGCTTATCATTGCTGCGGACCGGTTGTTGTCTTGGCCCGTAGATTGAGCGTCTGGTGGAGATATCCAGCACCCAGGCCATCAAGGAATGGCGCCGTCTGCCCCACTACGTCATCCAGGCGCACACGCCTCTCTTACAGGCAGCACAGCGCATCATTGAGCTCCACGAGGCCTCCCAGATACACCAGGGACTGCAGCCTGCCAACCTAGGCCGCAACCAGAGCCTGCACGACATGAAAGCCATAGTTAAGACATGGAGGTACACACCCAATAAATGAAGAACCATACCCCCGGTACAACCATACCGATTTCTGTATCCTTGTGGAGACATTGCTTTGTTATTGTGCAGTATACAACCGTGTGAGATACGATGTTTTAAAAATGCTCCCATTTCAACCACATTCACTTTCCTGGGTAGAAATTTGGACTGTCTGTCCCTTATATATAACACCTCAGTTTGCCTCTGAGGAAGGTCCTACTAGGATCGAAACGTCAGGCCCACTAAATGTTAAGATTTGCATTTTGGTAATTTTAGTCTGTTTGCAGTTTGCAACATTTTTGTATAGCACTTAAAATTGCGACGGATTCTTACCCAAGTCATCACAAATTTCCTGTTTTTGAATGATTTCCAAAATCAGTTTTGTGAAAACCTTGTGGAGACCTACCAGTATACACCTTTACAATTTCCCCATTGAGATCTACTTGTAGGATCCTGCTAGGATCAAAACGTCAGGCCCTCTTTTGAGATTTATGTATTGCAGCTCATTTTAGTCAGTGAGCAGTTTGCAACCGTTTTTGTATACGAGACATAAATTGATTTCAGTGTGTTTGAATTAAGAGTAATTTGTCCTGTTTTTGTATCATTGAAAGGAATCGTCTTCCAATGGTGTCTGATGACCTGACTCATTGGAGTGATATCTTTATGTGGAGACAGCATCATTACCAGGCTATTGTCAGTGCCTATGACAACCTGAATTCACAAGAAATGGTATGCTCATTATTATATACATAATGCCTTCCACATTTTGATAAAGGTTTTATTTCAGATAAATTTTCTTATCGGTCAAAAATCTTGCTTTAATACTAGATAAAAGTCATTTAAATGCATTTTTATAGAATTTTAAAAAAGAAACATGTATGAAACATAAAAAGAAGCATGTATGTTATTACCTTATGTATATCACAAATATGAAATCATTTGAAAGTATATTTTTGTCTAAATAATTCTGAGATTATGAAATTGGGAAATGCCTAATTTGTAAGGCCAATGCTGGTCAATTAGCTACAGCTTTTGTCAAATTATTTGTCATCCAAGATGTCTGCTATTTCCATTGATTTGGATTCTTTACAGAAGAATCGGAGCGGTCTTGAAGTCAGCCAGACTCCAAGGGGCTCCCTTGCCAAAGAGGTAAATGGTGCCTGTGTATTGTCAGATCCTTCAAACCCAATCCAAGATATGGTCAAGTCTAACTCGGGCCTTTCTCCAAACACCGGCCCAGGTTCTGGCTCCAGCTTTGTCTCCGTCATCCCAAACCTGAAAACCACTTCGGTCAATCCCCATAGATATGTATGTTAATTTCAGCCCTAGCCATTACATTTGAAATCTGCGCCTGATGTTCTCTGTAGTTAGGTCATGGGTCTTTTTGAAAGCATGGCTGTGGCTTGGGCTTTGCAGCCTTTGTAGCCATCACCCAACAGCTAAAGATACAAAGTCTTGTATTTGATTGAGTTTGAAGCCTTGAAGCTGTATTCAGATACGTTATTTTGAAATGCATGGCATTAATGGAATGGAATGGTAAGCCCTGGTTCGGTCAAGCCACTGTTATGAATGAATCTAAAGCCAGCCTTGTCTGCTTTGTAACAGCAGCAACAGCATGCTATGCTAGGGGTTCATGCTTCAGCACAGTCTATCATCAACTACGGCAAGGTGGCTCGCAAACATCACTTGATAGGACCTGCACTGGACTCACTCAGCAGGTAGGCTCACTACATTGTCATACAGTATGGTCACTCCAAGGTGAGCTCCACTCTGGCCTCATTCAATGCTATTGCATGCCCCCTCCTCCAGTCCACCCACAGCTGGCCTATTCAAGTTGAGCTCAACCTCGGCCTCGTTCAATGCTATGGCATGCCCCCCTCCTCCAGTCCACCCACAGCTGGCCTATCCAAGTTGAGCTCAACCTCGGCCTCATTTGATTACATTTAATGGGGAATGAAACCCAGAGAAAAATGTTGGCTTATCTGATTAGGTGTTAAAAACAACCTACAATTACCTATGTGCTACCTACGAGTTTCATAAAGAGGGTTTTCGCAAACCGCCATCTTTTTGAATGGCCCGCCAGTCACTGCGGGGGGTATGACATCGCAACGGAAAACTCCTGCATGGGCCCAGACGAATGTACCTCTACTACATGTATATACTGCATGCAGTTATACACTCGTGAGCTGAGCGATGGTGTACTGCCAGGCTTTTGGATGTCAAAATGCCAGCGGGAAAAAGCTGTGGAAATCTTTCCATGCAGTTCTCAACAAGGACAAGAGACCTTAGTTGTTTAGGAAGTTGGCTGTGGCCATCAAAGTCGAGACTAGATCGAGACTATACGCAATCACCACGCTACAAATCATGTCATTTCAACTGTATACTTTGATTCAGTAGGCCATGCTTACCATAGCAACGACCAAGCAACCGCGCACATGCACACAGTGTGTGACGATCGCCCACATGCTGTGCATGTCCACTGCACGCCTGCAACCACCGAAAACACTTCTCTCTGTTGGACTTTAGTTTTGGAAAAGGCCAAAAATGTCCATTTCCTCTCTTGCCAGGGTATTGAGAGTCAGAATTACAATGAAAATATAAACACCGCTTGACCATGGTTAAGGATAAAACTCGGGTTTGCAAAGGAATTGCCTGGTACATATGAAACATAAGTAAACACAATGAAAAGTTTGTAGTAAAGAATACAAAATTTAAAACGATGTTTCGGACAAAATGGCGGCAATTTGTCAGACCTTAAATGGCCCGTTGTGATTGGACAAATTGTCAAGGGGCGTGGCCTACTGGATCTGTATTACATTGTCCTCCATGCAAAACTCATGTATAATGTGCGACGTGTATATGTTGCTTTCAGGATCCACACCATACCCAGCGTGCCCATCGTAGACTGCTTCCAGAAGATCCGTCAGCAGGTCAAGTGCTATCTGCAGATGGCCAGCACCATGGGCAAGCAGGAGCTGCAGGAGGGCCTGGAGGTCATCGAGTCCACCAACTTGAAGTTCTTCACTCGGGAGATGACGGCCGAGTTCTATGCACTCAAAGGCATGTTCCTGGCACAGGTTGGAAGGTAAAGACCAAGGGCTCCATTGCTTCCCAGTGCAAATTGGGTGCAGCAACCTTTCTCTTACCCCTTCTCTGCTTATGGGGCAATGCTTACCACATCAAGTTATGGCATAGCTGCGCTATAACTTCAAATTGATCTCACGAAACTCGTCTTAGCTGCCCAATATCTGATTGTCACTTATTTTGTGAAACGGTTTGGACGAGGTCGACCTCGGGTCATATCATTGACTGTTTTGTAGGACGCGCGCTGTGAAGCACACTTGCTGCATGTAACGTTCGTAGAGAGCACAACACAATCGGACAATTTGTTAGAGGCAGCCGTTTGCATTTCTTGAAGAATGTGGATAATTTCTCACAATAATAAAATACGTTTTGTATTTCATCATTACATTAAAAACGGGGAATTATCTGAGTCTGATGCTCCCAATTATCTTGCAAATCTCCAAAAATATTAAATATTCCTTCCGTGAAAATGTTTAACGCCCTCTGATTTCTCTGTCATCAAGAGTATCCAAAGGACTTTGCTCTGTCGCGAAACAATCTTTCGGTGAAGTGCTCTTTGATGTTCACGTTGCGCTAGCAGCATCAACGCCATATTTACGAGGTTTTAGCAACGGTTGATGCCACCTATTAGACTTGAAATGACTCATGATTTGTTTGTGGCTGTGTTTGTTTGTAGTCGGTCAGATGAGGCCAACAAGGCCTTCTCAGCTGCTGTACAAATGCACGACACACTGGTCAAGGCATGGGCCTTATGGGGTGATTACCTGGAGCAAATCTACTGCAAGGATAGGTGAGTTTATCCTAGGACTTGTCTGACTTGCTGTATGCCAGGGACACATCATTAACACTGGCCAACACTGCCATTTCACCCTAGTCTGTCTACCAGCTTTCCTCCCTTCCCTACTCCCTGCCCTTCCCTCTGACCTCACCCTAGTCTGTCTACCAGCTTTCCTCCCTTTCCTACTCCCTGCCCTTCCCTCTGATCTCACCCTAGTCTGTCTACCAGCTTTCCTCCCTTCCCTACTCCCTGCCCTTCCCTCTGATCCCACCCTAGTCTGTCTACCAGCTCTCCTCCCTTCCCTACTCCCTGCCCTTCCCTCTGATCTCACCCTAGTCTGTCTACCAGCTTTCCTCCCTTCCCTACTCCTTGCCCTTCCCTCTGATCTCACCCTAGTCTGTCTACCAGCTTTCCTCCCTTCCCTACTCCCTGCCCTTCCCTTTGATCTCACCCTAGTCTGTCTACCAGCTTTCCTCCCTTCCCTACTCCCTGCCCTTCCCTCTGATCTCACCCTAGTCTGTCTACCAGCTTTCCTCCCTTCCCTACTCCCTGCCCTTCCCTCTGATCTCACCCTAGTCTGTCTACCAGCTTTTCCCCCTTCCCTACTCCCTGCCCTTCCCTTTGATCTCACCCTAGTCTGTCTACCAGCTTTCCTCCCTTCCCTACTCCCTGCTTTTACCTTTGATCTCACCCTAGTCTGTCTACCAGCTTTCCTCCCTTCCCTACTCCCTGCCCTTCCCTCTGATCTTACCCTAGTCTGCCTACCAGCTTTCTTCCCTTCCTTACTCCCTGCCCTTCCCTTTGATCTCACCCTAGTCTGTCTACCAGCTTTCCTCCCTTCCCTGCTCCCTGCCCTTCCCTTTGATCTCGCCCTAGTCTGTCTACCAGCTTTCCTCCCTTCCCTACTCCTTGCCTTTCCCTTTGGTCTCACCCTAGTCTGTCTACCAGCTTTCCTCCCTTCCCTACTCCCTGCCCTTCCCTTTGACCTCACCCTAGTCTGTCTATCAGCTTTCCTCCCTTCCCTACTCCTTGCCTTTCCCTTTGGTCTCACCCTAGTCTGTCTACCAGCTTTCCTCCCTTCCCTTCTCCCTGCCATTTCCTTTGATCTCACCCTAGTCTGCCAGCTTTCTTCCTCCGTTATCCGCATCATATTGTCTCTCCCCTTCCTCTCTGTTTTTGCACTTGTCATTCTGCCTTTGAGTAAGGTCCTGCTAGGATCTAAACCCTTGAGTCTCTGTATGTGTGGTGCAGGCAAATACAGGTGGGTGTGTCTGCCATAGTGTGCTTCCTGCATGCATGTCGCCATCAGAATGAGACCAAGTCCCGCAAGTACCTAGCCAAGGTCCTGTGGCTGCTCACCTACGACGACGACAAGAACTCACATCCCTTGGCCGAGGCCGTGGACAAGTATTCAGTGGGAGTTCCGCCCATTCAGTGGTTGCCATGGTAAGTGCCTCTCATTCTTTGCATTGACCTTCTAAGACTAGTTGGCTACCGTACCAATCAAAAATAAGTAGACTCCACGCGAAAGTCCTTTCACGAAAATATTTTCGCGAAGCATGCGCGATTTAGAAATTTTGCTGTCTAGCTTTCTCCTTTCGGGGCATCGTTACGACTTTGAAAAGGCACCCGCGAACGCGCAAACTTTTTTGTCAGCTCTGTCTGTGATTCTTTTTTCGCACGCAACCCAACCACGTGTTGGTGCACAATTTATCTATCGTGCAACGCAAGTCGATCCCAACTACATGTACTGTTGGTACCCGTTGTTTGGTACAGCCAGCGATGTCAAGATTCACTGGTACCCACAGACGAAACGTTCGTTGACACCCACACAGTACGTACCGTTGTGCACAGCTCTTTCTATGATTCTACTTTCGCATGCAACCCAACCACGTGTTGTTTTACAATCTATCTATCGTGCAAGCACTGGTGTGCACACAATGCGCAATGTTTCACAGCTGTCGGGATTTCAGTCGCGCATGCTTTGCAAAAATATTTCTGCGAAATGACTTTCACTTGGGAGTCCACTTATTTTTGACTCGTATGGTATTTGGGAAGACCACCTGGATAGCTCTGATTGTAAGTGCGCTGGTACGCAAAACCAGAAGTCTCAGGTTCAAGATCTGGTCTGGTCACATTTTGAAATCATTTTGAAATGATGATAATGACAAATACTATACCATTGGTTTTATTTGACAGGATTCCACAGCTACTGACCTGCCTAGTGGGATCTGAAGGCGATCTGATCATCAACATTGTGATCAACATTGGCAGGGTATACCCACAAGCTGTCTACTTCCCTATCAGGACACTCTACCTCACACAGAAGATAGAACACAGGGAGAGATGTGAGTCCACTCAGGCCAAGTAGCATTATAATCATCATGGAATACTATAGAACACTAGATAACATTAGAATAGATATGGAATACTTTAGGAACTTCAAATAGCATTAGAATATTAATGGAATACTGTAGGAACACTGAATAGCATTAGAATAGATATAGAATGATGTAGGAACACTAAATAGCATTAGAATAGATATAGAATGATGTAGGAACACCAAATAGCATTAGAATAGATATGGAATGATGTAGGAACACTGAATAGCATTAGAATAGATATGGAATGATGTAGGAACACTAAATAGCATTAGAATAGATATAGAATGATGTAGGAACACTAAATAGCATTAGAATAGATATGGAATGATGTAGGAACACTGAATAGCATTAGAATAGATATAGAATGATGTAGGAACACTAAATAGCATTAGAATAGATATAGAATGATGTAGGAACACAAAATAGCATTAGAATAGATATGAAATGATGTAGGAACACCAAATTGCATTAGAATAGATATAGAATGATGTAGGAACACTAAATAGCATTAGAATAGATATGGAATGATGTAGAAACACCAAATAGCATTTGAATATGAACGGAATACTGTAGGAACACTATAGCAATAGCATTAGAATAGATATGGAACAATGTAGGAACACTGAATAGCATTAGAATAGATATGGAATGATGTGGGAACACCAAATAGCATTAGAATAGATATAGAATGATGTAGGAACACTGAATAGCATTAGAATAGATATAGAATGATGTAGGAACACCATATAGCATTAGAAAAGATATGGAATTATGTAGGAACACTAAATAGCATTACAATAGATATGGAACAATGTAGGGATTCTACATAGCATTAAAGTAGTAATGGAATACTATAGGAACACACAAAAAAGCATTAGAATAGTTTTTGAATACTTGAGAAATATCAGTTCATATAAAGAATACAAGGTTAAAGTCATATCCATAAAATAAAGGAAACAGTGACCTGAAGCTGACATGATTAACTTAATCAAGAATTTAGGGGGCTTGACATTTTGATCCTAGCAGGACCTTTCTGAAAACCCTATTTTATGATGTGATTGTGTTTTCAGATAAGAGCAGTGAGTATCTAGGCAGCCTACGCAGGAATTCCTCCGTTGGGAAGAGCAGTGATACCTCGTCCAGTGCCTCATCCTCCAGCCAGGCAGCCACCAGTACGTCTACTCCTAGTACTACAACCTCTACCACAAGCACAGGTACTGCAGGCTGGCTCCACCATGCCTAGCCATGTCGCTACACCAAGGCATAACCTGAACGCATACACAACGCCATGTTGTGGAAAGTTTGTGGTGACACCATCTAAATTGTGTCTTTTGAGAATGAGTTTGGCTCTGAGAAGGGCAGGTAAACTAAACGTATCGGGCAGTGAAGTTAATAGGAAAAGCTGTTGCAAACTGCTCACTGACTAAAATGATCTGCAATACATGAATCTCAAAAGGTAGAGGGTCGGACGTATTGGGCAGTGTGTACTTTGCCCATCTTCAGGAGACACAGTGACGTGTTACTGGATGGTCTAACCACTTATCATGCATTTCCCATCTCAGAAACAAAAACACTGCACTATCAATGCACGACTCTCAGCCATTGTGAACAGTTCGTTGGGTGCATTGCAGAAGGGCAGAAGGGCAAAAGAAGGTCACTAAGGTTGTTTTCATTGAATGATCCATTATATTCTATTTTGTACGGGCTTCAATCCTATCCACATTCCATGTTCCCATATTAAGCCATAATGATGTAAAAACTAACTGTAAAAAGCCACTAAATGGACCAGACGGAATTTGTTCCCAGCAGAAGGGCGTCAAATGATGTTAATAGTGTCTGAACGCACTCATGTTCTTTTGCTTGGCACCCGACGAATTGAGGTTTGATGTTTTAATCCTAGCTGGACCATTTCCAAAGGCTCTCTAATTTTGTTTAGATTTGAGGTTGCAGTTTTTTTGTATGACTTAAATTGTGATGAATGGAAATGTATGGTGCCTGGGTGGTTTGACAAGGCCTTACCATGCTCCATTGCTCAGGTTATGATTGATAAGCCATTGTCAGTTTTGATAGGCAGTATGGGTTCTTTGCATCACTCATCATCTTGCTGGTGATTGTATGTAGTGATGAGTATGATGAAACAACCCAAAGGTCCTTGCACATCCAGCCTAGAGGAATCGTTTGTGATGATTGGTGATGAGGTTTGCGTGGTGGAAGTGCCAAGCAGAAGTTTGCAGTGACATATAGAACATTTCTTTTGAGACTGAGTATGGCTCTGAAAATTGACGGTAATTCAACGTTTCGGGCAGCGTGAGCTCTTGCCCGTCGTCAGGAGACTACTGGATTGCAACTATCAGTGGTGCTTAAATGTGTTGTAGAGAGCGCTGGAGTGTGCAGAATCTTTCCCACCCAGCGTGACCACTGGGGCATGAAGAATACACACTGCCTGAAAGGTTGCGTTACCAGCTCTTCAGAGCAAGACTTCATCTCAAATGATATGTTTTATATATGGTGTCACCACTAACCATCCACATGATAGGCGATTGTATAAATTCTGTTATCAATAGACTGATTGCGTGACCAATGTTTACATGCCATCACAGACTTATAGTGGGTATTTTTGCATCTCATTTTGTGCAGAACAGGAGTGGAAATGAGCAAAGAGGACTATCATATTGTCCACATTCTTCTTTGTACATTTCTATCGCTGCTCTGTGCTGAATGCAATGCAAAAATACCTACTTATAAGTCACTTGATGGCATGTAAACAGTGGTCATGCAATCGGTCTATTGAGTTTACTATCCGTGATATACAAAAATGTTGCAAACTGCTTACTGACTAAAATTACCAAAATGCAAATTTCAAAATTTAGTGGGCCTGACATTTCGATCCTAGCAGGACCTTTCTCAAGGACCTTTCTCAAAGGCAGAGTGTCTGCCTTTGAGAAAGGTCCTGCTAGGATCGAAACGTCAGGCCCACTAAATTTTGGAGTTTACTATCCACTAGTTTTCACATGAAATGAATGGTGTGCCATGTGGTTGTGCCGACACAGAGTCCAATGGGTCGAGCGCCGCTACCACCGCCTCCACTGGGCACGCGGCCTCCTCCCAGCTGGGAGCAAGCTCCGCCTCCAATCCTGGCCCCATCCGTGCCTCCTTGCCCATGGTGCGATGCAGTCGCATCATGCAGGTGCAGAGGGACCTGCACCCCATCCTGCTCTCCTCACTGGAAGGCATAGTGGATCAGGTAAGCATATCCCCACCCATAACTGACTGGCGTTTCTCATTCTCTAACCATGACGCCGCATGCATGTTTACCTAATTGCTGTAAATACTTGTAAATTCACAAGTTTTCCTGAGATTAAAGGAAAATTGAATGCGGCAAACAGATTTTTCTCATAGTCTGTGTGTATAGCATTATGAAACACAGCATAGCACAGTTAATATTGACAATATTCAGCAGTTTTACTGGTTGAAACAAATTCCATAAACGTGGAATTAAAGCATACATTTTTATCATAATTATATATGAGTTTGTGCTACAGGCACTGGAATATGGTGCATTGTTGTAAGTGTCCAGTAGTATACTGCAATAGTATCAAATATCACTACAGTGGAACGTCACTATAACAAGCACTGATATACTGAATATTTAGCTATAACAAACATGCCATTTGGCTCCCGATTTTTGTGTACAAAATATGTGGCCGTAACAGCTATAACAAACGACCGCTATACCAAACAATTTTCATGGATCCCGGGAAGTTCGTTATAGCTGCGTTCCACTGTATATTCATTTAACGATTGTCAGTTGAGGTTAAGAGTCTTTTTCCAAACTACGGCTTCTGTTTGGATGAGATTCAAAAGCTACAATTAACACACAGAACCCCAACACGTTTTTCTAGTTTTTGGACGGAAAAAGAAAGAAGAGAAAAAGTTGGACTGGAGCCTAAATGCATAGTACGTTGACCTTGACACTGGTGATTGCTTGCAGATGGTGTGGTTTAGAGAGACGTGGAATGAGGAAGTGCTGAGACAACTACGACTAGCTCTAGCCAAGTGCCAGGCTGTAGCATTTGAGAACAGAGGAGCAGGTATGGTATTGACCACTGGACTTCCAGGCAAACTCTG
The DNA here is from genome assembly GCA_949987565.1 of Luidia sarsii. Lineage (NCBI taxonomy): Eukaryota > Metazoa > Echinodermata > Asteroidea > Paxillosida > Luidiidae > Luidia > Luidia sarsii. The sequence continues at coordinate 15,472,926 of OX465109.1, read as the reverse complement.
GAATATCTTGATACTACATCTATAGATTAATCATGAAGCAATATCATTGGGTGCCTTGGCGAAGGGCCCTAGCATTATCTTTTTTAATGACCCAATATATTTGATTTTGTACTCGCTTCAATCCTATCCACATTCCGTATTTCACATATTACGTCATGATGATGTAAAAACTAATTGTAAAAAGCCATACAACGGACCAGACGGAATTTGTTCCCAGCAGAAGGACATCAAGTGATGTACATGTATAGTGTCTGAACGCACTTATGCCCTATTGCCAGGCACCTAACAATGTATTGGCATGATTTGTATGCTGTGTAGTCATAGTGTATTGGTCTTGTGTAATTTGCTTTCTAATGACTGGGCAATATACCGTACTACGGAAGTATGATATTCACACAAGTGTTCTAGTAACTTCTGCATGCAGTTATGTGGTAATATTCCCACAATCTGCCTGCTGACTATAGTCACAGGATGATGCTATAATTTATTCTATACTTGAAGGTTTGCATGGTGGAAATACTAAGTGGAAGGTTTGCGGTGACACCATGTAGCACATCTCCTTCAAGAATGAGTGTGGCTCTGAAAAGAGCCGGTAACTCAACGTTTCGGGTAGTATGTACTGTGCCCGTCATCAGAAGACTTCAGAGCCACACTCCTTCTTGAAAGAGAAGTGCTACATGTACATGGTGTCACTGCAAACCTTCCACTTCATATTCTATACAATTATGACATCTTGATATATCTGGCTAGTCACAGGGCAACGGTGTATGTGGCTAGCATGGGACAGCAGTATCAATAGGGCAATTGATGGTGCATTTAAGTCGTCTAATTTGTCTGTCAACAACAGATGTCGCGTTACATTGGCTTATTGCACCCCTTGACTCTCATGTGCAGTGGTTGAAGCCAAGGTCACGCCCCACACCCTGAGTTTCATCAAGAAGCTAGTCACCACCTTTGGAGTGGGCATAGAGAATGTCAGCAGCGTTGCCACCACCTTCTCCAGCACGGCCTCCGAGTCCCTGGCCAAGAGGGTGCAGGCAACCACCCAGGACCCGGTCTTCCAGAAGCTCAAGCCCCAGTTCACCACCGACTTTGACTTCTCCCTGCCCGGCGCCATGAAGCTGCACAATCTCATCTCCAAGCTCAAGAAATGGATCAAGGTTATGGAGACCAGATCCAAGCTGCTCCCCAAGTGAGTCTTGCTGCCCTCCCTCTGACCCGTGCCTGAAAGGCAATGAAACTGGACCGTGAGAGCTTACAGAAGGCATATTGTGGATTGATAACATCCTCCACTAAGCCATTACAGGGTCTCTGCAATAAACATTTTATCACTTAAATACATGCTACAGAACTGTTCTGCAATGTTGTTAACGATCAAACTGTTTTTAACTCGTTGTTCTGAGCTGTGCTTGAAAGGCAACGATACTGGACTGTGAGAGCTTACAGAAAGCATATTGTGGATTGATTAAATCTTCCACTAAGCCATTACAGGGTCTCTGCAATAAACATTTTATCACTTAAATACATGCTACAGAACTGTTCTGCAATGTTGTTAACGATCAAACTGTTTTTAACTCGTTGTCCTGAGCTGTGCTTGAAAGGCAACGATACTGTACTGTGGATTGATTAAATCTTCCACGAAGCCATTCAAGAGTCTGCGCATTAGACATTCTATCACTCGTTCTGGGGGTGTATTTGCAATGTGTCAGTTTGTATGCTAATGAGAAATTCAATATTCATGAGCCTGAAAGGGAATGATACTGGACTCGTACAGAAATCATTGCATGGATCAATTGTTTGGTCGTGGCGTGACTCATGGCTTTTGAATGTCTGCTGTTTGTTGTTTCCAAAGGTTCTTTTTGATTGAGGAGTACTGCCGATTCCTGAGCAACTTTTCCTCCAGCACCGCTGATGTGGAGTTGCCTGGGGAATACCTGACACCGCGGCACAGCCATTACAGCGTCAAGATAGCACGCTTCATGCCCAGAGTAGAGATTGTGCACAAACACAACACAGCCGCCAGACGGCTGTACATCAGAGGCAGCAATGGCAAGGTATACGTGCTTGCTTGCTTACAACTCCTGCAGCATCAAGCATTGTTGCACATTATCAATTCCCCCAAAGCAACACAACTATTCAAAGAACCTATCTCAATTATCGGCATTTTGAGATAAGCGCATTCTAAATGATTAAGTGAGAAATAAGACATTAAATGCCTTCATGCTGAAGATTTTTATATGAGTGACAGAAATAAACTCATTTTTTAAGATAGATCAAGTTTTGGTACAACGGACAAAATAAATGTTGTCAGCGATCATTTTGCCATCATTTTACAATCATTTTGCTAGCAGTCTCAGCTGATTGGCAAAGACTAGTTGACTATTTGGGCAAAGACTAGTTGACTATTTGAGCAAAGACTGGTTGACTATTTGGGCAATGACTAGTTGACTATTTGGGTAAAGACTAGTTGACTATTTAGGCAAAGACTGGTTGACTATTTGGGCAAAGACTGGTTGACTATTTGGGCAAAGACTAGTTGATTCTTTGTGCAAAGACTAGTTGACTATTTGGGCAAAGACTAGTTGACTATTTAGGCAAAGACTGGTTGACTATTTGGGCAAAGACTAGTTGACTGTTTGGGCAAAGAGTTGACTATTAGGGAGGCCACCATCTAAGGGCTGGATAGCTCAGATGGTAAGAGCGCCAGTACGCAAACCCAGAGGTCTCTGGTTTAAGTCCAGTCCAGTCAAAGGTTTCTTTGCCTGTTTTCAATTTTTGTGTAACCTTACTACAAGTGATTCAGTATGTCTGAAATCCTGACAGTGAACATGTTACCTTTAGCTATTCAATCCTCTAACATCTTCCCTCATTTCCATTTTGGAAATTGTGAACTATTTTAGCCAGAGTCATCTTATATCCATGTGCACAGCCCTGCAGATTGTGGGAGGTCTGGAAGGATAAGAGGCTGATCATGTTTACCTCTTGGATTCAAACCTTCCACATATCACCTAGTAGACAGCTTGTCAAGCTGGTTAAACATGCAGCCTGTGTGTAATATCTAGGTGTAACACTGTGCAGTGTTGACAAAATATTCGGATGGGTTAAACCTTACCTGTACAGAGATCCTTATGTACTTGTGATCTTCCAATAGACTTGATGCTGTTTTCTGGCCTGATTGTAGATCTATCCATACCTGGTTGTCAACGATGCCTCCATGGGAGAGTCTAGGAGGGAGGAACGTGTCCTGCAACTGCTAAGAATGCTCAACATCTTTCTGGCCAAGAGAAAGGTTAGTACACCAAAAAAAAAGACAAACGACAAAATGGACTCCAAATGGGAGTGCATGGTGAACGTAAGCCCCTGTTAAGTTACTGCGTCCCGAATGCCAGACTAACTATTAGCTTGTGGTCGATTTCACCAAACCCAACATAACTTACAATCAATCGCCAGACAATGCACAGAAACCACACGGCGTATCACAACTTACAATGGGTTATCCATTGTAAGTTCTGTTACTATGCACCGTAAGGCTTTGTGAAATCCATCCCATATGTGGTTGCAGAAATCCTTAAGCTGAGCCACGGTAATCTGAACATTGCGAACAATGTGTGACACTTTACCAGTCAAATGAATACTCAGTGACTGTGAAAGAGTCCAGGTGGGAGCGCAAGGTGCATGTAGGATTACTTGCCAGAATATTATGGTAAGGTACTGCATGGCTACAGAAGGAAAAGTCCAGTGGGAACACGGCTTAATAGGTGCTTGCAATATATACAGTAGGTCAGTGCTGCACTACTGCTTAGGACAGGTGAACTAATTGCAATCAGCAGTGTTAATTCCATACTGTTCTTGAACAAAGCTGGAAGTGCTGGTTTACAGCAGGGAACTCTATGGTTCTTATCAGATCTTAGTAGAGACTGCAGTAGGCCTTCATGTAGATCACCCGGTACTTCTATTGTAGCCGGCGTAGATAAAGAACACTCAATCTGCTTGTATATAATAGAGCCTGTGGATTGTTGACTGTATTGCAGGAGACGGCCAAGAGACAGGTACAGTTTACAGTGCCCAAGGTTGTGGCTGTATCCCCTCAAATGAGACTCATTGAAGACATCCCATCCTCACTCTCACTGCTGGACATCTACAAACAGGTAGGCAAGGATAGTAGCTCTGCCATGGATTGACCCCGTACTCAAGTTGTTTTCAATGTGAAAAAGCTGCATCCACTTTGTGTGATCACCGAGCTGCCATAGCCAGGTTGTTTGTTCAATAACAAAGAAGACTATCATATGGTCCACATTCATCTTTGTACATTTCCATCGCTGCTCTGTGCCAAATGAGATGAAAAGATACCCACTGTAAGTCACGTGATGGCATGTAAATAGTGGTCATGCAATCGGTCTATTGGTCCTATACATAGAAGGGCAAGTATGGGTTAGATTGCAGGGTGTTGTGGTTTGCACACCATATATCTGACACTCAAATGACAGTGGGACGTTCCTCAGTTGTAGCTGTTTTGGCAACACACCGATCCAGTAGGCCACGCTCCTCGACAAATTGACCAATCACAACGCGCGATTTAAGGTCCGACAAATTGCCGCCATTTTATCCGACAAATCTTTTTAACTTTTGTTTTCTTTACAACACACTTATTGTTCAGTTTACTTTTGTTTCGTATATACCAGGCAATTCCTGTGCAAACGTGAGTTTTATCCTTAACCATGGTGAAACGGTGTTTAGATTTTCATTGTAATTCTGACTCAATGCCCTGGCAGGAGAGGAAATGTACATTTTTTGGCCTTTTCCAAATCCAAAGTCCAACGGAGAGAAGTGCTTTTTGGTGGTTGAGGGCGTGCAGTGGACGCACACGGCATGTGGGCAATCGTGACACGTTGTGGGCATGTGCGCGGTTGCTTGGCCGTTGCTATGGTGGGCGTGACCTTCTGATCGTGTGATGTCCATTCTTGTGTATTCTTGACAGCGTTGTGCCAAGCACCAGGTGGAACACGATGCCCCTATCTACCGTTACTATGAGCGCCTGGCTGCGGTCCAATCCCGCGGCTCCCAGGCTAGTCACCAGATCCTAAGAGATGTCTTAAAGGAAGTACAGACCAGCACCGTGCCCAAGGGCATGCTGAAGGAATGGGCCGTGCAGTCCTTCCCCAATGCAACCGACTACTTTGCCTTCCGCAAGATGGTGAGTGCTTACCAATCATTGCTTTCTACACAGAGGATATCAACTCAGTATAGATCACAGTACTGCATGCAGCATCTTCTAAGTCAAAATAATGCAAATTGAAAAATTGAAGAATCTAGCTGGATAGCTCAGGTGGAAGAGCGCTGGTAGGTTAATCCAACGGTCTCGGGTTCAAGTCACAGTCCAGTCTAAGTTTTCTTGGCCAATGTGTCAAAGATTCTAGTCAGTTTTTCCTTTGTTTCTCTAAGTAATGCAGTTTACAGGCAATCAGTTACATGCAACTCTCGAGAGTTTTTTTTTACAGACCTTTCAAATGAACACTTTAGATTTTGCTTAGCTAGTTTGATTTTTGCATTACTTTACTTTAAAATTTGCTAAGCTAGTCTGATTTTTGTTTTACTTCACTTTGAAATTTGCTCAGCTAGTTTGATTTTTGCACTACTGTACTTTAAAATTTGCTTATCAAGTTTGATTTTTGTATTACTTAAGAATTTGCTAAGCTAGTTTGATTTTTGTTTTACTTCACTTTAGAATTTGCATAGCTAGTTTGATTTTTGTATTACTTTACTTTAAAATTTGCTAAGCTAGTCTGATTTTTGTTTTACTTCACTTCGAAATTTGCTAAGCTAGTTTGATTTTTGCATTACTTTACTTTAAAATTTGCTTAGCTAGTTTGATTTTTGTTTAACTTCACTTTGAAATTTGCTAAGGTAGTTTGATTTTTGCATTACTTTACTTTAAAATTTGCTGAGCTACAGTAGTTTGATTTTTGTTTTACTTCACTTTGAAATTTGCTTAGCTAGTTTGATTTTTGTTTTACATCACTTTAGAATTTGCTTAGCTTGTTTGATTTTTGTATTACTTTAGAATTTGCTAAGCTAGTTTGATTTTTGTATTACTTTACGTAAAAAAATGCTAAGCTAGTTTGATTTTCTGCTTGTTACAGTTCACCACCCAGTTAGCCTTGCTAGGCTTGGTGGAGTTTGTGATGCATCTAACTCGTCTCAATCCGGAGATCATTCAAGTAGAGAGGAACTCTGGCCTGCTCTCCATCTTCTACTTCCGATTTGACATGGATGACGTGACAGGTAAGAGACCTAGACGCCTTGCCTTGACTGTCTTCTCCTGTCATACAGATGTTCATTAGCACGTACATCACATCGGTCTCAACTCAGCAGAAACATGCTGAAAAGCAGTCACATACATTTAACACTATTCATGTTAAAGGGTGGTTGGTCACCTGCTTTTGTTTGTAGAGCAAATGTGTCATAGTGCAACCTTGTTTCAACAAAGATCTATAGAGTTTTTTCAGTCACATACTTTTTACACTATTCAAGTTAAAGGGTGGTTGGTCACCTGCTTTTGTTTGTAGAGCAAATGTGTCATAGTGCAACCTTGTTTCAACAAAGATCTATAGAGTTTTTTCAGTCACATACTTTTTACACTATTCAAGTTAAAGGGTGGTTGGTCACCTGCTTTTGTTTGTAGAGCAAATGTGTCATAGTGCAGCCTTGTTTCAACAAAGATCTAGAGTTTTTTCAGTCACATACTTTTTGCCGGTCAGCGTTCAATTCACGCGGAACGTGCGCCTTTGAGTCATCAAATGTCCAGTGGAAATACTCAGATTTGATATTTGCATGCGCGTCCGCGTTTTTGGACGCTTGTGCGGACATGCTAATCAGCCTCTGGCAGTCAGGTGACGTCATGTGAAAAACCTCTATAGGCATGATTGTAATATGACGAGTTTACCTTATTCATGACCATCATGGGAAAAAGGTACTGATACATTTTGCAGCCTAAGAGATACCATGGTATATGTGTTTGTCGATGGTGTAACAAACGTATGAAAGGAGTCTGCCTGAACAACTGCCTAAATGGTTCCAAGCCAACCTTTTGAGTTGTTGAAAGACATTACCGATTTATTGTTTACAGGGATAACACAACATTGGTTAAGGACTCAAAGAATAGCATCCAAATGTTGTCTGATCCAACATATGCATGAAATAGAAATAGCACACCTGTGAAAATTTTTCCAACCGAGTCTTGAGAAAATAGTGAAAACCGCTTCATTTGTTTCGCGGAAATGCAGCATTCAACATATTGTGTCGAAAAATCATTTAGATCTACATGTAGGATTGAGACATAAACTATTTCTTTTCTCGTTTCTCCAAAAATACAGTATTTTAGGCAGAAAAATTTCAGTGCGAAGTTTCAACTATAACCATCTTCAAACTTCAAAAATTTCTGTTTTTCGATCTTACCGATGTTGTGTAGGGTCTTGAATGGGTCAGGCTTGCCATGCGTATCCTTACGCTGTTAGTCTACTGCTGCTTTTAGAGATGTTTTCATGGTTACTCAATGCTAGTGTAGTCTTTCCACCTTGTTTGCCTAGTCAAGGTGTTGGGGCATGAGACGCACTCTTCGCTCCAGTCGTATCGTTCCACTCGCTCGCTCTGTTCTGTATATCTTTAGATATGCCTTGTTTGGTGAACATTCCCCCCATCCTACATCCTGTTTTCTCGAGATGTATCTTAGATCCCATCTCAAGCTCCAGTAAGCCTCATGTTGTTGTAGCCCTATATTTGCTATAATTTCCAAATCTAGCATTGAAGGATAAAGGAAGCCAGACTGTTGGTGTATATGAAGGCATTACAAATGGTTAGCAGTCAGTGTTTGGGTATTGCATGGGTTTAGCAGTAAGTGTTTGGGTATTACATGGGGTTAGCAGTCAGTGTTTGGGTATTGCATGGGGTTAGCAGACAGTGTTTGGGTATTGCATGGGGTTAGCAGTCAGTGTTTGGGTATTGCATGGGGTTAGCAGTCAGTGTTTGGGTTTTGCATGGGGTTAGCAGTCAGTGTTTGGGTTTTGCATGGGGTTAGCAGTCAGTGTTTGGGTATTGCATGGGATTAGCAGTCAGTGTTTGGGTATTGCATGGGATTAGCAGACAGTGTTTGGGCATTGCATGGGGTTAGCAGTCAGTGTTTGGGCATTGCATGGGGTTAGCAGTCAGTGTTTGGGTATTGCATGGGGTTAGCAGACAGTGTTTGGGCATTGCATGGGGTTAGCAGTCAGTGTTTGGGCATTGCATGGGGTTAGCAGTCAGTGTTTGGGTATTGCATGGGGTTAGCAGTCAGTGTTTGGGTTTTGCATGGGGTTAGCAGTCAGTGTTTGGGTTTTGCATGGGGTTAGCAGTCAGTGTTTGGGTATTGCATGGGATTAGCAGTCAGTGTTTGGGTATTGCATGGGGTTAGCAGTCAGTGTCTGGGTATTGCATGGGGTTAGCAGTCAGTGTTTGGGTATTGCATGGGGTTAGCAGTCAGTGTTTGGGTATTGCATGGGGTTAGCAGTCAGTGTTTGGGTATTGCATGGGGTTAGCAGTCAGTGTTTGGGTATTGCATGGGGTTAGCAGTCAGTGTTTGGGTATTGCATGGGGTTAGCAGTCAGTGTTTGGGTATTGCATGGGGTTAGCAGTCAGTGTTTGGGTATTGCATGGGGTTAGCAGTCAGTGTTTGGGTATTGCATGGGGTTAGCAGTCAGTGTTTGGGTATTGCATGGGGTTAGCAGTCAGTGTTTGGGTTTTGCATGGGGTTAGCAGTCAGTGTTTGGGTATTGCATGGGGTTAGCAGTCAGTGTTTGGGCATTGCATGGGGTTAGCAGTCAGTGTTTGGGTATTGCGTGGGGTTAGCAGTCAGTGTTTGGGTATTGCATGGGGTTAGCAGTCAGTGTTTGGGTATTGCATGGGGTTAGCAGTCAGTGTTTGGGTATTGCATGGGGTTAGCAGTCAGTGTTTGGGTATTGCATGGGGTTAGCAGTCAGTGTCTGGGTATTGCATGGGGTTAGTAGTCAGTGTTTGGGTATTGCATGGGGTTAGCAGTCAGTGTTTGGGCATTGCATGGGGTTAGCACACAGTATTCCTTACTTGAAACCAGAGCTTAAGGTTTTGCCTTCAGAAGTTCTTGAAAAGATAGTCCCAATATACCTGTTATACCTGAAATTCCCATTTGTTTCCTAACGTTGCTTCATGTAGCTGTAGACAGGTTTACATCTCATTGATACATGCATTTAAATGCAAATGGGGCCTGATCCCTGGAGATGTACGGCTGTTAATGGTTGAATTGCTTCTGACTGGTGCCCCCCACACCAGCAGAGACTAGTTGACTATTTGGGAAGGTCACCATCTAAGGGTTGGATATATCAGAGCCCTGATATGTTAAACTCGAAGTCACTTCTCTTTCAAAACGTAGAAGACCTTGCATATTGATCTTAGCAGGACCTTTCTCCAAAAGCAGGAAGATCCTACCCTTGAGAAAGGTCCTGCCAGGATTGAAAAGACAAAAGTTTTTAAGATTTTTATTTTTGTCATGCAAATCAGTTAACAATTTCCAATGTGTTTTTTTTACTTCAATTTGTTTTTAGACAATTTATATATCTCAAAAGTTAGAGGGCCTGACATTTTGATCCTAGCAGGGCCTTTCTCTTATTATATCTATAATTGATATACAAAAATGTTGCAAACTGCTTACTGACTAAAATTACCAAAATGCAAATCTCAAAATTTAGTGGGCCTGACGTTTCGATCCTAGCAGGACCTTTCTCAAAGGCAGAACCTTTCTCAAAGACCTTTCTCTGCCTTTGAGAAAGGTCCTGCTAGGATTGAAACGTCAGGCCCACTAAATTTTGAGATATCTATAATTGATAGATATATGAATGGGATTACAAAAAAAGATAAAGATAAACATCTTGGTTTATTCAACTACATCAAGAGAATCTTAAAATTTAGTGGGCCTGACGTTTCGATCCTAGTAGGACCTTTCTCAAAGGCAGAGTGACAAGGACAACACAGATACATGTACATGAAGGAAGGGGGAAGAGAGTGAATAGGACACGGATGAGAAACAAAGGACAAAGAGTAAAGCTGGTAGGGTGAGATCAAAGGGAAGGGCAAGGAGTAGGGTAGGGATTAGTGAGAAGAGGGGGAAAGATCAAAGACATCAAGAGAAGTAAGAACTTTTGTAGTTTTCTGGCAATTGAGCAAAGATGGATCTGTGTATTAGTGGGCTGAGGGAAGCAGATGAACCAGGCTGCTGCTCCTCAATGTTATTCGGGATGTGATTAGCCTTTGAAGGAATTCATTTGTCTATTGCACTGCCCAGGTGAGCTAGACGCCAATCGCCCCGTCCCGTTCCGTCTGACGCCTAACATAGCCGAGTTCCTGACGGCAGTGGGCGTCAATGGGGTGCTGACAGCCAGCATGATTGCAGCGGCCCGGTGCTTTGTGCAACCATCCCTACAGACACCAGCCCTTCTCAGAGCCATCCTGCGCGACGAGATGATTGCGTGGGACAAAAAGGCAAGACAAGACATCCATAAACATGATTTGTGTAGCGTACATCAAACAGATTTCACCTGAGGCCATTCTGTGCAATGTAGATTGCAAACCTTATAAATAACCAGGGCCTGTCGTTTGTACCCTAGCAGGACCTACATGTATCTCAAAGGTGAAAGATCCTGCTAGAATCGGGTCCTCTAAACTGTTATATGTATTTTTAGTTTAGGGAAGGCCACCATCTAGTGCTGGGTAGCTCAGGTGGTAAGAGCGCTGGTTCATTCAACCAGAGGTCTCAGGTTCAACTCAGATTTTCTTTGCTTTTCATGAATTGATAGCAAACATTTGATAACAGCATTTTGATTTATTCGCTGATTTATCAGATCGCGCTTGATTTCACCTCAAGGCACTTTTAGAAATGGCTGTTGCTTGCAGAATGATTGGAGTAAAAGATGCCTGTAGACTGTGCTATGTACTATTGGCACAGTGACCCTGTATCATCATGCATGTGTGGTATTATAGATATAACATGATGTTTGCATCAAGGAGAATGTATTTCAATGAGGTTTTGAGGTACCTACCACTATACATTATATGAATCCACCACACGACCTCGACCAGCTCAGTGGTCAAGTAGTTAAGATGTCCGTATTAGAAATCGGGGTTCGAATCCTGCCCAAGCTGCCTGAAATATTTTTATCAGGCATCTGGCAAAGCGCTGAACACTCTGTGTTTATCACGTCGAGCAAGGGCAAAACCTCATTGAATGTGTGGTATTCTTTGTGTCAACAGCAAAAGCAGGATGATGCAGGAGGTAGTGGCTCCCAGCCGTCCAACATGGAGAGTGAGCTCCTGATATCAACAGTCAACAAGGCAACCAGTGCCATCATGACACGGCTACAGAGTAAGTCCATTTGCAACTGACTCTGCCTAGGACCTGTCTGCCTTGGTACAAGGGTCCTGCTTGCATCAAATTTTCACACCATCTACATGTGGGCCTGACGTTTCGATCCTAGCAGGACCTTTCTCAAAGGCAGGACCTTTCTCTGCCTTTGAGAAAGGTCCTGCTAGGATCGAAATGTCAGGCCCACTAAATTTTAAGATTTGCATTTTGGTTATTTTAGTCAGTAAGCAGTTTGCAACATTTTTGTATATCACCATCTACATGTGTAAGATTTGCATATTGATCATTGATGTCAGTAAGGAGTTTGAATCATTGTTTTATGTTGCTTTACCCATGAGAAATAACTTTGACATTTCAACCCAGTATTTTATCAAGTTAATACTCACAAATTGTTGCAAACTGCTCACTGACTAAAATGACCTGCAATACATACATCTCAAAAGTTATAGGGCCTGACGTTTTGATCCTAGCAGGACCTTTCTCAAAGGCAAAGTGACAAGGACATCTTATAAAGATATATGTGCATGAAGTCAGATTTCTGCAATTATCTTTTGCATTTGATAGAAGATTTGTAAAAGGAAACTGATGGAAATTGATGGAAAGGGTGCTTTTTGTGGGGATTTTGGTCGTGAATCGAGAAAAGATTTTATCATTTCCAAAGAGTGACTTCAGAATTTAGATACAATGTGTAAGAGTGATGATCTCAAACCCTGGGTAACTGAAGACAGTCCTAAAGCACAGCTAGGTTTGGACTGAAGATTGCAATGAAGATTGCAATGCAGTGAGGTTGATGTACGGTAATGGTGATTGGTGTTTATCCCTGCAGACCTGGCCCAGTTTGAAGGAGGTGAGAGCAAAGTGAGCACGCTAGTGGCTGCAGCCAACAGTCCTGATAACCTGTGCCGCATGGACCCTGCATGGCACCCGTGGCTCTGATGTCAGACAGCCTAGCCTACATACACTATGGCCCTCTATGAAAGGATGGCTCAGGCTCAGGCTAGGGCTCTGGCTCTGGCTTGGCCTCCATTCCTCACACTGATCAATGGAGTGATGCACTCAGGCCCTCTACATATGTGACCCGGCACAGCGACATGAGGAATATCCCACCAAAACACTTTTCAAGTAAACAACGCCTAAAGTCAAAGTATCTTCTCAATTCGATTAAAAATCTATTTTTTTAATTTTTTTATTTTCGGAACGTTAATTTATTGGAGGAAATTTTGATATCATTTGAAAGTTAATGGTACACTCTTGCACATCATTAGAAAATCTCAAAATCTCAAAAGTGGGGGTTATTTCTCATTATGATGTGCCGGGTCACATATTTGACCATGCCACAGATATCGAAGAACGGGCCTTTGAGCACAGGTTCCCAGGCAAAATACTCTGCACAGGACAACACACAAATGCTTTGGATGCAGTGACCAAGCACAGCCGGTATTTCCAGGGTTTGATGGGACAGAGTCTGAGCCTGAGCCTGATCCATGGATTTGTGGAGAGCCAATGTCTACACAGTGCACACAGTCCTGTATCAGATTCATGGACACGATGCTTACTTATGTCACAACCTCACTCTTGTTGTGCCTTATTGTAAATACGCATTTTTTGGCCGGTCAATCTTTTTCACTGTTGGTTTTTAAACGTATCTGAAAGACAAACTTAATGTAACTGCTTGGAATTTTTTTTTATGTGCTAATGAAATACGGTGTAAATAATGTTGCTGCAGAGGGATATAAATGAATTGAAGTGTGGTGAGAATTCACCATAGACTGCTTGCATATCCTTCATCAAAGCCTTGCAAATGTACAGAAGAATATGAGTGTACAACTGGAAAATGCAAAGGACTTTTGTTAAAGGAGCTTACCGTTGTGACTGTGACATGATGTCAGCATAGAGATGGGGCAACTGGTTCCCTCTCACAGTAGTGGAGAATGAAGGCAATGTTGCTGATAACCGGTGAACAATGGGTGTTGGAAGAAGCAACCCTATTTTTGTTGTATGAGTGCGCTTAGCATATGTATGCTTTCAAACAAGATAGCAATGAGTGTGTATAAGGCATTCATTAATGCACAAATTGTACTATATGGTTAACCTATATCTACATGGAATTGTCTACATTGAACATTTAATAAAGGCTACGGCTCTAGATTACACAAGAGCCAATGGGAGCCACTGGCCTATAGCTACAAGTAATTCCCATAGGCACATGAGTTACTGACAGCCATTGCTAATCAATTTGGGCAAAGCCCAACTCTTCCAATCACATCAGTGCTGGATTGAAATGTCAACTGAATTGCATATGTAATGTGAATATGCCTGTATCATTGTTACCTTATTTTGTAACTAGCATTATCAAAAACCCTATTTTACTATTTAAGAGACTTGACTATTGTCTCATTCATCTGTGTATATTAAAATAAACAGTACAAAAATTAATGTAAACAGTGCTAAGGAAATGTACTTACATAGTTTACAAAAATTGTTTTGTTGTTGTGTTATGGCAAGATTGTCGACTCAGACATGACGTAGATAGCACACAGGACATCAGGTAATAAGATGCAATCATGCAATGTATTGAATATGAAGCATAATATGAACTTCACACCATTGTTAATAATCACCTTTGAAACTCAATATGACAGAATAACCTATAGGATTAATGGTAGTGATGTAACTTAATGTTTGTCACGGATGCCAACCTTGTCTGAAGCATAAACAAGTATTGATTTCACATTAATGGAAGGTTTGAGTGATGATACTGATGACATTTTTTGCATGCTACACTTAGTACATGCTTAAAATAGGGAACAACTATGATTTGTAAAAAAAATGTTTTAGAGTGATTGAATCATATTTGACTGGCTGAACCTCATTCAGTTATTGTCCTTTTTGTATTTCTTGCTGGGGAATGTTGAACTGATTTGGTTACAAATGTCTTAAAGAGACATTTTAAAAATTGAATATTTTTGTTATATTATTGACACATGACCTGATACCAAGACAGCATTGTGTTGTGGCTGTATTCTTTTCAGTGTTTTTTATGTAGCCTAGTTTTAAGCTTTACAAGTCATTTATCAAAGAAAAAAGATAACTTGATAAACAGCTTAACCACTTCGCGCCGGGGGGGTTTTCAGCGCCGATGACCGCCATACGGGGGTTTTTGAACAATGCATCATTTTAAAATCTTGCTAAAACAATCGGAACAATATATTTCTGTGAAATAAATCAATAAGGGTATATTATGGGTACAAGAGAGTAAAACCTGGCACAATTCGGACGTCGTTGTGGCCTTTGTCAAGAGATTATCCGTTCGAAAAAGGGCCCTTTGTGCGTCGTCAATGGACCGTAACGGACGTGTGTGTGTGGGTTCGTGTACGCTGCTGACAATCCCTGACCGCAGACTCCAGCCTCCACTCCAGGCAGTCAAATCTTCGAGTTGGTCGGCCACAAACGAGCGTACAGATTACGGTAAAGAATGTGGGGGGAATTCCAATGCCAGACCGACGACCGTTGGGCTGTGTGGCATGCAAAGACAATGTCCCCCGCGTTCTTTCAGCTGCAGCGCGGTATCCCTCGATCCTCCACAGTAAAAGTCCCACAATTGCACAATTACTGCTGCTAATCTTGCAATTCATGTGGCAACGTGCGTCAAAAAGGGTCTTTGTACTGATTCATAATGCTTTGTTCTAAGCTGAAAAGAGTCTTTGTTTAGAATGTGGACAATAGTGGTGCCCGGATTCGGAGGGCCCCGTTGCAAAGGCAATCCAATTGACCTCCGGATTCGGAGGTCCCGGCGCGAAGTGGTTAATATACAAGCCCCATATGTGTCTTATCATTATTATAGGGTCATTAAAACTTCCTAGAAAACAGGATTTCTCATTGTATGCACTGTTTTCTACACTTAGAATGGCTCTTAATGTTGAGGTGCAATCAAATCTGCTGAGTTTTCTTAGATTGGAATATTTCCCAATACTTTGGGACTATTTGTGTAGGTCATAGTGTGTGCAGTAGATTGATTCCTCACTTGATCTACATGTACATTGTATAAGTGACTTGTGCATGTCTGCAACAAGCTGCGCTGTGTGCCGTCTCTTGGTGCTTTCTGTATCACCGTGCCCTCTGAAGTACAGGGCAGATTTGTGGCTCCAGCTTGGGTTTGTTTGGATACGGCTTGCCATGTTTGTCTTCAATATTCAGAGGGAAATGCAATCGTTGAGTTGAAATTGAATTACGGCAGGGAGACTCAGCAATCCTCATCTGCAGTCAAATGCCTCAACTGTCTTGGGCCAGCTTCATCACTTTCCATATCTAGTTTCAAGATGGCTTTCCCACAAAGCAATCCTTGACCTGTTTCCATATCGTTGGCGGACCTTTCTCCGCTGTAAATGCGCCGATGCTTCTACTGACGGTAGAGAAGAATAGATGTGTGATTTAACCGATGCATGAACTGACAAACCACTGAAGTTCACCAAGGAGCTTAATTTCCCTACTATATTCACAATACACTAAGAAACATTCCTCCGCTTTTATTTTCTTCAATTCCAGTTTTTTTTTCATGGCATTGGATTATTTTAAAATCAATATTTGTTGAAGAATTGGAAAAGGCAGCAATTTATACATGTAGGTTGCACTGCTGTATCTGCTTGATATGGACAGCTATGTCATTTAATGGTTTCAATTTGTCATCACAGCTTAAGCCAGCAGAAAATGTAATTTGAAAACTGCCATGATTTTGAATCCCACGAATAAAGAATAAAAAAAGAAAAAAAGAAATTGTTTTGTCAAACAGTGTAATGATTGAATGTGTTTATCAAGTTGGCTCCCTGTGACAGGCAGCTGTTTTGTGTGATTTATTTGAAGAATCTCTGTCTGGGTTAATATTATAAGGTGGCAGATGTGCCTCTGTGCACTGTCATATGATAGGCACCAGGTTTAATAGAAGCCGGCACTGCATTTGCACGTACAGATATTGGAAATGTTTCCCAACTTCATCTTTTGCCGACTGTTATATTGTCTTCGAATAATTGCATTGGAGGCAGTGGTCATTCTCAACGTGCTCAATTTTGTAATAAGGAACCAGCTACGTCTCGGTAGAATTGGCTGGCTAGCTTGAGGTAATGCTAACCACACGCCTTAATCAATCTGCAGTTATAAAGGTCTGGTATCCTGAAGGCAACCTGTGTCATAGTGTTATATGCTAGATGTAGTCTGGGCTTGCCAAACCGTTTTTTTCTTCTTTCCTTCCTGTTCTTGGTTTCGTGTCGACTTAATGGAAAAACTGAGAGGACAAAGATTGAGAGTGATAACATTTCAGAACAACCCTGAAGTAATATGCATAGAAGTTGTAGAAGTCATGCAAGATTAAAGGAAATCAACTATCTGCCAGTTCAAAAAAATATAACACTGATTGTTGTCATTTTGTCTGCTGTACTTGGCTGTGCTTTATTCAAACATGGCATGGTCCATGGTATTCTACAAACATCTGATGGATACAAGTTTGGTCTTGTATCCCACAATAGGGCTGTTACCACTGTCCTAAAAAAACTTGTTTATTTTGTTCACGATTCACACTTTTTGGGTGTGTGGACAATACATGCAATCATTAGTGGGATTTGAATCTCGATTGGGACTCCACCATTAGTGCGTCTTTTCTAAATTGCATTTATTTGCAATGCGGTGCATTTGGAAACACGCCGTAGAAATCTCAGTTATTTTAATCCCACAATGCACCGCACAGGCTCCGACAGAGACAGACAGGAAGTGCTGCGCCTGTTTATTTCTCGCTGCATGGGCCACCCTCAAGGACATGCTCCATTTGAACACAATCAGCTTGCGATTTTCTGGCGTGGGTGGATGCGAGCCAAAAAACCTCCAGGTTTTTTTTAATCGCGATTAAAAATGCAGATTGGGAATGGCCCTAGTATTGTACAAGCACAGCTTGGAGCAAGTACTGCTAGATGCACTCAATGGCACCAATGTCATAGCCATGTACACGGTGTATAATCAATTCACTTTTAGTTCTGCATCCTTACTGCACAGCTGGTTTTCGGTCTAGTGTAGATGGCATGGGATGCTCTTCAATCTCTTGTGGGCATGAACAGTTAGTTTTACTCCTGGCAAGCATGAGAGCTGTATTTGCGAGTGGGATAGTGCAAACACTGGGACAAGTGAGAGAGACTTTCAATAATCATTCATTGCAATCAATGACAATCCTGATCTATATCCTAGTTTATTGTGTGATTCATTCTAAACCTTATTCACATACATTCTAAAATGCGTAAGAAATTCAAACTGTGAGTTACTTTGTTCGGCATGATACAGTTATAGATGTGGATCTATATCCTATATATACACACATGGTATACCTTATATATACATATTATGTAATGTACTGAAAATTGAGAAGTTCTTAAGAATTGTATCAGATAATATTTCAAGCTGGATAGTATGAGAATCAATGGCATGGGTGGGAAGAGAAAGCAGCATGCATTAAGTTAACAAAATAATAATTAAACAGCACAACAAAGCAACAATTGACAATAAATATAAACTATATTATTTCAAGCAATGTTAACCAAACCAATTTCATATAAGCATAGCCAATGTGTTACCTGGTACAACCTGAAAGCAATATGCTTACTCATAACAGATTACAAATGCTAGTCAATGCATGCAAGTAATTCCACCATTATTTCTTGGTTGAAAAGGTGCAAATAAACTTCGTTGACTTTGTGATAAACCATAATAGTACTTGTAATTAATTAGATGGTGCATTCTGACTTAAACTATCCTTCATGCGTGGAGTCTTGCACATTCGTCAGAGAATATTTTCAAAATTATCATTGTTAATGTGCAACATGTAATTGTTAGAACTTAGATTTTTTGTTGGCGAAAGCTTTTTGTACCCAACGAAACTGTCCTACGGTAAACAGGTCAGCTTCAATTCCTTCTTTCCGCCTAATTCACTTGTAAATGACCTTAAAGATGACTGGGTAATGGTAGTGCAGCACACATGTGGTTGGGAAGAATCAATATTATAGTCTTGCTACTTGCTACAATGTATGTGCAGCTGGTTTGGTCCAGCGGATAGCTTAGCATAATAGCACACTAACTGTTTGGGACACCAGACTTATTTGCAAATAAAATCTGGTGTCCCATGACAGATAAAGGCGTCATTCTATACTAGCTTCGGAGGAACCCGACCAAGGGAATACAGTGCATAGGAAAGGCTTGTGCTTCTCATTAATAGACAGAATGGTGCGACCTTACGACCCCTCCATACACTTCTAGATACTAAAAGTTGCAATGAGATTGGCTGTACTTCAGTCTAAATGCTATGATTTCTGGAATGGACTCAAAAATGTGCAGAAGGATCCTAGGCTCTTGTCTAAAATATTTTAAGACAAGGCTAGGATCATGAAAGAGGTATGATTTCATTAAATAGTGTACTATTCATCTAGCTGTTCAAAATGCACATGAAACTACATGTAACTACCATGCGAAAGGTTGCTGAAAGTTGGTGATTTTTTTCCAATTTAACATCAAATGTGAATTTCATTCGACTTTAATTATGCAAATGTAAAGCATTTGATTTGGACTGTTGCTATTGTACATGTGTACTGGTATTGGCATAAGTTTTTTTTTCTTTTTTTCAAAGATTACAGCATTTCAAAAGAAGACATTTTACAAAGGGGTGGTCAAAGAAATCTTAACAAAAATAAGCTCCTAAAATATAAAATAATATGTATACCTTGACTAGGATGCTATGCACTTACAGCTGTGATTTCCTTGCCACTATCTCAAACTTAGAAACACAGATATTGATCACAATGAATAACATTAAACAATTAACTGGGTAGAACGTTGCACAAAAACATAAATCATTTACAGCAATGTTATCCATTTGATATCAATAATTCAGAACATATCTATGGAAGTTGTGGACCAAAGAAGTTTTCCAGTACAGTTATAGTCAATTGGAGGGAAGAATTTGGTCCTGGTAAAATGGAAATAAAAAAAGATTCCTGAATACTTTCAGATGAAATAGATGTTTGACAACGATTGAAAACATCCTCCAAAACTCTGCCCTGAGACAATTACCAAAAAAATATACAAATGTAGAAAGTGAAGAATTCATGAATGAAACACAAACTAGGGAATGATCACCAATGATAAAAATGGTGCCAAAAAAATAAATGCCCATTAATTTCTCTTCAAAATCCATCCTGTCAAATTTCACACATTCCCTTCCAAACATGACTGCTGGATGTTAAACAATGTCTCATCGAAATGCATTTGCATAATTTTCTATTGGCATCTCTGTGCAGGACCCCCATGCATTAAGCATGCTGAGCACTGTGGTACATGTACCATACTCCTAGAAATTGTTGACTCAACAAGCAACTCCAATGTTGACTGTTGCTCATTACTTAGGAATCTGGAAGCATTTGGCAGGCTTTTTATTTGAGCTAGGTATATTAATAGATTGAGGCTGAGGAAGATCTAGGTATGGCCTCAGTAATTACAGGCTCCATTGCATCGTACTTTGTACTCTGTTTTTATGCCATCTGTACATAGACAAGTAGCAATTAGATACATCTTTTTTTTAGTGTTTGTGTGAACATTTTTTGAAACTCGGGCTCTATCTTGTTTACAAGAGCACAAAATACTCTAATGTGAAAGCTTTAATCATTGGCCGTGTTTGTTTAGCATTGAACTTGGTGGTCATTGAGAGGCATTTACAGGCAATCAGTTCTGAGCAGTGAAGACGCCTGCACTTCAATCGGCAGGATGTGAGCGACTCTCTGCTCACTTTTCATAGTCCAAGTAACAGAGGCAACACTAGCCAAGCCTGCTGTTCAGTTCCAGCACTGTAAGCTGCCTTCAAGATGCACTCAAACTGCCTCATGTGATAAGGCTTTCAGTCTGTCTATCTGTAAGCCTGTCTCCCCTTTGCCCGTGCGGACTGATAGAGACCGGAGAGGCTGTTGTTTTCTCAAGTAGGCCAAACCAAGGCTGCATTTACTAGCATTCAACAAATGGTAGCAACTGAAAGCCAAGACCTAGGAATCAATAGAAGTGGGCAATTGCTAATGAGAGACGACCTTTAAAAAGGCACATATGCAATGGGGCAAAATGCACGATGCTACACAGGTAATGTACGGTATTTGCTACTGCAGAGCTCACATACTGCATTTTGCCCACACAGTATGTATATATATCTACAGAAGAATGAATATCATTCATAATACAAAAGAGAAAGACAAATTTGATCAATAATTCACTCTATGGCATTTCATATCCCTTGAAATAGCCCATGGTACAGGATTGGACAGGACACTGGATTCTAGATGTGTGGCACCATAACTCAGAGGCTGGATAATACAGGCAACTACAGTCTCTGCACATCTATCCCATCCTACCCAAGGTATTGGAGAGATAGAGGTGCAGAGAGGCTGTCGTGAACCATACCCTTACATACCTAGAGTCTGCTTTCTGTAATCAGTCCAAATTAACCCATCGCTACCGGACTGACTTCAATCTGGTAATCATGACTGATGCCTTGAAGACATCCATATCCTTTCAAAATGTGTTTAAATAATTGTTGAATGAATGACATATCATCAAAGGTACAGTGAAAATACAGACCAAAGAATATATGCATGCCATCTCATGCATTTCTATAAAAATCCATTTCTGGAAATATCATTAAATTAACTTCGTATCTCCCTTGCAACTGAAATATTTACAAAGAAGCATTTCCACCGGTGTAGCCAGCCTGCCCTGAGCACTGATTGTCGATAGCAATTTGATACTTGGGGTCCGGACAATATCAAATTTGTCTAAGGACCTGCATACTAGTAATATAACCTTCCTATGGGAACACAGGGAGAAGGGAAACGGTTGGAGATGAAGAGGAACCCAATTGCACTTGCAATGGGCAGGCTGGCTGTCCTACAATGCACACAGTAGTCTCTGCTGCTAGCAGCAATTTGTGTGGGAAGAATTAATCAAAATATCGAGTAATTCATCATGACAAGCAATTCCCACATGAGGCAACGCATGGACACATAGGCTGGGAAAGAAGTGAAGAATACTGACAATATTCCATTTGGAGATGTTGTGAACTGTAACCCATGCAATTACTAAGCTGCTTCTTATTTCCTACATAAGTGATACCTTTTGGGGTAGTGCACTTTTGCCACCTTTTGTCAGGAGGTAATCATTTAACAGGCGTGGCAAATTTATTTGTGAAAAAAGAAGAAAAAGACATTAGGGCCGTTCCCACTACGAAAATAATCGAGATTTGAATCGTGATTCAAATACCTTTTTGTTGGTCGTGTCCACACAGGCCAAAAAATCGCATCGCACAAAATCGCGGGCCAATTGTGGTTAGCAGTTGTGGTCAATTGGTGGGTGTGTCCTTGAGGGTGGTCCACGCAGGGAGACATATGAACAAGCACAATAGCACTTCCTGTCAATCATAGTGTGAGTGGTGCATTGTGTGATTAAAAAACCCAGTGCGATTCAGTGCAGTGTTCCCACACACACCGCGTCGCAGATAAACGCAATTTTTTTGAAAAATCTCATTCTTAGTGGAGTCCAAATCGCAATTCAAATCCCACTAATAATCAAGTTTATTGTGTCCACACAAATGTCCTCACATACCAAAAGTGGTTTGAATCGCAATTCAAATGATCCAAATAATCACGATTATTTGATGTAGTGGAAACGGCCCTACTCTTATAGCTTCAATAATAATAATGATACTACAATATCAGTGGAAAATCACAGCCTTGGGATCACACTTGGTTTTTCTTTACCGTGAAATGGCATTTGCTGGTCACAACCTGTTTGTGAAATGTTGGATGACATTGTAATGTCTAGCAAAGTAGCTATAGGCAGACTGCGTATTAGTCATCCCTCAACTGTCCGAATTCCAAGTCAGGATTCCAATTCATTTCACACAAAACAACTGTCCACAGCAAACCGACACTGTACCTTTGCAACCATTCAACACGGGCATTTGACAAAAGACATTCACTCACATTCTGGTGCTGATGACAATATGTATACGTACCAACTAAAATATTCAGAACAACTACACTTTCATTGACCATGTTTTACATTCAGGCTACTTAAAATGGAACAATGTCTACCCATGTACCGACTACAAGCAGAAATCTCGTCTTAATTTATGTTCAATACTGTACAGTAGAGAAAACTCCATTTCTCTTTCTGGAAAATATGCACCTTAAAAGCAGAAAAAACATTGCCAAGAATGAAGACACTTGATTGAAAGGAGGAAGATTAAATAGACAATAAGCGTTAGCGTTCTGTCTTCTGTAGTCTTTAATGGTAGGAACCTGGCTATAGAATGATGGGAGTGCTATGGTACCGGTAGTGTTGATATAAGCTAGGCTGTGGTTGTGGGGCAGACATGGCAGATGGTAGGTCAAACAGCCCCTAGTGGCCTCATGTGATTTGGTCTTTTGGCAGCAGCGGCTAGAGATTATACAACCTAGCCTAGCCTTTCTAACTAATGCAGCTGTCTCCAGCATTTGCCTTCATCCACATATCTTAAATGCGGAGATACAATGGCCGACATGTGTAGGCAGTCTGAACATTGTCTTGCATGTAAACATTCATGGAATATAACCATACTGTCAGCAAGACTCAAAGCTAAATAAGCAATAATTTTCAATCCTTACTTGCAAATTGAATGTATTTTTTGATGGAGATTTTTTCGGATAATTACAAAAAAGAGGTGATCTAAGGTATTTATTTTTATTTAAAGGCCCAATACAACATTGGGAAGATTGGAAAACATCAATGTCCACATATTTCCTTCTTATTTACACAGTTTGTAGATGGTCATTATAAAATCCTCATGTTGAGATCTTACGGTCTGGGATGCTGTACATCTTGAGAAATCTTCACTCAAACATCGACAAATAGTTATTACTCATGAGTAATCAACTATTTCTAACACTACAGAACGGTGCGCAAACCGTGATGGTCTTTTGTCTTTTTCTACTTTCTCAGAATTACCATTTGAGCTAAAACCTTCGCAGGATTTCTCTTTTGGAATGTTTAATGGTTTAACAGACAAACTGTGGCAATTTTTTTTTTACCTTTACCAATGTTGTATAGGGCCTTTAAATGACAGCATCTGTAAGTAGAAATGATTTTTTTTAGAAGACAACTGAGACTGTCCACATCTAATTACGGCTGATGTTGTTGCAAACCATGAGTGATCAATCATCACTGTCATTATTTGGTCATCTGTAATAACTAGTATACATGTGTCTAACAACTTAGTCAAGCTATGGCATATGCTGGCAGACAGAATACTACTTAAACTCATCCTAACAATGCCAGCAGATTATTTCATTCCATTTGCGTTTTCATCTGGAAACTATTTCATAAATGTAGATATTGTGGAGATATTGTCGTAGGCTTATAATGGAGGGTAAGTTTTTAAGGCCAGATATCATATGGATTATTGTATACATTCTATAAAACAACAGAATTCAATCCCAATAAACTATCATACAGGTACATTTGTTAAATACAGTTGTTTAAAAAAATGTGTGAAATTGCTTTATTGCTTTGATGGTATGTTGGTATATTAAAGGTTATTCTCATTCACGGTACATGCAGCGGGCCTATTGCAGCTGGATTCAAGATCTAGAGGCAATTACAATCAAGCTGTCTATTCATACAGGCTCTGTTAACTTGTGCTGTTCTAAACCCAATGCAGTGGTTTGACATTGATTGGAATGGTGGTCTGCGTAACTGTGATCCCAACAATGAAGAGGTTGTGGGTAAATAGCAGGCCAGCCCAGCAGACGTGCATTTGATAGCATGTGCACACCCCTACAGGCTGCCTGTATTTCACAGCATCCATGTATTGCAATATGTTTTTGTGACAATACTAAATTGTCTACAAAATCTGTGCCACCAACTCCATCACATATTGCTATGTACAACAGTGGGTTTGGGGTTTTACTGCTGATTGGAAGTTCAATGTTCAAATATCAGATGTGCAACTACAGGAAGAAGTGCAGTACATGCACATTGAATGAGGGCATATGCTAATATGTGCATGGTACAAACTCTCAATAGGCACTAGTGCAATTTAAAGCAGTTTTTAAGCTGATGAATACTTACAATGAATAGATGATTATGTATGGTACATGTTCTTCCAAGCTAGGCCTACCTTAAATTGTAGTTGTGTGTGAAAAATGCACTACTGTAAAAATGTACTTTGCATATAGAAATATGATCTTTAATGTGTGGTAGGCTATCAAAACTCACTTTTCTTTCTATTGAACAATAATGATATCCTTCATCATGATTGTAAGCCTCACACTACCGTACTTATAGGATATAGACACCTGTGGACTTATACTTGAGTATCATAATGATTCTATTCAACATCTCTTGCTTCCGGATGAAAACTTCAGTTTTTATCCAAGACTTGAAATACTGTGCATAGCTTGTACATACATACATCATGCATATCAACCTGTCTCTCATTCTCGTACGAGCCCATCTATGTATTACTGTTGACGTCAACACAAAGTCCATGGTGCACAATGGTGGCCTGCCTTTGCTCAGCAAAGAACAATTTCACAGTTCCTTCCAGGCGTCACAAACAGACATTCAAATCAACTGGACTTGATTGGCTGTGACACTTTGCCAAGAATCTTTATCTACCAGTAGTTGCACGCTTAATTTTTGATTTTTGCTGTTTACAAGGCAAAACATACAGAAGAATAGCAAAAAGTGGTTCAGTGTGCCAAGTCCACAAGAAATGACATTCTCATGTGTGCACTATGGGATGTCGTGGATGGTGCATACATACGTATGTGTACAGTGCTTTCTGCTGAACATCTTCCTTAACTCCCTGAAAGATATCCATGAAGGAATGTCACCAAGTTCAAAGTTTATTAATATCATGAGTGGCCAGAGCGCAGACCTAAATCTGATGTCAGTCACGGGCACAGAATTGACACCTTGGAAAAGATGCTTAGAACGGTACTATCATTGGCAGCATTAGAACATTAGAGCAGGGTGTAGTACCTACTACTCCCTTAGAACTGAATTGACCAGGGGTTCATGCTTCATTGACATCCAAGATAATCACATGAGGAGTGATTGAAGATTAAGTCATAGGGCTCTTTGAAAGAAATGCACAGGTTATAACTATAGAAAGGAATTACCGGTAGGTGTCAATATACATGTACAGTATGAGGCGTTATTTGAAGCACCCAGGAACAGCAAGAATCCTTCCATTGAACCAATCTCAAATACCGAATAAAAGCCATGGCCAAACCCAATACAAGCCATGGCCACACCCAATACAAGCAGTGGCCACACCCAATACAAGCAGTGGCCACACCCAATACAAGCTGTGGCCACACCTGATACAAGTAGTGGTCACACCCAATACAAGCCATGGCCACACCCAATACAAGCCATGGCCACACCCAATACAAGCCATGGCCACACCCAATACAAGCCATGGCCACACCCAATACAAGCAGTGGCCACACCTAATACAAGCAGTGGCCACACCCAATACAAGCCATGACCACACCCAATACAAGGAGCATGGCCACACCCAATACAAACACTGGCCATAACCAATACAAGCCATGGCCACACCCAATACAAGCAGTGGCCACACCCAATTCAAGCATTGGCGACACCCAATACAAGCCATGGCCACACCCAATACAAGTCATGGCCACACCCAATACAAGCCATGGTCACACCCAATACAAGCCATGGCCACACCCAATACAAGCACTGGCCACACCCAATACAAGCCATGGCCACACCCAATACAAGCCATGGTCACACCCAATTCAAGCACTGGCCACACCCAATACAAACACTGGCCATAACCAATACAAGCCATGGCCACACCCAATACAAGCACTGGCCACACCCAATACAAACACTGG
The DNA here is from genome assembly GCA_949987565.1 of Luidia sarsii. NCBI lineage: Eukaryota > Metazoa > Echinodermata > Asteroidea > Paxillosida > Luidiidae > Luidia > Luidia sarsii. Next base: position 15,446,526 of record OX465109.1, on the reverse strand, counting down.
CCCCACTCAGTTGTTAACAAAATCATTCTATAACATCATAAGTACATGTATCACATATCATCCAAATCAATAGTTTCCCTGTTTTAAAAAGTGGAAATGCAACAAGCATCAACATCCCCATCTCTTGTGCAAGTGCTTCGGCCCTACAAATTGCCTCTGACTGGCAGCACAGACATTTCAGGGGATGAAGAGGAAGATTTGCTTCATAATGACGATGACATTTTCCATATGGATATTAGCATGTGGCCATAATCATGATGTTTTGTTGCCCACAGTATGCCTTGCATGTGTACAATCTAGGCAGCCACTACTGTACATGTATGTGCTATCTTGGGGCACATATGGTACCTGCCCTGACCCAATATGCAATTTTTCACACTTGGAGATGATGAGATAAGTGTACTGTAAACCCCAATCAACAACAAACTACAAAGGCTTGCCCCCCGACCGCAAAAACACACTGGCCCCCAAATCACAGCCCAGCACACTTGAATGAGTGGCTTGAGTAAGGATGTAAACAAGCTTGGCAGAGATCTGACTGTAATCGCCAGCCCTTCTACGCCAAGGGCTCTAATCTTAGCCTGGCTTATTTTCCAACCCCTCTGACTCGCCCACACAAACAAAAGCTAAGAAAATAACACGCCCCAGGCTGCACTCAGCGATCTTTATTTTGATTGCATGGAAGCAATATCATGCCTGTTTAGCGGTTTTAATAAGCGTCTGCACCAACGATTCCTGGTTGTACGTGACAAGCTGCATTTATTTGGTGCCTGACCCCTTTTCATTTGACAGCGCATCAATAAATGAAGGAACCAAGCAGTATGCATGTGTGCAAGAATGGTTGATGCACATTCCACAGTCCATGCAGATCCTACTTACACTCACTGTGCATGACACACTCAAGAAACTGAAGTTCCCACACAAAATGAGAGGAGATTTGGCCCCATCAACGAGACAAAGAACATGTAGGAAAGAGATATGGCACCTGTGCTATCATGAAATTTGAAAAAAAGGGTTTTACACGTCGGTTCTAAACATTCGTATAGCTAAAAAAAATACTGAAAAAGTTATGAAAGACTTGTATATATCTGCGTGTCGATGAATACGATAAAGGGGCAAAAATATCATTTTGTTTGTACAAGTACATTTTTGTAGATTGCTAGGTGCTATGAGAAGGAAGCCCATGGCCAGGTAGGTACAGGGTAATACGGTACCTAGGAAACATGTACATGTACAAGTAACATGTAGGTACAGGATAATACCTAGGAAACATGTACATGTACAGGTAGGTACAGGGTAATACCTAGGAAACATGTACAGTGTACATGTACAGGTAGGTACAGGGTAATACCTAGGAAACATGTACATGTACAGGTACTGTACAGTACATGTACATGTAGGTACAGGGTAATACCTAGGAAACATGTACAGTGTACAGGAAACACGTAGATGTACAGGTACACTGTACATGTACGTGTAGGTACATGTAATACCGGTACCTGGGAAACATGTACATGTACAGGTAGGTACAGGGTAATACCTAGGAAACGTGTACATGTACAGGTACAGAGTAGGTACAGGGTAATACCTAGGAAACATGTACATGTACATGTACAGGTAGGTACAGGGTAATACCTAGGAGGTATTGGTAATACCTAGGAAACGTGTACATGTACATGGGCAGCTTGATGAAGCTGAGTGATCTTTGCCCGACACACCACGCAACGCAGCGGTAGTAGACGTTGGGATACTGCCATCTGAATGGTCTTGACAAAGCAGCGTCTGCAGATGACCTGATGACCACAGGGCTGTGTACAGATGGAGGCTCCATTGCTCATGCACACCACACACTGCCAAGAAAGCATCAAAAAAGATGTATCATTACTCATAATGACGATGTGTGCACTACTGCATACTGTACAACAGGTTGTTAGTTTCTTACATTGCCTGTACACGTATACAAAACAATATTTCCAGGGTTTAAACAATATTTCCAGGGTTTAACTTGTTAGTTTACATGAAAATTGAATACTTTTCTTCCGCTGAGACACCCAGATGTCGGCTACATATAGTGTATGTAACAGATGAGGAAGAATTGTTCACACAATAAGTGCATGTAGAAATTTGACAATCAATAAACATAAAACAACTTTACATGTGCATACATGTAGTATGTACATGTATGTTCTAATCTATACATTTTGTATTGTACATGTACATGTATGTACATCTTCATTAATAATATAGATTATTAGTACATGGATGTAACTATCATGACTATCATCCCATGTACTGTACCGGTATGCTACCCGGTATGGATACAATCAACAAGAATGGTCAAAGTTTACGGTACTCAAAATAAAAGCCAAACAAATAAAGGGAAAAAGGAAAAACAGAATGGGAAATTTGTCCTTTATTTTTAATCGTTCTTCCTTTAATTATTTGATTTAAATTGTAAAAGCTGCATGCAATTCCAATGTACAAGCATGACAAGTGTACAACCAGACATTTCCCACATACATGTACATGTAGCCACATACTGAACATGATAATCCTGTCCTTCAAATGTACATGTACCAGTACGTACACACATGAAGAAGGCCGCCATCTAAGGGCTTGATACATGTACATGTACATGACTACATGTACCTACCGGTATGTATAGTACATCACTGTACATGCTGTACATGCAATATGAATTGTATGAGGTGTACTGTTTTCCTTGTACATGTACATGTACATGTACTTAATTTTGTCTGTCACTATTCCCTGGTCCAAATAGCCTATCAAATTGTTATACTCACTTCAAATATACACACACAGAGTCCACATGTACAAAATCCATTATTCTTGCACATTATGCTACAGTGTATACTTTATCCTACTGTACATGTTCAGCATATCTCTATAATTCCAGCAAATAATCAATTTAAAGTTTTTTAATGCACTACAGTACATGTTGTTAATTTAAGGTACGTGTACATGTACATGGTACATGTAAGTGATATTTTCTTTGAAATAACTTAATATATTAAGTCAGCTACAGTACGTACATGTTTATTTGATTTCCTAGTCCTACTATTTCTTTTCCAATTTGACAATTCCAACAATGTTAATGTACAACATGTACATTGTGTACAGGTCTACATGTGTACATGTGCAACATGTACACAGTACATGTAACTTACAGTACTTACTTATAATACTGTACAATGCATTTAGCTGTCTCATCTAGGCCTATCAGTACGGACATATGACTAGTGATATCTGTAGATGCTTGTTCATTACAGACTGAGTGACAGCTGGTCGGGCTGCATACAATACCCCATTCAAAACAATCTCCATTAATTGTTGTCATATTGCCATCCAAATTAAAGTGAGTATCATCAAACACAAATTTCAAGATTTCAGATATTCCAGCTTTGCATACGTACATGTATAGATAATTGCCTTACGGTATAGCCGCTAAGTACAATACAACATTACCAATTACTAGTTTGAGTAATATGTAAAATGTTGCAAACTGCTTACTGACTAATATGACCAAAATGCAAATATCAAACATTAGGACTAGGAGGGCCTGATTTTTGGATCCTAGCAGGACCTTTCTCAAAGCCAGAATGCATTAAACAGTGTTATAAATAATTGCATTATGTTTTGTATATATTTTAAATGTGACACTGTAGTGTATGTTGGATGCCACATGTACACACTGTATGTGACTGTGAGGGGATTTGTGCTTTCAACATGTTCAAGGATGGCTGGGTCAAAAGTGAAGAAGCGGTGCTTTCACCTTCTCACTGAATACTGACGTCACCATCACACAGCTCAAAGTGCATTCCCATCATGCCTGCCCATGTACACGGACTTGCCTATGGACTTCCCATTTTGCTAATTTAATAATTGGGGGCATAAATGCATGGCTCGACAGATATACAGCCCCCATAAGCATCAATACTGTCGTAGAACACACAGTACAGTATGTACATGTACACTGTACACCCAGTAATATTGATCTCAGCACAGTACGCACAAACACTAGTAATATTATACAGATTCATAATAGTACACTACCACAGTCTTAGTTTTGCTTGTTTACAGAACATAAGAGTAATGGTCAAATATACTGCATTATATTGATTGTACCCCATGATTGTACTATATAGTTTGTACAAATGTACTAGTCTCAGTTGGTAAAGTGTTCTGCATGCATATGGCATCTTGCTATGCAATGCAATGCAAGACCTTCAGCCTGGGCCTCCACACCTCTGTGTGCTGCGATAATGCTGAAGGACTGGTTCCAGCCTCTGCTCTGATCTGATTAGGCTTAATGGCATTAGCCAGCCTGTTGGCACTTGCTGGTATCTGGTCTTATTGGGTGATGCTAGGCTCCTACTCATATCCACACCTGTGCCTGTAAGGTCATTGTCACCTCCAGAATTTACCACTAGTCCTACCACACTGTCTACTTACTGTGCATTAGGCTTATACCAATCAATCAGTCAGCCCATAGGCTATGCATTGCCTGCTTGTTTGTCATGTACATGTAAATCCATGCACACATGTAGATAGTACGTAGGTGCCTCAGGCTGCAGCATGCTGTTTTCAAATTGCCCATTTACAAGTCTCTGATATGTATGGTACGTTTACTTTATATTCACATAAAGTGGCCTACAGTAGCCCTGTACCGTAAATGTATAGGCCTACACTTTGTACAATACCCAGGTACAGTACATTGTACAGTATTGCATTCAAAAAACCCTTCTCGATTTCCTGTCTTTCTAGACACCTATCATTTCTTGTTAAATATATGAGTATCCCAATGCCTATTCCAATAAGGCACTGTTCCAACAAATTTATATCAAACAAACTCAATACATACATGTACACATGTAATAAGCAACAATTTTGCAATCTCTTTAATGAATAAAATGACCCCAAAAAATGCAAATATCAAAAATAAGGTGTTTCGATCCCAGCAGGACCTTTCTCTGCCTTTGAGAAAGGTCCTGCGAGGATCGCAACATCATGCCTACCTAATTTTTGAAAACAATTAATATGACAACAAGTTAAAAACCTACTGTTTTTATCATCCAAATAAACTTTGATTGCCAGTCTATTGCACCAATGACATTTACATACACACGTACATGTATGATGATAATAACAGGTGCACACGTACATGACATGTACGTGTGCATGTATGTCCAACACAACATCATGTAAATCCTGATTCGGCAAAGTTTCACAAGATGATTACAGTGCTGTACATGTACTGTACATAATGTAGGCCTACTGTAGATACCACGAAGTAGCGGTAATGCATGCACCTCTTGATCAAACACCTAAGATATACAGGCTGTGTGTATTGGAATAGAGTGAGTCATCCACAATCCTTGACACAACTTCAGGAGTCCTAACAGTGCAAACCATAGCCCACCTCCTATACTACTTCAGTACTTTGTATTGGGCTCTGTGCTATAGCACCCTGATTCACGTGTGTAATCATGATACATCATGAACTTGAAGATTCAGGGAAATTTGTTCTTATTTATATACGGTAGATACATCACAATGGGAAAAGTTTCCCCGATCTTCATTTTTCATTATCAATGTTGGGGGAAAGGTGAAGGCTTTAGCCACAATATTAGTACTGAACAAAGTAAACTACGATGCATATAGGCTTAGACTTCAATGAACTTATGTTCATGAATGTATTGTACATGTACGGAACACTTATACATTTTGTACATTGCCTCACACAATTACTCTGTGGTAGCGAAAGAGGTCCCCAGTCCAGTCAAAATGTCTTTTTTTTTTTTTTGAATTGTTTAATATTTCAGAGTCACTTTTCCCTTTCCTTTGTTCATTTCAGTGATTGCATTACCTGTCCATGTATGCACACAAGTTTGCAGTATTGTATGCATACATGTACATGTAGCAATAATAAGGTACAACACACCTGTATGTACGTACAATGTAACAATAACCAGAAGCATTTTCAGATTTGTGCAGCTAAAGCTCACGTCTTTGGTTTGATACGCATTTGATCAAGCCTGTTTCCCTCATACGAGGTCTCTGGGGATGGTCATTGGGCAAAATGAGTGGCACAACCATTCAATTACCAATTAGTGCTTAGTTTTAGGTGCATTAAAAGTAATGGGTTGGCAAGCAGACGTGGGTAGATCCATCTTCATTCAAATGCAACCAATCCCATTAGACTGAACTGGGGGCAATGGTGCGCAGTGACGTGGGCACTGGGTTGCCATGGTTTCTCATCTTACCTCATCATCCTTGGACGAGCCTGGATCTGTCACATCATATTTTTCCAGCTTCTTGAGCAGATGTTGCTGTGTAGGAAACCAATGGAAAACCATTACAGCACTTGGCAGGTCTGCCCAAACAAACAGACCTGGTCTGGATTCCGTCCACAAAGCCTTACGATGCATCCTAACTCAACTTACACGTGTACAATGGATAACACAGCCTCAGTTGTGATAGGCCGTATGGTTTCTGTGCATCGCTCATTGTCTTGTACAATTGATCGTAAGTTTCGATGAATTTGGTGAAATCAACCCCAGTCCCCAGGCACATCAAATCTATACTTGATTGACCTTGAGCATTAGTACATGTACATGTGCAGGGCCAACATTAGGAACTGTAGGCATACCGGTATGATACAATACAGCAGACTCTTAAACATACTGAAACAGTGAACATTAATGTGTACATTGTACATGTACATGTACATGTACATGTACTGTACATGTATACTAATAATACATGTACCAGTAATCATCTCAGTCTACATATAGATATTCCTGACTTGTTAATTAATTTGATGATTAGATAAAACAAAAGTGGTATTCAAAGTTTCAAACCTTAAGGTACATTATTTATCTTGTCTTACATCTTTACTCTAAACAACTGCTGTGCTACAGTGTATGTTGCAGTGCACAGTGTGTTGTTTCATGCTGTCCATGGTCATGCACTGTGTTGCATTTGTCTTGGATATGGTGCATTGTTTTGCATTATTTTGTGCTATGATGCAATGTGTTACATCAATTACTCTATGGTACCTAATGTTGCATTGTGTTATGCTGTGCTACGTACAATGTACCGTACATGTATGTTGTCATATTGTCATTGTACTCTGCTTCTTTGTGCTATAATGCTAAACTTACATTGTGCTAAATACCCTTTGAATGATGCTGCATTGTGATGTATTAATTGCTTTGTGCAATTAATTGTCTGGCATTACAGATTACACATGTACCGGTTTGTTGCACTGCATGGTATGTTGAAATCATCTCAGTGTAGGAGGCAATACACAGCCCCTGCACTCCTGCAGTTGCGTTTATAAGCTAATCATGCAAAACAATGCACCATATCCAAGACAAATGCAACACAGTGCATGACCATGGACAGCATGAAACAGCACACTGTGCACTGCAACATACACTGTAGCACAGCAGTTGTTTAGAGTAAAGATGTAAGACAAGATAAATAATGTACCTTAAGGTTTGAAACTTTGAATACCACTTTTGTTTTATCTAATCAAAGTACAACGTACCTATTCAATACATGTATAATTAAACACAAATTTGTCAACTTATAATATGTCTGGTAAATTTTAGCCCAACATTGATTTAAACCAGTACATGTACAGTGTACATGGCAAACCCCACTGTATGTACATGTAGAGTACACATGTACGTGTACATGTACATGTACATGTACAGTACAGTACAATACACGTACTGTACATGTACAGTACAGTACAATACACGTACTGTGCATGTAGATTAAGTTCATCTTCTCACTCCTGTAGTGACATGTTAATGTCTGCTTTGGCTAGCCATTGATGGATTCTTACAAGTTAGCAGCATTGTACCATTAAGGAGATAACAGGCTATTCAATTATTGATACCATTTCACAGGTTCATGCCAAATCTGTCAAGTGGTTAATATTCACTCCTCTATAATCCACCTGGTCCACAACCTTGACATTTCAATAATACGATCCATGTTCCACTTCACTCTACACACGTACATGTACTTACGCAGCACTCAATGCACATCCACATACGTGTACGGTACATACATGTACATGTACAGCTGCACATGCAGTGCATGTAAATTACACACTGTAATTAACTAGGTTTAGTCAATCGTACATGTGTACTTCTGTGTGTACACACAAATAACATGTACATGTCAGTTTAAATGACACTATCAGAACTCTATGGTCCGAAGAGTACATGTACATGTATACATGTATACATGTATACATGTACATGTACATGTATACATGTACATGTACATGTACACGTACATGTACATGTGCATTTATGTACAGTATGTACACTGTACATGTACTGTACATACAGTACATGTACATTGTACATGTACATGTACATGTACATGTATAACAGAACCATGAATCTCACAATGATGAAATGTCTTGTTCATTGTCAAAATATTGACACATATACATGTACAGCCTACCACTCTATTGAACAATACATTTATAGAACATAAGTCTCATGAAGCAAAAATGATGTAAATTTCAGGTACATGTACATTCAGGCAACGCATTAAACCATCATTTGACATGTACATGTACACATGTTCTACTTCTAGAATAATCATTACTTTTGCCCCATTCGTAAAGGTTCAATGGATGCATTTACAAGGTGTATGCACATTACTACAAACAATTAATTGTGTCACTCCAGTTTCAATGAGAGCATGTAGCATACATGTACACATACAGCACTAGTGCTACGTGTACTGTCCATACAGTATTCTGTAACCCTGTGAGTTAGGGGCCAATTTCAAGGTACTCACACATTTGCAAGTCCATGTTAATTGTATTTGTGCACTTGTTTAGGTATATTATGTACATGTACAGTACTGGGTACATGTGGGAGATTTGGGGCAAGATTAGTATGCCTTCAAAAAGATTGCCACCTTATGGCATCTACATGTACATTACATCCATGTATGTAAGTGTTCTTTAAATTTGGTTTCATGGTTTTTATGTTCGAAGAGGGGACAGGTAAGTGGTACATGTGTACATGTACTATACCTACATGTACATGTCCTACTTTCATAATGTAAGGTTGTAGGTGATGTGGATGATATACCGTACTGATACATGTACATGTACATGTACATGTACAGTACATGTACATAGGTGATGTGGATTATGTTGGTGTGGGTGATATAGGTGATGTGGATGATGTTGGTGTGGGTGATATAGGTGATGTGGATGATGTTGGTGTGGGTGACATAGGTGATGTGGATGATGTTGGTGTGGGTGACATAGGTGATGTGGATGATGTTGGTGTGGGTGATATAGGTGATGTGGATGATGTTGGTGTGGGTGATATGTGAGTATTAAATGTGGATGATGTTGGTGTGGGTGATATACAGGTGTAGGTGATGTAGATGATACATGTACTAGGTGATGTGGATGATGTTGGTGTGGGTGATATAGGTGATGTTGGTGTGGGTGATATAGGTGATGTGGATGAAACAGGTGTGGGTGATGTAGGTGATGTAGATGATATACTAGGTGATGTAGATGATGTTGGTGTGGGCGATATACAGTGTAGGTGATGTGGATGATGTTGGTGTGGGTGATATAGGTGATGTGGATGATGTTGGTGTGGGTGATATAGGTGATGTGGATGATGTTGGTGTGGGTGATATACAGTGTAGGTGATGTGGATGATGTTGGTGTGGGTGATATAGGTGATGTGGATGATGTTGGTGTGGGTGATATAGGTGATGTGGATGATGTTGGTGTGGGTGATATACATTGTAGGTGATGTGGATGATGTTGGTGTGGGCGATATACAGTGTAGGTGATGTGGATGATGTTGGTGTGGGTGATATACAGTGTAGGTGATGTGGATGATGTTGGTGTGGGTGATATAGGTGATGTGGATGATGTTGGTGTGGGTGATATAGGTGATGTGGATGATGTTGGTGTGGGTGATATACATTGTAGGTGATGTGGATGATGTTGGTGTGGGTGATATACATTGTAGGTGATGTGGATGATGTTGGTGTGGGCGATATACAGTGTAGGTGATGTGGATGATGTTGGTGTGGGTGATATACATTGTAGGTGATGTGGATGATGTTGGTGTGGGTGATATAGGTGATGTGGATGATGTTGGTGTGGGTGATATAGGTGATGTGGATGATGTTGGTGTGGGTGATATACAGTGTAGGTGATGTGGATGATGTTGGTGTGGGTGATATAGGTGATGTGGATGATGTTGGTGTGGGTGATATACATTGTAGGTGATGTGGATGATGTTGGTGTGGGTGATATAGGTGATGTGGATGATGTTGGTGTGGGTGATATACATGTAGGTGATGTGGATGATGTTGGTGTGGGTGATATACATGTAGGTGATGTGGATGATGTTGGTGTGGGTGATATACAGTGTAGGTGATGTGGATGTGTCAATTGGTGTTGGTGTTGGTTATGATATTGGTGTTGGTTATGATGATATTGGTGTTGGTTATGTGGTTATGATGTGGATGATGTTAAGATGTGACGCTAAGATCAAATAACACCTTTGTATCACTCCAACCCTAAAACCTGCTGAAAAGAAAAAAACAAGGTCACGGTAATTACCCATACAGCTGCAAGCACTACTATGGGTCCACATGTCTACAGGTTGGTATACATGTGGGTCTCATATTAAATACTCATAATGATTTAAAGAAAGAAACCCTTTTTTTAAAGCCTGACTTTCCTTATTTACAATTACATAAAGGTCACAAAATAATCCACTGAATATACCGTATATCAATTATACTCACTATTTTTCTATTGAGTATTTGTAAATCTCTCTCAGTGAACCTCCTCTTCTCTCGTTTCCTTTCCTTCTCTCTGTACTCATGGTATTTGTACATAAGGTAGATGCCTGGAATAGCCAGGCCTGCAGCCAATGGCTTGATCAAATGAGAACTCATTCTTGCTGCAAAGTGATGGCTGCTTGCTTGTTGCATGAAGTGCTGCAAAATAAGACAAAACAAAACTATCACAAAACTAGTAATTCATTTAGAGCAGCTCACAAACACATGTAATGTGCTGACATTACAGTTACATGTACATTGTACATGTACAATTAATTTGCGTCTTCTGAATTCTGATACATTATGCCGGGTACACTGCTGGAGTCAATGAGTAGGCCTACATTTTGTTGTACACGTACCAGGTGTCAAATGTATGATACATGTACATGTACTACACAGACTACACACGTACCGGAACCTGTATGTACGTATGCGTATCTCTACATGTACACACACGTACATAAAAAGTTAAAAACAATTCTCTAGTTTGACTAATACACATACATGTACAATGTACATGTACATTTGATGTACAGTGTACATCCACATACACGTGTACATGTACATGTACATGTATGTATACACTTGAGCCACTTCAATGAACTGTTAACCTTGTTAACATTATACGTACGTACATGTACATGTATGTAAGTTAACATGACAACGGGCTTGAGATGAGCTTGAAACAGGTCCAACAAATATAGTTTTGTGAATAGAATAGCGTATCTTTCATGAAATTTCAAAGTGCTGACTACCTTCTGCTGTAGGCCTACAGTGCAGGTTTAAGACTTCTTCGTGACCAGTGAAGTGCCTGAGCAGGCTTTCAGGCTAATACTGGCAGCACGCCTGAAAACACAGAACTTTGCTTAAAGAGCATTTCCAACCAATTACAGTTCAATTTCAAATTAACATCAATATCTCAAACAAACAAAATATCAACATTTGCTAGATGAAAGATGTGTACAATGTATGTATACATATGACTTTTTGGAAAAGCTGTTTCAAAATGGAAGGGGCCTACACCATGGCATACATGTAGGTCATGCTGACGTACATGTACATGTGGAGTGTAGTCTTCACAAATCCCTCAAAGTAAGAGATAATCCACTAACAAGGTCTCGAAATCAAAATTCTACCCAGACTTCCAACTTCAACATGTTCCAACATGTTTTGTGGCTTTTGGCTCGCAACAGCATTTTGGATAAACGCCCCAAATTTGTGGCAGAAATTCTGGGCTACATGTACATGTATTTCAAAGCACTGCCAGTTCCTATAATATTCAAATGAACCAGACTCACCATGGAGCTACATGTACAGTACGTGGGTGTATACTGTAAGTATGGACTCACTGTCTGTGTGTCTGTCAAAGCTTCTTCATACCTACTTGGACAGTTTTAATCAGATGTTAAGCCTCTCAAGAATACCTGAGTCATGTACAAATGTAACCCGTGGGCTGTGGCATATTCTACCTGCCAGCTTTGTCAACTACTGCCTAAAAGCACATGGTAACCATCTTGAAAAAAGTGTGCATGCTGTACGTGTATATAACAGCGCTCTAAATATTAAGTGAGCATTCAAGTACATGTACATGTGTGGGCTACATGTACATGTGCGTACATGTACTCCTTCAATTTATTCTGAAACAAATCTTACATTATGATTAGTGCCATAATGCTATCTGAATAACACACTAAATCAAGCTTTTTTTAAAGACTGAACTTGGCCTGAGAAAGTTCAGTAAGTGTATTTAACAGTAATGACTCAAAATGAAAAGTTGTTGCCCACTAAATGCCAAAATTACAGGGTGTAAATGATCAAGATAATTAGGTACAGTATGTACATGTTGTAAAACTATGCACACTTTGTACAGTACGTGTAGTAGTTACATGTACATCATGTACAACGGTACATGTACAGTGTACATGTACTACCGGTACTTAAATCACTTCTAAGTTCTAATCCAGTGCATTTATGGAGATTTTTACATTAATTACTAAATTGCTAACTGATTGACTAGTTGACCATTCCTGATTTTGGCAAGGATGTGTCATTTTCCACAATGCACATAAAGGGATGAACAATTCAGTTGTTGAAAAAGTAAATTGACACTTGTTGCTTCCAAGGTGTACTTGACATTATGCATTCCCTCAAAATCAAAGATGCATTGAGCCCGGCTGATACACATTTTTCATGCAGCACTCACCAGTCATTACTGTAGTCTTTTCATAGCCAATCAAAAATGTCCTGAAATTCTAATGAACCAATTTTAATGTCCTATCACACTGTCGTAGATGGCATGTCAATAATGATGTCAACTACCCGGTACATAAAGGTACTTTCTTTTGTAGTGATCTTCACTGTCATTTTACAGCATGTAATTCCCTTTCAAAATGAAAATTAATGAGAAAACAGAGATATATTTCATATTATAGCGATAAAGCACACTAGACTACCATAGTCTAGACCAATTGTCGTATTAAACAAAAAATCACAAATTGTGGAATTTATAATTTCATGATGGATTCATTGGATTGAAACAATGCATCTTATTCTGTTATAAAGGGAAATGATGTTTCTCATTTGTCCTGTACAGTATGTACTATGTAGGAATAGGAAGGACATCCAAAGGCACCACACACATTTCCACATTAAAGATTAGCCATCACTGAATATGCAGTGCATTCACTTGTTCAGTTCCTGACATTGATTTTATTCCCAACACATTTACATAAACAAGGAGTAATTGGGGTGCTAAGTCATTGGGGTGTACATTGTACTGTACATGTTCATGTATGTTCTCATCATAATTGAGCAAATTTATTGTTTTTGAAAGTGGACAGGGCATAACATTTACATGAAAGCAACAGAAAAGCCAAACATTAGAAAATGACTTCATGTCTTATTTTTAGTCAGCACTTCGCAGGTCAGGGGTGAATCTGTTAATGACTTCACAATTCACAAGTCTACGTCAAAACATGCGCGGTGCGATGTCTCGGACGATGCTTTGCACTTCTGTTCAGGAAACAGTCGTAGGGCTGAATGCGTGCAAGCGCACGCGCACACTTCCGCAGACCACCGGACCTGGTGATGTCATCCAGATTTCAAATCCCAGATGGCCACCCCAACTTGGCTCGTCAACCCGTTCTCGGTCAACTGAGGGAAATTTTCTCCCTTTTCCCAAATGTGAGTAAAACAAAATGACCAGTATTGGAATCTGTAATTCTCACTGAATTCTCAATGGGTGCGTGGGACGGTTTCACGGGTGTTTTAGGGGGTAAATCTGAGGATTTCGGTCGGGGGTATTTTTCAAAGATGACATTACAGAGATTTAAGACGATGCAGCATAGCCACGATCCTTGGACCCTACAGTCACCTGTCCCTCAAAATTTCAAAATTCGATAAAAAAAGGGTGACTTGTCGGGTCCAAGCTACTCGGACTAAGTGCATTACATGAACATTTACAGTTTACACATACTATCGCACAACTACTTGTGTATCATGAGAGAAAAGGGTTCGGCCGGGAGAATAGCATTTGTGACATGGGCGCCGGTAGCCCTCAAATATTTCCAAGAGGGCTTTTGAATTTGAGTTCAAAAATGTCCCTTTTGGGAAGAAAGTTCAAATATTAATAACTAGTAACAAGTATCTGATAAAAGTGATAACTCCAGAGAGCAAGGGTTTGCATTCATGTGTACATGTACTGAAACATGTCCACTTTGTCCAGTGTAAACTTTACTTGCCTTAGACTGCTAAATAATGTAATGTTAGTGCTAATGCTATTCTATTGCTTACCTGTAAATGCTGTCTACTTCACCTGGCATCAGTCGTCAGCATTCCGACTTCAACAGTCAATCCGTACAACTACAAGCTAATTGCAATATCGGCCTAGAACTAATTAATACTAGTCCAAGCTACATAGCCAAGAACTTGCAAGCTGCAGCACTACGGAATAGACGAATTCGGTGCAGGCCTTTTCAGTGGTAGTTGGTACCATAGGACTTTAGGAGGATTAGCTAGCTTGACATTGTACACGGTGTGCAAGTACAAGTACGTGTGTACGGATGGAGGTGAGCCATGACAAGCATGCAACACCAAAAATGTAGATGTAGCCTCCGTCTACGGAATGTACTCCTGAACAGCCGTCACTGACCGGATAAACCCTGTCCTCGTGTCATAACTTAAGTTCAACTATTAATAATTATGATGGGTTATTGCTAGCATAGGAGGTAGAACGAGCAAGCCCACTGTCTGGAATAGAATGCTTCCCGATACCTAGGCTGTCAAGCACAGCGGCGCCTCTCAACTGTTTATCGGCTAGTCTTTGTTCAAGGCGCTTCTGTCACTGTCAGTGATACCCGTAAGAGCTCGCTAAATAAAGATCTGTGGTAATGCCCCATGGTGGTTTCACCGCAAGAGGGCGTTGTCTCCCGATGAGCTCTATCAAGGTATACCATGCTGCGTTCCAATCACGTCGTGTTTATCGTGTTCACAACCAGTATTTTCCCAGTATTTCCTCCCCAATCTGCCCCCCTACATCCCAAGTCCTTACCCCTAGCTTTCTCTTCCCCATCTCATCCTGACATATTATAACATATCTATACATCTATTCTCCTTGTTTGGTATTTATCCACGATGTACACTGTATGCTCATACTCACCTTGAATGTACTACTTGTTTGTTTCCCTTTGGCCGAATAAATAAATAAATAATAATAATAATAATAGTTCATGAATGGGCTGCATTCCGATATAATTATGCTACTCACCAACACGCACGCGCACAGGTCCCATGCACATTGCGCAAGCGCAAAGAGCAAAGACTAAAGAGTTTACAAAAAAATATGCAGCACCGGTGCACTGGCGACAGAAGGTTTCCTTTATCATGGATGACGAAGGAAAGAAAGTGGCGTTTGCCGTCTTCAGTAAATTCATGGTAAATTCACCTTTCCGTTCCTGGAGTCACTGGCGAAAAGCTGTCACGTCACCGTATGTATCGTACGTGCATCGATGTTGCTAAAAAAACTTTTTGCCCTTTGAGCTCCTGACCCAACGACCCCATTTTTTTGTCAAGTCGTGAATTAGGAGGCAATATTTCTGCCTCCAGTTCACGACTGGTGACCACAAGTTACCAGACGATTGGAACGCAGCCTCTTCACGACTACAATATTATAGTGAACCCGTAAACACGGTAACGGCTGGAACGTGGCATCTTCATCTCTGTTATCCAAAAGCTGAAAACACAGGTTGGAGTTCTTTGTTGAAGTTGGAGCTATGGAGTTTTTTTTCCTAAACGCATTATAACCTTAAACACGAAGCCAGATGCCTCTCATGGCCATGTCTTGATGAAACTGAAATGGAGACAAAGCCGGGGCCTGAGCCGAAGCCTAGTTTCGGAAAAAGGGTCTTAGTGTATCATGTACTGCACCTTCTATTCGATCACAACGAAATCCACAAGCCCGCCACCAACGGCCATGCCCATAATAATACGGTTTGCCTACAATAGTTTTAGATGCGTGTGGAAATCTTACGTCATCTAAGTGGCCTTGTGCAAAAGCGCTCAGCTCGTAACATGTAGGTTCCAGGTTCGAACCCCGGGGTGCTGGTTTTTTTTCGCTCTATATCTTTTTTCTCGACAATATTTCACATTATATATAGTGTTTAAAAAACTCCCGCAAACACCAACGTCGCATGTGGCGCATCTCGATGGGTCGCTGCGATGCTGGGACTGTCCTCATAATCCAGGTTCGCGCCTTCGTATAGGAACACAATGCTTTTGGTCGACTCGGCGGCCAAGGTTTAGGGGCCGCTGTGTTTCCTCCCTCACATGGCGCAGGGTCTACGGGCCTATATGGATGAGGGCAGGGAAGGACGTGCGGTGGACCGGTACCGAGGCCCTAAGAGCTCTTATAGATCCGTGCACACGGGACAATCCTGGAGGTCCCGGGAGATCTGAAAGCTTGGTCTGACACCGCATAACTTTTTCTCTCCCAAGCTTTTGATTTTTGCTTTATTGATTTTTAATATGAAATTAGAAAAGTAAAACATAATTTTTTTTTTCGTTGCTCTACCCTAGCTTTGCCCATCACAGTATTTACATTTGCACGAAATATATCTTTCACACGCCGAAAATTTTCAAAGAATTCTGATTTTTATTCAAACTGGTAATAATTATTTCACGCCTAACACGATTAAGGTGTTTATCCGTGTTGGCAACTTGCTCACCAAATGTTGAGATTCCTGGTTCCACAACTTTTCTTTAATCAGGGGACTTTGGAGCCTATTTAATTAATTGATGGAATAAGTGAGGCTTAGTTAGAACCACCCGGGTGTACAATGTTCGATTTCGCGTGTAATTTGGTACATTATTGCGGCTTGAAATATGGCGCTATTGCAAGTCTCCCGTAAATGAAATGAGTCAACGGCAATTCTCTTGATTTTTGTTTTCATTCTTGTGGATGTTTTTGAGGGTTTGTTGCTTGTTTCTTTTGGTTTTAGTGCGCTGCCCTCTTTTGATACTCGACGACAATAAAGTCCAGAAGCCCGCCGCCAACGGCAGAGCCCCTTATAATCATAGACGTCAGAAAATCTTACGCAATGCAAAGTGGCCTCGTGTAAGAACGCTCGGCTACCAACCTGTAAGTCCGGGGTTCGATTCCTTGGTGCACCTTTGTTTATTATTTTTTTCTCGGCGCGAGGTTAGGGTGTTCAATGTTCGATTTCGCGTGTAATTTGTTACATATTGCGGCTTGAAATATGGCGCTATTTGTCTGTGGATGTAGAGAGATGCTTCCCAAAATCTTTGCAGAAAAAAATCGGCTTGGACGGCTAGACACGAGTTGCCGCTCTTTGCTCACCATCGTCTCGACAGACACCTTCCAGAGAAATCAAGCCCAACTCTTCACCATAGTGGTTGTTTTGGAATTAATCCGCTCCAAGGTAGGTAAAAAAAATGATAGCAGTGACTTGTAATCGCCAACTTCAATCTTTTTTTCAGGATCAATCCGTCACTAAAAGTTTTTGATTTTACTAACAAATCAAAATCAACACAATTCACTGTGCGACTCATATCCACCAATAACGCGCACTATTTTCCGCGTGTGTGTGACGGATGACACCCTAACCACTTGGCGGAAGCATGACCGTTAAGTCGGAAAACCCCCCTTAATACATAGCCTTTCAAAGAAACCAGGTTGCTTCGTTTTAATATTTTCTAATTCTCTCTGTGGTGGGGTTACTGGGCATTAAGATGCTAACAAAATGGGAGAATAAAGAGAACACTTCTAACCCCTTCACTATAATGTATAGCTATTACCAGCGAAATACCAGTGGTGCAGTGTGTTTTCTCGCTGGTTGCCCAATGTTTTATTTATTTTTATTTTTTTGGTGGGGGGGGGGGGGGGCACCGGTCTTTGGTTCATCCAAAACTGAGATTACAACGTCACCAATGCATTTGCCCCTGTGCCTCTCATTCTATAATCATAACAACACCAGATGTGCAATGGGTCATCGTATTCCGCGCATTGTGATTGGCTAACGCGTTGCAAACTACTGAGGGCGCACTATTGTGAATCACGCGTATTCTCGCTGATACAGCCTTGCTGGTAAAATTCTAGTTACCAAACGAACGACTCCCGCCCTAACCCGTTGCGGCAAAGAGTACATCCCGCAGGATTTGATCGCATCTGGTTTTAAGCAAATTCGGACTGTAATACATTTATTTTGAAACTAGCAATAACACAAACCACTCCTTAAGAACCTTTTAAAATAACACTGGACACGTGGAGTAGACCAATACCTATAATCTTAGTGCTTTTGCATACTTTTACACGAGTAACACGTCCGAGAGTGATTTGAACACGGTGAACATAATGGAAACCGTTGAAGCAGTATAGTGTATATACCACTTGGTGCAGCGTACAGACAGCGATGTATATTATTTCAGTGAACTCTTTCTGTTGGCTTGATGTGCAGCCGTGTTGACTATTAACCTTGCGTGCCGGGACTCGGGATGTTCAAAATCTTTGGTTGACTTCTTTACAACAGCAAAAACCAATGATTACTCTCGTGAATATGACTCACGAGAAATGCCGTGGGTATTTTTTTTTTGTCTTGAATGCAATGAAAATAAGAGTTATGCATGTAGAATTGGATGAAGTGAATTCAGGTTTGCCTATGATCCTGCATTTAAGTGAAAGTCAATCATTGAAGTGTTTGTTTATCAGACGACGTGTCGCCAGTTCGTTAGAGGAGATCGTGCGCTCTAAACCTAAAAAAAGAGAGAAGAGTTCGGCGAGGTTGAGCTTTCTGAGCTGGCTGAGCGTGAGCGACTGGTCTCTAGAGGGTTGGAGTGGTGTTGGTGGCGGGGCCAGCCGACGGCTGGACGCGGTTGCTGGTCAGCGTGCTGCCCTGGGTGCGGGTGCTGGCCGCCCGGTCGCCAGAGTTGGCGATGAACTTGATGGCGTAGAACTTGGGCAGGTAGACGCAGAGGGCGGTCAGGTAGGCGTTGAGCAGCACGGCCAGGCAGACGGCCGCCACCTTCTGCGACACGTCGCGGGCCGTGACGTAGACCGGGATGGCCGCCAGGCAGGCCAGCAGCGTGGAGTAGACGCTGACGCCGATGAACTTGGACTCGTTGTAGTTGTCGGGCACCTTGCGCGCCAGGAAGGCGAAGAGGCAGCAGGCCAGGATGAGGACGAGGTTGTAGACGCTGGACACGAGGAAGCCGGTGCTCAGCTCGCAGTACAGCTCAAGGTGGTTGGTGCGCGGTACGCCCACCAGCGAGCGAGGCGTGCAGTCGCTCACAATGGTCGTCACGACGATGCACACGACCTGCAAAGACGATACGAACAGATATCCACAATTACTATCGGTATCACATCGGACCAGCTAGCAAAGTCAGGGACGTAACAGTTGTCAAGTTAACTGTTAATTTGATGACGTCATTATGACGCCATTTTAAGTAAGACAAGTTCAAAGTCTCGAGGATATGAGACACTTTCTGAGGGCTTTCCTTTGATCAAACCTGGTCATCAGAACGGAATATCATTGGTTTTGCTATACTTTGCGTCGGGCCCCGACATTTTCGCACTACAAAATGTATACACCACTGTATCTCTGGTAAAAAGACCCCCGTAGATAATTGCTAACGAGTCAGAAAATAGAGGAACATATTGTGTTTGCAGAAGCACAGTAGCATTGTTGGAAAGACGACGGAACAAGGGACATGCGGAGCCCATGCACACTCGTTCTTGTAAGAAACCAATCAGTAAACCAATGTGATAACGATTACACAGCAGAGACTGTCCGATCATATTATTCTACGGGAACTGAATTACAGCTATAGAAAGATTCTCTGTGTGTTATTTCCACGCCTCTCTCTGCCTCTCTCTGCCTCCCTCTGCCTCCCTCTGTGTTTCTCTCTACCTTTCTTTGCCTCTACCTCTCTCTCTGTGACTTTCTGTGTCTCTCTATCTGCCTCTCTATCTGCCTCTTTCTGTGTCTCTGTCTGTCTCTCTGTGCCTGTCTCTATGCCTCTGTCTGCCTCTCTCTCCAGCATGTTTACCTGTATGAAGATCAGTCCCGACGCCATTAAGAGCTGCACTGCGGGTGAGGTCATCTTGGGCCGTCCAGCAGACTTCTTGCTTGCTCTGAAGATGCGATAGATTCGACTGACTTTAAGTAAGGTAGGGGCGTAGGTCAAAGTGAAGCAGAGACTGACAATAGCCTTGGATAGACAGCAGAGGGCGGGAGTGGGTTGAGCCGACAGCAGAAAGACAGAGACAAAGGCTAGGATGAGACCAAGGACGTTGACTGAGCTCAGCTCACGGCTGCTGGCTTTGATCACTGTGTGGTTGCGGTAAACAGTCAATCCAATGGCTATCGAGACAGATAGCACAAGACCCATGCAGGACAGGATTAAAATAGACAGGTGCATTGGGTCAGTCCAGTCAGTTACCGATGGTATGATCGGGATACAAGACAGACGATCCTCGTCAGGCCACTCGGTCTCCTCGCACTCCATGCATTCTGTGTTTTTGACGACAATGGAGTAATCTTCGCACTGGAAGCAGCCGAAGCAGCACTTCTCTTCTAAAGGGGCGAGTCTGTAACCAGACAGGCAGACATCTACGCACGTGGAAGGCGGGACTTCCATCGAACCACCTGGCCAGATGATATCTTCGTACCACGTTAGACGTTTACCAGTAGCTAATGCATCCCACAACCCCACCATTACCAACTGCACCTCGCCATCTATTAGCTGTGAGTTGTGTATCAGATATTTTCCTTTAGCGTCGCCATCCGAGGTGAACTGAAACTCCCCTCCGATTCCTTCGAATCGAACTCGCTTTAAGCGACTCAGGACATCTTGTCCGTGAAGATCGCTGATCTGGGACGAGTTGACGAGTGAGTGGAGTGCGTAGGCGAACGCGTAGACCGCGTCCATCACGGGCGCCATCGCGCTAGCGGTGCTGTACTGCTCCAGGTGCGGCATGCCGCAGTGCTCGTCAACCCACACCGTGCAGTTGCGGTCCGCTTCCCAATCGGTCAGGAAGCGCTCGAGCCACGGGTTCTCCTCAGTGTCCGCTCGCTCCTGGCCCGCTAGGTAGTCGAAGAATCCCGGCGGTTCTGGGATGTAAATGTTGATGAACAACGACCCTGGAGGCGTCTCGTAGGAGACACCGTGAAGCCACCCATCGCTACAAATCCAGACGAAATGATCCTCGCCGCCGGCGACCGCTTGCACGCCTTGGACAATCATTGCAGCTGTCTCGGGTATGGCAAATACCATTATCACCCGCGCCCTGTGCGTGGCCACAATCTTGGCCGACACCTCCTCCAGTTCTGAGGCGGTGGGATCTCTCTGGATGGGCACGGACAGAGCCACGCAGATGCCTCTACTCTCGGCGAGACTCGCCACAGCATGGGCGCCCCGGATGCCGTACGTATCGGCCCAGTACGCGATCGATATGTAATCCCAGTTCATGTAGGAGACCACGTCCACCATGGCCTCGGCTTGAAAGCGATCCGGAGGCACGGTGCGCAGGAAGAACGGGAACCTCTCCTTGTCACTCAGCTCGTCGCTCGTGGCGAAATAGGAAATCATCGGCACCTCGTATAAGTCCGCGACTGCGGACACGGTGATGCTGGTGGTACTCGTGGGAGCACCGATGATGCCGACTATCTTTCCCGGCGAGCCCCCGGGCGGGGTCCCGCAACCGGCGCCTGGGCTTTGCCGTCCGGGGGACGCCACCTCGGCCCCGACCAAGGAGAGGGAGGACCAGAGAGCCGCGCTCTCCCCGAAGCAGCTGTGCCTGATGTGGAAGCCGAGATCCAGGCCGGGCAGGAGGTCGGTGCGGTTGTTGATCTGGTCGATGGCGAAGATCATGGCTTCGGAGACTTGCACTCCCCACATCGCGGGGAGTGCGTCGCAGTTCTCGTACTTGAAAGGGAAGAGTCCGCCGATGTTAACGTCCCCTTCCCTGACGAAAGCCAGTTGCGACTCCGCTGGAACGGCCGCCGATCCCGTGCCAAACACCACCGCCATTATGGACAATACCAACTGAAGGCTCGGCATGGTTTTTTCCCCCCGACACTTACCCTACTGGTTCATGTAAAAACGTACTGGTGAAAAACCAAAGTGAACACGGTTTTCCTGCCTGCACGCCTCTGAGCTGCTACAGCGTTGGCAAATCCCGATCTACTGCTCACGGTTCAGCTTTCCTTTCCTTAATATACAGGTACGCGGGGAGAATATGATGTTACCTAAGAAACACACGTTGATATAAATTTACCAGTTCTTTGCTTTGACGCGGATTCGATTATTTCATTATTCTTTTATGTTGAATTGAAATGCTATCTCTCTGTTCACAAACAAAGCCGCACTTAAGACGCAAATAAAAATGAAGTATTGCCGGTAGAAATTGAAAAGAAGCTTAATTCGTTTGCTCTGAAGCATCAGGGAAGGACTGCCTCCAGCCAAAAAGTGGACAATTTCATTTGGAAACTCTACTTCCTTTAATATTCGGATTGGAAATTGAGTTATTCGTGACTGCGATCATGCTGACCAACTTATACCAATGAATTTGTTGGAAAGGAATGTGCGATTTATTAGATAAGACTCAATAGTTCGGGAGAGAAAATAGAAACTAATTGGCCACGCACATTGAGTGACGATTGCAGCCGCCGACGTCCACGTGGAAATTGGTGACAGGAAACGCGCGAAGATCAAATTGTTTGGGAGCCTAGTTGTTAAAGGAGGAGAATGACGGCAGTAGATTACAGTGGGCATTACGGGCTTTGTCCACGTCCAAAATATGCAGTGTCCTTGCAGAGCTATAGACAGCTCTTCCCCTTGAAGTTACTGTACATGGCTCCATGCTTCGACTATTGCTACGAGACATCGATCTTGCACCACACTACTCTTCTGAACATGTAATACCAACATTTTGTTTAGATAGACTAAAACATGATCCCATTGGGTGGTACTCAAGGTGTAAGCTCATTACTGCTTGACGGCTAGGTTTATACTTCTCGTGATTCCTTTCGTGGTGCACGACTGGCCTCTTTTCCGAGCAGCCTCTCAAAGGTAGACTTGGGAATGCATTTCGGAAATGGGGGAGGGGAGTGCACCTGAGTTGAGCCGGTATACCGGTACCTCAACGTCCACCACGGGCAGCGTTCGTTGTCGTCGCCGCCCCTGGACGATCGTGTTTTTTTTTTTTTGCGTTTGCCATTTTACGGCCGTGTACTCATTCAATTATCAGCATTCAATACTGCGGCCAGAGACTCGTTTTTTTTTTTATCGCGGCGCCAAAAGGGAATTAATGTAATTCGGTTATAAACATCACCGGCAAGACGCTATGAAATCTCGCCTTGACGAGGCGCTGACCAATACAACCTCCCATTGAAATCGCCTGCTCACGCCAATTTGCGATCAAGAAAAGTGTCTATTTATGACATGCTTTGTCCGCGTGAAAAAAAAATCAGTTCGACTCCTGCCATACTAAATTTCATTACAATCCCAAGGCTTTTCTTCTCCATTCCAGTTCCTACCGGACAATGGTAAAAGAAAAGTCAATTCATTCTGAAATCGAATTTGCAACGCGTGTTCGTGCAGGGAAGACTCAAACACAATTCACTGTGCAATGTGTGATGATTAAATCTGTGGATAACTCTATAATTTCAACCCTATTTCTCAAGCAAGGAACAAAACATACAATGGAAGTTTGGAAAAGAATCTTTGTCTCGCCAGGGATGTGAACACAAGGCGGTGATTAACTAGTGCAACAAACGTCTGAAACAAAGGTGAAAGTCACTCAAACATGAGAAGCTATTCAATGAGGGTTTGCCCTGCTCGCCGTGATGAGCACTGAGTGCTTCTCGCTGAATTACATTCTCATCCACGCAAACATCGTGTTATACATTGTATCTATGAGGAGAGGCTGCCAAGGTTATGGCTTGTTCACACTAAAAACTAAAGTTTTCATTTGTTTTCAGTACCTCTTTTGCCATGGAACTGTTATGTTTTCTTCCTCCATACACGTGCAGTGGGCACACCCTCATGAAATGTGGAGTGGAGTGGTTTCACTTTGCTACGTTGTAACTTGTTTTCCCCCTCTTTTAAGGAGTGTAACAGTATTTGACATTCAAATATGCATGCACTAAACCTATGAAGAAAAGCGGGTACCTTTTAATTCATGTCACGTGATTGCGTTCAAACTTACTAATTCTTATGAAATATTACTTCATATTTGGATTCTTGGGTATATTCCCAACAGATTGAAGACAATACGATTTCTCTTTCCTACTCCGTGTAATTCTTAGCCGAAACAGCTAAAAGAAAAGGAAAAACAGTGCTAGAAAAAACAAATTAAAACAAGAGCTGTTTCGGAAAGACCGAAACTGCTAAAAAAAATGAATAGAAAAGAAAACGAAAACAATAGCTGTTTAGGACCGAATCAGCTAAAAATTGTGCGAGACAAGAAGTTATGCGGTGTCAGACCAAGCTTTCAGATCTCCCGGGACCTCCAGGATTGTCCCGTGTGCACGGATCTATAAGAGCTCATAGGGTCTCGGTACCGGTCCACCGCACGTCCTTCCCTGCCCTCATCCATATAGGCCCGTAGACCCTGCGCCATGTGAGGGAAGAAACACAGCGGCCCCTAAACCTTGGCCGCCGAGTCGACCAAAAGCATTGTGTTCCTGTACGAAGACGCGAACCTGGATGATGAGGACAGTCCCAGCATTGCAGCGACTCATGTGGATGCGCCACCTGCGATGTTGCTGGTTGCGGATGTTTTTAAAACACCTTAAGCTGCAGGATCGCGCCGAGAAAAAAAATGAATTGAAAAAGGGTGATGATCAAATGGTACAAATTCTGATGTCATATAGATTGAGGGAAGCAGTAAATTTGTATGGTTGACAAAAAAAAATCGTGTTCAAAACCTGCGCGGAAAACTGATGAAGTGACAGTAACTAGTTTTGTCCAATAGCAACACAGTATTTGACACAGTATTTGACATTCAAATACATGCACTAAACCTATGGAGAAAAGCGGGTACCTTTAAATTCGTGTCACTTGATTTGTGCTCAAACGTGCTAATCTGTATGAAATATTACGTCATCATTGGACTCTGGGCTATATTTCCAACAGAACGAAGACAGAAAAAGTACGATTGTTCTTTTCATCTCCCTGTATTTCTTAGCCGAAGTTTAGAACCCTGACGTTGTTTAGCGAAATAGAGTTGACAACAAACCCTAGGAGGACAAAATGCTTCTTTAAGGGGACGAAACTTGACACTTCATGACGTCATCATTTAATTTTCTGTCAGGACCATTTGTGTATGGTCTTCTAAGTATCGGAGGAAATAAACTGCCAAAATGATTTCAGAAACTGAGGAAATACCAAAATTGGAAAACGTGTACAAAACCTATGGGGACATGCATCTTTAAAGCGACGTAACCTGACACCTGACACCTGAGGCTGATGATCAAATGGTAGAAAGTCATTTAGATTGAGGGAAGCTGTAATTTGTATCGTTGACAACAATCATGCACACAACTTGAATCTCATGTCACGTGTCCGCTGCCCAGCAACATCGCAGGTGGCGCATCCACATGAGTCGCTGCAATGCTGGGACTGTCCTCATCATCCAGGTTTGCGTCTTCGTACAGGGACACCATGCTTTTGGTCGACTCGGCGGCCAAGGTCTAGGGGTCGCTATGTTTCCTCCCTCACATGGCGCATGGGTCTACGGCCTAATATTGATGAGGGCAGGGAAGGATGTGTGGTGGACCGCTACCGAGACCAGAAGAGCTCTATATAGACCCGTGCACACGGTACGACTCTAGGGGTCCTGGGAGGTCTGAAAGCTTGGTCTGACACAGTATAACTTTTTCTCTGCCAAGCTTTTGATTTTGTTTGATTGATATTTACTACGAAATTAGAAAAATATTTCGTTGCCCTACTCCTATCTTTTCCCGTGACAGTTCGGACATTTGCAGGAAATATATCTGTCACATGCCGAATACTGTTTTATTATTTTCGGAGAATTCTGATTCATTCAAAGTGGTGATTATTCAGGCTTCACACGATAAACATGTTAATCCGTGTAGGCAACTTGCTCACCGAATGTTGAGATTCCTGGTTCCACAGCTTTTCTTTAATCAGGGGCCTTTGGAATCTATTTACACGAGTTGCCTCTCTTTGCTCACCATCGTCTCGGCTGATACCTTCCAGAGAAATCTAGCCCAATCCTTCACCATAGTAGTTGTTTTGGAATTAATCCGCCCCAAGGTAGGTAAGATATACGTAGCTTTATTAGTGTTTCGCAATAGCCAAATCCTATCTTTCTTTTTATAGTATCAATCCGTCACTAACAATTTTTGATATTATCAATTCAAAATAACGACAAATCACTGTGCGACCCATATCCACCAATAACGCGCACTATTTTGCGCGTGTGTGTGACGGATGACACCCTAACGACTTGGCGGAAGCATGACCGTTAAGTCGGAATAGCGCCCTCAATACATAGCCTTTCAAAGAAACCAGGTTGCTTCGGTTTGATATACAGGATACGTCAAAGAAAGAATACGTTCCACTTTTGATCAGTCTTTACACCAGTCAAGTTTCAAGGGACAATTTCCACCGAAATTGCGAGTCTCCCGTAAACGAAAGAATTCCACGTTAATTCCCTTGATTTTTGTTTTCAATCTTGTGGATGTTTATGAGGGTTTGTTGCTTGTTTCTTTCGGCTTTAGTACGCTGCCCTCGATTTAAACTCGATGACAATGAAGTCCAGAAGCCCGCCGCCAACGGCAGAGCCCCTTATAATCCGGGTTGCCCATTAAAACGTTAGACGTCAGAAAATCTTACGCAGAGCAAAGTGGCCTTGTGTAAGAACGCTCGGCTACCAACCTGTCAGTACGGGGTTCGATTTCTTGGGACACCTTTTTCAATTAAATTATTTTTCCCGGGACGATCCTGCAGCTTAAGGTGTTTTAAAAACATTCGCAACCAGCAACATCGCTGGTGGTGCATCCACATGAGTCTCTGCAATGCTGGGACTGTCCTCATCATCCAGGTTTGTGTCTTCGTACAGGGACACCATGCTTTTGGTCGACTCGGCGGCCAAGGTCTAGGGGTCGCTGTGTTTCCTCCCTCACAGGGCGAATGGGTCTGCGGCCTAATATTGATGAGGGCAGGGAAGGATGTGTGGTGGACCGCTACCGAGACCAGAAGAGCTCTATATAGACCCGTGCACACGGTACGACTCTAGCGGTCCTGGGAGGTCTGAAAGCTTGGTCTGACACAGTATAACTTTTTCTCTGCCAAGCTTTTGATTTTGTTTGATTGATATTTACTACGAAATTAGAAAAATAAAATATACTTTCTTTCTTTGTTATTTCGTTGCCCTACTCCTATCTTTTCCCGTGACAGTTGGGACATTTGCAAGAAATATATCTGTCACATGCCGAATACTGTTTTATTATTTTCGGAGAATTCTGATTCATTCAAAGTGGTGATTATTCAGGTTTCACACGATAAACATGTTAATCCGTGTCGGCAACTTGCTTACCGAATGTTGAGATTCCTGGTTCGACAGCTTTTCTTTAATCAGGGGCCTTTGGAGTCTATTTACACGAGTTGCCTTTCTTTGCTCACCATCGTCTCGGCTGACACCTTTCAGAGAAATCTAGCCCAACCCTTCACCATAGCAGTTGTATTGGAATTAATCCGCACCAAGGTAGGTAAGATATATGTAGCTTAATCAATGTTTCGCAATCGCCAAATCCTATCTTTCTTTTTTTAGTATCAATCCGTCACTAACAATTTTTTATATTATTATCAAATCAAAATAAGAACAAATCACTCTGCGACCCATATCCACCAATAACGCGCACTATTTTGCCCGTGTGTGTGACGGATGACACCCTAACAACTTGGCGGAAGCATGACCGTTAAGTCGGAATAGCGCCCTCAATACATAGCCTTTCAAAGAAACCAGGTTGCTACGGTTTGATATACAGGATACGTCAAAGAAAGAATACGTTCCACTTTTGATCAGTCTTTACACCAGTCAAGTTTCAAGGGACAATTTCCACCGAAATTCCGAGTCTCCCGTAAACGAAAGAATTCCACGTTAATTCCCTTGATTTTTGTTTTCATTCTTGTGGATGTTTATGAGGGTTTGTTGCTTGTTTCTTTCGGCTTTAGTACGCTGCCCTCGATTTAAACTCGATGACAATGAAGTCCAGAAGCCCGCCGCCAACGGCAGAGCCCCTTATAATCCGGGTTGCCCATTAAAACGTTAGACGTCAGAAAACTTTACGCAGAGCAAAGTGGCCTTGTGTAAGAACGCTCGGCTACCAACCTGTCAGTACGGGGTTCGATTCCTTGGGACACCTTTTTCAATTAATTTTTTTTTTCTCGGCGCGATCCAGCAGCTTAAGGTGTTTTAAAAACATCCGCAACCAGCAACATCGCAGGTGGCGCATCCACATGAGTCGCTGCAATGCTGGGACTGTCCTCATCATCCAGGTTTGCGTCTTCGTACAGGGACACCATGCTTTTGGTCGACTCGGCGGCCACGGTCTAGGGGTCGCTGTGTTTCTTCCCTCACATGGCGCATGGGTCTACGGCCTAATATTGATGAGGGCAGGGAAGGATGTGTGGTGGACCGCTACCGAGACCAGAAGAGCTCTATATAGACCCGTGCACACGGTATTACTCTAGCGGTCCTGGGAGGTCTGAAAGCTTGGTTTGACACAGTATAACCTTTTCCCTGCCAAGCTTTTGATTTTGTTTGATTGATATTTACTACGAAATTAGAAAAATAAAATATACTTTCTTTTCTTTGTTATTTCGTTGCCCTACTCCTATCTTCTCCCGTGACAGTTCGGACATTTGCAGGAAATATATCTGTCACATGCCGAATACTGTTTTATTATTTTCGGAGAATTCTGATTCATTCAAAGTGGTGATTATTCAGGCTTCACACGATAAACATGTTAATCCGTGTAGGCAACTTGCTCACCGAATGTTGAGATTCCTGGTTCCACAGCTTTTCTTTAATCAGGGGCCTTTGGAATCTATTTACACGAGTTGCCTCTTTTTGCTCACCATCGTCTCGGCTGACACCTTCCAGAGAAATCTAGCCCAATCCTTCACCATAGTAGTTGTTTTGGAATTAATCCGCCCCAAGGTAGGTAAGATATACGTAGTTTTATTAGTGTTTCGCAATCGCACAAATCCTATCTTTCTTTTTATAGTATCAATCCGTCACTAACAATTTTTGATATTATTATCAAATCAAAATAACAACAAATCACTGTGCGACCCATATCCACCAATAACGCGCACTATTTTGGGCGTGTGTGTGACGGATGACACCCTAACGACTTGAAGGAAGCATGACCGTTAAGTCGGAATAGCGCCCTCAATACATAGCCTTTCAAAGAAACCAGGTTGCTTTGGTTTGATATACAGGATACGTCAAAGAAAGAATACGTTCCACTTTTGATCAGTCTTTACACCAGTCAAGTTTCAAGGGACAATTTCCACCGAAATTGCGAGTCTCCCGTAAACGAAAGAATTCCACGTTAATTCCCTTGATTTTTGTTTTCATTCTTGTGGATGTTTATGAGGGTTTGTTGCTTGTTTCTTTCGGCTTTAGTACGCTGCCCTCGATTTAAACCCGATGACAATGAAGTCCAGAAGCCCGCCGCCAACGGCAGAGCCCCTTATAATCCGGGTTGCCCATTAAAACGTTAGACGTCAGAAAATCTTACGCAGAGCAAAGTGGCCTTGTGTAAGAACGCTCGGCTACCAACCTGTCAGTACGGGGTTCGATTGTTTGGGACACCTTTTTCAATTAAATTATTTTTCCCGGGACGATCCTGCAGCTTAAGTTGTTTTAAAAACATTCGCAACCAGCAACATCGCTGGTGGTGCATCCACATGAGTCTCTGCAATGCTGGGACTGTCCTCATCATCCAGGTTTGTGTCTTCGTACAGGGACACCATGCTTTTGGTCGACTCGGCGGCCAAGGTCTAGGGGTCGCTGTGTTTCCTCCCTCACAGGGCGAATGGGTCTGCGGCCTAATATTGATGAGGGCAGGGAAGAATGTGTGGTGGACCGCTACCGAGACCAGAAGAGCTCTATATAGACCCGTGCACACGGTACGACTCTAGCGGTCCTGGGAGGTCTGAAAGCTTGGTCTGACACAGTATAACTTTTTCTCTGCCAAGATTTTGATTTTGTTTGATTGATATTTACTACGAAATTAGAAAAATAAAATATACTTTCTTTTCTTTGTTATTTCGTTGCCTTACTCCTATCTTTTCCCGTGACAGTTGGGACATTTGCAGGAAATATATCTGTCACATGCCGAATACTGTTTTATTATTTTCGGAGAATTCTGATTCATTCAAAGTGGTGATTATTCAGGTTTCACACGATAAACATGTTAATCCGTGTCGGCAACTTGCTCACCGAATGTTGAGATTCCTGGTTCGACAGCTTTTCTTTAATCAGGGGCCTTTGGAGTCTATTTACACGAGTTGCCTTTCTTTGCTCACCATCGTCTCGGCTGACACCTTTCAGAGAAATCTAGCCCAACCCTTCACCATAGTAGTTGTATTGGAATTAATCCGCACCAAGGTAGGTAAGATATATGTAGCTTAATCAATGTTTCGCAATCGCCAAATCCTATCTTTCTTTTTTTAGTATCAATCCGTCACTAACAATTTTTTATATTATTATCAAATCAAAATAAGAACAAATCACTCTGCGACCCATATCCACCAATAACGCGCACTATTTTGCCCGTGTGTGTGACGGATGACACCCTAACAACTTGGCGGAAGCATGACCGTTAAGTCGGAATAGCGCCCTCAATACATAGCCTTTCAAAGAAACCAGGTTGCTACGGTTTGATATACAGGATACGTCAAAGAAAGAATACGTTCCACTTTTGATCAGTCTTTAAACCAGTCAAGTTTCAAGGGACAATTTCCACCGAAATTCCGAGTCTCCCGTAAACGAAAGAATTCCACGTTAATTCCCTTGATTTTTGTTTTCATTCTTGTGGATGTTTATGAGGGTTTGTTGCTTGTTTCTTTCGGCTTTAGTACGCTGCCCTCGATT
Organism: Luidia sarsii; assembly: GCA_949987565.1. Lineage (NCBI taxonomy): Eukaryota > Metazoa > Echinodermata > Asteroidea > Paxillosida > Luidiidae > Luidia > Luidia sarsii. Next base: position 15,414,995 of record OX465109.1, on the reverse strand, counting down.
TAAACTCGATGACAATGAAGTCCAGAAGCCCGCCGCCAACGGCAGAGCCCCTTATAATCCGGGTTGCCCATTAAAACGTTAGACGTCAGAAAACTTTACGCAGAGCAAAGTGGCCTTGTGTAAGAACGCTCGGCTACCAACCTGTCAGTACGGGGTTCGATTCCTTGGGACACCTTTTTCAATTTTTTTTTTTTTCTCGGCGCGATCCAGCAGCTTAAGGTGTTTTAAAAACATCCGCAACCAGCAACATCGCTGGTGGTGCATCCACATGAGTCACTGCAATGCTGGGACTGTCCTCATCATCCAGGTTTGTGTCTTCGTACAGGGACACCATGCTTTTGGTCGACTCGGCGGCCAAGGTCTAGGGGTCGCTGTGTTTCTTCCCTCACATGGCGCATGGGTCTACGGCCTAATATTGATGAGGGCAGGGAAGGATGTGTGGTGGACCGCTACCGAGACCAGAAGAGCTCTATATAGACCCGTGCACACGGTATTACTCTAGCGGTCCTGGGAGGTCTGAAAGCTTGGTCTGACACAGTATAACTTTTTCTCTGCCAAGCTTTTGATTTTGTTTGATTGATATTTACTACGAAATTAGAAAAATAAAATATACTTTCTTTTCTTTGTTATTTCGTTGTCTTACTCCTATCTTTTCCCGTGACAGTTGGGACATTTGCAGGAAATATATCTGTCACATGCCGAATACTGTTTTATTATTTTCGGAGAATTCTGATTCATTCAAAGTGGTGATTATTCAGGTTTCACACGATAAACATGTTAATCCGTGTCGGCAACTTGCTCACCGAATGTTGAGATTCCTGGTTCGACAGCTTTTCTTTAATCAGGGGCCTTTGGAGTCTATTTACACGAGTTGCCTTTCTTTGCTCACCATCGTCTCGGCTGACACCTTTCAGAGAAATCTAGCCCAACCCTTCACCATAGTAGTTGTATTGGAATTAATCCGCACCGAGGTAGGTAAGATATATGTAGCTTAATCAATGTTTCGCAATCGCCAAATCCTATCTTTCTTTTTTTAGTATCAATCCGTCACTAACAATTTTTTATATTATTATCAAATCAAAATAAGAACAAATCACTCTGCGACCCATATCCACCAATAACGCGCACTATTTTGCCCGTGTGTGTGACGGATGACACCCTAACAACTTGGCGGAAGCATGACCGTTAAGTCGGAATAGCGCCCTCAATACATAGCCTTTCAAAGAAACCAGGTTGCTACGGTTTGATATACAGGATACGTCAAAGAAAGAATACGTTCCACTTTTGATCAGTCTTTACACCAGTCAAGTTTCAAGGGACAATTTCCACCGAAATTCCGAGTCTCCCGTAAACGAAAGAATTCCACGTTAATTCCCTTGATTTTTGTTTTCATTCTTGTGGATGTTTATGAGGGTTTGTTGCTTGTTTCTTTCGGCTTTAGTACGCTGCCCTCGATTTAAACTCGATGACAATGAAGTCCAGAAGCCCGCCGCCAACGGCAGAGCCCCTTATAATCCGGGTTGCCCATTAAAACGTTAGACGTCAGAAAACTTTACGCAGAGCAAAGTGGCCTTGTGTAAGAACGCTCGGCTACCAACCTGTCAGTACGGGGTTCGATTCCTTGGGACACCTTTTTCAATTAATTTTTTTTTTCTCGGCGCGATCCAGCAGCTTAAGGTGTTTTAAAAACATCCGCAACCAGCAACATCGCAGGTGGCGCATCCACATGAGTCACTGCAATGCTGGGACTGTCCTCATCATCCAGGTTTGCGTCTTCGTACAGGGACACCATGCTTTTGGTCGACTCGGCGGCCAAGGTCTAGGGGTCGCTGTGTTTCTTCCCTCACATGGCGCATGGGTCTACGGCCTAATATTGATGAGGGCAGGGAAGGATGTGTGGTGGACCGCTACCGAGACCAGAAGAGCTCTATATAGACCCGTGCACACGGTATTACTCTAGCGGTCCTGGGAGGTCTGAAAGCTTGGTTTGACACAGTATAACTTTTTCCCTGCCAAGCTTTTGATTTTGTTTGATTGATATTTACTACGAAATTAGAAAAATAAAATATACTTTCTTTTCTTTGTTATTTCGTTGCCCTACTCCTATCTTCTCCCGTGACAGTTCGGACATTTGCAGGAAATATATCTGTCACATGCCGAATACTGTTTTATTATTTTCGGAGAATTCTGATTCATTCAAAGTGGTGATTATTCAGGCTTCACACGATAAACATGTTAATCCGTGTAGGCAACTTGCTCACCGAATGTTGAGATTCCTGGTTCCACAGCTTTTCTTTAATCAGGGGCCTTTGGAATCTATTTACACGAGTTGCCTCTCTTTGCTCACCATCGTCTCGGCTGACACCTTCCAGAGAAATCTAGCCCAATCCTTCACCATAGTAGTTGTTTTGGAATTAATCCGCCCCAAGGTAGGTAAGATATACGTAGTTTTATTAGTGTTTCGCAATCGCACAAATCCTATCTTTCTTTTTATAGTATCAATCCGTCACTAACAATTTTTGATATTATTATCAAATCAAAATAACAACAAATCACTGTGCGACCCATATCCACCAATAACGCGCACTATTTTGGGCGTGTGTGTGACGGATGACACCCTAACGACTTGGCGGAAGCATGACCGTTAAGTCGGAATAGCGCCCTCAATACATAGCCTTTCAAAGAAACCAGGTTGCTACGGTTTGATATACAGGATACGTCAAAGAAAGAATACGTTCCACTTTTGATCAGTCTTTACACCAGTCAAGTTTCAAGGGACAATTTCCACCGAAATTCCGAGTCTCCCGTAAACGAAAGAATTCCACGTTAATTCCCTTGATTTTTGTTTTCATTCTTGTGGATGTTTATGAGGGTTTGTTGCTTGTTTCTTTCGGCTTTAGTACGCTGCCCTCGATTTAAACTCGATGACAATGAAGTCCAGAAGCCCGCCGCCAACGGCAGAGCCCCTTATAATCCGGGTTGCCCATTAAAACGTTAGACGTCAGAAAACTTTACGCAGAGCAAAGTGGCCTTGTGTAAGAACGCTCGGCTACCAACCTGTCAGTACGGGGTTCGATTCCTTGGGACACCTTTTTCAATTAATTTTTTTTTCTCGGCGCGATCCAGCAGCTTAAGGTGTTTTAAAAACATCCGCAACCAGCAACATCGCAGGTGGCGCATCCACATGAGTCGCTGCAATGCTGGGACTGTCCTCATCATCCAGGTTTGCGTCTTCGTACAGGGACACCATGCTTTTGGTCGACTCGGCGGCCAAGGTCTAGGGGTCGCTGTGTTTCTTCCCTCACATGGCGCATGGGTCTACGGCCTAATATTGATGAGGGCAGGGAAGGATGTGTGGTGGACCGCTACCGAGACCAGAAGAGCTCTATATAGACCCGTGCACACGGTATTACTCTAGCGGTCCTGGGAGGTCTGAAAGCTTGGTTTGACACAGTATAACTTTTTCCCTGCCAAGCTTTTGATTTTGTTTGATTGATATTTACTACGAAATTAGAAAAATAAAATATACTTTCTTTTCTTTGTTATTTCGTTGCCCTACTCCTATCTTCTCCCGTGACAGTTCGGACATTTGCAGGAAATATATCTGTCACATGCCGAATACTGTTTTATTATTTTCGGAGAATTCTGATTCATTCAAAGTGGTGATTATTCAGGCTTCACACGATAAACATGTTAATCCGTGTAGGCAACTTGCTCACCGAATGTTGAGATTCCTGGTTCCACAGCTTTTCTTTAATCAGGGGCCTTTGGAATCTATTTACACGAGTTGCCTCTCTTTGCTCACCATCGTCTCGGCTGACACCTTCCAGAGAAATCTAGCCCAATCCTTCACCATAGTAGTTGTTTTGGAATTAATCCGCCCCAAGGTAGGTAAGATATACGTAGTTTTATTAGTGTTTCGCAATCGCACAAATCCTATCTTTCTTTTTATAGTATCAATCCGTCACTAACAATTTTTGATATTATTATCAAATCAAAATAACAACAAATCACTGTGCGACCCATATCCACCAATAACGCGCACTATTTTGGGCGTGTGTGTGACGGATGACACCCTAACGACTTGGCGGAAGCATGACCGTTAAGTCGGAATAGCGCCCTCAATACATAGCCTTTCAAAGAAACCAGGTTGCTACGGTTTGATATACAGGATACGTCAAAGAAAGAATACGTTCCACTTTTGATCAGTCTTTACACCAGTCAAGTTTCAAGGGACAATTTCCACCGAAATTCCGAGTCTCCCGTAAACGAAAGAATTCCACGTTAATTCCCTTGATTTTTGTTTTCATTCTTGTGGATGTTTATGAGGGTTTGTTGCTTGTTTCTTTCGGCTTTAGTACGCTGCCCTCGATTTAAACTCGATGACAATGAAGTCCAGAAGCCCGCCGCCAACGGCAGAGCCCCTTATAATCCGGGTTGCCCATTAAAACGTTAGACGTCAGAAAACTTTACGCAGAGCAAAGTGGCCTTGTGTAAGAACGCTCGGCTACCAACCTGTCAGTACGGGGTTCGATTCCTTGGGACACCTTTTTCAATTAATTTTTTTTTCTCGGCGCGATCCAGCAGCTTAAGGTGTTTTAAAAACATCCGCAACCAGCAACATCGCAGGTGGCGCATCCACATGAGTCGCTGCAATGCTGGGACTGTCCTCATCATCCAGGTTTGCGTCTTCGTACAGGGACACCATGCTTTTGGTCGACTCGGCGGCCAAGGTCTAGGGGTCGCTGTGTTTCTTCCCTCACATGGCGCATGGGTCTACGGCCTAATATTGATGAGGGCAGGGAAGGATGTGTGGTGGACCGCTACCGAGACCAGAAGAGCTCTATATAGACCCGTGCACACGGTATTACTCTAGCGGTCCTGGGAGGTCTGAAAGCTTGGTTTGACACAGTATAACTTTTTCCCTGCCAAGCTTTTGATTTTGTTTGATTGATATTTACTACGAAATTAGAAAAATAAAATATACTTTCTTTTCTTTGTTATTTCGTTGCCCTACTCCTATCTTCTCCCGTGACAGTTCGGACATTTGCAGGAAATATATCTGTCACATGCCGAATACTGTTTTATTATTTTCGGAGAATTCTGATTCATTCAAAGTGGTGATTATTCAGGCTTCACACGATAAACATGTTAATCCGTGTAGGCAACTTGCTCACCGAATGTTGAGATTCCTGGTTCCACAGCTTTTCTTTAATCAGGGGCCTTTGGAATCTATTTACACGAGTTGCCTCTCTTTGCTCACCATCGTCTCGGCTGACACCTTCCAGAGAAATCTAGCCCAATCCTTCACCATAGTAGTTGTTTTGGAATTAATCCGCCCCAAGGTAGGTAAGATATACGTAGTTTTATTAGTGTTTCGCAATCGCACAAATCCTATCTTTCTTTTTATAGTATCAATCCGTCACTAACAATTTTTGATATTATTATCAAATCAAAATAACAACAAATCACTGTGCGACCCATATCCACCAATAACGCGCACTATTTTGGGCGTGTGTGTGACGGATGACACCCTAACGACTTGGCGGAAGCATGACCGTTAAGTCGGAATAGCGCCCTCAATACATAGCCTTTCAAAGAAACCAGGTTGCTTTGGTTTGATATACAGGATACGTCAAAGAAAGAATACGTTCCACTTTTGATCAGTCTTTACACCAGTCAAGTTTCAAGGGACAATTTCCACCGAAATTGCGAGTCTCCCGTAAACGAAAGAATTCCACGTTAATCCCCTTGATTTTTGTTTTCATTCTTGTGGATGTTTATGAGGGTTTGTTGCTTGTTTCTTTCGGCTTTAGTACGCTGCCCTCGATTTAAACTCGATGACAATGAAGTCCAGAAGCCCGCCGCCAACGGCAGAGCCCCTTATAATCCGGGTTGCCCATTAAAACGTTAGACGTCAGAAAATCTTACGCAGAGCAAAGTGGCCTTGTGTAAGAACGCTCGGCTACCAACCTGTCAGTACGGGGTTCGATTGTTTGGGACACCTTTTTCAATTAAATTATTTTTCCCGGGACGATCCTGCAGCTTAAGGTGTTTTAAAAACATTCGCAACCAGCAACATCGCTGGTGGTGCATCCACATGAGTCTCTGCAATGCTGGGACTGTCCTCATCATCCAGGTTTGTGTCTTCGTACAGGGACACCATGCTTTTGGTCGACTCGGCGGCCACGGTCTAGGGGTCGCTGTGTTTCCTCCCTCACAGGGCGAATGGGTCTGCGGCCTAATATTGATGAGGGCAGGGAAGGATGTGTGGTGGACCGCTACCGAGACCAGAAGAGCTCTATATAGACCCGTGCACACGGTACGACTCTAGCGGTCCTGGGAGGTCTGAAAGCTTGGTCTGACACAGTATAACTTTTTCTCTGCCAAGCTTTTGATTTTGTTTGATTGATATTTACTACGAAATTAGAAAAATAAAATATACTTTCTTTTCTTTGTTATTTCGTTGTCTTACTCCTATCTTTTCCCGTGACAGTTGGGACATTTGCAGGAAATATATCTGTCACATGCCGAATACTGTTTTATTATTTTCGGAGAATTCTGATTCATTCAAAGTGGTGATTATTCAGGTTTCACACGATAAACATGTTAATCCGTGTCGGCAACTTGCTCACCGAATGTTGAGATTCCTGGTTCGACAGCTTTTCTTTAATCAGGGGCCTTTGGAGTCTATTTACACGAGTTGCCTTTCTTTGCTCACCATCGTCTCGGCTGACACCTTTCAGAGAAATCTAGCCCAACCCTTCACCATAGTAGTTGTATTGGAATTAATCCGCACCGAGGTAGGTAAGATATATGTAGCTTAATCAATGTTTCGCAATCGCCAAATCCTATCTTTCTTTTTTTAGTATCAATCCGTCACTAACAATTTTTTATATTATTATCAAATCAAAATAAGAACAAATCACTCTGCGACCCATATCCACCAATAACGCGCACTATTTTGCCCGTGTGTGTGACGGATGACACCCTAACAACTTGGCGGAAGCATGACCGTTAAGTCGGAATAGCGCCCTCAATACATAGCCTTTCAAAGAAACCAGGTTGCTACGGTTTGATATACAGGATACGTCAAAGAAAGAATACGTTCCACTTTTGATCAGTCTTTACACCAGTCAAGTTTCAAGGGACAATTTCCACCGAAATTCCGAGTCTCCCGTAAACGAAAGAATTCCACGTTAATTCCCTTGATTTTTGTTTTCATTCTTGTGGATGTTTATGAGGGTTTGTTGCTTGTTTCTTTCGGCTTTAGTACGCTGCCCTCGATTTAAACTCGATGACAATGAAGTCCAGAAGCCCGCCGCCAACGGCAGAGCCCCTTATAATCCGGGTTGCCCATTAAAACGTTAGACGTCAGAAAACTTTACGCAGAGCAAAGTGGCCTTGTGTAAGAACGCTCGGCTACCAACCTGTCAGTACGGGGTTCGATTCCTTGGGACACCTTTTTCAATTAATTTTTTTTTTCTCGGCGCGATCCAGCAGCTTAAGGTGTTTTAAAAACATCCGCAACCAGCAACATCGCAGGTGGCGCATCCACATGAGTCGCTGCAATGCTGGGACTGTCCTCATCATCCAGGTTTGCGTCTTCGTACAGGGACACCATGCTTTTGGTCGACTCGGCGGCCAAGGTCTAGGGGTCGCTGTGTTTCTTCCCTCACATGGCGCATGGGTCTACGGCCTAATATTGATGAGGGCAGGGAAGGATGTGTGGTGGACCGCTACCGAGACCAGAAGAGCTCTATATAGACCCGTGCACACGGTATTACTCTAGCGGTCCTGGGAGGTCTGAAAGCTTGGTTTGACACAGTATAACTTTTTCCCTGCCAAGCTTTTGATTTTGTTTGATTGATATTTACTACGAAATTAGAAAAATAAAATATACTTTCTTTTGTTTGTTATTTCGTTGCCCTACTCCTATCTTCTCCCGTGACAGTTCGGACATTTGCAGGAAATATATCTGTCACATGCCGAATACTGTTTTATTATTTTCGGAGAATTCTGATTCATTCAAAGTGGTGATTATTCAGGCTTCACACGATAAACATGTTAATCCGTGTAGGCAACTTGCTCACCGAATGTTGAGATTCCTGGTTCCACAGCTTTTCTTTAATCAGGGGCCTTTGGAATCTATTTACACGAGTTGCCTCTCTTTGCTCACCATCGTCTCGGCTGACACCTTCCAGAGAAATCTAGCCCAATCCTTCACCATAGTAGTTGTTTTGGAATTAATCCGCCCCAAGGTAGGTAAGATATACGTAGTTTTATTAGTGTTTCGCAATCGCACAAATCCTATCTTTCTTTTTATAGTATCAATCCGTCACTAACAATTTTTGATATTATTATCAAATCAAAATAACAACAAATCACTGTGCGACCCATATCCACCAATAACGCGCACTATTTTGGGCGTGTGTGTGACGGATGACACCCTAACGACTTGGCGGAAGCATGACCGTTAAGTCGGAATAGCGCCCTCAATACATAGCCTTTCAAAGAAACCAGGTTGCTACGGTTTGATATACAGGATACGTCAAAGAAAGAATACGTTCCACTTTTGATCAGTCTTTACACCAGTCAAGTTTCAAGGGACAATTTCCACCGAAATTCCGAGTCTCCCGTAAACGAAAGAATTCCACGTTAATTCCCTTGATTTTTGTTTTCATTCTTGTGGATGTTTATGAGGGTTTGTTGCTTGTTTCTTTCGGCTTTAGTACGCTGCCCTCGATTTAAACTCGATGACAATGAAGTCCAGAAGCCCGCCGCCAACGGCAGAGCCCCTTATAATCCGGGTTGCCCATTAAAACGTTAGACGTCAGAAAACTTTACGCAGAGCAAAGTGGCCTTGTGTAAGAACGCTCGGCTACCAACCTGTCAGTACGGGGTTCGATTGTTTGGGACACCTTTTTCAATTAATTTTTTTTTTCTCGGCGCGATCCAGCAGCTTAAGGTGTTTTAAAAACATCCGCAAACAGCAACATCGCAGGTGGCGCATCCACATGAGTCGCTGCAATGCTGGGACTGTCCTCATCATCCAGGTTTGCGTCTTCGTACAGGGACACCATGCTTTTGGTCGACTCGGCGGCCAAGGTCTAGGGGTCGCTGTGTTTCTTCCCTCACATGGCGCATGGGTCTACGGCCTAATATTGATGAGGGCAGGGAAGGATGTGTGGTGGACCGCTACCGAGACCAGAAGAGCTCTATATAGACCCGTGCACACGGTATTACTCTAGCGGTCCTGGGAGGTCTGAAAGCTTGGTTTGACACAGTATAACTTTTTCCCTGCCAAGCTTTTGATTTTGTTTGATTGATATTTACTACGAAATTAGAAAAATAAAATATACTTTCTTTTGTTTGTTATTTCGTTGCCCTACTCCTATCTTCTCCCGTGACAGTTCGGACATTTGCAGGAAATATATCTGTCACATGCCGAATACTGTTTTATTATTTTCGGAGAATTCTGATTCATTCAAAGTGGTGATTATTCAGGCTTCACACGATAAACATGTTAATCCGTGTAGGCAACTTGCTCACCGAATGTTGAGATTCCTGGTTCCACAGCTTTTCTTTAATCAGGGGCCTTTGGAATCTATTTACACGAGTTGCCTCTCTTTGCTCACCATCGTCTCGGCTGACACCTTCCAGAGAAATCTAGCCCAACCCTTCACCATAGTAGTTGTATTGGAATTAATCCGCACCAATGTAGGTAAGATATACGTAGCTTAATCAATGTTTTGCAATCGCCAAATCCTATCTTTCTTTTTTTAGTATCAATCCGTCACTAACAATTTTTGATATTATTATCAAATCAAAATAACAACAAATGACTGTGCGACCCATATCCACCAATAACGCGCACTATTTTGCGCGTGTGTGTGACGGATGACACCCTAACGACTTGGCGGAAGAATGACCGTTAAGTCGGAATAGCGCCCTCAATACATAGCCTTTCAAAGAAACCAGGTTGCTTTGGTTTGATATACAGGATACGTCAAAGAAAGAATACGTTCCACTTTTGATCAGTCTTTACACCAGGCAAGTTTCAAGGGACAAATTCCATCGAAATTGCGAGTCTCCCGTAAACGAAAGAATTCCACGTTAATTCCCTTGATTTTTGTTTTCATTCTTGTGGATGTTTATGAGGGTTTGTTGCTTGTTTCTTTCGGCTTTAGTACGCTGCCCTCGATTTAAACTCGATGACAATGAAGTCCAGAAGCCCGCCGCCAACGGCAGAGCCCCTTATAATCCGGGTTGCCCATTAAAACGTTAGACGTCAGAAAATCTTACGCAGAGCAAAATGGCCTTGTGTAAGAACTCTCGGCTACTAACCTGTCAGTACGGGGTTCGATTTTTTGGGACACCTTTTTCAATTAAATTATTTTTCCCGGGACGATCCTGCAGCTTAAGGTGTTTTAAAAACATTCGCAACCAGCAACATCGCTGGTGGTGCATCCACATGAGTCTCTGCAATGCTGGGACTGTCCTCATCATCCAGGTTTGCGTCTTCGTACAGGGACACCATGCTTTTGGTCGACTCGGCGGCCAAGGTCTAGGGGTCGCTGTGTTTCTTCCCTCACATGGCGCATGGGTCTACGGCCTAATATTGATGAGGGCAGGGAAGGATGTGTGGTGGACCGCTACCGAGACCAGAAGAGCTCTATATAGACCCGTGCACACGGTATTACTCTAGCGGTCCTGGGAGGTCTGAAAGCTTGGTTTGACACAGTATAACTTTTTCCCTGCCAAGCTTTTGATTTTGTTTGATTGATATTTACTACGAAATTAGAAAAATAAAATATACTTTCTTTTCTTTGTTATTTCGTTGCCCTACTCCTATCTTCTCCCGTGACAGTTCGGACATTTGCAGGAAATATATCTGTCACATGCCGAATACTGTTTTATTATTTTCGGAGAATTCTGATTCATTCAAAGTGGTGATTATTCAGGCTTCACACGATAAACATGTTAATCCGTGTAGGCAACTTGCTCACCGAATGTTGAGATTCCTGGTTCCACAGCTTTTCTTTAATCAGGGGCCTTTGGAATCTATTTACACGAGTTGCCTCTCTTTGCTCACCATCGTCTCGGCTGACACCTTCCAGAGAAATCTAGCCCAATCCTTCACCATAGTAGTTGTTTTGGAATTAATCCGCCCCAAGGTAGGTAAGATATACGTAGTTTTATTAGTGTTTCGCAATCGCACAAATCCTATCTTTCTTTTTATAGTATCAATCCGTCACTAACAATTTTTGATATTATTATCAAATCAAAATAACAACAAATCACTGTGCGACCCATATCCACCAATAACGCGCACTATTTTGGGCGTGTGTGTGACGGATGACACCCTAACGACTTGGCGGAAGCATGACCGTTAAGTCGGAATAGCGCCCTCAATACATAGCCTTTCAAAGAAACCAGGTTGCTACGGTTTGATATACAGGATACGTCAAAGAAAGAATACGTTCCACTTTTGATCAGTCTTTACACCAGTCAAGTTTCAAGGGACAATTTCCACCGAAATTCCGAGTCTCCCGTAAACGAAAGAATTCCACGTTAATTCCCTTGATTTTTGTTTTCATTCTTGTGGATGTTTATGAGGGTTTGTTGCTTGTTTCTTTCGGCTTTAGTACGCTGCCCTCGATTTAAACTCGATGACAATGAAGTCCAGAAGCCCGCCGCCAACGGCAGAGCCCCTTATAATCCGGGTTGCCCATTAAAACGTTAGACGTCAGAAAACTTTACGCAGAGCAAAGTGGCCTTGTGTAAGAACGCTCGGCTACCAACCTGTCAGTACGGGGTTCGATTCCTTGGGACACCTTTTTCAATTAATTTTTTTTTCTCGGCGCGATCCAGCAGCTTAAGGTGTTTTAAAAACATCCGCAACCAGCAACATCGCAGGTGGCGCATCCACATGAGTCGCTGCAATGCTGGGACTGTCCTCATCATCCAGGTTTGCGTCTTCGTACAGGGACACCATGCTTTTGGTCGACTCGGCGGCCAAGGTCTAGGGGTCGCTGTGTTTCTTCCCTCACATGGCGCATGGGTCTACGGCCTAATATTGATGAGGGCAGGGAAGGATGTGTGGTGGACCGCTACCGAGACCAGAAGAGCTCTATATAGACCCGTGCACACGGTATTACTCTAGCGGTCCTGGGAGGTCTGAAAGCTTGGTTTGACACAGTATAACTTTTTCCCTGCCAAGCTTTTGATTTTGTTTGATTGATATTTACTACGAAATTAGAAAAATAAAATATACTTTCTTTTCTTTGTTATTTCGTTGCCCTACTCCTATCTTCTCCCGTGACAGTTCGGACATTTGCAGGAAATATATCTGTCACATGCCGAATACTGTTTTATTATTTTCGGAGAATTCTGATTCATTCAAAGTGGTGATTATTCAGGCTTCACACGATAAACATGTTAATCCGTGTAGGCAACTTGCTCACCGAATGTTGAGATTCCTGGTTCCACAGCTTTTCTTTAATCAGGGGCCTTTGGAATCTATTTACACGAGTTGCCTCTCTTTGCTCACCATCGTCTCGGCTGACACCTTCCAGAGAAATCTAGCCCAATCCTTCACCATAGTAGTTGTTTTGGAATTAATCCGCCCAAAGGTAGGTAAGATATACGTAGTTTTATTAGTGTTTCGCAATCGCACAAATCCTATCTTTCTTTTTATAGTATCAATCCGTCACTAACAATTTTTGATATTATTATCAAATCAAAATAACAACAAATCACTGTGCGACCCATATCCACCAATAACGCGCACTATTTTGGGCGTGTGTGTGACGGATGACACCCTAACGACTTGGCGGAAGCATGACCGTTAAGTCGGAATAGCGCCCTCAATACATAGCCTTTCAAAGAAACCAGGTTGCTTTGGTTTGATATACAGGATACGTCAAAGAAAGAATACGTTCCACTTTTGATCAGTCTTTACACCAGTCAAGTTTCAAGGGACAATTTCCACCGAAATTGCGAGTCTCCCGTAAACGAAAGAATTCCACGTTAATCCCCTTGATTTTTGTTTTCATTCTTGTGGATGTTTATGAGGGTTTGTTGCTTGTTTCTTTCGGCTTTAGTACGCTGCCCTCGATTTAAACTCGATGACAATGAAGTCCAGAAGCCCGCCGCCAACGGCAGAGCCCCTTATAATCCGGGTTGCCCATTAAAACGTTAGACGTCAGAAAATCTTACGCAGAGCAAAGTGGCCTTGTGTAAGAACGCTCGGCTACCAACCTGTCAGTACGGGGTTCGATTGTTTGGGACACCTTTTTCAATTAAATTATTTTTCCCGGGACGATCCTGCAGCTTAAGGTGTTTTAAAAACATTCGCAACCAGCAACATCGCTGGTGGTGCATCCACATGAGTCTCTGCAATGCTGGGACTGTCCTCATCATCCAGGTTTGTGTCTTCGTACAGGGACACCATGCTTTTGGTCGACTCGGCGGCCAAGGTCTAGGGGTCGCTGTGTTTCCTCCCTCACAGGGCGAATGGGTCTGCGGCCTAATATTGATGAGGGCAGGGAAGGATGTGTGGTGGACCGCTACCGAGACCAGAAGAGCTCTATATAGACCCGTGCACACGGTACGACTCTAGCGGTCCTGGGAGGTCTGAAAGCTTGGTCTGACACAGTATAACTTTTTCTCTGCCAAGCTTTTGATTTTGTTTGATTGATATTTACTACGAAATTAGAAAAATAAAATATACTTTCTTTTCTTTGTTATTTCGTTGTCTTACTCCTATCTTTTCCCGTGACAGTTGGGACATTTGCAGGAAATATATCTGTCACATGCCGAATACTGTTTTATTATTTTCGGAGAATTCTGATTCATTCAAAGTGGTGATTATTCAGGTTTCACACGATAAACATGTTAATCCGTGTCGGCAACTTGCTCACCGAATGTTGAGATTCCTGGTTCGACAGCTTTTCTTTAATCAGGGGCCTTTGGAGTCTATTTACACGAGTTGCCTTTCTTTGCTCACCATCGTCTCGGCTGACACCTTTCAGAGAAATCTAGCCCAACCCTTCACCATAGTAGTTGTATTGGAATTAATCCGCACCGAGGTAGGTAAGATATATGTAGCTTAATCAATGTTTCGCAATCGCCAAATCCTATCTTTCTTTTTTTAGTATCAATCCGTCACTAACAATTTTTTATATTATTATCAAATCAAAATAAGAACAAATCACTCTGCGACCCATATCCACCAATAACGCGCACTATTTTGCCCGTGTGTGTGACGGATGACACCCTAACAACTTGGCGGAAGCATGACCGTTAAGTCGGAATAGCGCCCTCAATACATAGCCTTTCAAAGAAACCAGGTTGCTACGGTTTGATATACAGGATACGTCAAAGAAAGAATACGTTCCACTTTTGATCAGTCTTTACACCAGTCAAGTTTCAAGGGACAATTTCCACCGAAATTCCGAGTCTCCCGTAAACGAAAGAATTCCACGTTAATTCCCTTGATTTTTGTTTTCATTCTTGTGGATGTTTATGAGGGTTTGTTGCTTGTTTCTTTCGGCTTTAGTACGCTGCCCTCGATTTAAACTCGATGACAATGAAGTCCAGAAGCCCGCCGCCAACGGCAGAGCCCCTTATAATCCGGGTTGCCCATTAAAACGTTAGACGTCAGAAAACTTTACGCAGAGCAAAGTGGCCTTGTGTAAGAACGCTCGGCTACCAACCTGTCAGTACGGGGTTCGATTCCTTGGGACACCTTTTTCAATTAATTTTTTTTTTCTCGGCGCGATCCAGCAGCTTAAGGTGTTTTAAAAACATCCGCAACCAGCAACATCGCAGGTGGCGCATCCACATGAGTCGCTGCAATGCTGGGACTGTCCTCATCATCCAGGTTTGCGTCTTCGTACAGGGACACCATGCTTTTGGTCGACTCGGCGGCCAAGGTCTAGGGGTCGCTGTGTTTCTTCCCTCACATGGCGCATGGGTCTACGGCCTAATATTGATGAGGGCAGGGAAGGATGTGTGGTGGACCGCTACCGAGACCAGAAGAGCTCTATATAGACCCGTGCACACGGTATTACTCTAGCGGTCCTGGGAGGTCTGAAAGCTTGGTTTGACACAGTATAACTTTTTCCCTGCCAAGCTTTTGATTTTGTTTGATTGATATTTACTACGAAATTAGAAAAATAAAATATACTTTCTTTTCTTTGTTATTTCGTTGCCCTACTCCTATCTTCTCCCGTGACAGTTCGGACATTTGCAGGAAATATATCTGTCACATGCCGAATACTGTTTTATTATTTTCGGAGAATTCTGATTCATTCAAAGTGGTGATTATTCAGGCTTCACACGATAAACATGTTAATCCGTGTAGGCAACTTGCTCACCGAATGTTGAGATTCCTGGTTCCACAGCTTTTCTTTAATCAGGGGCCTTTGGAATCTATTTACACGAGTTGCCTCTCTTTGCTCACCATCGTCTCGGCTGACACCTTCCAGAGAAATCTAGCCCAATCCTTCACCATAGTAGTTGTTTTGGAATTAATCCGCCCCAAGGTAGGTAAGATATACGTAGTTTTATTAGTGTTTCGCAATCGCACAAATCCTATCTTTCTTTTTATAGTATCAATCCGTCACTAACAATTTTTGATATTATTATCAAATCAAAATAACAACAAATCACTGTGCGACCCATATCCACCAATAACGCGCACTATTTTGGGCGTGTGTGTGACGGATGACACCCTAACGACTTGGCGGAAGCATGACCGTTAAGTCGGAATAGCGCCCTCAATACATAGCCTTTCAAAGAAACCAGGTTGCTTTGGTTTGATATACAGGATACGTCAAAGAAAGAATACGTTCCACTTTTGATCAGTCTTTACACCAGTCAAGTTTCAAGGGACAATTTCCACCGAAATTGCGAGTCTCCCGTAAACGAAAGAATTCCACGTTAATCCCCTTGATTTTTGTTTTCATTCTTGTGGATGTTTATGAGGGTTTGTTGCTTGTTTCTTTCGGCTTTAGTACGCTGCCCTCGATTTAAACTCGATGACAATGAAGTCCAGAAGCCCGCCGCCAACGGCAGAGCCCCTTATAATCCGGGTTGCCCATTAAAACGTTAGACGTCAGAAAATCTTACGCAGAGCAAAGTGGCCTTGTGTAAGAACGCTCGGCTACCAACCTGTCAGTACGGGGTTCGATTGTTTGGGACACCTTTTTCAATTAAATTATTTTTCCCGGGACGATCCTGCAGCTTAAGGTGTTTTAAAAACATTCGCAACCAGCAACATCGCTGGTGGTGCATCCACATGAGTCTCTGCAATGCTGGGACTGTCCTCATCATCCAGGTTTGTGTCTTCGTACAGGGACACCATGCTTTTGGTCGACTCGGCGGCCACGGTCTAGGGGTCGCTGTGTTTCCTCCCTCACAGGGCGAATGGGTCTGCGGCCTAATATTGATGAGGGCAGGGAAGGATGTGTGGTGGACCGCTACCGAGACCAGAAGAGCTCTATATAGACCCGTGCACACGGTACGACTCTAGCGGTCCTGGGAGGTCTGAAAGCTTGGTCTGACACAGTATAACTTTTTCTCTGCCAAGCTTTTGATTTTGTTTGATTGATATTTACTACGAAATTAGAAAAATAAAATATACTTTCTTTTCTTTGTTATTTCGTTGTCTTACTCCTATCTTTTCCCGTGACAGTTGGGACATTTGCAGGAAATATATCTGTCACATGCCGAATACTGTTTTATTATTTTCGGAGAATTCTGATTCATTCAAAGTGGTGATTATTCAGGTTTCACACGATAAACATGTTAATCCGTGTCGGCAACTTGCTCACCGAATGTTGAGATTCCTGGTTCGACAGCTTTTCTTTAATCAGGGGCCTTTGGAGTCTATTTACACGAGTTGCCTTTCTTTGCTCACCATCGTCTCGGCTGACACCTTTCAGAGAAATCTAGCCCAACCCTTCACCATAGTAGTTGTATTGGAATTAATCCGCACCGAGGTAGGTAAGATATATGTAGCTTAATCAATGTTTCGCAATCGCCAAATCCTATCTTTCTTTTTTTAGTATCAATCCGTCACTAACAATTTTTTATATTATTATCAAATCAAAATAAGAACAAATCACTCTGCGACCCATATCCACCAATAACGCGCACTATTTTGCCCGTGTGTGTGACGGATGACACCCTAACAACTTGGCGGAAGCATGACCGTTAAGTCGGAATAGCGCCCTCAATACATAGCCTTTCAAAGAAACCAGGTTGCTACGGTTTGATATACAGGATACGTCAAAGAAAGAATACGTTCCACTTTTGATCAGTCTTTACACCAGTCAAGTTTCAAGGGACAATTTCCACCGAAATTCCGAGTCTCCCGTAAACGAAAGAATTCCACGTTAATTCCCTTGATTTTTGTTTTCATTCTTGTGGATGTTTATGAGGGTTTGTTGCTTGTTTCTTTCGGCTTTAGTACGCTGCCCTCGATTTAAACTCGATGACAATGAAGTCCAGAAGCCCGCCGCCAACGGCAGAGCCCCTTATAATCCGGGTTGCCCATTAAAACGTTAGACGTCAGAAAACTTTACGCAGAGCAAAGTGGCCTTGTGTAAGAACGCTCGGCTACCAACCTGTCAGTACGGGGTTCGATTCCTTGGGACACCTTTTTCAATTAATTTTTTTTTTCTCGGCGCGATCCAGCAGCTTAAGGTGTTTTAAAAACATCCGCAACCAGCAACATCGCAGGTGGCGCATCCACATGAGTCGCTGCAATGCTGGGACTGTCCTCATCATCCAGGTTTGCGTCTTCGTACAGGGACACCATGCTTTTGGTCGACTCGGCGGCCAAGGTCTAGGGGTCGCTGTGTTTCTTCCCTCACATGGCGCATGGGTCTACGGCCTAATATTGATGAGGGCAGGGAAGGATGTGTGGTGGACCGCTACCGAGACCAGAAGAGCTCTATATAGACCCGTGCACACGGTATTACTCTAGCGGTCCTGGGAGGTCTGAAAGCTTGGTTTGACACAGTATAACTTTTTCCCTGCCAAGCTTTTGATTTTGTTTGATTGATATTTACTACGAAATTAGAAAAATAAAATATACTTTCTTTTGTTTGTTATTTCGTTGCCCTACTCCTATCTTCTCCCGTGACAGTTCGGACATTTGCAGGAAATATATCTGTCACATGCCGAATACTGTTTTATTATTTTCGGAGAATTCTGATTCATTCAAAGTGGTGATTATTCAGGCTTCACACGATAAACATGTTAATCCGTGTAGGCAACTTGCTCACCGAATGTTGAGATTCCTGGTTCCACAGCTTTTCTTTAATCAGGGGCCTTTGGAATCTATTTACACGAGTTGCCTCTCTTTGCTCACCATCGTCTCGGCTGACACCTTCCAGAGAAATCTAGCCCAATCCTTCACCATAGTAGTTGTTTTGGAATTAATCCGCCCCAAGGTAGGTAAGATATACGTAGTTTTATTAGTGTTTCGCAATCGCACAAATCCTATCTTTCTTTTTATAGTATCAATCCGTCACTAACAATTTTTGATATTATTATCAAATCAAAATAACAACAAATCACTGTGCGACCCATATCCACCAATAACGCGCACTATTTTGGGCGTGTGTGTGACGGATGACACCCTAACGACTTGGCGGAAGCATGACCGTTAAGTCGGAATAGCGCCCTCAATACATAGCCTTTCAAAGAAACCAGGTTGCTACGGTTTGATATACAGGATACGTCAAAGAAAGAATACGTTCCACTTTTGATCAGTCTTTACACCAGTCAAGTTTCAAGGGACAATTTCCACCGAAATTCCGAGTCTCCCGTAAACGAAAGAATTCCACGTTAATTCCCTTGATTTTTGTTTTCATTCTTGTGGATGTTTATGAGGGTTTGTTGCTTGTTTCTTTCGGCTTTAGTACGCTGCCCTCGATTTAAACTCGATGACAATGAAGTCCAGAAGCCCGCCGCCAACGGCAGAGCCCCTTATAATCCGGGTTGCCCATTAAAACGTTAGACGTCAGAAAACTTTACGCAGAGCAAAGTGGCCTTGTGTAAGAACGCTCGGCTACCAACCTGTCAGTACGGGGTTCGATTGTTTGGGACACCTTTTTCAATTAATTTTTTTTTTCTCGGCGCGATCCAGCAGCTTAAGGTGTTTTAAAAACATCCGCAAACAGCAACATCGCAGGTGGCGCATCCACATGAGTCGCTGCAATGCTGGGACTGTCCTCATCATCCAGGTTTGCGTCTTCGTACAGGGACACCATGCTTTTGGTCGACTCGGCGGCCAAGGTCTAGGGGTCGCTGTGTTTCTTCCCTCACATGGCGCATGGGTCTACGGCCTAATATTGATGAGGGCAGGGAAGGATGTGTGGTGGACCGCTACCGAGACCAGAAGAGCTCTATATAGACCCGTGCACACGGTATTACTCTAGCGGTCCTGGGAGGTCTGAAAGCTTGGTTTGACACAGTATAACTTTTTCCCTGCCAAGCTTTTGATTTTGTTTGATTGATATTTACTACGAAATTAGAAAAATAAAATATACTTTCTTTTGTTTGTTATTTCGTTGCCCTACTCCTATCTTCTCCCGTGACAGTTCGGACATTTGCAGGAAATATATCTGTCACATGCCGAATACTGTTTTATTATTTTCGGAGAATTCTGATTCATTCAAAGTGGTGATTATTCAGGCTTCACACGATAAACATGTTAATCCGTGTAGGCAACTTGCTCACCGAATGTTGAGATTCCTGGTTCCACAGCTTTTCTTTAATCAGGGGCCTTTGGAATCTATTTACACGAGTTGCCTCTCTTTGCTCACCATCGTCTCGGCTGACACCTTCCAGAGAAATCTAGCCCAACCCTTCACCATAGTAGTTGTATTGGAATTAATCCGCACCAATGTAGGTAAGATATACGTAGCTTAATCAATGTTTTGCAATCGCCAAATCCTATCTTTCTTTTTTTAGTATCAATCCGTCACTAACAATTTTTGATATTATTATCAAATCAAAATAACAACAAATGACTGTGCGACCCATATCCACCAATAACGCGCACTATTTTGCGCGTGTGTGTGACGGATGACACCCTAACGACTTGGCGGAAGAATGACCGTTAAGTCGGAATAGCGCCCTCAATACATAGCCTTTCAAAGAAACCAGGTTGCTTTGGTTTGATATACAGGATACGTCAAAGAAAGAATACGTTCCACTTTTGATCAGTCTTTACACCAGGCAAGTTTCAAGGGACAAATTCCATCGAAATTGCGAGTCTCCCGTAAACGAAAGAATTCCACGTTAATTCCCTTGATTTTTGTTTTCATTCTTGTGGATGTTTATGAGGGTTTGTTGCTTGTTTCTTTCGGCTTTAGTACGCTGCCCTCGATTTAAACTCGATGACAATGAAGTCCAGAAGCCCGCCGCCAACGGCAGAGCCCCTTATAATCCGGGTTGCCCATTAAAACGTTAGACGTCAGAAAATCTTACGCAGAGCAAAATGGCCTTGTGTAAGAACTCTCGGCTACTAACCTGTCAGTACGGGGTTCGATTTTTTGGGACACCTTTTTCAATTAAATTATTTTTCCCGGGACGATCCTGCAGCTTAAGGTGTTTTAAAAACATTCGCAACCAGCAACATCGCTGGTGGTGCATCCACATGAGTCTCTGCAATGCTGGGACTGTCCTCATCATCCAGGTTTGCGTCTTCGTACAGGGACACCATGCTTTTGGTCGACTCGGCGGCCAAGGTCTAGGGGTCGCTGTGTTTCTTCCCTCACATGGCGCATGGGTCTACGGCCTAATATTGATGAGGGCAGGGAAGGATGTGTGGTGGACCGCTACCGAGACCAGAAGAGCTCTATATAGACCCGTGCACACGGTATTACTCTAGCGGTCCTGGGAGGTCTGAAAGCTTGGTTTGACACAGTATAACTTTTTCCCTGCCAAGCTTTTGATTTTGTTTGATTGATATTTACTACGAAATTAGAAAAATAAAATATACTTTCTTTTCTTTGTTATTTCGTTGCCCTACTCCTATCTTCTCCCGTGACAGTTCGGACATTTGCAGGAAATATATCTGTCACATGCCGAATACTGTTTTATTATTTTCGGAGAATTCTGATTCATTCAAAGTGGTGATTATTCAGGCTTCACACGATAAACATGTTAATCCGTGTAGGCAACTTGCTCACCGAATGTTGAGATTCCTGGTTCCACAGCTTTTCTTTAATCAGGGGCCTTTGGAATCTATTTACACGAGTTGCCTCTCTTTGCTCACCATCGTCTCGGCTGACACCTTCCAGAGAAATCTAGCCCAATCCTTCACCATAGTAGTTGTTTTGGAATTAATCCGCCCCAAGGTAGGTAAGATATACGTAGTTTTATTAGTGTTTCGCAATCGCACAAATCCTATCTTTCTTTTTATAGTATCAATCCGTCACTAACAATTTTTGATATTATTATCAAATCAAAATAACAACAAATCACTGTGCGACCCATATCCACCAATAACGCGCACTATTTTGGGCGTGTGTGTGACGGATGACACCCTAACGACTTGGCGGAAGCATGACCGTTAAGTCGGAATAGCGCCCTCAATACATAGCCTTTCAAAGAAACCAGGTTGCTACGGTTTGATATACAGGATACGTCAAAGAAAGAATACGTTCCACTTTTGATCAGTCTTTACACCAGTCAAGTTTCAAGGGACAATTTCCACCGAAATTCCGAGTCTCCCGTAAACGAAAGAATTCCACGTTAATTCCCTTGATTTTTGTTTTCATTCTTGTGGATGTTTATGAGGGTTTGTTGCTTGTTTCTTTCGGCTTTAGTACGCTGCCCTCGATTTAAACTCGATGACAATGAAGTCCAGAAGCCCGCCGCCAACGGCAGAGCCCCTTATAATCCGGGTTGCCCATTAAAACGTTAGACGTCAGAAAACTTTACGCAGAGCAAAGTGGCCTTGTGTAAGAACGCTCGGCTACCAACCTGTCAGTACGGGGTTCGATTCCTTGGGACACCTTTTTCAATTAATTTTTTTTTCTCGGCGCGATCCAGCAGCTTAAGGTGTTTTAAAAACATCCGCAACCAGCAACATCGCAGGTGGCGCATCCACATGAGTCGCTGCAATGCTGGGACTGTCCTCATCATCCAGGTTTGCGTCTTCGTACAGGGACACCATGCTTTTGGTCGACTCGGCGGCCAAGGTCTAGGGGTCGCTGTGTTTCTTCCCTCACATGGCGCATGGGTCTACGGCCTAATATTGATGAGGGCAGGGAAGGATGTGTGGTGGACCGCTACCGAGACCAGAAGAGCTCTATATAGACCCGTGCACACGGTATTACTCTAGCGGTCCTGGGAGGTCTGAAAGCTTGGTTTGACACAGTATAACTTTTTCCCTGCCAAGCTTTTGATTTTGTTTGATTGATATTTACTACGAAATTAGAAAAATAAAATATACTTTCTTTTCTTTGTTATTTCGTTGCCCTACTCCTATCTTCTCCCGTGACAGTTCGGACATTTGCAGGAAATATATCTGTCACATGCCGAATACTGTTTTATTATTTTCGGAGAATTCTGATTCATTCAAAGTGGTGATTATTCAGGCTTCACACGATAAACATGTTAATCCGTGTAGGCAACTTGCTCACCGAATGTTGAGATTCCTGGTTCCACAGCTTTTCTTTAATCAGGGGCCTTTGGAATCTATTTACACGAGTTGCCTCTCTTTGCTCACCATCGTCTCGGCTGACACCTTCCAGAGAAATCTAGCCCAATCCTTCACCATAGTAGTTGTTTTGGAATTAATCCGCCCAAAGGTAGGTAAGATATACGTAGTTTTATTAGTGTTTCGCAATCGCACAAATCCTATCTTTCTTTTTATAGTATCAATCCGTCACTAACAATTTTTGATATTATTATCAAATCAAAATAACAACAAATCACTGTGCGACCCATATCCACCAATAACGCGCACTATTTTGGGCGTGTGTGTGACGGATGACACCCTAACGACTTGGCGGAAGCATGACCGTTAAGTCGGAATAGCGCCCTCAATACATAGCCTTTCAAAGAAACCAGGTTGCTTTGGTTTGATATACAGGATACGTCAAAGAAAGAATACGTTCCACTTTTGATCAGTCTTTACACCAGTCAAGTTTCAAGGGACAATTTCCACCGAAATTGCGAGTCTCCCGTAAACGAAAGAATTCCACGTTAATCCCCTTGATTTTTGTTTTCATTCTTGTGGATGTTTATGAGGGTTTGTTGCTTGTTTCTTTCGGCTTTAGTACGCTGCCCTCGATTTAAACTCGATGACAATGAAGTCCAGAAGCCCGCCGCCAACGGCAGAGCCCCTTATAATCCGGGTTGCCCATTAAAACGTTAGACGTCAGAAAATCTTACGCAGAGCAAAGTGGCCTTGTGTAAGAACGCTCGGCTACCAACCTGTCAGTACGGGGTTCGATTGTTTGGGACACCTTTTTCAATTAAATTATTTTTCCCGGGACGATCCTGCAGCTTAAGGTGTTTTAAAAACATTCGCAACCAGCAACATCGCTGGTGGTGCATCCACATGAGTCTCTGCAATGCTGGGACTGTCCTCATCATCCAGGTTTGTGTCTTCGTACAGGGACACCATGCTTTTGGTCGACTCGGCGGCCAAGGTCTAGGGGTCGCTGTGTTTCCTCCCTCACAGGGCGAATGGGTCTGCGGCCTAATATTGATGAGGGCAGGGAAGGATGTGTGGTGGACCGCTACCGAGACCAGAAGAGCTCTATATAGACCCGTGCACACGGTACGACTCTAGCGGTCCTGGGAGGTCTGAAAGCTTGGTCTGACACAGTATAACTTTTTCTCTGCCAAGCTTTTGATTTTGTTTGATTGATATTTACTACGAAATTAGAAAAATAAAATATACTTTCTTTTCTTTGTTATTTCGTTGTCTTACTCCTATCTTTTCCCGTGACAGTTGGGACATTTGCAGGAAATATATCTGTCACATGCCGAATACTGTTTTATTATTTTCGGAGAATTCTGATTCATTCAAAGTGGTGATTATTCAGGTTTCACACGATAAACATGTTAATCCGTGTCGGCAACTTGCTCACCGAATGTTGAGATTCCTGGTTCGACAGCTTTTCTTTAATCAGGGGCCTTTGGAGTCTATTTACACGAGTTGCCTTTCTTTGCTCACCATCGTCTCGGCTGACACCTTTCAGAGAAATCTAGCCCAACCCTTCACCATAGTAGTTGTATTGGAATTAATCCGCACCGAGGTAGGTAAGATATATGTAGCTTAATCAATGTTTCGCAATCGCCAAATCCTATCTTTCTTTTTTTAGTATCAATCCGTCACTAACAATTTTTTATATTATTATCAAATCAAAATAAGAACAAATCACTCTGCGACCCATATCCACCAATAACGCGCACTATTTTGCCCGTGTGTGTGACGGATGACACCCTAACAACTTGGCGGAAGCATGACCGTTAAGTCGGAATAGCGCCCTCAATACATAGCCTTTCAAAGAAACCAGGTTGCTACGGTTTGATATACAGGATACGTCAAAGAAAGAATACGTTCCACTTTTGATCAGTCTTTACACCAGTCAAGTTTCAAGGGACAATTTCCACCGAAATTCCGAGTCTCCCGTAAACGAAAGAATTCCACGTTAATTCCCTTGATTTTTGTTTTCATTCTTGTGGATGTTTATGAGGGTTTGTTGCTTGTTTCTTTCGGCTTTAGTACGCTGCCCTCGATTTAAACTCGATGACAATGAAGTCCAGAAGCCCGCCGCCAACGGCAGAGCCCCTTATAATCCGGGTTGCCCATTAAAACGTTAGACGTCAGAAAACTTTACGCAGAGCAAAGTGGCCTTGTGTAAGAACGCTCGGCTACCAACCTGTCAGTACGGGGTTCGATTCCTTGGGACACCTTTTTCAATTAATTTTTTTTTTCTCGGCGCGATCCAGCAGCTTAAGGTGTTTTAAAAACATCCGCAACCAGCAACATCGCAGGTGGCGCATCCACATGAGTCGCTGCAATGCTGGGACTGTCCTCATCATCCAGGTTTGCGTCTTCGTACAGGGACACCATGCTTTTGGTCGACTCGGCGGCCAAGGTCTAGGGGTCGCTGTGTTTCTTCCCTCACATGGCGCATGGGTCTACGGCCTAATATTGATGAGGGCAGGGAAGGATGTGTGGTGGACCGCTACCGAGACCAGAAGAGCTCTATATAGACCCGTGCACACGGTATTACTCTAGCGGTCCTGGGAGGTCTGAAAGCTTGGTTTGACACAGTATAACTTTTTCCCTGCCAAGCTTTTGATTTTGTTTGATTGATATTTACTACGAAATTAGAAAAATAAAATATACTTTCTTTTGTTTGTTATTTCGTTGCCCTACTCCTATCTTCTCCCGTGACAGTTCGGACATTTGCAGGAAATATATCTGTCACATGCCGAATACTGTTTTATTATTTTCGGAGAATTCTGATTCATTCAAAGTGGTGATTATTCAGGCTTCACACGATAAACATGTTAATCCGTGTAGGCAACTTGCTCACCGAATGTTGAGATTCCTGGTTCCACAGCTTTTCTTTAATCAGGGGCCTTTGGAATCTATTTACACGAGTTGCCTCTCTTTGCTCACCATCGTCTCGGCTGACACCTTCCAGAGAAATCTAGCCCAATCCTTCACCATAGTAGTTGTTTTGGAATTAATCCGCCCCAAGGTAGGTAAGATATACGTAGTTTTATTAGTGTTTCGCAATCGCACAAATCCTATCTTTCTTTTTATAGTATCAATCCGTCACTAACAATTTTTGATATTATTATCAAATCAAAATAACAACAAATGACTGTGCGACCCATATCCACCAATAACGCGCACTATTTTGGGCGTGTGTGTGACGGATGACACCCTAACGACTTGGCGGAAGCATGACCGTTAAGTCGGAATAGCGCCCTCAATACATAGCCTTTCAAAGAAACCAGGTTGCTTTGGTTTGATATACAGGATACGTCAAAGAAAGAATACGTTCCACTTTTGATCAGTCTTTACACCAGTCAAGTTTCAAGGGACAATTTCCACCGAAATTCCGAGTCTCCCGTAAACGAAAGAATTCCACGTTAATTCCCTTGATTTTTGTTTTCATTCTTGTGGATGTTTATGAGGGTTTGTTGCTTGTTTCTTTCGGCTTTAGTACGCTGCCCTCGATTTAAACTCGATGACAATGAAGTCCAGAAGCCCGCCGCCAACGGCAGAGCCCCTTATAATCCGGGTTGCCCATTAAAACGTTAGACGTCAGAAAACTTTACGCAGAGCAAAGTGGCCTTGTGTAAGAACGCTCGGCTACCAACCTGTCAGTACGGGGTTCGATTGTTTGGGACACCTTTTTCAATTAATTTTTTTTTTCTCGGCGCGATCCAGCAGCTTAAGGTGTTTTAAAAACATCCGCAAACAGCAACATCGCAGGTGGCGCATCCACATGAGTCGCTGCAATGCTGGGACTGTCCTCATCATCCAGGTTTGCGTCTTCGTACAGGGACACCATGCTTTTGGTCGACTCGGCGGCCAAGGTCTAGGGGTCGCTGTGTTTCTTCCCTCACATGGCGCATGGGTCTACGGCCTAATATTGATGAGGGCAGGGAAGGATGTGTGGTGGACCGCTACCGAGACCAGAAGAGCTCTATATAGACCCGTGCACACGGTATTACTCTAGCGGTCCTGGGAGGTCTGAAAGCTTGGTTTGACACAGTATAACTTTTTCCCTGCCAAGCTTTTGATTTTGTTTGATTGATATTTACTACGAAATTAGAAAAATAAAATATACTTTCTTTTGTTTGTTATTTCGTTGCCCTACTCCTATCTTCTCCCGTGACAGTTCGGACATTTGCAGGAAATATATCTGTCACATGCCGAATACTGTTTTATTATTTTCGGAGAATTCTGATTCATTCAAAGTGGTGATTATTCAGGCTTCACACGATAAACATGTTAATCCGTGTAGGCAACTTGCTCACCGAATGTTGAGATTCCTGGTTCCACAGCTTTTCTTTAATCAGGGGCCTTTGGAATCTATTTACACGAGTTGCCTCTCTTTGCTCACCATCGTCTCGGCTGACACCTTCCAGAGAAATCTAGCCCAACCCTTCACCATAGTAGTTGTATTGGAATTAATCCGCACCAATGTAGGTAAGATATACGTAGCTTAATCAATGTTTTGCAATCGCCAAATCCTATCTTTCTTTTTTTAGTATCAATCCGTCACTAACAATTTTTGATATTATTATCAAATCAAAATAACAACAAATGACTGTGCGACCCATATCCACCAATAACGCGCACTATTTTGCGCGTGTGTGTGACGGATGACACCCTAACGACTTGGCGGAAGCATGACCGTTAAGTCGGAATAGCGCCCTCAATACATAGCCTTTCAAAGAAACCAGGTTGCTTTGGTTTGATATACAGGATACGTCAAAGAAAGAATACGTTCCACTTTTGATCAGTCTTTACACCAGGCAAGTTTCAAGGGACAAATTCCATCGAAATTGCGAGTCTCCCGTAAACGAAAGAATTCCACGTTAATTCCCTTGATTTTTGTTTTCATTCTTGTGGATGTTTATGAGGGTTTGTTGCTTGTTTCTTTCGGCTTTAGTACGCTGCCCTCGATTTAAACTCGATGACAATGAAGTCCAGAAGCCCGCCGCCAACGGCAGAGCCCCTTATAATCCGGGTTGCCCATTAAAACGTTAGACGTCAGAAAACTTTACGCAGAGCAAAGTGGCCTTGTGTAAGAACGCTCGGCTACCAACCTGTCAGTACGGGGTTCGATTCCTTGGGACACCTTTTTCAATTAATTTTTTTTTTCTCGGCGCGATCCAGCAGCTTAAGGTGTTTTAAAAACATCCGCAACCAGCAACATCGCAGGTGGCGCATCCACATGAGTCGCTGCAATGCTGGGACTGTCCTCATCATCCAGGTTTGCGTCTTCGTACAGGGACACCATGCTTTTGGTCGACTCGGCGGCCAAGGTCTAGGGGTCGCTGTGTTTCTTCCCTCACATGGCGCATGGGTCTACGGCCTAATATTGATGAGGGCAGGGAAGGATGTGTGGTGGACCGCTACCGAGACCAGAAGAGCTCTATATAGACCCGTGCACACGGTATTACTCTAGCGGTCCTGGGAGGTCTGAAAGCTTGGTTTGACACAGTATAACTTTTTCCCTGCCAAGCTTTTGATTTTGTTTGATTGATATTTACTACGAAATTAGAAAAATAAAATATACTTTCTTTTGTTTGTTATTTCGTTGCCCTACTCCTATCTTCTCCCGTGACAGTTCGGACATTTGCAGGAAATATATCTGTCACATGCCGAATACTGTTTTATTATTTTCGGAGAATTCTGATTCATTCAAAGTGGTGATTATTCAGGCTTCACACGATAAACATGTTAATCCGTGTAGGCAACTTGCTCACCGAATGTTGAGATTCCTGGTTCCACAGCTTTTCTTTAATCAGGGGCCTTTGGAATCTATTTACACGAGTTGCCTCTCTTTGCTCACCATCGTCTCGGCTGACACCTTCCAGAGAAATCTAGCCCAATCCTTCACCATAGTAGTTGTTTTGGAATTAATCCGCCCCAAGGTAGGTAAGATATACGTAGTTTTATTAGTGTTTCGCAATCGCACAAATCCTATCTTTCTTTTTATAGTATCAATCCGTCACTAACAATTTTTGATATTATTATCAAATCAAAATAACAACAAATGACTGTGCGACCCATATCCACCAATAACGCGCACTATTTTGGGCGTGTGTGTGACGGATGACACCCTAACGACTTGGCGGAAGCATGACCGTTAAGTCGGAATAGCGCCCTCAATACATAGCCTTTCAAAGAAACCAGGTTGCTTTGGTTTGATATACAGGATACGTCAAAGAAAGAATACGTTCCACTTTTGATCAGTCTTTACACCAGTCAAGTTTCAAGGGACAATTTCCACCGAAATTCCGAGTCTCCCGTAAACGAAAGAATTCCACGTTAATTCCCTTGATTTTTGTTTTCATTCTTGTGGATGTTTATGAGGGTTTGTTGCTTGTTTCTTTCGGCTTTAGTACGCTGCCCTCGATTTAAACTCGATGACAATGAAGTCCAGAAGCCCGCCGCCAACGGCAGAGCCCCTTATAATCCGGGTTGCCCATTAAAACGTTAGACGTCAGAAAACTTTACGCAGAGCAAAGTGGCCTTGTGTAAGAACGCTCGGCTACCAACCTGTCAGTACGGGGTTCGATTGTTTGGGACACCTTTTTCAATTAATTTTTTTTTTCTCGGCGCGATCCAGCAGCTTAAGGTGTTTTAAAAACATCCGCAAACAGCAACATCGCAGGTGGCGCATCCACATGAGTCGCTGCAATGCTGGGACTGTCCTCATCATCCAGGTTTGCGTCTTCGTACAGGGACACCATGCTTTTGGTCGACTCGGCGGCCAAGGTCTAGGGGTCGCTGTGTTTCTTCCCTCACATGGCGCATGGGTCTACGGCCTAATATTGATGAGGGCAGGGAAGGATGTGTGGTGGACCGCTACCGAGACCAGAAGAGCTCTATATAGACCCGTGCACACGGTATTACTCTAGCGGTCCTGGGAGGTCTGAAAGCTTGGTTTGACACAGTATAACTTTTTCCCTGCCAAGCTTTTGATTTTGTTTGATTGATATTTACTACGAAATTAGAAAAATAAAATATACTTTCTTTTGTTTGTTATTTCGTTGCCCTACTCCTATCTTCTCCCGTGACAGTTCGGACATTTGCAGGAAATATATCTGTCACATGCCGAATACTGTTTTATTATTTTCGGAGAATTCTGATTCATTCAAAGTGGTGATTATTCAGGCTTCACACGATAAACATGTTAATCCGTGTAGGCAACTTGCTCACCGAATGTTGAGATTCCTGGTTCCACAGCTTTTCTTTAATCAGGGGCCTTTGGAATCTATTTACACGAGTTGCCTCTCTTTGCTCACCATCGTCTCGGCTGACACCTTCCAGAGAAATCTAGCCCAACCCTTCACCATAGTAGTTGTATTGGAATTAATCCGCACCAATGTAGGTAAGATATACGTAGCTTAATCAATGTTTTGCAATCGCCAAATCCTATCTTTCTTTTTTTAGTATCAATCCGTCACTAACAATTTTTGATATTATTATCAAATCAAAATAACAACAAATGACTGTGCGACCCATATCCACCAATAACGCGCACTATTTTGCGCGTGTGTGTGACGGATGACACCCTAACGACTTGGCGGAAGCATGACCGTTAAGTCGGAATAGCGCCCTCAATACATAGCCTTTCAAAGAAACCAGGTTGCTTTGGTTTGATATACAGGATACGTCAAAGAAAGAATACGTTCCACTTTTGATCAGTCTTTACACCAGGCAAGTTTCAAGGGACAAATTCCATCGAAATTGCGAGTCTCCCGTAAACGAAAGAATTCCACGTTAATTCCCTTGATTTTTGTTTTCATTCTTGTGGATGTTTATGAGGGTTTGTTGCTTGTTTCTTTCGGCTTTAGTACGCTGCCCTCGATTTAAACTCGATGACAATGAAGTCCAGAAGCCCGCCGCCAACGGCAGAGCCCCTTATAATCCGGGTTGCCCATTAAAACGTTAGACGTCAGAAAATCTTACGCAGAGCAAAATGGCCTTGTGTAAGAACTCTCGGCTACTAACCTGTCAGTACGGGGTTCGATTTTTTGGGACACCTTTTTCAATTAAATTATTTTTCCCGGGACGATCCTGCAGCTTAAGGTGTTTTAAAAACATTCGCAACCAGCAACATCGCTGGTGGTGCATCCACATGAGTCTCTGCAATGCTGGGACTGTCCTCATCATCCAGGTTTGCGTCTTCGTACAGGGACACCATGCTTTTGGTCGACTCGGCGGCCAAGGTCTAGGGGTCGCTGTGTTTCTTCCCTCACATGGCGCATGGGTCTACGGCCTAATATTGATGAGGGCAGGGAAGGATGTGTGGTGGACCGCTACCGAGACCAGAAGAGCTCTATATAGACCCGTGCACACGGTATTACTCTAGCGGTCCTGGGAGGTCTGAAAGCTTGGTTTGACACAGTATAACTTTTTCCCTGCCAAGCTTTTGATTTTGTTTGATTGATATTTACTACGAAATTAGAAAAATAAAATATACTTTCTTTTCTTTGTTATTTCGTTGCCCTACTCCTATCTTCTCCCGTGACAGTTCGGACATTTGCAGGAAATATATCTGTCACATGCCGAATACTGTTTTATTATTTTCGGAGAATTCTGATTCATTCAAAGTGGTGATTATTCAGGCTTCACACGATAAACATGTTAATCCGTGTAGGCAACTTGCTCACCGAATGTTGAGATTCCTGGTTCCACAGCTTTTCTTTAATCAGGGGCCTTTGGAATCTATTTACACGAGTTGCCTCTCTTTGCTCACCATCGTCTCGGCTGACACCTTCCAGAGAAATCTAGCCCAATCCTTCACCATAGTAGTTGTTTTGGAATTAATCCGCCCCAAGGTAGGTAAGATATACGTAGTTTTATTAGTGTTTCGCAATCGCACAAATCCTATCTTTCTTTTTATAGTATCAATCCGTCACTAACAATTTTTGATATTATTATCAAATCAAAATAACAACAAATGACTGTGCGACCCATATCCACCAATAACGCGCACTATTTTGGGCGTGTGTGTGACGGATGACACCCTAACGACTTGGCGGAAGCATGACCGTTAAGTCGGAATAGCGCCCTCAATACATAGCCTTTCAAAGAAACCAGGTTGCTTTGGTTTGATATACAGGATACGTCAAAGAAAGAATACGTTCCACTTTTGATCAGTCTTTACACCAGTCAAGTTTCAAGGGACAATTTCCACCGAAATTGCGAGTCTCCCGTAAACGAAAGAATTCCACGTTAATCCCCTTGATTTTTGTTTTCATTCTTGTGGATGTTTATGAGGGTTTGTTGCTTGTTTCTTTCGGCTTTAGTACGCTGCCCTCGATTTAAACTCGATGACAATGAAGTCCAGAAGCCCGCCGCCAACGGCAGAGCCCCTTATAATCCGGGTTGCCCATTAAAACGTTAGACGTCAGAAAATCTTACGCAGAGCAAAGTGGCCTTGTGTAAGAACGCTCGGCTACCAACCTGTCAGTACGGGGTTCGATTGTTTGGGACACCTTTTTCAATTAAATTATTTTTCCCGGGACGATCCTGCAGCTTAAGGTGTTTTAAAAACATTCGCAACCAGCAACATCGCTGGTGGTGCATCCACATGAGTCTCTGCAATGCTGGGACTGTCCTCATCATCCAGGTTTGTGTCTTCGTACAGGGACACCATGCTTTTGGTCGACTCGGCGGCCAAGGTCTAGGGGTCGCTGTGTTTCCTCCCTCACAGGGCGAATGGGTCTGCGGCCTAATATTGATGAGGGCAGGGAAGGATGTGTGGTGGACCGCTACCGAGACCAGAAGAGCTCTATATAGACCCGTGCACACGGTACGACTCTAGCGGTCCTGGGAGGTCTGAAAGCTTGGTCTGACACAGTATAACTTTTTCTCTGCCAAGCTTTTGATTTTGTTTGATTGATATTTACTACGAAATTAGAAAAATAAAATATACTTTCTTTTCTTTGTTATTTCGTTGTCTTAATCCTATCTTTTCCCGTGACAGTTGGGACATTTGCAGGAAATATATCTGTCACATGCCGAATACTGTTTTATTATTTTCGGAGAATTCTGATTCATTCAAAGTGGTGATTATTCAGGTTTCACACGATAAACATGTTAATCCGTGTCGGCAACTTGCTCACCGAATGTTGAGATTCCTGGTTCGACAGCTTTTCTTTAATCAGGGGCCTTTGGAGTCTATTTACACGAGTTGCTCTTCTTTGCTCACCATCCTCTCGTCTGACACCTTTCAGAGAAATCTAGCCCAACCCTTCACCATAGTAGTTGTATTGGAATTAATCCGCACCGAGGTAGGTAAGATATATGTAGCTTAATCAATGTTTCGCAATCGCCAAATCCTATCTTTCTTTTTTTAGTATCAATCCGTCACTAACAATTTTTGATATTATTATCAAATCAAAATAAGAACAAATCACTCTGCGACCCATATCCACCAATAACGCGCACTATTTTGGGCGTGTGTGTGACGGATGACACCCTAACAACTTGGCGGAAGCATGACCGTTAAGTCGGAATAGCGCCCTCAATACATAGCCTTTCAAAGAAACCAGGTTGCTACGGTTTGATATACAGGATACGTCAAAGAAAGAATACGTTCCACTTTTGATCAGTCTTTACACCAGTCAAGTTTCAAGGGACAATTTCCACCGAAATTCCGAGTCTCCCGTAAACGAAAGAATTCCACGTTAATTCCCTTGATTTTTGTTTTCATTCTTGTGGATGTTTATGAGGGTTTGTTGCTTGTTTCTTTCGGCTTTAGTACGCTGCCCTCGATTTAAACTCGATGACAATGAAGTCCAGAAGCCCGCCGCCAACGGCAGAGCCCCTTATAATCCGGGTTGCCCATTAAAACGTTAGACGTCAGAAAACTTTACGCAGAGCAAAGTGGCCTTGTGTAAGAACGCTCGGCTACCAACCTGTCAGTACGGGGTTCGATTCCTTGGGACACCTTTTTCAATTAATTTTTTTTTTCTCGGCGCGATCCAGCAGCTTAAGGTGTTTTAAAAACATCCGCAACCAGCAACATCGCAGGTGGCGCATCCACATGAGTCGCTGCAATGCTGGGACTGTCCTCATAATCCAGGTTTGCGTCTTCGTACAGGGACACAATGCTTTTGGTCGACTCGGCGGCCAAGGTCTAGGGGCCGCTGTGTTTCTTCCCTCACATGGCGCATGGGTCTACGGCCTAATATTGATGAGGGCAAGGAAGGATGTGTGGTGGACCGCTACCGAGACCAGAAGAGCTCTATATAGACCCGTGCACACGGTATTACTCTTGCGGTCCTGGGAGGTCTGAAAGCTTGGTCTGACACAGTATAACTTTTTCCCTGCCAAGCTTTTGATTTTGTTTGATTGATATTTACTACGAAATTAGAAAAATAAAATATACTTTCTTTTCTTTGTTATTTCGTTGCCCTACTCCTATCTTCTCCCGTGACAGTTGGGACATTTGCAGGAAATATATCTGTCACATGCCGAATACTGTTTTATTATTTTCGGAGAATTCTGATTCATTCAAAGTGGTGATTATTCAGGCTTCACACGATAAACATGTTAATCCGTGTAGGCAACTTGCTCACCGAATGTTGAGATTCCTGGTTCCACAGCTTTTCTTTAATCAGGGGCCTTTGGAGTCTATTTACACGAGTTGCCTCTCTTTGCTCACCATCGTCTCGGCTGACACCTTCCAGAGAAATCTAGCCCAATCCTTCACCATAGTAGTTGTTTTTGAATTAATCCGCCCCAAGGTAGGTAAGATATACGTAGTTTTATTAGTGTTTCGCAATCGCACAAATCCTATCTTTCTTTTTATAGTATCAATCCGTCACTAACAATTTTTGATATTATTATCAAATCAAAATAACAACAAATCACTGTGCGACCCATATCCACCAATAACGCGCACTATTTTGGGCGTGTGTGTGACGGATGACACCCTAACGACTTGGCGGAAGCATGACCGTTAAGTCGGAATAGCGCCCTCAATACATAGCCTTTCAAAGAAACCAGGTTGCTTTGGTTTGATATACAGGATACGTCAAAGAAAGAATACGTTCCACTTTTGATCAGTCTTTACACCAGTCAAGTTTCAAGGGACAATTTCCACCGAAATTGCGAGTCTCCCGTAAATGAAAGAATTCCACGTTAATTCCCTTGATTTTTGTTTTCATTCTTGTGGATGTTTATGAGGGTTTGTTGCTTGTTTCTTTCGGCTTTAGTACGCTGCCCTCGATTTAAACTCGATGACAATGAAGTCCAGAAGCCCGCCGCCAACGGCAGAGCCCCTTATAATCCGGGTTGCCCATTAAAACGTTAGACGTCAGAAAATCTTAGGCAGAGCAAAGTGGCCTTGTGTAAGAACGCTCGGCTACCAACCTGTCAGTAAGGGGTTCAATTGTTTGGGACACCTTTTTCAATTAAATTATTTTTCCCGGGACGATCCTGCAGCTTAAGGTGTTTTAAAAACATTCGCAACCAGCAACATCGCTGGTGGTGCATCCACATGAGTCTCTGCAATGCTGGGACTGTCCTCATCATCCAGGTTTGTGTCTTCGTACAGGGACACCATGCTTTTGGTCGACTCGGCGGCCAAGGTCTAGGGGTCGCTGTGTTTCTTCCCTCACATCGCGCATGGGTCTACGGCCTAATATTGATGAGGGCAGGGAAGGATGTATGGTGGACCGCTACCGAGACCAGAAGAGCTCTATATAGACCCGTGCACACGGTACGACTCTAGGGGTCCTGGGAGGTCTGAAAGCTTGGTCTGACACAGTATAACTTTTTCTCTGCCAAGCTTTTGATTTTGTTTGATTGATATTTACTACGAAATAAAAAAAATAAAATATACTTTCTTTTCTTTGTTATTTCGTTGCCCTACTCCTATCTTTTTCCCGTGACAGTTGGGACATTTGCAGGAAATATATCTGTCACATGCCGAATACTGTTTTATTATTTTCGGAGAATTCTGATTCATTCAAAGTGGTGATTATTCAGGCTTCACACGATAAACATGTTAATCCGTGTCGGCAACTTGTTCACCGAATGTTGAGATTCCTGGTTCCACAGCTTTTCTTTAATCAGGGGCCTTTGGAGTCTATTTAGACGAGTTGCCTCTCTTTGCTCACCATCGTCTCGGCTGACACCTTCCAGAGAAATCTAGCCCAACCCTTCACCATAGTAGTTGTATTGGAATTAATCCGCACCAATGTAGGTAAGATATACGTAGCTTAATCAATGTTTTGCAATCGCCAAATCCTATCTTTCTTTTTTTAGTATCAATCCGTCACTAACAATTTTTGATATTATTATCAAATCAAAATAACAACAAATGACTGTGCGACCCATATCCACCAATAACGCGCACTATTTTGCGCGTGTGTGTGACGGATGACACCCTAACGACTTGGCGGAAGCATGACCGTTAAGTCGGAATAGCGCCCTCAATACATAGCCTTTCAAAGAAACCAGGTTGCTTTGGTTTGATATACAGGATACGTCAAAGAAAGAATACGTTCCACTTTTGATCAGTCTTTACACCAGTCAAGTTTCAAGGGACAATTTCCATCGAAATTGCGAGTCTCCCGTAAACGAAAGAATTCCACGTTAATTCCCTTGATTTTTGTTTTCATTCTTGTGGATGTTTATGAGGGTTTGTTGCTTGTTTCTTTCGGCTTTAGTACGCTGCCCTCGATTTAAACTCGATGACAATGAAGTCCAGAAGCCCGCCGCCAACGGCAGAGCCCCTTATAATCCGGGTTGCCCATTAAAACGTTAGACGTCAGAAAATCTTACGCAGAGCAAAGTGGCCTTGTGTAAGAACTCTCGGCTACTAACCTCTCAGTACGGGGTTCGATTTTTTGGGACACCTTTTTCAATTAAATTATTTTTCCCGGGACGATCCTGCAGCTTAAGGTGTTTTAAAAACATTCGCAACCAGCAACATCGCTGGTGGTGCATCCACATGAGTCTCTGCAATGCTGGGACTGTCCTCATCATCCAGGTTTGGGTCTTCGTACAGGGACACCATGCTTTTGGTCGACTCGGCCGCCAAGGTCTAGGGGTCGCTGTGTTTCCTCCCTCACTCGGCGAATGGGTCTACGGCCTAATATTGATGAGGGCAGGGAAGGATGTATGGTGGACCGCTACCGAGACCAGAAGAGCTCTATATAGACCCGTGCACACGGTACGACTCTAGGGGTCCTGGGAGGTCTGAAAGCTTGGTCTGACACAGTATAACTTTTTCTCTGCCAAGCTTTTGATTTTGTTTGATTGATATTTACTACGAAATTAGAAAAATAAAATATACTTTCTTTTGTTTGTTATTTCGTTGCCCTACTCCTATCTTTTCCCGTGACAGTTCGGACATTTGCAGGAAATATATCTGTCACATGCCGAATACTGTTTTATTATTTTCGGAGAATTCTGATTCATTCAAAGTGGTGATTATTCAGGCTTCACACGATAAACATGTTAATCCGTGTCGGCAACTTGCTCACCGAATGTTGAGAGTCCTGGTTCCACAGCTTTTCTTTAATCAGGGGCCTTTGGAGTCTATTTACACGAGTTGCCTCTCTTTGCTCACCATCGTCTCGGCTGACACCTTCCAGAGAAATCTAGCCCAACCCTTCACCATAGTAGTTGTATTGGAATTAATCCGCACCAATGTAGGTAAGATATACGTAGCTTAATCAATGTTTTGCAATCGCCAAATCCTATCTTTCTTTTTTTAGTATCAATCCGTCACTAACAATTTTTGATATTATTATCAAATCAAAATAACAACAAATGACTGTGCGACCCATATCCACCAATAACGCGCACTATTTTGCGCGTGTGTGTGACGGATGACACCCTAACGACTTGGCGGAAGCATGACCGTTAAGTCGGAATAGCGCCCTCAATACATAGCCTTTCAAAGAAACCAGGTTGCTTTGGTTTGATATACAGGATACGTCAAAGAAAGAATACGTTCCACTTTTGATCAGTCTTTACACCAGTCAAGTTTCAAGGGACAATTTCCATCGAAATTGCGAGTCTCCCGTAAACGAAAGAATTCCACGTTAATTCCCTTGATTTTTGTTTTCATTCTTGTGGATGTTTATGAGGGTTTGTTGCTTGTTTCTTTCGGCTTTAGTACGCTGCCCTCGATTTAAACTCGATGACAATGAAGTCCAGAAGCCCGCCGCCAACGGCAGAGCCCCTTATAATCCGGGTTGCCCATTAAAACGTTAGACGTCAGAAAATCTTACGCAGAGCAAAGTGGCCTTGTGTAAGAACTCTCGGCTACTAACCTCTCAGTACGGGGTTCGATTTTTTGGGACACCTTTTTCAATTAAATTATTTTTCCCGGGACGATCCTGCAGCTTAAGGTGTTTTAAAAACATTCGCAACCAGCAACATCGCTGGTGGTGCATCCACATGAGTCTCTGCAATGCTGGGACTGTCCTCATCATCCAGGTTTGGGTCTTCGTACAGGGACACCATGCTTTTGGTCGACTCGGCCGCCAAGGTCTAGGGGTCGCTGTGTTTCCTCCCTCACTCGGCGAATGGGTCTACGGCCTAATATTGATGAGGGCAGGGAAGGATGTATGGTGGACCGCTACCGAGACCAGAAGAGCTCTATATAGACCCGTGCACACGGTACGACTCTAGGGGTCCTGGGAGGTCTGAAAGCTTGGTCTGACACAGTATAACTTTTTCTCTGCCAAGCTTTTGATTTTGTTTGATTGATATTTACTACGAAATTAGAAAAATAAAATATACTTTCTTTTGTTTGTTATTTCGTTGCCCTACTCCTATCTTTTCCCGTGACAGTTCGGACATTTGCAGGAAATATATCTGTCACATGCCGAATACTGTTTTATTATTTTCGGAGAATTCTGATTCATTCAAAGTGGTGATTATTCAGGCTTCACACGATAAACATGTTAATCCGTGTCGGCAACTTGCTCACCGAATGTTGAGAGTCCTGGTTCCACAGCTTTTCTTTAATCAGGGGCCTTTGGAGTCTATTTACACGAGTTGCCTCTCTTTGCTCACCATCGTCTCGGCTGACACCTTCCAGAGAAATCTAGCCCAACCCTTCACCATAGTAGTTGTATTGGAATTAATCCGCACCAATGTAGGTAAGATATACGTAGCTTAATCAATGTTTTGCAATCGCCAAATCCTATCTTTCTTTTTTTAGTATCAATCCGTCACTAACAATTTTTGATATTATTATCAAATCAAAATAACAACAAATGACTGTGCGACCCATATCCACCAATAACGCGCACTATTTTGGGCGTGTGTGTGACGGATGACACCCTAACAACTTGGCGGAAGCATGACCGTTAAGTCGGAATAGCGCCCTCAATACATAGCCTTTCAAAGAAACCAGGTTGCTACGGTTTGATATACAGGATACGTCAAAGAAAGAATACGTTCCACTTTTGATCAGTCTTTACACCAGTCAAGTTTCAAGGGACAATTTCCACCGAAATTCCGAGTCTCCCGTAAACGAAAGAATTCCACGTTAATTCCCTTGATTTTTGTTTTCATTCTTGTGGATGTTTATGAGGGTTTGTTGCTTGTTTCTTTCGGCTTTAGTACGCTGCCCTCGATTTAAACTCGATGACAATGAAGTCCAGAAGCCCGCCGCCAACGGCAGAGCCCCTTATAATCCGGGTTGCCCATTAAAACGTTAGACGTCAGAAAACCTTACGCAGAGCAAAGTGGCCTTGTGTAAGAACGCTCGGCTACCAACCTGTCAGTACGGGGTTCGATTCCTTGGGACACCTTTTTCAATTAATTTTTTTTTTCTCGGCGCGATCCAGCAGCTTAAGGTGTTTTAAAAACATCCGCAACCAGCAACATCGCAGGTGGCGCATCCACATGAGTCGCTGCAATGCTGGGACTGTCCTCATAATCCAGGTTTGCGTCTTCGTACAGGGACACAATGCTTTTGGTCGACTCGGCGGCCAAGGTCTAGGGGCCGCTGTGTTTCTTCCCTCACATGGCGCATGGGTCTACGGCCTAATATTGATGAGGGCAAGGAAGGATGTGTGGTGGACCGCTACCGAGACCAGAAGAGCTCTATATAGACCCGTGCACACGGTATTACTCTTGCGGTCCTGGGAGGTCTGAAAGCTTGGTCTGACACAGTATAACTTTTTCCCTGCCAAGCTTTTGATTTTGTTTGATTGATATTTACTACGAAATTAGAAAAATAAAATATACTTTCTTTTCTTTGTTATTTCGTTGCCCTACTCCTATCTTCTCCCGTGACAGTTGGGACATTTGCAGGAAATATATCTGTCACATGCCGAATACTGTTTTATTATTTTCGGAGAATTCTGAATCATTCAAAGTGGTGATTATTCAGGCTTCACACGATAAACATGTTAATCCGTGTAGGCAACTTGCTCACCGAATGTTGAGATTCCTGGTTCCACAGCTTTTCTTTAATCAGGGGCCTTTGGAGTCTATTTACACGAGTTGCCTCTCTTTGCTCACCATCGTCTCGGCTGACACCTTCCAGAGAAATCTAGCCCAATCCTTCACCATAGTAGTTGTTTTTGAATTAATCCGCCCCAAGGTAGGTAAGATATACGTAGTTTTATTAGTGTTTCGCAATCGCACAAATCCTATCTTTCTTTTTATAGTATCAATCCGTCACTAACAATTTTTGATATTATTATCAAATCAAAATAACAACAAATCACTGTGCGACCCATATCCACCAATAACGCGCACTATTTTGGGCGTGTGTGTGACGGATGACACCCTAACGACTTGGCGGAAGCATGACCGTTAAGTCGGAATAGCGCCCTCAATACATAGCCTTTCAAAGAAACCAGGTTGCTTTGGTTTGATATACAGGATACGTCAAAGAAAGAATACGTTCCACTTTTGATCAGTCTTTACACCAGTCAAGTTTCAAGGGACAATTTCCACCGAAATTGCGAGTCTCCCGTAAATGAAAGAATTCCACGTTAATTCCCTTGATTTTTGTTTTCATTCTTGTGGATGTTTATGAGGGTTTGTTGCTTGTTTCTTTCGGCTTTAGTACGCTGCCCTCGATTTAAACTCGATGACAATGAAGTCCAGAAGCCCGCCGCCAACGGCAGAGCCCCTTATAATCCGGGTTGCCCATTAAAACGTTAGACGTCAGAAAATCTTAGGCAGAGCAAAGTGGCCTTGTGTAAGAACGCTCGGCTACCAACCTGTCAGTACGGGGTTCAATTGTTTGGGACACCTTTTTCAATTAAATTATTTTTCCCGGGACGATCCTGCAGCTTAAGGTGTTTTAAAAACATTCGCAACCAGCAACATCGCTGGTGGTGCATCCACATG
Source organism: Luidia sarsii (assembly GCA_949987565.1). Classification (NCBI taxonomy): domain Eukaryota; kingdom Metazoa; phylum Echinodermata; class Asteroidea; order Paxillosida; family Luidiidae; genus Luidia; species Luidia sarsii. The sequence continues at coordinate 15,373,900 of OX465109.1, read as the reverse complement.
AGTCTCTGCAATGCTGGGACTGTCCTCATCATCCAGGTTTGTGTCTTCGTACAGGGACACCATGCTTTTGGTCGACTCGGCGGCCAAGGTCTAGGGGTCGCTGTGTTTCTTCCCTCACATGGCGCATGGGTCTACGGCCTAATATTGATGAGGGCAGGGAAGGATGTATGGTGGACCGCTACCGAGACCAGAAGAGCTCTATATAGACCCGTGCACACGGTACGACTCTAGGGGTCCTGGGAGGTCTGAAAGCTTGGTCTGACACAGTATAACTTTTTCTCTGCCAAGCTTTTGATTTTGTTTGATTGATATTTACTACGAAATAAAAAAAATAAAATATACTTTCTTTTCTTTGTTATTTCGTTGCCCTACTCCTATCTTTTTCCCGTGACAGTTGGGACATTTGCAGGAAATATATCTGTCACATGCCGAATACTGTTTTATTATTTTCGGAGAATTCTGATTCATTCAAAGTGGTGATTATTCAGGCTTCACACGATAAACATGTTAATCCGTGTCGGCAACTTGTTCACCGAATGTTGAGATTCCTGGTTCCACAGCTTTTCTTTAATCAGGGGCCTTTGGAGTCTATTTAGACGAGTTGCCTCTCTTTGCTCACCATCGTCTCGGCTGACACCTTCCAGAGAAATCTAGCCCAACCCTTCACCATAGTAGTTGTATTGGAATTAATCCGCACCAATGTAGGTAAGATATACGTAGCTTAATCAATGTTTTGCAATCGCCAAATCCTATCTTTCTTTTTTTAGTATCAATCCGTCACTAACAATTTTTGATATTATTATCAAATCAAAATAACAACAAATGACTGTGCGACCCATATCCACCAATAACGCGCACTATTTTGCGCGTGTGTGTGACGGATGACACCCTAACGACTTGGCGGAAGCATGACCGTTAAGTCGGAATAGCGCCCTCAATACATAGCCTTTCAAAGAAACCAGGTTGCTTTGGTTTGATATACAGGATACGTCAAAGAAAGAATACGTTCCACTTTTGATCAGTCTTTACACCAGTCAAGTTTCAAGGGACAATTTCCATCGAAATTGCGAGTCTCCCGTAAACGAAAGAATTCCACGTTAATTCCCTTGATTTTTGTTTTCATTCTTGTGGATGTTTATGAGGGTTTGTTGCTTGTTTCTTTCGGCTTTAGTACGCTGCCCTCGATTTAAACTCGATGACAATGAAGTCCAGAAGCCCGCCGCCAACGGCAGAGCCCCTTATAATCCGGGTTGCCCATTAAAACGTTAGACGTCAGAAAATCTTACGCAGAGCAAAGTGGCCTTGTGTAAGAACTCTCGGCTACTAACCTCTCAGTACGGGGTTCGATTTTTTGGGACACCTTTTTCAATTAAATTATTTTTCCCGGGACGATCCTGCAGCTTAAGGTGTTTTAAAAACATTCGCAACCAGCAACATCGCTGGTGGTGCATCCACATGAGTCTCTGCAATGCTGGGACTGTCCTCATCATCCAGGTTTGGGTCTTCGTACAGGGACACCATGCTTTTGGTCGACTCGGCCGCCAAGGTCTAGGGGTCGCTGTGTTTCCTCCCTCACTCGGCGAATGGGTCTACGGCCTAATATTGATGAGGGCAGGGAAGGATGTATGGTGGACCGCTACCGAGACCAGAAGAGCTCTATATAGACCCGTGCACACGGTACGACTCTAGGGGTCCTGGGAGGTCTGAAAGCTTGGTCTGACACAGTATAACTTTTTCTCTGCCAAGCTTTTGATTTTGTTTGATTGATATTTACTACGAAATTAGAAAAATAAAATATACTTTCTTTTGTTTGTTATTTCGTTGCCCTACTCCTATCTTTTCCCGTGACAGTTCGGACATTTGCAGGAAATATATCTGTCACATGCCGAATACTGTTTTATTATTTTCGGAGAATTCTGATTCATTCAAAGTGGTGATTATTCAGGCTTCACACGATAAACATGTTAATCCGTGTCGGCAACTTGCTCACCGAATGTTGAGAGTCCTGGTTCCACAGCTTTTCTTTAATCAGGGGCCTTTGGAGTCTATTTACACGAGTTGCCTCTCTTTGCTCACCATCGTCTCGGCTGACACCTTCCAGAGAAATCTAGCCCAACCCTTCACCATAGTAGTTGTATTGGAATTAATCCGCACCAATGTAGGTAAGATATACGTAGCTTAATCAATGTTTTGCAATCGCCAAATCCTATCTTTCTTTTTTTAGTATCAATCCGTCACTAACAATTTTTGATATTATTATCAAATCAAAATAACAACAAATGACTGTGCGACCCATATCCACCAATAACGCGCACTATTTTGCGCGTGTGTGTGACGGATGACACCCTAACGACTTGGCGGAAGCATGACCGTTAAGTCGGAATAGCGCCCTCAATACATAGCCTTTCAAAGAAACCAGGTTGCTTTGGTTTGATATACAGGATACGTCAAAGAAAGAATACGTTCCACTTTTGATCAGTCTTTACACCAGTCAAGTTTCAAGGGACAATTTCCACCGAAATTGCGAGTCTCCCGTAAATGAAAGAATTCCACGTTAATTCCCTTGATTTTTGTTTTCATTCTTGTGGATGTTTATGAGGGTTTGTTGCTTGTTTCTTTCGGCTTTAGTACGCTGCCCTCAATTTAAACTCGATGACAATGAAGTCCAGAAGCCCGCCGCCAACGGCAGAGCCCCTTATAATCCGGGTTGCCCATTAAAACGTTAGACGTCAGAAAATCTTAGGCAGAGCAAAGTGGCCTTGTGTAAGAACGCTCGGCTACCAACCTGTCAGTACGGGGTTCAATTGTTTGGGACACCTTTTTCAATTAAATTATTTTTCCCGGGACGATCCTGCAGCTTAAGGTGTTTTAAAAACATTCGCAACCAGCAACATCGCTGGTGGTGCATCCACATGAGTCTCTGCAATGCTGGGACTGTCCTCATCATCCAGGTTTGTGTCTTCGTACAGGGACACCATGCTTTTGGTCGACTCGGCCGCCAAGGTCTAGGGGTCGCTGTGTTTCCTCCCTCACTCGGCGAATGGGTCTACGGCCTAATATTGATGAGGGCAGGGAAGGATGTATGGTGGACCGCTACCGAGACCAGAAGAGCTCTATATAGACCCGTGCACACGGTACGACTCTAGGGGTCCTGGGAGGTCTGAAAGCTTGGTCTGACACAGTATAACTTTTTCTCTGCCAAGCTTTTGATTTTGTTTGATTGATATTTACTACGAAATTAGAAAAATAACATATACTTTCTTTTGTTTGTTATTTCGTTGCCCTACTCCTATCTTTTCCCGTGACAGTTCGGACATTTGCAGGAAATATATCTGTCACATGCCGAATACTGTTTTATTATTTTCGGAGAATTCTGATTCATTCAAAGTGGTGATTATTCAGGCTTCACACGATAAACATGTTAATCCGTGTCGGCAACTTGCTCACCGAATGTTGAGAGTCCTGGTTCCACAGCTTTTCTTTAATCAGGGGCCTTTGGAGTCTATTTAGACGAGTTGCCTCTCTTTGCTCACCATCGTCTCGGCTGACACCTTCCAGAGAAATCTAGCCCAACCCTTCACCATAGTAGTTGTATTGGAATTAATCCGCACCAATGTAGGTAAGATATACGTAGCTTAATCAATGTTTTGCAATCGCCAAATCCTATCTTTCTTTTTTTAGTATCAATCCGTCACTAACAATTTTTGATATTATTATCAAATCAAAATAAGAACAAATCACTCTGCGACCCATATCCACCAATAACGCGCACTATTTTGCCCGTGTGTGTGACGGATGACACCCTAACAACTTGGCGGAAGCATGACCGTTAAGTCGGAATAGCGCCCTCAATACATAGCCTTTCAAAGAAACCAGGTTGCTTTGGTTTGATATACAGGATACGTCAAAGAAAGAACACGTTCCACTTTTGATCAGTCTTTACACCAGTCAAGTTTCAAGGGACAATTTCCACCGAAATTGCGAGTCTCCCGTAAATGAAAGAATTCCACGTTAATTCCCTTGATTTTTGTTTTCATTCTTGTGGATGTTTATGAGGGTTTGTTGCTTGTTTCTTTCGGCTTTAGTACGCTGCCCTCGATTTAAACTCGATGACAATGAAGTCCAGAAGCCCGCCGCCAACGGCAGAGCCCCTTATAATCCGGGTTGCCCATTAAAACGTTAGACGTCAGAAAATCTTAGGCAGAGCAAAGTGGCCTTGTGTAAGAACGCTCGGCTACCAACCTGTCAGTACGGGGTTCAATTGTTTGGGACACCTTTTTCAATTAAATTATTTTTCCCGGGACGATCCTGCAGCTTAAGGTGTTTTAAAAACATTCGCAACCAGCAACATCGCTGGTGGTGCATCCACATGAGTCTCTGCAATGCTGGGACTGTCCTCATCATCCAGGTTTGTGTCTTCGTACAGGGACACCATGCTTTTGGTCGACTCGGCGGCCAAGGTCTAGGGGTCGCTGTGTTTCTTCCCTCACATGGCGCATGGGTCTACGGCCTAATATTGATGAGGGCAGGGAAGGATGTATGGTGGACCGCTACCGAGACCAGAAGAGCTCTATATAGACCCGTGCACACGGTACGACTCTAGGGGTCCTGGGAGGTCTGAAAGCTTGGTCTGACACAGTATAACTTTTTCTCTGCCAAGCTTTTGATTTTGTTTGATTGATATTTACTACGAAATAAAAAAAATAAAATATACTTTCTTTTCTTTGTTATTTCGTTGCCCTACTCCTATCTTTTTCCCGTGACAGTTGGGACATTTGCAGGAAATATATCTGTCACATGCCGAATACTGTTTTATTATTTTCGGAGAATTCTGATTCATTCAAAGTGGTGATTATTCAGGCTTCACACGATAAACATGTTAATCCGTGTCGGCAACTTGTTCACCGAATGTTGAGATTCCTGGTTCCACAGCTTTTCTTTAATCAGGGGCCTTTGGAGTCTATTTAGACGAGTTGCCTCTCTTTGCTCACCATCGTCTCGGCTGACACCTTCCAGAGAAATCTAGCCCAACCCTTCACCATAGTAGTTGTATTGGAATTAATCCGCACCAATGTAGGTAAGATATACGTAGCTTAATCAATGTTTTGCAATCGCCAAATCCTATCTTTCTTTTTTTAGTATCAATCCGTCACTAACAATTTTTGATATTATTATCAAATCAAAATAACAACAAATGACTGTGCGACCCATATCCACCAATAACGCGCACTATTTTGCGCGTGTGTGTGACGGATGACACCCTAACGACTTGGCGGAAGCATGACCGTTAAGTCGGAATAGCGCCCTCAATACATAGCCTTTCAAAGAAACCAGGTTGCTTTGGTTTGATATACAGGATACGTCAAAGAAAGAATACGTTCCACTTTTGATCAGTCTTTACACCAGTCAAGTTTCAAGGGACAATTTCCATCGAAATTGCGAGTCTCCCGTAAACGAAAGAAGTCCACGTTAATTCCCTTGATTTTTGTTTTCATTCTTGTGGATGTTTATGAGGGTTTGTTGCTTGTTTCTTTCGGCTTTAGTACGCTGCCCTCGATTTAAACTCGATGACAATGAAGTCCAGAAGCCCGCCGCCAACGGCAGAGCCCCTTATAATCCGAGTTGCCCATTAAAACGTTAGACGTCAGAAAATCTTACGCAGAGCAAAGTGGCCTTGTGTAAGAACTCTCGGCTACTAACCTCTCAGTACGGGGTTCGATTTTTTGGGACACCTTTTTCAATTAAATTATTTTTCCCGGGACGATCCTGCAGCTTAAGATGTTTTAAAAACATTCGCAACCAGCAACATCGCTGGTGGTGCATCCACATGAGTCTCTGCAATGCTGGGACTGTCCTCATCATCCAGGTTTGGGTCTTCGTACAGGGACACCATGCTTTTGGTCGACTCGGCCGCCAAGGTCTAGGGGTCGCTGTGTTTCCTCCCTCACTCGGCGAATGGGTCTACGGCCTAATATTGATGAGGGCAGGGAAGGATGTATGGTGGACCGCTACCGAGACCAGAAGAGCTCTATATAGACCCGTGCACACGGTACGACTCTAGGGGTCCTGGGAGGTCTGAAAGCTTGGTCTGACACAGTATAACTTTTTCTCTGCCAAGCTTTTGATTTTGTTTGATTGATATTTACTACGAAATTAGAAAAATAAAATATACTTTCTTTTGTTTGTTATTTCGTTGCCCTACTCCTATCTTTTCCCGTGACAGTTCGGACATTTGCAGGAAATATATCTGTCACATGCCGAATACTGTTTTATTATTTTCGGAGAATTCTGATTCATTCAAAGTGGTGATTATTCAGGCTTCACACGATAAACATGTTAATCCGTGTCGGCAACTTGCTCACCGAATGTTGAGAGTCCTGGTTCCACAGCTTTTCTTTAATCAGGGGCCTTTGGAGTCTATTTACACGAGTTGCCTCTCTTTGCTCACCATCGTCTCGGCTGACACCTTCCAGAGAAATCTAGCCCAACCCTTCACCATAGTAGTTGTATTGGAATTAATCCGCACCAATGTAGGTAAGATATACGTAGCTTAATCAATGTTTTGCAATCGCCAAATCCTATCTTTCTTTTTTTAGTATCAATCCGTCACTAACAATTTTTGATATTATTATCAAATCAAAATAACAACAAATGACTGTGCGACCCATATCCACCAATAACGCGCACTATTTTGCGCGTGTGTGTGACGGATGACACCCTAACGACTTGGCGGAAGCATGACCGTTAAGTCGGAATAGCGCCCTCAATACATAGCCTTTCAAAGAAACCAGGTTGCTTTGGTTTGATATACAGGATACGTCAAAGAAAGAATACGTTCCACTTTTGATCAGTCTTTACACCAGTCAAGTTTCAAGGGACAATTTCCACCGAAATTGCGAGTCTCCCGTAAACGAAAGAATTCCACGTTAATTCCCTTGATTTTTGTTTTCATTCTTGTGGATGTTTATGAGGGTTTGTTGCTTGTTTCTTTCGGCTTTAGTACGCTGCCCTCAATTTAAACTCGATGACAATGAAGTCCAGAAGCCCGCCGCCAACGGCAGAGCCCCTTATAATCCGGGTTGCCCATTAAAACGTTAGACGTCAGAAAATCTTAGGCAGAGCAAAGTGGCCTTGTGTAAGAACGCTCGGCTACCAACCTGTCAGTACGGGGTTCAATTGTTTGGGACACCTTTTTCAATTAAATTATTTTTCCCGGGACGATCCTGCAGCTTAAGGTGTTTTAAAAACATTCGCAACCAGCAACATCGCTGGTGGTGCATCCACATGAGTCTCTGCAATGCTGGGACTGTCCTCATCATCCAGGTTTGTGTCTTCGTACAGGGACACCATGCTTTTGGTCGACTCGGCCGCCAAGGTCTAGGGGTCGCTGTGTTTCCTCCCTCACTCGGCGAATGGGTCTACGGCCTAATATTGATGAGGGCAGGGAAGGATGTATGGTGGACCGCTACCGAGACCAGAAGAGCTCTATATAGACCCGTGCACACGGTACGACTCTAGGGGTCCTGGGAGGTCTGAAAGCTTGGTCTGACACAGTATAACTTTTTCTCTGCCAAGCTTTTGATTTTGTTTGATTGATATTTACTACGAAATTAGAAAAATAAAATATACTTTCTTTTGTTTGTTATTTCGTTGCCCTACTCCTATCTTTTCCCATGACAGTTCGGACATTTGCAGGAAATATATCTGTCACATGCCGAATACTGTTTTATTATTTTCGGAGAATTCTGATTCATTCAAAGTGGTGATTATTCAGGCTTCACACGATAAACATGTTAATCCGTGTAGGCAACTTGCTCACCGAATGTTGAGATTCCTGGTTCCACAGCGTTTCTTTAATCAGGGGCCTTTGGAATCTTTTTACACGAGTTGCCTCTCTTTGCTCACCATCGTCTCGGCTGACACCTTCCAGAGAAATCTAGCCCAACCCTTCACCATAGTAGATGTTTGGAATTAATCCGCCCCAAGGTAGGAAAGATAGGAAAGATATATGTAGCTTTATCAATGTTTCGCAATCACCAAATCCTATCTTTCTTTTTTTAGTATCAATCCGTCACTAACAATTTGTGATATCATTATCAAATCAAAATAACAACAAATCACTGTGCGACCCATATCCACCAATAACGCGCACTATTTTGGGCGTGTGTGTGACGGATGACACCCTAACAACTTGGCGGAAGCATGACCGTAAAGTCGGAATAGCGCCCTCAATACATAGCCTTTCAAAGAAACCAGATTGCTTTGGTTTGATATACAGGATACGTCAAAGAAAGAATACGTTCCACTTTTGATCAGTCTTTACACCAGTCAAGTTTCAAGAGACAATTTCCACTGAAATTGCGAGTCTCCCGTAAACGAAAGAATTCCACGTTAATTCCCTTGATTTTTGTTTTCATTCTTGTGGATGTTTATGAGGGTTTGTTGCTTGTTTCTTTCGGCTTTAGTACGCTGCCCTCGATTTAAACTCGATGACAATGAAATCCAGAAGCCCGCCGCCAACGGCAGAGCCCCTTATAATCCGGGTGTCCCATTAAAACGTTAGACGTCAGACAATCTTACGCAGAGCAAAGTGGCCTTGTGTAAGAACTCTCGGCTACCAACCTGTCAGTACGGGGTTCGATTTTTTGGGACACCTTTTTCAATTAAATTATTTTTCCCGGGACGATCCTGCAGCTTAAGGTGTTTTAAAAACATTCGCAACCAGCAACATCGCTGGTGGTGCATCCACATGAGTCTCTGCAATGCTGGGACTGTCCTCATCATCCAGGTTTGGGTCTTCGTACAGGGACACCATGCTTTTGGTCGACTCGGCCGCCAAGGTCTAGGGGTCGCTGTGTTTCCTCCCTCACTCGGCGAATGGGTCTACGGCCTAATATTGATGAGGGCAGGGAAGGATGTATGGTGGACCGCTACCGAGACCAGAAGAGCTCTATATAGACCCGTGCACACGGTACGACTCTAGGGGTCCTGGGAGGTCTGAAAGCTTGGTCTGACACAGTATAACTTTTTCTCTGCCAAGCTTTTGATTTTGTTTGATTGATATTTACTACGAAATTAGAAAAATAAAATATACTTTCTTTTGTTTGTTATTTCGTTGCCCTACTCCTATCTTTTCCCGTGACAGTTCGGACATTTGCAGGAAATATATCTGTCACATGCCGAATACTGTTTTATTATTTTCGGAGAATTCTGATTCATTCAAAGTGGTGATTATTCAGGCTTCACACGATAAACATGTTAATCCGTGTCGGCAACTTGCTCACCGAATGTTGAGAGTCCTGGTTCCACAGCTTTTCTTTAATCAGGGGCCTTTGGAGTCTATTTACACGAGTTGCCTCTCTTTGCTCACCATCGTCTCGGCTGACACCTTCCAGAGAAATCTAGCCCAACCCTTCACCATAGTAGTTGTATTGGAATTAATCCGCACCAATGTAGGTAAGATATACGTAGCTTAATCAATGTTTTGCAATCGCCAAATCCTATCTTTCTTTTTTTAGTATCAATCCGTCACTAACAATTTTTGATATTATTATCAAATCAAAATAACAACAAATGACTGTGCGACCCATATCCACCAATAACGCGCACTATTTTGCGCGTGTGTGTGACGGATGACACCCTAACGACTTGGCGGAAGCATGACCGTTAAGTCGGAATAGCGCCCTCAATACATAGCCTTTCAAAGAAACCAGGTTGCTTTGGTTTGATATACAGGATACGTCAAAGAAAGAATACGTTCCACTTTTGATCAGTCTTTACACCAGGCAAGTTTCAAGGGACAAATTCCATCGAAATTGCGAGTCTCCCGTAAACGAAAGAATTCCACGTTAATTCCCTTGATTTTTGTTTTCATTCTTGTGGATGTTTATGAGGGTTTGTTGCTTGTTTCTTTCGGCTTTAGTACGCTGCCCTCGATTTAAACTCGATGACAATGAAGTCCAGAAGCCCGCCGCCAACGGCAGAGCCCCTTATAATCCGGGTTGCCCATTAAAACGTTAGACGTCAGAAAATCTTACGCAGAGCAAAGTGGCCTTGTGTAAGAACTCTCGGCTACTAACCTGTCAGTACGGGGTTCGATTTTTTGGGACACCTTTTTCAATTAAATTATTTTTCCCGGGACGATCCTGCAGCTTAAGGTGTTTTAAAAACATTCGCAACCAGCAACATCGCTGGTGGTGCATCCACATGAGTCTCTGCAATGCTGGGACTGTCCTCATCATCCAGGTTTGCGTCTTCGTACAGGGACACCATGCTTTTGGTCGACTCGGCGGCCAAGGTCTAGGGGTCGCTGTGTTTCTTCCCTCACATGGCGCATGGGTCTACGGCCTAATATTGATGAGGGCAGGAAAGGATGTGTGGTGGACCGCTACCGAGACCAGAAGAGCTCTATATAGACCCGTGCACACGGTACGACTCTAGGGGTCCTGGGAGGTCTGAAAGCTTGGTCTGACACAGTATAACTTTTTCTCTGCCAAGCTTTTGATTTTGTTTGATTGATATTTACTACGAAATTAGAAAAATAAAATATACTTTCTTTTGTTTGTTATTTCGTTGCCCTACTCCTATCTTTTCCCATGACAGTTCGGACATTTGCAGGAAATATATCTGTCACATGCCGAATACTGTTTTATTATTTTCGGAGAATTCTGATTCATTCAAAGTGGTGATTATTCAGGCTTCACACGATAAACATGTTAATCCGTGTAGGCAACTTGCTCACCGAATGTTGAGATTCCTGGTTCCACAGCGTTTCTTTAATCAGGGGCCTTTGGAATCTTTTTACACGAGTTGCCTCTCTTTGCTCACCATCGTCTCGGCTGACACCTTCCAGAGAAATCTAGCCCAACCCTTCACCATAGTAGATGTTTGGAATTAATCCGCCCCAAGGTAGGAAAGATAGGAAAGATATATGTAGCTTTATCAATGTTTCGCAATCACCAAATCCTATCTTTCTTTTTTTAGTATCAATCCGTCACTAACAATTTGTGATATCATTATCAAATCAAAATAACAACAAATCACTGTGCGACCCATATCCACCAATAACGCGCACTATTTTGGGCGTGTGTGTGACGGATGACACCCTAACAACTTGGCGGAAGCATGACCGTAAAGTCGGAATAGCGCCCTCAATACATAGCCTTTCAAAGAAACCAGATTGCTTTGGTTTGATATACAGGATACGTCAAAGAAAGAATACGTTCCACTTTTGATCAGTCTTTACACCAGTCAAGTTTCAAGAGACAATTTCCACTGAAATTGCGAGTCTCCCGTAAACGAAAGAATTCCACGTTAATTCCCTTGATTTTTGTTTTCATTCTTGTGGATGTTTATGAGGGTTTGTTGCTTGTTTCTTTCGGCTTTAGTACGCTGCCCTCGATTTAAACTCGATGACAATGAAATCCAGAAGCCCGCCGCCAACGGCAGAGCCCCTTATAATCCGGGTGTCCCATTAAAACGTTAGACGTCAGACAATCTTACGCAGAGCAAAGTGGCCTTGTGTAAGAACTCTCGGCTACCAACCTGTCAGTACGGGGTTCGATTTTTTGGGACACCTTTTTCAATTAAATTATTTTTCCCGGGACGATCCTGCAGCTTAAGGTGTTTTAAAAACATTCGCAACCAGCAACATCGCTGGTGGTGCATCCACATGAGTCTCTGCAATGCTGGGACTGTCCTCATCATCCAGGTTTGTGTCTTCGTACAGGGACACCATGCTTTTGGTCGACTCGGCCGCCAAGGTCTAGGGGTCGCTGTGTTTCCTCCCTCACTCGGCGAATGGGTCTACGGCCTAATATTGATGAGGGCAGGGAAGGATGTATGGTGGACCGCTACCGAGACCAGAAGAGCTCTACATAGACCCGTGCACACGGTACGACTCTAGGGGTCCTGGGAGGTCTGAAAGCTTGGTCTGACACAGTATAACTTTTTCTCTGCCAAGCTTTGGATTTTGTTTGATTGATATTTACTACGAAATTAGAAAAATAAAATATACTTTCTTTTGTTTGTTATTTCGTTGCCCTACTCCTATCTTTTCCCGTGACAGTTCGGACATTTGCAGGAAATATATCTGTCACATGCCGAATACTGTTTTATTATTTTCGGAGAATTCTGATTCATTCAAAGTGGTGATTATTCAGGCTTCACACGATAAACATGTTAATCCGTGTCGGCAACTTGCTCACCGAATGTTGAGATTCCTGGTTCCACAGCTTTTCTTTAATCAGGGGCCTTTGGAGTCTATTTACACGAGTTGCCTCTCTTTGCTCACCATCGTCTCGGCTGACACCTTCCAGAGAAATCTAGCCCAACCCTTCACCATAGTAGTTGTATTGGAATTAATCCGCACCAATGTAGGTAAGATATACCTAGCTTAATCAATGTTTTGCAATCGCCAAATCCTATCTTTCTTTTTTTAGTATCAATCCGTCACTAACAATTTTTGATATTATTATCAAATCAAAATAACAACAAATGACTGTGCGACCCATATCCACCAATAACGCGCACTATTTTGCGCGTGTGTGTGACGGATGACACCCTAACGACTTGGCGGAAGCATGACCGTTAAGTCGGAATAGCGCCCTCAATACATAGCCTTTCAAAGAAACCAGGTTGCTTTGGTTTGATATACAGGATACGTCAAAGAAAGAATACGTTCCACTTTTGATCAGTCTTTACACCAGTCAAGTTTCAAGGGACAATTTCCACCGAAATTCCGAGTCTCCCGTAAACGAAAGAATTCCACGTTAATTCCCTTGATTTTTCTTTTCATTCTTGTGGATGTTTATGATGGTTTGTTGCTTGTTTCTTTCGGCTTTAGTATGCTGCCCTCGATTTAAACTCGATGACAATGAAGTCCAGAAGCCCGCCGCCAACGGCAGAGCCCCTTATAATCCGGGTTGCCCATTAAAACGTTAGACGTCAGAAAATCTTACGCAGAGCAAAGTGGCCTTGTGTAAGAACGCTAGGCTACCAACCTGTCAGTACGGGGTTTGATTCCTTGGGACAACTTTTTCAATTAAATTATTTTTTCTCGGCGCGATCCTGCAGCTTAAGGTGTTTTAAAAACATCTGCAACCAGCAACATCGCAGGTGGCGCATCCACATGAGTCACTGCAATGCTGGGACTGTCCTCATCATCCAGGTTTGCGTCTTCGTACAGGGACACCATGCTTTTGGTCGACTCGGCGGCCAAGGTCTAGGGGTCGCTGTGTTTCTTCCCTCACATGGCGCATGGGTCTACGGCCTAATATTGATGAGGGCAGGGAAGGATGTGTGGTGGACCGCTACCGAGACCAGAAGAGCTCTATATATTGACCCGTGCACACGGTACGACTCTAGGGGTCCTGGGAGGTCTGAAAGCTTGGTCTGACACAGTATAACTTTTTCTCTGCCAAGCTTTGGATTTTGTTTGATTGATATTTACTACGAAATTAGAAAAATAAAATATACTTTCTTTTGTTTGTTATTTCGTTGCCCTACTCCTATCTTTTCCCATGACAGTTCGGACATTTGCAGGAAATATATCTGTCACATGCCGAATACTGTTTTATTATTTTCAGAGAATTCTGATTCATTCAAAGTGGTGATTATTCAGGCTTCACACGATAAACATGTTAATCCGTGTAGGCAACTTGCTCACCGAATGTTGAGATTCCTGGTTCCACAGCGTTTCTTTAATCAGGGGCCTTTGGAATCTTTTTACACGAGTTGCCTCTATTTGCTCACCATCGTCTCGGCTGACACCTTCCAGAGAAATCTATCCCAACCCTTCACCATAGTAGTTGTTTGGAATTAATCCGCCCCAAGGTAGGAAAGATAGGAAAGATATATGTAGCTTTATCAATGTTTCGCAATCACCAAATCCTATCTTTCTTTTTTTAGTATCAATCCGTCACTAACAATTTGTGATATCATTATCAAATCAAAATAACAACAAATCACTGTGCGACCCATATCCACCAATAACGCGCACTATTTTGGGCGTGTGTGTGACGGATGACACCCTAACAACTTGGCGGAAGCATGACCGTTAAGTCGGAATAGCGCCCTCAATACATAGCCTTTCAAAGAAACCAGGGATCGATTTCACCAAACTCGTCGTAACTTACGATCAATCGCAAGACGATGAGCGATGCACAGAAACCATACGGTGTATCACAACTAACGATGGGTTATCCATCGTAAGTTGAGTTACGATGCATCGTACGGCTTTGTGAAATCCAGCCCAGGTTGCTTCGGTTTGATATACAGGATACGTCAAAGAAAGGATACGTTCCACTTTTGATCAGTCTTTACACCAGTCAAGTTTCAAGAGACAATTTCCACCGAAATTGCGAGTCTCCCGTAAACGAAAGAATTCCACGTTAATTCCCTTGATTTTTGTTTTCATTCTTGTGGATGTTTATGAGGGTTTGTTGCTTGTTTCTTTCGGCTTTAGTACGCTGCCCTCGATTTAAACTCGATGACAATGAAGTCCAGAAGCCCGCCGCCAACGGCAGAGCCCCTTATAATCCGGGTTGCCCATTAAAGCGTTAGACGTCAGAAAACTTTACGCAGAGCAAAGAGGCCTTGTGTAAGAACGCTCGGCTTCCAACCTGTCAGTACGGGGTTCGATTTCTTGGGACATCTTTTTCAATTAAATTATTTTTTCTCGGCCTGATTCAGCAGCTTAAGGTGTTTTAAAAACATCCGCAACCAGCAACATCGCAGGTGGCGCATCCACATGAGTCGCTGCAATGCTGGGACTGTCCTCATCATCCAGGTTTGTGTCTTCGTACAGGGACACCATGCTTTTGGTCGACTCGGCCGCCAAGGTCTAGGGGTCGCTGTGTTTCCTCCCTCACATGGCGCATGGGTCTACGGCCTAATATTGATGAGGGCAGGGAAGGATGTGTGGTGGACCGCTACCGAGACCAGAAGAGCTCTATATAGACCCGTGCACACGGTACGACTCTAGGGGTCCTGGGAGGTCTGAAAGCTTGGTCTGACACAGTATAACTTTTTCTCTGCCAAGCTTTTGATTTTGTTTGATTGATATTTACTACGAAATTAGAAAAATAAAATATACTTTCTTTTCTTTGTTATTTCGTTGCCCTACTCCTATCTTCTCCCATGACAGTTCGGACATTTGCAGGAAATATATCTGTCACATGCCGAATACTGTTTTATTATTTTCGGAGAATTCTGATTCATTCAAAGTGGTGATTATTCAGGCTTCACACGATAAACATGTTAATCCGTGTAGGCAACTTGCTCACCGAATGTTGAGATTCCTGGTTCCACAGCGTTTCTTTAATCAGGGGCCTTTGGAATCTTTTTACACGAGTTGCCTCTCTTTGCTCACCATCGTCTCGGCTGACACCTTCCAGAGAAATCTAGCCCAACCCTTCACCATAGTAGATGTTTGGAATTAATCCGCCCCAAGGTAGGAAAGATAGGAAAGATATATGTAGCTTTATCAATGTTTCGCAATCACCAAATCCTATCTTTCTTTTTTTAGTATCAATCCGTCACTAACAATTTGTGATATCATTATCAAATCAAAATAACAACAAATCACTGTGCGACCCATATCCACCAATAACGCGCACTATTTTGCGCGTGTGTGTGACGGATGACACCCTAACAACTTGGCGGAAGCATGACCGTTAAGTCGGAATAGCGCCCTCAATACATAGCCTTTCAAAGAAACCAGGTTGCTTTGGTTTGATATACAGGATACGTCAAAGAAAGAATACGTTCCACTTTTGATCAGTCTTTACACCAGTCAAGTTTCAAGAGACAATTTCCACTGAAATTGCGAGTCTCCCGTAAACGAAAGAATTCCACGTTAATTCCCTTGATTTTTGTTTTCATTCTTGTGGATGTTTATGAGGGTTTGTTGCTTGTTTCTTTCGGCTTTAGTACGCTGCCCTCGATTTAAACTCGATGACAATGAAATCCAGAAGCCCGCCGCCAACGGCAGAGCCCCTTATAATCCGGGTTGCCCATTAAAACGTTAGACGTCAGAAAATCTTACGCAGAGCAAAGTGGCCTTGTGTAAGAACGCTCGGCTACCAACCTGTCAGTACGGGGTTCGATTGTTTGGGACACCTTTTTCAATTAAATTATTTTTCCCGGGACGATCCTGCAGCTTAAGTTGTTTTAAAAACATTCGCAACCAGCAACATCGCTGGTGGTGCATCCACATGAGTCTCTGCAATGCTGGGACTGTCCTCATCATCCAGGTTTGTGTCTTCGTACAGGGACACCATGCTTTTGGTCGACTCGGCGGCCAAGGTCTAGGGGTCGCTGTGTTTCCTCCCTCACAGGGCGAATGGGTCTGCGGCCTAATATTGATGAGGGCAGGGAAGAATGTGTGGTGGACCGCTACCGAGACCAGAAGAGCTCTATATAGACCCGTGCACACGGTACGACTCTAGGGGTCCTGGGAGGTCTGAAAGCTTGGTCTGACACAGTATAACTTTTTCTCTGCCAAGCTTTTGATTTTGTTTGATTGATATTTACTACGAAATTAGAAAAATAAAATATACTTTCTTTTGTTTGTTATTTCGTTGCCCTACTCCTATCTTTTCCCGTGACAGTTCGGACATTTGCAGGAAATATATCTGTCACTTGCCGAATACTGTTTTATTATTTTCGGAGAATTCTGATTCATTCAAAGTGGTGATTATTCAGGCTTCACACGATAAACATGTTAATCCGTGTCGGCAACTTGCTCACCGAATGTTGAGAGTCCTGGTTCCACAGCTTTTCTTTAATCAGGGGCCTTTGGAGTCTATTTACACGAGTTGCCTCTCTTTGCTCACCATCGTCTCGGCTGACACCTTCCAGAGAAATCTAGCCCAACCCTTCACCATAGTAGTTGTATTGGAATTAATCCGCACCAATGTAGGTAAGATATACGTAGCTTAATCAATGTTTTGCAATCGCCAAATCCTATCTTTCTTTTTTTAGTATCAATCCGTCACTAACAATTTTTGATATTATTATCAAATCAAAATAACAACAAATGACTGTGCGACCCATATCCACCAATAACGCGCACTATTTTGCGCGTGTGTGTGACGGATGACACCCTAACGACTTGGCGGAAGCATGACCGTTAAGTCGGAATAGCGCCCTCAATACATAGCCTTTCAAAGAAACCAGGTTGCTTTGGTTTGATATACAGGATACGTCAAAGAAAGAATACGTTCCACTTTTGATCAGTCTTTACACCAGGCAAGTTTCAAGGGACAAATTCCATCGAAATTGCGAGTCTCCCGTAAACGAAAGAATTCCACGTTAATTCCCTTGATTTTTGTTTTCATTCTTGTGGATGTTTATAAGGGTTTGTTGCTTGTTTCTTTCGGCTTTAGTACGCTGCCCTCGATTTAAACTCGATGACAATGAAGTCCAGAAGCCCGCCGCCAACGGCAGAGCCCCTTATAATCCGGGTTGCCCATTAAAACGTTAGACGTCAGAAAATCTTACGCAGAGCAAAGTGGCCTTGTGTAAGAACTCTCGGCTACTAACCTGTCAGTACGGGGTTCGATTTTTTGGGACACCTTTTTCAATTAAATTATTTTTCCCGGGACGATCCTGCAGCTTAAGGTGTTTTAAAAACATTCGCAACCAGCAACATCGCTGGTGGTGCATCCACATGAGTCTCTGCAATGCTGGGACTGTCCTCATCATCCAGGTTTGCGTCTTCTTACAGGGACACCATGCTTTTGGTCGACTCGGCGGCCAAGGTCTAGGGGTCGCTGTGTTTCTTCCCTCACATGGCGCATGGGTCTACGGCCTAATATTGATGAGGGCAGGAAAGGATGTGTGGTGGACCGCTACCGAGACCAGAAGAGCTCTATATAGACCCGTGCACACGGTACGACTCTAGGGGTCCTGGGAGGTCTGAAAGCTTGGTCTGACACAGTATAACTTTTTCTCTGCCAAGCTTTTGATTTTGTTTGATTGATATTTACTACGAAATTAGAAAAATAAAATATACTTTCTTTTGTTTGTTATTTCGTTGCCCTACTCCTATCTTTTCCCGTGACAGTTCGGACATTTGCAGGAAATATATCTGTCACATGCCGAATACTGTTTTATAATTTTCGGAGAATTCTGATTCATTCAAAGTGGTGATTATTCAGGCTTCACACGATAAACATGTTAATCCGTGTCGGCAACTTGCTCACCGAATGTTGAGATTCCTGGTTCCACAGCTTTTCTTTAATCAGGGGCCTTTGGAGTCTATTTACACGAGTTGCCTCTCTTTGCTCACCATCGTCTCGGCTGACACCTTCCAGAGAAATCTAGCCCAACCCTTCACCATAGTAGTTGTATTGGAATTAATCCGCACCAATGTAGGTAAGATATACGTAGCTTAATCAATGTTTTGCAATCGCCAAATCCTATCTTTCTTTTTTTAGTATCAATCCGTCACTAACAATTTTTGATATTATTATCAAATCAAAATAACAACAAATGACTGTGCGACCCATATCCACCAATAACGCGCACTATTTTGCGCGTGTGTGTGACGGATGACACCCTAACGACTTGGCGGAAGCATGGCCGTTAAGTCGGAATAGCGCCCTCAATACATAGCCTTTCAAAGAAACCAGGTTGCTTTGGTTTGATATACAGGATACGTCAAAGAAAGAATACGTTCCACTTTTGATCAGTCTTTACACCAGTCAAGTTTCAAGGGACAATTTCCACCGAAATTCCCAATCTCCCGTAAACGAAAGAATTCCACGTTAATTCCCTTGATTTTTGTTTTCATTCTTGTGGATGTTTATGAGGGTTTGTTGCTTGTTCCTTTCGGCTTTAGTACGCTGCCCTCGATTTAAACTCGATGACAATGAAATCCAGAAGCCCGCCGCCAACGGCAGAGCCCCTTATAATCCGGGTTGCCCATTAAAACGTTAGACGTCAGAAAATCTTACGCAGAGCAAAGTGGCCTTGTGTAAGAACTCTCGGCTACCAACCTGTCAGTACGGGGTTCGATTTTTTGGGACACCTTTTTCAATTAAATTATTTTTCCCGGGACGATCCTGCAGCTTAAGTTGTTTTAAAAACATTCGCAACCAGCAACATCGCTGGTGGTGCATCCACATGAGTCTCTGCAATGCTGGGACTGTCCTCATCATCCAGGTTTGGGTCTTCGTACAGGGACACCATGCTTTTGGTCGACTCGGCCGCCAAGGTCTAGGGGTCGCTGTGTTTCCTCCCTCACTCGGCGAATGGGTCTACGGCCTAATATTGATGAGGGCAGGGAAGGATGTATGGTGGACCGCTACCGAGACCAGAAGAGCTCTATATAGACCCGTGCACACGGTACGACTCTAGGGGTCCTGGGAGGTCTGAAAGCTTGGTCTGACACAGTATAACTTTTTCTCTGCCAAGCTTTTGATTTTGTTTGATTGATATTTACTACGAAATTAGAAAAATAAAATATACTTTCTTTTGTTTGTTATTTCGTTGCCCTACTCCTATCTTTTCCCGTGACAGTTCGGACATTTGCAGGAAATATATCTGTCACATGCCGAATACTGTTTTATTATTTTCGGAGAATTCTGATTCATTCAAAGTGGTGATTATTCAGGCTTCACACGATAAACATGTTAATCCGTGTCGGCAACTTGCTCACCGAATGTTGAGATTCCTGGTTCCACAGCTTTTCTTTAATCAGGGGCCTTTGGAGTCTATTTACACGAGTTGCCTCTCTTTGCTCACCATCGTCTCGGCTGACACCTTCCAGAGAAATCTAGCCCAACCCTTCACCATAGTAGTTGTATTGGAATTAATCCGCACCAATGTAGGTAAGATATACGTAGCTTAATCAATGTTTTGCAATCGCCAAATCCTATCTTTCTTTTTTTAGTATCAATCCGTCACTAACAATTTTTGATATTATTATCAAATCAAAATAACAACAAATGACTGTGCGACCCATATCCACCAATAACGCGCACTATTTTGCGCGTGTGTGTGACGGATGACACCCTAACGACTTGGCGGAAGCATGGCCGTTAAGTCGGAATAGCGCCCTCAATACATAGCCTTTCAAAGAAACCAGGTTGCTTTGGTTTGATATACAGGATACGTCAAAGAAAGAATACGTTCCACTTTTGATCAGTCTTTACACCAGTCAAGTTTCAAGGGACAATTTCCACCGAAATTCCGAGTCTCCCGTAAACGAAAGAATTCCACGTTAATTCCCTTGATTTTTCTTTTCATTCTTGTGGATGTTTATGATGGTTTGTTGCTTGTTTCTTTCGGCTTTAGTATGCTGCCCTCGATTTAAACTCGATGACAATGAAGTCCAGAAGCCCGCCGCCACCGGCAGAGCCCCTTATAATCCGGGTTGCCCATTAAAACGTTAGACGTCAGAAAATCTTACGGAGAGCAAAGTGGCCTTGTGTAAGAACGCTCGGCTACCAACCTGTCAGTACGGGGTTTGATTCCTTGGGACAACTTTTTCAATTAAATTATTTTTTCTCGGCGCGATCCTGCAGCTTAAGGTGTTTTAAAAACATCCGCAACCAGCAACATCGCAGGTGGCGCATCCACATGAGTCACTGCAATGCTGGGACTGTCCTCATCATCCAGGTTTGCGTCTTCGTACAGGGACACCATGCTTTTGGTCGACTCGGCGGCCAACGTCTAGGGGTCGCTGTGTTTCTTCCCTCACATGGCGCATGGGTCTACGGCCTAATATTGATGAGGGCAGGGAAGGATGTTTGGTGGACCGCTACCGAGACCAGTTGAGCTCTATATAGACCCGTGCACACGGTACGACTCTAGGGGTCCTGGGAGGTCTGAAAGCTTGGTCTGACACAGTATAACTTTTTCTCTGCCAAGCTTTTGATTTTGTTTGATTGATATTTACTACGAAATTAGAAAAATAAATTATACTTTCTTTTCTTTGTTATTTCGTTGCACTACTCCTATCTTTTCCCGTGACAGTTCGGACATTTGCAGGAAATATATCTGTCACATGCCGAATACTGTTTTATTATTTTCGGAGAATTCTGATACATTCAAAGTGGTGATTATTCAGGCTTCACACGATAAACATGTTAATCCGTGTCGGCAACTTGCTCACCGAATGTTGAGATTCCTGGTTCCACAGCTTTTCTTTAATCAGGGGCCTTTGAAATCTATTTACACGAGTTGCCTCTCTTTGCTCACCATCGTCTCGGCTGACACCTTCCAGAGAAATCTAGCCCAATCCTTCACCATAGTAGTTATTTTGAAATTAATCCGCCCCAAGGTAGGTAAGATATACGTAGCTTTATTAGTGTTTTGCAATCGCACAAATCCTATCTTTCTTTTTATAGTATCAATCCGTCACTAACAATTTGTGATATCATTATCAAATCAAAATATCAACAAATCACTGTGCGACCCATATCCACCAATAACGCGCACTATTTTGCGCGTGTGTGTGACGGATGACACCCTAACGACTTGGCGGAAGCATGACCGTTAAGTCGGAATAGCGCCCTCAATACATAGCCTTTCAAAGAAACCAGATTGCTTCGGTTTGATATACAGGATACGTCAAAGAAAGAATATGTTCCACATTTGATCAGTCTTTACACCAGTCAAGTTTCAAGGGACAATTTCCACCGAAATTCCCAATCTCCCGTAAACGAAAGAATTCCACGTTAATTCCCTTGATTTTTGTTTTCATTCTTGTGGATGTTTATGAGGGTTTGTTGCTTGTTCCTTTCGGCTTTAGTACGCTGCCCTCGATTTAAACTCGATGACAATGAAATCCAGAAGCCCGCCGCCAACGGCAGAGCCCCTTATAATCCGGGTTGCCCATTAAAACGTTAGACGTCAGAAAATCTTACGCAGAGCAAAGTGGCCTTGTGTAAGAACTCTCGGCTACCAACCTGTCAGTACGGGGTTCGATTTTTTGGGACACCTTTTTCAATTAAATTATTTTTCCCGGGACGATCCTGCAGCTTAAGTTGTTTTAAAAACATTCGCAACCAGCAACATCGCTGGTGGTGCATCCACATGAGTCTCTGCAATGCTGGGACTGTCCTCATCATCCAGGTTTGGGTCTTCGTACAGGGACACCATGCTTTTGGTCGACTCGGCCGCCAAGGTCTAGGGGTCGCTGTGTTTCCTCCCTCACTCGGCGAATGGGTCTACGGCCTAATATTGATGAGGGCAGGGAAGGATGTATGGTGGACCGCTACCGAGACCAGAAGAGCTCTATATAGACCCGTGCACACGGTACGACTCTAGGGGTCCTGGGAGGTCTGAAAGCTTGGTCTGACACAGTATAACTTTTTCTCTGCCAAGCTTTTGATTTTGTTTGATTGATATTTACTACGAAATTAGAAAAATAAAATATACTTTCTTTTGTTTGTTATTTCGTTGCCCTACTCCTATCTTTTCCCGTGACAGTTCGGACATTTGCAGGAAATATATCTGTCACATGCCGAATACTGTTTTATTATTTTCGGAGAATTCTGATTCATTCAAAGTGGTGATTATTCAGGCTTCACACGATAAACATGTTAATCCGTGTCGGCAACTTGCTCACCGAATGTTGAGATTCCTGGTTCCACAGCTTTTCTTTAATCAGGGGCCTTTGGAGTCTATTTACACGAGTTGCCTCTCTTTGCTCACCATCGTCTCGGCTGACACCTTCCAGAGAAATCTAGCCCAACCCTTCACCATAGTAGTTGTATTGGAATTAATCCGCACCAATGTAGGTAAGATATACGTAGCTTAATCAATGTTTTGCAATCGCCAAATCCTATCTTTCTTTTTTTAGTATCAATCCGTCACTAACAATTTTTGATATTATTATCAAATCAAAATAACAACAAATGACT
The DNA here is from genome assembly GCA_949987565.1 of Luidia sarsii. Taxonomy (NCBI): domain Eukaryota; kingdom Metazoa; phylum Echinodermata; class Asteroidea; order Paxillosida; family Luidiidae; genus Luidia; species Luidia sarsii. The sequence goes on along the minus strand of OX465109.1, from coordinate 15,351,026 downwards.
GTGCGACCCATATCCACCAATAACGCGCACTATTTTGCGCGTGTGTGTGACGGATGACACCCTAACGACTTGGCGGAAGCATGGCCGTTAAGTCGGAATAGCGCCCTCAATACATAGCCTTTCAAAGAAACCAGGTTGCTTTGGTTTGATATACAGGATACGTCAAAGAAAGAATACGTTCCACTTTTGATCAGTCTTTACACCAGTCAAGTTTCAAGGGACAATTTCCACCGAAATTCCGAGTCTCCCGTAAACGAAAGAATTCCACGTTAATTCCCTTGATTTTTCTTTTCATTCTTGTGGATGTTTATGATGGTTTGTTGCTTGTTTCTTTCGGCTTTAGTATGCTGCCCTCGATTTAAACTCGATGACAATGAAGTCCAGAAGCCCGCCGCCACCGGCAGAGCCCCTTATAATCCGGGTTGCCCATTAAAACGTTAGACGTCAGAAAATCTTACGCAGAGCAAAGTGGCCTTGTGTAAGAACGCTGGGCTACCAACCTGTCAGTACGGGGTTCGATTCCTTGGGACACCTTTTTCAATTAAATTATTTTTTCTCGGCGCGATCCTGCAGCTTAAGGTGTTTTAAAAACATCCGCAACCAGCAACATCGCAGGTGGCGCATCCACATGAGTCGCTGCAATGCTGGGACTGTCCTCATCATCCAGGTTTGCGTCTTCGTACAGGGACACCATGCTTTTGGTCGACTCGGCGGCCAAGGTCTAGGGGTCGCTGTGTTTCTTCCCTCACATGGCGCATGGGTCTACGGCCTAATATTGATGAGGGCAGGGAAGGATGTGTGGTGGACCACTACCGAAACCAGAAGAGCTCTATATAGACCCGTGCACACGCTACGACTCTAGCTATCCTGGGAGGTCTGAAAGCTTGGTCTGACACCGTATAATTTTTTCTCTGCCAAGCTTTTGATTTTTGTTTGATTGATAATTTCTATGAAAGTAGAAAATTAAAATATACTTTCTTTTCTTTGTTATTTCGTTGCCCTAACCCTAGCTTTGCCCATGACAGTTTGGACATTTGCACGAAAAATATCTGTCACATGTCGAATACTGCTTTATTATTTTCGGAGAATTCTGATTCATTCAAACTGGTGATCATTCAGGCTTCACACGATAAACATGTTAATCCGTGTCGGCAACTTGCTCACCCAATGTTGAGATTCCAAGTTCCACAGCTTTTCTTTAATCAGGGGCCTTTGGAGTCTATTTACACGAGTTGCCTCTCTTTGCTCACCATCGTCTCGGCTGACACCTTCCAGAGAAATCTAGCTAATTTCACCATAATAGTTGTTTTGAAATTAATCCGCCCCTGGGTAAGTAAGATATATGTAGCTTTATCAATGTTTCGCAATCGCCAAATCCTATCTTTCTTTTTTAGTATCAAGCTGTCACTAACAATTTTTGATATTATTATCAAATCAAAATAACGACAAATCACTGTGCGACCCATATCCACCAATAACGCGCACTATTTTGCGCGTGTGTGTTACGGATGACACCCTAATAACTTGGCGGAAGCATGACCGTTAAGTCGGAATAGCGCCCTCAATACATAGCCTTTCAAAGAAACCAGGTTGCTTCGGTTTGATATACAGGATACGTCAAAGAAAGAATACGTTCCACTTTTGATCAGTCTTTACACCAGTCAAGTTTCAAGAGACAATTTCCACCGAAATTGCGAGTCTCCCGTAAACGAAAGAATTCCACGTTAATTCCCTTGATTTTTGTTTTCATTCTTGTGGATGTTTTCTTGGGGTTGTTGCTTGTTTCTTTCGACATTAGTCCGCTGTCCTCGTTTTAAACTCGATGACAATGAAGTCCAGAAGCCCGCCGCCAACGGCAGAGCCCCTTATAAACCGGGTTGCCCATTAAAGCGTTAGACGTCAGAAAATCTTACGCAGAGCAAAGTGGCATCGTGTAAAAACGCTCGCCTACCAACCTGTAAATACGGGGTTCGAATCCTTGGGACACCTTTTTCAATTAAATTATTTTTCTCGGCGCGATCCTGCACCTTAAGGTGTTTTAAAAACATCCGCAACCAGCAACATCGCAGGTGGCGCATCCACATGAGTCGCTGCAATGCTGGGACTGTCCTCATCATCCAGGTTTCCGTCTTCGTACAGGGACACCATGCTTTTGGTCGACTCGGCGGCCAAGGTCTAGGGGTCGCTGTGTTTCCTCCCTCACTTGGCGCATGGGTCTACGGCCTAATATTGATGAGGGCAGGGGAGGATGTGTGGTGGACAGCTACCGAGACCAGAAGAGCTCTATATATACCCGTGCACACGCTACGACTCTTAGCGATCCTGGGAGTTCTGAAAGCTTGGTCTGACACCGTATAACTTTTTCTCCGCCAAGCTTTTGATTTTTTTTTTATTGATAATTTCTACGAAATTAGACAATTAAAATATACTTTCTTTTCTTTGTTATTTCGTTGCCCTACCCTAGCTTTGCCCATGACGGTTTGGACATTTGCACGAAATATATCTGTCACATGTCGAATACTGCTTTATTATTTTCGGAGAATTCTGATTCATTCAAACTGGTGATATTTCAGGCTGCACACGATTAACATGTTAATCCGTGTAGGCAACTTGCTCACCGAATGTTGAGATTCCTGGTTCCACAGCCTTCCAGAGAAATCTAGCCCAACCCTTCACCTTTTCATTCTTGTGGATGTTTTTGAGGGTTTGTTGCTTGTTTCTTTCGGCTTTAGTCTGCTTCCCTCGTTTTAAACTCGATGACAATAAAGTCCAGAAGCCCGCCGCCAACGTCAGAGCCCCATATAATCCGGGTTGCCCTTTAAAGCGTTAGACGTCTTACGCAGTGCAAAGTGGCCTTGTGTGAGAACGCTCGGCTATCAACCTGTAAGCACGCGGTTCGATTCCTCGGGACACCTTATTCAATAAATTTTTTTCTCGGCACGAGAAACATCGCAACCAGCAACATCGCTGTGCAGCGCACTAAAGCCAAAAGAAACAAGCAACAAACCGAATATCGTGAATTGAATGTGAAAAATGTGAATTTGAAACAACCAAACAAAATTGCACTGTTGTTTATAATGGAGTTTGATAATTTGCCCCTTGAAAGCGCTGTCACGTTCCACGTGATGACGTAACAATAGTGTCATTGTGCGTGGCACTAATAGACCTCAGGGACAATGTTTTGGCCACGTTTTGGTAAGAACAGTCTTTTCATGATTGCTCAACAACTGATTAGAATGCACCCGTGCTTTGTCTATGGGATTTTTTGGACCAAGAAGACGGAAAAAGCCAATCAGAACAAAAGATATGCCTTTTCAGTTGAGACGGAAAAGCCAAAAAAACCATAGTTTTGTCCAATAGCAACTAGGGTTGATGCACTAATACGAAGTCAGTCAAGTTAAAGCGGGCCTCTACCATGGTCCATCAAATCCCCCGTTTGTTAATTTTGGACTTCAGAATATATGCCTGCATCATAAAATCATTCAGCAAAAAACAACTATAGACTCGGTTGGTGGTTGTAGTCGAAACTCTAGCAAAAATCCGGGAGTATGCCTCCGTCTTTTCAACCCGACGCGAGTAGGTCCGCTTCGTAAAGAACGCGCTCTGACTGAAAGGCTTCAATACAAAAGGCTTTTGAAAGACTTCACTATGTCATGGTATTAGTCTGAGTAACTTGGACCGTAATACAGAATGTCTTACATTCAATTCACCCCAAAAACCAAACCTGAGTGCATGGCTATAAACAATTGGTCTAAAGCTCATTCATAAAAAAAACATGATTGTACCAGTGATTGTTCAACAGCCGATCATTCGCTGGCTGTTCGTGGGACTGGGATATCGCGTCCATCGGCCCTCGGCGCCTCTGTTCGCTGCCAAGGGATCGAATCAATATGGCTCAGCACTGCGGACATTTTCACCCCTCTTCATTTTATAAATCATCGTCACTGCTTGTGCTAGTGCCGCCTCTTGATGAAGGAGAAAATCCTTCCAAATGAAACCTATTTTCTTCCCAGGATCTGTCGGAATCGCAGAACTTGCAGCAAACACGCGTCAATTGTGCACCGTCTACACGCTAACGGAAAAGTAATAACAAAAACAAAAAATAAGCTGTTTCGGAAAATCAGAAACAGCTAAAATAACAAGAAAAACAAGGAATAGAGAAAAAAAGCCAGAACGAAAACAAAAGCTGTTTCGGAAGACCGAAACGGCTAAAAAAATGAATAGGAAAAATAACCAGAATGAAAACAAGAGCTGTTTCGGAAAGACCAAAACAGCTAAAAAATGATAGTATGTGAGACACCTTAATCGTGTAAAGCCTAAAATATCACCAATTTGACTGAATCAGAATTCTCCGAAAATTGACAACAGTATTCGGCGTGTGACAGATATATCTCGTGCAAATGTAAAAACTGTGATGGCAAAACTATGAGTAGGGCAACGAAATAACAAAGAAAAGTAAAATTCACTTAACAAAAATCAAAAGCTTGGAAGAGAAAAAGTTATGCGGTGTCAGACCAAGCTTTCAGATCTCCCGGGACCTCCAGGATTGTCCCGTGTGCACGGATCTATAAGAGCTCTTAGGGCCTCGGTACCGGTCAACCGCACCTCCTTCCCTGCCCCCATCCATATAGGCCCGTAGACCCTGCGCCATGTGAGGGAGGAAACACAGCGGCCCCTAAACCTTGGCCGCCGAGTCGACCAAAAGCATTGTGTTCCTGTACGAAGGCGCGAACCTGGATTATGAGGACAGTCCCAGCATCACAGCGACCCATCGAGATGCGCCACATGCGACGTTGGTGTTTGCGGGAGTTTTTTAAACACCTTATACTGCACGATCGTGCTGAGAAAAAATAAGTGAAAAACACCCTCGGAATCGAACCACTAACCTACACGTTAGCAGTCGAGCGTCATTCACACAAGGCCACGTGTATTACGCAACAGTTAAGGACATCTTACACCTAAATAGGCGAACCGGATTAAAATGAAGGGGCATGGCCGTTGGCGGCGTGCTTTTAAATTTCGTGGCGAGTAAAGGGTGCAGAACACTAATATACTTTCATAGGTCAAACACTCAAAACTAGAAACGTGTTTGTGGACAAACACAAACTTTTTCGCAGTACATGAATTAATTGCATACATGTAGAAATGTTCAAGTCAAAATGTTAGCGAGGTTTGACGTGAAGTGAAAATCATGTCAGTTAAATTTTACCTTTAGTATTTTCGGTTCTGAACTCAAGCAAAGTTTCAACCTGAAGCAACAATGTCACGTGACGCATCACATGATAATGTAACACATTAAAATTTCAAATTTGTTTGAAGACCACCCGAAGCTGATGATCAAATGGTACAAATTCTGATGTCATTCTGAACTTTAATCTCATGTCACGTGACGGCTGATGAAGTGACAGGAACGAGTTTTGTCAAATAGCAACTAACGGCGATGGACTCAAATGTGCACCTAATACTAATCAGTCAAGTGAAGGAGTGCCGCAGTATTGACATTCAAATACATGCACTAAACCTTTATACAAATGCAGTTCCTTTATATTCATGTCACCTGATTTGTGCTCAATCTAACATTTTTTTTATGAAATATGACTTCATATGATATGGACCCTCGGTTATATTTCCAAGAGAATAAGACGTAAAATATACGATTTCTCTTTCCTTCTCCCTGTAATTCTCAGCAAAAGTTCAGAACCCTTAGTCATTCAGCGCAATACAGTTACAAAACGTGTACAAATCCAATGGGGTAAAAATGCTTCTTTAATGCAACGTAACATAACACCTGCTGACGTCATCAATTCAAATTACTGTCAGGACCCTCTGAGTATGGTCTTCTAAGAATCAGATGAATTGAACTGATGATGCAAATGATGGCAATTTTTGGAGACACCTTTTCCCAAATTAGGTATGGTGCAAAATAATGAAACCAAACGAAATTGCACTTTTGCTTAGAGTGACATACTCAAATGTTGCAAACTGCTTACTGACTAAAATTACCAAAATGCAAATCTCAAAATTTAGTGGGCCTGACGTTTCGATCCTAGCAGGACCTTTCTCAAAGGTAGAGGCAGACTTTTGCTCATAATGAGTTTGAAAATTTGCCCCTTTAAAGCACTGTCACGTGACACACGATGACGTAATAATAGCTTCATTGTGCAAGGCACTAATAGACCCCAGGGACAATGTTTAGGCCAAGTTTGGTTAAGAACAGTCTTTCCATGTTGCTAAACAACTCATTAGAAGGCACCCATGCTTTGTCTAAGCGATTTATCGGTCGACGAAGAAGAGGAAGAAGATGAGGAAGACGAATAGAGGTCTATGTCTGTTGTCAGAACAGAACATTGGGCTTTTTCGCTTTCTTCATAATTTTGACTTCTTTGCAATGCAATGGTCAAAGGACCATTAAATCCAGACAACCTTTTTATGAATTTCTATAGAGGGCGCTCAACGTGCAGTCCGTGGATGTTGCTTGGGAAACAATATAGCGATTGCGTCAACGTGGGATTTAAATCAATATTTATTATACATCTTTACAGCGCCTAAACCTGAAAGCACAGTTAGCAATTCAACCTGGGCTTTGACAGCCGAGTTACGCATGCCCATGAATATGACCTGATACACAGCAAAGAGATGACGGTAGTTTCTCATATTACGCAACATGCGAGGAAATTCGCCAGGCTGCAGCATACGTTCTTGGCTAGACTTGATTCGCGTTGATAAAGGCCTGTTTTTACTGGACGTGCAAAGTTTTTGCAAAGGAGACAACCGTCTCAAAACGACAATCTGGGCTTTGACAGCTGAAGTACGCATGCGCGTGAAAATGACCTGTCACCGAGCGAAGATATAATTATACCCAATCTTTTGTTTACAAACATTGACCGGAAACCCACGCATGCGCACTCATTAGTTGGCAAGATTTTCGTCTGCTCTCCAAAATGGATTATCATAACTACGGTAGGAGACACCCGGTGCTGTCTGATATTGACCCAATTACTGAAGATCATTCCTATGTTCCAGTTTTACAGGTCACAAATTTGACATTTTCTTATGCCAACCATAGACAGATTGTCAAGAGAAAGATATAACGACAAACAGATGATTAAATTTGAGAATGGAACCATTCGCTGATATGTACATGATTTGTAGGGGCCTTGGATTAAGGGAAACGGAAAATTGTCACTCACTGCTCTCATCGACAAACAGGTTTTCAAGCCATGTACTTTGTAATGGATGAATGGCAGAAAGACCAAGCCAGCGCCCAAGCCGGGTTTTGGAAAAGAGCCTATATTGCCCGCCTACGAGTTGAAGCGTCTTCGTGTCTCGTCCACCGTTCTAAATTTGTAGTAAAAATCAAACATTTCTACACGCATCTAAGACTATTGTAGGCAAACCGGACTATAATGAGCATGACCATTGGCGACGAGCTTTTGGATTTCGTTGTGATCGAATAGCAGGTGCAGTACACTAACATAATATACTTCCAGGTACATGTAGGTCATAAATAGCCTGCTGCAAAATACACACGCGAATTCACGTTCAATTATTTCGTGAAATTAATAGTCCAACATTATTATAAGGACAGAAATTGGGCTACATAGGTCTCATCTCACTCACTGCTCCCATCAACAAACAGGTTTTCATGTCATGTACTTTATAATGGATGAATGACAGAAAGACAAAGCGGGAGCCTTAGCCGGGCATTGGAAAAGAGCCTATTATTGCCCGCCTACGAGTTGAAGCGTCTTCGCGTCTCGTCCACCGTTCTAAATTCACTATGACGTCACAGCACGTGACCGGTACGCGCGCGTTACGAATCCCCGCGCAACCACGTTTCTGCACACAATTACAAACAAACACAACGCTGCCGTTCTCTGTTCTTGTTTAGCGTTCGTTCGTTACACAGGGGCTTTTTTTCGGCGGTTCGTTTGCGAACTTCACGAAAGAGAATTTTGTGTGAAATTTGCGATCAGAAGAAACATTTTTTTACTATGATTACAGTTCTGTGCGTAGCGCAGGAGTTTAGTGAATTCAATATTACCGGTGAGTAACAGTAAGGTTTTATTCAAAAGAGATTAAATGTTTCATTAAAATATGATCGAAGTTATAGGCTTCTAGGTACTTCAAACAATTTGGGGTAGGCCTATACTTAGTAGCCTCAGATCGAAGATTATAAATAGTAAAGGCCACGAACTTAAGCGAGGTGATTTTCATTTAATTTTTCAAAGTGAAGTTTTAGTGTGTAAGCAAATGAAAACTGGTCAATTGTTGAGTCTTTTCAAACCAACAGCGATGTGTTTGACCGGCTGACTCCTCCGTCCCTTCGGGATGTGGAGCTTCTTGTCCCGGCACGAGCCGGTCCGGTGCTCCCGTCCCGTCCCGTCCCGTCTCGTGCATCTATTCGGTCTTTGAAGGCCAAAAGGTAGAAGCAATGGCGCAATATACATCTTGTACGTGTTACGACATCAATGAATTTGCAGTGATGCCATGACAGGTAAAGGTTGAGGTGCAAACGACCGATGATCTGTTGATCACCGTTGATTTCTCAGGGCTTATTCCTCGATGGCTCGAGGTCTAGGAATACCATCGCGGTCATTCGACGTCGATTCGTCTGGTGGCCTGACGTCTCGTAGCCGTCAAGCCAGCGAGGCGGAGGAGACCGGCTCATCAAGGAAAGATCCCGAATGTCCTCCGCGAGCCCCGTCCACTACCGAGCAGGGGAATCTCCGGGGGATTCCAGGCGGTTTCATGGGCAGAGTGGACGCCATGTTGACCCTGTTCCCAAGCACCAGGTTAGTACTATCCTCCACAACTATAGCTTTTATTACAATGAAGGACCCTTTGAACTGCAGAAAGTCATTCTCTGTTCCTTGTCTATCAAGGTTGATAAGTCTGCATAGCAATAGATGTCTCCATTTCATTCAACAGTGGATGAAGATGTTCCAACCGGTCTCCATTGCTGACGGCATTGATGCTTTAAGGGCAGATTGCCCAGGCCCTAGGGGAACAGCAGTCTCACCTTTCCCCACGGGCTGCCCTACCAACTCCCCCACCGACTCCTCCACCAATGCGCGCCAACAAAAGATATGCTCGTTGACGTAAAACTTTACCTTCAGGAAAATATTAGAGTGAGTTATGTATTTTTCATCTAAATATAAACTAAAATATTCAACTCGAAATTTGATCTGCTTTTATCAAGGAGACATCGGAGCCCTCCCGCAAGCCACCTCGGCGTGTATGCCAACAAACGGGCCGGCTCGTGGGAGCTCAGGCCCTAACCGGCCCCGCCCCACTGCACGCCGTCTCCATCTTCATCCGTGATCCACCCGTGGTCCACGAGTCGGATTATAAGAGGCTCTGCCGTTGGCGGCGTGCTTCTGGACTTCATTGTCATCGAGTATAAAACGATGGCAGCGCACTAAAGCCAAATGAAACAAGCAACAAACCCTCAAAATCATCCACGAAAATGAGAACAAAAATCGAGGGAATTGACATTGAATTATTTAGTTTACGCGAGACTCGCAATTTCGGTGGAAATTGTCCCTCGAAACTCGAAACTTGGTGTGGAGGCTGATCAAAAGTGAAACGTATTCTTTCTTTGACATATCCTGTATATCAAACCGACGCAACCTGGTTTCTTTGATAGCCTATGTATTGAGGGCGCTATTCCGACTTAACGGTCATGCTTCCACCAAATTGTTTGGGTGCCATCCGTCACACAAACGCTCAAAATAGTACGCGTTATTGGTTGATATGGGTCGCACTGTGAAATTTTGATTTGATAATGATATTAGAAAATGTTTAATAGTGACGGATTTCTCCTGAACAAAGAAAGATAGGAAATGGCGATTGCGAGACATTGATGAAGCGCCCTATATAATGTTACCTACCTTGGGGCGGATTAATTCCAAAACAACTACTATGGTGAAGGGTTGGGCTAGATTTCTATGGAAGGTGTCAGCCGAGACGATGGTGAGCAAAGAGCGGCAACTCGTGTGTAGCCGTCCAAGCCGATTTTCTTCTGCAAGGATTTTAGGAAGCATCTCTCTACATCCAAAGCCAAATAGCGCCATATTTCAAGCCGCAATATGAATGAAATTACACGCGAAATCGAACATTGCACACCCGGGTGGTCCTTAGCTTCATTAATTTTGTTCTACGGTAGTCTAGATCAGTTAAATAGACTTAAAATGCCTCTGATTAAAAAAAGCTGTGGAACCAGGAATCTCAACATTCGGTGAGCAAGTTGCCGACACGGATTAACATGTTTATCGTGTGAAGCCTGAATAATCACCAGTTTGAATAAATCAGATTTCTCCGAAAATAATAAAACAGTATTCGGCCTGTGAAAGATATATTTCGTGCAAATGTCAAAATTGTCATGGGCAAAGCTAGGGGTAGGGCAACGAAATAACAAAGAAAAGAAAGTATATTTTAATTTTCTAATTTCGTAGTAAATATCAATCAAACAAAAATCAAAAGCTTGACAGAGAAAAAGTTATGCGGTGCCATACCAAGCTTTCAGACCTCCCAGGACCGCCAGGGTCTTCCCGTGTGCACGGGTCTATATAGAGCTCTTCTGGTCTCGGTACCGCTCAACCACACATCCTTCCCTGCCCTCATCCATATTACGCCGTAGACCCGAAGACACGAAGACGCAAACCTGGATCATGAGGACAGTCCCAGCATCGCAGCCACTCATGTTGATGCGCCACATGCGATGTTGTTGGTTGCGTGAGTTTTTAAAACACCTTAAGGTGCGGGATAGCGCCGAGAAAAAAGGAATCGAACCCCGGACTTACAGGTTGATAGCCGAGCGTTCTTACACAAAGCCACTTTGCACTGCGTAAGATTTCCTGACGTCTTACGCTTTAATGGAACACGGATTATAAGGGGCTCTGCCGTTGGCGGCGGGCTTCTGGAGTTTATTGTCATCGAGGATAAATCGATGGCAGCGCAATAAAGCCAAAAGAAACAAGCAACAAACCCTCATAAACATCAACAAGAATTACAACAAAAATTAAGGGATTTGACGTTGACTCATTTCGTTGAAACTTGAAACTTGACTCGTGTAGAAGCTTGGTCAATAGTGGAACGTATTCTTTCTTTGACGTATCCTGTATATCAAACCAAAGCAACCTGGTTTCTTTGAAAGGCTATGTATTGAGGGCGCTATTCCGACTTAACGGTCATGCTTCCGCCAAGTTGTTTTGGTGTCAGCCGTCACACACGGCAAAATAGTGCGTGTTATTGGTGGATATGGGTCACACTGTGAATTGTGATAATTTTGATTTGATAATAATACCAAAAATTATTATTGACGGATTGATCCTGAACAAAGAAAGATATGAGTTGGCCATTGCGAAACATTGATATATATTATTGCCTAACTTGGTTCGGATTAATGCCTTGATTTCTGGTTGGCCTTGATTTCTATGTAAGATGTCAGCCGAGACGATGGTGAACAAAGAGCGGCAACTCGTGTGTAGAAGTCCAAGCCAATTTTCTTCTGCAAGGATTTTGGGAAGAATCTCTCTACTTCCCCAGGCAAATAGCGCCATATTTCAAGCCGCAATATGTATCAAATTACAAAATCGCGAAATCGAACATTGGACACCCGGGTGGTCCTAAGCTTCATTTATTCTGCAGTAATCTATATCAGGCAGGCAGGCGGGCTGGCCTCCCACAGTCAAGATGTCTTGGAACTGGGACTCGTGGACCACGGGGATGAAGCTGGAGACGGCGGGCGGCGGAGCGGGGCCAGTCAGGGCCTGAGCTCCCACGAGCCGGCCCGGAGAGATAAGAGACAACTGCCTCACACGTTTGTTGGCATCCACGCCGAGTTGGCTTTCAGGAGGGCTCCGATGTCTCCTGGATAAAAGCAAATCAAATTTCGAGTTAAATGTTCAAGCTGATATTCAGCTGAAAAATACACAAGTCACTCTGATATTGGCATTATTTTGGATAAAAGGTAAGTTTTTACGTCAACGAGCATACCTTTTGTTGGCGCGCATTGGTGGAGGAGTCGGTGGGGGAGTTGGTAGGGCAGCCCGTGGGGGAAAGATGACACTGCTGTTCCCCTAGGGCCTGGGCAATCTGCCCTGAAAGCATCAATGCCGTCAGCAATGGAAACCGGTTGGAACATCTTCCTCCACTGTTGAATGAAATGGAGACATCTATTGCCTTGCAGACTTATCAACCTTGATAGACAAGGAACAGAAGATGACTTTCTGCAGTTCAAAGGGTCTATCATTATAATCAAAGTTAGTTGTTTGCTTGGGAACAGTGTCAACATGGCGTCCACTCTGCCCATGACGGCTCGGAAAGTCTGGTCTCGGTCAGGGTGAGTGAGGAGCCGGTCTCCCAAGCCACGCTGACTTAAGGGCAACGGGACGTCAGGCCACCAGACGAATCGACGTCGAACGACCGCGATGGTATTATGAGACCTCGAGCCATCGAGGAATAAGCCCTGAGAAATCAACGGTGATCAAAAGATCAACCTTTACCTGTGATGGCATCACTGCAAATTCATTGATGTAACACGTACAAGATATACAGGAGGATGTGTATTGCGCCATTGCTCCTACCTTTTGCCCTTCAAAGTCCAAATCGATGCACGAGGATGACGTCCGTTGGCGGGACTTGACGGGGCCAGGGACGGGAGCACCGGACCGGCTCGTGCCGGGACAAGAAGCTCCACATCCCGAAGGGACGGAGGAGTCAGCCGGTCAAACACATCGCTGTTGGTTTGAAAAGACGCAACAATTGACAAGTTTTCACTTGCCTACACACTACCTACACTGCCTACACCCTAAAACGTGGCAGTTCTTTCATCAATCTCAGCGGCGAGAGAGGGTGCTGCCCAAGTACGTGAACTTGTCCACAGCTGCTAGTTTCTGTCCATTCACCGTCACGGTGGGCTCACATCGCTGTTGGTTTGAAAATACGCAACGATTGACCAGTTTTCACTTGCTTAGGCCTACACACTAATACGTCACCTTGACCATGAATAAAATGAACACCGCTTCGCTTAATTCCGTGTCCTTTACTATGTATAATCTTTGATCTCAGCCTACGAAGTTTAGGCCTACCCTAAAACTGTTTGAGATAGCTAGAAACCTATAAAATTACTTCCATCAGAAAATTTAATCAAACATTTAATCGCTTTTAAATAAAACTTTACTGTTACTCACTGGTAATTGAGTTCACTAAACTCCTGCGCTACGCATAGAACTGTAATCATAGTAGAAATGTTTCGTCTGATCGCAAATTTCGCACAAAATTCTCTTTCGTGAAATTCGCAAACGAACCGCCGAAAAAAGCCCCTGTGTAACAAACGAACGCTAAACAAGAACAGAGAACGGCAGCGTTGTGTTTGTTTGTAATTGTGTGCAGCAACGTGGTTGACGTGACATTATTTAAACTGATTATATTGTTTATATTGTAAGTACATGTTGCTTCAGGTTGAAACTTTGCTTGAGTTTAGAACCGAAAATACTAAAGGTAAAATTTAACTGACATGATTTTCACTTCACGTCAAACCTCGCTAACATTTTGACTTGAACATTTCTACATGTATGCAATTAATTCATGTACTGCGAAACAGTTTGTGTTTGTCCACAAACACGTTTCTAGTTTTGAGTGTTTGACCTATGAAAGTTTTTTAGTGTGCTGCACCCTTTGCTCACGACGAAATCCAAAAGCCCGCCGCCAACGGCCATGCCCCTTTATTTTAACCCGGTTCGCCTATTAACGTGTAAGATGTCTGTAACTATTGCGTAACACAAGTAGCCTTGTGTGAAAGACGCTCGACTGTTAACGTGTAGGTTAGTGACCAGTTTGATTTCGGGGATGTTTTTCAGTTATTTTTTTTCTCAGCACGATCGTGCAGTATAAGGTGTTTACAAAACTCCCGCAAACACCAACGTCGCATGTGGCGCATCTCGATGGGTCGCTGCGATGCTGGGACTGTCCTCATAATCCAGGTTCGCGTCTCTTCGTACAGGGACACCATGCTTTTGGTCGACTCGGCGGCCAAGGTCTAGGGGCCGCTGTGTTTCCTCCCTCACATGGCGCATGGGTCTACGGCCTAATATTGATGAGGGCAGGGAAGGATGTGTGGTGGACCGCTACCGAGACCAGAAGAGCTCTATATAGACCCGTGCACACGGTACGACCCTGGAGGTCCTGGGAGGTCTGAAAGCTTGGTCTGACATCGTATAACTTCTTATCTCCCAAGCTGTTAATTTTTTGTATTATTGATTTCAGTGCGACATTATTATGTATTCTATATAGCCCTTATAAATCTTAGCCTTCCTTTTTATTTCTACAACAGCACTATTACAACATTTTGAGAAGCTCACTGTAAGCTTGTACGATGTTAAAACATCCAATCCTATGTGCACAGGGTATTTCGTATTAATTTTTTGAAAATACTTGGGGCCTCAGAGGCTCCACATTGATCTCAAAAACGCAATGTCCGATGAACATTAAAATGCATGCTGATAGATATTGTTATGTGCTGAAACTGATTGCATTATTTATTTCAATATAATATGCATATAATTTTTTTTGAAAAATTCGATAATTAATATTTCATAATAGAGATTTGTTGTATTTTTTAGATATTTTCATAATTTCAATCTAAGCATAAAACATAAGGAAAGTGATTGTGTCAAAATTTAGGATAATATTTCCCAGATGAGAAATTATTCAGCTGTGATATAAATTTATATGTACAGCTAAAATTGAACTAACTGTTTTCATCGATTTTATTTCTTATGTTTTTTATTTTTATCCCAAACTTTAATTAGTTTCTCTGAGAACTGTATACATGGGCATGAAATCAGTGGAACCTCAATTCCTGAGCATGATTCATAAAGAAATGCAAGCCATACACTGCTTCAGGCTTAACGAATTATAATTATAATTAACTGGTTTAAAATCTTTTTAATTTTTTCCCCGCAGCTTTTTACAAATCAATTCTTGCCCCGGCGTCATAATTATGTCATTATGAAGACAGTATTGCGGCGGGACTAATAACACCTCCTTATTTCAAGACCTCTTAATGATAATAACTATCAAAACAATTAATATTGCATTGTGTATAGCGCCAAAGCCACGAGAGTGGTCAATGCTCCTAGGCTCTTAACACTGAAAAAGGGGAAACGGTAAACACAGTAGTAAATATAAAAACAGAAAGTACAATTTTTAAAATAGTGAATACTAAACAAATACAATGTAAGATATTACAATAAAATTATTAAATACAAAACAAATCAAGAAATAGATGAAAATATTATTATCAGACGGAGTCATTATTATGGAGGTAATATTAAAAGGTAATATTAAAAGGTAACAGGTCAACTCGTACCTTGGTCAACTCGTACCTTGGTCAACTATGCCTTCTGTTAAGTCAACTCGTACCTTCACAGTTACGGTCAACTCGTACCTTCACAGTTAAGTCAACTCGTACCTCCACAGTTAAGTCAACTCGTACCTTCACAGTTAAGTCAATTCGTACCTCCGTTTTAAGTTTCACGCAACATTATGATTATGACAACATAACAAGTGCCACTAAACATTAACGATAAAAACAAAAATCGGGAAAAGTACGTTTAGCGTAAATGCACTCACGTTTTTCGACCACCGAGCGCACCCTGTAAACAGTGTTTAAATTTGTCACTTTTACCTTCAAATTGAAGCCTATATTCTCTTCTTTTTATTCATACCACTTTGAAAATTAATGACGATGGGAATAATATTAAATTACGCGGAAATGACATTTGGAGACAATTACTATTAATTATTATTCGTTGTGGGTTTTTTCACCGCGGCTTTGGGACTGATGAGGGCGCACTTTACGACACCGCCATTCAGGAAATACTTGACACCGACAATGGCTTGAAAGTCCGTGCTCGTGTATGGTAAGTGGCTGATACCGCTAGAGTAGACCGTGAGTAATTTAAAGCCATAGCCAAATAGTTCAGTAAGGGATTTCCCGGCCACTGTCGTAACTCGGCAGAGCCAAAGGTCATCAGGGAATGTCGAGATGACTGCCGTACTTGTGCGTGTAATTTCTACTTCGGCTTAGATGATAAGGTGTTCTTAAGGTAGGTTTAGAAATGATCTTTCAGTGGCACTGCCATTTGATATGTGATCTGTTTTCATTTGTCATACCTTAGTAAGGGTAACAGTTACATGTACATGTAACGTGCAGCCGAGAAGTAATTTAGGCTATCCTCCATGGGCTAACGTAAGCCGTTTAACCATACTCCATAGACTGAGTGTTATTACTAATATTACAGAGTTAACCATCATGACATAGGCACAGTAAAGAGCAGGGAAATACTTGCTGTGTGGTTAAACCATAGTCACTGATATAGCGAACTGGTGGATAATTGGTCGCAGACTAGTATTAGGTATTATTACAATGTCTACAGGCCGAAGCCTATTAAAATTATCTTAGCAGAACCTTCACAAGTGAGTCAAAGGTAGTCAGAGTAACTTGGAGTTGGACCCAACAAGTCACCCTTTTTTTATCGAATTTTGAAAGTCAGTAAGAGAAGGCTGATCAATCTTCTCTATGATTATTCTAATACTAATAGTAATAGTCTGTGGTGTGGACAAAGTGACTGAGAGCTCTTTTAGTGTGATACTTTCGTCCACATTGGTCAGCTTGAAGAAAAGTCCTTATATTGTTGAAAACCGGTAACTGGAGGATACTTGAATAACAAGTTGATGTGTGTTGAAATCGTCATTAATATGAATATGTGACCAAACGTTATGTTAATTAAAGCCGTGTTCACATTGGACTTAATTTTGTCAAACTACCGTTGCTGAGCGGGAGAATGACCGAAATAAATCCAATGCTGACATGCGGAAAACTACCTTCCCTGTCAACTAACTGCAAGCGTGATGTAAAACTAACGTGACTAACAGGGGGAGAGACATTGCGGAAACTTTCATGCATTTAATAAAAGACAGTGCTGGTATCCTGCATGCATTTGGCAGTGAAATGAATGAAAGTAAACGTGTGCAGTAAGTGTACGTGTTATGCTCATGTGCAATACATACATGTACACTGGTGTACATCTATGCTCACTGTGATTGTGGTGAGTATCTTGACATCAAGCATGGCCTGTGTAGTAGTAATAGGTGCGTAGGCGTATACTTGATATCTCTGAATGACTGAGAAACTTAAAAGTTGATTTCTTACCTCACAGGCCCAGCATTTGGTGAATTTTTCTTAGTCTGAAGTACACAGGTCTGCTGATTTGTAGGTTAATGCGTTGAAGGTTCATGTGGAACGTCGCTATGTAACATCCCGGGATCCATGAAAATGATTCGGTATAGCATTGTATAGCGGCCATTCGTCAGTTGCAGCCACATATCCACAGACGTAAAATCGGGAGCCAAAGGGCATACATGTTCATTAAAGCTGAATGTTTGGTATATATCGGCGTTCGTTATAGCAATGTTCCAGTGTACATATATTGCGCATTCATGATAACTAATACAACTCCTATTGATCAGGGAGTACAGTTCAATTCCTAGTTTTATAGTCAGCAGAAATTCATGGTGTTCCATAATGTCATAGTTATGGTCCAGGACTCTAGGCACTGCAATACTGGTCCTTGTTGATAGCTTGATTTGAACAATGTAAATTAAATTCTCCTTTATTTGCTTTGTCTGTTTGTCACAGCATATTTTCCCTGTGGTGTTGAAGAGGAGAAAGCAGCGCACTAGAGCAATGTCTCTGAAGCCAAGAGTGATCAACTTTGATCAAACCTGGGACAGGTTGCTAGACACAGTCAAAGGAGTCATACAACTGGGCAACATTAAGAGGAAAACCTGGAATGATCGCTTCTCGTATCCTTTTACGACGAATACATATAAATGCAGTATTTTTCAACATTTTAGCCAAGGCTTATACATTGATTTTGCTCATAAAAGCATTTATTGTGGCTTATGCACTGCTTATACAGTATGCTGGGCATTGATAAATAAAATTGACAAAAGTTTCCAACATGCATGTGTATAGGACTGGTCTTTTTGACCAGAAAAGGGAATATTAATTGTTACCTGAGGCAATTTGTTTACGAAAGTTGGAATCACTGACTGGGAACTTTTGAACAATTTGAAAAATTTGCGAAGAAAATTTTGACTGGACCGAGACTTAAACCTGAGCTGCTGTAGCCAGGTTTACAACATCTCAGGGCTGGGTGGCTCAGATGGGGTAGTTAGTCCAGAGATCTGGGGTTCAAGTTCTGGTCCAGTCAAAGTTTTCTTTGCCAATTTTTCAGAAAGTTGGAACCGACACGCTGACAGAACAACATGCCACTTGGTCGTCAGTTGTAGCATTCAGAGGTATTATCTTTTCCAATACTGACATACCATCTCACTGTCTTGCTGATTATTTGTTTTGAGGAAACAAACTTCAGAAATCAAAAAATAATTATTGACTGAACTACGGAAGGTCCAGGGTACAGATGTCTGTAACATTAGCGGAGCATCACAAAGAGGGGACTGAGTGTATTAAACTAACTTAAATGTGTATCCTTAATCATGAAAACAGTGATGTCTATGCCTTGTGTGTTGCCTTCCCCGAACCACATAGCACACGTCTATATGAGGAAACTAAGATTTTCCTAGAAGAACATGTGAAGAAACTACATCAGGTAATAGAGCATGCCTTGGCGTGTATGAATCAGTCTTAGTTGTAGCATTGTGATTCGTCTGCTGTACAAAGAATGGACCACAATGCGTGTCCAGTAACAAGACTGCGTTTACATCATCCATACACTATGTAGCTGGTGAGAAAGGAAATTCACAATATGTTGTTCCGTTCCATTTAATAAACATGCAACCTGACCATGCTTGACCCATAATCCTTCTAAATTATTCCTCAAACTTGTCCCATGTGACAAACATAATTCAGACCAAGTGGAAAGTTTACGGTGACACCATGTGGCACTTCTCTTTCAAGAAGGAGTGTGGCTCTAAAAGGAGCCGGTAACTCAACAATTCGGGTTGTATGTTAGGAGACGACGTGCAGAGTATATACTGTCTCCTGATGACGGACAGAGTACATACTACCCGAAACGTTGAGTTATCGGCTCTTTTCAGAGCCACACTCCTTCTTGAAAGAGAAGTGCCACATGGTGTCACCGCAAACCTTCCACTTATTATTTCCACCATGCAAACATTCAAGTCTAATCGGAATTCAGACTGCACAAGTAAGTCAGCAAGTTGGGTTTCATCATCTTTTGCTAACAGAGGCTCAACCCACAGAATGTTGGCTCTTCACAGATCTTTGCTCCTTTTAAAGAGATGACTTACATTTCCACTGCAAACCTTCCCCAGTTATAAATTATGTTACCAAGCAACCCTTCAAGTCTTATCTGATTTCACTATTATTGGACAATTTGTGAGCAAGTTTCTCTCCATCAGGCCTGTTTTTCCTGTCTTATTTTGTGTGTGTTTTTTTTTTCAGGATGTCTTAGAATCAGGGGAGAATATTCTCAACATTTACCACAGATACTGGCAGGACTTCAGTAGAGGAGCTTGCTATTTGGATCAGCTGTATTCGTAAGCATCCATGCATTCTTCCTTGCCTCACATGCTCTTGTAGTATCCATCCTTCCATCTTCCTAGACAGACAACCTAGAATCCATTCAAAATAGAGTGTGATGCATCATACTGGGCCAACAGTATACAATGTAGTTGGTATGACCAAACTTTAAAATATGATTTAGACCTTGATACCTTGAGTAATAGTATTCTTCATCTATGCACTACATTTCCCTGTAAAACATTCAATTCTGGAAAGTTTTTATCATTAGTAAATCTAAAAGTATTAACATTATGAATCTTATAGATCATGCAGAAAGCTACACAACTTAAGTCAAGTTCAATTCATGATTTTTGGTGTTAATTCTTAATCTTGGATTTTTGGGAATTTCCCACATACCAGTAAATGTAAATTTCTGATAGTAATTTTAGAATTGTGTTTTGTTTGTGCGTGTGTGATACTGATACTGCTAGCCTCTGACCGCAGACTAGCCTCCACTCCAGGCAGTCAAGTCTTTGATGACCATTGGGCTGTGTGACATGCCAACGCATGTGACTGCATGCTATCCCTCGATCATCCACAATAAAGGTCCCACAATAGGCTACACTCCAGGCGGTCAAATCTTTGAGGTGGTCGGCCTAACCGAGCGTACAGTTTGCGGTGAAGAATGTGGGTGGAATTCCACTGCCAGTGACCACTCACTTTGTCTCTCCTTCAAGTTGCTGTATGTGCATCTACCGGTACATGTACGGGGTACCTTGGTCTTAGCTTTAATGAATGCATCTATCTTACTGTGTTCTTTTCCTAGTTACCTAAACCAGCAGTATATCAAGAGACAAAAGCTGAGTGAAGCTGACCGTACCTTTGGCTTTACAATGGACATTGGTGAGGAGCAACTAATGGACATTGGCGAGGTAACGTCCAACATAAACACTCCCTTATCTAATGATAAAAAAACTCTTTATTTGCAGTCATCATCGTGTGATAAATTGGTCTTAAATCAGGACTTAACCTAATACACATACATTTCAACAAGGAAATAGTACATGTAATTAAGGTTGTTCGATATCCGGAATTTTTGGTTTCGATATATCGTCAGGAATATATCGCGATATCCGATATTATCGCGATATCTGGTGCGTAAGCGGTAGTCAAGGTAGTGACCTGGATTTCCATTCAATACACACTGTAATTGACGGAAACTTATATGTAGCAAATGCGTCTAACTTTAAGCCATAGTTACCAATTGTTTAACCCTCTTAAACTCCTCATTTATCAACGAAAAAAAATAATTTAAAACAACTATCCCAGGTCGCTCTTTTAAAAGTATACGCCAAAACAAAACTATTTTTCGTTGATGTATTAAGAAAACGTTATTACATTTAAAAAAGACGATATACGAGGCGGTTTTCAGCAACTCGATGCTTACATATGACGTCACAAATACATGTCTGGCCAGAGCCAATGGGTCTTCAGATTAATATTCATGAGGGGAGACAAACCATCAGTAGTACATTTACGTCGGCATAACGATCACTTTGAGCAAAATCTGATGTCCCTTTCGGTCGTACGGATGCGTACTGGAAAAATGTTTACTGTACCTTTTTTTTGGGGGGGGCTGCTAAAAAGGAGAATAAAGCAGCAGTTCACCTTTTCTCATCCACGCCGCAAAATGATTGTTAGTATACACGTCCAAGTTGGAATCATTCAAGTTGGAATAGATCGCGATGCGACCCCCCCCCCCCCCCCACAAAAAAAAGTCCACCGAACTTCGATGTACACGATGTGCAAATGGCCTGGCCGTACTTCGCTGGTGTACGTTGACTTACACGTGCCTTTAGTACAGCTGCGTGGCGGGTACCACAGCAGCATGGAAGGATCGAGAAATCAGAGGTCGCACGTGCGTTATGAACAGTGACGTTTAGTTTTTCCAACGTCTTTCCTCTTCGATTTTGATTTTCTGAGATTAAAACATAATTATGTAAAGTATGTATTTTTACATTATATTTGGCTGCATTGGGAGACATCGGTAGGAAAATGAATCTGCAATTTTTGCAGCCTGGATAATATCGTAAACGATCGGATAACTTATGTAGGCCACATGGGGGAAAATGTCCCAAACACGAGTCGCCGTGCGTGCCCAGCGTACCGAGGTCGCGCTGTACGAAAAGTGTGCTACCAACACCGGAAGTGAGCTTGCACTTGCAGTGGATCTGTTGCTGACGCATTGCCTTTGTGGAGACCGCGTGCAATGCAAGAGTCAAATGGCTGGCTGGCGCTCCTATCCCCTTGCGGTTTCGGGTTTTTCGTTGTTTTTACTAACGAAAGCTTATCGCCCTTCAAGATCTCTCTGATTGCCACGCTATACAAGCTTACAGACAGGCGATAATGGGTTGGGAAACCAGATTTTTTCCGATATCGTGATACTTTTTTCGATATCGCGATATCGAAAATATCGTGATATCCTGAAATGCGTTCGATATGATAATCGCCGGAAAGCGATATCGCGATATATCGAAATATCGAAATATCGAACAACCTTACATGTAATGCCCACACAACTCTAACATAGTTCCAGTATTCTGAGGGCTCAGACTGTGTTAGGGTCAATTGGGGTGTGTAATACAGTAATTGTCCAGTTAGATAGCATATGACATTACATTAACCCACAATGAAGGCTTTGGTGATTCAACTCTGGAATCGGGAAAGATCAACTCCAAAATTGGAATTGCGCAAAGAGAATCAATTCCTTTCCTGTAGAGTTGATTCCACAAAACTTTTAACGATTCTGAGAAAGGACCAGCTTCCTGTCCGGAGAGATTCCTGGGGAAAACGACGACTTCAAAAGACATACAGTATGCGGGTGGCAGTTTGGTTTGACTGGCAATCACAAAAGGCACTGTGCGTTGGGCTCGCACATTGTCACATGACTTTTGCTATTCAGGCATAATGTTTTCTCTCAGTATCCTGGGAATAGCTCAAAGAATCCTGAACTTAATGTTGATGTTTCTCGTTGGTAGCTACCGTACTAGATGCACCAAATTTCCTTGTGATATTGGCATCTTTTCAGCTGGCACTTGATACGTGGAAACGCTTGATGATTGACCCCATCAAAACGAACCTTTGTGATTTGCTGCTCAGGGAAATACAGAGGTAAGAAGCCAGTTCATCCCCACTAGTAGATGTAGATGCTTCATATGTGGATACAGTTACATGTGGATTCATTTGCTTGTGCATGGCTTGCAAACTAGGAAATTTGTTTGAAAATGTCAAATTTTGTACAAGTACTCAGCACAGAAATAACAAGGTCTTGGCAGACAAAAAAACACCAAAACAAACACAAGTAGACAAACAGACACACATTGATAGAAAAAATAGACAAACCTGCTGACACACTGGCAGGCAGACAAAAAGGATTCACTTTTGTATGTGATCTACAAATACAAACTTGCAAAAACTTCACAAAATTGCATTGAATTTAACTATCAAAGTTAAGATTGAAAGTGCATGAAATGTGTTTTTTTTTTCTGCCCATGTTTTGTCATAACTTTTCTTACACATCTTACACATGATAAAGGATTTTTCGTACCGTGGAATGTTATCTCAATTACATACATATCAGTTACATACATTTCATTTCATTTTGTCCATACATTGTACCGGTATGTGAATTTGCATACAGTAGTTTAGCATGTATGGGAATGAATGAGACAATACCTAAAGCTGATACCTGTGTTATTGAGTGTCGACGTTCAACTAGTAGTTTGTTCCTGCACAAGCCAAGTGCTAGATACATGTGCCTCATGCGTTAACAATATCATTATCTCTGCGTTTACACTAGATCTCGTAAGGGGGTTTGATCTAGCAAGGTGAATAGAAGTCTTATTAACCGCAAGTGTAAACACAAGGTGGATTGAGCCTTTACCCAAATTCGAATCCCCCTTTTTTGAAGGATTGGATCCCGCAATAGTGGAATCCAATCCCTCAATTGCTGAGTGTAAACACAATTGGGGGATATGTTTGGACCCCGCAATTTACACAGCCACATCCAGTAAACTGCCACAGTGATTTGTGGGAAGTCAGAAAGTCTGTGAAAATTTTTCATTGTGGAGTGATGTGTGCTTCATAAGTTCATAATTTCTTTTTTTAAATGTACCTCAAGGTCAGTTACTGTGTATACTGAGTGACGTCCTTTCCGTTGAAATGGTGGATGGGAATTGGGATACATGTGTAAACAAGGCACAAGTTATTTGTTGTTAGTTTCCCTGGAGTTTTTATTGTGACTGCAGGATGCGATCCACCTTTGCAGGATCCAGTATAAACAGTAAAGGTGTTAGTGAAATTATGTACCATGCTAAAATGGATCCTGCAATTACAGCCATCTGATTGTGTCTTCTTCCTGCTAAAGCTACCATGTAATTGATTACAGCTGTGTTAATACTTGGCATGGTGTGTTTGCTTGACAGGGACCGGTGTGGAGAGGATACCAACCAAGCAGTTCTTCATAGCGTCATTAACTCATTGGTTGATGTTGAACAGTACAGGCAAAAAGACAAAGTACAGGTAACCAGCTTCACCTTATGTGCACAAGCAATCTGTATGCAGATTTTAAGGAGTATATAGCCCTTATGGCAGTGTTTTTTAGATACCTTGATCAAGTATTTCAGGGTAATAGTTAGAGAGGGGCTTGTATGGTAACAGGATCCATCTTTGTTGATCCATAAATATGATATTCCTTTGGTTTTTCACAGCTGTATCAGAAGTTGTTTGAAGTTAAGCTTATTGCTGAAACAGGGGACTACTACAGGAAAGAGTCAGCAAACTTACTACAGAGTCATAATTGCTCACAATATATGGAGAAGGTAAGACAAGTATTAGGATGCATGGGATTTCAGGCTGTTCATGGTTCAGGTAGCAACTAGTAAGTCAAGAACGGTTTGTGGTGACGTCATAATGTGTGAGTATGTGTGGTTGTCACCAAAACCACTCTTGACTTATTAGGATGGAGTTTTGCATTTTCCTTTATTTGGCAGAGATAAGTTGTTAATGTACCAATTCCTCAATGTTTGATACAGTGTAGTAGAGATCACAATGTTTACAGTACATAGTGCACCATTTAGATATTATGATTAATTTGGTACAGCACAGTATGATTCAGTTTCTGATGAAATTTGACCATGGCATGGAGTGTGATTCTGTGTTTTTTGTAGAGCTAGTAAACGTTCAGGTTAAAGCAAAGGTTGAATGCCAAAGTATCTTTCATGGTCATGTTTACCTCCCTACTGCTAATCAGGTCCTTCAGAGGCACCAGGAGGAGAAATTCCGAAGTCGTAAGTTCCTGCATCCCTTCTCATACAACAAGGTGATGCATGAGTGTCGGAGTCGCATGGTTGCTGATCATATGGCTTTCCTACATGCTGAATGTAAAACCATGGTATGCAAGGAGTTACTCACAGGTAAGCTCACTATATACCGTACACTCTGCGTCTCTATGTGATGAGTTTATGTGGTTGAATTGCTTCTGACTGGCGCCTCCACCCTGGCAAATACTAGTTGACTATTTGGGAAGGCCACCATCTAAGGGCTGGATAGGTCAGATGGAAGAGCGCTGGTACCTTAATCCAGAGTCCAGCCCAGTCCAAGTTTTCTTTCCCAATTTGTCAGTTTATATGAAATTATGTAATTTGTAAGATAGAGGAAAGGGAGGTAAGATGGTAAGAACGCTGGTACGCAAAACCAGAGGTAAAACAATATCAATCGGGGTGTGAACCCTGGAGATAATTATATGGCAGTTATGGGTATAATGCTTCTGATTGGTGTCCCCACCCTGGAAAAGATTGTACTTTGTAGACTATTTGGGAAGACTGCCACCTAAGGTCTGGATAGCTCAGATGGGCAGAGTGCTGGTGTGTTAAGCCAGGCTCTCGGGTTCAAGTCCTGGTCCAGTCAAAGTTTCTTTTTCAAAATATCGTACACCTTGTAAACATGTTTAGACTTATATATTCAGATTTTTGACCACTTTGTACCAGGCCCTCCGAATACGGAGCGCTGATGGTGTTGCTTTTTGCCAAGCCCTCTTTATCCAGACACCATGGGGTGATAAAAGACAGCATTGAATTGAGAATACTTCATTTATGGAACATTGAGCAGGGATGCCAGACTTCCGGCAATTGACTGAATTCCGGCTTTTTCATTTTTTCGGAAAAAACCTATATATCAGAACTCTTCACAGTTCAGAAGTTTACTTGCATGCTTTAAATTAATTGTCTTAGTCATCTAGACAGCTTGCCGACTTGATCATCGCTGATGGAATTTGTTGAAACGTTCAAACTTCCAAGATGTTTGTAATGTAGGTGTATACATTGTACATGTATCAGTGTTCATTATGTGTACACGCTTTACGTTTGGTGCACGTATGTGCGCGCGCATATGTTCGCCTACTTTATCCATTAAAAAAAAAATTCCGGCCCTGGACTGATAACCCACTGGCATCCCTGATTGAGGTGTATACTTTTGCAGAATGTCATTCTATGTTGTGTTTGCAATGTATTTCCAGATTTGTCCAGGATGTATGAGTTACTGAAGCCTGTCAGTAATGGCCTTCACATCATGGTCAATGAACTACAAGAACACATCAAACAGACCGGTAAATACCTGCAGACGATTTCACTAAACTTGTTGTTACTTAGTCAATCGCAAGACGATGAGCAATGCACAGAAACCATACGGCCTATCACAACCTATGATGGGTTGTCCATCCTAAGTTGATTAACGATGTATCGTAAAGCTTTGTTCAATCCAGCCTTGGTCCTATTGGGCAATATATACCGTAAAATCCTGGGTATAATGCGCACTTTTTTTCAAGGTGGTAGAGATCAAAAGTTGGGGGTGTGCATTATACACAGGTACAACAATGTCCTGCTGGTTTGGGTTTCAGTCATCAAACAGAAGCCGATCTTACATTGTATAACATTTTAACAATGGGGCTGTCAATCATTGTCCCCATTGCAAACTCTCCTGGGTTTTTTTTCCCCACGAGGTTACTTGGGCTCAAACTGATTTTCTTTTACATGTATTAGGAGGGCGATCCTCCTGTGATCGACCTTCCCATTTTTTTTTAAATGAAACAAATGGAGGCATATCTTTGAAGCCACCATGGATGTGCATTTTGTTCAGTCTTGACACTTTTTATGGAAACCGATGTATTGTTACATTGTATCACATTTTTTTTAAATTTGAGCTGTCGACCATTCTCCCCAATGCAAACTCTCCCGGTTTTTCCCCACTGCGAGGGACATAACTTGGGCTCAAAATTAAAATAGATGTTTTTAATCAGAGGGCGATCATCCTTCCCGCTGTGAGATTTTCAAGTTTTCCGTGCTTGGTTTTTCCCACGGCGAGGTAACTTGGGCTCAAATGGATGTTTTTATTCGGAGAGCGATCATCCTTCCCGCTGTGGAATTTTCAAGTTTTCCGTGCTTGGTTTTTCCCACGGCGAGGTAACTTGGGCTCAAATTGATGTTTTTATTCGGAGAGCGATCATCCTTCCCACTGTGGGATTTTCAAGTTTTCCGTGTTTGATTTTTCCCACGGCGAGGTAACTTGGGCTCAAATTGATGTTTTCATTGGGAGGGCAATCATCCCTTCCCACTGTGGAAGATTTTTTTCAGTCAATAGACATACTTTTTTGAAGGGAGCTGACCTTACATTGTATCACATTTCAACAATGGAGCTTTCATTCATCATCCCCACCGCAAACTCTCCCGGGTCATGGCGAGGTAACTTGGGCTCAAATGATCATCGAAATGATGGACTTTTTTATTCGGAGGGTGATCATCCTTTCCACTGTGGGATGGAAACATTTTTACAATGGACTCTGCAATCCATGCCACAGATTTTTTTTTCTTCTGTCGGTGAAGGCGAAAGTTGGGGGTGCGCATTATACACGGGTGCGCATTATACCCAGATTTTACGGTACACACACATGAACATCTATGGCATCATAATAAAAGTCCTATAGTTAACTGTTTGGTGCAAAGACGTATAACCTGAGATGTACATTGACCACGTATAGTACCTCCCACCCTCATAACAGTATTTTAATCTTTGAAAAGTATTTTTTTCTTTTTTTAGTTTCAAATGCTAACCTTTTTTGGTGATACTTGAAAATTGAATGAATAAAAATATGTTTGGTATTTTCAAGAGATCAATATTGTAGTTATTCAACATCTGATATCAATGATTATTTTTGCATTTGTGTAGGGTTGCGGGCTATCTCAAGTCTACACGGTGAAAATGTAAGTTGTCTTTTATACTTGGTACACAAACCTTTATCCTTTCGGTGATAGACTGCCAGCCAAGGCTGACAAATAGAACTGGGAGGAGGTTACTAGTCTGAAGCAAGGCATAAGCCTCCATCCCTATTGGTGGTAGACTGCCAGTCAAGGCTGACAAACAGAACTGGGAGGGGTAACTAGTCTGAAGCAAGGCATGAGCCTCCATCCCTATTGGTGGTAGACTGCCAGTCAAGGCTGACAGATAGAACTGGGAGGGGTGACTAGTCTGAAGCAAGGCATGATCCTCCATCCCTATTGGTGGTAGATTGCCAGTCAAGGCTGACAAATAGAACTGGGAGGGGTGACTAGTCTGAAGCAAGGCATGAGCCTCCATCCCTATTGGTGGTAGACTGCCAGCCAAGGCTGACAAATAGAACTGGGAGGGGTGACTAGTCTGAAGCAAGGCATAAGCCTCCATCCCTATTGGTGGTAGACTGCCAGCCAAGGGTGACAAATAGAACTGGGAGGGGTAACTAGTCTGAAGCAAGGCATGGGCCTCCATCCCTATTGGTGGTAGACTGCCAGCCAAGCAAGGCAAGGGAGGTTTGAATCTAGACCAATAGAGAAGACTAATACTACACTAGCCTTCTTGCATGACTTTTTGTATCACAATGATGTAATGTAAACAAAAAAGTTTTTATCTTGGACAGATTCATGCCAACTTTGTGGATGCCATCTTAGCCTTACACAGCAAGTATACCAAGATGGTGTGTGAGACACTAGGCAATGATAAAGTCTTCACTATGGCCTTAGATAAGGTGAGTATCATCTTATGATAACCCAGCCTTATCTTACTGCAAACCACAATACATATTTTCTTGCACAGTCACACAGTCACATAATGTTCATATAACTACAGGTGGAAGTATTGTTCAAATTTAGTTGAGAAGTTCTCAAAATTTAGTGGGCCTGAGGTTTCGATCCAAGCAGGACCTTTCTCAAAGGCAGAGAGCCTTTGAGAAAGGTCCTGCTTGGATCGAAACCTCAGGCCCACTAAATTTTGAAAATTGCATTTTGGTAATTGTAGCCAGTAAGTAGTTTGCAACAATTTTGTATATCTCTTTAGTTGAGTAGTTGTTTGTTTGCTGAAATTTTAAGGTCCAAATTGGTTATTAGAAAACATTGGATATCTGAATATGGCCATCATCCAGTTACTGTGTGGTATATTATGTAACTACATAAACAAACACAAACGAGTTCCATAAATGGTTAGGCCTTCAGATCACCCCAACTTGATTGCTAACAGAACACAAAAGTGGTATTTCACTTGCAGTTTTCTGAAATGACAACACTGAAGTAGGAATTCCAATAGGGATTTTGATTATTTAAAAACCTTTACATATTTGAAACTTCATCGATGTTATAAACATTCTATAATTTCTTTAAATTCTATTTAATATTTTGATGGGGGATAACATTGATAAACCTAGCCACAAGACTCATTTTGCAAGTTGTGCCTAAATTCTTTAGTTAGATGATGACATTGTGTTGCCTTCCTTTTCATTACCAGGCCTGTGCTGCTATTGTCAATCACAGACCCAACCCAACATCACGGCAGCCTTGCAGATCACCTGAACTGGTAGGCCACTGACTGTCTCTTTCTATCAAATGCCTGTTTGTGAAATGGGTAGATAGCTTGATAAACCTGGTAGAACCTCTATTTAAGTGTTCTTGAAGTCACTCACATGGATATTTCCTAAATCCAGTACAGGATGTTGAAAGCAAATACCAATACCTTGGTTACAGCAAAATCTCATTAATTGTTGAATTATCAAATTAGTAGGGTCTGACGTTTCGATCCTAGCAGGACCTTTCTCAAAGTGTTGACATTTTGATCCAAGCAGGACCTTTGATAGGTACAAACCCTATGAATAGAAATCTAAGGAAACCACTAAAGCACACTGTGCACTGTCCTACTGTGATCTTACAAGGACCCAACAGACCCCTGACTAGTCACAAAGATTTAACTGTTTCATCTTGAATGCTATCAATACAAACAGGTTCTGCAGCTTCCATTGTCTAACTGTCTAATTGATTAAAAAATGTGAAAGGTATTTACATGCAAGGCACGTTAGCTTGACTATGAAGTGATCAGGGCATGTGTTGTGTACCTTATTGTATGATATTCACTTTGGTGTATAACACAGCTAGCATTGATGGCCAGAGCAAGCTAAAACCCACCTGTGCTTTTGAAGACCATTTCACAAGGTGTGACCACAAACCAAACTTCATTACTTCTACTCCCATTCAAAACCGCAATTCATGTAAAGATTGATTCGATTGACGTGAACTGGTTAGTTCAAATCATCCATCAACTATTTCAAAATGGCTATAGAAATTACAGATGAATGTTTAAGAGAATGAAGAACATTGATGTCATTCATGAAACATGCTCAGATTTATAGAAGCTGGTCGGAACTACTTTCTCTGCACAAACATTATTTGCTAACATTTCAACAACATTCTACTGAATTTGTGTCTCCCAAAATGCACTAGAAATAAAATCCAGTGTATTTTTTGTATGTGTGTTTAGTTAGCCAAATACTGTGACACGTTACTCAAGAAAAGTGCAAAGGGAGTGAGTGAGTCTGAGACAGATGACAAGCTGCAACAGTCCATCTTGGTCTTCAGGTATATAGATGACAAGGATGTCTTCCAACGGGTGAGTTGCACTATGGACCTATGTACTTTGCGCATAGCTGTTGACAATGAAGGCATTTCTGATGGGAGCTGGTGGTGCAGCGTCTGTAGACCTCAACTTTCAGGAGGAAAATGCCGAACACAATGTGTATATTCAGATATACGGTAAACACAGGAAAGGAAAACTGACTGGCAATCTTTTTAAAGCAATTTTTTGAAAAATGGCAAAGAAAACTTTGAGACCTCTGGTTTTGCGTACCTGTAGTCTTACCAGCTGAGCTATCCAGCTGAGCTATGGTGGCCTTCCTAAATAGTCAACTAGTCTTTTCCGGGGTGGGGGTGCCAGTCAGAAGCAATCAACCATTAACCGCCATATATCTCCAGGAATCACACCCCCGCTTTCATTCAGATGTAAACAACCATTTGTTGTAAACCAAGCTACACGGTTTTAGAATCACGCAAAGTGTGAGACATTTCACAGCATTACGTCTATGGCAGAGGCATTTGGTGTTTTACAAGCAAAGAGCCAAATGATAAGCTATACATGTATAGACAATACAATATGTGTATTGGTAATGGAGTCACTGGTATCATTATTGATATCCCAGCATATTGTAGTTATTTTTTCTCTCTGTATTCCCTCCCATGGTTAGTTCTATGCCCGGATGCTAGCTAAGAGGTTAATCCATGGATTGTCCACATCCATGGATTCAGAAGAAGCTATGATCAACAAACTGAAGGTGAGAAATAGCCACTACATTCAGTATGACACAAGGTTAGAGGAAGTCAGCCGATACCTAGTCTAGGAGTACTTTGCCATCAGGTGTCCCTGTTCCTAGTGTATTCGATTTTTCTGCAAAATACCTGAATGAGATAATGTAACTACACCTTAAATGTCTGTCTGGCCTGTGCAGTATTTAATGAGTTTATTTCAGGGTTTTAATTGTACAATACTATTGCTTCCAAGAGTCCAACCTTACATGCACAATAGGTTTGTGTGCACTGTGGGAAATCAGTGGCAAGGACTGATACAAGTCTATTATAATTTCATTATGGATTTCAGTGGTACTTTGCAATTTTAGTAAAGGTGATATTTTCAAATATATATGAGGTCTAGTACAAAAAAAACTGTGCAGGTGGAATATTGAAAACTTTGTATTCTTTGATGTAATGTTCAAGTCCCCTTTGTATTGCCTTGGTAGTTGATGGTTGTGCTTTTGGAGATAGATCTTGAGCAATCAACTATCTGGAAGTCTGTAGTTATTGCTGATATTTACCCGTGAACCAGGGCTCAATTTCATAGAGCTGTTTAACCAAAACCTGCTAAGATACAAATACTTCCTTGATTAAAACAAGACTGCCAACCGTATATCACATGGCTTTCATTATGGCTGACTTGTATGTGAAGCAAGAGTTACTTTGGCTGGCAATCTGATTTGTGAAGGATGGCTTTTCATGCTTAGCCGATTTTGGTCCTTAAACGCCCTAAACAACATTAGTTAAGGTCAAAATCTAAAAATAACATTCCAAAAAAAGCAGTACTGCGAATGTTTTATCACAAATGGTGATCTGAGAAATTATAAAAAGGCCAAAAAAATGTCACGGTTTTCGCACCATTCTGTAGTGTAAGAAATAGTTTATAACTCGCGAGTAATAAACTTTTTGTCGATGTTTGAGTGAAGATTTCTTGATAAGTACAGCATCCCAGACCGTAAGATTTCAACATGGGGATTCTATCATAACCATCTACACACTGTATAAATTAGAGGGAAATCTGTGGACATCGATGTTTTCCAATCTTCCCAATGTTGTATTGGGCCTTTAAGCAAGGATGAAATTGTGATTTGTGGCTATTGCTTATAACCTTTGTTGTTTGCTCTTTGCAGCAAGCCTTTGGCTATGAGTTCACCAACAAGCTGCATAGGATGTTCACAGATATCGGCATTAGTGAGGGGCTGAATGGCAGCTTCAACACGTTCTGTCAAGAGAGGAATGTCGACCTTGCCGTCAACTTCTCCATTTATGTCTTGACGGTGAGTCTCTGCTGCAATATCCAGACCCTTGTGCTAATGGCACAAGATATCTGGCCTACTATCAGAGGTTATTGAATTCAAACGGGACTTCATTGCTTGTCTGGGTAATGTGTACTGACTCTTTCAATGGACATTCCTCTGGAACTACCCACACGACCTATGGCTCTATCACGTGCACTACCTCAAACATCATATACCTCATCTCTTGTAGAGTTTGTAATGTTCAGTATGTTGGCGAGACCAAAAACATCCTCTAAAAACGTATCAATGGCCATAGGTGTACAATCAAAACCGGTAAAATTGACACCCCTGTTGGGTATCACTTCAATCTCCCTGATCACTCGATATCAGATATGAGTGTACTTGGCATAGAATCCCTTGGTCACCGTAGTAATGCTGTCCGTCTCAGCCGTGAGAAAATGTGGATGAAGCGTCTTCGGACTATTCAACCACATGGTCTCAACATCCAGGAGGGTAATGACTAACACCATGCAGCTTTCTGATAATCTTTCTTTTGTGTTCACTCCACACTTCTCTCTTTGATCTTTTCCCCTCTTCTCACTAATCCCTACCCTACTCCTTGCCCTTCCCTACCAGCTTTCCTCTTTGTCCGTTGTTTCTCATCAATGTCCTATTCACCATCTTCCCCCTTCCATCTTGTACATGTATTGTATCTGTTTTGTCCTTGTCATTCTGCCTTTAAGAGAGGTTCTGCTAGGATCGAAACGTCAGGCCCACTAAATTTTGAGAATATATATATCTGTGAAATTAGAATATACTATGTGCACAAATTAGTCAAACCTGGCACAACTTGGCCTGTTGTCAATGGGCCATAGTGCGACTACATGTACAGTGTGTTCAAATTGTAGTTCCTGTACTGACAGCCTTTGACCACACACTAGCCTCCAATCCAGGCAGTTAAATAGGAAAATTTTGGCCGCTAATCTGGCAATTCATGTGGCAACTTGTGACAAAATACAGAAGATCTTTGTCATGCTACATATTGCTTTGTGGTAGGCTGAAAAGAGTCTTTCTTTAAACCTTGGACAATAGTGGTGTCCGGATTAGGAGGGCCTAGCGCATACTGGCATAGCAACTCCAGCAGCACTGAATTTGTTATTTGGAATTTTTCGAATTTTGTAATCAAAGTTGATTCTGTGCATGGTTTTCACATAAAATCATTCATAGATATTGATATATGCAAAAGTGTTGCAAATTGCTTACTGACTAAAATGACCAAAATGCAAAAAAAAAAAAATTAGGAGGGCCTGATGTTTTTATCCTAGCAGGACCTTTCTCAAAGGCAGAATGGAAGTGTTGAATACCAGTACATGTACTACCAATTCAACTACCGGTAGGTTTGGCAGCTTCGAATAAGGACAGTCACAGGACCCAGCATACTACGTCATGCAACTGAAAACCAATAGGGTCACCTACATTGTAGTATGATACAGAATCAATATTAGACATCCGGAACAGCTGGGATAGAAAATAAAGGGAATTTGCAAATCTGCCTTTGAGAAAGGTCCTGCTATGATCAAAATATTATGCCCTCCTAATTCATGCCGTAGATACCGATGATAAAAGAAACTGTTGAAGAAGTGCAAGTACATGTAGGCTACAATCTTTGGTAATAGATTTGTTACAGCCCATACTGGATTGGGTTTGACTTGTTGGTCTTGATTGCCTTTTGTTTCAGACTGGTTCATGGCCATTGGGCCAGTCATCACTCACACCATTTGCAATACCTCAGGAACTAGAGCAAAGTGTCAGCAAGGTAGGTCTAGTCATCCTGCTCATTCCTGCTATGCTTGCTGAGGATTGTGTAGTTACAGTCCTGAGGAAAACGTTGCCACATGAACGTTATTTTGTATTGATAGTCAGGGTATGGACTCTATCCAGAATGTAGCTGTACGCTTACATTACCTCCTTGGTGTACATATAGCCATTATCTCATCACTGGGCATTATATTTATCTGTATGTTGACATCTGGTAACGAATGTTGCAAGCCTGATGCAGTCAGCTATGGATGCAGCTTGTCATAAACCCTTGTCACCAGACCAGTCCATTTGATTGAAATGCCATCCTTAGTTCATCTACATGCCCTGACAACATACTGTACTGCCTGTTCCCCATTATCCTTAGTGCAGTGTTTGCTTGGGGAGTTGTCACCAATTGAATGATATCTGAGGTGGCCTGTGATAATAATATGCAGCATATCCACATATCCTTCATTTCTATGCTCAGTTTGAGGAATTCTATAGTGCAAAGTTTCCAGGTAGGAAGCTCACATGGCTGCATCATTTATGTACAGGTAAGCATTACCAAGACTAAGATATAGGCCTATTCAAACACAGGCACACTTTTTATAGCTTGCTGTTTTTGTTTCAATCCCTCGCTATCTTCTGACCACAACTATTATTCCTCTTCCCCCTCTCCCTACCCTCCCCCTCCTCCTCCTCCTCCTCCTCCTCCTCCTCCTCCTCCTCCTCCTCCTCCTCCTCCTCCTCCTCCTCCTCTTCCTCCTCCTCTTCCTCCTCTTCCTCCTCTTCCTCCTCTTCCTCCTCCTCCTCCTCCTCCTCCTCTTCCTCCTCCTCTTCCTCCTCTTCCTCCTCTTCCTCCTCTTCCTCCTCCTTCTCCTCCTCTTCCTCCTCCCCTCCTCTTCCTCCTCCTCCTCCTCCCCCTCTTCCTCCTCCTCTCCTCTTCCTCCTCCTCCTCCCCTCCTCTCCCTCCTCTTCCTCCTCTTCCTCATCTTCCCCCTCTTCCTCCTCTTCCTCCTCTTCCTCCTCCTCCTCCTCCCCCTCCTCCCCCCTCTTCCTCCTCCCCTCCTTCCCCTCTCCTCCCCCTCCTCCTCTTCCACCTCCTTGATGATCAGGTTGATATTTTAAGCAAAGCTTCCCACTTCCAATTGCAGGGTCACACAAAACTGCCTGAACATAATGATAATTGGAAGATCTTGTGCAGTTTGACACTGGTCGAAATTAGTGGAAACATGCAAGGACATTGCAAAGATTTTAAAATCTAAAAACTGGATCCTTAATGGGTTCGAATAATTATTCTGTGAGTTCTGGAATATATTTAACATTAGAAAGCAATTTTTTTAAGAAATGGTCATCAAGTGGGTAAAATTTGACCAGAATTACTTTGAAACGTACAATATGAATAATGGCACATTTAGGAATCAAGGTCTTGCTGCATATCTTTGTTGTTGCTACAGTAGACGTTTTCTGCATTTGTGTTTGCAACAGGCGAACTGAAGTTGAATTATCTGAAGAAGAGCTATATAGTGACAGCTACCACCTTCCAAATGGCCGTCTTACTGCTGTTCAATGGCCAGCTGTGTGTGCGCTATGGTGAAATGCTAGAAAACACACAACTTGGCGAAAAGGAACTCCAGAGAACTGTTCAATCATTGGTCGATGTCAAGCTACTTGACAACCAATCACAGGTGTGTATATCAGTCATGAATATTCATTACTTCACCCTGAAGTTATTTTTTATCCCCAAATTATGAGGAGTTGTGTTACCGGTTGTCTTACTCCGTCAAAAAATTGCCCTGCAAGGAAAAACCTAACCATATAGCCTCATGACACTTACGTCTACTCATAGACAAATGCAGGTTGTTTTTTTTCGGGGGGGGGGAAGGGTTTGAGTTAGGTGAGTGAAGTTTGTATGACAAATCTTTTGCTTGTGCACCAAATGAATGGCTGTGACAGAGTGACCGTATACTTACTGCCAAATGCATGTATACACTAGCATCCTGATGCGACAAGCAACAGCCTGATTGGCTGAAAGTTTTCCGTAACGCACAAACCTGGCATAATGATCCCTTATAAGGTGACGGTCTAGTCAGCATTGTACAACTTCAGCGCATGCGCCATGCACAAGATCACGCACAATTTTGTTGACTGATATGCAGCCGACATTTACGTATATGATCATGGCGCCAAATTCACCAGCCACCAAAATTAAACCGCAAACTTGCTGTGCTTTGGGAGGGATAGGGTCGCTGAGTTTAAGACTTTTTACCTTGTACCGTAAGTGTAACAAGGGAATAAATCTATAAGGTATATTATGTATACCAGTGAGTCAAACCTGGCACAATTTGAACATCAGTGTGGCTTTTGTCAAAGGATTATCCATCTGAATAAAAAGCACATTTATAAGGAGCATATCATGACTGTGCTTGTGTACACTGTGTCCAAGTATGCCACTGCACTGACAACCTGTCACCGCAGACTAGCCTCCACTCCAGGCAGTCAAATCTTTAAGGTGGTTGGCCTCAACTGAGTGTACAGTTTACAGCGAAGATAATGGGTGTAACTCCACTGTTTGACCGACAACTGTTGGGATGTGTGGCATGCCAAGGCAGTCTCCCGTAGTAGGGCGCTATCGCTTGATCATCCACATTAAAAGTCCCACAATAGCGCAATTGTTGCCACTATTCTTGCAATTCATGTGGTAACTTGCTTCAGAACAGGACTTTGTCATGCTTCATATTGCTTTGTTCTGGGCTGAAAAGAGTCTTTGTTAAAACAATAATGGTGCCTGGATTCGGAAGGCCCGGTGAATAGTATAACCAGCATTGCTTGGAGGACCCCGCACAAAGTGGTTAAGGTGACCATATCAAGATGACCGGCTTTAAGATGACTATGGTGAGGTGACCATGGTAATGTGACTATGGTGAGGTGACCATGGTAATGTGACTATGGTGAGGTGACCATGGTAATGTGACTGGCCTTAAGGTGACCATGGTAATGTGACTGGCCTTAAGGTGACCATGGTAATGTCACTGGCCTTAAGGTGACCATGGTAATATCACTGGCCTTAAGGTGACCATGGTAATATGGCTGGCCCTAAGGTGACCATGGTAATGTGAGCTGAAAAATAATTTGAGCTGAAAAACCCACCGGCGTGAAGTGGTTAAGGTGACATAGCAAAGTGACTGGCCTTAAGGTGACCATTGTAATGTGACTGGCCTTAAGGTGTCCATAGCAAAGTGACTGTTGTTACCATACTACCACACTGTAGTTTCCGTATTTATTTCCCTATATACTACAGGATTCAGAGGAGGGCAATGCATCCTACACATTAAATATGGGCTACAGTAATAAGAGAACCAAGTTCAAAATAACAGCTGCAGTACAGAAGGACACACCACAGGTAGGCCGCATATCCCTATGTGGTGATATGGCACATACACACCATATAGGCTAGCTAGCCTCGTAGCAGGATACTGTTGGCATGCATTGGCATTATATGCCATATCTCTGCTCCATTATATGGTACTTATTTGATCAAATTGCATTAAACCCGGATGCTGATGTTTATCTCTCAAATTGATATGTGAATTGAAAATGCAATTTTGTTTTTTATTGCTACATGTACTTATTGTCATGTTCTATAATTCGTTACATTGTTAAAATCAAACATGACTTCCTGCCCAGGTCAGACTCTTTTCCTCAGCACTGATTCAAGCTACTTGCCTAAGAGCACAATCATTTGTACTGTGAGCATTGTGCATGTTCAAGTTCCAGGTTTTCATTGTGAATGCATTGAAATCCACCACAGACAGTGATGAAGAATGGTTGGTTCCTTTGCTGCATCATGTACACATTTTGGTGAGCGTCGTCATTGTAATAGACCAATTGCACAACCACTGTTTACATGCCATCACGTGACTTATAGTCGGTATTTTTTCATCTCATTTGGCACAGAGCAGCAATGGAAATGTACAGAGAAGAATGTGGACAATATGATAGTTTTCTTTGCTCATTTCCACTCCTGTTCTGGACCAAATGAGAGGCAAACGTACCCATTATAAGTCACGTGATGGCATGTAAACATTGGTCGCACAAGCAGTCTATTATTCAATTTGATGCATTTACAAGATGGTCAATAGCAACATGCTTGCAAATCGTGTACCAGTTGTCTGCTGAGTTTGCCTTTATGTGATGCAATGACTGACAGAGTGTAATTGTTGATTAGAAACCTGGGATTTCCTGCAGGGTTTACTCTACAGCACCTTGGCGCAGTGTCTTGCAGTCCATTGGGGATTTCTAGTTGAAACATCTGCCATGTATGGTGAACATTCCTGTGCCAACCGTACATTTATTACATTCAATGGCATGGAGTTTTTGAAGCATTTGTTTGTGATTAAACCGTTTCAAAATAATTGCTGTTATGCCGTGAGGATAGATAAGAACCACTTGACTAGACACCGTAAAACAACGTTTCAATTATCATTATAAGACTCACACATGAATGGTCCGAAATCATAAGAATTTTTAATTTGTCCTTTGTCCTTGCATTGTTTCTTAAGGATGGATTCCCTTTATAACCACAATGGGTTTTCTTCTGTTGGCTGGTAGGCGTATGAGTATAAGCACAGTCACAAAGTGGTACACTAATTGGTGCATCACTTGTAAGATTAATAGAGGTTTTGCATCCACATCAGTGACTGAATTGGTAACCACTCTCAACCCCATTCCCAGATCATAGACATAATGATTTCAGTATGGGGCACTGTCACAGGAAGAATCCCCCTCCAGCTGCCTGCATGTTTGTTCAGCAGACAGTCGGGCAAAGCACTGAGCACACAGTGCTTATTAGTTCGAGTAGGGCAAACAATAATTGATTATGACAAGGAAGGTGCAAGGATAACATTTTGGCTGGTGTACTGTAAG
Organism: Luidia sarsii; assembly: GCA_949987565.1. NCBI lineage: Eukaryota > Metazoa > Echinodermata > Asteroidea > Paxillosida > Luidiidae > Luidia > Luidia sarsii. The sequence goes on along the minus strand of OX465109.1, from coordinate 15,311,754 downwards.
TACAAAAGGATACCATGAGTCAGAATTATGACATGATACCCAGACATGACAGATCCTCTAAGTTCCCATAAGAAAAGCCTGCATAATTAACTACCACTTGGAAATGACTTGAAGGATTGCACGGTAGAAACACAATTGATGAAGAATTCTGAAGAATGAGTATGACTCATTGAGTTACCGGCTCTTCTCAGGTCAATACACATTGTGAAGTGATGACTGACATGGTGTCACATTCCACAAAGGACCACTCTATTCACCCTGAACTCATCCCTTAAGTTAGGCAGACCCTGCTGCTATGCAGACGTGTAGATATACCAATGCCAGTGGTCCATGGTCACTACACATCCCTGTATCTGTGTTGTATCTGACTGTAGGAAGTTGAGCAGACACATGTGGCGGTAGATGAGGATCGTAAACTGTATATCCAAGCTGCTATAGTGCGTATCATGAAGGCAAGGAAACAGCTCAAGCACAATATTCTTATACAAGAGGTAAGGATTAGAGTGCAGTGCCAGGTGTTAAGCCATGTAGATTTGGCTGCTGGATTTGATGAATGGATCCTCATCCCCATACATCAGATGGTTTGGGAGGGCAAATATAATTTTTTGACTACGTTAATTGTATTTGGAACTATTCAATCTATTGGAGAAATTATAACAAGTCGTTAAATTGTCCTTGTCATTCTGCTTTTGAGAAAGTTCCTGCTAGGATCAAAATGTCAGGCCTTCTAAATGTTTTGAGATTTGCATTTGGTCATTTAAATGAGTAAGCAGTTTGCATCATTTCTGTTCTGAGTTGTTAAATTGTTAAAGGTAGTCTTATTCAACAACAAGTCTTGTATTATATTTTCTTAATGTTGAAGCTGCTCAACCTTAACTCTACTTGATTTCTGTCAGGAATCAATTTTGAGACTGATAGACCCAGCAGCAAACTACACAGTGTATATGCCTCTTCTCTTCCATGAAGTCCACCATTTCAGTGAGTTCTTGCATCTTGCATTGCTTTGTATTCAGCTTGCCTGTGTTCTTTCCTGTCCTGCCCACAGGTTATAAGTCAAGCCAAGGTGAGGTTCTCACCTAGCGTCAGCATGATCAAGAAATGTATAGAAATCCTCATAGATAAGCAGTACTTGGAACGTACAGCAGCAGCAGATGAATATGCATACATTGCGTAGATGACCTCCACACCTTCCTTCCACTCACTGCATGGCATGAATGAGCCCCTTCAAAATCAATGACAAGAACTAATATTCAAATTGGGAGCCATGTATGCATTGCAAATATTTTCAATGACTTCAAGCAAACGGAAAGACAGCATGAGCCACGTGATACCGGGAGGAACATCTTGTTGAACAGAATTTTGTACAAACTTTCTCTGGCCTATTGTTAAGATAAAGTCATCATAATCTTTAACTGATTTTGTACTTCAATTTTGGGGGGTAACATAATCTCTCAGAAGACAATACCCCAGTAACTAACAAAACAATCTAGGTATGACTAGGATCCCTATGTAATATTACCGTACCTAGTCATGAATATCAAGGAGGTCATGGTGTTATTTTATTGGGTCTTTCTTGCAACTCGGCTGTTGATTGTTTCCCTGTATGACCATACCAGTTGTTCCAATGCTACATGTATGCACAGAGTGGTCTCATACCAGCATGACCAGTGTTGTAGTGCTGGGGACATGGTCTCTGTCGTGACATGCATCTTCAGTTGGTTTTGGTCTCAGTCTTCATCTCACCTATTATAATCTCAATTTGGCAATTCTTTGTCTCATCAAGATCTTAGGTTTACTTTGAGTCCAGTGAACTGCCAATCCTGGCATGGTTCAATGAGCACATAGCCTTAGCCAAGCTGTGACATGCTCCAGTGAATTGCCAATCCTGACATGGTTCAATGAGCACATAGCCTTAGCCAAGCTGTGACATGCTCCAGTGAACTGCCAATCCTGGCATGGTTCAATGAGCACATAGCCTTAGCCAAGCTGTGACATGCTCCAGTGAATTGCCAATCCTGGCATGGTTCAATGAGCACATAGCCTTAGCCAAGCTGTGATATGCTCCAGTGAACTGCCAATCCTGGCATGGTTCAATGAGCACATAGCCTTAACCAAGCTGTGACATGCTCCAGTGAACTGCCAATCCTGGCATGGTTCAATGAGCACATAGCCTTAGCCAAGCTGTGACATGCTCCAGTGAATTGCCAATCCTGGCATGGTTCAATGAGCACATAGCCTTAGCCAAGCTGTGATATGCTCCAGTGAACTGCCAATCCTGGCATGGTTCAATGAGCACATAGCCTTAGCCAAGCTGTGACATGCTCCAGTGAACTGCCAATCCTGGCATGGTTCAATGAGCACATAGCCTTAGCCAAGCTGTGATATGCTCCAGTGAACTGCCAATCCTGGCATGGTTCAATGAGCACATAGCCTTAACCAAGCTGTGATATGCTCCAGTGCTGGCATAGCTTAGCCAAGTTAAGTTCTGTTGAGACCTCAGTAGATATTTCACAGCTTACATGTGAACAAGTCCCCTCAGGAAACTGTTACCTTGAACTACCTTTCATTCAGGATGTACATGTATGGTGACCTCCCATGTGCATGTAAAGACCCTCAGCCTGGCATGTCTCACCATTTGCCAACAGGAGACCTATCCCTCAGATCTGCCTGACTCTAACACTGCGTTTACACTTGATCTTACAACGGAGGATCAGATCCTGCAGTCGCAATCAGTGAGTGGGATCAGATCCCTGCCGCGGCATCGATGAAGCGCTGCAACCTCTGGGCAAAGGTTATGTGCACAGTTCACTGATCATGCGCACTGGAGCACAACGGCAGCCAATACGTGCGACACTCGACTATACATACATGTACTGTACTGATGTACTCTCGTTGTCAGTGTCTGACCGTATGTGGTTACGTCAGCTTCCGGGATCTGATCCGGATCTAATCCTGCGTTGCGTTTACACTTGCAAATTGCGGGATCTGAACCGGATCTGATCCTTCCCGAGAGGAGGATCAGATCCCAGGATCAGGATCTGATCCTGTGTTGCGTTTACACACAGTTTTGATCCGGATCCGATCCTCCTTGCAGGATCTGATCCTCCTTGTGGGAATAAGTGTAAACGCAGTGTGAGAGGGTTCAAATCTTGTCTTGTATCATCCGTGACAGCACATTGAATATGAATTACAATGAATTACTTGGAATGTATCTATTTTTATTGTGTAGACCCAAATTAAGGGTGTCAGTCTCAGCCTTTGGTTCCTGCTTCTTCATCTCAAATTACAAAATCTCCGTTGTGGAAGGCTTGGTCTTAAAATGGTCCTGCAGTCCTGCATGAAATTCATTGTAACTTACAACAAATTGCAGTAAAACCATAGGGCCTATCACAGCTTACAATGGGTTATCCATCGTAAGTTGAGTTACGATGCATTATAAGGCTTTGTGAAATCAAGCCCTAGTCTCCAAATGCATGCTCAGGGTTAGTCTTGGTCTGGGTTGCCTGGTCTGGGTTGCCTGGTCTGGGTTGCCTGGTCTGGGTTGCCTGGTCTGGGTTGCCTGGTCTGGGTTGCCTGGTCTGGGTTGCCTGGTCTGGGTTGCCTGGTCTGGGTTTCCTGGTCTGAGTTGCCTGGTCTGGGTTGCCTGGTCTGGGTTGCCTGGTCTGGGTTGCCTGGTCTGGGTTGCCTGGTCTGAGTTGCCTGGTCTGGTCTGGGTTTCCTGGTCTGGGTTGCCTGGTCTGGGTTGCCTGGTCTGGGTTGCCTGGTCTGAGTTGCCTGGTCTGAGTTGCCTGGTCTGGGTTGCCTGGTCTGGGTTGCCTGGTCTGAGTTGCCTGGTCTGGGTTGCCTGGTCTGGGTTTCCTGGTCTGAGTTGCCTGGTCTGGGTTGCCTGGTCTGGGTTGCCTGGTCTGAGTTGCCTGGTCTGGGTTGCCTGGTCTGGGTTGCCTGGTCTGGGTTGCCTGGTCTGGGTTGCCTGGTCTGGGTTGCCTGGTCTGGGTTGCCTGGTCTGAGTTGCCTGGTCTGGGTTGCCTGGTCTGAGTTGCCTGGTCTGAGTTGCCTGGTCTGGGTTGCCTGGTCTGAGTTGCCTGGTCTGAGTTGCCTGGTCTGGGTTGCCTGGTCTGGGTTGCCTGGTCTCACCTTCAATACTTGCCAGCCTAGCACATACATGTACATGCCCTTAAACATGCTTTCCTAGGAGTTTGGTTGGGGACATTTGTACCAGTCTGTTATGGTCAGCTGAGCTAGGGAGACTCACTGCGTGACTCAAACCCTGTTACAATCAGAACTACTCCAGAGACATGGTCAAACAACTATAGACATTAGATTTGGGGGAAAGTGTAAAAACTAATGATTCAAAACTAATGATGATACAATGCTTGGGCCTGTGTTTCTACATATTCCCAATCATTACATATTCTGCATACCCTGTCATGTGTATAAGTTGTTGGATGCACAAATTTTGTCAGGTTTTGTTTGGGAACATGTGTACATTTCTTATAATGATTTAAAGCAGCTGTAACGAAGATAACTCTTAAGAATGTGCTAAGATTGTGTTCAGTTGTCTGCACTCAACTTACAGTCAACTTACCCCAGAGTCCAGTGTCAGCACAGCTTTGCCACAAAGGCAGGTCACTCCTAGTTTTCATTTCTTTTTATTTTCACCACATATTGGCTTTTGTGTCTGTCCAAAATATGCATCATATGGATCACTTGGAAAGCACAAAGGAAAAACAAAGTCTTGGTATAATAGGACATTCACTAGAATTTGACTTGCACTAATTGTTTAATACTTCCTCTGCTCAGCCAAAGAATTCCCAGGATACACTAATTCACAGCACGGTGCTATGCTCAAGATTTCTTGGGCTAATAAAACATGTCAGTTAATGGTTGAATGCTTCTGACTGGCGCCCCCATCCTGGAAAAGACTTTGACTATTTGGGAAGGCCATCATTTAAGGGCTGGATAGCTGAGATGGTAAGAGCTCTGGTACACAAAACCAGAGGTCTTCAGTTAAAAGTCTCAGAGCAGTCAATGGGGTTTTTTGCCATTTAAAAAAAAATAATCAATGGTTTACTGCCCTCTTTTTGGGGGGTTAAAGAATTGTAATATTTATTCTGAACACAAAAAAACTACACCTGTTGGGAAACACAGTGGTATCATGTTTGGTTGGTTTCCGCTTTGGGTGGGTACCAGGGACGGCCAACACCAACCAACGGTTTCATTATCAAACAAATGATTAGTGGCCTAGAAATGAATAGATCTCTGTAGATCAAAACAAATGTATGATAATTATTGTAAGGAGGTATTCATTTTATGAATTTCATTGGCTGGACAATACTGTACATATCAATAATAGTCTGGTAAATATAAAGTTTGAAATGAAGAGATGTGTATGTGATGGCATTTACATTTAGATGCAGTTGGCACTGTGTGGTAACTGTGGCTTCAGACTAAATACATGCTGCATACTAGTACTTGATGAATTCCTTCTGTTCTTTTCTTTGTTGTAGTTTGTGCTGGATCCTTTCAAAATAAGTTACATCTTATGATACTGCAAATCTCTTACCCTCTTGTGCTAACACAACATCATGCTTTCACCTCCCTTTCAAAAACCCCAAACATAATAGAAATATGTGATATCTTTTCAACATTTACAATTTCCATTGTTTGATTTACAATGTCCGTGAAAGACTAGTTGACTTTTTGGGAAGGTCGCCATCCAAGGGATGGATAGCTCAGATGGTAAGAGTGCTGGGACGCAGAACCGGTTTCCTTTGCCATTTTGTTTTGATTTACAAAAATATGTTTTGAATGAAACACTGACAAATTTATCCATTCATCTCATTATGACACTACCACCACATTTTGTGATCCTGTTGGGTGCAATAGTATTGGCCATATGATGGTTGCTACAAACATGTTTGGTGCCCTGCAAAAAGCTAATAAGTGCATTCAGACACCAACATCACTCTATCCCTGCTGCTGGAAAAAAATCCATCTGGTCTGTTTTATGGCTTTTTACAATTACTTTCCAGTTATCATGATGTAATATTTGAACACAGAATGTGAGAGGATTGAAGCAAAATGGAAAATAATGAATAATTGAAGAAATGACCTTAGTGACCTTATTTTGGCCTTATGCCCTTCTGCAAGGCACTGAACAAACTGTAGAGCTTATACATTCACCAACCATGACATCAGAGACGGCTACAAGCCCCTGATGGCTGCTTGATGACAGACAGAACTTTGCAATCTGTGCAATTCACCTTTGCTGATCTAAAATCAGAGTATTTGCAAATTACTTTTTGTTGGTGTTGGGTATGGTCTATGTAATAGGAACCAACATGGAAGATAGACATGGGCATTGGCATATCGTAGAGCCTATTGAAACACTTTAATTGTGAGGGTTATAATTGTTGATAAAAGTCAGTGTGCTAAGTGTGAAAATCAGATGAAAACAAGACAAGTTGAGAAAAAGAATGATTGAATGATGGCTTGCGGTCTTTCACTTGCACTATGGATTAAATGAAATCGCTTTACTTGGTGTGCTACAAGCCAGAATATAGCAGTGTGTGTTCCAACCAAATGGCTGTAAATGCTGAAACAGCTTCAAGCAGAAATAGGAATGCCTTGCTGATTGTGAGTGGGCTTTAATTTGATCATCTTTGTTCAGGACTTGCCTGTTGCTGAATTGCTGCAGTTGAACTATGCCACATTGTGGACAAGGCCATTGCTGGTAGGTTTGTTTTCAGAATCCATGCTACCAATGAAGCACTCCTCATCTAAGCAGCCATGTGTGCTTTCAACCCATTTTGAAAGGTGAATGAGACTTTGCAGATCTGTGCACTAATCCATACCTTAATCTAGCTAGATCCCCCAGTTTGCCTTAATCTCTCTAGCCTAAGCCTAAACCATTTCATCTTTTTTGAGTGTCAACGAGTATTGGATGCTGCTCAGTACATATTTGCATATTTATGAGAATTTGTTTATATTTTATATTTTTCAATACGATTGAATACTTGCTACATATACATCTATTGGGCATATGATGCATAGGCAAGAAGTACTTGGTCATGCATTATAAATTAATCAAATATTGTCATCTCATAATTACGGTAACCTGTCGTTCATGCTTTGTAAATGAACCTGTGATATACCAATTTTGTTCAGAGAACTGTGGGACAGGGGGAAAAAAATAAAAAAATAGCTTCGGATGCTTTTATTTGATGATAAAGTCAGCTCAGATTTTTGTCTTTATTTGTGCATTCTTTCATGAGATGAAAATTTTCTCCAACTCTCAAGATTCTTGTTTTATTGCAGAATTTTCAGGACTTATCGGTACCTTAGTGATATAGAATTTGGACATAGTCATTTGGTTATACTATGACACCCAGCCAATGCAAGAGTATTATTGTATGGGTAGTGGAGTCCAATTTAGCAAAACCACTGCTCTCGTTGACCTACTGAGGAGATATTGACTATAACCACATGCATGCAGCAGTAACAGTCAAGAAGAACCATATTGCACAGTAAAGTCATTCACAATCTAACTGTGCACTTCTGACTTGAATGTATTTGTTGACCCACAAAAACGACAACACTTTACCGGTACCACAATCTGCTGTGTATTCCAAGGGATCAAAGCAGCTTTGTGTACATGATTTAGGAATACTAATTGATATCACCTATATTGTTTGTATACCAAGCTGCTGCCAATGACTCTATGCCCCCAAACCTCTGACATCACCAGGAGAAGGGTCTCTCTGGCTATAACCAACACTACTATCACCTAAACTAGGCAAATAGTTGATTTGGTCTGACTTCATAACATGATAGTTTAAGTATTTTCAGAGTGCTATCAAATTGCTAAATTCAAACATCTGTAAATCAGTCTACCACCAGTCTAGCAGATCAGCAATCCACAGTCACACTGAAGGATTATTTTCTTTGTACGTGCACCTGTTTGCAAGTGTTGTCCTCATTTTTACAAAATGCTACAAATGTGTTATCAATGCATTTTTATTTCAATTGGTTTCAGAATATAATAAATACTATCACTGAAATGTAACATTGATTATTTTGTTCCGATTGATTATTTTGGAGGGATCATAGGCCTATCGGTATGTATTTGGAATGATTACTGGTATATAGGTGTGATTATAGCAGTTTGACAATCCAATGTGGTAATGTATGTATGGGGTTGGTGGGCTACAACATTCTTGAACCGGGGCTGGTTTTATAATGACATACATGTACATCATGGAAAAAGGCTTCCATGAATACATGAGCACATGTAGATATGGGGCTTTCATTTGGAGGATTGGATAGTGTGCAATGGCCATCAAGTATATTGCTCACTGCAGTCATGATCTAGACATTAGTAACCATTGTGTATGCTACTAAATACTATACATGTACATGTAGAAGCCATGGTCTAAACCCTAGCAATCATAGTCCATGCCCAAAGACCAGCCTCTGGTTTTGCATAACAGCGCTCTTACCATCTGAACTATCCAACCATTAGATGGTGGCCTTCCCAAATAGTCAACTAGTCTTTGCCTGGGTGGGGGCGCCAGTCAGAAGCATTCAACCATTACTTTACTTGTTTTGTCTAAGAGGTGACATATATAAATATATATCACAAATGGTCCAAAAACAAGGCTGTTTGAGAGCCAAATTTTCAAGTGCCAATAAGTAGTTGTGTTGTAAAGGACAATAGTTGCAATGTTTACTTGTAAACTTGCTCTCTTGCATTTACCAATTATTGTTCATAGTGAGAGTAATCATATTTGTTGCTGCTCTCCAATGAAATTACAAACAGTAATTATATTCTACAAACCAAACATACTTGGCTTTCCATATGATGTTTTATATGTCATGATACCATCAAATTGTTCATAGTTATAACAATTTGAATGCATATACTCACTGAAATGAAGACACAATAGACCAAACAATTCTTAGCTCCATGGTAGTTTTATTGATGAAATTATACTACAAGGATTGAAAGGAGTCACAGTTCTAAAGCACCTTTGTGCAATTGTCATTAAAACAAAGACAAATGTATAGGACTTACAAATGGACATGCGTCATGCCTTCTGCAATGCTTGGTTTGGCTGATTTGTGGTGGTCAGTAAGGTATGGATTTATACATGATACATGGCCAGCATTGGATGTTTGATAAAGCTCTGTGATGTAATGTAAATGAGCAATAGGCAACCCACTGTAGTCAAACTAAATAGCACAACTAGCCAGACCAGGCATGAAATATTACCCTGCTATTGGAACAAGCAGGCTGCCTTTGCATCATTTTGTGTACATTATACATCCCTTGTATTTTGGATAAATAGGTCAATGACACATCAGACACCAAGCAGACATGTCATTGACTGGAAATGAGAAATGGATGGAAAGTCTGCTTAACCACCACTGATGGTACCACTGTAAACAAAGCATAGAGATGATGCATGACAACATGATTGTATGAGCATAAAGGATGGGGACTGTATGCTATCAGTGACTGGTAAATACATGTAGGGCTGTTAGCCATTCACACTTACAAACTCAAATTGTCCTATTCCATGCTAACCCTGTATTTAAAGAACTCATCTTATCTGTGGTGTATTCACACAAATCTATATTCAACCAGTCTACTGGGTCGTGATTGTAACTGGCCAATCTCTCATGCCCACATATGAATACACATCATTACTGTCAATACTCAGTCCACCATAATAGTACACCCATCAAGATGAAGCAACAATGCATGCTACAGTGACAAAACCCATAATACTAATCTAACAGTACACTTCATTTATTTACAACTGCTACACAATTTACAGATTCTGCAAATTTTTCTCCAAAGATCAGATCTCCATGGCAACCCTGTCAGTACATGGGGCTTAATCAACATTTCAGAATTCTTCCAAGCAATTTATCCCCCATGTAATTTGGATCTAAACCGTTTCAAACAAAACATAGGAGTTTCAAGACCACACCGATGTGGCATTCTGCAACAAAGACTTATTTACAGGTCTTCAAGTACAACCTCGCTAACAGGCCAAAAGCCAGCGAATAAAAGCTAATCTCTTTCTCATGTTTGTATACAACAATTATAAATCAAAAATATATTTATCTGGAAATAATTGGCAATTTATTTTCAAGCTGAACTAAGCCAAGGTTTAATGTGGCCATAGCAGGTCTAAAATGACTGACTGTGGCTAATAAAGTGTTTACTCTGAGGAGTCAATGGCTATGACTAAGGTGCATAGGTACTGGTATATGTACAGCCACAGCCATAGCTGCTGCCACTGATTCCAGATTGACTTAACTCGTGATGTAACACGAGACCAAGGTGAGATGCTTTACATAACAAGGAGTGGCTTGAGGCAATTGGTAATACCATATTCTCCACAAACCAGTCAATTCCATACAGAAGGGTCTCGTACACCTCCAGTATGCTCAACCCAATGGCAGTGATTTCAACCAATGATATCATTAACTTACTTATGTATTTGTAAAGCACAGCAAGGTTATGATAATCACATTACAAAATATCAAGTCAATGTTTGCAGTGAGTTTATGACGTGACTTTAACCTCCCTCTTGAGGTGGATCACAATAACTAAAAATAGAAGTAATCAAACTGAAAAAGGTGGCCTGGAAGATTTGAGATTTTTTATTTTTATGCACAAAATAACCAAAGAAGGGAAAAAATCCAAAACAAATGTACCGGTATGTTACCTTTTTTCAATTCTTTTATTCCTTGGATAATTTTTCACAATTATCACAGAATGTCATGTCTATAGTAGTTTGTATAAAGTATATGGTGACCTTTGTCACATTATCTGGGACAAAATAATATACCTACAACCTTTCATTTTCAATGAAGTATATCTTTATAATTTACGATAGCAATCAACACATTGGTCCATGTTTTCCACACAAACATACATATACATAGCAACATACATGTAGGTAACCCTTAGCATTGTTCCTATTGATCATGAGATTTGAAGGTTTGCATGGTGGCAGTTACATGTATATACATGTAGGATGTAGGTTTGTGTGTATACCATGGATTAGTCTCTTCGTGTGAGGTGTGGGTTCTGAAAAGAACCAGTGAGTGTGGAGTCGGCATTCCTCACGCTCTCAAGAGAACGGCCACAACATACTGGCCAGAGCATGGCCAGAGAACGGCCACAGCATATACTGGCCAGAGAACGGCCACAGCATTATGGCCAGATAATACTGGCCACAGCATATACTGGCCAGAGAATGGGAACAGCATTATGGCCAGATGATACTGGCCACAGCATATACTGGCCAGAGAACGGCCACAGCATTATGGCCAGATGATACTGGCAACAGCATATACTGGCCAGATGATACTGGCCACAGCATATACTGGCCAGAGAACGGCCACAGCATTATGGCCAGATGATACTGGCAACAGCATATACTGACCAGAGAATAGGCACAGCATTATGGCCAGATGATACTGGCCACAGCATATACTGGCCAGATGATACTGGCCACAGCATATACTGGCCAGAGAACGGCCACAGCATTATGGCCAGATGATACTGGTCACAGCATACTGGCCAGAGCATGGCCACAGCATTATGGCCAGATGATACTGGCCACAGCATATACTGGCCAGAAAACGGCCACAGCATTATGGCCAGATGATACTGGTCACAGCATACTGGCCAGAGCATGTTCACAGGAAAATCCAGTCCACACCCATCGGTTCTTTTCAGAACCAACACTTCTCATTATGAAACTATAGTCCATGGTGTAGCTGCAAACCTACATCCTATCCTACTGATCTTACTGCCCTGGCAAACTAATGTGTATAACATTAACAGGGCAGAAGTCAGCTGCAATGCACCGATGCACTGCCAGCTGCAATGCACTGATGCAATGCACCGCCAGCTGCAATGCACTGTAGCTGTGAGTCTGTAGGAATCATGGGGCCACTAAACGTACATGTATATGTACCATCCAATGTCTACTCATCCTGGGCCTATTCTATGGGATCTGTTATGACTAGCAAACCAAATCACACTGCTATCAAGAGAGGACAATGCTTTCATGCAGTGAGCCTCTTTTACCAGTAAGCAAGGGAGGTTTGTTGTTTATGTTGTTTATACGACTCCCTTTAGTAAGGTTTTTTACTTACAGGGTTAATGACTTGGCTTAAGCATGGTAAGCAAAATATGGTGATGTTTAACACAATATACTTAACAAATTCCTTAAAACTGGGCTGTCACTTTTCCAATGTGAGAATATATCCTGTTTGATACAAGCATGTAGTTTAGACAATGCCATTATGAACAATATTGAATGGTTGAATGTTACTGCCCTTATGCACCGATGAGTCACTTCAAGACCACTCAAGAACATGGAAGATGTCAGTATTACAATTCCAGGGTTATACACATACATGGCATATTTACATGATGCCCTTGCCTTGAACCTAATGCCCTACTGCTGTTTCCTGTGGAGTTCATACTGCACCTGGTGGATTATAACTGGACTTTAAGCTCGGCATGCCTGCAATGAAAGTCATGTACAGTGAGAGTATACAGTAAATGGTTATTCATTGTATTGACAGCTTTCAAGTGCAACACCAATTGACAAATAATGTACAAACATTAATCATGCACTACACCAATGCATACACACATGTACTTAACCTACACTGTACATTTATCATGTTTATAATAATGACACTGAAATTGGAAACGTGAGTGTAATCTGCTAAAAACTCACAAAACTGCAACCCATCCAATCAAATCAATACTGGAATATACACTGTATGGGGGTATTAGGCCAACAAAAATGCTGCTTCCAATTACATGGCATTTCAAAATACATGTAGGGTAGGTAGGTCGGGAATTTTTTTTTTTTTTGCCAATTTTTTTTGTGTACAATCATATGGAGGCATAAGCATGTGGTCAAGCCTTAATACGATCAAAATACACATTGAATTTGTTATCATTATTTCCTGATAAAGATTTTAGGGTCGCAGGCTAGAAATAGGGTCGGTCGGGTAACCAGAAGCAGAACTAATTTTTTTTTTGCCTTAGTGCCTTCCATCTAAGTGAATGAATCCATTTTTGATGTACATGTACATGTACATGTATGCTTTAACAATGTGATGATGAGAGTATAGAGATGGGTGCTTCAAGCATAATGCACTGCTAACAGGTCAACTATACAGTGTGCAAAGGATTGCCACAGGGATTTGCACTCATGCACTTCCTATAACATCAGCACATATTGGGCAATGATGACTATTACATCAGGACAAGGTAAAGACACAGCTGCCCTATTGGGAAGCAGACGCAAGAAAGAACTCAACTACTTTAATTGAATCAATGTTCCCTGATAGCCACTCATATTGCGACTACAAATGCATTGAAATAGTGCACAAAATATAGACGTCAGTAGTACATGTATGCACAAATGTTGCAAACTGCTTACTGGCTAAAATGATCAAAAAGCGAATATAAAAAAATAGAGGGCCTGGTGTTTCAATCCTAGCAGGACCTTTCTAAAAAATACAATGCATTTCTGCCTTTGAGAAAGGTCCGGCTAGGATCAAAATGTCTGGCCCTTCTAGTTTCTGAAAATATAGGCTTCTGAATGACTGAAGAGATCTCTTGTGAATATCAAATAATGCTTCCTATTGAAGAGAATCATTCTGTGCTTAGTGGGCAACCACATTGGATGATGGCATTACTGGACTTCACAGACATCTTGGCACACAATCACTGATAAATATTACGCCTTAATTGTCCACTTGAAATACTTCAAAGTTGACCTTGCAGCAAATTTGAAAATCCAATCAGAATTGAAACTCCAATCAAAAAAGATGGAGATGATTTGCATGGAATACAGATTTGCCCTTTCTCACCTTTTAGAAAAGCGGAGATATACAGGCAGCTTGGGTAGGATTCAAACCCCAAGACGGAAATTAAAGAAAACAAATTCAGCCACAGAGCAAATGAACAGAAATAAGAAGATTAAGATGGGCACAGTATGGGCACAAACACCAACACATAAAGTAACTGTAGTCCTGAACAGACATCAGCCTAGATTCACTGGAATCAAACTCCCAAACGCCTTTCAATAAAACTGGACAAAACAAGAAACAACCAAGATACTGCATAGGACTCGGACTTAGGATCTTTGCAATTGACTTTGGCATGTTTGAACAATGGAATGACAATGACAGATGTGAATTCTTCACCTTTTTTTTTTAAGATACTTGTCTGCTTAAGCATGCTGAAATGAAAGTGAATTCAAGGTGTTTTTTTCCCCCAAATCCAATCTACTTTGGAAAACCTTCACGAAATGATAGATGAAAAAAAGGAGGGAATTTTGGAAAAAAACTGAATGGTGTTTGTTACGTATGAGGGTGAAATGCCAAAGATTGAGAGCAATCGGTTACTCACACACGGTCAAGGATTGTTAGCTGGTTGGCTGGCTTTTTTTGTCCAGTTTTTGTAAGATGGTTTTTGTTGATACTGACCAGCAGGGCGGAGGACCAAGAAGTTGAGCAGATCTGATAATGAGACAACTCCTACCACATGGTCGTCATCATCTACAACCACCAGACGATGAACCTGCCAGGCACACAAATAATGTAAAAGTTAGACATGTTCACACTCTGTATATTTCTTTACATATCTAACAGCCTAAAGCAGGGTTGTAAGTGACTCTAGTGACAAAGTCATTTCCTGAAAATCACTGAAGGCCAACAAAATGTGCGACTGCGAGTGAGCGCTTACACAACTGAGAGATTCACGGCAGGGGTGCAGGCGCCCTTCCGTGTTTAGGGTTTTAACATATAACAACGAGCAGTTTGAGATACCCGTTTGAAATTAAAAATAATAATAATAAAAAAATAATAAATAAATAAAAACACGCCATTTCCGGAAATCCAGAATTTTCAAGAAGGTATTTTCTCACTAGACCAAATCTCTGGGGTGCGGGTGTGTGAGTAAGCCTGTTTCATTTCACTGACATCATCCCTAAGATTGCTCTTTCCCTGGGGAGAGTTTAACCCCGCAAGGGACCAGGGTTGAACATTTTGGCATTGGGCCAAGAAACTTTCCCTGGCCATAATCGATAGTGGGAAACGGGCAGGGGTGAGTTCACCACCGGCGAGCAATGGCACAAAGGTCACCAAAAGGTCCCCAGTGAATTGCAGTGCCGAGTGCCGAAACTAATGTGCTTCTGGAAGTTCAAAATCCATAAGAACCAATTTCTATTGAGGATATTTTATATGTAGTCACATGAATAGGAATTGACAAATATGGAACAATTTTGAGCAATCATGCAGGTAGATCGTCTCTCTGCAGCTGATTTCAAGAAAAGTTGCGCAAGTTACGCAACATACAAATGTTGGGTAAGTCTTGCGCCCAATGACTCTTCTCAGCACTATTTAGAAAGGCAGCAAAATGTTGCGCAAGTTACGCAACAAAATATTGTGTACGCAACATTTGAAGTTTGGTGAAATCAGCTGCTGGTTCTCTGTACACTACCTCTGCTCTGATGATCCTTTCCATTATGGTTTCTAGTTTCTCTGTGGCTTTGCAAGTATGCACCCCTTCAAAGTAGGTCTGCCTAAACTGTAGAGCTTGCTGGATGGTGATGTCCAAGTTATTATAGGACTTCTCTGCGGCAAGGTTCTGAGCAAACACAGTAATATCAATATGCACGTTATCCTCCTCTTTGGGTACTCAATGTACAATGCTGGCTGAATCTTACAGGTAATATACCTTGCCTAACAATGTATGTACAATAAACATGTACTTGAGGCTAGTTTACAGTAGGTGTGTGGGTTGGTTCCTGCTACATTCATCTCATACTGGAAGCTTATTCTACTTGCTGTGTCTGTCACACAAAGGACACTGCTCCATTCAACATGATCCAACATAAATTGACAGCTGGAAGTTGAACACTTTACATTGTACATTTGCTCTTGTGGATTTCTTGCAAGCTATTCTCAATACAGACACTTCTGACTATGTCAAACACTGCAATACCCTGATGGAACATTTTAATCGCTATATTGCATAGGACCAACAGTACAACCCCACAAAGATGTTGCTTCCTATAGAGTCTTATATCCTTCACAACTGTACATCAGAATAACTGAGAATATATGTAAATCCCTCTAATATATAACTTATTTATTTTAGCATACAATCTAAAATCTCATTATCAAACGCTTAAAAAGTACAATGGTTCTTTATATTAAAACACTGGACTATCTACTGTAAAAGACAATTGTCTACATTATTCAAGAATAAATAAGCATGACTTACAATGACATCAAACTTGGCATAGATATCAATGATCTTGTTGTTTTCATCAACGACAGGCAATGCTGACACTCTGCGCTCTACAAAGATCTGAAGAGCCTTAATCAGTGGAGTAGTAGGCCTGGCCTGTGAAGTAAACATACACACCAAAACCTGCTGTGACTAAGGGACATTTGTGGATTACATACTCCATTGACTCATTCAAGACTCACTCCATTGACTCATTCAAGACTCACTGCATTGACTCATTCAAGACTCACTCCATTGACTCATTCAAGACTCACTCCATTGACTCATTCAAGACTCACTCCATTGACTCATTCAAGACTCACTCCATTGACTCATCCAAGACTCACTCCATTGACTCATTCAAGACTCACTCCATTGACTCATTCAAGACTCATTTCATTGACTCATTCAAGACTCACTCCATTGACTCCTTCAAGACTCACTCCATTGACTCATTCAATACTCACTCCATTGACTCATTCAAGACTCACTGCATTGACTCATTCAAGACTCACTCCATTGACTCATTCAAGACTCATTTCATTGACTCATTCAAGACTCACTCCATTGACTCATTCAAGACTCACTCCATTGACTCATTCAAGACTCACTCCATTGACTCATTCAAGACTCACTGCATTGACTCATTCAAGACTCACTCCATTGACTCATTCAAGACTCATTTCATTGACTCATTCAAGACTCACTCCATTGACTCATTCAAGACTCACTCCATTGACTCATTCAAGACTCACTCCATTGACTCATTCAAGACTCACTCCATTGACTCATCCAAGACTCACTCCATTGACTCATTCAAGACTCACTCCATTGACTCATTCAAGACTCATTTCATTGACTCATTCAAGACTCACTCCATTGACTCATTCAAGACTCACTCAATTGACTCCTTCAAGACTCACTCCATTGACTCATTCAATACTCACTCCATTGACTCATTCAAGACTCACTGCATTGACTCATTCAAGACTCACTCCATTGACTCATTCAAGACTCATTTCATTGACTCATTCAAGACTCACTCCATTGACTCATTCAAGACTCACTCCATTGACTCATTCAAGACTCACTCCATTGACTCATTCAAGACTCACTCCATTGACTCATCCAAGACTCACTCCATTGACTCATTCAAGACTCACTCCATTGACTCATTCAAGACTCACTCCATTGACTCATTCAAGACTCACTCCATTGACTCATTCAAGACTCACTGCATTGACTCATTCAAGACTCACTCCATTGACTCATTCAAGACTCACTCCATTGACTCATTCAATACTCACTCCATTGACTCATTCAAGACTCACTGCATTGACTCATTCAAGACTCACTGCATTGACTCATTCAAGACTCACTGCATTGACTCATTCAATACTCACTCCATTGACTCATTCAAGACTCATTTCATTGACTCATTCAATACTCACTCCATTGACTCCTTCAATACTCACTCCATTGACTCATTCAAGACTCACTCCATTGACTCATTCAAGACTCACTCCATTGACTCATTCAAGACTATTTCATTGACTCCTTCAAGACTCACTCCATTGACTCATTCAAGACTCACTCCATTGACTCCTTCAAGACTCACTCCATTGACTCATTCAAGACTCATTTCATTGACTCATTCAAGACTCACTCCATTGACTCATTCAAGACTCACTCCATTGACTCCTTCAAGACTCACTCCATTGACTCATTCAATACTCACTCCATTGACTCATTCAAGACTCACTGCATTGACTCATTCAAGACTCACTCCATTGACTCATTCAAGACTCATTTCATTGACTCATTCAAGACTCACTCCATTGACTCATTCAAGACTCACTCCATTGACTCATTCAAGACTCACTCCATTGACTCATTCAAGACTCACTCCATTGACTCATTCAAGACTCACTCCATTGACTCATTCAAGACTCACTCCATTGACTCCTTCAAGACTCACTCCATTGACTCATTCAAGACTCATTTCATTGACTCATTCAAGACTCACTCCATTGACTCATTCAAGACTCATTTCATTGACTCATTCAAGACTCACTCCATTGACTCATTCAAGACTCACTCCATTGACTCCTTCAAGACTCACTCCATTGACTCATTCAAGACTCATTTCATTGACTCATTCAAGACTCACTCCATTGACTCATTCAAGACTCACTCCATTGACTCATTCAAGACTCACTCCATTGACTCATTCAATACTCACTCCATTGACTCCTTCAAGACTCACTCCATTGTCTCATTCAAGACTCACTCCATTGACTCCTTCAAGACTCACTCCATTGACTCATTCAAGACTCATTTCATTGACTCATTCAAGACTCACTCCATTGACTCATTCAAGACTCACTCCATTGACTTATTCAAGACTCATTTCATTGACTCATTCAAGACTCACTCCATTGACTCCTTCAAGACTCACTCCATTGACTCATTCCATACTTACTCTATTAACACATTCAAGACTCACCCGCCATTGATTTGTTCAATACTGACTCTCTCTCTCTCTCTCTCCTTGACTAACCAAAGACATAATAATGCAAATACTCACAGTTACAATATTGGTATATGTTCCAATGCCAAGTTCCTGCAGACTCTTCTTCAGAAATGCTGGACTTTTGATTTCATTTTTCTACAAAGAAACGATTTTGAAAATAATTTAGGATACATGCAATATATAAGATGCCTACAAACTGCATAACTATGGCCAATAACTTGTTGTGCCTTCCTAACTAGCCCCATGCTATAGGCTGACAGATAAGTCACATTTGCACCACCCAGTGAAGGCCAACAAAAGTTCAACTTACCAAGAGGCCAAGAAATTTGAGTATTCTTTTGTGAGTCAGAATGTAGATGACGTTTCCAGTCACTGGATCCACAACTGGTAAGCGGTGAATTTTGGACTGGATTAATACTCTCACAGCTTCAAACAAGCTGGAAAAATAGAAACAAATCAATCATTCCACAACCAATTCTATACATAAAGTTTATAGTCATCTTACACAATGTGCATATCTGTTGTCTTACCTGGCATCAGGATCAATCCACACAAGTGGTCTTGCTTTTTTAGACAATACATCTATAAAAGGAAAGAGAAAGACGTCTTTTACTCTGCTGAATGTGAAACAAATGTTAAATGGACATGAACATAAACAAAGCCTTGAAAATAACAAGAATATCTTTGTTTAAAAATCTTAGCAAAGGGCAATTTTTGCATCAGTTTTAAGCTAAAATGGACAAATAGTTTTTGAAAAGCTTTGAGATACAGCCAGGGCCCTGTATCATCAAATACATGTAGCCTTACACATGTACGTCTTGTTAAAGACTAGCTGAAGTGGCCTATAAAGGCTTTGACTACAGGATGTGGGGCAACAAAAGTTATTCCAATTGGAACCAAAATCTTTTCTGCTTCACGCATGTAGTAGAGAAGATTTCAATCCTTATTCTGTGAAACCATGATTCTTACCTCTCCAGGTTGAAATCTTATGCTCTTCAAGCTCATCCATCTTGACCTGAGTCAAACCATGAAAAATCAAATTCAGTAAAAAAGTCTTTGTTTATACGGGGGAGAAATGTTGGTTGGTAGACATCCCATATCTGAGGAGGATTTTTTTATCACGTTCCTTTTTTTCAACTTAAAATATGAAATATGCACATCAGTTAGGTTCAAAACATATCAATTCCCACTACATGGCCAGATCAAATTAGTGAGACAAAAAATCCTCCCAAAAATCTGTCTGCTTCATGTTAAATTGTGAACATTGCTCCGTCATCCAGTATCAATTGAGCACTTTGTCTCGGGTCTTTCTGAAGCATTTTGTTTGCTCATTCAGCTGACTACATGTCCCACTAAAAAAATGTCAATCAGTATCCCAGTCACCCTAAATGCTATAAATGATGCAAGTTGCTTACAGTGCTCAAATCCTCTAAAGCTGATACAGTGGAACGTCGCTATAATGAACATCCCGAGATCCATAAAAATTGTTTGGTATAGCAGTCTTTCATTATAGCAGTTGCGCCCACATATTATGTACACAGACATCAGGAACCAAAGGGCATGTTCGTTACAGACGAATGTTCGGTATGTAAGTGTTCGTTATAGCGACATTCCACTGTACTTGGTTATGACTCAGATCAAGTACCTTTGCTTTTTGCAAAATTGATGCAATGTATTATTACTAACGTTTATTTAAAACCAAAAAACCAAATTCAAACGTCCATATATAATATATCTCCATACTCATGCATGCTTTAAAATGGATTTTGAATTCATGGGTTTACACTTGGCAGCATGAGCTACTTCATAAAATATGACCTACCAAAGGGGACTTGTAGTAGTTTTCCAGAATGCAGATGAAATCAGTAATTGTCAGCATGCCTGTTGAATGGAACAACTGTGTTCATCATTCCTGTTTACAGTTTAAAATGGTGACCAATATTTATGGCCAGGTGCAAACAAGTACATTGAATGCTTATGGGTAATTGTCAAATTTCTACATCACAAAAATAACACATGGTTTGTGATGGTTTCTCAGCAATATCAGTGAAGACACATCATGGAATTGTCCGGTATCCTTGTACAGCACATTCATGCAGTTATACTCTCCTCCTAATTCAACCTTTCAGTTAATGTAAAAAAAAACTGTAAACTTTTATTTGCCATGTTTTGGTTCTTAAATGCAATTTCCTTCCTTAGTTGTTTTTCTTACCAACGTAATCCTGTTTCTCACTGTCCCATAATGGGGCTGCCCTGACACCATTATAAACCAAAGCAAAGAAAGCCTTCTTCACCTGAATAAAAAGAATACACATACAGTATCATCATCATCATCATCATTCATCAGTGTAATCATCATTGTTGCCGTCATAATCATCGTCACCGTCATCGTCGTGGTCACCATCATTGTTGCCAGCTATTCTCAGTCCTCTGAAAGCTTTCTACTATGTCTTCTCTGGTTTCTGGTGCCTACCATTGGTCTCCATTCTAGGATGGCTAGTGTAATATCACAGGTACTGTAGATGACACCCAAGGCAGACCCAAGGGTGCCATTTGTACACCCAGGGGGTAGATGGCACCCAAGGCAGACCCAAGGGTGCCATTTGTACACCCAGGGGGTAGATGGCACCCAAGGCAGACCCAAGGGTGCCATTTGTAAACCCGGGTTATATGGTGCCATTAGTGTACACCTGAAGGGGTAGATGGCACCCAAGGCAGACCCAAGGGTGCCATTTGTACACCCAGGGTGTAGATGACACCCAAGGCAGACCCAAGGGTGCCATTTGTACCCCCAGGGAGTAGATGCCACCCAAGGCAAACCCAAGAGTGTCATTTGTACAACCCAGGGGGTAGATAGCACCCAAGGGTGCCATTTGTACACCCCTGGGGGTAGATTTCACCCAAGGCAGACCCAAGAGTGCCATTTGTACAACCCAGGGGGTAGGTGACACCGGGGCAGACCCAAGGGTGCAATTTGTACACCCAATGGGGGTAGATTGCACCCAAGGCAGACCCAAGAGTGCCATTTATACAACCTTGGGGGTAGATGACACCAGGCAGACCCAAGGGTGCCATTTGTACACCCAGGTTATATGGCACCCAAGGGTGCCATTAGTGTACACCTGAAGGGGTAGATGGCACCCAAGGCAGACCCAAGGGTGCCATTTGTACACCCAGGGTGTAGATGACACCCAAGGCAGACCCAAGGGTGCCATTTGTACACCCAGGGAGTAGATGCCACCCAAGGCAAACCCAAGAGTGTCATTTGTACAACCCAGGGGGTAGATAGCACCCAAGGGTGCCATTTGTACACCCCTGGGGGTAGATTTCACCCAAGGCAGACCCAAGAGTGCCATTTGTACAACCCAGGGGGTAGGTGACACCGGGGCAGACCCAAGGGTGCAATTTGTACACCCAATGGGGGTAGATTGCACCCAAGGCAGACCCAAGGGTGCAATTTGTACAACCCAGGGGGTAGGTGACACCGGGGCAGACCCAAGGGTGCAATTTGTACACCCAATGGGGTTGATGGCACCCAAGGTAGACCCAAGGGTGCCATTTGTACACCCCTGGGGGTAGATTGCACCCAAGGCAGACCCAAGAGTGCCATTTATACAACCTTGGGGGTAGATGACACCAGGCAGACCCAAGGGTGCCATTTGTACACCCGGGTTATATGGCACCCAAGGGTGCCATTAGTGTACACCTGAAGGGGTAGATGGCACCCAAGGCAGACCCAAGGGTGCCATTTGTACACCCAGGGTGTAGATGACACCCAAGGCAGACCCAAGGGTACCATTTGTACACCCAGGGAGTAGATGCCACCCAAGGCAAACCCAAGAGTGTCATTTGTACAACCCAGGGGGTAGATAGCACCCAAGGGTGCCATTTGTACACCTGAGGGGGTAGATGGCACCCAAGGCAGACCCAAGGGTACCATTTGTACACCCCTGGGGTAGATTGCACCCAAGGCAGACCCAAGAGTGCCATTTATACAACCATGGGGGTAGATGACACCAGGCAGACCCAAGGGTGCAATTTGTACACCCAATGGGGTTGATGGCACCCAAGGTAGACCCAAGGGTGCCATTTGTACACCTCAGGGGTAGATGGCACCCAAGGCAGACCCAAGGATGCCATTTGTACACCCCTGGGAGTAGATTTCACCCAAGGCACACCAAAGAGTGCCATTTGTACAACCCAGGGGGTAGGTGACACCGGGGCAGACCCAAGGGTGCAATTTGTACACCCAATGGGGTTGATGGCACCCAAGGTAGACCCAAGGGTGCCATTTGTACACCTCAGGGGTAGATGGCACCCAAGGCAGACCCAAGGATGCCATTTGTACACCCCTGGGAGTAGATTTCACCCAAGGCACACCAAAGAGTGCCATTTGTACAACCCAGGGGGTAGATGACACCGGCAGACCCAAGGGTGCAATTTGTACACCCAATGGGGTAGATGGCACCCAAGGGTGCCATTTGTACACACAAGGGGTAGATGACACCAATGGCAGACCCAAGGGTGCCATTTGTTTATCACAGGGGGTAGATGAGACCCAAGACAGACCCAAGGGTGCCAATTGCACAACCAGGGGGTAGATGGCACCCAAGGCAGACCCAAGGGTGCCATTTGTACACCCGGGGTATATGGCTCCCTAGGGTGCCATTTGTACACTTTACTGTGATATGGGTTGCAGTAGCAAATACAGTTAGTGTATGGTAAACGTACCAATAGCTGAACATCAAAGACCACCAGTTTGGCACTTGTAGGAATGATCTCATAACATTTGTGATTCTTCATGAATCGCACAAATGTCATCTCCTCGGCTTCTGTTGAAATTCAATCAAAATCTGACATTTTTAAATACAGATTTCTATCAAGGATTTTGATATTTCTAAATTGGGTGTCTGAATTTGGTCTCAATTTTTTAAAGGCTATTTTCATGGGTTTGTATATTTTGTATGAAACAATGTGTCCAGAATTAAAAGTGTCCCAAAGATACCAAAGCAACCCTTGGCTGAAGCAGGCAATGAAATGACTTGTAATTTGCCACTCAATATCTAACCCTTTCTGCATAGGCTGCATGTTTTCTACATGAGGCTGCACATAGCACATCGCATATACACGGTATACATGTAACTGAAGCGATGGATTGGCTTTGTTTTGTACAAATCGGCTGCATTGCAAAAATATGAATTGCCACATGATTCCAGCATTTTCACAGGTGCATGTATACATGTGAGTCGTCTGTTCAAAGCAGTCCTGTACACAAGTGCAAATGATCCCACTTTAAATTTGAGAACACATATACACAGCAATTGGAAACTGCAGAGCTTACATCTTTGAGCAAAGGAAGTTGTCATTCATCTTTCTGTCTAGCCTGGTAAGGTTCACTCATTGGACCATTGACTAGGGCATTGTTTTGTATTGTGAACAATCCTCAGTATTTCCTTTGGCTGTAAATAACCCTTTTCAATATATTTAATTTCAATATATTATTTGTAGACTCTTCACAAAGAAGACATCATTTTCTATGACCCATTAGACTAATGTATGGCAGCAGGTATCCAGTGCTTATCCACTGGTTATCCAGTAGGCATACAATGGGTATCCAATGGGAATCCAGTGGGTATCTAGTGGGTATCCAATGGGTATCCAATGGGTATCCAGTGGGTATCCGGTGGGTATCCGGTGGGTATCCGGTGGGTATCCAGCGGGTATCCAGTGGGTATCCAGTGGTTAACCGGCGGGTATCCAGTGGGTATCCAGTGGGTATCCAGGGGTATCCAGTTGGTATCCAGAGTTGGTATCTACAGGGCACTCAATATATAGTGCCTTTGGGATGGTGCTTTTCACAGCTATTGTAGTATAATGTAAAATGTAATGTAATCTTATTATGTCCTGTACATGCTCTGTAGTTTGTGTAGCATTTGATTAATTTTACGAAGCAAAAAGGCTGTGAGCGGCTAAATTGAAGTCTGTAGAGGAACAATGTTGAGAGAAAACATTAAACTAAATGGACACCACCCCCAAAATAGCCAGCAAAGTTGGACAGCTTCTTAGCCCTATTGGCCGCGCATAAAATGCTTTCCCTGTCTGCCTCTACCAGCATTTTCAAAGCTTCTCAAATGCTTTACTTAAAACTCGCCACACAAGTAATTCAAATTCAGAGGAGTACAATGAGTTAGATGATGAATCAACTTGCATGTTCATTACATGTACATGTATGAGTCACCAATCAACTATCGGTCAGTTAGTGTGATCCAAACTTTACATCATGGAGAATATTATGTTTAGAATAAAGCTGTGCACTGGCAGAATATCCAACATCAAGAAATAGCAGTTTATAGGAAGCATAGCCTGGTGTACAGAGTACAGGTTCATGAATGCACAACTGATCCACACAGTCACTGTGTATGAATGCCACTCAGAGTGAGAGAGCACATCACTATGTGTTCCAAGGCTGAAATTGGTGCTGACTTTTGAAGTTGAAGTTGACAGGGTGCAGTAAGCACTACCACAACAAAGCATGCACAGGTTTAGAACTACATGTAGCAAAGTGTTGAAAAGCTCCGGCCCTCTCATTAACTGCTGAGAAATGCAAGATGATTATTTGGTTCACATGTTGTTTTCAACATTGACTTTACATGTTTCTATTGAAACTAAAAATCAAAATATAATGCAGATTTCCAAAATTAATGTTTCTGTTCCATGTAAAATAGCATATCATTCTGCCTAAAAGGAAGGTCCGGCTAGGATCAATATGTCAGGCCCTCTACAATCTATGTTTGTGTGTTTTGTTTTCGGAAGTTTGCAACATTGTTGTACATAACTTTTAAATTGTATGTATGTACATGTTTCGGTAGTCTTTACTACACCATGTTCCCCTCTATCAACCACTGGCTTCAATTGTTTCTAGATAACTGTTCAGTAAATGGGACACTGCTATTACTATAGGTTGGGGAACAATTTTAATAAATAAAAATAAAAATACAAAATATCGCTTGAGACTTGACTACAGAAACAGATAACATGAACTCTATAACTTGGTAAAATATCTTTCATAGAATATGAATGAGTAAAATGGTAAAGGAAGAGAACAAGTATAAAAAAATAAATATTAGTGATTGGCTCATTCATGTACATAAAAATGGGGAAGAGTATTAGTCAATAAATAAACCAGGGCATAAATAACAGGTTCAATAACAAAACAATTCAACATGCTGAGACTGGTCTTAACGGGACTATACACACACACAACTTCCTGCAATTGACAGGTAGCCTGTACAATAGATCACTGCTCTTATTCAAGGAATCCTTGCTGATAGGAACAAATTGGTATTTCAGATTGTTTTTCCTTAGAATTTCCAAGTACACAGTTCAGTCATGCGTACTGTTAATGTAGTCAATGTCAATAGCAATCTTAAAGAGTTGATGTTACCAAATGGCTGAGTCAATTGTATGGGAAATGGGCTTTAAGTGTTAGTGTGAGTGAGTTCCATGAACATGCATTGGTTAGAGCTAAGTGTGAGTATGTATTAGTGGCTGAAGCATTGCTGCAGAGTATGCTGATGAATGAGTGCAGTAATCATGTGCATCTCATGTGTCATGTTAGGTTGGGCTGGTGGTAGTGTTATTACCTGGGGAATCAACTTCCATACTGCCTAAATCATTATCAGCAATGACCTGTAACTGCAATGACAAACAAATAACAAACAAACAAAAAAAGGTGGCAAAAAGATCACAAGTGGAACGAGATTAAAAAAAAAAAAAGGAGGCAAATTGGTCAAAGAACTGTTTGGTTTGCGTGGAGGTGAGTGACAGTTTAACAGTGGAATGGTAGGGCATGGAGCTAAGCGCAGTGACAACGAGCCAATGTCTAGAGAGGAACTAGCCATTCTGGGAACACAAACAAAACTGATTAACTGACCTTTGATTTTCACATAAGATTCTGAATAACACCGCTGAAAAAAAGAAGAGGTATTATTGAAAATTTAAAAAAAAGATCTTTTCATTAGAGAACAATGTTATTGCTGCCAAGCATCTACCTGACAAGGTATTCCAGTATCATTCTACATAGTTCATAATGTGTACTGTACATATGCATGTTATATGACTCATGCTGTAATACCCATATGCAATCAACTCCAGCTGTTTTCAACATTATGATCAGTAGGATTACAGACTTTATTTCTTAGAATGCACATGTATGTAATGAGACAGATGACAGACAAACCTAGTGCTTAGAATGCACATATCTGCATGTATGTAATAAGACAGGTACACTGAAAGTCTAGAGCTTAGAACGTGCATTATATGTACAACACATGTATGTAATAAGACAGATGACAGACAAACCTAGTGCTTAGAATGCACATGTACATGTACATGTACATGTACAGTGTATGTAATGAGACGGGCAAGTCTAGTGCTTGCAGTTGTGTGCTCACTTGTCTGACCTAAGTGTAATACTGTAGGGGCTGCTTTAAGAACCGGTATGCATAAGTTGC
Organism: Luidia sarsii; assembly: GCA_949987565.1. Taxonomy (NCBI): domain Eukaryota; kingdom Metazoa; phylum Echinodermata; class Asteroidea; order Paxillosida; family Luidiidae; genus Luidia; species Luidia sarsii. The sequence goes on along the minus strand of OX465109.1, from coordinate 15,284,363 downwards.
ACATAATTCTATAAATAAACAAATGGGGAGGAGTAGATTTAACCACTTTGTGCCGGGACCTGTGAATGCTTAGTGCCACTTGTGTTGCTATGTGCCAAGCCCTCCGAATCTGAGCACCACTATTGACCCAGTTCTAAACAAAGACTCTTCTCAGGTTAGAACAAAGCAATCTGTAGCATAAAAAAGACCTGCTTTGACGCAAGTTACCAAATGAATTGCCAAATTAGCAGCAGCGATTGTTCAATTATGGGACTTTTACTATGGATAATTGAGGGTATTCAGGGGATAGACAGCCTGTTAACATGTCCCACTGCCCAATGGTTGCCGGACAGGCAGTGGAATTACATGTACAACCACTATCTTTATCACAATTTGTACACTGTGCTGGGGCCGACCACCTTGAAGTTGAAGATTTGACTGCCTGGAATGGAGGCTAGCCTGTGGTGAAAGATTGTCAGTGCAATTCTACATGTACTTGGACATGCTGTACACAAGAACAGTCATGCTAGACTCCACTGACAATGAACTATGGGCCTTTTTGGGGGGCACATAATCGGTTGATTATTGATTTTTTTCGCAGATACATACTGTTCCCGATTGTTTAGCGAGTTTTGAAAATGGCACATTGCTAAAAACCTGTGGGCCTATACCGTATAGCGATCATGGGCACTGGTAATGGGCCTGGCACGAAGTGGTCAAGTGTCTGAGCTTGCTCATCAACAACATGCAATTTAACAGCAGTACATGCGGGCATTCAATATTCTGTGCAAAATGCAAATGCAATCCGCAAGATGATTTAAGAAATCCACACTAGAAGTTTCAAAACTGCTTTGAAATTCAAGCTTAACCTGATCAAATTAATAACGTTATTATGAAAAGAATAAAATTCTGATAGATGCAAATAAACACCGGTACGTGTAGTGGTAATTTTATGAGAATAGGAAATTGGAATTCCTTTGACATAAAAAATTGTTTCTTTCAGGACATACAAGATGTGCATGCACCGGTACAAATGACAAGCAGCATTGTACGTACCTGTACCGGTACGTGCATTTCAAATTAACAATTGACACTGAAGGTCTTACGATGGTTTGAATTACATGCAATTTTTGAATTTCATCAGAGATAGTGTTTGAAGTACTGTAAAAAAACATAAATGTAGTGTTTCATTAACAAGACCTTGTTCAATGTTTATCAAATAATAAATAAATTTAATATAAGTTGCCTATGTTCATTGTACATGCAGACTATCAGTAAATTGCATGTGCATGTACATCGTGTACATGTGCACCAATAATATTTTATTATAAATGATACAATGTTGACATTCTTGGTTGAATGCTCAATTTTTGGGAACCTAATATTTAATAGCAGCTTTGTGCATGAACATGAAATGTTCAACATATATGACACACATACTGTACCAATGAAAACACAGCATTAAAGCAATCAGAAAAACACTGAACATTACATATGTACATTCTTTTGAAATCAATCAATCTGTAATCCATATACATGTAATTGAAAACAAGCAAAAAGCCTTGTGGAGCAAAGTGGTTTATCTGTCTAGCGGTAATTTCTTAGCAACAGACATTGTGTATTATCTCACTGCACACTGTAGCATCACTTGCCTCCATACCTGTACATGTGCATATCAGTCTAAGGATAATAAATGACCTACCTTCCTCTCGTGTGACATATCATACATATTGGACATCTCTAGAGTGGTGGAGAAATGAACAAGTAGAAATCCACACAAATCACACATGCACTTGCATGTAAGAATGCTCAATACATGTACCTACATGTACATAGAGTACTGTACATGTACATATGTGCATGATGCAGACATGCATTTGTGTATTAACACACTTGGTAATGATGTTGGGAGCATACTGCACATACCAGGCATAGTGTCTGGTCAAAGACTCAATAGATGCTTAGTGTTGGCATTCATTGCAATATGCTTTAACCTTTGCATATAACCTCTACATATTGCTTCACGCAGTGCTCTCACTGAAATGCTGTCAACCAACTCTTTCTTTTCATTATTACTCTTTTTAATATACTAAACATGCACATCCGTAATGAGACACTGGTATCACATCTGCTTATCCTGCTATGACACCAGCAAATTAGATATGTATTAGTAATATCAATATTCTACATGTCACGTCCACTCAGTTTTTCACATGCTGTACATGTACATGTACAATGTGCACGTCTATACATGTACATGTACATGTAGTTAGTTTTTGAGGACACATCATGTGTGGATCTACTAAGTACATGTATTCAAGATACCGTACATTACATGTACATGTACATGTACCTACATGTATACATGTACATGTAATGTGAAAAGAAAATGATGATAAACATGCATGATTTAATTTCAACAAATACCAGTGCATACATGTAGCTGCATATTTCCTTAAAAGCTTGCCGATGCGGGTTGGTTGATCTTCGTCAATATTAATGTACGTGTGTACTGTACACATGTGTACTGCGCCCATGTGTACATGTACTGTACATGTAAAGCAGTGAATGTGATATTACATGTTCTCTACTCAACATGTTATCTACAATTAGGCTTACAGTACTGCACTTCTCAGTAAGTCAAGCTCTACATACATGCACATGTACATGTGTGTACCCGATACTCAATATCAACATGGTACATGTACATGTAATGTACTTTTAAAGTCTCCAGGGAGTCCAGGTTGTTTGCAGTATGTTTCTTTAGCAGGAAAATGTACCAAACAAAACAAGAATGTATTTTTGCCTTTTACTAACATTGTCTCTGTAGTGCAGAGACAATGTGATGAAACAGTATTACACTTCACAAACATTTAATTGAAAGGAATTATACCAGGAATAGTTTTGACACCATCCTTTCTAACACAACCACGCAATATTTTGCAATGCATCCAAGCTGAATTTGACTGAAACTGAGTAACAGCTTGACTGCCAATCACAAATCACTCGGACAACTCTTCAGATATGAAGGTGTCAATGTGTACATGAAGGGTTCAGCCAAAACTGTGGGTTTTTTCAACTGGCCAGTTGGGCTAGAGCTGGATTTCACAAAGCCATAAATAATGAATCATAACTCAACTTACGATGGATAACCCATCGTAAGTTGTGTTGGACCATATGGTTTCTGTGTATTGCTCATCGCCTTGCGATTAATCACAAGTTTAGTTACGATGAGTTTGGTGAAACCGACCCCAGGAGACTTAAATGTCAACTTGCTAACCAAACTGGCCAGCCAATTATCCAACTTACCAGCCAAACTTACCAGCCAAACAGGCCAGCCAAACTGGCCAGCCAAACTGGCCAGCCAAACTGGCCAGCCAAACTGGCCAGCCAAACTGGCCAGCCAAACTGGCCAGCCAAACTGGCCAGCCAAACTGGCCAGCCAAACTGGCCAGCCAAACTGGCCAGCCAAACTGGCCAGCCAAACTGGCCAGCCAAACTGGCCAGCCAAACTGGCCAGCCAATTTTTAAACTTACATGTACACTGTACATGTACAGTGTGTGTGTACCAGCCAAACTTGCCAGCCAAACTGGCCAGCCACTTTTTCAAATTGCCTTGCATGAAGCAGCAGTAGAGAATGAAGAACATTATAAGTGAACTAATTTTCTACATATTTTGTATATGTATTTACTTCATTCTTACATTTTGAATGTAAAATTGGTCTATCCTTTCAAAACCTAAACTACACTACACTTCATGCGCTGGAAAGGTGTGCTCTGACAAAATCGCCCTATACAGGGCTCCAAATATCCACTACACCATCCATGGAAGTCTAGTGATTTCAGCGTCGGTCTAGTGCTGAGTGTGACTGCACTGGACCGGCTCTCTACCGGTAGTGTTTTTTTCTTGCAGCATAAAGAAAATGCAACTCAAATACAATGTTGACTTTGACCTATACAAGTAAACAGCATTTCCCTACCAGTAGGTGGTATTCCTTTCACTGTGTGCAAACTTTGTTAGTTTTTTCTTATTTATGGCACAGGTCTTGTAAAAAATAGTTCAGGTCCAGTAAGAGTCTTCAGTTACTAGACCTCGTCTAGTACATTTTTTATGAAATTTGAGCCCTGCTACATGTACATTATAATTTCTCATTGCTAGAACCCTGATGGCTTCCAACTAGCCAAAAATCTATACAATTTCAACTGTCATCCGGTCACCAATCCTCTCCTTTTTTTTAACCTTAGGCAAAACTGAAGGCCAAATTGTAAATTGGAATGTACATCCACATGTATACAAATGTTCCAGCTGGAACATTTGCCAATGATGCACATTTTGTGCATATTAAAATATTGCATTCTCTGCATACAATACATAAGAATTTACAACTACTTTATAAACATACTGTACTTTAGGTTTATTGAGTGTTAAGGCCTTTTCACATTGTCCAAAATCTCGGGTTGGAACCGAATTAAACCCTGAGACTTTTTCCAATCCTTTTCGCACTTAACCTCTGAGTCAACCGGGTAGAACAACTTAACCGGATCAAAATCAACCCCAGGTCCAAACTGCAATAGGCGGTTTGAATGTTACACAGTTCATGAACCGGTATAAGCCGGTTCACAAAAGGCGTGGTGTGAACGCTGCATCTCTCCAAACAGGTTTGAAAACTTGCCGGCCTGAACCAGGGTGGTTCTGACTTCTGGGTTGGTTTCAACATGGCTCAAAAATGAGACAGTCCTGAAAGTGTGAAAAAGGCCTTTACATCTTTCCCAAACCCACTCAATATACATTGTGTTTCTGTGAAATTTAGAGATAGACTTTACTTCCCATTGAGAAAGGTTCTGCTACAGCAAAAAATATAAAGGCCTTTAAATCATTATGAATCTTAACAGGTACCAGGTACATGTAGGTACTGTATCACTTACAACTAAGATGCTATCTGTGAGTTTATGTCACAATTACATTGTACATAATCTTTGGGTTTCCTTAATTTCTTTTAAAGATAAATTAAAGATTTTCCCTGATCCTTACTGATTCAACCACATAACCCAATTAATTTTCAATTCTACATTGTCCCAAGAAATGGACAGAGGATGTCTTAAACTGATCATTAATTAATTACTTAATCAATATCAGATGACTAGTACTAAAGCGCAAATCATTTTTCATCTTGAAAGTTAAGAGTAAAATCTCCTGTGTGCACCCTTGTCGTATTAATTGTTGCTTTTTAATGGAAATTTTTGGCATGCTTCTTAATTTATGTGCCTTAGGTCATTAAAGTTACATCTTTGCTTATGGTTGGAAAAAATACACGTGTGCTTAATGAGCATATGTGCAATACTCCCAGCTGTTATTAGTTACAAGGGTCTGTATTTGCATCACAGAGGCATACCGGGTATGATTTGACATGTTTAAACATCAGCCAAAGGGTACATTGAATCTTACCGGATGAAATCCCATGGATGCTGTTTCGCCTTCTGAGAACTGCCTTTGCAGACTTTTTCGAGGGGTACGTCTTTCAGGTTCTTTCTGGTAATCCTTCAGTTTTAGGCGTTCCAGTCCAAGTGTTTGGGGGGAATTTCCAGCTACAATGTGGGGAAGAGTGCAAGTATAAAGGTGTAAGAATTGAGTATGGTCAATGACCTCTATGGTGCTAAATTAACTGCACGCATGTCCATTTCAATCATGTGCACCTGTACATATAGAGGTACCCGGTACATGTGACAGAGCAGTGGAGAAAGTTCTACACTGAAGTACCTGGTAACTTTCGTAAGACTAAGGTCTCAATCTACATTGGCCCATTGATATGAGTATAATATATGACATCTGCCATTTAATGAGGCCATGTTTTCATTGATCATCACATTCTCTTCATGTCAGTCTATATTATACAATGCTTGGCCACACAGAGTGAAGATTGGATATGTACATGTGCATGTAGCACTTGCAGTCAGGTATACTCCAGCACCATTCAGCCTGCACATTACATGTACATTCTATGTACAATGTAAGTCTCATAATGCCTAGTTGATCTGCTGCTGTTCATAAGTTTTAATGCTTACGTGTGAGCATGGAGCCTTAACCACTTTGCGCCGGGTGGTTTCAGCGACGATGACCACTCTACGGGGATTTTTGAACAATGCATCATTTTCAAATCTCGCTAAAACAATCGGAACAATATATTTCTGTGAAATAAATCGATAAGGGTATACTATGTGTAAAAGAGAGTAAAACCTGGCACAATTCGGACGTCGTTGTTTTTTGTCAAGAGATTATCCGTTTGAAAAAGGGCCCATTGTGCATCATCAACGCAGCGTAACGGACTAGTGTGTGTGTGTGCATGTACGGTGCTATCAATCCCTGACTGCAGATTCCAGCCTCCACTCCAGGCAGTCAAATCTTAGAGTTGGTCGGCCACAAACGAGCGTACAGATTGCAGTCAAGAATGTGGGTGGAATTCCATTGCCTGACCGACGACCGTTGGGCTGTGTGGCATGCCAACACAACGCAACTTGCGTCAAAAAGGCTCTTTGTACTGATTCGTATTGCTTTGTTCTAAGCTTAAAAGAGTCTTTGTTTAGAATGTGGACAATAGTGGTGCCCGGATTCGGAGGGCCCCGTCGCATAGTCAAGCCAACGGAGCTCCGGATTCGGAGGTCCCGGTGTGAAGTGGTTAAGGTAGTGAACAAGGTTGATCAGTAAGACAAGAGTAAAGCCAAGGGACACACACAAGCAAACTGCCAGCATGTCAACATATTGCCCTCGCTCTCCACAGACTGACAGAATGCCTTCCAATGTTGTCACCATCAGTCACAGCATATTGAAATCGGGGCTTGGTGATATGAAACATGACCACATGCTGAACCTACAGGAGTTTCTCTCATCAGCAGTCTTCCAAGATCCCATGCAGTTATTTCCCTCTGACTATTTCCGGCTCCAAAGACAGATGAAAACTGAGTGCATGCAATCACTGTGAGTCTACGGTATATAGTACATGTACCTGTACGTGGCTGGGGGCTGGTGTACATCACCTTGCCTGGCAGACTGGATGTCTGTGCTGTGGGACCACTGTTCCATCTTCTCTTTATCTGCATATTGAGGGGCCAATTAGTAGCAGTCAAACATTCAAGCATTTGAAACGGAAAAACAACCAAGAAGAAAACACTTGGCAATGCATGGATTGTATCATTCACTTGACAGAAGCCATGTGATTGTATGTATGTACATGTAATGAACATGTCTGAACAACATGTAGGTAATGATACACATGGGTGAATATGAAGTGATTAGCAATGCAAATCTCCTATTTTGTACCAAATTCAAATCCATTTATATTTACAACAGCCCTGATTTACAACACCTACATGTACAGGTTCACTGCTATTTTCACTGCCTTACATACAAATGCAGATTAATTAATCCAAACAGAAGATAATTTTAACAATTGGCAAGGTAAATTTTGACAAGACCGGAACTTAAACCCGAGACCTCTGGAATAATGTACCAGTGCTCTTCCATCTGAGCTATCCAGCCCTTAGATGGTGACCTCCCAAATAGTCAATAAGTCTTTGCCAGGGTGGGGGCGCCACACAGAAAATAATCACACCTTTCATAGAGAGCAAAATATATTCAGTATAAATGTTCAGACAAGAGAATCACTTACAGGCTTATTGGGGTTGGAGGGAAATGTGTAGCGTCTTGACTCAAAAGGACTCTGAGGTGAAGAGGACCCACTGTGACTTCCTGAGCTAGTTACCAGTGGCTTCTTTTCTCCGTCAACTTCCTCCATTTGTTCGTCACTCTCCAGAAAGGGCATCGCAAAGGAACCGAGATCCTAAACCAACAACAAATGTACAGAGATCATACCAACAGATACAATCATGTATGTCCCAGGCAGTGTCACACAAGGCATGCCAAGATTCACAGCACTACATGGTGCGAAACACACATTTATAACTTGTCTGAATTTATTCTAAAATCTACTTCAGCAAGACAGCAAGGAAGCAGACAATGCAAATCAGCCTGGAAACACACCACACACTGTACTGCAGCAAAACATGTACACACTGTACATGTACCGGAACATGTACGTGTTAAAATACATTTTATTGGTATACTGTACAGGTAAATGTACCATGTACTGTAGACCACATGTACATGTACATGTACATGTACCTGTAAGCAATAAGCACAGTACATGTACAGTACATGTATAGCACAAATGTACATGTACAATGTACATGTGTAGATTACATTGTAGCCATTTTAGACAATTACTGTAGTACAGTACGTACATGGGGAGGGTACATGTACATGTACATGCTATTGTGCTCAGCATACAATAAAGAGCACTACATGTATACACGTGTACATGTAAGTCTTTAATTTTTCTACACTTTTGTCAAACAGTGTGATAAAGTATCACTAATTTGTACAGAATACCATTCAAAACTGAACATGTACAGTGTTACCTGTACAGTACATTTTACATCAACAACTGGCCAAATCACATAGTGACATGCTTTAATGAGATTCTACGGTACAATGTATCATAAATTATATGGAAGCTTTCAACCGAACAATCCAAAGCTATGTTGGTTAAACTTAAAAACAAACAAAAGAATAACTGACTAAATATGTTTGAACATATGTTTGAAAAATTTGCAAAGAAAACTTTGACTGGACCGGGACTTGAACCGGAGAACTATGGTTTTGCGTACTAGCGCTCTTCCAATCTTAGCTATCCAGCCCTTAGATGGTGGCCTCCAAATAGTCAACTAGTCTTTGCTGGGATGGGGGCACCAGTCTGAAGCATTCAACCATTAACTGCCATATACGTATGTACTGTATCTCTAGAAATCACACCCCCACTTTCATTCAGATGCAAACAACCAATTGTTGTTGTAAACCTGCATACAGATGTTTGGGGATCACATAAATGCAGCCTTTTCAATGTACATGTGTGTAAGTCAACCAAATAAAGGAAAAACTTACTGGGAATTCCAAAGTTTTTAAAAATGGCAAATAAACTTTGACTGGACCAGGACTTGAACCAAAGACCCTAGAGGATGGTTTTGAGTACCAGCGCTCTTACAATCTGAACTACAGTACAGTAAGTGCATGTATCCATGTTCCGCTACATGTACTTTTCATTATAATACAAGTTCACTAAGTACATTTAAAAAGCAATTATAAACTAGAAAATTGCAGTGTACAGTACCAGTATTTCTGTTTGCATATAAATCAGAACATATCGTGCATATCGTGTCCAAATTTTGATCCATTTTGCATCTCAAGTCAATAGGATTTCTTTTTGTGTTGTGCATGAAAAGACTGCACATGACGTTTGAACCTTTAAAGCTCTGTCACGTGACACACGATGACAAAATCTGTTTCAACTTTCAATAGCTGTGAAAAGACACATCAGAAAAAGGCACTGTCTTGGGCAAATAATAATGTTCAAATGAATGTGAAATTGTGAAAAATTCATGACCTCATTATTATTGATGACATGACATCATAACCTTTTCCCAACTTAGATACGTTGATCATGTGGAACCGACTGTATAATTGTGTCATGATTGCATAAATTTGGCCCTTCAAAGGGCTGTCACATGACCATCTACCGGAAAAATAAAAATACTGTACATCACTACATGCACTGTATTATTATTTCATAAAGGGTTTAGGCCGTTTCCACGCCACATTGATATCTTTTATTCAAAGAGCAAAACAAAAGTTGGCATCACTGTGATTCAAACACCTGCCATCCATGCAAACTGTGAAATGCACACATACACACATTTCGTGCACAAAGTCTATGGGACTTGAAAATAATATTATTCAAAAATTCATTCAAAACAATGCTCAATCAGAGTAAACTTAAATGTTTAAATGTCTGGCAAAATATATGAAACTAACTGCGCAGTAAGTTTGGAGAATACATTTTATATTCACTTCATAATTCAACACTTAGCAAACAATGCAAGGTGATCCTAAACATCAACAGAAGGTGGAGCGTTACCATGGTTATGATACACATGGAAATGCTTTGAAAAGGATACCATAGGTTTAAATACTGTGCATGTACTGTACATAATGTGCAATGCATGAGAACATGAATTGGATAGACTTTGTAGACTTCATGTACACGTACATGTACAGTACTGTACATGTACTGTACCGTTCATGTACATTTGTGTTTGTACAATTGAGCATGTATTGTACATGTACCCGGTATACATGTACATGTACAATGTGAAATTAAAGTTACGTGTACACAATGTACATGTACAGTACATGTACGGTACAGTACATGTGCTGTACACATATAGCACATGTGCATGTATACATAATGTACCGGTACATGTACAGTACATGTGTATATATTGTATGCGTATCCGTTAAATGAACTTCATTTGCAGGTCATTCTTCTCTTGTACATGTACAAATGTACCCTACAGTACTGTACATGTACATGTATACATGTATGTGCAACAAAAAATAACCAAAATGCTAACTGGCATCCTGCACTTTCTGGGACACAATGCTGTTGTCAATACCGGTAACATACGGTACAGGTGTGTACACTGTACTGTACACATGTACATGTACATGTACATGTACCAGTATGTATAATCTTGCAATGGACATGATAGAATGTACGTGTATACTGTACAATGTACACGTACACGTACAAGTATCATTTAAATCCACTGAACTAGCTGTTACAATTAGAGGTCACTTGTTAGAAAATAGTAATTGTAATACACAGGTACACAATGTACATGTACAGGTTGTGTACATGTATTGTACAGTACGTGTACATGTACAGTGCAACTACCGCGGGACATGTATTTGCATTAACTTCTTTCACTGACTGACTTACATGTGCATGTGCCAGATTGATGTGCCTGTACCAATTCCTGCGGAAACCTAGTTGGTCCCTTTCACATAAACACATATAATACAGTGTAGATTGAGGCAGAGCGTTCAGATGAGCTTGTAACATGTCCAGAGTCACCAGTCAGTCAATGTCCAGTATGCCTTCACACTACACACCTGCATGTACATGCAGTCACTACACAATACTTGACATTGGACTATGGCATACAAGGTCAATGTATCAATTTCTTGTTTATGCACAATGCAGACCAAAGTTTAAGCATGGGTAAAAACTCAAAACATGCTTATCTTTAACAACATCTTAAAAACGATCTTAAAAATCAACATTGTAAATTTGTAAAAGGTCACACTTGTTTCAGAAAATTTAAAATAATCAAAAGAAAAAAATCTTTACACTAATCATTGCTAACACCAGCATGTTTGCAAACTACGTGTATGTTTGTCAAAATCTGCAAGAACATTAAAATGTTGATCTAATAAAAAAGTTTCAAGCAATACAGTACTGTATGTATACATGTACAGTACAGTGTACAATGTACAGTAGCTGAGAAGGATTTCAAACAACATACCACTACCAGTATGTGTTTTGATGAGATATATAATTATATGAATGTTGAGAATCATGACTACAGTAAATGCACATGGCACATGCAACGCTGGCACATAACAGTCAGTGCTGTTGGGGTTTGAAGTCAACACATGCATAAACTACATGTACATACGTGTACATTGACAATTGAATCTCCAGGGATCAAACCCCTGTTTTCATTCTGACAATACAAATGTGAATCGGTTGAAAACCTGAATACAGCAGTTTGGTGAACACATGTACATGTACATGTACATTGTACATGTAGACTGATAGCTTTATACATGTATATGTAACTTCATCTTCAAATAAACGAAAAGGAAAACTGAGAAATTCAAAGAATTTTGTGTAACAAAACATTGGTGCATGTACAGTACATGTACATGTATGTAGATGTGATTAGTGCCAAATATACACGTGTACATGTACATACATTGTACAGGTTGTAAATGTATCCCTTCTGCTGCACATGAACCTGGCACACATTGAAAAGTCAGTAATAAAACATTTACAGAACACATTCCACCAGGTAGTGACACAATGCATGTACACAATGCATTATGTACAGTGTGTGTAAGAACCAAACAATTCTTAATGTTTTATTTACTGTACCGGTACATGTACAGGTTGTACATGTATGTATCTAATGGCTTATCTTCATACTCTACCAGTTGAATGTTTACATGTTTATTTTAAAAATTAAACGAAATGAAATGAAATGAAATTGAAGTTTAATTGGAATTCTACCGAGTCACCACTAGCACTGAAGGACTTACGTGAGATTGCACCTGCCACCGGTATTCTATTGTCACACTTGAGAGAGTTCTTTTAACAAAAGAGCGCGCCCCTATATAACCGTGCCCCGGCACATACGCCTCAGGGCATTTTTGTACGTAGAACGTTTGCAGTCAGTCAACGGGAGGGCATCGGTTTACTTTTTCCGTCATTAATGACTTGGGAGGGAACGTAAGTCCTTCAGTGCTAGTGGTGACTCGGTAGAATTCCAATTAAACTTCAATTTCATTTCATTTCATTTCGTTTAATTTTTAAATTCTACCTCGTCACCACATAGCACCTCGGCCTTACGTGAGATGTTTGGAGCAACTCTGAATGCAAACCAAGTAAAGGAAAAAACAATTCGTGTTCCTCAGAATACATGCACATCTCTTTTTTGGAGGGATATTTTATTCAAGCCGTGTGTGAACATTAAAACATAAATTGAAGCGTCGGTCCTTATATGACATTTTCATATTTACGTTTCAGTAGGGATCAAATAACTGAATAATTTGCCTGATACACAGGTGAATTCTATGGCTGATTCTTGCCCAGAACCGCATTAGCAAAAGCGGGATTTTTAATAATAATCTTATTATAGTACTTGGCGAAGGTGGAGCATTTTGACCACCCAGCAGTTTTCATAATTGTATCCAATGACACTCCGTACTTGAAAGCGGTACTACATGCTGCTGATCTGTTACTATGTGCAGTAAATTTTTCAGTATTGATACCAGCTGCTTTCAATGTGCCTTTCATTCAACGGCCTATAGTTTCTGAACCTACGGCCTTGTACGGTTGAACATAACTCAAGACTAATCGCCTCTCAGTACCTCTTACAGGTTTGGTTCTTTGGAGGTATGTTCTCAAAACATTAACAACACAAAGTAAAGCATCATGGGGATATGATGTAAATGAAACATCTACATGAGGCTTGCAAACTTTACTTGTTTTCGTAAGTTTATCAATAACAAATGAAACACCAGTAGCTGTAACATTAGCATAGTCCAAATTGATTAATGCTATGGTTTGACAGCGTTGCCCCGATATTAAGGCAATCAACGTAACCAGTTTCATGGTAAGGTCTTTTGTTGATAGATCTATGTCGGGTCCAAGAGACCGAATGTGATTTAAAACAATAGTCACATCCCACTTTTGTGAGTACCGCGGTGTCGGCGGTCTAAGGTTAAATGCACCTGTTAGCAGTCTTTTGACGAGCGAGTTTGAGCCCATAGTCACGCCCTCTATTGGTAGGGTTACTGCTGATATGGCACTCCGTAGTGTGTTGAGGGTGCTATATTCACTGCCCTTACGAAATTCTGCTGCAAAAAATTCAACTACTGAAGTTACATTTGGTCGAATAGGATCAGTCTTTGTCTGACTACAGAAGTGAAGCCACTTCTGTATTGCTGATCTATAGCATTTCCTGGTGGACGTTCGCCAGGATGCAAGGATAATCTGGGCAGCTTGTCTAGAAATTCCTTGTTCTCGGAATGTTTCTATGATAAGAGGCAGGCCATCAGCCTTAGACGATCCCGTAAGGGATGAGATCTGTCTGAAAATGGAAGGGAAAGCAAATCAGGTTTAGCGGGTGAAATGCAAGGTCTCCGTGTAAGCATTTTCATCATTTTCGGAAACCATGGTTGTGTGTGCCACAAAGGTGCCACAACAATACCCTTTGCTTTGTCGTGCTCAATTTTTGTTAGCACTCTGTCAATAAGGCTAAATGGCGGGAATGCGTAAAAGCATTCATAAGCAGACCAGTCAATAGTGAATGCATCTATGTGCGCACATGATGGGTCTGCTTGCCAAGACACATATGAACTTACTTGGTACGTAGTTCAACCGAGATGCAAATAAATCAACATCAGGCATTTGAAAAGATTGTGTTAGTCGTTGAAAGACACAAGGATCTAATTTCCATTCCAAATCGTCCCTGAAATGTTGGGACGCATAGTCGGCTACAATATTTTCTGAGCCCGGGAGATGCGATACCGTAAGCCAAATGTTACGGCTCATGCATCATGTCCAAATTTCTCTGGACAACTTATTCAGAAGTTCTGATTTTGAACCGCCAAAGTGCTTTAAATAAGCTATTGTTGTGGCATTGTCTGATTTCAAATGAATCACAATTCTGCCATGGCTAGGAAAAAATGATTGCAGAGCAAGGAGGCAAGCTTTAAGCTCAAGATAATTGATATGATGCAAAGCTTCCTGATGGCGGGACCATTGGCCCCCAGTAGTGCGGCCATCGCAATGTGCACCCCAGCCTTCCTTTGAGGCATCAGTTTCGATTACATAATCAGGCATATGTCTATGCATTGGAGCCGTTGAAGACGGCAAGGTTTTTGACCACCAATGTAAGTCAGATGTGGCTTGTTCGGATAGGACCATTTTGGCCTCAAAATTTCCACCATTTTGAGCTAGCAATTTGTTTTTCTCGTTTTCGATTGTATGTCTGTACATTGGGCCATTATGGTACTGCTAACCCGCATGAAACCAATAAGCCAATAATGCTAGCAACATCCCGAATTTTCGGTGTTTCCATGGCAAGAAGACTCCGGATAGCCATACGGGTATTCTCAGCTTTGATGGAAGGAATGGATATGGTCATATTCGCTGTGTTTAGCTTAAACCCGAGGAAAACAATTTCCTGGGAGGTGTTAGGACAGATTTCTGAGCATTAACCGTGAACCCCAGGCTTTGAATAAGGGTTATCCTTGCAAGTATATTGTCAACACATTCTTGGGCCGTTCGCCCTATAAGTAACGAATCATCAATGTAGTCACACGATTCGTGACCCAACTGCCTGAGGGAAGCTATAATGGGTTTCATCACTTTCGTGAAGACCCGAGGAGCACACGCTAGGCCAAACGGCAAGCAATTAAACTCGTATACTTTATCTTGCCAAATAAAGCGCAAGAATTTCCTATGCTCTTTGGCGATTGGAATTGCAAAATACGCATCTTTAGGATCAATGGATGCCATGTAATCATTTGCTCTGATGAGCTGAATTGCATTGCGAATAGTTTCCATTTTAAAATGGTGGTACGCAACAAAAACATTTAAGCCCCGTAAATTTATAATGGGACGAAACGAACCATCTTTTTTAGGTCTGAGAAAAATATTCGACAAGTATTCCCCATCTGAGTGGGTTTTTTGAACAATAGCTCCCTTTTGAAGCATTTTAGCAACTTTGTCTGTTATCATGGAAGATTCATGATCAGAAAAACATATCCCTTGAGGGATACGAGTTTGAACAGGCCATTCGGCAAATTCAATATGGTAATGTTGGACCGTGTCCAGAACCCATTTGTCAGACGTCATCTCACGCCATTTGGCGATGGAGTGTGCAAGTCTACCTGCCACAAACGTTGACACCATAAGATTTTGAGCGATAAAATCACATTTGTGCTCACTCATCGTTGTGTTGCTATGTTCTACTTGGTCACAGCGGGTTGTCGCCCGTATGCGGGTTTTTTCCCCTGCCATGCCTTCGGGCGCGAGGAGTTTAAATAACCCTGCTGCTGTTGACCTGATGGGCGGAACGACTTGGCGTCCCGACTGTAGTTCTGCCTTCCATAACCCCGTTTGGAGTTGGCGAACGACTCCGTACGCTTGCCAAATTGTTGGCTCAGTTTGTTTGTCTCCCGAATGTCTTTGCATTGCTGCGAAAGATAATTCCCAAACAGAAGCCCAGTTACGGGTGTCCGTGCGGAACAAAGACTAGCGAACTGCCGATTCCAATCTGGTTTGATGAATTCACGGCGACGCAAGTTAAGCTCATCTCTTGCGTAACCAATTATAGCTACAGAATCACAGAGCTTTGTCATGAGAGCTTTTTGGTTCTCAGTTGCGTTTCCCATTAAGGATTGCATGCATTGAACAATCGGCACAATGCTTTTTAGCTGTTTTGTCTGTAGATCTAGTTTTAGATTGCAGGGTACACCAGATTTCTGGATTTACACGAGTTTGCTCGAGTTTGTCGATGTTGGATGGCCGTTTAAAACTATTGAGTTTTTCGGTGATCTGTCATCCGATGATTTTCGTTGGAGTACTTTGCTCACCACAGCCGCCAATTGGTCGTCGACCTTCTCCCCCGCGTTTTCACTAGAATAGAACTGTTC
Organism: Luidia sarsii; assembly: GCA_949987565.1. Taxonomy (NCBI): domain Eukaryota; kingdom Metazoa; phylum Echinodermata; class Asteroidea; order Paxillosida; family Luidiidae; genus Luidia; species Luidia sarsii. The sequence goes on along the minus strand of OX465109.1, from coordinate 15,267,988 downwards.
GATGTCGTCGAGCACTCCCCCTGAAGTTCCGTCTTTCTCTTGAAGTAGAAGCTCGATTACCTCGTCAGTGACGATGGATTCGTCGCTCGAGGAGACCGTTTCGTCAGCTTTCTGACGTTTCGCTGGTCTGTTGTCGAGAGCGGACACCACTGTTGACTTCAGTGTCTGCATTGCTTCAGCGATTACTGCCATTTTGTCCTGCACAGCCGCAAATTCTTCTCGAGTGACGACCTCGGTTGTCTTTGTAGCTCTCTTCTTTGGCTTCGCCGAGGAAGATATGGCGCAGGTGGCTTGCCACCAGCGATGGAGCCTGAAGTAGACGGGTCTGGATCCAGTTGTGTCAGGCCTAGCTCGCTGTCGGAAGCGAGCAAATCGAGTAGTGTAGGTTCCGAAGACATCTTGACGATAGATACCGGTCACAAAAATGCACTGAGGCGTATGTGCCGGGGCACGGTTATATAGGGGCGCGCTCTTTTGTTAAAAGAACTCTCTCAAGTGTGACAATAGAATACCGGTGGCAGGTGCAATCTCACGTAAGGCCGAGGTGCTATGTGGTGACGAGGTAGAATTGTCATTTTAAAGGTAGGGTACACCATTTGTGAAGGTCAAAGAATCGCTTCCATATTTTGTCAAACTCAACGTATAGGCCTACACATACATGTAAACATGTACATAAAATAACACACCTGTGTACTGGTCAGGGTACATACATGTACATACATATATGTACATACTGTACCTGGGGATAGGTTTTCGGCACAATCCATCAACCATGTCATGAGAAAAACTGTGAAAACAAATATAAATGCTAACTTTTTTCAGACATCGAGGGCAGTATTTGTACAAGAAAATCTTTGTTCCATTGATCGCTTACTAACATTTCATAAAAAGTCTGATAGTCATTCAATTACAAAATTCCTGATAGGTAATTTCTCAAATTTGGTATGTCTGGAAATCTTCGAAGACAGAGATACATGTACAATGTACATGTACATGTAGAGTAAGTGATGACGGATAAGACATACATGTACCGGTACATGTACATGTACTTAAAGGGAGTCATAGAATGAACCTACGAGTAACCTGCTGGAATCACCCCTTTAAACAGCACAAGTCTGGATCATGTATTGTAGATACTGCACACACTACAATGTAGCTTAATGTAACACGTTACACGTCACAGCAAAATAACTCCACATGAAATGGTTAACGAACACAAAAACTTGCAACATATTGTAAGCACTAAGCACCAGCACTGCAATAGCCCAACTGACTAGTGGGACCTTACCAGACTTTGTGGTTTAGGGCTTTTGTCCTCAACGCTGGGATTTTGCTGACTGTCCTAAAACAAAGTAATGAGTCAAGGTGCAATGTACATGAACATTACATGCAATATATGAATACAGTGCAAATAAAAGGCGTCTCATCAATCCCACGATGCTGATACATAATGTACGTGTAGCCTAACAAATCTGATCAGTGGTAATTTTCAAATAACTCTGTTCTATGCCATTGTGTTTACCTTGAGCAATGTTGGACTGAAAAAATGTGGATTCTGTGGACTGTAACCCGGCTGCACTTAACAAGATGCAACAATGGATGCATTTTGTGGGATTCTGTGGACATTAACCCTGCTATACTCAACAAGATGCAGCAGTGGGTGCATTCTGTGGGATTCTGAGGACCCTAACCCTGGGGCACTCAACACGATGCAACAGTGGATGAATTCTGTGTGATTCTGTAGACCCTAACCCTGCTACACTCAACAAGATGCAATGATGAAATGAATTCTGTGGGATTCTGTAGACCCTAACCCTGCTACACTCAACAAGATGCAATGATGAGATGAATTCTGTGGGATTCTGTGAACCCTAACCCTGCTACACTCAACAAGATGCAACAGTGGGTGCATTCTGTGTGATTCTGTGGACCCTTACCCTGCTGCACTCAACAAGATGCAACAGTGGGTGCATTCTGTGTGATTCTGTGGACCCTTACCCTGCTACACTCAACAAGATGCAACAGTGGGTGTATTCTGTGGGATTATGTGGACCCTAACCCTGCTGCACTCAACAAGATGCAACAGTGGGTGCATTATGTGGGATTCTGTGGACCCTAACCCTGCTACACTCAACAAGATGCAACAGTGGATGCATTCTGTGTGATTCTGTGGACCCTAACCCTGCTACACTCAACAAGATGCAACAGTGAGTGTATTCTGTGGGATTCTGTGGACCCTAACCCTGCTGCACTCAACAAGATGCAGCAGTGGATGCATTCTGTGGGATTCTGTGAACCCTAACCCTGCTACACTCAACAAGATGCAGCAGTGGGTGCATTCTGTGGGATTCTGTGGACCCTAACCCTGCTGCACTCAACAAGATGCAGCAGTGGGTGCATTCTGTGGGATTCTGTGAACCCTAACCCTGCTGCACTCAACAAGATGCAACAGTGGATGCATTATGTGTGATTCTGAGGACACTCCACAAGATGCAACAGTGAGTGTATTCTGTGGGATTCTGTGGACCCTAACCCTGCTGCACTCAACAAGATGCAACAGTGGATGCATTCTGTGGGATTCTGTGAACCCTAACCCTGCTGCACTCAACAAGATGCAGCAGTGGGTGCATTCTGTGGGATTCTGTGGACCCTAACCCTGCTGCACTCAGCAAGATGCAGCAGTGAGTGTATTCTGTGGGATTCTGTGGACCCTATCCCTGCTGCACTCAACAAGATGCAGCAGTGAGTGTATTCTGTGGGATTCTGTGGACCCTAACCCTGCTGCACTCAACAAGATGCAGCAGTGAATGTATTCTGTGGATTCTGTCCACCCCATCCTGGCTACAATTCAAAACAAAATGTAGCAGAGGGTAAATTGTGCCGGGATTCTATTCCTCCTAATGCTAGCATTGTCTTGGTCCTACATGTACACTGTATTTGTCCCCTATTGTCAATGTCTTGTTCCTGTTTTTATATGTAAAATCACCAGTTCTGCATTAGTACACACATTCACATGTAAACACATAATACATGTATTTGGGGGAATCTGCAGTAAATAAATATCTTTGGGCTCAATTAGCAAGAGCATTGATAACTTTTGCTTTTGTTTTAATCTTTCATATTGCACACCCATGCATGAACATGAACATGGGAATGCAGTAAATGTGAGTCAATATACATGGACTGCACATGAAGTTGCACACATGAGTTATGAGTTCCCAATTTCACCAAGCAATGAGATATTGTAGCATCCATCACGTTAATATGGCAACTGTGATGATAAGCAACACATCATACCACACAACACCAGTCATACAGTACTGCGCAATTAGGAGGCAACATCAAAATAAGGAAAATCTAAAAATGTTTCATCAAAGTTCCGTCCTGGGAATCAAATGTGCATAACTTTTGTTTGAAAATTGTTCACAAACTTTCCCAATTTTCTCAGTGTTAACTTCCAAATTCAAAGTACTGTGCTCTGAAGAACCAAATTACATAGTACATGCATGTAATGTACTGTACATGTGTTAACACATGTACAGTATCATTGCTGTAAATATATCAACAGAACTATCAAGGAACAGTGGCAGTGTGTTTCACAGATCCAAATACAACCCACAAACCCTTAGTCTTAGAAAAACAGAGATACCACTTGATCACAGAGGGCGCTTTGCAAAAAAATGCACTGAAATGGGCAGCAAGGAGCAATACAGTACATTACTGTAAGAATGATGATTAGCTTTCACAATATGTGCATGTGGTGGCCCATAGCCTTTCAGCATAACCACTGAATTATGTACACACATCATTGCCTATAAGTAGCAACTCCCTTACTCTACTTTCATGTAGTACAGTAGTCTAGCTCTTGTTTTCGGATAAGAGTTCCTTTTTATTTTTTAAGGGGACTTTTAAAGGGGATCTTTTTAGAGACAAATATAAAATGATAGAAAAGTGAATTTTGGTTATTATCTTCAATCTGCAACCACACACATTGTTCTATTACATTTACAGGTACATCTACATGCTATATATTTATGATGTGCCGTATTTTAGAATGGATTGGTGTACTTATGCAAGGCTCTACAGTCTACACTAACATTGGCTCAAAGGTCTGGGGCAAGTATAGTGTGACAAATATCTTGAACTGAATATGACAAATTCAATCTTGTGTTATCTTTAAGGAAAGTTAAGTACTGTACATGAAGTGTATATATGTGTACTGTTAACTTGGTTTATGCAGTGCACAGGACCTGGACAAAAATGAGTCACAACAAATCTACACGTATGCTTGAATGTCGTAATTATGAGTCTCTTACACTGAGCCATTTACATTGCATTTTGCTTTAAACAGTATCCAACAAGCATGAAAGTGTTAATCTTGCTGATCCCAACACTATCCAACAGTGGATATTGCTGGGTTCAGCAGGGTCTTGCAATGATGGTAATATTGCAGTAACTTTGCATATGATGCCAGCCTCAAGAAAGTCCAAATGTATTGTACAGTGTTGATCCTTACAAAGACTAACACTCAAGTAACAATAAATTGTTAGGCATTTTCTTTTGGGCCTTTTCTCTTGAGCCTTTTCTCTTGGGCCTTTTCTCTTGGGCTTTTTTCTCTTGGGCCTTTTCTCTTGGGCCTTTTCTCTTGGGCCTTTTCTCTTGGGCCTTTTCTCTTGGGCCTTTTCTCTTGGGCCTTTTCTCTTGGGCCTTTTCTCTTGGGCCTTTTCTCTTGGGCCTTTTCTCTTGGGCCTTTTCTCTTGGGCCTTTTCTCTTGGGCCTTTTCTCTTGGGCCTTTTCTCTTGGGACTTTTCTCTTGGGCCTTTTCTCTTGGGCCTTTTCTCTTGGGCCTTTTCTCTTGGGCCTTTTCTCTTGGGCCTTTTCTCTTGGGCCTTTTCTCTTGGGCCTTTTCTCTTGGGACTTTTCTCTTGACTCGTCTTGAGTCTTGGGCCTTTTCTCTTGGGCCTTTTCTCTTGGGCCTTTTCTCTTGGGCATTTCTCTTGGGCCTTTTCTCTTGGGCCTTTTCTCTTGGGCCTTTTCTCTTGGGCCTTTTCTCTTGGGCCTTTTCTCTTGGGCCTTTTCTCTTGGGCCTTTTCTCTTGGGCCTTTTCTCTTGGGCCTTTTCTCTTGGGCCTTTTCTCTTGGGACTTTTCTCTTGGGACTTTTCTCTTGGGACTTTTCTCTTGGGACTTTTCTCTTGGGCCTTTTCTCTTGGGCTTTTCACTTAGGCCTTTTCTCTTGGGCCTTTTCTCTTCGGCCTTTTCTCTTCGGCCCTTTCTCTTCGGCCTTTTCTTTTTACATTTGTTGGACTATCTTCGTTGTGTGGCTGCCCATGCCCCATAACACCAGACCTGACAACCATGCTGAACCCAACAAGATACAACAGGTGTAACTGCAATAAACACTGTTATCCTGCTGACTCCAACAATCCTCAACACAGTTTGTTAGTACTGTACACTGCTGAACCCAACAGAGGACAACAGGCCCCAAAATGTGTTGGCTTCTGTTGGAGTAAGCAGGATTAGTTAAAAAGTGGACTACTGGGTAAGCCAGCAAATGTGCCTCAAATGCCATCTCATTGTATGGATGCAATCACACTGAAATGCAATGTGAGAGCAGGCACTTGCGCAGGCTTTACGTTTATATACAGTACGTGTATGTAGTAATTACATCTACTTGCATCCGATGAAATATATGTACATGTAGAACTTTGTAACTTGTTGCACTAAGAAAGCTTATAATGCATTTTTCCCAAGTGGTTAGTCTGTCCATAGGTTGTTTAGATTGGACTATTGTAATGTACAATATCACACTTTTAACCTACTTTTAACCTAAAGGCTACAATATAGTAAACGCATGACTGTGATCTTGGCAATAGGTTACTGGTTATTATGTTGCTGAATAGTTAGGCCAAAATAATGAGGAAATCAAAGATTCCCATTTTCCTCTCCTAAATATTCAATGATGTTTTTATCGTTAAAATCAACCGTTTCAAAGACTTAAACTTTGTCAATTATTGTGTTTATTACTTAAATATTATGCCAAAGGTCTTTGAGATTCTCGTTAATTAGTGGACTTTGTTTAATCTGTGTAAATCTGTGTAAAGGCAATTTAATTATTTTATAATATCATTGTTATCAAGCACAACACATTCATTTCAAGCATGAAAGTTATTTAGAAAACGTTGAAAATGTGAAACTAATGATTTTACTGGCCAGTGAATCAAAATCTCATAGAAAATGCTTGACATACACCATACATTATTATGCCAAATGTTTGATAATTTCGAAGAGAAACAGGAGGAAATAAATATGGCAGGATATAATGAATTTGGAACAATAAGTGAAATCAAACTGGAGGTACATATACTTCTGGTTATATTAATAATACAAAAGAAATAGAAAAGAAAAGAAAGAATTGTAGATTCAGGAATCCATGCTTAGAAGTATGAACATGACATCCATGCCAACAAGCTTTGTCAGTGGTGGCCTTTGCCTGCAACCAACACACTTACCAAAGGAGACGACATTGCCGTAACCAAAAGTGGCCATCAACTTCTTCCAATGATCCACCTTGATTTTATCCTTGCCTGATTTGTCAGACGGCTATTACATGATGTGAGACTTTGAAGCAGGAAACAGTCACAGTAAAATACAGAGTTAGGCTCATTGAAGAAATCGTAGTTGAGCCAAACTGGACATCTTTTACAATCCCCTTGAAACATGTTAGCATCAGAGGTGGGTTACAACATTATACGTGGCACATAGGCCTACTGTACTAACGGCGCGCTGTAAAACTGTAAGCCTTGCCTAGGCTAGAAATCAGAGGACTTGAAGATGTACAAAGTATGCGGTACATATCATGCGCCAGAAGTGTCATTTAAAATGTATGAATGTGCATGCACGTTTCACGTACATGTACATGCACTACATGTATGTCATGCTTATGAACATGCAGCTATCATGGGGTATGCATGTTGTCCTTGACATTGTGCCTAACAATTTTGTATACTAGATACCAAGAGGCTTTCATAAGTTACCAGGATGTGAACAAATGTCCCAGATTGGACATGTTAAATGCTTCTAGAGTTCCACAGTACTGTGTCCTTATGTTCAGAAATAAGGGCATTGAATTGAAACAGGCATAGGATGAACTAATCGGTCATAATATGATCAGTATCTCACCTTGCTTGGGCTGTCAAACTCAAAGTCCATTTTGTCTGCCATTATCTCTTATGATCTGCTCTTTGGCTTCAAGATAGGCGATCCGTTCAAGTCTTCAATCTTCTTTCTTGAAAGACTTGAACCCTTTATTGAGTACACAAAAATACAAATAGGGTTACAATCGTAAATTTCAACGTGGCAAAAGGTTCTCACTAGACTATTTATAGCAGCAGTGACGAATGCATTGCCTTTTCAACAACAAGCAGCCAAACCTTCAAAGAGAAAGGTTTTGCTAGTAATTAGAATCCAACCATTAGGCCCTCTATTTCTGAGAAAAAGTTTAGGCCTTGGAAGATTCCTAAATAATGTTTGTGAAGTTCGTTTGAAAAACACTTAACACTGCACAAAATAGTGCTTTCAATCATCGCTTAATTAATGACAGGTTATGAGTGGGGTCCAAACATACACATTATAATAAAAAAAATTATATACAAATGTGCACTTTCTGTCAGGGATAAGTTTTGTAAACTGTAGAATTTGAAAAAAATGGAACCACAAACCTAATTAGAGATTAGATACAAGTATTCTCATTGGCAAATGGATTAGAAAGGAGTTTAAAGGCGTAATTTCGACATGCTTTGTGTTCGTATATTTGTGTCACTAACAAAAGTTACACCTTTTGACCTCAGCCATGATGTACATCTGAAAGTAATGTAACAGTATTAATATGGCAGACTATGGCAGACTATGAACAAATACTGAAAACTCCAGTTTTACACTTGTTTTATTGAGGTCTCGGGCTCCACTCCCGGTTCAGTCAGATTTCTTTACCATTTTTCAAAATAATATTGATCAGAAGTTCGTCGTCAGATTTTCCTTTGTTATTTGAAATAATATTGAAGTTAACTTTCCAATGTGCAAGGTAAGTCAACCTTTCAGGACATTATTAGATACCAAGTTCTTGGTCCTGTATGCAATTTATATCAAAGTTTGTAAATATATTAATTATTATAATACGTGTTGCACAGGGGACATTCTCTCCTGATCACTTGTTATCAATTTTGTTATTTGACTAAGAATCTAATTCTATAATCTAAGTGATATACAAAAATGTTGCAAACTCCTTACTGACTAAAATTATCAAAATGCAATTCTCAAAATTTAGTGGGCCTGACGTTTCAATCCTAGCGGAAACTTTCTCTGCCTTTGAGAAAAGGTCCTGCTAGGATTGAAACATCAGGCCCACTAAATTTTGAGATCTATAATCTAAGATTAAAAATGGATGAAATTGAGTATTATTATATGTATTAATATTAATACAATATTGTATCAATTGTTACGACTACACAGCCACCTTCGCTCACACCGAAGACGGGAGTACAACTAAACTTGTACCGGTACTGTAGCAGTCATCATTGATCCCGATTGACAACAAGCAAAAGATTACTAAACTACTACTAGTACTAAAGACTAGTACTAGTACTAGACTACTACTAATAATAATAGTACTACTACTAGTACTAGTAAAGTAGTACTCGTAGTCGTAGTACTAATAATACTATACTGTATCCTCCAATAACCGGTTTTCGACGATATAAGGACTTTTCTTCAAACTGAACAATGTGGACGAAAGTATCACACTAAAAGAGGTCTCAGTCACTTTGTCCACACCACAGACTATTAGAATAACTATAGAGAAGGTTGATCAAGCCTGTCATTTCGGTAAGATTACCCGCTTTTGTTGACGTCCGCGGCGCACCGCGCAGTAAGCACCGTCACCTATTTTCGTCAGTGGTGTTTAGTAAGGTGTCCCAGTGTAGCCAAACGCAAAATAAATTCTTAAATTAACTCAAAATGCCGTGTGGCACTATTAAATTCTTCCCTGTATGTTTTTTTGTGTTCATCTTTGTTTTTGTTTTTCCACACTGCTTCTAACACTTTCCTCAAATCATTCATAATTTATGCTTAAAACGTATTGGTCTTGTTGATGTCTTCTTTTGTGACGTTTAAAAAAAAACTCCACAATCCTCTTTCTCACTGCTTCTTCAGTTATAACCTTTCCAAATTTCACTCAAGAGACACATTTCCTCCTTCTTGGTACTTTCTCTAGCTGCTCTTTTATTTTTTTCATTTTTTTAAAAAGCCTATTGGGCCATGTTACTTTTTGTCTTTAAATAATAATAACAAAAAATATTTTAAAAATTATATAAGCGAGACGCCCTATAGTAGCCTCCATAGTTTTTACCCAGAACGGACTGCCTCAAGTTGCGTGATATATTTTGTTTCTACGGATGTTGGGGTTTGTTATGGTACACTCAGATTTTTTTTAGGACCAACAATAAAGAAAACTGGAGCTTCGAAGCAACTGCCAATTTTGTACCTAGGAAAATAGACCCCTAAAGAGCAACTTTTTGAATAACACGAGTTTGGCCTACTGGAAAAGCCTTAAATTTCCACATTTTCGGTGACGGACAAGAGCAGGAAACCAACTGTAAGATACGAAGTCTGAGATCGTTATACGGAGTTGTTTTCATAGTGCGATGTGAGTTAGAAGGCTAAGCGTCGAAAACGTGTAGCGTCGAAAACGGGGGTTCCCACGATACTAGTAGTACTACTAGTACTACTAGTACTAGTACTAGCTGAAGCCATAGGCATAACACAATGTAGGGGCTTGGTCTAATGTAATACTAACACGTAGGGTACTAGTACAAGTAGTAATACTAGTAAAAAGTAGTATTACTATTAATATACTAACTTAGTAATATTTTAATAATAAGTATTAAAACTATTTTTTTACTACTTTATAATTTATATGGGCCAACTACTTTACTTAGACTTAGCAAATGCATTGGGGATGGGGTTAGTCAAAGAATGACATGTGATTTTTTAAAGAAATATCATATCAATTATGAATTAATATTCATGTTAATTCAATTGTTATTGTATGTGATGGTGTCTTACCTTACAATACTGAATACAATTTGAACTAGTATAAACTATTAGTAAGAAACGGTACACTGTCAGTGTCACTAACGTGTCATTATGGCAGGAATTTTAAAGTTAAGATCACAGTTATGAGTTAAGTCTGGTTGTACCTGTAGACGGTAGTCTATCAATACTAGTTTAAACGTCTAAGTTATCACTAACAAATCACAGAGAAATGTGTTGAGATGCATGCACAGCATAGTGTATACCGTCCGTAGCGTAGTGTAGAGTAGCGATAGTACAATACACTGTGCATCAAAATTAGATGACCCCAGGACTGAGTGAAGGTGCAGGTACGCAAGCGTGTGTAAGCGTAGCGCTTTCTCCTGCCTTGTGTCGTGACAAGGATACAGCAGGAGTAGTGTACGAAGATGCAGTACTTCCGGATTTTGCAGATTCTACTTTCTAAGGTCTATTTGCACGCACAGATGCCCCGGATAATACATTGCATTGTGGGACTTTTCCAAATCGCTTGCCTGGGAATCTGTGGCCATTACGCGTACGAAATTAAGGCTTAGGCTCAGGCTTATGGTATTTTCTCTTACCCAGGCCATAGGCATCTAGAAGCAAGCGTTCACCCCCAGTTTCTTGGTGAATACTCAGTACTTAACAAGCCAACAAACCTAAACATTCGACGATAATCCAAACCTGTATTTCCAGGTTTTGTCATGAGACGAAGCCAGTGAGCCCGAGCCTTTCTCCATGTATTGGTAAAGGGCCTATGCAAATCAATACAATGGCGCCCTCTGTCGAAAAACAAAATGCATGGCAAGAACCTTCATCGTGCACGCGTCATTATAACCATAGACATGGAGGGGTCCCTTCGGGTCTATTTATAACCCTAAGGCGCACCTTTTTTTAACCCCTAATTCTAACCCTAAGGGCGCCCCTTTCTGTGGTATGAGGCATTTCTGTGGTATGATTCCATAGCGTTTAATACAACGGAAATCGAACTACAGAGCGAGACCATGCTATGCCGTAAACTGTTTTTCCACGACGGGACGGTAAAGGCGTGCACGCTGTGTGTGGCGGCCCATGTAATGTACATGTACATGTACAGGTACATGTACATGTATATGTACATGTACAATGTACAGTACATGTACTGTACACGTACATGTACATGTACAAGTAGACACGTGCATGCGCGCTGCCGAAAGGCCGCCATATTCCACAATGAATTTCAGTTGTCATGATTGTATGCCCACTGTACTGACTCAGCACAGTCTCTCTCATGCTTTCGTACAACTTTTTTTCTAATGTAACTCAACAGTAGAAGTGGCCCTTCAAAAGATGACTTCTGATTGGTATACCGATCAGCCTCCTGATTGGTATAAGTCAGAAAAAGACAAAAATATACTTGAAAATGTGCAGCGATCTGCCGCCAGAATAATATTCAACAAACGGACATTTGATTCCAGTACTCCTGAACTTATCGACCTTCACTGGCTTCCCATCACACAACGAATCATGTACAAGGTCCTCATGTTTAAAGCTTACTGGAAACAAGCTCACGATTACATGCCTATAAATTATATGCTCCAAATTAGTCCTCAACAGCGACGACTTCGATCATCCCGCTCAGTGCTTTTTGTTGAGCCCAGAACTCATCGTGCATGTGTCCTTTGCTGGAACGGTAGATCATTCTCTTTATAATGGTCCCAGAACCTGGCAACAACTTCAGGAATAAATCAGGGACACCACCTCACTGCATACATTCAAGACTCTCCTGAAAGCCCATCTTTTTCAGGATACATAGTTTTTACCATCAATAATTCTACTTCATTCCAGTGCCTCCGTCGTCAGCGCCTCATCAGAGCAAAATTTTATTGATTTTGGTGCTTTATAAATTTCTTTGATTGATTGAGTGATCGATTGATTGAAGACTTATGGAAATTGCAATTTAGTCTCATCGATTCCGTATTAAGAACTAGGTTATTTGCCAGTTTTCTGTAAACATTTTCTCGTGGACAACAATATGTCGTACGTATAGTAAAAGACGCCCTTGTAATGTATAAACAACAGTTGTTTATATGAAAATACATTTTCAAGTTCCCCTGCAGGGTGTTGCCATGCCACTAGTGCTCGCCTATTTACCCAGACACGAAGCAAAACTGTACAATGTTGATGGAAAAAATATATAATGTAGTGAGTCCTAAATCAAGCTATATGCTCGAAAAGAGCAATCAACGTTTCATTTGGGCGCGAACAGAATGACGCACGAACAGAAACGGGTGCTATAGGCCTATATAAGTGCGCAATGCGACCACTTTTTGTCGACTCGTGTCTATGATCAGTGTCTTTCACGCCATACGCCTTATTATTATATCAAAAGAACTAACTCGAGAAACGCTGGAAAGTCAAACAATTATCACATCAGCGTCATAAGGCAGAATCCCACCTCGTTGCACCTCGCTTTGATTCACTGTCTCTCGTCACTTCACCGCTTGTGAACATCTCAGCGGGAACCTTTCACCGATACGTTTGGCTGACACAAAACTGAAGACTTGAGCTAAGACAAACTTATCATCAAATTTGTTTGCGAGTGTTGCCGAACACAAAGCTTCTGCTGTGGTTGCCTGCCTTTATGTGTGCGTACAGTCAGCGCTAGCTGGCCAGCCGGACAACGAAGTGTACGAGGATTCCCACTACCAGCTTCGGGATCAGGCAATGCCATGGCAACTGTGCTCGTCCCTTGGCGGTGCTATGGCGATCCCAGACATCCTGGATGAGAACGACTTCATGTGGGAACTTTTCACTGACACAAATCGTTCCCATAAGGACAGGGTAGGCCTATAGGCCAACACCCGGCTCGACGAAAAAGGTGACCAATGTGTACTGCGCACTGCCTGGGCGGAAAACCAACCGTCCTGTCGAGCTGGCACGTCATGCGTGCAAACTTATCGTGGAAAATGGGGAAGATGGGATGACTCCTAATATTGTAGAAAGAACCGCTCAGTTATTGGTGAGTTTCATGTCAGACCTCAGTTGGTCAGTGGCTGCAGTTACTTCAATTTCTAAACACAGGAGAAATAGGCATATACAGCGTGTATACCTCCAAAGGAAACCACTTGTTGCTCGGATCTATTAAAATTCCTTATAATGTATGCAGCAAATTTGGACAAAACAGACAAAATGGACTTAAAAAAAGCCATAGACTAAAATTGGGTAATTATCAAACATGAAACATTTAATCAAAATTGATGAATGTTTGAGTATGCTATATTTCCTGATTTTAATAATTTTTTTATATAATATATACATGATATATTGATATCGATTGGCACGGTAGTTTGGGCACCCATGACAGTAGACATAATTATTATACTATAGCAATTCCGTTTTTGTCTTTTTATTGAACGAAAATATATTTCATTCAGGTTTTAAAAACTGGGCATGTTGTATAGTTGTCATTGATGTGTAAGATAGTACGTCTCTTTGCGGAATCTTATGTCAAACATATTGAAACGGAAGATGAACAATTTAGTAGCTGTTTTCGAAGTGTGTTTATGTCGACATAAAGTTACATCGATGTCTACATAATGTCGACATAACGTTCCGCCGTAAGCCTAGAAAACAATTATATAATGCTCTTTTCTTTAATTGCTTTATTTACAAATGGAAGTTTTCAAAATCTGTTTTATCATTCGTGCTAATGAACCCCATTAGAAATCATCCCTAAATTAAGATTTTTCCCACACAGATTTTGCTGCCCATATAGTTTCAGCAGGTCACATCCCTCTACTCCCGTGGCCAAATAATACATTATTATGACCACATATTGGACATTTTGGCTATTGTATAGTGTGTATACTATATAGGGCCTACATGTTTGTATACGAAGCTTTACTAATATGCATTAAACATGTTGCATGTTAAAGGCAATGACATGTGGAATCCATGAACTATGTTTATGACACAGTTGTTTATGTATAGGAGTTACGGAGTACATTGAATGTCTAAGCTTCGACCTCAAAATTTAGGACAAAAGGATCCACGATTGACTAAGGTCAAAAATAGGAAATAGGCCAAGGGGATTTGATGGAAAAAACATGAACACATCGGGAAAAACAACATACAGGCATTTGGCCTGATGCGGTCCTATCAGGTATATATTTCGTTCAAAGTGCATGATAACAGAACGATTTTAGATGATTTCAAGCAATTAGGCCTACAACCATGTTACCACAATTAATGACATGTTATTACATTCTTAAGGAGTTTCTGGCGGCTTAACAACTATATGTAGTGTAAAATATCGTTCAATGGTTCATGTTTTCGGAGATACTTTTAGATAGATTTAGAAATAGATTATTTCTGAAATCGGTAGATTCGGGCCCTTACTTGTTGCACAATGCGTATCGAAATAAACCAACTAATTCAGCATGGCATTGGATAATGATTGCATACACTCAAGCCTTGTTGAATGAATGTTCAGCGAATTGAATATTTGAGGCAGCCATGTCATCATTAGGGCATTATGTAGCAGTATAATTCAGTATATGTGATTGACATAAAACTAAATGAGATCGGCCTACTGAACAGAGCACACACAGAAAAGCTTACAGGAAAATCAAAAAAATAATGTGGCCACTAACATCTATATCGATGAGATAAACTGTATTATTATTTACAGTATAAATCATTATTATCATTATTAATTGAGATGAATTAGGTAATGTTGGAATAGTGTTGAAAACTATGAGTTACCTTAGCAAGCGTCGACGAGACAGAAATAAACAGCAGACAACAGAGAATGAAAGAAAAAGTAACAGAAGAAACCACCAACAAGACCTACCTGTAGGCCTTAGAATTTTGAGCAGATTATGCACACATATTGTACGTTAGAAAGACTTTATATATCTCTCCATTATCTGTTTTGACGTGATACACGATGACCAAAGTTTTCAAAATAACATTAAATAATATATTGTAATAAAATTGTAGTGTCTGTTCCACAGACATCTTTCACAGTAATCTCCTTGTGGCCTTGAATCTCCTTATGAGAAAGTCTAGCTAGGATCGAAACGCCAGGCCCTCCTAATTGTTGATAGGCCTATTGCCGCCTATATATGCATTTTGGTCATTTTAGTCGGAAAGCAGTTTGCAAAATGTTTGCACATATTCTAAAATTATGTCATACTGTGCATAATAGCAGCGCTTCATACACCGCACCGATGCTGTCCGTCTGATCTGAGTGAGGCGTTGTGGATGAAGCATCTTCGGCCACGTTAGCTCAGCACGTAGCTCACCGTGTGCGCTGAACTTTTGACGGTGAGTTTTTTGCCTGAAGACGCCGTGAGACCAATATCTATCCTGTTTAATTTTGTTCGCCTCGCGTGGATGCAAACTCATCGTGTGCGATGACTTGAGCTACGTGCTAAGCAAAATAAATATCAACTGGCCAATGAAAGCGCACGTTCTGTTCACGTGATGGTTTCCAAAAAGGACGTGTATGCCTATCAATGGCGAAGAGACCCAACTTGAGAAAGACCCAACTCTGATCAAAATACGGACATTCTTTCTGTCTCATCTTTGATACTAATTATAGTATCACAGATCTTTAACAAGTATAGTCCATAAAAAAAATCTTGCAAGGCACAAAGAGAGAAGGGTGGGATTTATCTAAAGGGGTAACAAAATTCAGAGGGTTTTCGGTTATTTAGGGGAATATAGTCAAAAGTTTGAGTTTACTATAACTGGTGCATTGCATGTCTATATTCATTCAGATGATTATAGTTCCATTCGTCATACCAGCGACAACTCCCATGATCGTATTCATCACATGATACTAAAGGTTGAAGCGCACTGCGTGGTGGCAGATCGGGTTCCATTGGTCTCTTACCAAGCATGTAGAAGTTCTTATGATAGTACCTGAAACAGTCAACAAAGGCGAGATCATAATACACTCGGAGTTATTTTATTCAACTAAACAAACTTCACAAGTAAATTTGTAAACCGTCCATCATCTTACTACATGTACTGTATATACCGTATATAATGGTCAGGTGGCTTTTTAAACAGCCACCTGACCGTTTGAGTAAAATGTGTGTCAAATATATTTACCATCTCTGTAGAATGATCTTATGACCGTCAATGACGGGCCTAGCCACGTGCAACGAATAGGGATCGCACACCCCGTTGACATCTTGATTATTCCACGTGATTGCTCGTCCCTTGCGAGGCCGTACACTTATTCCCAACTCTTATACAAAAGAAGGAGAAAGAATTTGTTTCAGAATGACATGCCTATTCATGGTCTGATTGTGTGTTACCCTTATGACGTTATTCGATAAGCCTATACATACAATTTATATCCTACATTAGGATAGATGGGCCCTGCAGTGAAGTGGACCTTGGGGTTGGGGGGTTGGGGGGATTAACACACGGGAGTAGGTCGTGAACTTATGACGAAGCTTTTAAGACATTTTCGAAATCAAATCCAGGGCAGATCACGACCCGGGACGCTGGAAATGTTCACAATTAAAAGAATGTTTTGTTTTAATTCCTGCAAAAACTAAAAACGACGAACGGTGGACCGTTTGGCCAATTTTTCTACATTCGAATCTATTGGAATTTGTTCACTAAAATGGTCCGTCACAAAATGTGACATTGACCAGTACAGTTACAAGGCGAAGGCACATGATTGTGGATGCATTGAATGTTATTGTGTGTAATGACCTGTCTGTGTCATTCACCTGGGAATTCTGTCTGACCTCCTTCTGCTACATCCTGCAAATATACAAGAATGGTTCCCATCCTATCTCGAAGATCCATGTTGCCGATGGTACAGTCTGTATGACTTTTGTATCCTGTTGGGGATAATTAATGTAGCAAACGGAAATTATTCGAAGCAATTTCGTTAATTAGTTTATTCTGATTTGATTATGTTACTCGTGCCCATGGAATCATACGTTTTATTTACTCTAAAATGGTTGTAGAAATGACAATGGGTCTTCACTATTGACTATAGGAGGTTTTAGGCAATCATTGACTGCATTCCACTGAACAAAATCAGAGGTAAAGTTAACAGTTTCTTTCGAATTTGGTTCTTTTATATGGCAGTACCTTTTCCCATTACCAGTCCCAAAACTCATTTTCATTACATTTTTCAGAGTAAAATTCCCGACTTGTATAACTCGTGACACGGACTCAACAAATGGCTCGAACTCCAACCTACCGACTCGGACTTGGATTCTCACTGGATTCAACTTGCGTGAACAAAACCATACTATAAGTGGTCTATGTGGCACTCGTACATGCACGCTAAGATTGACTTGTATATTGACAGTATATGCGCCAGCTAGCGGTGTTCACAGACTCGTTTGGGGGCATTGGGGTAAATGGGTTAATCAAACAGTTTATTCTTAAATAATTACTTGCAGTTAGTGTAGGCCCTATGGTTACTGGTAAATGTATTTCGAGAAAACTGTCAGAAATTGTGAGGTGTGTTTCCAATACAGTATTAAGATTTCAAGGTGGCTCGGACTCGGACTCGATCTCGGACGACTCGAGACTCGGTGACCCAGTCTCGATATTTTGTGACTCGAATATACGCCTGTCATTTCCCCTTTACGCCTAAATATACCACTGTATCTCCTCGCCATCTCAATCCTCGATCCCAATGCCATTTCCCTAAGCTGTCTTCCTATATGATTATGAGTTCTCTATCTCTCATCTTTATTCTGCCTCACCTATTCCAGTTTTATAAGATGTGATTTGGTATTTGCCACCATTTAATGACTTAAATCCCGTTGCTTCATACACTTGACGATCAAATACCGAAGAGAACCTATTTTCCCCTGGGTAGAAGGCTGTGCTGAACGACCAGCCAAGGATGGACTTCAGTTTTCGAGAAAAACTCGAATTGACGCAAGTCGTTCCTGTCCAAGGGATATCAATGTATATAAAACTAATTAACCAAATTGTATACACGTTACTCAAGCAATCTGGTCCATTCCGAATTTTAAGAGAAATTGTAGTTACGTGTTCGGAATTGGTGAAGTGCTCAAGAGTTTACATTGAGCTCTAATGCCCAGCAGGAACATCCCATTAGCACGGGCATGCACTCGAGGAATCGCTGCTCATAACACGAAATGTATAGTTCAGTATTGGGTCTCGGCTGGGTAACTGTAGAAGTTACAGTTTTCAATTACCATTGATTTCGAGAGAAAAAATGGCAAAGAATAATTGACTGGACCGGGAATTGAAACCGAGACCTCTGGTTTAATGTACCAGCGCTCTTACCGTGGCCTTCCCTAATAGTCAACTAATCTTTGCAGGGGTGGGGGCGCCAGTCAGAAGCAATGCAACCATTACCGGTAACTGCGGTATATTTCCAGGGATCACACCCCTGCTTTCATTTAGATGCAAGGCCAATTGTTGCAAACCTGGCTTCAGCAGCCCGGGATCACACAAATTGGATGCAGCTTTTTCAACTTAAGTCCAACAAACAAAGGAAAAACTTTGTTTGGGGTGGGTTTGGTTGTGTTTTTTAAGCCGTGTCATTCCGTGCAGAAAGACAGGAAAATTGATTTCAGAGTTCCAAATGGCATTAGGGGAGTTGATTTGTAAGATTTTAAACAGTATCTTAGACTTCCCTTAATTTGAAGTGTGTGCGGAGACTTTCAAGGTTAGGTCAAACAAATCGATGAAAAACTTACTGGGAACCTTTGAACAAATTGAAAACAAAATGGCAACGAAAACTGTTACTGGAGCTGGAGTTAAACCCGAGACATCAAGTTTTGCTTATCATACCAGGCTGAGCGCTATTACCATCTGAGCTATCCATCCCGTAGATGGCGGCCTTCCTAATAGTCACCTGGTGGGGCGCCAGCCAGAAGTGTTCTACCATGAACTGTCGTATAGCTTCCTTTATTGTTTGATTAGCGTCGGTGAGAATGTACGTGTACTTGTACTTCCACGAAGGATGTCAATACTCAACATGTGTACCGAGCAAATATCACGTGCTGACCATATAGGCATACATGTCGGGCCGGACGGGCAAAGCATCATACTAGCACTCCAAATAGAACGTAAACTATAAATGACAGAGGGACAAAGGATTACCTTCTGTGAAATCTTTACTCGAGACTTTGACGTTACCAATCTTCGAACCTCTGAGATGTTTTCGTAGAGTGTGCACGGAATCAAAGCACAGGATAGGGTCATTGGAATACTGTGATATGTGCCTCAGGTGTACCCTCATCAAAGCATCGCATTCCTCATCAGACAAAAAGTGCTCAAATTTGTAGACACTGAAAAGGACACAGAAATGTATCAATAGAGATCGGAACATTTACATCAATATATGTAGCTTATCAATAGTGTACTCTTTTGAAAGAGACATTTCTTTGAAGATTAGGGCCTTTCCCAAAACCCGGCTTTATCGATTCACTATCCGGCTTTGGCTCAATTTCTTTCATCTATGCACTTAGAAGTAGACATGAAAACGTGGACATTTTTACCTCGATTCTGACGAAGATACCCCGTTTTGAAGAAAAAAATCCTTCCAGGCTTCATCTTAATCAAAGAACGCAAGCATGTCTGGCTTTTGGATAACATAGACGAAGCCCCATCCGGGACCCTAAGCAGGGTTCAGGGATACAGGCCTTTGTGTCTTCGTTTCCACACTACAGTACATGAATACATTGGGTGTGTTGAGCATGGTTTTGTATGGATGGCTTGTTAATAAATAATTATTCTGAGGGTTGATTGTTAAAAAAAAACTTTGGATTTTGACTCGAGCTCAATGACATACGGTATTCATTGTGCATAAGTGATCCAGGAAAATAGGTCCCCGGCCCCTGTTTTGGTTTCCATCGGGGACAAAGGATTTGCAATTTTCTTTTCTTTCATAAATGTTGGCTCACTGTTGAAGGACAGGCCCTTCTCTGCAGCCAGCTTCCACTGTCAACTTTCCGTATAGTTTCCTCATACCTCAATTTCTGCAATGCCCGAGAGTATATAATAATATAAGTAAAACGCCAGACATAGTTTTTTACAGTCACAATTAAAGTACCGTTATATAATGAACTGAGTGCATGAGGATCAGCTGAATTCAACACCAAAGGATGTTATTTCACGCATTCAAATAAGGTAATTGATGTCACAGTGATTCTTCCAACATTTTTAAGGAGTCTAACTATGCTCTTTATGCAGTAATATTAACATAACTCTAATCATAGACTGACCGAGTGGATGCTTGATCTGGCCGCCTCTTGTTGCCGACTATTTCTTCACCTCTGACAGTACGTCCATTTACTCGGATGTCGTGGATTCTCATTTTCTTCAGCAAAGTCTCCTGAAAATATTCCTGTCTGTCGGCACGCTGATCGTGGACGTCCTTACTGTCGACTTTCTGGTTGTCGACATCCTTACTGTCAAGATTCTGACTGTCGACATCTTCATTCTGGTTGTCGACCTCCTTGTTGTCGGCACCCTGGTTGTCGACATCCTTGTCGATATCCTCTTTGTCGACATTTTGGTTGTCGACATTCTGCCTGTCAGTATCCTGGTTGTCGACATTTTGGTTATCGGCACCCTGGTTGTCGACATTCTGCCTGTCGATATCCTGGTTGTCGACATTCTGGTTGTCGGTATCCTGGTTGTCGACATTCTGGTTGTCGACATTCTGGTTGTCGACATTCTGGTTGTTGGTATCAGCTGCTGATTGAGAAGCAACTTGTGTTCCTTCTGTCCTCACTGTATTTGACGCTCTGCTGTTAGGCCTTGCCTTTATTTCAGTTGTTTTTTCGTTTGGTGCGAGTTTCTCTGGATCCTGTTCATTGTACTGATCCGGTACTTCTGTCTCTGGTTTCTCGTTAGTGGGCGGTTCATATTTTGCAAAGAGATAACTGTGGATGAAAGATCCACGTGCCAAAATCAGTCCAATGAAGGCAGCCGTCAGCAGCAGAACTAAAGCTAGCACAACAACTCTGACCCAGTTTGTGAAGTTCGGCGATTCATGCCTGCGATGGCTTGAATCGTGGATGCTTTGCTTACCCGCCAGTTGATCAGAACTTTCTCTGGGCAATCCTTTGGTTGGATTCCGATGACGAACATGCTTTTTAGCCATCTTTAGACACACAACAACCCGTAAAGCACCAGGCGTATTTAAAATCTCCGTGCATTTCATTTACTGCGTACCTTGGTGGTCAGTTTGTTCCTTCATGCAGCGCGAACATTGGATCTTTGTTTGTGATCAAGAGTCAAAGTACACTATACTTATCAGATTGTGCTTGCACAGTGCAGACGGTATAGGGTGTTGCTAATGTTAGTTTCAACACTGGGGGCATGGTGTTTGGTGCGATTTTGGTATTCAAAACATAAATGCAGCGAAAAAGAAGTTGTGGCATTTTGGGTCCAAACACGATGCTTTCATATCCACAACTCAAGGAAGCTTTTTTCGGTACCTGTACCGTTGCCATAAATCTGGGCATTTGACAAACATAGGCCTATTGGGGGAATGCAGCGCAGCGATCTCCCCCTGTCTCTCTGCAGTTCTACAACCAGAACAGGTGCACACTCTTCGCCCTCGCCCCGTATGATTGCACAGTACAAGTCATGTACACAAACACGTTACCACATGAGTGCATGTGTAGGCCTACTGGCAAGTAGTAAAACAATATCGTGCGTTCTATAGAGACAACGGACCACGGCCGTTCCTCCTTAACAACCGATAAAATCGACCTTTGTGGGATTTCCCACCAGAGATCCGATGAAGTTCGATGACTCTTGGGGCTGAAATCAAATATCTTCACTGACGAAAAGTCCACGTCGGACCCCAAGAAAGAGAGAGAAAATATGCGTGTGCGCACGTGCGACTTAACTTAGTATCCTTGACATTGTTGCCATGGAGACAAGCGGTTCAATCGAACACAAAAATAAGAATCATCTCTCAAGAAGTACGGCATCCCAGACCGTAAGATTTCAACATGAGGATTCTATCATGACCATCTATATACAAACTGAATAAATTAGAAGGAATTCTGTGGACAACGATGTTTTCCGATCTTCCCAATGTTGTAACGATTACTCTACTCTGTAGTAAAGCTGTCCGGTGAATCCTGTGTTTTAACAATTCGCATCCCTTTTTTCCTGAGCATTAACCAGGAGTAGCCTACTCTTTCGGGTGAGCAATTTCCTTTATAGAAAGTGAGTTTCCACCGAAACGTTTGGCAGGCCTATATTTTCCTTATTATTATTATTTGCTGTAGGGCCTATGTTCTAATACATTCCCGGGTAAATGCATATTGTTTCGAATGTCTCCGCTCATACTGAATAACTGATTAAAAACGAGGACAACCAGGCTGTTTCCCGTGGCGAAGATCTCATAGCGTGGCCAAAAGAGTTTTGCTACGCAGCGCTATAAGATCTTTGACCCATACGCACCTGTAGATACTGATAGAGGGCGCTCCATCCACGGCCTGCGAAAGGCACGTCTTGTGCATGTGGCAGTCTGGTTCGTATTTGCACTAATGCACGCGCAACACACGTTAATCACTTCATTAATCTTTTAAGGTCTTGAGAATTTCAGAATATGAAAACTTTCAGTTGATATAATCTGCGTTATGGTAAACTTAAATTGAAAATTTGCTGCTCTTGCGTTTCCTTCATGGTTGAGTAATCACATGTACTGTACATGTTGATTGTGTAAGGCACAGACTGTTAATGTACATAATAAGTTGGCACAGTATCTATAATAATGCGTGTGTATTGTCCTATAACATGTACTGTACATGTGCATCTACATGTGTTGGCGCAGTATGTACATGTATAGTGCATGTGCAATGCCCTGTAACATGTACAATGTACATGTACATTATACGTACATGTACATGTATCGTGGGAACCCCCGTTTTCGACGCTACACGTTTTCGACGCTTAGCATTCTAACTCACATCGCACGATGAAAACAACTCCGTATAACGATCTCAGACTTCGTATCTTACAGTTTGTTTCCTGCTCTTGTCCGTCACCGAAAATGTGCAAAGTTAAGGCTTTTCCAGTAGGCCAAACTCGTGTTATTCACAAAGTTGCTCTTTTGGGGTCTATTTTCCTAGGTACAAAATTGGCAGTTGCTTCGAAGCTCCAGTTTTCTTTATTGTTGGTCCTAAAAAAAATCTGAGTGTACCATAATAAACCCCAATATCCGCAGAAAAAAAATATATCACGCAACTTGAGGCAGTCCGTTCTGGGTAAAAACTATGGAGCCTCCTATAGGGCGTCTCGCTTATATATTGTTTTATATATATTTTTTTATTATTATCTAAAGACAAAAAGTAACATGGCCCAATAGGCTTATATAAAAAATGAAAAAAATAAAAGGGCAGCTAGAGAAAGTACCAAGAAGGAGGAAATGGGTCTCTGGAGTGACATTGGGAAAGGTCATAACTGAAGAAGCAGTGAGAAAGAGGATTGTGGTTTTTTTTTTTAAACGTCACTAAAGAAGACATCAACAAGACTAATACGTTTTAAGCATAAATTATGAATGATTTTAGGAAAGTGTAAGAAGCAGTGTGGAAAAACAAAAACAAAGATGAACACAAAAAAACATACAGGGAAGAATTTTACAGTGCCACACAGCATTTTGAGTTATTTTAAGAATTTATTTTGCGTTTGGCTGCACTGGGACACCTTACTAAACACCACTGACGAAAATAGGTGACGATGCTTACTGCGCGGTGCGCCGCGGACGTCAACAAAACCGGATAATCTTACGGAAGTGACAGGCTTGATCAACCTTCTCTATGATTATTCTAATAGTCTGTGGTGTGGAGAAAGTGACTGAGACCTCTTTTAGTGTGATACTTTCGTCCACATTGTTCAGTTTGAAGAAAAGTCCTTATATCGTCGAAAACCGGTTATTGGAGGATACATGTTATGTACAGTACATGCTATGACTGCCTGAGGGATCGGGAGTGCACGGTCGTTAGCGTTGTGGGCGGAAGTAAAACCTCGTCCTGGTCAAGTGTCATATCACACGGCGACTCGACTTCCATACTCCATGGTTCCAGTGACCAGAACCACGTCGTCGTGCATGTCATTGGGTACATTAATCTATCCGTGGCAGTGGTTCGAACAGTTTGTCCAGTTGAAGGCACAGGGCCTGCCCGACGTCCACGATAAGGTAAGGGAAGCTGACCGGTTGAGTGGTTGTACTGCGATTTGTGCTCAGTACTGTCAGTACTGTGTGCATGCACTGTACAGTGAACATGTTGGTGTGGGACATGGCGGCTCAGCAAAGGATTAGCCGCCATCTTATTTCACCGACGCGGAAGTGACGATGCTTTCATGAAGCCATACACTAGTTCAAGTTGATTGTCATTGATGTCAGTATGGTATGTTGGCAACATGATGTGATCAGATTCAGCTTGTCAAAATCTAATGAGTAATGTTCATCAACTGACTGTTAAATCACTAAAAATGCCTTAGCCTAGCTTTACGAATTACGGCTTTAGTTTGGACTTCATTCTAATCTTAGTGAAGTACATTCTAACATTGCAGTACCGGGTATTTAGAATGTTTGTTTACAATTACATTCCCCATGCATCGTATTTGTAAATTGTAGGCATCGTGATTGTGCCTGAATTTGAGAACAAATATCATGGGAGCCCCAGTTTTCGACGCTTGGCCTTCGAACTCACATCGCACGATGAAAACAACTCCGTATAACGATCTCACACTTCGTATCTTCCAGTTTGTTTCCTGCTCTTGTCCATCACCAAAAATGTGGAAAGTTAAGGCTCTCCCGTTAGGCCAAACTCGTGTGATTCAAAAAGTTGCTGTTTTGGGATCTATTTTCCTAGGTACAAAATTGGCAGTTGCTTCGTAGCTCCAGTTTTCTTTATTGTTGTTCCTAAAAAAAATAAACCCCAACATCTGTAGAAAAAAAAAAAATCACGCAACTTGAGGCAGTCCGTTCTGGGTAAAAATTATGGAGGCTCCTAAAGGGCATCTCGCTTATATATTTTTTTAAATTTTCTTTATTATTATTTAATTGGCATAAAGTAACATGGCCTAGTATAGGCTTTCAAAAAATTATAAAAAAATAAAAGGGCAGCTAGAGAAAGTACCAAGAAGGAGGAAATTTGTCTCTTGAGTGACATTTGGAAAGGTCATAACTGAAGAAGCATGAGAAAAAGGATTGTGGAGTTTTTAAACGTCACAGAAGAAGACATCAACCAGAAAAAAAATACAACCCCACCAAAAGGGCAAAGAAAAAAGAATCTGCTTCCATGGCTAAATCACAATTAGCTTGGACCAAGCCGAACAATCACATCCTGCCTCTATGAATTCGAGTCAACTCGTACCCATGCAAACTCGTGCCCAACCAACTCGTACCCGCGCCAACTCGTACCCGCGCCAACTTGTGCCCTCGCCAACTCGTACCCGCGCCAACTCGTACCCGCGCCAACTCGTACCCGCGCCAACTCGTACCCGCGCCAACTCGTACCCGCGCCAACTCGTACCCGCACCAACTCGTGCTCGTGATTAAGTTGGCTATTAAAATTAATAAATTATTTTAAAGTCAAACAATTAAAGGAAAACTGACTGGGAACGTTTTTAATTTTTTTTTAATAGTCAACTATTCTTTGCCGTGGTGGGGGCGCCAGTCAGAAGTATTAACCTAGATCTGTATATCTCCAGGGATCTCGCCCCCGCTTTCATTCGATACGCACAACAATTGGGGGCGAGATCCCTGGAGATATGGGACCGCCACCATCCAAAGGGCTGGATAGCTCAGATGGTAGAGCGCGGGTACGGTAATCCAGAGGTCTCGGGTTCGAGTCCCGGTTCAGTCAAAGTTTTCTTTCAAAAAAATAAATAATTTTGTTTGCTCCTTGGTTGTTAAAAATAATGTGTCCATTTGTTAAAATTTTTTTATTTTGTCCAAGTGAAGACACCTACGGTAATTTTTGTTAATACCCATTTTAATTGCAACCTGACAATCTAATCTCTCTTAGATGTGTGGTGGCCCTGAAAAGGGCCGGTTGAATTTGTAGAACTGGTAGAGGCACGTACATTTTGTTAAATTGTTTCGCTAAAATTACCACTAATTTACCTCATTCACATGCAGAATTTAACATTATGCACAAAGCAGAAATCCATCATTTTCACAAACCAACAACACAGCGATACAAATTACTCAACCGAAAATTTCCCCACATTGGATCCCCTATAATAATAACTGGACACTTCACAAAGGTTAGTTAAAATTCAAGTCAACTCGTTCTCCGTGCATTATTTTATGCGAGCACAAGTTGGCTCGGGTACGAGTTGGTGCGGGCACGAGTTGGTGCGGGTACGAGTTGGCGCGGGTACGAGTTGACCAAAATGGGCACGAGTCGGTCAGAGTACGAGTCGGTTTGGGTACGAGTTTACCTGTTCCCGCCTCGATGTATCTCCTGATGTGGAAATTGACAAGGATGAGAAATGCTGCCTGTGTCACTCATATAGCGCCCTACCGTATGGTTTACTTGAATATATCCAAATTCAAAAAAGTTAAATGAACTTCTTTTCACATTTTAAGAAAATTATTCTTAATTTGAATTATTCATTATGGTGATTAAATTTATTTCTTTATTATTATGAGGACAGTTTTGATGATTTGGAAAAGGATGGGAAAGGAGAGGGTAGCATGAAGGGAAGGAGTTAATAGGTGATAACAAAAAGTAAATCCAACTTCCCCATCAAAGTGGCTCAGGGCAATGGGACAAAATTAATGCAAACCAATAAGTTTTAAGCATAAATTATGAATGTTTTGTGGAAAGTGTTAGAAGCATTGTCGAAAAAAACCCCGAAAGGTTCAACAAAACCATACAGGGAAGAATTTTACAGTGCCACACAGCATTTGAGTTATTTTAAGAATTTATTTTGCGTTTGGCTGCACTGGGACACCTTATTAAACACCACCGTTGAAAATAGGTGACGATGCTTACTGCGCGGTGCGCCATGGACATCAACAAAACCGGGTAATCTTACAGAAGAGACAGGCTTGATCAACATTCTACATGATTATTCTAATAGTCTGTGGTGTGGAGAAAGTGACTGAGACCTCTTTTAGTCTGAGACTTTCGTTCACATTGGTCAGCTTGAAGAAAAGGCCTTATATCGTCGAAAATCGGTAACTGGAGGATACCGGTACATGTTATGATGTACAGTGTACATGTACATGTACATCATTATGCTAATTGTGTACAATGTAGGCCTATCCATCCATTTAGTCTAAGCATAGAGGAAGGAAAGGTCGTAGTCACTCATACATGTCATAACATTAACAAGGCATAAGCTGTACTGTACTGCTCTGTAAAGTTCCGTAAGTACTTGAGTAACTACAGTAGTCCCACTTACTGGACCGCTAGGAGCTCCTCTGAAACGATTTGTGTGTTGATCTGTCGCACTAGCGTCCCACCGCGTTCAAACATTCTCAACAGATGGCCTTAAAAGTGCCTGAAATTGCGTCAAAAGAAAAAGTAAAAGCACCTGCCGGATTCTACATACATGTATGTCCAGACGAACAAGTGGTATTTCAGCGGTACTTACGATTCATTTTTGGATTGCAATTCCGACAAAATATCTCCTACATGTATGTCGGCATCGGACATGTTGAGTTATTCAAAATGCAGTATGTTTGTACACCGTGTACACTATGTACATCATGCGCTTCAGCAATGAGCCCACATACAAACCATATTACACGAAGACTGGGTACTAGACGTTGAGAATGTCTGTTTTACTATATTAGACGCGTTGTGACGCTAGTGCGACAGATAAACACACAAATCGTTTCAGAGGAGCTCCTAGCGGCCCAGTGTATGCATTATTATTACCCAGCCCAGTAGGCCTACTGTACATGTACAATTACTGTACAGTGTACATGTACGCGCGTACAGTACATGTACATGTACATTTACATGTTAATGTCTATGAAAACCTTGACGGACAGACTGAGTCACAAATAATGGTGGTGGTGGTGAATATTGTACACATGTGCATACTGTAGGCCTATGTTTTACTGTACATGTGTATGTATGCAGGCTGCAGTACCGTTCATGTGCCTGTTCATGTACATGTACATTGTAGGCCCTATATATTCCAACTGCCCACTTCCTCATTTTATGGAATTGCAGGACAGAACAGTTGGACATACATGTACCTAACTGTCTTTGACATTTGTACGGCGTAAATATCATGGGTGATGCACATGATTGAGAGTTACTATATAGTATCAAATGGGTACATGTACACTGTAGTTATGCAGGCAGGTACAGGTACTTGATGGTAATGATACACATATGTACAGTACATGTTCAGGTTTGTTGTACATGTACATGCCCTTTTAATAACAAAACATCAGTTATAACACTGTAGGAGGAAGTATTTGGTGCATTCCCACCAGCACAAAACATCGCCAATTCGTCATCCAATTTGTTTCAGTGTGTGAATGCTGAAATCTCAAAAACACTTGCGATTCGAATCATGATCTTCTTGCTATTTTTTAGAAACATCGCAAGTATTTACCTGGCGCTGTGTAAGAATGCTGTTGAAAAGAGAAAATTGATAAGTGACATCCCACAATTCAGTGCAGTAGTGCACAAAGATGAACATTTACAGGTACAGTGTAGCATCACCTCAGCCAGCTGTTTATTTCCACATGGCTGTGTGCAAACTGCACATTGTATTCTAGAACAAACCAAGCACGTGCAGTCTAAAAAAGTGCATCTGACTTGGTCACATTCTGGACTGCACAGTTCAGCCTGCAATGTAAAAAGATTTTTGAATCATGAATTCGCGATCTACTTTTTGAGGCTTTGTTAGATTTCTAACTTTTATTTAATTCTCAATCCCAAATTAGTAACAGGAACAAAGACAAAGACAGAGAACAAGGGAAAAGAAGGAAAAAAATTAAACCACCAACTGGCAACAGAGCACTGGATGTAGCTTAAACTCTTCAGCCCAGGTTCACAAAGTTCAGCACGGCTCTAGGCTGTCCATCAGGAAACCATGATAGCAAAAGCAGCCGACTTACAGTACATGTACATGTACAAGGAAAAACGAGAAATCTTGCGGAGCAATTTGGAGTCAGACTGCTTGTTCTCTCGTCTCATGGCACTCTCGGAGAAGATTGACTGCATGCGATGCATCACAACGTTCCAACTACATGTATTGTACATACGTGTACATGTACAGTGTATGCATAATGTACATGTACATGTACATGTACATTCTGGTAGCCCCATTGTTTAGATACTACTGTATACCGGTATGTACATGTACATGGACATGGACAGTTTCTACTCAAAATCATTACTGGTATCCAAAATGGAATATAGGCCTAGTCCTTCATTTCACATAACAACTAAATTGACGTACACATGTACATGTACATGTAGGTCCCACCCACAAGGTATACTGTGTATAATTGTTCAATGCTTGAACAAATTGTTGTGGTCCAATTACAGGAGTTGCAAGACCAGATGGGCTAGGCTTTTCTCAAGTTGGTATTTTAGGCTTTTCTCAAGTTGGTATTTGTCATTTGCCTGACAGTTCCCCATACAACGATAGGGGAGAGGAAGATGAATACCAACTTCCAGGCCTGATCCTAAGCAGTAATGACCTTGACTGGGACCTGTTGACTGATGTTGTGTATGATGTTGTGTATGACAGGAAGAAGGTGACCCCAAACCAGGCTTTTAGTCTATGTGCAACATTGGTGGTAACTAAAGATGCAGGACACTCAATTTCAGGAAGTTGTACTTTTCCAATTAAACCCCCTGTGCTCAAGCCTCAATGATGAAACTACATGTACATGTACCCAGCAGGCCAGTACCCACTACCCAGGACTAATTCGTGTTGAACGGCAACACACATGCACAATGCATGTACGCAGCATGTATAATACTGTATGCATGACCCTCAATGTTACCAGGCAAGACCAATGAAGCAGTGATGGAGATTGGAGACCAATTTTTTTTTACTGATGTACATGTAGAGTATTTCAATGGCATTTTGGCTGAATATTTACTTTATAGAATTGTGTGGATGATGCCCATCATGGGAGACATCAGCTCACGCTGAATAGGCATCCTTTGTCACACAATGTAAATATAAAATGTAGTACCGGTATGTGTAATGCATTAAAACCAGTCCCAGTATAAGCACAGTAGATCTTTCTCAAAGTGAAACTACATTTAAGATCTACGTACAAATGTACATGTACTATAACAGGAATGGGGTGACAGCTAAGAAAAACTCACTTGTACAATGGCTGACAATATACAGTACATGTACGTGTCCGTGTGCAATATACATGTACATGTACATGTACATGTACACATATATTACTACATGTACAGTGTACATAGTACATGTATCTTCACTCTTCAGTTATGCATTGTGTAACTTAAGGCCTTTTCACACTATGAAAAATCTCCATGTTGAACACGGGTCGGACCCGTGTTGAAATGACTGACCTTTTCACACTACAACATTTCAACACGGGTCGGACCCGGGAGGTGGGAGGTGGGTTGAGAGCTCTCGACCCGTGTTGAAAATTTTAACACGTGTTGAATGCCGTAGTGTGAACGTCTCCGGGTTGAGTTTGATCTGTGTTGGGAGACGGCCGAGTGCGCATGCGTGGCAGCGCCACATGCACACTGTAGATGCCAGATTGTGTTGTTGCATGCACGGACGTATATAAATGTGGCGTATTAAACCCCACATGCACAGGCAGCGCTGCCTTGAGTTCAGTACAGGCACAAGAAATATAGACAACTTCTCTGGCTGTAGGCACATAATTTCCTTGTCTTGAAGCAATATCCCTGTCATCGGAATGGAAAAGGGTGTCTTTTACAATCATATATATATAAGAAGTTCTCGCAGGGTGAGATCGGCAAAAAAAACGGGTACCTAACAAAGTCGTCAGCAATGTACTGTACTACGATGTCAACTTCACGTGCGTGCATGTGGCGGCAGAATATACGAAAAGTCATTCGATTTTACTAAGGAGTAAGGGAGAAAGACCACTATACAAATTATAAAACTATTGTACTCGCTTATTTTCGCGATGCAATGGCTATTGTTTATTAGTTGCCACTGTTTGATTAAAGAAAATTACAACGTTGATTTATAAGTACAATAGTTTTATAATTTGTATAGTGGTCTTTTAAACCTCCTTTACTCCTTAGTAAAATCGAATGACTTCTCGTATTTTCTGCTGCCACATGCACGCACGTGAAGTTGACATCGTAGTACAGTGCATCGCTGACGACTTTGTTAGGGACCCGTTTTTTTTGCCGATCTCACCTTGCGAGAGCTTCATATACATGTACATGATTGTAAAAGACACCTTTTTCCATTCCGATAATGACAGGGACAAGACAAGGAAATTATTTGCCTACAGCCAGAGAAGTTGTCATGTTTCTTGTGCCTGTACTGAACTCGAGGCAGCGCTGCCTGTGCATGTGGGGTTTAATACCCCATGCAACCACGGACGTATAAATTATACACTGTACGTCCGGCCGGCGGCCGTGCATGCAACAACAAAATCTGGTATGTTTGTTCGTTGCACAGTACAATATCTACAGTGTGGCGCTGCCACGCATGCGCACTCGGCCGTCTCCCAACACGGGTCGAACTCAACCCGGAGACTTTCACACTACGGCTTTCAACACGCGTTGAAATTTTCAACACGGGTCGAGAGCTCTCAACCCACCTCCCGAGCAGGGTTGGTTTCAACACGGGTCGAGCGCTCTACACGGGTCAGACCCGTGTTGAAATATTGTAGTGTGAAAAGGTCAGTCATTTCAACACGGGTCCGACCCGTGTTGAACACGGAGATTTTGCATAGTGTAAAAAGGCCTAAAGGCAATTTGTTGTCTGTAGAATTAGCAAGGAGAGTGTTTCATATTTCACGAAACACGGGAAACCTTGATACATGTACAGTACATATACAATGTACAATGTACATTTACAGGTACAGTGTAGTTGCTGTAAACACCATGCTAGAGGAAGCATTCCTTCCTCCCATAGACCTGCATGCATACATATATACATGTATGATAAGATCAATTGTCACAACGTACATGTACAAGTTCTCTTGACTAGAAATCAATACTTGTTGTTATTGGTCACTAACTTGAGGTTGCGTTATGGTGCCATAGGGCACATGCACGGACAGTACTGTACATTCACACAAGCTGCTAACTTCACTCGTGCCCATACACTCCAGTTTAAAGACACAAACAGTCAAACATACAGTACTGCCTACTCATACTCAGTACTCACTACCTTCTCAGGCTAACTCCCGCTGTGATTTTTTAGCAGTGAAGTTACATGTAGCAGCTCATGTGAACATACCCTTAAAGTGGTGTACCTGTACATGTTTATGTGTAAACTGTATTCAGGGTTCAGATTTAGCTGTTAGCCATTTGACCAAAATGACAATTGAATTTGTCTTTGGTGCTAAGTTGGGCCAATTGAAGACCATCCCCAACTGACTGGCCTAGCCAGTTGAAGACATTCCCCATTCCCCAACTGACTGGCCTAGCCAGTTGAAGACATTCCCCAACTGACTGGCCTGGCCAATTGAAGACTATCCCCAACTGACTGGCCTGGCCAGTTGAAGACCATTCCCAACTGACCGGCCTAGCCAGTTGAAGACATTCCCCAACTGACTGGCCTGGCCAGTTGAAGACATTCCCCAACTGACTGGCCTGGCCAAATTGAAGACTATCCCCAACTGACTGGCCTGGCCAGTTGAAGACCATTCCCAACTGACCGGCCTAGCCAGTTGAAGACATTACCCAACTGACTGGCCTGGCCAGTTGAAGACATTCCCCAACTGACTGGCCTGGCCAATTGAAGACCATCCCCAACTGACTGGCCTGGCCAGTTGAAGACCATCCCCAACTGACTGGCCTGGCCAGTTGAAGACCATCCCCAACTGACTGGCCTGGCCAGTTGAAGACTATCCCCAACTGACTGGCCTGGCCAGTTGAAGACCATTTCCAACTGACTGGCCTGGCCAGTTGAAGACCATTCCCAACTGACTGGCCTGGCCAGTTGAATACCATCCCCAACTGACTGGCCTAGCCAGTTGAAGACCATCCCCAACTGACTGGCATGGCCAGTTGAAGACATTCCCCAACTGACTGGCCTGGCCAATTGAAGACCATCCCCAACTGACTGGCCTGGCCAGTTGAAGACCATCCCCAACTGACTGGCCTGGCCAGTTGAAGACCATTCCCAACTGACTGGCCTGGCCAGTTGAAGACCATTCCCAACTGACTGGCCTGGCCAATTGAAGACCATTCCCAACTGACTGTCCTGGCCAGTTGAAGACCATTCCCAACTGACTGGCCTGGCCAGTTGAAGACCATCCCAACTGACTGGCCTGGCCAGTTGAAAACCATCCCCAACTGACTGGCCTGGCCAGTTGAAGACATTCCCCAACTGACTGGCCTGGCCAATTGAAGACCATCCCCAACTGACTGGCCTGGCCAGTTGAAGACCATCCCCAACTGACTGGCCTGGCCAGTTGAAGACCATTCCCAACTGACTGGCCTGGCCAGTTGAAGACCATTCCCAACTGACTGGCCTGGCCAATTGAAGACCATTCCCAACTGACTGGCCTGGCCAGTTGAAGACCATTCCCAACTGACTGGCCTGGCCAGTTGAAGACCATTCCCAACTGACTGGCCTGGCCAGTTGAAGACCATTCCCAACTGACTGGCCTGGCCAATTGAAGACCATTCCCAACTGACTGGCCTGGCCAGTTGAAGACCATTCCCAACTGACTGGCCTGGCCAGTTGAAGACCATCCCAACTGACTGGCCTGGCCAGTTGAAGACCATCCCCAACTGACTGGCCTGGCCAGTTGAAGACTATCCCCAACTGACTGGCCTAACCAGTTGAAGACCATTCCCAACTGACTGGCCTGGCCAGTTGAAGACCATTCCCAACTGACTGGCCTGGCCAGTTGAAGACTATCCCCAACTGACTGGCCTAACCAGTTGAAGACCATTCCCAACTGACTGGCCTGGCCAGTTGAAGACCATTCCCAACTGACTGGCCTGGCCAGTTGAAGACCATCCCCAACTGACTGGCCTGGCCAGTTGAAGACCATCCCCAACTGACTGGCCTGGCCAGTTGAAGACTATCCCCAACTGACTGGCCTGGCCTGTTGAAGACCATTCCCAACTGACTGGCCTGGCCAGTAGAAGACCATTCCCAACTGACTGGCCTGGCCAGTTGAAGACCATCCCCAACTGACTGGCCTAGCCAGTTGAAGACCATCCCCAACTGACTAGCCTGGCCAATTGAAGACCAGCAGTATAAAATACATGTAGATACATTTTGGTCTAAATGTTACATGTACATGTATATGTAGTTGTAAGTCACACCATTGAATGTATCCATAGCACCAACCTTGTGTAAGGAAACCTGTATTATTTCAAGGGTCAGTGCAGATAAACAATACACTTGTTGCTATTGGTAACTCAACCAGTCTACAATTGTATACATGTACATGTACATTGCTGGTGGGGGTAGCCTGTACAATGTACAATGTAACAAGCCTTAAGAGTATCAAAGTGGCTCATTGGCTCAAATGCATTGACATGCATAATTGCATATAGGCCCCCTTATACCATTACTCAAAGTTAATACAAAAACTGTTGGAAACTGCTCACTGACTAAAATGACCCGCAATACACATACATGTATCTCAAAAGTTAGAGGGCCTGACGTTTCAATCCTTGCAGGACCTTTCTCAAAGGCAAAGTTACAAGGACATACATGTAATGTATACAGACAGTCAGGGGAAGGAAAGCCCTGACATGACAGAGGAAGAACAAAAGGGGAGGGAGTCCAATACTTGAAATGCCATACGCTGATACTTTACATGATTTACAACCCCCAACCTGACAGAATCCAACAGTGTCACTCTGGGCCATTGGCACTGAATCCAACAAAATCCAACAGTGTCTCCCTGGGCCATTGGGGTGGTACTAATACTGAATCCAACAAAATCCAACAGGTCAAGAATCTAGCACGACCTGAATTATCTTTGGTTCGATATTTGAAAAACCCAATATGGAGTCATATCGATGGTGCCTAATGTAATTCAATATGGTTTTGCCCTTGCTCAACGTGATAAACACTGAGTGCTCAGTGCTTTGCCCAGTGCCTGATCAAAAACACTGAGCACTCGGTGTTTATCACGTCGAGCAAGGGCAAAACCTCATTGAATTACATTCTCCTCTTTTTGTACATGTACATTTGTACATGTATCTATGGTGCCTAATGTGTAGGTCACAGTGACTCTGTTATCGTACAGTATGTAAAATATGTATTGGCCTACATGTACTTGTGTACACAAACCAGCCCAAGCTTTTAGGCAGCCAGCCGTGCAGCCGTGATAAGCACGGCCAAATAAAAACAAACACGGCCTAATTTTAGCGTCACGCCTTACACTTTTAAGCACAAGCCGTGCAGATGTATACCTTGAGAAAAATAATTATGTATCACTGATAAAAGTGATAAAATACCTTTACAGTAATATTAGCGTGTGTGTAATGTAAACATAGAACCAGCACAAGCAGAGAGTCGATAAAATAATCTGTTACGATCCTCCATCCCATTCACGATCAAATCACGATCCCATTCACGAACGCACAGCAGAGCACGCACTGGAAGCACAATACCTGCTGTGAAAAGTTGAGTTGTGTCATGTTACACTGCAGCGCGTAGGCTGGTTTGGGCCCTACTGGTCCTGTAGTATCGCTATAGCTTCACCTAGAGGCGGAAACCACACCTAGGCTTGCCAACCTCGCTAACATCGCGAAGGTAAATCGTTCATAACGAAAATGCGCTACTTTCATCGTTTGTCTCCGAATGTTGTTTCCACGTAATTCAACATTATTCTTTTCGTCATTAATTTGATAGAAAGAAGAGATTCCAGGCTTCAATTTAAGAGTAAAATCGACAGATTTGGACGATGTTTACAGGGTGTGCTCGGCGGTCGAAAAATGCGAGTTTGACTTTTTTCTCCGCCGTTTTGGCTCGATCTACCGCGGCGCCGCGCGCACGGAGCGATTTTGCAAAAATAATATATTCTTTACAACTTTCGATATCTCAACAAATAAATGACAAATCCTTCTAAAAATTTCTACAATTCTAGTAAATACATTTTTTATGCGGAGTGCGTACTTCGGTTGACCGCGAAACTCGAAACATCGCTGGTACAAATGTAATAAACATTAGTTTATAGTTATAAACAACTGTAAGGACTGGTAGAAGTCTACTGATCATTGTGCACTTGCTGAGTGCACACTGGATCGGACAGCGGTCTCGCACCACGATAAACATCAGCCTCAACGTAAACGTACATGTAGGCCTATGCGTGCGCAAATCACGGGGACGAGTACGATCCCAAAAGCCGTTTTTAGAGCAGATGTGTGCGGCAAATGCCTTAAATTTCGGACACAAAACGTTTGTTTTTTCAACTCATGTGAAAAAGAAAAAACAAAGGGGATTAAAATTTCACAGTTTTTGAAAAATCAAAACCGAAAAACCGTCTCCAAGGCAAAACATAAAAAAGGAAAAACCCTAGTTCTGACAGTTCGGGAATGACAAACGGCAACTGCATAGTGGTGGGAAGATTTTGTGCACAAAATATTGGAAACCAAGGACGATGTTCCTCCTTGGATCTCCTGTCTTTCCACGTCAAGTTAAATATTCGTCATATAATTATTTTATTTCAACAATGTTGTACATGATTATAATTCCAAATAACTATCTTGGCACATTCATACAATCGAATTCTGCAATCGAATAATTATACGAATTCGGTAAACAATATACAATGATAAATCAAATATTCGATTATTCGGCACCCCTAAATGGACCATCTCTGCGTTATGCAATAGGCAATGGATCACGGGTTTCTACATGTACATTTTAAAAGTTCATGTACACGGCCTGCGTTTTTTCATACACACCCTGTTCCTCCAATCCTGCCTAAAAGCCTGAACCAGCCTCAGATAATTCTTCTTCCTTGTTGATTGTAACTCTCATGTAATTAATTTAAAAACCTTTGCCAAGGAGGATGTTTCCTTATAAATGAAAATGTTTAGCATGAAAATAATATTTCAACCTTGTTAATCTACATGTATCATTCAAATGCATGAAAGCATGTACATGTGCAATGTACACGAACATGACTGTACACCGTACCTTTTGGTAATTGATAATATAATGTGAATTGCATTGTGATTGTACAGTACATTTGCATACATGTATGCTCATACCACTCTTTATCCTTTCCTACACGTGTACATACACTGTACGTGTACATTGTACATTGTACTGGTACACATGTGTACATGTATACAGAGCATATCCTCTATATCTGCCTGTACACCACAAACATGTATGTATCTACATAGCGGGTCTATGTGTACATGTAAATGTACCAGATCAATATTGATTTCTATGTTTGCTTGTTTATTCACATTTGCAGATAAACAGTACAGTATGTGCACAGTACATACAATGTAAAGAGCAGATTGGAATTTGTCTATGATGACACGCCGAAGGACATGAATGTTCAAGACAACCTTGCAAGACAAGACATTAGACACTGCATCTCATGCACATGCACTTGAGTGTCTACGTCATCGAGTATTGGCTTTGTTTGCTACATATGTAGGACCTTGCTGCAGTGAATGCAATGCATTATCAAAACGAACAAACAAAATGGTGTGTGTTGGATGACATCATCACAGGAACTGAGTGAATGCAGCTTGCAGCATTGTTTCAATCCCCTTGCTTTGAATGACACTGACGTCATTGCCTCTTGTCTGAAACTCATGTAGCAAGCCACTTGCTACCTGCAACCGTATGGTTGCGTTTACAGACTTCTATTCTAGGCACCTGGCTTGTTGTTTTTGTCGACCAAGTTAGTGACTTTTTTTTTCTAGGGATTGTTTGAACTCCAGGAAGTCTTTTCATCATGGAGCTGTCCTTGGTTCAAGCCAAATATGAATATGAGTATATGTCTGGAAGTGGACTACCAGCTAAAATGTTTCCTGGAGACCTGTTCAAATTATTGCGGAAATCCAATTCTGACTGGTGGTTTGTGCATCGTGAAGGAGAAGAGAAACCAGTCTATCTCCCTGCCACCTATCTGGAGACGCCACCTGATAATGCACCATTGGCTCCAAGTAACCTGACTACATCACGGCCTGGGAACCTCATTCCACACGCACATATCAAGACAACAACAGAGAAGTCTGGCCCAGTAGTAGCCAGCAAGCCAGCTTTGTCTCCAGTAAGGCACAATAACTTGGTCAGTGAAATGTCTGATAGGTTACGCAGCCGGCTGATCATACCCAAGCCAGACTATGAGAATAATCAAGAAAGCATCCACCTTATGCGTCCCACTCAGCTCAGTGTTCAGGATAACAGCAGTAGAAGTACAGCACCTAATGTGTATACTCCACAAGGTGGTACAATGTCTCCAATGACAGATAGCGAGCCGTCTTCATTTTCAGAGGTAAGTTCATTGATGTGTTTTTACACCTTGTGTGGATCAGTTCTTCAGAAATGATTAGCATTCATGTTTTCAATTTGACTTCACAGTTACTTCATGAATATTTTGTCAGCAATTTGCAATGCATACATTTATGTTGTAGTTCTTACTGTACATGTATATTGTACTGTACATTGCATTGTACATTGTACATTGTATTGTACATTGCATTGTACATTGTACTGTACATTGCATGTTAACAGGCAAACCAAACATTTGCCAATGCCAGTCAAAATCAATGCACTACATTACTTTAAAACTTCAGTTATAAAATGGATTTGAAAGCCCACACCATGAAAAAACTGAGTATGATTACGTACATACATGTATACATGTATAGGCCTTTTTACATGAGCACTGAAAATGCATGTCTGCGGAAATTGGCGCCGGGTGTCTGGCGCAATGGTCGTTTGCGATTTGATCGCAGACATTTACACGGTACAATGCAGCGCGGTCGCAAATGTCCCTTGCTTCACCGTATTTGGAGGCGAGGTCAGAGGTTATTATTCGTATCGCTGGTACATGTACTGCGCTATTATTTACACGGAGGCATACGTTTACCAGTGTTGCTCTCAGCTCAGCGCCCGCGTTGCGAATTGTCTGATTGACGTTACGATCATGATGGCAGTTTTCAAGAACAATAATTATTGCGCACGAAGTAAGGTCCAGTTGGCTAGCAGTAGCAAGCTGCGCGCGCACTCCTCCGCACCCAGCACGTGCATGCAGGCACGCAGCCTCGGACTGTAAATAATACATGTACACGTGTACAACTACATGTACATGTACATGTACATATACGTCCGTACAGTGCACACAACTAAGTTGCTTCACAGTCGCAGTGTTGCGCAATGTTTTCGAACAAACGTTTCGATCCAAACAGGATCGGGCGCGAAACCCTCGGTATGATTGTGTCTGGTGTTTGTTCCTCCATGTAACATTTTATTGCAATGCTGGGGCCAGGTACAGACATTGAAGTTAGCTATAAAAAAAACCAGTCGATCTCACGTGGATCGTGTACCATGCTTGCGGGGTCGCACGGGATTCATTTTCATCGTCAATTATTTTGTTGCCTTGATGACATTGTTGATCGTTCATTTGCTCCTCATGGAAATATCAACGCATACTTCTCTGTGATGCGCCAACGAATATCCTTGCGAACGTCGCATGGGTGCATTTACACGACCTACACTGTATCTCTGTGATTATCGCAAGGATTTCGCATCGATGCAAAATTTTGGAGGAGGTCTCGATCCCTGTCAAGATTCGCAAGGGACCCTTGCGGTCTGGTGACAGAGATACACTTTTACACGACAAGGTATCCGTGTGTTCTTGACATCGATGCGATTCCTTCGCAAGGGACCCCTGTTTACAGCTCTCGTGTAAAATGGGCTTATGTACTGTAACCATAACCACTAATATTGACATGGCATTTGTGGCTTGATTCTTTTTGTGCAGCAGTCAAGCATCAATTCTCCAGACTTCTTAACACAACCATCTAATGAGGCTCACCTTCACTCCCACGGCTCAAACTCCAACCTAAGAGCAAGCAGCCGGGTTACCAACACACAACTGGTAGCCGGCAGTAGTGAGGAATGGGAGGTGCATACAGATGAGAAGGGAAGGCAGTATTATTTCAACCCAACCACCAATGAGACTTCCTGGGATCGTCCAGCATCCAAAAAACCCTCACCCAGTATCAGCCCTAATTCTAACAAAAAAGTAAGTTCCAAAGCATAGAGTTTCCCTTTGAACTTTCATAGCCACTAGCACAGTTTAATGTTTCACTTTGGGAGTATATAAGTTGTACATGTACATGTAGTTCATTAAACTCCGATAACCATGTTATATTATCCACAAAATCCTTAGCATTCTGTTTGTAAGTTTGATTAATAAAACTCAACCACTGCAATTCGTACAGATTGGGGCTTTTAAGGCCCCCCCCCCAACAGAAATGGCTTCCTGTTACATGACATCTGAAAATAGGGTACATGTACATGTAGATGTAGGAAGGACATTTTTGAATTTTGTTTATGCTGAATCATGTGCTGGCCAAGTGTACTAGCTATACTCGAGCCAGCGTAAACATGATTTGCACCTATGCAGGGTTGGTTGATTAAATCACTGGTCATGCAGTCTGAATAGGGTCGCACGGACGTGCTGTCAAATAGAGTCAGTCAGAAAACACTTTCTCAAAAAAACCCTTTAATATGGTTGCGCCATAAAAATAGGGATAGCCGGGATACCGGAATCACAACTGTATTTTGGGCCTAAGCCTTTCATTACTGCATTGTTTACGGTATTAAGCACATACACTCTATGACCAAATTGTTTTGAAGCAAATGCAACTATGCATCGTAACCATGTTCAACCTAGTTTGTCTCATTCAAGTCTCATTTTTACAACAACAACAAAAAAAAAAAATCTTTCATTCAAAGCCGAGATCAAGTGATTCTGTGTAGAAATAACCAACATTTTGTCAGAAAGATTTAACTGTATCGTGGGTAGGCTTGGGCGGTTCCGGGATTTTGGGAACCGGTTCCGGTTCCAGTTAGGAACCGCGGTTCCGAGATAGAACCGGTTCCTAAAAAACAAAGAAAAACATAAGATTTAATAAAAAACAAAAAGACCTCAGTGAGCGCGGTTTCGCAGACGCCGCCATGAGCTTGGAAGGTTCAACTACATGTGCGTCTTTTATGGCGACTTAATTTTGCTTCAATGCATTGATAAAGTATACCGAATGCTGGTTGTCATTTATGTATCAATAGGATGTATGAGACATGTGTAAAAGATTTGCTTGAATTGTTTGGCTGCTCATTTGCCCAATATTTTTAACGGAAAATACAACGCGGTTCAATAACGAAACCGTTAAACGAATGGAATCATCCAAACCCAAACTCGGGTCTTCCCATTCTTAAAAAAGGGGTGATTTGATTTCATTTCGATGGAAAAAAATAATAATTTCTGTAGACCGATGAATAAACCGTAGATTGATATAGATTTAGATTTGAAAACATGTTTAGATTTTACGATCCTCTATTCAAAAGCAATTCTGCATGGCATATTAAGAACAGGGAATAAAACCCTTTGAGTAAATTCACCCGTAGAAAGTGGAAGGGTCAAGCCATTACCTTTTGGTTGTTTATTGGACGCGCGCCAGCATGGTTGGCCAGGTAACATGGATAACTTCGGCAGGTACGCTACAGACAAAATGTACCACGTGGCTACTTCCCGAGTCCTCGATTCCAACGCCTGCAGTCCCCGATTCAAACACCAGCAATCGCTGGAGCCGACAGCTAGCGCAAATAGCCGTGTCGGTCCCAAATCCCACGCAAAACTCGGACCCAACACTGTCCCATATCCCGAGCAATACCCGAGCCCCGCGCGGTCCCGAATCCTGAGCAATACCCGAGCCCCACGCAGTCCAGAATCTCGAGCAACACCGGTGCCCCACGTACGCGATCCCGAGCCCCACGCGGTCCCGAATCCCGTGCAAGACCATAGCCCCACGCGGTCCCGAATCCCGTGCAACACCATAGCCCCACGCGGTCCCGAATCCCGTGCAACACCATAGCCCCACGCCGTCCCGAATCCCGTGCAACATCATAGCCCCACGCCGTCCCGAATCCCATACAATACCCCGAGACGCACGTGGTCCCGAATCCCACGCAATACCCCGAGACGCACGTGGTCCCGAATCCCACGCAATACCCCGAGACGCACGTGGTCCCGAATCCCACGCAATACCCCGAGATGCAAGTGGTCCCGAATCCCACGCAAAACTCGAACCCAACACTGTCCCGAATCCCGTGCAATACACGAACCCCACCCCACACAACGCTGTACCGAATCCGCTCCCATGCAATACACGAACCCCACCCCACACAACGCGGCGCGCCGTACCGAATCCTCTGCCATAACAATACACGAACCCCACCCCACACAACGCTGTACCGAATCCGCTGCCATGCATGCAATACACGAACCCCAACCCACCCCACGCCGTACCGAGTCCGCTCCCATGCAATACACGAACCCCACCCCACACAACGTCGTACTGAATCCGCTCCCATGCAATACACGAACCCCACCCCACACAACGCTGTACCGAATCCGCTCCCATGCAATACACCAACCCCACCCCACACAACGTCGTACTGAATCCGCTCCCATGCAATACACGAACCCCACCCCACACAACGCTGTACCGAATCCGCTGCCATAGCAATACACGAACCCCACCCCACGCCACGCCGTACCGAAACTCCATTCCTGGGACACCTCCCGAGCCAATTACCCGGTTCCAAACTTGGGACCGGTCCCAATCCTGGGACACCTCCCGAGCCAAATACC
The DNA here is from genome assembly GCA_949987565.1 of Luidia sarsii. Taxonomy (NCBI): domain Eukaryota; kingdom Metazoa; phylum Echinodermata; class Asteroidea; order Paxillosida; family Luidiidae; genus Luidia; species Luidia sarsii. The sequence goes on along the minus strand of OX465109.1, from coordinate 15,224,897 downwards.
CGGTTCCAAAGCTGGGACACTTCCTGAGCCAAATCCCCGGTTCCAAAGCTGGGACACTTCCCGAGCCAAATACCCGGTTCCAAACCTGGGACACCTCCCGAGTCATTACCCGGTTCCAAATCTGGTACCTCCCCCCCGCGAAGGAACCGGGTCCGAGTCCAATGCAATCGTGCAATAGCCGAGTCCTACGCTGGAGCCGCGCGAGTCCGGCCGTATGTACGTGCAGAACAATGTAAGAACACAAGTAACAAGACGAGATAAATATATCTCTGCCTAGGGAGCCAAGTGAACCCGTCACAACCATGTGGTCTGTAAAAGAATCGCGTGATTGGGCGTTGGTAGCCGATGAAATACTGATGAAATCACACATGCTTGGGAGCCCTACTCAGACTTGCGCCACACGGCAACACAAGTACAGTGCGTGTAGGGTGTAGTACAATGTATGCGTACAGAATTATCCACGATCGAATGGGGTCATTCAATGCGTTGCTTATTGCTGCCACGTGCAGTACCACAGTAGCAGGCATACAAAGTAAATTGTACATGTACATGTGTCATGCACCCATTGCACTGTGCATGTACAAACCAACATTGCATAAGTTATCCATGGTTGGGGCCAGGCCATTGCGTGACTGCGTGTTCGCTAAATGTGCGCTGGGCCGCGCTGGCCACAGAGTTTGGAACCGGTTCCTCTGAAGCGGGAACCGTCCAAAGCGGGTACCCGGTTCCAAAAAAAAGCGGAACCACGGTTCCGGTTCCCATTTTGGAACCGCGGTTCCACTTGGAACCGGGAGAACCGCCCAAGCTTAATCGTGGGAACCCCCGTTTTCGACGCTACACGTTTTCGACGCTTAGCCTTCTAACTCACATCACACTATGAAAACAACTCCGTATAACGATCTCAGACTTCGTATCTTACAGTTGGTTTCCTGCTCTTGTCCGTCACCGAAAATGTGGAAAGTTAAGGCTTTTCCAGTAGGCCAAACTCGTGTGATTCAAAAAGTTGCTCTTTTGGGGTCTATTTTCCTAGGTACAAAATTGGCATTTGCTTCGAAGCTCCAGTTTTCTTTATTGTTGGTCTTAAAAAAAATCTGAGTGTACCATAACAAACCCCAACATTCGTAGAAAAAATATATATCACACAACTTGAGGCAGTCCGTTCTGGGTAAAAACTATGGAGGCTACTATAGGGCGTCTCGCTTATATAATTTTGTAAATATTTTTTTTTATTATTATTTAAAGACAAAAAGTAACATGGCCCAATAGGCTTTTTAAAAAAATGAAAAAAATAAAAGGGCAGCTAGAGAAAGTACCAAGAAGGAGGAAATGTGTCTCTGGAGTGACATTGGGAAAGGTCATAACTGAAGAAGCAGCGAGAAAGAGGATTGTGGATTTTTTTTTAAACGTCACAAAAGAAGACATCAACAAGACCAATACGTTTTAAGCATAAATTATGAATGATTTGAGGAAAGTGTTAGAAGCAGTGTGGAAAAACAAAAACAAAGATGAACACAAAAAAACATACAGGGAAGAATTGTACAGTGCCACACAGCATTTTGAGTTATTTTAAGAATTTATTTTGCGTTTGGCTGTACTGGGACACCTTACTAAACACCACCGACGAAAATAGGTGACGATGCTTACTGCGCGGTGCGCCGCGGACGTCAACAAAACCGGGTAATCTTACGGAAGTGACAGGCTTGATCAAAATTCTCTATGATTATTCTAATAGTCTGTGGTGTGGAGAAAGTAACTGAGACCTCTTTTAGTGTGATACTTTCGTCCACATTGTTCAGTGTGAAGAAGAGTCCTTATATCGTCGAAAACCGGTTATTGGAGGATACTGTACATTATAGTTGCCTTGAACAAATCTGCCACTAATGTGAAGTCTAGCTTTGCCATGGACACTTCTGCTAGCAGCGTTTACTCCACAAACCTAGTAACTGTGACTTCACACAGCTTGTGCTAGAGAATGATTGTGGTTGTGGTATGACTGCCTTTTTTGATTTCAAGAACTCAGTATTGTAGAGGATTTTCACCACTGATGTTTTGTCAAATCAGTCATAAGTTTTTTTGGACCACACATGTGTGAAAGTTGTCCATCTGTGTTGCATTAGATATGATTCAAACAATTGTTATACTGTTTGTACTGTATGGAATGTTTAGGAGAGGTGAACAAGACAGTATTGCCACTCAGTATGAACACAACATATACATAATATGTAACCATGGAGCTACATGTACACGTACTTATACATTGTAGCTCCATGGTATACACAAGTACAAATTGTACTTTGCCAATATTCTAATAATGTACATTGAGTGCACAAACATGCATTGTGTAGTGTCACTAGTGTGGTAACTTGCTATCAAGTGGCACTTCGAAGTCTATGGGCATACCAATGACCCACTGTACCATTCAGTCTATTTCCTGGCTATGGTACACATGTACATGTATACATGTATTGTGATATTCATGCCCAGGTTAGCTGGACACGCAACAGTGCCTCTTTTCTTCTGCAGCACCTTTGTTGTGAGCAATTCAGCTGTGTGGTGAATGGGATTTCTGTACATGTATTATATTATTATACTAAAGTACATGTAGGTACATGTACCGGTTATCCTAACAGTGGTCATCAGTGTCATACAAAGTTCATAAAAATCAAAGTTGAGCTAGATATGACTGGTGCAAACACCAGTTGAAATTTGTATTTAAAGGGGCCAATTTACATATGTACATGTACGTACAGGTATATGTTTGAACATCCGTGATACATGTACATGCACACGTACATGTTACATGTAACCGTAATGCACATGTATGACTTCATGGGTTCATGTACACTTACAGTACATATCCCCTTTAGTAGTCAAGGGCATTACAGATTGATCAACAGCTTTTGTTACAATGTACATGATGTACATGAAATGTTATTATTTGGTTCATCATTTACTGTACATTGTACTTGTACATGTACAGTGTACACTTTACCATGCAATGAGTACATGTACAATGCACATGTAAGGCGGTCAGAAATCATGCACATGGCATAAACATAAGGGATTTAGAAAGAAAAAAAATCATTCTCATATTAGCTTTTGGATGACTTGAAAAATGCCTTCAACAAAATTATTAGAATCTTTAAATACATTCACATGCATCCTTCACTTCCTTCCTACAGGCATGCAAATACACATGTACATGTTCTGTACATGTTGCACAGTGCAGTACCATATGTCCACTTCAAACTCATAAAAATAATGGGAGGCTATACTCTGTCATTGAATAGTTTAGATTCTTCTTTGAATGCTCGGTAATAATATTATGACATTTGGAATTCCTAATTTATTTCACTGTGCATGCTGAATCAGCATCTGTTTGAAAAAGGTAAATTTAGGTTAAGAAGCCAAATGGTTGCCTACTGTTTGTTATGCAAAGGGCTAATACTGTGCATTGCATAAAAATATACTACTCAAAGGCTTCTGGCTGGTGCCCCCACCCCAGCAAAGACTAATTGACTATTGGGAAGGCCACCATCTGAGGGCTGGAAAACTTAGATGGTAAGAGCACTGTATGGAAAACCAGATCAGTCCTGGTTTAGTCAAAGTTTTCTTTGCCATTTTTGAGAAAGGTTGTGCTTCTTGGATTGAAACATCAGGCCCTCTAAATGTAAGACTGTGCTACCAAAGCTAGGGTACATGTACATGGAAAAGGCAATGCTTTAGCGTGTCCATGTCCTAATTTTAGAGATACATTACATGTACTGTACACATGTACTCTGTACATGTGCATACATGTACACATGTACAAGTCTGCAAAGTTAAGCCAATAGCCTTATTTCCTATGCTTGTTATTTTCTGGTTGAATTGCCCAGAGTGACAAAGGCCGTGCACCATTACCGCCTGGTTGGAGGGAAGAGAGGACAGCTGGTGGTAGTGATGTTTTTATCAATGATACCTTCCAAGAAAAGGTAAGATAAGTTGTATTGTCATGTGGCTCTGATTTTGGTAATAAATGACCCCCATGCTTACAAACAAGAAACAGTACTGCATTATGTATGAATATGGTTGCTTGCAGGCCTTATGCTACATGTATCTATCATTTGATGTTGATGCTAGCATATTATACTTAAAGATGTGGAATTATAGTACATGATTATATCCAAATTATGTACAGTACATGAACATGTACATGTACATGTTGACCCACTGTAATATAAATGTGGTTCTTTCCAACATTTGTTCAGGGTTACTTTATCTCTTTCAAATATCTTCTGTTTTTGTTTGTTTTTAAAACTTTCTTAGACGTTTGAATGATAATAGTCTGTTTGGAATGTTTTCAAGCATACATGTACATGTGTGTACTTCATTCAAGGAAACTACAATGTACATGTACAGTATGTACCGTCGATCTGTCATTTACATTCGGGTCTCATTAATATGAAATCTGCGAGACCCGGTCACCGTATCTGAAATTCATATTATCTGATACAGGGGTTCCTGCCCATTCTTCATTGACCCATTCTTGTATTGACCCTATGTCATGCAGGTACAGTACTGTTCATGTACATGTTCTTTTCAGAACCACACTTACTCACAAAAGAGAATTTACATGTACACATGTACATGGTGTCACTGCAAACCTATTTATCCTGCTATTCCAACCATGCAAACCTTCAAATCTCATTTTACAGTGTACATGTAGGCCTACATGTTTGTAATTGTGTATGGGGTAAATGAATTCTTTCTAAGATGTTATTTATGAGAAGTGAGTTGCACATTCTATTACCGGTATGTTAAAAAGTTATCCCAGGTGTAAGAAAATAATGGAAATGTTCCAAAGGTCCTTATAATATTCATCAATATAGAATTTGATAATAATGGATATGGGCTTAGATGGGAATCCCATTCATGGCCAGAAGGCCATTCATTGCATGGCTGTGTGTGAGTTCCAGGGAGTCTTACTGTCTAGCATCACTTCACCAGAGCACTTTGATTAGTGATGAGTCAGATGACAGCTTTGTGTTTGTAACCATAGCGATGAGACAGACAACTACACTGGCAATTAATTAGCACTTCCAATCCATACCAATTGTGTGTTTGCAAGAGGAAACAAAGTGACACAAACCACCTTCAATCTTGCTGCTTTATTTTGACTGAGCAAAAAGCCATAAGCGAGGATAAGCATTTACTGTAAAGAGTTTGATAACGGGAGAACCAAAACCTTTCATTCTAACCAAAATGTCCTCTTAAGCAAATTTCTCCCCACAGAAATGTGCAAATTTTTGCAGGGACTTGTTATGAGCAGAATTTGGTTCTACCTGTTTTGTATTAACAAGAGCCAAATGTACGGGTACTTATCTGCAAGTCAATACATACATGTATGTACATTGTACCTGCTTATCACAGCAGGAAATGTTCATCTATATAGAAGTGCCAGAAGTGTTTCAAACTTGAAATCTTAGCATTAAAGGGAGAAAGTCAGTGTGACTCACTGTTCCTTTTCAAAAATCTCAAATTGGGAATGTAAAGGGCTGTTCGCATGGGACTTAATATTGTCAATCTACCATGGCTGAGCGGAAGAATGATAAAAATAAGTCCCGTGCAGACGCACGGTAGACTGACGTCCCTCTTAAGTTACCGCAAGCACGATGTAAACTAACAGGCCAAAAGACGTCGCGGAAACTTTCCACTCAGCCACTGGTAACTTAACAGGGCCGAAAAAAAGTCCTGTGCGAACAGTCCCACAATGTACATGTAGAACTACCGCGGCCCCGCTGTAAAACGCTGCAGCTTCCTGTATTACATCACCACTACACACTAATCCTTTGTTGCGGCGCGAAACTGGCTATGTGGTACCCAGCCTTGTGGCTTGGTGGAAGGAGGGGTTTATGCCTGTCAGTTCATCCACGAAGCCCCACTGCTGCTACATGTATGTGAAGGAATTGATTGACCAATGAACGTAAACCCTGCAGATCTGGCCCGATCGATTGAGTAGTTCAGGGTCGGTCAAATTTGATCAGGAGGTCCGGACGAGATGTTGGACAGCATTGCCGCTCAACAGCTCCCAAACTGATTAAAATAATGACTCCAGACACAGGTTTGATTGTTTAGTGAACAACTGTGAAATTTCAAAGTGAAATTTAAGTTGAAAATTTTGCATTGGGTGCATAAATACTTTTGCATGCCAGTGTACGTGGCGGTGGTGTTCGCGGTGGCTGACCAAACAACGATCAAACTAGCGCTTGGAAAAGATGTCATTTCCGCAAAAGGTCAATGAGTACAGCGCCCTCATTAGGTGGCATTTCGCCAGTCTTTACGGTGTAAAAAAAAGTGCATGTGCGGACGCACGGTAGAATCACCTTCAGGAATGCCACGGCAAGTTACTGCATGGCCGTGGAAGAAAAAGTCCCGTGCGAACACGCCTTAAGATACATATACATGTGTACAGTAAGAGACCAGCAGCCGATTTCAAGAAAAGTTGCGTAAGTTACGCACATACAAATGTTGCATAAGTCTTGCACCTCAATGACTCTTTTCAGCAATAGTTAGAAAGGGATTCATTTTGAATAAGATTTGTCTTTACAGTATATATGTACTTGTTTGCTTCACTATAATTTTGAAATGGTTTAAATAATGATGCATTGTTTTTGTGTTTGTTTGCGCAGTGGTACAAGTCTTACAATGAACAGGGTGAGACATATTACTACAGTGGGGACCGTGAAGAAACTTGTTGGCATCTTCCTACTGTAAGTCTTTGTACAATGTACACAAACCCTTCACTGTCTTGTTAATGGTGTTCTGTCCATATTAAGTATGTGGCGACATACAGTAGCTGAACAAATGTCCAGTACATGTTCCGTATGTGTTTATGTACTGTATGTATGTATATGTATGCATGTACATCATGTACATGTACGTGTACATGTAATTGCCTTACAATGTACCTACACATGTAAATGAGAAATTGGAATATCTTTTGTCCACATGTACAGAAAATTTACATAAACATACTGTACATTGTACATGTGCATATACTGTATCTTTATATACATGTATAGACTAGCAACATTTATAAAATGTAAAAAAGTATGGCTGTAATTTGGCAGTCATGTTTAAGGTACATGTTTAGTACCATGGCAACGATTTGCAAAAACAATGTCAGCATGTTTCCACTCATTTGAATGTCTTAATCAATAGACTTGTGTTGATCTTTTCATTGAAATGAAAAGATTGTTCAGATAAGCTTTCATCGACCAAATCAAATCATTGAATTTCTCAGTCCATCCACTCAGATGCCTGCTGATTTCATTCAAAAATAGTTGAATTGGTCATGGTAATGGACAAAGTAAGGATAACCCTTTTACAATGTACCCACATACGGTATCAGTGCTTTCTTTAAAAAAAGAATTGGAAAATGGGTGGTATTTCTGCAGTTCATTGACCTGTTGGACATAATTATGTGCTCAATGTACATGTGTACCGGTACATTTAGTAATCTACATGTATACTGGTACATGGATTACTGTACAGTATGTGCAAGTTCAGCTTTTATAAATGTTTTTCCTGGGTTGAACAGTACAAGGGTATAGTATACAAAGTACAAAGATCCACAACCTGAGGAGGTCCTGACATTTCAATCCTAGCAAGTTTCTTCTCGTTCATTCTGATGTTTGTGCACATTCTGCCTTTCAGAAAGATTCTGCTATGATTGAAATATCAGGCCCTCGCAATTTGACACTTGTTTATTTGTGGTAATTGAGCAGTTTGCAAAATACCTGTATTTGTATTGTTTTCAAGAAAGTAAAGCATACAAGTGTTTCTTTCATGCTGTTCCTGAAATAAGGACATGTACATGTACAGCTGAGTGTCCCATTGTATATGCATTGGGTTGTGTCTTTGTATTGCCTCATGTTATACATGTAGTCACAGTGATTCTACTCTTCCTAATATTACTGTTTGACATACATGTACGGTACAATGTACTGTGTATTTCACATGGATGTGTTCTTTGTGCACTGTCTGCATGCAAGATTTATATTTTGTTGAGCATTCTGGAGCATGCCTGCTGTAGCCAATCTCTCTTTCTTTTAATAAACATGCATTGCCCTTGGGGAATGTGAGCCAGACTATTGCTTTGTGTACATGTATACTTACTGTATGGATACAGGTCAAATGCTAGGTACACTGTACATGTACATGTACATGTACATGTAGACAAAAGTACACGTAGGTGAAAGTACATGCATGTATATGCACACTACTACATGTAGGATCTGCACTGTAAGTTCCAAGTAATCATAGGTGTTATATAACATGTACAATACTGTACGTGTTCATGTTGTTCTACCGGTACATGTACATAATATGTACATGTATGCTCTAAGCACAGTGTGTACAATTTAAAGTAAAGTGCAATTCATACAGTCATTTGAATGGGGATAATTACCGGTACATGTGTTTGATGTCAAATGACATTGCAAACTATTCTTTGCGTGAGCCTTATAACCATCATCTCAATCAATCTCCAATATCAATCTCCATCCAAATCCTTGGCTGTCCTATTCAAAGCCAAAACGTCCAGGCTTATCGACAGTTAGCTTTTCTATAATGGGCTAGGAAAAGCTTAGGCCTAAAATGTATTAGGCTAATGTAAAAATCAGGATTTGTTGCAATAAATGGATTTGTTACGGACAGTGACATGTTTGCTTGTTCGATGATACAGTTTTCAATACTCTTCTAAAAGACTAAAACCATCCAGAGGATTTACGAGCACTGGTGAAGGTTAGAATGGCTGACAGCTTGCTCCATGCTACTCTTTGTGAAATGTACATTGTAGATGATCATGTGAAAGACGTACAACTGTGACCAACTGACCATATTGTACAAATGTATGGTACATGTACAGTGTACATGTACATTGTACCTGTACATTACGTGTATGTATGTTCTGTAGATGTACAGTAGTGTACATATGTACACTGTTCTTATACATGCACATAATTAATTAATTATGCTGAAACCAGAATGTTTAATTGTTAGATGTGGGCATGAATTGTTTGCACTGGTTTGGGCATGCACTGTATGTACTTGTACACGTACATGGGCATTTTACTTGTTCATGTACAATACACGTATACAGTCAGGGCTCGAAATAACACTAGCCCGGCGTACAATGTCTAGCAAAAACCGCTCCGGGCTAGCTAGACTCATGACTTTGGTTGCCCGGTGGGCTAGTGAAAAAAAACGTACCTGGTTTGGAACTTTGGATCAACATGCTTTCGGGTATAATATAATAATAAGGTGAAAATCAGTCATGAAAATAAACTGAGTAAAACATGTAAACTGCGACTTATGACTGTGCCGTGATTTCTTTTATTTGTGCAGAAAAACATCGTAATGTCGGTCACCGTGTTGTGGCTGCCGCCATGCACGCGATATGCATGCACTGTTTACGTTGCGATCTCACCGAGTAGACTGGTGACCACAGTAAGCGTTGCACAGTATAGAGATTATGGTGTGGTACCGCACCTGTGTATGCTATTCTCTTTCATGTCGTAACTTCCTCTCGCCGCGTTACGCGGAATGGGCATTACATTGAGTCATTAATGGTAGCGTCTGAAAATGAGTCTATGAAGATGCAGCGCCCTCTTTGACTAAAAAAAAAAGTTTCTGGAAACTTTTTTTGGCTCGCGGCTCGATGATCGTGATCGCTTTCCGAGAAACTTCGTTGCAACGACTGATGAGCGTCAAATAAACAGAAAATGTGGCGATTTCTGCCTAATGTAACAGATCCCAGCAAGGGTTTTATTCTCTGATTCTATCTCATTTACTGTAACAATATAAAAACATAAGAAAATACAACCTAATGTACGGGCTAGTAAAAATCTTAACGGGCTAGTAAAATCATAAGTTAGCTAGCCCGGTGGGCTAGCTAGGAAAAAAAGTTAGCGCAAGGCCTGACAGTACAGTACATACATTCGCACATCATCTGATCTGCATATAGTGTACATGTTCGGGTACTCTACATGTATGCATGTTTGGCAAGGCACACATACCGGTACATGTACATGCACTGCCATGCAGTATTGCTTGCTGGTGAATTTACCAAAGACATAGAGCAGGCCATATGGTAAGAGACTCACCATGTTGTCAACAATAAATCAGTGCTGTTATGTGGATGTTGCCATATGTTTAATGTGATACACATTTTAAAATGACTTGAAATGAAACATAGTTCCCCAACACAAAGTATGCACACTCGCCATGCAATTACATTATCATGAATAACAAGTTACAGCATGTGATGTTTCAATCATCAAAAGCTCTTTCCTCTCTTATTCTAGTAAGTACATGTAGACAGGTTGTAACTGTTGGGAAAAACAAGTGTCCATTTCAGTGTTTTGTCAACATGGCATACAATCACTGCATCTGAATAATTTGCATGTACCGGTACATGTACCGTACATGATGTATCATAGTACGTTACATGTACACGTACATGTACATGTACCAGTCTGTACTATAGTGTACACATAAATGTGCTTATATTACATATACCGTAAATTTCAGAATATAAGCTGCGGTTTATACGTTGATTTTGACCAAGTTTACTATGGTTTATACAGCAAAAGTTGGAACCAACACTTCGCACTCAGCAATCAATTGTAGCGTTCACTTGTACTGTACATCATTTTACTGCATACATGTATGTTTTTAAATATGCAGCTATTGTACAAAATTGCATTTATGAAGTGACTGAAATAGGAAGTGCCTTGGGATCAAATAATGAAGATGACTGAAAGAATGTTACAAGGGTGTGGCTCACATATATTCTGGGGGCCTTGTATTCTGGAAATTACGGTGCATGTACAAACTGCATGTACATTGTGTAACATAAATATTCTTAGTTGTACTACATACAGAGGTGTGTATAGTTTCAATGTATACATGTACATTTTGCCTTGTCTGCTCGATATGGTTTATTTTGCTTTGTACAGTTGTCTTCCTTTAGGAAGCAGCCTATAGGTTTAGTCTTCCTAATGATTTATTTAGTTCACAGGAAATGATCCCAAGAAATCCAAGCCAGCAAATACATGTACCTCCTTTTTTATGGTCAGTTTCAGTTGTACATGAGGAACCTGAATGATTTAACCCATCAGCTCAGCATGCTTGCTACATGTTCTGTCTACTTATGGATTGTTAGTCTTCAATTTTTCAAAGCAAAGCAAATTCATTTTCTTTTGTTTCTTTTGTCAAAGCTTTGGCTAGTTGAGTTGATCTGAGTTTATTTGCTACACTGATCAGCAACTAGCAAGGAATTCTTACTAATATGACTTGACATCGATCTAATTATGACTTTGACAATTAGTTTTAGTTTGACCCATGCATGGTGTAGTGTAAGTCTTTTGTTTTGTTGTTTAGTTTTCTTTATAATAACCTCATTACTGCCACATTTTCTAGGAACCCTCTTCTGTACGTCGTAGAAAATCTGAAGAAAGTGGGGACAACACAGACATACGATGGAGGCCCAAAGTACGGGGAAACAGCGACCGTGCCTCCAAAACCCAATCTGTATTCCTGCCCTCTGAAAGTCGCTTTTTGATGGTGGGTTGAATTGGATGGCAGTACTTAGTCTATGTGTCTTGGTGGTGGTCAGCATTGTATTGTCCTTGTGGTTGACTCTCTTGACTCCTTTGCTTCAGTCGGCATACCATGGTTTCAGAAATCATAATCAGAAATCATAATCATTTTGAAAACAATTCCAAATAAAAACAGTCAAATTCAAATTAACCCATGCATATTGATGTATGTAACTCATCGTTAAAAACCAATTTGTTGGATTATATTAGTACTAGCATTTAGCAGTGACCTCATCAATACATTTCCTTGCACAGCCCTTACTCACATGTTTTGTAACCATGCTACAGTAGTGGCAAAATAGGTACTGGTATTTCATCTTGTAGACTTGACACCATAGTTTTTGTGTGCTGCGTAGTTAGTATCAACCACAAGCCTTTCATGACCCCATGCTTCATATGGCTAATATCCCTTTATATCACATGGTGTATGTGTACAGAAATAACTACTTGTATACTTGTTTCAAAACTAACCGTGTGTTACCGGTATATGAAATTATGGCAGTGTGTACATTTAGTCAAAATTGGGAAAAACAGTGACTGAGGTGCAAGTAGACTGGAATACATACATGTAGGTACATGTACATTGTGTAAAGTGTTAAGTTTGTGTTCACTGTTTCAGTTTCATCACTCCGTGAATTTCTGTATACATTTATGTAGCTTACACTTACAGTGGTTTTGCAAATTGGAGGCAGAAAAACTCCAGGCAGTGTATGTAAGTACATGTACAGCGTATGTGATACGTGATAAGCAAATGATGTCATCCAAGGAGAGACTAGTAACGTAATCATTGGGTGACATTGAATGTAGAGGAAGCTATTTAGAATAGTCATTAGTGGGAAAGAAGGACTTTGTTAGCTTGTTGGTTTCAGGAGGAGATTATTCTTTGAATATATGTTATCAATTGCACAATCTAGGAAAATGCAATCATAATAGTTGTTGATAGAGTACTGGACTAAATAAATAGGATACACGCTGGAAAGATATGATCACATGATCACATGATGGTATTGTGGATGTCATCAAATGACACGCTGCCAACAATCACACAAAGACTACAATATGCAAAGTGTAGAGTGCACTATTGCTATTACTCTAGCATTAGCAAGGTGATTCAGGCATGGGTGTGACCATAGACTATGATATCCAGGTTAATCCTGTGTAATACCTTGTGTAATATCCAATATACAAGTCCAGATGTGGGACTGTACATGTACATGTAGGCTGTAATTGATGTGCAAATGCATAGACTGGTCAATGTGTACATTGCATTCACTGTCCAATCTTAAACACAAACACTGGGGAAAAAGAATGCATGTACTGTACATGTACATGTACTACATGTATCAAAACTTTCAGTTGGTTTTGTTTGAGTTTTGTTTGTTTTGGGTGGAATTCAAGTTATGAGAATCCAAAGCACTATTAATTAATTTGAATTCTGAAAGCAAATGTACATGTACATGTACCGTACGTGTACATGTACATGTACATAGAGGCATACATATGGTACTGTGTGAAAAGGTATTTCAGGTACAGTGTATGTCACCAACTTAACAGGTCTCATGTGCTCTGTGTGAAGCTACATGGTCCCATCAGACATTCATTCTTGGGTCAAACTATCATGACTGCAGTAGAATCACAACTTTCTACAACATGATGTTTAATCACCAGGCTGCTTATCATTGCTGAAACTCTCTGCATAGCCACAGTAACTCAACACAGCCGAGTGTCATACATGTATTTTGCCATTGTTCATATGGTGAATAAGCTTCCTTGTGTATATAGACCTGTCCAAGTGTGAACATGGGGTAGAATTTCTTCAATGATTTGTCACTGTATATTACTAAGACCTCGTCCCCATGCATAATTTGCAAGATCCAGCATTTTATCTAACCGCACCAAAACCACAAGTCGTGTTCCCACTTGAGCTTGATCCACTAAGTGTCAAGTCGGGAAGGTCGCTGACGTCGGTAGTGTGTATGTGCTTGCCGCCAAAGCGCGCGCTCTGTGGCGGCACTGCATGCTGGGATGGAATTCACTGGGGTCGTATGGACGAAACCCATTAATGACATTTGCTTGGCAATATTGCCATACACAGCATTATTATGTATGGTGCTGTCTATCTTGGCCTGTATATCTTGGCTCTTCCAAAACAGATGGGAATGGGGTCTATGAGGTAGTGGTAGAAATACTCCAATGGGAACATAAGCTTTAGGGTATGCGACAAAATAAAAAGCCACATTAGTGTGAATGCCAGTATCACAGATATTGACTGTGTGAATGTGCATACTTAGGCCTAATACTGACAAAATTATTAAGATGACAAACCAGAAGGCTTATACCCTAACTACTTGTAGCTTCATAAGGTCATACATTATAAAGACATTCTAGGAACAGTCTCAAGATTAGCTTGGTGTATTTATTTTTTAAGATAAATACAATTTCCAAATTAGTTTATGCTCTTAAGATATAAATATTTAGTTGCATGTATAAGCATACATTCAGTTATGTTTGGGTACACAATTCAATGTATACACTACACAATGTATACACTATATTGTACTTCATTACACTTATTGTACTTACATGACTCCTTGATGGATCATCTTTTTTTTATGTAAGTGTACATGCACACGTACAGTATGTTTTGTATTGAAGTACTGTACATTCCTGTAGGGGACTACCATATCTGTAGTTCTGTACTGTAGATTTAATATAGCTACATAACTACTTACTGAGAAGGTTCTAGTAAACAAGGATGGAACATGTATTATATCTCTATTTATCACTGCAATCTTGATTAGAATCACACTGTCAAATACTTTCTTCATTGTTCTTCAGCTTCAGTACACAGGATCTTGCTCAACTGAAGTAGTAATGTAGACGTACAGTTGTACTTGTAATTCATATTTACCTGTAGACATTTTGGGGTTATTTCTACTCCTCTAGCCAATTTATTTTTGTCTTCATTCTCAAATTGCTCATTTTACTTTTTGCCATTTATGCTCTTCAATGCCAAGCATTTCTGAAACATTTTCTCTAACAAGAATTAACTCTTCTACTTGATAACATCTACCCTTTTGCTTCATGCTGTTTTCCCCTAAACCCAGTCATCTATTTCATTGCTGCAAAATGTCATGTTTGTCACCGCTAGTCTTTTTTTCATTCACGTGTTTCTCAATGGAAATGCAAGCATGAATTACAAACTGTTTATGAGTTGATCTTATGTGAATGTTATTCAATTCTGGTGAAGAAATTCAAATTTTATAACACTTGTGGCTCATTATTTGACCCTGAAGTTTGAACAAAGATCCATTTGAACTTCACAAAGTAGAACAGATTGTTGTACTAAAGTTGTACTGAAGGAAAGTTGTTATAAGGTTTGCAGACCTACATTTCTGTCTATTTTGATTTTAAATCAAACCTTCCAAACCTAGGAAAGGCAGTGACATGTATCTTGGCTATGAATTGTCCCATAGAATGTTCACCGTCGTCACTCTGAGATAGATCAGACTGATGTGCATCCAGAAACAGTCTGCACAGAGAAGGAGGGCTACCTACAACGTGCTGCACCAGTAGAAGGAAATCGCAAAGTCAAATGGCAGACAGTCTTCACTGTCATGACTGGAACAAACTTAGCATTCTTCAAAGACATCAAAGTGGTAACTTTGTCAAATTTGCATGTCCATCATTATATTTATATTTTTTATTTCATCCATAGTCCTATTCATCTTGTATTGATAGAATATTCCAGGTGTTATTTTATTGGCTCTGTCATCTATGCCAAATAGGGATGTCAAAAAAACCAAGGAAAAACTGACTGGGAACTTTTTGAACATTTTGCATTGAAAAATTGGCAAACAAAATTTTGACTGGACCGGGACTTGAAACCCTGGACTAACGTACCAGTGCTCTTCCATATGAGCTATCCAGCCCTTAGAGGGTGTCCTCCATAAGTAGTCAACTAGTCTTTGCCGGGGTGTGGGCGCTAGTCAGAAGCAATTCAACCATTACCTGCCTTATATCTCCAACTACAAACAACTACCAGTAATTGTTGTAAACCTGGCTACCGCAGCTCAGGGATCACACAAAGTGGATGCAGTTTTTCAATTCAAGTCAAACAAACCAATGAAAATCTGACTGGGAACTTTTTGAGGTGACATGACGTCATCAAGGACAGCTTTCGTGGGGGCATGCCTGCTACACCTTTCTAAATAAATTGATTTCTTACCTTCTTTTCCCAAAGTTCAAGAACTTTAAAAAAAAAATGGAAAAGTAATAACTATCGAAATTCTAAAGAATAATAGATTGAAATAATAAAAAAAGAATTCCAAAATGCATTGCAGTTGAGCTTTAAGTGCCAAGCTAAGTGACAATTAAACATTCTGTACTGTATGAACACTTTCCTATGCTTCCCCTATATCATGTGTTATTGTCCTTGTTACATTACAGTGTATATGGCACAGCAGGAAATAAGACATGAAAAAATCAGGGCTTTTGTTCCCTTTTGACATAAAGAAGGAAATCTATGAAAGGGGGTTGTGTATATTTTCTGTTGTATTTCTATTTCACATACATGTAAACAAGGTAAATGCTTGAGTACAAAATCAATCCAAACACATACCCGGTACACAATGAAGATTTGCATTTACCTTACATGACATCCATGTTATTACCATACATTAGGGCCGGTCCCACTACGAAAATAATCGCGATTTGAATCGCGATTCAAAAACTTTCTTTTGTGGTGTCCACACAGGCTAAATAATCACGTCGCAAATAAATGCGAGCCAATTGCGGTTAACATAATGGTCATGCTGCGCAAGCGGGAATGGCGGGAATCGCTGACGAAAGTAAACAAACCCTGTGCTGCACTTCCTGGCAGTAAGCTGCTGGCAGGAAATGCCCTGCTTGCGCAATGCATCCTGGGCTTAAAAAAAAAACGGTGCGATTTGAGCGGAGCGTTCCCACACACATCCCGTCGCAAATAAACGCGATTATTTGAAAAAGTCTCACTCCTTGTGGAGTCCGAATCGTAATTTAAATCCCACTAATAATCGTGTATATTGTGTCCTCACATGCAAAAAAGTGGAGTTTGAATCGTGATTCAAATCGCGATCCAAATAATCACGTTTATTTGGTATAAAGGGAAAGGCCCTATTATGACCCAGGTAGCAATAAACAGCAGAACCATAGTTCTGTGAAGCAGTGCACTTTCAAAAGCACGTGGTTTGCAAGTTTTGTGTAAAAATAAATCATTATTTGGTTGTTTTTCCCTACAGAAAACGGGCACTCCAATGAGCATACTGGAGTTATGGGGAGCACAGGTTATCTTACATAGTGACAAACATTCCAAATATGTCAAAAGTATTTACATTGAGGTAAGTTGATGTAACCAGCTTTCAATATTTCAATATTCCATCGGGCATACCGGCATAGTACATGTAACTCCATCTTTTGAAATTCATTTAGGACTTCTATGGCTCTCCAAAGTTGAAACATGCAAATATGATATCACACTAAGTAATAGTCATGCAATTTTCATGAGGTCCTTGATAATAAGAAAGGTTATTCACTAGCATTCTTGTATGTGGACTGATTTTTGTGGTGTCACTTAAAAAGTGCACTTCTTCATTACATTCCTTGTGCCTATGAGTACCCACATTGTATCCTAAATGTATGTTCTGAGTTTATAGTACTCATACTTCTTCAGTAGGCTGACCTATTGATTGCATCATGTTGGAACATGAATTTACTACATGTATCATAATACAATCATCTTGCCTTCTTACCGGTACCTTCTAGTTCCATCTGGACTAAAAACTATAGAAAACGGTGTTCTAATGTTTTATAGTTTTTCTTCTTAATTGATCAACTATGTGTATCAAACAATCAAAGGAAATACTAACTTTTGAACAAATTGAACAATTGGCAAACTTTGACTGGACCTGGGACTTGAACCCGAGACCTCTGGATTAATGTACCAGCACTCTCCCATCTGAACTGTCCAGCCCTTTGATGGTGGCCTTCCCAAATAGTCAACTAGGCAAAGACCAGTGTTAATGATATGGTTGAGTAGGGCAAACTTTCATTGAATTTCCTTCTCCTTGATTCTCAAATCATATATCTTTGAGCATGAGATGCCTTGCAATGCCATATTGTGATGCTAGCCATTTGACATTCATCTGTACAGTTGAAGACGCCAATGGATAGAGAGTACTGGCTGCAGGCAGATTCAGAGGATCAAACACATCTCTGGTATTCAGCAATATGTGGAGCAGTCCGCACAATGGTAAAATGCTTGCCTTAACCACTTCATGCTGGGACCCCCAGAATCGGAGTGCAGTTGGTTTTACTATGTGACGGGCCCTCCGAATCCGGGCGCCACTATTGTCCACATTTTAAACAAAGTCTCTTTTCAGCTTAGAACAAAGCAATACAAATCAGTACAAAGACCCATTTTGACACAAGTTGCCACATGAATTGCGAGATAAGTGGCAACAATTGCGCTATTGTGGGGACGTTTACTGTGGATGATTGGGGGATAGGGCGCTGCCATGGGAGACATTGTGTTGGCATGTACCACTGCCCAACAGTCGTCGGTCAGGCAGTGGAATTCCACCCACTATCTTCACTGCAATATGTACACTCGGCTGCGGCCAACCAACTTGAAGATTTGACTGCCTGGAGTGGAGGCTAGTCTGCGGTCAGGTATCTTCGGTATCGTACACACACACACAAGTTGCGCTACACTCCATTGATGACGCACAATGGGCCTTTTTTGGAACGGATAATCTCGACAAAAGCCACACCAATGTCCGAATTGTGCCAGGTTTCATGCTCTTGTACCCATACTATTCCCTTATTGATTTATTTCATGGAAATTTATTGTTCCGATTGTTTTAGAGAGATTTGTAAATGACGCATTGTTCAAAAAACCCTGTAGGGCGGTCATGGGCGCTGGAAAAATGCTTGGTGCGAAGTGGTTAACCACTTCCTGCCTGATTCCACTGCCCAATGTGTCATTTTCAAAACTTGCTAAACAATCGGGATCAATATATACATATATCTGTGGAATTCAATATGCTATATGTACAAGTGACTCAAACCTGGCACAATTTGGACGTCGATGTGGGTTTTGTCAAAGGATTATCCACACGAAGAAAGGGTGTTGTGCGTTGTCAATGGAGTGTAGTGTGACTGTTCGTGTGTACAGTGTGTCTGAGTAGCCCTGTTAACCGCAGACTAGCCTTCATTCCTGGCGGTCAAATCTTTGAGGTGGACTGTTCAGACTGAACGTACAGTTTGTGGTTGAAGGCAGTGGGTGCAATGGGTGGACATGCCAACACAATGTCTCCCATGGCAGCATGCTATCCCTCGATCATCCTCAGTAAAAGTCCCACAGTAGCGCAATTGTTGCCGCTAATCTTGCAATTCATGTGGCAACTTGCGTCAAAAAGGGTCTTTGTGCTGATTTGTATTGATTTGTTCTAAGCTGAGAAGAGTCTTTGTTTAAAATGTGGACAATAGTGGTGCCTGGATTCGGAGGGCCCCGTCGCATAGTCAAACCAACGGCGCTCCGGTTTTGGAGGTCCCGGCGGTTAACCACTTCGCGCCGGGGGGGTTTTCAGCGCTGATGACCGCCATACGGGGTTTTTTGAACAATGCATCATTTTTAAATCTCGCCAAAACAATCGGAACAATATATTTCTGTGAAATAAATCGATAAGGGTATACTATGGGTACAAGAGAGTAAAACCTGGCACAATTCGGACGTCGTTGTGGCTTTTGTCAAGAGTTTATCCGTTCAAAAAAGGGCCTTTTGTGTGTCGTCAATGGACCGTAATGGACTTGTGTGTGTGTGTGCGTGTACGGTGCTGTCAATGCCTGACTGCAGACTCCAGCCTCCACTCCAGGCAGTCAAATATTCGAGTTGGTCGGCCACAACTGAGCGTACAGATTACGGTAAAGAATGTGGGGGAATTCCAATGCCAGACCGACGACCGTTGGGCTGTGTGGCATGCAAAGACAATGTCCCCCGCGTGCTTTCAGCGGCAGCGCGGTATCCCTCGATCCTCCACAGTAAAAGTCCCACAATTGCACAATTACTGCTGCTAATCTTGCAATTCATGTGGCAACTTGCGTCAAAAAGGGTCTTTGTACTGATTCATATTGCTTTGTTCTAAGCTGAAAAGAGTCTTTGTTTAGAATGTGGACAATAGTGGTGCCCGGAATCAGACGGCCCCGTCGCATAGTCAAGCCAATGGAGCTGCGGATTTGGAGGTCCCAGCATTAAGTGGTTAACATAGTTGTGGTTAACATAGTGTGTAGATGGACTTCCCTTCATTATCAAATTAAATGTGCCATCACTTTGACACCATCTTAGATTGAACTAATGCAATGCTATACCTCATTCAATTTCTTGTAGCCTTCTGCATCCCAGCGCTCCTTAAAGAGGCACAGCAGTGTGGATGATGCCCATAGCCCATCTAGTGAGGCTCCAATGCTACGACCCACCTCTCCAAGATCAAGTAAGTTAGCAGGACTACATTGTTACGTTCAGGCAAAGGCCTTGGAGATGCTGGAAGCAGTTCACAGAACAGACCTATTGAGAATGCAAAAAGCATCCCTTTATCTTGGAGTTGCTCTTGTTATGATGATGCACATGTAACTGGTCATCTTGATATACACTGTAAGTGATTGTGATGTGGGTTTGAAGAGAGCAGCAGCTGATTTCAAGTTGCGTAAGTTGCCAAGTCAAATGTTGCGTAATTCTTGCGGCACAATGGCTCTTTTCTGCAGTATTTAGCAAAGGCAACAAAATGTTGTGTAAGTTACGCAACAAAATGTTGCGTACGCAACATTTGAAGTTTGGTGAAATCAGCTGCAGAGTCTGTGTTGGCAAAGAAATGATTTGGGATTTGAATGGAGGGAAGACCAGAGGCAAGGCCAATGAGGAAACTCAATAGTGGAAAAATGATTGACATAATGTGCAAGAAGGCACAATCAGAAGTACAAGGATACACTAGATTCATATTTGTTGTTGAGGTCATGCTATAATATTATTAGCAATGGAATGTGAATTATAATCGAATTATACACAAGGATTTTTGTTTTAATTTTGGCAATGGTTGATGATACATTTTATAGACATTTCAGTGCAAAGTTGTGCACAAATAAACTTGTGTATTAGTAGGCCATTAGTTGTCACCATACATAGTATGATTTATCTTGAACTAGCTGTTATTATCCCTTAGTTACCAGTATCTGTATGCTGGTATGTAGCTTTGATAAATATATCAATCAGAGCCTACATAAGATCATTATAAAAGATATTTTGCTTGGCATAAAGACAGACACTTCATAATGTGTTATCAATGTAATTCAATGAGGTTTTGCCCTTGCTCGACATGATAAACCCTGAGTGCTCAGTGCTTTGCCCGGTGCCTAATAAAATATTTCAGGCAGCTCAGGCGGGATTCAAACCCGTGACTCCCCCTTATTAGTGAAGACGTCTCAACAACTTGACCACCGAGCTGGTCGAGGTTGTATAGTCGTATTATTCGAATCCACAATACAACCTCGACCAGCTCAGTGGTCAAGTGGTTAAGTGGTTAAGACATTCGCACTAGAAAGTGGAAGTCGCGTGTTTTAATCCCGCCCGAGCTGCCTAAATTATTTTACTGCGTATTTTATCCGGTATCACGTGGAGCAAGGTCAAAACCTCATTGAATTACATTCTCCTCAACACAAACATCATGTTGTTTTTGTTTAATGTGATTTGATGTCATAAAACTGTCTTGTCATTAATTAATACATATAGTTACGATCAATTAATCATTTTCTGTGCATTATTTCATTTCAGGACCTGAAAACCTAATTGAGATCAGTAAATCAAGGGCAGACAAGAAGAAAATAAAAAACAAACTAAAGAGTTTCATCACAAAGAGACCTACCATAGAATCGCTGCAGAAACAAGGAATTATGAGAGGTACAGTAAGAGTGTGACGTACACACTGTCATGGATCATATATTAAACACAGCTGTAACTAATATAATTGGATTCACACACAACGTTTGTTGTAGTGGCTTATTATAACAGTGCTTTTATAAGCATCCCTTTTGTGTGATCCCAGAGCTGCTGTAGCCATGTTTACCATTGGTTGTTTACATCTGAATGAAAGTGGGCTTTGGATCCCTGGAGATATATACGGCAGTTAATGGTTGAATGCTTCTGACTGGTGCCCCCATCCCGGCAAAGACTAGTTGACTATTTGGGAGGCCACCATCTACAAATGTATGAGCTGAATAGTTCAGATGGAAGAGCACTGGTACACATGTACACAAAACCAGACCAGTCACAGTCCAAAGTTAACTTTGTCATTTTTCGCGATCAGTGTATACTTGCCATCACGTTACTTATAGTGGGTATTTTTTCATTCTCATTTTTCTCATTCGGCGCACAGCAGCGATGGAAATGTACAAAGAAGAATGTGGGCAATATGATAGTCCTCTTTGCTCATTTCCACTCCTGTTCTGCACCAAATGAGATGAAAAAATACCCACTATAAGTCACATGATGGCATGTAAACATTGGTCACGCAATCGGTCTATGGTTTAAAAGTTCCCAGTCAGTTTTGCTTGGTTTTGTTTTCATTTGAAAATTCAGTAACTGCTGATATCCAACCCAAGAATTACAACTAGCACTAAAACCATCTCTGTTTGGCTGTTTCTTCCAATTGTATAAACAACAAAAGACTCTTTGTGCTTGGCGTCTTTGGCCAAAAAATTTAAAGACATGCTGTCTTGTAATTGACATACATGTAGTAGTAGATTTATCTAGGATCTCATCTATCTAATAACATTTAAAGTTTCAGAAACTTGGGAAAATTACAGCCTCCTGTTAAACTTTTAAATACAGCGTTTTGTTAGACAGATGTAAGTTTCTCAATAAATAGTTGGGTATGTTCACTATGTTGTACAGTCTAATTTTCTAGAAACAATGGTCGAGATCAGCATATATATGTTCATTGTAGCAGCATTCCACTGTATTTGGCTAAATAATATAATGGTATCCAAAGATGAATACATGCACTATACCTGGATGATGTGTTGTGCATTTTGTCAATGTTGATATCATACATGTATCTATTGATCTGTTAAATGTTGTCTTCCTATTTCAGAGGAGGATGTGTTTGGAAGGCACATTCAAGCTCTATGCCATCAACAAGGGGGTTTGGTACCAAAGTTTGTCAATGATTGCATTGGTGTGATTGACAAGTCTGGTCTGCAGACTGATGGCATCTATCGTGTCAGCGGCAACTTGTCTCTAATTCAGAAACTACGTTTCCTCATAGATCAGGGTGAGATATTAACCCTCTCCATAAATATAGCATGGTGTATTATGCCTAAGTCACATTTGCTCTACAGCTAGTCACCGCTAGTATACGGCAGCTGTAAGAACCTGAAATAGAGAGAAATGTGCAGCGGCCTCAGGGTACCCTACGGCGCATCCCTGTTTTTTTACAGTCCATATGGGTGGCCGTAGATTTATAGCGTGGAGTTATAACTCTTTTTCATTTCTACCTTTGCTGTAGCAATTAGACTCGCCGCAGCCATGTCGTAGAATGGTATACGGCGGCTGTATGTCGAGCGTACGTTGGCCTTGCGTTTGCCGTGCGGCTGCAACAATTTTATGGTGGCCTTGGGTACGTTGCACACCCTGCAGGCAATGCGGGCCAGACGCACGGCTCCCGTACGCCCGACGCATGCTATCTGTGCAGACGCATTGCGCATGGCTTGCGTCTGCCGTGCTATTTGTCAAAAACCTACAGCCACCACAGGGTGACCGTGCGTCATCACTTCAAAGTGTGTACGGCAGCCATGGGATTTCTGTCTCCATAAATTAACAGTATGCTGTGAGGCAACCCTAACATATGTGACTGTTACAGTATGTGACCGTGGACATTTCTTTGGTGGCCCTAGAATTGCTACTGGCCGTAGATATTTTAGAAACCATGGCGGCCGCAGCAAATATGATTTAGGCAATAATCAGCTTTTATTTAACATAGAATGGTTTTTTCATATATTGATATTTCAAAACATTTCAGTATAAACTTTCTAAAAAGCTTTAGAGCAGACTTACACTTTGATTTTTGAAAGAATGATGACCATGGATTGCTTGAAGGCATCAGTTTGACTTGCTCAGCTCACCCTGGAAAAGTTGGTTTTCATGCTGTGGGCATATGGATGGATTATAGAGAGATGCAGATGTAATATTTGCATATGATTGTGTTACAGAGAAGCCAGTAGACTTTGGTGCATCTCCTTGGAAGGAAGACATCCATGTCATTGCTGGGGCATTGAAGCTGTACTTCAGAGAGTTACCAGAACCACTTGTCACATTTGACGGCTATGACAGATACATGGAAGCTATGAGTAAGTCCTCTTATCTCTAGGATGCAAGGAAGGCTTTGAATTTTGACATTTCTTGTTACAAACACTCCCTGTAAGGCTTGAACTGACCCTACCCTTTTACTGCTGGTTGGGTTACATGTACTCAACCTGCCAGATTCCAACAGTCCACTTGTGGGAGCAGTACACAGCCCAACAAAATCCAACAGGCGGTCAACTGATGGGTTTTAGCCCAGTGGGGATTTGTGAACATATTGTGGGAGGCCCAGTTTTCAACGGTACACGTTTTCGACGCTTGGCCTTCTAACTCACATCGCACGATTAAAACAACTCAGTATAATGATCTCAGACTTCTTATCTTCTGGTTTGTTTCCTGCTCTTGTCCGTCACCAAAAATGAGGAAAGTTAAGCCTCTTCCGATAGGCCAAACTCGTGTGATTCAAAAAGTTGCTCTTTTGGGGTCTATTTTCCTTTGTACAAAATTGGCAGTTGCTTCGAAGCTCCAGTTTTCTTCATTGTTGGTCCTAAAACAAATCTAAGTGTACCATAACAAACCCCAACATACGTAGAAAAAAAATGTCACACAACTTGAGGCAGTCCGTTCTGGGTAAAAACTATGGAGGTTTTTTTTTATTATTATTATTTAAAGGCATAAAGTAACATGGTCTAATAAAAAAACAAATAAAAAGGCAGCTAGAGAAAGTACCAAGAAGGAGGAAATGTGTCTCTTGAGTGACATTGGGAAAGGTCATAACTGAAGAAGCAGTGAGAAAGAGGATTGTGGATTTTTTTTAAACGTCACAGAAGAAGACATCAACCGGATAAAAAATACAACCCCACCAAAAGGGCAAAGAAAACAGAATCTGCTTCCATGGCTGAATCACAATTAGCTTGGACCAAGCCGAACAATCACATCCTGCCTCGATGTATCTTCTGATGTGGAAATTAACAAGGATGAGAAATGCTGCATGTGTCACTCATAATATACCGCCCTACCGTATTTCACTTCTATGGTTTACTTGAAGATCCAAATTCAAAAAAGTTAAAAGATATCTTTCAGTTAAATGAACTTCTTTTCACATTTTAAGAAAATTATTCTCAATTTGAATTATTCATTATGGTGATTAAATTTATTTCCTTATTATTATGAGGACAGTTTTGATGATTTGGAAAAGGATGGGAATGGAGAGGGTAGCATGAAGGGAAAGGAATTGACAGATGATAACAAAAAGTAAATCCAACTTCCCCATCTCAAATTGGCTCAGGGCAATGGGACAAAATTAATGCAAACCAATAAGTTAAGCGTAAATTATGAATGTTTTGAGGAAAGTGTTAGAAGCAGTGTCAAAAAAAACAAAAAGATGAAAAAAAAAAATCATACAGGGAAGAATTTTACAGTGCCACACAACATTTGATCAACATTCTCCATGATTATTCTAATAGTCTGTGGTGTGGAAAAAGTGACTGAGACCTCTTTTAGTGTGATACTTTCATTCACATTGGTCAGCTTGAAGAAAAGGCCTTATATCGTCGAAAACCAGTAACTGGAGGATATACTTTGTGTGAAGAAAGGAACGTAATAAGCTCATCCCTTTAAAAGATCCAACTGCAAAATCATATCTGGGTTTTTTTGTGACCTCAGTTCAGTTCCTGGTCACAACTTTAACCGTTTTATTATCTATGTAGCTAAGCTAGTTTTCTACATTTTTTACTTCTCCGTTTCTTATTTTCTGCTTACCGGTATTTTTGGTGAAGGAAAGAGAAACAAAGTACAAGCAGTAAGCACGTACATGTATACTAGCAGCATTACTCATCACACATCTAGCAGACGTTGCTTGGGCAATACCAACCATCCCCACTCAGTCAATGCCCAGCACCGTTACTGTGTCAGTTCAGTACTCATCCTGTCATAACACAACACTTTATATGTACAGTCAACTCCCGTTATAACAAGCTCAGTTATAATGACAACTCGGTTATAACGAGCATATTTTCCTGAATGTCAAGTCCCGATCAATTTGTGAACATTTGTATGGGGAAATATTCGTGTATAACGAGCACACACATTACAAGACTCCAGTTATAACAAGCATGTTGGCCGACCGAACACAAACAAAAGCATGTTCTCGACTAAGGTTGTTCGATAGTTCGATATTTATCGATATCGCGATATCGCTTTCCGACGATAATCATATCGAGCGCATTTCAGGATATCGCCATATTTTCGATATCGGCGATATCGAAAAAAGTATCACGATATCGAAAAAAGTACTGGTTTCCCAACCCCATTATCGCCTGTCTGTAAGCTTGTACACATATACATGTAGCGTGGCCATCAGAGAGATCTTGAAGGGAGATAAGCTTTCGTGAGTAAAAACAACGAAAAACCCGAAACCGCAAGGGGAGAGGAGCGCCAGCCAGCCATTTGACTCTTGCATTGTGGTCTCCATAAAGGCAATGCGTCGGCAATAGACCCACTGCAAGTGCAAGCTCACTTCCTGTGTTGGTAGCACACGTTTCGTACAGAGTGAACTCGGTGCATGCGCTGGGCACGCACAGCCACTCGTGTTGGGGACATTTTCCCCCATGTGGCCTACCGGTACATAAGTTATCCGATCGTTTACGATATTATCCAGGCTGCAAAAAAATGCAGATTTAATTTCCTACCGATGTCTCTAAATGCAGCTAAATACCGGTATATTGTAAAAATACATACTTTACATATGTTTTAATCTCAAAATCAAAATCAAAATCGCAGAGGAAAGACGTTGAAAAAATGACTGAGCGTTTTTTATATTTAGCATTGTTTCATTTACTTATCAAACTCAACAAATTTGTTTTTGCACTGTGATTTTTTTTTTCTTTTTAAAGAGGACCAGTGGAAATCTTGCTGGACTGTCAAGATAATTATGAGTTAATTGGTTCGGTTGGCTAGTTTAAAAAAAAGTTATGTGGAAACCCTGAACATTGAATGCCAGTAGACCCTCAGCTTGCATAATTTTATAAGGTGAGGATTTTGAGCTGATGCAAGTGTTGATGCATAAACACTCTGAAAGTGCATCTGGATTCACCAGGCAGTTCCTTCAATGCACATCCCATGCAATAGTAGTGACAGGAGCAGCTGGCATAGTGTTGACCTATTGCTGGTGTACAGTGTTGTGATACTGGGTTTGTTCTGGTTGTCTATACAGAGAAGCCTGATAGGAAGTCTAAGATACGAGCATTCCAGGATATCTCACAATCCCTACCACGGGTCAATCAAGAGACTATGAAGGTGCTGTTTAATCATCTAAACAGGTATGTGTATAAGACCAGTGTGAACACTATTACATGGCTTTGTCTCCTCACTCTCATCTTATGGCTAATAGTGTATGTGCTTTTTATCGCATCATAATAATACTGACAAGGTAGAACCGTAGAATATCTGGCAATTGGGTGCTAGCAGAAGGTCCCGCCAGCATTTACATGTTTATAGGCCCTCTACTTGTTTGAGAATTGGATTTTGGTAAATGGTGTCAGAAAACAGTTTGCAACATTTGGGTTGATCACTCTATCAGAATAATACTTAGGATTGAGTGGTAAATTGCAACTTCATTGCTAATATTATTCATTGGCACAGTTACAGTATGTGATTGGATTTGTAATGTTTAAGGCCCAATACAACATTTGGAAGATCGGAAAACATCGATGTCCACAGATTTCCTTCAAATTTACACAGTTTGTAGATGGTCATGAATGTTGGAATCTTACGGTCTGGGTTGCTGTACTTCTCGAGAAATCTTCACTCAAACATCGACACACAGTTTATTACTTGCAAACTATAAACTCTTTCCACTACAGAACAGTGTGAAAACCGTGAGGTTTTTTTGCCTTTTTCTACTTTCTCAGATTACCATTTGAGCTAGAACCTTTGCAGGATTTCTTTTTTGGAATGTTTAATGGGTTAACACACAAACTGTGGCAGTCTTTGACTTTTACCAATGTTGTAGGGCCTTTAATGATAAAATGGCATTGCAACAAAGCAGCCAAAATGTAGCATTCTTACTCTGGAAAAGCCATGGACAACTAGTCTTGAAAAATACATTGGAAAGGAGGATATATATGTAACTATCCAGTGTTAGGTCAGTAGACCCATGTACAGGCACAAAGACTTTGGTATTGCATTACAGCTTCATATGTGATTGTGCTGAATATGGATTTGAAATGGAATGCTTTCCTTTGACAGGATTGTTGAGTATAAAGACAAGAACAGAATGCTACCTCAGAACCTGGCCATTGTGTTTGGACCCACTCTAATGTGGCCCAGAAAGGAGACCTTTAATGTGGCCCTGTCCATGATCTGCCAGAATCAGTGCATCGAGTTTATGATTAATGAACACCAGCACATCTTGAAGTAGGAAACCAAGGTATGTATGTGCACATGGATTTGGCAATCTTACCGGTATGTGCAAGTGACATTGATTGGAGATTTTGCCCACAATACTAGCACAATACGATCTAAACACTGTTTGTCTCAATCATGTGACAATGCAGTAAATGGATAGCCTGTTAGACTAACTTATTTGTATATACTTGTAACTTCAACTATCCCAACCAGACATGAAACTCTTCTGCAACTTTACAGATTTCGGAAAATTGAAAAAAAACACCAAATAAATTAAATAAAGAAAACTCAGGTGCTGAATACTAGAGGATTGGTTCAATTTCACTAGACATTTCCTGGGAAATCTTTTCCTTTCTTTAATTTGTTGAAACACATAAAACCTGTTAGTCTGCTTGGATCATGACAACACTTACCAGTATTGCAACTCGGTTGATACGTCCAATGAATGTTTCTGTTTTGAAAGCATGTATTAGTAGGGTTTATCATGTGAAGATGCTAGCATTATAATACGTACGTCAATGAAAGTGGAAACACCTGGGTTAGGCTAATAACCTGTACAATTACTCACCAGTCAGTACTAGTATTACATGTACATGCATATTTTATACCTCATAGAATCATAGCCAAAACAATCACTTCACGCTCATGCTCAATACTTTGCATATTTTTGAAAAAAGTCCTTGCATGTGATATATCACTTAGCTTAAAAAAACTCCGATGGGTTTCATATGGGATTCCAAATTGTCCTAGTACCTGGACCCAAGTGAGCTCTGGATCACAGGCTTCTAGGCTACTAAGGCTACCAGGCTACTAAGGCCATAAAGGCTACCAAGGCTTAGCACTTTTCATTCTGATTTGCTAGATAATAATCTTTTCAAATTTGAATTGTTACATTTTTGTTGATATTCCCTCTTCATTTATGCTTTATTTGACAAGCTAATTGTGGACATTAAAATGTGCCTTTTGGCTTCAACATTCACAAACAATACATGCAGATATCCAAGTGCTTTAGTTTCAAGATAACAAGTTGTCAGCTATTGCAAAGTATGCATATATGCAACAGTCGAGGATTTTGTATTGATGTAAATGGGCTGAGGGGATTTTCAGTAAGGACATGGATATTTTTGACTTATTCTACACAAACGATGATAATTATTTGTAATCTCAGTAATTTGTATATTTGATTTAAGAGATAAGTATGACAGTAAACCTGAACAGATTGCAAGGTGTCACAAGACTTGATATGACATGGACAAAAGTGAAGTAGTTTTTAGCATTGTAACTCAGAAATCCTATATTGTGAAGACTTGAGAACGTGATTAAATGAAGGTAGTATACCCAATATAATTGGTAACGGCTGTATCAGATGATACATTCAATAACTTGAGCATTGTAGTCATGAACATAGTGGGTACATTAGACTGGGACATGACTGATGGACATTGCTACATGTAGATCTGCAATGTATGTCTGCACAACAAAATTCTAATGAAGCAGTTGAATGAACCTTAAGTTGGATCTCAAGCTGTACTTGTACTGTTAAAATTACAGTGTTTGCCTCAGTTGGTAAACAATTGTATTTCTGTAGTTGATTCAATATTAGTTTTGTCCACTTTTCTGCGCATACCTTGATGATTCATCATGTTACTAATGATGAAGTGTTGGATATAAAATTGGTAGTTCGTGATACCCTATGCACTTTGTAGCATACTGTATGTAGGCAAACTGAAAACAAACATGTCAATATGAACATTGAGTACTTATGGCAGCTGTGTGTAACTCCTACACTCTGTGAAGAATGGTGAAGGGCAAGTCAAGATGAAGTTACTTTATCCATTTCCAAGGGAATTATTGAAATTGTTATATACATGCATATATTCTTGTAATAATCTTGTTGTAAATGTTATTTCTTTAATTGTGCGCAATACCTTTTTAGTCTTTCCCATTTTATTTTTACAAATTGCTAAATATATCTCAGACTGACAAAATCCAAGCAGACAAAAGAATGTTGATATTATATTTTCTGTATCATTTTGAATAATGTGGCTTTCCCAATTGCATATTGATGTACATACCGATACAATGGAAAATCATAGAGAAGAATGAGACCATTTCTCTCGTATATTTGTAACTTTGCCTTTTTTGAGGGCGCACATGTATCAATGCAAAGTCTTGAGCTACTTCTGGTTAGTTACGTTTGTAGTGTGGCCTTTCATCTTGATAACATTCTTAGTTTAGATTAGATGCATTAGGATCAAGGAACCAATCCGTCCAGCTTACATGTAGCAGTCAACAGTTAGCTTTTGTGAAGTATTATGTATTATTCCATTGATATTCGTCTTGTTTCATGATCCCTTCAGTGACATTGTCAATACAGAATGTACACACTTGAATCAAGCCTATCACATTCTAATGTTCATCCTACTGGTGAGATAGAATGGCCTGAATGCCGCTGTCTAAAGCCCTACACACTGGACTTTTTGGTGGAAACCAGCGGAGTAAATAGGTAACAACCATTTAAGTCCAGTACGGACAGCCTAGGACGTTTTCCTCTCAGATAACTTACCTGGCTCATACATGTAAGTTAACCGACCGACTTCTGCCCGGTTGAATTGACTAGGTCAGTTGAACTGAGTTGAGAAGTCCAGTGCGGATGTAACGTCTCATGTGTTTGTATTTAGTCAGTCGGTTAAGTTTTACCCATCGTTGGCAATTGGTTGCCATTATCTACCCGCGTTGATAATCCAAGTGCGGACGGCAGTAAGATTTACCCATTGGAATGTTACCCTCCTCTCGGTAAGATTATGTTCACTTCTTTCCCCAAACCATGCTTTAAAGATGAATTGTGATATAAGTGCAGTCTGACCTGTCCCCTATGTCTCCTCTTCTATTATGGATGCTGACTACAATGCCTTAGGACATGTATTATGTGCTGGTATCTCTAGTCATCAAAATGTACCATTGAGTTTGGAGTGTAACACTTGTGGCTATGCATGGATGCTACAATCAATGAAAGGCAGACGATCTGCTCAAGCGCTGGGAAATTATTTGGGATTTTTTGATAATATTTGACAAGAAACATTTTTTTATTTTTCCATTTTTTCTGTAAATTGCTGTAGTAGTATAATGTAATTATAGGCAGTTGCTTGGTAGTCATGTTTGTTTTCATTTATAAGCCTAATTCATGCAAAAGTGTCTTACTGCATATTTTTATATTAAAAACAAAGCACTTTTTTTTTTTTTGTAAGGATCAACTACTACGTTATTGATTTTGTCATAGGGAGACTATGCACCATTATTTTTTGTTTTACTGATATTACCGATATATTCTCATCTATTTTAAATTATTGATCAGTTTTTCTTCCTTGTGAATTGACCCCACCAATGTACAGAAACTTGCACATTAGTCCTGTATATTGTTTACTGTGAATTTGGAAATCAAGAATGACCTTGTGTAAACCATGAGTTGATGCCTTCAGATGAGATCTTATTCTTTGTACACTCCAAATTTCCAGAAATGTTTTCTGAAATTATGAATGGATAATGTATGCCTAATTGCACAAACGAGAATTGATCATGAACTGACAATTGCAAATGATTGGTGGTGAAATGTTGGTAATAGTGCTATCTAAACATTGGCAGTACAACTTAATCAGGTTTCCATGTATTGAAGGTAAACAGTACATGCATGTACATGTGTGGGGAAGTGGATTTGTAATATAATTGGGCACAAAATGTTTCTACCAGAGTTAAAACATGTTTGTATTTGTCCATAAAATGTAAAGAACAAGAGAAATGTTGGAACTGATGCATATAATTGTTAGATAGTTTAAATAATAAGATGGCTTGGGGCTCTTTCATATGCAAACTGATTGTATAGTCTTGCATGATATTATGACGTCTTTCTTGGCTTCCAATGTTTGCTCTGTATATAAAGTACTTGTGTCATAATAAGATTCACATAATAAAGTACGTATATACCTGGTGACAGCATAGCCATAATCTCTTTGTCTGCTGCATTATTTCAAAGTGAACAATGGGTTGGATACAAAAGTGATTTTTGTTGGTTGAAAGTTATGTGCTTATCCTGATACATTAGAACAGGATATACACATACAGGACCACCATTCCAGTAACGGTGTACAGTGCATTTTGGATCGCTGCATTTTCTACTGTAAATTTTAAAACAATCCATGAGGTAGTCATTGCCAACCTGGGTACTATGTATCCTTGTGATTCCAATTACGGTCTGTCCATACTAATAATTAAACTGCTTACTATTGGGGTGTAACATGGTTGTTAGACGGATGTATTTTAAAACAGGTTTGAGTGGTCAATGTGTTCCGAGTGTTTCAGTATCATTCATGATTTCAAAATATACAACCAAATTCAAGTGAAAATCGGAAAAGCTATATATTTGTTCAGATTCTTTCCCATTACTCAAAAAAAAAATCCCTTACAAGTACACTCATTCTTAAAGACTCTTGTGACTGCAAAAAGCATTTGAAACTTGGGAGATTACATGACAGGCCTAGTCATTGGCCACAGAACATCGGAGTGATGTCAGTGGTGGGCATATGACAATACAAAGTCACTCCAGACCAGTACAAAAAGATGGCTTGGATCAATACTTGGCTTGGCATGTACCGGTATAGCCTTACAATGTAGTGAAAAGATGTATCGAAAATTGCTGTGCTATCTGGGTCATAATATTCAAAGTGTAGTTCAAGGAAATATTTCCAACAATTTATATACATTACTGTACATGTATATGTTGGGTAAAGGGAATCTAGGGCCTAGATAAAGAAAATGGGTTAACATTTACCAGAGTGTTTGGAATTTAGCAGTGTTTGTCAGGGGCTGACACAGGCCAGCCGAGTCAGATTGAAAAAGCATTCCTTGTGAGAATGGAGTCGGTGGGTGCAATAGATTAATGCTGGAAAACTGGTTGGACAAACATCTCTTGATCGTTTCTAGGAATTCATTCATTCATAGGTGGAGACAAGGGTGGTTGTTTATGGAACAAGGCCAGTCTGATATCACACAATCATTGCCCTTCTATGTCCATGCCTAAGGATAGCGGTGTTGAAGAGGAACTATATGCCTTGTGGGAGTCAAGAATTTCTGCACTTACCCTTCATTGGGAGAACTGTACATATACGCAAGGAAAAAAAAGGGAAAAACATGAGAAACAACCAAGCCACAAATAACCTTTCAGCTATTACAATTTGAATATTCCCATCATCCATGCATTTGGTGGAAGGCAACAAGATTTTTTAAGATAAGAATAAAGCACAGGTAAGCAGTGGCGGGATGCTGCGTACAATTGATAATTCTGTTTCATATTTATTTCATAAACAGGCACAAATGTGTAGACTGTAGAGAGTAGACAAATATTTGAAGTACATTAGTGACAGACAAACATGTACCACTGCCATAAGTGCACTCTCCTATGGGGAGTTACCTTTCAGGAATCAGTTTGGAGAATGAACATGTTTTCCATCTTTTCCATGAACATGGTACTTTTCTGGTCCATGATGGCTTCTAAAATATCTTACTTTTCTAAATACTTCGGAATATACTCAGCTGATGCATGAACTACAGCCATCTGAGATACATTTCTATTAATTAAGAAATATTTTTTTCAAGACAAGTAATGATTTCCAAAATAATAATAATGATAATAAGTTCAGTATATAGCCAAGTTCATGGCCAAATATTGCACTCAATCTTGTACATGTACTTGTACAAAACAAATTGAAACTTCTCCACTGATAAGTGTCTTTAAATTGTTTGCAATGACCCTTTCCAATCTGATAATTACTATCAAATAAATGACATCTACAAATAATTTGAGTACAAATAAATAAATAAACAACTGCAGCAATTTCATTAATCCATGATATTATATATTATTTTTGTATCCCTACATATTTAGGAATTTCGTTTTGAACATACAATCATTACTTAGGCGACTTATCAGTATCACTTTAGTTCTTTTCAAACTGAATATGAACTTTATTAGAGGATTTGGGATAATCAGGGTGCTTTGATTCATAGAAAGAAAGTCAACCATTCTCTTTGACTTTTACATTTCCTGGCAAAGGAGGCCTCAAAAATTAATTTCAATTTCAAAAAATTTAACACCCACAAAGTTTTTATAAAATGATGTTTTTGGAAGTAATCGTGTGTGAATATGAAAATAGAAGTGTGATTACTGAGTGTGATGTGTATGTCAATGTAACCTTTTAAATTGTGTCAATACCAATGTACACTAACACTACTGCAGTGATTGATGTGACTACTATGACACTCTTGTACTGAGGGACTATACATGGATATATTTCTTTACATTCTCTACTCTCAGCCACTCAATATTTGAGTAACAATTAATATACACCACTGTAGTCATTAGGTTGACTTTATACACCCATTATTTCTCCCATTGACATAAAAGCGATACACTCCACACACTAAAACCTCGGTGATTTGCATTACACTATGAAAATGTTTTGTTTTGTTTTCAGTTGTATGAACTTTCCAAAATACCGTAATATACAGCTGGCAAGCTACACCATGAATGGCATTCATTTTGTGCCTCTAATATATACATTGCCATCTTGTGTTCAGACTGGGATGGGCAATCACATCGTGGCATTACACATACTGTACAGGACACATTAGTCTCCCCATTCACTTCCAGTTAGAAACTCTCTGTAAATATTCAACAGAAAATAATGTTGTGTTATTTCAATTCTTACTCAAAGGTGGAAGGACATAAATGTATTGGAAGGGAGAAAAGTAATGAGATATTGATAACAAAAGATTAGACAATGATGGATTGACCAGGTTGAGATCAAAGGAAAAGGCAAGCAGTGGGGGAGATGAATACTGCTAGTATGTAAGAGTTACAAGACCATTGTAAAGCAATTCAAACACTTTAAGTACTGATATTCACCTTGGAAAGGATTGGTCTGGCTACATGGACTTTGCAATGATGACTAGGACTTGACAACTGGTGAACCTCAGTGACCAGAGTGGAGTGCCATGTAAGATGAAGGTGCTCTGTGATAATAATAATAGCACATCATTTATAAGGCACCTGTATGTGCAGACCATTATTTATCTATGTATTTATTGATCTATTCCAACCAGATCCAAGAGCAAACGAGTCGCCAATTACAGGGTGGCAGTAACTGATACATTTAAATAAATCGCAAATTTATATTGCATAAAACTATATATGAAAACATTATACAATAAAAAATCCTAAACCAACCACATTATGTACATATTGTATATATATTATTTCTGACAAGTGCAATTGATTGGATTGGAGTATTATGACCCTTGTCAGACTGAGTGTTTAAAGCTTTGCTCTCACAAAGCTGTCAGTGAAACTAAAGAGTAAACATTACACATTAGCAATGACAACCGAATCCACTTGATTCACTGCCATATTTGCATGCAATGTCACCAAAGAGATCCCTTCATCCTGTCCTTGTGACTACATCAAATTTTCTTTTCAACATCTGAGCATTACTACACGTACAAATGGACATGATTGTTAACCAACCTCTGTGTTGTGCAGCTTGTCTTGATGACGCCATGACATTAGGGCTGATCTCATGATGACTGTTACGAATTGTATGCAATCGTGTTACCAAGTCTAGCTCCTGCTCAGTCTAAGAACAAGAAAATGGTGTGAAATTATGACCTTTGTTTGCTTGAAAATTAAGTTTAACAAGCTGCATCCACTTAATGTGATCCCTTAACTGCCATAGCCAGGATTACAACAACTTGTATTTGTTGTTTGCATCTGAATGAAAATGTGGATTCTTCTGTGAGTACGAAAGCTCTGAGAAGAAGAGGTAACTCAATGTGTTGGGCAGTGTGTACTCTGCCTGTCTTCAGGAGACTTCTGAATTCAACTGATGGTGGTGTTTGTGTGTATACAAGCTTGCCAAGTAACTGTTGCACTAAAGCATATCATGACTTAGATAAGCTACCAAGGCACTGGACAAACCCTATCCTCACTCCACACCCAGCAGTCTCCATTTCATGAGCAGAACACACATTGCAAAAACATTGAATTACATTACCGGTACATGCTCTCGTAAAGAGCCATTATTCACAAGAGTGTACACGTGGTGACATCACAGATCTCTTGATATCAAACCACCATTCCAACCTTGGAATTTCGTTTGGTTGAGTTTCACGTAAAATATTCCAAATGATGTAAGTTTTAGTTTCAGTTCCAAAGTGGCCTTCACCAATCCTTAATGTATCAAAATCTTCATTCTTTCTTTTAAAACAATCTTGGCAGAGACAGGTCCATTGCTAGACAAACAAATCCTGAATCGGATATCATTATCACTACATGAAGTTAATACAAAAACTGTTGCAAACTGCTCTCTGAATAAAAAGACTTGCAATACATAAATCTCAAATGTTAGAGGGCCTGATGTTTCAATCCTAGCAGGACATTTGAGGAAGGTCCTGCTAGGATCCAAACGTTAGGCCCTCTAACATTTGAGATTTATCACTACATGTGTACTTGATCAGAAATATTTGACATTTGCAATAAAATTGGGGAATGGTTGTCAGACAAGAAGCTGCCAATGATCACTTTGAACTGCTTGATCTTACCAATGTTAATGAGGAGACTCCTTGGCAACCAAGACTCAGAAGATGAAGAGGTATGTTGGCATGACATGTGTTACTGCGTAGGGCTGACTGCACACCTTGCTTCATCATTAAACACTACAAAGGAATAAAGAAAACATGCAAGTGAATGATGAAGAACAACGCTCCAGTCCCTATTTCACTGGCTACAAATCTTAGTGACAATTTGCAAACAGCATTTGTGCGGGTATTGCAGAATGTCTCTGGGGATTTCACAAAACCCATCTCATTGTAAGCTTGATCTTAGGACTTGGGATGTGTCCTGGCTGAAAGATTAATCCTAATACCATCACTGCTGCATTTATTACACCTATCCGTGCAAAGCAACAGTGGAAACCAACCTAAAAAAAATCAACTGTTTGTATTACCCAATGCACATAAACATGTAGTTTCATTGTGCACAGTATAAATACCGGTATTACAATGCTTGAACCGAAGAGGGCAGCAAACCATTGCACTATATGTGTTCGTGTAGATAAGACAACACAAGGACCGGTCCTAAGTTAAGATGAAGTTTAGATATATTGAACGTGTCTCAATTTGGGTGAAATCGATACTAGGATGTGTCTTGATATATAGGACGAATCACTCTTCCTAAGACGCATTTTAGCATTTTGTGACATTGGCCACAGGTTTCTCAATTTTCTGCCATACATGTACATTGCTTGGTCCAGCTCGCATGCTCCTGGAATGGTCAACATTGCTTGAACAAATTATGGGTGCCTTGTGTATGTCTGAAATCAATCCATATCAATTCAGTTCCTGTGAGAAAGCACAGGAAATGGGAGATATCTTTTTGAGAGACTAGGGACCTATGGAACTACAACTACACTGTGACTGACTTGAGCCAAATTAAGACTGCATTCTGGTAGCATGGCAACCACAAGAGCCAACATTGCTGTGCAAATGCTGCATGAATGTGAGATGACATTCACTGGTTTTCTGAGACCTCTGCAACATTTGTACAGCAATATTTGCTGAGTACCAGTTAAGTGTAATTGCAAGTGAAACTAAGTGGGCTTGGTCATGCATTACCATTTCATGTTCTGTCTTGAGGGTGTGCTGGAGCTCTGCCTTCTGTGCTCTGATTCGTGCCAACTCCTCCTTCTTCTGCTTTATCAACTCCAACTTGCATCTGACACCCTGACTCCTCTTCTCCATATTTGATGACACAGCTACTGAATGTAATCCAATTGACTGTATTTCACTTAGCGTGGCATTATCTGAGCATAGCCTTTCATGGGGCCTCTTTAGCATGGTGCCTGGTGAGGGGAAATCCTCCGTCAAGCTGTCTGGGTGCTTGACATTATCGTCAATCTCAGGACTTATTTCAAAACCTGCTTGGCATTCAGTTTTACTTGTTATAATACATGTATGTGTTATAAGTGGATCTCCACCAGATTGTGGTGTTGCTTTAGCAGTATACATGTACTGATCAGGCATTTTGATGCTTACATTCTGTGACACTGAAGTATCATTTATTGTGCCACATTTATGAGAAGCAATGTGAGAGTGACATAAGTCTGTAATGAGTGGTGATGTGATCATTGCAGATCCATTCCAAGCTTGCTGGTCCTTTACTTCTTCCACTGATTTTGGAGTTGACAAGGATTTCAATTGCTGGGTTTTAGGACTTAAATGTGAAACATTTGCTGAATGGTTAATATCTTCATCTTGTTTGTTCTCAGAAAATGTTATAGGTGAGAATAAGACTGTTGAAGGAATTGACTGTTGTGACTGAACAGCCTGCACAGTGACTGGAAACAGACATGGACTAGAAAAGACAGGACTCTGAATCTGCTGCAAACTGATATTGACCAAAGAGGAGATAACATCAGTGTGACTTTCTTGTACGTGTCTAATTGGTTTATGAGAAATGTCCTGCAACCCTGGTACTATAGCATCAGTAGACACTATAGAACATTCAGTCTGATCAATATGTCTTGATATCTGATCTGTTTGATGTACACCGAGGTAATTACATGTATATGATGAACTCTCACTATATTCCTTGCCGTGTACACTTGGGTTCAAAAAGGATTCACTGAAATCTACCTTTGGTGGTGGGCAGTTCTTTTTTTTAGAGTGTAATTTTGTTCCAGAGGTTACACATTTCGATAATGACTTGGAGTGCAGTATTTCAGGATCTGATGGTAGCATCTGTGAAGGTGAATGAAAGCATTTGTGAATGAGTGAGGGATCTGATAAATGTATAGACTCTGAAGTGACTTTGTCATCTGTTGCATTGAATGCAATGGTTGCCATATCCTGCTCATCATTAGAGCATTTATGAACTAGTTCCGATGATTCCATCATTGGTAGAAGACTTGCATTGTGCTGTGGGGATATCTCCTTTACACCAGGTTTGTGACTGGGTACAATCACAACAGGAGAACTCATAAGTGCTGCATCCACTTTCTGTCCTGCAGGCGAAAGGACAAAATCACAGACAGAATTGATCATGAATGTCAGGGCAATGTCACTGTAAAACTGCCTTATATCAAAAGGTACACAAACTACACATCTTAAACTTAAACTCTACCCCCAGTACATTGTCAACAGATCTGGGTCAAAAAAAGATACAAAAACTCACAATATAACCAAAAGTGATATACAAAAATGTTGCAAACTGCTAACTGACTCAAATTACCAAAATGCAAATCTTAAAATTTAGTTGGCCTGACGTTTCGATCCTAGCAGGACCTTTCTCAAAGGCAGAGAAATTTTGGAAAAATTGGAAAATTGGCAAAGAAAACTTTAACTGGACCAGAATTTGAACCCATGCCTCTGGTTTTGTGTACCAGTTCTCTTACCATCTGACCTATCCAGCCCTTAGATGGTTAAATTGTTTCTGACTAGCGGCCCCACCCTGGCAAAGACTAATTGACTATTTGGGAAGGCCACCATCTAAGGGCTGGATAGCTCAGACGGGAAGAGTGCTGGACTGCTGGTATGGAAAACCAGAGGTCTTGGGTTCCCAGTCAGTTTTTCCTTTGACAATAGTTCAGTTAAAATCTACTGTATATCCATTTGTAGCAGCAGGGTTCTTGCACCTTCTTCAAATATAATTTCCATCACTTTATAAGGTACATTTTTTTAAAATCCGGGACTTTTTTCCCTTGGCAAATCTAAACTTAGGATATTAGTGTCGAATGAATGAATTTTTTTTATAATAATTATTTACATGTAGTCCAATGGTTCTCAATTTC
Organism: Luidia sarsii; assembly: GCA_949987565.1. NCBI lineage: Eukaryota > Metazoa > Echinodermata > Asteroidea > Paxillosida > Luidiidae > Luidia > Luidia sarsii. Next base: position 15,184,566 of record OX465109.1, on the reverse strand, counting down.
AAAGTATAATAATTAAAATATATTTAAAAAAATGAACTATTAGGCCTATAATTTTCAATGACTTTTTCACGATTTTTTCATTTTCCATAACTTTTCCAGGCCTGGGAATTTGTTTTTAATTTCATGACTCTTTAAGGTTTTTAGCAGCATTGCCTTACACATAACTGATACTGTTATAAATAATATCAGAAAAAGGAGTTTGCAGAACAGTTCTGTAGCATGGATTTAAGTCCTTTCATTATACATTTCATTATACAATGCTGTGTAGGAAACCTTTGACTGATTCTGATCACAATTAGTTATACTGAATTTTAACTGTCCATTGAATAAGCCATAAGGAAGCAGCTTTACAAATTAGTAAATTACATTGAAAGATAGCCTATTATTACCTGACTCACGTGAAGACTGCAGAGGAGATGTTGTCATGGAGATGTTCAAACTCTCCCTGTCGACTGATCCATGTGAATTGTATGCAGTGTCTGCAAGCATCTCATCTGTGCTACGTCTTACTTCAGCCCTAAAGTTGGCAACATATACTAGGGTTTTTCGCTTCATTTTCCTCATCTTGGACCTTTCCTTTTCAGTAATGCTGCCAAAAAAGACTTCATCATCACTTCCAGCCTCTTTCAATGGTGCTTGGTTTTCTTTGCTAGAAGGAAAAAGTAAGGAGTCATGACATCTTGTTATAGTACGTGTATAACATGTAAGCCTATACACGTACTGTGTATATAGAATGTCCACAGAGTAGAGGGCCTCAGTTTTGGATCATCTCAGCAGGACCTTTCTCAAAGAAACCTCAGACCCTCTACTCTTTGGATTTTGGTCATTTTACACAGAGAGCAGTTTGCATTTTGCAACATTTTTGTACAGTATATTATTCTCAGTAAACAAAATTAACAAAAGTAAACACAACTAGAGGTCTATGTCTGTTGTCAGAATGGAGCATCATTGGGCTTTTCCACCTTCTTTATAACTTTTGACTTCCATCTAATGCGATACTAATAGGACCATACATTTTTACAGCGCCTAAAACTGAAATAACAGTTTGCAAAATCAACCTGCGCTTTGACAGCCGAGTTACACATACGCATGAATATGACCTGACACACAGCAAGATTATGGCGGTTTCTCCCATTGTGAGGAAATTTGCCAGGGTGCAGCGAATGTTCTTTGATGCCAGGCACAAATTTTATGCACAAAGTCTATGGGACAATAATATTCAAAAATTCATAATAATTTGAAACAATAGTCGATCATAGTCTCGTAGATATAATGCAAAATTGAAACCAAACAAAATTGTACTTTTTATTATAAAGGAATTTGCCCCTCTAAAGCACTGTCACGACTCACGAGACACATGATGACGTAAATTTAGTGTCATTGAGCGCGGCACTAATACTAGTAATAGACCTCAGGGACAATGTTTTGACCAAGTTTGGTTAAGAATGGTCTTTCCATATTGCTAAAAACTCATTAGAATGCGCCCATGCCTTGTGTATGGGATTTATCAGCCGAAGAAGAGGAAGAGGAAGAAAATGAAGAAAAAAAAATAAAACCAAAAAATATGCCTTTTCCATTGAGACGGAAAAGGCAAATAAACATGTACAGTGTACATGTATCATGCATGCTGTGTACTTTTTAGGTAAGTACTGTACATGTATGTACCTACAGTAGCTTACCCAAACAATTTGCAGGAAGGGCAAGTCCAAGCTATTTCATATTAAAGATACATTTATACCGGTAACATGCATTCAGTTGTGTTACAAGTGATGATGTCATTGTTCTGAACAAAACTTGAACCAAAGTTTGTCATCGGTTCGGTGCATGACCTAAAATTTCAAGATGGAGGAAAGGTAAACAGATGAGTATGTTTTGCAGCCCGCAAAAACAGTTTCATATTAATTTTCAGTTGGAGGTTTAACCATGGAGGAATGAATTGTTTTAGGGATGATACTTTGAGGAGTAGTTAGCATAATAATTAAATTTGAATCTGGGGGCTCGACTTGCAGTACGTCATGTGCAGTTATTGGGTTATAAACATTTGACAAACTGTAGTATTACTATTAACGATGCAACCTTCGGACAGTCTACCATGTTGAATAGAGGTAAGTGGAGAATTTTGGGCCTTGCATTTTTACAAGTTAAGTACATGTTCCGGTCCAGTCAAAGTTTTCTGTGACATTTTTTATGTTACGTGTAATAATAAATAATAATAATATCTTGTGCAAACAGGTTATACAGTAATCATGTACTGCAAGCCTCGTGCTTAAGATGTTTTTTTAACTAGCCTACCGGGCTAGTAAATTGAGTTTTCTGCTAGCCCGCATCAAGTTTTACTAGCCCAGTATAATTAATATTGAATTTAACACTTGTAAGGTTATTAGGTCAAGTAAAACAAATGATTAGTTTCTACTTTCTCATCCCTGCCCGCATCATTTTTTGCCGTCACACCGCTGTCTACTTTTTACTAATCCGCCGGGCTAGCAAAGTTGGTTATTTTACTAGCCCGCAGCTGTTTTTACTAGACAATGACCGTCGGGCTAGTGCTAAGGTCGAGCCCTGATGTACATGTACTGTCATGTACATGACTTATTGTTTGTCCAACTTATCATACATATTGTAATACATACATGTACTGATGTAGACAACATGCAAGGCCTGGCATGCACAACCACACTTGCCAAACAAATTAGAGTTACAGTTTTCCCAAGATTTTGGGGCGTGTACTGTACAAATATGTCACTACGTGTATGTTCTGTGCACAGTGCCTGCTGTCACAGTGTCACAGTGTCAGTGTCACCAGGTCACTGCTGACCGTCGTCTGGTTGACATACACGCCTCACAAAATCATGATTAGGGGGAATACTGCAAGTCCATTTTGGGGGGCAAGTGCATGGTTGTGCCAGATAGTGTCGTTTCTCTACATAATGCTAAATACTTAGTCTCAAAGTTTAGTGGGCCTGCATGACGTTTCGATCCTAGCACTAGCACTAGCAGGACCTTTCTCAAACTGGCAGAGAAAGGTGCCTCTACCGCCTTTGAGAAAGGATAGGTCCTGCTAGGATCGAAACGTCAGACCCACTCAATTTTGAGATTTTCATTTTGGTAATTTTACTTAGTCAGTAAGCAGTTTGCAACATTTTTGTATATATCGCTAAAGCCTAAATACTTGTCTTAACACTTTATACTTCTGTCTAAATAGTAAATAATAATACTGATTACTGTAGTAGTCGCCCGACCCCTCAAAATTAAGAAAAAAGGGGCGATTGTAAGGGTCCAAGTTACTCGGACTACTGTAGTACTACTACTAGTAGTAGTACATACTCATTCATTCATTGATTCAATCATTGGTCAATTAATCAAATAATAATACATTGTGATTGTCACAATATTGTGGATTCAGAGGTTTTTCCACCCATATGATATCCTCCCTTGTTATTAAAAAAGCTGAAGCCTTGACAGATAAGGACATTGCGAGTATCTGTAATAACCGAGCATTCTATTTACATGGGTGTAGGTAGAGCATAGTCCGAGTAACTTGGACCCGACAAGTCACCCTTCTTTTATCCAAATTTCAAATTTCGATAGAAAAAGGGTGACTTGTCGGGTGCAAGTTACTCGGACTAGGTAGAGCCTGGAGGAGACTGCTTACCCTTCGGCTTGGTGTCTGTGACTGTGCGGTGAGTCCATTTTGGTTGGTGATGACTTGTGATGACACTTGGGCTTCATCTCATTGGCATAGGATGGCCACACCATTCTCCCTGGACTCACCCAATCGGAATTCATTTTTAATTATCTTTTGTATCATACGGGATTACGGGTATCCGAAATGTTTGTGTGATAAACTCTATCTCTTATCCTACATCATACATGTCCATACACTTGTTTACATGTAAACTAAGTAAAGGTTGCACACTAGTACTAGAAGTAGAAGTAGTAGTACTACTTGAACTGGGCAGTACTTGTAAAAGTTGTATTTTGTAAGTTGTAGGGCCTACTTCTCGCCCCACCAAAATACAAAACTCCTTTTACTTTTGACGTTCAAAACTGGTGCTCAGTCACTACACGCATGCGTATTATCGGATCGACGGCTTAAACATAAACTTGCTCCAGTCGCCCCACTTACACTCACGTTTGGCACTATTTTTAAGAATACGTAGGCCTACAGTAAAAATAATATTATACATAATGATTATGGCCATGCGCCATACACAATCAGAACACGCGACAAAAAATACTGTAATGCGACATTGCACTCACGAATGTTGTACGACAGTGATCGTGCGGACATTTCGCGATACCTGCTAACTTTTTTGGGCGCATTTTTTTTTCGCGAATAATTAACGTCATGCGACATTCATACATCATTCGTACAATTAATTATAGGCCCTATATCGCGTATTATCTCGAGACCGGCAATCCGACTGACAACTCTTGGGCAGTGCACGTTATAGGGCCTAAATGCATTGAAAAGCAATTGGCAGCATTAGTTCTTGCCCAGAGTATGAGTGACAGGAGATGGACCAGCAGTTGATAGCTGTCTAGAGTTGATCGGTCTCTTCGTGAATAACAGACATCTAGGTCCATGGTGCGCATTACTAGGCCAGATTTAGGCCCCTACGGTGTGCCACCAAAAAAATATGCAAAGTCACCACCTGGGGTCAATTTCATAATAAGATCTGCTTAAAGCCCCTATAATAATACACATGCACAACATTGGTGGTAAGATCGAAAAACAGAAATGTTCACAGATTTACATGAAACTGTTATAGTAGCGAAACCTCCCACCGAAATATTTCTGCCTAAAATGTTAAAAACGTTTTAAACGTCGGATGCGGAATAACAATGTTGATTGCTGCATTTTCGCGAAACATATGAAGTGGGTTTTGACTATTTTCTCGAGACTCGGTTGGCGGATTGAGCTAAAATTTTCACAGGTGTGCTATTTTATGCTTATGTTAGATCAGAAAACGTATGGATGCTACTCTTTGACCTCGACCAATGTTGTATTATACCTTTATGGTATACTCAAGCGCAAAATGTAAGGGTTCGTATAGGCCTAGGATCAACTTGTCTTCCCAAACTTTACTTTTTGTTAAGTTTCATACTAAGTAAAGAAACGTGGAATACAAGTCAAAAGCAATGTACACCACATCGCAGTGTGGTGTGTAGTCATGTTAACACAATATTAGGGAGACTTTTCCTACTGAGCAGATGATTTTCTCTAGAAGTACGCGAACATTTCATGAAAAGGTCGATAAACGATCGGGCGAGACACGCGCAAGACATTGTCCAAACTGTTGGAATCTGTTTGGGGTTTCACGAGTAGTAAGTAGGTCGTGCGGGTCGTGCGTATAATGACAAGCTTTTTGGACATTTTCAAGAGCAAAATTAAATCGGGATGCGGGAAACATTCGCAAGTTAAGAAAATAATGTCAAACTCTTTTAAACTTCCTAAAGGCCCCTTTAACTTCCTTTCTCTGTTTACTTCCTTATTATAGAGTTGAAGTGTTGAATATGATTCTATATACCCTGCATGTTAATCTCCAAAGTTTAGACTTAGAGGGCCAATAGCAGGGTAAAAGGGTCGGGAGATAGGCGTAGACGAGACGCTTGAGGATGTGAGCATGTAAATAATAGGCCCGGGCGTGGTTCTGAAAAGAGCAATGTGTTGCGTTGTGCTGTCAGGAGAAGGTTCGTCCTCACTATAAAGCAAGGGGAGCTTGAAGGGTGGCCCTGACTACTGATCATCAAGAGCAAAGTCTGCTGCACATGTACTGGTGCATGTCAAAATGTTGGCCAAGCCACATGACCACTGAAGCGTGTTACATTATACAGTGCAGCATGTTGTGAGGCAGGTGAGTCATTTAGGTATACGTCATTGGGAGATCGATGTCCCAGGGCTATAGGAGACACATAAGACATGGGTGGTGTACAACATGCCCTAATGGCGATCACACCCAAGGGCAACAACAACGGTGAAAATACAAAACCAGACCTTTCAAACTGGGTTTGTGGACAGAATATTGTTCCCAAATGCTTTGTAAATAATTGGTACATACAATGCGTATAATTATAATAATATGGCACGCACGCACCGGTGCGGCATGCAGCATGGCAATATTATTATCATAAAAATTGTGTACGAGATATAACGCCGCAAAAGTAAACATACCGACCGAAGTAGAAGCTCTCACCTCAGAAAAAACATCGCAAATTACTGGAGCGATGAGATCGATTGGGGTCTTTTTGATATTATTGGCTCTAATCCTAGGATTGGTCATCATATAGTTGTGATATGAAACTACACTGTAGTGTTCATTTCAGCACGAAACAATCTAAGAATGCATATTGCTCTCAGTAATGTTGATAGATAGACAAAGCAATAGAGGGATTGTGTTACTACAGAATAATTATGTTACTTGGCACACTTTGTTATTATGTGACTTTTGAGAGATTTGGGACAATGAGGCCTATGGGTAAAGTTGAGACTTTGGGGAAGTCGCGGCACTCTTTTAATTTAAAAATGTATATGGATCATTTTGCCTTAAATAAAGGTTCTGCTCGGATTGAAATATCAGGCACTCCTAATTTGCAAAAATTAATTTGCATTTTTAGTCAGTAAGTGCGGTTTGCAAAATTTTTACATAAGGCCTACTACTAAATAAATAAATGTGGCAAATGCGACTAGGCTTCGACATAAACGAAACAAAACTACACTTTTACTTTCTTTCTGGTTTTGACGGTGGAAACAAGGCCTATTAGTCCCATAGATTTTGATTGAATGAAGTTTATTTAGAATTTCATGCTTAAAATATCCCGAAAACTTCAAAAGAAAAATTATCTCTAGACGAAACAGCCTTGACCATCACAATAAAGTGCATAAAATATAGCAAGGTGTGCAATGCATGGTACATGGTCAACTTTTATTGCGTCCACTTTTATTGCGTTGGCAAGAAAAAAAATCATTCAAACTCAAGCTAATTGACATTGACAATCAACTTCGTAATGATGAACATATACCATTGAAATCGATTGTGCCTATAGTTAAAACAAAGGCACTGTAGTTCGGGAATCAATCTACAAATATACACGGCAAATATAGGCTACAGCATAATATTTATGTGGCCCAACTTGCTGCATCTATAGGCAATTCATTCCATTCCATTCCATTCCATTCCATCCATGCATGGCCAAATTAAATATGAATGCGACATCGCAACAACAGTCAGAACATGCAGTGCACACAATGGCTGACTTCACTCAAATCACCCTAACGTCCTACAACTTATTTCGCAAAAGACTGAAACTAATCTTACAATGGTATATCAATCACACAGATAGGCTTATCAAAATAATACAGGCTTAGCAAATTTTTTCAATTAATCTGCACTGTGCCATCACACTATGGCCTTATAGAATGAAGATTTTGGGGGTTTAGGGAAAGTCTTTGGTGAAATCGAACCCTATAGGCCTATGGTCACATAAGCCTTCATGTTACTTATTATCTGTATACATGACGTCTAATCTCTTTTCATTCAATTCCATTGGTTCAAGCAAACACCGAATGGATAATTATGCATACATCGGGGAGAAATCGGAAGAGAAAATTAACTAGAAAAATGACTGACGGTAGTGACTATCTTAATTAAAATATCAGGTTTTCTACTAAATTTGACCAAAACTGGCCACTATACACACTGTCGTAATACCTATTGCATCGGTATTAATCAAAACGGGAAAAATGATCAAGTAAAACGCGAGTGTAAAACTGCATGCATGTACGTCTTTGGGTCAGTATAATACTTCGACCCTACAAGTTTTTACAACATATACAATTTAAATTAAACACATTCTTATTGAAGATGATTCCCTCGAAGAACTACGCCTGTGACCTTTAAAAAATGATTAACCGGGTCTTGGGAAAAGATGCATACGACTTTAATTTGCGAAATATTAAAAATGCTTCTTAAAACAGCTTGAAATTTTACCAAATCATCAAAGAGAAACCGGACGTCTCATAATTATAAAAGTTGAGATGATTTGGGGAATCAGAAAACTCCTGCAATTCTCACCAACTTATGTTTGTATTAAACACTAAATGCAACAAATTCCAACAACATATAATAAAAGCCGTCTGGGAACGTGGATCCATCTGGTATTATTTCCGACATTATTTTGTCAACAAAACACACGCGCTTCCATGACGATGGCTGTGTAGATGGCAATGGATTCCCATTGAATTTCTAGGCCAAATCTGTAAATGAAATTTTAAAGTGTTAATGTCAACCCCCAAAATCGTTGTAATTTGCCATTGAAAATAGTGCTATATAGTGATTTGGAAATGCTATATATAAATATATTCTCGATAATTCAAACTTCAAATCAAAATTTCAACTGTAGCACATACCGGTGTTGTCCTCGTCATTCATGGCACTAAGGACTTCCTGTTTGACACTTGGATCACTGATGTGAGCAAGCAGTTTCGAATGATGTCGCAGATGTCTTAGAAGTAGGCCCAAATCATACGGGTCATTGATATCAACCGGGAGGTCAATTTTCGTGGATTCCATAAATTCACGTAATTCTGCCATCACTGTAACATAATGATAAAATCGGTTAAAAGTTGAAACAATCATAATTGGATTTGATTAGTATATAAAATTTGATTATACAATTTTTATGGAAAAGAGAATGTGCCAAACAATGTACTCGCCACACCCAACACTACACTATACCAATGGTGATCATCCTGCAGATAAGCTATGGTTGACATCAAATAAAGTTTGCAAACAAAGGAACGTAAAACATATATAAATATTGTAATATAGGCATTTCTCATTACTACAAATGAAATAATCTATTCATGCAAATAATTATGTAAAAGCTGCCTCTGAGAAAGGTCCTGCTAGGATCGAAACGTCAGGCCCACTAAATTTTGAGATAGGCCTATGTAAAGGCTGTTCAAAATGCATTCCGAAGCAAACCTCATGTACTAATAATTATACCTTAAGGCCCAGAAAAATATAGGTACAGTACATTAGAACTCACATTCATTATCTGATGCTTTTTCCGGAACTTCCTTTGATTGATCTGATAGATCTGATTCTATTTCTGTTTCTTCTGGTGTTATTTCTAGTTGTTTCCTGTCTTGTTCTGTCTCTGATTCTATATCTGGTTGCTGTGATTCTACGTCTGCTTGTATCTCTGATTGTAACTCCGCTTCTATTTCTGCTTTCTCTGCCTCTAGTTCTGCACGTGGTTGGTCTGGCTCTGTCTCTTGCTCTGTCTCTGGTTGCTCGGGTTCTGATTCCGATTGTACCTCTGCTTGCACTGGTTCTACTTCTGGTTCTGCCTCTTGTTGTTCAGGCACTGCCTCTTGTTGTTCAAGTTCTACGTCTGTTTGTTCAGGCACTGTCTCTGGTTGTTCAAGTTCAACTTGTTCAGAGACTACAGCGGGAACTTCGTCCTTAATTTCGACAGTCGTAGCTTCTTCTACTTTTCTAGCAATAGCCTTGTTACCCTTTCTACCTCTTCTTCGTTCGTTTTTGCGTCCTTCATTCTTTCTCTTACTTTTCCTCCTACCCTTGCCCTTTCGTCCTTGCTTTGGTTTTGTTTCCGTTTGTTCAGGCTCTATCGCTGGTTGTTCAAGTTCTGCCTCTGTTTGTTCAGGCATTGTCTCTGATTGTTCAAGTTCTGCCTCTGTTTGTTCAGGTACTGTCTCTGATTGTTCAAGTTCTGCCTCTGTTTGTTCAGGTACTGTCTCTGATTGTTCAAGTTCTACCTCTGTTTGTTCAGGTACTGTCTCTGATTGTTCAAGTTCAACTTGTTCAGAGACTACAGCGGGAACTTCATCCTTGGCTTCTTCTTCGACAGTCGTAGCTTCTTCTACTTTTTTAGCATTGGCCTTCTTACCCTTTCTACCTCTTCTTCGTTCGTTTTTGCGTCCTTCATTCTTTCTCTTACTTTTCCTCCTACCCTTGCCCTTTCGTCCTTGCTTTGGTTTTGTTTTCGTTTGTTCAGGCTCTATCGCTGATTGTTCAAGTTCTGCCTCTGTTTGTTCAGGCATTGTCTCTGATTGTTCAAGTTCTGCCTCTGTTTGTTCAGGCTCTGCCTCTGGTTGTTCAAGTTCAACTTGTTCAGAGACTACAGCGGGAACTTCATCCTTGGCTTCTTCTTCGACAGTCGTAGCTTCTTCTACTTTCCTAGCATTGGCCTTCTTACCCTTTCTACCTCTTCTTCGTTCGTTTTTGCGTCCTTCATTCGTTCTCTTACTTTTCCTCCTACCCTTGCCCTTTCGTCCTTGCTTTGGTTTTGTTTCCGTTTGTTCAGGCTCTATCGCTGGTTGTTCAAGTTCTGCCTCTGTTTGTTCAGGTACTGTCTCTGATTGTTCAAGTTCAACTTGTTCAGAGACTACAGCGGGAACTTCATCCTTGGCTTCTTCTTCGACAGTCGTAGCTTCTTCTACTTTTTTAACATTGGCCTTCTTACCCTTTCTACCTCTTCTTCGTTCGTTTGTGCGTCCTTCATTCTTTCTCTTACTTTTCCTCCTACCCTTGCCCTTTCGTCCTTGCTTTGGTTTTGTTTCCGTTTGTTCAGGCTCTATCGCTGGTTGTTCAAGTTCTGCCTCTGTTTGTTCAGGCATTGTCTCTGATTGTTCAAGTTCTGCCTCTGTTTGTTCAGGCACTGTCTCTGTTTGTTCAAGTTCAATTTGTTCATAGACTACAGCGGGAACTTCGTCCTTAATTTCGACAGTCGTAGCTTCTTCTACTTTTTTAGCATTGGCCTTCTTACCCTTTCTACCTCTTCTTCGTTCGTTTTTGCGTCCTTCATTCTTTCTCTTACTTTTCCTCCTACCCTTGCCCTTTCGTCCTTGCTTTGGTTTTGTTTTCGTTTGTTCAGGCTCTATCGCTGGTTGTTCAAGTTCTGCCTCTGTTTGTTCAGGTACTGTCTCTGATTGTTCAAGTTCTGCCTCTGTTTGTTCAGGTACTGTCTCTGATTGTTCAAGTTCAACTTGTTCAGAGACTACAGCGGGAACTTCATCCTTGGCTTCTTCTTCGACAGTCGTAGCTTCTTCTACTTTTTTAGCATTGGCATTTTTACCCTTTCTACCTCTTCTTCGTTCGTTTTTGCGTCCTTCATTCTTTCTCTTACTTTTCCTCCTACCCTTGCCGTTTCGTCCTTGCTTTGGTTTTGTTTTCGTTTGTTCAGGCTCTATCGCTGGTTGTTCAAGTTCTGCCTCTGTTTGTTCAGGCATTGTCTCTGATTGTTCAAGTTCTGCCTCTGTTTGTTCAGGTACTGTCTCTGATTGTTCAAGTTCAACTTGTTCAGAGACTACAGCGGGAACTTCATCCTTGGCTTCTTCTTCGACAGTCGTAGCTTCTTCTACTTTTTTAACATTGGCCTTCTTACCCTTTCTACCTCTTCTTCGTTCGTTTTTGCGTCCTTCATTCTTTCTCTTACTTTTCCTCCTACCCTTGCCCTTTCGTCCTTGCTTTGGTTTTGTTTCCGTTTGTTCAGGCTCTATCGCTGGTTGTTCAAGTTCTGCCTCTGTTTGTTCAGGCACTGTCTCTGATTGTTCAAGTTCTGCCTCTGGTTGTTCAAGTTCAACTTGTTCAGAGACTACAGCGGGAACTTCATCCTTGGCTTCTTCTTCGACAGTCGTAGCTTCTTCTACTTTCCTAGCATTGGCCTTCTTACCCTTTCTACCTCTTCTTCGTTCGTTTTTGCGTCCTTCATTCGTTCTCTTTCTTTTCCTTCTACCCTTGCCGTTTCGTCCTTGCTTTGGTTTTGTTTCCGTTTGTTCAGGCTCTATCGCTGGTTGTTCAAGTTCTGCCTCTGTTTGTTCAGGCATTGTCTCTGATTGTTCAAGTTCTGCCTCTGTTTGTTCAGGTACTGTCTCTGATTGTTCAAGTTCTGCCTCTATATTTTGTTCATTTTGCTCTTGCTCCGTAGCACCTTTCGTTTCGTCTTTGGTTGTTGATGCATTCGCCGTTTTACCCTTTCTCCTTCTCGTACGACGTCTCTTTTTTGTAGCGCGGCGGTTTCGAATGTGGGGGTTGTCTTTAGGCAGCGGACCCTTTAGATCGTCTGACGCAATTGCCGGAGAATCCAAGGAAACTCTTTGGTTCAGTATGGATCCAGCATCATGTGGTAAGGGTACAGCATCAGGGCTAAGCTGTCCGCTCGGGTCAGGCAGTCTGGAGGCTAATAATTAATGGAAAGTAATATAATACAGTTACTGATGGCAGAAAATTAAGAAATTGAACATAATTATAACATAATGCATGGATAACTTAAACAATTTTTTAAATGCATGGCAAAGACAAACTTGACTGGACCGGGGCTTAAATCCGGACCCTCTGTGTTAACGTACCATGCCGCCGACACGTTAGCCAGGGTTTTCGAGTCCAATCAAATTTTTCAAAAAATTTTCTTCAACAAAATATTCATAAAAATGCTGTATTTGACAACCAATATTAAGAACTGGGTTATTGATCATTTCTCTGAGATCAAAGATTACTTTCATGATAATACTGCCACGTATCTGACAAAATGAAAATCATCAATATTACATCTGTCCCAATTTTGCTTGCAATGCAATCTTACATCCAATTCTACATTACACACAATTAATACCACTATCATCACCTAAAAAAGATCAACAAAATATCCTTTCTTTGTTCATCGCATAATGATTGTTTTAGGTTGGATACAAATAAACAGATCAAAAGTAATGAAGAAAAACTACTTACAGCATAGCAGGGAGAGTTCTGATGGAGTGTATTTATCGATGACAATTCCATTCTTTTGACAAGATTGACTCATCATTAGTTTGATCAAATGGTACAAATCCACACCATCGTGGGATACCTCTTCTGCCAGGTTTAGCAGTTCACATGAGCAAGCCAGCTCTTCCTTGTTCATAACCCTTTATGACAGGTCAAAAAGGATTTCTTTCATTATTGTTTTATCACTTTGAATAATAAAAGCTTCGGTGAACCATTACCGGTAATTGGCCGTGCAGATTTTTTTTCAACGTGCCTGACGGCCCACTTTAGAATTAGACTCATGAGCGCATTAAAAAGGCTCCCCTCTTTATGGTTAGTTTAACATTCTGAATTTATTATAAACATTATTATAGATTTACTGATTTTCATCAAAGTACTGAATTATTTGTAGACTAGGATCATGGACAAAATCTACTCTACTGTTTCAGACTGCAAGTCAACTTACAATGTCTTTAGTCCTGGTAAGCCACGAATAAGTTGTTGCAGGCGTTGTAGTCCCGTTATTGTGCTAAATCAACGTGAAAATACAAAGTGACAATTAACCCTTGGCAAATATTATATTCGCACAACTTGATTCATTCTGAAATCTTATAATCTTAACGCTTTTTACATTTTACATGTTTAACACAAATGCACAAATACCCTAAATACAGATGAAGGGTGTTTTCTGACATATTTTATAAAAAAGAAGAAGCGTAACTTGAAGTGTAACTTTAAACAAAACAATGGGGTGTTCATCTTATTATTAGATAGGTTTACTTGCCTTTTCTTTGACACATTAGATATACTCTATGTGATTACTATTTACTTAAAGGACCTATACAACATTGGTATAGGTGAAAAATTACAACAGTTTGTGTGTCCACAGGAAATCCTGCGAATGTTTTAGCTCAAATGGTAACCTGAGAAATTAGAATACGCAAAAAACCGTTTTCGCACCGTTCCGTAGTGTAAGAAATAGTACTCGCGAGTAATACAACTATTTTGTCGATGTTTGAGTGAAGATTTCTCGAGAAATACAGCATCCCAGACCGTAATATTTCTACATGAGGATTCTATCATGACCATCTAAACTGTGTAGGCCCTAAAAAAGAAGGAAATCTGTGGACATCAATGTTTTTCGATATTCCCAATGTTGTATTGGGCCTTTAAATCTGACTTAAAATGGTGAAAGTGGTAACTAGTAATTCAGTAATATCAAAATTCAAACTCACATTTTACTGCTCTCATATCCTACTTGAGTATGACCGGCATTCTCACCATCAAATCCTTCAAGATCATTCAGCCTTAAAAGAAAATGATTGCAGCAATAATGACTAACAGGTTTATGACAGATAATTGTTTATGGGGGTCATCACCTATCAATGAAAGGGATACTGGCCAGGCCCAATTAGCAATGTTCAAGTGGTCATCAGCCAACTATAAGGCCTATATTATAAAACTCCGTATAACTATATGAACTAAATTCCATAGTAATAATCATGAACATTCATAGCTGCCACAAAGTCAAATAAAACTTGCTATTATTATTTTGCATTCCTCTGGAATGGATGGTTGTAACAAAAATGCACCTACGTGAGATGCTTTAATCCTGGCATGTTCTTAACTACTGTCTGAAGCACATCTGGGTTTACTACATGAACATTCCTGGAGGAAAATAAAACACTTTGAATGTTAGATTAATTTAGAAAGCAATTATCTGATATTCATATCATATAATGATGATTTAAATACCAAACAATTGGAGGCCGGATGCACTATTCAATATTGTTGTATTAACATTTTATCATCCGACGAATGTTGTCCACATTGACAATAATATTGTCATAATATTATAGGTTTTCCCCTCCCAATTTCAGCAAAAGAATGTTCATTGCCATCAAAGTACGTTCAGATTCAGACAGGTCTTTCTAATCTGTGCAAATTCGGGTTTCTTTTTCCCTTTATCACATTCTATTTCGTTTTCTTGCATTCATGATAATTGATTTACCATTCAGATTCGCCTCAGGGCATTCTATTTCGTTTATAGACATTCAAGACCACACTTCCACCTTTCAACAATTTAATCTTTTCTTGACGATAGGGGCAATCAAAATTAATAAAAAGCCACGGACGTACGTGTGCACAGTCTTTTGTCAGCGCGTGGTTTTCTTTTTAGTTTTCAGTAACTCTTTTTGGCACTTTAGGTCTACATGTGTTCAGTTTAGATGTTACGTGGGTTAACCAAGTATTCTGGGGTATATTTTTGGTGAAAGCGAGTTGTTTTTCAAGATACATACTTGCAGATAACCTTATCATAAACTTTTTGCCAATACTTCACTCCTGGACACTACTTTGAATTAAGTGTAGGCACAGTTTCTTCGTGTTTAAACTTTTATTATATAAAAAAAAATGGCAAAACACAAATGGGTAATTTTGTAGGCCTATACTACATGTTACACTTTCCTGTAAGGGGTCGCCATTTTTGCATTAATTCGTGTTAACTGAGCCTAATGCAAGGCTGACACTTGCGCGACTTTTGCGTAAAGTACAGGCGACCGTGTCAGTGGGAAGGCACGGCCACACTGCGACGCGCACCAATTCGTGAACATGTCGTGAACTACTCGTGAACTCGACGTGAGCTGTTCGTGAACTATTCGTGGCAGTTCGTGACAAGGCGCGCACTGCCGGCCGCGCACTGGCACGCGGCCGGCCTCCCGCATCGTCCCGACGTTTGCGCGTAGTTCACGAGCCGGTCGCTAAATTTTGTCGTGACCATTTTTTCGTGTCGTGAACATTTCAAAATTCTCATCCCGACATGGCACGCAGTCACGACGGGTTTAAGCACACTTCACGCCAGTTGACGACTAGTTTGCGCACTGACACGACTCGAGTCGTGCCAATGCGTGCCACAGAATCGTGCAAGTGTCAGCCTTGCTTAAGCCTTACAAAGCCGATGCACCCATATAAATAGATTTTCAAGAAAGACTATAGGTCTACGAGTCAACACATACACACACCATAGCAATGAATTTGAATTTGAATATGTGAAAAGCAGATAAGTGAATGCTTATTCACGAAAGAGATTGCCAGCCGGATCGCCGTTTAAGGCCTTTGACGATTTTGAATGCACGACAGGAGTATCTGAATCTGAAAGACCATACCATGGAGGTAAGACATCCATTCAGATCATGTAGCATGGCCTTGGTATCATTTTGTTATTTAGCATTGTTGTCATGCAATGCTACCACCGAAACCTTTTTTATCCTAATAGTATTAAGCTTCCCATGACTGTGTGTAACTTAGTATTAATTTTCGGGTTTTGAATAAAACAGATCAACTTACAAGGTAGTTGTAGACCTGGGAAGTGGTATGGCTCCATTGTATGGCGGCTCACAAGTTGCATGTGTCAGATTACATCGGCATCCAACGGGGCATTCAACTTCAGGATTTTGGCACGATACGCTCAACAGGGCCAGTAATAGCAAGGCTGCTTGCCAGGCTAAGTTCATCCTGGACAAATCTCTCTTCAGACATAACAAGGGAAAGAATATAAAGGAAAAGTTCCATGCTGTAACTTGCAAGCAATCAAGTCCCGGGTAATCCCCTGGACGAAAACCTTTAAAACCCCATCGTGTTTTAATCTTATTGTATCATTATTTTGCTTTCTGTCACAAGCATGACTTAACTCCTATAAAAGCTTAATAATTAATAGGCC
Organism: Luidia sarsii; assembly: GCA_949987565.1. Taxonomy (NCBI): domain Eukaryota; kingdom Metazoa; phylum Echinodermata; class Asteroidea; order Paxillosida; family Luidiidae; genus Luidia; species Luidia sarsii. The sequence goes on along the minus strand of OX465109.1, from coordinate 15,168,078 downwards.
CCCTACATTAATCAATAAATGAAAGCACATGAATGTTTCTGTGAAAAATACTGGGAGATGAAAACAGGAATTAAATATTTAAGCGGGAAAAGAGCAAAGCTGGGAGCAAGCAGGGTGGGGGAGGGGGCCAGCCACTTCGAGAACGGTCCTACTAGGATTGTGACTAGTATAAGTATATGTCTGCCAGCACTGCAGAGGATTGAGGAAGCAGGGTAGGGTCGGGGAAACCATACAGCCAACAAGTATCGACATTGTAGGGCCTACTCATATAAGTGACGAGTATTCATCAGCGGAAATATTATCACACGATGCTAGGTCTACATCAGTACAGTACAGGCCTATCCGAGCACAAAATCAATGAGGTCTTTTACGTTCTAAAATTCAGTGCGCGTGATCTCTCTCCTCTAACTATACGGTTCTGCCAACTTTGCGATGGCGTAACCTTTGCCCAGGCTTAGGCCTACTAGTACTACTAATACTAGTAGTAGTAAGTCTTAAGTATACTAGTACTAATAGTACTAGTACTAGTAGTAGGCCTATAATCTATTCCGTGTATGTCTACTGAAATAATATCAATTTAAAGGCTTTATATGATTTTGCCAAGGTGGTCTAGGCCTACACGTAGGCCTACGCATCTATTAAGCAAACATGGTATTTTTGTTTCTTTTCATAAACTTCAAAATCAAAAACTCTTGTCGGAACTATTAGTATTATTCACTGCTCTATCTAATATTAATAATTATCCAGTTTTAGCTAGCCTAGCTTCGAATGCTGAGACCTGAGAAAACAAGTGCTAGCCACGACCGACACCTCTAGGAAGACACTTACCTGACTGTGCTTGCAGAAGACTGTCAATGAAATGAAGACGTCATGGGTAATCACAATAAAAGTATCGGATAATGCTTGAACCAGGGGGTGTGCTTGTTTCATTCACTTACGATCACGAAAGTACACTACTACTACTACAAGTAGGTCTACTACAGTACAGTACTCAGTCGTTCTTAAGTTCTGGTAAGCTCGAGCTTTTGCATCGTTGTGAATCTTGTGACGTTCCATGTAAACTTCACGCGTTCTTAAGGAAAATTTAAATGTTGCGTTTCATAATAACTTATACGCGGGGCTGAGACGCGCAGCGCGCAGACGGGCACGCGTTGATCACGCGCTACGCATGGCACGCGTTGCAATCACGCCACGATCATAGATCCAATGTACTATAATAGATCTTTCCCATGAAATATGCAAATTAGACCTAGCGCATGCGCTTAACTAAATTGGTGGGCAAGCGGGCTGCCAACCAATCATAGTTTTCCACGGGCGTGCGCGCGTTCCTTACTAACAGTTTGGCGTGCGGTCATTGGCTATTCAGCGTCTCCTGCGCGCGTATATCGAAACCTGCACGCAACGCGCACTCGTTTGCCCACCAATTTAGTAAAGCGCATGCGCCAGCTCTTATTTGCATATTTCATGGGAAAGGTCCATTATGGGCCACGATGAGGTCAGATGTGGTGCGCGTATAGAGCTCTAAGTATAATAGGCATAGTTTTGTTTGGCCTAGATGCACAAGGACTTCTACTTAACACAGGCCTGTGAAAAAAAATCCGGAGTTCCTTATTAATAAGGACCTTCAGATCCCGTATAATCACTTTAGGCTATTGTCTTTATAACAAGAGGAAGTTCATCTTAAAATTTAGTGGGCCTGACGTTTCGATCCTAGCAGGACCTTTCTCAGAGGCAGTGACAAGGACAACACAGATACATGTACATGAAGGAAGGGGGAGAGAGTGAATAGGACACGGATGAGAAACAAAGGACAAAGAGTAAAGCTGGTAGGGTGAGATCAAAAGGGAAGGGCAAGGAGTAGGGTAGGGATTAGTGAGAAGAGGGGGAAAGATCAAAGAGAGAAATGTGAAGGAGTGAACACAAAAGAAGGATTATCAGAAAGCTGCATGGTGTTAGTCATTTCCCTCCTGGATGTTGAGACCATGTGGTTGAATAGTCAAAAGACACTTCATCCACATTTTCTCACGGCTTAGACGGACAGCATTACTACGGTGACCAAGTGATTCTATGCCCAGTACACTTATATCTGATATCGAATGATCAGGGAGATTGAAGCGATACCCAACAGGAGTGTCCATTTTACCGGTTTTGATAGTAGACCTATGGCCATAGATACGTTTTTGAGGGTGTTTTTGGTCTCGCCAACATATACTGAACATTACAAACTCTACAAGAGATGAGGTATATGATGTGTGAGGTAGTGCACGTGATACAGCCATAGGTCGTAGTTCCAGAAGAATGTCCATTGAAACGGTCTATTTCCTTGACATGTGTCTTGCAAACAATGCATTTCGAGGTACACTTAAATGTACCAAATTTTGTGGGAGGTGAAGTGTCCAAAGGGGGAACCTCTGCTCGGACAATAAGTCACGCAGGTTACGGGGGCGCCTGAAAGCCCAAAACAGGCGAATTTGGAATGGCATCAGCCAGACGATCATGAAGTGTGGAGAATATGGTGGTTTTCCTTATAGTTATCTTCCTGAGAGGAGGAAGAGAAGGGTGGTAGGAAGTAACTAAGGGAACCTTGGGATTGTCCTTGGGACCTGGTGGCTTTTGTTTGAGTGCCGAACTTCTGTGGATGGAATAGACTTTAGCAATGGAGTTCTTCACTTGGCGAGAACTATAGCCTCTAGCAACCAAGTTACTGGCCAATACACCTGTATGGCGGCGAAAGTCAGACTCATTGGAACATATGCGCCTCAATCTGAGGGCCTGGCTGTAAGCTATACCAGTCTTACAGTGTCTGGGGTGACAACTGGAGGAATGGAGATATTGATGAGTGTCGGTGGGCTTAGAATACAAGTCAGTAGTAAGTGTGTCGAGGTCTTTCCGGACGGTGACATCCAGAAAGTGGGTCTGCTGGAGAGTGTTCCCATGTGAATTTGATAGTGCTGTGGAAGGAATTGATGTGGTCAAAGAAGGCATTCAAGCTGCTACCGTCCCTAGTCCAAATGAAGAAAACGTCATCTATGTATCTCCACCAAATCCAAGGACGGCATGGAGCCTCACTGAGCATGCGTTCCTCAAAGTCACCCATGAAGAGGCATGCAAAGGAAGGAGCTAGCCATGCGTGTGCCCATGGCAGTGCCATGCACCTGGAGATAGTGCTTGCCAAGAAAGGATGAAATTGTTCTTGGCCAGCACTAGCCTCATTAGGGGTGGTTAGGTCAGAGATGGGGGAGAAGACTGTTTTCCTTTGGCCAGGGCTGAGGAGCAAGCTTGAATGCCTTCTTCCTGGGGGATGTTAGTGTATAGAGAGGAAACGTCAATGGTACCGATTATAGAAGTGGTCGGAATTTGATCCTTGACACTTTCCAACTTTCGCAGAAAGTCGGGAGTGTCATAGACGTAGGAGTGGATTTGGGGAACCAAGGGTCTGAGAAAAGAGTCAATGAAAAGAGATATGTGTTCCGTAGGTGAACCATTGCCAGAGATGATGGGTCTGCCTGGGTTGTTGGCCTTGTGAATTTTCGGGAGAAGGAAGAATCTGGCAGTTCTACAATTGATTGGTGATAGAAATTTGTGAGCTTTCTTGCGCAATTGATCACGAGGAAGTTCAGTTATAGGCCTACACCTTTGGCAAATTATGAGACGAGGTAAGTGCGACTTGGACGTTCCGTTCCGTTCCATTCCATTCCGTTCCGTTCTGTTTTGCCAAACCTATAGTACACAGTTTCAACCATCTCGTCAAGTTGATTGTGTGATCAAATCCATGCCAATGTTTGTTTCATACATTTTGCTCTCATTGCTAGTATCGCTCGATTGAACGCAAAATCACGAGGTGGCGCCCTTGCTTCTGCACGCGACCAGTCTACTACGAGACAAGAAGGCATGGAATGAGCGCGCAGCTGGTGTTTATGCTTTGCCTTTTGACAGTTGGTGTGTAGCACGCGGTGAAGTCAACGTGTGTAATGGATTAGTGCAACAGCCATACATATGGCCCACAGCTAGCTGAACGCTCCACACACTCGTCGTGCCCGCTGGGCATCGTGAACATGTGGTTGTAGATCACTGCTTGTGGAAAAACTCAGTATGCGTGCTTCTTGACTTCCAGGGAAAATGCCAGTCCGCAGGGGCCACGTGGCCCCTCAAAACACGTTCATTGACACCATTATTCGCAAGTTCGACGGACAAAGTAAGTAAGCGATAAACTATCCTACCCGATCGTCAGTGTAGCATTTTAGTTTTTACAAGCAATACTGCCAGTGCCTACATGTACATGTACGTTGTCTGATCCAACATATGCATGAAATAGCACACCTGTGAAAATTTCAGCTCAATCCGCCAACCGAGTCTCAAGAAAATCGTAAAAACCGCTTCATTTGTTTCGCGAAAATGCGGCATTCAACGCCGTACTGTTCCGAAAAATGGTTTACATCTCGGTGAGACTACCTCCACGGCGAGACGTAAACCATTTCTTTACTATTTTCTCCAAAAATACAGCATTTTAGGCAGAAATATTTCATTGCGAGGTTTCTATTAATTATTATAACCATGGAGGTAGGCTTCCTACCTCCATGTTATAACCATCTTCCAACTATAAGTTTCATATAAAAATCTGTAAAACTGTCTGTTTTTCGATCTTACCAATGTTGTGTAGGGGGTCGTACCCTCACTAACTAAGTTCTAGTACAAGTACTAGTAGTACTTGACTAGTATTAATAGTATAATACTAGGTACTCCCATGGAGGAATGGTACTCCCATGGAGGAATGGTACTCCGCGCTGGTTGCTGTACATATGTGTAATCATTTACTGTAATATTCTAAATTAAAATGCATTGTTTATGTTATTGTTTTTCTGACACTTCTATTCTGATCAATCCTAACACAGTACAGTGTGAACCTTCAAAATACAAACTGCATTGTACAAAGAATGTATAATTTAATGATTATTTGTTTGAACTTTTAGAAACATTTTATTTCATTTTAAAGTTGACAAATGGTAAAACTAAAACTAAAAGGGCTACTTTTAGTAAACTATTAGTAAATAATACTAATAGTACTGTATTACTATTACTGCTACTAAGTACTAGTAGTACTAGTAGTAGTAGTAGTAGTACCGGTAGTAGTACTAGTAGTAGTACTAGTCTAGTCTGTAGACGGTATACTAATTACTCCTGCACTAAGAATAAGATTTCATTGTAGAGTATGGATTGAATTTTTTTGAAGTGACTCTGAAATTCCCTCAGGAATCTAAACCCAATAAGCAAATGTATACAACAGTACATATTTACATGTACGTTGATGCAAGATCTATGTCATTGGCAATGGTGTCGATGGAATGATGTGAGTTTTGTATCACATGATACTCACTGTATCACTATGTAGTGTGCCCTTTAGCATAACAAAATAATGTGGCATCAGTGCAAGGGTACAGTGAGACTTGTTAACATCTTCATGTAAAGTTGTACATCCATCCTGTATTCTAACATTCTGTTTGCACAACTTTTGTTTGCAGATCGTAATTTCATCATTGCCAATGCTCTAGTTGAGGGTTGTGCCATCATCTTCTGTAATGATGGTTTCTGTGAGCTATCTGGCTACTCCAGAGCTGAACTAATGCAGCAACCATGCTCCTGTGTCTTTCTGCATGGCAAAGAAACTAGCCAAGATGCTACCCAAGAAATACAGGATGCCTTAGATGAAGGAGATGAACATCAAGTAGAAATAACCTACTATAGGAAAGATGGTAAGCTTGTGTAGTTCTTCTCCGTGGAAACTTTAGAGGTCAACTGAAGTCCAAAAGCTAGAAAATCATGATTAGGCATTAAATATGTTCATTAGTACATAATAATCCCAGCTGAAACATAATTTGAAGCCTTTTTCATTACCGGTAATTAAGGTTATGCCTGTATTTATTGAGGGCGCCGTTCTTTTTCGTCACAGGCTGAACGCAGATTTTTTTTCAATCTCCCCGCGAAGGCCGTTTACATGTATTGTACACTTACATACATGTACATGTAGTCGGAGAAGTTCCCTGATGCATTCAGTAGGTACATATAATTGCACATTTTTTTAGTGCGACACCAGCTTTCCACAAGCTTCTTCTTCGGAATCCGCTGAACTCTCAGTCGATAACAGCCGTACGGTAGAGATTCTGAAATTCTGAAAATACATGTAGTTTTCCTATTGCCACAGATGGGAACACGTTGCAAAAGCATACTGTATACGTACATGTACATGGGAGTGGGACATGTATGAGCCTGGGTGGTCTCCGTGAATACAAGCTTCGGTCGTGTCGGCATGATTTTTGACGTACAAATGCGGCTTATTCTAGGATCATCAGGGAATAAATGTACTGTTTATTCCACTGCTGCAATCTTCAACAACGAATCTGGCTGGCATTTCAACGAATTTGTAAACTTACTCCTGAAATCGGTTCTCTTGAAAAATGTGCACTGGCTGCATTAAGGGTTGTATACGAACGTACAATGTAATACTTCCCCGACAAGAGTAATGGACTGAGTCTTCATCCGGTGAAGTCACCAAGGACGACCTCCACAGGGGCGTGGCTGCTCCCCTTTCCAAACTTAAATTATTTTTTTACACTCTTTCCCATAGTTTCAAATTCGAAAAAAATGCATGGATGTATTTTACTAAACATGTACATGTACACCGTTTTATTTAAAATAATAAAAACAACTTCAAAAATGCATTGCAGTTGACCTTTAATGTACATATGCATATTTTTCCATTGAGTGTTTGCCTTGTACATGTACATGTAAATTACAAATTATAACAAATTACAACAAAGGCAAGGTATACAATGCAGAACAAACTTACAAATAATACCGGTAGTTAACAGTTAACAATTATAAAAACTGCCTTCACTCTGCCTTTGAGAAAGGTCCTGCTATGATCGAAACGTCCGGCGCACTAAATTTTAGAATTATAAAAACTGAACATACTGGATATTTGGGGGCATAAGTGTCACAGTGTTTCACTCTTAAATTTGTAGGTACAAAAGTTGCATAATAATGTATTATTTATTTATTTGTATTTGTGTGGACGAATAAAAAAATGTCAGTTTTTGTCCTTAATATTAGAAATAAAAAAATCTTGAGAAAAGGAAATATAGTACTTACTCAACTACTCATCCATACATGCAGTATACAAGGGTAAAACAGTAGTTACCATGCTTACCATACTTATTGAGTAGGATTTTCTGTTCATTAACTGACCACTATTGTACACAATGCACATGTACATGTAATACATGTATTTGAACTAGGTCTGTGTTCCCACTTGGACAATTATCAAAAAGTGGATTCGTTTAAAAAAAATGCTTTTTCTTTTTGTTTGTTTTTAATTCCCCCCCCCCCCCCCGCATGTTCACACATGGGAATATTAGTGAAAAGTGAATTGTGATTCAATTTTTTTTTTTTTTTTTTTTTTTTAGGGGGGGGGGGTGCCAAACTGTGCATGCCTGTAATGTATGTGGTCTAGCCAGAGGCGCTTTCTGGACTGCACACAAGTGGTTTGCTTGTACAATGTACAGTTCATGCACAACCATACATGTGGAGATAAACAGCTGGTTGAGTGAAAACAAATTGATTTGCCAAAGTTACTGTACTTGTATCAGTCCAACCAAAGAAAGCCCTTAAGTTCTTTTAAAGACCACTTTGTGCTGGGCCCATTTCCAGTCCCCATGACCACCGTACAGGGGTTTTGGAACAATGCATCATTTAAAAACTCACTAAAGAATCAGGAACATAATTTATCTGTGAAATAAATCAACAAGGTTTGTACAATTTACATGTACAGGTACTACAGTATATTCACAAGTGAGTCAAACTGAGCACAATTTGGACATACTGTGTAGGTGTGGCTTTTATCAAGGGAAAATTGGCCCATTGTGCGTCATCAATGGAGCATAGTGTGACTATTTGAGTGTACATTGTGCAGGAGCATGGAGGGAAGGGTACAGTACATTGTAGCCCCTGCAAGAACAGCCTTTTACAGCAGACTTGACTGACTCCACTCAAATCTTCGAGATGGTTGGCCCCAATGGAGCATATAATGTACATGTACATGTACATTGTACACATTTACCTGTACTTTGCAGTGAAAATAGTTGGTGGAATTCCAGTGTTTTCACTGCGTGACTGGCAAGTGTTGGGCTGTGGAACATGCCAACATGTTATTTCCCGTAGCAGCATGCTATCCCTGGATCATCCGCAGTGAAGGTCCCACAATAGTGCAATTTTTGCTGCTAATCTGGCAATTCATTCAGCAAAACAGGTCTTATAACCAGCTTTGTTATACTACATGCATGTCCAGTATTGCTTTGTGACCTACAGTAGACTGAAGAGTTTTTGTTTAAAACTTGGACAATGGTGGTGTTCAGATTTAGAGGGCATAGTGAAGCCAGTGGTGCTCTGAATTCGTAGGTCCCAGCATGAAGTGTTTAAAGGTCAACTGAAGCCCCTAAAAATGGAAACCTTGATTTACCATTGAATATGTGAACTGGTACATTATAATCTCCGATCCAATGTTATTTTTGTGTGTTACTTTCAGCCGTTTTTGCAATGTTTTTTAAAACTTAAATTAACAACCCACGATCTCACCCTTCATGTACGAGCTTTCCTCTTTGTCTTCTGTTTCTCATCCGTGTCCTATTCACTCTCTGTCCCCTTCCTTCTTGTATACATGTTTTTGTCCTCGTCATTCCGCCTTTGAGAAAGGTCCTGCTAGCATCGAAATGTCAAGCCCTCCCAAATTTTGATAAAATTTAACCCGTTCAGGGCATTCTTATTTACATCATGGGGGATCCAGAGTTTTTTCTTAGCCGAATAGGCTGTACACACTACACAGTATGTGCAGTATAAACCGGGTATATACATCCGCTGGGGGTACTTCCCTGGCCCTGTGCATGAAACACTTCCTGGAATGTTTTTTAGCGTGATCTGCTGATACCAGTCTAATTCATCACATAAAAGCATGGAAACGGGTAGTCGAGAAAAACTTTCCACCAGCTTTTTCTTCAGAATATGAAGAGTTCTAAGTTCATAACAAGGATTGAGATTCTGAAAATAGTTTTCAACAAGAACTTGATGTACAACCATACATGTATATGAGTCTGTATGGTCACCTTGAAAGCAATACCCTATAATTATAACTAGACATTTATGTCTGTTGGCAAACAGAACATAACGCTTTTCCGCTCTTAAAAAAAAAAATTGATGAAAAAAATATTGACATCAACAGGATTTGAACCCTAAACCTCCATTCCTAACCCAAAACGCACGTGCATATTTTGTGCACAAAGTGTATGGGACATCATTATATTTTTCAAAAAATCATAATAATTCTGAACAATGGTTAATTGCTTCCAAACTCAGGATTTAGAATGTCTAGCTATTGGGCTAAATGCCCACTAAATTTCGAGAAGATTGACCTTTGGCAAATATGTGTTTTAAAAACACGCATTTTGATGATGTCATGATTGCGTCATGGCATTTTGGCCCAGGAGGGTGTTTCTAGACTACATCCCTAATAGATATAAACAAAAAAAAATGAAAAAATCTTGCTCCGTTTGCCAAATATGCTCAATTGAAGGTTAAAATCTTAAAAAGTTTATGACCTCATTAATATTCATGAGATTACGTCACGATTAAATGAGGGCAATTTTTTGATACACCTTTTCCCAACTTAGATATACTGCGAAATCGAAACCAAACAAACTTGTACTTTTGCTTTTATTGGAGTTTGAAATTTGCCCCTTTAAAGCACTGTCACGTGACACGTGGTGTTGTCATGACTTTTTCAAGACTACGACGCAAAATTTCAACGAGGGCTCTATGCATTTGTCAAGTTTGACAAAAATCAAAGTTTGTTCAATGGCAAAAGTGCCCTCTGAAAAACCCTGTGCTTTGTCTACGGGATTTTTTCCAACAAGAAAAAGAAGAAGAAGACAACAAAAAATCAGAACAACAACAATAGCTTTTCCGCTTCGCGGCGAAAAAGCTAAAAAGGCACTGTATGGCACAGCATGCTTTGGCTGTCCTGATCATTTCGACCATGTCAGCATGAATTTATAGATTTCCAAATGTGGTATTAGTGGTCCACCCCTTGTTGTGGTGTGATGGCTTGTGCACCTCAGTGACCCAGAGAGCTATGCCAGCGGGAGTGTAAACTCCTGGTAGGGCCACCCAAGCTGGACAGGACGAAGGGTAGAGGTCAGACGAATGTGGACCACCTCGCCCGGAGGATAAAGGGGTTCGCGTAGGGTTAACACCCCTACCGGTAAAACAACTAAGTTACAGAAGCATCGACGACAACAAACCGAAACATTCACCTGGACGAGGAAGGGTCTCCACCCCGGAGACTTATGACGCTATGCAGTGAAAGCCGAAAGGAAGCTGCAAGGCCAATGCCCCTTCTTACATCCAGGAAAACAACACGTGTAGCCACTTGGAACATCAGGACTATGTACGAGGTAGGAAGAACAATCCAAGTAGCGAGAGAGATGAAGGCCTACAAGATCGGGGTGCTAGGACTGAGTGAGACAAGGTGGCTACAATCAGGACAGCCGAGACTTTCATCTGGAGAGCAGCTACTGTACTCGGGACATACAGAGGATGGAGCCCCCCACACTGAGGGTGTGGCCCTGATGCTGGCTTCGGAGGCACAGCGGGCTCTCATCGGCTGGGAACCTGTCAATTCCCGCATCATCACAGCCAAGTTCACCACCAAGAAGAAAGACATTAGGCTGAATATCATCCAGTGCTATGCTCCCACCAATGATGCGGATGAAGGGAAGAAAGATGAGTTCTACTATCAACTCCAGACAGTGATAGACAAAAGAGGAGCAAAGGATATGACAATCCTGATGGGAGATTTTAACGCAAAGATAGGGTCAGACAACACAGGGTATGAGGGCACTATGGGGACACACGGACTGGGACAGATGAACGAGAATGGCGGGCGCTTTGCAGATATTTGTGCCCTGAACCAGCTGGTGATAGGAGGAAGCATCTTCCCACACAAGCGCATCCACAAGGCCACTTGGAAATCTCCGGACCACGTCACAGAGAACCAGATTGACCACATCTGTATCAGCCGAAAGTTCAGGAGGTCCTGGCAAGATGTGCGAGTGATGAGAGGTGCCGACGTGTCATCAGATCACCACCTTCTTGTGACAGCAGTGAGACTGCGGCTCAAGCGATTCACCAGCACCAAAAACACAAAGACCAGGTACAACGTTGGACGGCTTACAAACAAGGCCACACAGGCAGCATTCAAGATCAGCCTTTCAAACAGGTTCCAGCAGCTACAAGAACTGATAGAAGACACCGAAATAGACTTTGAGACACAGTGGGAACACAGCAAGAAGCTCTGGCATCACACATGTGAAGAGGTCCTTGGCAAGAAGAAGACTCAGCACAAGGAATGGATCTCTGCCGACACCATCAACAAGCTCGAAGCCAGAAAGAAAAAGAAAACCACATTGAACACGAGTCGAACAAGAGCAGCAAAATCTAAGGCACACAAAGAGTACACAGAAGCTGACAGAGAAGTGAAGAGGAATATCAGGAAAGACAAGAGGGATTACGTTGATGCCCTTGCCAGTCAAGCAGAGGCAGCAGCGGGACAGGGGAACCTTAAGGATCTGTACTTGGTGACCAAGAAGCTGTCAGGCAAGTTTCATCAGACAGACAAGCCAGTTAGAGACAAGCATGGCAAACCTCTGATGACAACCGAGGAACAGATGAATCGATGGACAGAACACTTTAGGGAGCTGTTAAATCGCCCCGCCCCTGATGCACCACCAGACATTCCACCCGCAGAGGCAGTGCTATCCATCAATTGCGACAATCCCTCAAAAGCAGAGATCAAGAAGGCCATCTTGAAACTGAAAAACGGAAAGGCTGCAGGGCCGGATGAGATACCAGCAGAAGCCATCAAAGCAGACATGGAGACCGCGGTCAACATGCTACACAGCCTCTTTAGCAAGATCTGGGAGAAGGAAGAAGTTCCAGCTCAGTGGAAAGAAGGCATTGTCATCAAGCTGCCTAAGAAAGGAGATCTCAGGGATTGCAGTAATTATCGAGGGATCATGCTCCTGTCAGTGCCAGGCAAGGTTCTCAACAGAGTCCTACTGGAGAGGATTAGGGAGGCGGTTGACCCCAAGCTCCGGGACCAACAGGCAGGCTTCCTCAGGAACAGATCCTGTGCCGACCAGATCGCCAGTCTGCGCATCATCGTGGAGCAGTCGCTGGAGTGGAACTCCCCCCTCTACGTCAACTTCATTGACTATGAGAAGGCCTTTGACAGTGTTGACAGACAGACACTGTGGAAGCTGTTGAGGCACTATGGCGTCCCCGAGAAGATCATCTCCCTCATCAGATGCACCTACCAGGGCATGAGCTGCAGGATTGCCCACGCTGGCCAGCTGTCCGACAGCTTTGAGGTGAAGACCGGAGTTCGTCAGGGGTGCCTGCTGTCCCCATTCCTCTTCCTGCTGGTCATCGACTGGATCATGAAGACCACCACAACAGACAGGCGGAATGGGGTACAGTGGACACTTTGGACGCAGCTTGACGACCTCGACTTTGCTGATGACCTGGCTCTTCTGTCACACAACCACAGTCAAATGCAGGACAAGACAACTCGACTGGAGACCACATCAGCAGGGACAGGGCTCAAGATCAACAAGGAGAAAACCAAGCTGATGAGGACCAACACCACTTCCAACACACCAGTCACAGTTGGTGGAGAGCCCATCAGGGAGGTGGATACCTTCGTCTATCTGGGAAGTGTGGTCGATCAACAGGGGGGCACAGACCGAGATGTCACAGCCAGGATCGGCAAGGCAAGAGCAGCCTTTGTCACCCTCAAGAGCATCTGGGCATCAAGAGAGATCAGCGTGAGAACCAAACTCCGCATCTTCAACTCCAATGTGAAGTCCATCCTTCTCTATGGATGCGAGGCATGGCGGACGACAAAGACGATGCAGCAGAAGATCCAGACATTTTTCAACACCTGTCTGAGGCGCATCTACAACATCCGATGGCCGGAGAAGATCCGAAATGAAGACCTGTGGGAGCGAGCGGGACAGGAGCCAGTGGCCAAGCAGATACTGCGGAGGAAGTGGGGCTGGATCGGACACACCCTCAGGAAACCGGCATCCAGCACCACGCGCCAAGCCCTGACCTGGAACCCGCAGGGAAAGAGAAAGAGGGGCCGGCCTCGCAACAGCTGGAGGCGAGACACTGAGGCAGAGTTGAAGCAGCAGGGTACCAACTGGACAGGAATAACAAGAGCAGCCCAGAACAGAGTGCGATGGCGAGGGGTCGTCGATGGCCTATGCTCCACTGGGAGCGAAGGGCTTTAGTAGTAGTAGTTGCAACCTTTACTGCAATGCATCTTCTAGGCTTGTCAATGAATTTGTCTTTTGTTATGATGGTACACTGTAACTGTTCTCATTTGAAGTCCAGAGGAAATGGCCCAATAAAATTTCCTCTCATTCTCAATTTAATTCAGTCTTCATGTAGATTGTACAGATGTACTCACACATGTAATAACAAGTTCAGGTGGCCAACGCTGTGCCCATCATAAGTTACTGTGCAAGTTTTGCGAGTTGATTAGTCCAGTGGAAGCACCTGACTGCATCAAATACAATTAGGTAAAAAAAACCACATCAGGTCAAATGACAGCCTGTAAAGTAAATGTACATGTACATGTACCACAACAACACATACATGTACTGTACATGTACAGGGGGGGGGGGGTACATGTACATGTACGTGTACAAATGTACATGTACAGTGTACAGTACACTGGGCATGGTTTATGCATGCTGTGCATACATACCATGCTCTATGACTCTTTTGTGATAGCACTAAGCAGCTACATGTAGAAGTGAATTTGTTTCAGGGTCATAATGTAACCTCAAAGGCCAGGCACAGCTTCCCTGTGAGCCATCTAGACTTAAGCAGTTCAATTTCTGGACTCAAAAAATCACAGTTTGAAATTTAACCAACGTCTCACTCTCAGTGGAATCCAGTGTCCAGTGGAAAAGCAATTTAAGATGAGTCAATCAGGCTGTGATTGCACCCCATAGATATTGTGCTATCTTCCATGTCTGATGGTGGTGTATCACTGTGTTAAATGCTATTGGCCTTCCCATCATACATACAGTATGCATGGTATTCCACCAAGGACACTTGTTTTCATGTGAATGTACAGTACATGTACAGTACATGTACATTGGTGTGTATCTACATGTATCTCTACAGGTACTGGACATGTACAACTGGTACGTGTAGAGATACAGGTAATTTTATAAGCAGTTTGCTACATTTTTTGATTTTAGTTTTAATGGTTTACATGTAATTCACATATACAGTTGTACACATACACATGTACATGTATATTTACCTGCTACAATTTCATCTACAGGTAACTGATACTACATGTATTAGTATAAAGGCACTAATTAATTATGTACTTAAAGAAAACAAAGATTTATAATTCTTATTTGTACAGTACATGTTTGTATTTTAGAATAAGGACTGCCAGTCTGAGTCACCAGTATCCGAGCTGTATCACCACCTACATGTACATGTACAACTGTAATTTTGGTTACATATTTAAAAAGCATTGTTTTTAAAACTTTGGATTGTTTGTTGTCTTTTATCTCCACCTAGACTGTATTAATTTTCAGTTTTGCAGACTCGGATTGTGTGGAAATAAAGTCTTAAGGTCTACATACATTTATCGATACATTTCAGTTTAGTAATTTTAGGTGTATAATTGTTATAGTTATTTGAAATTGGAGTTCTGAAAAAAATTGAAAATCCCATTGACTTTGTACAGAGTCCATGTTACTCAGTGTACAGTCAGTAGATTTCAAGACCCAGGCAAAATGTATTATAATACATGCGCATGATAATATACAGTTACCGGAACCTACACGTACATGTACATACAGTACATGTACTGTACGCACAGTGTATATAAAGTAGCCCTAGTCAGCCCTGGGCTACAAACCTGTATGTATTGTACATGTACATGTACATGTACACTCTCTTACACATAATAAGGTATGTCATCCATTGGCTATAAGTTTTCACCCTGCCTTGCTCTCATTGGGTAAAATACTGGTGCTCTGATGTGCTGTGCTACAACTTATAATGCCACAAATCTCATCTTCCTTACAGAAAAAGCACAAAAACTTGCAAATAACATACATAAAAGCAATCTATAATAATGGGATTGCCCACTCCAATGCTGATTCTGATTCCAGATATTCAATATATATATATTCAAGGTCAGATTTCTATGCCAGTGGAATTTCCTTTTGTAATAAAAGCAAAATTGGACTAACTATTGTGTTGTCTTGTGCTGAATATTGTACATTTATACATGTAGCTTTTTATTTAATAATGGGGCGTTGCTGTGAACACAACACTTGGAAATGTATAAATTTCTTTTCCATTTATGAGGGGAATGCCTCATTTGTACTTGACCTCTGGCCTGCTTCTTCTTGTGGGATGTACATGTACATGTGTAGTGTATGTACATGTACATGTACATGTGTACATGTGTACATGTACACAGACCTGTTCATGGATTACAACTCTTTACTCTGCCTTACAACCTCATGTACTGTACATACATACTGTACAAGTACATGTACACAATGTACATGTAGTACACGTACTTGTACATTAGGGTATGTTACAAACTACATTTACACATGTACATGTACAGTGTACATGTACATGTACTTGTATGTTACAAACTACCGGTACCGGTACTGTACATGTACATGTACATGTTATGTACAGGTTTGTGGATTGAAGGGATGAATGTCTGTGTTTTAACAACAATTTATCCATGATTTAATTATCCAACCAATTGTTGCTATGTACTTGCCTACCGCCTACTTGGTGTTCAGATCTTGTGCCTTTTCACAGATGTCTGTAGGTTTACATTTGAAGTCCTGGGTGTCATAAGTACTGTACACTTATTGGATCAGCAGCCCCCATTTACTAATCACAATACTACCAAACCACTCAGTTGGATAATGGGATTAAATGTACCTGAATTCTAACAATAAAAGTGTGAATGCAAGTCAAGGACCTGTTTACATTGATAACAGGACACAATTGACAGTCTTACAGGGTTCTCCCCAGGTTTTTCAATGGTGTGGGCCGTGGGGCTAAATACTGTAAGCGAGCATGAAACACAAAAACCCTATAGGCAGGCATGTTGTCCTGGCCCACTGAAGCCGAAGGGCTCAGAAAATGTCAGACTTAGCTCTCTGGTGCATTTTATTTTTAGAGCATTTGCTGTGATTTCCCATTGCTTTTATTTTAACAGTGGTCTGGTCAGCCCTTTTCTAGATACCAATAAAGTTTCTTCCTTGGATACAGTGGACCAATGAATAGTCAGATAGTTGATTCATTCCTGAATGAAAGTAGTCAAAGAAAAATTCAGATCTGCACCAAGTTTTTATTTCTATATGCATGGCAAGGCAAAAAGTAATTTTTAACTCAGTCAGAAGTCCTGGTCAGTCATGGTATAAAAGTACTTCAGACAAATTCAGATCTGCAACAAGTTTTTATTTCTACTGTAAATGTATGTAAAACAATTGAAACACCAAGGCAAAAGGTAATAATTTGTAACTGACAATCTGAATTTCTGAAATGCTTTAAATGTTTTTAAAAGCAAATTTTATGATAAATGTTGTGCAAAACTGAAAATGAGGAGTGGGACCTTTATTATTGTACATGTAACATCAGTAAGTCTGCTTTGATCAGCCCCCACCCCCTGAAAGATTTGTCTTACGGAGGGGAAAAAAACATTCAGTCCGCACTTTTTTTACAGTCACAGTCGTCATAGAGACATTTTGAGTTCGAAGAAAACTGAATTTTTGATTCAGACTGATATTATTCAGATTTTTAATATTTGTGATAATGGAAAAGTACACATGTAGCATACATGTACTATGTAAATTTACATGTAACATACATAGATGTAATGCATGTGCAACTAGTACAGCCTTTTTGGAATATACATACATGTACATGTACATGTACTGGTATAGAAATGCAGACCCATATGGATAACGTACATGTACTGTACTTCAAAATAACTTGGACTTTGAAACTGGACTTGTTTCCCTTATTTTGTGCTTTTGACAATTGTAAGCCAAGGCTAAGTCAATATTTCAAGTTATTGTATTTAATGATATCCACACTATACATGTAGTAGTACATGTACTTTTTTTTTATTTGACTTAGCCTGATGGTTAGTAGTACATGTACATGTAATTCCATCAAATATTTTCACTGTACATCATGTATACATGTATAGGCAATAGCAATAATTGAGAATACCGTACTTGTATTCAAAAACTACAAATTACAGTAAGATATGACGCATTCATAAAATGTTCAGAAAAACATAAACTAAACAAAATATCAGATGCTTAATGCTACTGTACAATATGTTACTCCATTCATCATGGTATTCAATCATGGTATTCATTCCTCAAAGGTACAGTACCGGCGATCATATTCCAATACGCATGAACACATGGGTGAATGTTTACCAGCGAACTGGACCATAGCAGTGTACATGTACATGAACATGTACATTACATGTACCCCGGTATTACATGTACCGGTAAATGTATTGTACATGTAAATGTATTGTACATGTACATGTAACAGTACAGTACATCATGCGCACGACCGCCATACACTGTAGTGGTGTAGGATACAATCTGTGCTAGCGTCGCCCGTCAGCACTCAGCAGACGCAAAAGCTCCGCTTTTTCGGAATAATAATCGTAACAATGCGAACAATATCTACATATAATAGTATTATATACATGTACATGTACAGTAATTGGCTCATTTTGGGCAAGGACTTTGATGATTTCAATTATGCAACTACCGGGTACCCAAATTTTACTTGCCCGATCGGGCAAGTAAATTTTAACATGTTGAACATTTTACTTGCCCGACGTGAAATTTTACTTGCCCGGGCAAGCGGGCGACAGCTAATGTCGAACGTATGATGATAATGGTCACTCAATATTGGTATCGTGCAATTAGTGAAATAATAACATCTGGCTGAGACATGTACACATGTACAGGTACATGTACTACCAGTAGTTTCAACAAGGTAAAAAAATGTATTTTTCTTTTGTGTACAATGTACATGTACTGTATGCTTGTAAATTTAGTGGGCCTGATGTCGACGTTTCGATCCTAGCACTAGCAGGACCTTGTAAAATGGTGTACATGTATGTACATGTACATACACCTGTACATGTTCAGTATTTATATGCATGTATAATTTTGTATATTACCCCCGGTAATTAAGGTTGCATAATGTACAGTGTACTGTACGCATATACATGTACATGTACACGTATGTATGCCTGTCATGCTGGCAGTAGTGGGTACACATGTACAGTACATCATACATTTAAGGCATCAATTCTGGGAATGATTTCAAAATTGTTTGCACAAATGCACAGAGGATACCGTAAACAAGTTAATGTGCAATAGAAATGGCATGGACTTTCTTCCAGCATTCTCTTATCGCGTCTCATGATAGAAGTGCCTGCCACAAACAACTGTACGTGTACTGTACAGTGTACACAAACATGCACGTGCTAAGGGTGCATGCTTTATGATCTGGAAGTCTGCTATTGTCTTGAATTATTAATGTGTTTAATCCCCGATGCCCATGCTTCTAGCCTGCGCTTGATAACAGGCCCTAGTGTCATATGGTTATAGTGCTCATGTGATCCGTGTGCTACATGTATACATGTATGCTCTCAATGCGTCTTACCCCAATAGTGTCGGTATCAAATGACTCATTTTGATGCATAGTAATTAGTATTGTGTGCAAGGTTCATTCTTTCTCATCACACCTATTCTTGAGGTACATGTTTTATTAATTGTGCATTGATTATGAATCCTTTACAATAGATATGTACATACTGTACATGTACATGTATACAGTATTATGCAATATTTATTGATATTTAGCTGGCATTTGACTATAACTTGCATAAGCCATGTATACCGTACATAATGTTACAGTATACAACATGCATGTATTTGTATGTAATTGTAGTCTCATTACAATGTGTCCACCCTTTCAGGTTTTTCAGTACATTAATATGCATACATGTAAGTGCTTGCTTTGACAAACAGATAAAATGTTTAATGTGGCAATCCCATTGAAATTTAGTTTTTGCAAACTAATCCTACATCCATATGTACAGGAATACAATAACATTTACTACATGTACGTACATGTACATTTACATGGAACTCCAACTTTTACACTGAATCAGCATGCACTGAGACTAGGCAACTTTATGTAGGAACCATTATCCTATCTGAACCTTCAAAAGACTATTTCTTCTCTGAAAACTTGGGAACTACTGTGTACATGTACATACCGGTACATTGAACATCTACTGTATATATTTTGTCTCTTTGAATGCAGTTGGCCAGAAAAAGGGATACACGATCTTGATTTAGCCCCAAACTGCCAAAACACAGGTTTCTAATTCTATAAACAAGAAATAGAAAGAAGTCATCATCATTTCAGTGCTTGTATAATATTACAGTAAATTTTAGCTAAAGGCCTACATGTACACACACATGTACTTTACATGCATGTACTCAAGTACATTTGAATGGATTCAAAGGTACCGGTACGTATAGAAGAGTTTTAGTGAAAATTTATCTGGTCTGGTTTATACTCTATAATCCTAAGACCTGTGCTTTAAAGTACCGGTACTGATACTCTAACCACCTCAGCTTAACCACCTCAGCTATCTATGCCCTAAAGGCAATGTAGGTTAACTGTTGGGAAACAATTCCTGTCATTTTTCCTTTGCTTTGATTGGAGAAAAAAGAGCCCCAAATTTATCATTCATATACACATCTACATGTTTGTTATTGGTTTAAAATTGTGTAAACAATTTTGAAAAATGGCAAAGAAACTTTTGACTGGACCGGGACTTGAACCCATGACCTCTGGTACAGTATTGCTGCAGGTGTGCAAAACCAGACGTCTTACAGTAGCTTTAAGTCCCAATTTACAGTACATAGTCAAAGTTTCTTTTCAATTTTTCAGATTTGTTTAAAAGTTCCCAGTTAGTTTTTTCTTCATTTGATTGAATAATATTTTGGGTTATAAAGCATTTAATTCGTTTGTCTTCTAAAAAGGTCCTTAACCACTTCACGCCGGGACCTCCGAATCCGGAGGTCAATTGGATTGCCTTTGCAACGGGGCCCTCCGAATCCGGGCACCACTATTGTCCACATTCTAAACAAAGACTCTTTTCAGCTTAGAACTAAGCAATATGAATCAGTACAAAGACCCTTTTTGACGCAAGTTGCCACATGAATTGCAAGATTAGCAGCAGTAATTGTGCATTTGTGGGACTTTTACTGTAGAGGATCGAGGGATACCGCGCTGCAGCTGAAAGCACGCGGGGGACATTGTCTTTGCATGCCACACAGCCCAACGGTCGTCGGTCTGGCATTGGAATTCCCCCCACATTCTTTACCGTAATCTGTACGCTCGTTTGTGGCCGACCAACTCGAAGATTTGACTGCCTGGAGTGGAGGCTGGAGTCTGCGGTCAGGGATTGTCAGCAGCGTACACGCACGCACACACACACGTACGTTACGGTCCATTGACGACGCACAAAGGGCCCTTTTTCGAAGGGATAATCTCTTGACAAAAGCCACAACGATGTCCGAATTGTGCCAGGTTTTACTCTCTTGTACCCATAGTATACCCTTATCGATTTATTTCACAGAAATATATTGTTCCGATTGTTTTAGCAAGATTTTAAAATGATGCATTGTTCAGAAACCCTCGTATGGCGGTCATCGGCGCTGAAAAAAACCCCGGCGCGAAGTGGTTAAAATCAATCGATTCAAATCTACAAATGCCAATACAATGTTATTCATATAATAAACTTTATCCATTTTGGTTTGTATGCTTGTGGAAAGTATGGAAATAAATGTTATTATTGAATTGAATTTAATTGTTGACCTGTGTTATATTCATTCTAGGGTAGACTCTCTAACTCAAACCCAAAGTTAACTGTATACATGATGCATGGGATGTACATGTATGGGATGTACAGTACACTGTACATTGTACAATTATGTACATGTACATGTGTCAACCATACTCCAATGATCTGTGCCTCTGGTACATGTACACATTTCCAGCAAAACATTTGGGTTGAGTGTACACTCAAGTGTACACATCAAGTGTACACATTGATAACATTTGCTGCACATGTGCTACATATATGTCCATCAATACAGTCGACTCTCGTTATAATGAGGTCCGGCGGACTTTCACAATTCTGTCGTTATAACCGGAACCTCGCTAAAACCGGAGAGCGGTTTTTCCCATTCATTGTGCTAAAGTTACGTGCACGTGGTTGGGGGTACATTGTATTGTATTGTATTTGTGTGTACGAATAAATGCATGTGTACAGTATCCACCGGTAATCGTGTAACGCACGTCTATCTCTTTAAACTGAATGTGTGTTGGTAAATGTTTATGAACAAAATGGAATGTCCACAATAATAAAATACCTTTTAGATTACATGTACATGTACACGGTGTATAATTTTACCAGCTGAATCCGAAGAAGTCAACTTCGCTTAGGAGAATCGCCGACTAACCAGGCAAGTGGTTACTTGCACAAATCGTGCCGAGTGACAATAATTTTGGTTTCGTTTTGCATTTCTTGAATTGAGCAAGAGAGGGCGTCTCAGATGTGAATTTTTGTTGTTGACTTTGCGGACTATGCTTAATAAACTTGGGATTGTTTCTTGTTTTTTTTGTTTTTTTAAATAGTTTTGGCTTAATCTTTTTTTGGGGGGTGGTGTTGGAGGCATTTAGGGCAAAAACCAGTTTTTATTCTGTACGTATTCGGAACAATTTTTGTGTTTGTTTTTTTGTGGGAATTTTGTTATCAATATGGGGTGGGGGTGGGTTTATTCTGTAAACTTTATTCTTCACCTTTATTTTAATATTTTATTATTTCGATTGCCAGACTGAACTTATCTATTTTTGGAAATTGTGGTGGCACTGAAAAGAGCCGTTGGGTTTGTTATGTTGCCGCCATGTTGTTTACTTTTGGAAGAAATCGGTGATTTTCTGCTGGATGCTCGTCCCATGCTGCTCCTCTGATAGGAAGTTAATGATGCCAACTGTGTTGTGGTAGAGCTCGTCGGTCATGTTGGCCCCAGTGCAAAGAAAATGTTGCACTTGAGTCATCATGTTAATGCACTGCCGGACAGTCTGTTCTGGTAAACTTCTTGTCAAGGTGGCGAATCCACTCGGTGAAAAGATCCCCAACCATCCATGCCTTCCGGTTGGCACCATAGCAGACTGGCAGATACGTCACGTTCTTGAAACAACGAGGTTTCTTGAACTTTCTGATAACCCTTTAAGCTCAGGCCCATTTTTGTGAGTTTTGCATGTGCTGTGATTTTGTCCTCACAAGTCCACTTTTCTTTTCAGAAACCTCATCACATTATATACTATTCTAAAGCTTACACATTGAGCTACATTACTGTGCAGAAATAAATCCTCCAGGGGCTTTTGGAAAAAAATTGCGGCCATTTTTAATCTCTCATTTGAATTTGAAAATTTCATTTTTTTTCATATTTATGTAAATTTCATAATTTTAAAAAAATACTGAGAAAGGTTTGACTTCATTTTTGTATTCTACATCTAATACTCTTTCTATCCATATAAAAATATGTAGACAAAAGTGAGTATTACCCCCCAAATGATGCCATTCAAATGATCTATTACCATGCCTGTAAACGTGTATTGGTCAATGTACATGTACAGGTGCATATGTAGATAAACAATCATACATCCAGCTAGTATGCAACTTCAAGATCGTCTTTTCTTCGCTCTCATCAAAGAAATTCAACATTATCTGAAACGTCTTTTCCTCCATATGTTGTTCTGGAACACTGGCCAATATGTGGTGTCTTTTCAGGCTTCTTTTGGGGCATTATGAAGCTGTAGTATGAAGTATTTGACGCGATAACTCAACCGGAAGTTGCACACTTTGGGCCGAAACTCGCGAACGCTTGTGAATGACAGAAAAAGAGTTGATCTAGCTTCTTTTTCATCCCGTATTTATTTTTGTATACGTACCATACGTATAGGTATACGTATACGTATAGGGTACCATACTATGGTTAGAAAGCTTGTTTATTCACCTTTCCAATGGTACCACTTTTGACCAACAGAGGGCGGTAGATAAAGAGTTATAATTGATTTATTTTAGCGGACGCCGGTGTCCGTTTTTGTGCAGGGCTTAGTTTCTCTGTACCATCCATGTTGGCGGAGAGCGTGACGGTGACTCGCTCCTTGCTTTGCTTGCCACCATGGCATTGCTCCCCCTTGAATGCCATGGTTTTATCAGGGGTGAGCCAATAAAAGGCCAGTCTCATCCGCGTTGAAAATGTCTCTCTGCAAACCCATGCAAGAGCTCGTTATAATGGGAGTCGACTGTAATTGTCTGCACACATATGTCTGCTTGGCGATGAAACTTTGAAAAACACCAAACAGAACAAAATCACAATATGAACTAGTAACCAATTCAAAGGTGATTAACCATGAAATGCACTTCAGAACATCAGTATGAAGTGATGTCCCATTCAAGTACATGTATCATTTGACATCAACATTTGACCCACAGTAAGTGGATTAATGGCCTCATTGGTACTGGTACGTGTATATTGTACATGTACATGTAGTTAATTGCAAAGCAAAGCCTTTAACGATGTTATCTATACATTGTACATGTACTGGTACAGTACTGTATGTATGCATTACATACTGTACACGTACATGTACAGTACGTGTACAGGTGTTTGTAAGTGTAACCGTACACTGTAGATGTGTACATGTTATTGTACATCATACATGTTCTAAGTCTAAAATTCTTTAAGATTTCATTTACTTTTTTTTTCTTATCTTTTATACATGTACCTTGTACCAATTGGTACAGTGTACATTCTGCATGTATGTACGTACATGTACATGTACATATGTATTTTAGGAAAGAACACCCTTACTCATCCCTCATGTCGAAAAACCACTAAACTGTACACTCAACAAAGTGAACTTTTAGTAAGTAGTACGCATAAACTTCTGTTTTGTTTTGTTTTGTTTAAAAGAAATCCCCCTTCTAATCAAAGAACAAGAAGGTTGAAATGTACCGTACGGGTACTAGTAGGCCTACACATGTATGTAAAAATGTATTTCAGAAGACATTCTAATCTAGCATTCTGAGTACAGAATTCGGAGGCTGGAATTTGATCCCATGTGTTTCCAAATTTCCAGCTTGTGGTGTAAAAAAAAATCAATATTGCCTTTTGAGGCTAAGAAAGGATCAATATTATAGAAGTGTCTAACTGGTGCGCTTACCAATACCTATTGGTGCATTGAGGACCAGCCACACCATGTCTCCAGGACTGGAGTATTGATTATAGATTATATAACCATACATTGGGCAGGCTGGAAGGATGTGTTCAACTGAAACGAAAAGAACAAGATTTCAAAATGGCTGTGATCAGGATAGATACTGTGGTCTTCTTCATGGATGATTTCTAGAGTTGAATGAAGACAGACAGTTGCTATACAGGTAGTCCTCAGGATTTGGAAGTGAAGTATGCGTGTACATGTACCGGTACATGTGTGCTGGATGTATGGTACTTCAGAATTGCAGAATTGTGAGACACTGGAGAACAATGGATAACAACTTCCAGTAACTGTAAGTAATCTTCAAATGCCTGGCTCATTATTCATACTAAGTCACTAATTGTTTTGATCATCCATACTATAGCCTATATACATAGGTACAGTAGTTGATAATGTTAGTGTACATGCATTCTATAGTTGAATTTATCTTGACTAAAAGAGCATGAACAAATTTGAACAATTGTATGGAATTGAAAAGCTATGATGTATTGAGAGGTTGGCATTGGATAAGTTCCAGGGAATATAAGCAAATTACACTCTATTTTTCTGGATACAATCCCTAGTCTTGAGGCTACATGTGTAGTCATGTTACTGTTTGGTGTCCCATTCCTGATATCATCTAGAATTAGGAAAAACAATGTTAGACTCTGCGGCTTGTGATGAACACTGATCTTAAAGCAAACCATCTTGGTCCTCATACTGTACATACTGTACAGTACATGTATGTACATGTACTAGTACCAATGCTGTTTACACCATGGTGGTCATGCATGTTTAATCGTATGAAACATCAGCAAAGTTCATTATATCTTTTCTTGTTTTGTATACATGTACAATGTATTTTGTTAACTGCAGTTTATGGAAAATGCACCCTTAGGTACATGTACATGTATATCAAATATATACGTACATGTTAAATATGAAATATGTACATTTGAATGTTGAGTCAGGAAAATTTATCATGAAATGGAATCCCAAGGGACACCTTGCATTTGGTTTCCATAGAAATGCTTTTGGGTCAACAAACTTGTTCTAAAATGGTATAGACTCAATGATCATATCAAAGCAAGCTGTGTCTTGAGTTTGTTGCACTTGGATTTCACCACTTTCTGCAAGTACCGGTACATGTAGGCATAGCTGCCAACGGCATTCCTATTTTGGAGGAATCATTCCTCTTTTTTGGTAAATATTTGTCACTTTTTACAAGCTCTTGACAACAGATTACGATTTATGGCTTGGAAATACACATATATTCCTATGTAGTTTGCTCTGTGATTCCTCTTTTTTAGCAGAAGTATTCCTAATTTCCTTTAACTTTTAAGATAGGTTGGCGGCTATGTGTATGTATGTACGAGTACAGTACATGCACCATCATTTCATGGGGTCTTAATAGTGCAACTCTACATTGTACATTTACTCATACCTACACTGTACATGTACAGGTGTGTACATGTAGGCCTACTGTAAATATAAACTCATGTTAATTAATGTACTGTTTATTTACATTACCTATGTATTCTGTGTACTGTTGCATGATGTACATGTACAATGTATAGTACGTACCAGTGTACAGTACGTGGGTAATTCCATAAATCAAGAGTCCGACTTGTGACATTTTGGTGTCCCCACTTACATGTACATGTACTGTACATAATTATATGAAACCATTCAGCTTTTCCGAATGTTATATTGCAACAATGTAATGATCTACACATGTACATGTACAGTGTACTTTGCAGATTGAACAGTATGTTATACATTGTACATGTACATTTAAGAACAGTATAATATACATTTTAATCAACATAATGTTTAATTAAGTTGTTACGATATTAGATGTACGGTAGGAAAGCTGAATGGTTTCATATGTACACTTACATGTACGTGTGTAAGTGGGAACACCAAAATGTCACAGGTTGGTCTCATGTATGGAATTACCCATAATACAGCTGTACTAAGGTGATATACACAAATGTTGCAAACTGCTTACTGACAAAATTTACCAAAATGTAAATCTTAAAATTTAGTGGGCCTGACGTTTTGATCCTAGCGGGTCCTTTCTCAAAGGCAGAGTGACAAGGACAAAACAGATATACAGTGTATGTACAATGAAGGAAGGGGGAAGAGAGTGAATAGGACATGAATGAGAAACAAAGGAAAAAGAGGAAAGCTGGTAGGGTGAGATCAAAGGGAAGGGCAAGGAGTAGGGTAGGGATTAGTGAGAAGAGGGGGAAAGATCAAAGAGAGAAGTGTGGAGGAGTGAACATAAAAGAGGGATTATCAGAAAGCTGCATGGTGTTAGTCATTACTCTCCTGGATGTTGAGACCATGTGGTTGAATAGTCCGAAGACGCTTCATCCACATGTTCTCTACCAGCTTTCCTCTTTGTCCTTTGTTTCTCATCCGTGTCCTATTCACTCTCTAATTCCCTCTTCCTTCATGTATATATACACTGTATATCTGTTTTGTCCTTGTCACTCTGCCTTTGAGAAAGGTCCTGCTAGGATCGAAACGTCAGGCCTACTAAATTTTGAGACAGCTGTACTAAAAGTAAGATATTTCCATACATGTACAAGTACACTGTACATGTATACATGCACATACATGATGTATGTATTAACGGCAGTCTAGATGATAATGATATACATGTACATTCTTCTTTTCAGGTAACCTATTCAGTTTCAGTTTATGTGATTACATGTACCGCAGGTGGAATTTGTAGTCTTATAAATAGTACATGTGCAGCAGTTGTACAAATAACAATGTAGGTCTTTCACTGTACATGTACATACCCATTCCGTCTCCTGTACATGTATAATGTATAGGCCTAATGTATATGTACATGTACATGTACACTATTTGTGTTGTCAGAAAGTTTCTGTTTAAGGCATCCAACTCTAATCTTTCAGGGTGTTTCTTCAACAAATATTTATTTGCAGCATTGAATTGAATTCATGTGATTTTACAATGCATTTAGTTTTTTTAAAGAGCGTTACAATATCTTAAGTGGAATTGAATATCTAATGCATTCAATCAGTGAAAGTCAGTGTGTACAAAGTGTATGGGTATGTGGGTTCAATGGTAAACATTACTGGTAATATGAATTGTTAATATTAAACTTGTTCTAAGTTACATATTCACAGTAATTTTCTTTAGGTTGTTTCATTCTTAACTCCATCCTTTATTTACTTCTCCAAACTTTTATTAGATGGACACATACATGGAAGCCAGTGTGTGATGATTGTTAAAGATTTAAAACAAAAGGCTCACTGCAAAACGGAAACAATGCAAGTTTGATTTATCCTCAGGGTACACATGTTGTACATGTACAGTAATGATGAGTTCATACGTACTGTACATGTAAATGATGGACCTTGAGAGATACACGTAGAATACCATGTTTCTTGTACATGTACATGTATGGATATGTTCGTATGTGGAGACCTAAGATAATACATTTACACTGTACAAAATGTAGGTTGAATAGGTCTCCACATGGAAATTGTAAAGGTGTATACATGTAAGTCTCCACAAGGTTTTCACAAAACTTATAATTTGAAATTTAACTCAAAAACAGGAAATTTGTGAAGGGTAAGAATGTCGCAAATAGAAGTGTTATTTAAAAGGGACATACATTCCAAATTTTTACCCAGGAAAGTGAAGGTGGTTGAAATGGGAGCATTTTTAAAACATAGTTTCTCACGCAGTTGTATACATGTATAGTGCACGAGAACAAAGTAATGTCTTCACAAAGATACAGATTCAGGTATGTGTGTACATACTCATGTATACATTGTATGACTACAATGATTGAGAGTCCATGCAACTGTTGAAAAAGTTAAAATCTGTCCACTCACTATACATGTACTGTACATGTACATGTACTTGCACGTATAAAGGTACATACATATCTGTACTAACTGATGTGAATTATTAATATTGCTACTGTATACAGGTGTATGCATTACTGACAATAGAGACAACCATCCCATTGCTCAAGCTTGTAATGCTGGGGGCACACCTTCACTTACTACATGTAAGTCTATATTTGGAAAGACCATGCATGGCCATTTGGGTGCTATGGAATGAGATGTGACTATCCCATGGCATTTGCCATTTGGTACATTCAGTACAGTATGTGTACAGTATGTGTGTGGCAAGATTGGATAGTTTGTATGTAGTACTTTTACTATACATGATGCTACTATACACATACTGTATGTACAAGCCTTGAAGCTAGAGTGAAAGTTTCAAAGAGTTGTGACAGGCCATTTGCATATTGCCCTTGTATAGCGCCCTCGCTTAGCCAATGTATCCTGCTTAGTAGTAGCACACAGCCATTAGGTCATGCATTCAGCACACAACCAGAGCCCACTACAATACCGAGTTCATCGACCAGCAAGTTCCAACTACATGTACCTCATGACACTTCAATTTCTTTTAGGCTAGGGGTTTTGTTTTTTGTTTTGGTTAAACGAACCACAGTAAGTTGAATACTTATGTACATGTACACCATCCTTGTTGGCTACATTTCTACCTGTTACAGAGTGAAACTTTTAAAGATCTTGTGCTACATGTACATGTATGTAAAAAAATTCATTTCAATTTATAAACATACCAGTAATTGTAATTTTAACAATTACAAAAGGTACATCTACATGTACCAGTGGCTAAGTGGCAATTACAAAGGGTACCAGTGGCAATTACAAAGGGTACCAGTGGCAATGGCTAAGTGGCAATTACAAAGGGTACCAGTGTCTAAGTGGCAATTACAAAGGGTACCAGTGGCAATTACAAAGGGTGTCATGTCATACCAAGGTGATGCCCTCTTTTATTTACAACTTTTCACAAGTAATGTACTGATTTTTCTTCAGTACTTGTAAGCTCGAGCTTAGTCTGTAGAATAATTCTCCCATCACTGTAAGACTTTTGAACATGAACATGTTCAGCATACAGCCATCCATTTTTCCTGGGTGTTTTTCAAATACAAATTACATATACAGTGTATGATCATGGCAGGACCTTTCTCACAGGCAGGACCTTTCTCTTTGCCTTTGAGAAAGGTCCTGCTAGGATCGAATCGTCAGGCCCTCTAACTTTGGAGTTTCATGTATTGCAAGTCATTAGTCAGTGAGCAGTTTGCAAGAGTTTTTTGAATTTACAAATAACATATATATGTAAATTTTCTGGCAAATTTTATTTATGCAGTAGTCTGTAGTGTATGTGTAAAATTGTACATATACATGTATATGAATCCTACATGTAAAAAAAATGTAGAGGCTCTGGTGTTTTGATCTCAGCCAACTTTCCACTTTACATACATACATTGTTAGGATCTTTCTCCAAGGCATTGAGAAGAGTCCTGCTAGGATTAGAATGTGTGCCCCTTGACATTGTTTACATTTACATTTTGTTTTTGTATATTAATGTTCAAGACAAAACCCACATGTTATATGTTTTTACTGTTTGAGAAAATCAAATTGTACATGTACACATACTGGTACATGTACAATGAATTTACACACATTTACACCAAAATTATTGCTTTTTAATCTCAATGTTGAAATGTTGATCTGCATTTACATGTATGTAAAACTAGCAGTGGATAATAAACACTATCTTTCTGGACTGAGCTTTGTCTGAATAGAATTAAGAAGTCATACATTATAGCTGAATAGGTTTGTTGCTACATGTACATGGACACTCACTGTGTGACTCTAGTGATTTACAATGACTTGTATACATCTCAAACTGTAGAGATCTTATTTCAACAGTTATTTTTATCATTGTGGGTTTTTTTGTTGCACAGGGTGTCAGGATGTGAAGTTGTGAGGGATTACTTCCTTCAATTTCTGCTGTTCATGATTTCCCATAGGATATTTCTATATCCTGATACTCCTGTGGCTCTAGAGATTCTGTCAATCAACAACTTTTTAACGGTGCTAAAATTGTAGGATTGTAAATGTTGATAGTAGAAGAAGAAGACAGTTTGACATTGTCCATAGGGAGTGAAAAGGAATAGGTATGGCTGCAATGTGTGCATTATTAACAAGTGATGAAAGGTGCTGAGATATTATCTATATTGTGCCTTTAGTCATTGGATGGGCTGGCAGGATAGCTGAGGTGATATGCATGCATACTACATGTACATTTACATTAACATTCAAAACAATGTACATTGTACTAAATGAATGTGTATGCACATATACTGTACACATGAAATCTTGTAGATGATACTGTACATGTGTACATGCATGTACATGTACCCGGTACTATGCATTTGTTTGTGTTATTGTATACAGTATAGCTAATTCATTTAGTGATAATGGAAATACACTTGAATTCACAACCCATTCCCTGTTTTTGGATAGGATTTAATTGTCCCTGAAAGGTTTCAGTACCATGCACAAAATTATGTAACGAATACCATTATGAGTATAAATAACATAGAGTTATGTAAGATACACACACTTGTATACATGATTCAGGTAGATGATTGTTTTTAATGAAATAAACTTCAAAAGTTCCCAGTAAGTTTTTCCTTTATATGAATAATTTTGTATATGATCATATTGTAATTTGACACTAAGTAAGTACAATGTAGTACTGTAATCATGAAAGGTTTCAGTGATGTTTATGATAGTGAAATGATATTTGAAGGTTTTCATGGTGAGAATAGCAGAAGAAGTATTTAGGTTTGTGTTAACACCATGCTCCATGCATGGTTCTGATAAGAACCCCTTTATGATAGTGCACAAGAAAACAATAATATTAAAGGTTGACACTTTTAAACCTCTATCAGCTACAAGGCTATTCAGTGATGACACAATATCTATAGTTTTTTAGTGATATTAAGCATTCTGAAGATGTGATTTGAACAACTCTATATTTTGGGATGGTAATTAGAAGTTAGGATTTCAGGAAGGAATGGCAACCGCTAGATGAAGTGTATATTGAAAAAAAAATACTTTAAAAAATACTCTTTGCTTGATTTTGTTCAATACTAGGCCTATGGCTTGATTGAGAAATCAATTTGACGGTAGGTCTTTCATGCACATATGTGGGTAGATGCACTATAGGGAAGGCTTTTCATTTTGTGCTCTTTTTATTACTAGGACAGCTGAGCTTTTCCCACCACTTCTGTGTCAGGATACGAATGTAATAGGCCTACTACATGTACAGTACCTGCACATGTACATGTACCATACTGTATGTGGACAATCCTGAGCTATTGGAAAGATACATGTACATGTACAGTATATAGCATGAGGTGCCCATACATGAACATGTTGAAATATTTTTTTTGGAAATATCTTGTCATAGGGCCTACTGTACATGTACCGGTATTTGCATGTACAGTACATGTACTGTATGTACATGTACTGTACATGGAAATTTACATGTACATGTACATCTACCGGGGATACATGTTCTACCAGGTTGTGTCTGGACAGGTAAAAGGTGACCAGCTTTTTTGCCAGATTTTTTTGGTAGGCACTCAATAAATGAAATTTGATTTCATGTGCATTTTATTAAAATATGATAACAGTGATTTCAGTTGTTGTCAAAGTTACATGTAGCATTGTACATGTACACTGTACCGGTATGCACACATGTACGTACATGTACACAAATGTACATGGTCTTAGATTATTCAGGTAATTTTCCCAGGCACAGAAATGGAACTGATCTAGAATGTCTTCCCACTCGCTCCATTAAGCATCTGTCCTAGACTTTGATGCTTTCTTGAACATTTTCAGAATAGAATACATTGTTGCTGTGCATGTACAGTATATACATGTATGCATGTACATGTAGAAGTACATGTACATGTACACTGTACATGTACATGTACATGTGACAGTTCACATTCAGTTTTGACTGAGGGAGAAATAATCAACTTTGGTCATGATGTCTCATTCAAGATTTCTTTTGTTTATACAGCAAGAAATTATAATTTATGTAAAAATGTACAATAAATGTAAATGTGTAACTGTACATGTACATGTGTGTCTCTGAGCTGATTGTATAGAGTGGTGCATGGAAATGTATACATGTACAGTACATGTACATGTACATGTATGTGTCCTGGGTTCCAATTCCAGTCAGTGCTTGGTCATGTACATGTACATTGTACATGTAGGTAATGGAACTGAATGCCATGTGTATGTCCTCCTTCAGTCATCATACATACAGTATATCACCTTCCCAGTTCTGATCACTTTTTGAGTAGACTCAAAGATTGATTCACGGCAGCAAAATGAAATCACTCTGTGGCACCATACATTTTGCTACCTTGATATTAATTATGTATGCACATCATGTATGTAAAAATGCATGAATGCTGTGCACATTACCTGTTCCAAGACACTCACACCAATTGTACAAGTACAGTGTACATGTACATAATACATGGGCATACAGTGCGGAGTATGTATGTTTCTATTTTATCATGTTTATTGATCCTCAAAAACTTTCTACATTTATTTCCAAAGTGCATGAGCTGACCATGTACATGTACAACAAGCTCAGTACGGTACAGGAATAGCTTAAGATCAAACTTCAAGCCTGAGCAAAATGAAACCCGTGTTAGTGTCCATGATGTACAATTTTTTTGTTAATTAATATACATGTATGATACTTACTAACATAGAATAGGTTTGCTAAGCAACAACTTGCATCCTGACTGACTCTCCAACCATGCACAGCCTATATTTCTAAGTTAGGAAAGTCAAACAGCCTTAAGGAATGATTGTAGATACAGCAGCTGTATAGGAAGATGCTTGGCTGTCCTTCATCACTGCATATGCTGGCAGGAAATTAATACAGGATCATTTGTTGCTTTGTGTGTACAAGCCAGGTGATGCAGCAAGTCAATTAGCTTGTATTGATGGATGGTTGCCATATGCATAAGTGCAGCTGGTGGTTTAGTCATTCTACTCTACATGTACAGTAGTTCTACATGTACTCATGACACACATGTAGCTCCATTGCAAAATCAATTTGTAGCAGACTAACAGTGGATGACACTGAGACTACTTAGTATAAGACTATGGGTTACCTGTTACTAAGTACTGATAAAATGCAGTGGGAAATTTACTGTAAAAAAAACTGCAAAGCAGTGTACATGTACATGTACATGTACATGTAACTTACAATAGATAGGCTATTCATTTATGTGCCTCGTATGTACATGTACATGTAATTATTAATTCAAAAGATCCAAGGGATGCTTTTAACATGCATACATTTACATTTAACTAAATTGGTTTTCCAAAAAGAAGTGTCCAAATCTTGATTTTTCAGTCTGAAGGTGATGCTTCAGTCACCTAAGGCCTGGCTACATGTAGCTCTGGTTGTAGAAGGCTGCCATGTTACATGTACAGCAAATAGTTCCTTGCTGCTAGATAAGCTTTAAAAAGAAATGCATGAATAATTATGCTAATAAAAAAATCAAATATTAAAAATGAATGTTACATTTATGGTACCATCAATACCCGTAAGCACTGTCATCGAAATGAATTAAAAGCAAAATGCCGGCCCCATCTATATGAAAAGATTATCGATAGATTAGAATCTCAGCCATGCAAAGGCACAGGGAAGCTACTGGACATACACGTGTATAGGATCTTTACAGTATTTTATGTACAAAAAGCAACAAAATATCCTCTCAAATGGTATTCAAATGACCTTTTCTCTGCACTTGTTATATTTCCAGTTACCTGGTATCACTTACAAAGTAAGTTTACAAATGGCACTGCCCTTGTGCTAAAACACTGAATTCATATCCAGTTTTAATGAGAGCATGTTGATTCTACTTACATCACGCTACTTACTGTACATGTATATGCATGCCATTCTGATTACTTGCCATGCACATGCACACGTACACATGTGAAGTACATGTACATGTATCTAGAGTGTACGGTACATGTACATTTTACATAGGTACACACTGTACACATACATTGTACTTACCCCGTAACCCAGACATTTTCGGTATCCGGCACAAGGCAAATAAATATTTCAAGGCTGTGGCCTTCAATCAAATAAATTGTCCCTGTTTGTCTTTTATGGATCTGAGTACATGTACACACTGTACTATGCATGAAAGTACACTTGTACACCATATGCTGAAATGCTGTTTTATTCTTGCAAGTTTATTAGACCCTGACAGTATATATTCAAACAATTCTACTACATGTATATTGATCTGTCAAAAAGTCTGGAGATGCTACAAGTGTCTGCTTCATGGAAGACTGTGAAAAAGAAAAGGTTAATGTTCTCATTGTCTTTATCTTCAGAAGAAAAATGATTCTATATGTTCACTATGCTTAAACCTAACTTTTCCAAATCCTACAGAATCCTATTGTCCAATGGTAAGAATGTGTAGGATTGAGGGCACTTGGTCATTGATGCATTGTAGGAATTTGCAGGATTGGGGGCATAAGGCGGTTTTAAATAAGACTTAAGGCTTTGCATGGTGGGTGAATCAATATAGAAAGGTTTGCGGTGACACCATGTATCAGGTCTCTTAAAGGAAGAGGTGTGGTTCTGAACAGAACCTGAGTGGTAACTCGACGTTGATGACAGCCAGAGCATACTGGTCAAAACGTCGAGTTACCACTCAGGTTCTTTTCAGAACCACACCTCTTCCTTTAAGAGACCTGATACATGTTGTCACCGCAAACCTTCCTATATTAAGGCGGTTTTGACATTGTAGGAAAATGCAGGATACGGGTTACTTGGCCCAATGTGATCGAGGATGATCTTGCAGGATTTGGGTCATGAGCAATAAAAAAGGTGTGGGGAGTTAGGGTGACTGAGTTAATTTCAATCTCTGGTCTTTCCTCCCTAAATGATCTTGTATAAACACTATTGGTACATGTACATGTACATAAAATACATTTGTGAAGCCAGCGCCTGATGATGGCGATCTCTTGAAAACAAACATGAATACTGTAGAACAGCGCAAACATTTAAAGAACATTTTTTACAATTACCTATACTACATATATATGTACATGGACTTTGATTCCACAGCACAATGTACATGGACATTGTACATGAATGAAACATTCCTTGTAAAGGAGTAACTCACATAATTATACATGTACATGTACATGTACATACTGTACTTAACGTGCCCATCAGTACAAATACCATATATTCATTAACATCAACTGAGATTGTAAGATTTCCTGAAAGCTTACATGTACATGTACATCCCCTTGGTCTTTGTCCACTGACTTAAAAATAAAGATGCTGAGTTAGAAGGTACTATATATTGTACATGTACAGTGTATGTACATGTATAACACGTACACTAAATGGATGACACTAGAACAACTCCCATTTAAATGTGCATTATACATGTCAATATTTACAGTTAGTTCCACATCCTAAAGAGTCCCATACTGGCAAGCAATATACATATTATATATGGGTTGAGGTGTTTGTTTAGGTACAGGACAAGGCCTCCAGTTTGCATAATAACTCTACATTTGCATGTACACACTTACATGTACATGTACATTTGTATTAACTCATGAATACTAAAACTAGTATAAACTTAAACTAGTAACTCTGCCTTTGAGAAAGGTCCTGCTATGATCGAAACGTCAGGCCCACTAAATTTTAAGATTCTCTTGATGTCGTTGAATAAACCAAGATGTTTATCTTTAACTTTTTTTGTAATCCCATTCATATATCTATCAATTATAGATATCTCAAAATTTAGTGGGCCTGACGTTTCAATCCTAGCAGGACCTTTCTCAAAGGCAGAGAACGGTCTTTGAGAAAGGTCCTGCCTTTGAGAAAGGTCCTGCTATGATCGAAACGTCAGGCCCACTAAATTTTGAGATTTGCATTTTGGTAATTTTAGTCAGTAAGCAGTTTGCAACATTTTTGTGTATCACTTTAAAACTAGTAAGCTTAAATTTGGACAGGTACATGTACATGTATATCTGTATCTTACTTGTACATGTACACTTACACAGGTACATGCATGTATACATACGTACAGTACCGGTACATTATGCTTTTGAACAAAAAATTATGTGAATGTATAGATACCGGTATATTGTGCATTCTGACAACCATGCAAGCAAGTAAACTAGTCATATGTATACAAATGTACAGTTCTTGTAATGTACACATGTACATTTACATAAGTACTCTGTCCAGTGAACATGCATACGTACATGTACATGTATGAATCCTTTTGTAGTCTGTCAGTGCTGTACATGTACTTTGCACACATGCATTTTTGTTTGTGCCATCTTCAAGAATTTATCAATATTTATGAGTTACATGTACAGTAGTTCAACTTGAGATGTCTAGATGAGTGATCTGCTAGAAGGATTTCATCCACACTACAGGCACATGTTCATGTATACATACAGTACAGTGTATACAGGCATAATTGTGTGTAGCATACAGGCGCAAGTATATATGTACATGTACAGTACAGTACAGTACGTATCTACAAGTGCATGTACATGAACATGTATATGCACATGTACAAGTATACATGTACATACGTACATGTACATGTATCTGTACATTGTACACAGTCTTCAAAGATAAAACTTTTTTGAACATTTTCAGAGAAACTTTGTAGAACTTAGAATTATAGAAAGGTGTCACACTACAGTATGGCATGTTCAACAAGAACAAACAGAATTGATATTTCTGTTTGTGTACCGGTACTGTACATGTACATGTACATCTGTACATGGTATGTGCATTGTACAGTATATACATGTGTGTACATGCAGTAGTTTGAAGACTACATGTACATGTACATGTAAGTCAAACAAATAAAGGACTTTGACTGGAACCCGAGACCTCAGGTTTTGCATACCAGCACTCAAGTACATGTACCATCTGAGCTATCCAGCCCTTAGAGGGTAGCCTTCCCAAATAGTCAACTACATGTACATGTACATGTAGTCTTTGTCAGGGTGGGGGTGCAGTCAGAAACATTCAACCATAGCTAAAGCAGCTCAGGGATCACACAAACTGGACACGTTTGAATTATACATGTACATGTACCGGTATGTACATGTACCACATCTACCAGTATGCACCGGTACATGTACCGGTACATAGTGTACATGTACAAAATGTAGTTCATACATGCATACTGTGTGTATATACATGTATGTGCGTATATGTGTACAGTATGTATTTATTATACAGTACATGTACACAAAACCTGAACATGAACGGTACATGTACCGAATAAATATATTCATACAACTCACTTGTTATGCCTAGTACGGTAGTACTGTACTAAGGTTGCCTGCACTTTGGGAAATCCAAAAATGTAAAGATCATTTACAGTAAGAGAAATTTATTGATTTATTTTAGACCAACATGGGTGGCAACTTCAAGTTCATTATTAAAAATTAAAATCGGTGGGAAAAGATGTACTTTCTGTACAGTAGTTGCAGAGAGTATCAATACATACTGTACATATACATGTGCACGTGCAGTGTACTATGGACAGGCATGCTAGTGTTATTTACTACTCCTACCGTATGTCATACAGTACAGTTAGTATTCTTGGCCAGAGTTTCAAGAGAAGCTCTTCCCATTGGCTCAAAGTTTTTTTCTCATGATTTGCATGTTCATCAATCTTTGGACTTGTACCGGGTACATGTACATGTACATACATGTACAAGTGTACATGTATAAACAGGCTTGTGGCATGTACTTTACATGTGGTTGCCACAAGATTGTGAGTAAAAGTAATTTTGTAAATGAAAAGTAATTTTGTAAATGAAATCCTGCTATGCATTGGTGTACATGTACATGTACATGTACAGTACATGTACAGTATGAGGTACATTTATGTACATTAACATGTACATGTACATGTACATAAATGTACCTCATACTGTACCAAATGTCATGGTAGGATTTCCTCATTCCAAAGTACATTTCCTGTCAATTACTGTAAAACAAGGTGCCAAATTAGGACCAATGCTTTTTCTTGTTATTGACTGAGTCTTCAGCAGAATATTGCTCGTGATTGGAAAATGTTTGTGAAATAATGAGAATACTCTGCAGAAATATTGGAATAAACTTTGGCCTAGGACACAGTATGTGAATATATGAGGCCAACGATCAAGGGTCTTACAATCTAACAAAGGCAGACTGAGATCTCTGTACTTTCCTTGTGCAATGTCAATGCTGAATGATTGTGAATCTTCTTTTTGCATTTTCCTTGAAAGAAGACATAGTGGACAAAGGAGCTACATGTAGTGCATTGTGTACATATGTACTACAATGAAATCAAGTAGATTGTTTATAGGCCTATAATGTAACTGGAAGCAACAACGATGTGTTGTCCACCCCACCCTCTACATGGAGGAAGCTAACAGTAACAGATGAAATTGATCCACTGCTGCATTGTCATGTAATTCTTTTGGTTAGACACTACAGTGTGTACATTTGTATACATGTAGGCCTACATGTACATTAGGCTTGGGCGGTTCCAGGATTTTGGGAACCGGTTCCGGTTCCAGTTAGGAACCGCGGTTCCGAGATAGAACCGGTTCCTAAAAGACAAAGAAAAACATAAGATTTAATAAAAAACAAAAAGACCTCAGTGAGCGCGGTTTCGCAGACGCCGCCATGAGCTTGGAAGGTTCAACTACATGCGCGTCTTTTATGGCGACTTAATTTTGCTTCAATGCATTGATAAAGTATACCGAATGCTGGTTTGGCAGTCTGATTGTCATTTATGTATCAATAGGATGTATGAGACATGTTTAAAAGATTTGCTTGAATTGTTTGGCTGCTCATTTGACCAATATTTTTAACGGAAAATACAACGCGGTTCAATAACGAAACCGTTAAACGAATGGAATCATCCAAACCCAAACTCGGGTCTTCCCATTCTTAAAAAAGGGGTGATTTGATTTCATTTCGATGGAAAAAAATAATTTCTGTAGACCGATGAATAAACCGTAGATTGATATAGATTTAGATTTGAAAACATGTTTAGATTTTACGATCCTCTATTCAAAAGCAATTCTGCATGGCATATTAAGAACAGGGAATAAAACCCTTTGAGTAAATTCACCCGTAGAAAGTGGAAGGGTCAAGCCATTACCTTTTGGTTGTTTATTGGACGCGCGCCAGCATGGTTGGCCAGGTAACATGGATAACTTCGGCAGGTACGCTACAGACAAAATGTACCACGTGGCTACTTCCCGAGTCCTCGATTCCAACGCCTGCAGTCCCCGATTCAAACACCAGCAATCGCTGGAGCCGACAGCTAGCGCAAATAGCCGTGTCGGTCCCAAATCCCACGCAAAACTCGGACCCAACACTGTCCCATATCCCGAGCAATACCCGAGCCCCGCGCGGTCCCGAATCCTGAGCAATACCCGAGCCCCACGCAGTCCAGAATCCCGAGCAACACCGGGGCCCCACGTACGCGATCCCGAGCCCCACGCGGTCCCGAATCCCGTGCAAGACCATAGCCCCACGCGGTCCCGAATCCCGTGCAACACCATAGCCCCACGCCGTCCCGAATCCCGTGCAACATCATAGCCCCACGCCGTCCCGAATCCCATACAATACCCCGAGACGCACGTGGCCCCGAATCCCACGCAATACCCCGGTTCCAAACTTGGGACCGGTCCCAATCCTTGGACACCTCCCGAGCCAAATACCCGGTTCCAAAGCTGGGACACCTCCCGAGCCAAATACCCGGTTCCAAAGCTGGGACACTTCCCGAGCCAAATACCCGGTTCCAAAGCTGGGACACTTCCCGAGCCAAATACCCGGTTCCAAACCTGGGACACCTCCCGAGTCATTACCCGGTTCCAAATCTGGTACCTCCCCCCCGCGAAGGAACCGGGTCCGAGTCCAATGCAATCGTGCAATAGCCGAGTCCTACGCTGGAGCCGCGCGAGTCCGGCCGTATGTACGTGCAGAACAATGTAAGAACACAAGTAACAAGACGAGATAAATATATCTCTGCCTAGGGAGCCAAGTGAACCCGTCACAACCATGTGGTCTGTAAAAGAATCGCGTGATTGGGCATTGGTAGCCGATGAAATACTGATGAAATCACACATGCTTGGGAGCCCTACTCAGACTTGCGCCACACGGCAACACAAGTACAGTGCGTGTAGGCTGTAGTACAATGTATGCGTACAGAATTATCCACGATCGAATGGGGTCATTCAATGCGTTGCTTATTGCTGCCACGTGCAGTACCACAGTAGCAGCCTGCGTTCGATTGTTGTGAATTTACAGGCATACAAAGTAAATTGTACATGTACATGTGTCATGCACCCATTGCACTGTGCATGTACAAACCAACATTGCATAAGTTATCCATGGTTGGGGCCAGGCCATTGCGTGACTGCGTGTTCGCTAAATGTGCGCTGGGCCGCGCTGGCCACAGAGTTTGGAACCGGTTCCTCTGAAGCGGGAACCGTCCAAAGCGGGTACCCGGTTCCAAAAAAAAGCGGAACCACGGTTCCGGTTCCCATTTTGGAACCGCGGTTCCACTTGGAACCGGGAGAACCGCCCAAGCTTAATGTACATGTACTGTACAAGAGCACACCAGACTGTCATCAGTTCACTTCAAAGACAGCGGATTATTACGTTCTTGTATTATCTCCAAAGATACACACATTAATATTCCTTGAGAAAGGTCCTGCTTGGATCAAAACGTCAGGCCCACTAAATTTTAACATTTACATTTTGGTAATTTTAGTCAGTAAGCAGTTTGCAACATTTTTGTATACATTTGTATCACATCAATATTCCATTTAGATTTCACTCTATTACAAGTGCCATTTCCACTTGAAAACTGTGAAATTTTCCCAGGTTGATGGTTAGATGTAAAATTGGTAAATCTTACTGTCATTTCCACTTTTTATAGTCAGAAAATTGAAATGAGGAGATAAATTAATGTAACTGAGCTGGTCTTATACAAGCATGAGGGTGCTATGCATGACCTCTAGGGTTAATTACTGTACATGTACATCCATATACACTGTGCACATGTACGTGTTCATTACTTTACACGTACTTTACATGTAGTGCCTATTCGAAAACACTGTTTGACACAGGCTTGTCTTCATCATCTATCAGCTCAAGACACAGATTGTTTGGTCTTTGATGTTGTTCTGCCATTCAGCACAGATCAGAACATCTGTTTCAAAGTTGTAATCCCATTCTACCCAACAATAGGTGTCAGAAATGAACCCAGAACTAGTGCCTGAGCCACAGCCTAGGCAAGAGTTTGAGCCGTGGGTTTGGCAAGGCCTGTAATGTCCAATAAAATGAAAATGATTTAGGCTGCCATTATGAAGGGAGTTTGATCATACTATAGTGTGTAGCCCCATCATGGAGTTTGATCATACTATATAGTGTGTAGCCCCATCATTGAGTTTGATCATACTGTAGTGTGTAGCCCCATCATTGAGTTTGATCATACTACTGTATAATGTGTAGCCCCATCATGGAGTTTGATCATACTATAGTGTGTAGCCCCATCATTGAGTTTGATCATACTATAGTGTGTAGCCCCATCATTGAGTTTGATCATACTATAGTGTGTAGCCCCATCATTGAGTTTGATCATACTATAGTGTGTAGCCCCATCATTGAGTTTGATCATACTATAGTGTGTAGCCCCATCATTGAGTTTGATCATACTGTAGTGTGTAGCCCCATCATTGAGTTTGATCATACTACTGTATAATGTGTAGCCCCATCATGGAGTTTGATCATACTATAGTGTGTAGCCCCATCATTGAGTTTGATCATACTAAAGTGTGTAGCCCCATCATGGAGTTTGATCATACTATAGTGTGTAGCCCCATCATTGAGTTTGATCATACTATAGTGTGTAGCCCCATCATTGAGTTTGATCATACTATAGTGTGTAGCCCCATCATTGAGTTTGATCATACTATAGTGTGTAGCCCCATCATTGAGTTTGATCATACTATAGTGTGTAGCCCCATCATTGAGTTTGATCATACTATAGTGTGTAGCCCCATCATTGAGTTTGATCATACTATAGTGTGTAGCCCCATCATTGAGTTTGATCATACTATAGTGTGTAGCCCCATCATTGAGTTTGATCATACTATAGTGTGTAGCCCCATCATTGAGTTTGATCGTACTATAGTGTGTAGCCCCATCATGGAGTTTGATCGTACTATAGTGTGTAGCCCCATCATGGAGTTTGATCGTACTGTAGTGTGTAGCATGTACAGTGTATACAGACGCGGTGCACAATGCTTTCATGTTGTCATGGCAATACAAGTGGGCATTTGACTGGATGTGAGTTTTTAACAAGGTTGGCTGGCAAAAGTAAACACTAGACTCAGTTAAAGTAATCAGAGGATTGTTTGCTGGGCCATTTGTGCTAGATTTGACATGGAAGAAGTAATACATGTTTTAGTTTTGGGATGAAATAAACTAATTTTACTTGGGCTGAGATAATGGTATTTTATTGATATGCAAGTGTATTGTACAGAGCTGTGCTACATGTACCTAAGTTGAAAGGTGGAACGCTAGGAAAAATGATGTGGCTCGGATGAAGGTACATGTACATGTAGCAGGAAAAGTGAGAAATAGTCTTAGTAGAAAGAATTATGTTGAGAAACAAACAAGTCAGGGTAGAATTTCTATGAAAGAACGATGACTCATAGTCAGGAGTACAACACTGGACAGAGCACTGACCACTCAGGTCATTGGTCAGCCTCACTGGTGTAAAACAATGTATGCAAGTAATTGCTTGAGGCTGTACATGTACATGTAGGTCCAGGAAGTAGTGAGTAACAATTCTAAGAAATGGCACATGTGGGAAAAACAATGGTGTACTATATGGAAATAAGGCTATAGCTGTATTGATCCACAAATTGAATATCATTCATTGATCATCGGGTTAATAAATGCATAGGACAAAAATAATTTAATAATAAGAGGAAACAATTACAATGCATATTAAGTATATAAATACAACCAATGAAAATGTCTGTAATGAAACGCTACGGGGCTTACTGTATGTATGGAATTCAGAAACCATTTTAATATGCTCAACAAGTCAACATGAAATTATACTAAATAGTGTATACAGTACGTACAGGAGATGAAAGTTGCCACCATTCTTGTATTGCCCTCAATGTACAGTATTGTACATACAAATATGAATGCTGCTTAGATTAATTATTTTACTTCTCAATCGAAGGGCATTACTGTATTTTTAACATATTTTTTTAATTAGTAGTGGTGCTGATAAACCATTGAATTACATACAGTACTGTACATGTTATTAAAAAAGTTATGTTAATAATATATACATGTATTTGCATGGCCATACATGTACATGTACATGATATGGGCCTCAACTCCTCAAGGAATATCTGTCATTACGAAAGTGCTTTGCCTGATTGCCTTCTGAAAAAAATACGGACATCTTGGGAGGTGTTCGAACCCGTAGCTCCTGCTTTCAAGTGCAGACATCTTAACCACTCGACCCCTAAGCTGTTTGAGGTTA
The DNA here is from genome assembly GCA_949987565.1 of Luidia sarsii. Classification (NCBI taxonomy): domain Eukaryota; kingdom Metazoa; phylum Echinodermata; class Asteroidea; order Paxillosida; family Luidiidae; genus Luidia; species Luidia sarsii. The sequence goes on along the minus strand of OX465109.1, from coordinate 15,123,953 downwards.
CATGTACTTTTTGTAGTGGATTCAAATCTGTATAGCGATGGGTACCACAATTTACATACATGCACGACAGTGTTCCTGCAGTACATGTATTTGTACACAATGTACATGTACGCTCAGGAATATATCACTGCCTCTATGCAATCACCTTCTCTACGACTAATGAGACCCTTTACCATAATTGGCAGCATTGCCATCTACATGAACAGTGTACATTGGGTGTATAATTTATTACCTTACTGATCCCTGAGGTAATCCTAATCAAACCCAATGAAAATGCCACATTCATCCAAAACAATTAGGTCAAAATGTGACCCATAATTGTCATTCTTCATGTCAATTCATGCAAGTGGCACAGACTGACAGTAGAGGCTTTAAACTAGTCAATATTTGGTTCATGGAAAGACTGCGTCATCACATCCATTGCTTGCATGTATCAGTCAGTTATCATGGGTATTAAAGACAGCAAGCACACCAAGCAGCAATCATTCTGTTCATATTGATGGACATGATGCCCACACAAAAGAAATAAAAACCTGTGTAGTGCTTGCCCTACTGCCTGTCTTAAACAGTCATTGTGCCAAGCATAGTGTAAGTCATCCTCCTTGCATGTCGTACATGTACGGTACACATTGTAGCTTGCTCACACATGAACAGGACAAATTGCAGTACCGGTAAATTCAACTATTCATCCTGTGGTAATTCAAAAATACATACGTACTTGAAGATTTTTTTTTAATTTTTATTTTTAAATGAATGGTAACACATGTATTTTATAATGCATTTATTTGCCTAGAGGAATGCAGACAATTTTGGTCTTCAAAATGTATGCTCTGTTCCTCAATCTGTGTCTCAATGTACAGATGTACCCCATGATCAGAACCTGTACATGTACATGTACACGTCTTCTAAATAGAGTGATATGTGTTTGTGGATTGGATGGTTAAATAATTCCTTAGATCCTTGAAATTATAAAAGCCTGTTGAATATGAATTGCAGTCACTGCAAAATCATCAGACTATGAGGACAGACTGACAGTGTACATTGAAGGGGTGCTGCTGCTGTGTTTTGTAGTCTTGTCTTCCTGATGTCTACTGTCCACATGAGTTCAAGTCTACTCATGGCCATGGGTTGGCGAAGTACAATGTATGCTTGCATGGGTGACATGCTTTGGTACAATTGCTCTCATTAGCCAGAAGTGAATGGGTACAGATGACTTCAAAGTTGTCTAGCTTGTGTGTGATTTATGTGACAGCAGCGGACCTCAGGGCTGTACACGATGTAAATCATCCCAGTTACTGTATAAGGAACACATTTGAGAAAGATTGTAAAAAAAAGTTATAAGGAACACATTTCAAAAGTACTGTAAAATTGTTTTTGAATGTGAAATGTGCCATAGAAAATGTTCTTTACAAGTACTGTATGTGTGTAATAAAGAAAATTACATGATTAAGTAGAAAGCACTTTTTACAAGCATGCATTCAAGTGTACATTTTTAGCTTTTCCGCCGCGAAGCGGAAAAGCTTTTGTTATTGTTCTGATTTGTTTGAGCTTTTCTGCGACGAAGCAGAAAAGCTATTGTTTTTGTTATGATTTTGTTTTCTTTTTTTTTCGTCTTATCGGAAAAATCCCATTGACAAAGCACAGGGATTTTGAGGAAGACACTTTTGCCATTGAACACACTTGGATTTTTTTCAAACTTTTGGCAAGTGGATACAGCCAATGCTGAACTATTGCACAGTGGTCTTGAAAACTTCATGACGTCACCATGTGTCACGTGACAGCGCTGGAAAGGGGCAAATTTCAAACTCCAATAAAAGCAAAATTGCAATTGCGTTTGGTTTCAATCTTGCACTACATATCTAAGTTGGGAAAAGGTGTATCCAAAAATTGCCCTCATTTGATCGCGATGTAAGGTCATGAATATTAATGAGGTCATGAACTTTTCAGATTATAATGTTCAATTGAGCATATTTGGTCAACGGAGCAAGATTTGTTTGATTTTTTTGTTTATATATATTGGGGATGTAGTTTAGAAACACCCTCCGGGGGTAAAATGCCATGACGCAATCGTGACGTCATCAAAATCCGTGTTTTTAAAACACATATTAGCCAATGGTCAATCTTCTCAAAATTTGGTGGGCAGTTAGCTATTGGGCTACACATTCCAAATCCTGAGTTTGGAATCAATTGACCATTGTTCAGAATTAATATGATTTTTTGAATATTATAATGAAGTCCCATACACTTTGTGCACAAAATATGCACTATGCGTTTTGGGGTAGGAATGGAGAGGGTATGGGTTCGAATCCCGTTGATGTCAATAAAAAATAAAAAAAATCTTTTAAGAGAACCAGATGCGGAAAAGCGTTATGTTCTGTTTGCCAACAGACATAAATCTCTAGTTTCTTCTTCTTCTTCTTCTTCTTTTTCTTATCGGAAAAATCCCATAGACTTTGCACAGGGATTTTGAGACAGGCACTTTTTCCACTGAGGAAATTTTGATTTTTTTCAAACTTTGCGATTGCATACAACCCTTACTGAAGTTGTGCACAGTTGTCTTGAAAACCTCATGACGTCACCAAGTTTCACGTGACAGCACATTAAAGGGGAAAATTTCAAACAGCATTATTAGCAAAAGTACAAGCTCGTTTGGTTTCAACTTTGCACTATATCGTAGTTGGGAAAAGGTCCTGTGCAATTTGTGACAGGGATCGAGACCCATCCAAAATTTCGCATCAATGTGACATCCATGTGATAATCATCAATATTGGTTGTGTAAATGCACCCGTGCGACGTTTGCAAGGATATTTGTTGGTGATGCAGCCATACAATTTGTATTACACACACTTCACAAACTGGTAACCCTATTCCACTGTGCAAATGATATCGCAGAACCAGTGATACGAATGTAACCTCTGACCTTGCATGCAATTGCTGAAAAACGAGGAACGTTTGTTACCACGCTGCGTTGTACTGTCTTAAAGTCGGTGATGAAACCACAAGCAACCATTTTGTCAGACATGCGGCGCCAATTTTTGCAGACATGCGTCGTCAGTGGTCATGTAAATAGGGCTCTACTGTACAATGGTAGCTTTTATAAAAAGGATGGCCATTCTCAACCATTATAGGCATCCTAATGGAGTCTCACTATTTTGGATTAGTATTCATTAATTTTGACTCCACTGAAAGGAAGAGTCTTCAATTGTCACACATTCATGTCATTAATAGCAATTAGTATTCATAGGTTTAACATGTTCCGTTGGTTGAACTTAAGAATAGCATCTTCACTTGTCATTTTAGGCACCTTCAGAAAGCTGCCTGTTTGTGCCTGTCCTATCATGCCTATTGATGACACTTACATTGTACGTAGGACAACCAGCTATCTATTTAGTTTGTACATGTACACGTTGTACCCCCGGTAGTCATGTACATGTACATGTACTGTATACAGTACAATGTCTGTAGGCTCAAATCTATTAACCATACTTACAACATGTAGGTAAGTGTATACCCAACCCAGCCATTAATTTGACACAGTACCGGTACGTAGTACCTTTGCACACAGTCATTGTGCATATATGCCTATATGCTGTACTGGTACACTGTACATGTACACATACATACATGTACAGTACATGTACATGTACATGTACATGTACATGTTTTGGTAATAAATAATTGTTCCAAGTTGATGATTTTCTTTTAAAGATGGGTATGCCAATTGTTCCAATTCAAAGTCCTAGTTACTATCAGTAAATTCCCCAGCACCACACCAACTTGCCACACACCCACCCTTGCCAAGACTCATCCTTCCCCAAACCTGCCAATGTTAGTAAACTCAAAACTGTAAGTTCAGATTGGTGTACATGGCAACACTGAGGGCGCTCTTTCATTTCCCTTGCCATCAGAGGGGTGCAGAACACTAAACCTGGCTCCCATTGAACACTGTACAAAACACTCATTTTCAAAGCAAATTATTTCACACCCAAAAGTTTCTCAGTTCTTGTTCATTGTGTACATGTAGCTACACTTATACATGTATACTGAAGGTTGTACAATGTAGTTTGGACCTTCATCTCTGAGATTCTTTTAAATTTTTGTTCCCTTTGCCGATTAGATTTTTGGCTAATAACTCCCTGAAAAAACACCCCCAAATTTGTAGCCATCTTAGTCGAATTTCTGCAAGGATTTTGGGATGGACCCCTCCACTTCTACAGCCAAATAGGGCCACATTTAAAGCCAGATATGTCCTAAATTACAAATGAAATCAAAGAGTGAACCCCGCGTTGTCCTAAGCTTCATTTATTATACATATCAGTTAATAAGCCTCCAAAGACCCCTTATAAAAAAAGGTTGTGGGTCCACACTTTATGATAATCAGCTCGGCAGAGCCATCTTGGATAAAATTGTGCTGCATCCAGAGTGGGTCTTTCCCCAAAACTACATGTAGCTCCATCTTCGTCTACCAAAATCTAAAAAAACACAGGTTGAAGTTCAAGCTTTGGAGTCATTTTCAAAGTAGGCCTACATTATACATTTCAAAATCAAAGCCAAAGGCCTCCCATTTTCCAAACCAGAGCCTGAGCCAAAGTAGTGAGTGAGTGAGTTGGGTTTACTAACATTGGCAGGTTTGGGGAAGGATGAGTCTTGGCAAGGGTGGGTGTGTGGCAAGTTGGTGTGGTGCTGGGGAATTTACTGATAGTAACTAGGACTTTGAATTGGAACAATTGGCATACCCATCTTTAAAAGAAAATCATCAACTTGGAACAATGTAGTGAGTGAGAAGTGAAAACTAATGTCATGGCATGAAGATGTACTCAAAGGCTTGCATCCAATGACAATACTGTAACGCTCACGGCGGACGGCGTCTGCCGCGTTGCGCCACGGAGAGGGAGAGAGACAGAGAGATGCAGTGGTAAGGGGGAAGAACACTTCCAGTTCGCTTCTCACGGGGTGGTAGCTGGCGCTCCTGCTGGTTCAGCCAGAGCGGTCGTCACGGGCCTCGTCCGTCGGCTAGATATCACGTGTTTCATTAAGTTTTCGGAACTCTAATTGGGGTCTTCCTAGACAGTCAGACAGACAGACATTCAAAGGAAGTCGCAGATACACTCAGGCGGGGAAACTGTCTTGCAATTCAACAATTGGAACTCGCGGAACCATTAATTAATATATTCAATACTTCAACTATCAGAAATTCATACGGTTCGGTAATGTACACCTCCAGTGCATCACTGGGACCTATCTACTTATTGCTACTATCGGGTTACTGTGGGCGGAGCGGTCAGACTGGGGCGTGAATCTCGCGTACTGTTGCTGCCTAAAATAATCGTAAGTGCAAGGACTACCCGAGTCTACTAATGCGCAGTAGGCACCGCGCGCATGCAGTGCTAGTGCCGTGCACACACAATAGACTGTGCGCACACACGTCGTACGTAGTGCAGCGGCCACGGATCGCACGGTCAGGCCGTCTACAGCTCTCAGTCCCGGCGCAGGGAGAGCCGTCCGTTCGGTCGATCCTCGTGGTTCAGCTACTGAGCCAGTCCCTCAGTTGAGCCAGTCCCTCAGAGGTGTTCCCACAGGGCTAGTTCTGGAGGCGAACAGAGCCCCGAATCTGCCGTCCCGTTCTCCTTTTATACGTTTTTCGGTGAGCCCAAAAGCGTACGCGCTGTGGCCTAGCTGGCTCTCGAAGCGCGCCCCGCGCTGCGCAAATGCACACTAGTTCACGCTCTCACTCCGGCTCCATGACGCAGAAAAGTGCAAGTCATTGCTCTTTAAACCCACTACAACAGTTAATGCCCTTAACTAGTTACAATATGTCCCTATGGCACTGTAAATCCATAATCGCTTTCAGAAGACAACAACTACTCTCCAATACATGTACTACAAGTTCCACACTAGTGCTACCTTATATTCATATCCTCTAGTTTTCCTCACTGGTTTAAGATAAATAACGATGACAAAAATCCGTTTTCGTCACACTACAATGCAGAAATACCCCCTTATTCATGATAATATTATTCAATCACCAGGAGAATCAAGTTGTGTTTTGTTCACATGTACATACATGTACATGTACGTACAGAACCGGGTACATGTATAGTGTATAACGTACTGTATGCAAAGCATTGTGATTATCAACAATATATAATTCAAAGTGTTGTGCTTTCTTGTTGCTAATGGTGAGGATTTGAATCATTCTTTTTTCAGGAAGCAGTTTTCTGTGCAGTGTACTGGTTGCACCAATCAAGAACGAGAATGAGGAGGTTGATATGGTAATAATGAACTTTGAAGATATCACTGATATCAGCAAGAATCCACCAGTAGCGCCTTCATTTACCACTGACAACCCACCAGCAGTTACATCATCAGGCACTCATAATACACCTTTGAACAGGTGGAAAAGAGCAAGAAGTAAGTCATACATGTACATGTACATTTGTACCGGTACATAAGCACATGCCATTTTTTGTAGTGGAATCCTGCTCTTTTGAATGATATGTAAAAGTAGAATCTCAACAAAGGAAAGGAGACTGGATTTGTTTAAGGAATTGATTATAGGACAACAAATATTGGGTGTGAACCTTGGCTCCTGGGTTAATGTAGCAGCGCTCTACCACCTGAGCTATCCAGACCTTAGAGTGGGCCTAGCTAATGGTGTCAAGGCGGTGTGGGTGGCAGTCAGAAGCAGTGAGCTCTATTTCAGAAGCTGGTAATATTGCAAAATAAAATGGACCTACATGTGTATGCAATCTGTGGAATTCTGTTATTGAAAGAAAATCTAGTTTGTTTCTGCTTTTATTATTGTTACTTGAATGAGCAGCTAAATATGATTGTAAGTTTTCTTCTAAAACAATAAAATAAACTTTCTGGTTTTTGTAGACAATCACCGAACCTTCCGTCTCCGTCTACCATCCCTCTACAAGCAAAAAATTCAATTGCCTGAAGAAACTGTCAATGGTGGAAGTACTGATCTTGAAAGCTCTGCCCTTCAGTTGGAACCAGAGAGCTCTGTACCATTGATAGATTTAAAAAAGAATGCAAGTAATGTTCATCATGGTTGTATAGCTGTATCACCAACCATGTCATCCAGGTCAATGCAGTCCGATTCATTCCCGGCAATGACTGAGGCTGCAACTAGCTCTGCAGACTCAGGGATACGTAGAGACATGGCCAGATCACACCACTCCCAGTGTACAGCTGGATACCGCTTAGACTTGGACAATCAGGAGTACCAAGCAAGTCCTGTGCTTAGGTCACCATCAGGAACATCCTTCTCTAATCAAAGTGGATGGAGTGTACGGCGTGCCTCATCCCTTGAAGGATTAGAAAGTCAACGGGAAAAACAGAAGCATGGTGAAATGGATACATGTATGTATGACAGTATTCCCTGACATTGATGATACTTCAATTTATTATTGCTTTGTACATCATATCTTAATCCTTTATGGTATTTAAGGTTGTTTACTGTGCATCTCCCTGTAACTATGTCGGTTTCCATGTTTTTGTGTGAATTTAAGCTTCTTGATTGTGTTGTCAGTTGGTTGTGTGTAGAATTTATTTACTTTTAATATTAACTTATTTTCTTAGTTTACACATTGACATTTCGATAGGAAAATGAAATATTTAAACGTTTTATTCATGTATGTACTGTACAAGAGTTGCGGCATTCATACGATCGATTTTGAAATAAAGTTCAGATTATCATTTACATAATACATATATTTCACTACACCATAGATATTAATTTCATCATTATTGACTAACATGTTTAACAAATGGAGTCACAGAAAACATTTTCAATTACATGTAAATAACATCACTTGACATGATTTTAAAACTGCAAGATACCAAAGTACATGTACTTGAGATTTGGCTTTTACCAGTGATCAGCGAAGTTTGTCTGCTGCCCTCTTGTGACTTCTAACACAATATGTATACTCAATTTAAAGCCTCTGCTTCTGTCTCTTGTTATTTCTTGCTTTTTCTATTTTATTCAAGATGAATTACATTGGCGCATTCTGTATGTTTCACGATGTGTTTTGTAACTATAGAATGTGAGTGATTGTGTTCGTTAGAAAAATTATTATTTGTTAGTATTGTGTCAATCCTGTATAGATCTAACATTTTTTTGTTAGGTTGTTATAAATGTGACTGGATTCATTATCAAAATCTGTTTGCTTTCTTTTAGAATCAATTGTTTTCAAGTTCCTTGAAAATGATAATTCATATTTCCCAAATTCCTTTTCTTTCCAGATGTTTCTGGATGCAATAGGGGATTGCAGTTTGCTGTTTCAGACTCTGACCTGACCAAATATAAAGTCAACCGCATGTTGAATGACATGAATGGGAGTATGTATGACAAAGATTCCTCCCCTACAACCAGCACAGCAACACAAAATATCTACACTCCAGTTGCCTCCAAAGTTTCACAAGTAAGTATACTGATACTATGCTCCTGCCTTGTCCAATGGTCAATGTACAGTATATCGATGTACATGTATATCACATTTGTTGATCAGTGATGTTAGTAGCAATGTTGGGGTCTTATACCTGGTCTTGTGTACTAGCACTCTTACCATCTGAGCTATCCAGCCCTTCAAAATTATGAACAAGTTACCTTCAGTCTTCCCTTGCCTTATTTGTTTGATACAGTGTATATATGTATCATTGTTAGAGAGCTGTCAGGCTTTCTCAGGTAGCCTACATGTAAGTCCATCAGAGATCAACAACAAGAGTAAAGTACATGTACATGTAAATTCAACCTGATGTTAACTAATGGATGGCTGAGCACTTGCGTTCCTGCTGACATGGCTTGATTCATTTGAAGTCAAAGAGGGAAGAACCAGCAAGATCTAAGAAAACCATTAATGATGATTGCAAATAGGGTTCTTACATGTCAGATTAACCAGAGAGGCAAAATCCCAAATGATGTCATGGTGATATGCTCTGAAAGCTTTTTCTGAAAATATACAAAATGCTAAGAGGTGGTGCACTAGAAGTACAATGTTTTAAAGCCACATTTCATATAACCATACTACAATTTGAACCTACATGTACATGTACATGTACCATAATGAGGATCAAGGACTGGAGAAGTGAAAAGGATGAGGACAAAACATAATGAAGAGCGCCACCTTGTGGCAGTGAGAGAGAGAGGGTGTGTTCATAAGGGTTTGTTGTAACTTGGCATGAATCAGGTTTACTTAAGTCACATATTGAATCATCAATATTGTCAATGGTTTTCTATATTGACTACATTATACACATTCATCATTAATGAACACATTTTTTCAGGAACAGAGATTCTGTATTGTATTTCTTGAATCAGTATTGGGCTTTTGTTTCTTTCAAATTCAAATTTGTTTTTGACCAACAAGTACATACTCTTGAAATTATCAATGTATAGAATGAATGAAATAAAAAATCATTAAAGTCAGATATATCAGGTCCTCTGGCTAGATTTGACTTCCTCTTGAGAAAACAATATTTGCTTTGAGTCAGGAAAATGGCATTTTACCTTTAGATGTCAGGATTCTTTAGCTCCCTGCATTATGTTAATGTTCACGATGGTTTTTAATTACACCTGTAGTAAGTCAAGTCTTGTGTTAATAATTATATGTACTCATTTGCTCATAGACCCGAGGGTATGCAAGAATTGCAAATGACTTAAGGTCCCCTGCCTTAAAACTGAAAGCATATGTTATTCTATATGAAAAAGGGGAATATTGATTAGCTTGAATTCTATAGAATTCTATATTTATAGTCTAGCAATCTGGCGTATACTTTAAATAAGGTGATAACAAAAGAAGGATTATCAGAAAGCTGCATGGTGTTAGTCATTACCCTCCTGGATGTTGAGACCATGTGGTTGAATAGTCCGAAGACGCTTCATCCACATTTTCTCACGGCTAAGACGGACAGCATTACTACGGTGACCAAGTGATTCTATGCCCAGTACACTCATATCTGATATCGAATGATAAATAAGATTAAATCTAATCTTCATTTGAAGATTGAGGTTGTTATCAACACACTAGCAAGCCATAAGAGCATAGCATTGTGGTAACAGGTATATCTGGGCCTGACATTTATGTAATGTTGGCAAGGTCCAAACACAGCTTGAAAAAGAATATACTGTACTTGATACCCTCAGACTAGAAATAGTGATATAATGGTGAAGAGATGGACCAGAGGTTTGTGGTAAGGTGCATTACATATACAAAGTTAATAAGGTATTACTGAAACAAAATATGCAGAATGGACAAGTTTATCTATCCTTATCATCAATTAATCATCCATTTTGAGTTCCAATGTACATGTCATACATTTACATTTTCTGCTTATGAATGTACATGTACAATGTAATGCAGCATTATTGTACCATGTTTAATTCCTCTAACAAATTTCTAACAAGTTATTAGTACAGTCTCCCTCATCAGGTATCGACTTATGTGCAAGGTCTCTGACATTGAACCTCTTAAATTTATGGATTGTGACATCATTTCCTCAATTGATTGATTTTGCACACATTGTTTAGCATTCCACTGGGTGTCGTCACATTAAAGCTGTTTGCTACCCCTTTATTGATTACCTGTTAATGTTTTAAAAATTAAAAAAACACAAACGAATTCCAAAAAAGTGTGGAGAGATTCACATGTGAAATACAACGTTAGGGGTACGAGTTCAAGAAAATATGTTGAGTTCATAAATGTTTGCATTTTCATACAAACCTTTTTGTTTTACAAACAGTAAATGCAATTGCAGTCTCATCCTGTATTTTAAATGCTTGATGAATAAGTATTTGACTTTAAGTAATGCAAAAAAAGTAATGCAAAAGTGCTTAATGACTAAAATGAAAACCAGACAATGTTTGAGGATCTGACATTGGATCCTAGCAGGAGCTTTCAGAGAGGCCTTTGAGAAAGGTGCTGCTAGCATCCAAAGATCAGACCCTTTTCAATCGTTATAGGAATTTTAAAAAGACATGGATGGGAAATTATTTCTAAAGTTCAATTGAGAGGATACAAAAGAATCTGTCAGGATGGTCGTGAAGCAACAGTTTCATGTGCCCCACCATGTACATGCACATGTAGCCGGGACACTATACAACTAGACACGTAACAAATGACAACAATCATCTGGTTTGGTTACTTTTATGAGCATACTCACACACGCATATACATCACTAATCCCACTGGGAGTTTTTTTTTATTGTGTGACTGACTTTAGTCATCATTTCTTGTCGCCTGCATCCACGTTTCCAAAAACCTGTGGCATGAAAGATGCCATCAGCTTTTTGTGTGCATATGCTTGTCAACTGACAAGTAGCAAATGTAACCAAATGCTTTCAATTTAGTCATGATAGTGAAATCCTTGTGTAAGGATCAAGTAAGGATCAAGTAAGAATGCTTAAAGCCGAAAGCTTGTTGATACATGTACAATGACTATTGACTCATCTTGGACACCGAGCTTCTGAAGAGACACTCCACACTTGTCCTCATGCAACTGCAACTGCAACTAATACTCCAGTGATGAGTATTTGCAGTGTCTGCTGATGTGGCAGTATTGGAGTGGCCGTTCTTTCATCGACTCTGAACAGGGCAGCAGTTGGCTGTTACATTGATGGCGCTGTCTTCGATTCCTGCATGTTGGATTGGATTGCAGTCAATGCCCTGTATATGTCATTCCGATAATAATGCACATCATCTGATCACCTCTTTTTCTTAAGAAACGTGCAAGCGGTATTGATAAGCGGCTCATAAATTGACCTTTTGCACGCTGCTACATATTGGAAAAGCATGGGTTTGATATTGTACTATAAATGCATATATTCATGTCTGTCCAGCAGATTTCTAAATCATCTACACATGTACTGATTAGCAATGTTGTACCTGTCACTTAGATTTTAATAAAGCAATTTGGTTTTATTTGGTTTATGAAATATTACATGTACGGTATGCATCATGTGCACAGTGCTTGCACAGGAATTTTGTATCCTGTGAGCACTGTGTAGATATAGACATGTCTGAATACATTTACAGGAAAGCACCAATTTATATGCCAGTCCTGCAACATTAAGCATTGCATCTATATTCATACAAGGAGGAAATAAGAAGCATTTGTCCTTTTTTTGATGCACTAAGGCTTACTAAGCACCAAGAAAGTGCCTAGTTGTTAAATAATTCAAACTGATTTTGGTAAGACAGTGCACCTGAGCCTCATTGCCATGACCGTTTCATAATACATATTGTACAGTCCTTCATCTTTATTGCACACATCTAAGGCAAATGTAAGAGCTGCTTAGCATAAGAAGTCAGGCATAGCAAACCCTTATCGTCAACCAAATTTTCATTTGATCTTAATTACGTTTTACAGGTATATGCTTATGTCTATTGTTTCCATAGCATGAGGTGACAGTGGAGCTTTGGCTACAATGAGGTTTGATTAAGTAGGACTTTTTGTGCTTTTGTAAATTCTGGTCCTTATTTAGCACTATACATGTATCTCCTTTCATAATATGACTCATGTTAATACTACACAGACATTATTGTAGATTATATTTGTGTATTATGATGGAACTAGTGAAGAGTAACTTAATCCATTTGTTTGAATGTAGAGTGGCTTGAACCCTTACGAAAGGCCATCAACCTTCAGTTTGTATTGCTCTAGGACAGCACCAGTCAGTGCTATGTGAGTTTGTAGTGCTTTAGGCTAGCACCAGTCAGTGCTATGTGAGTTTGTATTGCTCTAGGCGAGCACCAGTCAGTGCTATGTGAGTTTGTATTGCTCTAGGACAGCACCAGTCAGTGCTATGTGAGTTTGTATTGCTCTAGGACAGCACCAGTCAGTGTTATGTGAGTTTGTATTGCTCTAGGACAGCACCAGTCAGTGCTATGTGAGTTTGTATTGCTCTAGGACAGCACCAGTCAGTGCTATGTGAGTTTGTATTGCTCTAGGACAGCACCAGTCAGTGCTATGTGAGTTTGTATTGCTCTAGGACAGCACCAGTCAGTGCTATGTGAGTTTGTATTGCTCTAGGACAGCACCAGTCAGTGCTATGTGAGTTTGTATTGCTCTAGGACAGCACCAGTCAGTGCTATGTGAGTTTGTATTGCTCTAGGCTAGCACCAGTCAGTGCTATGTGAGTTTGTATTGCTCTAGGACAGCACCAGTCAGTGCTATGTGAGTTTGTATTGCTCTAGGACAGCACCAGTCAGCGCTATGTGAGTTTGTATTGCTCTAGGCTAGCACCAGTCAGTGCTATGTGAGTTTGTATTGCTCTAGGCTAGCACCAGTCAGTGCTATGTGAGTTTGTATTGCTCTAGGACAGCACCAGTCAATGCTATGTGAGTTTGTATTGCTTTAGGACAGCACCAGTCAGTGCTATGTGAGTTTGTATTGCTCTAGGACAGCACCAGTCAATGCTATGTGAGTTTGTATTGCTCTAGGACAGCACCAGTCAGTGCTATGTGAGTTTGTATTGCTCTAGGACAGCACCAGTCAGTGCTATGTGAGTTTGTATTGCTCTAGGACAGCACCAGTCAGTGCTATGTGAGTTTGTATTGCTCTAGGACAGCACCAGTCAGTGCTATGTGAGTTTGTATTGCTCTAGGACAGCACCAGTCAATGCTATGTGAGTTTGTATTGCTCTAGGACAGCACCAGTCAGTGCTATGTGAGTTTGTATTGCTCTAGGACAGCACCAGTCAGTGCTATGTGAGTTTGTATTGCTCTAGGACAGCACCAGTCAGTGCTGTGAGTTTGTATTGCTCTAGGACAGCACCAGTCAGTGCTTTGTGAGTTTGTATTGCTCTAGGACAGCACCAGTCAGTGCTATGTTAGTTTGTATTGCTCTAGGACAGCACCAGTCAGTGCTATGTGAGTTTGTATTGCTCTAGGACAGCACCAGTCAGTGCTATGTGAGTTTGTATTGCTCTAGGCTAGCACCAGTCAGTGCTATGTGAGTTTGTATTGCTTTAGGACAGCACCAGTCAGTGCTATGTGAGTTTGTATTGCTCTAGGACAGCACAAGTCAGTGCTATGAGAGTTTGTATTGCTCTAGGACAGCACCAGTCAGTGCTATGTGAGTTTGTATTGCTCTAGGACAGCACCAGTCAGTGCTATGTGAGTTTGTATTGCTCTAGGCTAGCACCAGTCAGTGCTATGTGAGTTTGTATTGCTCTAGGCGAGCACCAGTCAGTGCTATGTGAGTTTGTATTGCTCTAGGACAGCACCAGTCAGTGCTATGTGAGTTTGTATTGCTCTAGGACAGCACCAGTCAGTGCTATGTGAGTTTGTATTGCTCTAGGACAGCACCAGTCAGTGCTATGTGAGTTTGTATTGCTCTAGGACAGCACCAGTCAGTGCTATGTGAGTTTGTATTGCTCTAGGACAGCACCAGTCAGTGCTTTGTGAGTTTGTATTGCTCTAGGACAGCACCAGTCAGTGCTATGTGAGTTTGTATTGCTCTAGGACAGCACCAGTCAGTGCTATGTGAGTTTGTATTGCTCTAGGACAGCACCAGTCAGTGCTATGTGAGTTTGTATTGCTCTAGGCTTGCACCAGTCAGTGCTATGTGAGTTTGTATTGCTCTAGGCGAGCACCAGTCAGTGCTATGTGAGTTTGTATTGCTCTAGGACAGCACCAGTCAGTGCTATGTGAGTTTGTATTGCTTTAGGACAGCACCAGTCAGTGCTATGTGAGTTTGTATTGCTCTAGGACAGCACCAGTCAGTGCTATGTGAGTTTGTATTGCTCTAGGACAGCACCAGTCAGTGCTATGTGAGTTTGTATTGCTCTAGGCTAGCACCAGTCAGTGCTATGTGAGTTTGTATTGCTCTAGGACAGCACCAGTCAGTGCTATGTGAGTTTGTATTGCTCTAGGACAGCACCAGTCAGTGCTATGTGAGTTTGTATTGCTCTAGGACAGCACCAGTCAGTGCTATGTGAGTTTGTATTGCTCTAGGACAGCACCAGTCAGTGTTATGTGAGTTTGTATTGCTCTAGGACAGCACCAGTCAGTGCTATGTGAGTTTGTATTGCTCTAGGCTAGCACCAGTCAGTGCTATGTGAGTTTGTATTGCTCTAGGACAGCACCAGTCAGTGCTATGAGTTTGTATTGCTCTAGGCTAGCACCAGTCAGTGCTATGTGAGTTTGTATTGCTCTAGGACAGCACCAGTCAGTGCTATGTGAGTTTGTATTGCTCTAGGACAGCACCAGTCAGTGCTATGTGAGTTTGTATTGCTCTAGGACAGCACCAGTCAGTGCTATGTGAGTTTGTATTGCTCTAGGACAGCACCAGTCAGTGCTATGTGAGTTTGTATTGCTCTAGGACAGCACCAGTCAGTGCTATGTGAGTTTGTATTGCTCTAGGACAGCACCAGTCAATGCTATGTGAGTTTGTATTGCTTTAGGACAGCACCAGTCAGTGCTATGTGAGTTTGTATTGCTCTAGGCTAGCACCAGTCAGTGCTATGTGAGTTTATATTGCTCTAGGCGAGCACCAGTCAGTGCTATGTGAGTTTGTATTGCTCTAGGACAGCACTAGTCAGTGCTATGTGAGTTTGTATTGCTCTAGGACAGCACCAGTCAGTGCTATGTGAGTTTGTATTGCTCTAGGACAGCACCAGTCAGTGCTATGTGAGTTTGTATTGCTCTAGGACAGCACCAGTCAGTGCTATGTGAGTTTGTATTGCTCTAGGCTAGCACCAGTCAGTGCTATGTGAGTTTGTATTGCTCTAGGCGAGCACCAGTCAGTGCTATGTGAGTTTGTATTGCTCTAGGACAGCACCAGTCAGTGCTATGTGAGTTTGTATTGCTCTAGGACAGCACCAGTCAGTGCTATGTGAGTTTGTATTGCTCTAAGACAGCACCAGTCAGTGCTATGTGAGTTTGTATTGCTCTAGGACAGCACCAGTCAGTGCTATGTGAGTTTGTATTGCTCTAGGCGAGCACCAGTCAGTGCTGTGAGTTTGTATTGCTCTAGGCTAGCACCAGTCAGTGCTATGTGAGTTTGTATTGCTCTAGGACAGCACCAGTCAGTGCTATGTGAGTTTGTATTGCTCTAAGACAGCACCAGTCAGTGCTATGTGAGTTTGTATTGCTCTAGGACAGCACCAGTCAGTGCTATGTGAGTTTGTATTGCTCAAGGCGAGCACCAGTCAGTGCTGTGAGTTTGTATTGCTCTAGGCTAGCACCAGTCAGTGCTATGTGAGTTTGTATTGCTCTAGGACAGCACCAGTCAGTGCTATGTGAGTTTGTATTGCTCTAAGACAGCACCAGTCAGTGCTATGTGAGTTTGTATTGCTCTAGGACAGCACCAGTCAGTGCTATCTGAGTTTGTATTGCTTTAGGACAGCACCAGTCAGTGCTATGTGAGTTTGTATTACTCTAGGACAGCACCAGTCAGTGCTATGTGAGTTTGTATTGCTCTAGGACAGCACCAGTCAGTGCTATGTGAGTTTGTATTGCTCTAGGCGGGCACCAGTCAGTGCTATGTGAGTTTGTATTACTCTAGGACAGCACCAGTCAGTGCTATGTGAGTTTGTATTGCTTTAGGACAGCACCAGTCAGTGCTATGTGAGTTTGTATTGCTTTAGGACAGCACCAGTCAGTGCTATGTGAGTTTGTATTGCTTTAGGACAGCACCAGTCAGTGCTATGTTAGTTTGTATTGCTCTAGGACAGCACCAGTCAGTGCTATGTGAGTTTGTATTGCTCTAGGACAGCACCAGTCAGTGCTGTGAGTTTATATTGCTCTAGGACAGCACCAGTCAGTGCTATGTGAGTTTATATTGCTCTAGGCTAGCACCAGTCAGTGCTATGTGAGTTTGTATTGCTCTAGGACAGCACCAGTCAGTGCTATGTGAGTTTGTATTGCTCTAGGACAGCACCAGTCAGTGCTATGTGAGTTTGTATTGCTCTAGGACAGCACCAGTCAGTGCTATGTGAGTTTGTATTGCTCTAGGCTAGCACCAGTCAGTGCTATGTGAGTTTGTATTGCTCTATGACAGCACCAGTCAGTGCTATGTGAGTTTGTATTGCTCTAGGACAGCACCAGTCAGTGCTATGTGAGTTTGTATTGCTCTAGGACAGCACTAGTCAGTGCTATGTGAGTTTGTATTGCTCTAGGACAGCACCAGTCAGTGCTATGTGAGTTTGTATTGCTCTAGGACAGCACCAGTCAGTGCTATGTGAGTTTGTATTGCTTTAGGACAGCACCAGTCAGTGCTATGTGAGTTTGTATTGCTCTAGGACAGCACCAGTCAGTGCTATGTGAGTTTGTATTGCTTTAGGACAGCACCAGTCAGTGCTATGTGAGTTTGTATTGCTCTAGGCTAGCACCAGTCAGTGCTATGTGAGTTTGTATTGCTTTAGGACAGCACCAGTCAGTGCTATGTGAGTTTGTATTGCTCTAGGACAGCACCAGTCAGTGCTGTGAGTTTGTATTGCTCTAGGACAGCACCAGTCAGTGCTTTGTGAGTTTGTATTGCTCTAGGACAGCACCAGTCAGTGCTATGTGAGTTTGTATTGCTGTAGGACAGCACCAGTCAGTGCTATGTGAGTTTGTATTGCTCTAGGACAGCACCAGTCAGTGCTATGTGAGTTTGTATTGCTCTAGGCTAGCACCAGTCAGTGCTATGTGAGTTTGTATTGCTTTAGGACAGCACCAGTCAGTGCTATGTGAGTTTGTATTGCTCTAGGCTAGCACTAGTCAGTGCTATGTGAGTTTGTATTGCTTTAGGACAGCACCAGTCAGTGCTATGTGAGTTTGTATTGCTCTAGGACAGCACCAGTCAGTGCTATGTGAGTTTGTATTGCTCTAGGACAGCACCAGTCAATGCTATGTGAGTTTGTATTGCAATTAGTGAGAACTTTGAACTACATTTGTAACCAAAATAAATAATTCTCTCTCAATGCTTATGTGGAATGTCTAGATATTCCAAAAAGTATGAAATAATTATTTGATAATTTTCAAAGTGTTGATTATTATTTTTAATTCATTTTTTCAGCATATGCTATTGTTTAGGGTACTATCAAAATCATGCTGTACTTTTGGCCTGTTTTGCAAACTTGTATAGTCTCATATTAGGACATTGTTCCTTCCGTATACCATAATATGAATTACACTGCAAGACTTATTTGAAAAAAGTCAAGTTTTGGCTGATTGCTTCATTTTACAAAAGCAATGTAAGTGCCAATGTGAGAAGTTTCACCATTTGAATCCACTATTTGTTGTTAGATATACAGGGTTCATTATTGTGCATTGAGTCGGAGATAATAGTTTCTAAGATGTGATCATTCATATCTTGTATACGTTATTAAAGAAACATGTACATTAGTTTATAACTGTGCAAGGAATTAAAATGTACAATTCTGATTTCCTCTTGCACTGGTGTACATTTTGTTAATTATTCACACCTCCGGTTGTAGCCAGTGTAGCATATTGAATTCTCTAGAATTAGGGCCTGCATGACGTCAACCTTTGCCGTAAATCTTGGACCCGTAGCAACTTGCCCTTAATTGAATGTCTCTGCCAACATCACTGGCGCTCCGGCAACGTCATTCAATGCACCCACCCTAATAGGAGTTGGGTGACCAATGAATGTTTAATCAAATCTTGTTACTATTGGTAATGCTGCTTCTTGGAGGCTAGTTGTGATACGATGTAGCCTTATGATGGAAGAAATCTAATCTATACTTTTGTGGTGTATGTTTTTGGCCATATTATTTCAATCTACATGTATGTGTATGCAATGATTAGTAAGTAATAAATGTTTTTCTATCTGATGAAGATGCTCCCACCTGAAATTGACTGGTTAAAAATGGTTGGTGAAAATAAGTGCATGTGGAATATTTGGGAGATGAACAGCAAGTATGTGCAGTGGCATGCATCTTAAGAGGAAGCACATTTACCTCAGGTTAAAGCTTGGATTGAATTACCTCTACAAAATTCTGCTGTGTGAGAAAATGATTTATCTTATAACAATGTCTTGATTTAGTGATCATTAAAGTACAAATAAATTGATTGTATTTTATAATTATGGATGCATACTCAAGGGCATATTATTACTCCTAACCTTATGAAGTGAATTATGCGTTTCCTAGATGTATATGTATATGTGGCATGAGATTAGTTAATACGTACTTGTCTGTGTACATGACGGGAGGGCATTCAGTGTATGTGTATGTCCATAGACGCAGCGTAAGGATGACAGCATGCAGAATGAAATCCATTAACTGTCTTGGCCTGAAGAAATGACAGATGCTGTTGTCATTAATGCAAAGAAACCAAGCAGCAGTCAACAATAAGTGCATACTTGGCCCAAGGGAAGATGTTCTAACACTTGTACTGTATGTGTAAAACATAGCAATACATCTCTTTGCCTTGCATCGCTTCAACATGGGTTATTCATTCGTCCTGAGAGAAGAAGATATATTGTCACATTGAATCAGATTTACAAAAAAATGATTCACAAGTTGTTTTCAATGGCTAATTCAGACATTATTATTATCAATGTATGTAATGTTTAATCAATGATATTCCCAGCTAATTAATCCATGTATTGTTCATACTCAAATGTTCATGGAATGTTCCTTCTGTATACCGTTAGATATTCAGAAAACACTTCTTCCAATTGCATGCCTAACAGCGTGATACAATGTTACTTCCATTTAGCAAAAAAGGACATCAAATTTTCAAAATCATTCATTTGGTTAGCAACCAATTATATAATTTACATAAAACTCAGTTGAAAACCTGGTTGTTGGAAGTTAAGCACAACTCATACACAATTAAAGCAAGTATTTATTTAACTTTACAGGTACTTTCCACATTGATGAAAATGACATACAGTATTTGAAAGGTATATGAAAGGTAAAATAAACAAGTACCAAGGGGTTACAATCTACAGCAATATATTCTACAAAAGACAGTAGATAAATTGTACTACATGGCTTGTAAGCTGTACTGTCAATTTCTAACACCCTTAAGCAATGTACTGTAGATGTACATGTACGTGGACCTTCTGCATGAATGCAAGAGTTGCTCATGGCATAACCAAGAAAACAAACAGGGACAACCTTGCTTAGACTGTGGGGCAGCAATTGGGCACCACTGCTTAGACAGATGCAATTGGGTACAGTGACTGTGTGTAGAATGGATGTGTGCCTTGTAATGTCCTGTATTTTGCAATATGGGTACATATATGAGGCAGTGAGTGATCAGCATGAATCCGTTGGGTGTATTCACCGTTGGGTTGGATGCATTGAGTAACCACAGTCTGGTTGGATGCATTGAGTAACCTTCCCACTTTGGTAAGATGCATTGAGTAACCTTCACAGTTGGGTTGGATGCATTGAGTAGCCTTCCCAGTTTGGTTGGATGCATTGAGTAACCTTCACAGTTTGGTTTGTTTGATGCATTGAGTAGCCTTCCCAGTTGGGTTGGATGCATTGAGTAACCTTCACAGTTTGGTTGGATGAAGTGGGTAGCCTTCACAGTTTGGTTGGATGCATTGAGTAACCTACACAGTTGGGTTGGATGCATTGAGTAACCTTCCCAGTTTGGTTGGATGCATTGAGTAGCCTTCACAGTTTGGTTGGATGCATTGAGTTACCTTCCCAGTTTGGTTGGATGCATTGAGTAACCTTCACAGTTTGGTTGGATGCAATGAGTAACCTTCCCAGTTTGGTTGGATGCATTGAGTAGCCTTCACAGTTTGGTTGAATGCATTGAGTAACCTTCCCAGTTTGGTTGGATGCATTGAGTAGCCTTCACAGTTGGGTTGGATGCATTGAGTAGCCTTCACAGTTGGGTTGGATGCATTGAGAATCCTTCACAGTTTGGTTGGATGCATTGAGTAATCTTCCCAGTTTGGTTAGATGCATTGAGTAACCTTCCCAGTTTGGTTGGATGCAATGAGTAACCTTCCCAGTTTGGTTGGATGCATTGAGTAGCCTTCACAGTTGGGTTGGATGCATTGAGTAACCTTCACAGTTGGGTTGGATGCATTGGGTAACCTTCCCAGTTTGGTTGGATGCATTGAGAAGCCTTCCCAGTTGGGTTGGATGCATTGAGTAGCCTTCCCAGTTTGGTTGGATGCATTGAGTAACCTTCACAGTTTGGTTGGATGCATTGAGTAGCCTTCACAGTTGGGTTGGATGCATTGAGTAACCTTCACAGTTTGGTTGGATGCATTGAGTAGCCTTCACAGTTGGGTTGGATGCATTGAGTAGCCTTCACAGTTGGGTTGGATGCATTGAGTAACCTTCCCAGTTTGGTTGGATGCATTGAGAAGCCTTCCCAGTTGGGTTGGATGCATTGAGTAACCTTCCCAGTTTGGTTGGATGCATTGAGAAGCCTTCCCAGTTTGGTTGGATGCATTGAGTAACCTTCCCAGTTTGGTTGGATGCATTGAGTAACCTTCACAGTTTGGTTGGATGCATTGAGTAGCCTTCACAGTTTGGTTGGATGCATTGAGTAGCCTTCACAGTTTGGTTGGATGCATTGAGTAGCCTTCCCAGTTTGGTTGGATGCATTGAGTAGCCTTCCCAGTTTGGTTGGATGCATTGAGTAACCTTCCCAGTTTGGTTGGATGCATTGAGTAACCTTCACAGTTTGGTTGGATGCATTGAGTAGCCTTCACAGTTTGGTTGGATGCATTGAGTAGCCTTCACAGTTTGGTTGGATGCATTGAGTAACCTTCCCAGTTTGGTTGGATGCATTGAGTAGCCTTCACAGTTTGGTTGGATGCATTGAGTAACCTTCACAGTTTGGTTGGATGCATTGAGTAGCCTTCCCAGTTTGGTTGGATGCATTGAGAAGCCTTCCCAGTTGGGTTGGATGCATTGAGAAGCCTTCCCAGTTGGGTTGGATGCATTGAGTAACCTTCCCAGTTGGGTTGGATGCATTGAGTAACCTTCCCAGTTTGGTTGGATGCATTGAGTAACCTTCCCAGTTGGGTTGGATACATTGAGTAACCTTCCCAGTTGGGTTGGATGCATTGAGTAACCTTCCCAGTTGGGTTGGATGCATTGAGTAGCCTTCACAGTTTGGTTGGATGCATTGAGAAGCCTTCCCAGTTTGGTTGGATGCATTGAGTAACCTTCCAGTTTGGTTGGATGCATTGAGTAGCCTTCACAGTTGGGTTCGATGCATTGAGTAGCCTTCCCAGTTGGGTTTGGTGCATTGAGTAGCCTTCACAGTTTGGTTGGATGCATTGAGTAGCCTTCCCAGTTTGGTTGGATGCATTGAGTAGCATTCACAGTTGGGTTGGATGCATTGAGTAACCTTCCCAGTTTGGTTGGATGCATTGAGTAGCCTTCCCAGTTTGGTTGGATGAATTGAGTAGCCTTCCCAGTTTGGTTGGATGAATTGAGTAGCCTTCACAGTTTGGTTGGATGAATTGAGTAACCTTCCCAGTTTGGTTGGATGCATTGAGTAACCTTCACAGTTTGGTTGGATGTATTGAGTAGCCTTCACAGTTTGGTTGGATGCATTGAGTAATCTTCCCAGTTTGGTTAGATGCATTGAGTAACCTTCCCAGTTTGGTTGGATGCAATGAGTAACCTTCCCAGTTTGGTTGGATGCATTGAGTAGCCTTCACAGTTTGGTTGAATGCATTGAGTAACCTTCCCAGTTTGGTTGGATGCATTGAGTAGCCTTCACAGTTGGGTTGGATGCATTGAGTAGCCTTCACAGTTGGGTTGGATGCATTGAGAAGCCTTCACAGTTTGGTTGGATGCATTGAGTAGCCTTCACAGTTTAGTTGGATGCATTGAGTAGCCTTCCCAGTTTGGTTGGATGCATTGAGTAACCTTCCCAGTTTGGTTGGATGCATTGAGTAGCCTTCCCAGTTGGGTTGGATGCATTGAGTATTCTTCCCAGTTGGGTTGGATACATTGAGTAACCTTCACAGTTGGGTTGGATGCATTGAGTAACCTTCACAGTTTGGTTGGATGCATTGAGTAGCCTTCCCAGTTTGGTTGGATGCATTGAGATGCCTTCCCAGTTTGGTTGGATGCATTGAGTAACCTTCCCAGTTTGGTTGGATGCATTGAGTAGCCTTCACAGTTGGGTTTGATGCATTGAGTAGCCTTCACAGTTGGGTTTGATGCATTGAGTAGCCTTCCCAGTTGGGTTTGATGCATTGAGTAGCCTTCACAGTTTGGTTGGATGCATTGAGTAGCCTTCCCAGTTTGGTTGGATGCATTGAGTAGCATTCACAGTTGGGTTGGATGCATTGAGTAACCTTCCCGGTTTGGTTGGATGCATTGAGTAGCCTTCCCAGTTTGGTTGGATGAATTGAGTAGCCTTCCCAGTTTGGTTGGATGAATTGAGTAACCTTCCCAGGTTGGTTGGATGCATTGAGTAACCTTCACAGTTTGGTTGGATGTATTGAGTAGCCTTCACAGTTTGGTTGGATGCATTGAGAAGCATTCACAGTTTGGTTGGATGTATTGAGTAACCTTCCCAGTTGGGTTGGATGCATTGAGTAGCCTTCCCAGTTTGGTTGGATGAATTGAGTAACCTTCCCAGATTGGTTATATGCATTGAGTAGCATTCACAGTTTGGTTGGATGTATTGAGTAACCTTCCCAGTTGGGTTGGATGCATTGAGTAGCCTTCCCAGTTTGGTTGGATGAATTGAGTAACCTTCCCAGTTGGGTTGGATGCATTGAGAAGCCTTCACAGTTGGGTTGGATGCATTGAGTAACCTTCACAGTTTGGTTGGATGCATTGAGTAGCCTTCACAGTTGGGTTGGATGCATTGAGTAACCTTCACAGTTTGGTTGGATGCATTGAGTAACCTTCCCAGTTTGGTTGGATGCATTGAGTAACCTTCCCAGTTGGGTTGGATGCATTGAGTAGCCTTCCCAGTTTGGTTGGATGAATTGAGTAGCCTTCACAGTTTGGTTGGATGAATTGAGTAACCTTCCCAGATTGGTTGGATGCATTGAGTAGCATTCACAGTGTGGTTTGATGCATTGAGTAGCCTTCCCAGTTGGGTTGGATGCATAGAGTAGCCTTCACAGTTTGGTTGGATGCATTGAGTAGCCTTCCCAGTTTGGTTGGATGCATTGAGTAGCCTTCCCAGTTTGGTTGGATGTATTGAGTAACCTTCCCAGTTTGGTTGGATGCATTGAGTAACCTTCACAGTTTGGTTGGATGTATTGAGTAGCCTTCACAGTTTGGTTGGATGCATTGAGTAACCTTCCCAGTTTGGTTGGATGCATTGAGTTACCTTCCCAGTTTGGTTGGATGTATTGAGTAGCCTTCCCAGTTTGGTTGGATGTATTGAGTAACCTTCCCAGTTTGGTTGGATGAATTGAGGGTTAGATGCATTGAGTAACCTTCCCAGTTTGGTTGGATGTATTGAGTAGCCTTCACAGTTTGGTTGGATGCATTGAGTAGCCTTCACAGTTTGGTTGGATGCATTGAGTAATCTTCCCAGTTTGGTTGGATGCATTGAGTAACCTTCCAAGTTTGGTTGGATGCATTGAGTAACCTTCCCAGTTTGGTTGGATGCATTGAGAAGCCTTCCCAGTTTGGTTGGATGCATTGAGTAGCCTTCCCAGTTTGGTTGGATGCATTGAGTAGCCTTCCCAGTTTGGTTGGATGCATTGAGTAACCTTCCCAGTTTGGTTGGATGCATTGAGTAACCTTCACAGTTTGGTTGGATGCATTGAGAAGCCTTCACAGTTTGGTTGGATGCAATGAATAACCTTCACAGTTTGGTTGGATGCATTGAGTAGCCTTCACAGTTGGGTTGGATGCATTGTGTAGCCTTCCCAGTTTGGTTGGATGCATTGAGTAACCTTCACAGTTTGGTTGGATGCATTGAGTAACCTTCACAGTTTGGTTGGATGCATTGAGAAGCCTTCACAGTTTGGTTGGATGCATTGAGTAGCCTGTGGAGATTACCGTACTTCATGCACTGTGTAGTTCAGTCAATGGTTATTCACGCAACGATCCAGGACATTGCCATTTTCTGTGTGTGTAACATTTGCTAATTTTGTTTTATTCAAACCACTTGGTGAGGGAAATTCAACACGCTATGTGCACATGTCACCTGGCTTTTTTATGGCTACCACCAATAAATAAGGCATGATGGCTAGGGGGCCTGTGAGTCCATTCATATTGGAAATCAATGTGAAGTGGGCTGCAAAATAAGAAGTAGCCTAGCCCGAGTGTGTGTGTGTCAGCACATGGGGATGGATAATTCAATAGCAGATTCAGGCAGGCAGAGAGTGGCTTTGTTTTGTGAAAAGAGTGAAAATATCATCAGGGTAACCTGCATGGTTAGAAATTGTTGTGATAAGGAATCTTGACTTTTAGAATTAATACTTTACTCTACTTTATGCAGTTATTAAAAACTTTTATTTCTAAGACTGCATGGAATAGCTAAAATTGTTGCAATTCATAGGAAATTGATGATGGAGGCAAATGACATTATGTACGTATATACATGTTCATTGGCTGGTAAGAGTTTTCCCAGACACTGAATATACATAGATCTAGCGCTGCCATGATAGGCATTGTTGGGAGGCATTGGAAGAGACTCCTCAGGTATAACATCCATTGGCACCCAGTTCTTGTGTATAGTACATGTACACATGTACTCTGTATCACAACAGATATGATGTTCACTATGAATGATTTAACAAGTGATACTAACGATGATACTTATTCATTCAACACTTTCTTTGAGCTAAAAAGTGCTGTTTTGAGAAGGAATTCTGCTTTGTGTTTTAGAAGGAATAGAGCAGCTGTTCAATTTGCAAAGGTTTTCACATAAATTGTTTCAGTAAATACAAAGAGTAAAGATTTCTGCATTTAATATCTAGCTTCTAAGAAACTTCAGATTCATTTTAAATTGATGTACGTGTACAATGCTAAAGAGGAATCCATTGTCAGTACAAAGGAGTCCACCCTATTCCACCTTCATCTTGATATCCGTACAGAAGAGTCCACCCTATTCCACCTTCATCTCAGTGTCAGTACAGAAGAGTCCACCCTATTCCACCTTCATCTTGATATCCGTACAGAAGAGTCCACCCTATTCCACCTTCATCTCAGTGTCAGTACAGAAGAGTCCACCCTATTCCACCTTCATCTGAGTGTCAGTACAGAAGAGTCCACCCTATTCCACCTTCATCTCAGTGTCAGTACAGAAGATTCCACCCTATTCCACCTTCATCTCAGTGTCAGTACAGAAGAGTCCACCCTATTCCACCTTCATCTGAGTGTCAGTACAGAAGAGTCCACCCTATTCCACCTTCATCTCAGTGTCAGTACAGAAGATTCCACCCTATTGCACCTTCATCTCAGTGTCAGTACAGAAGTTTCCACCCTATTGCACCTTCATCTCAGTGTCAGTACAGAAGATTCCACCCTATTGCACCTTCATCTCAGTGTCGGTACAGAAGAGTCCACCCTATTCCACCTTCATCTCAGTGTCAGTAGAAAAGATTCCACCCTATTGCACCTTCATCTCGATGTCAGTACAGAAGATTCCACCCTATTGCACCTTCATCTCGATGTCAGTACAGAAGATTCCACCCTATTCATCTCACTGAAATTCAATTCATACAGAATTTCCACATGTATGCAGTGTCATTTTCTTACAGAGACACGCGTGCACTTATTTTGTTATACTTCACACTTTGTGCAGGTATTTCATTAAGTGCAATATCTGGCCTGCGATTCTTGTGCTATTTTTATCTGACGGCCATACAGACTGGAAGTGGTGAGTTGCTGGCCTAATACATACATGTGTAGCTGCTAGCAGTCTGGACACTCCATGAACTACGTAGACATTAATCATATTTGTCGGCTGCTGTGTTAGCATTCTGGGGCACTTGCTAGTCCTGTGAGTGACGTCAGTACAGCGACATGGTATTACGTAGGTACATTACTAATAAGCCTTCTTACATCTTAATCTGATGGGCCTAGTTTAACATAGGAACAGTTGTCATGACAGTGAAACCAAGGATATCTTAGAATCGTATTTAGAAACCCAAATCCAAACTAATTGGGGTTACATCTGACAAAGATGAAAATGCTACGAGTTTATATAAGTCCAATAGATAGATTATTGTTCACGTGCAGTTTGTAAGTCCTTATCTTATTTACATGTGCATTGGGTATACTTCAACCCCAGTCTTATTAATTCTAGATGATATCATGCTTCCAGGCAAACCCATGTCAATGATTTGTTTACATCTCTATACAATTATATACACAGCACTAAACCAAGATGTCTTATGGATACACTGAACTTTGGACAACAATGCTTAGATGCTGTGAGACTGCATGTATCTCACACAGCACTTTCTGACTCATGAAGATTGCCCTCCAGAATAATTGCACTTATGTTTTTGTTTTCA
Source organism: Luidia sarsii (assembly GCA_949987565.1). NCBI lineage: Eukaryota > Metazoa > Echinodermata > Asteroidea > Paxillosida > Luidiidae > Luidia > Luidia sarsii. The sequence continues at coordinate 15,096,566 of OX465109.1, read as the reverse complement.
AAAAAGCATGTGCTCATTAAATACAATAAATACAGGCAAAGTTTAAAACCATCAATTGTCATACATTTTTGTACTCCCGGTACATCATACATGTATACTGTACATCTAAACTTTACATGTACATGTACATGTTTGCATCCATACACGTACATACCTCATGATAGTGTGAAGATAATTATGAAAGTTCAGATTTGGAAGAACTGCGTGCATGTGTGTACAGTACATGTAAATTTACTGATACATTTTTCCATTAAGATTTTTGTATGTAAAAAGTTGAGTTTATGGGTCAAACATACTGTGTGTTACTAATCCAAAAGACATTTATAGATTTAACTTTAATTGTTTATTCAAAATTTACGGAACAAAATATTCTAATTGTATGCAACATTGTAATAGGGTTGGTTGAGTGCCATACATTAGGCCATTCAGTCACTTGGAAATGTACATGTAGCTTGATGATTTATGAGTTCAGTTGATTTGAGACTTCCTTTGTTTATGTTACTAGACAATGTAATTTGGTAATTTTAAACATTTGTACATAGACAATGCTTATGATACATGTACTAAAAGGGTACATGTAAGTGTCTAGGGCATGTTCCTATGAACATCTTGTATATTAGAGAATTACAGCAAGTGCTATACACATGGGTCTAATGCTGACATTTACAAGTAGGTCATCAACCATGTGACACGGTTTGCCTTTATAAAGGTCTTGACATGCCCTGTGGATATCAACTTGTGTACTTCATGAATGCAGAATTCAACCATGTCATTCCCAAATGAATATTGCCATAAATATCATGGTTGCTGGCTATATCTCATTTTGTTTCCAATATCCAATCATTATGTTCTTTCTAAAAAATACATTGACTAACAAAAAGGAGTCATTTTGATGTTTGTATTACATTTTACCATGTACACATTACGTAGATTTGTTTAAGCCCATACATTTATTGTTTTTTACTTTTAAAGTCACAAAAATAAGCCAGTTCAAGAAACTTTGTTTCAAAGACTGCTGTGCATTTTATCAAATGATAACTCTATACATTTCCTTTGGACATAAACTTTATGGTTTTTTTTTAAGTGATGGCTGGGCAAAACATTTGTCAGTGGCCAATGGAGATGTTGCTTTGTTATGCAGTAAGACCAGGGATTTGTGGAGAGACATCCATTTCAAGCTTTCAATTTACTTGTTACACTTTTTTGGGTTTAAATTAATCAACAACTATACTTAATAACATTTATAGATGCTCACTTGAAAGTTCATAAAGAAACATTTAGCCATATCCACTGCCTACATTTATATCTTAAAAATCCTATGCTTTATGAAAAAAATATGTTGCTTTCTCATTAATAATCCCTTGGAGCTTACTGTATCGTGGGGGGCCCAGTTTTTGATGGTACGCATTTTCGACGCTTGGCCTTCTAATTCACATCGCACGATGAAAACAACTCCCTATAACAATCTCAGACTTCGTATCTTCCGGTTTGTTTCCTGCTCTTGTCCGTCACCGAAAATGTGGAAAGTTAAGGCTCTTCCGGTAGGCCAAACTCGTGTGATTCAAAAAGTAACTGTTTTGGGGTCTATTTTCCTAGGTACAAAATTGGCAGTTGTTTCGTAGCTCCTGTTTTCTTTATTGTTGGTCCTAAAAAAAATCTGAGTGTACCATAACAAACCCCAACATACGTAGAAAACTAAAATGTCACGCAACTTGAAGCAGTCCGTTCTGGGTAAAAACTATGGAGGCTCCTAAAGGGCGTCTCGCTTATATAATTAAAAAAATTATTATTATTATTAGTTAAAGGCATCAAGTAACATGGCCTAATAGGCTTTCAAAAAATTATAAAAAAATAAAAGGGCAGCTAGAGAAAGTACCAAGAAGGAGGAAATGTGTCTCTGGAGTGACATTGGGAAAGGTCATAACTGAAGAAGCAGTGAGAAAGAGGATTGTGGATTTTTTTTTAAACAACACAGAAGAAGACATCAACCACATAAAAAATACAACCCCACCAAAAGGGCAAAGAAAAACGAATCTGCTTCCATGGCTGAATCACAATTAGCTTGGACCAAGCCGAACAATCACATCCTGCCTTGATGTATCTTCTGATGTGGAAATTAACAAGGATGAGAAATGCTGCGTGTGTCAATCATAGATACCGCCCTACCGTATGGTTTACTTGAAGATCCAAATTCAAAAAAGGTAAAAGATATCTTTCAGTTAAATGAACTTCTTTTCACATTTTAAGAAAATTATTCTCAATTTGAATGGTTCATTATGATGATTAAATTTATTTCCTTATTATTATGAGGACAGTTTTGATGATTTGGAAAATGATTGGAAAGGAGAGGGTAGCATGAAGGGAAAGGAGTTGATAGGTTATAACAAAAAGTAAATCCAAAAGTGGCTCAGGGCAATGGGACACAATAAATGCAAACCAATGAGTTAAGCATACATTTTGAATGTTTTGAGTAAGTGTTAGAAGCATTGTCGAAAAAAAACCGTAAAGATGAACAAAAAAACCATACAGGGAAGAATTTTACAGTGCCACACAGCATTTGAGTTATTTTAAGAATTTATTTTGCGTTTGGCTGCACTGGGACACCTTACTAAACACCGCCGTCGAAAATAGGTCACAATGCTTACTGCGCGGTGCGCCGTGGACATCAACAAAACCGGGTAATCTTACGGAAGTGACAGGCTTGATCAACATTCTACATGATTATTCTAATAGTCTGTGGTGTGGAAAAAGTGACTGAGACCTCTTTTAGTGTGATACTTTCGTTCACATTGGTCAGCTTGAAGAAAAGGCCTTATATCGTCGAATACCGGTAACTGGAGGATACAGTTTATGTGGGATAGACGAAAATAAGCAGCTCCAAATGACAGCAGACGATGTTATCACTGCCATACACATACCCATGCTATCCTGTGGCTAACTGTATAATCCATAACTGCAGTCTCTATCTTGAATCAAATTCCACACAGTTGGCCACAAAGAACAGCAACAGAGATGTTTATCCAAGAACATCTTCTTTCTGCCAAGCCTGTTTGAAGTACTGTATATCATATGCAGTGTAGGTACATGTATGTATTTACAAGCCCTCACCTGATAACCACCTGAGTGAACTACAGTACATGTACATGTACTATGCAAAGTACATGTACATACAAGCATAAATAAATGCATCAAGATCGATTAACAGAAACTTTTAAGGTATGGTAAACAGGAGCTTAAGTTCAAACCCTTATTTGGCATTAAGTGTTCTTTGAGACAGTAGGTGTGTTCCCACTAGGAACATTATCAAAAAGTGGATCGCGATTCCAAAATCTTTTTTTGGAGGGACAATGTATGACTGAAATGTGATCCAGCCAGAGGCACTTTCCGGACTGCGCACGTTTGGTGTGCTCGTACCATGCTCATACCATGCTCATACCATGCTCATACCATGCTCGTACCATGCTCATACCATGCTCATACCATGCTCATACCATGCTCATACCATGCTCATACCATGCTCATACCATGCTCGTACCATGCTCTTACCATGCTCATACCATGCTCGTACACTGTACCATGCTCGTACCATGCTCATACCATGCTCGTACCATGCTCATACCATGCGTGTCCAATGTACGGTTCACATATAGATATGTTGGACTTGTGGGGATGCCGGATGTTTATCTGCATGCACTGCATTGTGGGATGTAACATATCAATTTTCTCTTTTCAACAGTGTTCACACACAGCGCCCGGCAAACACTGACAATGTTTTTGGAAAATTGCCAAAAGAATTGTGTTTTTGATCGCAAGTTTGGATTCCACAAAATAGATTTTATGCTTAACAGTCATGATGGTGCCTGTAAGCGCAGGAATGTACCGTAATAGGGCCTACACGTACATGCAGTCTGTCCATTTCTGTGATATTCTGTCCACCAGAGGCTTACATGTACTGGTTCATATATTATAGTTACATGTACGTGTAGAGTGATATGAGGAAAATTCATGTTCATTATTAATAAATATTTTCCTGCATATTTATTATTTAATCAGTGCCTACCCTTGTATACCCCAAAGAAGTCAGCATGGAAGACTTTGAAGCACTTTTTAAGCCTATTTACACATACATGAACCTCCTATGTACCTTGACGCCATTGCCATATCAGATATCTCCAGGCTTGCATCGTCTACATGTGGGCCCCAGAAGCAGTTAGTCCTGCATATATTCAGTCCAACCACTAGCGTTGGCAAGACTTGTGTATCTGATCATCACAGAATATTATTGGTATACTTTGCTGTACCGTACTTCTCAGTGGCAAATTTAATGATACATGCTGGTTATGAGCTATTCATTTATGTACTTCAACAAGTCCCAATATCCATCTTTAAATGCAGATGGAAGGATGAAGGAATGTGTGATTCTGCATACATTGTCAAGTACATGTAGACATACGTGTACATGTAGACGTATATACGCATTTACATAGCTAAACTGTAGTGTTGCCAGGGGAAGGGAGCAGGACTTTGAATTTTGCTCTCTTGTGGTATGCTACATTTATGGCCACAAATACTTGTATGAGACTCAAATTTACAGTAGCCCACAGACGGTCAAAAACAAACACACGTGTAGTCTATATCACAATTCATAGAACAAACCATCTGAGGATAGCATTGTCATGATTCTACATGTAGCTTCTGCTTCTGTACATTAAGCGAGGGAAAAACAGTTTATTATACTCAGCCAAAGCTTTTGAGTGAAAGAGAGTGAAAAAGCAACATTTCCTTGATTTCTCTGGATTCAAAGCATCGACTTACAGTTGCAGAACCAAAAGCACACAAATGGATGAATGAATGTACAAGCATGTACATTGTACATGTAGTCAGCTGGCCACATGGTCATTGCTTCATGGTAAACTTTGCCATGCCATTGCTGCATGACTGGACATAAAATGGCACCATTTTCAGATCTCACCTACTTTCCTCATGTATTTTAAGGCTGCTCCTTAATCCATTGCCAATGCATGGCTTTGCCTTCAGCAATATGAAATTCATTACCATTAGAAATACACATACAGTGTGTATATTTATATACCATGTACACATAATCAGTACATGTATATGCACCCGAGCTTGACACATGCAGTCAGCTTTTACTATTTTATTATTATGGAATTTCTTTTTAACTTCCATGGCAGTTTTTTTCTTTATTTGTTTGAAATAAATTGAAAATTCTGCATCCACTTTGTGTGATCCTCAAGTTGCTGTAGCCAGTTATACAACAATTGGTTGTTTGCATCTGAATGAAAGCGGGGGTGTGATCCCTGGAGATATACGGAAATTATTGGTTGAATGCTTCTGGCTGGCGCCCCCATCTTGGCAAAGACTAGGTAGTTAGGGAAGGCCACCATTTAAGGGCTGGATAGCTCAGATGGTAGAATGCTGGTATGCAATCTAGGGTTCACGTCTCGATCCTGTCAAAGTTTTCTTTGTCATTTTTCAAAAATGTTTAAAGTTCCCAATCAGTTTTTTCTTTATTTGTTAAACCAACATTCAATTTTACAATTTAAAAAAAAAAAATTGACTTGACTCTGACCCCAAACCTCTGCTTTTGTGTGCCAGAGGTCTCAGGTTCAAGTCCGAGTCCAGATTTTATTTGCCATTTTCCCACTTTGTTGGAAAGTTCCCAGTCAGTTTTTCCTTTATTTGTTGGATTGCATTATACAAGCAGTAATGATTTCTGTTCCATGGTGCCCTTTCTTTCAATTTTAATAATTACTAATATCTTGTCTGTAATGAATCACTTTTACAGTGTGCACAGTTAATGCATGTGTCCTGTTTAAATATGTCTCAGATGTTAAGTCCTCTATTTGATCTGAAAGGATTTTGAAATCCCCACACCTTTTTGAGTCGGGGATGAATATTTTTGATGTGTACTAAGCCAGTTACATGGATTTGCAGTCACATGACATATATGAATCATAGAGATCAAGAACTTGGATGGCCAACCCAACTACTAGAGCCAATTTCCAGGTGGTCAAAAACATCTTAATTAAGTGCCCCAGAAAAAAAATAACACCGTGGCTTTAAAATGCAATTATACATAGGTTTTGCCTTGAATGTTTGAGAGCACAGGTAGGCCAGGGATGCTGTAATGTGAGGTGACCAATGTCTGTGGCTATTGTCACCCAGGCCATTGTCATGAAATATCACCATTGAGCAGTGAGATGCTGAACCTGGATCTACATGTAGCCCTATGAGCAAGGACCATGCACACACACATTCTAGTTGGCAGCTATTTAATCACACCGATGAACACCCACAAAAGTATCTTCTTTTCCTTTCTTTTTATCATACAAACATGGTGAAAGAAGGCGGAAATAGCTGAATATTTGTTGAAACAAAACTAATATCAAGAAGGTGCATAGAGCTTTGAAATCTGCAGTACAAGATCATGACAAAAGAGAAAGGAAAATTTGAGATCAATGATATTCCATTAAGAAATGTAAGTGGCTTCTCCCAAAATTAGTTTCAATAACTGACAAAATGGTTAGTACAAGTGATAGATTGACTTCAAATTTAAATGATGATGATGTTCAGTGTCTTCCTGTGCCTCTTAGATCATAGCATGAATAACTCTGAAGTCTTCAAGATATATAGGTCTCAAGTTAAAATAATTCCTTGACCATGTTTAGGGCTAGCTGCTTGTATCCATAAAGATTTCATGTGTCCTTGTGCTGTATGTTCTGAATGCATCTATCCAGTAGGTCAAATGTACTGTGAAAGTATCTGTCTTCAAGAATCAAAACGTAGGTGCTTTAATTGGGAGTACTAACCATGTGTGGTTGCTGTCATCATGTGCATATCTGCATTTGGAGATGTGTATTTGTCAGCAGCAGATTACCATATTCCATCATCTGGTTAACCTCAGCCTTAATTATATGACTAAGTTGTAGCAAATTACATGGAGCTATGCTGAGATAAGTTGTGTGGTGGGATACCTCAAGGGAGATGTGAACTGTATGATCACGGCCCAAGATTGGTGAGGAAAATCTAGGAGTAAATCATGTCCCTAAGGATGTTGTCTTCTGCTAAGTCTCATCCAAGCTGGTCTCTAGTGGACCTTGGGCTTGTTCATAATCCCTACATGCTTGGATTATTTGGGTCTAATAATGTCGCCTGTAAAGCGTCTTGACTAAAATCTGTAACCCCTCAGCTCCTCCAAAGGGACTGCCATGAATTTATGGCCAAATCTAACACCCCTTTTACAGGAATGGAATAGGCAAGATATGGAGAACAGTAATGAAAACATTTCAATTAAATTATTGATTTTCATATTGGCTGAGCCCTGTGCACAAAAGCCCATCCTTTTGTGTAGCCCATGGGCACGTGTGCAGTGGAAGGCATGTACATTTGGGTCATACTGATCTGAGTTGAGCTGAAATGGAGATGGGTATGCAGGCATCATCATATTGGCTGGCCGTGCTCCACCACACACACCGATAGTCAGACTTGTTCAAGCTACCGGGGTATAGCACAGTGCAGAGTGTCATATGTCTCTGCTCCTTGCATTGCTTATTGGCAGGCACCATTCTCAGTTTCACTGCAGTGTTCCTGCAGAATGCCAATAGGAACAAGTAGCAGTAAATACTTCCTCGGCTAATTCATCACTTGGTCATCTTGGTTGGCATCATTTTCATCATTGCTGTCCTCCACTTCATCATCATATTATCCTGTGCTGACACTAGCAACATCCATGTACATGCAGACTGGTACGGTGTGATCAGTGACTACAGTAGGATGAAGCAGCAGCCAGTCTGCCATTGTATTGTCCTCCAGTTGCGCTCTGCTGTCTGTACATGAAGGACACATGCGTGTGGAGGAAGAATATTGTCGCTTGACTGTACAGTATCTAAGGTAACAGGAGGTGCCATCTCATCATGTCTGTATTCACTGCTTGTGTGTGACCAGTTCGTTTGTCGCTAGCATTATGGTCATATTGATGATCTAGCATTTCTGTTCCATGACTAATACTGACTGGTAAAAAGACAAGTGTGCACGATGGAATTTGTACGTCAAAAGTTGGGCTTTCGTAAGTCCAAAGGGATGGAAAAGGAGCTACCTCCACCATTGATGCAGAAGAAAGACAGTGTAAGTCAAATGTCAAGTTGTTTTTATTAATGTGCCCTTCATTTTTCAATGGAATGTAATTTTGTTTTTCATATATCAACAGTTCTTAGTTATCATCCATAACATCCTTTCGAATGAATTTGATTATGTACTGACATGATTTTCCAATGCTAATTGCATCTCAGATCACACTTTATGGAAATCTTTAGAATAAATACTTGAAATCACACTCTAAACCAGATACATGTATATTAGCAGTATACAGTGAATATCATAGAGAGATTGTCATAGAAGTGTACATACATGTACTGCTACAGTTTGCATGTGCCAATGGATTGAAACCAGCTTGAACCTGTGCAGTAATGTGGGTTCAGTTGTACGTACAACATGTATGATATGTGTTTGACATTTGTCTTGTCGTGTCATTTAGCAAGTGCTAACCATGGGTTGGCATAGTATGTGTAATTGGATAATGAAGTACAAGTATGTAATGACAACTATTTCATTCAGCATGCTCAGATACATGTAGATGAGACATATATACATATGGATATATGGACAAGTCATGTACAGTGTGACTATGAGAACCCGGGTTTTAAATTTACATGTATGTATGTTGTGTATACACATTACATGTACGCGTTCATATACATTGTATTGTACATGTACATTATTTTGTACTGTGAGCGGTATACAATGTACATGATTGTACATGTATACTGTACAAAACATGTACGTATGTACAAAAACTGACGTATGAAACAAATAAGATGAGTATACATCTTCCGGACTTCTCCATTAATTCTTTTAATTGAATACATTTCTTTGAAATTTAATTAATACTGTTAGCATAATTAATATAGATGTCACGATACATGTACATGTACATTGTACATGCATACATTTACACTCTACAAGGCAGCTAGGAAGTTAATTTGTGGGTAGGTGTGTAGGTGTACATGTTATAATCACCATCAGCCCCAATGCATAATGAAGTCCACTCTGATGATATCAAGCTACACTAGGTCATGTCTATATTTTAGATGTAACAGTAAGCTAACTTCCTTGTCTAATCAATATGTGCAGTGCACTCCGCAGATCTTGGGCAGTGACAAGCACAGATGATATTTGGGATTCTTGCTATTCTTATTATTTGAACAATCAAAAGTGAACAGGGATCTTTCTCTATCTTTAAGATTGAAAATGGATATGACCTGACATTTTGATCATAGCAGGAAGCTTCCTCAAAAGCAGAAAAACATCTTTGGAACGTTTGAAGATCACAGTTAAGAAAAGTCTGGATACTGTCTAGATACTGTCACCATATTGTGCCCTGTTTACATATACTGTACATGTATAGCCTCATGAAGAAGTGGAAAACATACTGACTCATTGTTTGACATTGTACACATTCAATTTAAAATTTAATATTTCAATGACAACCATGGTGCCTTTTACAGCATGGTTCTATGCATAAACATTGATCTTCAATTTGTGCTCCTGCATGTAAATGTTTATAACAGGTAGAGTACATATTATACATGTACATGTACATGCATGTATGCAGACTGCATCTAGCAATAATTATGGTAGAGTATATTGATTGGTATACATTGCTTGGCTTCTTTACTTGCAAGGTTTGTGTTCAATCACACAGCCACAGAATCAATGCTCATTGTAGTTTCAGAAAAAACAATAAGAACCTAATAAAGGTGCAAGCAATGTGTGCTCAAATAGCCAATGGCCATGCTACGTGTGTGTGCATGTGCAATACACGTACATGTACATGTACATGGTGTATGTGATTTGATAAAATGGGGCACATGTTAATTGACACTGTACATGGACATGACATGTACAGGTTTGATATTTTACATGCACATATGATACATCTAAAATTGCACATATACATACATGTACAATTGTACATGTGCATTACAGTATATATTGTCAATGGACATAATTCCTCACATATTACATGTAAATGTCAGTTTTAAGAGTCGGTACACAATTTGTAAAGTGCCTGGACATTCATCACTGGAAGATACGGTAGTAAAAGCATCAGAAATTCTGTGAATTTGTAGTGCAATAAAAGCTGCTGTTTTCAAGAAGTGATTAATTTTGTTTGGATTTCCAACAATCGCCTGCAGATGTTTGATGGAACAAATGTGCTCTTATTACAAATACCGTCCCCTATGTCTGAAAGTTCCACTGTTTCATGATGTGGTTCCCTGAGCCAAAACATACAAAGATGTGTTATTTCATGTAAATACTGGGTTAGACGAAGTCTAACCCAGTATTTACCCAGTATTGTGTGGATGCGATTCTTTGACCTTTGCAAATGGTGTACCCTACCTTCAATATTGTTGACAAAATAAATTCAATTTCTTGAAAAGTATGCTTGGAAAGAACTTTGAAACTGATTTGTGAAAGATGAAATTGGTTTCAGTAAAAGTATACGGGGATACGCTTGTTCCTTTATTTCAATTGAGAAGAAAGAAATTTGGAAATTGAATGATAAACAAGTTTTTCATGTACAGTATTTTTATTTACCTAGGTCCATTTTCAAGAAAATATCTACTGTGTATCACAGTATTGCTGACCAGGGATGGATTTCACAAAGCCTTACGATACATCGTAGCTCGGCTTATGATGAATAACCCATTGTACAGTAAGTTGTGAAAGGCCATATGGTTTTTGTGCAGTACTCATAGACTTGTGATTGATTGTAAGTTACCATGGATTTGGTGAAATCAACCGCAGGTCTATCACTTATCAGACTTCCTTCCTGAATATTAAATAAGAAGGGATAATATTTCTTAATCCTATCAGAGCAATTTCTATCACGTTACATGCATCCCATAAATGCATTACATGTACATGTACATCATCATGTACAAATTATGTATACATGGAACCTCAATGATTGCTGCATGCTACTACTGTATACAAATACTGTATTGGTATAGTATGCTAATGATACACTGGGTTGTTCAGTCATCATCAAATACCTAGTATATGCCTCAAAGTCCATCTAACTGGACACTGCTGCGTACGTTTAGAGGTCAATCTTGCCACTGTTTGCACTTTCAAGGTTATGGAAATTGAAACCATTGCCTCTGACAGTGTTGACAGTGTTTTGTGTTTCCATATCACAAATATTCTGAACAATATGTATGCATATCTATTGGTCTTAGCGGTGTGACCTTGTTATACATGTAGTCTCAGTGCAGTCATCTGAGACTATATCATACTACAATTTCACTGCTGGTTCTTGTCATGAAAAATACTCTTGCTTGGCTTCAATCTGGCAAACTTAATGTGTGCATCACAATCACGACAAGTGTCTAGAAATTTAGCTGAAATGTTGTACTTGCTTTCACTTTTTTTTTTTTTGAATTCCATTTGGGGATTTTTTGTTATATTTGATAAATGATTATTGTTATGTGCACAATATGCAAATGAGAACAAATGATTAAGGGCATTTATATTATACAAACCCAAAGTGATAATGACCAGTTTATAAATGATAATAAAAACTTTAGAATATACACCTACGCTACAGATAAGTATCAACAATGATAGGAGGGTCTGACATTTGGATCCTAGCAGGACCTTTCTCAAAAGGCACAAGGTCGTGCTTGGATCAAAACCCCTTGGCTAGCTCCTAATTTTTGATATTTGCGTTTTGTTCATTTTCGTCAGTGAACAGTTTGCAGCATTTTTGCATACTGTACTTATATTACTACAGATACTTGTAAGTAATAAGAAATTACAAAATAGATGTAGCAGAGATACTGAGTACTCCGGACGAGTGAACTTGTAACGTGTGTGGCCAGTGTGAGTGAGGTACAATGTAGGTTCTAGTCAACAGTTTAGTCATTGTCCAAGTACATATCCCTTCTCTTTATGTAAATTTCATTAAGATTTAATATATAGACTCAAGTTAACACTGCATAATCATTACTTTGGGCATACATTATATGTTATTGTGTGTGGTAGTTATCAATGACTTAGCCCCGGTAGGCTTAATGAATATACAGTACATGTACAGTACTTAACCAAATGTACACGTACAATCAAAATTTATTGATTTAATTGACATCACTACTTAAAGTCAATCAAAAGTACATGTTAAGTGTATATGTCAATGTCATCACACTAAGATTCATATTTAGTGTGCATATTTGTATGCATAATATTAAAGGAAATCAGTGCAGTTAAGCGGTAGAGTAGTAGTATTAATCTGCCAAAGACTTACAAGAGCTAAGTGTAAGGATTATTTTATTACGATATGGAATCCTGTTTATGAATTGCCTTGCATGGCAAAACCACGCTTATGTATTATGCACTGATGGACCTCTGCAACTGATGAGATGCATGAGTACCCATAATGCTTAGCAAGACTTTGCCATGCATCATCACCTCTGATGGCGCCATGTATGATGAGATTCAGCCAATCACTGGAATACTTTACTTGTCTTTAAGACAAGTCAGGGTTTTTTCCTCCATGTCAGTGTAAAACCAATTTTGAATTATGTAAATAATTTAGTTCATCATTTCAGCTGTCGGAAATATTAGAGACAGTTTTTTGCCCTTTTCAAAACTGAAAAATGCAATCATGATAATGTACGTGTAATAGGAGTAACTATCGTACATGAACAGTATGTAGTTTCTATTATATCATATTTTCTATGCATTTATGAATTTCTCTACAGTTATTACTTCAATTATTTTATAATATTATGAATTATTCTGTATATTTTGACTTCTACAAGGTTGTAGCTTTTATGTAAGATGGTGACATTTGTAAGGTGTTTGTCTGGGTTGCTCTATGTGTTAGGACCAATTTGGGGTGGTTTTGTTCTTGCTTTCTCCCTGTAGTAATTGGAATTTCTGCTCTAGATCATAATTATCAAGTCAATTTCCTCCATATGACTTCACATAGGAGTGTGAACTGGAGGACTATGACAAAAATTAACTTTGCTTTAATACAAGCATGAATTACAAACACCAATGCATGTGAATTAATTTAAGGATATCAGCTACCGGTATGATACTGTATGTACGTGTACAGTGTATCGGTATGTGTCTGCGTTTGAAGTATTCTGTCTTTTAAAAGAAGTGTCACTCTTGTGCCATATCAATAACATTTTGACTGCAAACATGTACATCCACTGAACATATATAATGTCAGGCAGTACCTAACAATGCTACAGCTCTCCCCTCAAACACTTCTTCATCTTCTCAAATTATGTGAGAGCTCAGAGAATGCATTCTTCAGTATCATTGCTAAAACTGCAAGACACCTGGATGTTTACACTACTTAACACCTTTCCAAACCGATGTCTCCCTCAATGGAATTATATCTGAATTCATCCTCAAGGATTGGCACATTTTCAATCACCACTTCATTCCAAAATGCAAGCTATGTTTCTTTCCCGGTATTTCCTTTCCTCATTAGTCATATTGACATCACATTTAATAAGCAGTTCCTGAAAATTGAAATGGACACAAAACATGGCCAAAATGGTTTTATAAATGACGCCATTTTTATAAATGACGTACATTTACATCGGTATACAGCCATACATTGCAAGGGCAATGGTTGACAGTATAAATACTGACTACTGACCACGCGTTCAATATTTAAATGTACCGGTGCATGTAGTTAGAATACTGCATTACTTATGCCTCCTCTTGCTGGATGCATGAGCCAGTAGCCTCAGGCCTTCACAATATATTCTCATGTTGAGTTGAATGCACCTTAAATATGTATCATTGTATTGGAAGTACATGTACCGGTACACTGTGCTGGTACTGTGTACTTTTTGCTGTATTTCTACTACCATGACTACAGGTACATGCATATATGTATGAATGGATATATCTAAAGGAATAATCAGTTGTTTGCCCTTGTTTGTGAAAGGCCATGGTGTTTTACTTTCAAAACATGTATAGATTATAAATGGATGATCTATTTTTTCTTGACCAACTTGGTAATCAGTTGAATACATTTTCAAGTACAAATACCATTGGTAATTTGTGGTTGTGTAGCAGCTACACTGTACAAGTCTGGTGTATGCTCCATGAAATGGACAGATGCTGGTTTGGGGAGGAATGACAAGATGGCTACTCAATCTGAGAATGTAGGCTAGATGGTATGCATTTTAAGTTCTCAACTAAATGTATTTGTTATTCAAGGACTTCATTTGAGTTACAATTCCACCAATATACAGTGTACACATGTACATGTAGGTGCATATGGTACCCGGTACATGTACAATGCACATGTATTGTAATGCTCTGACTCATGGCACAGGTTCTGAGGGATTGAATTAGGCCACTGGTTCTGAGTTTACAAATCAACTCCAAGAGTAAAGGCAGTGATTGTAGGGTAATACCGCAAGAGTGCATCAGGGATAGCAGAAGATTGAGGGATGAAATGCATCAGAGATAGCAGGAGAATATCATGAAGTAATGGTGTCCTGGGAACTCAAAATAAGAAGAGGGATTGGCCCACTAAAGATGGATATTGTCATTGCATGTACATGTATTTGGCCAGGCCTACCCATAAGAGGGTTGATTACAGTAGATCTATTTGAGATCAGACTTCAAGATTACTGTACCTACCATAGCACACTCAGTTTGGGCACAAGCATGTACACACGTACATGTACACTTGTACACTATAATCAGGAATATTGGGTTTCAGACTGTTTATGTTTGAATGCAATCATAAAAAATAGTGCCCTTGATTTTTGATAATGAAACAGCCCTTGTGTGGTTATTATGAGCCTTGTGCTCATAATAATACTGTGGTGTATGGGAATGTCTGGCTGAACGTGAAGCAAAGGGTCATTTGAAGCCCCCCCCCAAATAAAAATGATAAATATATATACATACATAAAAAATATAAAAAAACCTGATTTGGCATTGAATATGTTCTGTAATATGCATAAATGTTGCAAACTGCTCACTGACTAAAATGACCAAAAAGCGAATATCAAAAATGAGGAGGGCCTGGCATTTCGAACCTCAAAGGACCTTTGTCAAAACCTAAGAGAAAGGTCCTGCTAGGATCAAAACGTCAGGCCTTCCTACAGGTTGTAAGTATGTTCTGTGGTTGATTATAATTTGTGTTTCAGCTTTTTAAAGGTTTCTGTGATTTGCTAAAATGATGTCCCCTCCCCACTGAAAAAAATGAGAACATAGTGATTTAGGTGCTGTTTGTTTCATTGTTGCAGGAACTAGAGATTTTCTTTGCTGGGAAAAAGCCGGATGCGCTTAAATGTGAAAACATTGTGCGGCACGTTTGCATGTACTTTTATCTGTTTAGCTGTGTCAGCTTGATTTTGGATGTCCAAATTGAGCTTATTGTGAGGTCACCAGGGAACACATCAAAGCTACATGTAACCCCATCCTAAGTAGTTTTGCTGCAACTTGCAGCAACTGTATGTACTGTACATGTACCAGACATACCCAATGGTGGTTTTGACTTGTAACCATGGGCAGTCACATGCCTACCGGGGGGGGGGGGGGGGTACATTTAAATGACTGATTTTATGACATTTTATGGCTTTCAATGAAGTATATATATAGTTTGGATGTTGACTGTGTCATCTTACAAGGTACATGTACTTTCATGAAACGGTGTATTATAATGTACAGTACATACAGTGTAGTATGCTTAGTGTACTGTACATGTACCATTCAAAGTGGAGCTGTTTCAATCATGTGAACATCTGACAGTACTACCAGTGACTGTGCAACATTATACAACAGTCATAAAATAATAAGCCTTTTCAATGCATTGACATACATGAGAATGTCCTTTTGATAATTAGTTATGAATCGCTCAGCCTTAGAGCAAATTGGATGTGTGCCTGTGTTTTTCTAAATGCATTACTACAGTACATGTATGTGATGGAAATGTCCCCCCCCCCCTTTCTCTTCACATAGCTCATTATTCAGGGCAGTAGTCTGATGCATGTTTTCCCACGTTTGTGTTAGCCTCTACAGTACTTCTGTTAAGGTCAAATCTTAAAATAGGCTTCATCATGGGTGCCTGACAGGATCAATAGACAGCCCAAAGTAGAGGCATATACAGTCTGTCTCCATGTATTGTGTTTTGTGGACCATGTAAGCCTAGAAAATGTAATCAAATGCCTTCCCATGATGTTCAAGAAACAACAGATTTCAATGCAGTAATATTTGGCCTATTGCTGCAGCTTAACTCTCAGTTCAATTTGTTTTAGATATGATTTATATCTTTATCATCAAACTTAAAATAGCAAAGGGATCTGTTATAATGTGACTAGCACACACATTCAGAAATACAGTTCTACTGTATGTACCTAATTGCTGGCAATTCTATGATACAAATACCATAGTTGCTGCAAAATGCAGTTTCCAAAGTCAAGTTAGCCAGGAGGACTGGGTGGAATTTGGTTCTTGTTTTTATTCAAATTTGCTGGTAAATGTTCCCCTGTATAACACGTACTGTATGATTACATTGAGCATACTGCAAATGTGTGAAAAATGGTGCACTTTTCACAAAGGTGACAATTTTATGTAAAATGGGAAATGTCCGCATACACACATCACCAAAAGTCATGTACATGTACCTTTAATAAAAAAAGATATACATGTATGTGTAGATAGATATATAGAGGTACGGACTACAACTGATACAAGTACTTGTACATGAAACATGTATATCCATAAAATAGCAAAAAAGTACAATATGAAAATGGTGTTGTCGGTAAAATAACCCTGCAACTGATAATCACTGACTGTGGAAGGTTGTGTAATTACATTCTGATTTGAAATGGAAAGTTTTGGAATAAAATATAATGCAAATTTCAGCTCAAATTGAGGAGAAATGCTAGAGGCATTTCAGTGTACATGTACTAATGGTTTGCCCAGGAGAGTTGGTAATAGGATGGCAGGGCAGCACAGGGAGAAGTTAATGAAATTAAATTCATGCTTATTTGAATATGTGTCTGTTAGTTGTACAGTATATGTGTATGGTGTGACTGTACATGTACATCATGTACATGGTGGAATAGGTGAATGAGCCATGGGTGCAAGAAGGCTTGGAATATTTTTTAATGCATGCAGTTACATTGTATGTACATGTGCATTATTTTTTTTCAAATGATGCGACTTCTTCACAGGTACATGTAGCATGAAGAGTAGAGGAAGCTTCACAGTGCATACATACGTGTGTGTATGTACCTGTACATACAGTATGATGCAATATCTGAGTTCAGAACCTACATGTATGTTCAAATGACAGGCAGTACATGTACGTATGTTAGTGGTCAAATCCTGTTAGTCTTTTTAATCACATGTATTGAAGTGTACAAAATGCTGCTGGTCATAAGAATAGCAATAATTTATCAGGTTTAGTGCACTCTTTTGACTTCTGGCTTGGAACCTCAACATTTGTTCCAAGGCACTGTTATGGTTGTCCATATCTGCAGTACTTGTATGTGTGTATTATGTACTGTACATGTACGTACATCAGTACATGTACATTACTTGTGTAGAAAAAGCTGCCACTTTCCTAACTTATCAAGGGGATGAAATGATGGCATTGCAATCAATGTTGTTTTTCAAATTTTGTCATTTTTCAAATTGTGTCTTGGAAGTTCATGGTAACATACACTGTATTGCAACACATACATGTAGATGTGGTGGATGTACATGTACTTTATCTCTCTTTGTGGGAGCCAGTTTGCATACACATTGCTGTTGAATAATACATGTACATGTACATTGTACATGTATACTTACATGTACACTGTACACAGACTGAAGGCAGTACTACCGGGTATAGACTACATGTATGTCCATCATAATAGACTGCATAGACAGTGCTCAAGTACCTTCATTTACTCATTACTGTATTCATTACAATTCACAAGTACTCCCTATGAGAAATTATATAAATTATCTGACTCAATAATGTAGACATACATGTATCCCCATCCAGTAAAATCTATGATTATGAAGCCTCTTATCTTTTGTTTCTAAGCATACTGTACTACATGTACCGGTATGTACATGTACATGTAGCTCTTAATATTGTACATGTACTTTACGCATTTGTCATAAATGTACACATGCATCACTTGTTTATATTGGCCCGTATTCCCCAAGGTAAGATGCAGTGAACTTGATATTGTCATGCAATTACACAAGGCTTAGGGTGGAGCATACACAAACAGCAGGCAGCCTCCTAGCTGTGTGGACCATGTGGTAATCTTAGATGCAGCTACCTTAAGGTTATTGTGCACCAATTTCAGTTGGCTTAGCATCATGCCGGCCTGCCATGCCAGTGGCTGTGCACTTCTTCACAGTGTTGGCCTGCTAACCATGGCTAAACTAATCACTGCCCATCTTTATCACTGTGTTCGTTATTTGCCAACCCAGATCACCACGTAAACTACCGGTCCTGCATTGCTAGTGGGTGCGCACAATAGTGTATGTATATGAAATGTAACCATGTAAGATGTGAGTGTTATAAGTGGAAAACTATAAGGAGGGTTTCATTTTAATATACAGAAGTACATACTGTACTGGTAAGTAGTTATAACTTATATTCTTCTAAAGAGCGGTACATAGATTTTTATTTCATATCAGCAAATTGATATCTGTCTTATTCCTATCAAATCTATTAGGTTTGGCTCAGTGTTTACATGCTTTTAAATGAAGCTCCTACTGTACATCAATTCAATGCCCACATGCTTTAAGAACAGACTCTGTTAAACCTGTCAAGCCTTGAGTTTTTTAATTTGCCCTTCAGCATACCAGTATACTATGCATGTTTGTGACTGAGGTTAGAACCTACATGTACTTCTCTAGTTGAATGTACCAGAGCTCTTCCCTTTGGTTGGGATCTTCTTAATAGGAAACTACAATGTACATGTACATTTACATGTGTATCTTTGCTAGGATGGGGGCACTAATCCAAATCAGTTGACAAACCTCTAGATGTATAACAACCCCTCCCCTCCCCCAACAAAACAAATATATGGCATATGTATACAACAGTTAAATATGATGATAATTTCTCAGTTACTTTCCTCTCTTCAGAGAGTACATGTACATGTAGTTGCAAATGTCTCTAAAAAAGCTGCATCAAATACACTGTACATGTATGTACAGGTATGATCCCTAAACTGCTGTAACCAGGTTGAAATTACCGGTACCAGGTATTCTAATGGCATACAGTGATACATGTACAAAATTACAGAATAGTCCTTGTCTGTTAATTCTGGAAAAAGTTCTATATGACAAAATCAAAGAGGTCATATATTTAACTACACCGTATGTTTAGTTGAGTTGAAGCAGTGGCATGACTCACTGCTTGGAAGCACCTTACAATCTGCAATGATTCAATCCCATAATAGAAAAGGCTGTTCATCCCAAGTTGGATTAAAATGGATCGCACTGCTTCATGATATCGACCCTCGTTCCTATAGCATATATATGTGACTGCATGATTTCTAGCGTACCGTACGTATAATGATTCTATGTTGTCATCTAGTACCGTACATGTACTTTCCAAATGTTAGCTTTTACAGCTAAAATGTTTGCTTACCGTATATACAGAATGTTGCAAACAACTTACTTACACAAAATGTTTTGGGCCATGATAAGTATTTACTTTATAAGTTGCTCACAAAACTAAAACCATTTCCAAGAGCTTAATGGTCCTAGAGGATACAAAGCTCAGTCGCTGTGGTAATTCTTTTTTAACTGCCCAGTTATTATCTAGTTATTTCCCAGCTTTTTTCTCTCATACAAGATGTTGAATATGTGAAATATTTGAAATTAGAAATATAGTAGTGGAATATAGTATCTGACTGCCCTAAAATACAGGAATGGAAAGTACATTAACTTGTAACCCTGCTTTCTGCTGTATATTGCACATTTTCTGAATTGAAAAAAAATCACTGCTGCATTACCAGTCATGACCAAGTGTAGGGCCAGTAGATCCTTTATAAGTCAGGGGACAGGGATCATGCCCCTTGCTCTATGGTTAGATTTGGGTCTAACAAACAATAGACAAAATGAAAAAAAAAGAAGGCCAAGAAAACTTTGACTGGACAGGGGACTTAAACCTGAGACCTCTGGTTTAACATACCAGTGCTGTTCCATCTATCCAGAGCTATCCAGCGCTAGATGGTGGCTTCCCTAATCGTCTGCTAGTCTTTGCCGGGGTGGGGGCGCCAGTCAGAAGCAATTCAACCGTTAATTCCGCTTCCTTTATTTGTTTGACTTTCCTTTGTTTGTTTGATGATATTTTGGTACTAATGTTTGATGTACAGCTGACAATGGTCCATCACAAACCTTCCCAGATGTGCATATAGGCAGTAATATTATGTACTGGTACTGCCAGACATTTGACCAAAGGCCCAGTACTGGGACCTGTGTGTATAATGTTGGGTTCCTTCCACGTATCAATTCATTAAAGTGATGGGCAATATTTAGGATTTCAACATGGTGACACAAATGAAATCTGGACTTTTTAATTCTGTAAAGGGATCTTAAAATTTATTGGGCCTGACGTTTCGATCCTAGCAGGACCTTTCTCAAAGGCAGAGTGGCAAAAGCTGAAAGTTTTTTTAGCTCTGCCTTTGAGAAAGGTCCTGCTAGGATCGAAACGTCAGGCCCACTAAATTTTAAGATTTGCATTTTGGTAATTTTAGTCAGTAAGCAGTTTGCAACATTTTTGTATATCACTCTCTTTAAAGAGATGTTTTAAAGTCTTATCGAGTGTTATCTGAAGAGAGTCAGAATGAATGGCAGGGTGATAATCCACTTCATTTTTCACCATGAATTCCAATCTCAAAGATGTGTAGAAAAATAAGGAATATGTCTATTCTAACTCCTTTCTAAAAGACAGAGGGCAGACAATTCCAGCAGTCTTTAGTAGACATTCCTCAAAGGAAGTTTTTCTGGAAATGCCAGGCCCTGTCACTATTTGATATAAAAGTTTTTGGTCATCTAAGTCAGTAAACAGATTACTTGCAACACTTTTGCATTACTTAAAGCCCCTACACAACATTGGTAAGATCGAAAAACAGGAGTGTTAATAGATTTACATTAAACTTACTCAGTTTGAAGATGGTTATAGTAGAAACCTTGCACTTAAATGTTTCTGCCTAAAATGTAGTATTTTTTTAGAAAAGAGTAAAAGAAATCGTTTACGTCCCATCGAGATCTAAATGTTTTGGTTTTTTTGGAACAATTCGTTCAATGCTGCATTTTTGTGAAACAGGTAAGAGGTTTTCACTATTTTGTCGAGACTCGGTTGGCGGATTGAGCTGAAATGTTCACAGGTGTGCTATGTTATGCATATATGTATATTGGATCAGACAATGTATAGATGCTATTTGACTCGACCAATGTTGTGTTATCCTTTTAAAGTAATTAAATGTAACTTATTTTCTTTAGAAATATTCAGATATATTCTAGATATATTCAGTTAATTTAATCTCAAATAGATTGGATATCAAATATCAAATTGATTCAGCTCCTTTTACAGAGTACATGCACTAATTCATAGGAAAGTCACCTTAGCATGGACCAAGCCAAAACATGCACAGTGGAAGATAACCAATCTCATTCTACTAATTCTAATGTTTGAATCCTAATGATTAGCATTGAATCCTAATGATTAGCATTGAATCCTAATGTTTATTAGCTCATTATACACTATGGCAGTATAAACCATTTCCCTAAATGATTGGTTTATCCCCAGCACATGCGCACAGTAAAACGAATGGTCTTGTGTCAGAGGGGTTGCATCTCAGTTGAAATATGATTCCAAGGAGCAATGATAATAAATCGCTAAAAAACAATAAATCACTCCAATCTGCTGCGTTTCCTCAATTCATCCATTAGGTAATTGAATGAAATTACTTTCTTTTCTTGCTTCTTGTGTTTGCAGGTACTGTCATTGGGTCCTGATGTTCTTCCTGAATATAAACTGCAATCACCACGTATCCACAAATGGACAATTCTTCATTACTCACCTTTCAAAGCTGTTTGGGACTGGATCATTCTGCTCTTGGTCATCTATACAGCCATCGTTACTCCCTACAATGCTGCATTCCTTCTCAAACACCCAGGTATGCTCCCATTATATTCTTTATTTTACTATGTGGCATTATACTTGTTTTGGAAAGAAATGTTTTTGGTGTTTTAATTGATTTACTCTCTAGAAGTATTATCTTCCTCCTTGTTTGCTGATTAGCATGAATAGGAATGTTCCTTTTAACCATATGGCAATATTGTCAATGCTATGGTAGATGAATAATAACAACTTGAGGATAGTTGTAGAATGTTTGAGAAAGTCATAGAAGAGAAATCTTATGGAAGGGATCCTTATGGAAGGGCTACTAGTACTAGAAATGTCAAGGCTTGACCTTAGTAGTGGCCTGTATGCCTATGGCTACTAGAAATGTCAAGGCTTGACTTTATTAGTGGCCTGTATGCCGATGGCTACTAGAAATGTCAAGGCTTGAATTATTAGTGGCCTGTATGCCGATGGCTACTAGAAATGTCAAGGCTTGACCTTAGTAGTGGCATGTATGCCGATGGCTACTAGAAATGTCAAGGCTTGAATTATTAGTGGCCTGTATGCCGATGGCTACTAGAAATGTCAAGGCTTGACCTTAGTAGTGGCATGTATGCCGATGGCTACTAGAAATGTCAAGGCTTGACCTTAGTAGTGGCCTGTATGCCTATGGCTACTAGAAATGTCAAGGCTTGACCTTAGTAGTGGCCTGTATGCCTATGGCTACTAGAAATGTCAAGGCTTGACTTTATTAGTGGCCTGTATGCCGATGGCTACTAGAAATGTCAAGGCTTGACCTTAGTAGTGGCCTGTATGCCTATGGCTACTAGAAATGTCAAGGCTTGACCTTAGTAGTGGCCTGTATGCCTATGGCTACTAGAAATGTCAAGGCTTGACCTTAGTAGTGGCCTGTACGATGATGGCTACTAGAAATGTCAAGGCTTGACCATACATGTAGTAGTGGCCTGTATGCCTATGGCTACTAGAAATGTCAAGGCTTGACCATAGTAGTGGCCTGTATGCCTATGGCTACTAGAAATGTCAAGGCTTGACCTTATTTGTGGCATGTATGCCGATGGCTACTAGAAATGTCAAGGCTTGACCATAGTAGTGGCCTGTATGCCTATGGCTACTAGAAATGTCAAGGCTTGACCATACATGTAGTAGTGGCCTGTATGCCTATGGCTAAAGATGGTGGCCTTCCCAAATAGTCAACTAGTCTTTGCCAGGGTGGGGGTGCAGGTCAGAAGCATTCAACCATTAACTGCCATGTACCGTAACTTGTCATTCTATATTTGAGTAATGTCCTGCTAGGATCAAAACGTCAGGCCCTTGTGATTGATATTCGCTTTTTTGTTATTTTAGTCAGTAAGCAGTTTTCACCATTTTTGCATATTACTGCCGTACATGTACATGTATATACAGTATCTCCAGGGATCACACCCTCGCTTTTATTCTGATGCAAACAACCAATTGTTGTACATGTAAGCCTGGCTACAGCAGATCAGGGATCACCCAAAGTGGATGCAGCTTTTTCAATTCAAGTGAAACATCCTAGTCTTAGCTGGGTTGGAGGTGCTTGTCAGAAGCAGTGCAACCATTAAGTTAAATGCTACGGTAATCTAAATGGGGAGGTCCTTGTGTACAAACTGATTGTCTCATCATCAAGCTCACACAGTGCCAAGACACTGTTGGGTGAATTGCAGGCATCAATAAAGTGTTGCATTGTGTGTGATCTCCTTTGGTTCTGATGCTGTTGAGGTTGGCCCAGGCTTTCCTTGTGACTTTGCAGCCACAAGATTTGTAGAGGGGTCTGTAAGCTCCTTCAAGTTGTTGGTGAAAGACTCCCATTGATCTGACCAGTGATCTGCAATCCATAGGGAGAGGGTGGAGGGGGACAAAATATCTCGCTAGCCTCCATGGCAAATTGCAAGCTTGCCAATCTGCACATCTCTCAGCTGGGATGGTGATATTGCTGCAAATACTGGCAATGTGCTAGTTGGTGTTGCAGTAAGTGTTCCACTGATCGGTTTCACAGCTAGGGTTAAATTGCATCATAGGGTGGTGAAGTGTGCACCCCAGCCAGTAACGATAACCTTCTTCTGGAGAGACACTCTGGCTGGGGTCCGTTGGGCTGTAGCTTGGACACACTTGGATGCTGCACAGTCAATGGTAACACATGTATGTCATGGGTCAAAATTTACCCTGGTGTCAGTAGGGCCATTTCCTCTTCCCCCAAAAAATGTGATTATTTGGATTGTGAATTTAAGCTACATTGTGTGTGTGTGTGTGTGTGTGGACACAATAAATACAATTATTAATGGGATTTGAATTGTGATTTGGACTCAGTAGTAGAACTATTAGAGTTTTTTGCCACATGATGCATGTGGGAATGCTCTGCTGAATCACACCATCTTTTAAATCGCTCAATGCACTGCTCACTCTGACTGACAGGAAGTGCCTTGCTTGTTTATAATCTCCCTGCATGGGCCACCCTCAAGGACACACCCACCATTTGACCAAAATTGCTAACCAGAATCAGCTTGCAAATTTTAGCTTAAGTGGAATGTTGAAGAGACAGTCTTCTTAATGCTCACCTTGAGGTGCCATCTGTTAGAGAACTGATCTTGCATTATAAATCTTTTCCCAGCAATTTTCCATTGGCCTCAAAGGAATGGTTGTCTACCCTAGGATAAGAGTACTGCATGCAGTCCCCTTTAGGCATATTGGAGACATAGATGTTGGAAAGTATTGGAGCTAAGATAGAGCCTTGTGGTACACCATTGCTGAGTCTGCATTCACCATTGGATATTTCAAGGACGAATGTTCTATCTGTGTGTATAGGCAGAGTCTTGGGGTGGCCATGAAGCCATATGGTGTCATTAACGCCGCAAAGAGGTCAGCAAAGATTTGTTCTTATCTGGAAGGCTCTAGTCATTATCAAGTTGGATGACTTGATCATGGTTGTCTTGTACATGTGTGTACCTTCCTGATCTGGCAGTTAACCAAGCACCAGAGGACTTTGGCCTTGGTGCTTCTATCCTGTCACTTCCCATTGTTAACTAGGACTGAGACAATGGAATTTGCCGTAACAGGATATTGTTTTGTGTTACTTCAGCCAGTGAGTTTTTTTGATGGTGTCAAGGCATGATACATTGGGTTAGGTGTACCGTACATTGTCCAGGCAGTTTTCATAATCCATCTTGAATCATGTGTTAGTTGATTCATTTGTGCCCAGACATGTTCAGTTACAGGAATGTGTCCATTCTTTATTTTGTTGCAGATTACACAAGGGCAATACTTACATGTTGTAAATGCTTTTCATCGTATTACAGTTGAGAAAGCAGAGAGAGACAAAGAACCAGAGCTGAGAAGTGGTACGGACCGCTACAGTGATCCTCTGACTGTCATTGATCTAATGGTAGACGTCATGTTCATCATTGACATCCTCATCAATTTCCGTACCACCTATGTCAATAAGAATGATGAAGTGGTATCCAACCCAGGCAAGATAGCTGTACATTACTTCAAAGGCTGGTTTCTGATTGATGTGGTGGCTGCCATACCTTTTGATCTGCTTCTCTTTGGTGGCAATGATCAGGTGAGTTCACGTTGGATTTGTTTGTGTCTGTTCCTGTGTTGGTAAAAGGGATTATGTGAGCAACGGTGTTGAATTTCATCACATCCCATATCAGCCTGTCACTATGGACCTGTTAGCATATTACCATAGTCCAAGGCTTAGTGGATGCATCCATGACTTAGTCCTCAGGCACAAGTGTCTCAATGTAAATACTTGTTGTTGAAGACGTGCAGAGTAATATGTCCAAGTATGCATGCACAATATGCATTAATGCTTTTCATTGCCATGTCCTTTACAAAGTGAAATGTAAGCCTTCAACAGTGCACATCAGGCTTGTTCTCTTTGTTTCCTCGCAAATGACGCCCCCCCCCCCCCCCCCCGACTTTTCAGAACCGGTTGAGGCCCTTGGCTTTTTGATTTGCCATGTTATAAAACCTCACAATAGATACAAAATTGCTGTTATCTGAAATAGAATACCTTGTAATTCAAATTTCGAATGTATTTCAGATATTTAATCACAAAGTCAGTAGAACTCTAATTAGCTCATTCTTGACATTATAATGATTGTTATAATATATGTAAATTATTGAGGATGTTGAGGGATTCAGGTTTGTCAGAGTTGCAACCAAATACCACAGTACTGTAATACCCTGATGCCTTGTGGAAGGACACACCTTAACTCCTGATCAAACTTGCATGCAGGTGTTTGTGCTCAGCTGCCTTTACCCACATATACAGCAGCCATGGCACACTTAACTTTCCCTTGCTATTTATACTGTGAGAGTGCTACAAATCAATAGTCAAGCACCACTAGCAGTCATAGCTTGTGTGTGCACTCCTGCATACATGAATACACTTATTTGTATATAGCTTGCACATACATGTATGTCACACTACTCTACATACATGTACAGTGTATGTGTAGCTTGTGATACTGTACCTTACATTCCTGGTCATCTCAAATCACCCAGTCTTGTTCTTAGATTTTCAGTTTTTTTTAGGCTGGTGAAATATTAAGTAAACACATTTGTATGTTGTTAATTAATGTTAAGGTCATAAAATCTATCCAGAATGGAATCATTTTAATGTGTTCAGAAATGAACATGTGAATATTAGTATGACATTTTTAGTTGGCTGTGTCAGTAAAAAACAACCATCAGTATTGGGATTTGTTAAAGACTGTCACATTGACATGTGATTTATGAATCCTTAATTTATTAAATCATTCACTACATATTTGTCAAGTATTTGACTTATTTTTTATTTTTCTCCACAGCAATCCACTACTCTCATTGGTCTTCTAAAAACAGCTCGACTGCTGCGATTGGTCAGAGTGGCCCGTAAATTGGACCGATATTCTGAATATGGAGCTGCTGTACTTTTGCTGCTTATGTGTACCTTTGCACTGATAGCCCACTGGCTAGCTTGCATCTGGTTTGCCATTGGACAAGCTGAAAAGGCATTGGATACAAACCACAATAACATTGGATGGCTTGATGATCTAGCCAAGAAAACTAACATGCCTTATAATGAAACAACGATAGAATCCAAGTACATTACAGCCTTGTATTTTACATTCAGCAGTCTTACCAGTGTGGGCTTTGGAAATGTTTCTCCAAACACAAACTCTGAGAAAATATTCTCCATTTGCGTCATGTTGATTGGATGTAAGTGTTTATAGTTACACTTTTGTAATATTTCGCTGTCCTTAAAGTACAGTTAAACGTCACTATAACGAACACCGATATATCATTCAGCTATAACAAACATGCCCTTTCGCTCTCAATTTTTGTGTACGAAGTATGTGGCTGCAACTGCTATAACAAACGACTGCTATACTGAACAATTTTCATGGATCCCGGGATGTTCATTATAGCGACGTTCCACTGTATACCATATTCTTTATTGAAAAATGGCAAAAAGAAAAACTGAGGAAAAAAGGGAACTTTTGAACAAATTGAAACAAAATGGCAAAGAAAACTTTGAGTGGACTGGGACTTGAACCCAAGACCTGGTTTTGTGCACTAGAAGTCTTACCATCTGAGCTATCTAGCCTTTAGACGGTGGCCTCCCAAATAGTCAACTAGTCTTTGCTGGGTGTGGGGGCACCTGTCAGAAGCATTCAACCATTAATTGCATATAGTTCTCACTAGGGCCATTGCATTCATTCTGGCAACTTACAATATCAAAATTGTGATATGAATAGATTGCATACCAACAATCTCAACTATACAATCATGTGTGATAATCTGAGAGTATGTTAGCCATTTGAAGCAAACTCTTTCTAAACTTTTTACTAAAAGTTGTAAGACAATCAATCTTTCAAAATTCCAGTCGCTGGGGGTTTGTTTTTCTAAGATGAAATTTTTACCAAGTTGATCCATTTTTTCAAGTCATACCTTCATTCAAGAAGCACATTCTAGATCCACAATTAGGGGAGCTACTTTCTAGATTAAAAAGCCAGGATTTAGCACAGGGAGAGAGCTCATATTGAACTAAAAGCATCCTATTTGAAAATTAGCAACTTCTGTTTTGGCTTAGTCTTTGCTCACCTTGGGTTGATTCTAAGTCACATGCCTGATGTTGACCATTGATGTGTGTGCCAGGATTAATGAGATCTGTTTTGTCTTTGTTCCCAGCTCTCATGTATGCCAGTATCTTTGGTAATGTCTCGGCCATCATTCAGAGGTTATATTCAGGCACAGCTCGCTACCATACACAAATGCTTCGTGTCAAGGAATTCATCCGCTTCCACCAGATCCCAAACCCACTCAGGCAACGCTTGGAGGAATACTTTCAACATGCATGGTCCTATACCAATGGGATTGACATGAATATGGTAGGCCAATCACGTCTTCTTGGAATGTTTTGCATTGGGTTGGGATAAAGTTCAACAAATGGATAAATTGGGTGTTGCTTCTGTTGCAATGTTTGCTGAGTATGCTTATGTATTAGATTTTTCAGACAAATTATTGACTGTTGCATATAATTCCTTGCCATGGGAACTGCCAAAACTGATCATTTCTACTCGAATCATAAAACTCCAGAATTTATAAACTTTGACATGAAAGGCTGATTTTGTCTAGCTCTAACTTCTCCATCTCCCTTCCTTTCATCCACGAATGCTGAGACTCTTGCTGTTTTACTTGATTTCTTAGATGTTGACTATTTGTGTCCAATGTGACAGGTTTTGAAGAGTTTCCCTGAATGTTTACAAGCTGACATCTGCCTTCATCTAAACCGTAACCTGCTCAATAACTGCGCTGCCTTCAAGGGTGCTAGCCCTGGCTGTCTTCGAGCATTCTCTATGAAGTTTAAGACAACCCATGCACCACCAGGTGACACACTTATCCATCGAGGGGATGTACTGTCAGCACTTTACTTCATCTGCAGGGGATCTATAGAAATACTTAAAGATGATGTCGTCTTGGCTATTCTAGGTAGGTGATTTCTTAATTCATCTAACATTGCATATTTTGTGTGGTTTTATGGATGTTTTATTTTAGGATTCAAGTGTGACTATTTATCAGTGGCAAAGATATAGCACTTCATGTGGATGCCATTGTCTTGCCTTTGATCACTTGGTGCCGGGCCACTGTCTAGAGCCCATGGCCGCCATATGGGAGCTTTTGAACAATGCGTCATTTTCAAAATTTGATATACAAAAATTTTGCAAACTGCTAGGATCGAAACATCAGGTCCACAAAATGTTGAGATTTTCAAAATTTGCTGAACAATCGGGACAAGGAATTATCCACCCGTAAAAGGGTAAATTGTGCGTTGTGCAATGAAATGTATAGTGTGTGCGGGTAGCGTGTGCACTGACGCCCTTTCACCACAGACTAGCCTCTACTCCAGGATAGCAAATCCTGAAAATAGTCAACCCCAACCAAGCATACAGTGATGAAGGCAGTGGGTGGATTTCCATTCTCTGTCAGTGTCTGTCTGACGACCATTCTATAGGCTGTGGGACATGCCAACACGCTGTCTCCCATGGCAACGCGCTATCCCTCGATCATCAATTTTATCCACAGTCCCACAAATGCGCAATTCTTGTAATTCATTTGGCAACTTGCATCAAAACAAGTGTTTGTCATGCTACCGTACATATTCATTGCTTTGTGGTAAGCTGAAAAGAGTCTTTGATTAAAATTTGGACAATAGTTGTGTCCGGATTTGGAGGGCCCTGCACATAACAATACCAGAAGTGCTCCAAATTTTGAGGACCAGCACAAAGTGGTGAAGAAAGAGAAGGGCATGCTTGCCCAACGCACTAAGTTCACTGTTCTTCTACGTACAGGTACATGTACATGTAGTAATTAGTGCTTGCCCAATGCACTGATTTCACTCTTCATCTACGTAGCAGTTAATGCACTAAGTTCGCTGTTCTTCTACGTTGCAGTTAGTGCTTGCCCAATGCACTAAGTTCGCTGTTCTTCTATGTAGCAGTTAGTGCTTGCCCAATTCTCTAAGTTCGCTGTTCGTCTACGTAGCAGTTAGTACTTGCCCAATGCCCTAAGTTTGCTGTTTGTCTACATGGCAGTTAGTACTTGCCCAATGCCCTAAATTTGCTGTTCGTCTACGTAGCAGTTAGTGCTTGCCCAATGCCCTAAGTTTAGATATGAATGCAAAGTTTTACACTGATATCTATGTTTACAAACTGAATGTGAGAGGCATTTGCAAACAGCTTGCAGTAGCAACAGGATCTAAAACATCTCTGCTGGGAATCATCCTGACCATGAGCAATTAGCAATGCACATTAATTAGATGAGAAACCTTCTCATACGTCATGTGGAATGGACAACAGGCGCTCCTTCTGTTTAGGGGCACAGAGTTACCGTAAACTGAAAAGGCCAAATCACGAGGCATTGAGGCCTGCATTGCACATTATTAGATACTTGCTTCAATTTGTGCAGAGACATACAACAGCAAGGAAAGCAGAGTGAGGGTAAAGGAACTAGCAAGAGCCAACTGCTTTCGTTGTGAACCTACATCAACAAAAATTAACTCAACCTAGAAGTATTTGAAAGATAAATTAGGTTTGTCTTGACTTTCTTCCTGTGAAGGTCACATTTCTAGTATTTATTGTACATTAGAGCCTCCACAGGTACTCTTGGCATGCTAAATTCTTTAAAAATTGTTTCTGATCTCAGATTTTTCTTTTATTCCACAGGAAAAGATGATGTATTTGGAGAAAACTTTTGTCAATATGACACTGTTGGGAAGTCCAAGTGCAATGTACGAGCCTTAACATACTGTGACTTACATAAGATTCTGAGGGAAGACTTACTGGAAATACTGGACATGTATCCTGAGTTTTACCATCAGTTTGCCAAGAATCTAGAAGTCACATTTGTACTGCGAGATGTAAGTAACACTTGAACACTTTTACCGTAAAACTGTGAATTTTAAAAACACTCTTCTAAACAAGGACATTCAAATAGATATTATTATTATACTATTTTGAATAATTACTATTATTACTATTAATTAAGTGTATTATTGCGCCAAACTCAAAGCTAGTCGGTTGCTTGACAAATCTAGAACGATATAACTGACAATTGTTTGTTGTTTTTTCGTACCCTCTATCTACTTCTATTGTTAGAGTTAATGTAACATGATACATATCTGCATTCTATTACAATTAATCTTCATAGGGCTGGGTTCAGCAAAGTTAAGATTGACACCAAATATTAAATTGAAACTTTTTACTGCTTGGTGGTTTGGTGTGCATTTGTACAATTTATGTTGTGAAGTCAATAGTGCAAGCAATTAGCTGACATTGGAGCCATTTGTCAATGTAAAATATTGAAAGATACATGTATCTTGAAGATTTAGAGGGCCTTATGTTCCAACCAGGCCCTGCTTAGAGGCCTTTAAGAAAGACCATGCTAGGACCTTTCTGGTGAATATTCCTTTAATAACAAAATGATAAATAAGTTAAGAAATGTATTGTTTAGTCTCTCCCCCAATATTTTCTAACCTTTTCTGAATTAACACGTATATAGATTTCAGTCACGTGTGGCAATGCTTAGATTGTGTCATGTTTGAAGAATGTTTGCTTGTTCAC
Organism: Luidia sarsii; assembly: GCA_949987565.1. Classification (NCBI taxonomy): domain Eukaryota; kingdom Metazoa; phylum Echinodermata; class Asteroidea; order Paxillosida; family Luidiidae; genus Luidia; species Luidia sarsii. Next base: position 15,064,694 of record OX465109.1, on the reverse strand, counting down.
CATGCACAGGATGATATTGCGATCAAAGGTATAGGCAATGAGAATGACAATTCCTCAGATGTGGATGTCAAGAAGGCAATAACAAGTAAGCAAACACAAGACAAAAGTAGACAGAGAAAAGGCCGCTACCAGAAGAAGGGTAAGTATGTATTGAGGGCATGGATTAAGCACAACTCAGACAACACTGTTTTAGTTATAGTGAACTAGTGAACAATGACAGCCTTGATATACAATGACAGTCCTGATATACAATGCCAACACTGATATATACAATGCCAACACTGATATACAATGGCAGCACTGATATACAATGCCAACACTGATATACAATGGCAGCACTGATATACAATGGCAGCACTGATATACAATGCCAACACTGATATATACAATGCCAACACTGATATTGATTAAAATAAACACACATGACACAGGTTTGACATTTTATGTGAAATTCAGAAAGTTTTTCTCTCAGACTTTTGCACGGCAGTGTACAATAACAGCACTAATGTACAATGGCAGCACTGATATACAATGCCAGCACTGATATACAATGGCAGCACTGATATACAATGCCAACACTGATATACAATGGCAGCACTGATATACAATGCCAACACTGATATACAATGGCAGCACTGATATACAATGCCAACACTGATATACAATGACAGCACTGATATACAATGCCAACACTGATATACAATGGCAGCACTGATATACAATGGCAGCACTGATATACAATGCCGACACTGATATACAATGCCAACACTGATATACAATGCCAACACTGATACACAATGCCAACACTGATATACAATGACAGCACTGATATACAATGCCAACACTGATATACAATGGCAGCACTGATATACAATGCCAACACTGATATACAATGGCAGCACTGATATACAATGCCAACACTGATATACAATGGCAGCACTGATATACAATGCCAACACTGATATACAATGGCAGCACTGATATACAATGCTGACACTGATATACAATGCCGACACTGATATACAATGGCAGCACTGATATACCGTCAATGCCAACACTGATATACAATGCCAACACTGAGATACAATGGCAGCACTGATATACAATGCCAACACTGATATACAATGCCGACACTGATATACAATGCCGACACTGATATACAATGCCGACACTGATATACAATGGCAGCACTGATATACAATGCCAACACTGATATACAATGCCAACACTGAGATACAATGGCAGCACTGATATACAATGCCAACACTGATATACAATGCCGACACTGATATACAATGCCGACACTGATATACAATGGCAGCACTGATATACAATGCCGACACTGATATACAATGCCGACACTGATATACAATGCCAACACTGATATACAATGGCAGCACTGATATACAATGCCAACACTGATATACATGTACAATGGCAGCACTGATATACAATGGCAGCACTGATATACAATGGCAGCACTGATATACAATGCCAACACTGAGATACAATGGCAACACTGAGATACAATGGCAGCACTGATATACAATGGCAGCATTGATGTACAATAGCAGCCCCAATGCATGATGTTGGCACTGACATACAATGACGGCACTATAATGTACAATGTCAACACTGATATGCAATGGCAGCCCTGATATACAATGACGGCACGATAATGTACAGTGACGTACAGCACTGCTGTACAATGACGGCACTAATGTACAATGGCATCACTAATGTACAATGGCAGCACAGATGTACAATGGCAGCACTGATGTACAATGACAGCACTGATGTACAATGACAGCACAGATGTACAATGACAGAACTAATGTACAATGGCTGCACAGATATACAATGACAGCACTAATATACAATGGAAGCACTGATGTACAATGGCAGCACTAATGTACAATGACAGCACTAATGTACAATGACAGCACTAATGTACAATGACAGCACTAATGTACAGTGGCAGCACTAATGTACAATGGCAGCACAGATGTACAATGGCAGCACTAATGTACAATGGCTGCACTAATGTACAATGGCTGCACTAATGTACAATGACAGCACTAATGTACAATGGCAGTACTAATGTACAATGGCAGTACTAATGTACAATGGCAGTACTAATGTACAATGACAGCACTAATGTACAATGGCAGCACTAATGTACAATGGCTGCACTAATGTACAATGACAGCACTAATGTACAATGGCAGTACTAATGTACAATGACAGCACTAATGTACAATGGCAGTACTAATGTACAATGGCAGCACAGATGTACAATGACAGTACTAATGTACAATGGCTGCACTAATGTACAATGACAGCACTAATGTACAATGGCAGTACTAATGTACAATGGCAGTACTAATGTACAATGACAGCACTAATGTACAATGGCAGTACTAATGTACAATGGCAGCACTAATGTACAGTGCAGTGACACAGTGATAGTGACAGCATTGACATACATTGATATCGCTGACATACAAAAGTAGCCATTGTATATCATGACAGCACTGATTTACATCCATAGTCAGACCAGTAATATTAGCCAACTGTATTATCAAACTTCAGTTTACTTTCACTTTATGTCAATCACTGATGGCAGTTTTCATTTTATTTCAATTCTGCCAATACCTTCGCTTACTATACAGTATAGTGTTTTGTTTGGATAGATATCATTGATAGTTGTTGGATCATATACTGACTGTAGTTTGGACTCTGTGTTTCTATTTCTATGCTGATCAGGGGCAGCTAAGGAAACCACCACAGTGGCACTGGCTCAAAACCGCCGCAAGAAATTTTCTCAGAATCGTGGTGGCAGCTCAGGTACCTTAGACTCCAGCGATGATGAGTGTGGAACAGGTATCCTAGAATTCTCCCCAGACATGGCTGGACGTGATGTCACCCCAGCCCCTGAGATTGTCCTGCAAGTTGAAGACAACAAGCGGAATAGTGGGCAAGGTGGCAGTGCATTCAGTGCTATAGCAGGTAGTTGCAGCGAGACTGAATTATATAGCAGTCATGGTAAGATATCTCTGGCTTGGTTAAGTCTTCATGCAGCAAGGGCTTCTTAAAGTGGCATTTGAGAGACGGGAAACACTGCTGACCATTTTGTACTTTGATGATTTATTCATCTACATGCTGTCTTTCAACCTCCATTCAAAGAGATGAAGAAATTAAGATTCTCAAATCAAAGGTTGGTTTTTATATTTTGGGACTGATTTTGAGTTGGCTTGATGGTAGAACCTTAGACTTAATTTTCCCCCTCCACAAGAACAACTTAATATCCTTGTGGTGAGTGAAGTGATTCACAAAGTAAAAGATAAATTTGGTCAGCAGAAATCTTTCTTTTGGATGCCCTTTATTCAAATTGTGTGATTAAATCCATCCATATTGGCAAACTGAAGAATAGACAGCACTGTTACTGAAGTGTGATGAGGTCATCTATTGATGGCAAAGCAAACATGTATGCATGACATGGCTATTTTGAAGATACATTTGGACATTAAGCTCAATATTATTTTGGAATTGGATGATTATTTTGGTATCATTCTCCATCCAATCCTAATTCATAATGTAAATGTTCATGTCATTATTACATAGTCAGTTGTATTGCCATCAGATAGGTGGTTTCTATGTCCTAGCTGGCTCACTGCTGCATCTGTGCACCCCCATCCCCATCACTCCACCATGAATGCTTATCTAGGGTCATCATCTGTTGCTATAGGTTGGGTATATACAATGATATTACCGGTATTCTATGTTCTCCAAAAGGTAACTTTGGTTACTTTGTACAATGTTGGAAGCATTGACATCCTTCTTACTTGTGTTGGATTGATAGCCAATTTATAGTAACAGATCATCAACATTCACCTCATCCTCCCCATTGTCATGCTATAGAAAGAACATAGACATGGTTTATTTTGTGTATCATTTCTTCAAAGTACCCTAATAGTCCTGATGAAAGGACAAACTCATTGATGGCAAAGGGCTGAATGCTGAACATTTGGCTCTTGCTGCGATATGTTTTTGTCCAGTGACTAATTACAATATCAGATATGAAACCATCACTGCCATGCATATTGCTACATTTTGAAGTCGGACATTTCAATAGATGCTATTGGAGCATACTATGGTACGTCCTATACAAGGACTCTATGCCAGCTTTTGCCATAACTGAGTAATAACAGAGAGCCATATTTTCATAGGAAATGATTCCATGATTCAAAATGTTATTTCAACTCTTATCGAGTCATTCTGGAAATTTCAGATAAGATTTGAAGGTTTGCATGGTGGATGTCCGATGTACCAAGTGGAAGGTTGAGGTGACACTGTGAAACACAATCTCTGAAAAGAGCCAGTAACTCAACATTTCGGACACTCTGGACTCTGCCAGTTATCAGGAGACTCTGTCAACAGAGATGTGTTACATGGTGTCACCTAACTCGCCTCAAACCTCCCATCTGGAAAAAAAAGATGATATGATACACAAAGTATGCTTTGATCTGTAGACTGATCTGTAAAACTCATGGTGAATGTCTATTTTCCATTGTCATCCTGCTAATAGTAATACACACTTTAAGTTAAGGTGCCTCTGTCACTATCCTAACAGTTTGCAGGTACATGTAGGTCACCAAGAGTATGCTTTATAGCTTCATAATGTACATGTATGAGATCCATAGAAGTAATGTAACCGTTACAAATTGCATTGGGTAAGTATATGTAATGTTGGGATATGAGTGAAATAATCTGAAAAACCAAACGGGACACATACATAAGGGTTGGACCACAATCCTTGTTGAGGTAATGCCGTGGTTCAATTTACTCAACTCAGATAAAATGCTTCTCTACGTCTACATGTACAACATTCCTTTTCAGTATCAAAATTCTCTGCATGGTTTTTCTTGAAAGGAATGGAATCATTAATGCATGTTAAAAATCCTGAAGGGCCATTTGTATTATGCACTGAAGAATCTGCACTCATGTTGGACATACATCAAACTCACAATCAGAAGTGTAAAGAAATCCCCACTCCAATACTTAACTATTGCAGAGTTCTTGGATGTATGTACTGAACAAGCACTGTGCAGAATTAATTCATAAGTCAGTCCTTCAGATCTGATTGCAAACCGAGGGACATTAGTAAACTCTTACCGATTGAGCTTTTACACGTTTGATCAATTATTACCCTGCCATATGCCATAAGAGAATGATTCAAGTCCTTTTGGGGTTGGTATGATGAATGCAGTACTCTTGCATGTCCTTTGCCTGTATTCTTGCATGCATGCATTTCACCCTTGTGTAGCTGTATTATGTGCCATCAATGTTTGTTCTCAGTGTACCCAACAGATTGCTAAATTGGACATCATATATCTGTGGTTGTCTTACAACAGACATTTCAAATTTTCTACCAAGTGAAGAACTGATATTTTTATTTTCTTGCCAAACCTCATAAATGTTGACCCAGCTCTTTTGCCAAATCACAAAGCTAGCTGCTGCAGTTGTTCTTGTGTTATCTAGCATGATAGACAAACACTAGTCTGCATCATTTAGGTACATGTATATCAAAGCATCCACCTAGGTTGGTAATGAGAAGAAATATCACCTGCCTGCATGACCAATGCAAGGCTACACCTGCCTATGAAAATCAGATGTAGTCATTCTGCTTCTATGGTCAGGCCTGAATTAAGTTAGTTTTTAAAGATACTGTTTGAGTCAATTCCACAGTGGTTTATTCCATGGTAATTTTTTCAGGTTTTTTTTTTTTTTTGCTCCAAAATTGTTGGATACTCTGTACCCTTTGTGGAATAAGACAAACTAGAGCTTCTATGTCTATTTGCAATAGCACAGGGATGTTCCACATAGATAAACAAACTAACAATAGCACTGTGGACCTGTAGCATGTCCTAAGATATTACATGTTTTCCCACTAAGGAAAATAAACCAAATGTGGAACACAATTGAAAACCTTTTTTTGTTTCCCCCCACATTTACACATCGCAATTCAAAAATATATATATTGTTGTGCTGAACTGCAAATGCCTGCAATGTGGCCTAACTGGAGACACTTTAGATTGCATTCACTTGGTTTGCACGTACAATGTACGGTTTGCACACAGCCATGTGGAGATAAACAGCTGGTTGTGGTGATGCTGAATGTTTATCTGCACGCACTGAATTGTAGGATGTAACTTATTAATTTTCTATTTTCACACGCGATTTTGATCCCAATTATTAGTGAGATTTTAGTGTTCACACCAAAAAAGAATTGATTTTTGAATTGGAATTCAAAAAACAACAAGTGAATTGCACTTTTTGTGCTAGTGGTAACGCAGCTACTCTAGTACATACTGTGCACGGATGTGATTCACCAATTTGCAATGGCTGAGTAAATTAAACAAAACCGGCTTTCAAATATTTGATAGCACAATAAAACATGCGTTAGTAAGAGTGCAAGACCATTATACCGCTGTGAACATGGCCATCTCAGTGGGCATGTTGCAAGTACATATTGAGCGATAAATTTTGTACGAGGTTAGTGTTTGTTTTCTTCAGTGATAAGTCCTGTGCAGGCACTGCTGATGCGTTATGAGTGTAAGGCCGTGTCAGAAACGGGCTTCCAGAGCTACGGCTATGGCTATTGTCAACAGATTCGGACACGCCTAACACTGGCACTGTCCAAAGACCTGTGACCTTCACAAGTGGACCACCCTGTGGTCAGTGAAGGTACATGTACTGAACATAAAAATACCATGCATTCTCTGCTTCATACTTCGCATTCTTGCATGAAACCTTCATCTTAGCTTTTTGCATGGTTTGCATTCTGTATGTTGGTTCAAACATTCAGCATTTTGAATGTTAGCAGGCATATTCTTCACTTCTGCCAATTTGGTGTCTGTTTTGATAATGCATCCAAATCTTGTTCTTTCTGATAATTTTGTTTGACTCTTTTGAAATGGAGGATAATGTTGCCCTTTGCTGCATGGAGCAATGTGTACAGGCCAGCAGCTCATCTATCCAGGCTAAGCTTCAAGTCTACATGGAATAAGTGCTTGCCTTTCCAATTACTGTACTTACCTTTTGTCTCTATACAGATATTACTGCAAACATTGTTCAAACTGGGCAAAGTATTTATCATTCTTTAAAATGCAGGGAAACACTCAACATGTATTTGTACATGGGCAGTTATCATCTTGATATCCCTAGTATTAGTACAACAATATAGTATACATTTAGCAACATGGGTAAATCTTCCCAACATGTCTTGTTAATCTCTCTCAGAAAATTAACTACCATGGAAAGAACAATTGGAAATCATTATAAGAAAAATATGTGTTTGAAATATTATAAATTGAATATTTTACTTTTTACCTTTTCCGCCTCAAAGCGGAAAAGCTCTTCTTGTTCTGGTCATAAAAATCCCATAGACAAAGCACAGGATTTTCTCGGAAGGCACTTTTGCCATTGAACAAATTTTGATTTTTGTCAAACTTGGTAAATACATAGAACCCTTGCTGAAATGTTGCGTAGTAGTCTTGAAAATGCCATGATGTCACCACATGTCACGTGACAGCGCTTTAAAGGGGCAAATTTCAAGCTCCAATAAAAGCAAAAGTACAAGTCAGTTTGGTTTCAATTTTGCAGTATATATAAGTTGGGAAGAGGCGTATCCAAAAATTGACCTCATTTGATCGTGATATCATCTCATGAATATGAATGAGGTCATGAACTTTTCAGATTATAACATTCAATTGAGCATATTTGGCCAACGGAGGAAGATTTGTTTCATTTTGTCTTTCATATCTATTGGGGATGTAGTTTAGAAACACCTTTGAAATACCATGAAGCATTTTTGACGTCATCAGAATGCTTGATTTTAAAGCACATATTTGCCAATGGTCAATCTTCTCGAAATTTGGATGGCAGTTAGCTATTGTGCTAGACATTCGAAATCCTGGGTTTGGAACTGATTGACCATTGTTCAGAATTATTATGAATTTTTAAATATTATACTCGAGTCCCATAGACTTTGCGCATAAAAATATGCACGTGCGTTTTGGGGTAGGAATGGAGGGTATGGGTTCGAATCCCGGTTTTTGCCAGTTTTTTTTCCAATTCAGATGTCCAGATGCGGAAAAGCATTATATTCTGTTCGCCAACACATAAATCTCTAGTTTCTATCTGAAATTATACAATATTTATATAATACAATATTTATAGCATATATCTGAAAAGCCTATCATGCAGTCTCACTAATGTTTAATGCTACTTGATTGGCCTCATACTCCCAGTATTGCTATTGTCTCTGTAAATGCCTCTAAAGCTATACTTATAATTATGTGATTTGGGGGCATATTGAATCCAAGTTTGAATATGAAAAATAAAAAATTACTATTTGTTTATATTGATGGTGAGATATAATTGCCATTTTTTTTAACTCAAAAACTAATTGAACAAAATTTGTTCATTCAATTCACCCCTCAAATGTTGGAAATATATTGAGTCAAAGAAAAAACTGACCGGGAGGTTTTGAACAAATTGACTTATTTGAAATGATAATTCATGCTTCCAGGGAACACTGCCCGAATATTTACAGAGAATTTAGATTTTTTCATCATGGGTGTCCCAATGTACATGTACATGTAGTTCTATTTTGTCTCTGAAAGATGACATTAAGTAGAGGAAGGTTTATGTTTTCCCCTTGCAGTTGTTTAATATAATTTGAGTTCTGCCATCGTTTGTATATGGATTTCAAGCCATTCTTCATTGCTATTTATCACATGCCACACCATGTGTATTGGAGGTCCAACTTAACTGACAATAGGAAGCAAATTATTCAATTTAAATAGTTCCTGAAAGATTCCCTGACAGTTGATTGGAAGATTAGCCAGCTCTTAGAAAGAAGTATTTGTATTTGAGTGAATGAACTGTTACTGCCTATTCAATACAGAACCAAGTAGATTGTAAGATTTTATTGTGTTACATAAGTACAGTTAAATTACATTTTATTTCTTTGAACATTAAAAACGTCAGGCCCACTAAATTTTAACATTAGATATCATTGACTAGTAACCACCAGCAAAGCAAGAATACTCTATCAAATAATTAAACATATTGTACTCTTGAAAAGCATACTAAAGTATACGCAAATGTGTATACCAACATATGTTAATTTTTCTCAAAGATTTGTTGATAAGTATTCTTTTGGATGATACCTGCACAGTCCTTACATGTACACGCCTTGATGTATACCCTTATTAATAATGTGCCTGTGTGCTTGTGTTTGCATCCATAGGTGCCTTGTCAGGAGTTAATAGCATTGTCAATGCCGTGACTGGTGCACGACGCAATACGCCATCAGACACCACCACACATATGAAAAGAAAAGCACGACACTACACTGTCAATTCAGGACCTACACTGGCACCCAGCAATCAGGAATCCAATGTCACTCAATCCTCACCAGATATTACAGGGAACCAGCCAGATATCCTTGTGGAAGATGTTGGTAATTTTGTTGTACCAAATACTGACATAGAGCGACGGCTTGATGACTTGCAGCATCAGATGACACGACTTGAGTGTAAAGTCAACTCAGATATGGCCACCATCTTGGAACTCCTGAGGAAAAACTACGCTTCGATCACCTCTGGACCAACTCCACTATTGGCCAATCGACCTCGCCAGGCAAGACCAACTTTACCAAGAATGTGGTCTGGTCCCAGACCCCAAAGTCCAACAGCTACAGAGTCGGGCAATGCTGGTAGAGCAGACTCTGCAGTAGGTACAGGGAGAAGTACTTCAGAGGCAGAGAATATCAATAGCAGTGTGGATAGCTCAAAGCATGGCAGTTACTCAAAGGACTTAGCTGGTGCTACATCATCTGATGCATCCAACACACAACCTGATGGACCAATCCAAAGGAGACACCCAGAAACACTCTTATTGTCATCCATGTCTGACATTTCCATTGACAGCCAGACGAGTTTGCATATAGATGATTTGGAAACTCCACCATTTTTGCATAAAGGCTCTTCCATTTCCAGGACTTCCACTAGTCCCTCACCTCTCTCATCTCCATGGCAGAGTGCTTGCACACAAACGACCGAATTTCCCACAGTCAGAACATCCCCTGTTACAGACGCACCAACATCTGTCCGTAACACAGATGTGTGAGTTTAGGTTGTTCTCTTTTTTTACTCTTTCTGTAAGGCTCATCTTCACAATAATATGAGTATTTTCCATGCACCAAGGTAACTGTTTTAACAAAGATTTATCAGTGCTAACTGTATAAAGAGCACGTTGCTGTAGTTTATCTAGTGCTTGGTGTTGAATTACATTTCAGTGGAGTCTCCGTGGTAATTATGATGATTTCCCAGTGAAGACAGGCCCTAATCATTATTTCAATCCTTACGTTCATGCCAATTAGCTGCAACTGATTAATATATTTGGAGGACCAAAATACTTATTTTATGGCTAATGACGTCACTGCTCAGTTGATGCTGAAACGTGGAAATTTTCACCAAGATGATAAGACATTTTGGTAGAGTCCAGTGATATTCTATTGAGAGGGTCAAAACTCAGCCAATAACTCGGATATCACCCCACTGAATTGATATCCTGTTCCAGGTCAAGGGTCAGAATTGCTGTATCATACATTCTCTCTTGAGAAGTGCTGACAGTTAGCAGTCTCCACATCTCTAGTTAGACCCTATGCCTTTGCTTATGTGCAAAGATGAAGTCTGGTGGATACTTGAGTTTCAGTGGCCAGTGTTCTAATATTCAACACTATTGCATGGCATCTTGTGATAAAACTATATATGTAAATGAGAAGGAAATGACTTGATGACTTGTCCAACAATTTCATATTCAAAAGAATTTATCTCTTGCATAGCAGTGAGTTGGAAATGAGTATCTGGACTTTTCCTGAAGCCACAATATGACAAAGACATATGTTGCTGGATGGTCTGTACTAGTAACATGAACTAATGAGCAATGATCATATTCATACTGATAGACACACATTGGGTGTAATTATTTATTCAGTGAAATATAGACTTTTGACCTCGTGCCAATACTAGTGACTATTTTGTACATAATCAACAGGACAGAAGGCATATTCAGACTTATGTATTCTCATGTGCAAAATGATTTTTGTTTACATGCACTTGATAAGAAACAAACATTTAGATAATTACATGATTGTTAAGTAAATGTGTTTTGTAAGTTAGACTACTATTCCATTTTTTAGTAGTTGATATAGTAGCATTGCTCACCCAATCAAAATGTCATCTGGTTTTAGTTTTAATTTCTTATTGGAGATGTAAATGGCGTTAACTTGTTTCTCCTTTGAAAGTCTCATGTTCATTATAATCACACTGTATGGTAGTTTTTAGCCAATTTTATTTCTTAATTTCCATATGTAATAATTATGCCATACTGCAATATCTTAAATTGTAGAAAAGAATGCCAGTGTTTGCCTGTAATACTAGAATTGTCTCTTGCTTACTTTCATAGAATATTTCTCCATACTCTATTATTCTCAAAATATCAAACTTCAACTTGCCCTTGAGCTTACTTAAGGGAAAACTTGCTATTTGTGAATGTTAGATTGTCATCCGTAGTGTAGGCCTGATTAGCTGGAGAATGCATAGGATGTAAGAATGGCCTCATGCCTTCACCACAAACTCTGGAGATCAAATCATCTCTGACATCATTTGTGTGTTTAGACTACCAGCATTACATCACTTGACATAACACAAAATTTCTTCTTGACATTAGCAATACAAATTGAACTCTATCCAGTATGTACATGTTTTGTCAGTCATACCTTCATACAATGTAAACTGTAATAATTCATCCTAATGTCAAGTAAATGACGCTACATGCTACAATACATTATACTATAGTATTGTTAGAGTCTAATTTCTTCATGTATAGTGTAGACTGGAGAAATATTGAAGCACACTTCCAAATGTAGCTTAATGTATTATAGGCAAAAACTTACAGTCACATTGATAAATAACCCAGTCACTTTAATTGCTTGAATGAAAGTTACTTTACCGAGGCTAAAGGAAAAACCATGACCCTTACAAAACAATTTGGTAAGATAAATCAATCAATATGATCATATTGGCTGTGCTTGTTGGATTATATTCATGTGACATCTTTCTGAGCTGAGTGTTAACTAAATCCAAATTCACAGTCGAGTCTGTGAGATCCTATTGTGATTGGCACATTTCTTAGTAATGAGTGATGTAGTTCATCGTCACATCTTAGGGGTTATTTTGCCACGCTTTATTCAAGTACATGTATTTCTGTCTAAAGTATGTTTTTTCTTATATTCTAAGGGTATTAACAGTAAATATTTGGTGAATTCAGATGTATTCTTAAAAATCCTAAAGATGATAAACATATACTGTAAATTTCCTGTGTGCTTTTGAAAACCGTTGGAAGCATATATTATTGCCATATTGCTACTCAGATGATTTTGTCAAATACAATTGATCATTGAACACTGTATAGGCATCCACACAACTCGGATGAAGGTTTAGATCCATCCTCAGTACAGAGTACAATCACATCAGCATTTCTCCATTGTGTGTACATGAGGTGACTTTCCTGCTGCCTGTACCGATGTTATGTAGAGGCTTAATACCATTTACTCACTTTGTGCTTTGATGTCATCAGTATCTATCATGACTGACTACAAACTGCATCTTACCTAGCCCATGCAGTTCATGTTGGATAATTGAATATCCATATTTTTACATGCAGTAATGCTACTTTTCCCACAAAAAAGAAAGCAATAACTTAAGTAATGTAGCTGATAGTTTAAGTGACTTTTTCGCCACATCGTTACAATTGTGTGTTTGTCAAGATGAGTTAGAATCTCAACCAAAGATTTATTTATATGTATATATGTTGATCTATGAAATTGAGTTTAATTCCAAAAACAAACCAGGCTTTGTTTGGCATACCAGAGGCACAGTGCAGCTGATGGGTTTGGAGGAGGCTTATCAAATCGATGTTCTCAAATCATCTTTTCATTGAAGATCTTTACTAAATGCAGATAATTGAATCATCACAATGGCATTGGCTTGAATGGTTTCAATGCTCTAATTAACTGCAGCCTTGCTGTTCTGTGTTGTCAGTATCCTGAGTGTTCCAGATGACTTGAGGGCTACATTTTATTGGATGAATGATGCTACCCTAGCATTCAGCTGACTGTTGGCATAATGGGGTGTTGCTGATAACACACATGTGTAATCAGAAGTTTAGTATTGGGTGATTTAGAATGTGGTGTGTGCTGGGCCTTGATGCCCAAATAAATGGTTGATCAAAAATGTATGTAACATCATGTAGTGTTGTAGCTATCTGATTTTTATTGTATAGGTACTGGTATGTATAGAAAGATGTATTTTAAGAAATACAGTACTATTCTATATGCTGAGGCATGTGCATTTTATCATGAGGTGTACTTGACATTTGCCAATGGTGGGTGATGCAAAAGAAGTTCTTGCATCTAGTTTGTTGCCAATAGATTTATTTTGGGGCATAACTATTGAAAACTACCTTGTTTATTGTCTAATGAATGAAATTGTGTCAATGGCATTGTAATTGATAAATCATTGCAATTTGAAGCATTAAAATTATGTATATAACAAATTTATCATGATGCAGTTAATTCATTGTTCAATATCTTTTTAAATAGCTTTGTTCAACATATGAATTAGTTTAACATGCTTTGTTCTGACCTAGCCAACTGCAAACATACAGTACTGTTTTGAGGTCCTTTCATGGAGGTAGTGTGTGTTCAATATAGAGTGGCTTGTATCTGCCATGTTGAATGTAGATGTAATGGCCTTATGTCTACCTGTGTGCTTTCACTTCTATTTATCATCACCTCACTCATTTCCATTCATCCTTAAGTATTTGTCTAATAGAAATCCCTCCAACATTTGTATTTATTTATACTTATTCATAACACAGAATCCATGTTGGGAGTTGTATTGATTTTAATGCTAATCTGCATTGTGTGTGTGTTAAGTGCAAATATTCATTCACTTTCTCAATCTGCAAGATAAGATTGATTGGTTTTTTTACATCCTCACCGTATGAGTCATGATGTTGCATAACTGAACAAAGAAAATATCGTTGCAACAAGGTTTAGCCTGTCATTTTGATACATTTTAGATGAATAACTTGTGTTTGGATTTGCATAATAAGTAGAATCCTGTCATGCAGATAGCACACACACCCCTGCCAGCTATGTATGATATGGAGAGTGGTCTGTAGTTGCTCAATTCAGTTTCACATTGTTTTGTTGCACAACAGTACATTCCTTTTTAAAAAAATGTATAGTTTAAGTCCCCCAGGATTTTTATAAAGTCTGATATAAAATTAAATCCTACACCCTAGTTCATGGACATTTATATGATTATTGTAACAGGTTTTTTTTGTGTGTATTGCGAGAATTACGACATTCAGTTCTGAAACAAAAATTGCAATGGCTCATGTACCTTGAAGGCTCCTTTTGACCTCGAATGCCTATTGATTGATTCTTCTGTCCAATTTTCCCAGTATTGAGAATTCCCTTGTTGAGAATTCCTTAAAATTATATACCGCCAAGGTAGTCATCTTAACTCCCATCCAGTTACTCATCAATTAACACTGTAAATGATGTATATACACCGTTGGTTTCTTGCATAGACACGCTCTGATAAAAGGTAGATTTTAAAGCATTTATGATGGACTCTAATAAACTTTTTACACGTATTATACTGCGCCGATCTTGTCATTCATTTTACTCCCTCTCCCTCTCCATCTCTCTCTCCCTCTGCCTCTCTCTCTCTCTCTCTCTTTCCCTCTCCCTGTCTCTCCCCTCCCTCTCTCTCTCTCTCTCTCTCTTTCCCTATCCCTCTCTTCCTCTCACTCTTCCATCACTCCCTCTCCCTCCCCCCTATCCCTCTCCCTTTCCCTCTCCCTCTCCCTATCCTGGTATTTGCACGTTTTCAGTTTTAATGCTAATAAGATATGAATATTAAATATTCATGAGAAATTTAAATTTATTTTGTGATATCGCAGGATCATGCAACATAAACCCAATTGGTTGTGTACAAACTTTCAGAAAATTTCTGTTTTTTCCTGCAGACCTATATCCCTAAACCTGTTTTATTGCTTGCTAATCATGAAGCAATAATGAAGGAGTTTTTCATAAAACCAATCCAGATGGTTTAAGTTTTTCTTATTTTTTTTTTAAACAATTTATAATGGCACATTCATGTTGATGGTTTCACCAAAGGCACATTTATTTGATGTTTATCTTACGTCTCAGGTTCCTCACATTGGTGGTGTAGGACATGGCCTTACAATACCGCCCTCATTTTTATAAGGATATTTTTAAAGATAAAAAAATGACCAATTTCTGACTCCACTGAGAAATATTTGCTTGCCAATAGTTTTTTACACTTCGATCAGATCCCTAGATGCTAGCAGAAAATGAGCTTCACTATGATCGATATTTATTGCAGATACCCTTTAAAAAAGACGTCACGAAAGCAACGGGCCCATCTTTGATGACGCTGTGAGCAAGTTTGTCTTGCAGCATTTCATGTAAATTGGTCTTGGGTCCGTGTGATTTTTCTGCACTTCCAATTATATGGTAGGCCTATAGTCGGATATACGGAGAGCGATTTTCGGTTTGCTTGAATACTGTCAGTAGTAACACAATAGCGGTTCTGGGATAGTTTTTCTTTATGCTCTCTCTTCGGTTTCTCGGCTCCCAGAGGGATCGCAAAAACCAAGCCCCTACATACAACGTACGTATTTCGTGCTCGCTTTGTAGAATTGGGGTAAAATTGGATCGGCTCAGTGTCCACACCAACTGCACAATCTCACGTACACAAATAATTGGAGTAAAATTGAATGTCGCTCTCTGGGGAAAAAATAATAAAATGGGAGCAGGGTTACCTTTCCGCAGGCCCGCCCCACCCCCTGGCGGGCCCAGACCATATGGAGCCCAGCGCAGGCTCGTTATAGGAGCACAGGCTCATCAACCAGGTCAAACAAATATACCTCTAGAAGGTCAATGATTCGTTCCACGAGCAGCTCGACCTGCTCAAGGACGATGTAGAGGTCTCGAGGAACGGGACTCTCGATGGTGTGGGGTCCCGGGCAGCCGCTTCCGGCAGACATTTGGCCGGGACCGGAAGGACAGCTGCTTTAGCCGCGGCCTCCTCTCAAATTCGCTGTAGCCTCGATCGCCGATATTCGGCCCCGCAGGCTGCGAAGCACTTCGAGAAGCTCCTCGGAATCATCTTTTTCGGATATATGACATTGCGGATGGAGCACAACACGTACGGGAAAATTCTCAGATCGATAAAAATTTCCAATTAGAGAAACGTGCATGCTGCTTATACAAGATGAAGGGTTTGCTACAATATTTAGGAAAGGCACCACTGGAACCACCCCCCTGCGACCTGTGCGGACGAGGCATTAGAAACGTCATCGGCCTGTGCGTCCACTGCGGCTATCAAAAAGAGGCCACCAAACAGGCTATGCGTCCAATCAGAGCGGTCCGAGCTGAATTCAAGGGCCTTCGCAAAATAGACATTTCCAATTAGAGAAACGTGCAGCTTAGTAATACAGATCCCAAACCAGCGCAATTAATTTTGCTCGGGATTATTGTGTAGACTATTCATAGAGATCATCAGACATACGCAAGATGACGACGCTCAAGGAACTACGTGTTCTGGCGAGAGACTATGAGCTTCCCAACCGATCGAAGCTCAAGAAATACGACCCCCAGAAGGCAATCGCCGAGGTCTTAGCAATGCTCAGTAACGGTCAGTAACAGTCAGTAACAATCAGTAACAATCAGTAACAGTCAGTAACAATCAGTAACAATCAGTAACAGTCAGTAACAGTCAGTAACAATCAGTAACAATCAGTAACAATCAGTAACAGTCAGTAACAATCAGTAACAATCAGTAACAGTCAGTAACAGTCAGTAACAGTCAGTAATAATCAGTAACAATCAGTAACAGTCAGTTACAGTCAGTAACAGTCAGTAACAGTCAGTAACAGTCAGTAACAATCAGTAACAATCAGTAACAGTCAGTAACAATCAGTAACAGTCAGTAACAGTCAGTAACAATCAGTAACAGTCAGTAACAGTCAGTAACAATCAGTAACAGTCAGTAACAATCAGTAACAGTCAGTAACAATCAGTAACACTCAGTAACAGTCAGTAACAATCAGTAACAATCAGTAACAATCAGTAACAGTCAGTAACAATCAGTAACAGTCAGTAACAGTCAGTAACAATCAGTAACAGTCAGTAACAGTCAGTAACAATCAGTAACAATCAGTAACAGTCAGTTACAGTCAGTAATAATCAGTAACAGTCAGTAACAGTCAGTAACAATCAGTAACAGTCAGTAACAATCAGAAACAATCAGTAACAGTCAGTAACAGTCAGTAACAATCAGTAACAATCAGTAACAGTCAGTAACAGTCAGTAACAGTCAGTAACAATCAGTAACAATCAGAAACAGTCAGTTACAGTCAGTAACAGTCAGTAACAATCAGTAACAATCAGAAACAGTCAGTAACAGTCAGTAACAGTCAGTAACAGTCAGTAACAGTCAGTAACAGTCAGTAACAGTCAGTAACAGTCAGTAACAGTCAGTAACAATCAGTAACAGTCAGTAACAGTCAGTAACAATCAGTAACAATCAGTAACAGTCAGTAACAATCAGTAACAATCAGTAACAATCAGTAACAGTCAGTTACAGTCAGTAACAGTCAGTAACAATCAGTAACAGTCAGTAACAATCAGTAACAGTCAGTTACAGTCAGTAATGCTCCTATAGTAATGCTCAGTAATGCTAGGCAATGACTTTATATGTAGCTGGTTGGTTAGTCTTCAACAGAAGTTTAGCGTGCTTCGTTAGCGAGCTGTTGACGAATTATGGCCCGCTTCTCTGGAGGGACGATGTCATTTTCGCGAAGACATTCGTCGAAGCTGTCACGATCCTTGCAGTGGAAGAGGCCGACGCACTGAGTTTGTTCGCGAAGGTCTCGGAGAACAGAGTTGTATCGCTGCGAGAGGACCCAGACCGACTGCTCGGCGTGGCGGCCGGAGAAAGCCAGTTCGGAGAGCATGTCCCTCTTCTTCGTTAACGCCTTCCTCGCGCTGCAGTCATCGATTATATACAAGGTGGGCGTCCCCTCAAATAACTTGTAAAAAGCGCGCATCCAATCGTGGAGCCGCTCGCCTGGGTCTACGATATAGACCTCCGGGTCGCTCCATATCCAAGGGCGCCGCTGATAGGAGCGATTGTGCTTGATCGTAGGGCACAGGATCACAATGTGTTGAAAGAGAGATTGATAGGGCCCCTTCTCCAGCAGATCGAGAACGAATACGGTTTTTCCGCACCCCGTCTGACCGGCGATGATCGCCGAGTGGGGGATCCGAGGTAGCATGTTAGTAGAGGGCACTGACGATCGGCCATCTTGAATGATGAATGATTGAAGGATGACTCGGTCGTGGGAGTTGAAGGTGAGTTTGTTCTCGAGCTTGTCTCCTAGCCCCGACTGGTAGAACGGCATGTGACTTTCGAGGAGTTCAAAGTCTAGAGGTGTGTAGAAACGATTGCTGTAGGTGGTTGAGATGGCGACGTCCTCATCCACGTCATCATCGCCATTGCCGGCGCCAACGTGCAGCTTCGTTCCGTCCCTTCGTAGCATCAATACCCTGATAGTGGGCATTCCCCCTTTCCAGCTTCGTCTTCCACAGGTCTAGGTAGCAGTGGTACACATCGCTGTCGTCGATGGACATCACCTCGTTGCCCGAGATCTTGATGGTGTTTTTTTCTTACAATCGCACGGCCGATGTTCTGAACCACGGTTCGGTTGGCGTCGGTGGACGTCAGGCTGATCGTATTAATGCGAGCCGCGTCGTCCCTGGGATGATAACATCGTTGGCGCCGAGATTTGGGAACCGTACGAGGAGCTGTTGGTTTTGATCGATGGTCGAGGGGTTGTTGATGACTACCACGCTCTGGCGCACCGCCTTGACCCCTAGGGGGTCTCTCAGTCTGCGGTAAGGGTTGAGCTTACGTCCGTAGTTAGAGGAGGCCATGGCTATATTAGACGGGTACGTCGAATGTTTAATATAACTCAACATGGAGGGTGATATGGAAATGGATGACTTTGGTGGTTGCACCAAGGAGGGTGGCGCCGAGGAGGGTGGTGAGTGGGACGATTGTGGTACTGAGCTTATGAACGACGATCCCACGTCAGGAGCCATCGACGAGTTCCTTGGGCCAACACGCCCTCATGGGCGGGCGGTCTAGAGGTGCCGATTGATGAAGGGGAGCTGGAATCCGACGAATACCGCGACCAGGTCGTGGTGCGATTCGCGGGGAGCGGTCAATATACGGACAGCCGGCTGATCTCAAATTTGAAGCATCTAAGGAAGGAGCCCTGTGGGTCCAATGGGGGAGAAGGTGGAACCTCTTGACATGGGAGAACGACCCAAGAAAGTTTCTTACCGCTGAGTCAATCCGAAGAAAAAATTGGACGGACGTGGCCCAAGCCCTGGGGTGATGACCGAATTACTACCCACGGACATTAAACAGTTCAAAGAGGTCGCTGTGCAGGCTGATGCGGCTATCGACGCGAGCCCCGACGCCATCGACAATCTGTGTCTGTGTCTCGATCGCGACGATCGAGACACAGACCGATCAGTCGACCCTGCCGTGGAGGGAGATTCTGGGACGAAGCCCTGAAAACACTGCGCACCGCAAGGCCGGTGCAGGAGAGCAAAAAAAATGCTCTCCAGGAGGCGATTGAGGGATTCCGCGAAGATCTTGAGAGCCCTTCAACGTCTGAACAAAGGGACCAAATTGAGCGTGAACTTCAAAAAGCCGAAGACCAGCTCGCAGCGGTCCAAGACAGCATCGATATGCTCAAAGGACAACTCCGGTCACAGGTCCAACAAATCCGCGATACGATCAATCGGGTTCTCCATGAGGACGCCACGCTCGCTGAGCGCGTACGGACCTTGTTTCGCGAGCAGGGGGTCACCATCGCGTCCATCTTAACCGCTATTGGGATGGCAATATCCACCCTCGTTCTGGCTCTGAGGGTTGGTAGCGCACCAAAACCCCCACCAACACCACCACCACCACCCTCCGACAAAGGAGGGTTGTAGGAATGGGTAAAAAACACCTGCAGTCTCTTGGGCGCGCCCTGGCTAATCTAGCGGGTAAAGCGGCCGCGGCCCTTCCGGGCATCATCGGGTCTATCGTTTCCTGGCTCCTCTCGCTTCTCGCGCGGACAGCCAACTGGCTAGGAGAAAATCTTTGGGCGATGGCTCTGGCGGTAAGAGGCCTCCTCTTGGTGGTTGCCCGGGACTGCCTATCGTAGAAGCCAAATCGCTGCTAATATTATCGCGACTCCGCCCACGACCAGGGCTGTTTTTTCATCCTCATGCTCCGAGGCTGCCTTGTTTGTGAGTTGTACAAGCTCGCTGATGTCGGACTTGGTTGTGGGTTGTACGGGCCCGTCGGTGTCGGGCGCTGCCCCCGTCGGGAGACTGACCATCGGTTGTACGAGTCCTTTCTCACCGGTGTCGTTCGCATATCCGGAGGGGGCATCGCTCCCATTGATATTCCTATTCACACCCAGAACCAGATGATGCTCGGGCTCAGCGATTTTAATCTCGTTGTTGTAGCCCTACACGATGCCGATGGGGAGAAGCATATCGCTCGGTGCCATGTCAAGTCTAGTTCCGAAGACAAAGTTTAGCTGGAACTAGCATCTATCAGGACACTCTGGTAACGGTCTATCGACTCAGCGATGTTTAGAGGGCTATCGATAGCGGCTTTGGCGTTGTGACGGAATAGAGCCTGCGCATCAAATGCGGTGCCGGTACCCAGAATGCCCGACTCCGCACCTCCTTGAGGCCAGATTGCCCACACGTATGCCCTGATGCTGTCGTTCAACTTCTCGACTCCTTTTTTTGGTGAATCCATTCGACTTGTCAAGTATGAACGTCTCCCAGGTCGTGTCCGCATCATCGGCGTCCTGCTTGATGTAGTATATATGTTAATGATTTCGTTTGTTGTCCGCTTTGTGAACGACATGTGTTTCGGATTATACAACGCATCAAAGTATAGTCTAGGGCCATGCAATGTGAGACCAGTCGATGTAGACTCATCCGATCCCTTGGTTTATGGCTCTGACGCGCCACCTCGAATCGGGGTAATGATAGACGCCAAACTCCCGACGGATTTCATCATAACCCTTGGGACAGCTACTGTCCCAGGGCAGCCGGGACCACATCTTCTTAAGTATATGCCGTATATCTGGTAATGCACGTGAAACCGATACAGAGACCGCAGCATGGGGTCAGCGGCGTTCAAGTGATCTTTCAACGAAACACCGCAGCCGGTGGTGGCGCACCAGACGGCGAAATTTAATTGATTTTGCTAGCACTGCATCGGGGTTGAGTTCCAATTATGAATAATGCCGTCCGATTGCACCAAGGGCAGACGATACTTCTTAAACACGTCGAAGTACTGCGTCTCGAAACTCCCCCCATCCGCCTTTACCTGGATGCTGACTTCGGTGAGATGTGGCACGCTTTTTGTGGGAGTGTATTGCCCCCGGGCTCGTACGACGCTAAATCGTTGTATTTGAATGCCGCCGGGATGGGTGGAGGCTGCACTGTTTTTGCTGGAGGTGTCCACCGGGGGTGGCGCCTGGGTCGCCCCCAAACCCCCGACATACGGCGGCGGGCCCCCATGGTTCTTCGCCAATTTGCATCGCGCTGAATTGAAGACATGCGCTGAATGATAATAGTAGGCATGTATCAAACACTCTCTAAAGTTCAAAGGGGAGACGCGGTGAGCCTTCAGCAGTACATCGATAACCGCGGTGGAGATCTGCGTGTTGGCCTCCGTTCTATCACCTATACGGTAGGATGGTTTAACGTGCGCGAAGTGGGGAGTATCGAATGGGTCGGTGGTGATTTCAAAGAAATTCCCCCGGGCTGTATGGCTTCACTGATCTACGAGATATCATCGACACCGGCGCATAAACCACGCTGGAGGTGAACGGGGTAATCACGCTGACTGTAGAGGGTGGGTGGATAATCCTTTCGGACGGACTGCTTAGTGTACTCGGATTGGATGATGGGCTGGGAGGTCAGCGGCTTGATATACCGGCACGTATAACGGTGACCGGCTGGTTAATTTCACTAACACGAAAAATCGGTACATCCACTTGGAGAAAATCAACAGCACTTCTAACATCGTGGACGGGGCGCCGTCTAGCCTTTTGACTATGGTCGGGCTCGGCCGTCACCAATTTGGCGATATTGTTACTGATAGAGTTAAGCATTCTGAATTCAAGCGTCTCCGAGATGGAACCGTGCATGGATGAATTAAAGATTACCGTTTTAGATGAATAAGGAAGGCCGATCGACAACCACAACCTCCCAATACACCTACCGGTAACTCTCGAAATAAAATGAGTATCTACGGACACGAGTATGAAAAAGAGTCTGTGACGAATGGGTATGTTGAGCGAGTCACGAAACATAAGCACGCTCAAAATATAAGCGCTCTTGGTAGATATAACGTCTTGTACGATGGCGAAAATAAAAAACAAATCTACTTCTCCGTCAGGTCGAAGAAGAACGTCAACCTCGACCGGGGTAGTTGGGTGAGGATCGTGAACGGGGTCGTCCACATGTCCGAAGGCTTAGCCCATGTGACGAGCAATAGCTTCACGCTCCTACCCGACGAGGGAAAGGACCTACTAATCATGCAACTCGATAGTCCGCTATCATTCGTTTACGACTTTCCCGCCGCCCGATCCTGGATCCTCATCCTATCAACTAGAGGAAGGGGCCATATTATCTTATCATTCAGCGGATCCACTAGAAAAATTCGCATGCTATTCACCGCCAATGATATTCTGTACATAGTGAGCGGGGGCGCCGTGAGTTCTTCGCCACATAGATACAGAACGGTTAAACCACATCTCAATTGAGTTTACGGATTAATGGTGTGGAAAGGTAACCCCGCTCAAGTAACTTACCCATTTTTCCCAGCGTACGGTTCCAGAGTGAGATGCAAAATTCATCCAATTTTACCCCAATCATTTGTGTACATGAGATTGTGTTTGGTGCCGACACTGAGCTAATGTAATTTTACCCCAATTCTACAACGAGCACTAAATACGTACGTTGTATGTAGGGGCTTGGTTTTTGCGAGCCCTCTTGGAGCCGAGAAACCGAATATAGAGCATAAAGAAAAACTGTCCCAGAACCGCTATTGTGTATGCTACTCTGTCTTTAGCGCAGTTCCCGTTACGAAGGTTTTGGGTTGTGGGGAGTCCAAACTTTTTGCTTATGCAGTGTAAGCAGGAAATGGTGTCATAAGCAAAAAGATTAGTGTTAGACTTCACCAGCCTCCTTCAATATTGAAACCCATGAGAATAATGATCAAAATCTTTCACTCAATAATATGCCACGATACTACGGAATATATGTAGTGGATGTTACTCATCAATTTTATTCATCCAACAGTTTTATTTCATCAAATAATTTGTTCGACTTTGTTTTCTTCTAACAGCCAAGGAATCAGCTGATTGACTTAAAAATATCTCTTATTTAACCACAGGCTTTCCCAACTGCATTTCTCTTACTTTACAAATCTCTGTGCTACCACACCCTTTGAAATGTATTTTTTTGTGCACTACTGGACTCAGACAGCTCATTCAATTAGTTCTAATTTTAGTTCGCCTGGAAAGCACACTATTCCAGTGGCAGCACTGTAGTAAAGACAACAATGCTAAGCTCTGCCCTTACTGTTCATTGCTTTATTGTTCACTTAACCACAGACCAGACAGGCAGATTTTCTTTATTATGTGTGTACATCTCTGTGTGGACCTCAGTAAAAAAAAAAGCCCTCTGAGGGGCCACTCTGCTTCCAGCTGGCAACGAAGTAACAGTGTACCGTGCATGTCTCTGCAGTATTTTCTTAGCAATTAGTAGATGCCTTAATATCTACATTGGTGACCCAGACATCGAGCCACAACTACTGTGTTGAACATTTAGGAAGTTTTGCTCTCCTGGTTATCAGACATTATGGACCAGAAATCTACTGATGCATGGGCCTATGTCTACATTTACAGCACATCATGTCGCTGCAGTTGCATTGAAGCTCCCACCATATTGGCCAAACGACCCGGCAGTATGGTCTGCGCAGGTCGAGGCGCAATTCACCACCAGGGGCATCACCTTGGAAGAGACCAAGTTCGCCTACATTGTGTCAGCACTGCAGCCGGAATTTGCACAGGAGGTCAGGGACATATTAATGAACCCTCCCCAGGACACACCGTACACACACCTTAAAGCCGAACTGATTCGCAGAACATCAGCTTCAGAGCAGAAACGACTTCAACAGCTGCTAACCCAAGAAGAACTGGGGTGCCATCCCAACTGCTTCGTAGAATGGAACAACTGCTTGGAAATGACAACCTTGATGAAACCATCTTCAAACAGTTGTTTTTACAGCGACTGCCGCACCATGTGCAAACAATCCTCGCATCAAGCCGTGATAAAATGACAGTGACACAACTGGCAGACCTCGCAGATACGATAATGGAGGTCGGACCAGTGAGCACAGTGTCTTCAGTTCAAGCGGCCTCGCCATCTGCTGCTGCTTCGGACATTTCACATCTCAAGCAACAGCTAGACAAATTAAAGGTGCAGGTGCAATCGTTGACTACTCAACTCCAACGAGAACGCGGACGTTCCCCTAATAGACGGCCATATCATCAGAACAGACAGCGCAGCAGAAGTAGTAGCCAGAAGCATCCTTTCTGCTGGTATCACTGGAAATATGGCACTGGTGCTCGTAAATGTGCATCGTCATGCAGTTTCAACCAATCATCTGCATCTTCTGATGAGGCACGACTGTCGTCTAGTACCCATGGCCAGGGAAACGACAGATCCAGCCGGGACTAAGAGCGACCACCCGAGCTGAGGGAAATTATGGTCGTCTGTTCTACATCCATGACCGCACCAGTGGAACTCGATTCTTAGTGGATACGGGTGCTGAGGTCAGCATTGTCACTCCCTCACCAATGGACAGACGACGGAATGGAAGGTCAGAATTTCGTTTACAAGCAGTAAACAAATCCCCCATTCCCACCTACGGTGAACGCTCACTCACTCTGGATCTTGGCCTCCGGAGGACTTTTCGATGAATTTTCGTGATTGCCAACCTCTACACACCAATTATTGGAGTTGATTTCTTGAATGAGTTTGGTCTAGTCGTGGACGTCAAGAACCGCAGACTCCTCGATTCAACGACGAAGCTCGCAGTCAACGGCATTCACGCTTCACTTCACACGCAATCCATTGGCCCTATGTTTTCACATTCTTCAGCCACTGGTAGTGATAGTTATGCGGCCATTTTGAAGGAGTATCCAGACATCACTCGCCCTGACTACCGCACCAAAGCCATCAAACATTCCGTCACACATCACATTGTGACAACCGGACCACCAGTTTCTTCTCGCCCCCGCCGGTTAGCTTCAGCTCGCCTGATAATTGCTCGTGCGGAGTTTGAGCATATGCAGGAACTGGGCATCATCAGACCATCCAGCAGTAATTGGGCATCTCCTCTACACATGGTCCCTAAATCTACACAGGGGGACTGGCGCCCATGCGGGGATTACCGTTTGCTCAATGCTCAAACCGTCCCAGACCGCTACCCAGTTCCACATATACATGACTTCTCGGCAGCTCTGAATGGCAAGAAGATCTTCTCGAAGATAGATTTGGTCAAGGCATACCACCAGATCCCCGTCGAACCAGCTGACATTCCGAAAACTGCAGTTACAACACCGTTTGGTCTGTACGAGTTCGTAAGAATGCCTTTCGGACTCCGCAACGCAGCTCAATCCTTCCAGCGTTTCATGGACGAAGTAGTTCGAGGTTTGCCGTTTGTCTTCGTGTACATCGACGACATCCTGGTCGCTAGTTCAACTGAGGAAGAACATGAGAAACACCTCCATCTTCTATTCTCTCGCCTACGTGAGTACGGTATCGTTCTTAACCCTGCCAAGTGCGTATTTGGTGTGAGTTCCCTCGTATTCTTGGGGCATCACGTCAACGCAAAATGCATTCAACCCACTGAGAAGCGAGTGAAGGATATCCGGGAATTTGCTCGACCTACATCAATTCGTCAGCTCCGCCGTTTTCTCGGACTTGTCAACTTTTACCGACGGTTTATCCCCAAGGCAGCAACCATCCTCACACCACTCACTGACATGCTCCGCAATCAGCCAAAGCGTTCGAGCAAGACATATAGAGTGGACGGAGGAGCGCAACAATGCATTTGAGGTGGCAAAGGAAGAACTCGCGAAGTCCACCTTGCTTGTCCATCCTTCAGCTGATCTGAAGACAAGCTTGATGGTGGATGCATCGGACGTAGCAGTTGGTGGCGTACTTCAACAGTTCTCTCATGGCATATGGAAACCTATCGCATTCTTTTCACAGCGGCTCAAGGCTGCAGAAATGCGATACAGCACCTTTGGCAGGGAACTGTTAGCTGTGTATCTCGCGATTCGACATTTCCGCTACTTCTTGGAAGGACGGCAGTTCAATGTCTACACTGATCACAAGCCGCTAACATACGCCTTGAGATCGAAACCTGACCGCCATTCTCCGAGAGTAATCCGCCAATTAGACTTCATATCGCAGTATACGTCAGATATTCAGCACGTTCACGGTGTAGACAACACGGTAGCTGATACACTGTCGCGACTGCATGTGAATGCCCTACATAGGCCTACATCATTTACCATCGACTTCGACCAGCTTGCAGCCGATCAGACTGATGATGAGTGGGAAGAGATTCAAAAATCGCCATCTCTGACATTCAAAGCAGTACCACGGCCATCAAGCAATGGACTGATATGGTGTGACGTATCAACAGGCCATGAAAGACCATATGTTCCAAAGAAACATCGCCATATGGTATTTGAAGCTTTGCATAATATGTCACATCCTGGGATTCGTTCTACACAATCTATGATAAAGTCACGCTTCATTTGGTCAACTATCAACAAGGACATTCGCAATTGGGCTCGTTCATGTTTATCTTGTCAACGTTCGAAAGTTCACCGGCACATAAAGACACCACTTGGCACCTACATCGCACCAGATGCAAGATTCAGTCACATCAATGTGGACTTGGTGGGACCGCTCCCTCCATCGAATGGATTTTCCTACCTTCTTACATGTGTCGATCGTTTCACAAGATGGGCCGAAGCTTTCCCGATTTCTGATATTTCTGCAGAAACTGTTGCAAAGACTCTCGTGCACGAATGGATTTCAAGATTCGGCGCACCCTCCATCATTACTACAGACAGGGGGACACAGTTTGAATCCCAGCTCTTTCAAGCGCTAACATCACTTCTTGGGAGTTCTCGCACACGCACTACTGCATACCACCCTGCAGCCAATGGGATCGTGGAACGGTTTCATCGCCAGCTCAAGGCAGCGCTTCGTGCTCAGTCTGATCCCAGCAAATGGCAGGAATTTCTCCCAATTGTACTGTTGGGCATTAGAACAACTGTGAAAGAGGATCTGGGCTGCACACCCGCAGAACTGGTGTATGGAACTACACTGAAAGTTCCAGGTCAATTGGTAGCACCAGCAACTCAAGACTCCTTCTTGGATCCAAGCAACTACATTCATCGCCTGCGTAGCTACATGGCCAACGTCATCCCTGCACACACGCGCTCACAAACTACGACATCACATGTACCACCTGATTTGCAAAATTGCTCGCATGTGTTTATCAGGTGTGATTGCTCCCGACCATCACTTCAACCACAATATGACGGACCTTACAGAATTGTTCGTAGGACTCCAAAGTTCTTTATATTGGATGTAAAGGGGAAGAATAAATCTGTCAGTGTGGATAGGCTCAAAATTGCTTATCTTCCTTCTGATACAGACAAGGACAATTCATCTCTTCGTCATCCAACCCCTCCATTGGACACTTATTCATCACTACCTGTTCCTACTATTGCTACTCAACCTGTACGGATAACTAGATCTGGTCGACATGTCCACTTTCCAGCTCGATTTTCACATTAAATTAAATCTTAAAAAAAAAAATAATAATCGGTATCGATCAATTTAAGTAAATTCCATTGATCTAGGAGGGGAGTAGCTATAGTGGATGTTACTCATCAATTTTATTCATCCAACAGTTTTATTTCATCAAATAATTTGTTCTACTTTGTTTTCTTCTAACAGCCAAGGAATCAGCTGATTGACTTAAAAATATCTCTTATTTAACCACAGGCTTTCCCAACTGCATTTCTCTTACTTTACAAATGTCTGTGCTACCACACCCTTTGAAATGTATTCCTTTGTGCACTACTGGACTCAGACAGCTCATACAATTAGTTCTAATTTTAGTTCGCCTTGAAAGCACACTATTCCAGTGGCAGCACTGTAGTAAAGACAACAATGCTAAGCTCTGCCCTTACTGTTCATTGCTTTATTGTTCACCTAACCACAGACCAGACAGGCAGATTTTCTTTATTATGTGTGTACATCTCTGTGTGGACCTCAGTAAAAAAAAGCCCTCTGAGGGGCCACTCTGCTTCCAGCTTGCAACGAAGTAACAGTGTACCGTGCATGTCTCTGCAGTATTTTCTTAGCAATTAGTAGATGCCTTAAATATCTACATATATCTACAAAGAATCTCGGAAAAGAAACAAACCCTCTATCGTTTAATAATGTTCTAAACAAAAACCAGAATTCGTTTTTCCTTAGGTTTGTCATGGATCAGTGATAGGCTTATGTACATTTCTGAAGATGAAAAGATGAAATAAAAAAGAGAATTCTTAGACTGAGCCGGGATTTAAATCTGCGCCTTTTAAAATTTAGGCAAAATGATGAAAAGGGACAGATAGAAGGGACACAATGTGATGTGTATGACCCCCAAAAAAGACAAAAAAGAAAGCCGGTAGATAGACGGGAGTGGGGATGATCAAAGGGACAAAATCAAAGCAGTAATGGGGAAGTGAATACAAAAGGGTGAATATCAGTCAACATTTAGGCACTGGTGTAAATCATTGCCCATCTGGATGTTAGGAGAGGCCATGTGGAGGAAGATCCTTCGTGCACAGCTTTGCCAGGCTTGCACTGACAGCGTCAGTGTGTGATTCCAGTGATTATTCGGTCAGTAGAGGGCCTACTCAGTAGGCCTACACTCATCCTGAATTCAATGATTGGGGAGATTATTGAAGCGATGTTCAGAAGGGTATCCGATTTCCCCGTTTTAGTATTAAACATATCGCCATAGACACGTTTTGAGCGTCTCAAAACACGTATACAAATCGAGGCCTTTGACGACACTGAATTTCCAGGGAGTCATGTATGATGGAAAGCATGTATGCCTATTATAACGCATAGGCCTATGCCTACACTAGAGCCTGCGTTAGTTCAGCTAGCACAATGCATACGCCTCGGGCCTGTACACAAAATAATAATATACATTTCGCTTTCCATCCTTCCTATTACAATAAATATTGGCAGGCAGCAAAGACCCGCAGGTTACATGTCAGGTTGGGCAAACCCGGATCGCTGCTCCTATTGTGTTGTACACCGCAGTGATAAAGGCACGCACAATGGATCAAGAGTTCCCTAGCAACGACGACGCTGAGGCGTATTGCGCATGCCTAAGTGCGACGAATATCGATGAAGCGTATCTCTTATCAATGAAGCAATCACGCTACAGAAAGGTATGTAATGCATTTTGGTATGATTTTTGGTTTGTTTCTACAGATGAAGATTGTGTTAGATATTGATCTTAAACATGTCAGTCTCTTGTGTTTTCTATGGAGCATTTTCTCGGCTAGAGAAGTTCCTTGCATCTCGATGAAGAGGGCCGAGGACTAGGGTGGAGTCACAGAGGTTGTGAGTACCTGGAAATAACGCCGAAATGGCCGCTGCGTGCTCATTATCATAATGTTGTTCACGCGTTTCAATAAGGGGTTATTTGGGGCTACTAGGCTGATAAATAGACAACCCGAGGCCAACTTTAGGTTTCGTTGAAATAGGAAGATGGCAGTATTTTGGTATTTGGCAACGTGGAGGAATGCGGTCCGAAACCAGGCAGCTCAATTATTGTTGTTGTGTCAAGCTAGACTAATGTTTGCAAAACCGTGACAGAAGCTGAGACGGGCGCCCCACCACAGCGATGACGGCTAGATACTGGCCGGGTTCATGTCGCGGCCCAGTAAATATCTGGGCTTTTTTACAAACTTGTGACCCATACTTTTATAATATCCTAAAATTGATACCTTACATTTTTGAAAGAAAGACCAAAATGTTGCAAACTAAATGACCTAAATGACCAAAAAACATAAC
Organism: Luidia sarsii; assembly: GCA_949987565.1. NCBI lineage: Eukaryota > Metazoa > Echinodermata > Asteroidea > Paxillosida > Luidiidae > Luidia > Luidia sarsii. The sequence continues at coordinate 15,034,192 of OX465109.1, read as the reverse complement.
TTATTTACATTTATTGCCCAGTTTTTCGACCGTGACCTTTCCCCTTTTTCGCTACTCCGAGTCTGTTTTCTTCAGTTTACACCGATGCATCATAGAGTGTTTACCGGATTAAATCAAAGCATTTCTTGCTTATTTTTCCTTTTCCCATTTTTTTTTCTAGGAACGTAACGACCTCTGCTGAAAAAAATATTAAACCCCAGAATAGACAATGCCTGGTCACGTGATGCTATCCTATCAGTGGGACGAGCAGCCTTTGGTGAAGAACGTCTACCAATCGATGCGCGCACAAGGACTTAACGTGTGGATGGACATAGAGGGCGGGGTGCAGGGAAATATTAACGACAGGTTGGTATTCTGTTAGGTGACTTCATAGGCATCCGTCAACCGCAGTAGGCGCTGACGGAATTATGCATAACTTACCCAGCGTGAAGGCAGGGTCTCTTGGGGCATAGAGCAAGCAAGGGGTCTACCTGGCGAAGCTCATCGAACGCTCCCATTGCGTCCTAGGCAGACCGAACCATTCTCGCTGTGCAGATAGCTCCGTCAGTGGTCATCTTGCAAATAGAAACTGCGATTTGCAGTTGATCGGCACTAATTTTCTATACATGGATTTGTTAACACAGCGAAGTGTTTGTATGATGTTTGTTGATCACGATGTTTGGTTGTTTGTTTAATTTCAAAGTGAGCCATGTCGGGTTTTGTTCGTGTTTTGTTGTGTGTAAATTCAAGTTCACACTTATCAAAGTGACACGGGCACACGGTATAACGTCGTGTCGAGAGGGTGACCTGTGATCATTGATAAGGCCAGACGGCTGTACAATATAATGCAATTGCCTTTCAGATGAAAACTGAAGGCTGGATGTGCCGTAATAAAGTGTGTTTGATGAAGAATGTTCGTCCGGAATAAAATTGTAGGCCTACGGGTAACCAGGGTAACCACCGTTTAAAGGTTTACAGAAATAGGATTTGAACAAGAGCTAAAAACTCTTCTTAGGTAATGTTCACAATATAATCCAATACAGGAATGATTTTTAGAATTATTGTTAGCGCCTAATTTCGCCCCAAAACGTTGAAAAAAGTCCATGTTCGATCGCCCCGCCCCCAAACATTTCCCCTGTGAGCATGTGACGTCACAGACAGACAAAAAGCAGCCGAGCAAGGTGATCGAAATGCTGAGATGATACAGTGCGGTATTTACGGCTGATAGACAATAGAGACAATGCAGGGCCAGTGCAAAGCGCACGACCTCAAGGCTGACCACAAAATTATGTATGTGACGTAGTGCGTTCGTCTTCAAAGTGGGGGGCACAATTTTCGGACCAAAATATAGCGTTTATTTTGGCTAAATTAATCATTTTTGTACTCGAGAATGATAGACACGTTGGGTTTTATAACAATACCGATTTATTTAACCCCAAGTTAATTTTGATTTCTGCATACTTTTAAAGCCCCTACACAACATTGGTAAGAACGAAAAACAGAAATGTTCACAGATTTACATGAAACTTATACAGGTTGAAGATGGTTATAATAGAAACCTCGCACTGAAAATAATATTTCTTTCTAAAATGTCGTATTTTTGGAGAAGAGTAAAAGAAATCGTTTACGTCTCACTAAACTATTTTCGGAACAGTACGGCATTGAATGTTGCATTTTCGCTATTTCATGCATATTATGTTGGAACAGACAACGTATGGATGCTACTCTTTGACATCGACCAATTTAAGAAGTTAAGGCAGTCAGATTTTCTGAGTTCATCGAGGAAACCTGGCAACACTATAGAAGATGGTTGGATAGACACATCCAAGTTAAACCTTCGGTACATTTCATGCCCTGCATCACGGTTACACGAGCTGGAGACGTGCCAAATCGGAAGCATTATGCATCGCACCAGTCGTAATGACACAAATGTATCTGATCTCGCGTTATACAAAGGCATTGTCACATGCATTGCCATGGTGACGGACAGTTTATTTTTGACAGACCGCTTCGATTTTGCCCGAAATGACAAGAAACAACCCACATCCTTTAGTAAGCAGACGCTTCAAATAAGTCAAAGCAAAGTACACGCAGTTATACTTGCATAGGCCCTATACCGTAATGACATTTCAAGCAAAGGCCCCTAGGCCTCCACGTACACGGGTGCATTTATCAAAACGAAAAATTTAACCATTTCAATTTCTATTGATTGTTCCCACAGTATGGCCGAAGGTGTCGACAATGCCGCTGTACTTTGTTGTTTCATGACTCCCAAATACATGGTAGGCCTAATATGCTGCCTTCTCTTTAAACATGTAACGACTGCTCCTTCAATACGCAAGGCGTATCCAATGACGTATAGGCGTATCTATTTGACGCTTGGACTCATTTTCGTATGACCTATGGACTTGGCATCTTCGTATATGGCCTATGACTTTGGGCTATGGACTTTGCCCTATGGATTTGGCCGCCGTCCATAGGCCATACGAATATGGCAAGTCCAAGCGTCAAATTGATGTCCGTTTTCACTTTGTTTCCAGTGCAAACATCTTTATAGATATTATCTTTATAGGTATTATTTCTCTTAACAAAGGGAGAAAACTGTGTTAAAAAAGTCTTAATTAGAAAAAGTTATTTCTAACGTTGCACACCCTTGAAAACAAGTTGAAAACGGACATCAATTTGACGCTTGGACTTGACATTGTCTAGAACGGAAAATCTGTTATGCACTGATTGAGTAGTTTATGTTGGAAAATAAATGGCTATTAAAATTTCCCCACAACGCAAAAAGGTGTTTGTTTTCATAAACGGTCGGTGAAATAGTTTCGACGTCCTAAATATCCAACATCATTTTGCTACAATATTAGGCCTGCTTTTATTGATTTTTAAGATTGATTTTGTTGATTCGTTTCATGATTTGTGTACACACAAGAAAGGCACCAATGACATTTTTAATCTCATTTTTAAGGAGGCAAAATGTTAGCATTATGCCACAGCCACACAGATATCCTACTGAAGTCCCGGTCTCGTCCAAATGTCTCAGCTCATAGCTGTCTAGGAAACAATGTTGAATTGTCCAAAGAAATGTACATTTATTGATAATTCCATTGTCTATCCATTGATTTGTCCTTGTGTACGTGTGCTGTCTTTATGTTTGGGCAGCCCGTCCTTTCGTTCTCATTACTTGTACGTCAATCCCGGCTGGAGTTATGATAGGCCTACAATTATGTAGGCCTACCGTCTACTTGGACGGTGTCTCTGAACAGAGCATTGTTTAACTCCATTTCGTAAATTATCACCAGGAATCGAAGAACTGTAAAAAGGAGTTAAATTATGCAGACAGCCGTGACGTGGCGATAGTTCCCGTAATGCGTGAGAAGAACTTCAAAGCGTCAGGCTGGCTAGGCGTCATCACCGCCGGACTCTTGTACATTGACTTCAGGTAACGCTTTACCTCCAGTGAATTCAGTGACTTACGAGCGCGTGGGGTTGTTTGGAAAATTGCACTATACAGTTATTGTTAACCATCTCTAAATTCAATACCCAAGTATATTTCGTATGTCTTTGTCTTTAATATATCTTTTAAAAAAGTGAACACAAATATAATTTTCCTTTTTTATTCAGAGACCCGAGCAAATTCAACGAAAGTATCTCATCTCTCTGCAAGGAAGTGATTTACGCAAGCAGCGTGGATATAACGCTCTCTGCTTCACAACCCAATCCTCAAAGTACCATCGATATTCGAAAGAAACCTGGTCGAGCCTTCCGTCATCAAATTGCTGGCAAATTCTTGGCAGAGTCCGGTAAAAATTGGCTGGCAATATATTGCAAACATAGGAAATATAGTAACGCCATTGCCCTTGTGTGGATATACCGTTTAAACATGTTACCAGCCATGGCCGTTTTCTTTGATGTTTTCCATTACCAATGCCAGTTTGTCATTTTGATTGCTTATAAATTATACAGGAGAGGTAAAGTTCCACCAAGCAAGTGGAAGTCGGAGCTCGTTGGTGTTGAGGGATAAAGCTGAAGATACGAGCTACTGGGTTGAGGAACGCAGTGCTAACAGAGAAATCGTGTTCTTTAAGAACTACCACACAAATGGATACCTTGGTAAGACGCAGATAAATTTATGCAGGCACAATTTTAATAGACCGATAGCGCGACCGCTGTTTACATGACATCACGTAACTTATATAATGAGGTATTTTTTCATCTCATTTGCCATAGAGCAGCGATGGAAACATACAGAGAAGAAAGTGGACAATAATTGACTTCTGCTCGTTTCCACTTCTGTTAAGCACCAAAATACTATAAGTCGCGTGATGGCATGTAAACATTGCATGTAAGCATTGGTCGCACAATCAGTCTATTGTTCATCCAAAAATGACATTATTTGGATTCATGTCATACAATGTCCGTCATGCCAACATCATCAAAATACTTCTTATTTATACAGGTAATTTATGTAATATTCTCGTGAAAGTTAGGTCTTTCATTATGCCATCACTGACCCTGCTATGAATTTTATCTTTCAGGTTATGATCCAAATGGAGACTACATATACACAAAAGGGCAGCATTATGGCGCTGAGGAATGGTCACTAAAAGCAGATGATCAATCAACCAATGGTCAAAGAGCCGTAGTGATCTTTGCTAACTATGGCAAGAAATACCTTGCCATTGTTAACGGCAAACTAACAGGAGTCAGTTCCTACTCTCAGAACTGCGTGTGGATCCTGGAATAATTAACTAACCATGTACATGTACATGTATAAAAGCACCTCTCAAGAGTTATGTACATGTATTTAGATCTTTTTAGCGTAGCACAGTTCATAGCAAATACATGTGGTGTTAAATTAAAAATAACTACATCTTTTATTTCCTGCGATGGATAGGTTGATTTGTGTTGGTGCATTTGACATTTTGAGAATAATGTACATGTACGTATTCTAGATGTATTCTTGGCTGAACTATGATATAAGTTAGGTTGAGTGGATTTCAAATGAGTGACATATGTAAATTCCTTTGATTATCAGACTTTGGGAGTACAGTTTGTTTGATGTTGGATGTACATGCATTATATGTATTTGAATGCTCTTCAGGGATTGTTATTCAATTTATGGGAATAGCAAAGAAACTACGCCTGGCCTAGGTCTGGATTAAAATCCTGGTCCATTCAAATTTGCTTTACATGTTTTTTCGTAAATGGTAGTCAATTTGTTGCAGTTGAAAAGTACTATGATATGCTGTGTTGATGATTTATAAAGCCAGATATAGGTAATTCAACCTACAGCATAGTGAATTGGCAGAGCCAAGTACGAGTATAGAATGCCAGGCAATATACAGTATGTAGGTTATACATGTGCTGTATATGTGTGCATATACTGTAAGTTAATACAAAAACTATTGCAAACTGCTTTTGAAACGTCAGGCACTCTTATTTTTGAGATATACTGAAAATCATATAATTATGTATCATGTGTATTACTATTAGTCATATATCTTTGGATATTACACAGTTTATTACTAATAGACATTTTTTCTTGTGGAGGTTTACTGTATTCACTCTATAAACATTTGATAAATTTTGCGATGAAAAATCCAATAGTGTCTTGATAGCAGTTAGGCATTATGTCTGAAGAAAATGCTGAAACTGGGTGGAAGCGTTGAAGGTGAGCACGTTGAGTGGCATCCAGACTTGTTCCCTCTAATCCTACACCACCAATGTGAGGAACCTGAGACGTAAGATAAACATCAAATAAATGTGCCTTTGGTGAAACCATCAACATGAATGTGCCATTATAAATTGATATTTATTTCTAGTAAAAAGCACACATTTCTTTAAAAAAAAATTATGACACGAATGAATACAATTCTCAGGGTCTAGACAACACAAAGCAAACTGTTCTATGTAAATAAGAATGTGTTTGGTATTACATGTACGACATAATTCAAACTAAGTACAGAGTACTGTCTAATGGCACAATGACTCACCTGCTGAGATAACTTGAGTTGTGGGTAAGTATTGATGGCCCATTCTACCATTTCTTCATTTTCCCCCAGGGTTATTGTACATGTGCTGTACACCAGAGTGCCTCCTGGTCTAAGTAACTCAACAGCCTGAGAAGCAACATAAAAACAATGATTTATTACAACCACTTGTTTGTGTGCATTTGTATGCATTCAAGCATACAAGCTATTTTCAATTGCAACGAAAGACCATTCCGATAAAGAATCCTGGGGGCTCATGGCTGAATGTTTGACCAAGGTCAAGGTTTAAAGTCTGTAGCAAGTCCCAGATATTGCAAAGATTGCAACTTGCAACCATCGATCTATAGACCTTTGTGCAAACAAAGTACCGGGTAATCTCATAAGGCCCTCACTCAGACAGTGATACTATTACTAAGTAATCTCATGCAGGGGTGTTTTCATATTCAAGGTTGGACTCACATACCGGCATTGAGTACATAGTGCCATACAAGTGCTCCCAAGTCCGGCAGCAACAGTTTGAGTAATACATGTATGCCTCTCTCACAGAACATTTTCAGGCATGTTAGCTCATCTAGTGACAGTGATAATGCAGTACATGTATCTGCAACAACATTTCAAAGGTTCTCAAATGACACCCGTACTTGGAAAAATGCTCTGTGCTTGTGATAATAAACTACACGTACAATAAAACTGAGTGCTCTTAAAAATAACGTCAAGTAAACTCAGTGTTCTAATAATCTACAATTTAATAGTGTTGAAGGTCAGATTATCCAATTGCTCAGTTTTGAAATTTTTGAAGAAAAAACCCCGCCAAATCATATTCAATGTACCGTCATCTAAAGATGTGGAATCCTATTTTTTTCAAGTGCAACTTTAAGCACAACCTGCATGGTCTATTTAACATTAGCAGAACCCTTAAAAAGCATTTATTCAGAGGATAAAGCCCTCACTCAGACAGTGCCACTAAGTAATCTCATGCAGTGCTGACAACCAACTGCATAAAAATTTATCTTAAAATAACTAATGTTGCAAGTACAGGTAACTCTTATCAATGTTCTACACTTAGATACAATTTTTCACAGCTCAAGCAAACTCCTTGTTTTAAAATACCCCAATTTCAGAACTTTAAAATCCCCTTTAGATTCAAGACATACCAATGAACCCCAAGCAATACTTCAAAGGTACTTACAGCAGTCATGAACTGGCGCTGATAAGCAGGGTAGGATTTGATCTCATTCAGATGCAGTTGGTTATAAATCTGGGGTCGCTGACCTAGACCACTACAGGGAGCATCAAGGAGGATATAATCAAATGTTTCAGGTGCATAGGGCGGCTCAGCTATTTCTAAATGAAATTAAAGTTACAAAACAATGAGATTAATTCACACTATGGGAATAGTATGTGTAAAATAGTGAATTTGAAGTATCACAATAAACTAATCTGTACAGGAGCTTTAGTTAGAATCACTGCATATGGACATCATTGTATCAACAACCAATTTGTGTAAATGGTTCATGAACGTGAATTGGAGTAAAACTAGTCCGAGGCCTAAAGTGAACATAAATACTGGAATGTGTTGAATTAAGGGAGAGATCTGGTTCCAATTTCAATGACTCATTTCACTCATGTTAGATACTAAGAATACACTGGGCTAACATGAGTCAGTAATCAACATCACAGAAGAACTTGCTTGATACTTTAGGGCACTTCACACAAGTACACAAAAATCAACAAGTTAACATAGTAACATGCATAGTGGACACAATCATAATGGGAGGCAGCATTCCACTTTGATTGGAATCAACACGTTTTCACAAATACACATTATCATAAAGTAGCATATTACAGATATATGCATAGTAACATTTGTATGCACTTTCAACACTTAAGTTGCCACATGAACTGTCAGATTAGCGGCAACAATTTCCCTATCGTGGAAACATTGCTGTAGATTGAGGGATAGTGCGCTGCCATGGGAGACTACGTGTACGTTGGCATGTCCCACAGCCCAACGTTCATCAGACCGGCAGTGGAATTCCACCCACTGCCTTCACTGCAAATTACATGCTCAGTTGGTGCTGACCACCTCAAAAATGTGTCCACCTGGAGTGAAGGCTAGTCTGCAGTCAAAGGGCTTCCATGCATGCTCCATTGCATCACATACGATCGGCCCTTTACGAGTACCGGTTATCCCTTGTCAAAAGCCAAACTGGAAACTGCATTCTGCCAAGTTTGGGGCTTGACCCAATCATACAATGTAATCTTATTGCCTGTTTCCAGTTATCTATTGTTCCCTGTTAGTTAGCAAGTTTTGAAAATGGCACAATATTGAAAACCCTTTGTGTGGTGGTAATGAGTACTGGAAAATGGCCCGGTGCAAAATGATTAAAGAATGCTCAGTTCAATTCACCTCCACAGACTGATCTGACACTCACCTGTATTACTGGATATCTTCTTCAAATCCTTGCAGCATGCCTTAGTGGAATCATACACATAAGCCTTGATACAGCTCACACCCAATGTTTGGGCGCATTTCTTGACTTTGGTGATCTTACTTTGTGATTTATCCAAAGCAATGATCACACCTTCATCTTTCATTAAACATGCCAAGTGTGTGGTCTTCCCTCCTGAAGAAGACAAATGAGAACAAAAGCACAAGTGACATTCTTCCAGGTATTTGTAAGTGGGGTGTGGGGTGAGTACTACATGCAGTAAAAATGCTCCTGAATTCAAACTACATGTAGCTACTACTTGCTACTAACTATAATTTACTTGAAATGTACCTGGGGCTGCACACATATCCAGCACTCTACTTCCAGGCTGAGGATTGATCACATGACCAACCACTACAGAGGGCAGATTTTGTAAGAATATCCTATCTGTCATTACACCATTGAGTGATGGGCAGTCAAATAACGGTGATACAATCTTCACTGCAACACCTCTACAGGTATCAAAAAATAACAAACAAAGGTTTAGTTGAATTTTACTCATTTATACTGGAAATTGTAAGAATCAAAGAACAATATCTAATTCAAATCTTCCCCTAAAGTTGTCCACAAACTCAGGAGTATTCTTGCATACATGAGCTGAACTACATCATGTACATGTAGATTAATACTTGACCACATGTAAAACAGAATGATAGAGTGAAAGTGAGGTCGAGTTATATGTGGAGTTACATGTATATGCAACAGTTAGCCAATCCTGCAATGTGTACATATAGGCAACAGACATGTGGTTTCCAATCCTTCCCCCAGGCAAGCCTTTACACCGACGTTGCTGAATGCATTTACATTGATATGCAATTTTCCATCAAGTAAGTATCCCTTTGCTTGTGATGACATAAGCATACCTTGGGTGTTGTGCACCAGCAAACAGCTCTCTCCTACTCATGGAGGCTACACCATTGCCTACAAACACTTTATTACCATCAAAGAGCCGGGGTAATCCTCGTCTACATGTGCTGCTTACATCAACATACACTGATACTTTGTCATTCTTTATCATATCTGGGATTCAAAAACAATAAAGAACCTAATTTAATACAATCTATCTAAGACATATACTGCTCCAAACACAACTTACAATAAATACAATCTATATTTTCCAAACTTTTGAAAAATGGCAAAGACAAAGTTGAATGAACAAGTTGTGATGGATAGCTCACCATCTTAGGGCTGGATTTCATATTTTCTCGGCAATTTTCAATATTGAATACAGAACTAATGTTTATAGAATAAAAGACACTGTACCTGAGCACAAGATGAATTATGAATTGGACCATCTGCCGGTTCTCTAACTCACCCCCAATACTTATATTCATTCCATTAATGTTATTTGCCCCATGCAGGCAATATTGAATACTAAAGGCAGTAACATTATAAAGCTCAGGTTACCTGGTGCTGCAGCCATGACACCTGGTGCATAAATATCTGCTCTTCTTAGCACAGCTAAACCACATTGTAAATCCACAACCACCTCTTTAGCTGCAGGTATCATGCTGGCCATGGTTAGAGTGCTTGGTCTTATTACTAGTACATCATCTAAGATGCTATCATCATGTACCACAGGAGGTGACCTCTCACTCACTCTATATTGCTAAAACACAAGAGAAGGTACTCGAGTCAATATGTGGGCTAGCATACCATTTGAAAAATGAACAATGAATATTCTTGAAAGCAACAGTGTATATTGTAACCTTTAGAGTACTGGTATGTAAAACTGTCATCACCCATGTCTGCACAAAACAGGGAGGAATGTGGTAAACCACATTTCCAGGGTAACTTACAACATCAATTAACATGAAGTGTGTATTATTAATGAAACTCATTACTCACAAAACATGAAGATGTACATGTAACTAGTGCATTAATAAAAAAAACACCTAAATCCGACCTGTTGCAGTACATCGGCGAGTTGGTGTCTGATAGATGACTTTGTGTGAAGGAGTGCATTTACTCTCAGCACTGTGTACGCTGGTGGGTAACTTAAACATTCCAGCAGATTCAGCCATCGTTCCCTGCACACTTCCTCACCAATCTCAGCAATTGCCTATTACATGTACATGCACCAATGAAAGAATGCCACTTTATTACTTCAACAAAATGAAAGGGAAAATAACCAAAGATCCAATATATAAATGGACACATGTATGTACAGTACCGGTATATCCAAATAAAGCATGCACGGTGTTACTGCAGTGTATTATTATGGAAAATACTAGTAGTATATGTAATAGTAGTACTAAATACTAGAAGTAGTACATGTACTAGTCAAGTAGTCAGTACTACTACTATTTACTAATGCTAGTCATCTCCACAATGATAATACTCAAAGACCTCAATCCTTCAAGATCATAGTCAAGTTACATGTACCAGCATCCTGCATTTTCCTACAGACAAAATCGCCTTATGCCCTCAATCCTGCACATTCCTACAGTGTGTGAACTCTCATGTGCCCTCAATCCTGCAAAATCCTTCTGCAGCACTTTGAAACTAGTAGCCTGTATCCTGCATTTTCCTACAGTGACATAATTCCCTAATGCCCTCAATCCTACAAAAACCTGCAATGTGTCAACTATCATGTGCCCTGAATCTTGCAGAATCCTGCAAAAGGCAAATAGGATTCTGCAGGTTAATTAATATACATGTACTTTTATTAGGGTAAGTGCACGTATTTTCGACCGGGAAGGGAATTTGTCCAGCAGTATAGTGTATACAAAAACTAGTAACTACCAGTACACAGCTGGTCACGTTTTTGGCTTTTCTTAAACGGTCGGATATCCCTGCTTTTACCCTTTTACGCCGAGTAGTGCAAACCCTTCTTGAAGTTCATTCTCCTTGACGCAAAATCACATAAAGTTAAAAGTAGCCTTTATAAGTTAATAATAAGTTGATATACAAAAATGTTGCAAACTGCTTACTGACTAAAATTACCAAAATGCAAATCTCAAAATTTAGTGGGCCTGACGTTTCGATCCTAGCAAGACCCTTTTCAAAGGCAGAGTCACAAGGACAAATCAGATACTAGAAAGAAGGGGGAAGAGAGTGAATAGAACACGGATGAGAAACAAAGGACAAAGGGGAGAGCTGGTAGGGTGAGATTTAAGGGAAGGGCAAGGAGTAGTTCCCTTTTCACACAGCTCTGTACTTACCCGGGTAAGTAATTACCCGGGTAGTTATCTGCACCCGGGTAAAAAGTAACCCGGAGAATCACATTCACACTACAAAATCAACCCCGCGATTCAGCTTACCCACTTGCTGAGTACCCGGGTAAAGTTGTAACGGCATTCACACTATCGAAGCGCGAACCCGAAGAATGTGCATTGCTTGACATCTGCCCTCCCACAATCCCAGTTCTTTGTTTGTTTGGATGAAGTTTTATCACAATCAGTTTTGCTGGTCGTCTGCGACATTGTCCTGAGTGTCGATTGCAGAATGCTGGAATGAAATTTCGCGCGGGTGCGTGGTTGTTGCGGTCAAGATTGGAGCCCTGTATTTCGTGTTACAAACTAAACAATACGAGTTATCGGCTTTATTAATAATAAGTGGACGGAAACCTGCTACAAAGAGGTAACAGGCACGACATTGCAGTCCAATCTGCGCGCTGAGAAATGACATCATGCCATGACGGTTTACTTCCTGATGATCGCTGAGCGCGCAGACAGCTGGACGAACGTACCCGGGTAGAAGAACTGGGCGAGCATTCACACATCCAACGATAACCCGTAGAATTTGCTCAAGGCCGCCGTTAACCCCAAGATTGGTGGGTTAACCCACCTCGCGAGCAGGGTTGAAAAATACCCGGGTAAGTGGGGTTTTGAGAATGTTAACCCAGAGAATGTCTAACCCGGAGAAGTGTAGAGTGAATGCTCCAAGTTACCCGGGTAATCTTGGGGTTAATTTCTTTGTTAACACCGAGATTACCCGGGTAACAGCAGTGTGTGAAAAGGGCATAGTAGGATAAGGATTAGTGAGAAGAGGGGGAAACATCAAAGAGAGAAGTGTGTAGAAGTGAAAACAAAAGAAGGATTATCACTTTTATCAGAAAGCATGCATGGTGTTGCTGTTACTGTTAGTCATTACCCTCCAGGATGTTGAGACCATGTGGTTGAATAGTCCAAAGACGCTTCATCCACATTTTCTCAAGGGTAAGCCAGACAGCATCACTACAGTGACCAAGGGATTCTCTTAATAATAAGTTATAACAGTCAGTAGTTAGTAGGGCCTACCTGTACTTTATAGTAGAAAAGTACATGTAAATATTATTATTATCAATAATAATATTAATTTAATAATATTATTTATGTGTGTAAATACAGTAGTATTATATAGTAGGCCCCAGCACTTGTACTAGTAGTAGTTGATATGGTTGATCGAGAAGGTGTTGCTGCAAGCGTTGAGCCCCGCGACTGTTTCCTGAATGCCGCAAAGCATGCAACATCCGGACATCGCACCGCGCTTACCCCTATACTGACGTTGCATGCGTTGCACCATTCAGGAAACAGTCACAGGGCTCAACGCTTGCAGACCCACTGCGCATACGGAAGTGTCAGAATACCATTTTTTAATTGAAGATGGCCGCCTTATTTTGGCTCGTCGCACGGGAGAAACACCTTCTCGATCAACTGAGGGGATTTTTTCCCTTTTTTCCAAAACTTGATTAAAGCAAAATAATGGCCAGTATTACTATAAGAATCCTTGATTCTCACTGAATCCAAAAATGGGCAGGTAGGACGGTGATTCGGGTGTTTTTGGCGGTAAATCTGGGGATTTCAATCACGAAAGTCGTCCATGGGTAACCATATTTTTTATTATTATTTAAAGACAAAAAGTAACATGGCCCAATAGGCTTTTATAAAAAATGAAAAAATAAAAGGGCAGCTAGAGAAAGTACCAAGAAGGAGGAAATGTGTCTCTGGAGTGACATTGGGAAAGGTCATAACTGAAGAAGCAGTGAGAAAGAGGATTTTGGAGTTTTTTTTAACGCAGTGGCTGTTGTTACGGCAGTCGTCCGTGTGGTTCCCTGACTTCACAGTTTTTGTCAGGATGTTTAGCTCTTGGAACCAGACTATCGGCTAATAGACTGGTTCAACCAGCCTGCAATGCTGACGAAATACAATCAAGTCAGGGAACCACACGGACGACTGCCGTAACAACAGCCACTGCGTTTTTTTGAACGCAGTGGCTGTTGTTACGGCAGTAGTCCGTTTGGTTCCCTGACTTCACAGTTTTTGTCAGGATTTTTAGCTCTTGGAACCATACTATCAGTATCAGCTAATAGACTGGTTCAACCAGCCTGCAATGCTGACGAAATACAATCAAGTCAGGGAACCACACGGACGACTGCCGTAACAACAGCCACTGCGTTTTTTAAACGTCACAACAGAAGACATCAACCAGACCAATACGTTTTAAGCATAAATTATGAATGAAAAAAACCCATAACATGAACACAAAAAACATACAGGGAAGAATTTTACAGTAACACACAGCATTTTGAGTTATTTTAAGAATTTATTTTGCGTTTGGCTGCACTGGGACACCTTACTAAACACCACCGACGAAAATAGGTGACGATGCTTACTGCGCGGTGCGCCGCGGACGTCAACAAAACCGGGTAATCTTACGGAAGTGACAGGCTTGATCAACCTTCTCTATGATTATTCTAACTTACTATTAATAGTCTGTGGTGTGGAGAAAGTGACTGGGACCTCTTTTAGTGTGATACTTTCGTCCACATTGTTCAGTTTGAAGAAAAGTCCTTATATCGTCGAAAACCGGTTATTGGAGGATACAATAAATAAAGTATGCACCCACCTTTGCGCAGCAGAAAGTTTGTTCTAAAAAGGCTTTTGTATTCGGTTGAAAAGACACCTCTGGTACTACTCTAGAACTAGAACTAGAAGCCATCGCGTTTTCGTGGAATGTTAATGTACATCAATTACATTATTACTATTCATTTGATTTACTATTATTATTACTATTCACATCAATTTTATTATATCAACCATGCAGTTCACTACGGACAACCGGCAACCGGCATGTGCCGTGCCGGTGTGGAAGACGTTCATGAACAACCATGTCAGCCGGTCAGTGTGTCGTGGATGTGTGCGAAAGGGCTGCGGACTACTTTCGTACGAACGTACGAATCCGCACTGAAGATCGTCGCGTCGGTCCAGTAATAGACCGTGTAAGTTGGCCTCGAGAATGTACGTGTTACCGCGAGATTCCTGATTTCCGGGCTCCTCGAATAGGAGGTAAAGCGTAGAGCGTCGAACGTTTTTGTTAGAAATTTTTGTATCGCGCCGATTGAAGCAGTCTTATAAGAATAAACTATTAAAAATACAATGTGTAAAGTATTAATCTTAAAATTTAGTGGGCCTGACGTTTCGATCCTAGCAGGACCTTTCTGAAAGGCAGAGTGACAAGGACACAGATACACCATATGAATTCCTTTTCGCTTCTTTTCAATGCACCACACACCACTAGAACATCCCCCATAGGAACGGTACACTGGAATCAGCCGGCTATTTTCATATTAATGTCATAACTAACGAACGCGTTAAAAGTCTTCATTGTTAATCGAGTATCATGAATAATATAAAATATACTTTCGATTCATGTGAATTTTATTTGAAAAAACGACAATGAAGGACCGTCATTTTTGGGATAAACGTCACGACTCTCTCCAGTTTTTGTTAAAAGTTGTGTGTAGAATCGGTACTTCCGCTAGTTTCTGCTGTACTGCCCGTTTTCAACTCGCCATAATTTTCTCTAGCGCCCTCCTTTGACTTTGTTAATCGCACAGGAGACGCTGTGATTCCTAAGCTTACTATCAATATAAGTTTCATTGTGATTGGCCAATGTTAACCACCGTCCAAATGTAGACAACGATTTTCCAGCCAATGGAAACATTTCTTCTATCCATGGTCAACCAGTACCCAACACACACTGTACTACCGCGTTGATGTGTACATGCACTGAACACGTACACTCATGTGGCCTGTGTGACTTGTGTTTACACAATAGTTAATCCCCAAGATCAAGAGATAAGGGTACAGGCACAGCAGTTTTCGAAGGAGCGTTTTTGCTATGGAAGGAATTGATATGAGATACATGTACACGAAGGAAGGGGGAAGAGAGTGAACTTAGACACGGATGAGAAACAAAGGACAAAGAGTAAAGCTGGTAGGGAGAGATCAAAGGGAAGGGCAAGGAGTAGGGTAGGGATTAGTGAGAAGAGGGGGAAAGATCAAAGAGAGAAGTGTGAAGAAGTGAGGATTATCAGAAAGCTGCACTGATGGTGTTAGTCATTACCCTCCTGGATGTTGAGACCATGTGGTTGAATAGTCCGAAGACGCTTCATCCACATTTTCTCACGGCTAAGACGGACAGCATTACTACGGTGACCAAGTGATTCTATATGCCCAGTACACTCATATCTGATATCGAATGATCAGGGAGATTGAAGTGATACCCAACAGGGGTGTCCATTTTACCGGTTTTGATAGTAGACCTATGGCCATAGATACGTTTTTGAGGGTGTTTTTGGTCTCGCCAACATACTGAATATTACAAACTCTACATGAGATGAGGTATTTGATGTTTGAGGTAGTGCACGTGATACAGCCATAGGTCGTGTGGGTAGTTCCAGAAGAATGTCCATTGAAATGGTCTATTTCCTTGACATGTGTCTTGCAAACAATGCATTTCGAGGTACACTTAAATGTACCAAATTTAGTGGGAGGTACGAAGTGTCCAAAGGGGGAACCTCTGCTCGGACAATTAAGTCACGCAGGTTACGGGGGCGCCTGAAAGCCAAAACAGGCGAATTTGGAATGGCATCAGCCAGACGATCTAAAGTGTGGAGAATACGGTGGTTTTCCTTATCTTCCTGAGAGGAGGAAGAGAAGGGTGGTAGGAAGTCCCTGGGGCTTTTGTTTTAGTGCCGAACTTCTGGGAATGGAATAGACTTTAGCAATGGAGTTCTTCACTTGGCGAGAACTATAGCCTCTATCAACTGTGCTGGGCAGCACAGATCATGATAAGAGCATGCCCCGAAGGGGATGGGAAGGATCAAACGCCACAATAATTAATTGTACTTTGCAGGCCTATACATACATTTTCCTTCCAAAGAACTTTATTTTCAGATTGGTTTAGCGTGATTTATTTCGCCAACATTCATGAAAGAAGGTAAAGAGGTAATATTATTGGACCCGCATAATAAATAAGATCACACAAGACTATCTACATGTACAAAGATGTATCATGTACAGCAGGCAGCTTTCCCGATATCCCAGGATTCGTAAGTCCGCACCCGTACCGTTCGTACACATCCACGACACGCTGGCCGGCTGACACGGTTGTTCATTAACGTCTTCCTGCTCGTGTGGCGGCAATGGTCAGGTCTACTCTTATAATTATTATTTTTTTCCTACCAGTACGAGTACCACTTCTGTAATTCGGTTTTATACCTTTCCAGACCTAGTTTGGTCTTGACTGGATCGAGGTCGCAAGCTAGAATTATAGTAGCCCCTGAAAAAACCCTATTGCTCAATCCATCCCACAACACTTCTGTTTTATGCATATTTGCGACGAAGCTTATACCTCGAATCTGCCCCCTTTTCTTGGAAGGCATTCAATAAACGACCAGAAAACTTTTGCCTGTCATACAACCGTAAGGCAGGCAAAGTAAATTCTGAGAGTAATCGTGTGGGGAAACAAAAATCTGAATTCGGGCCGAAAAACGCTACCGATTCCTAATGGGACTCGCAATATTTGAATAATAATTATTTGAGGTGATATACAAAAATGTTGCAAACTGCTTACTGACTAAAATTACCAAAATGTAAATCTTAAAATTTAGTGGGCCTGACGTTTCGATCCTAGCAGGACCTTTCTCAAAGGCCTTTGAGAAAGGTCCTGCTAGGATCGAAACGTCAGGCCCACTAAATTTTAAGAATAATTGTTTGAATTAATAATAATGTAATATCAATCAATATGATGATATTGATTGAAAATAAAAAATATTTTTGCTTGCAACATCACAAGCAGTAGGCCTAACATGCAAAAATGTTGCAAAATGCTGACTGCCCCAAAATGACCAAAGTGCAAAATCAGAATTAGGATCCTTTTGAGAGAGGACCTACATAATTATGTGATAGGATCGAAACGTCAGACACTCCTAAACATTACAAAGACAATTGATGATACCAATCCTTGTTTTTGTTTAGTTTGGGTGAAATAAAAAATAGGGTACAATTCTTCAGAAAGAAAGAGGAGTTTTCGCGTAATCACAATAAATTCAAAACGTTAGGGGGCCTATATATAATTATAGCGATGAGCGACTTTTTGAGGAAAACTGGAATTTTTTAAACCTAAAAAATGCCTTACTCTGGCTGAGGCATCGAGCCGTGCTCTGATCGAGGCACCTGGCCGCGCTCTGGTTGAGGCACCTGGCCGTGCTCTGGTCGAGGCACCTGGCCGTGCTCTGGTCGAAGCACCTGGCCGCGCTCTGGTTGAGGCACCTGGCCGTGCTCTGGTCGAGGCACCTGGCCGTGCTCTGGTCGAAGCACCTGGCCGCGCTCTGGTCGAGGCACCTGGCCGTGCTCTGGTCGAAGCACCTGGCCGCGCTCTGGTTGAGGCACCTGGCCGTGCTCTAGTCGAAGCACCTGGCCGTGCTCTGGTCGAGGCACCTGGCCGTTCTCTGGTCGAAGCACCTGGCCGTGCTCTGGTTGAGGCACCTGGCCGTGCTCTGGTTGAGGCACCTGGCCGCGCTCTGGTTGAGGCACCTGGCCGTGCTCTGGTCGAGGCACCTGGCCGTGCTCTGGTCGAAGCACCTGGCCGCGCTCTGGTTGAGGCACCTGGCCGTGCTCTGGTCGAGGCACCTGGCCGTGCTCTGGTCGAAGCACCTGGCCGCGCTCTGGTCGAGGCACCTGGCCGTGCTCTGGTCGAAGCACCTGGCCGCGCTCTGGTTGAGGCACCTGGCCGTGCTCTAGTCGAAGCACCTGGCCGTGCTCTGGTCGAGGCACCTGGCCGTTCTCTGGTCGAAGCACCTGGCCGTGCTCTGGTTGAGGCACCTGGCCGTGCTCTGGTTGAGGCACCTGGCCGCGCTCTGGTTGAGGCACCTGGCCGTGCTCTGGTGGTCGAGGCACCAAGCCGTGCTCTGATCGGGCACCTGGTCGCGCTCTGGTCGAGGCAGCTGGTCGCGCTCTGGTCGATGCACCGAGCCGTGCTCTGGTCGAAGCACCGAGCCGTGCTCTGGTCGAGGCAGCTGGTCGCGCTCTGGTCGAGGCACCGAGCCGTGCTCTGGTCGAGGCACCTGGCCGCGCTCTGGTTGAGGCACCTGGCCGTGCTCTGATCGGGCACCTGGCCGTGCTCTGGTCGAAGCACCTGGCCGTGCTCTGGTCGAGGCACCTGGCCGTGCTCTGGTTGAGGCACCTGGCCGTGCTCTGGTCGATGCACCTGGCCGTGCTCTGATCGGGCACCTGGCTGTGCTCTGGTCGAGGCACCTGGCCGTGCTCTGGTTGAGGCATCTGACCGTGCTCTGGTCGAGGCACCTGGCCGTGCTCTGGTCGAGGCACCTGGCCGTGCTCTGGTCGAAGCACCTGGCCGTGCTCTGGTTGAGGCACCTGGCCGTGCTCTGGTCGAAGCACCTGGCCGTGCTCTGGTCGAGGCACCTGGCCGTGCTCTGGTCGAAGCACCTGGCCGTGCTCTGGTTGAGGCACCTGGCCGTGCTCTGGTCGAGGCACCTGGCCGTGCTCTGGTCGTGGCACCTGGCCGTGCTCTGGTTGAGGCACCTGACCGTGCTCTGGTCGAGGCACCTGGCCGTGCTCTGGTCGAGGCACCTGGCCGTGCTCTGGTTGAGGCACCTGGCCGTGCTCTGGTCGAGGCACCTGGCCGTGCTCTGGTCGAGGCACCTGGCCGTGCTCTGGTCGAGGCACCTGGCCGTGCTCTGATCAGGCACCTGGCCGTGCTCTGATCAGGCACCTGGCCGTGCTCTGGTTGAGGCACCTGGCCGTGCTCTGGTCGAGGCACCTGGCCGTGCTCTGGTTGAGGCACCTGGCCGTGCTCTGATCAGGCACCTGGCCGTGCTCTGGTCGAGGCACCTGGCCGTGCTCTGGTCGAGGCACCTGACCGTGCTCTGGTCGAGGCACCTGGCCGTGCTCTGGTTGAGGCACCTGACCGTGCTCTGGTCGAGGCACCTGGCCGTGCTCTGGTCGAGGCACCTGGCCGTGCTCTGGTTGAGGCACCTGGCCGTGCTCTTGTCGAGGCAAAAGTGATACTCAAAATTGCAGCTTGATCGTAATCTGTCGGATTCTATTGATTTCTTATTATTTTATCTTCACGTAACGCGCAAGGCGCGAGGCAGAACTTATCATACAAGTGGGATTATGCGACCCAGCATGAAAGTGTGCACACAAGCCGACGGTGCGCGCTAAACCCTGCCTTCGATCACCTCCATTCTGGGATTAACACGCTTCGCCATTTTCAAGGAAATAAGCATAGACGTGTGTCATGGCAATTGCTCAGGAAATGTACCCAGGTAAGACTATAAAATGACCATCACCCCTTCCATTAAGTTCTAAAAAAAAAAAAAAGGAAAAAGGCTCATACCCTCCACATGTACGTAGATACACGCATGGAGTTAACATGTATGATGGCTGCAGCGAACGTTCTTGTAAAGGACATGCGCAGTACACAACCACGGAGCTATATATTCATGGTACAACCATGGTACAACTTTGGCTTCCGGTGCAGTAGGCCTTCGTAATGACCACCGGCATGGGCATTTTCATGGATCACTAGCTGAGGAAAGTGTCAAGAACCGGAAGCATTACATTATTTTTCCTGTTCGACCCGTCTCCTAAATCACCAGCATGGCAGACCCCAGGAGGACATTGGCGGGGGGGGGGGGAGTCGGGGGACACAACCTTGGTGTTGGTTCCTTATCTGAACTCGAAACTTTAATACACGTACAGTATAGGCCAATATAGCATGTAACATGACCATGCCCTCGAACCAAACATAGAGCAAGACACTGGTCGAAAATGAGATTTTTTTTTCCTTCAGTCATAAACACACCACCAATGAACAGCGTATCCCTGAACATCCAATAACAAGGGAAACTCTTCAGGCATTGTATGCTATTGTTGGTCGCTAAAACCATACCATACGTGTCCACAATCTTGAGGTGTAAACTAGGGACAACCCAGCACGGGAGTTGTTTCCAAATTGACATACGGTACATGTACTTACTTACACGAGTACAGTACTGTAATGCTATCTCAGTGGGGCGCCCTCAGTGTTTGACCAAATTCAAGCCCGACTATTGCAAGATTTATAACAAGTATTCATCAGTCCTACCGATAAAGTTCTGTCAGTTTTTGATTGATTTGTTTGAGAAGAAAAGGAAGTTAATATAGCGTTTTACAAATCTCTTCAATGACCAACATATGTAACATGCATACCAGTAGAGCTATAGAAGGAAGGACCTACAGGTAGCCTCACACAACTGCAAAGAAATCTTCATGCTAGTAAAATGTGTGGTTAATGATTGTCTGCATATGTGAAAGAAATTTTCAATCTGAATCTTTGCCTTGATATAATCAACATCATTGTGCTGAATGGATCGAAGCAATGTTGCAAGATCAGTCCGTTGCTTTCTGAGATCAATTTAAATCTAATTACCGGTGTGCAATAAAAACAAAGTCAATATGTAAAATGCAAAATGTAAAATGTTGGTTTTAATTTCTAAACCACAGGATTTTGATAAATGAATTCAAATATTCACACTAAGTAATTTGGGTTGTAAACAAGTTTATTCAAAATCATCATTATGTATAAAGAAAGTATGTAATGATATAATGGAGTACCAGTACATATAAATTCACATATGTAATGCATTGAGGGTTAAAGTCATAGGTGCTAAAAAGTATTGAACTAATGATATTGATGGTTCTGTAGAGAAAATGACTTATTTTCAATGTCATAAAAAAATACAGGCAACCAAATAGCAGCAAAGATGTGAGATCTTTACAAGTTTTAAAAATGTGTCAAATGGCATGAAGTCCATTTTCAATGGCCAAGTGAAAAAAGGTCTTCAATCAACCCAAAGTAAGCCAATTGTGGAATTTGTCCTACTTTTGCTAATGCATCATAACATAAAGACAATCTCAAAATGACCAGTCTGCTGTACAAAAAGATGCTGATGAACACATTTACAAAACACGTCTCATCCAGTCTCAAGGACTGGCAGCTTTGATGGGTCTGTGTATATTTATGTGTGCACAAAACATTATGTGTGCCTTTGAAGACAAAAACCTATGGACCGCTTTATAGATGTGATCATTTTATGGACGTTGGACAAACACAATATAACACCCTGGACATCTTAATGTTAGTCCATTCTTCCTTTGACTGTTCGTGTAGTCACTTTGTCTTTTTCACTGCAAAACAAGGGGAAAAAATTAAAAACAAATTATAAATGAAAAACTGGGAAAATTTGACTGATGGGACTTGAACCTGAGACCTCTGGTATAAGATACCAGCCATTAGGTGGCAGCCTTTCTAAATTATCAACTGTCTTTGCCAGGGTGGGGGCATCAGTCCAAAGCATTCAACCATTAACTGACGTGTGTTTCCAGGGATCATGCCCCTCTTCCATTCAGATTCAAACAACCAATTCTTGTCACCTGGCTACAGCAGTCCAGGCCTCCAGGGACCACACAAAGTGGATGCAGCCTTTTCAATTCAAGTCAAACAAATGGAGGTCTTTTTTTGATTTTTTTTTTTTTAAATGGCAAAGAAAACTTTGCTTAGATCAGGGCTTGAACCCGAGACCTCTGGCTTTGAGCACCAATCCTGAGCCATCTGAGCTATCTAGCCCTTGGATGGCTGGATTATTGGCTGCCTTCCCAAAAAATAACTACCAGTAGTCTTTGTCACTGTGGGGGCATACATGTACAGTACATATACACATGTACAGTATACCGGTAGACATTTTACTCGTAAGCTCAACAAGTGCAAGTAAATAACCTGTTTACGTTAATCCCTTTTGTGCAGCATGGTAAAAATATATATAAAAAACAGATGTGAGTTTACAATAATGGCCCTTATCTTGGCAGAAATTAAAAAACTCTTGAGACAAAAATGCATGCTTTAACTTATTCTATTTTAGGATTTCATCCTCTCTTTCTGAAGATCACATTTTCCTGTATAAATTCTTTTCCCTGTGTCAATGGCTTTTAACTTTGCTCATGTGCTCACTTACATTATGGAGTGTTTGACAGCCAGTGAGTGGGAATAGTTTGGTCATGGCATGCGCTACATGGATGTACATGTACTTACATAATGTGAACAACTGCCCCCCATCCAGACACTGCATCTCTGTCTACTGCATTGAGTAGTGCTTGTGAAGCAGTCTCAAATAGATCATCAGGTTCCTGTCAAAATCATATCATTTCATCTAGTCAGTAGTCAATGACATATGGACAAGTTATATTGAGTTAACATTTTTGTTGAGTACATTTATGTGGTAGTTATAGCTTATTACTTGCCAGCCATAATAAGGATCTTCATCTTTGAGAAAAGAAATGTCATTAAAGACCTTCTTACAACAATACTGCAAGGCTCTCTTACTGGTCATGTATGCTCTCAATGGTTGTCAGGTTTTGTTTCTTTGGCAATGTGAAAGCTTGCAGGCCAAGCCAAGAAAAAAATTCTCAAAAGATGTCTGCTTTTTTTCCTCATGTGAAAAGGCCTTCAAACATTACCAATGACAAGATTACAGTTATGATAACAGTTATGCTACTCAAGTTTTATGTACTTACTAGGTTAGGTACCCACAGCGATTCACACATGCCATACAGTTGTTCTGTACATGTTCCAGCTACCACAAAGTCATCAGTGAACATTGGACATCCAATCAGGTCAAGGTTACATATGAACGGCTCAGAAGTCTTAGGATCAATGCCTGCAATGACTGGCTCAGTGAAGTAAGGACCAAACCTGTACAAAGATTGCCAAATGTGTAAATGCATATCAATGATACTAGCAAAGTAAAAATGCTACTCAAAACTTCATCAGTTATACAATGGTGTACGAGGAAAGGTAAATAATCAATGGCAAATATTCACTCATGATCACTTACCTTCTTTCATACAGCAGGTTGGATACCATATTCATGAATGTTTTGGGCTTGATATCTCTGTTTTCACGTAGACAGTACAAGTTGAGACGAAACTTCAGACGATTTGCACTGTAAATGAGAAAATATTACTTCATAAATTCAAAAGCCTGTCCGTAACTTGTTCCAAGGGTTGCCACTAACTTGCCAGTGGCCAAACACCAAATGAAACCTTTACTGACCCTGACCAAACATTCAATGAAACACAACTTTGAGTTTCTACAAATGTAGTACTACTGTGCACCCAAATTATTTCCTGTTTTAATATGTTTTAGTGGTCAACATGGCCACTCACCCCACAGTTTCAGGTGGCCTGATGTTATTTTTAAAGGCTGCTGCACTTTTTCCATAATTCATGCTACGCCTTGGGTTTAAATCAATACTTTTGAAGAACTTGAAGTATTAGAAGAGAATTTCCAGGAGTGTGCATCATATTTAGTTCAGATATGTGGCAAACCTTTCACCCTGAATGGTGCAATAAATTGTTAATTCACTTACACAGTCTGTACATCAGTTGCAAGACCTGACAGGCCAACAAAAAGCCTTGGCCCCATCTCAAAAATCTTTTGGCAGTCCACAGAAACAGTCTGAGCTTGAATTCCAAATCGCCGATCTGATGCTATGGCCACACAGTCTTTGCCAATCATGGCCAATATGGCCGAGCCATTATATGACATGATACTCTATTAGTGGGAGGAAGGAAAAAAATACAGAAATATGTACAAATTAAACATGTGTTGAATTATTGATTATATGATATCACGGTGCAGCATATCATTATGGTACAGTAGTATGCATCAACTTTTCTGCCCTTTACTGTCTGTGGACAAAAACACTCTACTACTCACCACAGAAATCAAGTCAAATATTCTTTGTTGTTTTTTCACATATTGTTTAACAGTAACTGCAGTCAGTTTTCAGATTACTGTTTGCTAGTTACTTACGGTAGTTTGTTTGAATTTATGTGGTGTGCAGTTGAGAGATTATGGATTATCAAGCCACATATCATATCATATCAAGGTGCTGCGCAGAACCTTTAAAGGTTATATAATTACTTCAATAGCTCACAAAGAATGACTCATTCATTATGAAGGAGTTTGATTGTAGAGCGTAGCAAGTACATATAAAATACAGTTGTGTACATATGTATGCATAAACCAAGCATAGCACATGCCTATTGTCAAGGCACTTAACAGGCTGACATGATTTTACTAAATAATTGAGATGTACATGTAGTTTTTTACTGTGACATTCTCATGAGGCGAACATTTGCACATAATTGTATAGAAAGGGCAATATTGCAGTGTAGTGCAGACCTGTACATTATAAAATAACCCAGATCCTCAGTAGTCTCTAGGGCTGTTTCCACTGTCCAAAATAAATGTGATTACCGGTACTTAGATTGCGATTTCAATTGCGATTCAAAATCTACTTCTTCTTTTTTGTGTACACAATAAACCCAATTATTTATGGGATTTGAATCGTGATTTAGACTCCACTATTATGGTAGTTAGATTTTTTCTAAATATTTGTGTTTATTCATTTTGCCATGCAGTGAGTGTGGGAATGTTCCACTGAATCGCAACTTTAAAATCCCACAATGCACTGCTGCCGTTGTGACTGACAGGAAGTGCCGTGCTTGTGTATGTCTCCCAGCATGGGCCACCCTCAAGGTCACACCCACCATTTGACCACAAGTGGTTAGCAATTTTGGTTTGGAACCAGTGTTTTCCCATTCAGAAGGTTCAGTGCACTTCACCTAAAACACCCACAGTAACGTTCCCACAATAGCCCAATTGAAAATAGTTGTCAGTAATTTGCCAAGTCACGTGTAGCAGGTTGACCCATGAGACAGCTTGACTGGCAGGTTGACCAAGAGACAGGTCGACCATGAGACAGACATGTCAACCGTGAGACAGGTTGACCATGAGACAGACAGGTTAACCGTGAGACAGGTCAACCATGAGACAAGTCAACCATGAGACAGGTCAACCATGAGAAAGGTCAACCAAGAGACAGGTTGACCATTAGGCAGGTTAACCGTGAGACAGGTCAACCATGAGACAAGTCAACCATGAGACAGGTCAACCATGAGAAAGGTCAACCAAGAGACAGGTTGACCATTAGGCAGGTCAACCGTGAGACAGGTCGACCATGAGACAGGTTGACCATTAGGCAGGTTGACCATTAGGCAGGTTGACCATTAGGCAGGTCAACCGTGAGACAGGTCGACCATGAGAAAGGTCAACCAAGAGACAGGTTGACCATTAGGCAGGTCAACCGTGAGACAGGTCGACCATGAGACAGGTCGACCATGAGACAGGTTGACCATTAGGCAGGTTGACCATTAGGCAGGTCAACCGTGAGACAGGTTGACCATGAGACAGGTCGACCATGAGACAGGTGACACAGGTCGACCATGAGACAGGTCGACCATGAGACAGGTTGACCATGGGACAGGTCGACCGTGAGACAGGTTGACCATGAGACAGGTCGACCATGAGACAGGTTGACCGTGACACAGGTCAACCATCAGACAGGTCGACCATCAGACAGCCAGGTTGACCGCAGCATAGCCATGATCCTTGGACCCTACAGTCACCCGAATCTCAAAATTTCAAAATTCGATAAAAAAAGGGTGACTTGTCGGGTCCAAGTTACTCGGACTACCAAAGATGGGTGAGTGGGACTGTTTCAGTTTCACAGGTGTTTTCAGGGCAAAATCTGGGGGTTTTGGTTAGGGGTAGTCATGGAGTCGAATACCCCCAGAACTGTGGGGTTCTTCGTCGTCCGCTGCTCTCCCGACCGGAACCCCACAGATAACTAGGCTTTTTTCCCATATGCTTCTGTGTAACGTTCACAAGTGCTGTGGCATAGGGATCAGCAGGTTCAGCATAACTCATAAAATACTGCTTCATTTGGCCCAAGATTTCTAGCAAATGTGGTTTACATACAATGTACCACGCACCTGTGTGCAACTGTCCATGTGGCGAAAATGTGTCGATTTCCCAAAAAATATGGGCGAAAACCTCCCGGTTTGGTCGCAAGATCCAAACGGCAGCGCCGCAACTGGCAGTCTCGTCCCCTGTATTACTATTAGGCTGTAGTCTGTACGTCTTCGCAGCAAGGCGCTGTACCGTACTATAGTGACTACTAGTACTACAGTCACCCTACAGTCACCCGAAACTCAAAATTTCAAAATTCGATAAAAAAAGGGTGGGTTTGGGTTTGGGTACGAGTTGACCTGTTCCCTAATAATGTACCACTGGGTACTGCCTACTGGTATGACTACAGTGGTGGTAGATGTACTTACCATGATGTCAGATGATGACTTGAATACTGTTTATCGACGAATAATAAATCTTTGTTCTTTGACTTATGCTTGCTTTTTTTCTGTTGAAAATTTGGGAGGAAAATACAGATATCAAAATAAAATAGAGAATTATCTCATGGGCTGGGACATTAATACATAATATTCAGATTCATAAAGAGATTAGGCCAGAGTTTTTCTATCAAGTACTGTACCTCCGTTCTGCCTTATGATGGATTTCCAGCACCTACTCCGTATCTTGGCATGCGGTACAACTACAACAAGTACAACTGTCTGTACTGCTGTAGTAAAGTACATGTACAGTACTCAGTATAGACCAAACTGATCCTGGCCCTAAATTTGGGCCTGAATTTAGTATAGTATTAGTAGTCAGTAGTAGTAGTACGTACACATGTACAGTGTGTTGTACAGTAGGCCTACGTGTGTGTATGTAGGCGCACAACGTTCAGGCCTACACATTGTGCAGAATCATTTTCGTTGGTTATCAGAGTCGTTTTAATGACTTTACTGCACAGGGTACCAGGTACGAAAAGACCGGCTTATATGGACTTGAGCCCTTAATTCTATCTATAATAAAGTATAGGTTCAACCAGCAAAGGACAAGCACCCGACTAAGTTGGAGTAATGCTGTACAGCCATAGAGCATTATACAGAGCTCAATGTGTAGAGTGTACGAGTACGACCCTCACACACACCGTGTTCTTCTCAAATCATAGGCGCAGTATCAAGACGCCTTAAAACGGTCTTTTTTTTACTTCTCAGAGCTTTCAAATAAACACACCGAGGAAAATGTCGTTACTTAAAGTGCTGTCTAGACGATCAATCTTCCAAGTAAAGGTAGGACTAATAAACAATTGGTTATCGTCTGTCAATTTCCAGCTTGAAAAACATGCCAAGGTTAGGGTATCACTCACCGACTCAGTACAGTACTGTCAGTAGTTGGTACATTAATATGAGTAATTTTTACTAGTCACCGTATCAGTAGACAGTAGTATCACTGAGTATCAGTATCACACTCACACACAGTATCACACATTCAAAGTATCGGTATAAACGGTATGTCGGTAGTAGACTAGTGCTACAGTAGTACTAGTAGTAGTACTTAGTAGTAGTACTGGTACTTGTACTTTTTGTAGTTGTACTACTAATGTACTATCACTAGTACTCCACTAGTCAGTAGTTGTACTGTAGCATGGTTGTAACTGTAGTACTCAGTAGTAGTAGCATCAGCACACATGTACACACATGTTACCCCCAGAACTGTGGGGTTCTACGTTGTCCGCTGCTCTCCCGACCGGAACCCCACAGCAAGGCGCTATACCGTACTACAGGGACCAGACTGCCAGTTACGGAGCTGCCGTTTGAATGTTGCAACCGAACCGGGAGGTTTTCGCCCATTTTGGGGGGGAAATCGACACATTTTCGCCAAATGGACAGTTGCACACAGGTGCGTGGTATGTGTAAACCACATTTGCTAGAAATCTTGGGCCAAATGAAGCAGTATTTTATGAGTTATGCTGAACCTGCTGATCCCTATGCCTCAGCACTTGTGAACGTTACACAGAAGCCTATGGGAAAAAAGCCTACCCGGTAGTTATCTGTGGGGTTCCGGTCGGGAGAGCAGCGGACGACGTAGAACCCCACAGTTCTGGGTGTACACACATGTATCCTCCAATAACCGGTTTTCGACGATATAAGGACTTTTCTTCAAACTGAACAATGTGGACGAAAGTATCACACTAAAAGAGTTCTCAGTCACTTTCTCCACACCACTGACTATTAGAATAATCATAGAGAAGGTTGATCAAGCCTGTCACTTCCGTAAGATTACCCGGTTTTGTTGACGTCCGCGGCGCACCGCGCAGTAAGCATCGTCACCTATTTTCGTTGGTGGTGTTTAGTAAGGTGTCCCAGTGCAGCCAAACGCAAAATAAATTCTTAAAATAACTCAAAATGCTGTGTGGCACTGTAAAATTCTTCCCTGTATGTTTTTTTGTGTTCATCTTTGTTTTTGTTTTTCCACACTGCTTCTAACACTTTCCTCAAATCATTCATAATTTATGTTTAAAATGATTGGTCTTGTTGATGTGTTCTTTTATGACGTTTAAAAAAAACTCCACAATCCTCTTTCTCGCTGCTTCTTCAGTTATGACCTTTCCCAATGTCACTCCAGAGACACATTTTCTCCTTCTTGGTACTTTCTCTTGCTGCCCTTTTATTTTTTTTCATTTTTTTAAAAAGCCTATTGGGCCATGTTACTTTTTGTCTTTGAATAATAATACAAAAATATTTTAAAAATTATATAAGTGAGACGCTCTATAGGAGCCTCCATAGTTTTTACCCAGAACGGACTGCCTCAAGTTGCGTGATATATATATTTTTTCTACGGATGTTGGGGTTTGTTATGGTACACTCAGATTTTTTTTAGGACCAACAATAAAGAAAACTGGAGCTGCCAATTTTGTACCTAGGAAAATAGACCCCAAAAGAGGAACTTTTTGAATAACACGAGTTTGGCCTACTGGAAAAGCCTTAAATTTCCACATTTTCGGTGATGGACAAGAGCAGGAAACCAACTGTAAGATATGAAGTCTGAGATCGTTATACGGAGTTGTTTTCATAGTGCGATGTGAGTAAGAAGGCTAAGCGTCGAAAACGTGTAGCGTCAAAAACGGGGGTTCCCACGATACATTAATTAAATTAGATTATTTTACAGTTAACAGTACAATGTACATCACATTCATAAATCATATCATGCCTTCATGGAGCCAATTTGAGGATCATTACTCACATTAGACATTATATAGTACTGTCGAGTGCAAACCTCGGATTTTGCGCAAACTTCGGATTGACCTTCTGCGCACCTATCTCGTGCACCTACTCGAGTTTGCGTGCGCAGGCTTAGGTTTGCGCTGGCGACCCCAGGCGCAAACCCGGCTGGCGACCCCACGCGCAACCCCCGCATGCTTAGGTTTGCGCTGGTGAACCCATGCGCAATCCTCAGGTTTGCGCTGGCGAACCTACGTGCAAACCTCAGGTTTGCGCTGGCGAACCCATGCGCAATCCTCAGGTTTGCGCTGGCGAACCCATGTGCAAACCTTAGGTTTGCGCTGGCGAACCCATGCGCAATCCTCAGGTTTGCGCTGGCGAACCCATGTGCAAACCTTAGGTTTGCACTGGCCACCCACGCGCAATCCTCAGGTTTGCGCTGGCGAACCAACGCGCAAACCTCAGGTTTGCGCTGGCGAACCCATGTGCAAACCTTAGGTTTGCGCTGGCGAACGCACGCGCAAAACTTAGGTTTGCACCGGCGAACGCACGCGCAAATCTTAGGTTTGCGCTGGCGAACGCACGCGCAAACCTTAGGTTTGCGCCGGCGAACCCACGCGCAAACCTTAGGTTTGCACTGGCGACCCACGCGCAATCCTCAGGTTTGCGCTGGCGAACCAACGCGCAAACCTCAGGTTTGCGCTGGCGAACCTACGCGCAAACCTCAGGTTTGTGCTAGCAAACCCATGTGCAAAGCTTAGGTTTGCGCTGGCAACCCCACGCGCAAAGCTTAGGTTTGCGCTGGCGATTATATAAGGATCAGACATAAGAGGGGTCTTTGGATCATGTTCGGATATATACATGTAGTAACTTTACATTAAATCACAGGTTCCTGATTTGATATTAACAACAACCAAATGGTATCGATAATACATGTAATACAAGTGATGTCATTAATAATAAGAAGAGTTCCGATAATTACTGCATATTTACTAATAAAAAATATAACTTCTTTGGAAACATTTCTTTATCAAAATCACAGGTTCCCGATATAATTTCAATAACAACAATAATGATATTGAAAATAAGAAAAGTGATGTCATTAATAAGAAAAATATAACTACTGTAGATGTACATGTACTAATAAAAAATATAATTTCTTTGGAAAACTTACATGTCCTTAGGCCTTAAGATGCATAGGGTTGGTGCGTTATTTTTTCCATCATTTTTTTGGCAAGAAAGAAGAAACAAAAACCATAGCCACTGTGACAAATATATTCTACTGCAGTGCTTGAAGAAACAGTTTCAACAGGAACTTTGCGTCAGTGGGTGAAATCTGCAAAAACGCCAGTCAACCGTGTCCGTGCCAGCGCTAACAACGCTGAAAATAAATACTGAAGTTAGCGTGGCGCTTTATGGCACGCACGCCAACATGTGTGTCACTGCTATTTCTGTCGTACAGTTCATGTCAAAGTCGAGCGTGCGGCACATTACAGTGCGCAACTTGCGTTTCCCGATCCTGCACAAATAGCTCTTGCACAAATATGACATGAGCGAAGATAGTGAAAAAATAAATCCTGAGAAAAGAATTGATAAGAATAATTTTAAGCCACCAGTTTGGCAGTTGGCTTAAAATTTGCGCAGCCCATTTTTAGTCTGCTTTTACCAGTTTAAATCATGCAAAGGACCTTGTGCGCATATTTTGATCCTTGCGCAAGTTTAAGCTTTATAAATAGGTAGTGTATATAACCGGCTGCCGGCACCTGTGCCACAAAAGCTATTCAACCGGACCCTTTGCTTTTGTGTGATATGTAATTAGTTGAGTATGGGGGTGTATACTGTATGTACATGTACTGCATGTCAAAAGTTCATGGTTGTAAAATTGGATATTCTTTATTTCATTAAAATGTCAAATTGAATGGCTTTTTTGTTCCAAATTCTATATAACAAAATTATTTTTGTACTGATGTTACATGTTACAGTTGTATTTTCCTTAAAAAATCATACAAAAAGCAATCGCTAGTTGTACATTCGTGACGTCATCAATCGGCGATGCGCGCAATCTCGCTGCAAGGAATAATGAATATTCATGAATTCGTTGGGTGCTGTTGTGAAAAACAAAATGAGAAACCACGTTCGGAGACCACAGAGGTCTCAGATGGATATTCTCCAAAATCTTAATTTTTGAAAATGTTACATTTAGTGAAAAAAAAAGCCAATACAATAGTAAAGATAACTGGAAAAGCATCTGGTGTTACTGTTTTCAGCGTATGATTTTATTGGATAAATGAATACCGGTACATGTGAATTATGTAAAAGAAGTACTGTAGAATGATATTACCGGTATATACTAGATTGAAATTAATCAGAATAAATAGACTATTTCCCTCTGCCTAAGTAAGCTTACTGCCTACAATTACTGAATTGGCGCTGATGACAACTGAACTGAACTTGCATACAGTAGGCAAGCCTTTATAATAGCAAACAGTTTATCGTGGGAGAAATTAGCTATGCACCAATTGATAACCATTGCGCAAAACCTCATCACCCAGATGAGACAACCAGAGGCTTAAAATTGGTGCAGGTTTAAAGCCTGCGTAGGGATTAGAATTTGCCCCCAACATACATGTACAGGTGGCTACTACTTGTGTATTGATGTATGCCTATGCGTACATCATCGTAAATGAACGTACTAGGATTTGGTCATTCTACCCCTGCCTGAGGCTGAGTACATGTACATGTGTGGTGTACACTGTACCTAGTAAAGAAAAAATAGCTCCGTTAATGGCACAAAAGGCACACCGTATGCCTTAAGTGCCATAACCCCCATACAACATACACACACACTCTAGCCATGGAGGCAGGAAATCCTCCATGCTCTAATTAAGGTTCATCACACGAGGCAATTTGCAGGCAATTTGGTTGCTAGCAATCTCGTCAATTATTTTTGAAGCAACATCCATGTCACATGCATCAATTTGAATGCAAACATCATTCACAACGAGGCAACTTCTCAAATACACTGTGCACGACTGCACGTATAGTACTTAATGATTTACCAGTACAGGCTGTATGCAATATGACCACAAGCTTTTGAACAGAGAACATTGATTCAATTTAAAGAAACCTACTGATACATGTACATTGTCAATAATTTTATGTATTATTCTATGTTTATATGGCATGTTTATTTGCCCTCATAGAAAACCATGGCGCGATCAGTCCAGTGTTTCTGGATTTTCACAAAATACATGTACATCAGGGAAGGAATTTCGTCATCCAAGGGGCAAGGCCACTTTGGCCTTTAAAAAGC
The DNA here is from genome assembly GCA_949987565.1 of Luidia sarsii. Classification (NCBI taxonomy): domain Eukaryota; kingdom Metazoa; phylum Echinodermata; class Asteroidea; order Paxillosida; family Luidiidae; genus Luidia; species Luidia sarsii. Next base: position 15,001,116 of record OX465109.1, on the reverse strand, counting down.
CCAAATTTTCCAGGGCACCGAGGCCAGTCATTGGGGCACCAAGGCCAGTCAGAAAAGGGCGGAAAAGGCACGAAGGCCAACCCATTCACAAAATATGAATATTCCGAAATTAAGCGAAAATCGTAAAAGAGAATTTGGAAAAAATGAGATCCATTAATGATTATGAAACTTTGCGGACATAACCAGAACGCACGCGGTTCCGCGTGGATTAGCTACAACGTGTAATTTTCGGCATGAAATTCGTACTACCGATGCAATCTGTTGAAACTTTGCATATTTTCTGTTGTAGGCTCGAAAAAGGGCGTGATTTAAATGATTTAAATAGCAGATAAAATACTCTATCTTTTCATGTAAATATTATTCCCAGACGATGTTCTTTTCCGCTACTTTTGAAGTTTTAGTTTTGTTCTGCTTTTCCACTTTTCAGGAAAAGTCAATGGAAAAGTGCAGAAATTTCCAAGTTTCCACGTGCAAGTTTTAATTGTTTACTCTGTCACATCGGAACAATATGTCGTATCAATTTGGGGAGAAGTGTCTTGGGTAGTTTGGACTTCAATTACATGTCCATATAAAATTCATCGCTGTTGGTCATTTAAGTTCGCTGCTTTTGAGGTAACAAAATCATTGATCAATTAGAAAAAAAATTGTCTGAAAAGCAGGGCACAGTGGGCTGTACCATTATCAAACCAGGGGGAACATATGTATGGTATTCATGTCACAAAAAGACCTGGGTGTGTTGAACATACATGTACATAAAATCAAGTGCACATAATAATGTGAACAGTTTGTACAACATTCATAATGCGTAAATTGATTGATAAAAATATCTCATAAAAATAACACAGAGCTACATAAATGCACAGCATACGTTCAATTAATTTTATACAGAGCCCCTCCGGTCCCTCCCTCAGTGGAGTTTAATCCCTATTTTGATAATGGAAACGTCCGGCCCCTTCGTTAATTCAAACAACGTGACACGGTGACGTGCACACACAGTATATTATGCTGCTTGTGTCCAAAACACGTCCGGGCAAAGTTGATGGACTTTAACTTAAGACTATGGACCAATGGAACACTCGACTCACCCGATCATGAACGATTCCAACTTCCTGCATTTACTGGCAGACTTGTCCAGCAGCCGATTTCACAAAACTTCAAATGTTGCGTACGCAACATTTTGTTGCGTAACTTACGCAACATTGTGCTGCCCTTTCTAACTAGTGCACAAAAGAGCCATTGTGGCGCAAGACTTGCGCAACATTTGTACGTTGCGTAACTTGCGCAACCTTTCTTGAAATCGGCTGCAGTTCCATTTGCTTGGAACGTTTTAAGCGATCCTTACGAGGCATTGCCCACTTTTGTATGTTGTACAGCGGGCCTGGGACGAGTTTCGGTTAAACTTCAACACCGAAAGTTTAATCAAGCCGAGAAAAGTTTAAAAAGCACATGCATTTCCCGTAGGCCTACAGTACATGTACAGTACATGTAGTGATGTAACTACTTGTTACTCCCACTGGACCGCGGCTTACGTTCATGTATACTAAGTTCGCGATAGGGGTGTTGTTGCACTTATTGTAATGGCGAAGCGTGCAAGATTTTGGCTACTACTGTACATGTACATGTATACTGTACGGCTATGGTCCATGGAGATGGTGATACCAGGCATGCTACATGTACACGTGCACTTATTTATCCCGGACCGACCGTGGACAGCGCGTGCACGGCAAAGAGGCTGGTCGCCGTTACGATCATTATCCGAGCTATGCGCGCAAGATATAAGCTCAGCTCAACCGTTCAACGCGGGACGTAAACATCGTCACGGATTTTTGTTTTCGCAGAAGGGCACTACGGCCAAAATATAATTGGGGCACAGTAAAACTGGCCGTGAAACATGACGTTTTACAGAGGGCACCACGGCAATTGTAAGGGCATCGACGGCACTGGCCGCCGTGGAGGTCGTGAAATTCCTTCCCTGGTACATGTACCGTACGTGTAGTAGATGTAGCTCTGTAGTAATTATTAAATTAGTGTCCTAGTTAATATAAATAAATGTTGAAGATCTATACTCAATTCAGGCTACACACATGTAAGTGCTTCTTTTCTATTGTCATTTTGGACAAAGTGACATACCGGTACATGTACAGTGCAAGGTTTCCCCTGCATATGAAACGGTGAGGTGGCCCACTTCACACTTTTGATGCGCCACCCCAGGGGTTTGTCTCCAAAACTCCCACCTCGAGGATCATGCTTGAAAAAATGTTCACAAACACAGGAGCTCTTAGTACATGTACATGTATGTGCACAAGGGCTTTGGACGTCATGTACAGTAATACTAATAGTATCTCATTGTTTCCTTGCATATTACTGTATGTTTCTACATACACTGTACACATTATTACATTTACAGTGCTTTAGACTCATTTCATGTCCAGTCTGTGACCCATGGAATCTCAGTATACAGTACATGTAGCATAGTAGCATACCCCCTCAATATCCACAATATACCTCAAAGTACTTTCTTGGAATCACATTTCTGGGGAATGCTGGCTACTAAATTGTACGTAGGTAAATATGTATTGGTTGTCCATCGATATCGATGATGACTGCTTCAGCTTTGCTCCAGTCTGCCGTGTGCGCGGAGGTGGCTGTGGAGTCCAATCCGCGATTTGCACGCGCGGGAATACCATGAGCAGGGGAAGAGACCAAGGACGCTTGAATCAGCTGACGACTGCGATGCCTTTCGTCTGTCCCGGGCCTCTGCATCCTCAGTCCGGCGTATCCAGGCTGCCTACATGCGGGTTTGAGGCTGGCAGATCCCAGTGGTTACCTCCACCTGTTACTTCGCCCCTTGCCCAACGCCGCAGGGCTTTGGGAGTGCACGCTGAAGAAACCTGTGCGGGAAAGGTTTATAGTGGGAGGGCCGATGCACAGTGACGATCCCACTCTCTCTGCCGCAGAAGCCAGGATCAGGAGATACATGTATACCGTACCCGTAGATCCGAGATACTGTATAGTGTTTCATTGTATTTTGTAAAATGCATAAGCTACACACAACACATGTATTAGGCCTATGCAATGTACAAAATACAATGTACAGTATGTCAATTTTAAGGGTTTTTCTTTGCACATACAGTGTACATACATTGTACATGTACGTTTAAAAAGGAGACATTCTGGTAGTGGAGTTCAATTTGTACATACTGTACATACATACATGTATACATGTACACTACATGTACACTACATGTACATGTACATACATGTACACTACATGTACACTACACTGTACATGTACATGTACATGTACAGGTACACTACAGGATTTTAGAATGTGTTAAAGGCCATTTTTCAAAAGAGACTCAAAACAGATTTGTTCTAACAATTTGTTATTTTCAAAACTAATTATCAAGAACAGCAATGTCGATGGAGCAATGGCATGACTGTTTGTGTGTACAGTGTGTCCGAGTAGACCCTGAACTGAGAACCTCTGACCACAGACTAGCCTCCATTCCAGGCAGTCCAACCAAGTGAACAGTTTGTGGTGAAGAATGTGGGTGGGATTCCTATGCCTGATCAATGACCATTGGGCTGTGGGACATGCCAACACAAGCAAGCAATTTTGAGTGCAAAATGGAGTTTGGTGTTGAGAAACTTTAGAGGTACAGTACACTGTACATGTACATTAGGCTGCATAATTTATGCAAATTATAATATGTACATTGTATAACTAGGTTTTTTTCAATCTTGTATGCATTTTCAAGTGTGGGATGGACCAGTATGTATTTATATGTATAAAGTGGTATTTTCATTCCCTTTCAGAATCTCCTGCCAGCATTTACGTGCAGTGCAAGGAATGTTTCAGATTCAACTGTAAGTACATGTACATGTATATTGTATTATAACAGTTCTCTTCATTGTGAATTTTTGCAGACCTGTTCTCCAACTTAGTACCATCATTTCTCTTAGTAAACTTTACCCTTCTACAAGACAATATTGCATGAAAGGCAATAATTTAGAGGCCTATATATACATATATGACATGTACAGGATCAGATCCCGGGATCTGATCCACCTCTCGGGAAGGATCAGATCCGGGTCTGATCCCGCGTGCGGGATCAACATGCAAGTGTAAACGCAACGCAGGATCTGATCCTGCGGTTTTCAGCGACCACAACCGGCCCATGCCTGGAAAAACGCGTGAAAACAAGCATCTTGCGTGTACGTGTGCAGTACATGTTCAGTGTACGTGTACATGTACTGTACAGGTGTACATGTACATTGTACATGTACAGTACTGTACATGTACATGTACATGTACAGTGTACATGTACACACAATGTACACGTACGTACACTCGACAAACAATTTGTCCAACTTTACGCTGGTAACCAATACTAGACAGGGTCGTGTGTGTGTGGTCGTGTGGGTGGGGGGGGGGGTGAGAAACTGGTATCCGCATACAGCACGGTAGCTGCAAAGTGGCGACGGACACAGTGCGCGGACGGCTGTGGACCGATGAAGAATTGAAGCTATTTTAAGACATCTGGGCCAGTGAGGAAATACTAACGAAACTGGACGGTACCACCAGAAACACAGCGGTGTTCAACACCATTTCAGAACTGGGAACAAATCCTCCATCTTGATCGTATTTTCAGTGTCAGTTGTCAACATGCAACGCGGCAAGCTGGTACACAGCTGCATGTAGTGTGCACGTACGTAATGTACACAATGTACGTGTGCACGTGCATGTGTGCAGTACATGTGTGTACACATGTACAGTACATGTACAGTACATGTATGTACTGTACAGTAGGCCTACATGTACTGTACATTGTATGCATAGAGGTTGTACCGTTGCAGAGTCCATCGGATTTCGCGCGTCATGGCCGTGCTGACGTTCTACTGCGCATGACTACTGACCTATGTGGATAACCTTTGGAGAGCGCTTCCGCTGCTCCACGCGCGATCAACGCGGGATCAGGATCAAGTGTAAATGCAGCACTGGATCAGATCCTCCGTGACCGCAGGATCTGATCCTCCTCGCGGGATCAGGTGTAAACGCACACTCCGTGTAACCTGAGCCAATAAACTGGAGTTTGACCAGTTTGTTTACAATCAACTGTTGCCTGACCCGAATGGGGCCCCAAGGCAAAAACATAGTAACTCGAGTAATTAACCATAAGTGAGCGAAAAGGCCACAGACTAGAGTGCTAGCAAGATACGCTAGCGAACTGGTTTAGTAAGATACATGTACCTACACTAAACCACTGCACAGGAATTCGCTTAAGCACATAACTACAAGAATGAGCATCAAGCCATTAAAACCAGAGGGTCAAAGGTCATAATACAAACCGTTTTTTAATTTTATTTATTATTATTTTTTTTTAAATAAACATATTTACATTTGCGTAACATACATGTACCCTTGCGCATGTATATGCGCAGTGAGAGCCAAGGTCTCCTGATGATACAGCTGGCCCAGATGAGGAACAATTGAAAATTGAGAAAATTGAGCAGGAGAGGGGGAGCAATGAGGGGGCTACTCCGTACCCGGGGATGGAGGGGGGTACAGGAGGGAGGCGGGGTGGGAGGCAAAGAAGGATAGGGCTGCAGAGATGTTTCGGCAGAATATCTGATTGCCTGATTGGGACAAGTGGAGACTGTCCCGCCAGTAAATGGTGTGCTGGCTGGGGTTAAATATTCTGGGAATGGGAACAGGATGATTGCATGCGCATTCCCCTGACGTCCGAATTGTGCCAGGTTTTACTCTCTTGTAAGTTGTACCCATAGTGTACCCTTATCGATTTATTTCACAGAAATATATTGTTCCGATTGTTTTAGCGAGATTTGAAAATGATGCATTGTTCAAAAAACCCCGTATGGCGGTCATCGGCGCTGAAAAACACCCCGGCGCGAAGTGGTTAACACCCAATCAGATAAGCCAACATTTTTCCCTAGTTTTCATTCCCCTTTAAAGCAGGCAAATTTTTGGGGTGCCTCCAAGATATGCATGTAGGCCTAATGAAACAAAATTGATACAAACAAAATGTGGAGAAGACCAGTGTAGACATGAAGCTGGAGGCTTGCCTCATCCTTATATGGTATTTTGTGGGGCCATTCTAAAAACAAAAGATGATTACCATCATTTGTTTGTGTTCTTTCTATTTTGTCACAAACAGAATTTGAAGGATGTGATGGCTGATTTGATCCCCAAAAAGCAGAAAGAAGTGGTGGAATTCCGCAAAAGTCATGGCAGTAAAGTGATTGGTGAAGTCAAGGTGGACCAGGTAAATAAGATATGACATGCATGTACATGTATAGTGCTACATGTGCCTGCCAATTTGTTTACATACTGTCAATATAAGAACTTTGAATTCATTTGGGACCAAAGTGTATCAGTAATGCTATATATATTCCCTTTGATCGATATAAATCCCCACAAATATTGATCTCCAACTTTTAAAAGACGATTTATCGTCTATGGAAATAGTCATACAAATAAAGGAAAAACTGACTGAAATGTTTTTAGCTTTTGAAAAAAGGTGATGAATGGCAAAGAGAACTTTGACTATGAGGTTTACGTCATAGTCCCACAACTTCTTGGCTTCCCTTTTTAGTTGGGCCTCCAGAAGTGAGAGATTGTACAGATGTACACGTATACAGTACTGCAGTAGTGCACTGGACTGTGCGTAGTTAGCCATGAATTGATTGAACCTTGGCAGGACACTCAGGTGATCTGACTGATTCTGTGTGACCCACGCACATTCCTCTTGTTACATCATTCCCTGGTACTAAGGCTAATGTGTATTTTTATCATTCACCATTCGCTTGTTGGGTTACCAGTTATGTATGCTCTCAAAGTCGTCATTTTTACGAAGTCCCAATTTCTATAATGCATTTTCTCTGCAAATTATGAAGTCCTAAGTCAACAAATGTAAGTCATCATCTACATGTACAGTTGTAGCCCAAGTTGGCACATTATTAGTGGTCCCTTGTCAAGAGAAAACATACATGTAGTAAAATCCTTTATGTAAAAAATCCCAAGAATTTGGAGACAGCTATTTTAGGTCTGAGTGTTTAATGAAGAACTCGCACTTGAAACGGTTTCACACATTAATTTTTGTGCATATACTGCTTGCACACATGGACGGTCCCTCACATGGCACATGTAACTGGAGGGTATTTCCCAATATCTCCACGCATGCGCGATGCCCATTTAAGGGGTTCCACAATTGACATTGAAGCAGTCAATTGAACATATCCTCTTAAGTATGTGCAATTAAAACTTTGGCCCTGAGCTGCTGACACAGCAGTTTCAGCGTTGCCACTGCTTGAATTTTTTGTGTTCAAGATCTTGAAAAATTAAGACCCAACCAGAGTAGCCTCACTGAGCAGTATAGAACGATAGCTTGCCGTGTGCTGTGCACAGCTGGATAGTGTGTGATCGTGATGATTGATATTTGCTGAAAAAAACATGTATGGGACTGGGAGGGAAGGATCACATAGTAAGTTAAGTCAAACATGACAGGAGTGTAACAAATACATGAGTAAATGTATGTTTATGTACATGACAAGTACAAGCATGATTGCCGGTATGCCTGCATAGCCCACATATATGTACTGTAAGTATGTGTAAGTCGGCAAAATGACGACTTACAGTACATATTGGCGCAAATCTGCACAAAAATGCTGGTCCCAAGGGTGCAGACTTAGCCAAGGTTTACCATACATTTATCATGATGACCATGAATATGTTTTTATTTCATTATGATTGCAGCTTTATGGAGGCATGCGTGGAATCAAGGGGTTGGTCACTGAAACCTCTGTGTTAGATCCAGATGAAGGAATTCGTTTCCGTGGTTACACCATACCAGAATGCCAGGATCTTCTGCCCAAGGCTGATGGTGGTGAAGAGCCCTTACCAGAGGGTTTGTTTTGGCTCTTAATGACTGGAGAAATACCATCTGAAGAACAGGTTAGAAGTTTGGCAATGCAATACAATTTTACTTGACACTTTTATTTGTATTGAAGTCATTGTATGTTGTGAGTATTTATCAGTTTGAAAGTTGCATTTCAATGAGTACCGGTAGGTGTCCAGGGTTCAGCCAAGGATTTTTTTTTGTGGCAGAAAGGGTTAGAAAATAGGGTCAGAGGTCACTCATATATAAGATGAGGTCACAGCTGTTGCCGGATACTCGACGCCAATGCGGTATCTGTTCGCTTAACTTGAAATCTTTTTGTATTTAGGTATTTAGCTGGTGCACATTGCTGCATGCATGGCTTTGATACAGCCACATGACATGTACCAGTGCAATGCAGTGAGGAAGGTCTGAGAAAACATGTTGCATTGTGGAAGGTGACAAGGTTTCAATAACTGCATTTCTAATTCCACATGTATGACTTCTTCATTGTGGCATGTATTGTGTTTACAGGTAAAAGGAGTGTCTAAGGAATGGGCAAAGCGTGGAGCAATACCATCCCATGTTGCTCAGATGTTGAATAACTTCCCTTCTACCCTACATCCTATGTCTCAATTCAGCGCGGCTATCACTGCCATGAATAGTGATAGCAAATTTGCCGAGGCATACAGGGAGGGTGTAAACAAGGCTTTCTATTGGGAGGTTAGTGTGACATCCATGTTCATCTACAGTGTACCTTTCAAGACCACTTGTGCTCATAGTTTGCAAAGGTTATTGTGTACATCTTCATAAAGATGTCTGCATCTGAAGATGGCTACTGTATGATAATGTACCATGTTTGGCCACATTTTTGTGCTTGTTTATATTGTACAATCATGAGACATAGATGCATACTATAACGAGAAATATATGTCTGTTGTGAAACAGAGCATAGAGCTTTTCCGCTTCTGTTTTTAACAAGTCATAGAATAGCCCCATTCCTACTCCAAAACGCATGTACATATTTTGTGCACAAAGCCTATGGGACTTGAGTGTGGTATTTAAAAATTCATAATAATTATAAACAATGGTCCTTCGGTTCCAAACTTTAGATTTGGAATGTCTAGCATGATAGCTAACTATGTATACCAAATTTTGAGATGATCGGCCAATGCCTATATGTGTTTTAAAATCACACATTTTGATGACGTCATGATTGCGTAATGACATTTTGGCTCCGGAAGGTGTTTCTAAACCATGTCCCCAATAGATATCAAAGAAAAAATGAAAAAAATCTCGCTCCGTTAGCCAAATATGCTCATTTCAATGTGAAAATCTGAAAAGTTCATGACCTCATAAATATTCATGAGATGACGTCACGGTCAATTCATGGCAATTTTTGGATACACCTTTTCCCAACTTAGATACAGTGCAAAGTTGAAACCAAACGAACTTGTACTTTTGCTTTTAATGGATTTTGAAATTTGCCCCTTTAAAGCAATGTCACGTGACACGTGATGACGTCATGATGATATCAAGGTGTTTAGGATCAATTTCAGCATGGGCTTTATGCATTTGCCACGTTTGAAGAAAATCCAAGTCTGTTCAATGACCAAAGTCGTGCTTACAAGACCCCTGTGTATTGTCTATGGGCTTTTGGGGAGAAGAAGAAGAAGAAAAAAAAAATCAGAACAAAAGATATAGCTTTTCCGCTTCCCTGGAAGCGGCGGAAAAGCTAATTATGTCCTTATGAAGGAGCTTATTGCTCCAGCCCTGGTATGGGTGTGAACCCTCCACAGTGAAGAGGCTACATGTCCATGCACTGAGCCTATGGGTTCCAGGGGATTTACTGGTACCGGTAATCGGTATTGCCTAGTCCAGAGTTCCGGTTCTATGCAAAGAATAATTAAAAATACTGTAATAATTATAATTTGTTCGGTTTATTTCTTTGGAAAATAAAAACACCATACACACTCTATGAAAGATAAAAAAGAACATAATAGATAGTACAGGGAGGGAAACATAGCTCACAGTATGGAATAGGACAAACTGACGAGGCCGGTTAACAGTGGCCCTGACAGATAGCTCAAAAGTGAACTGAATCATTGTCCATTGGTTCTCCACTGTGCTGCCACCAAACAAACAAAATATATAACAATTAAAAAGACACAGTCCAGCAAAATATATGAACCAACAAGACCTAGCACACACATACATGTATGTAGTACAGTTGACTCCCGTTATATCGTACTCGGTTATAACGGTTTTTCGGCTACAACGACAGTTTTTTTTACAGTCCCGAATTATTTGTGCACATTTGTATGGCGGGAAATTCGTCTACAACGAACACGAAATTGACACGACTTCGGTTACAACGTACATTTTGGCCGACCGAACACGAACAAAAAGCCTGTTTTCGACCCCTTCACAACGACTTCTTTCGAAAGTACGGGCACCGCGGCGTGTCAAAAACCAAACCTTAATTGTCCGAATCAGGAATCGCGTCCTCCCAATGCCGCAGTAACGCGGTTCGTGTCAACGCGTCGTTGTTTCATCTCGCCGTAGGCTTCAACGGGGCGGTGCGCACCCACGACTCCCCCTTGCGGTTTTCTTCAGTACGTCTGCCGAGTGGCTGCAGGCACCATGCTGCCAACATTTTACACAATGAGGGCGCGCTGCGGTTTCTAGTCAACCCGGCGTTGTTTCATCTCGCCGTTACGATTCAATGGGGCGGTGCGCACTCATGACTCCCCCTTGTGCCCGACGAGTGACTGCGGCACCATGCCGCAAAAGTTAGACAATCGGGGAACTCTCGTGACCGTCATTTTAATCCGCGCTAATCCGAACTGGCTGAGCACTTCCTGTGCACCCAGTCAGACATGACCGATGACGTCTATTCGAAAGCGACCGCCATCGTAGACTACCTTTCCAGTCGGGGGAAAATCCAGACCAAGCTTACCGATTTCTGGAACTAACCATTCACCAGCATTTAAAACCAAAACCAAAAAGAGACAAAGGTTATGTGTCCTCGTGATTTAATAAAAAAATGCTAAAAAATGAATAATTAAAACATTCATAGTATTGGGGCACCCTCTCTTGACTGATTCCAGAACAGCAAAACGAATTGTCAACCGGCACTGCATGTACGGAGCATGGTGTGAGGGCCGGATTTACGCGTTCGATTGTTAGGTTCTTCGCATGGTGTCCGGATAAAGGTCGTCAAAAATCATTATAATTTTTTATTTTATTTCTTTTTTTCAACAGATGTGTATCCCAAAATACATGTACAGTAATGTAAAAATAATCTCCAATGCATTGGCTCGACTCCAAACGTGCGTTACACGTGTACAATACACATGGAAACGTGCACATAACAACGATCATCGGCGGCTGTGCATAACCAATGGGAATAAGTGGGATTTTTTTACAACGCCTTTTCGGTTATAACGTCGAAATAACGGAAGTCCGGAGGAATACGTTATAACGGGAGTCGACGGTATATAGTAAAAGATGAATATTACATTGTACACTACAATTTATACAATGAAATAACACGAGAAATCAAAGTAGACACACGGATATACACAATACACCTACAAGGAAGACACTAAGACACAGCTACAGATTTATGATTCACACAAAGCACGTTTCAATGGTTTATATAGTAATAGGACCCCTTACCCCAGATTGGGGGAACCAGCAGTGCTCCCAACCACCCCCCCCCCCCTCTCTCTCTCTCTCTCTCCGTACAGCCATGGCAGGTGCACATGCCTTGTCCAGCCAATGCGACAAAACCAAGCTACATCAAAAACAAACATGTAACACTCAGGCAACACTACAAACAATGACATACATGTACAGTACACTGTACAGTGTACATGCTAATGACAACATGCATAACATGGCAAATTGGATGATGACAGTACCCCCGAAACAAACAATAAAATCACCCTTTGTGGGCTTATTTTTGTTCTTATATTTGGTTCATTTACAGCACATGTATGAAGATGCCATGGATCTATGTGCCAAGCTTACCACTGTAGCAGCAACTATCTACCGCAATGTGTACAAGGAAGGCAGGAGTGTATGTGCCATTGATGCAGACACTGACTGGTCTGGAAACTTTGCTGCAATGCTGGGATATGATGATGATATGTTCAAAGAACTATTGAGGATGTATCTCACCATTCACAGGTACAGAGTGTGGCAATGTGTTGTGTTTGGGATGCTCTGTAATCATCTGTCACCCAAATGAGGTAGCTCTAATGAAACAGATAGCATGGGTGTGGCAGACAGGGCTACTATTAGACATAATGGGAGGGTGTGGTGGGGTAGTATGGGTGTAGCAGACAGGGCAACTGTTAGACATAATGGGAGGGTGTGGTACATGTAGGGTAGTATGGGTGTGGCAGACAGGGCTACTGTTAGACATAATGGGAGGGTGTGGTGGGGTAGTATGGGTGTAGCAGACAGGGTTACTGTTAGACATAATGGGAGGGTGTGGTGGGGTAGTATGGGTGTGGCAGACAGGGCTACTGTTAGACATAATGGGAGGGTGTGGTAGGGTAGTATGGGTGTAGCAGACAGGGCTACTGTTAGACATAATGGGAGGGTGTGGTGGGGTAGTATGGGTGTGGCAGACAGGGCTACTGTTAGACATAATGGGAGGGTGTGGTGGGGTAGTATGGTGTAGCAGACAGGGCAACTGTTAGATATAATGGGAGGGTGTGGTAGGGTAGTATGGGTGTAGCAGACAGTGCTACTGTTAGCCATAATGGGAGGGTGTGGTAGGGGTAGTATGGGTGTAGCAGACAGGGCACCTGTTAGACATAATGGGAGGGTGTGGTGGGGTAGTATGGGTGTGGCAGACAGGGCTACTGTTGGACATAATGGGAGGGTGTGGTGGGGTAGTATGGGTGTGGCAGACAGGGCTACTGTTAGACATAATGGGAGGGTGTGGTGGGGTAGTATGGTGTAGCAGACAGGGCAACTGTTAGACATAATGGGAGGGTTTGGTAGGGTAGTATGGGTGTAGCAGACAGGGCAACTGTTAGACATAATGGGAGGGTGTGGTGGGTTAGTATGGGTGTGGCAGACGGGGCTACTGTTAGACATAATGGGAGGGTGTGGTGGGGTAGTATGGGTGTAGCAGACAGGGCTACTGTTAGACATAATGGGAGGGTGTGGTGGGGTAGTATGGGTGTGGCAGACAGGGCTACTGTTGGACATAATGGGAGGGTGTGGTGGGGTAGTATGGGTGTAGCAGACAGGGCTACTGTTAGACATAATGGGAGGGTGTGGTGGGGTAGTATGGGTGTGGCAGACAGGGCTACTGTTGGACATAATGGGAGGGTGTGGTGGGGTAGTATGGGTGTAGCAGACAGGGCTACTGTTAGACATAATGGGAGGGTGTGGTGGGGTAGTATGGGTGTAGCAGACAGGGCAACTGTTAGACATAATGGGAGGGTGTGGTGGGGTAGTATGGGTGTGGCAGACAGGGCTACTGTTGGACATAATGGGAGGGTGTGGTGGGGTAGTATGGGTGTAGCAGACAGGGCTACTGTTAGACATAATGGGAGGGTGTGGTAGGGTAGTATGGGTGTAGCAGACAGGGCTACTGTTAGACATAATGGGAGGGTGTGGTGGGGTAGTATGGGTGTAGCAGACAGGGCTACTGTTGGACATAATGGGAGGGTGTGGTGGGGTAGTATGGGTGTAGCAGACAGGGCTACTGTTAGACATAATGGGAGGGTGTGGTGGGGTAGTATGGGTGTAGCAGACAGGGCTACTGTTAGACATAATGGGAGGGTTTGGTAGGGTAGTATGGGTGTAGCAGACAGGGCAACTGTTAGACATAATGGGAGGGTGTGGTGGGGTAGTATGGGTGTAGCAGACAGGGCTACTGTTGGACATAATGGGAGGGTGTGGTGGGGTAGTATGGGTGTAGCAGACAGGGCAACTGTTAGACATAATGGGAGGGTGTGGTGGGGTAGTATGGGTGTGGCAGACAGGGCTACTGTTGGACATAATGGGAGGGTGTGGTGGGGTAGTATGGGTGTAGCAGACAGGGCTACTGTTAGACATAATGGGAGGGTGTGGTGGGGTAGTATGGGTGTAGCAGACAGGGCTACTGTTAGACATAATGGGAGGGTTTGGTAGGGTAGTATGGGTGTAGCAGACAGGGCTACTGTTAGACATAATGGGAGGGTGTGGTGGGGTAGTATGGGTGTGGCAGACAGGGCTACTGTTGGACATAATGGGAGGGTGTGGTGGGGTAGTATGGGTGTAGCAGACAGGGCTACTGTTAGACATAATGGGAGGGTGTGGTGGGGTAGTATGGGTGTAGCAGACAGGGCTACTGTTAGACATAATGGGAGGGTTTGGTAGGGTAGTATGGGTGTAGCAGACAGGGGACCTGTTACGCATAATTGGAGGGTGTGGTGGGGTAGTATGGGTGTAGCAGACAGGGCTACTGTTAGACATAATGGGAGGGTGTGGTGGGGTAGTATGGGTGTAGCAGACAGGGCACCTGTTAGACATAATGGGAGGGTGTGGTAGGGTAGTATGGGTGTAGCAGACAGGGCTACTGTTAGACATAATGGGAGGGTGTGGTGGGGTAGTATGGGTGTAGCAGACAGGGCAACTGTTAGACATAATTGGAGGGTGTGGTAGGGTAGTATGGGTGTAGCAGACGGGCTACTGTTAGACATAATGGGAGGGTGTGGTGGGGTAGTATGGGTGTAGCAGACAGGGCAACTGTTAGACATAATGGGAGGGTGTGGTAGGGTAGTATGGGTGTAGCAGACAGGGCTACTGTTAGACATAATGGGAGGGTGTGGTGGGGTAGTATGGGTGTAGCAGACAGGGCTACTGTTAGACATAATGGGAGGGTGTGGTAGGGTAGTATGGGTGTAGCAGACAGGGCAACTGTTAGATATAATGGGAGGGTGTGGTGGGGTAGTATGGGTGTAGCAGACAGGGCTACTGTTAGACATAATGGGAGGGTGTGGTAGGGTAGTATGGGTGTAGCAGACAGGGCTACTGTTAGACATAATGGGAGGGTGTGGTGGGGTAGTATGGGTGTAGCAGACAGGGCAACTGTTAGACATAATTGGAGGGTGTGGTAGGGTAGTATGGGTGTAGCAGACGGGCTACTGTTAGACATAATGGGAGGGTGTGGTGGGGTAGTATGGGTGTAGCAGACAGGGCAACTGTTAGACATAATGGGAGGGTGTGGTAGGGTAGTATGGGTGTAGCAGACAGGGCTACTGTTAGACATAATGGGAGGGTGTGGTGGGGTAGTATGGGTGTAGCAGACAGGGCTACTGTTAGACATAATGGGAGGGTGTGGTAGGGTAGTATGGGTGTAGCAGACAGGGCAACTGTTAGATATAATGGGAGGGTGTGGTGGGGTAGTATGGGTGTAGCAGACAGGGCTACTGTTAGACATAATGGGAGGGTGTGGTAGGGTAGTATGGGTGTAGCAGACAGGGCTACTGTTAGACATAATGGGAGGGTGTGGTGGGGTAGTATGGGTGTGGCAGACAGGGCTACTGTTAGACATAATGGGAGGGTGTGGTAGGGTAGTATGGGTGTAGCAGACAGGGTTACTGTTAGACATAATGGGAGGGTGTGGTGGGGTAGTATGGGTGTAGCAGACAGGGCTACTGTTAGACATAATGGGAGGGTGTGGTGGGGTAGTATGGGTGTAGCAGACAGGGCTACTGTTAGACATGGTCGATGGGTGTGGTGGGGTACTATGGGTGTGGCAGACAGGGCACCTTTTAGACATAATGGGAGGGTGTGGTAGGGTAGTATGGGTGTGGCAGACAGGGTTACTGTTAGACATAATGGGAGGGTGTGGTGGGGTAGTATGGGTGTGGCAGACAGGGCTACTGTTGGACATAATGGGAGGGTGTGGTGGGGTAGTATGGGTGTAGCAGACAGGGCTACTGTTAGACATAATGGGAGGGTGTGGTGGGGTAGTATGGGTGTAGCAGACAGGGCACCTGTTAGACATGGTCGATGGGTGTGGTGGGGTAGTATGGGTGTAGCAGACAGGGCACCTTTTAGACATAATGGGAGGGTGTGGTGGGGTAGTATGGGTGTAGCAGACAGGGCTACTGTTAGACATAATGGGAGGGTGTGGTGGGGTAGTATGGGTGTAGCAGACAGGGCACCTGTTAGACATGGTCGATGGGTGTGGTGGGGTACTATGGGTGTGGCAGACAGGGCACCTTTTAGACATAATTGGAGGGTGTGGTGGGGTAGTATGGGTGTAGCAGACAGGGCTACTGTTAGACATAATGGGAGGGTGTGGTAGGGTAGTATGGGTGTAGCAGACAGGGCAATTGTTAGACATGGTCGATGGGTGTGGTGGGGTAGTATGGGTGTAGCAGACAGGGCAACTGTTAGACATAATGGGAGGGTGTGGTAGGGTAGTATGGGTGTAGCAGACAGGGCTACTGTTAGACATAATGGGAGGGTGTGGTGGGGTAGTATGGGTGTAGCAGACAGGGCACCTGTTAGACATAATGGGAGGGTGTGGTAGGGTAGTATGGGTGTAGCAGACAGGGCTACTGTTAGACATAATGGGAGGGTGTGGTGGGGTAGTATGGGTGTAGCAGACAGGGCAACTGTTAGACATAATTGGAGGGTGTGGTAGGGTAGTATGGGTGTAGCAGACGGGCTACTGTTAGACATAATGGGAGGGTGTGGTGGGGTAGTATGGGTGTAGCAGACAGGGCAACTGTTAGACATAATGGGAGGGTGTGGTAGGGTAGTATGGGTGTAGCAGACAGGGCTACTGTTAGACATAATGGGAGGGTGTGGTGGGGTAGTATGGGTGTAGCAGACAGGGCAACTGTTAGACATAATGGGAGGGTGTGGTAGGGTAGTATGGGTGTAGCAGACAGGGCTACTGTTAGACATAATGGGAGGGTGTGGTGGGGTAGTATGGGTGTAGCAGACAGGGCTACTGTTAGACATAATGGGAGGGTGTGGTGGGGTAGTATGGGTGTAGCAGACAGGGCTACTGTTAGACATAATGGGAGGGTGTGGTGGGGTAGTATGGGTGTAGCAGACAGGGCAACTGTTAGACATAATGGGAGGGTGTGGTACATGTAGGGTAGTATGGGTGTGGCAGACAGGGCTACTGTTAGATATAATGGGAGGGTGTGGTGGGGTAGTATGGGTGTGGCAGACAGGGCAACTGTTAGACATAATGGGAGGGTGTGGTGGGGTAGTATGGGTGTAGCAGACAGGGCTACTGTTAGACATAATGGGAGGGTGTGGTGGGGTAGTATGGGTGTGGCAGACAGGGCTACTGTTGGACATAATGGGAGGGTGTGGTGGGGTAGTATGGGTGTAGCAGACAGGGCTACTGTTAGACATAATGGGAGGGTGTGGTGGGGTAGTATGGGTGTAGCAGACAGGGCACCTGTTAGACATGGTCGATGGGTGTGGTGGGGTAGTATGGGTGTAGCAGACAGGGCACCTTTTAGACATAATGGGAGGGTGTGGTGGGGTAGTATGGGTGTAGCAGACAGGGCTACTGTTAGACATAATGGGAGGGTGTGGTGGGGTAGTATGGGTGTAGCAGACAGGGCACCTGTTAGACATGGTCGATGGGTGTGGTGGGGTACTATGGGTGTGGCAGACAGGGCACCTTTTAGACATAATTGGAGGGTGTGGTGGGGTAGTATGGGTGTAGCAGACAGGGCTACTGTTAGACATAATGGGAGGGTGTGGTAGGGTAGTATGGGTGTAGCAGACAGGGCACCTGTTAGACATGGTCGATGGGTGTGGTGGGGTAGTATGGGTGTAGCAGACAGGGCTACTGTTAGACATAATGGGAGGGTGTGGTGGGGTAGTATTGGTGTGGAAGACAGGGCTACTGTTAGACATAATGGGAGGGTGTGGTAGGGTAGTATGGGTGTAGCAGACGGGCTACTGTTAGACATAATGGGAGGGTGTGGTGGGGTAGTATGGGTGTAGCAGACAGGGCACCTGTTAGACATGGTCGATGGGTGTGGTGGGGTAGTATGGGTGTAGCAGACAGGGCTACTGTTAGACATAATGGGAGGGTGTGGTAGGGTAGTATGGGTGTAGCAGACAGGGCTACTGTTAGACATAATGGGAGGGTGTGGTGGGGTAGTATGGGTGTAGCAGACAGGGCTACTGTTAGACATAATGGGAGGGTGTGGTAGGGTAGTATGGGTGTAGCAGACAGGGCTACTGTTAGACATAATGGGAGGGTGTGGTAGGGTAGTATGGGTGTAGCAGACAGGGCTACTGTTAGACATGGTCGATGGGTGTGGTGGGGTAGTATGGGTGTAGCAGACAGGGCTACTGTTGGACATAATGGGAGGGTGTGGTGGGGTAGTATGGGTGTGGCAGACAGGGCTACTGTTAGATATAATGGGAGGGTGTGGTGGGGTAGTATGGGTGTAGCAGACAGGGCTACTGTTGGACATAATGGGAGGGTGTGGTGGGGTAGTATGGGTGTGGCAGACAGGGCTACTGTTGGACATAATGGGAGGGTGTGGTGGGGTAGTATGGGTGTAGCAGACAGGGCTACTGTTAGACATGGTCGATGGGTGTGGTGGGGTAGTATGGGTGTAGCAGACAGGGCTACTGTTGGACATAATGGGAGGGTGTGGTGGGGTAGTATGGGTGTGGCAGACAGGGCTACTGTTAGATATAATGGGAGGGTGTGGTGGGGTAGTATGGGTGTAGCAGACAGGGCTACTGTTGGACATAATGGGAGGGTGTGGTAGGGTAGTATGGGTGTAGCAGACAGGGCTACTGTTAGACATAATGGGAGGGTGTGGTGGGGTAGTATGGGTGTAGCAGACAGGGCTACTGTTAGACATAATGGGAGGGTTTGGTAGGGTAGTATGGGTGTAGCAGACAGGGCAACTGTTAGACATAATGGGAGGGTGTGGTGGGGTAGTATGGGTGTAGCAGACAGGGCTACTGTTGGACATAATGGGAGGGTGTGGTGGGGTAGTATGGGTGTAGCAGACAGGGCAACTGTTAGACATAATGGGAGGGTGTGGTGGGGTAGTATGGGTGTGGCAGACAGGGCTACTGTTGGACATAATGGGAGGGTGTGGTGGGGTAGTATGGGTGTAGCAGACAGGGCTACTGTTAGACATAATGGGAGGGTGTGGTAGGGTAGTATGGGTGTAGCAGACAGGGCAACTGTTAGACATAATGGGAGGGTGTGGTGGGGTAGTATGGGTGTAGCAGACAGGGTTACTGTTAGACATAATGGGAGGGTGTGGTGGGGTAGTATGGGTGTAGCAGACAGGGCTACTGTTAGACATAATGGGAGGGTGTGGTGGGGTAGTATGGGTGTGGCAGACAGGGCTACTGTTAGACATAATGGGAGGGTGTGGTGGGGTAGTATGGTGTAGCAGACAGGGCAACTGTTAGATATAATGGGAGGGTGTGGTGGGGTAGTATGGGTGTGGCAGACAGGGCTACTGTTAGACATAATGGGAGGGTGTGGTGGGGTAGTATGGGTGTAGCAGACAGGGCTACTGTTGGACATAATGGGAGGGTGTGGTGGGGTAGTATGGGTGTGGCAGACAGGGCTACTGTTAGACATAATGGGAGGGTGTGGTGGGGTAGTATGGGTGTAGCAGACAGGGTTACTGTTAGACATAATGGGAGGGTGTGGTGGGGTAGTATGGGTGTGGCAGACAGGGCTACTGTTAGACATAATGGGAGGGTGTGGTAGGTAAGGCTGTTGTCGACAAGGCTTTTGTCGACATTGTCGCGACAAAGAAAATATTCCGACATGTCGACAAGGTTTTTCGGTTGTTGCGACAAAAACAATAAAATACATTAGCCTACCTCTATTCATTATGGCCAATCTCTGAAAAGAAGGGAATAAAAAGGGAACAAAAAATCCTAAAATTGTGCGCTGAGCATTTCATTTTTGCTTATCCACGCCACAAAATAATAGTTACTAAATATGTTGGAAGTTGGAAGGGATCGCGACGCGACCAAAGAAAATCGTTCACCGAACGCATTTTGCCATTACGATGTACACATGTACAGTGTAAATACTGTCACTACTGTATAGCGCACGTTTCTATGGCCGGTCGTCAGCAGTACAGTAGCTGGTATACGTTGCTGCATCGCATGCTTTTAATACACGTGCGTACGGGATACCAGTGCATGCAATGCAGAGATCGGGAAAGATCGTGGACGTCCGAGGGAAGGATCGAGAAATGAGATCGCACGTGCGTCGCGGTCGGTAACCAGCTGAAAGTAGCTGAATGTTTGGGCCCAAAATCCCGGCGGCTGCGGATTTTATTTTGTTGAAAAACGGACCGGAAGTACATTATGTACATCGGAAAAAGGCCTCCTTTGCCGCATACGTTCTAGGTTTGTCTGAATGTTTGGCTGAATACGCGGCCTCCTCCGTTTTTGGGCCCAATACGCGGCTGGTTTTTGGGTGCCCAATACGCAGCTACCTTTAGCTAGGTTCGGACGGTGACATCTTTTCTTTTCATTGAAACTATCTGGTTCTCCAACTTCCATGTGCATAGCCAATAGGAAAACCACTGCAGCCGCTGTGCAGCGAATTCATAAATATTCATTATTTCTTGCAGTGAGAACGCACGCATCGCCGATCGATGACGTCATGAATAAACAATGAGCAATCGCTTTTTTATGATTTTTTTAGGAAATTACGACTGTAACACCCAATATCGGCACAAAAATTATTTTGTTGTGTATAATCTTAAATACAAAAGCTATTAAATATGAAATTTTATTGAAATTAAGATTATCCATGAAAACTAATTTCACAAGTTCACAACTATGGCGGTTTGACATGCCCCATTCGTTTATTACCTAAAAAAAATCCAACACTGTGACTACAGATTTTTGACTAAATCGGGTCTCTGTCGCGACAATGTCGACAGTCGGCATAAAATTCTCGCGACATGTCGACAAGAATTTTTTCTCACGACAACAGCCTTAGTGGTAGGGTAGTATGGGTGTAGCAGACAGGGCTACTGTTAGACATAATGGGAGGGTGTGGTGGGGTAGTATGGGTGTAGCAGACAGGGCAACTGTTAGACATAATTGGAGGGTGTGGTAGGGTAGTATGGGTGTAGCAGACAGGGCTACTGTTAGACATAATGGGAGGGTGTGGTGGGGTAGTATGGGTGTAGCAGACAGGGCTACTGTTAGACATAATGGGAGGGTGTGGTAGGGTAGTATGGGTGTAGCAGACAGGGCTACTGTTAGACATAATGGGAGGGTGTGGTGGGGTAGTATGGGTGTAGCAGACAGGGCTACTGTTAGACATAATGGGAGGGTGTGGTAGGGTAGTATGGGTGTAGCAGACAGGGTTACTGTTAGACATAATGGGAGGGTGTGGTGGGGTAGTATGGTGTAGCAGACAGGGCTACTGTTAGACATAATGGGAGGGTGTGGTGGGGTAGTATGGGTGTGGCAGACAGGGCTACTGTTAGACATAATGGGAGGGTGTGGTGGGGTAGTATGGGTGTAGCAGACAGGGCTACTGTTAGACATAATGGGAGGGTTTGGTAGGGTAGTATGGGTGTAGCAGACAGGGCTACTTTTAGACATAATGGGAGGGTGTGGTGGGGTAGTATGGGTGTAGCAGACAGGGGACCTGTTACACATAATTGGAGGGTGTGGTAGGGTAGTATGGGTGTAGCAGACAGGGCTACTGTTAGACATAATGGGAGGGTGTGGTAGGGTAGTATGGGTGAAGCACACAGGGCACCTGTTAGACATGGTCGATGGGTGTGGTGGGGTACTATGGGTGTGGCAGACAGGGCACCTTTTAGACATAATGGGAGGGTGTGGTGGGGTAGTATGGATGTGGCACACATGGCACCTGTTAGACATGATGAGAGGGTGTGGTGGGGTAGTATGGGTGTAGCAGACAGGGCACCTGTTGGACATAATGGGAGGGTTTGGTGGTGTAGAGTTCGTAAAGTTCTAACAAGGTAAGCCCTAACAAACATTTGAATGCCTCTGTGTGTATCTTTTTATGACAGTGACCATGAAGGAGGCAATGTGAGTGCACACACTGTACACTTGGTAGGGAGTGCTCTATCGGATGCCTACCTTAGTCTAGCTGCAGGTATGAATGGTCTGGCAGGACCATTACATGGACTTGCAAACCAGGTCAGTGGATAACAGATTAAAAGTCTTCAAATTTACATCAATCAACTGCCCTGATTGGCTTAATAAAATGCCACATAAAACAACTGTACGAACAACTTCTTTATTCCTTTCCCTCTGTTTATCGTGTTATAATTCAGGAAGTATTGGTATGGATTACTAAACTACAAGAGCAGCTTGGTGGTGAAGTGTCTGATGATCAGCTGAAAGACTTTATCTGGAAAACATTGCAATCAGGACAGGTAAGGAAACTGATACACATTGAAAAGAAATTGAGTTAATTTCAAAATGAAATGAGTTACATCTTCTTGTTTTTCAGTGTATAAATCAGTCACTTGTGTCTGTTTGGAGGAAAGTTATTCAATTCATGGAAAGGATCCATTCCTTGGACATATACAGGCGGCTGTCGTTAATAAGAAATCCACGGGACCCAGACATATGTTTGTTATATCCAAAATTCATTTTTTCCGATACAGTTGTTCCTGCCAATTGTTCAGTATGTATTGGCCCTATGCAATGCATGTACAGTAATGTATATGATAGCCTTCTTTGGGTGATTTGTCTTTTTACCAGGTTGTACCAGGCTATGGCCATGCTGTATTGCGTAAGACAGACCCACGATACACCTGCCAGAGAGAATTTGCTCTCAAACACCTACCAGATGACCAACTATTTAAGTTAGTTGCACAACTGTATAAGGTAGTGCCAGACACCCTGCTTGAACATGGTAAGGCCAAGAACCCATGGCCTAATGTGGATGCACACAGCGGAGTGCTGTTGCAGGTTAGTACTCTAATGATCCACCTGACCCTTGTACCAAAGTTGTTAAGTTTGGTTGTAAGTACTCTCACATTAGATAAAGTGTATTTGATTTGGAGTATGACATGTGGAAATATGCAGGCAGATTGATTGATTGGGCATGTTTCTTGTGAAGGAGCCACTAGGCATATATTTAGGCCAATGTGCATATCTTTAAAGGGGAATGAAACCCAGAGAAAATGTTGGCTTATCTGATTGGGTGTTAAAAACAACCTACAATTACCTACGTGCTACTAACCTATGAGTTTCATAAAGAGGGAAAAATCATGGAATTCGTTGGTCGAATTCGCGTTCCCGCAAACTGCCATCCTTTCTCTTGTCCTTATTGTTGAGAACTGCATGAAAAGATTTCCCCAGCTTTTTTCCCGCTGGCATTTTGGCATCCAAAAGCCTGTCAGTACACTATCGTTCAGCTCGCGTGTGTATACTGCATGTAGTATATACATGTAGTAGGGTACTACTAGCATAGTACTAGTATAGTATTTGTCCGGGCCCATGCGGGAGTTTTCCGTTGCGATGTCATACCCCCCGCAGTGACTGACAGGCCATTCAAAAAGATGGCGGTTTGCGGGAATTCGACCACCGAATTCCATGATTTTTCCCTCTTTATGAAACTCATAGGTGAATAGCACATAGGTAATTGTAGGTTGTTTTTTACACCCAATCAGATGAGCCAACATTTTTCCCTGGGCTTCATTCCCCTTTAACGTTGACTTCACACTGCACAGGCCACACAAGCATACTATGTTCAACATCCCAGTGTCAAACTCATATAAGTTCAGAGATTTCTCTTTCGGTGAGCAATGGCACTAAGGTTATCTTATGGGTCAACTGAAAACCCACAAATTGAAAACTCTGATTTGGCATCAAATATGTCCATTAGCACAATCCCATATCAAACGTATTTCTTGTGTTTCAGGCTTTTTTGAGGTGTTCTTTAATTAACTAAAATTATACCCAAAGTTATTGGGGATCCTTTTCTTTTCGCCATGGGGGAACCAGAAATTGTTTGCTCCCCAAAATAATAGTCCATCTTCTGTATTTTTTTTATTATAAGCTGCTGCTTATTTGTTGATTTTGCCCATAAAAAGTTTACTGCCGCGAATCTTTCCCGCACAGTGTGAATGAAGCATGAAGTTCACTGGAGTGTGTCTGTGTGTGAGTGGGTGTCAAGGGTAGAGGAGACCCAGGAGGCAGACTAGGTGATTGAAGAGGTGGAGTTGTCCATGGGTTTAGAAGATCCATCGCACAGGAATGGTTACCATATGTTGCTGATGTGACCAAAATCCCGAGGAACAGTGTGCATGATGGGAAAATCTTCAGGCCAATAAGTGTGGCAAGGATTTTTTTAATATACATAAGTACAAAGAGAAAAATACTGCTATTAAGAAATTCTCACACTTAGGCGGGATCTTCTTGGAGAGGCATGTAGAATGTCTAGTAAAGGCCTTTTCACACCACAACAATTTCCCAAGGGTCTTTTGCAAAATGTTTGTAATGCTCGCGAAATTTTACAAAATGCACCTCATATGAGGCCTGTGCCCAGTGTGCATGGAACCCTTGTTTTTTGTCTGATGTCCTCTGTGAAATCTCCCCTACTACACTAGTGTGGATACCTATGACAAATCGTAGTGTCATTTATGACCATATCTATGCTTGCGTTGTTAAGTCCACATCACGGTTAATCGTGTGTGGCATTATGCATTCAGCGTCAACATAGCTGGTTCAAGTTTCGGTCAGTTACATTTTGGGCAATGTCTGACTCAACTCAAGCATTATGCACCATTCCATCCCTCATTGCTTGCATTCTCTCCTGCCCCACAAGGTTTATCAGTGAAAGTGTTTTCCCAAATTCTTGACTAGCCACCAGAAACAGGAGATTGTACACTTACTGTAGTGGGCTTTTTTTAGTTTGAATTGATTGAACTTAATTAAGCTGGACAGTCCGATGATCTGAATAATCCTGTGTACTCAAAAATTACCAACTGAAGTGATCCTTGCAAAAAGCTATTAAATTTCATTCCCTGATACTTTTATAAAAAATGTACATTGTATTTTCAAAATGTTTACCGTTTGCATGTTGGGTCACCAGTTAAATGAAGTTTCAATGGTCATCAAGTTTGTTCAAAATGAATGAAATGCAACAGGGACATTGTTGACAAATTAATAAGCAACCAGTGCCAGGGAAAAAATCACAAAGGAAGCTTGCTTTGTTCTGTCGTGTAAAAATGGCTTAAGAACAATTTTCTTTACTTGTTCTTTTTTTACAGCACTATGGGATGACTGAGATGAACTACTACACAGTATTGTTTGGTGTGTCCAGAGCTCTGGGTACTATGGCATCTCTTGTATGGGATCGTGCCCTTGGTCTCCCTCTTGAACGGCCTAAATCTATGAGCACTGAAGGCTTGATGAAGCTGACAGGAGCTTAGTAGATGAAGCAGGATGCATCCATGATTCAAGAGTTTTTATCAAATCACCAACAGTGTTGACATTTCCAGAAGTAACCCGCCATAAATGATTAAGCAGTAAGTCTACCAGTCCCTCTGCCCAGCTGTCACCACTTGTCAATGTCCAAAATATGGATATGTCAACGAGTAAAGGGTTTAGAGGAGCAAGGGTTAATTCATCCTATTCTATTCAAATGGAGAAAGTTAGTGTCATAGCTCCCAACAGTACCTTAAGCCACTTCAGTCCTTTTTACTATGTACAGCTTTTGGCTTGGAAGGCTGAACAGGTGTCATCACAGCACCCAGCCATTTTTGACAACCAATCCAATGTTCTTCTCAATTAAAATATGTCTAGCCTAGGTTTGCTTGTTTACCCTGCTGCTGAATAACTGTATCTTATCCCCTTGGTCATGCCTTGCTCTCAGGAAATTGCCAGGGTATAAAGTAATTGTTGTGTGAAATGATTACCCAGTAATTAAAGTTTCCTGGAAATTATTATTATAGTTTAGCTGCATGTATATTGTAATATTTGGAAACCACATAAATGAAGGAAGATTCATGGCACAACTTACATTGCATGTATTCCTACAGTAGTTTGACTATGAAGGGGAATGCTTGACCTACTTTGTCAACATTCCAGCCATCTGCCATGGATATGTAGCTTTTCAAGCTATGCTACATATCCATGTATTTGAGAGGAATGCATGGAATATTTAGAACCAAGTATATGACCATGCATGTGTTCAGAGTTCCATCTCATCAAACTCGTAACTTACGATCAAGATGATAAATGATGCTGAGAAACCACACAACTTATCACAACTTACCATGGGTTATCCAGCCATCCGGGATTGATGAAACCAATCTCTCCCTAATGTTTAATCACTACAATGTATCCAATACTAAAGTACATGCTCTTTTTTCTCTACAGCTTTTCATAATGAAATTATTTCTAAACACATCAGATAAAAAACTTCTTTGTTATTGTGAATAACATTCTGGTTTAATGCTATAAAATGAAAGCCCACAACAGCTTAGGATGAGTTGCAACGTTTTATACTGCATTGTTTCAATTGTAACCAGTGAAGAGAATTAGGGAGTTGTATAGCAATGTCACTTAGATTTCTGGAAATCACATGTTTATCAACTTGGATATTTTGGAGTTGGATTCT
The DNA here is from genome assembly GCA_949987565.1 of Luidia sarsii. NCBI lineage: Eukaryota > Metazoa > Echinodermata > Asteroidea > Paxillosida > Luidiidae > Luidia > Luidia sarsii. Next base: position 14,974,599 of record OX465109.1, on the reverse strand, counting down.
GTGCACAGAATTTTGATTGACAAAGCAGATGCATAGTAGTATGCATCTTACAAAGTACATTGTTAATCCTGAAAAGGTAACTTTTGAGCAAGATGAAGTTTGCCAAATGAATTTCTCCTTAAGCATTGCCTTCTAGTCAACTGCACACATGGAATGAATGGCATCAGTGGCTTACATGAAAATTGATGCTCAGCTTTCCAGTTGCAACAAAGAACATTTTAATACATAAACATAATTTTGAGATTTGTAATCACTCAAATAAAGTCTCAATTGGAAAATAAATATGAATGCATATTAATGGATGGTTAATTCTTATTTCCATTTGTTCATAACAAACATGTTTCTGCACTTCGGATACATTTGTACATTTGTGTACATTGCTATTTTTTGGATTTTGTTTTGTTTTTGGCCAAATTTATGATCTGATTAATTTTCTTCTTTGAAGTAAACATTTTCAAACAAGGTGATATCCAGTTTAAAAACATTTTTGCAAAACTGTCTTATAATAACCTTATTATTTATGTCTCAATTATTGTGAACGTGTCTACAAAATATATTGTAATGCAATAGATTATGACCAATGTATCACAGTGGCAGGGTCTGAACTATGAAGGGCTGCTATTATTCTCCTGCAGACATGGGTCACAAAATAATGCATATTCGACTACGTTGTTGGTGTGGGGATCGCAGATAAATATGCTAAAACAACGAACTCTTGGGCACAAGCTCAAAAACTTGTCAACCCAGGCAAGGCTGGCATGTATAACCATGAGTGTTTTTGTGGTGAAACTTTTTTCTCTGACTTTTGTAAAGTTTACTTTGGGGGCACATATATTTGTTTTTGTTTTGTTAGTATCACTCTATGAAATAAACATAATTTGACTACATTTCATGTGGGTGACCTAATATGCAAGTGGATTAGACAAACCTCTAGATTATTGATATGAATGTTATTGGTTGAATTTGAGTGATGTCAGGAGTTTTTGATGGTTTAACTTTACAAATTGATAATAAAGCTTCTGTGTATACAAATTATCGGTCTTTGTTTTTACCGAGTAATTGCAACATTTGTTCAGGATTATTTAAACTTTGGTTTTAATTAAATTTTAATTTTAAAATTAAAAATTTAATAACATTTTTGCAGGTGAGTGAAAATACCAGTATACCGGTAGTTACAATTATTGTCAAGCACCCAAGGATAACAATAGGAAGTATATTGGCAGAGAATCATGTCATGTACATGTACATGGTAGCAGCACTACACTATGGGCATGATAACAGAGACAAAGGAAACTTGCAGGCAGTCATTTGGGCATTCAATACTAGCAACTTCCTGCACAACATAAGAACAAAAACAAATGTTCACAGACTTACATGAAACGTATACACTTTGAAGATGGTTATGGTACAAATCTTGTACTGAAATATTTCTGCCTAAAATGCTCTATTTTTGGAGAAAAAGAGTAAAAGAAATTGTTTACGTCTCACCACTAGACCAATGTTCTGTTATCCCTTAAAAGCCCCTACACAACATCGGTCGAGGTCAAAGAATAGCATCCATGTTGTCTGATCCAACATATCCATGAAATAGCACACCTGTGAAAATTTCAGCTCAATCTGCCAACCGAGTCGCGAGAAAATCGTGAAAACTGCTTCATTTGTTTTGCAGAAATGCAGCATTCAATGCTGTACTGTTCCGAAAACTAGTTTAGATCTCGATGAGATGTAAATGATTTCTTTTACTCTTTTCTCCCAAAATAAAACAATTTAGGCAGAAATTTAGGCAGAGGTTTCAACTACTATAACCATCTTCAAACTATAAGTTTCATGTAAACCTGAGAACATTTTGTGTTTTTCGATCTTACCAATGTTGTGTAGGGGCTTTAAGGTGCAGGGGTCAATTTCATAAAACTCCTCTTAACTTATGACGTGTCACCGAGCTTTACGAAATTGGTCCCAGATGTCTTTATTCACTTGACCAGGAAAACTGGTCGAGGTGGTCTTTCAGCAGGCAATCGGGCGAAGTATTGAGCATGCACCGCTAATCATCAAATAGGGCAAATCCTTGTTGAATTACATTCTCAGAGATGGATTGGTAATGTTCCTGTATGCAAAGTTTTATCTGTACAACAGCAAGATCAAAGAAAATTAATGTTCCACTGACTGATGTCAAAATGTGTGTAATAAGTGGATAGATTCTAAAGTCTGTATTAAGTGGATAGATCCTGTAGTCTGTCCTCACATCTGCTCCACTGAATGTTTGCCTTTCAACTTTACATCAAAATACTGTAATCACTGCTCTTGGGAATGAATTAAGTTTGTCAGGTCATTGCATCAAGATTACATGTCTGGAGTACAGAATATTCAGGCGGCACTAAAGCACCTCTAACAACACCATGGCACTTATGGCCGATATCAATACAATTTTCATGTATTCCACTGGCTGAACAGAATCAATGTCAAAATATCAATACAATTTTCATGTATTCCACTGGCTGAACAGAATCAATGTCATCATGGACTGTTTTTACATAAACAATAACCCTTAAGGTGTTTTTTGTAAATTGGTCAACTGGATGGCACCAAAATCAGTGATTGATAGTTTAAATGACACTATTGACTTGAACTTGATAAGACGACGCAAACTCGAGACAAAGGAAACTCAATATGAGGGGATGAGCCTTTATTGACTTTCATGTACGGTATACTCAATAGACAGTAACACTAAGATTTAGACATGCACATGTACAATTGTACATGTGCATGTACTGTACATGTGCATGTATAAATCTCAACAATAACTCATGTAAATGAATCTGAATACATGTCCCGCTTTGTTTTATCAGCTAATTATTGCTTGATCAATCAATGATTACATTTAATTAAGTTTGATAACTCTGAAAATGCACATACCGTTATTACCGGTAATCAAACAGAAATACTGAACAATCAACCCTATTGTTTATGTTTAGTGATGTCTAACTTCTTCCCAGAAGGCATCAGGTATATTACAATTGTTATCATTTAACCAGAACAAAAGAAACATTATTACATTGCCCAATGCAAACATTATTGTTGCCAACCATTTCTCAAATTCAAAGTATGAAAATTGAACAAAACATACATATGCAAAACCTGCAGAACAGATGTGTGTTAAAGGAATGAATGGCTAGAGATATACAGTAATGTAACCTATCATTGACCAATACATAATCTGTATCTGTAGCATGAAATAACAATTCTATGGCATGGGTTATGCTGTAAGTGTAACAGGTAACTACATGGGCATTGATGTTTAACAATTTAACAACTTTCAGAATGTTAACCAAGTAGTAAAGTACATATTCTGGTGCAGTGTAAATGTATAATTTACCTGAAACAAATAGTAATTGTTGTTATAAAAAACACCAACAATGGAGACATGAGGATTTAATAAGTTTCAACTATGACAGTCATGGTGAAAAGAGCAAGGATATCTTTTACAAGTAAAACAAAGTTTGACAGGTTTTAAATAATATGGGCAGATAGGATAACATACCATTTATCTCTCCACAAATAAACGAAATAATTTTTTCTTAAACTACACCCATTCACAAACATGACATCGTTTTTCCTTTTTTATCTTGATACACATGTATTTGTGATTTCCTTAATACTCTTTAAATGATATTTTAGCCTACCCATTTGGAGAGTATTTATCTACTCACAATGAGCTCAAACTTCACAATCCAATAATTAAAGAACAGGAATAACATTTGTAACATATCCAATGCTGACAGTAAGGTGCACCACAGAAAAGTGTTGATTTCACCTGCTCCTTACATTCTTTTTACTTGACATAATTTCTAGATGGAAATGAATACTCGTCAAGCTGAGTTCTCCCACTTGGCCAGTATGTCTCCTTCCCTAAATAAGAAGTAGTCCTGCCAGACAATGCAAATATAATATATCAATTGTTTAGCAAAAAAGAAAATACAATTTTGTTAACTGAATGTAGTATTGGAATGATTTTCAAGGACAGACTTCCTATTCACAATCATGGTACAATCAGCTTGTTAATATACATTTCCCAGGATCCCGTCATGTATGGCTGTTACATCTGAGATATTATCCAATAGTGGTTGCTGCCCATTCTTCTGTATGAATTGGCCCTATGCCGTGCATATACTGTACTCTTCATATAGAGATTATTTTTTATTCCATTCTTCAGTTGAGAATTTTTTTACATGAGTAAAACAGAAAACGTTCGCACACTTAAATTCCACTCAAAGAATGTTGACGTCAATTTAAGAGTCAAGTGGGTAAAGTACTCTCATGAGACATTCCTCCATATTCATATAAAGCAATAATGTAACAATCGTGCCATGTGATTGGCCGTTCAGATATTTGAATGAAATGGAAAGCCCATTCATGCACAAAAGTCATGGTGACTAGGAACTAGGAAACTCCGTCTGAACACTTTGATGACAGTCTTTTGTTTGTAATCAGTGGTGAAATCGACTATTGGCAATTGGCAATTAACACTTTGTGCCGGGAAGCCACTATGCATGCGTAGTGAGTTTCAAAATTTCGACGCCGCTATTGGCCTAACTGTAGACAAAGACTCATTTCAGCAATATGTATCATGACAAACACCTTTTTTGACGTCAGTTGCTGCAAGAATTGCCAGATCAGTGGTAACATTGGCGCTATTGCGGGGCTTCATTGTGAACGATCGAGGGTCTGTGCGCTACTACAGCAGCATGTGCTTGCCTGCCCCACACCTAATGCAGTCACTGGAGAGACTATGGAATGTGCCCACTGCCTTTACCACAAATTGCACGCTTTGTTGAGGCCATCCAGATGGATCCTTTGTCCGCTGCAGTGCAGGAATGTTTGTGGTCAAAGGGTAGCAGCACACACAGTTCTCGGAGCCATTGGACTACACACAAAAGGCCAATCTTTGAGGGCTGATAATCCCTTTACAAAAGCATTGCAGACTTCCTACTGTGCCACATTTGATTCACTGATACAAAAAGTGCACTCTTATCGATTTATTTTGCAGGTTTATTGTTCTCTGATTGTTTAGCGAGCTTTTGAAATGTCACTGTGCTGGCCATTGGCAGTAAAATAATCCCGCCATCAAGGGGTTAATTAGCATCTCCAATTGATACCAATTGTGCCAGCAAAATAAAACACATGAGGTATATTCACTTGAGCTGCTAACTTCACTGCTAAAAATCACAGCGGAGGTTCAGCTGAGTGCTTGACTAGCTAAACTTCACAGAGCGTTCACACGCAATGTCCATCACTACTTACTGCAGTTTGTTTGTGTGGAGGTGACAAAAAATGCCAACCCGTCCCAGCTATTCCCTACAAGAGCGCGTGCTTTATGCTGCTGGACATTACTGAGTTCGCGCCATTAAATTGGAGTGTTAACCACTTCGCGCCGGGGGGGGTTTTCAGCGCCGATGACCGCCATACAGGGTTTTTTGAACAATGCATCATTTTCAAATCTCGCTAAAACAATCGGAACAATATATTTATGTGAAATAAATCGATAAGAGTATACTATGGGTACAAGAGAGTAAAACCTGGCACAATTCGGACGTCGTTGTGGCTTTTGTCAAGAGATTATCCTTTGGAAAAAGGGCCCTTTGTGCATCGTCAATGGACCGTAACGGACGTGTGTGTGTGCGTGCGTGTACGCTGCTGACAATCCCTGACCGCAGACTCCAGCCTCAACTCCAGGCAGTCAAATCTTCGAGTTGGTCGGCCACAAACGAGCATACAGATTACGGTAAAGAATGTGGGGGGAATTCCAATGCCAGACCGACGACCGTTGGGCTGTGTGGCATGCAAAGACAATGTCCCCCGCGTGCTTTCAGCTGCAGCGCGGTATCCCTCGATCCTCCACAGTAAAAGTCCCACAATTGCACAATTACTGCTGCTAATCTTGCAATTCATGTGGCAACTTGCGTCAAAAAGGGTCTTTGTACTGATTCGTATTGCTTTGTTGTAAGCTGAAAAGAGTCTTTGTTTACAATGTGGACAATAGTGGTGCCCGGATTCGGAGGGCCCGTTGCATAGGCAATCCAATTGACCTCCGGATTCGGAGGTCCCGGCGCGAAGTGGTTAATGTACGGACAGTTCATATTTCAATTATGGCTGTTGACAACTTTATAACAATGAGCTCATTCTCAGAAGCCAAGTTATATGAGAACGGATATAATAAACAGACCTCACAGCGAAAAAAACAGTTTTTCAATAGACCGTGTAAGTTGGCCTCGAGAATGTACGTGTTACCGCGAGATTCCTGACTTCCGGGCTCCTTGGATAGGAGGTTAAGTGTGGAGCGTCGAACGTTTTTGTTAAAATGTTTTGTATCGCACCGATTGAAGCAGTTTAATCTATTAGAATAGTCTTTTAGGAATAAAATATTAAAATACAATGTGTAAAGTACGTGATTTTGCATGTTTCCACGTTTGTGTTTTGATTTTTTATTATTTTGTTTACATGTACGGTATCCACATGTACAGTACATTACAAGGCGCTTTTCTTGCCCGAATGCGAACCACACCAACTTCGGCGCAATACAAGTAGTAATGTGCACGTCGCGTACCACAGTCGGGCCGTTTTCGCAATACTGTACTTACAACCGGAAGATGAAGGTCGGGTTCTATTTATTTGTTTTCTCTGCCGTATTCTCATTTGTTGTAGTTTTTTTTTGCTCAATCTTATTTTTTTAATATACTTAATCCATAAACCTGGGTTTTTAAATGGAAAGAGGCTTTCTTCATTATGTAATAATGCATTCAAATTTGGGCACGTGTTAATCTCCTATAGCATGCGGCGCGGAGGTGCCTGGAAGTGTACGGTGACCTTTTTCACCAAGAGAGTTACACGGTCTATTGCGATCCATTTTTTGATAATGTTGCTAGTAGGAACACACCTAAAGAGCAATAAAGCAAATGTTTTATATAGCTGACGTAAACAAAAGAGATCCTGCAGGCAAGCCTACAGCTTCCTTATCAATAAAATACTTACTTTGTCATCAACTGTTACTTTTGTCCCTCCATACTCTGGAAGTAAAACACGGTCACCTACACTCACAGCCACAGGCACTGTTTCTCCTTGCTAAGAACAAATCAGAAAGACATTGTGAAATCAAATGAAATACTGTACATCCTCCATATATTGTACACCATGGTATCTGTTTATATATTATGTTAAATGTATCTGAGTGGATTTACATGTACACAAATGTACATGTACATGTACAAGTCAAGTTAAAATGCATGCTATTAGACTAAACTATGTGGAAAGTTTAGTGATGACTTTAAGCCCCTACACAACATTGGTAAGATAAAAAAACAGAAATGTTCACAGATTTACATGAAACTTATACAGTTTGAAGATGGTTATAATAGAAACCTCTAGCTGAAATATTTCTGCCTTAAATGTTGTATTTTGGGAGAAATGAGTAAAAGAAATAGTTTACGTCTCACCGAGATCTAAACTTTTTTTCGGAACAGCACTGCGTTGAATGCTGCATTTTCGCGAAACAAATGAAGCGGTTTTACGATTTTCTTGAGACTCAGTTGGCGAATTGAGCTGAAATTTTCACAGGTGTGCTATTTCATGCATATGTTGAATCAGACAACGTATGGATGCTATTCTTTGACCTCGACCAATGTTGTGTAGGGGCTTTAAATGACCAAAATGCAAAGGTCCTGACACTTTGATATTAGGACCTTTCTCAAATGCATAATCATTCCACAAGTGTGAAAGGTCTTGCTAGGATGGAAACATGGCCTACAACATTCTACATTTTGGTCAAACGAATCAATGAAAAACTGACTGGGAACAAATTGAAAAAAAATGGCAAAGAAAACTTTGGCTGGAACAGGATTTTAGCCAGTGACCTCTGGTTTTGCGTACCATACCATCTTTAGCTATCCAGCCCTTAGATGGTGGCCTCCCCAAATACCAGTAGTCAACTACCGTTAGTCTTTGCCGGGGAGGGGGGGTGCAGGTCAGAAGCATTAACATTAACATTCTACATGAAGTTGTTACCTGATTCCTTGATCCAGGTCCTACAGCACAAACTGATGCATCCAACACCTTAGCCTGAGCCTTCTCTGGTATCATTATACCTCCCTTGGTCCTCAATTCTGGGGCAAATTTTTCCACCAGGATGCGGTCAAAAAGAGGCTTTAGCTTCCTTATACTGGCCTGCATGCACACAAAAGAAAAAATTGTATTTTCACTCGCCTGAATCTTTAAGATACCAAAATCAAGTTTGTTTCTGAGAATGATAGAACTATAGGCAAAGTGTAAATTAAAAAGGGGAGCATAATTGTGATGTTGGCAAACTCAATCAAACGTACAAATTGCATAAGGCAAAAAGCAGAATCTTTATGCATAATAGGTCCCAGCTGTTTAATCATGTGGTATACATAATGTCTATGAGTATACTTTGTTCACAAGCCACTGCTTCTGAACCACTTTTCACCAGGTCCTCTAATTTGATGTGCCACTGGTGTTGCTATGCAACGGACCCAAATTCGGGCACCACCAATGTCCAAGTTTTAAACAAAGCCTCTTTGCAGCCTACCACAAAGCAATATGAGGTATGAAAAAAGATCTGCTTCGAAGCAAGTTGCCACATGAATTGCAAGAATAATGACCAAAAAATTGGGAAATTTACTGTTGATCAGGATGATCGAGGGATAGCAATTGGCCACAAGATACAGCGTGTTGGCTTGTCCCACAGCCTAACGGTCGTCAGACAGGTAGTGAAATTCCACCCACTATCTTCACCACAATTTCAGTGGAATGGAGGCTAGTCTGGTAGGCTAGAGGCTAGTCAAAGGTCACGTTGTACACAAACAGTCACTTGTACATGCCAGGTTTGACTCACTTGTACATATTAGATATAGTATACACTTTTTTTATTTATTTTACAGAAATATATTGTTCCAAATAATTAAGCGAGAAAAACACATTGATCAAAAACCCCTGTATGGCAGTCGTTGGCATTGGACATTGGCACTGAGTCTGATTGGCATTGGACATTGGCACTGAGTCTGATAGGCATTGGACATTGGCACTGAGTCTGATTGGCATTGGACATTGGCACTGAGTCTGATAGGCATTGGACATTGGCACTGAGTCTGATTGGCATTGGACATTGGCACTGAGTCTGATTGGCATTGGACATTGGCACTGAGTCTGATTGGCATTGGACATTGGCACTGAGTCTGATTGGCATTGGACATTGGCACTGAGTCTAATTGGCATTGGACATTGGCACTGAGTCTGATTGGCATTGGACATTGGCACTGAGTCTGATAGGCATTGGACATTGGCACTGAGTCTGATAGGCATTGGACATTGGCACTGAGTCTGATTGGCATTGGACATTGGCACTGAGTCTGATTGGCATTGGACATTGGCACTGAGTCTGATTGGCATTGGACATTGGCACTGAGTCTGATTGGCATTGGACATTGGCACTGAGTCTGATTGGCATTGGACATTGGCACTGAGTCTGATTGGCATTGGACATTGGAACTGAGTCTGATTGGCATTGGACATTGGCACTGAGTCTGATTGGCATTGGACATTGGCACTGAGTCTGATTGGCATTGCACATTGGCACTGAGTCTGATTGGCATTGGACATTGGCACCGAGTCTGATTGGCATTGGACATTGGCACTGAGTCTGATTGGCATTGGACATTGGCACTGAGTCTGATAGGCATTGGACATTGGCACTGAGTCTGATAGGCATTGGACATTGGCACCGAGTCTGATTGGCATTGGACATTGGCACTGAGTCTGATTGGCATTGGACATTGGCACTGAGTCTGATTGGCATTGGACATTGGCACTGAGTCTGATTGGCATTGGACATTGGCACCGAGTCTGATTGGCATTGGACATTGGCACTGAGTCTGATTGGCATTGCACATTGGCACTGAGTCTGATTGGCATTGCACATTGGCACTGAGTCTGATTGGCATTGGACATTGGCACTGAGTGTGATTGGCGTTGGACATTGGCACTGAGTCTGATTGGCATTGGACATTGGCACTGAGTCTGATAGGCATTGGACATTGGCACTGAGTCTGATTGGCATTGGACATTGGCACTGAGTCTGATTGGCATTGGACATTGGCACTGAGTCTGATTGGCATTGGACATTGGCACTGAGTCTGATTGGCATTGGACATTGGCACTGAGTCTGATTGGCATTGGACATTGGCACTGAGTCTGATTGGCATTGGACATTGGCACTGAGTCTGATTGGCATTGGACATTGGCACTGAGTCTGATTGGCATTGCACATTGGCACTGAGTCTGATTGGCATTGCACATTGGCACTGAGTCTGATTGGCATTGGACATTGACACTGAGTCTGATTGGCATTGGACATTGGCACTGAGTCTGATTGGCATTGGACATTGGCACTGAGTCTGATTGGCATTGGACATTGGCACTGAGTCTAATTGGCATTGGACATTGACACTGAGTCTGATTGGCATTGGACATTGGCACTGAGTCTGATTGGCATTGGACATTGGCACTGAGTCTGATTGGCATTGGACATTGGCACTGAGTCTGATTGGCATTGGACATTGGAACTGAGTCTGATTGGCATTGGACATTGGCACTGAGTCTGATTGGCATTGGACATTGGCACCGAGTCTGATTGGCATTGGACATTGGCACTGAGTCTGATTGGCATTGGACATTGGCACTGAGTCTGATTGGCATTGGACATTGGCACTGAGTCTGATTGGCATTGGACATTGGCACCGAGTCTGATTGGCATTGGACATTGGCACTGAGTCTGATTGGCATTGGACATTGGCACCGAGTCTGATTGGCATTGGACATTGGCACTGAGTCTGATTGGCATTGGACATTGGCACTGAGTCTGATTGGCATTGCACATTGGCACTGAGTCTGATTGGCATTGCACATTGGCACTGAGTCTGATTGGCATTGCACATTGGCACTGAGTCTGATTGGCATTGGACATTGGCACTGAGTCTGATTGGCATTGGACATTGGCACTGAGTCTGATTGGCATTAGACATTGGCACCGAGTCTGATTGGCATTGGACATTGGCACTGAGTCTGATAGGCATTGGACATTGGCACTGAGTCTGATTGGCATTGGACATTGGCACTGAGTCTGATTGGCATTGGACATTGGCACTGAGTCTGATTGGCATTGCACATTGGCACTGAGTCTGATTGGCATTGCACATTGGCACTGAGTCTGATTGGCATTGGACATTGGCACTGAGTCTGATTGGCATTGGACATTGGCACTGAGTCTGATTGGCATTGGACATTGGCACCGAGTCTGATTGGCATTGGACATTGGCACTGAGTCTGATTGGCATTGGACATTGGCACCGAGTCTGATTGGCATTGGACATTAGCACTGAGTCTGATAGGCATTGGACATTGGCACTGAGTCTGATTGGCATTGGACATTGGCACTGAGTCTGATTCCAAATTTGGAGTTTATTCCACCAGAAAATCACCCGAGGGAATCGCAGGGAAATGCCCAAGCCTACATGTACATGTAGATAGTTAACATATGGACAAAGCATCGGCACAATTATTTTTTACCTACCATTGTCTGTTGTAGCACTACTAGCAGTCACTTTTATATCCTGTAATATTCTGTAAAAAATAATAAACAATTGATAAATTTATGAACAAATGAATGCTCCTTAATTTAATAATGATGCATTCTGATTTCTAAATAAATGTAAGTACATTGTATACATACATACATACATGTACATAATTACATATTATACATCTATACATCAACTGATGTATAAATGTATGATTGTTTTTTATTCTTTATCTATTTATTGGTACGTGTGTATAATGTACATTAAAACACAAATGACCAATAGCAACAGTTAGGGTCACTTTATAAACCTTTACAATTAAAAAGCTACATATAATATATATACAAGAATCCAACACTTGGAACCACTAGTATTACAAACATTAAAGACATAGCTAAAACTACTACAAAAACAACTGCATTTTACCCCTGTATAAGCACAATCAAAAACAATCACAAGACAGTGGGAAATAAGCCTGTAATAAAGAAGAGATTACTTCAGGTTTTTGGCAAGATGTGGAAAAGTTGAATAACTGCATCTAACCATATCTAATCCAGTCATGTTACACAAAACTCAAGAACTGGTGTAAGATTCAGCAGGGGGAGCGAATGTTTTTTGTAGAAATTCTATATTCTGGGAATGAGATTGAGTGATGGTTGTATGGCAGACAAGGGTCTAATGTAGGCCTTGTAAACAAATACCATGTCAGTTACCATGTCATGGATCGGGACACTTGATTTCTTTAAAACGCATACAAGGTGTACAAATTAAGGGTCGGACGTTTAAAACAAAAAAATAAAAAAAATCCGTTCTAAATTTTCTTAATTTTCTAAAGTTTAAACAGAACTTAGGCCTAAGTATAATTGACGCGATCTGGGTCGTTTTTATTTTTCAAACGTCGCTCCAAAAGTGTCTTTCCGAAACACTTTCCGAAACTTTCAGAAACTCCGAAACTCCAGGTCAAATCAAAGGAACTCTCGATCTGGTGTAACGATCTCAGACAGGCCTCCGTGCCGAGTTGAGCCGTGACATCACTGGCTCACCTCAGCACGTTGCAGCAACGTTCTCAGCTGCTCAGCGTGCTCAGATGAGTCAGTAAACCTCAGACCTCAGATTTTGCGCAAACCTCGGATTTTACTTATCTTCGCTCGTCTCAAATTTGCGCAAGAGCAATTTGCGCAGGATCAGAAAAATCAAGTTGCGCGCTGTAAATGTGCTGCACACTTGACTTTGACATGAACTATACAACAGAAATTGCAGTGACACACATGTTGGCGTGCGTGCCAAAGTGCCACGCTAACTTCAGTGCTTGTTTTCAGCTCAGCGTTGTTAGCATCGGCAGTTCGGCACGGACATGGTTGACTCCATGGCGTTTTCGCCGATTTCATCCATCGCAAATTTCCAGCACTACACTAATTTAGCCCTTAAACGCTTTGAACCTCCTGCACAGTACACACACTGTATACCGCAATTTACCACAGTGCCCACAGGGGCGTAGGCTCACATACCACGGGACACCACAAAAACCACGCTGTGGAATGTCCTGGTGCATGGCCCTTATCCTCCCACAGGAAAAACAGGGGATTTTTGTCCGAACCGCCCTCACGGAAATTTAAATCTTGGGTGAAGAAAACGGACAGGGCACTCACTCACTCAGGGCCAAAGACTTCCATGGACATGGCTTGGCATGACATGAACTGTACGGTGCTATATGTTTGAAATTAGATAGTCACCTTGAAGGAAAAGATGAAGGAAATTACTCCCAAAATACATACAATTGTCAAGCCTCCATGTATTAACAGATTGATTTAAAATATAAATAAATAAATGTGTCAGTAAACTGTCTAAAAGTGAGAGCGTGTTGAATAATGGAGTGCCTCACTCAAGCCGCGGATATCGTTGCCCTTTGGCCGGTGCCCAGATGTCGGACACGTCTTGTGTTTTTTCGCTCATTATACATGTTATATAGAATAATTTGAGGTATAAGTCGACGCAAGATTTTTTTATTTTTTTTTATTAGAGACTACATGTATCACATTAAAAACACTAAGGGGGAAAAAGGGAAGAATATTTGCGTTCACTACCGAACGTTCACTACCAGGAGCCATGTTTGTGCATGGGGTTGCCAGTGCAAACCTAAGCATGCAGGTACGATTGCGCGTGGGGTCGCCAGCTGGGTTTGCGCGTGGGGTCGCCAGCCGGGTTTGCGCATGGGGTCGCAAGCGCAAACCTAAGCATGCGCATGAAATCTGATAAAAAAAGGTTGACTTGTCGGGTCCAAGTTACTCGGACTATAGTAGTACTAGTAGTAGGGTGGTCGGCACTTTTAGGGTTTTTTAGTCGGAATATATTAAATTTGGTATCACTGGAAAGAGCTTCCAAAATGAAAGCCAATGGTACTAATTATAGCTTCATAGGTAAAACTATAGTGGAGTTATTGTCTGTTAAAGGGGCATGCATGGGTCATTTTAGTCTGCCGCTGTAGTGCATGGGGTTAACACTGAATTCACAACCCCCTCATTATTGAACACATGTTAGAGAGGTTGGGACAATGTTTAAAAGTAGATTTGGAATGGATGAAATTATTTTACCTTAAAAATCAGTATATAACATTCTATCTAATTAAGGTCCCCTTTATGGTAGTCCTTTAGCAGCTCATATGTAAACATGTATTGTATATTGTTCAAAAAACGATCGAAACGTCAGGCCCACTAAATTTTTAGGTAAAAACTATTCAAAAAGTTTGTGCCCATAAACTGTACAAATACTAATATTAAAATTAAGACCAACCTATCTTTAGTTAATTTTTTTCCCAATAATTCAGGCATGTAAGTGACCGACAAAGTAATTTCCTGAAAATTACCGAAGGCCAATAAATTGTGCGACTGTGACTCGACTTTGAGTGAGCACTTACGCGACTGATGCAATTGGGAGATTCAAGCCAGGGGAGCAGGCGCCCTTCAGTTTTTAGGGTTTTAACAAACAAAATTGCGAAGTTTGACATACAAAAAAATAATAATAATAATAATAATAATTTAAAAAAATATAATAATAATAATAATAATAATAATAAAAAAACACATTTTCCGGAAATCTTAACAAAAATCACACCATTTCAATTTCATCCCAGATTTATAACTAAATTTCATCTGTTACTAGTACTAGTCTCGTTCATTATCCCCAGTAATCAGTGCAATATCATATTTTCATGAGTCCATTAAAATGGCATTATGCAATCTTGCTTTGCCCATGCGCGCCTGGCCATATTGCCGGCGGCTGCCATGCTTTTGCCCCATCGCCAAATGTACCCCCAACACAAACTCTCCTTGCGTCAAAATGCGTCACACAGTGTCAACAAACAAGTACCAGATTCAAGTTCCTGAGACTACAACCTTTCCGAAAATCACCCTTTCAGACACTGACATGGACTTCATTCAAGAGATATTTCACAATTTCTTAAAGTAAAAATCTTAAAAAAGTAACCTTGTTATCGTCTCCAAAAGACCTCGACTCAATACGGTGAAACCTTCGGCAAAATTGGTGCACTCTGGCATCAGACGATAGAGAAAATTCTCCTCTTTCAGATGATGTCATTTCTATTTTTATCAGACAAAACCTCGCGATTTCTCACCCCAAAACACGAGGTGGCGATGTTTCATCAATCGAAGATGGCCGCGCGCATAATTCGGAGCGGTCACAATTTGCCGTGAATGTGCAAAGTTTTCAACGAAATATTTCCTGATTTTAACAAATTCGATCAACCCCCCAAAAAATACTGTTTGAAAGATAAGTATTTCCTCTACAAAACGATGTCGTAAACGGAACTTTTGGAAAATCTAAAAAGGTAAAAAAAAAAACATTTCGGAAGGCACTTTTACACGGTGACAGATATAAATGAAAATCGGAACGTTTCGCTGGCCAGCCACCCTACTAGTAGTACTACTACTAGTACTAGTAGTACCTTCATTCATTGTTAGAAATAATTAATGAAACTGTACACTACTACTAGTAGTAGTACTACTACTAGTAGTAGTACTACTACACTAGCCTACTAATTACAATTATTAATAAAATATTATATTAGTACAGTACTATAGTACTACTACTAGTACTACTACTAGTAGTGCTAGTAGTAGTAGTAGAGTAGTACTAGCACTAAAGTACTACTACTACTAGTAGGGACCGAAATGGGATTTTTGAAGTTGATGTAGTGGGACTGTGAGTGCTTTATTTGTGTTAAGTGCATACAGCTGCATCCTCTGATACCAATATTGTCACATTTGGTCAAGGGGTTGCCGAGCTATGTTATTTTGAAAAATTTGAAAACGGATGTTTTTGGGCCGGTTTTTCTATGGCAAATGTGGTTTCAAACCTGGTTGTTTACTACAAAAAGAGAGAGTAAACAATAATGTAAACAAATTCATTTGTTAATAACTCAAAAGTGTTTGGGTTTATTTCAGTGCTTTTTTCGTTAATCGCCGATTTATAAATTTAGACGCGTTTTCAGTCTGAGAAATATTCATAATTAATAAGGACGGTTGCCATGACAACAACACTAATTAGCACAATAAACAAAAATGCCTAATTACTACAAGCTGCATGGATTCTGAAAGTTTTTACTTTTTTTAGGACAAGACATCATTCAAAAATATCATTTGTAATGTAGACGGTAATAGTGCATTTGAATAATTAACAAGATGAAGAAATATTTGTTTACTAATTTTCATTAAGTAAACAAATGTGTAAACAAACAATAAACACTATATCTCTGGACATGAACAAAGCACAGCATTGTTGTTTTTTCCATATCATTGTATAACTCATACTTTCTGAGTCTCTAACTACCAACCACAACTATCCAAGATGGTTGCCAAGGCAATACTAATTACAAAATACCTAAATTTGCATAATTATAGCAGCCTCAATGTTGATTCCTTCCAGTTTCGTCATGTACGTACATGTACGTACATGTTCATATGCATGTAAACAAAAACGGCACATTCAATACAGAGGGTCATTGCATATTTACATTATAAGAAACAAGAAAATTATGTTTACTTCATTTCCTCATGTAAACAAATTTGCAAACAAATTTACAACATTTTCCAGGGATATGAACACAAGTTTTTTGATGATTCACTCCTTATATTTTGTAAACATGTCACAGTTGCGATCCGGACTTGCATACGATCATGATTACCACATTTTGTGATTTGGCGTGTGTTTGTTTTCATCCACAGTTTAGGTCTGCCAAAAAACCTGTGAAGAAAGTCAACAAAGAGCCCAGTGCTTCCCGTAGAAATTAACGGGCGTTTATTTCTAGGTTACCGTCTCTATAATCTTCCAAAAGTTTGTATGTAAATGGCATTATCATTATTGTATTTAATAGTGTACATGTCATGTACTAGTGTGGAAATCCGGGAATTTAGTTTTGTTTACTCCTGTTTGTATTATCTTTTAGTAATTGTTGTCTTATATTGCATTTTCAGAATGAAGATTTCAGCATTTAAGAAATGACAACTTCACATCAACCCATGTCAAAGATGAAGATTGCTATAATTGATAGAGCTGGCAGATGTGTTGGTTCAGAGGAGAAGGGGTTTGTCTCTAGGTTCTTTGCCTGAAAGGAAATGCTGAAGCAGTGCATCTGGAACGGCAAGACCTGGGATGGATTCCACGTTTCCACAGGAAGCAGAAGTTAATTGTTGAAGATGAGGTTGAGATGTGCCATAGTTGGCTGGCAGAGACCAGTAGATGTTGAAGAATCGGAGGAAGGGATTGGCATGGGTTGATGGTGATGGGGTAGAATGGTCCTACAGAAGGTCACTGACCAACAGGGTCAGAAGAATACAAATGATGACAATTGTTGTGTCAGTGTGGACACCACTGTTTGACCATTCTTGTGCTCATACACGACATGGCGGGCATTTCTTGATAGATTGGAAAGTGAAATTTAAAACCTTCAATTCTAATCCGCCAAACATCAGATCAGAAACCCATCTTGAAGTTTTGACCTGGCTAGATTCAATAATTGGGCAGAAAGATAAATTAGAGAGTTCACTCTCTTGTTCACTTGTCCAAAATATTTTGTTTTTGTTGTTTTTTTGTTACAAAATTCAATAAACATTTTAAAGTATGCAGTGGCTATTGCAATTTCTATTTTCTATAGTAAGACTAAGTTACTGCGTTCGAAATAAATGTTGATGTACAGAGCCTAAAAATGAGAAATTAATAATTAATACAAAAAGATAAATAGAATTAACTAATTAATAGCACATGCAATTTTCAGAATCATGCTCAGGACCCATTAATTAAGGATACAAATCAATTATAATGAAATATTTTTCCTTGTCTTTGTCAACAACTGAACAAGATCCCTGAAATAAATAAATCTAAAAACTCAAATTCTGTTGTCATGGTAGCCAATAATATAGACCATTACAGAAAAAATAAGATTGTTATAATAGCAAAGAACATAGTAAGTTGCTAAAGCTTCTAAAATATTACTAAAAGTAAAAACGACAAAGCCGGCAACTTCGGCAAGCAGGAATTCCGGAAAGGGATAGTAGGGCCTAATCACCAGTACTACAGTAGGCCTATGTCTGAAACTAAAACAATTATGATTTTAATTTATAACAAAATAAAACGAAAATTTACCTTCCAAAAAAAAAAAATTAACTAAAATAATCAGTGAAATAAAATAACCAACAAAGGAAGAGGAAAGAGCGAAGAGGAAGAGGAAAGAGCGAAGAGGAATCCCTAACACTAACAGTAACAGACGAACACAAAGCAACAATGTTTCCGCGCAACGCGAACGTACACGTAAGTAGCGAGCACGCAGGGTTTTGTTAACGGGCCGCGCGACGCGCAAGCCCCATGACCGTCACACGGTGCATCGCGGTACGGTAGATAGCGTTAATTGCCGAAATGGGCAACAGCTCATTCACAAAGTTGACTTTTTCTAAGCATTTAGACCTTCAAATTTCCTGTAATGGTATAGTTTAGCTGTATTATGAACGTCTAATCAATGAAAATGCCGTTCAGATAAACTAACCTCGCGAGTAATGCCCTTTTGCGGGCAAACAACGTGGATTTTACGCGATTTTTTTAACGACTAGCTTCGGTAAGTCATCAGCTACACGTTAAGGGGTGATTTAGTGTATTTGAGCATGGTGCTCAAGTAGAAAACCCTTTTTAAACGGATCGTGTTGATCGGGAGACGCGTTACCAGATTTTTGTGCACAAAACTGAACGTGCGCAGATGGCATGCGCAGTGGACCGTTTCGGTCCCTACTACTAGTACTAGTTACTACTAGTACTACTATAGTATAGAACTAGTAGTAGTAGTAGTAGTACGGTAGTAGTACTATAGACTAGTACTAGTACTAGTAGTACTACTAGCAGTACTAGTACTCCTCATGAGTAGTACTAGTCTGTACTAGTCACTACTAGTACTACTACTACTAGTACTACTACTACTACTTAGTACTAGTAGTAGTAGTACTACTACTAGTAGTAGTAGTACTACTACTACTACTAGTAGTACTACTAGTACTACTTAGTAGTATACCCCCAGAACTGTGGGGTTCTACGTCGTCCGCTGCTCTCCCGACCGGAACCCCACAGATAACTAGGCTTTTTTCCCATAGGCTTCTGTGTAACGTTCACAAGTGCTGTGGCATAGGGATCAGCAGGTTCAGCATAACTCATAAAATACTGCTTCATTTGGCCCAAGATTTCTAGCAAATGTGGTTTACATACCACGCACCTGTGTGCAACTGTCCATGTGGCGAAAATGTGTCGATTTCCCCCAAAAAATGGGCGAAAACCTCCCGGTTTGGTCGCAAGATCCAAACGGCAGCGCCGCAACTGGCAGTGTGGTCCCTGTAGTACGGTATAGCGCCTTGCTGCGAAGACGTACTGGGGGTACTTAGTACTACTAGTACTAGTACTAGTACTAGTAGTAGTACTGGTTTTTGATTCTAGGCCCGGTCCAAAGGGATGGACAGGAACCTATGGCTAGTACTACTGAGTACTACTACAGTACTAGTACTACTGTAGTACTAGTAGTACTACTACTACTTACTAGTACTTAGTAGTACTAGTAGTACTCATAAAGTCATAGTATTAGTAATTAGTAGTACGGTACTGACCGTTACTAGTAGTAGTACTAGTACTACTAGTAGTAATAGTCTGAGTAACTTGGACCCTTACACACTTACAGTTACAGTTACAGTTACAACCTTCTTCTCTTTTTTTAATCTTTTTTTTTTTAAAGGGCGATTTAATGGTCCAAGTTACTCGGACTAGTACTAGTACTTTGTAGTAGTACCAGTAGTTAGTATTATTACCCTAATTTAAATCCTGACAATACTCACCACACTGAGTGACTGGTATTTAAGTTTTACACTCAAAACTGAAACGTGAAAGGCTTCAGTACTCAGTGTACGATAGACGATGACCCAAAGAAATAAAACCCAGAGCGTGTACATGCAGGACTAGGTACGTACACTGTAATATCGCATAGTACAGGTCCACGTGCATATAACTAACAGGACACGTGCCCGGTACCCTGACTTTCACAGTGCCTTTTCAATGTAAAGGAAATTGATCTCTCTCGCATGTATCTGCTCCATCTGTCCATCTGCTTAGTTTCGTTAGGATACTTGGTACCAGTCGACAGAGACTGCTTGAACAGACAAACAACGCTAATCATTTATAAAAGTAACCACTATTCAATTTGCCCCCCTCATCCACCGTTTGCTTAATATTTTCACCCAGTACATTTCTGCAAAAAAATATCTAAATATCTTAATCCTTTTATATTATTTATTTGTTTTTGTTGATTTTGTCCCAGTGTTTTCCTCAATGTAAGGTGCAATCGGTCGGGGGCCAAACTGAAGTGACAGTGTAACCAGTCTACCCCCGATCGAGAAATTTCTATTGGAACCAGACTAAAATCCTGTGCGCACGTGTTGTATAACCCTGGTATCACGCTGCCGCCGGTCCATACCGTGCTGATGCAAGGCTTCCAGTTCCAGTGCAGTGCACATATCCAATTATTCATACCTGCACCGAAGCCCCGCTTTCTCATCAAAACAGAAGCATCAAAAAGGTAAAGTCCGCAAAAGAAGCTTAAGATTATTCTAGTATTACTGAATCAAAGAAGTAACACTAACACTAACACTACAGTAACAGTCATTAATGCATAACATTGATTGACAATCAAAGCCGGTAAAATGGACACCCCTGTTGGGTATCACTTCAAAGTTCAATCTCCCTGATCATTCGATATCAGATATGAATTATGAGTGTACTGCCTACTGGGCATAGAATCCCTTGGTCACCGTACTCCGTAGTAATGCTGTCCGTCTAAGCCGTGAGAAAATGTGGATGAAGCGTCTTCGGACTATTCAACCACATGGTCTCAACATCCAGGAGGGTAATGACTAACACCATCAGTGCAGCTTTCTGATAATCCTCACTTCTTCACACTTCTCTCTTTGATCTTTCCCCCTCTTCTCACTAATCCCTACCCTACTCCTTGCCCTTCCCTTTGATCTCTCCCTACCAGCTTTACTCTTTGTCCTTTGTTTCTCATCCGTGTCCTATTCACTCTCTTCCCCCTTCCTTCGTGTACATGTATCTGTGTTGTCCTTGTCACTCTGCCTTTTGAGAAAGGTCCTGCTAGGATCGAAACGTCAGGCCCACTAAATTTTAAGATTTACATTTTGGTAGTCCGAGAAACTTGGACCCGACAAGTCACCCTTTTTTTATCGAATTTTGAAATTTTGAGTTTCGGGTGACTGTAGGGTCCAAGCCGATCAGTGTCCTAAAGCTGATTATCTGTACAAATCGCCAAAAAACATTTCAACCGAAAAACTACCCGACACAAACCCCCAGATTTACCGCCGAATACACCCGTATCACTGTCCAACGTGCCCATTTTTAGATTCAGTGAGAATCAAGGATTCTAATACTGGTCATTTGCTTTACTCACGTTTTGGAAAAAAAGGGAAAAAATACCCTCAGTTGATCGAGAAGGTGTTTCGCCCGTGCGACAGCCAAAACAAGGCAGCCATCTTTTTTTCTCTCTAAAAATAGCATTCTGACAGTTCCGTGTGCACAGTGGGTCTGCAACCGTTGAGCCCACGACTGTTTCATGAACGGCGCAAAGCAGGCAACGATACATTCGATGTCCTGGACGTTGCTTTGCACTGCTGTTCAGGAAACAGTCGTAGGGCTCAATGGGTGCGTTTCTCACAAAACGGTATCGTCAGTAGGTCTCACTGTCTGTGAGTGAGTCAAGTGATTTCTGCAGTCCCTAAACAATCTTTCTCAATGCAAACTCACAAAGCTCATCTTTCTTTTTCGAACTTTTGACGTCTTAAGTTGCAATGCATCGCACACTGTTGCTATGGGATTTCAGAGGGATTTGATGCGTTGTAAGTTTCGTGAAATTGTTCATAAACCGCGCAAGAGTTGCGAGGGATAATGCGTCGCAAACAGAGTTGTGATGCATTGCAGCGCTTCATGCAATGGACCACTGGTTTGCGCATATTGATGTTGTCACGTCACTCTGGCAGGTCCGGGTGCATGTTTGGGCTGTGTGGGGGGAAGGGGTGTGTGTTCATGTGCGTTGAGCCCCAGCGACTGTTTCCTGAACAGTGCAATGCAACGTCCGGACTTCACACTGCTGTGGACTGAATTTGCGGGACTCATGCCTGACCGTTGGACCCAGCACAAAAGATATTACAACCCAAAATCTACAGTAAATGTTATTCGCTGATGCACAGATAGCCAGGAATGTTAAAGGATCGAGCTCTCATCACATTCTAGCAACATAAACTTGATTGAAATCAAATAGCAAGCACAAATTAATCCTGGTGTGATTTGTGTACCTTCAATTTGTTTGAAACCTACATGTACATGTTTTAAGGCAGTATAGTTTAAGTTACATGTATATGTACTGCACACATTGAAACATCGCATGAATTACACTGGGCACGAGTCCCAAAAATTTGGTCCACAGCATGCAATGTCCTTGCACTGTTCAGGAACAGTCGCCAGGGCTCAATGTGTGCACGCACATATATGCAGCCCCCCCCCCCAACCTGCCCCCACCCCCACCCACCCACACACACACACAGCCCCACCACACAGCACACCGGTTGGTGTATGCAAATCAATTAAGTCACAACGCGCTGGAAGGTCTGGGTGCGTGGTGTTTCTAAACCATCAAAGATGGCCGGTATTGAAATCTGTGATTCTCATTGCATCCGATGGTGGGTGCCTGGGACAGTTTCACTGCTGGTTTGGTGGTAAAATGTGGACATTTCTGTCAGGGGTAGTGGAAAAATAGTTAGTACATGTAGCTGGCCTTGTGTTTACAGGATCCTTGGACCCTACACTACAGTCGCTCAACCCCTCCAAATATAAAAAGTGGGAACTTGTATGGTCCAAGTCAATCAGACTACGTGCTGCCAGGGTGCATACTGCTGGTTTCAATCTACACCTAGCCCAATTTGAAGGAGACTGGTGACAATTTATATGCAGACAAGGCAGATTCTCGTTAAAATTATACACGAGCGTAAAATAAAAATAAAAAATTGGGGCACTGCCTGATGTCCCTCACATGAGTGGTAAATACAACTGCAAAATTTTCATAGTGTACTCGAAGAGGATCGATGTTTGAAAATGTTGTGAGCTTTTGGCTGACGAGTGTCTGCTTATGTGGGTCATTGGTGTTGTACTTGTACTGTAGAAGCTAATTTTGAAATGGTAATAGAAAGTTCACGCAGGCAATTGGGAAGGGAAAATATTGGTGAGTAAATGCTCCAAGCATAATGATAAGACTAGATCACATCATGCATATATACATGTACTGTACTTTGTGGATTTATTTGTCTTTCACAGCATTTGAAAATGCTACGACTTCCAACTCTCATGAAGCCTTTGATGGCTAGGGCTTTGGCTCCATCTACATCCTATGCTGCACCTTGTATGTCACGTTGCTATGCCAAAGACGTCAAGTTTGGGGCAGAGGGTAGAGGACTCATGCTGGAAGGAGTGGATCTCTTGGCTGATGCTGTTGCTTCTACGTTGGGACCAAAGGTGTGCATGCATTTGAAATACAAGTCAAAAGACTGATAGTGATACTTGTATTTGTGAGGGTAGATAGTAAACAGATTTGCAGTATGTTCTTGAAGTTTGCTCAATATGCACATTTAAGATGTGGAAAATTTTCATCCTATTTATGATTTAATATTATATGCTATTCCAATGTAAAGCCACATCCATAAAGATTGAACTTGTTTTTAACCATATTCCAAATGTGCAGTGAATGAAATTTAATAAGATATTAAATAACAGCACACATTTCTCAATTCTCCAAATTGGCTACAGGAAATTTTATGATTGAGAACATTACAGGTACAGTTACTTTGGTACATAAATGTACAATGTATTGAGGAAAAGGGTAGTCAAAAGATTTCACAACCATTATTTCATGAATCATATGTTCATGGGCAGAGGTTTTTTTTTATACAATGCAGCATACATTCATGGGAATATTTCACTGAATATAATATGGGAACATGCCATCATGTATCTTCCATCAAAGGAGCCCTATTGCAGGTTATCATCTTACTAATAGCCAAGTCCATTGTTTGTCTGAAGTCTTACCCCTGAAATATCAATTGGGTTTACGGAACATAGACTATTGGAACTTGTGTTACTGAGCATTGAATATATTTACATTTATCTAGGGGCGGAATGTGATCATTGAGCAGAGCTGGGGCAGCCCCAAGATCACCAAAGATGGTGTGACTGTTGCCAAAGCCATAGAACTCAAGGACAAGCAAAGGAACTTGGGTGCTAAGCTTGTACAGGATGTAGCCAATAACACCAACGAAGAGGCAGGAGATGGGACAACAACAGCCACAGTCTTGGCCAGAGCAATCGCCAAGGAAGGTTTTGAGAACATCAGCAAAGGAGCCAACCCCGTAGAATTCCGTAAGGGAGTCATGACTGCAGTGGATTGTGTGGTAACGGCTCTTAAGAATCTCTCCAAACCTGTCACCACACCTGAGGAAATTGCACAGGTAAATCCAATAATTTTGTGTGGAGCTTATTTCTATTAGGTGATTGCAAAGCTGTATCTTTAGAAATTTCTTTATTTTCATGTTAAAGAGTGACAGCGGAGCAAACCTGTCTTCCGTTTTGGTGCATTTTCTAACTAACTAACTAACTACCAAACCAAATTACCTTTATGGCCAGTTCTGCCTTATATGGCATTAAATTTGCTCTCATGCTATTCTTGTGCAATATCCAGAGATGCCAACCAGTACGATTTTATCGTATTTAGTACGGCCTCTTGAAAATACGACTTTTCATCTTAACCCCCCCCCCAAAAAAAAAAAACCCACCAAAACACGATTTAAACAGCAGAATTGCATGGAAATAACCCCGCAACCCCAACAACAACGTTGAACAACGAGCCTACATTCATACGGTTGCGGCGCGGAATCGGCAGTAATGCGATATCGAACTGTGCATGTTCATCAGTACCTAGCCTTGTCTTAAAGGCGGTCTCTCCGGCAGGGACTACCACTTCACTCACAATGGTACATGTATTTCGCACGCAAAGCGCCAAAACGTCGACCAACGCCTCGGATCAAGGCTAATCAGTTCCTCGCAGAACGGATCCAGCAGCTGGCTGTTACGTGTACATGTACATGTACTGTACATTATGGCGAACACAAGCTATCGCGACGGCCACTACATGTACAGTGTACTACGCGTAAATGAGATCCAGCCCGATGTGATCTTGTGCAATGTTCTTTTTCTTACTGGTCATAAATTCGACTGTGCACTGTGCAGCAATCCATCGTGTGCGTGCACGTGTTTATGTCATCGTGCGCTGATGTCGTATAAACAACGTTGGTCGCCTCGAGCTCAATAACGTCGAACTTTGACCGTGACATCGAAGGCTAGAAAGCAGTCATACAAGAAGGAATACACAGAAAAGTTACCGTCTATTGTGCCGTCTAAAAAGGACAATCATACCGTGAAGTGTGTAATTTGTGGTTGCGATACCAATATAACAATTTTCTAACATTTTACTGGCCCGAAATCCGATCTTTGCAAACTGGCCTACAGTGTACATTAACCCTAACTCCCCGCACCTTTTTGGTTGCTCATGACCTGAAATTAAGGGTCGGAAGTTCAAACGTTTAACCGTTTAAACGAAAAAGTAAAACAAATCCATTTAGAGATTTTTCGAAACATTGAAACGGAACTTAGGCCATACTGTTGAACAAAGTATAATTGCTTGATCTGGGTCTGGGTCATTTCTATTTTTCCAACGTTGCTCCGAAAGTGTCTTTCCGAAACACTTCGGTCAAATCAAAGGAACTCTTGATCTGGTAATGGTGGTGGCTTTGTGCATCTGTGTGTGCCGCGGTCGCCTGCTCAGCTGCAACAAGGGTGCGCCGCACCATTCGGTTATCATTAGAAGATGTTTACTTTGTGTTTCTTGGCTGGTGCCCGGTGGGACAACTACACCACATAAATGAACAACCCATCAAGCTTTTTTTGGCAACCACGTGCAAACTTATCAGCAAGTTCAGCAGCTGTCACAAAATGCAGCATCCAGCAATAACATTGATCTTAGCTGGCTGAGGATCAGTATTGGACCTACCTCTATGGACATGTAGCTTTGAAACTGGGTGCATGGTTGTTGCAGTCAAGATTGGTGCCTTGTATTTCGTGTTACAAACTAAACAATACGAGTTATCGGCTTTATTAATAATAAGTGGACGGAAACCGGCTACAACAAGGTAACAGCTATGACAGGCAATACGTCATTGCAGTCCAATCTGCGCGCTGAAAAATGACATCATGCCATGACGGTTTACTTCCTGATGATCGCTGAGCGTGCCAACAGCTCAACAAACTTACCCGGGTAAAAAGAACTGGGTGAGCATTCACACATCCAACGATAACCCGTAGAATTTGCTCAAGGCCGCCGTTAACCCCTAGATTGGTGGGTTAACCCACCTCGCGAGCAGGGTTAAAAATTACCTGGGTAAGTGGGGTTTTGAGGCTGTTATCCGGGAGAATTTCTAACCCGGAGATGTGTAGTGTGAATGCCCCAAGTTACCCGGGTAATCTTACCCGGGTAACAGTGGTAACGTGTGTGAAAAGGGCATCAGTGTTGATCGGAAATCCTCAGCCAATTTATAAGCTGATTCTTTGGAAGCAAAGCAGCCATTAGTGGGGTTGTTACACTGACACAGTCCCACAGTTATGCCACTGTTGCCAAGAAACAGTATTACCGTACCATGTAGAATCTTGGCACGTTGCCTGGCCGCTAGCCAAATCTATTTTAGCAGTGAGAGGATTTTTAAAAATCTTATGTCCATCAATTTTTGGACATCGGCATACACACCAACAACCACAAACGTATTGTTGTTGAGCTACATATAGTTTATATGCGCATGAAAAAACAGGCATGTTAGGCAGAAACAGAGCTGACATGCGGTGGTCTTTGTTGTTGGTGTTGGCCAAACATTTAAACGGTTAAACGGAAAAATGAAATGCTGTTAAATGTTTAGCAAATTAATTGAAAGTAAACGTAAACGACCCTTACCTGAAATCCTGCAACATGCTACAATCCTCCAGTGTTGAAAGGCCCATATGACCCGAATCCTACACAATCCTGCAATATCAGATTACTGTTGGCGGTGCGCCACTGCCCGAATCCTGCAAAATCCTGCACTGAATTTTTGAAAAGAATTTATTTTGACATTTTTGAAAGGACAAAAAACTTCTTTTGTTTTTCTGTGGCTAATAAACTTTACAATTTTTGATTGTACAATTTTATAACCACATGACCCGATTCCTTCAAAATCCTATTTTGGTGTTTGTCCCATGGAGCCCCAATCCTACAAGATGATCCTCCATCACATTGGGCCTAGTAACCCGTATCCTGCATTTTCCTACAGTGACAAAACCGCCTTATGCCCCCAATCCTGCAAATTCCTACAATGCATCAACTCTCAAGTACCCCAAAATCCTACAATTTCCTGCAGTAGGAAACTAGGATTCTGTAGGATTTGGGGAGGTTAGGGTTTGCACAGTGTTGTAAACTGGGTTTGCAAACTTGGTTTGCACAAAACTGGTGTTGTCAAGAGGTTTTATTTCCTGCAAAAAAATATCAAAATATTGAACAGAGTTGTATATGTTTTTAGACGAATATTCAATACATACCGTAGTTGCCATTTGGCAGAAATTTGCACCATACCATTCATCCAACCATTAATATTTTATATGTTTGAACACATAACTTGGATAATATTTTATGTAAAACAAATTGACTTTTTTGTTATTTCAGGTGGCAACTATTTCAGCCAATGGTGACCAGTCAATTGGTGGTTTAATTTCTCAAGCTATGAAGCGTGTTGGTCGAGATGGAGTTATCACTGTCAAAGATGGCAAGACTATGAATGATGAGCTAGAAGTTATAGAGGGTCTTAAATTTGATAGAGGTTACATTTCACCTTACTTCATCAACACTCCCAAAGGTATGTGTCAAAGATGTCATGTGTAGCCCAAATAAGTAGGTCTAAGTTGTCACACACTGCTCAGAATGCACCACAGAGCATCTAGAATCCAAAATTTTCCCGGGCCCTTAAGCAGGCCCCAAACCACACGCCGTAAGGGCTTCGTGCTTCGCGCTCGCAGTTTCATTCGGACATTTTCCTCTTTTTTTACAATTCAACAGTTGCATGCGTGTATGTACTTAATCTACGGGAGACTCTCTGATGCTCAATATGTTAGAGAAACAGAGCCACTCTAAAAAGATTTTTTTTGCAATTTTTCAACGATTTGAAACGTATTCCGATTTGTATTCTGGTATTTGAAACAAAAAATTAAATAACAGGGTGGTATGTGCTTTACTCAGCTGAACTTTGGATTGAAACTAAAACTGCATTTTTCCACAGCCAGGGAAATACATTGTATAATGGATAATCGTACATGTATAAGGTGGGGCACAATTGTGTAAATGCCACAAACATGGACAGTGGTCCAGAATAACTTGTGTTGCCTGAGCGCCTATCAACCGGGCACAAACACTAAAAAGTGTAATGGGAAATAACCTTGAAAGGCCTGCATGGTACATGTAAGTCTTTATCTGCAGACATCTTTGTGGATGTGACTAAGATTTCTAAGACAGCATTGTCTGGCACTCGCTCTTTGTTATTACGTACGTCAGTAACTTTTCTGGGTTTTGTTATTGTTTCCATGGTGACATCTGAATTTGTTTGTTGGCATGTCAAAAATTTATGCCACAGATGTACTGGTCCAAAAAAATCTTAAGGCCATGACACGGTCTACATACTTGAGTGCTGTAGACCTACCATTACATTGCTCCACATTTTAGCAAAGTTGTTTGTGACATTGGCCACGACAAATGGTAAAAAAATGTCAATGCATGCTGCACATGTTGGTCATTTTTCTGCCATACTCCATACATGTAGCTGTACGAAGTTAGAAACTATTAAGTTTATCCCATGGACAATTTTTCATACAAAAAATTGCACTTAAATTGTTCAACTCAACCCAAACTTGGGGAAATCCTAAATCCATATCACCAGCCCTTGTTCTAAACCAAGTTGCATATTGATAGTGGGTACTCAGAGAGTAGTATGCTTTTAATATCAATAACATTGTTTTCGCTGTGACACAGTTTTTCAATTTTTAAAGTCTTAAGTCTTGGAAAAATGATCCTTCCATTAAAATCGTTATGATAAAATCATTTTCCTTTGTGTTTTCCAACTTGTTTCCCAGGCCAGAAGGTTCAATTTGAAGATGCTCTCCTCCTCCTGTGTGAAAAGAAGATTTCTAGCATTCAGTCTGTGGTGCCAGCTCTGGAATTAGCCAATGCACAGAGGCGGCCATTGGTCATAATTGCTGAAGATGTTGATGGAGAAGCACTGAGTACACTTGTCCTTAACAGGTATACAATGAACAGTGAACTAGTCACCTTATGCTGTTGCAAATGCCATAACATGTTACATGTACAGTATGTGTTATCAGATGATAAAAAATGAAGAAACAGCTTCCACTTCTCAAAAGCCTACAGGATATGATTCCTGCAGTCAATTTCATCTAACTTCTCCTAACTTACAACCAAGATCATGAGGGATGCACAGTAACCATACACCCTATCACAACTTACGATGGGTTATCCCTCTTAAGTTGAGTTACTGACGCATTGTAAGGTTTTGTGAATCCACCCTTGGTCCCGTAGTTGTGCATAAAATCACCTAATGCAGCCATACATACAACTACATTCCTTTGTGAGAAAGAATACAAAAACATTAACATTATTTGCATTTGATGTATTATAATAGGTTGAAAGTTGGGTTACAAGTTGTAGCTGTTAAAGCACCAGGGTTTGGAGACAACAGGAAAAACCAGCTACATGACATGGCCATTGCTACAGGAGGACTGGTATGTACTCTACAAAATACTTGTGTACAATTTGGCACATAAGCCACATATCATTCAAGAATAAAAAATGATCCATGAAATGTTTAATGCACTTTTGATCAGCAAATGCCTCCATTTTTCTGAGAAAAAACTGAAGCAGGTTCACAGTTTTCAAAAATGCTATGAAACATCCAAGCAGGTAAACCATCCTAGCCTACAAGAAAATCATTATATCAATAATATCAGTATTGGATCACTGTTCTGTTCATATTTGGAAATCCTGCCTAGTTGGTACTTGTTTGATATCTGAATTTTCTTTTCAACTTTACTTTTCCAATATCACGATATTGTTGTCCTATCAAACAACCTTATTTTGCGATCTTCCTTCTTTTTTTTCCACTCTTAGCAGTTTGGACGGTTTTGCTTTTTGACAAAGTTCCAATTTTTCTACAACAGGGATCTTTGGCATTAATAAAATCTTTATGAATATTAACTCAGTTCTTACATGACAAAAATTCAAAAGCACCACAGTTACCATTTTGGCTTGCTTTATATGTCTTTGATAGTGAATTTTATGTATTACCTGAAATGGAGGCATTACTTAAATATGAAAGGAGAAAAGAGATGAACATACATAATTCTGAGGCTGATGATGGATAGCACTTACAAATGCATGTGTAAGAATGGACTAGAATGGCTTGAATGGACCAAATCAATGCTGTGGTTGCCTGATCATTCAGTATTATAAGAATGTTATTAGCCTCGGCTCAATGTTGTAATACAGTAATGTGACATTAAATGTGACACTAAATTTGTAACTCACATTATGAGTCACATGCATGTACTTCCTTAAAGCATGACTTCAGATTGAATGTATGATTTGTTCATTAGGTGTTTGGAGATGAAGCCATGGATGTCAAGATAGAAGATGTACAGCTGCAGGACCTAGGTCAAATAGGGGAAATTACTGTCACTAAAGATGACACTCTTATACTCAGAGTAAGTATACATGATCATGTGGTAGAGATAATGAAAACTAGTCAGTATATTCAGTTGCATTGACAGTGGTTAAGAAGTTTAAAGTTTCAAGAATCCTATTAGTGAAGATGTATGTCCAGTTAACTCACAGGAGAAGCTGAGTCTGGGAGGACTTTCATGCTGGCTTGGTTAGACAACTCAGTGGCCATGAGAAATGGGCAGTTACATGTTGCAATGAACAGCAGTGGTACAAGTGTCGCATTATCATCACGATGGTAAATGCTGTTCTAGAAAAATGATCTCAGCTTTGTGTACCTTTTTTGCACATGCATCATGTTACTTATGTACACATGCATCCTGTGGTATTTAGTATATTATAAATTCACTAATATTTTGGTGTCTTGTGCATAGGGTAAAGGTGAGCGTGCAGCAATGGACAATCGTATAGCTCAGATCAAGGATGACATTGAAGCCACAACTTCTGAGTATGAAAAAGAAAAATTCAGCGAACGACTTGCCAAATTGTCTGATGGAGTCGCAGTTTTAAAGGTAAATTTCGTAATTGCAGCATGTGTAGGCAAGCAATTGTTTTCATTGTAAATCTTTGGTTTTGTTTTGTTGAAAACTTTGTTTACAGGCATTATATTCTTACGATTTAAATCATAAGACCTTTTTTTCCATGGATGGTCGAGAAAAAAATCTGACTGATTTTTCCCGAACATTTTTCCCATTCTACTTCATGCATTGGCTGTGCGTATGGAAAAATGGATGTGCACATTTTATAAGCTACACGCAGCTAGCCCCGGTCGACGTCCGTGCAAGCAGCATGTACATGTACCGTGTGAACTTACGGTACGGGCGCAACACACCGCGCGACCACTCGCCAGCACGCACAGCACGCGAAACGGCCACCTCTGCACATTACTGTACTGTACAATGCACTGAACTCGCACACACACATTGCTGTGGTCTGGTGATAAATACTATTCGCTGGTATGCATTCGTGCCATGCGTTCGGGCTTATCAGATTGCCGGGTACCGTTGGGGAAGGCAGGTCGCACATGCGCTGTAAATGGCAACATCTTTTTAGTCTTCACACTTTGATCCTGTTTCTATTTTGGTATTCCGAATTTTGAACAAACCCTACTGGAAAAATCAGTCATCATTTCGTCATCAAAACAGTCATCAGTTAAAGGAGGCATCAAACAGCATCAAAAGGGCAGCATTTGGAACCCCCAAAATAAAGAAACATAAAGGATTATAGTATAGTAAGGCATCACTTTGCGGGAAAATTGGCATCAAAGAGGCATCACTACTGATGCGCAATTCATTGAGTAGTTAATAATTACTGTATATTAAGAGCTGGCATCAGAAAAGGCATCAAAAGGTCATCAGATCAGGCATCCAAATAATATAATTAAGATTTAAATGTCTCTTACTCGCCTGAAATGAAAACACTTTGTATTGAAGTGAAACTTTTTTCCACGGACATGGAAATATACTTAACGATCGGATAAGGTAGGGTACATTTTTCCAAATGCCCGAACACAGACGGGCCAGTGAAAGTTGTCCAGGAAATGCCAAGTTTGGCATTTGTGGTCCGATCTTCCTTCCTCAATGGTCCATTGTTCCGCGGTGTGGCCCAAGTTCCCCTGTAAAAGCCTATACGGTTGATGGATTTCCCCCTGGATTTTGTTTCATCACTGTAAAAATAAATCATGTCTGAATACCGTAACTATATCATATTAAAAAAGATGTTAGAATTTTTAGGGTGCTGCTCCTCATTTTGATTTTCGGTGCGAAGAGGAAAATCTCAAGAAAACTGTGAATGAATGGAAACACTTATCAACAGAATGGTAACACTTGACATGCTTGAATCTTCATTGATCATAGAACACATGTAAATGACATGTAAGTGGTGCCTCACAGGCCCAGTATAACAGTGCGTGTATATGCATTTCTGTACACTTACATGTGGATGCAATGCTTTGATGGCAACTTTCCAAAAGAATTCCCGACTTTTTTTAAAGGGTTGAATATCATACCTGGTTTAATAAATTGCCAAAAAAATCATTGTTAATTAAATGAGTGAACTGCTTTTTTCACTGACGAAATTCAAGGAGAAAATCTGAGACTTGATGTCAACCCAAATAACACTGACATTCATTGTAATGACTTCAATTCAGATTGGTGGATCCAGTGATGTAGAAGTTAATGAAAAGAAGGATCGAGTCAATGATGCACTGAATGCAACCAGGGCTGCTGTAGAAGAAGGAATAGTGCCTGGTGGAGGTGTGGCTCTTCTGAGATGTATGCCAGCATTAGATGAACTCAAGACAGAAAATAATGACCAAACAACAGGTAAGCAACAATGCAGTGTCATCTTTACAAATGTGGAGGTTTTTTAAGCTGATTTCCAAAGATGGCAGGACCATTATCTTAATCAGTTTGCACTATATAGCCCATTGAATTCATAATTAATCCATGTTTTAGTGGACTGAAAATATAACAAAATTGAGATATTGTACTACGGTAATTTCTGCAGCAGCATTAGAATGGCCATGTGAAAATTGTTGTGAACACAGGCTTCCTGAACTTGTCCATAGCCAAGTCTATTGCACAGCCAGACAGGACCTAAAAAGCAATTTTCTTAAATTAAGCAAATAACCAGCCAAAAACTACCTCTTACCTCAACCTTACATAGTAGGATATGTAACAGATTTGGATGAAATCATTTTCAGTTGGCCTTCCGTGAACAGAATTTGCTTGATGACATTTTGTGAAGATTGTGCATTTTGAGATATTTGCATTTACATTTAACTTCATTTTTGGTCGACAACATTTTTGAAATGAGATTGTTTGGTATCACAATATTTATTGATATCACAGTTTTGCTTTCCATGGTGGGAGGGGAGTCCTGGGAACACGGCATTAGTCTGTTAGTAATCAAGAACTATTCACATTAGCACCAGCAAGGCATTGGATATTGTCTACCCACTGATGCAAAACATATTTAGTCTTAACAAAGCACTTTGGATTATGAATTATGCATCTTTTATTTTCATTCCAAAAGGTGTAAACATTGTCCGTAAGGCTTTGCAGATGCCATGTTCACAGATAGCAACCAATGCTGGAGTAGAAGGAGCGTTGGTAGTAGCAAAGGTCATGGCCTCTGACACTGAGATGGGCTATGATGCCATGAAAGGGCAGTATGTTGATATGGTGAAGGCTGGTATTATAGACCCTACAAAGGTAAGCTAGCATTTTGTAGACTTCTCTATGTAGTTCAACTGTGGTTGTTGTGTACTGAGAGCATACAAGTTACACCAAAGACGATTGTTCACTATTTGCATAATTAGAGCTAAGTGACAGAAAGGCAAAACATATATATATTTATTAGAATAAACTATATGTAAATGTACTGAAATCGTGATTGTTCATAAAAGTCAGGAAATTTGGCATATTACAATGATTGGAAACTATCCATCTTTATTGCACCAGTTGGTGATGGTTCTGAAATTTCAATTCATCAAATTGATTTGATGTTGTTTTCTTGCAACAGACAATGACAGAAACCTTTAATAGTTCAATTTAAAAAACAAAATTCAGCCATATGCTTTAAAATTTAGGTCAATTTACTTTAAAAAAAATACCAAAGGTGCATGAATTGATTAAAACAATATTGGTAAATAAGGTCAGTCCCAGTGTATTGTAGTGTACAGTTGTCCAGTATAGATACAAAGAAATATTTGTAAAAAGAGAAATACCTATTTAATGATAACCTCCAGAACAAAACTCCTAATTCTTGACTTGAATGTGTATGATAAACAGATCAGAAAATAAAGAAAACTTGTTTGTCTCTATAGGTTGTGAGAACAGCGATTGTGGATGCTGCCGGTGTAGCTTCATTGTTATCTACATCTGAAGTGATCATTACAGAGATACCCAAGGAGGAGAAAGTACCAGACATGGGTGGTATGGGTGGTATGGGAGGTATGGGTGGCATGGGTGGTATGGGTGGTATGGGTATGTAGACTCACCAAATTAATTGTTTTTAAATGTTATATGTTTTGTGTTAACTCACTGGTTTGATTGCAGTCAGTCATGCCCATTTCAGGCATAATGTCAGACTAAGTGATACCATAGAAATGATGAACATGTAAGGGCTTATTGTTCATTTAAGTTTGAATGTGTGTGTGATTACCATACAAGTAACAAACGTTTCTCAGCAAACTCATTTTGGGCCATTTTCTCTATTCACACAGGTATGTGTATTTTCTCAAATTTGGTTATGTATGATTTCACTTTATGTGCTTTATATCAAGTTACCATTGAATTAATGCATACAAATCAGATGGCATGTCATTATAGTCTTATTTTGAACTGATATGGTGTAATTTAAGTTGGAGAATGATTATTCCTAAAGCACAATCCAGTGGAATTGAGTAGCTTATATGAAGAAAGTTAGTAATAAGGTATATGAAATGGTACTTGTACAGCATTGTATTCCCTTTTAATGTGAATACCTGCCTTTCTGGGTATCCATGAAATTCCAAACATGCCATGAATAAAAAAAACATACCATTCATACATGTATGAGTTAATTGGTTATTTTTTACAATTTCTTATGAAAGAGTTGTTGAGTAACACGTCTTTCTAAATTCCATTAGCAATAAACAGAAATACTCAAAGAAATATATAGTCAAATGCCAGGTTAATTCCTTTGCTTGAAAAAAATATATGCCTCAATTTTGTGCGATTTCAGAACTGCTTAAGCCAGGTTTACAAACCTTGTGAAATTCTAAATGGCAATGAGGGATGTGATCCCTGGGGAAATGTTGATGGGTCAGTGCTTCTGACTGATACCCACCTTAGCAAAGAGAATAGACTATTTTAGACCCCTGAAATCTGTATAATTTTATCAAAACCCTTAACCCACTGAGCAGTGAAGGTATTTTGTAGACTGGCAGATATGGGAAGCTGTGATTACGAATATATACAAGTAGTAGTACAATTGTTGCTAATAAAGAGTAATTGAATCCCCAGCATGGATTATTAAAAAGTACAAGACAAAATGTAATGCTAACAGCTTACAAGAATGGTAAATACAAGTGATTCTTGCTGACCTACTCATTGTCTTGATTAGTGATACGTAGGGTACTTTATGTCCACTGCATCTTAGTCTGAAATTTCAAAGGATTCAATTTGCTAGTATCGACTTCTGCACATAAAGCCCTGTTGTGGATAGTGTGGCAGTCACCTCTAAGGGATATGTTGCTAAGAACCAGAAATTCAGTATGAAAATCTCAAGTGTGGTATTTCCCTGTAGGCTACACCCAATCAGATTTGGAAGGAAAGTGAATGGAGAATCACTTCATAGATCAGGTAGATTGAGCCATTGGGACGGCATGTGTGTCATTGGACAACCGTTGTCATGCACCATCATCCCACAATACTTGGACCATTTGTGTACTCTAAGTTGTGGTTTTGTTTACAGTTATGGTTAATTAACCCAAACAAAATCGCATTTCTTTTAAATTATCCTAAACATCTCTGATTTGTCATTAATAAAGTTTCACTTCCATCAGTAGGAAAGTATACTCGATGGTAGGCCTACTTGCCTGTAAGAATGAGAAGCAATGCAGCAGATAAATGACACAACCTTTGAAATTGTGATACAAGCACCAAATTTGGTACAAATACTTCTAGACATTACTCTTAAATAAAAAATTCTTGGGCCATGTACAATTCAAAATATTATTCAATATATTATTTTCAAAATATCCATCGTATCTGTCACAGAAATATTATGTTTTGCCTTTAATATGCACATATTTACTCAATTTGAATGTTTTTGACATATATACACCTTTACACCTTTGACCATGTAGAATCCAGATCTAGGGCTCCTAAATCTCTCAGAAACTTACTTTTGAAAGAAAAATTCATGGGCCATTTGAAAATTAAGATCGTCATCCATTTGTCCAATATGGTCACCGTCCGGACTTGCAGATGGTAAATTATACTACAGATTTTACCACCTTTATCAATTTTGATGATCTTGTTGTCTTAAAGTAGGTTTTTGACCAAAATTCTCTACTGAGCTCCTTTCTACCAATATTGAAAAAAGGTAGCAAAACAATTTGTATATTGATGGTGAATTCGCAGCATAGAATGTAACTCACAAAAGCTGAAAAAAGTCATGTACATTTTTGTGTGTGCAAAATGTGGAAAGAGTTGAACACAGTACACACTAGCACTGTCCCCTCAGGAGTCATCACTGACCCAGCTGATCCCATTTGGCCTCAAATTCAGCCATCCTAGGCCTATATCAGGCCATAGGTCTAGTTGACATCCAGAAAACTGATCTGACCCAACCCTCACATTTGCAGCTACATGTACATACTGAATTTGTAGCATTTGCACATTACACATCATTGCAATAGGTGGAAGTGTAGTCGAAAGGACCGTCTGTGTCTCCACTCTTTGTCCTCCAGTCAGAAGGACCTGGTGGTTGCCACAGTGTCGATTGACTCCATATGCAGCCTACTAACAGGCAGCACTCTTTGCATGCTAAGGTTCATACAGTGCTTCATTAGTTGGTGAAATGACTTCATAAGCCCTTTGTCTTTGAGCAAACATGTCCACCCTGGCATCATTAACATGTGCAACTGGACTGAAGCTGGTATACATTGTTACCACAAACTTCTCCAGGACCTCCATATCAGAATCATCAACTGTTGGTTGGTTCTAGCTGAGCTCGGTAAAGACAGAAGCCTCCACATGCACGTCCCATGTTTGCCATGCTGATTTCTTGGAAGTTTGACAATAATTATCACAACCAAGTGAAGGTATGAAAGAAGGGAATCCCTCTGCATTTGTCCAATCCTATGGTGTGGTATAGATCATGTGTACATGTAGCCATCTTCAATTAACATATCTCCAACAGAGAGGCAGATCACTAACGGCTATGATGAGGAAGAGGGCATTTCTGTCATCCATCACCATCGGGACCTTGTTCCTCCACTGCATGCCTGGTATGTGCAAAGATGCATGTATGCTTCCTCGTAAGTATGTGGTACAACCCCATCCAAGTTGATTGTGTGGTTGCTGACATCTTTTGTAACAATGACCAAGTTGGATGTAGACATTGATTCAATCTTGTCCGTAAGGAATCTGGACAGCTTAGTTTGGTTGTCACTGTCCAGTTTTAGGGAATATTACCCTTGCCTGGCACTATACAAGGTTTTCTTAATTTTTTAAAATATTTTTTTATGTCTAACAGGTGTCTAAAATTATTGATGGTTATCTGTTAAAATCCTAAAAACTGAAGGGCGCCTGCACCCCTGCCGTACTCAAGGGCTCACAGTCGCACAATTTAAAGGCCTTCAGTGATTTTCAGGAAATGACTGTCGGTCACTTACATCCCTATATAAAGGTGTTGCTCCACGTTCACGGTTTGTGTTCAGTCTTGAGACTCAATGGTTGATATACATCAAATGCGATTTTCTCGTGTGCTTGGTGGAGTATGTTTGTAACATGGGAAGCACATCCAACATGTAGCATAGTCTTCCCAAAGCCCTTTAGGTACAGGTGACCTAATGTTAACCGGGACTGAACCATTAAAGATGATTTGGTCAGTCTCGGTTCCACATGAGGTATTGTAGCCTGTCAAAAGCATGGCTGCAAGCTGATAATTTTCATTGGTATATAACTTCCCACAATCACTCAAGGTAGCTAAAGTTTCCTAAACTGCTAATTCCCATGGCGAAAGAACTGCAGGTCACATTCTTGCCAAAGAACTTGGAGAATGCTTTGAAAAAAGAACC
Source organism: Luidia sarsii (assembly GCA_949987565.1). NCBI lineage: Eukaryota > Metazoa > Echinodermata > Asteroidea > Paxillosida > Luidiidae > Luidia > Luidia sarsii. The sequence goes on along the minus strand of OX465109.1, from coordinate 14,935,652 downwards.
AGTAGAGGCTGGTCCTTGACGGAAGAAGTCCACTTTTTCTTGATTAGGTCATAAACAGTGGTCATTTTGTCATTTTGCAGACCCTCCACGAAGTACTGGACCTGACTCTCATAATGTGCAATAATGTGTACAACACAGTTGCAGTGGACTAACCGATATCCTTGGTTTCCACTGTCACAGGTCCCCACTCTCTTCCTGTTCAGCTTATTGCCATTCACAATCAATTTAAAAAAAACCTTTGAGCTTGGAGTGTTATCTTCGTATTATCGGTTTGCTCTGCGGCCTCCATAGCTTCAATTTAGATGCTGCCTGACTGGAGGACCAGCTATCATCTACCGTACGGAACTGAATCTTCTCACTGCTGAGGGATCTTCAGTCACCAACTGCCCTCCACTTTTAAACTCCTGGGCCAGCTGGGAATGTTTCCTTTCAGGGCCATCCTGTCTCTGAGATAGATGTTGAGGAAGCATGTATAGTTTATGTTGTTGACAAAGAAGTATGGGTTGAGCTCAGCTAATACCTGGCAGTATACAGATTGAAGTTGACTTCTCTTAATGTTCGAATCTGAAGTATGTACAGTACCAAACTCCATGCAACTGAAACCGGGGACTTTGTAGCTTGGTTAAATGCTTCTGGCTGGCGATCCTCCCCTGCAAAGACTAGTTAGTTATTATTTTGGTAAGCCCGCCATCTAAGGTTTATATAGTTAGTTCTTTTATTCTACCGATAAGTTATCAATATTCTGATGCTCTAATAAATCGCACTTACTGAATTACATCGATTTTGTTCTTCCAGTAATTTTTCCCAAAATGATGCAAGCTGCAAAGTCTCATCAATCCTCTTGAATCCCCATAATTATTATATCCGAGCACGGACAAGCGATCGCAACGTGGGCCGGGTAGCTGCGCCCAGTGCGCATCAGCCGAGTGCTAGTTTGGCACACTGCAAGTGTGTGTTGGTAATCGATCCCAAAAAAGGTTGGGTAAAACAAAACACGTGTGCCGCAATGCATAGGCATATCCTTCGCCAAAGCGCAGGATAAATTTATTCAAAGTCGAGGTCCGTTTTTACCTCAGAATTTACCTCATGAACAGCACAGTGGATCTATTTCGTCCAAGCGCGCCACCGAAAATTACGGACTGGGATCGGGCCATTCGTGGCAGTCATATAGCTCCTTTAATTATTTTTTACTTAAATCTTCTCCATTGTCTAACAACCAAACGCACTTCAGATGACATAACATCGGCTATAGTCTCGAGCGGTAATTCTGTTTCTCGGCAAGCAATTTGTTTGTAGATGTTTTTTTCGTACGGTAGTTCTATCAATATTTGCTGTCATTTTCGCTGTCGTAAGGTTCGTTTGTTACATCCGTTCTCATTAACTCGGCCGCTGAGAATGCACACAATTGATTATAAAGACTACAGTTGTCAACAGCCATACTTGAAATACTAACCAACCATACACTCCACTAGTGACGCGAACTCAGTATTGCATAGCTATAGCAGCGCACAGCACGCGCTCGTGATCGTGAGCCGCGGGACGGGTCGCCATAATTATTTTGCACAAACTACAATTTTGTAGCTATCTGCAGTTAGTGGTGAACATTGCACGTGAACGCTCCGTGAAGTTAAGCGAAACCGAGCTCTCAACCGAGGCATCCCTGATTTTTTAGCAGCGAAGTCAACGGCGAAGTTATATCAGCTCGTGCAGACATAGCATACCCTATGACTTAGGGTGCTTGCGCCCTCTTTCGGCAATTGAGCATGGCAAGTCTAGATATACGTGGTTGTGGAAACCAGATTGAACCTGGGAATTTGGGCCTGAATTTCGGCTGGCTGGAATTTCAGCTCGCGTAAAGCGCTACGATGTTTAGTCACTGACACGCAGTATTTGAATCGTTTTAGTTCGTTTCCGAATAAAAAAAACCACACATTTTATTTAACAATACACAAATTAACATACCGGTAATCATTTCCACTTATATGTATTTTGGGCTTTTAGAAATCTCCTATAAAAGGGAAGCGAATGAAGAGAAAAGGACACAACGTGTTCGGTATATAGGCCCTACCCTACGATTTAATTTTGTGATCCAAACCATGGAGTGTCAAATAGCGGAGTAAAGGAGTTATACATGAAAAATGAAAGAAAATGCAGTTGAAAGGAAATGAGGCAAGTTTTGGATAGAAAGTCAAGATGTGGAGAAAAAAAAAACAGAGGAAAATGCTGAGTGACAATAAACCAGTAAGGATCGGATAATAAAAGGTCAAAATCGGTGAAGGGTATGTCCGCGATGTCCCGAAAAGAATCCGCAGAGAGGGTAGTACGTCTGAAACAAAACAAAATCCTCTGCGGTTGAAGACAGCAGGTTTCCAAGCAAACACAGCGGTGCAAAATCCGAAGTGCGAGCTGAGGGCGACGCGGAAGAAACTCCTGAAGACTCGGTGTGGTGGACGTCAGAGGACGGCTGGTCGTACTCCCGGTCGTGAAAGCTCGAGAAAACACTCGGTGAAGAAATCAGCTCAGGGAAGAACTCAGGTGGAGCGAGGAGAAGAAAACTGGATCGACGGCGGCCAAGGAGACAAGATCCATGGTAAAATCCACTCGATCAAATTCATCAAAATGTCTCGCTCGAACACAGAAAATAGACTTTGGAAACCCTCTGGTTATTGCAACAAGGTTGAATTGGTTCAACCATGGTTCAACTGCTGAGGGTAGAGAGAGAGTAAGAACACCACATGCTGGTCCAAGGAAGAAAAACTGTGGACTGCAGCAACCGTGAGTAAAGCTAAGATAAACAAACAACGATTTGCATTCCAATCTACATGCAGATTAGACTGGTTCGCTGTCTTTACCAGGAAAAAGTAGGTGAACAAAAAAGTGGTCACTACAAACTAAAAGATTTAAATAGGCTTATAATTCTGATTATTTTTTCCCCAAAAAGGGATTTTACCAAATAATGTCTTGAAAATATATTGACCCTAAATATTTATCTTATAGAAAATTGATTGTACACTAAATTATCGACTAAAACCTAATATTTTTATGTCATTCGATGGAATAATTAGTTTTCCCGAATTAAGTGGTCCAGCAGATCAATCATCCAGTCCAACCATGGTCCAACTAAATAAATATTGACAAACATCACACTTTCGGTCGAAAAACTCACTATAATTATGCGCTATCGGGCATTTTACAGGACACGAAATACTCCTTTTATACCCTACGTAATATATAGTTCGAAACCTACTAACATTTAAATCATGATGTGATAAATTACGAAATACTCTAGAGCACATTGGTGTTCCCGAATTAATTTGTCCAGCCAATCACTCAGCCTGATTAATCAAATTTTGACATTTTTTTTGACATTTTCGGATCAAAAACTCACTATCGGGCATTTTACTGACAACACGCGAAGTGTCCTCTTATATCGTTCCAGAGTATCTAGGTATTCTCGAAGCAAATGGTCAAGCCATTTACCCAGCCTAAATCATTTATAAACTCATTGACCGAAAAACATTTTCGGTTTTGCATATATGCAATAATGTCCGCCCGGACACATGTGCACAATTTGTTATGCAATATTGTGTCCGCCACCATGCAAAACAGTCGTTGCAGTAAACGCCCTCTATTGTTGACGGGACGGGAGTACACATACCAGATTGAAGCTTAATTGCATCTGAATGGAAGCGGGGGGGGGGTGATCCCTGGAGATACACGACTTTTGGACGACCTAATCCATTGGAAGTTACCTCAAAAAGATTTGGTTTGCTGACCCAGAAAAGCAGTTTGACAGACCTGAAGGAGATGACAGTCACCGAGCAGTCTTGCCAAAAGGTTGGCAAGCAGTGGTTGATCTCATTCCCATGGAAACATCCACCAGGGTTGTTTCCGGAGGCCACAGGCTGAAAGGAGACTGCAATCGTCAGAACGCCGTCTGCAGAAAGAGAAGAATCTGGCTGAGGTGAGGAGCTGCCATGGCCCAAATTCACTACATCTCGCACCAGGCAATCATCAGGCCAGAGAAGAAGTGTGCACCCTTCGTATAATTTATAACTCGTCTGCACTCTACCAGGGTCATCAGTTAATTATTACTGGAAGTGTCCGGATCTGCTCATCATCAACTAATTATTCGGTGTCATTCTGAGATTCAGACATAGCAGTCGTCTCGAGTGGTGGAATTTCCAAAATGTAGCACAGGATCATCCCAGAGAAGGCCTAATAAGGACCAACATGTCCACCGTTTACTGCCGAGGAACCTGGAGCCGGAACGTAAACGTTTACGTATATATAGTCCTCAAATTCGGAGACAAACCCGCCCCAGCCATGCATTGCACAGATTGTTCTCCGCAAAACAACATAGTCAAGCAGCATCCTACACGGACGACATTTTGCTCTTCTACATACACCCCAGCCGATGCAGAGAAACTTGCAAGAGATAATTATAGACAAGGTCCTGAGAAGGATGGTTCAGTGTGAAGTACTGGATCACAAATGCAACGAAACAATAATAGATCCGTCTGGAGACATGATCGGGAGGTGATCGGGCTTCTGGAGCGGGACGAACGAAGAAAAAACCCTGGGCGCAGTATGGGATAATCAAGCAGACATTATCTCCTTCAAGACAAGTATACAATGTACATATCCAAATCTTAAGACCATCTGAAGCATAGACAGATCTTCCAACCCTCGACACAGACTAGTATATATACCAGCTTAATTACTGTCCCACCAAGTCCTCTCCCCCACATGTTCAACATGGCCTATCGTGAACTCAAACACATAATATTGTGGCAAATCCGGAGGACCAGATAACATCCCTGTCCGTATTATTCAAGAATTTGCGTATGTATGTATGGCATCCGTTCGTCTCGAGAGACGATGGTGTAGCGCTACTTGGTTGAGCTACAGCTTCTAGAATGGCTGTAGAGTCCCACTCTGGAGTGGCAGTCTCTAGAGCACTTCTTACAGATGTAGGAGGTTGGTGCTAAGTCAGATGCTGAGGCAGATGCTGCCCTTGCCTCCCTCCTATAGCTCTCTTGTCAGCAAGTTGAACACTCCATGACGTTTCTGCCCTCTTGACACCTTCGTTTACAGTACGCTCTCCACAGTTGATGACTATCGGCTACATCTTCCCAAGTATAAGGGTCAATGCTGGCGAGCTTCATGTCGCGTTTACAGGTGTCTTTGAATCGGAGATGTGGTCTGCCAATGGGGCGAGACCCATCAGTTAGCTCTCCGTACAATATGTCTTTTGTGATGCGCCCTGGATTCATACGACGTACATGCCCTGATGACCACTTGGGACGCCTATAACTACGCAGTGAGAATATGCTGGGAATGCCGGCACGCTGAAAAACCTCTGTGTTTGTCACTCTGTCCTGCCACTTAATGTGCATGAGACGTCTGAGGCGGACATGATAGATGTTTAGCCGTTTCTCCTGACCAGCGTACGTTGTCCAGGACTCGCTTCCTTACAGGAGAATGCTCAGGACGCAGGCTCGATAGACGCAGAGCCTGGTATTTTCAGTCAGCTGGCTTTTGTTCTATACACTATTGTTGAGCTTAGACATGACTGCGGCAGATTTCCCTATCTAGTTGGTGCTTAGGGGGCTGGAGATGGTCGATTGGGGCGATACGTGTCTGGGCATGTTCCCCAGCATTTCGGTAATGTTATAAGCGCCGAGTATGAGAAACGGGAATTTTTAAGTAAGTGAAATGGACCATGGAACTCTATACTTGACACCGTTGATTTTGTTTTCTCCTTTCTATTTCTAAACAAGAACGCACTTAGGTAAATAATAATGTCTGTATGGTCTGAAGACGTTTGTGGACTTTGAAGGCTTATTTCATTTCAAAATGCATGTGCAGAGACACGTATAGTTTTAGTATTCCCCTAGTCAAGCAAAGCAAAACAAAAACAAACACGCGTACACAACTATAATGAAAGACGACACTAGTTACCTAAAACCAACCGGAACTCACCGGAACATACCTTAAGTGGTCAACGGGCGATATACAGTTTCAAGTATTTTATTCGTTATTTCACGCAAACGGTAAAACAATGTTAAGTGTATAGTCAAGGCTACCTTAAGAAAAATTATACAATAAAGTAAAAAGTAAATTAGTTAAGTAAAATACATGAATAAAGTAAAAGTTACAAATGAAATGGATAGGTGTTAAGATTTTTTTTTTTTTAAGCCGACATAACCTCTTTTTTTTTGAGGGGGGGAATCTATGAACCCTTTGAAAATCCTAGTCACTTGGTGTATTCTTTGTCTACTCATCTTATTGGAAATCTGCAGTTTTTGTATCACTATACAAGTATCACTATACATCTCTCTGCCTTTGAGAAAGGTCCTGCTAGGATCGAAACGTCAGGCCCACCAAATTTTGGGATACTATACATGTAGTTAGTGACATACGTACATGTACATAACGAACCAACACGCGGTTACCTTCACCGCCGCGGTGCAATTCCTCCGAGATACTCGTGCTAGAGGTAGATACATGATTATTTTGTAGATACATGTATGATTCCTTAGTGATCCGTTTTCAAACTATTCGTAACCTTGGGAACTTTTGCTAGTAGGAGTACGTACCATGCTGGAACGAATGGTACGAATCTACTGCAGGATACCCATTGTATTAGGCAATGACCGCTGACCAGCACAAGCTGGACATGAATACGGTACCCCTTCCGATGATCCGTCGGTTGTGCACCGAGTTGTTTACGCGAGCAGGATTAGCTGCCGTCACTACACGGTGACTTATCAGGATTAACCATTCATTTGGTAGTCCTGTTCGGACCTGTTACTTCGACATTGGAATGGCTCCATACTTCGAACCTCAGTCACATTAATTGGGGTTGAATTTGGAAACATCTGCAGCCTGACGCTAAAGGCCACACAAAACTACATTAGACCTTCGTATTTTTTCCCCGTAAAGTGTTTGTACAATTAAAGGATATTAAAACAATAGACTCGATCTGTCGGAACACAATGCTTTGGTTGTCATTCCCACGTTTTTATTCTATTTTCATTCACCACCGGTTTTGAACAATTATAATAAACAAAACAGATTCATTATAATGAGGAGTGCGTAACTGAGGTAAACTTCATGATTATACAAATGCTAGACTATTTTAACAATTATAACAGTCTGTCTTTGTGCTCACTTTGCTCATTTTGCTCATTCACCTGATGCATTTTGCTCATTCACCTGCACATTTTTCTCATTCACCTGATGCATTTTGCTCATTCACCTGCACATTTTTCTCATTCACCTGCTCATTTTGCTCATTCACCTGCTCATTTTGCTCATTCACCTGCTCATTTTGCTCATTTCGTGCTCATTTTGCTCATCGACCTGCTCATTGTGCTCATCGATCTGCTCATTTTGCTCGTTCACTTGCTCATTTTGCTCATTCACCTACTCATTTTGCTCATTTCCTGTTCATTTTGCTCATGTTGCTCATTTCCTGCTCATGTTGCTCATTTCCTGCTCATGTTGCTCATTTTCTGCTCATTTTGCTCATCGACCTGCTTATTTTGCTCTCATCAAGAAATAGGATTTTCTAATCCTTACCATCTCTAATTTTGTCTTTCATCATGTTGGAACAAACCCAGAAATTAGGCATGGTGTTTAACCATTACCCTGTCCAGGGCCTTGTCAACTTCCATGCCTTTATCTAGTTTTTTTTAGATCTGCGAGAATAACTTGGTGTGTTTCATTTTCTTCCAGATGCAAGTAACTTGACAGGAAATCCTTGTAGTTGTCAAAGAAGATTCTCTTGACTGCCCAGCGGGTTTTCCTATTGGCTTTGTCTTCGGCTTGATCTTCATCCATACCATTGTTGATGTACTTCTCGTGTTTCTCATTCCACATATCTTTGGTTGCTTCTTTGGCCCCTTCCAACCAGTCTTGGTAAGCGATATTATCTTCCAATTCAAAGCTGGACTCATCTTCTTCCGACAAGTTATCGTCGGTTTCTTCCTCTGATTCGTCATCACTCTCCTCTAAATCGTCACCATCATGCTTAGATTCAGTCCCGTCACCATCAATTGTAGATTCAGTTCCGCTGCTGTCTGTTTCCGAATCCTGACATCTACGCCTTTTAAATCCTGGTTGATAATCTTCTACGTTAGATTTGGCTGATTGAAATGTTCTTATGTAACGATCATCGTCAATGTCGTCCATTTTCGATTCACCCGCACCGTGTGCGTTTGCTTCATGTCTTCGAAGGTTATATCACCGACTATAGCTTTTATCCCAGAAATAGCCTTCATGATGTTTACTCGTGGAGTGTCCATCTCCAAATGGGAAGTCATGTTTAAAATTTGTCAATATATAAATGTTCTATTTTCTGTCCTCATTTAGTAAAATGAGCAGAAATGAGCAGAAATGAGCAGAAATTAGCAGACATGAGCAGACATGAGCAGACATGAGCAGACATGAGTAGACATGAGCAGACATGAGCAGACATGAGCAGGCGTGAGTAGAAATTAGCAAAATGAGCAAAATGGGGGAATGATCGGGGAAATAAAATAATGGGGAGCGAGATTTTTTTCCCAGGCACTCCCCCATTTCGCTCATTTTAACTCAAGCTTACTCATGTCTGCTTATGTCTACTCATGTCTGTGCTCATGTCTACTCATGTCTGCTCATGTCTGCTCATGTCTGCTCATTTCTGCTCATTTCTGCTCATTTCTGCTCATGTCTATTCATTTCTGCTCATTTCTGCTCATTTCTACATAGAAAAGGGCTAATTTGGTTGCTATGGGCAGGCTTTTCCCTAGCAACGGTAGCATATGAAGCTTGGAATCACCTTAGTTTAGAGGATATTTTAAATTAGGTTTTGTCAATAATACTTGCAATGATTTCACATTGGAATAATTTGTTTGTGACTGACTATATAAGTACATGTAGCTGCTAGGACATATTTGTACTTAGCAATGGTGATATCATCAGAGGTTGAAATAATATAAAATCCTGTTACAGTATCATGCAAGTTGGACAAGGTATACTGAATGTCACCACATCCAAATGCCCTATAAGCCTACAATCACCTGTTTCTGTTGTGTTCGTTTTTTCTTCTTCATCTAATCCCCTTATTTTCTATTGTTGACCTTGAATCGTGTACATGTATTGCTCCAGGTCTTCAATTTTAAGGTCACATTTTACAAAGTCAATGAACTCCTAAAGAAATGACTGCAACAAACGCAGAGTCTATGGATTCATGGTCATCTCAATTGGTCATTGAGATGAGTCAGCATGGTCATCTCAATTGGGAAAATTATTTTATTTCAAATTATATTGTGAGTAGGTGATATACAAAAATGTTGCAAACTGCTTACTGACTAAAATTACCAAAAAGTAAATCTAAAATTTAGTGGGCCTGACGTTTCGATCCTAGCAGGACCTTTCTCAAAGGCAGAGTGACAGAGTGACAAGTGACATATTGTGAGTAATGTACAAAAGGATGCATACAAAAAGTACTGAAAGGTCCTGCTAGTATCAAAACATCAGGTCCTCCAAACAAGACAATGAAAAAACTCCCTTGAATTCCATGTGCACTGTCCTCAAATCCCTCTTGTAGAAAGGTAAAGTCTTCATAACTTTGTAGAAGGCAGTGTTAATGTTCATTTTCATTAACTTTATTTAACACACGTTTGTATACATTTCAGTTACACTTACTAAAACTCAGATCAAATTTCTCAAGGGCATTCTGTGCAATTTGACTTTCTGGTGCTCTGAGATACTTCCACTGATGCACACAAGCAATGAATTTCTGCCAACTAATCTTAGAAAAGGGTAGGATTTTTTCAGAATCTGTACACTCTACAAGATGCACACAGCACTTCGTCACTGCATTGCACTCAGCTGGATAGTTACACAAGGTCAAAGGTTATGACACACTGCATTTGCTACAGGAAATCTGATTGGACAATATTTCACACCATTTGGTACAGTATGTCTTATTGGTCAAGTATGACATCATCAACTTAGTGAATTTGCTTTTCCTTTATGCATATTCAAAACCAAATTTTGGGTCCTTTTTCCTTGAATTTCTCTTTAATGCCCAAAATTGGTACATGGGAACATGTACATGTTTATGGAACATGTTCCCTTGGGAACACCAAGGGAGCACAGGAAGTAGCAGAGACAGCTTCTCTCCGGTTCCTACGTGAAAGGATCCATCTGACGCGGACAACGCAGACAACCATCCAGGCCGAGGTGAACTCCACCTTGGCCCAGATCAAGACCACCCTTTCCGACGCCGACCATGCCCAGATGATTCAGAGAGTCGACAACCGTTGCCGCCATGAGTTCGAGAGGTGCAAGGCCCGTCAGCTCGCCAAGTTCCAAGACCTTGTCGAGGGACAGACACGCCTCCCCTCTGGCCAACGCTCGGCTGGATCAGCTGTGGACACAGCCAAGTGGAGCGTTAACCTCTCCTCGAGGACCCTGTCGGCCACCGAAGAATCACTACTGGGAAAGGGCCTCAACTTCGCCATCGCCCCTGACCGCGTTCCGGCTTCAGAGATCGTGGCCAATGTGGAGACGGCATTGAAGAGGCTTGACCCCGAGGCAGCCGACCTGGTCCGCAGGGAGGTGAACGCGACCCTGCGTAGAGCACGTCCGCCGAGGAGCAATATCAGCCGGGAGCAGCGCGTCGCCCTTAGGTCTCTGCGGGAGGATCGTTCTATCATGATCCTCCCCGCCGACAAGGGCCGCGCTAGCGTGGTCCTCGACGCGGAAACCTACCGGAGCAAGATGGACGAACTGATCACCTCGGGCCCCTACCGTAAGCTAACGAAGGATCCCACTGACCGGCTCTGCAGGAAGATCACGCCCCAGCTACTGGAGCTAAAAAGGGCCGGGCATCTTGACGATGAAACCTACCGGAAGCTCCGCCCCTCCGGCAAGCAACCGCCCAGGATGTACGGTTTGCCCAAGATCCACAAACCTGGTACACCCCTAAGGCCCATCGTCTCCTGCGTGAGCTCCTTTGCCTACGACCTGTCCAAGTATCTGGCAGGAGTCCTGTCTCCGTTGATCGGGAACACGACCAACACGGTGCCCAACTCCACGGCCTTCGCGCAATTCCTCCGCGGACAACGGATAGGCAGCCACGAGACATTGATTTCCTTCGATGTCACGTCGTTGTTTACCAACGTCTCCATTGAAGGCGCGTGCAGAGTAGCCCTACAACGCCTGGAAGGGGACCCTACCTGTTGGACCGAAACTCCCTCTCCCCCGCCAAGATATTGGCACCCTGCTGGAGTTCGTCTTACGGTCCACGTACTTTCTCCACGAAGGGTCCTTCTACGAACAGACGGATGGAGCAGCTATGGGCAGTCCAGTCTCCGCGGTCATCGCCAACCTCTATACATGCAGATATTTGAGGAGGAGGCTCTACAGAGTCGCCCTCCCGAATGCTCCCCTTCAGTATGGAAGCGGTATGTTGATGACACCTTTGTCATTGCACCGCGCGACCGGACCGACCAGCTGCTCTCCCATCTGAACTGTCTCCGGCCCACCATACACTTCACTGTCGAGGTGAAAGCGGACAACACCATCGCCTTCCTGGACACTTTGGTCCACAGGGAGCCCGACGGCAGCCTTTTAGTGTTAAGGGTTATGAACACACTAATTTACTCTTGGGCTGAGATGGCGGTACAGTATTTTATTAATGTACAAGACAGTGTATACGTACAGAGCTATGCTACCCTGACTTGAATGCCCAAGTTGAAAGGTGGAGCGCTAAGAATAGTGATGTGGCTCGAATGAAGGTAGCAGGAGAAGTGAGAAATAGTCTTAGGAGAAAGAATTGGTAGATTAATTGAGAAACAAACAAGTCAGAGTAGCTTTCTAAGAAAAAATGATGTCTCATAGTCAGGAGTGCAACACTGGACAGAGCACTGACCACTCAGGGTCATTGGTCAGCCTCACTGGTGTAAAACAATGTGTGCAAGTAATTGCTTGAGGCTATACAGTGTAAGTGTAGGTCCAGGAAGTAGTGATCGAGTAACAATAATTCTATGAAATGGTGGACATGTGGCAAAACAATTACATGGTGTCTTATGTGGAAATAAGGATATACAGTATTGATCAGCAAATTGAAAAAATAACAGAGGAAAATGCATATAAGGAAATATAATCAATGTCTGTAATGAAACGCTACAGCCTAACCACAACTGTGTACCGCAAACCCACACACACCGACCAGTACCTGGCTTACGACTCCCACCACCCTGTGAATATGTGAAGCGTGGAGTGGCCAAGTACCTCTTTGACCGTGCAGCGCGTTTGGTTATACCAAACCGCGCTGTACAGCCTCAGAGAAACGCCATGTGCACACTGCACTCACAGCGAACGGATACCCAGCCCCCTTCATCCGTCGCTCTTCGAGACCCAAGGTGAGCACCGATACGGAGTGGGTTGAGTACAAGTCCTTCGCTCGCTTCATGGACGGCGTCTCCGGACAGTTGAGGAGAATCATTGAGGGACATGGTATCCGTACCGTGTTTCGTTCCTCAACCACCTAGAGGAACCAACTCGTCCACCCCAAGGACCCTGTCCCCCCGGAAAGACGCGGAGGTGTCGTCTACGAGATTCCGTGTGGCGAGTGCAACCAGGTCTACATCGGCGAAACCGGCCGGCCCATCGGTGAGAGAATCAAGGAGCATCAACGCGACGTGAGACTCTCCCGTGTGGACGGATCGGCGGTAGCCGAGCACGCTTGGGGAGCTGGTCACCGCCCCAATTGGGACGATGTACGGTGTATTGACCGAGAACAACATTGGTACACCAGGCGTGTCAAGGAGGCCATCCACATCCGACTTCGCCGAAACAACATCAATCGAGACAGCGGCATTGACATCCCCAGTTTCTGGCTCCCCACCATCAGACGCCACGACCGCCGACCCGCCACGGACAGGGCCGCTAGTGGACGCCAGAATCGCGCGCCAAACCGCACGATCACCACTACGACGTCCGCAAACCGGTACGCAGGAACCGGCGAAGCGGACAAAAACAGACGCCGCATCGCGCATTCTTCATTTGCCTGATGAAGGTTAGAAGTTAGCAACCGAAACGTCGCCACCAGCAACGACACATCGCGTGACTTTGATCACCCTTTCCTCTTATCTGCACCACCGCGATGAACAACCCCTTCATATCAATATTATTGTTAAGTAACATGTCCAAAACACCTTAAAAGCAATAAGAAGTACTTTCCAGAGGTGTATCACGGAATGAAAGAATTTGAACACTTGGCCCATGGCCTATTACACTATATCGGCGTTCAGCCTTACTCAACTTACGACTGGCATAGCTAATAACACATTTCTTTCCATCCACTTCCTGTGACAGGACAGCCCCGATACCATCATTGCTTGCATCGTTATCCAAAATAAATGGCTCACCGAAATTCGGGTAACCGAGAACTGGTTTCTAATAAGAGCCGATCTTAATTGGTAAAATGCCTGTTCGCATTTCGCATCCCAGACAAAGTCAGCGGTTTTCTCTGTTAAGCGATGGAGGGGTGCAGCTATTTGGGCAAAATTTTCATGTTGGAAGGAATAGGCCAATCTTTCACACGCTGTATTTTGTTAGGGTCTGTTGATATGCCTTCTCTAGATTCAATAATTATAACCAAGATACAATACTTTAGTTTGCATCAGTGTACATTTCTTTGGTCTAAGTTTTAAACTTGCTCTTTCAAATGCATTCAGTACAACGCTCAGTCTAGCAAGGTGTTCATCAAAAGATTTGGCAAATACAATTACATCATCTAGATACACTAAGCATATTCTCCAATGAAGATCAGTTAAGACACGCTCCATTAAACGCTCAAATGTGGCAGGGGCATTACAAAGCCCAAATGGCATAACATTAAACTCGTAGAGGCCGGTACCCGCTGGAAAAGCTGTTTTGGCACGATCATCGGGATCTTCCTCTACCTGCCAATACCCACTAGCTAGATCTAGTGTGCTAAACCACTGAGCACCATGGGGAGCGTCCAGGCTGTCATCAATTCTTGGGAGAGGGTAGGCGTCCTTCTTGGTTGAATCGTTTAGTTTTCTATAGTCATTACAAAACCTTAGACTGCCCTCCTTCTTATATACGTACCAACACTACGGGCGATAACCAAGCACTATCTGATGGGCTGATTACACCTTTATCCAACATGTCATCAATTTGGTTTTGAACTTCCGATCTTTGATGATACGGTACCCGTCTAATAGTTTGTCGAATGGGAGGGTGATCGCTAGTGTAAATTTTGTGCTGTACATAGCTGGTACGACCTACTGCACTTTTAATACCAAATACAGACTGGTGATCAATTAATAATTCCATTATTTTTTTTTGTGTGTTCTTTATCGAGGTTTCTACCGCTTCAGCTCAATAGTTCCTCAAACTCCTTATTTTTGCATACGCTCTCTACTTGTTTATGTAAACCATTAATATTAGGTTCATTTGGTAACTCTGAGACTTCTTCAATGAGCTGAAGTAAAGCCAGGTTAGTGTTTTTCTAAAGCACAATTGGGTCGGGTTGCACATTGAATATTCTAACCGGAACATGGTTGTTGTCCATTGAACCACGGTACGAGCCACACAAATGCCTTTGTCCCTAATCGCATTACTAGTCGGTTCGACAATAACTTCTTCTCCAATACCTTTTCTTGACTTTACTTTACCGGAGACTATAATCTCTTGACCCGGTTGAACAGTTATGGTGCGATCTAAAGCAATACGGTAACAGTGAGCTTGATTGTTTTCTTTTAAGGTTTGTATTGTCGTACCGTCTAGCACTAGGTTACCTTTACTCAAATTGAGTACGCCATTATGTGAATTTAACAAATCCATTCCAAGAATGCCTGCTGGACTTATGTCAGCAACGACCATGTCGTGTTGCAATTTGAGTTTGCCTATCTGTAGGCTAACCAGTACTCGACCATAAACAGAAATTTGTGTCCCATTTACAGTAACCAATGGCATATTGAACGGCCTTATTTGGTTTTTGACCTCGTCTGGAAATAATTGCAATGGGTGAATGACATATATAAGATGAACCAGTGTCAATTAACATTTTGACGGCAACACCATGCATGTTCGCGAATGCAAACACACTATAGTACCTGATTGAGTCTTTTGACCATTACGTGGTTGAACGTCGACTCCCCGAACAACCTGATCTAGTTTAAAGATTGAGGGTTCGCCATGCCATTGTTCGTGTTCGTGGGTGTGGCGCTCGATTCAGGGGCGTTACTGTTTGGAACTGCATTCCTAGGTGCATTGTGTTGACGAGGCATTTTACAGTACCTACTAATGTGGCCCTCCTTTCCACAATTGTAACAACTCCTATTCTTACGTTTGAGAGTCTCAACCAACCCTTGGACAATTTGTTTTTATGTTTTCCTCCAGTTTCTGTTCTAGTTTAGTTATTCTATCATCTACGCCCGCTTGTGGTTGGGAATGTAACTCCCGTAAACTAGCAACATGCTGTTGTGGCGGAGAAAATGTAGGCCTGCCTTCTATCGCGCTAGCTTCAGCATGCAATATGTCTTCCTCGCGTTGAGCTGCATGAAGAGCGGCTTGTAATGTTGTTGGGTTAACGCGGCGCACTTCTGCTCTAATAGTGGGGGGACGCAATGCATCGATGAAATAGCTTACTGCCAAATGATCAGTATTCATGGCATCCATTTGTGGGTATGCATGGCAGTGAGGCTGCGAATATCTTGAGCAAGCGCCGCTAGCTTTTCACCATGCTTGCGTTCACGCTGCTTGAGTTGTGTTCGGTATGCATCAACACTATGTGCTGGACTGAATCGAGAGCGAGATAGTATATACAATGGGGGTTCTGGACCACTTTTCTTATATAGGCCTAGTGTCTATTTGGTTGTTTCTAAGCTCCCAGAGTGCTCGCTCGCATTCCCAAACGATATACCAATACATTGCTATATAAGCTAACAGTTTTTGCATTTTTTTCGTCTTGCTCGCAAAAACCAACGTTGTATATGTCGTGCTCGTTGTAGAACCGCAGGCCCAGACCATATAGAACCAAGAGCAGAGCACAGGCTTATCAGCCATAGGTTAATAATTAACCCCCCTTGCGAGTCCACGGAATATAAAAATTTCCTATTAGACAAATGTGTAGTATACTTATACAAGATGAAGGGTACTGATAACTGCAAGTGGCTCGTCCACGGAAAGTATAATACCTGCAACCGATCGTGTTTGAAAGAATACTGTTATCTTCATCTTCTACGATTTAGACAAGGTGGTAAAGGTTGCACACCCTGCGAAGTTTGCGGTCGAGGCCACAGGAATTTCGTTGGGCTTTGCGTTAACTGCGGCTACCAGAAGGAAGCCACCAAGCAGTGCATGCGTAGGCTTAGGCAGGCTAGGAAATCACAGAATGTTTAGTATTTAATATAAAAAAATTAATTAAGATGTTTTTTCAACCTACCTATATATACCAATAAACCGCGGTTTGTTTTACTTCATGATAACGTATAGACACACACACAACTAAATTTACATTTAGAGACACGTGCAACCTATATATATAAGTTGATAAATACTGATTTGTATCACTTCATAGATATACAAATTTTCATTTAGAGACACGTGCAACCTATATATATATAAGTTGATAAATAGTGATTTATATCACTTCATAGATATAAACATTTTCATTTAGAGGAAAGTGCAACCTATATATATATAAAGATCAATTCATTTTATTCAGAAATTATGTGTAACCTATTCACATAATTAGAACTCACACAAAATGCCAACACTCAAGGAGCTACGCGCTCAAGCTAGAGCCTATGGGCTTCGCAAAATGGTCGAAGCTCAAGAAATACGACCTCCGACCTCCGGATGGCAATCGCCAAGGTCAGGGCCGCGGAGTCCCAGAAGAGACTCCAACGAGCCATGAAAACAGGTAGATTCTCCGCCATCACAGGAGATGTTCTGAATCCTCAGAAGAAGGACCGCCGCCGCCACGAGCTGGCGATGCTGGACCGTGAGGTCGACCTATCCCTCAGAGCAGGAAAGAAGGTCCCAGCGGTCAAGCGCGCCAGGCCTCGCCGGCAGCTGGCCGAGCGCGAGGAGAAGCCCCACCTCCACGGTCTCACAAGATCGCGGAAAGAGACCCTGGCCAGAGCCATTGCGCGGAGAGGCACCGAGATTCTCCGTGATCGACCCCTGAGATCTGTTAAGGAGTACCAAGATGAGATCCTAGACCAGTTTGTCGACGCACCGGAGCAGTCACAATTCCACCAAACACCGACAGTCATCGGAAACTTACTCAGGGGCTGGGAGATGCATGCGTCTGAAACTCAAGGCGCGGACCCCAAGACCTTCCTCGAGGGGGTGCGCCCTCAGATCAGAGAGAAGCTCGAGGAGGAGATCCGAGCCCTAGGAGGCATACAATTCCAGCTGGCCCTTAAGATACAGCTTCGAAAGGACAGACCAGACGGCAGCCAGGAGTACACAGATCCCGTGCAGCGTCACAAGCAGGAAGCTCTCCTGCGGGCGGATGAAATCGATGACGCCCTCAATCAAGCATTCCCGCACATGCTGGAAGTCCTCGAGAAGTTGTAGATCAGGTGCAGACCCTTTGGCTAGACATCGCGCGCTATCAACCTCTGCGCGGAGGCTCCTGGATCGATCTCCCCGCGAAGGTGAAAAACAAGAAGGCCTGCGTGAACGTTAAAAACAAGGATGACTCCTGCCACCGCTGGTTCCTCAAGGCTGCCCTATTTCCGGCCAAGCACCACCGCGATAGACCTGGAAGCTATCCATCCCATTATGAGGATGGGCTGAACTACGACGGAATCGCAGAACCCGTGCCAGTCTCCCAGAACGCCAAGGTCGAGCGCCAGAACGATCTAGCGATAAACGTCTTTGGCTGGAAAAATGGGGTGATCGTTCACAATATAAGCAAACAACCGCCAGAGATGCAGAGGATCAACCTGTTGCTAACCAAGAAGAATGGCATCTCCCACTACACCCTGATAGACAGCCTCAACCGCCTGCTCTATGATCAAAGCAAGCATCGAGAGCGAAAGCACTTCTGCGAGCGCTGTCTGCACGGCTACACCAGGGAGGACCTGCTGGAGGCACACAAGCCCGAATGCCGCGGAATCGGCCAGACAGCTGTGAGGGTGGATATGCCGAAAGAGAGAGAACAAGCTCACCTTCCAGAACCACCACAAACAGCTACCAGCCCCCTACATCATCTACGCGAGTAGTAGTGTATGGGGCTATTTGAGCACAGATTGACCTTTTGACCGAGTTACTGGGTTGGTACGTCACTTCGAGTGACGTAATGGTGTAAAAACGGGAGATAATCCCTCGGACAATGCGCGGCGTTAATCCGATTAAATCGACCGCGGCGGCTCGGACGATGTCCATTGTCCCGAATAGAATCGAAACACTATTTGATCAACGAGAGGCGTATATGACGGACGACACTGACAAATATAGCACAGTTTTGTCTGACGAGATTGGGCGAACCTCGTGTGAAATTTACTGATCGAGTGGAGAGATATTTCATTATCAGTCATGGACGTCCACCGAGCGATACACACCTGTCAATCTTGCGAGGAACTCAATTTTATCCTAGGAAACCTAAGTGTATATATATATATATATAATGGACTGTATTATCTACGTAATGCTATGGTAACCTACACTACGATGAAATATTACCCACGATATAAAAATGGTATGGTGCCACTAGCAAACCTCTCCGAAGCCCGGTTGTTGCGTAACAGGATCGTTCCTACATGGTAGCCTGAGCACAATGGACCCAGTGACATCACTTCAATGAATCATCGGGTAAACAAAGTTGGACCGTCAGTCTCTGCCCCCGTTGAAATTCGCGGGTTTTTTAAACGCTCACTGTACGCAGTTGTAGTTAGCGGTCCATAATAACGTGATGTCACTACACGATGACTCACCGGGGTTGACCATTCCTTCCCTGGTCATGGTTGGACCATGGTTGGACCAGTCATTTCGCCTGTCTGGTATTGGCGCTGGATTTGAAAACATAGCCAAATCAGTTATTTGTGGACGATAGTTTGGTTTATTCATACATGCCCGCTCTGAACGCGTTGTGCCTGAATTGTCTTCTGTGTTGGACACATTTTGACATTCCGTCTCATGGCGCGCCGAGAGAAAACAACCTTATGCGCGAACAGTATTGTCAGAACAGCACCGATACGTACGCAGCAGCATGCAGTGCACCGTGGACACCATGGCAGTGCAAATACATCGCCGTATTGATAGCCTGAACGGATGAGTCAATAGCGTGTCCATACACAATGGTCCCTCAGTGTTGGTTACGTAAGCGTATACATATGCTATACATATAGCGCGCACGGTCAAGGATTAGGAAAGTGGCCCGACAGTCTTGTAAAGTAAACAACTCAAAGATAACCCCATTTTAAGGTCACATTGCGCATAGTATTGATGCCACTGACGACGCTCGTTCGATACAAAATACGACTAATCGACACAAGTTAATTCTCCGGACAAACCTTTTATGCAACTCACAATTAGTGTGTCGTTTGACCTATAAATTCAAGTTTGTCGCTCATTATTTTATTCAATTTACAGCTCATGCACTTATATTTACTCATTTCACTGCTCATTCTTACTCAGTCTTACTGATTTTACTCATTTTGACTAATTTTTGACTCTTTTGACTCTGCTCAATTGTTTTACTCACTGGTACGCTCTTTGTTTCAAATAAAACACACATTAGAATAAAATCAGGGAAACATCAATCGTTTTTTTGATTATTTTATTATCATTTTATCGAAACCACTATCTTCATTTACCGCCGTTATACAACAAAATCGTTCGAAACAAACAATGATTTTATAGTTAACAAAAAGAGTGATCAACGGCGATGATGTTCCAAATTACATTTAATTGAATTTTAAATATGTTATCGAAGTATAATCGGGGGTGGTGTTTTCTTTTAAAGCCTTGGATTCTTTAATCATCACTGTCTCTCCGGTTGTCTTCCGCTTCATCAAGGTTGAACAAGCCGATAAATTCTGCATGGTGTTTAGGCATTACCCTGTCTATGGCCTTACTATAGGTCGCATGCCTTTATCTACTTTTTCTTTGAGATCTTCCACGATATCTTCGTGGGTTTTATTGTCTTCCAGAAAAAAGGAATTTAATAAGAAATTCTTATTGTTGAAGAAAACTTTCTTGACTGCCCAGAGGGTCTTCGTATTGGCTTTGTCTCTGGCTTGATCTTCGTCCATACCCTCGTCGATGTACTTCTCACGTTTTACATTCCGCATCTCTTCGGTGGCTTCTCTGGCCTCTTCCAACCAGTCTTGATAAGTAACATTATCTTCCAACTCAGAGCTCGACTCGTCTTCGTCAGATGACTCGGCACTTTCTTCCTCTGGTTCGAGTTCCGCAATACTCTCCTCCGAATCATCGTCTTCAACCGTCAATTCGGTTATATGGCTTTCTGTTTCCGAATTTAGACTTCGGTTCCTTTTATATTCGGGTTCATAATAATCTACGTAAGAATCGCCAGACCGAAATGCCCCAACTTTACGATCATCAATGTCACACATATCCGATTCACATGCAGCATGTGCGCATTCTTCGCTTTGTAGCGTTTGCTACAATAGCGACAAGGAAATGGCTTTAGCGAATCGATAGGGTTCATGTTAACTCATTGAGGGTCAATCTCCATGTGACAGGATGAAGATGAAGGTATATATATATTATAAACTTTTCGAGTAGACTGCTAATTTTGCTCATTTTTACTCGTTTGTTTTTACTAATTTTACTCATTCTTACTCATTTTTTACTCATTTTTACTCATTTTTACTCATTCTTACTCATTTTACTCATTTTTACTCATTGTTTTACTTATTCTACTCATTTACGCTCGAATCACTGCTCATTTTGCCTAATTTCTTGTCCAAAAACTGGAAAAACGCACTAACCTACCTACGCCCTCAGTAAAGAGTTTGTGACCCAGACGATTGTGCCACGAACCGTTTGTTTTTCCAGTTTTTAGAAATTTCACACGAGGTTCGCCCAATCTCGTCAGACAAAACTGTGCTATATTTGTCAGTGTCGTCCGTCATATACGCCTCTCGTTGATCAAATAGTCTTTCGATTCTATTCGGGACAATGGACATCGTCCGAGCCGCCGCGGTCGATTTAATCGGATTAACGCCGCGCATTGTCCGAGGGATTATCTCCCGTTTTTACACCATTACGTCACTCGAAGTGACGTACCAACCCAGTAACTCGGTCAAAAGGTCAATCTGTGCTCAAATAGCCTCATACACTACTACTTACGCGGACTTCGAATCCCTCGTAACAAAAATCGAAGGGCCCGAGAGAAACCCCAACCAGAGCAACACAAGGCAAACGCACCACCATGAGGCATGCAGCTATTGCTACATCGTGGTGAGGTGCGACGGTGAGACAGAGCCGCCGGTGGAATACAGAGACCCCGATGCGGCAGAACATCAAAGCGCTGCAGGAGGAGGAGCGCAAAATCAAAGGCGTACTAGCCAACCCCAAGGCCATGCCGATGACGCGAGAGGACTGGAGGGCCACGGAACCGCCACAACCTGTCACGTTTGTGATAAGCCGCTCGAGGGCGACTCTGTGCGCGACCACTGTCACATCACGGGTAGATACAAAGGCGCCGCGCACAACACCTTCAATCTCAAACTGAGGCTGAATCCAAAAACCACAAAAATTCCCGTGGCGTTCCACAATCTGCGGGGGTACGACTCCCACCTGCTGATGAAGGCCATCTCGAAGGTGGATGGTAGGATCACCTGCATCCCCAATAACACGGAGAAATACATTTCCTTCTCACTGGGGCAGCTGTGCTTCATCGACAGCGTTCAGTTCCTGGTAGCGTCGCTAGACAAACTTGTCTCAGCCAACCGACTGGAGGACCTCCAGATCACGACGCGATACGAGAAACAGGAATAGCTCATGCGTAAAGGCGTTTACCCCTACGAGTACGTGGACTCCTGGGAGCGCTTCGCAGAGCGCCGTCTCCCCCCGAAGGAGGTCTTCCACAGCAAGCTCTCGGACGCGCACATCAGCGACGAGGACTACGCCCACGCGCAAAAGGTGTGGAGCGCCCTCGGATGCGCGACCCTCGGGGACTACCATGATGCGTACAACCGGGTCGATGTCCTCCTGCTGGCCGACATCTTCGAAATCTTTAGGAAGACCTGCCAGAGGCAGTACGGGCTAGATCCAGCGCATTATTACACCAGCCCCGGCCTATCGTGGGATGCTCTGCTCAAGAAATCGAAAATTGAACTCGAGCTGCCGACGGACTACGATCAACACCTGTTCATCGAAAAAGGAATGCGAGGGGCATCTCCATGGTCTCCAAGCGAAGATGGAAGACGGTCCTGATGGGGCAATACTCGAGGTAGACCTCGAATACCCCGAAGAGCTACACAAGGCCCACAACGCCTACCCGCTCGCTGCATAGCGCATGGTAGTCCAGAAGGAGTGGATGTCGGAGTATCAGCACGACCTACTTGGCGTTGGGGTGGCGCCTACCGAGGTCGAAAAGCTGGTCCCGAACCTCCGCGACAAGAACCGCTATGTGCTTCACAATCGAAATCTCCAACTCTATCTATCGCTGGGTATGAAGCTGAAAAAGATTCACCGCGTTCTCCTGTTCAAACAGAGCCCCTGAATGGAGCCCTACATCCGGATGAATACGGAGCTCCGGAAAAAGGCCGCCAGCAACTTCAAAAAAGATTTGTACAAGTTGATGAACAATTCCGTATTCGGAAAAACAATGGAGAACCTGCGGAAACGGGTAAATGTGAAGCTGGTGCGAGCGAGCAAGACAGGCTGAGGCGACGCATCGCCAGTCCCTCATTCGCGCGAGCTACGATATTCGACGATGATCTGGCGGCCATTCAGATGCATAAGAGCCACCTGACGCTCAATCGTCCCGTCTACGTGGGGGCCAGCATCCTCGACCTATCAAAACATCCCATGTACGATTTCTATGGCGAACGCTGCGACTTACTTTACACAGATACGGACAGCTTGCTAATGCAAATTGAGACACCTGATTTGAAGGCCCACATGGCAAAGCGAGCCGATCTGTATGACACCAGCAATTACCCTCTCGAACACCCACTCCACTCGATGGCCAACAAGAAGGTCCTCGGGAAAATGAAGGACGAGTGCGAGGGGCGTGCCGTCGCTGAATATGTTGGGCTCAGGCCTAAAATGTATTCTATCCTATAGAGACCGGAGGGAATAACATCAAGAAAGCTAAGGGTGTGAAAAAGTGTGTGGTCAAGAAACGCATCCGACATGAGCAGTTCAAAGAGGCTCTCTTCAAAAAGCGAACCTTCCGCCATGGCATGGACGTCCTCCGGTCAGAGCGTCATCGCATATACGGGCAGCGCCTGAACAAGGTATCGCTCTCGTGCTTTGATTCAAAGCGATGGATCGCTGGAAACGGGGTAGACACGCTGGCCTACGGACATTATAGAATCCCTAACGATTGAGGACTCCATCCGGCGGTAGCTGCGTATTGGGAGGTATTACATGAAGCTCCTCGCGTACAAACCCCCGCGGAGGGCCGTCCAGCAGGTAGTACAACACGGGCTCGTCGGGCTTTGTAACCGAACGTCCGAGCCGGTACACCTTTAAAGACCACACAGGGTCAGTAGCACGCCGACGGCCGCCCTCGAGCTCGCCGGGCTGGTAGAGATACCGAACGCCCGCATTGGGAGGGAGCTTGACCTCGTCGAGACCCACCGGGCGACCAGGAACCACCGAAGAGGGTTTTTGCGCCACCGTTTTCGCTTTGACGGCATCAAAGGGACGCTTACCAGTCAGTCGTGTCACTTCTCCATTCAAAGCCGAAACAACGGCTGGCAAGCGAGCCATCCACTCCGTCGATCGTTTACCGGAGGTGAGCCGCATCTCCTTGGCGTACTGGTGGCCGAACAGCCTCTCCGCCAAGGTCCTGTTGAAGCGCTCCACAATCCCCTGGTCCCTGTGAATATCCACGCGGCCGCGCCTGACCTCAACATTGTGTCCAGCTAACAGCTGATTGACCGCGCCCATGAACTCGCGCCAGGGGTCGACCTGGAGCAGCTTGGGCCACCTCAGAGGGCCTCGCCAGTGAATGCGGGACAACGCCTCGGCGACCTCCTTAGCCTCCTTCGTTGGCAGGGGCTCAGCGGCCTTGAACCGGCTGGCAACATCGACTACCGTGAGGGCATACCTGTAGGTCTTACGACCGCGCCGGTCATGCGGTAGGAACAAGAGGTCGACCTGGTGAACCTCATTCGGTGTGTTAACATCAAATTTTTGCCTAGGAATACGTCGCGGTGCGGGTAGATAGATCTGCCAGATGGCCTGTTTTTTCAACCATTCCTTCGCCACGCCTTCCGAGACCCTCGCTGCCGTCGAGAGTTTTCCGATCGCCGCGATTCCTTTCCAGTAGCCTCTAGTAGACCTTAGCTAAACGAGCAGCCATCCTTATTATAGAAAGCTCTAAATATATAATTCCAAATCCTTGAAGCAAAAAAAAAAATCCCGCTACGTTTGGGTCATAACTATGACATAAAAAAGGACTCTAGAAAATCCTTTTTTGTTTTATCCTAATATTTTAATTTAAGCAGCTAGGAAAGATACTTTGAAATATGTTTAAGTTGGATCTTTAGTGTGGACTCTTAATCCTTCATTTAACACATAGAAAGGAACTTTCATATTGTCATCTATCTTTTTAGCTACTACTTTTGGTGCGTAACATTCAAAATCATCTCCTATTTCATTAACAAGAGTTAACACAAATGATACACCATATGAAGTATTTACAGGTTTAATCTTAGTTATTTTTAATACTTCCGATGGTAGATCTCTCCATTTTACCAAATGAACATTATTATCAAACATGTTCTTTGATGGAAACGATTCCATTTTTTATTTATATTGATTAATTGTTACAGGTTACCTTTATTACTTGCTATATTATATGGATTATATTTCTCTAATTAACAAATTATTTATTTATCAATCAATTGGTTTCAAATATGAACAACCTGTAATTATTTTATTAACTCAATTTGTACAGCTGCAGGGCCGCCTGCCCCAATGTTTTTGTCATGACAGCACCTAACCTCATTTCATAACGGGCGTAGAGCTTTTCAACCTCGGCCTCCGTCAAAGATTCAATCTTATCAACGGTCATTTCCTTCCCAAGGTACTGTTTGGCCTTACCAGTTGTATCGCTGCGAGAGGACCCAGACCGACTGCTCGGCGTGGAGACCGGAGAAAGCCAGTTTGGAGAGCATGTCCCTCTTCTTCGTTAACGCCTTCCTCGCGCTGCAGTCATCGATTATGTACAAGGTGGGCGTCCCCTCAAATAACTTGTAAAAAGCGCACAGCCAATCGTGGAGCCGCTCACCCGGGTCTACGATATAGACCTCCGGTCGCTCCATAAGCAAGGGCGCTGCTGATAGGAGCGATTGTGCTTGATCGTAGGGCACAGGATCACGATGTGTGGAAAGAGAGATTGATAGGGCCCCTTCTCCAGCAGATCGAGAACGAATACGATTTTTCCGCACCCCGTCTGACTGGCGATGATCGCCGAGTGGGGGCTCCGCGGTAGCATGTTAGTAGAGGGCACTGACGAATCGGCCATCTTGAATGATGAGCTGCGCGTCCATGATGATATAGAGGTATATATTCAAACGACCCGCGGCCTCCACCTTTTTCACGATCTGAATGGTAACGCCCTCGGAGGCGTTCTCGATCCTTCGCCCGCTGCCGTGGAGCCTGTTATCGTCGGACGTTCTTAGATCGAGCCACAGAGCGTATTTCGTCGTCAGGAACTTTGTCAGCGTCATGTTGGCGAGCTCCAGATCCTTAGCGACCATCCCCACTTCGGGGTGCCGCTTGCCACTGCGCAGGAAGATTTTTTTAGCTTCGTCCCATTGCTGATGGGCGCGCATCCCCTGCGAGTGTAGCTGATTGGGATGCCCTCTACCGTCATTTCGACCTTTTCGATTTTCGGGTTGTAGAAGGATTCGGTGTCTCGCGCGAAGGCGGCTGCTGGGTCCTCGAACAGCATCAGGATCCCCTTCATGCTGCGGGTGGGGTATTTAGGTTGATGTTCCACAGGGCGTCGGATTTGTCCTTCACGATTTTGCGGTGCCGGAGAACGCGCTCGTAGAGGATAGTCATTCGGCTCATATACTGATTGAGAATCGACCTGGCAAGCGCGGGCAGGGTGACCATGTCGTACTCTAGCGAAATGTTTTCTATGTCGTAACTAGCGGCGGCATCGCCGGTGGCCTGGATGACGCGGTCGTGGGAGTTGAAGGTGAGTTCGTACTCAGTCGAGAGGTGTGTAGAAACGATTGCTGTAGGTGGTTGAGATGGCGTCGTCCTCATCCGCGTCATCCTCGCCGGCGCCAACGTGCAGCTTCGTCGCGTTCCGTCCCTTCGTAGCATCAATACCCTGATAGTGGGCATTCCCCCTTTCCAGCTTCGTCTTCCACAGGTCTAGGTAGCAGTGGTACACGTCGCTGTCGTCGATGGACATCACATCGTTGCCCGAGATCTTGATGGTGGTTTTTCTTACAATCGCGCGGCTGATGTTCTGAACCACGGTTCGGTTGGCGTCAGTGGACGTCAGGCTGATCGTAAATGCGAGCCGCGTCGTCCCTGGGACGATAACATCGTTGGCGCCGAGATTTGGAAACCGTACAAGGAGCTGTTGGTTTTGATAGATAGTCGAGGGGTTGTTGGTGACTACCACGCTCTGGCGCACCCCCTTGACCCCTAGAGGGTCTCTCAGTCTGCGGTAAGGGTTGAGCTTATGCATGTACATGTAGTTAGAGGAAGCCATGGCTATATTAGACGGGTACGGCGAATGTTTAATATAACTTAACATGGAGGACATTGAAATGGATCCCGTCGAGGGAGGTTTCAACGAGGACGCCGTCGATGAAGAAACTACGTTTATGGATGTCAATCCAACGTCAGATGTTGAGGGGGGTTTAGAATTGGACCCTTATGAAACTTCGTGGGACCCCGTCTATAAACTTAATCAGGATAACCTTAAGGAAACGATGGACTCCTACAATGCTTTGGCTAAAGAGGGACTCACCCCCGACCTAGGTCGAGATCCATCGAATTTAGAATTGTATGAAGGGAAGGAACTACGGCTAAAGAAATACCCCGATTTTAGAATTATCAACACTAAGCTTACGGGGAAGCCCCTTGCGTTTAGCACTATAAGGAGCCGTGGGGTTTTCAGTTAATCCAGGAGTTGGGATTCACAAATGAGGGACAGGTTAATCTAACGCCGAAGGACGTTGAAGGGTTAAAAGTCATTAAGATGCAGGCGGATGCCGCCATCAACGTGAGCCCCGAATCCATCAACAATCTCATCGCGACGATCGAGACACATATAATCAATCAGTCTGACCTGCCGTGGAGGGAGATTCTGGGACTCGACTCAGCTCTGAAAACCCTGCGCGGCACAAGGGCGGTGCAGGAGAGCAAAAAAGTTGCTCTCCAGGAGGTGATTCAGAGATACCGCGAAGAGCTTATGGACCCCTCAACGTCGGAACAAGCGGAGCAAATTGATCGTGAACTTAAAAAAGCCGAAGACCAGCTCGAGGCGGTCCAAGACAGCATCGACTCGCTCGACGGCCAACTCCGGTCGCTGAGCGCGTACGGAACTTGTTTCGCGAGCAGGGGGTGACCATCGCGTCCATCTTAACCGCTATTGGGATGGCAATATCCACCCTCGTTCTAGCTCTGAGGGGTGGTGGCGCATCAACACCCCCACCAACACCACCACCACAACCCTCCGACAAAGGAGGGTTGTAGGAATGGGTCAAAAAACACCTGCAGTCTCTTGGGCGCGCCCTGGCTAATCTAGCGGGTAAAGCGGCTGCGGCCCTTCCGGGCATCATCGGGTCTATCGTTTCCTGGCTCCTCTCGCTTCTCGCGCGGACAGCCAACTGGCTAGGAGAAAATCTTTGGGCGATGGTTCTGGCGGTAGGAGGCCTCCTCTTGGTGGCTGCCCGGGCCTGGCTATGGTGAAGCCAAATCGCTGCTAATATTATCGCGACTCCGCCCACGACCAGGGCTGTTTTTTCATCCTCATGCTCCGAGGCTGCCTTGTTTGTGAGTTGTACAAGCTCGCTGATGTCGGGCTTGGTTGTGGGTTGTACGGGCCCGTCGGTGTCGGGCGCTGCCCCCGTTGGGAGACTGACCATCGGTTGTACGAGTCTTTTCTAACCGGTGTCGTTCGCATATCCGTAGTGGGCGTCGCTTAAATTGATATTCCTATTCACACTTAGATGATTCTCAGCAGTAGAAATGATGATCTCATTGTTGTAGCCCACCACCCCTCGCTGGACTTTTAGAACCATATCGCTTGGCGCTATGTATAGGTCAATTCCGAAGGCGAAGTCGACCTTACTGCTGGCGTTTATTAACACATCCTCATAGCGCGCTACCGACGAAGGGAGGTCTACGGGGCTATTGATCGCGCTTTCGATGTTGGCTAGGAACTGCTTCTGCGCATCGAATGCGGTGCCGGTGCCTAGAATGCGCGTCCTCGTCTGCCCTTGAGCCCCTAAGAGCGCCCACACGTAGGTCCTGATGCTCTCGTTCAACCGCACAACACTCGCTTCAGTTAATCCTTCCGACTTGTCGAGGATGAAGGTGGTCCACACGATCTCCCCTTCTTGCCCAGGAAATCGACGGTGAATGGGGCCGGTCTTCCAGAGCCTGCGAAAGACATCCGGTCTTTTCTGTAATCGTTCGACGAAATAGCGAAGCTGGGCTGGAGCATGTCGCTTTTAATCAGATCGTCGCTGACCGCTTTAACGGTCCGTACTTTCCCTTTCCACCAATATTTTCACTGCGTTGTTGTTTCCAGTTCGTGTTGTAATATACACCGAACTCATCGCAGACGCGTTCGTAGTCCCCCGGGTATAATATGTGTCAAAGGCGTTCCAGATGTCGTCCTGGGGCATAGGCACGCTTAATTCCTTGAGGATTCGGCGGGTTTGATAGTATACGTGAAACCTGAACATGGCTCGCATCATCGGCCTCTGCTCGTTAAGATGATCTTCCACCGAAACACCACACCCTGTGGTAGCGCACCAGACGGCAAAGTTGACTAAATTTTGCCAGAAATTCATGGGATGAGTTTGCCACTTATCGACTACATCATCGCTCTTTACCTGGGGCAGCTTGTACCGTTCGACAGAAAGAATATCCGGGTACTTCACACTAAAGCTCGACTTTGCGTCGGCCGCCCGGACCTGCACCACAGCCTCTTGCAAATTTAATGGTGGAAAACACCCCACCTCGCTCATACAACGCTTCGGGGTTTGATCTGAATGCCGTCGGGATGGATATTAGTTGTTGCGTGGGCACTGGGGTGCATGGTGGCGTTGTGGTGGATGGTGGCGCTGGGGTGGATGGTGGCGCCGTGGTGGATGTCGAACCTTGGCCTCCACGCCAGGTCCCATAATACGGTGGTGGGCGTCTCCCTGCGTTTCGCCAGTTATTCATAATTTCAATTGAAGGTGCACACGTATAGTAATAGATAATCCAATATGTTTCAAACGATCTCCAATATTCAAAGTGGGGACGCGGTGAGCCTTCAGCAGTACATCGATAACCGCGGTGGAGACCTGCGTGTTGGCCTCCGCTCAGTATCACCTATACGGTAGGATGGTTTAACGTGCGCGAAGTGGAGTGTATCGAATGGGGTGGTGGTTATTTAGAAGAAATCCCTCCCGGGTTGTGTGGCTTCATTGATCTACGTGATATCATCGATGATATCACCGGGTGAACGGGGTAATCACGCTGAATGTTGGGTGGAATAGTCATTTCAGACGGACTGCTTAGTCTACTCGGATTGGATGACGGGCTGTGAGGTCTGCGGCTTGATGCCGGCACGTATAACGGTGACCGGCCGGTTAATTTCACAAACACGAAAGAACTGTACATCCACTTGGAGCAAATCAACAACACTTCCAACGTTGTGGACGGGGCGCCGTCTAGCCTTTTGACTATGGTCGGGCTCGGCCGTCACCAATTTGGCGATATTGTTACTGATAGGGTTAAGTATCCCGAATTCAAGCGTCTCCGAGATGGGGCTTTGGATGAATTAAAGATTACCGTTTTAGATGAATTAGGAAGGCCGGTTGACAACCACAACCTCCCAATACACATAACGCTCGAAATAAAATGAGTATCTATATACGGACCTGGAAAAGAAGCTGTCACGAAGGAGTATGTTGACCGAGCTACTAAACATAATCACGCTCAAAATATACATGTTCTTGGCAGATATGTCGTCCTGTACGATGAGAAAAATAAAAAACAATTCTACTTCTCCGTCAGGCAGGGCGAAGAAAAACGTCGACCTCGAACGGAACATTTCGATAGATATCAGGAATGGGGTCTTCTACATGTGTAAAGGATTCGCCGATGTGATCATAAGAACCGCTCTCCTAGACCAAGGAAGGAAGAATCTACAGATTATGCAACCCGAAAGGCCACTATCAATCACATTCGCCAAGCCAACCCCCCAACCATGGAACCTCACCCTCTCAGCTAAATCGATGCAAGACGCAAACACCATCTTCTTATCATTCCTTCAACCCCCGCAGAATTTCCTAGAGGTTTACATCGTATTTGACAACGATGGGATGCTCTATTCGGTGCTAGACACCTCGAGAGATGTTATACACAGTCAGTTCATCAGCTTGGATATTACACGGTTAAACCACATCTCAATCAACTGCGAGTCCAATACACTTAATTTTCGGGTTAATGGAATTTTTAGGGGTACTTTCAATATTAATGTTCTCCTATAAGGGAAGTCACCATAGACCTCGAACAGTTGGGAAAACTGAGCTTCTACGAAAGAGTGTTGAGTAAGTCTGAGATAGTCCAGCATTTCATCGACTACCACGTCGAGAACTTTACCGACGATAAGGTCTTAATCTAGACCTTATAGTTAAACATATTGTTTACTCTGTTAAAATGAAGCAGCAAGCATCCGCCCCTCCGATATATCCACAGCTTGATCCGCCCGCGACCTTAGAGGCGGAGCCGGCGGACGGCCCCAGCTTCCGTCTTTCCGAAATTCGGAATCTTGAACACGGTCTAGAGCGCGAGAGAGATGACAGAGCTAAGCTGTACAAAAAGTATCGCCGAGTTATTAACATAATCGATGGTGTTGATACTGCGCTGGTCGCATCCAGTTTAGGAATGGGTGCGGCGGGCGTAGGCCTGCTCTCTACGATTATAGCGGCGCCTGTAGTTGCTCTGGAAGCGGCTGCTCTTGGCTGCGGTCTTGCTGGTATTGCGGGGAAGTACGTCTCTCGACGGCTTGTAGTGAAAGCAAAGAAACACGATGAGATTCACGTTCTCGCCCTTTCTAAGCTCAACAGCATAAGCAATGTGATCTCGAACGCGCTTCGGATGGGCACATCTCCCCCGAGGAGTTCCGGCTCGTGCTCGACGAGATGGAAAAATACCGTCGAATGAAGGAGGTAATTCGAGGTGAATCCCGCAAGGTCTACACCGCTCAAGGGGATAAGGCGTCAAAAAACGAGCTTATGGCCCAGGCTCGGGCTTCCATAATGAAAGAGCTAGCCGCGTCGAAATAAATTGCGGCTGTTTTGCTTCGATTGTACCCTCACTGGATCGTCCACCCCCATATAATATCACGAGATGATGCTACACTCGAAACCCAATATTCAACCAATTCTAAATCAACACCCCTGCATGCCGTTATCATGTCCGGCCCATTTTTTCCCTCCAATTCTCCATAGGAGACGCTCCGCATATTTTACGCTCTTATATGGTCTGGGCCCGCCATGCAGGGGGTGGGGCGGGCCTGCGGTTCTACAACGAGCACGACATATATACAACGTTGGTTTTTGCGAGCAAGACGAAAACAATGCAAAAACTGTTAGCTTATATAGCAATGTATTGGTATATCGTTTGGGAATGCGAGCGAGCCCTCTGGGAGCTTAGAAACAACCAAATAGACACTATATAAGAAAAGTGGTCCAGAATCCCCATTATATATACTACTGAGCGTAATTCGTCAACAACAAAAGCATAGTCATTTTTATAGGTATCAGGAATGTTGCGATAGAGCTTTAGTGCTTCCCCTCTTAAGCTAACAGCAAGTTGTAACACTTTATCGCCATCCTCCCAGTTATTCACTTGAGAACACAAATCAAAATGCACTATCCACTCTTTAAAATTACTGGTCCCGTCAAAATTGCCAGGAAGACGCTGCCTGGACCTGTCTACATAAGCTACACCAGTATTACGCCCATGAGATTCATTATTTGCCGGGGGGTCATAAACCGGAGGAATTTGTGGTCCAACACTATGGCTAAGGGAATGTCGTGGTTCTCCAGCCGCGACCTGCACAACTTCGTCATGAATGTTACTAATTTCAACCTCCAACTGGGCTATCTCATCCTTAATGGATCTAACATGAAATGCAAGTGGTGTCGACCTTTCTAAATAAACATGCTCCATATCTGAAAGGTTTATCCCGGGAATCTGCCTGCTTGACTTATCATTTGTAAATTATTTTTTTTAAATTAAATCCCACCGCTGCCACCAAAATATGTAACGGGCCGAGTAGGGCGAGGCGTGGCACAGCAATTGGTCCGAATGGACCAATTCGTGCCACTTCAACCAAATACAGGGGACAAATGTGAAACGGGTAAATAAGACTAACGTTGAGGGAAAGGCAAATAAAGGATCGTCAAGCCAGCAAATTTCTGGAGGCACCGCCCAGGTATTCTGAATGCAACAGAATTAATATGTACAATACAGAGATAAATGTGGAGCAACATTAAAGAAGATAAAGTATACAAATTAGGTCGACGGACACTTACAAGCATAGAAGACCGGTGCAGGCACAAGGCTGGAGGCTAACACAGCAGTCCCAAAGGAACATACAAAATTAAGGCCCCCCAACGAAAGGACAACAACATAAGGAAACGCAAAGAAAGAAGAATGACCACCGCCCTATTGCCTGCTTCGGTCTTATAATACGTTGTGTCCGCGTGCCGGGGCACCCTTATTTCAATATTTATTTCAATATTTATTTCAATATAACCTTATTTCAATAACAATAATATACACAACTGAAAAGGCCAATCGTGCACCCTCGACCATAGGGTCGTCTTAAAGTGTAATTTTGTTACAATATAATGATTACACAAGCGCATTACATTCGGTCAAATTACAACCATTGACTGACCGTCGTAGATCACTGTGCCTTCAATTTGCCAGAAAACTATTGAATAATGAGTTTTTGTCACACCTTATCCCACAGCCTGAAATGTATAGGATGTTACGTCGGTCTTAACAAGTATCTGAGCCATGATGCAAAGCAAACAGATTCAGAAACAGTTCAATTCCCTGTCAGGAAAATTCCACGATTTGATTTATGCATTTTTCCTCAAAGTGGCTCATCTTCAGTTATTAGCTTCTAAATAAGTTTTTCATTTCTTTAGCAACTTTTCAGCGGCCCTTTTTTCAGTCCAACTCAAACACAACAACCTACCTCCACTCGCTTACCTCTTCCTAAACCATGGGTCATCGTTTCTTTTTCTTTTTTCTTTTTTTACTCAATGTAGGCCTATAGTTTATAGTTTATAGATCATGTATATAAGATTGTAAACTTCAATTCCTAATAGTACTGTAAAGATTTGTGTACATATTTTTCTGTCAAAGTTTAATCAATTACATGTAATTATGCTCTTGAGTAAGTGTAGAAAGTGTTTATACCATATTATATAAAATTTAGTAGGTTTTGGACGATTAACATACAATTCCATAAGAAGAGTATTTCGGGTGAATATCATTTCAAGACTTTTTTACAATTTTAGTATATTATTTTTTTTCTTTTAATACTATAAAAAATATCTTTAAAATTGTTCAGTGGAATAGATTATGTATGTCAAACGTTGCACATAAAGTACTATGAAAAATAAATCTTTAAAATATTGTTCAGTGGAAAAGATTATGTTTGTGTAACGTTGCAAATAAAATTTCGTTCTATTTTTATTTAGAAACGAATAAAATCTTTTTTCAAATACTGCATGTCATTCTTGGGACACCGTAGCATTTCCACTCACGGAAACTCCGGCCAGCCGAAATTCAGGCCCAAATTGGCTAGGTTCAATCTGGTTCATGCGGCTCACTATCACGTGGGTACTGTAGACCAAAGATAGTAAAGCGGCTCTAGATCTTTGCTGTTGACCCCTCTATAGTACTTAGTAACTAGCCCATGGTACTACCTACATGTAGCTACCCTTGTTGACGCTTTCCAGGGGGCCTCTCTGAGTTTAAAAACGATGTCGTCCGTAGGAAATGATAAAGTGTCAGGGACAGGCGACGACGAGTGTTTAATGAAGGAGATGCAGTTGTTGTCCTTCGGAGGCTATGGCAACTTCGCATTGAAACAGATGAAGAAGCCACAGGCTGGTTCTGGTCATGTGAGTTGGCGTCGTGATTACTGTGTTCACGAGTTCACTAGTGTAGGACTAGGAGTGGGAGTAGTCGTGAAGAGGCGTTCCAATGGTCTGGTTACTCGTTGTCACCAGTCGTGAACTGGAGGCAGAAATGTAGCCTCCAGTTCACGACTTGACAGAAAAATCGGGTCAAATTTGGTCAGGAGGTCAAAGGGCAAAAAGTTTTTACCAACATCGATGCATGCATGGGTTATTACTAATTATTATTATGATATGATACGGTGACGGCTTCTGTAGTGACTTTAGGACCAAAAAGGTAAATTTACCATGAATAAACCTTTTTGAAGTTCCGAAGCATCATGGGTATAGATGACAAACTCACCGTATTTATATTGCACAACTCAGCTCGGTCTATGGCAAAGCACTCAAATTCGTGTTTTGTTTCTTTTATATTTTTTGTTGAAATGTTGAGTTGGTAGTTTCAGAGAAATTAGTGGGGATTCCATTGGTGCATGATTATGCGGTGACCGCATACAGCTAGCGGCGCACTCAACTGCATGTGCGCACCGCATTTGCCATCCAGTCACCAAGGGAATTTTCACTGATTTCTCCGAAACCACCCACTGAACGTTTCAACAAGCTGGTATCTAGAGTAGACGAACATTACTTGATACCAAGCTGACTGCCAAGACTACTTCTACTTTTAGACGTTGAAGGCATTGAGCAGTCAGACATTGGTCAGAAATGCTGCTACAGAAATATGGATGTTATCAAGGTACAATATTGTGTTGAGTTTCATATTATGTGAGGTTGCATCGTTAACATTGCCTTACTCCAGTAAAGCTCTTACATCATTAGTCACTTGCATTTCTTGAAACTAGTGTTACTTCCATTTTGGTTTGTAAGGGGACAGCCCCAAACGCTGGATTTCGTTTCACCTTGAGTTTGACTTTGACTTACCTGGATTTTGTCTCACCTTGAGTTTGGCTTTGACTCACCTGGATTTCGTCTCACATTGAGTTTGACTTTGACTCACCTGGATTTCGTTTCACCTTGAGTTTGACTTTGACTCACCTGGATTTCGTCTCACATTGAGTTTGGCTTTGACTCACCAGGATTTCGTCTCACCTTGAGTTTGGCTTTGACTCACCTGGATTTTGTCTGACCTTGAGTTTGGGTTTGACTCACCTGGATTTTGATTTTTGTTTCACCTTGAGTTTGACTTTGACTCGCCTGGATTTTGTCTCACCTTGAGTTTGACTTTGACTCGCCTGGATTTCGTCTCACCTTGAGTTTGACTTTGACTCACCTGGATTTCGTCTCACCTGGAGTTTGACTTTGACTCACCTGGATTTCGTATCACCTGGAGTTTGACTTTAACTCGCCTGGATTTCGTCTCACCTGGAGTTTGACTTTGACTCGCCTGGATTTCGTGTCACCTGGAGTTTGTCTTTGACTCACCTGGATTTCGTCTCACCTGGAGTTTGACTTTGACTCACCTGGATTTCGTTTCACCTTGAGTTTGGCTTTGACTCACCAGGATTTCGTCTCACCTTGAGTTTGGCTTTGACTCACCTGGATTTTGTCTGACCTTGAGTTTGGGTTTGACTCACCTGGATTTTGATTTTTGTTTCACCTTGAGTTTGACTTTGACTCGCCTGGATTTTGTCTCACCTTGAGTTTGACTTTGACTCGCCTGGATTTCGTCTCACCTTGAGTTTGACTTTGACTCACCTGGATTTCGTCTCACCTGGAGTTTGACTTTGACTCACCTGGATTTCGTATCACCTGGAGTTTGACTTTAACTCGCCTGGATTTCGTCTCACCTGGAGTTTGACTTTGACTCGCCTGTGTTTTGATTTTTGTTTCACCTTGAGTTTGACTTTGACTCTCCTGGATTTCGTCTCACCTGGAGTTTGACTTTAGTCTCACCTGGTTTGGATTTGGCCGTGCTAGATAAGTGTTCTAGTGTTTGTCCTTGTGGTACCACTAAGCAGCTACTGAGCTAGGCCTATAAATATAGTACATAGGCTACATTCACCCAGGCCTACAGACCTACATGTATCACCTAGCCATAGGCTAGCTCCAAAGCCTGCAAGTATGCAGAGGCCCCGCCATAGGGTAGGCCGTCCGGCTCGTTACAAGCTCCAGCATGACATGTCCGCAGAAGAGGCTCGACCGACTGCTGGGAAAAGAAGGCGGTTGTCACTGTCAGCGGCAGATGCAGCACTGCCAACGACCCCAACTACTACATGTACTACTGCTGTACTACTAGTACTACTACTACTAGTGCGGCCAGCGCTATACTTCGCAGTGCGGCTACCTCGGTACCAGTAGTAAATAGTATTGTCATGCAGTTGTTCCCCCAGTGGCGATCCCACTCGTTGCTGGGCCCTCCATTGCAGGGGGCCAGTGTAAGATCGGTAGTCAGCAGGCAGTGGGGTTAGGCAATGTTCCGGTGAGTGGTGCCGGGTTGGTTTTGGGAGGGCCTTACATCATCAATGCTGGTGCGGGCTTATTCCGCTCAGGGGCAAGAGTGCTTAACACCCGTGATTTGCCTTCTCCTAATCCTATTGTGCAGCCAACCCCTGTAACTTATGTCCTGGTAGGTTTCAGGCCCTCGGATGCTTTTGACACACAACCGGAAGTAGTGTCCCAGATTGGGATAGATATTCCATTGGGAATTTATGTATCCACAGCAATGAAAGAAAAAAATTGTGAGGGGGCGTATGTGGATTTGTCAATCTTGTATACTGACACGACTCCCACAGTGTTGGCACGGGCTGACAGTAACAATGTTACTCTTACGGTTGAGGGGGATCAGTTGGTTGTTAAGAAGGCGTCGTCTGCCCGAAAGAAATTGGACTCATTTGAGTTTCTCTGCCTTTCATACATATATGGCCATATATCTGACCAAATATCCCACTCGTGCAGCTGAATTGCTGAAATATACCTGAGATAATTCGGCTAGCATGCACACAGTATACAGGTTTGGGATGGAAATTGTATGATGAACAGTTTCGCATTAAGCAAGCGTCTGATCCTTCCCGATCTTGGGGAAAATGGAACTATGGCTTACGGTAGTGGCTCTTCCCATCCCAGTCCCTCAGTCCCATGTGCTTAGCCATTCTCAAGTTGTCAAACCCAACCCTCATTCAGGCATTTGTTTTGGTTATAATAGTGTTCAGGGTTGTTGTTTCTCCCCCTGCATATTTGCTCACACATGTAGTAAATGTTACCGTGCTGGACATGGGGCTGCATCATGCTGGATTGGGGGGCAGACACATTGGTATAATCCCAATACATTCAAGGCTCAAAGCCACCGCACCCAAGCATTTGGGCAGGGGCAGCCAGCAAGAACCATGAACAAACACCAAGGTCGCTGCAAGTTAATGCGGCATAGTGAGCACAGTTGACCCCTACCATTGGGCATAGTAGTACCAATAAGATCAATTCTTTTCGCTCTTCCAACTCCAATTAAAGTTCAGGTTTTAAATAAATGGCTGGCGGATTACCCGGTTACTGTTGACGCTGTTATTTTGCGTGAGAGTTTTACCAAGGGTTTTCGGCTCTGCTATCACGAGATTCAAAGGCTTTAGCTTCTGCAATTTCGCGTCCATGTGAAGTGCGGGATAAATTACAGCATGATATCAGCTTGGGTCGGATTGCTGGGCCATTTTCTGCTCGCCCATTAACTACATGTAATTTGCAATGTTCACCAATTGGTTTGGTTCCCAAGAGTCAACCGGGGAGTTTTCGGCTTATACACATCTCTCCTTTCCGGAGGGCCACTCTATTAATGTTTTTATTGATGAACAGCTGTGTGTTGTTCAGTTACGCATCATTTGATAACTGCTGTTGATCTTGTAGTGCGGGCGGGTGAAAGAGCATGGTTAGCAAAGACTGATATAAAATCAGCCTTTTGTTTACTTCCCGTTTCTCCAACAGACTATGAGCTTTTAGGGTTTTCATTTGATGGTATGTTTTATTATGACAAATGTTTGCCCATGGGGTGTTCTATTTCCTGTTCCATGTTTGAGAAGTTCAGTACTTTTTTGGAGTTTCAAGTTAAGAAGGTTTACAGGTTGTTCCCTTATTACTCACTATCTTGATGACTTTTCGTTTGTTGCTCCCTCTGCCTATTCATGTGCACACCTAGTACTTGATACTTTTGCGTCACTTTGTGAGGAAGTGGGCTTCCTCTGGCTCAAGAGAAAACAAAGGGCCCTGACCAGGTAATTAAATATTTGGAACTTGAGATAGACACATTGCAAGTGCAGGTTAGGGTTCCAGAAGACAAGGTACTGTACAGGCAATATCCAAGCGGATTCATTCGGCTTTGAGTAGTCGGAAGGTAACATTGGTACAAATTCAGTCCTTGGTGGGCTCTCTTAATTTTGTTTGTCGAGCAATTGCCCCTGGGCGGGCATTCATGGGACGGTTAATTGCGTTGTCATCTGGATTGACCAAGCCATATCATAAAGTTCGTATAAACTTGGGTGCCCGACTCGACCTATTGATTTGGCTTGAATTTTTGACTCATTTCAATGGGGTTTCAACCATTTGTGGTTTAGGTTGGGAAGGCAACACAACTATAAAGCTTTTCACTGATGCAGCAGCTAGCACAGGATTCGGAGCCGGGCCGGACGATGTGTTGCATAATCCTCCTTCTATTGCATTTTTGGAAATGTTCCCTCTTGTCATTGCAACACTCTGCTGGGCGCCCTCACTGGCCAACCACAAGGTCAAATTTCACACGGATAACATGGCAGTGATGCATGT
Organism: Luidia sarsii; assembly: GCA_949987565.1. Classification (NCBI taxonomy): domain Eukaryota; kingdom Metazoa; phylum Echinodermata; class Asteroidea; order Paxillosida; family Luidiidae; genus Luidia; species Luidia sarsii. Next base: position 14,896,302 of record OX465109.1, on the reverse strand, counting down.
TATTAATAAGCAATCCTCCCACTGTTCACGAATTATGCATCTCGTACGTATTTTTGTGCTGGAATGCCTCCGTTTCAATATTAGTTTCAAGGCGGTTCATGTACCAGGCGAATTCAATATTATTGCGGATGCGTTGTCCCGTTTCCAGAGGGGGCGCTTCCGGGCTGCAGCTCCACAAGCAGATACAGACATGACACCACTGCCAGCCTTTCCCCATGTTTGGTCAGTACCAGGAAGTCAGTAGACTTTTAGCTGCAGCAATGGCGTCCAATATGCATAAGACATGCGACTGGTTGGTCCAGTTTTCAAGAGTGTCAAAGTCACAGGGCAGTTGCTCCTGCAACGGTCTTAGATATCTGTAGGTTTATTGCCTGGCTATCCCTCCATAATTACGCATCAGCTACAATAAATACGTATGTGTCAGCTGTGGGTTACTTTCACAATGTGCTTGGTTGTGATGATCCTTCTAAAGATTTTTGGTGTCTAAGCTACTTGAAGGTTGTAGGCGAAGTAACCCTTCGGACTGAGAATGCACAGCTTTGTGTTGTTGTAGCCCTTCAAGAATGTGTACAGGTCCGTCCTGCTTCAGGCCCACTTTTCTGTCATTTTGATGGCACGCCATTAACTTGCTATCAATTTAATTTAGTGCTCCGCAAAGTTTTAAGTTTTGCTGATGTGCCAAGTGACTGTATTCGTGGGCATTCATTAGTTGACTTTGCGCGCATAGTTTGGAGGGGAGGGGCAGAGGTTTTGCATATTGTTGTATACCGGGTAGTACAGTGCACATTCATGTGTTTTGGGCTGTGTTCTCCCTATGGGGCGCTTTCGTGTTTGGCATAATTTTGGCGGGATGTACACAGCCAATGGTTCCCTTTTACCCAAATAAACATTATATAATGTGTTATTAGCAAAGTTGATTGAATTCAAGTTTGGAATGGTATGATATTTGAATTGTATTTGTAACAAGCAGTTATATAATAGTGCCGTGAGGTCCCCCACGGGCTATTCAATTTCTGACTGTATGTTTCCAATGGTCAGAATTAATTATTGCTTGAGGATGATTGTGCCCTGGTACTTATACATATTGTTGCGGATTGTTCTGGATTTCTTGAAAAAATAACATTACAATTTTGCTATGGGGTATCCCAGGTATGGGTACCAGTTGTACTGGTAGGGATCAGATGTATCCCTGTGGAAATGGTTGGGATCAGGTGTATCCCTATGGAAGTGGTTGGGATCAGGTGTATGCCTATGGAAGTGGTTGGGATCAGGTGTATGCCTATGGAAATGGTTGGGATCAGGTGTATAGATGGAAATGGTTGGGATCAGGTGTATCCCTATGGAAGTGGTGGGGATGTGTATCCCTATGGAAATGGTTGAGATCAGGTGTATCCCTATGGAAATGGTTGGGATCAGGTGTATCCCTATGGAAGTGGTGGGGATGTGTATCCCTATGGAAATGGTTGGGATCAGGTGTATCCCATGAATGGGGGTGTGTCCGGTTTGCCCAGACAATTCCGGTATCCGGCACAAGGCAAATAAATATTCCAAGGCTGTGGCCTTCAATCAAATAAGTTGTCCCTGTTTGTCTTTTATGGAATCTACAGTTGTAAGTATAACATATTTTATCAATTGAGGATAAAATCATTTATGCTCAGTGACATAATGGTTAGCTAAATCAGCTATTAAGAGACTGGTAACAAGTCTATGCCTAAAGGGTGAATGTAGCTAAAAATATATATTGGAAAGTTCTAGAACAGAACAGTCATTACCATATAAGGTTATCCTTGGGCAATGCAAATGAGATGCAAATATATGCAATAATAGCAAGCCCCTAGCCAATCAGGAAAGGGGTGGAAAATTTGCAACCAATGAGAGAGCTTGCTGTAGACTCTTTGTTGTTGGTGACCGTCAGTTTGCTGCTTCACTTTGTCACAGCCTTTTTGTTCAAGCAGAACCGTGTATGATTTGCAGTTAGAATATTTTCCCGCCCTCCGCCCCAACCTCCTCATTAAAGTCATGTATTGGCTTAAGGTTGTTGGGTAGGCATAATTTTGGCGGGATGTACACAGCCAATGGTTCCTTTTTACTAAAACTAGTTCTACATGTACATGTACATATGTACTACAAGGTGATAATACTACTTAATGTCTTTGACTGGTATTGGGGAAAGATACGCAGTAATTATAAAGATACCGGTATATGTACAAGTGCTCAAACAATTTTTTTTGAATCATCATTTGCTATAAACCATACTTCAGCTCCGTTGTGACTTTGTTGAGGGTTGTATCTTATAAATGTATTTATTTGTTACTGTCATTCCTTTTCAGGTAGTTGTAAAAGTGATTGCTACTGGAATTAACTTTGCAGATGTGAGTGCCAGACAAGGTCTGTACAATGGACCAACAGGTGCACCAACCTGTCCAGCTGTATTAGGCATGGAAGGTTCCGGTCTGGTTGTTGAAGTTGCAGATGATGTTAAAAACCTAAAGGTGAACAATTTAAAAACTTGATATGAAAGGAAATTATGAGGTTTTAGCGTTCTATATACATATGAAATCAAATCGATAACATTTTGTCATACAATGCATAAAACGAATGTATTATGTAGCTGAGTGAAATTTAGATTTTTGTAAACGATATGTTTTATTTATCAGGATAACAATTGTCTTAAATCTCGAATTGACAAGTTTGTTGTTATTTGTGAAGGTTGGAGATAGGGTGCTGTTCATAATGATGTTTGGAGCATGGCGGGAATTTGTGCGACTTCCCTCTGACCAATGCTTCATCTTGCCAGATTCAATGACATTCCAAGAAGGAGCAGCTTTACCGGTGAATTACCTGACAGCATACTTAATGCTATTTGAGTTTGGTAATTTGAGGAGAGGCAAAAGTGTTTTGATTCACATGGCAGCAGGTAAGACAAAGAAATATGACCTAAATATACATGTAGGTCAGTACCTTGTGAATTGTGACTAGTAAAAATAATTATGGGCCTTTCAAGAGTGAGTTTTGTACATGAATTTGGCAATCCTGAATGAGGAATAACGACCTGAAATGCTGTGACGAAGTGGTCTGGTAAATTGAATTCCTTGGACCATCCAGACTTTTATTGGTAGACACTCCTCACACTCAAAATTAAGGGTCAGTATGCTGGCAGTGGTAATGTATGCTGTATGGGGCATTTACAAAAAATAGGGACTGTTTGCATCTCTCCTTGTAATGTTGCATAATGTGACTTATGGTGAAGGCAGTGGGTGGAATCCTTTGCCTGTCTGATGACCATTGGGCTGTGTGACATGTCAACACACTCTCCTTTGACGTTGTGCTATCCCTCGATCATTCACAGTAAAAGTCCCACAATAGTGCAATTGTTGCAACTTAACTGGTAATTCATGTGGTATCTTGCGTCATAAGTGGTGTTTGTCATACTGCATAGTGCTTTGTGGTAGGCTGAAAAGAGTCTTCGTTTCAAATTCGGACAATGGTGATGTCCAAAGTCAGAAGACGATTTACGAAGTGGTTATGTGCATTTTTATTGTATTTTTGTTAAGGTGGTGTTGGTTGGGCTGCATCTCAGATATGTAAGACTGTTCCTGATGTCACAGTATTCGGCACTGCCTCTGCTCACAAACACAGCATCATCAAAGACAATGGTGTAACTTATCCAATCGATTATCACACAAAAGACTATGTACAAGAAATACATAAGAAATCACCATCAGGTAAGACTGATTTATTTCATTTAAGTAATTGCAAAATGGCAATCAAGAGCAGTCATTACAGCATGCAATGCAGCATTCATTTTTAGAGCTGTAATAATAATCATTACAACAATCAGTATGACAATTGTAACAAAGAACAATAATTGTTTCAATAATGAACATTTGTTACAACAATTGTTATAGCAATTAATAAGGCAGTCAGTATGACAGTCTTCACAAAAATAAAAAATTCAGATGAAGATTCAGGGGTTGTGCGCTAATCATGATACATTTGATCAAACCAATAAAAACACTACATGCTTCACTTTGTTTCTTGGCAGAAACCAAGTGTAGAATGACCGTAATTTTGTATTGTAAAACTGATGTTGGTGTCATTGTTTGGTTTTGTCTTGTTTCTGTAGGTGTTGATATTGTGTTGGATCCACTGGCTGGTGTAGATACCCAAAAAGGGTACTCATTGCTCAAACCCATGGGCAAAATCATCCTATTTGGTAAAAAAAAACCTGTTGATATCATTTTTTTCTTAGTTAAATATAGCTGATGTTTTGATCCTAACAGGACCTTTTCTCAAAGGCAGAGAGAACAGTCTTTGAGAAAGGTCCTGCTAGGATCAAAACGTCAAGCCACGTTATTTTTGTGTTCACTTTTTGGTTATTTTAATCAGTAAGTAAATTGCTCTTTGCAACATTTTTTTCATATTACTGTAATTTAAACAACTGGTAGTTGTGACAGAAATGTGCAGTAATCAGTTTTAAAAAGAAGAGGTATTTGAGATGACCAAAATTAATAACATGCACATTTTCGTTTATCACTGATGCTGTGCATGTTGATTTTAATTATCTTTTTGATTGTCTGTATACAAACATTTAAGTGTATTTACATTTGGAATTGTAATGAACTTGATGTTGTACACACAGGTGCAGCCAATATTATCAGACATGAACAACGTAGTTTGATGGCACTAGCATCAACCTGGTGGAATACACCTAACTTTAAACCATTTGACTTGATGGTCAGCAATAAGGCAGTTTGTGGCTTCCACCTTGGGTGGCTAGCTGATCAAATACCTCTCCTGCATAATGCCATGAATGACATCATCAGGCTGTACAAAGAAGGACAGGTCCAACCACATATAGATTCTGTCTGGCAGATCTCTCAGGTAAGTCCTGAAATTCTCCTTTATGAAAATCCATGAAATAATATTGGCCGTGGCCCAACTCTGAGCAATGTTTTAAGTCAATTCAAGAGTTTACAAGGGATACCAATGGTATTTGCACCTTTAACCACTTCACGCCGGGACTTCCAAAATCGGAGTGCCGTTGGTTTGACTATGCGACGGGGCCCTCTGAATCCAGGCACCACTATTGTCCACATTTTAAACAAAGACTCTTTTCAGCTTAGAACAAAGCAATACGAATCAGTACAAAGACCCTTTTTGACGCAAGTTGCCACATGAATTGCAAAATTAGCAGCAGTAATTGTGCAATTGTGGGACTTTTACTGTGGATGATCGAGGGATACCGTGCTGCCGCTGAAAGCACGTGGGGGACATTGTGTTGGCATGCTACACAGCCCAACGGTCGTTGGTCAGGCATTGGAATTCCACCCACATTCTTCACCGCAATCTGTACGCTCGGTTGGGGCCGACCAACTCAAAGATTTGACTGCCTGGAGTGGAGGCTAGTCTGCGGTTAGGGATTGTCAGTACCGTACACGCACACACACACAAGTCCGTGTTACGCTCCATTCACGATGCACAATGGGTCCTTTTTTGAACGGATAATCTCTTAACAAAAGCCACAACGTTGTCTGAATTGTGCCTTGTTTTACTCTCTTGTTCCCATAGTGTACCGGTACCCTTATTGTTTTATTTCACAGAAATATATTGTTCCGATTGTTTTATCGAGATTTGAAAATGATGCATTGTTAAAAAAATAACCCGTATGGCGGTCAGGGGCACTGGAAAAGGACAGGCGCGAAGTGGTTAATTAATTTTATTTAATGTTTTGAATGAATTCAAATTGATGGAGATATACAGCAGTTATGCCTTATGGTTGAATGCTCTGCCTGGGTCCTCCATCCCAGAAAGACTTGAGAGGGCCACCAATCAAGGGCTGGATAGCTCCGATGCTAAGAGCACTGGTACACAAAACCAATGGTCTTGGGTTAATGGCCTGGTCATTTCAAAGTTTTCTTTGCCATTTTTTTATTTTTTCAAGAAGTTCCCAGTCTGTTTTTCCTTTATTTATTTGAATGTCAGAAGTTAATGTTCATAGTTAATAGCCTCAATTGAGAAACAAATATGCATGTTTTCATGTTCAGTTCATAAATTTCAACCACCTCACTTCTCTCAAAGCAGATATGTCTACATGGTGGCACTACAAACCTCTTGCTTAATACTAAGTGCTTGTTGCATGTGCCATTAATGTTGGAAGTAAGGATTGTTCATGTGTTTATACCTATTATGCAGGTTGGAGCAGCCATGCAGCATATTCAACAACGCAAAAACATTGGTAAAGTGATCTTAACATGGGATGATACCACAGCAAAGCGTTAAACACCCACCCGTCACTTGTCATAGAGTATAGTAATGCTTCCAATTAAACATCGACATAGAATTTTAAAGAATAATTTATGTCAATCCATTACCTATGATAAATGTACATGTATATATTATGCAACAATAAAAAGAACTACATGTACTGCATATTATTTTATATTACAAGAGAAATTACCAGTAATTTCCTTATAAAAACGTTTACATCTGGCTGAGAACCCATCCCAAGTAAGATAGATTTTTTATTCCTTTGGAAGGACATTTGAATAGCACAAGGGTAAAGCATTGGTTTGTGAACTGGTTCATTTTCTTCCTTTGTTTGTGTCACTGTATGTATTTGTTGGAAATTGTTGAAATTGTGTAAAGTGTTAACATAATTATGTCCTAAATTATACTACACAATTTATGTACAAATTCAAGCAACTGATACATGTATACATGTAGGTTATTTTGTCAAATTTGTCTATGTATTAAGTGGTGTTCAGTAACAATGTAGTGAGATTTATTGTAGAGCAAGGAATGTTTGTACATATTACAGACAGAAAGTACAAAATAGCCAAAAATTAAGACTTATTAAGACAATTAAGACAGCAAACTAAATATGAAATAGCTTCTATACTTGGTACCCATTAGAATTATACATGTACTGGTATACACCATGCAGCTTTTGCTACAAAATGTCATCAACTGAACTTCAGACTATGTCATTGAAATTCCCAAGGTCAGCGTAGAGGTCTTGATAGTGGCACAGTCCTGAGACTCTCATTAGTCTCAGGCATTCCCACTAGGAAAATTATCCAAAAAGCGATTGGATTGGTTATCCTATTTTTCTTGCACACGTTCCGACATAGCAACATTAGCGAAAAGTATAACTGTGCATGATTGGAATATGACCAAAGAATTCCACGAAGTTATTTGTATTTTTTCCCCAGTATGAATCAACTTTTGGCAGATATCTTTTAATAATGTTGAAAACCTCTGCTGATGGACTTTCGGGTGCATAAGTTGTGGAGGAGACAACATATCAACATAATGTTGCACAACCAACTTATTTTGTAGAAGCATTTTTTCTTTCAATGAGGTTTAGTGGTCAGAGGTAATGTTTTTATTCTTGGCATTGAGGTTCTTGGCATTGAGGTTCTTGAGTGTGCTGGGCATTCATTGGCAAAGAGGACTGGACTGGTTAGCAATCACAGGGGCCAGCAGGTAGTTTGCTGTTGACCACCAGGTTTGATAATAGGTAACACAGTACCATATATGTTGCAGATTTATTCTTCCAAGTGTATTTATCTTCCCATTTTGAGAGGCACCCAATTTATCATTCCAAGTTCCAACTCGCAATCTTCATGTTCATGATTCATGTTATGAGATTTGCATTTATCATAACTTTGAATATTTATTTGTTAAAATTTCCAGTCAAGTATTTAAGCACAGCTGTCATCTGGAAAAACTAGAATGAACAATCATGTATGCACAGATGATGTTCATAACATCATGCCTTTTGTAGCAAAGGTAAGCTCCTCTGAAAATGACCAAGAGGGTAACATCTTTGTTCATTATTGGAATTGTATGTTAAGTGATAAATGAGTCAACGTTTAATGTAAGAATAAGAAACATAATAGTATCAACTTCTACAGCAATAATGCTATAAAAATGTATGCATTTTCCTGTTTTAAAAGGATATTCAAATAAAAAATGCAAGTGATCAATTTGGATGAAAGTAAAAATAGCTCGAATTTGAATTGGTTTATGAAAGTCAACTCTACGACATAATATAATTATGTGGAATAAATCAAGAATTGTATACTATGTACAATTGGACATTGGTGTGGCTTTTGTCAAGGGAAGGGCCCATTGTGCATTGTCAATGGAATCTAGTTATTGCAACTGTGCTTTTGTACAGTGTGTACTAGTAACCTCCATACTTCCACTGCCTGTACGTCTGTTGGGCTGTTGGACATGCCAACATGCTGTCTCCCATGGCAGCGTTACCCCTCTATCATCCACAGTCAAAGTCACACAAAAGTGCAATTGTTGCTGCTTTTATGGCAATTCATTGTCTTTGTATTGATTAGTTCGAGGCTGAAAGAGTCTTTGTTTTAAACTCAGTCAATAGCAGTTCCCTGATGCTGATTCGGAGGTCCCGGCGCACCGTACCACGGCACTCCCAATTCGGAGGTCCTGCCATAAAGTGGTTAATGGGCTAAATACTGGCAGTTGGCTCAGAAACATACATGTACAATTAAACGCATTTGAACAACATCCATTTCACTCACTTCAGTCTTTAATTCAGTTCTCCTTAGGTACAAGTCTGGACAATCAAATCCACTCAAAGCCTAACTGATTTTTTTTTCAGAAGTGATGTTCTTTGAGCATAAACTAAACTACATATTTTCCAAACTTGTGGGTCATCGAGTCTTTTGGTATGAATGGACTTCCTCATTTACAAATATTAAACATTCAGAGCACAATCAATCAAGCCTGAAACAAGTTGTCATTTCTTACAAATTAAAACATTAAAAATGTCTACCAACTTTCAGAAATTTTTATTAGACAAACATACAAATCATTTGAAACTTTTTACAAATTTCCTTCATCAAATACAAATCAACAAGAACTTATCATTTCTATTGAATGCTTAATGTGTAAACCATGGCATAGATTTAGAGGCCCTTCAATGTGATTAAAATTACTTCAAACTACACTGCAGCCCCAGGTGCTGTGTACTAATTTTGTTTGACATAATCTGTCAACCCATACTAGGACAACATTGAGTAGAAGCCAAATGTAATTTTTTAATCAACTAAATAAGGCAATTTTTTTTTTTTTCCATCCTGAATGGATTTAAGATGGTCATTTCAAAGCCACGTGCATGTCCACAAAAGTATGGAAATATTGCCATTTGCCAAGTAATACACGATGTATATTTTGCCTTAAAAAAAAAAAAATCTGCACACACAAAACGTATGGGTCCAGCTGTTGAAAGGATGCATATCTTCTTACCTTTTCTTTTCCTTGACTTACGTAAATCAGATGTACTTAAAATTTAGGTACAGTTAAATGCCTCAAATCTTAGGAACCCAATTTAATTTCAATCTAAAAACTGTCTTGAAAAAAATCTTTCTTGATGTCTTTTTGGCTAAATTACTTTCAATGTGAACAAGCCTCAGCAGGCTCCAAACATTAATATCGGATCATTCCATGCCCACTGTTTCAGTCACATTCAAAGAATTTAGACAACAGACATTTAAACTCACAAGCAGTGAAAACACAATGTCCATGTGTTTTGTTGCTATGGATACCCTGTGCTTGTTTATGCATCAACAGAAAAAATTGAAGTACAATTGATTGTAAAATGAGTAAAGAGGTATTTTATACCTGGACAGCAGGCCAACAAAGTTTGCTCCTGATGAATAGACACATGCTTGATTGGTTTTCTGATTCTCACTAGAGAACACTCAATCTGTTCATGGAATGTATAGATTTGGATAAATGTTTCAACAACCACATGGTCACATTTTGCATATAATTATTTAAAAAACTACAAACCCTTTCCCAAAATTTGCAGTATGTAATTGCTGAAGGAACTAATCACTACCTTAAAGTTGTAGCTTGATAAAATAAGTGGTCAGGGCATAAAAATTGACGATGATATGGCCATTAACAGCTAGCCTAGGATAGAATGCCAATGAGCAGTACAGAGCCCAATGGGGCTCGAGGGCCCTGCACAACAAAGGATTTTAAAATCTGTGGCATAAGCACAGGCATTTTCAAATCAACTTTGGATTTGACTGAATCTACCACCTGCCCTGCAAGGTTATGACAAACATGAGCAGACACATTAATGATGTATCACAGATCTTAACCAATGGGCAACACGCATCCATATCAATTAATATTGACTGACTAGAGAACATGCTTGCCAAATTGCATACAAAAAGCTACTATTGTAATACATGATCTGGGAAAATGGCAGGTGGGAAAATGCAACCTGCCTCTCTATGACCGTTTACAAAATGAGGGCTTAGGCTCGGGCTCAGGCTTCGTCTCTCTAGCAAAACCTGAAAATCCAGCTTGAGGTTTGTTTCCAAATTTGAGGTTTGTTGGCTTGATAGGAACAGAGTATTAACAAAGAAACTGGGGCCAAACACTTGTTTTTAGATGCCTGTGATATTATAACGAGTAAGATGAATAATGACCGAAGCCTAAGCCCGAGCCTAAGCCTTCATTTCGTAAACGGCGTATGACCCATCCTCTATCTGTGATGCCCAATGGGAAACGGATAATTTCAAATACATCATTAGAATCCCTGATGCTTGAAAAATATTCCAACATGGAAAAAGCCTCTTGAAAGGACAGACATTTGGTCAGGGACAGGTTTCTCGAATGTGTCTATTATCAGGATCTCTTACTTAGATACTGTACTCCAATGTGTGGACTAGGATACTTTCCTTGTCCAGGAAAAGCCCCTGAAAACAGCAATGTTGGTTCAACAGTTCAATGGAGAGGATAGCATTGTTAATGCCATTAATGGAACAACTCAAAAGTTTTGGGCAATTCTTGCTTGTTTTGCTTTAAGTAAGGTGTGTAAATGTGGAGGGCTATATGCATGAGTACCGGTACATGCCCTGAATAGGTACATGTAAGAGATAGTGATATTAGTTCTCCCCACAAGGCAGTACCTTTAATGTATTCATGCAATTGAAGTACCACTATTACTGCCATTTGGTTTAGTCTATACCATGTTGCCTACCTAAGAGAAGATGCATAATTTGTGTTACTATTGGTCCATGAAATGAGCCAGTGAAAAAAAAAAAATAAGCAAATTCTTTGGTTTATACTTTGTATTGGTTACCAATCAAACTGAAGCAAGCCTGATCAAATAATGCCCTATTACATTATAAATCTGCTTGATGCTTCCTATGGTATGCGTTTATATTATCTCATTATTTATATTAAACTGAACAGCCTGTGGCATGTCAATGAACTTAGGGGTTAAGTTATCAACCAGAAGTGAACTGTACACTATACATAATGTCAAACATGTTTGGCTTCTAAGAGATAAATACCTGTCTAAAACATAAACACAACAAACACTGTCATTCAGTAAAACTCTTCATACAAGCTATAAATCTCAATCACATTTGAAAGTTACAGTTTGGATAAAAAAGCACAAAATGTTATTTACATTGAATACAATTACAGCTGTCATATGAATAAAAAAAGAAACATGAATTTCAATACCATCTAAAAATTCAAACAAAACATGCCATTCAAACTAATGACACTACCCCCATATCTGTAGATGAAGTTACTGAGCAAAGCAAAGCATATTCCCATATGTAAATGTGTAAATTATAACAGACTTTTCGGTGATGATAAAGCAAATAACTTATAGATATTATATCTGAATTAGGAGAAAGCAAGCTTTATGATCTAACCGTGATATATTATAATTGTATTGTTCACATTGCATTGCATGTTAGGAGTGGCTTATCTGCAGTGCCTCATATGTAGATGGGTCTCAGTTGGATCAGAAACCTTGTGATAGTGTTGAAGGGTAATGAATTCAACTGTCACTGGATAATTATGGAGGAAGGAATGGCTTCAGTTATAACACTGGATTGCTGAACACATAGACAATGAAGGAGGCAAAGTTTACAAAAGAGGTGAACATTGGTTTCCACATTTATAATGCTACATTACAATAAGTCTCCTGTGGTAGAGAATTTCTTTTCCTGGGATTTTGCTGGGAAATTATCACCCCACCTTTCACATTTTCTCACTCCCTTTTGGCTATGGCTTTGGCTATAACAAACATGCCCTTTGGCTCCCAATTTTACATCCCTGGATATATAACCGTGAGACAACTTTCATGAAAGATTGCACAATAGCACAAATTCAGCTGGCTACTGACATAGCAGAAGGTGTGTTCTTGCTAAATAGTGACTTGATGTACTGGTAGGCTGGAAGAGCCTTGATTAAAATTGGGACAACAGTGGTGCCCAGATTCGAGGGCCCAACACAATGAACACATAGCAACACCACCAGGGCTTTGATTTCAGAGGTCCCGGCACTAAGTGGTCAAGTCAACTCCCCAATAGCATCATGGTACATCTGCATGTTGGTATATTAAAGCTTAAGGTGATATACAAAAATGTTGCAAACTGCTTACTGACTAAAATTACCAAAATGCAAATCTTAAAATTTAGTGGGCCTGACGTTTCGATCCTAGCAGGACCTTTCTCAAAGGCCTTTGAGAAAGGTCCTGCTAGGATCGAAACGTCAGGCCCACTATATATTAAAGCTTATTCAATAAATAACATTTGACTTGGGATATAATTATTTTCAGGGGCATCAAAATTAAGATGCATTGTGTGAAATTGAGCTGATATGAAGCTTCTTACTTAGAATAAACTGAAAAGCTTCTTTGGGTGCAAGGTTGATCCCCAAGAGCATTATGAAACACTCCTTATTAAATAATACACATTGAACAGTTCCTGGTTCAAATTTAACAACAGCAAATGTTGCATGAAAGGTCATTGATAACTTTTTTAGTTTTAATGCTGTGAAACAAAGTGAACATAAATAGCCTTAGATTAGGCACCTAGGTAATAGACAAAGGGGTTGGTCAATTGTCATAACATCAAAGTGACATAAGTGGGCTAAGTGAATGCTTTACAATGTGTGGAATCTGTAAATAGATTACAAATGTGACTGCTGAGGCAGCACTGACACCTACATGGATAGAATCAAGTAGCATGTCCTTCCTCGTGCCTTTTATTTGTAAATCAGCTGAAATTGGTTGAACTATGTTACAAATCAAAGAATAAGTTGATTCAAATCAAATTCCCAATAAATAAGGCAAATCACTCATAAAGCCTACATGTACATGTGCATACTACATTCAGTTGCCAGTTAATGTAGGAAGTGATGTGTTGATGCAATGAGCAAAGTAGTGACACACTGCAGTACATGGATAGTTACTGAAATGATGCGCATGTCAATGTACTCATATTTGCACAGGTGCAGGATTTATTTAAAAACATAAAATTAAAGGAAGATTCAAAAGGGACATTTTGGGTCATTTTTCTCCCCATCCCTGTGGTTCTCCAAAGATGAAAACTTCAACCTTGTACAACCCAAACAAATTGTCATAGTTTATTGTGTTCTTGGAGGTGACCTTTCACTAAACTATATGTGTGTGTGTGTGTACTGTGCCGTGAATCTTGCATACTTTCTGTTAATTAAAATGTAGACACATGTGCATTCATATGTTCTACATTTATGCTTTATAATTATAACAACAGACTTGAAACTAGCCATACAATTTTAAAGACTCAATTGATCATGAAAAGAAATGTATACATTACAAGAACTTGTTTTCCTGGGAAAATTCCTGAATTAATTAAACCTGCCCGTCATATTCCTTGTCATTTCAATGACATTCAAAGTGTAAAATGATAACTATAATTCTCAATACATCTGCAGTACACACTAGTGCAAAGATAAAGAACATCATTAGCCTAATCTCTGCATGTAACACTTTGGGTTTGTGTGGCAGCAACAGCAGCTTGTGAAGACTTGGTAAATTCCCCTGGTGGGTAGTTCGGTAACAGTGGACAAAAAGCTGAACTATCGCTGGGTTTGAGCTTGAAGGAAACCTTCTTGTCAGGACAGTATTCATGGTCGCCCTCAATGAACAGAGGAATTCCACTAAACAGTTTGGATAAAAAGAAGAAATTATTCAGGTTATTCATTGTCAGATTAACCACTTCGCGCCGGGTGGTTTATCAGCGCCGATGACCGCCTTATGGGGGTTTTTGAACAATGCATGATTTTCAAATCTCGCTAAAACAATCGGAACAACATATTTCTGTGAAATAAATCGATAAGTGTACACTATGGGTACAAGAGAGTAAAACCTGGCACAATTGGGACGTCGTTGTGGCTTTTGTGAAGAGATTATCTGTTCAAAAAGGACCCATTGTGTGTCGTCAATGGAGCATAACGGACTTGTGTGTGTGCATGTATGGTACTGTCAATCCCTGACTGCAGACTCCAGCCTCCTCTCCAGGCAGTCAAATCTTTGAGTTGGTCGGCCACAACCGAGCGAACAGATTGTGGTAAAGAATGTGGGGGGAATTCCAATGCCTGACCGACGACTGTTGAGCTCTGTGGCATGCCAACACAATGTCCCCGCGTGCTTTCAGCAACAGCAGGGTATCCCTTGATCCTCCACAGTAAAAGTCCCACAATTGCACAATTACTGCTGCTAATCTTGCAATTCATGTGGCAACTTGCGTCAAAAAGGGTCTTTGTACTGATTCATATTGCTTTGTTCTAAGCTGAAAAGAGTCTTTATTTAGAATGTGGACAATAGTGGTGCCAGGATTCGGAGGGCCCCGTACCATAGTCAAGCCAATGGAGCTCCGGATTTGGAGGACCCGGCGTGAAGTGGTTAATAAGCACATTATGTGATTGAACATTAAAGAACATAATTTCCAACACGACTTAGATGCAAATGTTCATTCAACCCTTTCAGTACCATTGTCGAGTTAACTCGACCATGTGCACCACGTTGCTTCCGTACCGTTGTTGAGTTTACCCTACTTATATTTTTATAGTGTGAAATCTGTAAACACAGCTTTCTGTTGATGAGGTGTCAATGTGGGGGTTACCATTAGAATTTTTTTTAGAAAAGTGCAATGGTGCTTTCATCATGGCTATGCTTGACATACACATTCTCACTAGTCACTCACTATTAAAAAAAAACATTTCTGAAAGTTCTTGTCAATAATTCTGTGAAGAAGAAATGAGAAACCGGTATTTCTTTGAATTCCAAGAGCTACATTGTATTTCAACAACATTGAGAACAACAATGACCTTGGCCATCATGCCAGGCTTGCATGCGCAGGCAACCACTATCGTCCCAAACTGCCACTCCCAGGGTTGGTAGAAGTTATTTTTCTTTTCGTTATCATACAACAGGTGTACAGCGCTCTTCAGAGCCCTGACTCCCACCTTAAAGCGGGGCATTCTATCCGCACAATTCATCCTTGGTCGAGTACATGTAGCTTAACCTCGCAACACTTACATATGCAAGAGCTATAATATGGATACATCATACAGAGCAGGCTTCAAACCAGGACATTTTGCTGGCTATACAGAGCTTATCGAGCTCTATAGATTCCTAAGTTGAATTTGCTTTCAATGAGCCCCGGTCTAATGAAAGGGCCTCGGTCTCAAGACAGAAAAGAAAAGTCAGGACAGAAGTAGGAGGGTTTTTAGTCTAGAGCCAAAGAGTGTGGGATTAGGGCCGTTCCCACTACAAAACTAATAACAAAATTAATCGCGATTAAAAAACCGGTGTTTTTTTTGGTCGTGTCCACACATGCGAAAAAAGCATGTCGCAAAAAATTGTGAGCCGATTGTGGTTAGCAGTTGTGATAAAATGATTGGTGGGTGTGTCCTTGAGGACGACCCAAACAGGGAGACATATAAACAAGCACGGCACTTCCTGTCAATCAGAGCTTGAATGGTACATTGTGGGATTAAACTGGTGCGATTCAGCAGTGCGTCCCCACACACACCGCGTTGCAAATGTTTGAAAAAGTCTCACTCTAAGTGGAGTCCGAATTGCAATTCAAATCCAACTAATAATCGCGTTTATTGTGTCCACACACGCAAAAAAAAGTTTGAATCGCGATCAATATCGCATTTATTTGGTGCAGTGGAAACGGCCCTATTGTGTGTTTCTTTCAGTTCTACCGGTAAGGTCAGGGGGGCACTAATTTAGACTACATGTACTTGCATGGTAAATAATATGCTTCCCCAACTAAAAGACTACTGCAATACTAATCACTCACTTACACACAGAATGCAAATTTGATTCCTCAAAGATACATTATGCATGTACATGTATGTTTGTATGAAATCAAGTTTTGTGGTAACAGTAAAAAGCATGAAGAAACACCTCTCTACACGCAGCAAGAAATGCATTTGTACTTATGTTGATGATATGCACTAACCTTGGTTCATCAATGGAGTGAACTTTCTCACAGCCATCAGGTGGGTCCCTAGTTAACTGGTAGGATTTATTATGACTTGGAGAAGATGCATACTTGCAACCTTGCATATCTGGAGATGCTTCTCCTGAATAATAAATACAAAGGGTAAAACATAATGTATACATTGTTGCAATTCAGAATATTTCGGAAATAAAACACTTCCTGCTTTGATTAACGTAACACTGGTTCCCTCGTGTATTGCTCTGTTAGTTGTTGGTTGTGGTATACCCACCATCGGTCAAGGGACTGGTGAGTTAACCTAGCTTATACCACACGCCAGCACTGAGACAGACTAGCCACTCATGGACCTGCCTATAGGGTACTGTCCAAAGTGTGCCCTGAAAAGGGGGGAAAGCATCCTTCCCCTTCACCGCCAAGGGGTGTGCTGTCACAATATTAAACTCAAACAAACCAAGGACAAAATGACTGGGAACTTTTGATCAATTTTGAAAAATTGGCAAAGAAAACTTTGGCTGGACTGGGACTTGAGACATGTGGACTAACGTTTTCTTTGCCAATTTTTCAAAACAATATCAAACTGTGAGGTGACCCATCTCACTACTTTGATGGGCCACCTCTGGGGGAGGGGGAGTCAAAGTCAGGCTACAAAGATGAACAACAAACAAAAGCACTTGAGGTACATGTACATGTACGAAGCAATTTCTCCTGCCAAGGTATGGTCCCATATACTACAGGGCTTAAAACCCATTCCCAGTGACTTCAAGCCATCACATCCTCAGTATGCCAAACCAATTTCTGTACATGTAATCGGTTGCCACCATGGACTGTGACCTGTGATGTAAAGAACAGCGCCCTCAATATATACGATACGGGCATAACTTTAATTCTACCTCACCATTACCTCCATTCAGAAACACGTGAGATTGTATTGTCTGGTATTGTTAAGCCACCTTTTCACAGAAGAATGCTATCTGCGCGCATATAAGGGGCACCATGCTCAGTCACCCGTCAGTGTATTTCTGGTGTTGGTCGAGCCAACACATCACCACCTTCTAGCGCGCTTTTTGATCCACGCCGTGGACATCCCACAATGACGGACCTATGCACAATTGAGATCCACGCTGATCCTGCTGAAGAAGAGGCACTGGTCACTGCTCAACTGAATGCAGAAATGTTGACACTCACGCAAGTAGCAATGCAACCTTCCACACCTGCACCTAAGCAAATACTACTGCAAATAATACTGCAAAGTCATGCCTGTGCGTAAACGCAAAAGCGCAAATGATGAACCAGATTTACGAGCAATGGTACTCAATTTGCAGCAAACTGTTGCGGGCCTGACTGAAGCTGTTGCGAAACAAACCCAGCCTGCCTCACCTTGTGGCTCTAATGATGCCATCGGCGATGCTACAATCACGGGGGTTCAGGCATATACGCCCGCATCTGAAAAGGGCGAGCAATCATATCATGACCCCCTCGTACCCGAAAGGGGCAACTTTTATTCCGAAGATGAGGTGAACAACCTACACTGTACTAAGACCCGAGTCGGATAAAACCATGGGTACTGAGCAGGAAGAAAACGATCTCCTAGCTGATATGGCCGCACTTGTCGAAAAGGACACAAGTAAGGGCCCTGCTATTAAAGGTCAACTGCAATGCATTTTGGAATTCGTTTTTATTATTTCAAATAATACTATGGTGTCAGTAAAAAACATCCATGCATTTTTTCCGAATTTTAAACTATGGGAAAGAGTTTAAAAAAATTATTTAAGTTTGGAAGGGGGAGCAGCCACGCCCCCGTGGAGGACGTCCTTGGTGACGTCAGCGGATGAAGACTCTGTCCATTACTCTTGTTGGGGAACTATTGTGTTGTACGTTCGTATATACCAACAGTCAGTGCACGTTTCTCAAGAGTACCGATTCGGGAGCAAATAAATTTTCAGAATCTCTATCCTTGTTATCGACTTAGAATTCATCTGATTCCGAAGAAAAAGCTTGTCGAAAGACGTCTCGGCCAACAAAATTGTCAGGTTTTTCTCGCCGAGAAAAAGACTGGTGCCACGCTAAAAAAACGTGCATTATCTACTGAACGCGTCAGGGAACCTCTCCGACTATCTAAGTGCATGAGGCTTTCGCGGGGAGAGAAAAAAAAATCTGCGTTCATCCGGTGACGTAAAGAACAGCGCCCTCAATAACTACGAGCATAATATTTTAATTAATTAAAAAAGGCTTCTAATAAGCCTGAAACACAAAATTTATGTTTGATCTGGAATTACAATGTACCAATGAACATATTAAATGCCAAATCAGGATTTTCTAATCTTTGCACTTCAGTTGACCTTTAATGAGCAGCTTGCTAAAATGATTAACTCTTTGGCACTGGGAAAAATCCACAAGGAAAAACTAGCCAAAAAGATGAAGTTGTATGACCGGCCAAGTAACTGTGAAAGCCTTGCGTTGACAAGAGTGAACCCTGAAATTTGGGGGTTCCTAAAACCTACAACCAGATCCGAATATGTGAAATTTTGTATGCGCCTCAATTGCAACAACCAAGGCAACGGATCTTTTGTTACAGGCACACAATGCTTCAGCAGCTAATGCTCTAAATATCGCAGAGCTTATTAAAACCCTGATTGACGCACTGGCCATTATGGGCCATGGTAACATGCTGCTTAATATGCACAGACGAGATGGCATAAGACCAGACCCGAGTGCTCGGTACGCACCACTCTGCTCCTCCCAGGTACTGGTTTCGGACCTGCTCTTCGGGAATGACTTGGTTCAGTCATGCAAAGCAATTCAAGAAACCAACAAGATTGGTGCCAAGGTACATGTACATGGGTACGACCTCATACCTGGCGGTCGGAGACCAGGTGGCCGTGGAGGATACACCCGGCCTTCAACGGACTATAGATACCGTGGGCGTCAACAAAGATCGCCTTATTACAGAAGAGGCAACCTGGGTGCAAGCTACGGCTACTCGAGAAGAGGCCGCCAAAATGGCGACAGGTTTACCACACCGCCAGTCTCTGACTCACAGAACACCAAGGCAAGAGAGAGTGAGTACCCTTTACATTGTGTTAATACAATCTTAGGGCAGTTGGGACATTTTAACTCTAACTGGAGAGCAATTACTTCTGACGCATGGGTGCTTGATACAATATCCCACTGCCATTTTGAATGTAAGGACGCACCTTATCAGAAGTGGCCACCCAAACCACAAACTTTTTCTGACTCCATGTCACAATTGGCGAATAAAGAAATCAAACCATTGTGCCAGAAAGGTGCAATTGTCCGATGTACTCCTTGCAAAGGATGGGTCTATGTGCACAATTATCAATCTAAAAAACCTGAACAAGTTTGTCGTGTACAAAACCTGTAATTTCAAGATGGAAACCTTGGAATATGCATTAACACTGATTTGTCCCGATTGCTTTGTGGCTACCATTGATCTTAAAGACGCCTATTTCACTGTACCCGTGGCGTTCGATCATCGCAGATATCTGCGTTTCCTTTGGCGGAACACTCTATGGCAGTATACCTGCTTGTGTTTTGGGCTAAATAGTGCCCCACTCATTTTAACAAAAATTCTGAAACCTGTGGTAGCCACACTCTGTACATGTAATTTGGGTCGCATATCAGCTTACTATATTGACAATTCATTGCTGATTGGAGATACCGAGAAGGAATGTAAACAGAACATCCTTGCGCGTCGTAACCTCATGAGGTTTTTGGGATTTGTTATCAATGACAAGAAATCCTGCCTAAACCCTTCCCATGAAGTACAATTTCTCGGGTTTGTCATTAACTCCCACGATATGACAGTCCGACTCCCTCGGGACAAAATCAAGTCAGTTACTGACTCATGCTGCACACTCCTTTTACCAATCACGGCCAAAGGTTCACTTTGTTGCTCAGGTTATTGGTAAACTGGTCTCTTGCTTTCCGGCGGTACCGCTGGGACCATTATTCTATAGAGATCTGGAGAAATGTAAAGACACAGAGCTTAAGGCAAACGGCAGGAACTTTCAAGCAAAAACGTATCTGACGCCAGAGGCTCAGAGCGAGTTGAACTGGTGGGTCTCAAGTTTAGCTACTGCGTTTTGCTCGATCCTGCCCAAACTAATTGACTTACACATGGAAACTGATGCATCAAATACCGGATGGGGAGCATTTTGTCCCGACCTGAACTTGAAAGATTTTGGAAAATGCAATTCCAGTGAATCTCAATTTCATATTAATTACCTTGAGCTTTTGGCAGCTCTTTATGGACTTCATTCTTTTTCCACGCACTTAAAAGGTGCGATCATATCCTTGTCAATGGATAACACAACTGCTGTATCGTAATTATTAATCACATGGGCGGTTGTCACTCAATGGAACTTAATAAGCTAACTAAGGATTAAAGGAAATATGGTTGTGGTGCATAGAACGGAATATTTGGCTAGTTGCTCGTCACATTCCAGGTACAAACAATACAGTGGCCGATTACTTATCTAGATCAAGTCATGACAATCTAGAATGGCAACTGGATCCAGACGTGTTCTGTCGTATTACGTCGATATGGGGTGTCAGACCAACCATAGACTTATTTGCATCTGGAACAAACTGCCAAGTCAAACCCTTTATATCATGGCTCCCTGATCTACTGCCAAGAACGTGCGACGCGTTTTCAGTGTCTTGGCAAAACGAGCTAATTTATTGTTTCCCACTGTTTTCTCTTACAGAAAATAGAGACGGACAACGCCAAGGGGGTGCTCATATTTATTTCCCCATTGCAAAACGCAACATTGGTTTCCAAGGCTGCTGCGCCTACTTACTACAGAACCCATGATACTACCCTCGTCCAAGACACTTTTGCGTCTACCTCACGATCCGGGACGGCAACACCCATTGGCGCCCAGCCTACTAGTTCTGTGTGCAGCACACTTGTCCGGAAGTCACTCAGCAAGGAAGGACTTTCAACAGAGACTATCGACGTTATCCTACAATCCTGGCGGATCGGCACGCGCAAACAGTACAGCTCAGCATTGCGCAAATGGCTACACTTCTGTTCTGAACAAAAAATACATCCCATTCATTCCCCTGTGAACTCGGCTTTACAGTTCCTAACACAGCTGGTTAATGAAGGAGCTCAGAATAATACAGTAAATGTGACAAGGTGCGCCTTCTTGTCAGTATTATGCATAGACAGGAACCCAACAATTGCGAATTACCCATTAACTGTACGGTTCATGCGTGGAGTTTATAACTTGAGGCCACCACTTCCTCGTTACACCACCACATGGGATGTAGGCATAGTACTTAAGTATATCAGGAGTCTACAACCCTTGAATGGAATTACATTGCAGCAACTTAGTTACACATTAGTAGCACTAAGTGCGTTAACAACTGGCCAACGAGCCCAAACATTGTCATTGCTTAGACTGGACAACATGACAATAACCCAAGGAGTGGTTAAATTTGTAGTATTTAATTTAAATTAAAACATCAAACTTAGGCAAGCAGCAACCAACAGTCATCTTTACTATGTACAGACCATATAAGTCTCTTTGCATCGTCCGAAATTTACTAGACACAGGTACAGTTAAACGTACGGTAGTTAATACGAGGTCCTTCGGACCAACTGAAAATTCTAGTATTACCCAAGACCTTGTCTTATCAGGCCCGCAGGCTTTCCCATGATTTTGCAAATGTAATTTTTTTTTTGATAAAATGGTTTTGATTTGTAGTACTGTTGAATAATGATGCATTATTGTTTTGAATAAAACAAACAATGCAAAAACACCCGGCGATGTCAACATAGTTATGATGGCCAGGCTACGACGACTGGACTACATGTAGCAGAGTTGTCATCAGCCCAACACGTCAGTAACGTAAGTAACGTACATACATGTACAAATTTATGTGGTCGTTCATGCACAAATTTGGCAATTGATCACATCGGTAAAACAAGAATGGACAAAAGGGTGCTTTTAATTTTGGAAATTTGTAGCAATATCGGATTAATTTATAGTGACATATTTAGTCTGGTGGTTTTTTGGCATATGAATCAATGCACTTGTTATGCCGCATGCGCACTGCCACATGCGAGCTGTGTTCTGCGCATAGGGTTGCTTGTACAAAATTAACCCCCTTATATTCCTTTGGTGGCACGAGAGTCTGACATCCCCTGCCTGTATTTAATAACATAAACAAGAACCCCCTCTTGTGGTACGAGAGCCACAGCACCAATTGTGCATCTTTTAAATCTGTAAAACCTGCAGAACTGATTAGCGAGCATTTGAACCTCGGGAATTAGCACCTCTCTACTGGACGACGTAACAGTCAGTAAGAATAAACAACGTCATGTTGAGGAGGGTTTTTGTCTGATGAATTTCAAAGAGATTTGAGGAATTAATGAATTTTTTTGAAAAGGCAGTGTTTGCATGAAAGATGTTTTGGTACCTGGTCGTTGTAAATGGGGTTATAACAGTACCTTTTGCAGCAACTGGGACATGAAAAATGCTTGTCTTAGCCGAGTTTAGTTTTAGCATGCAGGCCAACAGCAGTAGAGCCAGTAAGGTTGCATGTGCACTGACGCATTGTTTTCAATAACTTGAATTCCGGATAACTCCAACTTTTCATCCATTCCCCTGGAGTTTGATTTTACTGTAGTTTTATTTGGATGATGACATTATGGTCACTTACCTTTTTCTGCTTTCACTTCCCCATTACCCGTAGAACTAGACCTTGATGAAGGTCGTGATGGTGAACCATCCATCTGAAAGGTTGGTGAGACAGAATGGCTACGACTTCCTGATCCCCGACTACCATTCTCTTCACTTATATTGCCATCATCTTGATTCTCTGCTGGAGTCTGAGTACCAGTGTCAATGCTATGCAAAACAGGTGGTGGAGCACGGCGTCCATCTGAAGTGATTTCCTGAGTTTGTATGATAACACATCTCTGGTAGGAAAGAAACCAAAATAATTTAGGATCACCTTATCAGTATCTCTTAATATCTCATCTGAGATGTCTCTTTTTGCTACACATACCGGCATGTAAACATATACAAGTAAAAGGAAACTTCCTAGTCTATAATATTAACTTGCATACTTATACATGTACTGTATGTTTACGTGTACCACTACAAATGTAAGCATCTTGCATAGTTGGGAGTTTGTCTAAATCAGACTGTTCGACCACTTTAAACAATTGGGAGTTTTCCTGGTTACAGTACATACAGTACTACACAACATGTATCCTTGTAACACATAATGATCCTTGTCATCCGTTGTTTACAATATCAGAGGTACCGGTACACGTACATGTATGTCAATCATAAACTTAAGGTGATATATAAAAAAATGTTGCAAACTGCTTACTAACTAAAATTACCAAAATGTAAATCTTAAAATTTAGTGGGCCTGACGTTTCGATCCTAGCAGGACCTTTCTCAAAGGCAGAGTGACAAGGACAAAACAGATACATGTACATGGAGGAGGGGGGGGGGAGAGTGAATAGGACACGGATGAGAAACAAAGGACAAAAGAGTGAAGCTGGTAGGGAGAGATCAAAGGGAAGGGCAAGAGGTGGGGTAGGGATTAGTGAGAGGGGGGGAAGATCAAAGAGAAGGGAAAGGAGTAGGGTAGGGATTAGTGACAAGAGGGGGAAAGATCAAAGAGAGAAGTGTGAAGGACTGAACACAAAAGAAGGATTATCAGAAAGCTGCATGGTGTTAGTCATTACCCTCCTGGATGTTGAGACCATGTGGTTGAATAGTCCGAAGACGCTTCATCCACATTTTCTCACGGCTAAGACGGACAGCATTACTACGGTGACCAAGTGATTCTATGCCCAGTACACTCATATCTGATATCGAATGATCAGGGAGATTGAAGTGATACCCAACAGGGGTGTCCATTTTACCGGTTTTGATAGTAGACCTATGGCCATAGATCCGTTTTTTGAGGGCGTTTTTGGTCTCGCCAACATACTGAATATTACAAACTCTACAAGAGATGAGGTATATGATGTTTGAGGTAGTGCACGTGATAGAGCCATAGGTCGTGTGGGTACATAAATGTAGTTCCAGAAGAATGACCATTGAAAGAGTCCATTTCCTTGACATGTGTCTTGCAAACAATGCATTTCGAGGTACAACTTGTTATAATTTATGCCAGTGAGAAGGCTATGTCCTTCCTAAAGTGTTGATAGTACTCTGTGCTAGGTGCTGTATCTACAGTTGTCAGGTTGTAATTGTCAACTTGGAGCGAAACCACAGGGAACCAGGACTCGATTTCAACCCGTATATATGTTTATACGTTAGGTTAGCTCCTGCTTCTTTCTAAGCAAACATGCATAGACAATTACCGTATATACATGTAAGTTGTACACATACCAGTACTGTACATGTACATGTAAGTCAGGAAAGGCAAAATCCCCTTTATCATTCAGAGGAATTGCATTTGACTTTATGAGGCAATCCTTTCAGCATAAAATACATTGGAAAATAGCTGAAACAAATTCTTTCATAGTATCCATTATCAAATGCTATTTTAAGTTTCAATTGGCAAAAGTGCTAGTGGGCAATGATATGTACATGTATGTAGATTTTTTAACTGATTTAAGTAATTTTGAGAATTTCATGGACCCCTGAACATGAAGTCATGACAACTGTTGACATTAATGTAGCAAATGCCCACTTCTTATATTGATGCAATGAATACATGCAAGTGAATCAATGAATTTCCTTCAATAAAGACTGATGAAAATCATACCTTTTCTGAATCGTCTTCGTGCCGTGTTCCTTGCAATACTAGCCTCTCAATCTCTTGATTCAAACCCTCAACACTTCCTCGGATCTTGGGGGTGGGTGCCTTCAATGAGTTATTTGGAACAGCAATAGCAGTAGAACGAGGCAAAGGTTGATTAGCAGAAGTAGCTGGGCTGCTTGAGGGCGCTGTATATGTAGCAGCAGTGGAATGATTAGCATGCACAGGAGAAGCCCGCTGTGTATTGGCAGTAGATTGACGATTTCCTTGCTTACGAAGCTGCTGTCGTAACTTCTGTTTAGAAAGTAAGAAACAAATTTAAACATTTTCAATAGAAACGAACACAAGGTGTTATTAGAATGTACTGTACATGTACATTGTACATGTACATGTACACACCTGTATTTCTATGCACTGTACTGGTACACACATTTTAGTTTATAAAAACACACTTTATACCCAGTAATTACACTGAGGACCATATGTGACGAAGCATCCTGGTTGTGACAATTCCTTGGAAACCCCTTCGATTTGGATGAGCTTAGTTGACTAAGCATAAGGATTTGCCCTGCAAAATAGTTGGCTGAGTGCTATAAAGAGTGCATAAAGAGTTCTTAGAAGTTGCATAGCTGAATCACACCAATTGCCTCATAATAAGTAGGTGTACCGGTACATACTATGTACCTGTACATGTACATGTACAGTACATGTAGCTGCGGTAGGACTAATTGGCAGTGGATAGCTCAGGGAGGTTATTTTAGTGTCAATGGCCGGCACAGTGCCATTTCAAAAGCTCGCTAAACAACCAGAGATCAATAAACTAAGGCTGTTGTCGTGAAAAAAATTCTTGTCGACATGTTGCGAGAATTTTATGTCGATTGTCGACATTGGTTCGACAGAGACCAGATTAAGTAAAAAATCAGTGGTCACAATGTTCCAACTTTTTTAGTCAATAAATGAATGGGGCATGTCAAACCGCCATGGTTGTGAACTTGTGAAATTAGTTTTCATGGATAATCTTAATTTCAATAACATTTCATATTTAATGGCTTTCGTATTTAACCACTTCGCACCAGGGGGTTTTTCAGCGCCGATGACCGCCATACGGGGGTTTTTGAACAATGCATCATTTTAAAATCTTGCTAAAACAATCGGAACAATATATTTCTGTGAAATAAATCGATAAGGGTATACTATGGGTACTATGGGTGCGTCGTCAATGGACCGTAACGAACGTGTGTGTGTATGCGTGCGTGTACGCTGCTGACAAGCCCTGACCGCAGACTCCAGCCTCCACTCCAGGCAGTCAAATCTTCGAGTTGGTCGGCCACAAACGAGCGTACAGATTACGGTAAAGAATGTGGGGGGAATTCCAATGCCAGACCGAAGACCGTTGGGCTGTGTGGCATGCAAAGACAATGTCCCCCGTGTGCTTTCAGCAGCAGCGCGGTATCCCTCGATCCTCCACGGTAAAAGTCCCACAATTGCACAATTACTGCTGCTAATCTTACAATACATGTGGCAACTTGCGTCAAAAAGGGTCTTTGTACTGATTCATATTACTTTGTTCTAAACTGAAAAGAGTCTTTGTTTAGAATGTGGACAATAGTGGTGCCCGGATTCGGAGGGCCCCGTTGCAAAGGCAATCCAATTGACCTCCGGATTCGGAGTTTCCGGCGCGAAGTGGTTAAGATTATACACAACAAAATAATTTTTGTGCCGATATTGTGTGTTGCAGTCGTAATTTCCTTGAAAAATCATAAAAAAAGCGATTGCTCATTGTTTATTCATGACGTCATCGATCGGCGATGCGTGCGTTCTCACTGCAAGAAATAATGAATAATTATGAATTCGCTGCACAGCGGCTGCAGTGGTTTTCCTATTGGTTATGCATATGGAAGTTGGAGAACCAGATAGTTTCAATGAAAAGAAAAAAACGTCACCGTCCGCCTAGCTAAAGGTTGCCGCATATTGGGCCCAAAAAAACCAGTCGCGTATTGGGCCCAAAAACGGAGGAAACCGTGTATTCAGCCATACTTTCAGACAAACCTAGAACGTATGTGGAAAAGGAGGCCTTTTTCCGATGTACATAATGTACTTCCGGTCTGTTTTTCAACGAAATAAAATACGCGCCCGCCGGGATTTTGGGCCCATATTACGCGGCTACTTTCAGCTACGGTACCGACCGCGATGCACGTGCGATCTCATTTCTGGATCCTTCCCTCGGACATCCTGGATCTTTCCCGATCTCTGCATTGCACTGGTATCCCGTACGCACGTGTATTAGATGCATGCTATGCAGCGACGTACACCAGCTACTGTACTGCTGACAACCGGCCATAGAAACGTGCGCTATACAGTATTTACACTGTACATCGTAATGGCAAAATGCAAGATTTTCTTTGGTCGCGGCGTGATCCATTCCAACTTCCAACATATTTAGGAAGTATTATTTTGCGCCGTGGATAAGCAAAAATGAAATGCTCAACGCACAATTTTAGGATTTTTTGTTCCCTTTTTATTACCTTCTTTTCAGAGATTCTATGGCCATTATGAGGTACATGTAGGCTAATGTATTTTATTGTTTTTGTCAACAACCGAAAAACCTTGTCTACATGTCGGAATATTTCTTTGTCGACAACAATGTCGACAAAAGCCTTGTCGACAACAGCCTTACAATAAACCTGCAAAATAAATCAATAAAAGTACACTAGTTGTACATGTGTATCAGTGAATCAAATGTGGCACAGTAGGAAGTTTGCGTGGCTTTTGTCAAGGGATTATCAACCCTTAAAGATGGGCCTTTTGTGTGTCGTCCAATGGAGCATCAGCTGTGCGATACGACTCCGAGAACTGTGTGTGCTGCTACCCTTTGACCGCAAACATTCCTGCACTGCAACGGACAAAGGATCCAGCTAGACGGCCTCAACAAAGCATGCGATTTGTGGTAAAGGCAGCGGGTGCATTCCACAGTCTGTCAGGGGACCACATTTGAAGCCTCACAGTAGCACCAATGTAACCGCTAATCTGGCAATTCATGCAGCAAAAAAGGTGTTCGTCGTGATACATATTGCTGAAAAGTCTTTGTCTACAGTTTGGACAATAGCCCTACTCCCTATGCATGCATAGTGCTCAGCTTCCCGGCTCGAAGGGGTTAATCAACTCAGTAATGTCCTTTGGTTGATTTCATCAGTCTCATCGTAACTTACGATCAATCATAAGACGACGCGTGATGTGCAGCAACCATCCAGTTTATCATAACTTACATTGAGTTATCAATCATAAGTTCTGTAACTTAGCATCATATGGTTGTGTATCTTCATCTTTAGCATCATATGGAAACCTGACCACTAGGAGCAATAATTGTGTCCTGAGATCAAAAAATTACATTATCACAATAAGGAGTAGGTACCAATGGTCCAGGGAGACACTGTTGGACTGTCAGGTTTGGGGCTTTTAACTGAAGGATTGTAGGATTGTGCAGGATTCAGGTCACGTGCTAGAAACAAGTGGTGGGTAGTTAGGGAATCACTGCATAAATCAATGCAGTGTAACTGCTATGTTCAATGCTCTCCATTTCTTACCTCCTTGAGGTTATCTGCACTACCCCATGATGATGATCTCTTGTGTGATGAACTTTTCCTGTCTAATTCTTCTGTCTAAAAACAGACAAAAACATTAAGAATATGTCAAATACTTTTTAGTATACAGAGCATCAATATTTTAGTAATACATTATAAGTTAACCACTTTGCGGCAGGTGGTTTTTCAGCGCCGATGACCGCCATACGGGGGTTTTTGAACAATGCATCATTTTCAAATCTCGCTAAAACAGGGGTTAGAAAACCAGAACTTTTTTTGATAGCGCGATACTTTTTTTGATTTCTCCCACATCGAAAATATCGCGATATCCTGAAATGCGCTCGATATAATAATCGTCAAATAATAATCACAGATATAATAATAACAATATCGATAAATATCGAAATATCGAACAACCTTAGCTCGATGTGATAAACACTGAATGCTCAGTGCTGTCAGGCATCGGCCATAATGTAACACTTGGAATTTGCTAGGACAGTTCTAGGACGCTTGGCCTAAATGTAGGTTGGGCAACGTTACTTGGGCGGTAGTACTAGACCGAGCACCACGGATAAGCAAGGAGACTCGGAAACACCAAGATTGGGTTGATGGGGGTTTTATTGGAAACCCAGACTAACTCAAATGCAGGAGTCGCAGGAGAATAGATCACAGGGATCTAAACTCAAGCGTTGGCCAGCAGGAGGAGGCGAAGTAAAGAATTCTACTGGAAGGGGATGAGGACCTTTCTTTTAAATACACAAATAACGGGGACCGGAGTGGTTTGGGGCAGTACATGTACAAATGTATGTGTACCTAAAAAGGACTTGTTACCATCCCTTGTTGAATATGTAATAATACTCAAATTATGTGGTTGGAGGAGAATAATTGACTATTCGAATATTCGGTCTTCAGTTCGATCGAATATTTGAATATTCGATCGAGTTGAACGACACTGAATGGCAAGGCTATTATTTTTTGTTGGTCTCCATTATCTACACATTTGGAGGGGCACCAAGGCCAAAAAACAAGTTGGATCATGGTTACATGTACCTAGGACACCACGGCCTTTGATGAGAAAAGGTTAAAATAAGGATCCCTGCTTGTGGAAGAAATATATAGTAGGTTGCAACTTTCCAAAAATGATCATTTTGCGCTAGCGATGATGAGCAGGAAGCAGTCAGTTGCCCTAAAATTAAGTTTGTCGGACAAACATTTGTTCATATCGTGTTTTTTGACCTCGATTTAGTCAAACTGACGAAGAATAACATATTCTATTCCATCAAGATTTAGGGCAATTTTCCCGATCGAACCAATAACCAAGTTTCGTTCATGGCAGCGTTCTCGATCGACAATTCCGTCTGGAGCATGCAACATGGAGGAACACAACATATTATTAATAGGCAGCTGCGGACGTATCAGCAGTAGACTTGTCCTGACCCCGACTTGGTCTGCGCAATGCTCCATTAATTGTTCGTACATTGTATTCGCGTTCACACACAGACTGGTAACAAGTTTAGCTACGCACGTGATAACAGGATGCATTTTTATTGGATAAGGCGCCGCTCAGCACAAGAACACATGTGACAAGAACGGTAAAGCATCTACGCTGTGCATGTCGTACAGTAAGGTATTCATTTTCTACATCAAGTTGTTAGTGATCGCTTTCAGGGAATTTTGAAGAGAGGCACCGCGGCCAAGGAATAAGGGCAAAGCGGCCTTTATTGCTGTAAACTACTGTAGGCCTATGGTACCGGTATTTTGTTTATAAAAATACGGCAGCCACAGCCGTCGTTTATTTCCAGCCATGTTGTTGATGAACAAAGTTCAAAATTTAGTGGGCCTGACATTTCGATCCCAGCAGGACCTTCCTCAGAGGAATAGTGACAAGGACAAAGTTGTGCATTAAAGTCATTATAATACTGCACACTACTGTAGCGTGGGGCAAGGGCTCTTGTCCTAACGCCGAAAAGGGAAGCGGACACGAGACTTCCAACAAAACACGATTTAAAAATATAAAAAAAAGAGAAGCAAAAAATGATCTCGCGGACACTCCCGTCTGCCAGCCTTGACAACAACACTCCAACTTCATCACCAAAAAATATCTCCGCAACCGGCGCAACACAACGCAAAACATAGCAACGATAAAGAACACAATTCCCTGGCACTTTGCCAAATCCCCTCCCGCGACTGCCAATCCACAAGCTGCCGACCAAAATGTTGCTGACATAGGGAGTCAGATTTGTTTTTTTCTGATTGTTGAGTGGGGAAACGTATCCTTGAGTCAAGGTGTCTAGTGTGGCGAAAAGTCTAGTGTGGCGTAAAATCCGCCTTGACTAAAGGCTACTCAAAAAGCTGCCGACCATTCAGTCATGTGATTACCTATACCCAGTTTCTCAGCTAGCTATTTATTGACTAAACTCTTTCCTTCGAATGGGGAAAATGACCAACTTGTCACTCTCCAGCGCTAAAAAAGAAACATGGACAGTAATTTCAGGTATAATTCTGACGTTCGGGAATTACTAATGGCAACCAAGGACGGTGTTCGGCAGAGCCGAATATTCGTATTCGGTAAATGATATTCGAATATTCGATAAGCGAACGAATATTCGAAAATATTCAGCACAGCCTTAGGGGACTGAGTATTGTTTTAATAATACAGCTGGTGGTTTTCCTAATAGGGGCATGATTTTGGCTTAGACACTCTTTCTTAGAATATAGTGACCATACCCATGATGTCATGGGGACCTTCACATACCTATAAAGGCGTTGGTCACTAGCTGACTTGGTCCACAGGAACATGGCTGGGGTGGACATTAGGGGAAGGCTGCATATATACATGTATATTTTAAGGGACTTTAAGGGACTGGAATAAAAACGTATACAAACTGTGCTTAATCAATTTCATAACCGGGAAAGGGGCTGAAATTAGGGCTTACAATAGCACTAAGCATTCAGTGTTTATCACGTCGAGCTAGGGCAAAACCTCATTGAAAAAAATTACATTCTCTTCGACACAAACATGTTAAATCTATGATGCAATGCAGTTAAGCGGTACATGGCGCTATACAATATTTGAATCCACCACATGACCTTGACCACCTTGGTGGTCAAGTGGTTAAGATGTCTACACTAGAAAGTGGGAGTCACGGGTTTAAATCCCGCCCGAGCTGCCAGAAAATGTTTAATCAGGCATCAGGCATAGCTATGAGCACTCAGTGTTTATCACTTCGAGCAGGGCAAAGCCTCATTGAATTACATTCTCCACGACGCAAACATTATGTTATGATGAAACACGGTACACGCTGCAATACAATATTCAAATCCACCACATGACCTGGACCAGCTCGGTGGTCCAGTACAATGTACAGTAGTTAAGATGCATGTACTGTACATGGAGATGTACAATACATTTATGTACTGTAAAAAAAATTCATGTTTTTTGTAACAATGCTGTTTCAAAATAAAGAGGTGATTCAGAGATAAAATAGGATTCTGTAGGATTTGGGAAAGTTAGGGTTCATTGACATACATGAAGTAGTCTTAATTCTTGGCCTTGACAGGACTCGTATTTTGTACAGGGGGTAGTCTTAATCCTTGGCCTTGACAGGACTTGTATTTTGTACAAGGGGTAGTCTTAATCCTTGGCCTTGACAGGACTCGTATTTTGTACAGGGGACAGTCTTAATCCTTGGCCTTGACAGGACTCGTATTTTGTACAGGGGTAGTCATAATCCTTGGCCTTGACAGGACTTGTATTTTGTACAGGGGGTAGTCATAATCCTTGGCCTTGACAGGACTCGTATTTTGTACAGGGGACAGTCTTAATCCTTGGCCTTGACGGGACTCATATAATCATACAGGGGCAGTCTTAATCCTTTGCCTTGACAGGACTCGTATTTTGTACAGGGGACAGTCTTAATCCTTGGCCTTGACAGGACTTGTATTTTGTACAGGGGACAGTCTTAATCCTTGGCCTTGACAGGACTCGTATTTTGTACAGGGGACAGTCTTAATCCTTGGCCTTGACAGGACTCGTATTTTGTACAGGGGACAGTCTTAATCCTTGGCCTTGACAGGACTTGTATTTTGTACAAGGGGTAGTCTTAATCCTTGGCCTTGACAGGACTCGTATTTTGTACAGGGGGTAGTCTTAATCCTTGGCCTTGACAGGACTTGTATTTTGTACAGGGGACAGTCTTAATCCTTGGCCTTGACAGGACTTGTATTTTGTACAGGGGACAGTCTTAATCCTTGGCCTTGACAGGACTTGTATTTTGTACAGGGGGTAGTCTTAATCCTTGGCCTTGACAGGACTTGTATTTTGTACAGGGGGTAGTCTTAATCCTTGGCCTTGACAGGACTCGTATTTTGTACAAGGGGTAGTCTTAATCCTTGGCCTTGACAGGACTTGTATTTTGTACAGGGGACAGTCTTAATCCTTGGCCTTGACAGGACTTGTATTTTGTACAGGGGGTAGTCTTAATCCTTGGCCTTGACAGGACTTGTATTTTGTACAAGGGGTAGTCTTAATCCTTGGCCTTGACAGGACTCGTATTTTGTACAGGGGGTAGTCTTAATCCTTGGCCTTGACAGGACTTGTATTTTGTACAGGGGGTAGTCTTAATCCTTGGCCTTGACAGGACTCGTATTTTGTACAGGGGGTAGTCATAATCCTTGGCCTTGACAGGACTCGTATTTTGTACAGGGGGTAGTCTTAATCCTTGGCCTTGACAGGACTTGTATTTTGTACAGGGGACAGTCTTAATCCTTGGCCTTGACAGGACTCGTATTTTGTACAAGGGGTAGTCTTAATCCTTGGCCTTGACAGGACTCGTATTTTGTACAGGGGACAGTCTTAATCCTTGGCCTTGACAGGACTTTTATTTTGTACGGGGACAGTCTTAATCCTTGGCCTTGACAGGACTCGTATTTTGTACAGGGGGTAGTCTTAATCCTTGGCCTTGACAGGACTCGTATTTTGTACAGGGGACAGTCTTAATCCTTGGCCTTGACAGGACTTGTATTTTGTACAGGGGACAGTCATAATCCTTGGCCTTGACAGGACTCGTATTTTGTACAGGGGGTAGTCTTAATCCTTGGCCTTGACAGGACTTGTATAATCAAACAGCATGGCCTTGACAGGACTTGTATTTTGTACAGGGGGTAGTCTTAATCCTTGGCCTTGACAGGACTCGTATTTTGTACAGGGGACAGTCTTAATCCTTGGCCTTGACAGGACTCGTATTTTGTACAGGGGGTAGTCTTAATCCTTGGCCTTGACAGGACTCGTATTTTGTACAGGGGGTAGTCTTAATCCTTGGCCTTGACAGGACTTGTATTTTGTACAGGGGACAGTCATAATCCTTGGCCTTGACAGGACTTGTATTTTGTACAGGGGACAGTCTTAACCTTGGCCTTGACAGGACTTGTATTTTGTACAAGGGGTAGTCTTAATCCTTGGCCTTGACAGGACTCGTATTTTGTACAGGGGGTAGTCTTAATCCTTGGCCTTGACAGGACTTGTATTTTGTACAGGGGGTAGTCTTAATCCTTGGCCTTGACAGGACTCATATTTTGTACAAGGGGTAGTCCCAATCCTTGGCCTTGGCAGGACTCGTATTTTGTACAGGGGACAGTCTTAATCCTTGGCCTTGACAGGACTTGTATTTTGTACAGGGGGTAGTCTTAATCCTTGGCCTTGACAGGACTCGTATTTTGTACAAGGGGTAGTCTTAATCCTTGGCCTTGACAGGACTTTTATTTTGTACAGGGGACAGTCTTAATCCTTGGCCTTGACAGGACTTGTATTTTGTACAGGGGGTAGTCTTAATCCTTGGCCTTGACAGGACTCATATTTTGTACAAGGGGTAGTCTTAATCCTTGGCCTTGGCAGGACTCGTATTTTGTACAGGGGACAGTCTTAATCCTTGGCCTTGACAGGACTTGTATTTTGTACAGGGGGTAGTCTTAATCCTTGGCCTTGACAGGACTCGTATTTTGTACAAGGGGTAGTCTAAATCCTTGGCCTTGACAGGACTTTTATTTTGTACAGGGGACAGTCTTAATCCTTGGCCTTGACAGGACTTTTATTTTGTACAGGGGACAGTCTTAATCCTTGGCCTTGACAGGACTCGTATTTTGTACAGGGGGTAGTCTTAATCCTTGGCCTTGACAGGACTCGTATTTTGTACAGGGGACAGTCTTAATCCTTGGCCTTGACAGGACTTGTATTTTGTACAGGGGACAGTCTTAACCTTGGCCTTGACAGGACTTGTATTTTGTACAGGGGGTAGTCTTAATCCTTGGCCTTGACAGGACTTGTATTTTGTACAGGGGACAGTCTTAACCTTGGCCTTGACAGGACTTGTATTTTGTACAGGGGGTAGTCTTAATCTTTGGCCTTGACAGGACTCGTATTTTGTACAGGGGGCAGTCTTAATCCTTGGCCTTGACAGGACTTTTATTTTGTACAGGGGACAGTCTTAATCCTTGGCCTTGACAGGACTCGTATTTTGTACAGGGGACAGTCTTAATCCTTGGCCTTGACAGGACTCGTATTTTGTACAAGGGGTAGTCTTAATCCTTGGCCTTGACAGGACTCGTATTTTGTACAAGGGGTAGTCTTAATCCTTGGCCTTGACAGGACTCGTATTTTGTACAAGGGACAGTCTTAATCCTTGGCCTTGACAGGACTCGTATTTTGTACAAGGGGACAGTCTTAATCCTTGGCCTTGACAGGACTCGTATTTTGTACAAGGGGTAGTCTTAATCCTTGGCCTTGACAGGACTCGTATTTTGTACAGGGGACAGTCTTAATCCTTGGCCTTGACAGGACTTGTATTTTGTACAGGGGACAGTCTTAATCCTTGGCCTTGACAGGACTTGTATAATCAAACAGCATGGCCTTGACAGGACTCATGTACACGTGTACACGTGACCCCCAGCAGGACAATGTGGAAAGTCATTTTAAATTACCTGTGTTGATTGGTCTTTCTGATGAGGCTCACTGATGTTAGATGTTACTGAACAGGATACTGTTTCCGACCTTGGCCAGTAGCCTGACAAATAAGGTACTGCTATTGTATCTAGGGAGTTTGTGCGGCGAATAGGACTTGCTCTTACAGCTTTAGGTTTCTCCACTGTAAAAGAAAAAAAAGGGGAAAAAAGAACAAATTAACAAATGAATGAATTGACGAATAAGGATGGTTCAACAGACATTCAGTTTCCCTTTGACGAGTGTTAATAGTTGTTTAAATTTGATAAATATAATCTAAGATTGCTCTTACCAGGTAGGCCTACAGGTATAAGAAAAAGTGGCATTAAGAGCCCTTTTTTAATAATATTTCACTGCCTGAATGATATATTTTCTGTGGACATGTGGCATCAATGCGATTAAAACGCACACGCATTTCGTGCATAAAGTATATGGGAATTAATAATATCTAAATAATCATAACAATTTGAATGTTCAATCGATGCCAACCTTCGGATTTTAAATGTCTGGCACAATAGCTACACATGTACACGTGTATGTAACTGCCCACCAAATTTCAGGAAGATTGACCAATGGCTTACATGTACCATACATGTGTTTTAAAATCACATATTTTGATGGCTTCATGATTGCGTCATGTTGATAATCATGTTGATGTCAGAGGGTTTTAGTAAACCATATCCCTGATAGATACAGTGCATAAAAGAACAAATGAAAACAATCTTGAAAAAAAAAAAATTGATTTTTTTTTTTAGCTATGGTTATCATAAGGTGCAATCCCGCTAGAAAAGAAAAACCGTCGAAAAGTGGATCGCATCATCGCGATTCAAGAACCGATTTGTTTTTGTGCACGAGTCTATACACAGCAATATTTTCGGAAAGTGGATCGCGATTAAACAATTATTGTTTTGCAGGCCAAGGCCACCGAACTGCACGTGCCTGAAATATGACCTAATCAGACTGTGCATGCCTGGAATATGACCTAATCAGACTGCACATGCCTGGAATATGACCTAATCGGACTGCGCATGCCTGGAAAATGACCTAATCAGACTGCACATGCCTGGAATATGACCTAATCAGACTGCGCATGCCTGGAAAATGACCTAATCAGACTGCACATGCCTGGAATATGACCTAATCAGACTGCACATGCCTGGAATATGACCTAATCAGACTGCGCATGCCTGGAATATGACCTAATCAGACTGCACATGCCTGGAATATGACCTAATCGGACTGCACATGCCTGAAATATGACCTAATCGGACTGCGCATGCCTGGAATATGACCTAATCAGACTGCGCATGCCTGGAATATGACCTAATCAGACTGCACATGCCTGGAATATGACCTAATCGGACTGCGCATGCCTGGAATATGACCTAATCAGACTGCACATGCCTGAAATATGACCTAATCAGACTGCACATGCCTGGAATATGACCTAATCAGACTGCGCATGCCTGGAATATGACCTAATCAGACTGCACATGCCTGGAATATGACCTAATCAGACTGCGCATGCCTGGAATATGACCTAATCGGACTGCACATGCCTGGAATATGACCTAATCAGACTGCGCATGCCTGGAATATGACCTAATCAGACTGTGCATGCCTGGAATATGACCTAATCAGACTGCACATGCCTGGAATATGACCTAATCAGACTGCGCATGCCTGGAATATGACCTAATCAGACTGCGCATGCCTGGAATATGACCTAATCAGACTGCACATGCCTGGAATATGACCTAATCAGACTGCACATGCCTGGAATATGACCTAATCAGACTGCGCATGCCTGGAATATGACCTAATCAGACTGCACATGCCTGGAATATGACCTAATCAGACTGCACATGCCTGGAATATGACCTAATCGGACTGCGCATGCCTGGAATATGACCTAATCAGACTGCACATGCCTGGAATATGACCTAATCAGACTGCGCATGCCTGGAATATGGCCTACTCAGACTGCGCATGCCTGGAATATGACCTAATCAGACTGCACGTGCCTGAAATATGACCTAATCAGACTGCACATGCCTGGAATATGACCTAATAAGACTGCGCATGCCTGGAATATGACCTAATCAGACTGCACGTGCCTGAAATATGACCTAATCAGACTGCGCATGCCTGGAATATGACCTACTCAGACTGCGCATGCCTGGAATATGACCTAATCAGACTGCACGTGCCTGAAATATGACCTAATCAGACTGCACATGCCTGGAATATGACCTAATCAGACTGCGCATGCCTGGAATATGACCTAATCAGACTGCACGTGCCTGAAATATGACCTAATCAGACTGCGCATGCCTGGAATATGACCTAATCAAACTGCACATACCTGGATTATGACCTAATCAGACTGCACATGCCTGGAATATGACCTAATCGGACTGCACATGCCTGGAATATGACCTAATCAGACTGCGCATACCTGGAATATGACCTAATCAGACTGCACATTCCTGAAATACACGTATGACCTAATCAGACTGCACTTGCCTGAAATATGACCTTATCGGACTGCGCATGCCTGGAATATGACCCAATCGGACTGCACATGCCTGAAATATGACCTAATCAGACTGCGCATGCCTGGAATATGACCTAATCAAACTGCACATACCTGGAATATGACCTAATCAGACTGCACATGCCTGGAATATGACCTAATCGGACTGCACATGCCTGGAATATGACCTAATCGGACTGCACATTCCTGAAATACACGTATGACCTAATCAGACTGCACTTGCCTGAAATATGACCTAATCAAACTGCACGTGCCTGGAATATGACCTAATCAGACTGCACATGCCTGAAATACACGTATGACCTAATCAGACTGCACTTGCCTGAAATATGACCTAATCAAACTGCACGTGCCTGGAATATGACCTAATCAGACTGCACATGCCTGAAATATGACCTAATCGGACTGCACATGCCTGGAATATGACCTAATCAGACTGCACATGCCTGGAATATGACCTAATCAGACTGCACATACCTGGAATATGACCTAATCAGACTGCACATTCCTGAAATATGACCTAATCAGACTGCACTTGCCTGAAATATGACCTTATCGGACTGCGCATGCCTGGAATATGACCCAATCAGACTGCACATGCCTGAAATATGACCTAATCAGACTGCACTTGCCTGAAATATGACCTAATCAGACTGCGCATGCCTGGAATATGACCCAATTGGACTGCACATGCCTGAAATATGACCTAATCAGACTGCGCATGCCTGGAATATGACCTAATCAGACTGCGCATGCCTGGAATATGACCCAATTGGACTGCACATGCCTGAAATATGACCTAATCAGACTGCACATGCCTGAAATATGACCTAATCAGACTGCACATGCCTGAAATATGACCTAATCAGACTGCGCATGCCTGGAATATGACCTAATCAGACTGCACATGCCTGGAATATGACTTAATGGGACTGCGCATGCCTGGAATATGACCTAATCGGACTGCACATGCCTGGAATATGACCTAATCAGACTGCACATGCCTGAAATATGACCTAATCAGACTGCGCATGCCTGGAATATGACCTAATCAGACTGCACATGCCTGGAATATGACTTAATGGGACTGCGCATGCCTGGAATATGACCTAATCGGACTGCACATGCCTGGAATATGACCTAATCAGACTGCACATGCCTGGAATATGACCTAATCAGACTGCACATGCCTGGAATATGACCTAATCAGACTGCGCATGCCTGTAATATGACTTAATGGGACTGCACATGCCTGGAATATGACCTAATCAGACTGCACATGCCTGGAATATGACTTAATCAGACTGCGCATGCCTGGAATATGACCTAATCAGACTGCACATGCCTGGAATATGACCTAATCGGACTGCACGTGCCTGGAATATGACCTAATCGGACTGCACATGCCTGGAATATGACCTAATCAGACTGCACATGCCTGGAATATGACCTAATCAGACTGCACATGCCTGGAATATGACCTAATCAGACTGCACATACCTGGAATATGACCCTGCCGGAGGCACTTTCCGAATGTCAGCACTATTTTAATGGCAGCGCAAAATAAAACTTAATTTTTTCAGAAGAAAAAAACCTAGAATTACAGCAAATCAAAAAGCTCCACTGAATAACATCCGACCCCTGATCAATATTTTACGAAATGCACAGATTTGTTTTTCGTCACAAAACCAACGCACTCCGCACCATGTGGATTCTGGCTCCCCACCATCTGACACCATGACCGCCGCCCCACCACGGGTGGGGCTGCTGGAGGACACCAGAGCTGCGCGCCAAACTGCATGGTCACCACTATGATGTCCGCACACCGGCACACAGAATCCGGCAGAGTAGTTATAAACTGACACCACAGCATCCAATCTTCAGTTGCCTGATGAAAGTTAGCAATTCCAGCAACAGAAACATTGCTACCAGCAACGAGACATCGCGTGACTTTGATCACCCTCTTCCTTATAAACATAGCTTTTTCGCTTCGCTGAAGCGGTGGAAAAGCTAATAAATTGAAATACATGTATATTGTATTAGATTGTAATGTTTAGATATTTTGTCTGTAATGGCACTGAAATGATTCTATGCACAAGAAAAATGACATTACACATGTATGTACATGTACATGTACATGTAGGCATGTATGTACAGAAAAATTGTGTATCACTTTTGATAAATGGCAAAGAAAACTTTGACTGGACAGGGACCTTTGGTTTTGCATACATGTACAAGCACTCTCCCATATGAGCTATCCAGCCCTAAGATGGCGGCCAGAGTCAACTACATGTAGTCTTTGCCAGAGTGGGGGATTGCCAATCTGCCAGACATCTCGAGTGTACCAGACTACCAGTCAGTTCCTCTAAATGTGAATAATCATTGCTCTCTAATCAAAACCTCATGGTCATATCGCACACTGCTAAATGTACGTACACATACAGTGTACATGTATGTGTTCATGTACAAACAGTACATGTACATGTACATGTATGTGCACAGTGTGTTAGAAAAATACTCAGTTGCAGGCAATGTTTGAGTGTGCATCAGTGCATGTTGCATTCGAATCGCTCCATGTGACTAGACTACCTGCTATCAACTGGATTTCTTGTAAATTGCCTAGTATGGCGCTGTCTTAGCCCTAACATCCCCTAACCTCATGATTGGGTACCCTAAGGATAGCATACTGCTGCTGAATTTTGTTGGAGTTTGTTGGATTAGGTACCAAAGGCCCTGTGAGACACTGTTGGATTATGTTGGGTTCTTGGGTTAGTTTACCCATGAGCTCTTGTTAATTTTCTGGTGTGGTGTTGGTGTGTGTGGGAGTATACTGACACTGCTTTTTTGGGTGAGTTTACCCATGAGCTCTTTGTCATTTTCTGGTGAGGTGTGTTGGAGCATGGAGGAAGGTTGGAGTGTACTGATACTGCTTTCATGGGTGCATTCACCCACGGGCTGTTGGTCACGTTTTAGTCAGGTGTTCTAGTCAGAGTGTGTGGCAGTGTATGTGCTGGGGTACATGGCTGAGTTCACCCAAGGTCTCCTGTGCATTTTCTGGTCTGACAGTGAGAGGTGTGAATGTGGGGGAGAGGGGTTGGGTTGGGGGTTACTAGGCTATCAGTACTGGTGTGACCACACTGGGGTTTGTTTATTTTGATCACTCAATAGAGTGTGCCTATGGGCAGGATGCCATGCTACTGCATTGAAGCCATGGTGAAAGAAATAGGCCCTTCCATTCAGCTGCAGTCCTGAAAACGCCGAAAAAAGAGTTGCATAATATTCTATTGTAAATGATCACTGAAATGGCGAGTATTACATAAGGCTATATAAATATAATATAATATAAATTTGGGTGAAGCAAGGGTCTCTCCGCCAGTCTCAAAATCAGAGCCTCCTGATAACTACTGATAAGAGAATGACTTGCAGAGAAGTGTAAGAATTGCAGTTCAGCCTGACCACTGATGAGCGGGAGACCTTCGGTCGAGTGATGGGTCAGTCATCCCACGGACGCCTTGATAGGAAAGGCGACAAGAACCTCGGGACCAGTGGAAAGGCTCCTGTCAAAGATGCAGCCTACAGAGCGTGCCAGCTCCAGCAGGAGAACGACGAGCTTCGGGCAGCCCTCAGAGCGAGCGCCAAACATGCCGGCCTTAGGATGGGAAGGCAGTACACAGCTCTGGCTGTAACATCTTCGGAGAGCGAGGAGGAATTCCTTGATGAGGCTGTGGAGATGTCGTCTTCCCGTGCTCGCCCCACTCTGACACCTGATGAGGCTGAGTAGAGTGATGTTGCCCCTCCTCCACCGAAAAGAAAGCGTGGCAAGCAGAGGAAGCCACTGCCCAGTGATCCCTCCATCCTGGGCAAGAAAAAGAAGTATCTCGCTGCCGGCTCAGACAGCGATCCAGATCCCCCGTCCATCTACCAGCCAGACCATCCCCCAGACAATGAAGGTTGGACACGTACATGTACCCTCGAAGATGTCCCCGTCCACCCCTTTAAGGGCAAGCGACCCCCGGGCCCCACTTTCAGGAAGAGGAATGAGCCACTCCTGTACTTCTTCAAGTTCTTTCTGCTGTCACACCTTGTCCACATGGTGGAGTGGACAAATAAGAACCTGAGCACCCATCATCTGAAGCGGACAACCATCCGGGAAATGCGGGCCTGGTATTGTATCCACTTCTTGATGGGGCTGGTCAGGGTGACAAACTACAAGGGTTACTGGTCCACCCATCCTGGACTACGAAATCATCTGATTGCCACCACGATGAGCCGTAACCGTTTTGAAACCCTCAGCCAACATCTTGCCTGCAATGACCTGGCCACTGATCCCAGTCTCATCAGGGATAAGGGCAGGTGCTACCTGGCCAGGAGGAGCAACCCGCTTTACCCCCTTCAGCCCCTGAGGGAAGAAGTCTTGAAGAGGTGCCGGAAGTGCTATCGTCCTCATTGTGAGCTGGCCATCGATGAGGCGATGATACGGTATAGAGGATTCAAGGCCGGTGTGTGTAATTGTTTAACCATTGTTTAACCACGCCGGGACCTCCGAATCCGGAGAAAAAAACTTGCGCCCGCTGGCCGGTACCTCCGAACTTGGAGACCGCAGAATGCCTATCAGTTACAAGCCCGGCAGCCCTAAACAATGGACCAGCTGGCTCTATTCAATGTACCGGGCCCTGTGCTTGGTCTCCCCCGTTCACGGGGACAGAAACTTGCGGTTTCAGTGGCTCAATGGGGTTGAGCGTGGGTTGAGACAATAACTGGTTCGCAGTCATACTAAATTGCTTTACAGCCGCATTGCGATCGATTGGGTGTATTCTAAAGACACTTGAGTGACAGGATGGAGGT
This sequence comes from Luidia sarsii, assembly GCA_949987565.1. Classification (NCBI taxonomy): domain Eukaryota; kingdom Metazoa; phylum Echinodermata; class Asteroidea; order Paxillosida; family Luidiidae; genus Luidia; species Luidia sarsii. The sequence continues at coordinate 14,853,255 of OX465109.1, read as the reverse complement.
ATAGAGGTCTACAGATTAGTCATTCAATGAATTAGCATGTCAGCAGGCCACATACATGTACAATGGTGCTAATTCATTTTCAGGCCACATATGACTTGAACAATATAATTGGCTTTGCATTTTAGTTAATTGAAATAGGCTGCTCCTCGATCGTCTCTCCTGCTCTCTTTCTCGTATCATGATGGCCGATGTCTCGTCTGAATCCTTGGGTCTGAGCCAGTCTGACTCTGACTCCGACTGCGACTTCAGTCTGCACTCTGATGGTTCAAGTTCGTCCACTCCCCAAGCAGGAACCACTGATTACATGTTGTGCCGCTATCGGTAGTAGCTCAGCGCCTGAAAGCCCGCGCTGACCCTTCCTCCACCCCGGCAACCTGGCCGGGCCAAGCGCTTCTTCGGCCGACCCGACGTTCCATTGGGACGAACACGATCGCTCGCCATTCAGATATGGCTTTTCCGGGGATGCAATCGATCTGCGGCTCTCCCAAGACTCCACCTACCGGGAACTTTTCGAGGTGTTCTTCGATGATGGACTGCTTGCCATCCTCATCACTGAGACCAACCGGTTTGCACGTCAGCGGCCCGCCACGCTGTCCAACCACATGCGAGCGTGGACCAGCGTAACCACCCGTGAGATGCAGGCATTCCTGGCCCTGTGTATCAGTGACTGGTATCGTGAGTGTCCCTACTCTCACCACGGGTAATGGTCTACCGATCCCCTGATGAAAACGTCCCTGTTCTCATTCACCATGCCACGGGACTGTTTCCTGGTTACATTTGAATGACAACGCTGCCAGGCCTGAAGATTGCCCTGACCGTTTGTACAAGCTGCGCCCTGTCATTGACCATCTGTTAGTTCGTTTCGCCGAGGTGTACACGCCAGAACAAGACATTTCCGTAGACGACTCCCTCTTCAAGTTTTACGGCCGTCTTCGTTTCCGGACGTGTGTGTGTGTGCGTACATTTTGTTTCTTTTTTGCTTACGTTAATCATGTGGGTGGGGAAACATAGACAAAGTACATGTACATGTACATGTAGATATAATAATTGTGCACGTACACAACACGTGTACCGTACAGTACATGTACATGTACATGTACGTACTGTAAACCTGCAGCGCGCAGGGCCAGGGCCAGGGCAAGGCGACGGCATGGCACGGCAGCACCTGTACAGTACAGTATTCAGGCACGTGGGCCACATACATGTACATGTACAGTACATGTACATTGTGTACATGTACATGTACATGAAATACTGTGGAGGCCGTGACTTATTATGCTGCTCACTTCGCTCCGTGTGTGTACCAGCACAGTTCATTCGCCCAACTGATGTTTGTAGTGTCTTCTCGTATGCCAAAGGGATCGTGCACTAAGCCGCGGCTTTAAATTACCCCGGTATTAAACACAAGTAATCGAAAAGTATGGTAGCGGTCTTAGTGGCAGTGGCTGTCGCCGCTTTGTAGAGACTGCCGAGTTGCAAATTCGGATGAGATTCGCAGTTGGTACACGCATTATTTTTAGAACTCATGTTATGGGGCTCGTTCACAATAATTATGTTGATATACAAAAATGTTGCAAACTGCTTACTGACTAAAATTACCAAAATGAAAATCTTAAAATTTAGTGGGCCTGACGTTTCGATCCTAGCAGGACCTTTCTCAAAGGCAGAGTGACAAGCACAAAACAGATACATGTACACGAAGGAAGGGGGGAGAGAGTGAATAGGACACGGATGAGAAACAAAGGACAAAGAGTGAAGCTGGTAGGGAGAGATCATAGGGAAGGGCAAGGAGTAGGGTAGGGATTAGTAAGAAGAGGGGGAAAGATCAAAGAGAAGGGTAAGGAGTAGGGTAGGGATTAGTGAGAAGAGGGGGAAAGATCAAAGAGAGAAGTGTGAAGGACTGAACACAAAAGAAGGATTATCAGAAAGCTGCACATGTGGTGTTTATTACCCTCCTGGATGTTGAGACCATGTGGTTGAATAGTCCGAAGACGCTTCATCCACATTTTCTCAAGGCTAAGACGGACAGCATTACTGCGGTGACCAAGTGATTCTATGCCCAGTACACTCATATCTGATATCGAATGATCAGGGAGATTGTAGTGATACCCAGTGTTATAACTACGCTGGTCGGCGGTGGACGGGGCCGACCACCACGGATAATTTCCGTCCACCACTCCTGGTGAAAAACAATGCTTCCGACCGGCACTGTATTCACCCCATTATTACCCCAATCTATGTTTGGTTTCGGTAGTAAAATAAATTGTACTTTTTTGTAGCGTAACCGTCTCGCCAATACTTGTTCTGGAAGTTCCGATCAGGCTTGAGTAGCGCAGCGTGATCGTAGTCGTAACTCGTATGCAGCCATGTGGCCGCTGTGCACGTGCACTGTGCAGTATACAGTGTGTGCAAAGATGTGTTGTGTCATGTCACATGTGCCGCGCGTAGGCTGGTTTCGGCCCTACTGCTCCTGTAGTGTCGCTATGGCTTTACCTAGAGGCGGAAACCACACCTACACTTGCCAACCTCGGTAACGTTGCGAATGGAAATCGGTCATAACTAAAATACGCTACTTTCATCGTTTGTCTCCGAATGTTGTTTCCGCGTAGTTTAATATTATTCCCTTCGTTATTAATTTTGATAGTGGTACAAAATGTATGAATAAAAAGCAGAGAATACAGGCTTCAAGTTGAGGGTAAAATTGACAAATTTGGACGGCGGTCGAAAAACGCTAGTTTGACTCTCTTTTTTTCTCTGTCATTTTGGCTCGATCTACCGCGGCCGCACGGAGCGATTTTGAAGATTTAAACTTCCGATATCTCAAGAAATGAATGAAAAATTGAAATCCTTCTCAAATTTTCCAGAATTTTGGAAAATACACTTTGGTTGACCGCGATACTTGAAACATCGCTAGTATAACTGTAATAAACATTAGTTTATTTGTTAGAAAACAACTGTAAGGGCTTGCGAAAGTCTACTAATCATTCCACATGTACCGAGTGCACACACAGTCAATTCAAACATGTACATTATTCTTCAAGTTTTGTTGTTCAGTTTACTTGTTAATAAATGATTTATACACTGTACATGACTAACAACAAAACTTGCAGTAAAGTTAATTTGATTAATTAATTAATCATTTTTATGTGATTAATTAATTTAATTTAACAGTACATGTAATACAAGTTTTGTTGCTATCATTTTGACCGCAGTCGCTAATCGTGAGGCTTCGTTCACGAGAGTGACTTCTTGTTGGTGATATTTGAACCACCACTAAAAATACCCTAGCTATAACACTGGTGATACCCAACAGGGGTGTCCATTTTACCGGTTTTGATATTAGACCTATGGCCATAGATCCGTTTTTGAGGGAACGTAGAGTGTTGAGGGCAAGACGTTCTTCCCTAGGGAGATTGTCGTGGGGCTTACGGGTAAGATGAGAGGAGTTGGAAACTTGAGAACTGACTGCTTGCACATACGTTTCAAGGGCTGGAACACGGTTCTTGGGGGGGACCCAGGTGCTTTTTACTCGGAAAGGTTCTTCTTTACGGGAGCCAGAATCGAAGAAGAACTCAGTCAGACGAAGTCTGCGGTAATACTCAGTGAGATCTTGACTGAGCATTACTTGGTCAACTTTGGGGGGAGTTGGACAAAAGTTCAAGCCCTTGGAAAGTAACGTATGCTCGGCGTCAGTTAGAGAAGAAGAGGAAAGGTTGACAACAGTGTTAGTGGGGGGTACAGGTGTAGACTGGGGACTCCGTCTGAAGCGGTTGTGTCTGCGTTGTTTGGCAACAAGGCCACCAATCTTCTTGTTTCTTCTGTCGGTGAGAACAGAATTGAGGTTAGAGAGACCTTTCTCAATCTCATCACTGAGATCCTTGTACTGGCTTTCAGAACAGCTGGAGCGGAGTTTGGAGTCCAGATTAGCAACGTCCTGGTGGACAGCCTGAAGGGTGATTTCACATTGCTCAGAGAGGACCTTGATGAGCTGAATGGAAGCACTATAAAGAATTGTATTCCATTTTTTCTGTAGGTTGGGGGAGAGTTTTCCAATTTGGGGGGTGTGAGATATCTGTAAGCCAGTAGGGATCAGGCGAGAGACTGAGAAAAAAGTTGTAGTTGTCTTGATGGAAAGTGTACCGAAGAGCCTTTTCTTGCAGTTTCCTAAGTTGAAACAAACAGGTTGGGTTATTCATATTAGGAAGAGCAAGAAACAAGAGACAAACACAGAACATAGACTTACATACCAACGGACGGACAGACTTACATACACACGTAGACAGGTCAGCAAGGAGGATCACCACGAGGGGATACAGCAACATACGGAAATGACTTAGGGTGATATACATGTATATACAAAAATGTTGCAAACTGCTTACTGACTAAAATTACCAAAATGTAAATCTTAAAATTTAGTGGGCCTGACGTTTCGATCCTAGCAGGACCTTTCTCAAAGGCAGAGTGACAAGGACAAAACAGATACATGTACACGAAGGAAGGGGGGAGAGTGAATAGGACACGGATAAGAGGACAAAGAGTGAAGCTGGTAGGGAGAGATCAAAGGGAAGGGCAAGGAGTAGGGTAGGGATTAGTGAAAGGAGGGGGAAAGATCAAAGAGAAGGGCAAGGAGTAGGGTAGGGATTAGTGAGAAGAGGGGGAAAGATCAAAGAGAGAAGTGTGAAGGACTGAACACAAAAGAAGGATTATCAGAAAGCTGCATGGTGTTATAGTCCGAAGACGCTTTATCCACATTTTCTCGCGGCTAAGACGGACAGCATTACTACGGTGACCAAGTGATTCTATGCCCAGTACACTCATATCTGATATCGAATGATCAGGGAGATTGAAGTGATACCCAACAGGGGTGTCCATTTTACCGGTTTTGATAGTAGACCTATGGCCATAGATCCGTTTTTTGAGGGTGTTTTTGGTCTCGCCAACATACTGAATGTTACAAACTCTACAAGAGATGAGGTATATGATGTTTGAGGTAGTGCACGTGATAGAGCCATAGGTCGTGTGGGTAGTTCCAGAAGAATGACCATTGAAAGAGTCTATTTCCTTGACATGTGTCTTGCAAACAATGCATTTCGAGGTACACTTAAATGTACCAAATTTGGTGGGAGGTGAAGAGTCCAAAGGGGGAACCTCTGCTCGGACAATTAAGTCACGCAGGTTACGGGGGCGCCTGAAAGCCAAAACAGGCGAATTTGGAATGGCTTCAGGCAGACGATCTGAAGTGTGGAGAATGTGGTGGTTTTCCTTAGTTATCTTCCTGAGAGGAGGGAGAGAAGGGTGGTAGGAAGTAACTAAGGGAACCTTGGGCTTGTCCTTGGGACCTGGTGGCTTTTGTTTTAGTGCCGAACTTCTGGGAATGGAATAGACTTTAGCAATGGAGTTCTTCACTTGGCGAGAGTCGGTCGTTCCCCAGAAGAAGAAAAAACGAAAAGCCCTACGATCTGTGACAACAGACGTAGATTTCTCGTCTTCTTCTTTTTCTTGTAGGAAAAATTCCATAGACAAAGCACAGGGGTTTTGTATGCGGCACTTTGGCCACTGAACATACTTGGATTTGTTTCAAACTTGGCAAATGCATAGAACCCTTGCTGAAGTTGTGTACAGTTGTCTTGAAAACTTCATGACCTCATCACGGGTCACGTGACAGTGCTTTAAAGGGGCAAATTTCAAAAGTCTGCATTATTAGCAAAACTTGAAGTTCGTTTGGTTTCAGCTTTGCACTATATCTTAATTGAAAAGAGGTGTATCCAAAAATTGCCCTCATTTGATCGTGACCCTATCTCATGAATATTTATGAGGTCATAAACTTTTCAGATTTTAACATTCAATTGAGCACATTTGGCCAACGGAGCAAGATTTTTTCCATTTTTTCATTGATATCTATTGGACTTGGAGATATGGTTTAGAAACACCATCTGGGGCCAAAATGTCATTACACAATCATGACGTCATATTTGCCAATGGTCAATCTTCACGAAATTTGGTGGGCATTTAGCTATTGTGCTAGACATTCAAAATCCTGAGTTTTGAACCAATTGACCATTGTTCAGAATTATTATGATTTTTTGAATATCATACCGGTACATAGACAAAATATGCACACATGTGCCTTTTGGGGTAGGAATGGAGGGTACGGGTTCAAAACACAGAGTTGCCACCTTCATGAATTCAATCAGAATGATGCTAAAAGGGGCCTACACCCAATATATAGTAATAGGGTTTTTTCAATTTGTTTGTGCTCGAGTTGTCATGTGACGGCCCTTTAAAGGGCCAACCTGGCATGTGCAATCATGCCACGATCTTACATGTAGTTCTCACAAGATCAATATTTGGCATATATCTACCTGTAAGTTGGGAAACGGTGTATCCAAAAATTGCCATAATTATGATGATGATGTCATCTCATGAATATTAATGAGGTGGGCATTTCCATGGTGACTCGCGTTACATTTTAGTCTATTTTTAAACATTTATAACCACATATCTACTGAAATGTAGTAGTACAAAAATCCACTTCCTTTGTGTAGATACCAACTGACACTAGGTATACACTAACACTAACAAAACATGATCTCAACTGATAACAATACTTTAATTGTCGTCTAATTATACCGTGACTCGCGTTACACAAAAAGGAAAGCAGTAAAATCAGCTTGGGTTTAAATCAAATTTCTCCTCAAACTATGAATTGGATAAAACAATGAATAGTTATCAGAAGCTCACAACCCTATATCATTTCTACATCTCCTAAAATGAAATACATTTTCCAACCAATTTAGAAAAAAATGATAATTAATTGATGTGACTCGCGTTACCGTGACTCGCATTACATCAAAATTTTAACTTTCAGGTTTGGAGTGAAGTGAGAAGATAAACAGTTGGCAAATCAACAAACTGCATTTTCATATGATGAATGATACAAGATTTACTTCAAAGAATTGGTGCAGTACCATCCCTCCCAAAAAAATTGTTGGTAAATGGGTTATTTTGAATGAATACGACATTGCCACGTATGTTTGATCAAACAAGCTTCATGACAAGAAGTTGTAATGGCCAGGATGGTTGACTGTGAATGGCAGCTTCACTCCCCTCACCAGTTTCTTATGGGTATAAAATTTCAACTGAGATAGTGGGCCACTTCCTACCATGGTATTTTGGCCAGCTGGCTCCATGACACAAACTTGGTAATCACCATTTACAGTTTTTTTGACTTCCCCTGGATAACATTTGCCCACGTACACATGCACAACATAAACCACCAGTCTCATACAGCAATATCATCAGGCATATTGTCAGCTTCAGGTACCCTGGTGCATGGAATTGTGGGAAAATGATTGTGCTGCCCTCTATTTAAAGGCCAATAAACATTACAAAACAATAGGCACTGATGAGAAGATGACAAGCACTGGAACTACTGTGACTCGCGTTACCCTACCTCTAAGAAATGCTGTGACTCGCGTTACATGTGACTCGCGTTACCAACTTTCAGTGGCAGAAGCATTCTCCTAGGTAGATAACCTAGGGTTTTTGTTGTTGTAATTTGGTTTGCTGCACCTTGAAGGAGGAGATTTAAAATGGACAAACTCAATACCCCTGGGGTTTTTGGATACAGTTAACTGTGTGTAAAATGTGACTCGCGTTACATTGTCACAACCAACTGATTTAGCGGGTTTATCCTGAAAAAGCTAGAACAGAAAAGAAATTGTTGTCATAAAATGTAATGAGAGAAAGGTCTCATGAACCTATCTCCAAATTTTAACTCACCATGAATATTAAAATGGGGTTGTTTAGAGAGAATGAGTAACAGCTCTTTTATGGGTCAAAATTTAATAATTACCACACATAATGTTCAAAAGGCGAAATTTCCACCTAAAAGTCAAGCAAAGATTAGTAATGGACTTTTCTCCATAACTTTAGTCAATATGCTGTTGGAAAAATACCACCAAATTAAGAAACTCAGTGAAATTGTTTTTAGTCCATTTTCCCTTTTTCCATGGAAATGCCCAGGTAATGAAAAACCCGATAATAAATCAATGGTTATCTCCCTTGTTATGCTGTTGCTAGCATTTGAGAGGAGTTTCAGGGACCAAGGTTTGATGACCTTTCTCATGTCATGTGACCCTTCCTTCCGGTCCAGACCGGAAGTACTGTAGTATGTGCTACTGCTACTGGTTTTCAGATTTTCAAGTTGGTCTTTCTTCGGGGTAAAAAAGGAAAAGCTACACGTTCTGTTACAACAGACGTATGTTTCTAGTTTTATCTATTATTATTTCATCCAAATATATTTTGGGTAAATAATGGATAATATTTCTGTTCATTTTTTGCCTACTTCTTTTTGAAGTACTGTAATCAGCCGATAATTTATTTTTCATATAATTTTATTAATAAAAATATTAATATTATTGTGATTGTCTACCCCTCTTTTTGACCTCTTATTTGTGGGGTGTATTTTTCCCAATCTTATATAAAAATATTTATAGTGCATTTTAGTACAAAGAAATCATAAGGATTTGAACATGTATAAATGTCATCAATTATTCTCATTCTGAGGCCCGTATTTCACCCCCACCCCTTAATCTTTAAAGTCCCGTTGTCATGGTTTTGCCCCAACTTTAAATGAAATCCTGGTGAGACCGCTGCTCGTGTTGTCATTATTCCTCACTTTAGTACAAGATCAATATTGAGCCATTTATACAATATAAAAATTAGTCCATTTATTTAATATAAAAATCAGCCCCTGTTCTACTAGCATCAAGCTCGTTCCCAAGAGCGTGCTGCTCCGGTCAGTCCGCACCCCACTGTCTCCCGGCGATAAGGGAGCAGCGAGTGGTCTGTAGAGGGTTTATGGACACCCGCTGACTGAAGCGAGTCAAACGGCATTCCACAGATGGTCACACATACCGACACTACCCATACATTGTCTCAGCCCTCGCCTACCGGGATCGGTTACGAAACCAACCAATCACCCGACCGCAATCGTCCTGCCAGGCCCTGATCGACTACACTCAAGATTGGCCTCATTGGAGTGCAGGCATTTTTTGTGGTCAAGCACTGTACGCACACATGTACACACGTTATCAAGACACGCTCCACTGGCAGCAAACAAAGGACACTATTCCTGGTGGGATAAAGGGGGCTCAAAAGCCAAACTGCCTTCGAAAGAAAACAAATTGTAGCATGGATTGCACGATTTATACAAGCCTAAAATTTAGTGGGCCTGACGTTTCGATCCTAGCAGGACCTTTCTCAAAGGCAGAGTGACAAGGACAAAACAGATACATGTACACGAAGGAAGGGGGGGAGAGTGAATAGGACACGGATGAGAAACAAAGGACAAAGAGTGAAGCTGGTAGGGAGAGATCAAAGGGAAGGGCAGGGGGTAGGGTAGGGATTAATGAGAGGAGGGGGAAAGATCAAAAGTGAAGGACTGAACACAAAAGAAGGATTATCAGAAAGCTGCATGGTGTTAGTCATTACCCTCCTGGATGTTGAGACCATGTGGTTGAATAGTCCGAAGACGCTTCATCCACATTTTCTCACGGCTAAGACGGACAGCATTATTACGGTGACCAAGTGATTCTATGCCCAGTACACTCATATCTGATATCGAATGATCAGGGAGATTGAAGTGATACCCAACAGGGGTGTCCATTTTACCAGTTTTGATAGTAGACCTATGGCCATAGATACGTTTTTTGAGGGTGTTTTTGGTCTCGCCAACATACTGAATATTACAAACTCTACAAGAGATGAGGTATATGATGTTTGAGGTGGTGCACGTGATAGAGCCATAGGTCGTGTGGGTAGTTCCAGAAGAATGTCCATTGAAAGAGTCTATTTCCTTGACATGTGTCTTGCAAACAATGCATTTCGAGGTACACTTAAATGTACCAAATTTGGTTGGAGGTGAAGAGTCCAAAGGGGGAACCTCTGCTCGGACAATTAAGTCACGCAGGTTACGGGGGCGCCTGAAAGCCAAAACAGGCGAATTAGGAATGGCTTCAGCCAGACGATCCGAAGTGTGGAGAATATGGTGGTTTTCCTTAGTTATCTTCCTGAGAGGAGGAAGAGAGGGGTGGTAGGAAGTAACTAAGGGAACCTTGGGCTTGTCCTTGGGACCTGGTGGCTTTTGTTTTAGTGCCGAACTTCTGGGAATGGAATAGACTTTAGCAATGGAGTTCTTCACTTGGCGAGAACTATAGCCTCTAGCAACCAAGTTAGTGGCCAATACACGTGTATGGCGGCGAAAGTCAGACTCATTGGAACATATATATTTATATATATTTATACAAGCGTACATGATTTGTATCAATTTTTTGTTTGAAAAAAATTGGATACCCGAACTCAAAAAAATGGAACTGGGTATCCGATGCCTTTGGTCGGGTTTCGGATACCCGGGTTTTCTGCCCAGCCTTAGTCTGTACACTGTACACATTCCAACACCTGAGCAGAAAATGACCAAGAGCTTGTGGGTAAACTCCCCCACGAAAGCAGTAGGCCTATCTGTACATTCCCACACACTCCAACACCTGACCAGAAAATGACCAAGAGCTTGCGGGTAAACTCACCCATGAAAGCAATGTCTGTACACTCCCACACACTCCAACACCTCACCAGGAAATGACCAAGAGCTCATGAGAAACTCACCCACAAAAACAGTGTCAGTACACTGCCATACACTCCAACACCTGACCAGAACATGCCATAGCAGACACATTGTGGCATTTTGTTGGGTTGGGGACAAACCCCCTGCAGTCATGCAGCAATGTATAATACACATTTGTACCCAACCTAACAAAATTCAACACGTGCAGACTGTTCTGCTGGGTTCTGTTGTGAGGCTGGGTACCAATGGGTTCATAATTTCTGCCACAATGTTGGAATTTATTGGATCAGGTATGCTTCCTAGTGAAAGAGCCTTTGACCCTACACATGTACAGATGTGTATAGCCCTGTCCGCATTGGACTTTTTTTGGTAACTCTTACGGAGACTCTTGTCAGTTTTACCAATTTAAGTCCAATGCGGACGGCCGAAAGACTTCTCAAATTGTCAAGTGTTGGACGTCAATTGTAAGTTTTACCCTCCGCAGTGGTAAGTCTTATAGGGCAAACTGGGTAGCTGACGAGTTACGTTGTTAGTTTTACGTCGCTGAAAAGTCCAGTGCGGACAGGTATTGTCAAGTTAAACTTACAATGTAGTCACGTGACATCCGCCGTGTCAGATCCCAGTGACTTATTGTACTATTCGCGCGCACGAATCGCATCAGAGGTTTTAGAAAGGTGATTTCGCGCCACTCGCAATGTCATCAACATCTATTGTCGGGTTAAAAGGTCAACAATAGGGGGCCCTCATGAGACTACCAGTGCAGAGTTTATGACTTACCGTCAGCCAAAATTAATCCAGCGCAGACACCCATAAGAGTTACCGCAACGGAATGTACTGTAACAATGTCTCGCAGAAACTTCTTACAAAATTAAGTCCAATGCGAACATGGCTTATGTAACTCCCACACCTTTTTTGTCGCTTATGACCTAAATCCTGCAAGATCGTACAATCCTTCAGTGTTAAAAGCCCCATATGACCCAAATCCTACACAATCCTGCAATACTGTTGGATGTGCGTCACTGCCTGAATCCTGCAAAATCCTGTGCACACTGATTTTTTGAAATTTTGGAAAGGGCAAAAAACTTCTTTTGTTTTTCTGTGACTAATGAACTTAACAATTACAATTTTACATGTATAACCACATGACCCAAATCCTTCAAAATCCTACATGTACAGAATTTTGGTGTTTGTCCCATGGAGCCCCAATCTAACAAGATCATCCTGCATCACATTGGGCCTAGTAACCCCGTCCCGTATCCTGCATTTTCCAATTTTTGTAGGATATAACCTGAATCCTGCAAAATCCTGCTATCCTACGTGTACCTTGTTTAAAGCTCCATGTTACCTGAATCCTGCCAAATCCTGCAGTACTGGCTACTGTGGACCATTGCCTGAATCCTGCCAAATCCTGCACTGAGGTTATGGAATTTTAGTCCACATTCTAAACAAAGACTAAAGTTTTTCAGCTTAGAACAATGGGCCCTTTTTCGAACGGATAATCTCTTGACAAAAGCCACAACGACGTCCGAATTGTTACCAGCATCCTGCATTTTCCTACTGACAAAATCGCCTTATGCCTCAATCCTGCACATTCCTATAGTGTGTCAACTCTCATGTGCCCTCAATCCTGCAAAATCCTTCTCCAGCACTTTGATAGTACACGTACAGTAGTAGCCTGTATCCTGCACAATCCTGCAATGTGTCAACTCCTTATGTGCCCTGAATCCTGCAGAATCCTGCAATGTGTCAACTCTCATGTGCCCTGAATCCTGCAGAATCTTGCAGAAGGCATACAGGATTCTGCAGGATTTGAATTGGACGGCTGGTGACCGTACAGCATACACTACCAGTACATGTACATGTATACATGTACACATGTATCTAGCCCGGACCATTCGGATCAGTTCTGGTGGCAATGTCCCTTTTGGGGGATTTTGTGGGGTGGGTTTTTTTTAATCGTTTCAGGGAAATTAGTACTAGTAGGGTTCCATAAATTACATACATACGTATACATGTATGTATACCACAGCATCGGCATTATATCTACAGCTATTACTACACGGCGTTCCTTGACTTGGGGTTGGAAAGCAAGGAAATAAGAGTAGACTGACAATCCGAGGGCAATGCCCCTTCCACAAACACACTTGATTCTTGCCAGTTTCCATGGGTTTGGTTAAATCTATGGAATTTATCATTGTATAAGATTGAACTGTGTTACAGTATTTCGTATGATGGACATTTGGTATCCTCTTGAAGGGCCAGCTAGTACACTAGGTGACAACTGACAAGTCACCCTTTTTTATAGAAATTTGGAATATGCAGGATTGGGTGACTGTAGGGTCCAAGTACATGTGTACAGCGGGTACGGCAACGCTTGAATATAGACTTTGAAAACTACCCCCAACCGAAAACCCTAAATTTACCCCCCCCCCCCAAAACACCAGTGAAACCATCCCACGCGCCCATTTTGCATTCAATGAGAATCACAGATTCCAATACTGGTCATTTTTTTTTATTCACATTTGGGAAAAAGGGAGAAATTCACTCTCAGTTGATCAAGAAGATGTCTCTCCCGTCCAACGACCCGAAATGCGACGGCCATCTTTGATTTCAAACTGAACATGCAACCGCTAAACGCAAATCAACGTTCTGACAGGTTCGTGAGCGCAGTGGGTCGGTCACACTAATTGCTGTTAAAACGGCGTCAAGACATGATAGTGTCGTCAACACGGCGTCAACACACCCACGTTGCATTCAAAATTACAAACATCTTAGCAGACTTTTTTATTACTGGCCAAAACAATTTTTGGGCTTGAAAAAGAGTGATGGGGTGTCCAGAAATTGCCGTTCCCATTTTAATTTAAGCACTGCTCTTTCTGAAGCTCCATAATCGGCAGCCATCTTGCCTCACATTGCTACTTTGCTTTACGGACCATACCATTATGCTACAGGGGTTATAATGTCAGCGGATGTGCTGCTTTGCATGACTCTTTTCGAGATTTTTGTAAATGAAATATAACCCAAAACCCAATGCAAATCCTCTCTCATAATATTTATCATAACCAGTGTATTTATTTCCGATTTATGATACATTTTGAATGTCTTGACGCCACTATTGTGTCTCGACGCCCTCTTGACGCCAATTACCGGTAGTGTGACCCCAGTGGGTCTGTGAGTATGTGCACGCGCATGCATGCATTGAGCCCACACTGGGGATTTCGGTTGGGGGTACACACATGTACGGTAGTTTTCAAAGTCTATATTCAATTTCAAGCTTTGCCGTACTCACTGTACTTGGACCCTACACTACAGTCAGCCGACCCTCCAAATTCCAAATAACGATTAAAAAACCGGGTGACTTATGAGGTCCAAAGTTACTTGGACTATGTACAGTGTACATGTACATGTATGATGGATTTTGGATTGCAACATTTTTCTTCTCTTGGTTGATTTTTGTTCCGAAAACAGGTCAACTCGTACGCGAGCCAACTTGTACTAGAGCCAACTCGTACGCAGGTCAACTCGTACGCCGAATGACTTGTACGCCAACCTAGTCGTATGCTTGGTGAAAATTGTTTACATTTTTTTTTTTTTTCATGTATTCCCGAAAACCTTCAAAGATTTTGTATTTTTGGCTGTTCAGAATTTATGTTTCAGATTTACACTTGGCTTTAACTTTGTGCGGCTTTAGGAAGAAGAATGGGATAACACCGTCACCATCAGCATCACAACCACGGGTTCAAAACCGTATTACTTGGTACTACGCGCCACAACAGCGGGCCCCGTGCTGTCGTCCTCTACATCAAGTTTAACAAGTCATATTCCTCACAAACTTCTCTTGAAGACCTTGAAATTTTAGTATATAAATGTTGTTGACCAATTTCTATCCGTAAATACCTAAAATGGCTAAATCTCTTTTTTTCGGTTTCAGGTCAACTCGTACCTTGGTCAACTCGTACATGTACCTTGGTCAACCTGTACATGTGTACCTTAGTCAACTCGTACCTTGGTCAACTCGTACCGTCAATTAAGTCAACTCGTACCATCAGTTAAGTCAACTCGTACAGGTCTTCGAAAGTTTTAATGTGTTGAGAGTTTCGCGTTGGATATTACCAATGGAAAATATGATCGATGCGTAATGTTTGGGTATTGTCATCGCTTTCTCGCTAGCTGCGTGGTGGGTTTTAGTATTTATTCGCTATGAGTGGGTTTTTACGTTGGATATAATTGTTTTTACGTTGGATAATAAGTGTGTGGTTTTTTGGGGGAAGGAGAGGGAAGGATTTTTACGTTGTTTCAAGAATGCTTTGCCTATAGATGCATATATCAGTTTGGTTAATTTCATGCTTTTATCCGAAATTGTTCAATGAAATTTTATGTCATTATATATAATTGTAATAATTTCGTTACTTTTTTCTTTTTTTTCATTGTTTCCAATAAATTTTATTTTGAAACACTAAATTTGTTGTACCGGTTTTTTCCCCTATGTGTATTATTATTATTATTTTTTTTATTAATTAAATGGACTACCGTTTATTAATGTCTCTTGAAGTTTGTGTTGGCCCTGAAAAGGTCCGGTGGGTTTATATTCTTGATTATGTTGAAGCGGCTAAACTGGACCATTGAGATACATGTAGCTGCAAGTGGAGAGGAGCCCGAAAGTCGTCAACTCGCCAGAACGGTAGCTGTCCCACGCCTGGAAGACTCTCCCCTGTAGCTGCTGGTATTTCTTGCGCTGAAAGCGACACATCTTGAGCTCTTTTATCAATCTCATCTGCACTGATACCATTTTGGACTCATCGAAGAGCAGCTGTACTAGCTTGTACATGTGCAGTCTGTGGCGACCTGCTTTGCAGTATGAGTTGACTTAAATGAAGGTTACGAGTTGACTTAAATGAAGGTACGAGTTGACTTAAATGAAGGTTACGAGTTGACTTAAATGAAGGTACGACTTGACTTAAATGAAGGTACGAGTTGACCAAGGTACGAGTTGACTTAAAAGTTAAATGAAGGTACGAGTTGACCAAGGTACGAGTTGACTTAAATGAAGGTACGAGTTGACTAAGGTACGAGTTGACTTAAATGAAGGTACGAGTTGACCAAGGTATGAGTTGACTTAAATGAAGGTACAAGTTGACCAAGGTACGAGTTGACTGAAATGAAGACCTGTACGAGTTGACCAAGGTATGAGTTTAATTAAATGAAGGTACCAGTACAGGCAGTAGACCAAGGTACGAGTTGACTTAAACGAAGGTACGAGTTGACCAAGGTACGAGTTGACTTAAATGAAGGCACGAGTTGACCAAGGTACGAGTTGACTTAAATGAAGGCCCGAGTTGACCAAGGTAATACGGTACGAGTTGACTTAAATGAAGGTACGAGTTGACCAAGGTACGAGTTGACTTAAATCAAGGCACAAGTTGACAAAGATACGAGTTGACTTAAATTAAGGTACGAGTTGACCAAGGTACGAGTTGACCAAGGTACGAGTTGACCAAAGGTACGAGTTGAGCAAAGGTACGAGTTGACCAAGCCAAGGTACATGTACGAGTTGACCTGTACTGTAGTGTTAGTGTTAGTGTTACCCGAGTCAAAACAAAAGGTTTGCGTCACAAAACCATTTCACGTCAAAGATTTCTCACCTCTGAATCCTGGTGAGCTGGGACTTCTTTCTGGTGATGCTCTTTGATCGGGGGAACGTCTGAGTTTAACCTTGTGGTTTTCGCCCGAATTCCACGGTTGTGTTGGTGACGAAGCGAGTGCCGGGCTTGAGCGTCGCCCGTTGCTAGCTCGCGTTGGGCTGCTCTGTCTGACCTGTAACGTTACTGGCAGCGTAGCTCGCATAGGCTGTGGCCCGGCCCTTGGGGATGCATTTCGTCGTGGCCGCTGTGGTGGTTGTGAGGACATTTTGGAAACAAAACACCCTCTAACAATTCAATATACTTCTTAGAATATTCATAAAGGGTTTGATGAAGGTCATATTAGGAAGAGGGGCCTCGTTCTAGAAAGAACATCGTCTAGAACCCCACACCGCCATGCTGGTGAGTGGTGGTGTGTAATGATGCACATGGACTGTACTGTGTACAGTTGCCGTATAGTCGAGCGCACGGGGTGTACTGTACGGTGAAACGCTTGATACGATACGTGTACCGTATGTATGCTACACACCATGTACCAGCAGCACAGGGCCCGTACTCTTGATCCTGTGCCGTTCGAGTTACGCGTTCGGCGTTTGGTCTATGACCTGGCGACCTAGGGTCACCCGACTGCATGCAATGCGTATGGCGGATGCAGTGGCTATTACGAGTCCAATCGATTGTTAGCTTGTGAAGGGCAGGTGGCTCTTTGTTCGATTCCTCCTAAAATTTGGACTGGGTACCTTGTTCCGAGGTGAAGGGGGTGTGGGTCTGGGTATATTGAAGGTGACACGCACATTGTTATCGTTCGGTCGTTGAACGAGGCAAACTTGTAAGCAGTCCCATATAAATAATTGTGTATGACTATGATATCGGTCAAACTCTCAACAGCGGAAATCAGGCGAAATACTCAGATAACTAATATCAAAATTCATTTATTCATTTATTTCATTTTCGGGATACATGTAAATGTACAGCATTCACATCACAGCGCACAAGTAAGAATAAAGTGGAAAACAGAATTAAAAAAATAATTAAAAAACAACCAAACAAACAAACACCCCCAACAAACAACAACAGCAACAATAACAGAAACAACATCCTGCAGGATTGCCCAAAAGAAACTAGTTTCTGTCAGGGGGCTCTCCAAACTAAGTGTATGACAGAAAACATATATATATAATATATATAGGCCTATGGAAAAAGAACGATTGCATAGGCCTAAGTAAATTACAAATATGCCAAATATACCAATTACAGAAATAAGGTGATATACAAAAATGTTGCAAACTGCTTACTGACTAAAAATACCAAAATGTAAATCTTAAAATTTAGTGGGCCTGACGTTTCGATCCTAGCAGGACCTTTCTCAAAGGCAGAGTGACAAGGACAAAACAGATACATGTACATGGAGGAAGGTGGGAGAGTGAATAGGACACGGATGAGAAACAAAGGACAAAGAGTGAAGCTGGTAGGGAGAGATCAAAGGGAAGGGCAAGCGGTGGGGTAGGGATTAGTGAGAGGAGGGGGAAAGATCAAAGAGAAGGGCAAGGAGTAGGGTAGGGATTAGTGACAAGATTAGTGACAAGATTAAAGCCAAAACAGGCGAATTAGGAATGGCTTCACACTTCAGATCGTCTGGCTGAAGCCATTCCTAATTCGCCTGTTTTGGCTTTCAGGCGCCCCCGTAACCTGCGTGACTTAATTGTCCGAGCAGAGGTTCCCCCTTTGGACTCTTCACCTCCCACCAAATTTGGTACATTTAAGTGTACCTCGAAATGCATTGTTTGCAAGACACATGTCAAGGAAATAGACTCTTTCAATGGTCATTCTTCTGGAACTACCCACACGACCTATGGCTCTATCACGTGCACTACCTCAAACATCATATACCTCATCTCTTGTAGAGTTTGTAATATTCAGTATGTTGGCGAGACCAAAAACACCCTCAAAAAACGGATCTATGGCCATAGGTCTACTATCAAAACCGGTAAAATGGACACCCCTGTTGGGTATCACTTCAATCTCCCTGATCATTCGATACTATGAGTGTACTGGGCATAGAATCACTTGGTCACCGTAGTAATGCTGTCCGTCTTAGCCGTGAGAAAATGTGGATGAAGCGTCTTCGGACTATTCAACCACATGGTCTCAACATCCAGGAGGGTAATGACTAACACCATGCAGCTTTCTGATAATCCTTCTTTTGTGTTCAGTCCTTCACACTTCTCTCTTTGATCTTTCCCCCTCCTCTCACTAATCCCTACCCCACCGCTTGCCCTTCCCTTTGATCTCTCCCTACCAGCTTCACTCTTTGTCCTTTGTTTCTCATCCTCTTCCTTTAAGAGACCTGATACATGGTGTTCACCGCAAACCTTCCTATATTTTCTCATCCGTGTCCTATTCACTCTCCCCCCCTCCCTCCATGTACATGTATCTGTTTTGTCCTTGTCACTCTGCCTTTGAGAAAGGTCCTGCTAGGATCGAAACGTCAGGCCCACTAAATTTTAAGAATTACAGAAATAATTAAATAATAAGAGATTTCATTATAATAACGACTTATACATATGAAAAGAAAAGATAAATAGAAATAGAGTGATATACAAAAATGTTGCAAACTGCTTACTGACAAAAATCACCAAAATGCAAATCTCAAAATTTAGTGGGCCTGACGTTTCGATCCTAGTAAAGCAGAGAAAAGGTTGTAGTTGTCTTTTTTTTTTGCTCTTACTAACATGAATAACCCAACCTGTTTCTTTCAACTTAGGAAAATGCAAGAAAAGGCTCCTCGGTACACCTTCCATCAATTAGACAACTACAACTTTCAACAGTCTCTCGCCTGATCCCTACTGGCTTACAGATATCTCACACCCCCCAAATTGGAAAACTCTCCCCCAACCTACAGAAGAAATGGAATCAAATTCTTTATAGTGCTTCCATTCAGCTCATCAAGGTCCTCTCTGAGCAATGTGAAATCACCCTTCAGGCTGTCCACCGGGACATTGCTAATCTGGACTCCAAACTCCGCTCCAGCTGTTCTGAAAGCCAGTACAAGGATCTCAGTGATGAGATTGAGAAAGGTCTCTCTAACGTCAATTCTGTTCTCACCGACAGGAGAAACAAGAAGATTGGTGGCCTTGTTGCCAAAAAACGCAGACACAACCGACAGCCCTGGCCAAAGGAAAACAGTCTTCTCCACCCATCTCCGACATAACCACCCCCATGAGGCTAGTGCTGGCCAAGAATAATTTCTCCTTTCTTGGCAAGCACTATCTTCGAGTGCATGACACTGCCATGGGCAGGCGCATGGCTCCTTCCTTTGCTTGCCTCTTCATGGGTGACCTTGAGGATCGCATGCTCAGTGAGGCTCCATGCCGACCCTGGATTTGGTGGAGATACACAGATGACGTGTTCTTTGGACTAGGGACGGTAGCAGCTTAAATGCTTTCTTTGAACACATCAATTCCTTCCATAGGACTATCAAATTTACATGGGAGCAGTCTCTTCAGCAGACCCACTTTCTGGACGTCACCGTCCGGAACTGAAGACCTCAATACTCTCACTACTGACTTGTATTCTAAGCCCACCGACACTCATCAATATATCTATTCCTCCCGTTGTCACCCAGACACTGTAAGACTGGTATAGCTTACAGCCAGGCCCTCAGATTGAGGCGCATAATTATGTTCCAATGAGTCTGACTTTCGCCGCCATACACGTGTATTGGCCAGTAACTTGGTTGCTAGAGGCTATAGTTCTCGCCATGTGAAGAACTCCATTGCTAAGGTCTATTCCATTCCCAGAAGTTCGGCACTAAAACAAGAGCCACCAGGTCCCAAGGAGAAGCCCACAAGGTTCCCTTAGTTACTTCCTACCACCCTTCTCTTCCTCCTCTCAGGAAGATAACTAAGGAAAACCACCATATTCTCCACACTTCAGATCGTCTGGCTGATGCCATTCCAAATTCGCCTGTTTTGGCTTTCAGGCGCCCCCGTAACCTGCGTGACTTAATTGTCCGAGCAGAGGTTTCCCCTTTGGACTCTTCACCTCCAACTAAGTTTGGTACATTTAAGTGTACCTCGAAATGCATTGTTTGCAAGACACATGTCAAGGAAATAGACTCTTTCAATGGACATTCTTCTGGAACTACCCACACGACCTATGGCTACAGCCATAGGTCGAAAAGTATTTTACCCACGATTTTTTGGGTTATCTGATCACATTCAGTATACATTTGGGATCAAGTGCATGTCCTTAGATTGTGTGTGGCGATTTTCCAAAGGGTGGAAAAAGGGGGCGATCGGGACAGTGGTGTTTCCAAAATGGTAAAAACAAAAACCTCGCTATAATTTTGTACATACGTTCCCGTAACCCTCAGGTCTCCGACCTTCGGGAGGATGAGGGTTACGGTTACCGCAACTACCCACAGAGCAACTTTTCGTGCTCTCCAAGCGACTTTCCTCACGGTCACGTCCCTTTTAAAACTTGTGTCCTATGCGCGACTTGGTACGAGTAGGTTCTTGTTCGCAACGTAATGGGACTGAAAGTTATGACGCGTGTTGATCTCACCTTGATCTCACGCACATACAACATAATGAGCGTAACATGTTTGCGTCGAGGATAATGTAATTCAATGATGTTTTGCCCTTGCTCGACATGATAAAATAGGAAGTGCTCAGTGCTTTGCCCGGTGCCTGATATTTTTTTTTCAATAATTATGTCAGGCAGCTCGGGCGGGATTCGAGCCCGCGACTCCCGATATCTAGTAGGCCTACGACGTAAAATATTGTTTACGCTGTGGCTATTGTTACGGCAGCCGTTTTTCTATAGTTACGGCACTGCAACTGCGCAAGCGCGAGGACATGCCAGATCGAACGTGTACACTGACTACTTTGGAAGCGCGATGTTAGCTGGCGACGCTGCCGCCGTGCTTGATCTTGATTTGTTGCATTTGCATGATACATTCATCATTATTTGTTGCCACTGTTAAAGAAAATTACAACGTTGATTTATAGATACAATAGTTTTATAATTTGTATAGTGGTCTTTTAAACCTCCCTAAAATCGAATGACTTCTCGTATTTTCTGCCGTCACATGCACGCACGCGAAGTCGACATCGTAGTACAGTGCATCGCTGACGACTTTGTTAGGGACCCGTTTTTTTGCCGATCTCACCGTGCGAGAGAATCTTCTATAAATGATTGACTAAAAGACACCTTTTTGCATTCCGATAATGACAGGGATATTACTTCAAGACAAGCAAATTATGTGCCTACAGCCAGAGAATTTGCCATGTTTCTTATGGTACTGAGCTTGAGGCGGCGCTGCCTGTGCATGTGGGGTTTATACACGGACGTGTTTTTTATACACGTCCGTGGGTTTATACCCCATGCAACAAAATCTGACATGTCCTCGCGCTTGCGCAGTTGCAGTGCCGTAACTATAGAAAACGGAAGTTGCGTTACGGCTGCCGTAACAATAGCCATATCAGGCACCGGGCAAAGCACTGAGCACTCAGTGTTTATCACGTCGAGCAAGGGCAAAACCTTATTGAATTACATTATAAGTGTCTTGGATAGCTTTCCCCAAAACCCTCCATGCAAAAGCTAAACAAACTAATTAGTGATAAAAGTTTTATACAGGTTTAATGTTTTGTAAAAGCTAACAAAGAAACCATGAAGACACTTCATGATTATTACGCTCGTAATATCTTTACTATAGAAATATCTTTACTGCCTTTGAGAAAGGTCCTGCTGGGATCGAAACGTCAGGCCCACTAAATTTTAGAAAAATAAAATGCAAGACTTTTTTTTATTGTTATAAAACATATCAACATCAGACTGGAGGAAATCATTTGAATTCTAATTTTCGAAATTTCACTATTAATCAGCCCGCGATAATAATGATTTAGGTGGCTTAATAAGTCTGGTGGCAGTTTAGGAGTTCCGTATTTTCAGGATAACGCGCGAAACTCGGGTGTACTCGTACTCTTATCTATAACTATAATGGTGTGGACTATGGGATATCTTCATCATACACCATAACCCTGATCTAGACTATAGCTACTCTATACCGCGCCGTGCTAGGGTATCTCGTACTCGTTACTAGTACTACTAGTAATACATTATTAATAGTACATTTACATCTCTATCGTCGGACTCAGTCAATCTATAGTTATACTGTATTTTCGTTCACATCGTTAAAACATGGATCCGAATGGCTTACCTAGACCGAGAGTAAATGGAGCGATGCTGCCCAGGTATCAAGGAAGCGAAGTATGTCTGCTGGGACGGGTCAAAGAGGTAAGCCAACCGCAGTGACGAATTGGTACAGTTGAGGCCCATACCACATGACATAGAATCATGGAGGAATAAGGAGTGATAGAATAGAGTACTCGGACTCGGAGTAGTACAGTACGTCAGTAGTTTCTAGTAGTCAGTATAGTCCGAGTAACTTGGACCCGACAAGTCACCTTTTTTGGGTCGGGTTAGTTGCGGTAACCGTAACCCTCATCCTCCCGAAGGTCGGAGGTCTCCGACCTTCGGTAGGATGAGGGTTACGCCAACTTACGGTTACCGCAACTAGGGTCGGATGTACTGTAGCCTATACTGGCTATAGTTAGATTGCGGCATGGTTGCGGTAACTGTAACCCTCAGTAACCGCAACTAGTACTTGAGTAATACTAATAATATAGCACTTTAGTACTAACTAGTAACTACTATTTACTAAGTACTACTACTTGTACTATTACTAGTACTAGTACTACATTTAGTACTGTAGTGTTAGTGTAAGTAGTACTTACTTTACGTCTTTAGAAGTAGTACTACTACTAGTAGTAGTAGTAGTTCTAGTACTACTTTACTAGTAGTAGTAGTAGTAGTAGTAAGTAGTACTACTAGTACTACTAGTAAGTAGTACTACTAGTACTACTACTAGTACTACTACTAGTACTACTAGTACTAGTAGTACTAGTAGTACTAGTAGTATCATGGGAACCCCCGTTTTCGACGGTACACGTTTTCTACGGTACACGTTTTCGACGCTTAGCCTTCTAACTCACATCGCATGATGAAAACAACTCCGTATAACGATCTCAGACTTCGTATCTTATAGTTGGTTTCCTTCTCTTGTCCGTCACCGAAAATGTGGAAAGTTAAGGCTTTTCCAGTAGGCCAAACTCGTGTGATTCAAAAAGTTGCTCTTTTGGGGTCTATTTTCCTAGGTACAAAATTGGTAGTTGCTTCGAAGCTCCAGTTTTCTTTATTGTTGGTCCTAAAAAAAATCTGAGTGTACCATAACAAACCCCAACATCTGTAGAAAAAAAAAATATCACGCAACTTGAGGCAGTCCGTTCTGGGTAAAAACTATGGAGGCTCCTATACTAGGGAGTCTCGCTTATATAATTTTTTAAAAATATTTTTTATTATTATTTAAAGACAAAAAGTAACATGGCCCAATAGGCTTTTAAGTTTTATAAAAAATGGAAAAAAATAAAAGGGCAACTAGAGAAAGTACCAAGAAGGAGGAAATGTGTCTCTGGGGTGACATTGGGAAAGGTCATAACTGAAGAAGCAGTGAGAAAGAGGATTGTGGATTTTTTTTAAACTTCACAAAAGAAGACATCAACCAGACCAATATGTTTTAAGCATAAATTATGAATGATTTGAGGAAAGTGTTAGAAGCAGTGTCGAAAAAAACCCAAAAGATGAACACGAAAAAACATACACTGATACAGATAAGAATTTTACAGTGCCACACAGCATTTTGAGTTATTTTAAGAATTTAATTTGCATTTGGCTGCACTGGGACACCTTACTAAACACGACCGACAAAAATAGGTCACGGTGCTTACTGCGCGGTGCGCCGCGGACGTCTACAAAACCGGGTAATCTTACGGAAGTGACAGGCTTGATCAACCTTCTCTATGATTATTCTAATAGTCTGTGTCTCTGTGATGTGGAGAAAGTGACTGAGACCTCTTTTAGTGTGATACTTTTGTCCACATTGTTCAGTTTGAAGAAAAGTCCTTATATCGTCGAAAACCGGTTATTGGAGGATACTTAGTTAGTCCGAGTAACTTGTAGTCCGAGTAACTTGGACCCTTACAATCGCCCTTTGTTTTTAAATTTTGAGGAGGTCGGGCGATAGTAAGGACTAAGGTCCAAGTTTCTCAGTAAGGAAACACGTGGGAACAACGATGTGTTCGACTCCATAACTACCCCCGACCGAAACCCCCATATTTTTACCCCGAAAACTTGGACCCTAGTACTACTAGTACAGTAGTAGTAGTAGTACTACTACTAGTACTGAGTACTGTCGCCCGACCTCCTATTTTTTTTTGTTTAACCCTAACCCTGCTGATACCAACAGAAGCCAACAAATTTGGGGGCCTGTTGTCATCTGTTGGGTTCAGCAGTGTACTGTGCAAAGCAAACTGTGTTGAGATTTGTTGGGGTCAGCAGTATAGCACAGTGTGTATTGCAGTTACACCTGTTGTATCTTGTTGGGTTCAGCATGGTTGTCTGGTCTGCCATTATGTAACTTTGGAGCAATCAGTGCTGTCATGCTTGGCTGGAATGTTTGTTTATGTAGATTGTACCACTTTCAGGGCATGGGTAAGTATTTTCAAAGCTTTTATTGTATTCAAAATCAAATGTAATTGTCCAGTTCGTAATTGCAATGGATGAGGAGTTTTTGTGATTTTTTAAAAGAATATTATGTAATGGATTTGACTAACTAAGGCTGAAAAGTGTATCTATTGCAGTTACACCTGTTGTTGTATCATGTTGGGTTCAGCATGGTGGTCTGGTCTGTGTTATGCAACTTTTGAGTGAACTAGTGCTGGGCTGGAATGTTTATTAGATTGGGATGAATAGTAGATTGTACCACTTTCAGGGCACGGGTAAGTATTTTCGAAGCTTTTATTGTTTTAAAAACTGAATATTAATTTGAAATTATTGTTGTGCAGTTCGTAAATATAACGGATGAGGAAGTTTTGTTAAAACATCTTTGAATATTATGTCATGGATTTGAATAACTAAGGCTCAAAAGTGTATATAAGTGGTCCAAAATCTACCCCTCCTCACCATATGGGCATCAACCACCCACGATGTCATTTCGAGCAGTTAGAGATCTGCAGCTCCAACTTACAAGCGAGGAGAGAGAGTTATTCTTGGCCAACGTAATGGGGAAGGATAGACCAAAGCGAAAGAGTGCTGGGATGGAGGCAGGTCCGTCCAAGAAAATGAAGAAGAAGAAGGGTAAAGGAAAGTTACCGAAGGAAAAGGATCCATCATTCCAAGCTCGGGCAAGTGATGAACACCGACAGCTGCTGAAAGAAGCCATGAGGCAGAGCTGTGTGGATGCCAACATCCAGATGACCACCAGGCAGTACCGGGCAGAAGTGGAGGTTTCGGAGAGTGAGGAAGAAGACTACCTCAATCACCTGGTGGATGACCTGATATCTCCATCAGATGTTTGTGATGAGTCGGTGGAGTTGGAGGATGAGATGGAAGAGGAGGAAGAGGAAGAAGAGGTACCAGAAGAAGGGGGCACAAGCAGTGTGTCGGAAGAAGCAGAGCCAACTGAGCCAATGGTGCAGAAGACGGCCCGCAGAAAGGCACCAAAACCAACCCATGTCCCTGACTCGGACAACGACCCGGACCATCCCCGATCAGATGAGCCAATGGTGCAGAAGACGGCCCGCAGAAAGAAGGCACCAAAACCGAAACCTGTCCCTGACTCGGACAACGACCCGGACCATCCCCGATCAGATGACGAAAGTGCTGCCCCCGACACACTTGGCTGGAGTCGATCTCTACGGAAGATCAAGGTAGAACCGTTCAAGGGGCCCAAGCCGAAGGGTCCGACATTCAGAAAGCGCAGGACACCAGTCAAGTACTTCCTGCAATTCTTCCCCTTGTCGCTGTTCGTCCAGATAACAACATGGACAAACGTCAATCTCCGGCATGCTGGCGTCCGTGTTCTGACCACCGTGGAAGAGCTGAAGGCCTGGTTTGGGATACACCTGGTGATGGGTCTCGTCCAGATCCCATACTATCAGGACTACTGGTCCCCTAGTCCTGGCTACTACAACCGGCTTGTTGCAACAACAATGTCGAGAAATCGCTTTGATGTGCTGACAAAGCATCTTGCCTGCGCAGACCCGATGGCCAACCCTGAACGCTATCCCAAAGATGACCCTGGAATGTTCCAAGATAAGCAGCACCATTACCGCTTCATCACCAAGCATCCCCTCTATCCCTTGCAGCCAATGTGGGACACCATCTTGAAGCGTTGTCAGGCTAAGTTCAACATGGGCCGGGAATTAGCCATCGATGAAGCCATGGTGAAATATTCTGGATTCAAAGCCAAGGTCCGGAAATTTTTCATGCCACTAAAACCGATTCGAGCTGGTTTTAAACTGTATGCGGTTGCAGACTCCACCACTGGCTACATGTCAAACTTCATGGTCCATCCCCACAAGACCAAGAAGCCGACCAAGATGACGGACATCGCACTGCAAGTGGCAACACCCCACATGAAGAACCACCACCACATCTTTACCGACAAGCTGTATACCTCTGTTGAGCTTGCCCGTCTCCTTCTGTCCAAGAAGACCTACCTGACTGGCGCTGTGAAGTCAACAAGCAAGGGCCTCCCTGTTGACTTCCACAGAAGTGCAGACAAGAACCCGCACCACCACCAGAAGCTCAAGAGGCTGAACAAGATGCCCCGGGGAACGTTCTATTCCCGCCAACACGGCCAACTGACCACCGTTGCTTGGAAGGACTCTCGGGTCATGCAGCTTCTGAGCAGCGCTCACCAAGGCTACCGTGAGAAAACTACTGACAGCCTGGTGAGAAAAGTCCAGGATGAATCGGGACGGCGGAAGTCAACCATTGTGCCAGCCCCAAGACAAGCCATCGACTATACCAAGTTTATGGGAGGTGTGGATCGAGGAGACCAGCTTAGGGCATATTATACATGCTCTAGAAAGTCCCAGCATTGGTGGCGGAAGTTGATGTACTTCTTGGTGGACGTTGCACGTGTGAATGGGTGGATCTGCTTCCGACACCACCACCCCATCCATCCTCTCCAAGCCTCCACTGAGACGGACAGTGAAGATGACCTCGGTCGGCGGGACCAACAGAGCGGCAAGCACATGACGCACTCCCGCTTCGTAATGAGCGTTGCCACCGGCCTCATTGGTGGCTACAGTAAAGGAGCCATCATCCCCCAGTCTGACACTCAGCCACACCCTGCTTGGAGTTTGCCAAGCCATCGGCGGGAGAGGATGCCAGGCAAGCATGCCAGAACCTGCAAAGCCTGTTCCAGAGAGGGACGGAAGAATCCGTCCAACAACACCCCCACTACCAGACATGGCTGCCTTGTCTGCAATGTGAATCTTTGCTCAGGGCGTTGCTTCCAGGAGTTCCATGGGGCAGGGGGAGTCACACAATGAAGTGATGTAAATATAAAATGTAAATAGAAATGGCCAAAAAAAAGGCCATAGATAAAAGTCCCCAAAGAAAGGGCCCAAGAGAAAGGCCATAGATAAAAGTCCCCAAAGAAATGGCCAAAAAAAAGGCCATAGATAAAAGTCCCCAAAGAAAGGGCCCAAGAGAAAGGCCCAAGAGATAAGTCCCCAAAGAAAGGGCCTAAGAGAAAGGCCCAAGAGAAAAGTACAATGTACATTACATGTATATAACAAAAACAAAACCCAAAAAATACCAAAAAAAAAAAAAAAAAAGGCTGTGATGATAACATGGCAAAGAGACAAAAGATTTCTAGCCAAAATTCTGAGCCTAAAAAACAAAACAAAGACAATGACCATTATTCAAACACCCAACAACATAGCACCATGCTGAACCCAACAGCATCCAACAATTGCATGGTTACACGAGTGTTAGTCTTTGTTGGGATCAGCAGGGTTCAACACTGTACAATACAGTTGGAGTTTGTTGGGCCTGGCATCGTGTGCAAAGTAACTGCAATATTACCATCAACACAGGACCCTGCTGAACCCAACAGTATCCACTGTTGGGTACTGTTGGGATCAGCAGGCTTCACACTTTTATGCTTGTTGGATACTGTTGGGATCAGCAGGGTAGAATTAGGCAAACAGTGAGGGGGTTAGGGTTAAAGGGCGATTGTAAGGGTCCAAGCTACTCGGACTAAGTAACTTGTACCATTACAATTGCCCTTTTTTTAATTTTGAGGGAGTCTGGCAATAGTATACATTACTAAATACTAGTAATACTAATACTAGTACTAGGGGCCAAGGAATCTTGCTGGGAAACCCGATAAACTAACTACAGTACATGTATGTGTTGGACTCCATATCCATGACTACCCCTGACCAAAACCCCCAGATTTTACCCCGAAAACACCCATGAAACTGTCAAACGGGTTTCAGGTCAACTCGTACCTTGGTCAACTCGTACCGTCAATTAAGTCAACTCGTACCGTCAATTAAGTCAACTCTTACCGTCAATTAAGTCAACTCGTACCGTCAATTAAGTCAACTCGTACCGTCAATTAACTCGTACCGTCAATTAAGTAAACTCATACCGTCAGTTAAGTCAACTCGTACCTTTCGAAAGTTTCGCGTTGGATAATATCGATGGATAATATGATCGATGCGTGATGTTTGGGTATTGTCATCGCTAGACGCGAGCTGCGTGGTGGGTTTTAGTATTTATTCCATGAATTTAGTTCTCTTTATGAAAATCGTATTGTGGGATGCCCTGTTTTCGACGGCACGTGTTTTCGACGCTTGGCCTTGTAACTCACATCGCACAATGAAAACAACTCCGTATAACAATCTCAGACTTTGTATCTCCCGGTTCGTTTCCTGCTCTTGTCCGTCCAGTAGGCCAAACTCGTGTGATTCAAAAAGTTGCTCTTTTGGGGTCTCTTTTCCTAGGTACAAAACTGGCAGTTGCTTCGTAGCTCCAGTTTTCTTTATTGTTGGTCCTAAAAAAAATCTCAGTGTACCATAACAAACCCCAACATACGTAGATAAAAAATATATCACGTAACTTGAGGCAGTCCGTTCTGTGTAAAAAATATAGAGGCTCCTAAAGGCCGTCTCGCATATATTTTGTATATTTTTTTATTTTTTATTATATAAGACATAAAGTAACATGGCCTAATAGGCTTTCAAAAAATTATAACAAAATAAAAGGGCAGATAGCTCTAGAGAAAATACCAAGAAGGAGGAAATGTGTCTCTTGAGTGACATTGGGAAAGGTCATACTGTAACTGAAGAAGCAGTGAGAAAGAGGATTGTGGAGTTTTCTTAAACGTCACAGAAGAAGACGTCAACCAGATAAAAAATACAACCCCACCAAAAGGGCAAAGAAAAAAGAATCTGCTTCCATGGCTGAATCACAATTAGCTTGAACCAAGCCGAACAATCACATCCTGCCTCGATGTATCTTCTGATGTGGAAATTAACAAGGATGAGAAATGCTGCGTGTGTCACTCATAATATACCGCCCTACCGTATTTCACGTCTATGGTTTACTTGAAGATCCAAATTAAACAAAGTTAAAAGATATCTTTCAGTTAAATGAACTTCTTTTCACATTTTAAGAAAATTATTTAATAGAGAAGATGTCTCTCCCGTCCTACGAGCCAAAATGAGGCAGCCATCTTTTATTTTTTAAACTCAACCGATACCAGCAAATTGATGATGTTTTGACAGGTTCGGTTGCGCGATGGGTCTGTGCGAGTGTGTGCGTGTGCATGCATGCGTTGAGCCCCTCATTGAGCAACCCACATTGTGCACCCGGGCCTATCAAAACGTCATCGATTTGCATTTATCGGAAATCAAAGATGGTCGCCTGATTTTGGCTCGTCTGACAGGAGAGACATCTTCCTTGATCAAATGATACAGGTTGTCTGCTGAGACATGTTGTCTGCTGAGACATGTTGTCAATCTTGGCCCGACACAAGGGATACTACTAAGCCTGATCAACCTCCATGCCTGCACTGCCCACCCAACCACCGCTGCCTCTTTACAGTTCATTTTTGGTGTTCTATTTGCAAATTTCTTGACTGTTAAAATGATATTGGCCATTTTAACCCAGGTCCCGGGGGTTCTGGTGCACCCATAAAAAGTGCATTTTTTAGCCAGTTTTTAACAATATTGGTATCTGGCTACCTGGTGGCTTAATAAAGACCGAGAAGCTATGGCACAAAGCCACAAACCAAAGCTTAACCCTTGTGATGGGTTGGTTAACCTATCCCGGTGGGCGAGGGCTGAGACAATAGGCCTTTTCACACTATGAACGTTCAACACGTGTTGAAACTTCCATGGGTTTCACACTACGCAACGACACACAGTCTGCATTTTCTTAACCCGTGTAATGTTTCGACCCATGTAATGCGTGATCATTTCACACGGCATCGAACTTTCAACATGGGTCCAATTTGAAAACCCCCATAATGCATTGCGGCGCGTCACGGCACTGTATTGCTGTCTTCTCGAATCCGGCAGCCGCCAGCGCCTCGCTTATTTTCGCGACGCAGTGGCTATTGTTTATTTGTTGCCACTGTTTGATTAAATAAAATTACAACGTTGATTTAAGTACAATAGTTTTATAATTTATATAGTGGTCTTTTCAACCTCCCTTACGCGTATTTTCTGTCGCCACATGCACGCACGCAAAGTCGACATCGTAGTACAGACTACAGTGCATTGCTGACGACTTTGTAAGGGACCCGTTTTTTTTTGCTGATCTCACCCTGCGAGAGCTTCTTACAGTACATGATTGTATTAGACACCTTTTTCCATTCCGATAATGACAGGGATATTGCTTCAAGACAAGCAAATTATGTGCCTACAGCCAGAGAAGTTGTCATGTTTCTTGTGCCTGTACTGAACTCGAGGCAGCGCTGCCTGTGCATGTGGGGTTTATACCCCATGCAACCACGGATGTATAAAAATGTATACGTCCGTGCATGCAACAACAAAATCTGGCATGTTTGTTCGTTGCACAGTACAATATCTACAGTGTGGCGCTGCCACGCATGCACACTCGGTCGTCTCCCAACACGGGTCGAACTCAACCTGGAGACGTTCACACTACGGCTTTCAACACCTCCCCAGCAGGGTTGGTTTCAACACAGGTCGAGCGCTCTACACGGGTCCGACCCGTGTTGAAATGTTGTAGTGTGAAAAGGCTAGTCATTTCAACACGGGTTCGACCCGTGTTCAACATGCAGATTTTTCATAGTGTGAAAAGGCCTATTGTACCCAGTATGGGTAGTGTCGGTATGTGTGACCATCTGTGGAATGCGGTTGACTCGCTTCAGTCAGCCAGTGTCCGTAAACCCTCTACCAACCACTCGCTGCTCCCTTATCGCCGGGAGACAGTGGTGTGCGGACTGACTGGGGCAGCACGCTCTTGGGAACGAGCTTGATTTTAGTAGTACAGGGGCTAGGGCCCGGCAGAAAACCCGGGTTTTCTGAAACCCAACTGAAGGCATCGGATACCCGGTTCCATTTTTTTGAGTTCGGGTATCCTTTTTTTTTCCCGAACCACGTATCTTTACTTTGTTTATGAGATTGTAAGATGCAGTGGCCTCCGGCTAAATAGGCCTACTTTAAAAGAGGAACCGAAACTGTAACAACTCAATGCTGGATTATTGGTCTTATTGAATAGAGTTGTCTTTTTAGCCATGGTTATCATCTAGGTGCAATCCCGCTAGAAAGAGAAAACCATCGAAAAGTGGACCGCATCATCGTGATTCAAGAATCGATTTGTTTTTGTGCACGAGTCTACACACTGCAATATTTTCAGAAAGTGGATCGCGATTAAAAAATTAAACTGCGCATGCCTGAAATATGACCTAATCGGACTCCACTTGCCTGGAATATGACCTAATCAGACTGCACATGCCTGGAATATGACCTAATCAGACTGCGCATGCCTGGAATATGACCTAATCGGACTGCGCATGCCTGGAATATGACCTAATCGGACTGCACATGCCTGGAATATGACCTAATCAGACTGCACATGCCTGGAATATGACCTAATCGGACTGCACATGCCTGGAATATGACCTAATCAGACTGCACATGCCTGGAATATGACCTAATCAGACTGCACATGCCTGAAATATGACCTAATCAAACTGCACATGCCTGGAATATGACCTAATCAAACTGCACATGCCTGGAATATGACCTAATCAGACTGCGCATGCCTGAAATATGACCTAATCAGACTGCGCATGCCTGGAATATGACCTAATCAGACTGCGCATGCCTGGAATATGACCTACAGTAATCAAACTGCACATGCCTGGAATATGACCTAATCAGACTGCGCATGCCTGGAATATGACCTAATCGGACTGCACATGCCTGGAATATGACCTAATCAGACTGCGCGTGCCTTGAATATGACCTAATCGGACTGCACATGCCTGGAATATGACCTAATCAAACTGCACATGCCTGGAATATGACCTAATCAGACTGCGCATGCCTGGAATATGACCTAATCGGACTGCACATGCCTGGAATATGACCTAATCAGACTGCGCATGCCTGGAATATGACCTAATCGGACTGCACATGCCTGGAATATGACCTAATCGGACTGTGCATGCCTGGAATATGACCTAATCGGACTGCACATGCCTGGAATATGACCTAATCAGACTGCACATATCTGGAATATGACCTAATCAGACTGCACATATCTGGAATATGACCAAATCAGACTGCGCATGCCTGAAATATGACCTAATCAGACTGCACATGCCTGGAATATGACCTAATCAGACTGCGCATGCCTGAAATATGACCTACATGTAATCAGACTGCGCATGCCTGGAATATGACCTACATGTAATCAGACTGCACATGCCTGAAATATGACCTACATGTAATCAGACTGCGCATGCCTGGAATATGACCTAATCAGACTGCACATGCCTGGAATATGACCTACATGTAATCAGACTGCACATGCCTGGAATATGACCTAATCAGACTGCGCATGCCTGGAATATGACCTAATCAGACTGCACGTGCCTGAAATATGACCTAATCAGACTGCGCATGCCTGAAATATGACTTAATGGGACTGCGCATGCCTGGAATATGGCCTAATCGGACTGCACATGCCTGGAATATGACCTAATCAGACTGCACATGCCTGAAATATGACCTAATCAGACTGCACATGCCTGGAATATGACCTAATCAGACTGCACATGCCTGGAATATGACCTAATCAGACTGCACGTGCCTGAAATATGACCTAATCAGACTGCGCATGCCTGAAATATGACCTAATCAGACTGCGCATGCCTGGAATATGACCTAATCAGACTGCACGTGCCTGAAATATGACCTAATCAGACTGCACATGCCTGAAATATGACCTACATGTAATCAGACTGCGCATGCCTGGAATATGACCTAATCAGACTGCACATGCCTGGAATATGACCTACATGTAATCAGACTGCACATGCCTGGAATATGACCTAATCAGACTGCGCATGCCTGGAATATGACCTAATCAGACTGCACATGCCTGGAATATGACCTAATCGGACTGTGCATGCCTGAAATATGACCTAATCGGACTGCACATGCCTGGAATATGACCTAATCAGACTGCGCATGCCTGGAATATGACCTAATCAGACTGTGCATGCCTGAAATATGACCTAATCAGACTGCGCATGCCTGGAATATGACCTAATCGGACTGCACATGCCTGGAATATGACCTAATCAGACTGCACATGCCTGGAATATGACCTAATCGGACTGCACATGCCTGGAATATGACCTAATCAGACTGCACATGCCTGGAATATGACCTAATCAGACTGCACATGCCTGAAATATGACCTAATCAAACTGCACATGCCTGGAATATGACCTAATCAAACTGCACATGCCTGGAATATGACCCAATCAGACTGCACGTGCCTGGAATATGACCTAATCGGACTGCACGTGCCTGAAATATGACCTAATCGGACTGCACATGCCTGGAATATGACCTAATCGGAC
Organism: Luidia sarsii; assembly: GCA_949987565.1. Lineage (NCBI taxonomy): Eukaryota > Metazoa > Echinodermata > Asteroidea > Paxillosida > Luidiidae > Luidia > Luidia sarsii. The sequence goes on along the minus strand of OX465109.1, from coordinate 14,818,943 downwards.
TGCACGTGCCTGGAATATGACCTAATCGGACTGCACATGCCTGGAATATGACCTAATCGGACTGCACGTGCCTGGAATATGACCTAATCGGACTGCACATGCCTGGAATATGACCTAATCAGACTGCGCATGCCTGGAAAATGACCTAATCAGACTGCGCATGCCTGGAATATGACCTAATCAGACTGCACATGCCTGGAATATGACCTAATCAGACTGCGCATGCCTGGAATATGACCTACATGTAATCAGACTGCGCATGCCTGGAAAATGACCTAATCAGACTGCGCATGCCTGGAATATGACCTAATCAGACTGCACATGCCTGGAATATGACCTAATCAGACTGCGCATGCCTGGAATATGACCTACATGTAATCAGACTGCACATGCCTGGAATATGACCTAATCAGACTGCACTTGCCTGGAATATGACCCAATCAGACTGCACGTGCCTGGAATATGACCCAATCGGACTGCACGTGCCTGAAATATGACCTAATCGGACTGCACATGCCTGGAATATGACCTAATCAGACTGCGCATGCCTGGAAAATGACCTAATCAGACTGCGCATGCCTGGAATATGACCTAATCAGACTGCACATGCCTGGAATATGACCTAATCAGACTGCGCATGCCTGGAATATGACCTACATGTAATCAGACTGCACATGCCTGGAATATGACCTAATCAGACTGCGCATGCCTGGAATATGACCTAATCGGACTGCACATGCCTGGAATATGACCTAATCAGACTGCACATGCCTGGAATATGACCTAATCAGACTGCACATGCCTGGAATATGACCTAATCGGACTGCACATGCCTGGAATATGACCTAATCAGACTGCACATGCCTGGAATATGACCTATGTAATCAGACTGTGCATGCCTGAAATATGACCTAATCAAACTGCACATGCCTGGAATATGACCTAATCAAACTGCACATGCCTGGAATATGACCCAATCAGACTGCACGTGCCTGGAATATGACCTAATCGGACTGCACGTGCCTGAAATATGACCTAATCGGACTGCACATGCCTGGAATATGACCTAATCAGACTGCGCATGCCTGGAAAATGACCTAATCAGACTGCGCATGCCTGGAATATGACCTAATCAGACTGCACATGCCTGGAATATGACCTAATCAGACTGCGCATGCCTGGAATATGACCTACATGTAATCAGACTGCGCATGCCTGGAAAATGACCTAATCAGACTGCGCATGCCTGGAATATGACCTAATCAGACTGCACATGCCTGGAATATGACCTAATCAGACTGCGCATGCCTGGAATATGACCTACATGTAATCAGACTGCACATGCCTGGAATATGACCTAATCAGACTGCACTTGCCTGGAATATGACCCAATCAGACTGCACGTGCCTGGAATATGACCCAATCGGACTGCACGTGCCTGAAATATGACCTAATCGGACTGCACATGCCTGGAATATGACCTAATCAGACTGCGCATGCCTGGAAAATGACCTAATCAGACTGCGCATGCCTGGAATATGACCTAATCAGACTGCACATGCCTGGAATATGACCTAATCAGACTGCGCATGCCTGGAATATGACCTACATGTAATCAGACTGCACATGCCTGGAATATGACCTAATCAGACTGCGCATGCCTGGAATATGACCTAATCGGACTGCACATGCCTGGAATATGACCTAATCAGACTGCACATGCCTGGAATATGACCTAATCAGACTGCACATGCCTGGAATATGACCTAATCGGACTGCACATGCCTGGAATATGACCTAATCAGACTGCACATGCCTGGAATATGACCTATGTAATCAGACTGTGCATGCCTGAAATATGACCTAATCAGACTGCACATGCCTGGAATATGACTTAATGGGACTGCGCATGCCTGGAATATGACCTAATCGGACTGCACATGCCTGAAATATGACCTAATCGGACTGCGCATGCCTGGAATATGACCGGACTGCACATGCCTGGAATATGACCTAATCAGACTGCACGTGCCTGGATTATGACTTAATGGGACTGCGCATGCCTGGATTATGACTTAATGGGACTGCACATGCCTGGAATATGACCTAATCAGACTGCACGTGCCTGAAATATGACCTAATCAGACTGCACTTGCCTGGAATATGACCTAATCGGACTGCACATGCCTGAAATATGACCTAATCGGACTGCACTTGCCTGGAATATGACCTAATCGGACTTTACGTGCCTGAAATATGACCTAATCGGACTGCACATGCCTGAAATATGACCTGATCAGACTGCACATGCCTGGAATATGACCTAATCGGACTGCACATGCCTGGAATATGACCTAATCAGACTGCACGTGCCTGAAATATGACCTAATCAGACTGCACTTGCCTGGAATATGACCCAATCAGACTGCACGTGCCTGGAATATGACCTAATCGGACTGCACGTGCCTGAAATATGACCTAATCGGACTGCACATGCCTGGAATATGACCTAATCAGACTGCACTTGCCTGGAATATGACCTAATCAGACTGCACATGCCTGGAATATGACCCAATCGGACTGCACGTGTCTGAAATATGACCCAATCAGACTGCACGTGCCTGAAATATGACCTAATCAGACTGCACTTGCCTGGAATATGACCTAATCGGACTGCACGTGCCTGAAATATGACCTAATCAGACTGCGCATGCCTGGAATATGACCTAATCGGACTGCACATGCCTGGAATATGACCTAATCAGACTGCACGTGCCTGAAATATGACCTAATCAGACTGCACTTGCCTGGAATATGACCTAATCAGACTGCGCATGCCTGGAATATGACCTAATCGGACTGCACATGCCTGGAATATGACCTAATCAGACTGCGCATGCCTGGAATATGACCTAATCAGACTGCGCATGCCTGGAATATGACCTAATCGGACTGCACATGCCTGGAATATGACCTAATCGGACTGCACATGCCTGGAATATGACCTAATCAGACTGCACATGCCTGGAATATGACCTAATCGGACTGCACATGCCTGGAATATGACCTAATCAGACTGCACATGCCTGGAATATGACCTAATCAGACTGCACATGCCTGAAATATGACCTAATCAAACTGCACATGCCTGGAATATGACCTAATCAAACTGCACATGCCTGGAATATGACCTAATCAGACTGCGCATGCCTGAAATATGACCTAATCAGACTGCGCATGCCTGGAATATGACCTAATCAGACTGCGCATGCCTGGAATATGACCTACAGTAATCAAACTGCACATGCCTGGAATATGACCTAATCAGACTGCGCATGCCTGGAATATGACCTAATCGGACTGCACATGCCTGGAATATGACCTAATCAGACTGCGCATGCCTGGAATATGACCTAATCGGACTGCACATGCCTGGAATATGACCTAATCAAACTGCACATGCCTGGAATATGACCTAATCAGACTGCGCATGCCTGGAATATGACCTAATCGGACTGCACATGCCTGGAATATGACCTAATCAGACTGCGCATGCCTGGAATATGACCTAATCGGACTGCACATGCCTGGAATATGACCTAATTGGACTGTGCATGCCTGGAATATGACCTAATCGGACTGCACATGCCTGGAATATGACCTAATCAGACTGCACATATCTGGAATATGACCTAATCAGACTGCACATATCTGGAATATGACCAAATCAGACTGCGCATGCCTGAAATATGACCTAATCAGACTGCACATGCCTGGAATATGACCTAATCAGACTGCGCATGCCTGAAATATGACCTACATGTACATGTAATCAGACTGCGCATGCCTGGAATATGACCTACATGTAATCAGACTGCACATGCCTGAAATATGACCTACATGTAATCAGACTGCGCATGCCTGGAATATGACCTAATCAGACTGCACATGCCTGGAATATGACCTACATGTAATCAGACTGCACATGCCTGGAATATGACCTAATCAGACTGCGCATGCCTGGAATATGACCTAATCAGACTGCACGTGCCTGAAATATGACCTAATCAGACTGCGCATGCCTGAAATATGACTTAATGGGACTGCGCATGCCTGGAATATGGCCTAATCGGACTGCACATGCCTGGAATATGACCTAATCAGACTGCACATGCCTGAAATATGACCTAATCAGACTGCACATGCCTGGAATATGACCTAATCAGACTGCACATGCCTGGAATATGACCTAATCAGACTGCACGTGCCTGAAATATGACCTAATCAGACTGCGCATGCCTGAAATATGACCTAATCAGACTGCGCATGCCTGGAATATGACCTAATCAGACTGCACGTGCCTGAAATATGACCTAATCAGACTGCACATGCCTGAAATATGACCTACATGTAATCAGACTGCGCATGCCTGGAATATGACCTAATCAGACTGCACATGCCTGGAATATGACCTACATGTAATCAGACTGCACATGCCTGGAATATGACCTAATCAGACTGCGCATGCCTGGAATATGACCTAATCAGACTGCACATGCCTGGAATATGACCTAATCGGACTGTGCATGCCTGAAATATGACCTAATCGGACTGCACATGCCTGGAATATGACCTAATCAGACTGCGCATGCCTGGAATATGACCTAATCAGACTGTGCATGCCTGAAATATGACCTAATCAGACTGCGCATGCCTGGAAAATGACCTAATCAGACTGCGCATGCCTGGAATATGACCTAATCAGACTGCACATGCCTGGAATATGACCTAATCAGACTGCGCATGCCTGGAATATGACCTACATGTAATCAGACTGCACATGCCTGGAATATGACCTAATCAGACTGCGCATGCCTGGAATATGACCTAATCAGACTGCACATGCCTGGAATATGACCTAATCAGACTGCGCATGCCTGGAATATGACCTACATGTAATCAGACTGCACATGCCTGGAATATGACCTAATCAGACTGCGCATGCCTGGAATATGACCTAATCGGACTGCACATGCCTGGAATATGACCTAATCAGACTGCACATGCCTGGAATATGACCTAATCAGACTGCACATGCCTGGAATATGACCTAATCAGACTGCACATGCCTGGAATATGACCTAATCAGACTGCACATGCCTGGAATATGACCTATGTAATCAGACTGTGCATGCCTGAAATATGACCTAATCAGACTGCACATGCCTGGAATATGACTTAATGGGACTGCGCATGCCTGGAATATGACCTAATCGGACTGCACATGCCTGAAATATGACCTAATCGGACTGCGCATGCCTGGAATATGACCGGACTGCACATGCCTGGAATATGACCTAATCAGACTGCACGTGCCTGGATTATGACTTAATGGGACTGCGCATGCCTGGATTATGACTTAATGGGACTGCGCATGCCTGGAATATGACCTAATCGGACTGCACGTGCCTGAAATATGACCTAATCAGACTGCACATGCCTGAAATATGACCTAATCAGACTGCGCATGCCTGGAATATGACCTAATCAGACTGCGCATGCCTGGAATATGACCTAATCAGACTGCGCATGCCTGGAATATGACCTAATCGGACTGCACATGCCTGGAATATGACCTAATCAGACTGCACGTGCCTGAAATATGACCTAATCAGACTGCACTTGCCTGGAATATGACCTAATCGGACTGCACGTGCCTGAAATATGACCTAATCAGACTGCGCATGCCTGGAATATGACCTAATCAGACTGCACATGCCTGGAATATGACCTAATCGGACTGCACTTGCCTGGAATATGACCTAATCGGACTGCACATTCCTGAAATATGACCCAATCGGACTGCACATGCCTGGAATATGACCTAATCAGACTGCGCATGCCTGGAATATGGCCTACTCAGACTGCACGTGCCTGGAATATGACCTAATCGGACTGCACGTGCCTGGAATATGACCCAATCAGACTGCACTTGCCTGGAATATGACCCAATCGGACTGCACGTGCCTGGAATATGACCTAATCGGACTGCACGTGCCTGAAATATGACCTAATCGGACTGCACATGCCTGGAATATGACCTAATCAGACTGCACTTGCCTGGAATATGACCTAATCAGACTGCACATGCCTGGAATATGACCCAATCGGACTGCACGTGTCTGAAATATGACCCAATCAGACTGCACTTGCCTGAAATATGACCTAATCAGACTGCACATGCCTGAAATATGACCTAATCGGACTGCACGTGCCTGGAATATGACCTAATCGGACTGTGCATGCCTGGAATATGACCTAATCAGACTGCACTTGCCTGAAATATGACCTAATCGGACTGCACGTGCCTGGAATATGACCTAATCAGACTGCACATGCCTGGAATATGACCTAATCAGACTGCACATGCCTGAAATATGACCTAATCAGACTGCACGTGCCTGGAATATGACCTAATCGGACTGTGCATGCCTGGAATATGACCTAATCGGACTGCACATGCCTGAAATATGACCTAATCGGACTGTGCATGCCTGGAATATGACCTAATCAGACTGCACATGCCTGAAATATGACCTAATCGGACTGTGCATGCCTGGAATATGACCTAATCAGACTGCACGTGCCTGGAATATGACCTAATCAGACTGCACATGCCTGGAATATGACCTTATCGGACTGCGCATGCCTGGAATACATGTATGACCCTGCTGGATTTTTTTTTCGTCGCGCAACCAATGCACTCCACACCATGTGCAGCGCAATGATGCAACACATTACGAAGGGCTTGTGTACCGCACCTACGCACATGAATACGCCGCAGTACGGGCACATGAACGAGGTGTTTTTTCAGCGTGGTTCCCACGTCGCGGCTTCACACATATGCGGTTTTAATCCTGGCCAAATGGGAGGGAACCAGTGTACAAGATGCACGTGTTGTGATACAGCACTCTTGCTGTAGATTTCACAAGTGATCGTTTTCGTTTCGAACACCATGATTCTAATGACCGCAGAATGTTAAAACAATGCTGCTTAATTGTTTTGGTCGTCAAAGAAACCCAGGAAAACCTCAAGTGAAGGTTTTTTTTAATCGATGTTGCTTGTTGCCGATTTTATTATCGAGATAGCTGATTTTATTATCGAGGTTGCCGATTTTATTATCGAGGTTGCTGATTTTATTATCGATGTAGAAACTGAAAGCATGCCTGGCGCGGCGCTCCAATACTGCGATAGCGACCAGCGGGCATTACGCAATGTACTTCCGGGCTTCTTAATTTCTTATGTTTTACATTGAATGGCGGGTATCCGGGTACCGACGATTTCAAAATTTGGGTATCCGGTTCCTCAAATACCCGATTTTGCCCAGCCCTAACAGGGGCTGATTTTTATATTGTATATAAATGGCTCAATGTTGATCTTGTTCTTAAGTGTGGAGCACGTTCAAAACAACCCATATCCCGTTTTACTATAAAAGTTAGTATTGAGTGAATGGATTGAGGAATAATGACAACACGAGACAGGATTTTTCAGGTGTCGGACGTTTCTTTTTGTTCATATTTTATTTCTCTTTGGAGCGTGGTGCTCACGGAAGCAAGGATCAACGCACAAGGGCTAAAGGCAGGTGTCACACTCAAAGTGCATTTTCTTCTGCTTGCCCTGGACTGAGCAATGGATGCAGTACCGGTAGCGGAAATTGCCATAGTGTGTTCGCTCCAGGGACCGGGGGAAGTGATGGCCAACCTGCTCGACCAGTGCCGCTGGTAGCTGGTGGCAGTTGCCATACTGCGGGAGGGGCTCGTCAAACAGTAGCTCCCGTGCCAGTTCTCTGTGGAAGTCAAGGAAGGACCCTCGACGACCGAGAGCGAGAGAGAAGGCGTAGCTGTTTACCAGCGTCAAGTCCATCATATAGAAAAACACTTTCTTGTACCATTTTATGGACTTGCGGGCTGACCGATGGTTTGCAGCTAGCTGGTCGCTCTGGTCTACGCCACCCATCAGCCTTGTTGTAGGTGAGGACACACCACAGGCTTCATCTGCTCGTTGCCAGCGCAGTCCCTCTTACCGGATGGACGGAGTTCCGGTGTATCCATGGTGGACAACAAACGAATGTCCTTGTTGTCCTTCCAGATGAGAGCAAGGAGGGAGCCGTTCTGACTGATGCCTGCCGACCGATAGGCAACTTCTCCTGGCTTGAGACGGAGAGTCCAAAGACTCGTGGGCATGTCGCGCCTGCATGGCATAACGGTGCCAACAACATTGAACTTGTCGGCATGCAGGCGGCGGTCAAGCGCGAGGTTGTAGCCTTTTCCCTTGACATTGCTGACGAGATCAAGGACCACATGCTGACATGCTAATTCATTGAATGACTAAACTGTAGACCTCTATTCTAATTTCCTCCATCCTGTCACTCAACTGTCTTTAGAATACACCCAATCGATCGCAATGCGGCTGTAAAGCAATTTAGTATGACTGCGAACCCGTTATTGTCTCAACCCTCGCTCAACCCCATTGAGCCACTGAAGCCGCAAGTTTCTGTCCCCGTGAACGGGGAGACCAAGCACAGGGCCCGGTACATTGAATAGAGCCAGCTGGACCATTGTTTAGGGCTGCCGGCCTTGTAACTGATACGCATTCTGCAGTCTCGGAGGATTCAGAGGTCCCGTCGCAAAGTGGTTAACCCTAACCCCTTCTAGAGAAGCATACCTAACCCAGCAATATCCAGCATTTGGGCAGAAATTAGGAACCCATTGGTACAACCTCACAGAATCCAACAGTCTGAATGAGTAGCATGACTACAGGGGGTTTATCCCTAACCCAACAAAATGCCACAATGTGTATGCTATGGCATGTTCTGGTCAGGTGTTGGAGTGTGTAACAGTGCACTACACTGCATTCTTGGGTGAGATTAGTTTACCCACGAGCTCTTGGTCATTTTTCTGGTCAGGTGTTGGAGTGTGTGGGAGTATACTGACACTGCTTTTTGGGGTGAGTTTACCCACGAGCTCTTGGTCATTTTTGTGGTCAGGTGTTGGAGTGTGTGGGAGTATACTGACACTGCTTTTTGGGGTGAGTTTACCCATGAGCTCTTGGTCATTTTCTGGTCAAGTGTTGGGAGTGTGTGGCAGTGTACTGACTATAATCCAACAATTTCCAACAGTGTCTCCCTGGTCCATTGGTACCTAATCCAACATAATCCAACAGTGTATGCTATCCTTGGGGTACCTAATCAAACAAATTCCAATAAAACCTGGTGTTAGATTTTGTGAGGCCAGGGAACGTTAGGGTTAAGCCAGTCCCTGGTCTGAACATGCTGAACCCCAAGATAACCCAGGAGCATGTACACATGTACATGTATACAATGAGCAGGCACTGCTGATCATTATTTACCCAACCAAAGCGAACCTACATGTACTGCCTTGAATCATATCCAAGGTGGTTCACCAGTGTTTGGCTGCTTTTAATTGGGCATTTGGGACCACCTTAGGCTTTGGTCATTGGAACATTAATTAATCATGAAATAAATTATAAGAATCTACATGTAGTATACATATACATGTGTATAAAGCCTTTTCACGCCACACTGATAGACCAATTGATTCAAATTAAACAATGCCAGGAATAATATATACATGTGCCTAGCTAGAGTATTTTCTTTTCTATTTGCAGATAGATCCAAGTGGTTCATCATTTGTGTTGACTCTGAGTGATAGTGTTGATGTTCAAGTGCAGTTGCAAGATCCAGTAAGTTGTATACATAAAACATGTAGTACATGTACCATACTTAAAGGGCCTATAAAACATTAAAAATGTTCGATACTTAAGTACATGTACAGTACTTGTATTAATGGTCTTGCATCAAGGTCATCAAACTGTTCTTGCACAGTGAGCCAGCCAACACTGAACAGGCAATGCGTGTGAGATCGGTACTTCATGCAACATGTCTACAGTGCATACAGTAGTACCGGTACTTAGGCCTACATGTACACGTACACACACATACATGTACCGGTATATAGGTACATACAGTACGTGTACATGTACATGTAGATTTGTAATTACTTGCAGTGTTCTGATAGTTAATTCAGTTAATTTTAGGTCAATGATTTTTATACCATGGACATGAGTTTACTCTAATTGCATGTCTCAACACCCATGGGAAGAGGAAGGGGGTCCAGTTCTTGACTGGGGATGGATACAGTAAGAGTAATACAGGTCTTTGGTGTTATTATTTTTGCACAAAGAAAATTCAAGCGGAGGAATGGTTGAAGCCATGGTTGAAGAGGCCCGAGATGTCACTCAAGCATGCCGGGCCATGTGGTTGTGCTGACCAGAGCGGGGAGTTGTTCAGGGTGTACTGAAAGTGTTTATGTACATGTACATGTGCAGTACTCGCAGCTGACCAAGATTCAGTCGCCCAGCATTTTCATGTCGTATTTTAATTTAACGATACTCAGTCAAAACTATTGAAACAAAGAGGAATTGATTAAGATTGAGACTAGTACCAGGAATTTTGTGGTATGTTTAATGCTTTGACATACATATGTACAAACTGTGGTAATCTTTTCACCAATGTTACTGTGTGTACAGGGCCTGTAGTGTATTTTAGTCCATCTTGAGCCTGTTTCTTGCTAGTAATGCTACTGCAAAAATCAAGGGTGCTTGATTATTGGCGGTTGTTGTCTTGCGTCTCAGCCTTTGGTGATTTTTTTAACAGCCTTTCGCACAACACCACACACGTTTGTAACTAACATCCCATGTTGAGATGGCCTCGCAGTGAGGGAGGTCAAAGGTCATGACTTTATCTACTTGTTCACTGGTACGCTGCTTATCGCTCATTTGTACGCATGAAACAACTAGGAAAACCAGTGAAAATTTGGCGCGCGTGATATGTTACATGTACGTACATGTACATGCACTGTACACATCTATTGTATCTATTCTTCTATTGCTTTCTTTTTCTGCAACTCAACTCTCTTCCTACACATATACAACTGTCAAAATAAAAAGGAACAAGATTTAAGTTGGGATAATGTACATGTAGAGTCCCAACAGTGGAGGAGGTTGGGCTTCATCGGCCATTTCTCTCATCTACATGTAGTTCAGCAGAACCAGCACGAAAATGACTTCCACGTGAAACGCCATCTTCTTTGCACAACACTACCTGGTACCCATATTGCTTGTATACTTCATGCACGTTGCATACAATAACTGGTACTTCGCGACTGTAACACTACATGCATCGGCAGCGACCAGAATACCTGATATTGTCTGTACATGCGGGGTGCCACACTAAAAGCAGGGGTCACTCTTTGCACACATCGTTTCTCACTACATGTCTGTGTGATTTTTAACATCGATGCAATTTTTTGGAGGAGGTCTGGATCACGGTATAGTGCTTTCACACTACTCAGATTTGTGATTTATTTAACGTTTTACTGTTTTTTGTCACACGGGACCCTTGTTTTTGCTTTAATGAGAAACGGGCTTTGAACAGGGCTTCGCGTGGAATTTTGTGAGCCCGAGATGGCAAGTGATTACTTGCTCAATAATTGAGTTTGGTACATGTATGTATAAATGTAAACTGTTGAATAGTGTGGACTGTAGGCTGCTAAATGTAGCTTGATGTTCCGTAAGTCAACAATTTAAAATGTACATACATAGTTGGGAATGGGTCTAAAGCACTATAGCACATGCATGTGGAAGCATACATGTACTTTGCCATAAGAAATCACTTTATTTGTTTGGTGCTCATCTTTCTAGCCTGTTTTTGACCCACCTGAGGTTGGCAGTTTTCGATAAAAGGGATGTACATGTACAGTATGTCATTTATGTGCCTACATAGTACACTGCAATGCTAGGCAGCTACATGTACAATGTACATGTACGTACACTTGTGTACAAAAGTATATTCCAACAGTTGGTTTTGCTCTGCTACATGTAGGCAGCTACCGGTACATGTACATGTACATATGCACAACCAAATTTGGTTGGTTTTACTCTGAGCTGCTGTTGTTTCAAAGCGGTAGCTTTTCAGCTTTGGATTATTAGCACAATTGCTTGATCGAAATGGTACATGTAGTTTCTCAGCTCTTCATAACTTAATTAAGCAAACGCGGTTAGTCGCTCTTCATAAAGAAAAGGAAAAGTCATGTTTTTCATCTACCCCCGGTACATACTGTACATGATGTTTGCGTTGAGGAGATTGTAATTCAATGAGGTTTTGCCCATGCTCGACCTCAGTCATTTCTAGTACGGACGTCTTAACCACTTGACCACCGAACTGGTTGAGGTCGTGTGGTGGATTCGTATAATGTATAGCAGCGGGTACTGCGTTGCATCATAGATACATGTACCAGTACATGTAATAAGTACATATATCTTTGCATCAAGGAGAATGTAATTCAATGAGATTTGGCCCTTGCCTGGCGTGATAAACATTGAGTGCTCAGTGTTTTGCCCGGTGTACTACAAGTCCGTAGTCCCGGGTTCGAATCCCGCCCAAGCTGCCTGAAATACATGCATTTTTATCAGGCACCAGGCAAAGCACTGAGAACTCGGTGTTTATCACGTCGAGCAAGGGCAAAACCTCATTAATCATATTTTTTGTCGCTACAGATGTAGTTTTCTAGTGTATTGATTGTTTTGCTCACTAATTGTGTTATCCCTTTAGATCTATTCATCTACATGAATTTGTTAAAATAATGATGTTTAAATCAGATGAAAGAAACACATTATTTTCTCTTCATAGCTACAGGATATGATGGAGGGAATGACTGAGGTCATAGGTCATGTTAGTCAAAATTCAAGAATCGTCACCTGCTCACACTATGTAAACTTTGGAGAAACAGCATTTGGTAAGTGTGGCATTTGTCTTCAGTTCTCCCCCACAGGTGTGATTTCGTTCAAATGGGTCTTTAACTCTTTCACTATGTAGTCTGTGAATTAAGACAGAATTCTTTGCAAAAGGTATACATGTACAGTGTATAATGAGCCTCTGCCAGCGGCTTGCTGGCTAGAAGTGCACTGTGCTCGAGCCGCTGTGAGCAGCTCACCGTAGGGAAAGAGTTAAGAGAACACTTAAAGGGGAATGAAACCCAGAGAAAAATGTTGGCTTATCTGATTGGGTGTTAAAACAACCTACAATTACATGTACCTACATGTATGTGCTACTCACCTACGAGTTTCATAAAGAGGAAAAAATCATGGAATTCGGTGGTCGAATTCGCGTTCCCGCAAACTGCCATCTTTTCGAATGGCCCGCCAGTCACTGCGGGGGGTATGACATCGCAACAGAAAACTCCCGCATGGGCCCGGACGGATGTACCCCTATTACATGTCTATACTGCCTGCAGTTATACACTCGCAAGCTGAACAAGGGTGTACTGCCAGGATTTTGGATTTCAAACAGATCTCTTGTCCTTGTTGGGAATGGGAACTGCATGGAAAGATTTCCCCAGCTTTTTCCCGCTGGCATTTTTGACATTCAAAAGCCTGGCAGTACACCATCATTCTGCTTGTGAGTTTATAACTGCACGCAGTACATGTATGTACATGTAGTAGGGGTACATGTACATCCATCCGGGCCCATGCGGGAGTTTTCGGTTGCGATGTCATACCCCCCGCAGTGAATGGCGGGCCATTCGAAAAGATGGCAGTTTGCGGGAACGCGAATTCAACCAACCAATACCACGATTTTTCCCTCTTTATGGAACTCGTAGGTGAGTAGCACATAGGTAATTGTAGGTTGTTTTTAACACCCAATCAGATAAGCCAACATTTTTCTCTGGTTTCATTCCCCTTTAACCAAATATGCAATATTAGAGTGATGTACAAAAATGTTGCGAACTGTTTACTGCTCTTTTTGTTTTGTGGCCGGATTCAACCAAGTTATATAGTGAATTTTTCTTGCCAATTTACTATGTCAGTACCGAGTGGTTACAGAATTTAAGTGTTATTTCATCACGTCTGTAATAGAAAAAAAGGAAACAAATTGACAGTAAATCCTACCATGAGGAGTTAATGGTTGAATTTTTTAATGAATGCTTCTGACTGGCGCCCTCACCCTGGCAAAGACTATAGTAGTACATGTAGTTAACTATTTGGAAAGGCCACCATTAAGGGCTAGATAGCTCAGATGTTAAGAGCACTGGTATGCAAAACCAGAGGTCTCAGGTTCAATTACTGATCCAGTACATGTAGTTCACTATTTGGGATGGCCAATATCGACATGGTAAGAAGTACTAGTAGTACTGTTGCAAAACATGCAGAGGCCATTTTTAGAAATTAAAATCGCCTTTTTCGGAATAGATTTTATATACCACTGTAAAAGTGACTCACAATCGTTCAAAAATGAACACCCAGTCATTGCCAGTGAAAGATGATACCTTTAGGAAATGGGCATGGTGGCTAGTGGCTTTCTGCAATATTTGGGGGTTAAGTTACATGTACCGGTATGGTTACAGCACTCGCCAAGTGAAAAAGTCAACGGCCAAAGCCCGTTCCATTCCTAGAAGTTTGGCACTCAAAGAAAAATCCTCCAGCCCTAAGGACAATCCTAGGGTTCCCTTAGTCACCATGGAAAATTGCTTAGGAAAACCATCACATTCTTTATACATTAGCTCGTCTGGCTAGTGCTATTCCAGACATGCCAGTGTTGGCTTTCAGGTGCCCCCGTAACCTGCCTGACTTAATTGTCCAAGCAGAGGTTCCCCCTGTGGACACTTTAACTCCCATCAAACATGGTTACATGTACATGTACATGTACATGTACATTAAAGTGTACATGTAACTCAAAATGCATCGTTTGCCAGACTCATTTCCAGGAAACAGATACTTTCAATGGAATTTCTTTGGTCACTGCCCTTAAAGACCTTGGCACTATTATTACATGCACCACCCCTACATTATATTGTGTGTACATGTACAATACACCTCATCTCCTGTAATTTTCAGTATGTTGGTGAAATTTAAAACACACTCGAAAAGTGAGTCTATGGCCATAGTCTAAAACCAAAACTGGTAAATTGGACACATCTGTTGGGTGTCACTTCAGTCTCCCCAATCGTTCCATATATCAGATATGATTGTTCTGGGCATAGAATCACTTATGTACATGTAGTTGTAGTGATGCTGTCCATGGCCTCAACATCTAGGAGGGAAATGATTAGCACCTTGCATGATTACCAACATTTCCTGTTAACCCCCCCCCCCCACTTCTCTCTTTCACCCTTTGCCTTTAATGTTCCCCCCTTCCTGCACCTACACATGTAATCTCTTCCTACCTCCATGCTCAAACCCCTGCCCTTCCCGTTGATCTCACAATACCACTTACCAGCTACCCTCTTTGTAAGGTCCTCTGTCTGTCATCCATGTCCCTGTTACTCTCCCCTTCCTTATTTGTTTTGTCCCTGTCATTCTGCCTTTGAGAAAGATCCTGCCAGGATGTAGCACATAAGTTGGAATCCAGCAGTCTCCTAACAACAGCCAGAGCACACACTACCTAAAACATTGACTTAAGCCGTGTTCCCACAGGACTTCATTTTTTAACTACAGAGGCCAAGAAGAATGACAAAATTAAGCCAAGTTACCGCTACATGACATGTACCATGATGTAAAACTGAAGGGCGAAAGGAGTCGCGGAAGACTTCCGCTCAGCCTTGGTAACTTCATGTAATAGGGCCGCTAAAAAGTCCTTTGGGAACAGCTTCCTGTGTTACGTCACACTGCACAGAAATGGCTAGCGGGAGCGTGAAAGTGGTGGTATGGTTTGCTGATGCCAACACACAACGCAAATGTTTTGTGCCAGTACAGTACATGAGTACATGTATACATGTGCCATTCAATCATTATTTGTATACTGTACCGGTACTTGTTCTGTACTTCTCGTCTTCACGCTCCGTGAATTATGTCAGATTTGATTGATTTTGTCAGGCTTTAACTAGCTCTGATCCCAGTGAAAATACATGTACTGAAGAACACAGAGGAGAGCTGGCAGATCATGTCAGCTCAAACCAGAAGGGGACATATGCTCTGTCTTCGAATATTGATGCAGAATCAAAATAGGAGATGCTCGGCAGTGACGTTGAATTTTGCTGCACTACTGAAGAGGCTATGATTTTGTCCAACGATATTCACGTGGCGTTGACGTGTCATAATCAGGCATGCAACTTTTCCCGCGGATCCGCAGATTTCCGTGTTTTAAAAAATTCGCCTGTCACTTCCGTAAGATTAGCCGGTTTTGTTGATGTCCACGGCGCACCGCGCAGTAAGCATCATGACCTATTTTCGACGTTGGTGTTTAGTAAGGTGTCCCAGTGCAGCCAAACGCAAAATAAATTCTTAAAATAACTCAAATGCTGTGTGGCACTGTAAAATTCTTCCCTGTATGTTTTATTTTTCATCTTTCAGGGTTTTTTTTCGACACTGCTTCTAACACTTTCCTCAAAACATTCATAATTTATGCTTAAAACTTATTGGTTTGCATTATTTTTGTCCCATTGCCCTGAGCCACTTTGAGATGGGGAGGTTGGATTGACTTTTTTGTTATCACCTATTAACTCCTTCCCTTCATGCTACCCTCTCCTTTCCCATCCTTTTCCAAATCATCAAAACTGTCCTCATAGTAATAAGGAAATAAATTTAATGACCATAATGAATAATTCAAATTGAGAATAATTTTCTTAAAAATGAATGAACTTCTTTTCACATTAAATTTTAACTTTTTTGAATTTGGATATTCAAGTAAACCATACGGTAGGGCGGTATATGATTGACACACGCAGCATTTCTCATCCTTGTTAATTTCCACATAAGAAGACACATCAAGGCAGGATGTGATTGTTCGGCTTGGTCCAAGCTAATTGTGATTCAGCCATGGAAGCAGATTCGTTTTTCTTTGCCCTTTTGGTGGGGTTTGTTTTTTATCTGGTACTGGTAGACGTCTTCTGTGACGTTTAAAAAAACTCCACAATCCTCTTTCTCACTGCTTCTTCAGTTATGACCTTTCCCAATGTCACTCAAGAGACACATTTCCTCCTCCTTGGTACTTTCTCTAGCTGCCCTTTTATTTTTTATATAAGTTTTGGAAAGCCTATAAGCCATGTTACTTTAAGCCAATTAAATAATAATTAAAAAAAATATATATATAAGCGAGACGCCCTTTAGGAGCCTCCATAGTTTTGACCCAGAACTACTGTCTCAAGTTGCGTGATATATTTTTTTTCTACGTATGTTGGGGTTTGTTATGGTACACTCAACAATAAAGAAAGAGCAGGAAACAAACTGGAAGATACGAAGTCTGAGATCGTTATAGGGAGTTGTTTTCATCGTGCGATGTGAATTATGTAGAAGGCCAAGCGTCGAAAATGCGTACTGTCGAAAACTGGGCCCCCCACGATACACTAACAGTATGTATGAATTTTCTTTGTTATAATAGACTCTTTGATTCTGACAGTATTTAATTTCATTTTTTTTCTTCAGATATGACACTTTATGATGAAGCTGTGAAGATTACCCAGGAATTCTCGGATTATTATCTGCAAGGGAATGTCACTCAGTAACATAATGTTGCACATGTGTCTTATGTTTGTAATACTTCCAATTCGATAAACCTCATAAAGTATCACATGAAACATGAAGGTCACTGTTATGTAACTTTGCAGGTTATTGGACATGTACATTTTGTCTTCGTGAAACTTGTAATTATGCAAAGATACTGTACATGTACCTGTATGTCAAGCAGGTTGTCTTTCAAAGCTATAGCAACACAAATTAACCTGGGACTTGATGCTTTCAAATAAAATGTTCATTTGTACAAGTACTTAAATTTCATGTGAATTGTCAATTCCAACCTGTCATCAGCATTTGGAAATACCGTAGAACTGATACTGATTTCCATCTCGAAAATTGTTGCAATTGACTTCAAATATAGGTTTTCCAGGCCCATTTCAGCAAAGAAGCATTCACTTTAATTAGCACGAGGCGCAATTAAATTTGTTTTAACATGAATGCTTGTCCCTATGGGCCTTTGAATTTAAAACTAAGACACTCAAATTCATTTTTTAAGCATTCTTTCCACAAATACATTCTTTCAGATTCAGATAGCCCAGTCGTGCATTCAAAATCGTTAAACGGCAATCTGGCTAGCATTCACTTTCGTGAATAAGCATTCACTTATCACATTGCTATGGGTGTATGCATGTGTTGACTCGTATTTGTCTATAATTTTATAAGACTTAGTCTTTCTTGAAAATCTATTTCTATTGGTGCATCGGCTTTGTAGGCTTAGAGCTCAATTAACACGAATTAATGCAAAAATAGCCCATTTTACACGAGAGCTGTAAACAGGGGTCCCTTGCGAAGGAATCGCATCGATGTCAAGAACACACGAATACCTTCTCGTGTAAAAGTGTATCTCTGTCACCAGACCGCAAGGGTCCCTTGCGAATCTTGACAGGGATCGAGACCTCCTCCAAAATTTCGCATCGATGCGAAATCCTTGCGATAAACACAGAGATAGGTCGTGTAAATGCACCCATGCGACGTTCGCAAGGATATTCGTTGGCGCATCACAGAGAAGTATGCGTTGATATTTCCATGAGGAGCAAATGAACTATCAACAATGTCATCAAGGCAACAAAATAATTGACGATGAAAATGAATCCCGTGCGACCCCGCAAGCATGGTACACGATCGGCCTCGTTACGTTGTGTACTGGAAGTGTGTCTTGCGTGAGATCGACGGTTTTTCTTTTTAGCTAACTTCAATGTCTGCACCTGGCCCCAGCATTGCAATAAAATGTTACAAGGAGGAACAAACACCAGACTCAATCATGCCGAGGGTTTCACGCCCGATCCTGTTTGGATCGAAACGTTCGTTCGAAAACATTGCGCAACACTGCGACTGTGAAGCTAGTTAGTTGTGTGCACTGTACGGACGTATATGTACATTGCACATGTACGTTCATGTATATGTACGTACATGTACATGTACATGTACATGTACTGTACATACATGTACGGTACATGTATTATTTACAGTCCGAGGCTGCGTGCCTGCATGCACGTGCTGGGTGCGGAGTGCGCGCGCAGCTTGCTACTGCTAGCCAACTGGCCCTTACTTCGTGCACAATAATTATTGTTCTTGAAAACTGCCATCATGATCGTAACGTCAATCAGACAATTCGCAACGCGGGCGCTGAGCTGAGAGCAACACTGGTAAACCTATGCCTCCGTGTAAATAATAGCGCAGTACCGGCGATACGAATAATAACCTCTGACCTCACCTCCAAATATGGTGAAGCAAGGGACGTTTTCGACCGCGCTGCGTTGTACCGTGTAAATGTGACCCGGCACAGCATAATGAAGAATAACCCCCCACTTTTGAGATTTTGAGATTTTCTAATGATGTGAAAGAGTATACCATTAGCTTTCGAATGATATCAAATTTATATCCGTACGAACTTTGTTGTAAATAGTACAAGGGGACTTCGCTCGTTCACTTGGTACCAGACACAATATAGCAGCACCAGTCTAACTCCTCGAAAGCGGCCATTCAAAAAGGCAGGAACTTTATATTTTCATGAAAACACTTCCCCAAAATCCTCGTTTTGTCAACATTAGGAGACTGATTTCAGAAAAATTCTTTGGACATAATATCCTCCAATACATTAACTTTCTGAAAATACAAAAACAAATTTGATTTTTAATCGAATTGAGAAGATACTTTGACTTCAGGCATTGTTTACTGGAAAAGTGTTTTGGTGGGATATTCCTCATGTCGCTGTGCCGGGTCACAAATGTCTGCGATCAAATCGCAAACGACCATTGCGCCAGACACCCGGCGCCAATTTTTGCAGACATGCATTTTCAGTGCTCATGTAAAAAGGCCTAATGGCGCCCCATGGTCCTCACAGGAAAGTGTAACATCTAGTTAAAGTTAAAGTTCAAACACGAAGAAATGCCACCCACACTTAATTCAAATAGTATCCAGGAGGAAAGTTAATGATAAGGTTATCTGCAAGTATGTATCTTGAAGAACAACTCGCTTTCACCAAAAACATCTAAACTGAACACATGTAGTCTGTAGACCTATAGTGCCAAAAAGAGTTACTGAAAACTAAAAAGAAAACCACGCGCTGACAAAAGACTGTGCACACGTACGTCCGTGGCTTTTTATTAATTTTGATTGCCCCTATCGTCAAGAAAAGATTAAATTGTTGAAAGGTGGAAGTGTGGTCTTGAATGTCTATAAACGAAATAGAACGCCCTGAGGCGAATCTGAATGGTAAATCAATTATCATGAATGCAAGAAAACGAAATAGAATGTGATAAAGGGGAAAAAGAAACCCGAATTTGCACATTTTACATTTGAATGTTGATAATCAGTCTAGAAGCTCCCAATGTTGTGAATGAGTTTGCGTGCTACCTAGCCCGTCATATACAGTTATTTCTGCATTGTTATTTTGTTACTTTATGAGAGTATACATGTATTTCAATTTTCAACCTTTCCCATTGTTCGTGCTGGTTTCACTGGAATTGTCCATTCTTTGATTTCAATGGTTTCAAAAGCAGATGGGATAGTTAAATGACAACATGTTTATTAAAAAAAAAAGTTTTCTAAAAGTTAATATGCTTTATAACAAAGTTGTAAATGTACCGGTATTTAAAGAGTGTCTTCCTGTATTGCTGCTGAAAATAAACTGTATCAATACAAAGTCCACCATTGAATTAAACCTGGCCTAAAATTTGAGAAATGTCGTACATGTATTACATGATTATTGATTCACCTGCATTATACAACATAGACTCCGAAGCAAGACATTAGAATTGCCAGCAGCTGAGCTAGTTTGATTTTTATTTAAACTACCCATGTACATGGATATATTTAGGATGGCAAAGAAATCAAACAAAATGGATCTTGAAACATACTGTAAAGGTTCATTTTTGATCAAGGATCGCGGAGTTAATCATGAATGCATCCAAATACAGGGTACCTAAAATAAAAGAGAAAACATAAGAAAATACGTGGTAGCCCATTCATTCCTGTGAAAATGAAGATTCCCAGTGTACACTAAAAATGTCCATTAAACAAATGTATACTTGTATAATTTTATATAAGTGAATTTCACATTGATTTGATGGCAATCAGATATGGAAGCAGCTTTCACTACAATGTTCACAATATCCATGTGTATCATCCAAACCCCATGTGTATCAGTCTCAAACTTAATCAAACAGGAGGTACAGTGTAACTTTACTTGTTTACACAAATTAGTGTCCTGGCCAACGTATTCAAGAAAACAAACCGTGTAACCATTTATCTACTCATCTGTACAGTTCGGCCTATATACAAGCTTGGGTTCCTGTGAGATCCAAGATAAGATTTTCCCCCAGTTATTCCATTAGGTGGTATTTCAATTTAAGAAACAAAAGCATCAAAGGGGTATATATAATGTTGGATCCCACACAAGCAACTTGCAGTTAGTACACATTTGTGCACATGTAGTGAACAGAAATCCAGTCTATGCGCAAGCAGACCCGTCTTACAATGGAAAAATACTGTAGACAAGGTGTTTCCTTTTGATACACAATTGCTGATTTCAGTTAATGCTATCGCTGCATGAGGTGTCATGGTGTAACTTGCTAGTTCTTAACATTCAAACATCATGATGGCCAGCAATCTCATAACTTATGGCTGCTAGATTGTGACCCAGATAATAGAAATGTATATATCCCAGTGCATTAATCAGCCCCTGCTAGTGCTATCTTGCACTCCTTACTCTAGTCTAATACTGAAAGCGTTATTGTTCAAAAGACAGAGAAGAGATGCTTACCAAGATAAAATTGTTTTCATGATGCCACATGAACTTGGTACACACGGTACTTTAAATTTGTTTGGAATTTGGAAACGAAAAACCTACATAATTTGAAGGGTTTTATAAGCTCATCTCCATATTATGATTTGGGCTGTCTTACAATAATTTCTTTTCAAGAATAACCCTTGATGGTCTGAATTGAGCCAAGAAAAAGTGCATTTTGATAACTAAGAATGAAGAATATCTTTCAAGATAGCAGGTATTGCATCAAGAATATGGGTTGTTTCACCACATATTGTGTAACATTTAGGTACATGAATGTACTTGTATATTTTTCTTGTACCGGTATATGAATCCTTTCTATTGGTGAAATACGAGGGTAGCAAACACGTACATGAAAGTTGTGAAGTTTGGTAATAAATTCATCCAATAATTTTTCATTCATAATATGACAATGTACAAAAATAATGTAGTTTTGCTACAACAGCCTGTTAAATGTAGACTACTGTACAAATGTAGTTAAAATATTGAAGGCATATGATTGATCATGTCCTAAGTGATGCATTTCCCATCACTTGCGCTGGATACGGATCCCACTGAATCCATGGACATACACCTGCACGTACAACCCGTAACAGGGCACTCCATATGTTCCCTGCATCAAAACAATACATGAAGGTCAGTGTGCAACTTTATAACATACATTCACACACAGTACACTGTACAAAAACCAACCAAAACAAATTCTAACCAAACAGAGCTTCACCACAGTTGAATGTAGGACTATGAATGCTAAAATAAGTACATTTGAACCACCTGAAATGAGCATCCCACTTTTGGGAATGTTGCATTTCCACTTGAAAGTGTTGAGAGCAATATGTAGGCCTTACACATCAAGGCAATGGAGACAGTACTGTGCATAGGAAGGCAATTCACTGGAATGCAATTGGAGGTGAATTACCTTCTTAAATTGTGTACACACATAACATCCAGCCGTTCATGACATCAATGTGATTTCATTACAGAGAACTCTGGTTTCAGTATCAATGTATAAGGGAATGTACATTAATGTATACATTTATGAACTTACTTGAACCATTCCATGAGATGACAAGCATGACCTCCATGTCTACAGGATTGACACCATGTAAACCACTGACTGAAGTCTGTTTGTTTATTCTGGGCTACAGAATCTATACTCCAAGCAGAAAAGAAACGATCATGCAATAAACATGTGCCATTGAAAGTGGCTCATATACATTACTTGTTGAATCTTGATTTTAGACAATTACAGAGAAAACAAATTGCATCTTTGTATTTGTCAATAATGTTCAGAAATGAATGAATTTTGTATTGCATCCCAAGAATACTGGACAGAAAATGAACTGCACATGGAATTAAACATTCAAGCACAATATGCAAACCTCCCATATGGGTTATAATCATCTTGCCTTGCATTAAATGACCACCACAAAGAAAAAATGAAGTTAGAATACTAAAATTAATGATAAAAGGAAACATGAAAGGAAACTGGCAATTTTGTTCAACAATTTGAAAAATGGCAAAGAAAATATGACTGAGCCCAGACTTAAACGCAATACCCTAGAGCTGGTTTAACATACCAGTGGTCTTAAGACCAGAATTGATGATGAGTGTGGACACCAGTCACCAATAAGAAGTCTTTAACCATTAACCACTTCACGCCGGGACCTCTGAAATCGGAGATCCGTTGGTTTGACTATGCGACGGGGCCCTCCAAAATCTGTGCACCACTATTGTCCACATTTTAAACAAAGACTCTTTTCAGCTTAGAACAAAGCAATACAAATCAGTACAAAGACCCTTTTTGACGCAAGTTGCCACATGAATTGCAAGATTAGCAGCAGTAATTGTCCAATTGTAGGACCTTTACAGTGGATGATCTACATGTAGGAATACTGTGCTGCCGCTGAAAGCATGCGGGAGTGGGGTCAGTTCTTATTTATTCAAACATGTGTGTACTGTACGAATAGGTTTGTTGGCCTTGGTCAGTTGCTCTAACCACCGTGCTCTAACGATGGAGGAAGAAGGGCCTAAAAGGGGGGGGGTGAGGTTGAGGGGTGCATTCAGTTGGAGAGGGGTGGGAATAGTCTCGGGCAATATGTTAGTGTGCAGCCGTCAGTCAGCACGCATGAACCAAAACAAGAGAGAGACAGTGAGGAAGGGAGAGAGGGAGGGAGAGGGGGAGAGAAAGGAGAGAGGGGCTTTAGATATGGGGGGGGGGGCGACACCGAGATGGTGAAGAGGGGAGGGTAAGAACAAAGGGTAGGAGGAGGGGAGATAGAGGACACGATGTTTATGCTAAGTCCTGATAAGGTTGTGGCTGGGTAATGTGCAGTCGCCAGTCAGTACACAGTAATGGCACTGCAATGACGATCAACCTGGAAGGGTAGTTCTTCTGGTTTTCCGATTTGGCCGAGAGTCGGTCGTTCCCCAGAAGAAAAAAAGGAAAAGCCCTACGATCTGTGACAACAGACGTAGATTTCTTGTCTTTTTCTTGTTCTTCTTCCTCCTCGATTCTTCAAACCTCGGAATCTTGAGAACTAAAGAAGATTCTTCAGCCAAACTTGACACACACAAAGTACATGACCCACCCTTGTGCCTCAAATTGGTTTAAAGTGAGTTCTTCGAAAGACAGTCACGTTACCGCTGTTTGAACTTTGAACTTTAAAACCTTCAAAAATTCATAACAAATCAACGGTTGGCTCCCTTGTCTTGCTGTTTGTGGCATGTGAGAAGTGTTTCCAGCCGCTACAGACCGATGACCTTTGTGATGTCATCTGACCTCGTCTTCCGGTTGAAACAGGAAGTGACTTTGTAAGGGCTCTTATTCAAATTTGAAGACAGATATGAACTTTGTGTTGACGTTGTAAGGTCAAGGTTGAGTCACTTTCTGTAATTCATTGACATATGACGTCATCAAGTACTCGAGCGCCCTCTAGCGGCAGGTTGAAAATGTCCGAAAATGTAATTTAACACGATCCCTGTGGCGAAGTTTGAGGAAATCGTTTCAAATTCGGCAGGGAGACAGCCACACACTCGGACAATGCACATGACAAGTTTTAATGACATGACGTAAACATAACGGAAATTAAAAATGAAAGTCTAATTTGTTTTCAAAAATTCATAGAAATTCATAAAAATATGTTACGTTTTTAATTGTTTCACCACAAGAAAGAGTAAAATGTTTCCTTTCCGATGATACCTTACATATGCTGCCAGTAGTTTTAAAACGCCTGTGGTGATGAAAAATATGATTTCCAAATGCTATCTTCAGATACAGTATCTCTTTAAGTCCGTCTGATGTCTGTGTGCGTGTCTCACGGGTGAGGGGGGGGGGGGGTTCACTGCTTGGACTGTACCATTGCCTCAGACTGGGTCGGGGAGGGCTGTTCGGTAGATGTCCTTCTACCGTACAAGCTGTATACAGCAGGTCCGCACAGTGTATTATAGGCTGGCGGAGCCTAAAGAGGGGCGGAGGGAGGGCGGGGAGTTTGGGGGAGAGGGTTGAAGGGATGGAGTGATAAAGGGCGGGAGAGATGAAGAGAGGGGAGAGAGGTGGTCGCGGGGCCGCAGGGCCATAAAAATGTTGTCGGGACGTGCTTGTGAGGTAGCAGCCATGGATATGCCTAGATATGGGGCAGAGAGAGAGGGAGAGAGAGCCGAGAGAAAGTGAAAGAGGGAGAGAGAGAGGGTGAAGAGAAAAGGGGGATTGAGAGGGAGTGGGTGAGGGAGGGAGGGAGGGGTGCAAGAGAGGGGAGAGAGAGGGGGAGTGAGAGGGGAGAAAGAGGGAAGACAGAGTGGGGTCCGTTCTTATTTATTCAAACGTGTGTACTGTACGAATAGGTTTGGTGGCCTTGGTCAGTTTCTCTAACCTCCATGCTCTAACGATGGAGGAAGAAGGGCCCAAGGGGGGTTGAGGTTGAAGGGGTGCATGCAGTGGGAGAGGGGTGGGTTAGAACATTCCGGTTAGAACAAGGTGTAGGGAGTGGGGGACGAGGGGAGACGACACAATGTCTTGATTAGGCTCGGGCAATAGGTGCGAGAGGGGGCGAGAGGGGAGAGAGAGGGGGAGAGGGGAGAGAGGGATAGAGGGGGGGGGGGAGAGGAGAGAGGGCGACAGGGGGAGAGAGGGAGAGAAAGGGGAGAGAGAGGCTTTAGATATTGGGGGGTCTTGGCGACACCGAAATGGTGAAGAGGGGAGGGTTAGAACAAAGGGTAGGGAGTAGGAGAAGGAGGGGTGATAGAGGACACGATGTTTATGCTAAGTCCTGATAAGGTTGTGGCTGGGTAATGTGCAGTCGCCAGTCAGTACACAGTAATGGCACTGCAATGACGATCAACCTGGAAGGGTAGTTCTTCTGGTTTTCCGATTTCGTCGAGAGTCGGTCGTTCCCCAGAAGAAAAAAAGAAGGAAAAGCCCTACGATCTGTGACAACAGACGTAGATTTCTCGTATTTCCATTGTAATTCTGACTCTCAATACCCTGTTTTCTCTATCCACGTATTCCTTTGACTTGTTTCTTTGTACATTTTTGTGTTTATTTGTTTTGGTCAAATAAATAATAAAAATAATAATCATAATACAAAACCAAGAAAAACATTAACTTTCAAACTGCAAATCAATCCCTCTTGATTAGGTTTGATGAAAAACTCTTTCACCAAATGATTAAATGAAGCATACATTTTGGCAGGTTAAGGGATAGGTCTGCAGGAAAAACCAGATTTTTTTCAGAATCTTAAGCAAATTTGCTTAATGAATATTGAAATTTTCATCAGCATAAAGTCTTGAAAATTGCAAATACTGGTACACCCCCAAAATGATGTTTGATTGGAAGCAACATTGTGAAGCAGTTCTGTAGCATGGATTTAAGTGATATCATTTGTACTGTAGAGACCCTTCAAACATCAATTTTTGTGTAATGCCACATGAACTGCCAGATTGGCGGCAACAATTTTTGCTATTCATCCACATTACTAAGGATGATTGAGAAATCAATGCCATGGAAGACAGCATGTTGGCATGTCCCACAACCCAATGTTTACCAGACAGACAGTTGAAATCTACCAACAGTCTTCACTACAAAATACACGCTTTGTTGGGGCTGACCACATTAAAGATTTTTCCGCCTGAAGTGGGGGCTAGTTGAGGTAAAAAGGTGTTAGTGTATGCACTACCCAGACAAACTATATAGGTGCAGCAGGCACAATCCCCTGACAAACCCTCTCCAATTTCCGAATTGTGCCAGTTTGTATCACTTAAGTACACATAGTGTGTACTCCCATTGATTCCACAGTTATTTAGGTATTGTTCCCAGATATTTAGCAAATGGCCCATTATTGAAAAATGCCTTTTAATGCAAGGCAGTTGTGTGCAAGGTAAATGGCTCAAAGCGAAGTGGTCAACAGACTCCAAATCCCTTTTTGGGGTACTTGGGTTGATCAAATAATGTTTATCTCGATCAATATGGAAAAGTGGAGGCAGTTTTTAAAATCAAGATTAAGAATTTTTTTTTTAAAGGAAATCTGACTGGGAAATGTGTTTAAAAATTGTCACTTTTTCTACAAAAAATTTAATAGTGCTCAGCATCATCTACATTCATTTAATTTATTTCATTCTGGTACTCTAGATACAACATTTTTTTAACCAACCTAATCTGGCTTCCTTTATGCATTATACATAGTTCATACAAGATACATGTAGTACATTATCTTACCCAACTTGTGATCTGTCTTTGAAGAATGCCTGTCTTGTGGTTGAATAGACTTTAATCCAGACAGTGTGCCCATATTCATGAGACAAAGAGCACAGCGGGGAAGTGGCTTTCTACATTTGTAGCATGTGGATGCCTTCATAAAAAAATACATATTCAGTATAAAAAGGTGACATATATGTTCATATCAACAACAAAGCAATGGTAATTGACAAGCTGCAACCATTGTATGCCTCCATTTGTTTTACAATGCACAAGTTAGAAAATGCTTTTTGGCCATTTTCTGCATCTATGGAAATCTAAGTTTAAAGTGGGCCTATAGCATGGTCCATCAAATCCCCCGTTTGTTAATTTTTGTCTTCAGAATATATGCCTGTAATAAAATCATTGAACAAAAAACAACTATAGCCTGTTTAAAAAAAATAACGATCAAGAATCACATTTTTAACAGCACGCCATGGCCGAATTGAGAAAAGGATGAATAACGTCATAATGATATGCAATTACTCCGTGATGTGCATCTTGGGGGTCCTCTTGTCATGTTGTGTGCATGTACGTTAAAACATGTGGCCATAGTGAATACACGCTGTAAAGCTTGTTCCAAGTCCCCTAGTTTGTTCGTGTTTAGTTTGTTACAGCGTGATAACAACTCTTTTTTCCCGCTGAACACATTGCCAATGCTATGCACGTTGCCACATTCGTGTGTGGTTGGTCATTGTAGTCAAAACACCAGCAAAAAACCGGGAGTATGCCTCCTGTCTTTTCAAACCGATGCAAGTGAGTCTGCTTCGAAAAGAACGATGTGCTCTGACTGAAAGGCTTCAATATATACGGCTTTTGAAAAGCTTCATTATGCCATGGTATTAGTCTGAGTAACTTGGACCGAAATACTGTCTTACATTAAATTCACCTTAAAAACCAAACCTGAGTGCATGGCTATAAACAATATTGTACAAAAACTCATTCATAAAAAACAAGATTGTACCAGTGATTGTTCAACAGCCGATCATTCGCTGGCTGTTCGTGGGACTGGGATACCGCGTCCATCGGCCTCAGCGCCTCTCTTCGCTGCCTAGGGCTCAAACCGATATGGCTCAGCACTGCGGACAATTTCACCCCCTCTTCATTTATAAATCATCGTCACTGCTTGTGCCAGTGCTGCTGCTTGACGAAGAAAAGAAAGCTGTTTTCTTCCCAGGATCCGTCGGAACTTGCAGCAAACACGCGATTACGGAATCAATGTGTAGTACAAGCCATGATGTACCGGTAGTCCAGGTACACGACCCCACACTGTCACGCGAGCATTTCTTTGTTTTGGACAACTCCCAAGATGCACATCATCACGTTTATCGATCAATCGGCCCTTGACCTCTGTTTTGCAAATCGAGTGTGATACAATCCCCTCAAAAAACTCTTTTTCTTGCGGGTTAGAGTTAAGAATTTCGTATATCAATGTTTTATTCTGATATAACAAACAACTACAGACAAGAAATAGTTGAAATCGGTTGAATACTGAAATTGTTAGAGGCCCGCTTTAAAAAAATCAATGTGGAAAACAAATTAACACATTAAATGAGGGCCTGCATTCCCAATAAGTAGCAGGCAATCGTACACAGCAGTGAGTAGCAGGCAATCGTACACAGCAGTGGGTAGCAGGCAATCATACACAGCAGTGAGTAGCAGACAATCGTACACAGCAGTGAGTAGCACGCAATTATACACAGCAGTGAATAGCAGGCAATCGTACACAGCAGTGAGTAGCAGGCAATCGTACACAGCAGTGAGTAGTAGGCAATCGTACACAGCAGTGACTAGCAGGCAATCGTTCACAGCAGTGAGTAGCAGACAATCGTACACAGCAGTGAGTAGCAGGCAATCGTACACAGCAGTGAGTAGCAGGCAATCGTACACAGCAGTGAGTAGCAGGCAATCGTACACAGCAGTGAGTAGCAGGCAATCGTACACAGCAGTGAGTAGCAGGCAATCGTACACAGCAGTGAGTAGCAGGCAATTGTACACAGCAGTGAGTAGCAGGCAATTATACACAGCAGTGAGTAGCAGGCAATCGTACACAGCAGTGAGTAGCAGGCAATCGTTCACAGCAGTGAGTAGCAGACAATCGTACACAGCAGTGAGTAGCAGGCAATCGTACACAGCAGTGAGTAGCAGGCAATCGTACACAGCAGTGAGTAGCAGGCAATTGTACACAGCAGTGAGTAGCAGGCAATTATACACAGCAGTGAGTAGCAGGCAATCGTACACAGCAGTGAGTAGCAGGCAATCGTTCACAGCAGTGAGTAGCAGGCAATCGTACACAGCAGTGACTAGCAGGCAATCATACACAGCAGTGAGTAGCGGGCAATTGTACACAGCAGTGAGTAGCAGGCAATTATACACAGCAGTGAGTAGCAGGCAATCGTACACAGCAGTGAGTAGCAGGCAATCGTATACAGCAGTAACGCCAGTGAGTAGCAGGCAATCGTATACAGCAGTGAGTAGCAGGCAATCGTACACAGCAGTGAGTAGCAGGCAATTATACACAGCAGTGAGTAGCAGGCAATCGTACACAGCAGTGAGTAGCAGGCAATCGTACACAGCAGTGAGTAGCAGGCAATCGTACACAGCAGTGAGTAGCAGGCAATCGTATACAGCAGTGAGTAGCAGGCAATCGTACACAGCAGCGAGTAGCAGGCAATCGTACACAGCAGTGACGCCAGTGAGTAGCAGGCAATCATATACAGCAGTGAGTAGCAGGCAATCGTACACAGCAGTGAGTAGCAGGCAATCATACACAGCAATAAGTAGCAAGCAATTGTACACAGCAATGAGCATACAATGCTAAGTGCACTTCAGAAGAGAAAACCTTCATTGAATTATATTCTCAGAGATGAAAATTAGAATACACGTATCTATGATTTGAAATTGTTTAAGAATCCTGCTTGGTTTGCTAATTATGCTGAAAAAAGTAATGCCCCCAACAAAGTAGTATTTGCCATTCCCAGGAGGAATGCAAGTTTATGCTTGTTTATTAGTGACACATTGTTGATAGGCTAGTGGGTGGGGGGGGGGGGCACATCCCATTTTGGTTCAAGTTGTTGAACCATTGGATGAGCATTACCCATTTCATTTGCTTTATAGGCTGACTGTCGGAGATGGAGGAGCTGTCCTGGAAGCCACTGTGGATGACTGCAATAGCCGACTACTAGTTCTTTAGGATTGCCTGATGGGCCTGGTTTGTAGAGGTGAAGTTAGAAGTCGGGTCAAGCATCTCTACATGCACAGATCAGGTATTCTGAGCAGGACAGATTGTGAATGCCCAACGGCACAGAGGATGCAGGGAACATGTGATCCCTACATGCACAGCACACTCTATTAGCACCCTGATAGGAAAGGAACACATCCATCTTCCTGAATGGGGTACTTTTGGTTGTTTAATGCAACAGGTAAACGAAAAATGCTCATGACAACCTCTACCACTGATATCATCCCTGGGGCATAGGACTTTTCTTTGCCCCCTGGTGAACATTGTGCGAAATAGATCAGTGTGGTAAGTAACCATCTCTATAGCTAAAAAACATGGTCCCATATGGAAAGTGATGCAGGGGGCTATCATTCAGGTGTGAGGTCAGTACAAGTGACCACCTTGCCTGGAGTTTGCTGAAATGGACACAGCGCAGCATTGGGACACCTGATGTCACATTACAGAAAAATAAGTATATATTACCTGTGCAGCTTTGATTTCTTTTTTAAATCAAGCTTTAGAGAAATCCTAACAATGCGCATTGCAATGTCTCACCTTAACTCTCTGGTGCATTGGTCCCCGTAGGTGAGGAAGTATAGTATGAAGAGATCGCTGGGCTAAGACTGTAGGTGAAATGGCACTTTGACAGAAATGACAATTGACAAACACTTGCTGTGGTGAAGGAACCTTAACGTTTCCTTGATGAAAATAAACATCAAAATGAGCCCTGTTGAGAGAAAAACAAAAATTAATGTTTGGGGGGAAAAAAATACAAATTTGTATGAGCAATCATGAATGCAGATTTTTAGGACTATACTTCATTATTCGCAGCACAAACAACTTTTTCATTAACTGACAGAAATGAAAACTCAATTTTATCAAAATATGAGGATTTTTGTTAAATTTTAGGTTGAAAATAAATGGAGGCTTGCATGGATGGATGCAATACACAACTTCTACAAAGGGCACTTAATATTACAGTGTAGTTGGAAAGACCAAACAAAGAACAAGCCAAGCAACCTCTCACATCTGCAGTAATGAAACACAGACAGACTACGCTTTGCTGGACACTGTGTCCATTCCAGTTGCTAACAACACTTGTATTCTGGGCTCCATCCAGTGGATCATGCAGCAGGAAGCTACTCACTGACCCAGACACTATATCTAAAGATATTGGCTACTCACTGACCCAGACACTATAGCTAAAGATATTGGCTACTCACTGACCCAGACACTATAGATAAAGATATTGGCTACTCACTGACCCAGACACTATAGCTAAAGATATTGGCTACTCACTGACCCAGACACTATAGATAAAGATATTGGCTACTCACTGACCCAGACACTATAGATAAAGATATTGGCTACTCACTGACCCAGACACTATAGATAAAGATATTGGCTACTCACTGACCCAGACACTATATCTAAAGATATTGGCTACTCACTGACCCAGACACTATAGCTAAAGATATTGGCTACTCACTGACCCAGACACTATATCTAAAGATATTGGCTACTCACTGACCCAGACACTATAGCTAAAGATATTGGCTACTCACTGACCCAGACACTATAGATAAAGATATTGGCTACTCACTGACCCAGACACTATAGCTAAAGATATTGGCTACTCACTGACCCAGACACTATATCTAAAGATATTGGCTACTCACTGACCCAGACACAATAGATAAAGATATTGGCTACTCACTGACCCAGACACTATAGATAAAGATATTGGCTACTCACTGACCCAGACACTATATCTAAAGATATTGGCTACTCACTGACCCAGACACTATATCTAAAGATATTGGCTACTCACTGACCCAGACACTATATATAAAGATATTGGCTACTCACTGACCCAGACACAATAGATAAAGATATTGGCTACTCACTGACCCAGACACTATAGATAAAGATATTGGCTACTCACTGACCCAGACACAATAGATAAAGATATTGGCTACTCACTGACCCAGACACTATAGATAAAGATATTGGCTACTCACTGACCCAGACACTATAGATAAAGATATTGGCTACTCACTGACCCAGACACTATATCTAAAGATATTGGCTACTCACTGACCCAGACACAATAGATAAAGATATTGGCTACTCACTGACCCAGACACTATAGATAAAGATATTGGCTACTCACTGACCCAGACACTATAGCTAAAGATATTGGCTACTCACTGACCCAGACACTATAGATAAAGATATTGGCTACTCACTGACCCAGACACTATAGATAAAGATATTGGCTACTCACTGACCCAGACACTATAGATAAAGATATTGGCTACTCACTGACCCAGACACTATAGATAAAGATATTGGCTACTC
This sequence comes from Luidia sarsii, assembly GCA_949987565.1. Classification (NCBI taxonomy): domain Eukaryota; kingdom Metazoa; phylum Echinodermata; class Asteroidea; order Paxillosida; family Luidiidae; genus Luidia; species Luidia sarsii. The sequence goes on along the minus strand of OX465109.1, from coordinate 14,785,754 downwards.
ACTGACCCAGACACTATAGATAAAGATATTGGCTACTCACTGACCCAGACACTATATCTAAAGAAATTGGCTACTTACTGACCCAGACACTATATCTAAAGATATTGGCTACTCACTGACCCAGACACTATATCTAAAGATATTGGCTACTCACTGACCCAGACACTATATCTAAAGATATTGGCTACTCACTGACCCAGACACTATATCTAAAGATATTGGCTACTCACTGACCCAGACACTATATCTAAAGATATTGGCTACTTACTGACCCAGACACTATAGATAAAGATATTGGCTACTCACTGACCCAGACACTATATCTAAAGAAATTGGCTACTCCTTGACCCAGACACTATATCTAAAGATATTGGCTACTCACTGACCCAGACACTATATCTAAAGATATTGGCTACTCACTGACCCAGACACTATATCTAAAGATATTGGCTACTCACTGACCCAGACACAATATCTAAAGATAATGGCTACTTAATGACCAATACACAATATCTAAAGATATTGCCTTTGGGCAACAACAATTTTTAACTGATGCACCTAAGTAAATTATTGGTAAAACATGTGACTTCATCTTGTTTGTTCTTCATCTATGGATGATTAATGATGAAATGCAAGAACAAATTTGTTGAATAATTCAGACCAGTGGTAAAAACCAAACTTGTTACACATGCGTTAGCATGTATAAAGTGGCTTACATTGGTCATGTGGATTTTAATAATCCTTAGTGATACAAAAACCACAATACCTTAAGTACATGAACATCATTATACCCAACTTCAAGTTTTTAAGTCTTTTCAAGATGTTTGCACTATCAAACCTTACAAGCTCTGATTGATTATGAACTTATGTTGCACCTGGAAGATTAAACAGCAAAATGTAGGCAACTTATATTAAGGTCAGCAAATGTATGTAGTGCAACTGCTTCACAAATGCCAATAGTCTTTTTAAGAACCAACATACCACATAGGCTTGTACTAATTCATATAAATACAAACCTCTGATGCCATAAACGCCAAATATCCAGTAAGCTTCTGTAACTCTCTATCCAGTGTGTAACCCGCTTGTCCTTACACAATTCTGAAGGGAATGCATGCATTGCTACCCAACTAGCTGTCTGCACATCCGCAGTCTAAAAAAAAAACAAATTAAAAGAATTTTTAAAAATGGCATTACACATCTATCAATTTTGTCACCTGAGCTATCCAGCCCTTAGGTAGGGGTCCTCGCAATGATTGGATTACATTTATCTTTGCTGGAGTGGGGTGCCCCAGACCCAGAACAAACACCAACTTTGCCAATAAAGAGTAGCTTTGCAGTGACACCATGTACGAGCATCTCTTTTGTGAATGAGGTTCTGAAAAGAACCGGAGGGTTTCACTAGATGTTTCAGACAGTGTGCTCTATCCGTCTTCAGGATGGGGGAAATCCACATGACCAATATAAGGCACTTACAAGGTAAACATGTGTAACAAGTTTGGTTTATACCATTGGTCTTCTTCCTTCTGAAGACAGACAGAACACACTGTCTGAAACGTCCATTGAAACTCTCTGTTTCTTTTCAGAACCCCATTCACTTACAAAAGTGGTTCTGGTACATGGCGTCACAGCAAACCTACTTTTTTTTACCACACCGTGCATAGCCTTAAGTCTTATTTAGTTACAATGGTGTTTGTTTTTCTATTCTATTATTCTTACGGTCCACGTACTTTCTCCACAAAGGGACCTTCTACGAACAGACGGACGGAGCAGCTATGGGCAGTCCAGTGTCCGCGGTCATCGCCAACCTGTACATGGAGGCATTTGAGGAGGAGGCTCTGCAGAGTTGCCCTCCCGAATGCTCCCCTTCAGTATGGAAGCGGTATGTTGATGACACCTTTGTCATTGCACCACGCGATCGGAACGACCAACTGTCTCAGGCCCACCACGAATGGGGCCGCTAGTGGACGCCAGAATCGCGCGCCAAACCGCACGATCACTACTACGACGTTCGCAAACCGGTACACAGGAACCGGCGAAGCGGAAATAAACAGATGCCGCAGCGCGCATTCTTCAGTTGCCTGATGAAGGTTAGCAGTTATCAACCGGAACGTCGCCACCAGCAACGACACATCGCATGACTTTGATCACCCTTTCCACTTATCTACACCACCGCGATGAACAACCCCTTCATTTCTATATTCTATTATTTCCGTGGACTTTCTACATGGGAATTATTTACTGAGACTGTGGCAGAAGTAGCTGAGCTGGCAGTATAATGATGTATGATGATTCAAAACAATGCAAAATGCATGTGTGCTGGACTGCGCAGCTCCCACGGCCGGGCTGTCTGCACTGGACTTATCGTCTCTGGAAAAATGACCAGTTAACTTTTCCTGGGCAGCAGTTAGCCAGTATTAAGTAACCGCTGGACTCGGGGAAAAGTAAGTGAGAGGAAAACGTCCCAGGCTGTCCCGCACTGGACTTAGAATTGTCTTGATAAGTTTGAACAAAAAAAACTCCAGTGCAGACAGGGCTCTTACGAATGACATTTACATTGTACACAGTACCGACACTTACCCTGTCAACATAAGACTGCAAGAGTTGCACACCGTCATTGGTCAATCCTGCTAGCAACATACTCTCCAAGTTACCATTCTGTATTCCTTCATTTGTAATATCTTCCACATATACTGGCAGCTGCTGATCATTAAGAAACAAGCAGGCAAATGCAATGCGGTCCTCCATACTCAATCCTGGCTCCTTCTGCATCAAACAACATAAAATAATCAATAACAAAAGGGACTTTGAGGGTATATCTTGAAAAAATGATCTTCACATGTGAAAATTTATGCCCAGCTGGACACATAACAAGAGTCACAGCAACAGCAACATCTTATTTTCAGCTTTTATCACTACCCCTAAATATAAATTTCTTTCAGGCATGCATCAGTGGTCTTTCTGTGTTCAGGCATGCATCAGTGGTCTTTCTGTGTTCAGGCATGCATCAGTGGCCTTTCTGTGATCAGACATGTATCAGTGGCCTTTCTGTGTTCAGGCATGCACTAGTGGTCTTTCTGTGTTCAGGCATGCATCAGTGGTCTTTCTGTGTTCAGGCATGCACCAGTGGTCTTTCTGTGTTCAGACATGCATCAGTGGTCTTTCTGTGTTCAGGCATGCATCAGTGGTCTTTCTGGGTTCAGGCATGCATCAGTGGTCTTTCTGCTTTAAAGCATGCATCAGTGGCCTTTCTGTGACCAGACATGTATCAGTGGCCTTTCTGTGTTCAGGCATGCATCAGTGGTCTTTCTGTGTTCAGGCATGCACCAGTGGTCTTTCTGTGTTCAGGCATGCACCAGTGGTCTTTCTGTGTTCAGGCATGCATCAGTGGTCTTTCTGTGTTCAGGCATGCACCAGTGGTCTTTCTGTGTTCAGGCATGCATCAGTGGTCTTTCTGTGTTCAGGCATGCATCAGTGGTCTTTCTGTGTTCAGGCATGCACCAGTGGTCTTTCTGTGTTCAGGCATGCATCAGTGGTCTTTCTGTGTTCAGGCATGCATCAGTGGTCTTTCTGTGTTCAGGCATGCACCAGTGGTCTTTCTGTGTTCAGGCATGCATCAGTGGTCTTTCTGTGTTCAGGCATGCATCAATGGTCTTTCTGCTTTAAAGCATGCATCAGTGGCCTTTCTGTGATCAGACATGTATCAGTGGCCTTTCTGTGACCAGACATGTATCAGTGGCCTTTCTGTGACCAGACATGTATCAGTGGCCTTTCTGTGTTCAGGCATGCAACAGTGGTCTTTCTGTGTTCAGGCATGCACCAGTGGTCTTTCTGTGTTCAGGCATGCACCAGTGGTCTTTCTGTGTTCAGGCATGCATCAGTGGTCTTTCTGTGTTCAGGCATGCATCAGTGGTCTATCTGTGTTCAGGCATGCATCAGTGGTCTTTCTGTGTTCAGGCATGCATCAGTGGTCTTTCTGTGTTCAGGCATGCACCAGTGGTCTTTCTGTGTTCAGGCATGCATCAGTGGTCTTTCTGTGTTCAGGCATGCACCAGTGGTCTTTCTGTGTTCAGGCATGCATCAGTGGTCTTTCTGTGTTCAGGCATGCACCAGTGGTCTTTCTGTGTTCAGGCATGCATCAGTGGTCTTTCTGTGTTCAGGCATGCATCAGTGGTCTTTCTGTGTTCAGGCATGCATCAGTGGTCTTTCTGTGTTCAGGCATGCACTAGTGGTCTTTCTGTGTTCAGGCATGCACCAGTGGTCTTTCTGCATTAAAGCATGCATCAGTGGTCTTTCTGTGACCAGACATGCATCAGTGGTCTTTCTGTGTTCAGGCATGCACCAGTAGTCTTCCTGTGTTCAGGAATGCATCAGTGGTCTTTCTGTACATGAAACACGTATCTCAATGGTATGGCATGATATGAAATGATAAAACTACATGTACATGTATGTATATCAAGTTCTTTGCTGAAAACTTAAAATCTTCAGCAGAAGATTATAGAAAGTGTAGGAGAAAGAAAAAAATGTTTCTATCCTCGCAGGACCTTTCTCAAAGGTAGAGAGAGGCCTTTGAGAAAGATATTTTGGGTTTTTAAGTAAGCAGTTTGCAACATTTTGGCATATCACTTTAATCTTTTGTGGCATTAACTGATGATGATCCTATTAACCCTTAGCATGCTACGTATTTTCACACACATTATTCCCCTGATGCTGCATTTCCTGTGGTGCACTGTATAAAATCCACCTACATTTCTTCTCATGCATTTTACAATGTGAAGGAAGTGTTGCAGGAAAAAATGCAAAATAACTTTTATTTTCAGCACAAAATTTCCTATCATATGAGATAAAAACCAGTCTTCTCCATCAAAATACGCTGACCAATAGCATGGGTGAAGTTGACAAGCCAGTGATCATCGTAGGCTTTCCGAAAAACATCATTCTGCATGGCATTACGGGCCGCCAAGCCAGTATCACTCCGACTTTCCACAGGGCCATCGTCCGAATCGTCGCCATATTTGCCTTATGAAGATCCAATGCTATACAGTACATGTATAGGAACACACATATCGCTAATGGCACCTTCATCGTAGTCAGAATCACTCCGAAAAAGCTCCTCAAAGTCCAATTCCCCACCGTCCAATTCCTCAAAAACTGCATGACATGCAGCCTGGGAGCCCATTGTGTCCGTATTTTGTTTCATCGGAAAATACGAGAAATTTGGCAAGAAATGATCGATGTTTTGTGATAGAATACTGTTGTACACGTGTGTGTGAAGCTGTGTGTAGCTTATTGGGGGTCACACATTTCTCAGAAATCTTCACTGCTATGCACACAATAGTGCAGGGCGACTGGAGTCGCCGTCAGCGTCCAGGGAATAAACAGTGTGGGCGATTGGAGTCGCCGACAGCATGCAAAGAGTTAATGAAATAACCAAGTGTTGCAGACTCCTTGCTGACAAGGTGACTTCAAATATAAAAATTGTCTACAGGAACTTTTTTCAAATGCATAATACAGCCTTTAAAAAGGGTCTTGGCCATGCTGATGATCAGAAATTAAATGCAAACATTAAAAAAAACATTTGAAATATTTCTTATGCATTTAAACTTACCAATACTACATCATATGTGTCATCACATGCAGTCAAGAAACCAAACATTGCTCGTAAGTAAGGATGCCTGAGGTTTTGTCTTAAGGAGCTACACATTTCACACCATAGTGTATTGCGTTGTTGTGTGAACCCAGACAATGCCATGGCTATTCCATTCAGATTAGGATTGCCTGTAAAAAATAAATCACAACATTAAACAATTTCTAACTACAGAAATGTCATTGTTTGGGCACAAAGCCAACTTTGACTATCTAACTGGATCTTGTTCAAATTTTTAAAATCAAACGATCAAACATTAGACGGGCCTGATGTTTCAATCCTAGCAGGACCTTTCTTGAAGGCACAGGACCTGTCAGGGAATGACAGGTACAAAAACAAATGGGAAGGGGAGAGCAATACGGACAAGTCTGACAGACAAAGGACAAAGAGGATGGCTGGTAGGGTGGGATCAAAGGGAAGGGAAATGGGTAGGGTAGGGATTAGGTAGTAGAGTCAAAGAGAGAACACAAAAGAAGGATTATTAGTAAACATGCAAAGTGTCAATCACTTTGTGCCTGGGACAATCCCTTTGGGGTCCGCCAATGTTATACTACTGTATGTGATGGGCTCTCCTAATCCGGACACCACTATCTTACGAGTTTTAAACAGAGACTCTTTTCACCCTCAAAAAAATCAATACGAAGTAAGACAAAGACCTATTTTGATGCAAGTTGCCACATGAATCGGCATTAGCTGCAACAATTGCGCTACTATTGGAACCTTTACTGTGGATGATCGAGGGATAGCGTGCTGCCACAGGATGGTCATCGATCAGGCAGAGGAATTCCACCCACGTTCTTCACCACAAACTGTACACCCGGTTGGGACCAACCAACTCAAAGATTTGACTGCCTGGAGTGGAAGATAGTCTGCGGTCAGGGGCTATCAGTATCAGTGCACGCACACAAGGCACGCTAAGCACCATTGACAATGAACAATGTACCCTTTTTTGAACGGATAATCCCTTGACAAAAGCCACACCAATGTCCAAATTGTTCCAGGTTTACTCACTTGTACCCATAGTATACCCTTATTGATTTATTTCACAGATATATGTTGTTACCGATTATTTTAGTGAGTTTTGAAAAATGTGGTTGAATTGTCCAAAGACAAGACTTGAAGATTTGCATGGTGGAAAAAACTTAGTGGAAGGTTTGAGGTGACACCATGTATATCTCTTCTCTTTCAAGAAGTGTGGCACTGAAAAGAGTCTGTAACTCAACATTTCAGGTAGTGTGTACTCTGCCCGTCATCAGTAGACTGGATTCTAACTATCATCAGTGTATATAAGCCTGGTAGAAGCGCTGAGGTGTGGAGAATCTTTCCTGCCCAGTGCGGCCGCTGGAGCGTGCAGGATCTTCCCAACCAATGCGGCTACTGGTGTGGTGTGACCACCGGAGCGAGGAGTTCACTGGGGTGTGTCAGTGTGTTGGTGGGTGCCAAGGGGAGAGAAGACCCAGGAGGCAGCTAGATGCTGGGCAAAGTAGAGTTGTCTGTGGGTATAGGACATCCATTGGATAAAAGTCGCCAGATGTGGCCAATGTCGCCAATGTCTTGTGGTACCGTGTTGTGATTGAAGATCTCGATGGCCTCGAGGGTGCCATCTGTCGATGCTGGTGATGAGTTCCGCATTGCCTGACCGGATTACATGATCCTTCTCATGCGAGTGCTTGATGATTCCAGACTTGTCGTATACTCCCTAGCGGTCATGGGCTTTGTGCTCATTGAGTATGGTGGGAAGGTTCCGACAAGTCTCTCCAAAGTACACTCTGCCACATTCGCAAGGAATCTTGTATACACCAGGTCTGGAAATCGGATCTTGTCGGTCCTTGTGGGTCTGCATCTGGTTCCGGATCTTGTTGGGTGCTGTGTGGGAAAACCTTGACATCTTATTTGTTCAAGGCCAGCTGAATCATATGAGAGGTCCTGCCCAAACAGGGAAGGGTGACAGAAGGAGAAGCCTTGCTAGGTTGACCTTGGGTAGAGGTGACCCTTTGGTCATGGCGGGCTCTGAGGTCTTGTGTCTTGATCTGGCATCCAGAGTAGACATTCCTCTGCAGGGGTGACTTGATGTGACAAATTTCTTCCTGTAGATGACATGACCCCTCACATGATCCAGCAAGCCTTGAAAAAACACGATGTCAAGGTTTTCCCACACAGCAACCAACAAGATCCGGAACCACACCCAGACCCACAAGGACAGAGATGATCCGATTTCCAGACCTGGTGTTTACAATATTCCTTGCGAATGTGGCAAAATGTACGTTGGAGAGAATGGTCAGAACCTCCCCACCAAACTAAACGAGCACAAAGCCCATGGCCGCAAGGAAGTATACGACAAGCCTGGAATCATCAAGAACTCGCATGAGAAGGACCATGCAATCCGGTCGGACAGATGGCACCCTCGTTGAGTGAGAGAGGCCATCGAGATCTTCAATCACAACACATTACCACAAGACATTGGAGTCCACATCAGCAACATCTGGCGACTTTTATCCAATGGATGTCCTATACCCACAGACAACTCTACTTTGCCCAGCATCTAGCTGCCTCCTGGGTCTTCTCTCCCCTTGGCACCCACCAACACACTGACACACCCCAGTGAACTCCTCGCTCCGGTGGTCACACCACACCAGTAGCCGCATTGGTTGGGAAGATCCTGCACGCTTCAGTGGCCGCACTGGGCAGGAAAGATTCTCCACACCTCAGCGCTTCTACCAGGCTTATATACACTGATGATAGCTGGAATCGAGCAGTCTCCTGACGATGGGCAGAGTACACACTACCTGAAACATTAAGTTACTGTCTCTTTTCTTGAAAGAGAAGAGATATACATGGTGTCATCGCAAACCCTCCACTTTGTCCAATGATGCTTCAACCATATTTTCTCCTGACTCAGACATATACCATCATTACAATTACCAAGTGATTATATGCCCAGTAGACTCATATTTGATATAGAATGATTACATGGATTAGGGAGATTGAAGTGACACCCAACAGGGGTGTCCAATTTACTAGTTTTGATGGTAGACCTAGCCTAGACTTGTATTTGAGTGTTTTTAGTTTTGTCAAAATATTGAATAGTACAAATTGTACAGGAGATAAGGTATCTAATGTTAGAGGTGGTGCATGTACCATAGGTCTTGTGGGTTGTGCCAAGTTTCCTTAACATGGGTCTTGCAAACAATGTATTTCAGGGTACACTTAAATGTACTACATGCACTGTATATTTGGTAGGAATTGAAGTGTCCAAAGGGGGAACCTCTTCACGGACAATTAAGGTATGCAGGTTATGGGTGGGGGGGGGGGCCTGAAAGCCAACACCAGCATGTCTGGAGTAGCAGTTATTCAGTAGCCAGACGATCTGATGTATGGAGAATGTGATGGTTTTCACATGACACATGGATGGTGCAAAGTGCATAAGGGAACCTTAGGATTGTCCTTAGGGCAGGAGGATTTTTCTGAGTGCCGAACATCTAGGAATGGAATGGGATTTGGCAATGGACTTCTTCACTTGGCAAGAGCTGTAGTCTCTTGCAAACAGGTTTCTGGCCAATACATGTGTATGGGGGAGAAAAAAACAAATTCATTCAAACAAAATGTGTCTTTTTTGAGGGCCTGACAGTATGCTATACTGGTCTTACAGTGTCAGAGGTGTCCAGCTAATGTACAGTACTTGGAGATAGTGTTTGCCAAGAAAGGAAAAAATATTCTTGGTCAAAATTAGTCTCATGAGGGTTGTTCTATCAGATATAAGGGAGTAGGCCTGTTTTCTTTAAGCTAGGGAAGAGGAGCAAGCCTGTATTTCTAAAGAAGAAACTAGATCGAGACTATACGCAATCACCACGCTACAAATCACGTCATTTCAACTGTACACTTTGAGAAATTTCTCAACTTTGTTGTCCGCATCCCACTTCCTAAACAACTCAGGTCTCTTGTCCTTGTTGGGAACTGCATGGAAAAATTTCCCCAGCTTTTTCCCGCTGGCATTTTGACATAAAAAAGCCTGGCAGTACACCATCGTTCAGCTCGCGAGTGTATAACTGCACGCAGTTTATACATGCAGTAGGGGTACATCCGTCCGGGCCCATGCGGGAGTTTTCTGTTGCGATGTCATACCCCCGCAGTGACTGGCGGGCCATTCAAAAAGATGACGGTTTGCAGGAATGCGAATTCGACCATTCCATGATTTTTCCCTCTTTATGAAACTCGTAGGTGAGGAGCACATAGGCCTAGGTAATTGTAGGTTGTTTTTGAACACCCAATCAGATAAGCCAACATTTTTCTCTGGGTTTCATTCCCCTTTAATAACTGTAAAGTAATGGACATACATACTATTCTGAGCAGCCTTTGTAGTGCCTCTGTTCAGTACTTGAATGGCCTGTCTTATCTTTAAATGAAATACACAAATGGCAGCAGCTCTTTCATAGTCACTTTCCCTCTCTAGCCTGCAGCAAAATAATATTCAAAAATCCATGGCATCAATGTGTCTCCTGATTTCTGTTTAATCTTTTAATCACCATGATAATTCGAGAAGGCCAATTCTAAAAGAAAAAATATCAAGAAAGCACTTCATAGAAACCAATAATTTGGTTCAGATTCCATTCCTCATATAAATGAATATATACAAGATGCAGAGGGGCATGTAACCTAACCACTGACACAATGCGTGAAATTTACAATCAAAATAATACAACAAACATTACAAACTGCTGACTTCAATCATTACAATGAAAATCTAACAAAATTAGATGACCCTTCTCAAAAGCAGTGATTATTTTAAGCTCATTAATAAGGTACTGTGAGATCCTATCTGGAACCCATTTTTTGTTCAATAATGTGACGTACATAAATACTAGGAATCCTTCTTTTTAATTTGATGCAATGATTTAAAATTTGAGATTTACCTGCCGATGAATGAAATGAATGCATGTTCATCTTGATCAAACTCCCATCCACATAGCAGGAGGCAGGCAGACCTACACCAATGGAATAGATCATGGATTACATCAATAAAGAAATCATGACATAATTAACAAAGTCTTAAATATTCATTATGTTTTCAAAAACCCTTTAAGTTTCAACACAAGGACAATGTTGATGCAATGTAATGAATTGTATTTACCTTTCTTGACATTTGAAGACATTGCATGAGTACCAGTCAACCCCCTTCCATTCCATAGTCTCAACAGCACTCTTCAATCCTGATTCTGATTTTATCAGTGATTTGATTCCACACAATCTCTGAGCTGCTTTAAGACCAGTCATAAATTTGCCATCTTTTTGCAGGGACATTATCCGTGATAAAAGTTAAGAGTTCATACAATTTTAACTTTGGAAGATTGTGAAATAACTTTTGAAAGTTATGAAATAACTAAAATAACTTAATAACATTATTAAACAAGTTAAAATGGGAAGTTCCAACCAGTTGTTATCAACATTCCTCAAATGCAAATGAATTCAAAATAGTCTATTTGTTTTTTCCTGGATTTCATTTGACCGAAAATGAAATGATTTTGCCCTAATCATTATCCTAACATATTTTTCAATCCCTCTTAATTTTAGTTCTCTATTATCCCCTGTAGAGGTATGAAAATAACAGATTGAAAAAAAGGTGTATGTAAAGGATATTATCAAGGTATCTCCAGAATTTCTTCAACTGAATTTCATCTGCAGAGTGTCCAAGAAGACAGCCATTTTTAATTAAAGGCTCCTGTGGGTTAAATTGAGAGGACAATAATTTACTGTGTAGAACTGACAAAAATGAGACGGTGTACCTTATGTGAATATTTTTGTTTTCATTTCATCCCGATACACCTAGATGACGCCGCTGTTTCCATCACTGTCCCTATACACACCTAGATGACATCCCTATACACACCTAGATGACATCCCTATACAAACCCAGATGACATCCCTATACACACCTAGATGACATCCCTATACACATCCACATGGCATCCATATACACACCTAGATGACATCCCTATACACATCCACATGGCATCCCTATACACACCCAGATGACATCCCTATACACACCCAGATGGCATCCCTACATACACCTAGATGACATCCCTATACACACCCAGATGACATCCCTATACACACCCAGATGACATCCCTATACACACCCAGATGGCATCCCTATATACACCTAGATTACATTCCTATACACACCCACATGGCATCCCTATACACACCTAGATGACATCCCTATACACATTCACATGGCATCCCTATACACACCTAGATGGCATCCCTAAACACACCTAGATAACATCCCTATACACATCCACATGGCATCCCTATACACACCTAGATGGCATCCCTATACACACCCAGATGACATCCCTATACACACCGAGATGAAATCCCTATACACACCTAGATGACATCCCTATACACATCCACATGGCATCCCTATACACACCTAGATGGCATCCCTATACACACCTAGATGACATCCCTATACACATCCACATGGCATCCCTATACACACCCAGATGACATCCCTATACACACCCAGATGACATCCCTATACACACCTAGATGACATCCCTATACACATCCACATGGCATCCCTATACACACCTAGATGACATCCCAATACACATCTACATGGCATCCCTATACACACCTAGATGACATCCCTATACACACCTAGATGACATCCCTATACACACCTAGATGACATCCCTATACACACCCAGATGACATCCCTATACACACCTAGATGACATCCCTATACACATCCACATGGCATCCATATACACACCTAGATGACATCCCTATACACACCCAGATGACATCCCTATACACACCTAGATGACATCCCTATACACATTCACATGGCATCCCTATACACATCCACATGGCATCCCTATACACACCTACGTGTAGATGACATCCAAATACACATCCACATGGCATCCCTATACACAGCTAGATGCTATCCCTATACACACCTAGATGACATCCCTATACACACTAGGCTTGGGCGGTTCCAGGATTTTGGGAACCGGTTCCGGTTCCAGGATTTTGGGAACCGGTTCCGGTTCCAGTTAGGAACCGCGGTTCCGAGATAGAACCGGTTCCTAAAAAACAAAGAAAAACATAAGATTTAATAAAAAACAAAAAGACCTCAGTGAGCGCGGTTTCGCAGATGCCGCCATGAGCTTGGAAGGTTCAACTACATGCGCGTCTTTTATGGCGACTTAATTTTGCTTCAATGCATTGATAAAGTATACCGAATGCTGGTTTGGCAGTCTGATTGTCATTTATGTATCAATAGGATGTATGAGACATGTTTAAAAGATTTGCTTGAATTGTTTGGCTGCTCATTTGCCCAATATTTTTAACGGAAAATACAACGCGGTTCAATAACGAAACTGTTAAACGAATGGAATCATCCAAACCCAAACTCGGGTCTTCCCATTCTTCAAAAAGGGGTGATTTGATTTCATTTCGATGGAAAAAAATAATTTCTGTAGACCGATGAATAAACCGTAGATTGATATAGATTTAGATTTGAAAACATGTTAAGATTTTACGATCCTCGATTCAAAAGCAATTCTGCATGGCATATTAAGAACAGGGAATAAAACCCTTTGAGTAAATTCACCCGTAGAAAGTGGAAGGGTCAAGCCATTACCTTTTGGTTGTTTATTGGACGCGCGCCAGCATGGTTGGCCAGGTAACATGGATAACTTTGGCAGGTACGCTACAGACAAAATGTACCACGTGGCTACTTCCCGAGTCCTCGATTCCAACGCCTGCAGTCCCCGATTCAAACACCAGCAATCGCTGGAGCCGACAGCTAGCGCAAATAGCCGTGTCGGTCCCAAATCCCACGCAAAACTCGGACCCAACACTGTCCCATATCCCGAGCAATACCCGAGCCCCGCGCGGTCCCGAATCCTGAGCAATACCCGAGCCCCACGCAGTCCAGAATCCCGAGCAACACCGGGGCCCCACGTACGCGATCCCGAGCCCCACGCGGTCCCGAATCCCGTGCAAGACCATAGCCCCACGCGGTCCCGAATCCCGTGCAACACCATAGCCCCACGCCGTCCCGAATCCCGTGCAACATCATAGCCCCACGCCGTCCCGAATCCCACACAATACCCCGAGACGCACGTGGTCCCGAATCCCACGCAATACCCCGAGACGCACGTGGTCCCGAATCCCACGCAATACCCCGAGACGCACGTGGTCCCGAATCCCACGCAATACCCCGAGATGCACGTGGTCCCGAATCCCACGCAAAACTCGAACCCAACACTGTCCCGAATCCCGTGCAATACACGAACCCCACCCCACACAACGCTGTACCGAATCCGCTCCCATGCAACACACGAACCCCACCCCACACAACGCGGCGCGCCGTACCGAATCCTCTGCCATAGCAATACACGAACCCACCCCACACAACGCTGTACCGAATCCGCTGCCATGCATGCAATACACGAACCCCAACCCACCCCACGCCGTACCGAGTCCGCTCCCATGCAATACACGAACCCCACCCCACACAACGTCGTACCGAATCCGCTCCCATGCAATACACGAACCCCACCCCACACAACGCTGTACCGAATCCGCTCCCATGCAATACACGAACCCCACCCCACACAACGCCGTACCGAATCCGCTGCCATAGCAATACACGAACCCCACCCCACACAACGCTGTACCGAATCCGCTGCCATAGCAATACACGAACCCCACCCCACGCCACGCCGTACCGAAACTCCATTCCTGGGACACCTCCCGAGCCAATTACCCGGTTCCAAACTTGGGACCGGTCCCAATCCTGGGACACCTCCCGAGCCAAATACCCGGTTCCAAAGCTGGGACACCTCCCGAGCCAAATACCCGGTTCCAAAGCTGGGACACTTCCCGAGCCAAATACCCTGTTCCAAACCTGGGACACTTCCCGAGCCAAATACCCGGTTCCAAAGCTGGGACACTTCCCGAGCCAAATACCCGGTTCCAAAGCTGGGACACTTCCCGAGCCAAATACCCGGTTCCAAATCTGGTACCTCCCCCCCGCGAAGGAACCGGGTCCGAGTCCAATGCAATCGTGCAATAGCCGAGTCCTACGCTGGAGCCGCGCGAGTCCGGCCGTATGTACGTGCAGAACAATGTAAGAACACAAGTAACAAGACGAGATAAATATATCTCTGCCTACGGAGCCAAGTGAACCCGTCACAACCATGTGGTCTGTAAAAGAATCACGTGATTGGGCATTGGTAGCCGATGAAATACTGATGAAATCACACATGCTTGGGAGCCCTACTCAGACTTGCACCACACGGCAACACAAGTACAGTGCGTGTAGGCTGTAGTACAATGTATGCGTACAGAATTATCCACGATCGAATGGGGTCATTCAATGCGTTGCTTATTGCTGCCACGTGCAGTACCACAGTAGCAGCCTGCGTTCGATTGTTGTGAATTTACAGGCATACAAAGTAAATTGTACATGTACATGTGTCATGCACCCATTGCACTGTGCATGTACAAACCAACATTGCATAAGTTATCCATGGTTGGGGCCAGGCCATTGCGTGACTGCGTGTTCGCTAAATGTGCGCTGGGCCGCGCTGGCCACAGAGTTTGGAACCGGTTCCTCTGAAGCGGGAACCGTCCAAAGCGGGTACCCGGTTCAAAAAAAAAGCGGAACCACGGTTCCGGTTCCCATTTTGGAACCGGGAGAACCGCCCAAGCTTAATACACACCTAGATGATATCCCTATACACACATAGATTACATCCCTATACACATCCAGATGACATCCCTATACACACCTAAATGACATCCCTATACACATCCACATGGCATCCATATACACACCTAGATGACATCCCTATACACACCTAGATGACATCCCTATACACATCCACATGGCATCCCTATACAAACCCAGATGACATCCCTATACACACCTATATGACATCCCTATACACATCCACATGGCATCCCTATACACACCCAGATGACATCCCTATACACACCTAGATGACATCCCTTTACACATCCACATGGCATCCCTATACACACCCAGATGACATCCCTATACACACATAGATGACATCCCTATACACACCTAGATGACATCCCTATAAACATCCACATGGCATCCCTATACACACTTAGATGACATCCCTATACACACCTAGATGACATCCCTATACACATCCACATGGCATCCCTATACACACCTAAATGACATCCCTATACACATTCACATGGCATCCCTATACACACCTAGATGACATCCCTATACACATCCACATGGCATCCCTATACACACCTAGATGGCATCCCTATACACACCCAGATGACATCCCTATACACACCGAGATGAAATCCCTATACACACCTAGATGACATCCCAATACACATCCACATGGCATCCCTATACACACCTAGATGGCATCCCTATACACACCTAGATGACATCCCTATACACATCCACATGGCATCCCTATACACACCCAGATGACATCCCTATACACACCCAGATGACATCCCTATACACACCCAGATGACATCCCTATACACATCCACATGGCATCCCTATACACACCTAGATGACATCCCAATACACATCTACATGGCATCCCTATACACACCTAGATGACATCCCTATACACACCTAGATGACATCCCTATACACACCTAGATGACATCCCTATACACACCCAGATGACATCCCTATACACACCTAGATGACATCCCTATACACATCCACATGGCATCCATATACACAGCTAGATGATATCCCTATACACACCTAGATGACATCCCTATACACACCTAGATGACATCCCTATACACACATAGATTACATCCCTATACACATCTAGATGACATCCCTATACACACCTATATGACATCCCTATACACATCCACATGGCATCCCTATACACACCCAGATGACATCCCTTTACACATCCACATGGCATCCCTATACACACCCAGATGACATCCCTATACACACATAGATGGCATCCCTATACACACCTAGATGACATCCCTATACACATCCACATGACATCCCTATACACACCCAGATGACATCCCTATACACACCCAGATGACATCCCTATACACACCCAGATGACATCCCTATACACATCCACATGGCATCCCTATACACACCTAGATGACATCCCAATACACATCTACATGGCATCCCTATACACACCTAGATGACATCCCTATACACACCTAGATGACATCCCTATACACACCTAGATGACATCCCTATACACACTCAGATGACATCCCTATACACACCTAGATGACATCCCTATACACATCCACATGGCATCCATATACACACCTAGATGACATCCCTATACACACCTAGATGACATCCCTATACACATCCACATGGCATCCCTATACACACCCATATGACATCCCTATACACACCAAGATGACATCCCTATACACACCTAGATGACATCCCTATACACACCTAGATGACATCCCTATACACATCCACATGGCATCCCTATACAAACCCAGATGACATCCCTATACACACCTATATGACATCCCTATACACATCCACATGGCATCCCTATACACACCCAGATGACATCCCTATACACACCTAGATGACATCCCTTTACACATCCACATGGCATCCCTATACACACCCAGATGACATCCCTATACACACATAGATGACATCCCTATACACACCTAGATGACATCCCTATAAACATCCACATGGCATCCCTATACACACTTAGATGACATCCCTATACACACCTAGATGACATCCCTATACACATCCACATGGCATCCCTATACACACCTAGATGACATCCCTATACACATTCACATGGCATCCCTATACACACCTAGATGACATCCCTATACACATCCACATGGCATCCCTATACACACCTAGATGGCATCCCTATACACACCCAGATGACATCCCTATACACACCGAGATGAAATCCCTATACACACCTAGATGACATCCCAATACACATCCACATGGCATCCCTATACACACCTAGATGGCATCCCTATACACACCTAGATGACATCCCTATACACATCCACATGGCATCCCTATACACACCCAGATGACATCCCTATACACACCCAGATGACATCCCTATACACACCCAGATGACATCCCTATACACATCCACATGGCATCCCTATACACACCTAGATGACATCCCAATACACATCTACATGGCATCCCTATACACACCTAGATGACATCCCTATACACACCTAGATGACATCCCTATACACACCTAGATGACATCCCTATACACACCCAGATGACATCCCTATACACACCTAGATGACATCCCTATACACATCCACATGGCATCCATATACACAGCTAGATGATATCCCTATACACACCTAGATGACATCCCTATACACACCTAGATGACATCCCTATACACACATAGATTACATCCCTATACACATCTAGATGACATCCCTATACACACCTATATGACATCCCTATACACATCCACATGGCATCCCTATACACACCCAGATGACATCCCTTTACACATCCACATGGCATCCCTATACACACCCAGATGACATCCCTATACACACATAGATGGCATCCCTATACACACCTAGATGACATCCCTATACACATCCACATGACATCCCTATACACACCCAGATGACATCCCTATACACACCCAGATGACATCCCTATACACACCCAGATGACATCCCTATACACATCCACATGGCATCCCTATACACACCTAGATGACATCCCAATACACATCTACATGGCATCCCTATACACACCTAGATGACATCCCTATACACACCTAGATGACATCCCTATACACACCTAGATGACATCCCTATACACACTCAGATGACATCCCTATACACACCTAGATGACATCCCTATACACATCCACATGGCATCCATATACACACCTAGATGACATCCCTATACACACCTAGATGACATCCCTATACACATCCACATGGCATCCCTATACACACCCATATGACATCCCTATACACACCAAGATGACATCCCTATACACACCTAGATGACATCCCTATACACATTCACATGGCATCCCTATACACATCCACATGGCATCCCTATACACACCTAGATGACATCCAAATACACATCCACATGGCATCCCTATACAAAGCTAGATGATATCCCTATACACACCTAGATGACATCCCTATACACACCTAGATGACATCCCTATACACACATAGATTACATCCCTATACACATCTAGATGACATCCCTATACACACCTACATGACATCCCTATACACATCCACATGGCATCCCTATACACACCCAGATGACATCCCTATACACATCCACATGGCATCCCTATACACACCCAGATGACATCCCTTTACACACCCACATGGCATCCCTATACACACCCAGATGACATCCCTATACACACCCAGATGACATCCCTATACACACCCAGATGACATCCCTATACACATCCACATGGCATCCCTATACACACCTAGATGACATCCCAATACACATCTACATTGCATCCCTATACACACCTAGATGACATCCCTATACACACCTAGATGACATCCCTATACACACCTAGATGACATCCCTATACACACCCAGATGACATCCCTATACACACCTAGATGACATCCCTATACACATCCACATGGCATCCATATACACACCTAGATGACATCCCTATACACACCTAGATGACATCCCTATACACATCCACATGGCATCCCTATACACACCCATATGACATCCCTATACACACCCAGATGACATCCCTATACACACCTAGATGACATCCCTATACACATTCACATGGCATCCCTATACACACCTAGATGACATCCAAATACAAATCCACATGGCATCCCTATACACAGCTAGATGCTATCCCTATACACACCTAGATGACATCCCTATACACACCTAGATGATATCCCTATACACACATAGATTACATCCCTATACACATCCAGATGACATCCCTATACACACCTAGATGACATCCCTATACACATCCACATGGCATCCATATACACACCTAGATGACATCCCTATACACACCTAGATGACATCCCTATACACATCCACATGGCATCCCTATACACACCCAGATGACATCCCTATACACACCTATATGACATCCCTATACACATCCACATGGCATCCCTATACACACCCAGATGACATCCCTATACACACCTAGATGACATCCCTTTACACATCCACATGGCATCCCTATACACACCCAGATGACATCCCTATACACACCTAGATGACATCCCTATACACACCTAGATAACATCCCTATACACATCCACATGGCATCCCTATACACACCTAGATGGCATCCCTATACACACCCAGATGACATCCCTATACACACCCAGATGAAATCCCTATACACACCTAGATGACATCCCTATACACATCCACATGGCATCCCTATAGACACCTAGATGGCATCCCTATACACACCTAGATGACATCCCTATACACATCCACATGGCATCCCTATACACACCCAGATGACATCCCTATACACACCCAGATGACATCCCTATACACACCCAGATGACATCCCTATACACATCCACATGGCATCCCTATACACACCTAGATGACATCCCAATACACATCTACATGGCATCCCTATACACACCTAGATGACATCCCTATACACATCTAGATGACATCCCTATACACACCTAGATGACATCCCTATACACACCCAGATGACATCCCTATACACACCTAGATGACATCCCTATACACATCCACATGGCATCCATATACACACCTAGATGACATCCCTATACACACCTAGATGACATCCCTATACACATCCACATGGCATCCCTATACACACCCATATGACCTCCCTATACACACCCAGATGACATCCCTATACACACCTAGATGACATCCCTATACACATTCACATGGCATCCCTATACACATCCACATGGCATCCCTATACACACCTAGATGACATCCAAATACACATCCACATGGCATCCCTATACACAGCTAGATGATATCCCTATACACACCTAGATGACATCCCTATACACACCTAGATGACATCCCTATACACACATAGATTACATCCCTATACACATCCAGATGACATCCCTATACACACCTAGATGACATCCCTATACACATCCACATGGCATCCCTATACACACCTAGATGACATCCCAATACACATCTACATGGCATCCCTATACACACCTAGATGACATCCCTATACACACCCATATGACATCCCTATACACACCAAGATGACATCCCTATACACACCTAGATGACATCCCTATACACATTCACATGGCATCCCTATACACATCCACATGGCATCCCTATACACACCTAGATGACATCCAAATACACATCCACATGGCATCCCTATACACAGCTAGATGATATCCCTATACACACCTAGATGACATCCCTATACACACCTAGATGACATCCCTATACACACATAGATTACATCCCTATACACATCCAGATGACATCCCTATACACACCTACATGACATCCCTATACACATCCACATGGCATCCCTATACACACCCAGATGACATCCCTATACACACCTATATGACATCCCTATACACATCCACATGGCATCCCTATACACACCCAGATGACATCCCTTTACACATCCACATGGCATCCCTATACACACCCAGATGACATCCCTATACACACATAGATGACATCCCTATACACACCTAGATGACATCCCTATAAACATCCACATGGCATCCCTATACACACTTAGATGACATCCCTATACACATCCACATGGCATCCCTATACACACCTAGATGACATCCCTATACACATTTACATGGCATCCCTATACACACCCAGATGACATCCCTATACACACCTAGATGACATCCCTATACACATCCACATGGCATCCATATACACACCTAGATGACATCCCTATACACACCTAGATGACATCCCTATACACATCCACATGACATCCCTATACACACCCAGATGACATCCCTATACACACCCAGATGACATCCCTATACACATCCCCATGGCATCCCTATACACATCCACATGGCATCTCTATACACACCTAGATGGCATCCCTTGATACACATCCACATGGCATCCCTATACACACCCAGATGGCATCCCTATACACATCCACATGGCATCCCTATACACATCCACATGGCATCCCTATACACACCTATATGGCATCCCTTGATACACATCCACATGGCATCCCTATACACACCCAGATGACATCCCTATACACACTTAGATGACATCCCTATACACATCCACATGGCATCCCTATACACACCGGGATGACATCCCTATACACATCCACATGGCATCCCTATACACACCCAGATGACATCCCTATACACACCTAGATGACATCCCTATACACATCCACATGGCATCCCTATACACACCCAGATGACATCCCTATACACACCCAGATGGCATCCAAATACACATCCACATGGCATCCCTATACACACCCAGATGACATCCCTATACACACCTAGATGACATCCCTATACACATCCACATGGCATCCCTATACACACCCAGATGACATCCCTATACACATGTAGATGACATCCCGAAAAACATCCACATGGCATCCCTATACACACCCAGATTACATCCCTATACACACCTAGATGACATCCCTATACACACCTAGATGACATCCCTATACACATCCACATGGCATCCCTATACACACCTAGATGACATCCATGTACACACCTAGATGACATCCCTATACACACCCATATGACATCCCTATACACACCCAGATGACGTACCTATACACACCTAGATGACATCCCTATACACACCTAGATGACATCCCTATACACATCCACATGGCATCCCTATACACACCCAGATGACATCCCTATACACACCAAAATAACATCCCTATACACACCTAGATGACATCCCTATACACACCTACATGTAAATTACATCCCTATACACACCCAGATGACATCCCTATACACACCTAGATGACATCCCTATACACATCCACATGGCATCCCTATACACACCCAGATGACATCCCTATACACATGTAGATGACATCCCGAAAAACCTTCCACATGGCATCCCTATACACACCCAGATTACATCCCTATACACACCTAGATGACATCCCTATACACACCTAGATGACATCCCTATACACATCCACATGGCATCCCTATACACACCTAGATGACATCCATGTACACACCTAGATGACATCCCTATACACACCCAGATGACATCCCTATACACACCCAGATGACGTACCTATACACACCTAGATGACATCCCTATACACACCTAGATGACATCCCTATACACATCCACATGGCATCCCTATACACACCCAGATGACATCCCTATACACACCAAAATAACATCCCTATACACACCTAGATGACATCCCTATACACACCTACATGTAAATTACATCCCTATACACACCTAAAATACATCCCTATACAAACCCACATCCATTGAGTGTTGTGTAAAACACCAAACAGCCACAGCCCAGAGGTTCAGTAAAACCCAATTACTTGGCATACTCTTTTACCTGTATCCCATAGCCATCCAAAGCTCTCTGTTTCATCTGAGTGGATATATCATCAATTTGGTGATTATCTTCTGGTGTGACGAGTAAAAGGTTTCTGCCTGATGCTAGCATGCACGTTGATTGTGGTGATAATGTCTGAAAATTCATAATCAAGCAGTCAGTAGTAGCTGTTATATTTGAGTTATGTGGCCTCTATTCACTGCTAAAAAGCAAAAACATTCTCACCACAGTCAAATGGATTTAAGTGTTTTCACCAAAGCTAAAATAACCAGTACCCACAATAAGTGAATGAATGGCAACAAGAAGGAAATGCATACGCCTTATTGACCCCCATCACACAATAACTCTTACACAAATGATATACATAGGGACCAGACCAAATTGAGCACTGGGTGGGATACACTCTAGAGAGGTCATAAACCCAAGTGCATATCAACAAAGTAATACTGCCGCAGATTCAAGCTAACAATTATTATATAATCACATGAAGCAGTGTTGGATGTCTCAGTTGAGCAACTTATCTCAAGACCATATTATACAGGCTTCAATGCTCATAAAGTGTTGAAATACAATGGTAGCATTCTTGTCTTAAATATGGGTTTGGATTTGTATCAGAACGAGCCTTTGCACAAACCCACTAAAATGTTTAGAGAGTTTAAATTTTGATTAATTTAACGTTGGTGACACAAAAATTATGGGAACTAGTTAATTATTTAATTAGTGATATACAAAAATGTTGCAAACTGCTAACTGACTAAAAATTACCAAAATTTAGTGGGCCTGACATTTCGATCCTAGCAGGACCTTTCTCAAAGGCAGAGTGACAAGGACAAAAAAGATACATGTACATGTACACAAAGGAAGGGGGAAGAGAGTGAATAGGACACGGATGAGAAACAAAGGACAAAGAGTAAAGCTGGTAGGGTGAGATCAAAGGGAAGGGCAAGGAGTAGGATAGGGATTAGTGAGAAGAGGGGGAAAGATCAGAGAGAGAAGTGTGGAGGAGGTGAACACAAAAGAGGGATTATCAGAAAGCTGCATGGTGTTAGTCATTACCCTCCTGGATGTTGAGACCATGTGGTTGAATAGTCCGAAGACGCTTCATCCACATTTTCTCACGGCTAAGACGGACAGCATTACTACGGTGACCAAGGGATTCTATGCCCAGTACACTCATATCTGATATTGAATGATCAGGGAGATTGAAGTGATACCCAACAGGGGTGTCCATTTTATCGAGTTTGATTGTAGACCTATGGCGATAGATACGTTTTTTTGAGGGTGTTTTTGGTCTCGCCAACATACTGAACATTACAACTTGAAAATACAAGAGATGAGGTATATGATGTTTGAGGTAGTGCACGTGATCGAGCCATAGGTCATGTTGGTAGTTCCAGAGGAATGTCCATTGAAAGAGTCTATTTCCTTGACATGTGTCTTGCAAACAATGCATTTCGAGGTACTGAACATTACAAACTCTACATGAGATGAGGTATATGATGTTAGAGGTAGTGCATGTGATAGAGCCATAGGTCGTGTGGCTGATGCCATTCCAAATTCGCCTGTTTTGGCTTTCAGGCCCCTCCGTAACCTGCATGACTTAATTGTTCGAGCAGAGGTTCCCCCTTTGGACACTTCACCTCCCACTAAATTTGGTACATTTAAGTGTACCTCGAAATGCATTGTTTGCAAGACTCATGTCAAGGAAATAGACTCTTTCAATGGACATTCTTCTGGAACTACCCACACGACCTATGGCTCTATCACGTGCACTACCTCCCTGATCATTCGATATCAGATACACACTTCTCTCTTTGATCTTTCCCCCTCTTCTCACTAATCCCTACCCTACTCCTTGCCCTTCCCTTTGATCTCGCCCTACTAGCTTTACTCTCTGTCCTTTGTTTCTCATCCATGTCCTATTCACTCTCTTCCCCCTTCCTTCGTGTACATGTATCTGTTTTGTCCTTGTCACTCTGCCTTTGAGAAAGGTCCTGCTAGGATCGAAACTTCAGGCCCACTAAATTTTGAGATAAATAGAAATAAATAGATAAATAAAAATACATACAAAATATAACAATAATATTTAGGTCCACTAAATTTTGAGATTAATTATTTAATTGCTCAAAAATTTTATGAGCCGAAATGTTTTGATCCTCACAGGGCCTTCCTGGAAATATTTTGAGATTTGATTTATTCAACAATACTCAATGGCCAGTTAGATGCAGCAGAGTATGCACGAGAAGAAGCGAATGCCAAAACCTAGGTTCTCAGTCTTAGTCATTGAGATTTCAGTCTAGGCCTCAGACGTTCTTGGCGACAACACTCATATAAATAGGCTGGAACTTGAATGAACTTCACAATAAACCAATATCTTTAGTATCTTTACTTACCAATGATATTGGGTCATGTATTGTAACATCTGTCAATGTACCAGACAAAGTGGCAGTCAGGATACGATTTTCACAAGTTGGATGCCATGCAAAAGTAGATACTTCTCTTGCTCGATTAGCTGTGTTAAATTGAACCAAAAAAACAAACAAATAAAAACACTTCTAGTTCTTTATGTAAGAACCCCTTTCACTTCACAATTTGAATGCTGTGCAAAAAAATTTTCTGAACATTTTCAAAACTAGACATGACTTACATGTATCTTGTGTGAGTGTTTCCCTTCTTGACATTATAAGCACCAAGTGCTCAGCATTAAGCCCAATTGCCTGCTGAAAAAATACAGGCAGCTTTGGTGGGAATCGAACCCACGACTCCTGCTTTCTAGTGTAGACGTCTTAACCACTTGACCAGGGAGCTAGTCAAGGTCATGTGGATACAAATATGTATAGCAGTGGGTACCATGTTGCATCATAGATATAATATGATGTTTCAGCGGGCAATCAGGCAAAGTACTGATTACTCAGTGCTTTCTTACTTTAAATGGGGCAATTTCCCATTGAATTATATTTTCCTCAACACAAACATCGTATTACATTAATAATGCAGCATGTTCCCACTGCTATACATATTTGAATCTGCCACATTACCTCGACTAGTTTGGTGGTCAAGTGGTCTGCCCTAGAAAGCAGGAGTTGCAGGTTCAAATCCATTTGAGCTCCCTGTATTTTCTCAGCAAACAATCAGGCAAATCACTGAGCACCTATTTTTTATTACATTATTATTACTAATCCCTTCCTGGTCGGCCATGCTTTATACTACGTGTGAGAAGGGAGCCATCCTGAAATACACTTTGGGCCTCAGCTCATACTGCTGCGTATCCAAGTGCTGTACAAACTGTAGGCTTCCCCTTCGTGTTGTGTCATCACACTGCATGGTGCGGAGTGTGTTGGTTTTGAGACGAAAAAGAAACTGTGCATTTCGTAAAAAGAGGTCGGACTTTATGCAGTGGGCCTTTTTAGCTTTTCCGCCGCGAAGCGAAAAAGCTATTGTTGTTGTTCTGATTTTTTTTTTTCTTCTTTTTCTTATCGGAAAAATCACATAGATTTTGTACATGGAATTTATGATCGGCATTTTGGCCATTGAACACACTTGGATTTTTTTCAAACTTGGCAAATGAATAGAGCCAATGCTGAAGTTGTGCACAATTGTCTTTAAAACTTCATGACGTCACCACGTGTCACATGACAGCGCTTTAAAGGGGCAAATTTAAAACTCTATAATAGAAGCAAAAGTACAATTTATTTTGGTTTCAATTTTGCAGTATATCTACATGTAAGTTGGGAAATGTTGTATCCAAAAATTGCCCTCATTTGATCGTGACGTAATCTCATGAATATAAATAAGGTCATGAACTTTTCAGATTGTAACATTCAATTAAGCATATTTGGCCAACAGAGCAAGATATTTTTTTTTTTTTTTCCGTTTATATCTATTGGGGATGTAGTTTTAAAACACCCTCCAGGGCCAAAATGCCATGACGCAATCGTGACGTCATCAAAATGAGTGTTTTTGAAACACATACTAGCCAAAGGTTATCCTTCTCAAAATTTGGTGGGCATTTAGCTATTGGGCTAGACATTCTAAGTCCTGAGTTTTGAACCAATTGACCATTGTTCAGAATTATTATGATTTTTTTAATGTTATAATGAAGTCCCATACACTTTGTGCACGAAATATGCATGTGCGTTTTGGGGTAGAAATTGAGGTTACGGGTTCGAATCCTGCTGATGTCAATTTTTTTTTTTTTTTTTTTAAAGAGAACCAGATGCAGAAAAGCGTTATGTTCTGTTAGCCAACAGACATAAATCTCTAGTTTACTTTGTTCGACTTCTAGTGTATATTTTTTTCTCAAAGAGTTAAATGAAAAGCTCATTTTTGGGGTTGGCTGTCCATTAAAAATCATATGCTCCAGTAAATGTCGCTGGCTGGGTCATATTCCATGCACGCCCAGTCTGGCTAGATCACATTTCAGGCATGTGCAGTTCAGCCCGCATAAACCAGTTTTTGAATCCCAATCCACTTTTCGAAAAATGTTGCAGCGTGTGGACATGTGCACAAAATAAATTGATTCTCGAATCGCAATGACGCAATTCACCATTCAATGGTCTTCACTTCCTAACGAGAATGCACCTAATGATAACTATTGGTTCCTCTTATAGAATTAAGGGTCAGAGATCACTCCACCCATCTTGTTTGGGGTTCATGTCCCCCACAAGAACGGAACCATGCATTGTGCATTTTCTGCTATTTACAATCTAAAAAAGGAATATGTTGCTTTAACAATCCTTGCTTGACATGGTAAAAAAAAAATTAACAAATCGGGTACCCAAAGACTCAAAATGGAGCTGGGTATCCATGATCTTCAGTCCGGTTTCAGGTATCTGGGTTTTCTGCTAAGGCCCAACTTGAAGGTATTATTAAGTCAAAATATGGACATATTACCCACACAATAGTCACAAAATTTTCTATAATTATACAGTTTCAGCAAATTGCTTCATTTACCAGCCATTAGAAGGAAATAAATCAAGCAACCATTGTGCAATGGAGAGAATTATCTATGAGAGCATCCTAAGTGTTCATCCAGAATGTTCAGCCGCTCATGGATCACACAATGTGGATGCAGCCATTTCAATTCAAGTCAAGCAAATAATGAAAAACTGACTGGAAACTGACAAAATTGCTGTATAAAGCTGAATGAAAGTGGGGGTGTATACTGCAGTTAAGGGTGGAATGGTTGAATTGCTTCTGACTGGCGCCCCCACCCTGGCAAAGACTAGTTGACAATAGGGGTTGGATTGCTAAGATGGTAAGAGCACTGGTACACAAAACCAGAGGTCTTGGGTTAAAATCCAGGTCCAGTAAAAGTTTTCTTTCTCATTTTTTTCAATTCGTTCTAAAGATCTTTAGTTTACCGTCGACTACCGTTAATGACAACTCGGTTATAATGATCTATTTGTGCACATTTGTATGGGGGAAAATTCATGTATAATGAGAACGCATATCAACAGACTCTGGTTATAACAAGCATTTTAGCTGACAGAACACGAACAAAAGCAAATTCTTGACCCATTCATAACGACTTCTTTGGTAAACTACGGTCAAAAACCAAACCTTATTCAGAAATCGCATCTTTCAATGCCCCATGCATGCACACAGTGCTGCGGTTTCACGTGAACGTTATTTCATCTCGACATACTACTGCTCCTGGTAAAATGAAATCCAAAGAATAATAAATCAAAAGTATAATTGGGGCACCCTCTCTTGACTGATTAAAGAATAGCAAATACTAATTGTCGATCGGCAAAATGTGTGTGAGTGACTGATTTACGTGCTTGTATGGTTATTCTCATCAAAGTTTCAATCGTGTCCGGATTAAGGTCGTCAAAAATACTTAAATTTTATTATTCTTTTTTATTCACCAGCATGTGTATACCAAAATAATGTGTAATAATCTACATTGCATTGGCTTGACTCTGGACATACGTTACACAATTGCAATACGCACGAAAACATGTGCCCATACAATGATCAACCTGGGCTGTGTTTAGCGTAACCAATGAGAATAACTGCCTTCCAGTTATAACGAGGTTCTGGTTATATACCGAGGGAATTGCAAATGTCCCGCGGACCTCGTTATAATGGGAGTTGACTGTACTTGCTTTCCCATCGATTTATTTTTGTCATTCTTCAGCAAAGTTGAGGTAGTTTGACCAAAAAAGTCCAAAGAGAACATGGCTTGAGACCTTTACTTACGCTGTAAAAGGCGCTCTGTAAACTCAACTTCAGTACCTGTTTAGGCATATACAAATATCAAATAAAATATTAATCATAACTACAAAGGACTACAAAGGACTTAATTTTGCAATGTTTTTGTAAGGGCAATAAGCCTTTATAAGCTTTTGACATATATTAAAGTTTAAAAAGCTGTAATTATATATCTTTGGGATGCCATTATGCCAGATATTTTTCTCTACAGGTCAAACCCCATCATCCCATTAGATAGCCATTAGTAGTTGTACATGCAGTACCATATAATCTCAGTGTCTGGGAAAGGCAGCAACAAATAACACCATTTCAATTATTCAATCATTATATGCATTATTGCTTCTGATGCAACACAGGACACTCAAGTTCAAGAGACAAACAAGCAATACTTACAAACATGTTGAACGTTGTACAGTTTTACAACTGAACTATCCCTTGACAATGAGGCTAACAAGCCATAGCGAGATGGGTTCCAGGCTATCTTGACTATTGGACGAACTTCATTGATGGTCAAAACATGGATAACATGGTTAAGTTAAACTTACGTAAGTAGCTTTTTAATTAGTCTTCAGTGTAAATTCCATACACTCGCGAGCTGAACGATGGTGTACCAGGCTTTTGGATGTCAAAATGCCAGCGGGAAAAAGCTGGGGAAATCTTTCCATGCAGTTCCCAACAAGGACAAGAGACCTGAGTTGTTTAGGAAGTGGGCTGCTGCCATCAAAGTATACAGTTGAAATGACGTGATTTGTAGCGTGGTGATTACGTATAGTCTAGATCTAGTCTCGACTTTGAGAAATTTCTCAACTTTGATGGCTGCAGCCCACTTCCTAAACAACTCATTGTTGAGAACTGCATGAAAAGTTTTCCCCAGCTTTTATCCCGCTAACATTTAGACATCCAAAACCAAAAGCCTGGCAGTACACCATCGTTCAGCTCGCAAGTGTATACCGCACGCAGTATATACATGTACATGTAGTAGGGGTACATCCGTCCAGGCCCATGCAGGAGTTTTCCATTGCGATGTCATACATCCTGCAGTGACTGGCAGGCCATTCGATGGCAGTTTGCGGGAACGCGAATTCGACCACTGATTCCATGATTTTCCCCTCTTTATGAAACTCGTAGGTGAGTAGCACATAGGTAATTGTAGATTGTTTTTAACACCCAATCAGATAAGCCAACATTTTTCTCTGGGTTTCATTCCTCTTTAAATGAGCCAAGACCCCTCTTTTTTATAGCATCATACACGACATAGATGATGCTCTTTGGATGCATGACGTGAAGGAATTGTGTGAAGTTAAAGGTTACACAATTTGCTTATGCCATGCATGTGCATAACTACCAACATTTCACATCGATGAAATGCGTTTTGACATGAGTTGGATTCTTCAAACTACGGTCACTGGGCTGACCTGATGACTCACACATCCCGTGTTCCCACATTTTGTTCCTATTCCCACATTTTATGTATCCCACATACTATGGCCCAGCTTACATGTGCTTTTCACTGGTGTACATTTACTGTAATCAAGCCTTACAGATTAAAGGGTAACAGTGTCCAGCTCGCTGCAAGGAAGAAGGATAAAAAAGACAGACTCCACATGCATTGGAGACAGATGCAGGTAGAAGGTAGACAGATGCAGGTAGAAGGGAGACACATGCAGGTAGGAGGCAGACAGATGCAGGTAGAAGGCAAACAGATGCAGGTAGGAGGCAGACAGATGCAGGTAGGAGGCAGACAGATGCAGGTAGAAGGCAAACAGATGCAGGTAGGAGGCAGACAGATGCAGGTAGGAGGCAGACAGATGCAGGTAGAAGGTAGACAGATGCAGGTAGAAGGGAGACAGATGCAGGTAGAAGGCAGACAGATGCAGGTAGAAGACAAACAGATGCAGGTAGGAGGCAGACAGATGCAATTAGGAGGTAGACAGATGCAAGTAGAAGGCAGACAGATGCAGGTAGGAGGCAGACAGATGCAGGTAGAAGGCAAACAGATGCAGGTAGAAGGCAGACAGATGCAGGTAGAAGACAAACAGATGCAGGTAGGAGGCAGACAGATGCAGGTAGGAGGCAGACAGATGCAGGTAGGAGGCAGACAGATGCAGGTAGAAGGCAGACAGATGCAGGTAGGAGGTAGACAGATGCAGGTAGAAGGTAGACAGATGCAGGTAGAAGGGAAACAGATGCAGGTAGGAGGCAGACAGATGCAGGTAGAAGGCAGACAGATGCAGGTAGAAGGGAGACAGATGCAGGTAGAAGGCAGACAGATGCAGGTAGAAGGCAGACAGATGCAGGTAGAAGGCAGACAGATGCAGGTAGGAGGCAGACAGATGCAGGTAGAAGGCAGACAGATGCAGGTAGAAGGGAGACAGATGCAGGTAGAAGGCAGACAGATGCAGGTAGAAGGGAGACAGATGCAGGTAGGAGGCAGACAGATGCAGGTAGGAGGCAGACAGATGCAGGTAGAAGGCAGACAGATGCAGGTAGAAGGGAGACAGATGCGAGTAGAAGGCAGACAGATGCAGGTAGGAGGCAGACAGATGCAGGTAGGAGGGAGACAGATGCAGGTAGAAGGCAGACAGATGCAGGTAGAAGGCAGACAGATGCAGGTAGGAGGCAGACAGATGCAGGTAGAAGGGAGACAGATGCAGGTAGAAGGCAGACAGATGCAGGTAGAAGGCAGACAGATGCAGGTAGGAGGCAGACAGATGCAGGTAGGAGGCAGACAGATGCAGGTAGGAGGCAGACAGATGCAGGTAGAAGACAAACAGATGCAGGTAGAAGGCAGACAGATGCAGGTAGAAGGCAGACAGAGGCAGGTAGAAGGCAGACAGATGCAGGTAGAAGGCAGACAGATGCAGGTAGAAGGCAGACAGATGCAGGTAGAAGGCAGACAGATGCAGGTAGAAGGCAGACAGATGCAGGTAGGAGGCAGACAGATGCAGGAAGGAGGGAGACAGATGCAGGTAGAAGACACACAGATGCAGGTAGAAGGGAGACAGATGCAGGTAGAAGGCAGACAGATGCAGGTAGAAGGGAGACAGATGCAGGTAGAAGGCAGACAGATGCAGGTAGAAGGCAGACAGATGCAGGTAGAAGGCAGACAGATGCAGGTAGAAGGCAGACAGATGCAGGTAGCAGGCAGACAGATGCAGGTAGAAGGTAGACAGATAAAGGTACAGTAGGGCATGCTTTGGGAGACATTCCAAACATAAACAGTGTCCCCCCCAAAAATGGGTCAAAAAAACCACTTTTGTCAGTAGGACTAATCCATTCCGATTTAGTACTGAGATTAGCCCCTTGCCTTACCCTCAGAAGAAGTGGTATTGCTTCCTTTGAAGAAAAAGAAATAATCAAGACTAAACTTAAGATCATGGATGCTAGCTACTGCAGTAAATCAGAATACCGTACCTATAAAACTATCCAATATGAATGTTTTTGTTAACATTATAGACCAAATTGTATCACTCGGATATTTATTTAAAAGGATATTGGTTTGTCAAAATGTCTGCGATCCCAAATGTTCACCTGGCCCTCATGATATGAAGCCAACCGATACTCCACTTGTGGGTCTGCTGTTACACCATATACTGACTTTGTCACAGTAGCACTCTTATAACCAGCAGTGTCTGAAAAAAACACCAAAATGTCACAAAATAAACCAAAAATGATAGCAATGGTTTACAAGGAGTCATATAACATTGATAAAGCTAAAAAAATAGTAAAAGCTTAAATATATATTTGACTTGCAAACTGCTTAAAGGTCAACTGCAATGCATTTTGGAATTCGTTTTTATTATTTCAAATAATACTATGGTGTCAGTAAAATACATCCATGCATTTTTTCCGAATTTTAAACTATGGGAAAGAGTGTAAAAATAATAATTTAAGTTTGGAAGGGGGAGCAGCCACGCCCCTGTGGAGGCTGTCCTTGGTGACGTCAGCGGATGAAGACTCGGTCCGTACTCTTGTCGGGGTACTATTGTATTGTACGTTCGTATATACCAACAGTCAGTGCACATTTCTCAAGAGAACCGATTTCGGGAGTAAATATCGACAAACCATGTGACACGCCAGCCAGATTCGTTGTTGAAGATTGCAGCAGTGGAATAAACATTCATTTATTCCCTGACGATCCTAGAATAAGCCGCATTTTGACGTCAAAAATCACGCTGACACGACCGAAATAATCCGACCCGTCAAATCGTGCAGTGCAGTGTCCATTTCGAAGCTTGTTTTCACGGAGACCATCCGGGCTCATACGTGTATGGTTTGGCAACGTGTTCACGTCTGTGGCCATAGGAAAACTATTTTCAGAATCTCTATCCTTGTTATCGACTTAGAATTCATCTGATTCCGAAGAAAAAGCTTGTCGAAAGACGTCTCGGCCAACAAAATTGTCAGGTTTTTCTCGCCGATAAAAAGACTGGTGCCACGCTAAAAAAAACGTGCATTATCTACTGAACGCGTCAGGGAACCTCTCCGACTATCTAAGTGCATACGGCTTTCGCGGGGAGAGAAAAAAAAATTCTGCGTTCATCCAGTGAAAGAACAGCGCCCTCAATAACTTTGAGCATAATTTTAATTAATTAAAAAAGGCTTCTTATAAGCCTGAAACACAAAATTTATGTTTGATCTGGAATTACAATGTACCAATGAACATATTTAATGCCAAATCAGGATTTTCTTATTTTTGCACTTCAGTTGACCTTTAACGGTAATGACTGAAGTTACCAAAATACAAAACTGATAATAAAGAGGGCTTGACACTTCAATTCTAGCAGCACCTCTTTCAAAGGAGAAAGGTCCCAGTGGCAGCATTGAATTGTTCAGCTCTCCATGATCGCCTGGTAAGTTGCACATGATTTAAAAATCAACCACTTCACACAAGTTCCTCTGAATTCACAGCGTCGCTGGTGTTGCTATGTGCTGGGCCCTCTGAATACACACTACATTACTGTTCTAATTTTGGCCAAAGCAATATCTATCATGACAAACAACTGTTTTGACACAATTCACAACATGAATTGCCAAATTAGCAGCAACAAGTGTGCTATTGTGGGACCTTTACTCCGGATAATCATAGGATTACGTACTTCCAGAGGACAGCTTGCTCGCCTGTCTCACAGCCCAATGGTTGCAAGATAGACAGTGGAAATCTACCCACTGCCTTCACTGTAAATTGTACGCTTGGTTGGGGCTGACCACCTTGAAGATTTTCTCAAATGGAGTGAAGTCTAGTCTGTGTCACAATTTTCGGGTGGATAATTCCTTAAAAAAGCCACACTAACGTCCAGATAGTGCCAGGTTTCATTCACTTGTAGACATAGGGTATTCTTTTAGATTTACTTAACAGATATGTATTGTTCCAGTGACTGACCAACTTTGTTATAATAATATATTGTAGTAGATGCCCTCCGTGGGTTGATCCCAAAGTATGTTATGTAACAACCCCTCTCTCACCACTCTCTTAATATAA
Source organism: Luidia sarsii (assembly GCA_949987565.1). Classification (NCBI taxonomy): domain Eukaryota; kingdom Metazoa; phylum Echinodermata; class Asteroidea; order Paxillosida; family Luidiidae; genus Luidia; species Luidia sarsii. Next base: position 14,750,743 of record OX465109.1, on the reverse strand, counting down.
CACACTTAATATAACCTACTCTTTGAGCTGAGCTCTACTATTCAAAATCTAATAAAGTCGTAAAGCCAATCGTAGACTCTCAACATCTGTGTTTTGGGTCTGTTGGAGCGATCCATCCCCTAATGAAGATTATCCCTCTACTCAAGCATTTGTGCATTATGTTACCTCTTATATCATAAATACGAAGGTTCTTGTTGGCCACTCCAGCTACCATGCATTGAGGTTGATGGGGCAACCAGGCCATGGAATTCAATGCCTCTGCTTGTACTGTATAAAAAACACACACAAAATAGAAGCATGTCTTTTGTTCTTGAATAATATTATAACCCATGATTTATGTTCAAAATATTAAAAGGCACAGGCTGATTAAAATAAAAAACACATTTTCTTAACCTTGTGAAGTGAATTATTAGTTAACAACTTTTTTAAGGGGGCATGTTGACCAAACCATCTACCACCCTAGCTAGCTGATACTGTTACGATTTTTCCAGAAACATTCCGTATTTTTAAATCTTTAAATATGAACCAAACAAATTCACATTCTCGCATGCAATGCATAGGGAGCGAGTCTTTCACATTCTCCTGCACTGCAATGCACAGGGAGCGAGTCTTTCACATTCTCCTGCACTACAATGCACAGGGAGTGAGTGCTTCACATTCTCCTGCACTGCAATGCAAAGGTAATGAGTCTTTCACATTCTCCTGCACTGCAATGCACAGGTAGTGAGTCTTTAGTGAGTCTTTTCACATTCTCCTGCACTGCAATGCACAGGGAGTGAGTGTTTCACATTCTCCTGCACTGCAATGCACAGGTAGTGAGTCTTTCACATTCTCCTGCACTGCAATGCACAGGTAGTGAGTCTTTCACATTCTCCTGCACTGCAATGCACAGGTAGTGAGTCTTTCACATTCTCCTGCACTGCAATGCACAGGTAGTGAGTCTTTCACATTCTCCTGCACTGCAATGCACAGGTAGTGAGTCTTTCACATTCTCCTGCACTACAATGCACAGGGAGTGAGTGCTTCACGTTCTCCTGCACTGCAATGCAAAGGTAATGAGTCTTTCACATTCTCCTGCACTGCAATGCACAGGTAGTGAGTCTTTAGTGAGTCTTTTCACATTCTCCTGCACTGCAATGCACAGGGAGTGAGTGTTTCACATTCTCCTGCACTGCAATGCACAGGTAGTGAGTCTTTCACATTCTCCTGCACTGCAATGCACAGGTAGTGAGTCTTTCACATTCTCCTGCACTGCAATGCACAGGTAGTGAGTATTTTCACATTCTCCTGCATTGCAATGCACAGGGAGTGAGTGGTTCACATTCTCCTGCACTGCAATGCACAGGAAGTGTATCTTTCACATTCTCCTCCACTGCAATGCACAGGGAAAGAGTGTTTCAAATTCTCCTCCACAGCAATGCACAGGGAGTGTATCTTTCACATTCTCCTGCACTGCAATGCACAGGGAGTGAGTCTTTTCACATTCTCCTGCACTGCAATGCACAGGGAGTAAGTCTTTTCACATTCTCCTGCACTGCAATGCACAGGAAGTGTATCTTTCACATTCTCCTCCACTGCAATGCACAGGGAAAGAGTGTTTCACATTCTCCTCCACAGCAATGCACAGGGAGTGTATCTTTCACATTCTCCTGCACTGCAATGCACAGGTAGTGTATCTTTCACATTCTCCTGCACTGCAATGCACAGGGAGTGAGTCTTTTCACATTCTCCTGCACTGCAATGCACAGGGAGTAAGTCTTTTAACATTCTCCTCCACTGCAATGCACAGGGAGTGAGTGTTTCACATTCTCCTCCACAGCAATGCACAGGGAGTGTATCTTTTACATTCTCCTGCACTACAATGCACAGGGAGTATATCTTTTCACATTCTCCTGCACTGCAATGCACAGGGAGTGAGTCTTTCAACATTCTCCCACACTGCAATCCACAGGGAGTGGATTGAAAGCAAGCAATCTACAAATGCAATTATTAACAATACTTTCATTCAGACACAACTAATTGTTGTCAACCTGGCTACAGCCGTTCGGGGATCACAGGGGAAGCAGCTTTTTCAATTTAAGCAAAACGAATTAAGTAAAAACTTAGTGGGAACTTTTGAACAATTTTTTAAAATGCCAAAGAAAACTTTGATCCCGAGACATCAATCAATTTTAATCTATCTAATTTTAAGAGATCCTAACTTAACTTTGCGATATTCCCTATTCAAAAAAAATATATGATGCTTCATAAGTAATTTACTCAAGGAAATTTCACCTCCAAAAAGGTTTTGTATCATGAGAGTGTATGTACAGTTAATTATTTGTGAAAATATAATAGAAATCACACAATCTGCAAAATGTTATGTTCAGCAATCATGAAATCAACGGGCCATTGGTGAAATATGAATGTATTCCTTGTAGACCCTGTGCACTTACCCATTTCTGCAACAGGTCGATAACTTGAATGTACAGCATTATGGGAACTGTTATGGCGTGAGGTCAAGTTCAGTTCAGAAATATCTGTGATGTAGTAATGAAATTTAAAAAAAAGGAAAATGTACCTCCAATACATTGCCATAAAGTGAAAAGGCTGTCTTACTTTTAAGGCAATGATTTTGTGGTGAACAAATTTGTACATTGCATGATGTATATGACTCACTTGTTTTGGTACAAACATCATACACTGCAATGCAATAGTCTGTACGATATCTGTCAAAACCTGCAGCTAGCTGTAACCAAAAATATACCAATGAGAAGTTACAAAAGTGTTATTACACAACAGCAAAATGTGACACGAAAATAATCAAGTAGTAGCTGAAATATAAAAGTTTCTATGAAAAAGTGTCAAAGCATTACCATTCCAAATACTGGAACTGATGGCAAACAGTCTTCTTGATCTACATGTACATGGACAATGGCTTTGGTCGTGTATAACAAAAGTTTGGATAACGGCCACGTTTCTACTGGACTTTAAAAATTTGGAAATTTAACCAAGACAATGAATAAATTTCAACAGGTAAATCTGATCACTAATCCCATTTCATGCAGAAACCATGCACAGCAGGTGTGTTGTCTTGGTGTTTATTTCATTGAGTATTCACCAGTTTAAACAATTCCACTGGACTATTGTTGTTGTAATTTGTCTTAAAGAGACCATGACTATAGATGTACAATGTTGGTATATAAAGAAATCTTTTTTCAAAATGGTTTACACCTTTATTTTTCTAACTTACCCATTTGGATTCCACAGTATTCCAGGCAAGAGTAGTGCACATTTTTGTATGCTTCAAAGAAAACTCTTTTCCAAGTAATCCAAGCTGATTAGCACTAAAGTCAACACCAAATGCTGTCAGAATTATTTTCCCACTGGATAGACCAATTGCTATTATATCATCACTTGACTGTCTGGGGCACCAGGCAAAACACTGCAACAGAACAGCAAACTATTAATACATGTATCATACGGTACATGTCTGTTTCCTAATGGGAAATCATGGAAATATGCTGTTTTGGGGGCAATTCCGTATGAGAAGAGGCAAAATGGGAAATTTGAAAGTTTGTCAAATACAAATATAGCATATGTTTTAAGTAGACGACATCCTATATTTAAGTGAACAGAAAACCGTTTGTGTGTAACCTGAATATTTTTTTCTGGAATCTATGTTGGAACTTCAGGGATTTTTTAGGCTTGAGAATTGAAAACATGACCCAATTTAATGAAAAATCAATAAATCACTATCCCTGAACTTATTCCTATGCACATGTATTCTTTGTAGTTATGCAGGGAAATGGATGACAATCTTATTTTGTAAATCAGTTACTACACCTGGATTTAGTATTTGCGGGATCAATATGACGAAATTTGCACCGATTTCTGTTTAATTCCGTTACCAAAATTGGACAAAAGTTTTAGCCAGGATCTTAGGGTTTGCTGAATTATTTTGTAATTGTAAATTCTCTGCCTTCATTTTTTTCCTTAAAACCCCAAACACCAAATTAATTAATATTGTAACCCTTTCCTATAAAAACACTGGTAACGGAATTACATGGTAACGGAATTACCCTGGTAATGGAATTACATGTTCTCTCTCAAGCCTGAAAGTCAAAATTTGAGAATGTCAGCCTTAAGGTGGATAAGTTGGATGACAGGAATGTAACTTGCCAGTATACTGTGACTTACATGTAGTTAAGTTCAGAACTTAAGATAGAACTTTTTTGCTGGCTGTTAGCTTTGTAGTGCTTTCTACTTAGTGTTACATTAAATGCTTTGTTAATACTAATAGTGAAGTTTTGGATGAACTTGGAGATCTAATGATCTACATACACATACTTTGTAGATTGTACAGTATACAATGTATGAAAAAATGCATGAGCAAATGCACATTGTGTATAATTATACATGATACTTCAACCAAAACACTGTGGTATCAACAACAGGCAAAGTTCTATCAGGAAAAAAAAAGAACAAAAAAATGTTACGACGTTTTCTCTCCAGTTTACTGTTGGATTAATAGTATTCTATTCCTTTATAATACCTGTAGTTCACATTTTTATAACCAAAGTGCATATGTTTTTACATCATATTGAAAAAAGGGTGCTTTTTGTATTGTATTAAATGCTTCAGTGTCATAGATTGTTTGTAGTTACGTGACCAAGCAGCCGCAATAGTGTAATTCCGTTACCATGTATATATATAATTTAGAATGACTGTATATGTATCTTGAATTTTGGTTGCAATTAGTGCTTACATAGAAATAACATTTTGGATGCATTTCAGCTACCGTAATCTGGTGTTCAAAAACTGGGGTTTTTTTTTAAACACTGTTGATTGTGGAATAACTAGGGTAGTATCTCACATTAGAAAAAAAAATACCTAGATAAAGTTGACACAACAAGTAATGAAATTCCATTACAATCAATTCATTTGAATTCATTTAAAAGTTGAAGGTAAAACAACAGGTCCATTTTCTGACGTAAGAAGTACCACACCTGCTATCATTTTCCATGTCCATAATATTTCATAAATTGTGGTTCTGTATGGTAGCAGGTGTAACTCCAAAACATATTAGTATTCATACATATGTAGATAGTAAATTTCATCCATTCTGTAAAAAATAATGAGCAACATTGCCCTGATTGTCATTCCGTGGAATTGCTCTTTTCTTAAAGCAGGCCTCTGACATAGTCCGGCAAATCCCCCGTTTGTTAATTTTTGACTTCAGAATATATGCCTGTAATAAAATCAGTGAACAAAAAACAACTATAGACTCCCGTTTATGAAAAAATGAAGATCAAAAATCATCTTTTTAACAGTGCGCCGTAGCCGAATTGAGAAAAGGACGAATGACGTCATAATGATATGCAATGACCCCGTGACGTACATCTTGGGAGTCCCCGACTTGTGTGCGTGTACACTACAACAGGCGGCCATAGTGAATACGTGGTGTAAAAGCTTGTTCCAAGTCCCCTAGTTTGTTTGTGTTTAGTTTGTTACAGGAGTGTTTCCGCTGAACACTTTGCCACCACTATGCACAATGCCACATTCGTGTGTGGTTGGTGGTTGTAGTTGAAACACCAGCAAAAATCCGGGAGCATGCCTCCTGTTTTTTCAACACGACGCGAGTGGGTCCGCTTCGTAAAGAACGATGTGCTCTGACTGAAAGGCTTCAATATATACGGCTTTTGAAAAGCTTCACTATGCCATGGTATTAGTCTGAGTAACTTTGACCGTAATACAGTCTTACATTCAATTCACCCCAAAAACCAAACCTGAGTGCATGGCTATAAACAATTGGTCTAAAGCTCATTCATAAAAAAAAACAAGATTGTACCAGTGATTGTTCAACAGCCGATCATTCGCTGGCTGTTCGTGGGACTGGGATATCGCGTCCATCGGCCCTCGGCGCCTCTGTTCGCTACCTAGGGCTCAAACCGATATGGCTCAGCACTGCGGACAATTTCACCCCTCTTTATTTTAAAAGTCTTCGTCACTGCTTTTGCTAGTGCTGCTGCTTGATGAAGAGGATCCTTCCGAAAGAAAGCTGTTTTCTTCCCAGGATCCGTCGTAATCGCGGCCAAAACTTGCAGCAAACATGCGTCAAGCGTGCACTGACTACGCACTAACGGAATCAATAATGTGCAGTGCAAGCCATGCTGTAGTCCAGGTACATGTACATGACTCCACACTGTCTCGCGTGAATTTTTTTTTTTTAAGATGACTCCCAAGATGTACGTCATCACGCTTATCGATCAATCAGCCTGTGACCTTTGTTTTGCAAATCAAGTGATACAAACCCCTCATATAAACATTTATTTTGCGGGTTAGAGTTCAAATGTTTGAATATCAATGTTTTATTCTGATATAGCAAACAACTACATACAAGAAATAGTTGAAATCGGTTCAAGACTGAAATAGTTAGAGGCCTGTTTTAAGATACATGTACCGATAGGTCACCTAATGCTTTACTGGCTTAAAAAATATCAGAATGTCTACATACATGTATGACCTGAGCATTGAGCCATACTTCTGTGTGCATTTGACAGCTACCACTAAGTCTTCAACTTGGGGGGATACACCTTGATAAGCCAGACGTTTTTGTTTGATTGATCCAAAGTCAGTCAAGCCTGAGTGCAAGTCATACAAATCTCATAATATTGTTATCCCCAAGAAGAGGATTCTATCTTCATCCTGACAGGAAGCACAAGGCAAGGTGAGCCTAATGTAGCCTTGTAAAAATTTTGAGCTAAATACATGTAAGCTACCACAAAGTCTTTTTGCTTTTCAATCTCAGTAAACATTCAGTATACGCTTAGCTATTACAGAATTTAAATAACTTTTCCAAAACAAAATGAAAAATGGTAAAGAAAACTTTGACTGGACTGAGCCTTGAATCTGAGACCTCTGGATTTGCATACAAGTGCTCCTAGCATCTGAGCTATCCTGCCCTTAGATGGTGACCTTCCCAAATACCAGTAACTGTCAACTTGTCTTTGCCGGGGTGATGGTGCATGCCAGAGAAAGCTGCATACACTTTGTGTGATGCCTGAACTGCTGTAGCCAGGTAGCCAGGATTACAACAATTGAGTTGTTTGCATCTGAATTACTTGTGTGATTCAAGTGCATGATTCAACGGCAATTGATGGTTTAATGCTTCTGACTGGTGCCCCACCACGGCAAAGACTACAATGCAAATCTCAAAGTAGAGGGCCTGGCATTTCAATCCTAGCATGATGTTTCTCAAAGGCAGAATTATACAAACGGTTAAAGAGTATCTTACCCTTATTAGCTGCAAATCACTCTTAGAATTTACACATAGATCTGTTTTAGCTGATTGTAACCTTGCATACAAATTCCTTTCCTGACAAATCTGCTGCAGTTGATGAGATTGTTGAGATGTTGATGATCCACTCTCAACTTTGTACAAGTTAAGGTCATAATGGTCTGAACCCAAAGCCAAAAAGACATCTGGATCTGTAGGAGACCACTGCAGATCCCACTTCAGGGCTGTAAATATGTAAAAAAAAAAAAAAAAAAAATCACTTAATATTAGTTTATTAATAAACCATTGTTTCTTACATTCAGGCTGAAAACAAATACACATAGGGCCTAATACATGCACTGTACCAACCAAAAATGTAGACCATCTATGGTTTAAAACGCGATAAAACTCAGATCCCGTGTGATGTTACAGGGGTCAAGACCTCTCCCAAAGAATTGCAATATATAAATTTATGTGAAATCTGTGTGTTTATAGAAGGGACTGGCTGTGTGTATATACTGTGTACAATTTCCTTGACTGCAGTTAAAATAGTTTGTTCCATATCCCATTCTGCCAGCCTGTGCTACTTGCGAGTTGCACACATAGTCACTGGTTAATACAATGTGATTACCTTATACCATACTCCATAGGCTCTATGCTCAGGCAACTAGTCTCTGACCCAGCCATGAATCGTATTGCAATCATCATCTCTTTCTGAGATTGCGAAAAACTTGGAAATTCTTTGAGCCGTCATCTGATCATTGTCTCATTTAAGATACTTTCATCACCCATGTCTGTTCCTCTGCCATTACTAATTTTGGGCAGAAAACAAGCAGTTCAAGATGACCAGTCACACTGGATGGTACATGTAACAATGCACAACCAATTCGTAATTTCACATCAAAAATGAACTTATTATCTAATCAGTCTGTGTTAAGAAAAATGATTCATACAGGTTTAATTCAAGAACGAATGTTCAAGATTCATTAACAAATGTTATGAAGTTATTAAATGGTGTAACAACTTTGAAGATAATAAACCACCACATGGTACAATGTCAACAACAATTCATATTTTTGTTGGTGTTGACAGTCTCCGAATGTTAGTCCCTGAAGTCTAAGGCCTGGCCGTGCGTTTACTGCTTTGCTGCACCCTGCAATTGTGCTCAGTGAATTGTTAAATAACAGCAGTGTTTGTTAACAAGTGGCAGCGAGGTACACTACTTTACTGGGTGAGGTCCAGTAACTTACACACTGGGGTAAAAGTAGCAATCATGTAACATCAGCATTAAGTTCAGGAAGCTTCAACCTATCCCAAGAATACTCAGCCGAAACATTGTGCTTCAAGTGGAAAGGTCATTTGACAGCATGCGAGGCCAACACAGAGTGCCTTTTGTGGCCAGCAGTCAAAACAAATCAGCAACCATATAAGTTGCAGCTTGCCCACTGATTTTCTCTGAGATATACTGTACATGATGTGAAGGCTGTGTTTCACTAGAATTCACCACATTCATGAAGTTACACAGTCTGTCTGGGTTGCCACCTAGTAGGTGTCCGAACAATAAATAAAAAACCTGTGAAACTCTTGTTAATTGGTTTTTCACCAATGACCCAACAATCTCATGATTGTTGAGCATAACACTTCTCAGACATGGGACTTTAAAATGATTATACTGTATATATAATGTAGAACAAAATTGCCCTTCAACAGCCATTGTGAAAAATAGTAAATTATATACTGTACTGCAGAACACTGTGAATAGTTATTTTTCAAAGATTTCATGACATTTTACTGACAATGACATGAAAAACTAGAAATTGATGTCTGTTGGCAAACAGAACATAATGCTTTTCCACATCTGGTTCTCTTTAAAAAAATAAAAAAATAAATTGATGAAAAAAAATTTGACATCAATGGGATTCGAACCCGTAACCTCCATTCCTAACCCAAAACGCACGTGCATATTTTATGCACAAAGTGTATGGGACATCATTGTATTTTTCAAAAAATCATAATAATTCTGAACAATGGTCAATTGCTTCCAAAGTCAGGATTTAGAATGTCTAGCCCAATAGCTAAATGCCCACCAAATTTCGAGAAGATTGACCTTTGGCAAATATGTGTTTTAAAAACACGCATTTTGATGACGTCACGATTGCGTCATGGCATTTTGGCCCCGAAGGGTGTTTCTAGACTACATCCCTAATAGATATAAACAAAAAAAAATTAAAAAAATTGCTCCGTAGGCCAAATATGCTCAATTGAATGTGAAAATCGTAAAAGTTTATGACCTCATTAATATTCATGAGATGACGTCACGATCAAATGAGGGCAATTTTTGGATACACCTTTTCCCAACTTAGATATAGTGCAAACTTGGAACAAAACGAACTTGTACTTTTGCTTTTATTGGAGTTTGAAATTTGCCCTTTTAAAGCGCTGTCACGTGACAAGTGGTGACGTCATGAGGTTTTCAAGACAACTGTGCACAACTTCAGCAAGGGCTCTATGCATTTGTCAAGTTTGAAAAAAATCAAAGTTTGTTCAATGCCAAAAGTGCCGTCCACAAAAACCCTGTGCTTTGTCTATGGGATTTTTACGACCAGAAAAAGAAGAAGAAACTAGAGATTTATGTCTGTTGGCTAACAGAACATAACGCTTTTCCGCATCTGGCTCTCTTAAAAAAAAAAAAAAAAAAATTGACATCAGCGGGATTCGAACTCGTAACCTCAATTTCTACCCCAAAACGCACGTGCATATTTCGTGCACAAAGTGTATGGGACTTCATTATAACATAAAAAAAATCATAACTAGAGATTTATGTCTGTTGGCTAACAGAACATAACGCTTTTCCGCATCTGGCTCTCTTAAAAAAAAAAAAAAAATTGACATCAGCGGGATTCGAACTCGTAACGGCAAAAATGCCTTCCGAAAAAATTATGCGGTACACAAGCCATTTATTTTCTTTCTGCACCACATGAGGGCGCACTTCAGAGCAACTGTCTGATACGCAGATAGTTTTCTTTCTGCACCACATGAGGGCGCACTTCAGAGCAACTGTCCGATACGCGGATAGGTAGCATCGTGATTGAAGGTTTGGCCCTTTCACGTGACCACCCAAGCAAAAACAGACAAAGAAAAACAGAACAAAATACATATGTTTATTCTATAATAGGTTAAGGCCCACTTCGCGTCGTTTTAATTTAATTTGTGACGGAAGAAACAAAAAAAAGAGTTTACGTCACTGGGTTTCGAACCCGTATCCTCCATTCCTAACCCAAATTTAGTGCATATATCGTGCACAAAGTGTATGGGACTTCATTACAACATTCAAAAAATCATAATAATTCTGAACAATGGTTAATTGCTTCGAAACTCAGGATTTAGAATGTCTAGCCCAATAGCTAAATGCCCACCAAATTTCGAGACGGTTGACCTTTGGTAAATATGCGTTTTAAAAACACGCATTTTGATGACGTCACGATTGCGTCATGGCATTTTGGCCCCAAAGGGTGTTTCTAAACTACATCCCCAATAGATATAATCGAAAAAATGAAAAAAATCTTGCTCCGTTGGCAAAATATGCTCAATTGAATGTTAAAATCTTAAAAGTTTATGACCTCATTAATATTCATGAGATGACGTCACAATCAAATGAGGGCAATTTTCGGATACACCTTTTCCCAACTTGGATATAGTGCAAACTTGGAACAAAACGAAATTGCTTTTTTGCTTTTATTGCAGTTTGAAATTTGCCCCTTTAAAGCACTGTCACGTGACACGTGGTGACGTCATGAAGTTTTAAAGACAACTGTGCACAACTTCAGCAAGGGTTCTATGCATTTGTCAAGTTTGAAAAAAATCCAAGTGTGTTCAATGGCAAAAGTGCCGGTCACAAAAACCCTGTGCTTTGTCTATGGGAAAATTCCGACCAGAAAAAGAAGAAGAAGAAGACGAAGAAGAAGAAGAAGAAGAAGAAGAAAAACTAGAAACATACGTCTGTTGTAACAGAACGTGTAGCTTTTCCTTTTTTTTTTCCAGAAGAAAGACCAAGTTGAAAATCTGAAAACCAGTAGCACATGCATGATTACTACAGTACTTCCGGTCTGGACCGGAGGAAAGGGTCACATGACATGAGGAAGGTCATGAAACCTTGGTCCCTGAAACTCCTCTCACATGCTACAGTATATGCGCTAGCAACAGCACAACAAGGGAGTTAACCATTGATTTAATATCGGTTATTTTATTACCTCATTAATATTCATGAGATGACCTCATCATCATAATTATTGCAATATTTGGATACACTGTTGCCCAACTTAGATATATGCTAAATATTGATCCTGCGGGATCTAAGATCGTGGCGTGATTGCACATGCCAGGTTGGCCCTTTAAAGGGCGGTCACGTGACAACTCAAGCACAAACAAACGGAAAAAACACAGTTTTACTGTATATTGGTGTAAACCCCTTTTAGCATCGTTTTGATTGAGTTCATGAAGGTGGCAACTCTGTTTCGAACCCGTAACCTCCATTCCTAACCCAAAACGCACGTGCATATTTTGTGCACAAAGTGTATGGGACTTCATTATATTTTTCAAAAAATCATAATAATTCTGAACAATGGTCAATTGCTTCCAAACTCAGGATTCAGAATGTCTAGCCCATTAGCTACCTGCACACCAAATTTCATGACGATTGACCTTTGGCAAATATGTGTTTTAAAAACACGCATTTTGATGACGTCACGATTGCGTCATGGCATTTTGGCCCCGGAGGCTGTTTCTAAACTACATCCCCAATAGATATAATCGAAAAAATGAAAAAAATCTTGCTCCGTTGGCCAAATATGCTCAATTGAATGTGAAAATCTGAAAAGTTTATGACCTCATTAATATTCATGAGATGACATCACGATCAAATGAGGGCAATTTTCGGATACACCTTTTCCCAACTTGGATATAGTGCAAACTTGGAACAAAACGAAATTGCTTTTTTGCTTTTATTGCAGTTTGAAATTTGCCCCTTTAAAGCGCTGTCACGTGACACGTGGTGACGTCATGACATTTTCAAGACCACTGTGCACTAGCTCAACATTGGCTCTATGCATTTGCCAAGTTTAAAAAAAATCCAAGTGTGTTCAATGGCAAAAGTGCCGGTCACAAAAACCCTGTGCTTTGTCTATGGGAAAATTCCGACCAGAAAAAGAAGAAGAAGAAGAAGAAGAAGAAGAAACTAGAGATTTATGTCTGTTGGCTAACAGAACATAACGCTTTTCCGCATCTGGTTCTCTTAAAAAAAAATTGACATTAACGGGATTCGAACCCGAAACCTCAATTTCTACCCCAAAACGCACGTGCATATTTCGTGCACAAAGTGTATGGGACTTCATTATAACATTAAAAAAATCATAATAATTGTGAACAATGGTCGATTGGTTCCAAACTCATGATTTTAAATTTCTAGCCCAATAGCTAACTGCCAACCAAATTTCAAGAAGATTGAGCATTGGCTAATATGTGTTTTAAAAACACTCATTTTGATGACGTCACAATTGCGTCTTGGCATTTTGGCCACGGAGGGTGTTTCTAAACTACATTCCCAATAGATATAAACGAACAAATGAAAGAAATCTTGCTCCATTGGCCAAATATGCTCAATTGAATGTTAAAATCGCAGAAGTCCATGACCTCATTAATATTCATGAGATGACGTCACGATCAAATGAGGGCAATTTTTGGATACACCTTTTCCCAACTTAGATATACTGCAAAATTGAAACCAAACTAACCGATACTTTTGCTAATAATTAAGTTTGAAATTTGACATTTTAATGACCTGTCACGTGACCCCCTGATGACGTCATGATGACCTCACTATTTGGAATGAATCTCCATCTACTCACCTAAGTATGTGCCAAGTTTGAAGCCATTTGTATTTGATATTAGGCCCCCAATGGATTTCACAGTTAATTTGTACACAAACCTATGGCCCTTAGTATAAAAAAACCTAAACAATGAAAAACAAAGGAAATTCCTGAAATATGTTTTGATATTTTCAATCCGGGGTATATGTTGAGTCGGTTGAAGACAAAATAAAAATACGATTTTTTCTTCGTTCTGGTAGTAATCTTCGTCTGAAGTTTAGATCTACCTACGTGAAGCCATAATTAATGACTACAGTGTAGTGTACAAGTTGCCCCTTTAAAGCACTGTCACGTGTGGGATCTGATATCGCGGCATGATTGCACATGCCAGTTTGGCCCTTTAAAGAGCTGTCACGTGACCACCCAAGCAAAAACAGACAGAGAAAAACAGAACAAAATACATATGTTTATTCTATAATAGGTTGAGGCCCATTTCGCGTCGTTTTAATTGGATTTGTGACGGACGAAAAAAAGAGAGTTTACGTCACTGGGTTTCGAACCCGTACCCTCCATTCCTACCCCAAAACGCACGTGCATATTATGCGCTCAAAGTGTATGGGACTACATTATAATATTAAAAAAATCATAACAATTCTGAACAATGGTTAAATAATTCCCAACTCAAGATTTAGAATGTCTAGCACAATAGCTACCTGCACACAAAATTTCAAGACGATTGACCTTTGGCAAATATGTGTTTTAAAAACACGCATTTTGATGACGTCACGATTGCGTCATGGCATTTTGGCCCCGGAGGGTGTTTCTAAAGTACATCCCTAATAGATATAATCGAAAAAAGGAAAAAAATCTGGCTCCTTTGTCCAAATATGCTCAATTGAATGTTAAAATCTTAAAAGTTCATGACCTCATTAATATTCATGAGATGACGTCACTATGAAATGACGGCAATTTTTGGATACACCTTTTCCCAACTTAGATATAGTGCAAAATTGGAACCAAACGAATTTGCATTTTTGCTTTTATTTGAGTTTGAAATTTGCCCCTTTAAAGCGCTGTCACGTGACACGTGATGACGTCATGAAGTTTTAAAGATAACTGTGCACAACTTCAGCAAGGGCTCTATGCATGTGTCAAGTTTGAAAAAAATCAAAGTTTGTTCAATGGCAAAAGTGCCCTCCGAAAAAAACCTGTGCTTTGACTATGGGATTATTCCGACCAGAAAAAGAAGAAGAAGAAGAAGAAGAAGAAGAAGAAGAAGAAGACAAAAAAAAAAAATCAGAACAAGAGCAATAGCTTTTCCGTATGGAACGGAAAAGCTAAAAACTAGAAACATACGTCTGTTGTAACAGAACGTGTAGCTTTTCCTTTTTTTTTTCCAGAAGAAAGACCAAGTTGAAAATCTGAAAACCAGTAGCACATGCATGATTACTACAGTACTTCCAGTCTGGACCGGAGGAAAGGGTCACATGACACGAGGAAGGTCATGAAACCTTGGTCCCTGAAACTCCTCTCACATGCTACAGTATATGCGCTAGCAACAGCACAACAAGGGAGTTAACCATTGATTTAATATCGGTTTTTTTATTACCTCATTAATATTCATGAGATGACCTCATCATCATAATTATTGCAATATTTGGATACACTGTTGCCCAACTTAGATATATGCTAAATATTGATCCTGCGGGATCTAAGATCGTGGCGTGATTGCACATGCCAGGTTGGCCCTTTAAAGGGCGGTCACGTGACAACTCAAGCACAAACAAACGGAAAAAACACAGTTTTACTGTATATTGGTGTAAACCCCTTTTAGCATCGTTTTGATTGAGTTCATGAAGGTGGCAACTCTGTTTCGAACCCGTAACCTCCATTCCTAACCCAAAACGCACGTGCATATTTTGTGCACAAAGTGTATGGGACTTCATTATATTTTTCAAAAAATCATAATAATTCTGAACAATGGTCAATTGCTTCCAAACTCAGGATTTAAAATGTCTAGCCCAATAGCTACCTGCACACCAAATTTCGAGACGATTGACCTTTGGCAAATATGCGTTTTAAAAACACGCATTTTGATGACGTCACGATTGCGTCATGGCATTTTGGCCCCGGAGGCTGTTTCTAAACTACATCCCCAATAGATATAATCGAAAAAATGAAAAAAATCTTGCTCCGTTGGCAAAATATGCTCAATTGAATGTTAAAATCTTAAAAGTTCATGACCTCATTAATATTCATGAGATGACGTCACAATCAAATGAGGGCAATTTTCGGATACACCTTTTCCCAACTAGGATATAGTGCAAACTTGGAACAAAACGAAATTGCTTTTTTGCTTTTATTGCAGTTTGAAATTTGCCCCTTTAAAGCGCTGTCACGTGACACGTGGTGACGTCATGACATTTTCAAGACCACTGTGCACTAGCTCAACATTGGCTCTATGCATTTGCCAAGTTTGAAAAAAATCCAAGTGTGTTCAATGGCAAAAGTGCCGGTCACAAAAACCCTGTGCTTTGTCTATGGGATTTTTTCCGCCCAGAAAAAGAAGAAGAAGAAGAAGAAGAAGAAGAAGAAACTAGAAATTTATGTCTGTTGGCAAACAAAACATAACGCTTTTCCGCATCTGGTTCTCTTAAAAAAAAAAAAAAAAAATTGATGAAAAAAAAATTGACATCAACGGGATTCGAACCCGTAACCTCCATTCCTAACCCAAAACGCACGTGCATATTTTGTGCACAAAGTGTATGGGGGCCTCATTATAATATTCAAAAAATCATAATAATTCTGAACAATAGTCGATTGGTTCCAAATTCAGGATTTAGAATGTTTAGCCCAATAGCTACCTGCACACCAAATTTTGAGACGATTGACCTTTGGCAAATATGCGTTTTAAAAACACGCATTTTGATGACGTCACGATTGCGTCATGGCATTTTGGCCCCGGAGGCTGTTTCTAAACTACATCCCCAATAGATATAATCGAAAAAATGAAAAAAATCTTGCTCCGTTGGCCAAACATGCTCAATTGAATGTTAAAATCTTAAAAGTTTATGACCTCATTAATATTCATGAGATGACGTCACGATCAAATGAGGGCAATTTTCGGATACACCTTTTCCCAACTTGGATAAAGTGCAAACTTGGAACAAAACGAAATTGCTTTTTTGATTTTATTGCAGTTTGAAATTTGCCCCTTTAAAGCGCTGTCACGTGACACGTGGTGACGTCATGACATTTTCAAGACCACTGTGCACTAGCTCAACATTGGCTCTATGCATTTGCCAAGTTTGAAAAAAAATCCAAGTGTGTTCAATGGCAAAAGTGCCGGTCACAAAAACCCTGTGCTTTGTCTATGGGAAAATTCCGACCAGAAAAAGAAGAAGAAGAAGAAGAAAAAAAAAAAACATCAGAACAAAAACAATAGCTTTTCCGTATGGAACGGAAAAGCTAACTAGAAACATACGTCTGTTGTAACAGAACGTGTAGCTTTTCCTTTTTTTTTCCCGAAGAAAGACCAAGTTGAAAATCTGAAAACCAGTAGCACATGCATGATTACTACAGTACTTCCGGTCTGGACCGGAGGAAAGGGTCACATGACATGAGGAAGGTCATGAAACCTAATTGGTCCCTGAAACTCCTCTCACATGCTATATGCGCTAGCAACAGCACAACAAGGGAGTTAACCATTGATTTAATATCGTTTTTTTATTACCTCATTAATATTCATGAGATGACCTCATCATCATAATTATTGCAACATTTGGATACATTGTTGCCCAACTTAGATATATGCTAAATATCGATCCTGCGGGATCTAAGATCGTGGCGTGATTGCACATGCCAGGTTGGCCCTTTAAAGGGTGGTCACGTGACAACTCAAGCACAAACAAACGAAAAAAAACACAGTTTTACTGTATATTGGTGTAAAACCCTTTTAGCACCGTTTTGATTGAGTTCATGAAGGTGGCAACTCTGTTTCGAACCTGTACCATCCATTCCTACCCCAAAAGGCACACCAACGTATCGTGCACAAAGTCTATGGGACTAAGAAATGATATTTAACAAATCATAATAATTCAAAACAATGTTTAATCGGTTCCATACTCAGGATTTAAGATGTCTAGCCCAATAGCTAACTGGCCACCAAATTTCGAGAAGATTGACCATTGGCTAATATGTGCTTTAAAATCACGCATTTTGATGACGTCATGATTGCGTCATGACATTTTGTTCCCGGAGGGTGTTTCTAAACTACATCCCCATTAGATATAAACGAAAAAATGAAAAAAATCTTGCTCCGTTTGCCAAATATGCTCAATTTAATGTTAAAATCTTAAAAGTTTATGACCTCATTAATATTCATGAGATGACGTCACGATCAAATAGGGCAATTTTTAGATACATCTTTTCCCAACTTAGATATGCTGCAAAATTGAAACCAAACGAATTTGCATTTTTGCTTTTATTTGAGTTTGAAATTTGCCCCTTTAAAGCGCTGTCACGTGACACGTGGTGACGTCATGAAGATCTCACTTTTTGCAATGAATCTCCATCTACTAACCTAAGTATGTGCCAAGTTTGAAGCCATTTGTATTTGATATTAGGCCCTTAATGGATTTCACAGCTAATTTGTACACAAACCTATGGCCCTTAGTATAAAAAAAACCTAAACAATGAAAAACAAAGGAAATTCCGGAAATATGTTTTGATATTTTCAATTCGGAGTATATGTTGAGTCGGTTGAAGACAAAATAAAAATATGATTTCTTCTTCGTTCAGGTAGTAATCTTCGTCTGAAGTTTAGATCTACCTACGTGAATCCACAATTAATGACTACAGTGTAGTGTACAAGTTGCCCCTTTAAAGCATGTGCATATTATGCGCACAAAGTGTATGGGACTACATTATAATATGAACAAAATCATAACAATTCTGAACAATGGTTAATTAATTCCCAACTCAGGATTATGAATTTCTAGCACAATAGCTACCTGCACACCAAATTTCGAGAAGATTGACCTTTGGCAAATATGTGTTTTAAAAACACGCATTTTGATGACGTCACGATTGCGTCATGCCATTTTGGCCCCAGAGGGTGTTTCTAGACTACATCCCTAATAGATATAAACAAAAACAATAAAAAAATCTTGCTCCGTTGGCCAAATATGCTCAATTGAATGTTAAAATCTTAAAAGTTTATGACCTCATTAATATTCATGAGATGACGTCACGATCAAATGAGGGCAATTTTTGGATACACCTTTTCCCAACTTAGATATAGTGCAAACTTGGAACAAAACGAAATTAATTTTTTGCTTTTATTGCAATTTGAAATTTGCCCCTTTAAAGCGCTGTCACGTGACACATGGTGACGTCATGAAGTTTTAAAGACAACTGTGCACAACTTCAGCAAGGGTTCTATGCATTTGTCAAGTTTGAAAAAAATCAAAGTTTGTTCAATGGCAAAAGTGCCCTCCGAAAAAACCCTGTGCTTTGTCTATGGGATTATTCCGACCAGAAAAAGAAGAAGAAGAAGAAGAAGAAGAAGAAGAAGAAGAAGAAGAAGACAAAACTAGAGATTTATGTCTGTTTGCTAACAGAACATAACGCTTTTCCGCATCTGGTTCTCTTAAAAAAAAAATGAAAAAAAAAATGACATCAGCGGGATTCGAACTCGGAACCTCAATTTCTACCCCAAAACGCACGTGCATATTTCGTGCACAAAGTGTATGGGACTTCATTATAACATTCAAAAAATCATAATAATTCTGAACAATGGTCGATTGTTTCCAAATTCAGGATTTCGAATGTCTAGCCCAATAGCTACCTGCACACCAAATTTCGAGACGATTGACTTTTGGCAAATATGTGTTTTAAAAACACGCATTTTGATGACGTCACGATTGCGTCATGGCATTTTGGCCCCGTAGGGTGTTTCTAGACTACATCTCCAATTGATATCAATTATCAACAACAAAAAATAAAAAATCTTGCTCCGTTAGCCAAATATGCTCAATTGAATGTTAAAATCTTAAAAGTTTATGACCTCATTAATATTCATGAGATGACGTCACGATCAAATGAGGGCAATTTTTGGATACACCTTTTCCCAACTTAGATATAGTGCAAACTTGGAACAAAACGAAATTGCTCTTTTGCTTTTATTGCAGTTTGAAATTTGCCCCTTTAAAGTGCTGTCACGTGACACGTGGTGACGTCATGAAGTTTTAAAGACAACTGTGAACAACTTCAGCAAGGGCTCTATGCATTTGTCAAGTTTGAAAAAAATCCAAGGGTGTACAATGGCAAAAGTGCCGTCCACAAAAACCCTGCACAAAGTCTATGGGATTTTGGCACAAGAAAAAAAAAAAAAATCTTAACAAAAGCAATAGCTTTTCCGCTTCGCTTCGCGACGGAAAAGCTAAAAAAAAAATCAGAACAAGAACAATAGCTTTTCCGTATGGAACGGAAAAGCTAAAAAAAAAAAAATCAGAACAAGAACAATAGCTTTTCCGTATGGAACGGAAAAGCTAAAAAAAAAAAAATCAGAACAAGAACAATAGCTTTTCCGTATGGAACGGAAAAGCTAACTAGAAACATACGTCTGTTGTAACAGAACGTGTAGCTTTTCCTTTTTTTTTTCCAGAAGAAAGACCAAGTTGAAAATCTGAAAACCAGTAGCACATGCATGATTACTACAGTACTTCCGGTCTGGACCGGAGGAAAGGGTCACATGACATGAGGAAGGTCATGAAACCTTGGTCCCTGAAACTCCTCTCACATGCTACAGTATATGCGCTAGCAACAGCACAACAAGGGAGTTAACCATTGATTTAATATCGGTTTTTTTATTACCTCATTAATATTCATGAGATGACCTCATCATCATAATTATTGCAATATTTGGATACACTGTTGCCCAACTTAGATATATGCTAAATATTGATCCTGCGGGATCTAAGATCGTGGCGTGATTGCACATGCCAGGTTGGCCCTTTAAAGGGCGGTCACGTGACAACTCAAGCACAAACAAACGGAAAAAACACAGTTTTACTGTATATTGGTGTAAACCCCTTTTAGCATCGTTTTGATTGAGTTCATGAAGGTGGCAACTCTGTTTCGAACCCGTAACCTCCATTCCTAACCCAAAACGCACGAGCATATTTTGTGCACAAAGTGTATGGGACTTCATTATATTTTTCAAAAAATCATAATAATTCTGAACAATGGTCAATTGCTTCCAAACTCAGGATTTAAAATGTCTAGCCCAATAGCTACCTGCACACCAAATTTCATGACGATTGACCTTTGGCAAATATGTGTTTTAAAAACACGCATTTTGATGACGTCACGATTGCGTCATGGCATTTTGGCCCCGGAGGCTGTTTCTAAACTACATCCCCAATAGATATAATCGAAAAAATGAAAAAAATCTTGCTCCGTTGGCCAAATATGCTCAATTGAATGTGGAAATCTGAAAAGTTTGACCTCATTAATATTCATGAGATGACATCACGATCAAATGAGGGCAATTTTCGGATACACCTTTTCCCAACTTGGATATAGTGCAAACTTGGAACAAAACGAAATTGCTTTTTTGCTTTTATTGCAGTTTGAAATTTGCCCCTTTAAAGCGCTGTCACGTGACACGTGGTGACGTCATGACATTTTCAAGACCACTGTGCACTAGCTCAACATTGGCTCTATGCATTTGCCAAGTTTAAAAAAAATCCAAGTGTGTTCAATGGCAAAAGTGCCGGTCACAAAAACCCTGTGCTTTGTCTATGGGAAAATTCCAACCAGAAAAAGAAGAAGAAGAAGAAGAAGAAGAAAAAAAAAAAATCAGAACAAGAACAAAAGCTTTTCCGTATGGAACGGAAAAAGCTAAAAAAAAAATCAGAACAAGAACAATAGCTTTTCCGTATGGAACGGAAAAGCTAAAAAAAAAAATCAGAACAAGAACAATAGCTTTTCCGTATGGAACTGAAAAGCTAAAAAAAATCAGAACAAGAACATTAGCTTTTCTGCTACGCGACGGAAAAGCTAATAAAAACCATTGAAGGGCACCTGCTTGTAAAGGCTTTGGGGACATGCAAAATAATTGCCTACAAAAATTAAGTTATCCATACCTGACGAGCTCATAATGGCACTGAGGTCGCAGAACTTTCATCAATTAAATACCTGCAGATAGAAAAAATACATCATATAGGCCTATCACATGTGCTGTGGGTTAATTGATTACCATTCTTTACAATCACATTAATCATTCCAATTTTTCAGGTGTATATTTCAATGTGCTATAGCCATGTCTGCAAGGCCTGTTGTTTGCATCTGAAAGAAAACTAGGGTATGATCTCTAAACAAATATGGCAGTCAATGTTCAACCACTTTGCGCTGCTGGTGTTGCTATCCGGCCTGGGCCTTCCAAATTTGGACAATTCTATTGAAAATATGTACCATGAAAAACACCTGTTTTGACACAAGTTGCCACATGTATTGCCAGATAACCGGCATCAATTGTACTATTGAGGAACTTTTACTCTGGATGATCAAGGGATAACGCAATGCCACAGGAGTGTTGGAATGTCCAACAGCCCAATGGTTACCAGACAGGGAGTGGAAATCCACCCAATCAATGCTTTCACCGCAAATTATATGCTCAGTTTGGGCCGACCACGGTACCACCTTAAAGATTTGTCTGCCTGGAGCGGAGACTAGTCTGCAGTCAGAGGCTATCAGTTTATACAGAGGCTACACCGTAGTGACCGTACACGTACATGTACATGTACATGTACGTGTACTAGGACACTACATGTGTATACACACTCAGTTGTACTATGCTCCATTGACAACGTACAATGGGCCTTTTATTTTAGCTGAAAATCCATTGACAAAAACCACACTGACATCCAAATTGTGCCATGTTTGGCTCACTTACATACTGTATGGTGTACTCAGTAATCTTAACGATTGATGCCACAGATACATGTTGCTTCTGATTATTTAGTGAGTTTTGAATATGACAAATTGTTCAAAAACCCTTGTATGGCAGTCCTGGGCACTGGAAATTAGCCCCGCACAAAGTGGTTACCCGGTAAATGTTTCCGACTGGTGTCCCCATCCCAGCAAAGATAGTTGATTCTTTCACACTACGGTATCTCCATTTCAAACCATGTTGATACCAACCCGGATCCGCCGCAGTTCAGCCTGGGTTGTTTTCGACATGGATCGTAGACGCAACGTTCACACTGTTCATGACGCAAACCAGCCGCTGCGTGAACCGTGTAACGTTCAATACGGACACCGCCCTGTGTATTCACACAACAAATTCTCAACACTGATTGTGTGCGTCACTGGTGCGCTGTGATGATTTCTCGATCCCACAATGCATTGCGATGCGCCAAGCAGCAGGATGCATTCGACACATTTCCAACATGCATGCTGCGCCCACCTCGCTTGTTCTAAGCTGAAAAGAGTCTTTGTTTAAAATGTGGACAATAGTTGTGCCCGGATTCAGAGGGCCCCAGCGTGCAGTCAAACCAACGGAGCTCCTTTTTCGGAGGTCCCTGCGCGAAGTGGTTAAGATGCTCAATGTTGCTGCTGCTGCAGGAAACGATACAGAAGAGATTTGAAACGAATACCGGTAACTTTCCGTTTCCCTGAATGTTTGTACTGTACAAGTCAGTGTCTTGTCCCATTCTGAAATTTAACCAGCGGTTTGTCGTTATACATGTATCTTTCTCTTGACTAGTTGGTTGGCATTTGAGAATGTCAAATTTGTGACCTGCGAAACTGGAACATAGGAATGGTCTTTAATAATTTGGTTAATAGGCCTATCAGACGTACTGGGTGTCTCCTACGAGTCCTACCATACGTAGTTACATGTACCGGTATGATAATCCAGAAATCTTGCCAACCAAAGAGTGCGCATGCGTGGGTTTCCAGTCAATGTTTGTAATCAAAAGAAAGGTCTAGGCCTATAGATAGCCTAAGGCGGTAAAAACACTAGTAAACATATACCAAGCCAGACATTTATGGGTTCCAGTCCATTCAAATTGTTAAACAAATTCCTAGTGATTTTACTTCACTCCATTACAAATACATGTAAATTGTACTGTATAATGTAGCGTCCACATAATTTCTAAACTGCTGTAGCCAGGCGTACAACAATTTGTTGTTTGTATCTGACTGTGAGCCCTGGAGATATACGGTAGTGATTGTTTAAATTGACTGGTGCGTGCACCACAGCAAAAATAACATTTTTGGAGGGCCATCAGCCAAGGGCTGGATAACTCAGCTGGTGATATACTGGGAATTAACGTACATGTGTGTACTAGTACGTTAATTCCCAGTCCAGTCAAATTTTCCCAGTCAGATTTCCTTTAACCACTTCGCGCCGGGGTTTTTTTAAGCGCCGATGACAGCATCATTCAAATCTCGCTAAAACAATCGGAACAATATATTTCTGTGAAATAAATCGATAAGGGTATACATGTACTATGTGTACAAGAGAGTTAAACCTGGCACAATTCGGACTTTGTTGTGACTTTTGTCAAGAGATTATCTTTTCGAAAAAGGGCCCATTGTGCATCGTCAATGGGCGTAACGGACTTGTGTGCGTGCGTGCTGTCAATTCCCGACCGCAGACTCCAGCCTCCACTCCAGGCAGTCGAATCTTTGAGTTGGTCGGCCACAACCGAGAGTACAGATTGCGGTTAGGAATGTGGGTGGAATTCCACTGCCAGACCGATGACCGTTGGGCTGTATGGTATGCCAACACAATGTCCCCCGCGTGCTTTCAGCGGCAGCACGGTATCCTTCAATCATCCACAGTAAAGGTCCCACAATTGCACAATTACTGCTGCTAATCTTGCAAAATGTGGCAACTTGCGTCAAAAAGGGTCTTTGTACTGATTCGTATTGCTTTGTTCTAAGCTGAAAAGAGTCTTTGTTTAAAATGTGGACAATAGTGGTGCCCGGATTTGGAGGGCCCCGTCGCACAGACAAGCCAATGGGGCTCCGGATTCGGAGGTCCAGTAACAAAGTGGTCAATAGTGTATGTTGGAGTTTGTTGGATTAGGTATCAATGGTCAGTACACTGCCACAAACTCTGACCAGAAAATGACCAAGAGCTCGTGGGTAAACTCACCGATGAAAGCAGTGTAGTGCACTGCTATACACTCCAACACCTGACCAGAACATGCCATAGCAGACACATTGTGGCATTTTGTTGCATTGAAAATCCATTGACAAAAACCACACTGACATCCAAATTGTGCCATGTTTGGCTCACTTACATACTGTATGGTGTACTCAGTAATCTTAACGATTGATGCCACAGATACATGTTGCTTCTGATTATTTAGTGAGTTTTGAATATGACAAATTGTTCAAAAACCCTTGTATGGCAGTCCTGGGCACTGGAAATTAGCCCCGCACAAAGTGGTTACCCGGTAAATGTTTCCGACTGGTGTCCCCATCCCAGCAAAGATAGTTGATTCTTTCACACTACGGTATCTCCATTTCAAACCATGTTGATACCAACCCGGATCCGCCGCAGTTCAGCCTGGGTTGTTTTCGACATGGATCGTAGACGCAACCAGAACATGCCATAGCAGACACATTGTGGCATTTTGTTGCCACAACCTATAGGGGGACAAACCCCCTATAGTCTTGCAACAGTACATAATACACATCTGTACCCAACCTAACGAAATCCAACACAAGCAGACTGCTGGATTCTGTGAGGTTAGGTACCAATGGGTACCCAATTTCTGCCCAAATGTTGGATTTTGTTGGATTAGGTACATGTATACATGTACTTATGGCAATTCCACGCAAAGGTGAACATGACACTGGAAATTTCAAAAATGCACAAATTTGGTGTCAAATGAAAGCTGAAAGTCTATATTTTGAAGATGTAAGATTAAAATTTGATTTTTCGCGCATTTCCCCACCTAAATTTTGGATTGCGCAATCAACATATTTTTTTCAAAAAAAGGGAAAATTCTTGAAGATTGTATGTCACCTGTTCTGGGATTATAAATGCATTTCAAACTTCAAAACAATGATAATATCAGTAATCAGGCTATAAATGAGACTACAGAAACAAGTTTTCCTGCATCATGTAAATCGTTTCACCCCAACGATTTTGAATATTATTGCTCCTCAATATATTTTCCAAAATTGCAGTAAAGATTCAGAGAAAAGCTGTAAAAAAGGGAGTTCAGGCTGGCAAATAATATTTTACCACTTTGGTGTCTCTACATGTACATCATTATGTTTATTAATTAACATCAATTATGATGTGCCTTCCGTTACCAAAGCTCCGGTAACGGAAGGACAAAATTGGTAACGGAAGGACAAAATGCTATGCATCTCATCAAATTACCATGTAAATATGTTTGTAGGTTCCTATCATCAGTTTTGTCATCATTATAGGTCTCCCCAATGAGGAGGAAAGGGGTTGGGGAGGGGAGGAGTGGGGAGGAGGAGGGGTGACTTGTCTCCGAAGTCTCAATCATGAGCAGTGACAGGGCACAATTAGACATACGGTACAGGAACTTAATATTGTCAAAATTTTAAAGGAAAGTCCTTTGTGAACAAATGGATTAAAATGGATTGGAATATAAGTTTGCTTGGTGTAGGGCTAATGCTCAATGTACACTTGATAACTACACAGCTTATGCCAACTTTCATCATGCCTTTTCATTGAGATGCCTGCACTACAATCACTGCACACATCTGATGAGGAAATTTCACTTCCGAAATGTGGGGATTTTGTTGTGAAATATATTTGTCCAAACAAAGTTGCCAGATAATTCAATTCAAGAATATTTTGATCATATTTATAACACAATAACAGAGATTCATCACTAAGAGTTTTCTGTCATGCATCTTCACAAAAGTGATCAAAGGGGTGCTGTATTCAATGCAAAAGATGTAGCAGATACCGGTAAGTTTGGAGTAATTTCCAATGAGCAAATTCTGAAGATTCTTCCAGCACCAGTCATGGACAACAGTGAGAGATACCATTTTGCAGAAGTTATTCCAGAAGTGTTCTAGTTACAGTAGTAGTGTTGCCATTGACTAAAGCAAATTTGTGGAAGCACAAGCCTTTTGATTGTTATTTTGTGATCTTTCAAGAAAAGTCGTAGCTTCATAGTTATATTTCCGATTAATCTGTTCTTGTGCATACAGCCATTAATTAGGCCTACATGTACATGTAATTAATTTTAAGTGAACAGTACATTTTGTGTAGAACAGGTATCAGTAGGCAATTTTGACATCATGCTCATGCAGTAATGCCACATAACTGTACATTACTCATTCCAGTATATTTGTTTGAAGCACTAAAAACAATTGCGTCATCTCCCATACATTGACTATGTAAATTTCGATGGTCCTTCCGTTACCGTCCTTCCGTTACCGAAACCAAATTTAGATAATGTCTTGGTTTCTCATTCACCAACTTATTTTTTTTAAGGGGAACTGATTAGGTATTGTGGCACAGGCTATAGATTCTATTCAATACATTTTCAACATTATTGACTCTCACACTTCAGAGCGTTTAAAGGAAATACGTGTTGAGTGAAAAACCCATGTCCATTTTGCGTCCTTCCGTTACCGACTTCATTAAATATGCATATTTTGTCAGTGTAAGATTTGACTCACATTTATTTCAGGGAAAATGAAAGATAGCACCAATGGTCACATAACTATGGTATTTTGTTTTCAATATTAGGTAAAGTCTCTGAAATATATGTTCTCAGAAATTGAAAACTGCCTGTGAATGTCCTTCCGTTACCATGGAATTGCCCTTATGCAGTATGGGTATTTTAATGCAAAAATAAACATTTTGTTAACATTAAATTACCCTTGTACTAAATTCACTGTATTACTAAGATATAATAAAATAAATTGACATAATTGCAATTGAAAAATATAGTCTAAGATATCTACATGTACATGTACTTTCAAAAAATATTGAAGCCTACTGATTTCTTGCAAGTTTTAATATTGACCCTCATGTCTACTGATGTATGTTTAAAAATGGCCAAAAGACAATTTAACAATTTGATCAACTGAGGGGAAATTTCTCCTTTTTCCCAAAACGTGAGTAAAACAAATGACCTACACTGAAATCTGTGATTCTCACTTCATCCAGAAGTGGGCGCATGGTAGTACTACAGTAGTACTAGTACTAGTACTATAGTCCTAGTATAGTTAAAGTAACTTGGACCTGACAAGTCACCCTTTTTATAGAAATTTGGAATTTGGAGGGTCGGGTGACTGTAAGGTCCAAGGAAACTGGCTATGCAATGCTGGAATTTACAACCCCCGAACAAAATCTAGATCTACTCCCAAAAACACCAGTGAAACCGTCCCACGCGGCCATTTCGGATTCAGTGGGAATCGCAGATTCCAAAACTGGTCATTTTGTTTTAATCACATTTGGGAAAAAGGGAGAAATTCACCCTCCGTTGATTGGGAAGATGTCTCTCAAGACTTTCTGACAGGTTAAGGAGTGCAGTGGGTCTGTGAGTGTGTGCATGGGCTTGATGCACGCGTTGAGCCCCACGACTGTTTCCTGAACAGCAGGTGTCAGTCAACTCGGTCCGTAACCAACTCAGTCCGTAACCAATGTAGATCCCTATGGGAAAATGTGCACAAAAATCTGTTGGCCATGGACCAATTGGCCCTGAACCGAGTTGACTGGAACCGAGTTGGTTATGGACCGAGTTGACGTGAAACCTACATGTAAGTAGTACAACAACTACATCCATGGTACTACAATTACTAGTACTACTACATGTATTAGTTCTGGTAGCACATCAATGATGCGGTACCTAGTAAATGTACACTACATTACTATTACATGCATACTACGGTACACATGTACATGTGTGTACACTGGCGTGCAAAAGTATTTATGCACCCACACAAAAATCTGCTTCGTGTTTTTCACCCAATTAAATAATAAATAATGTGTTTGAAAATCATACCCGCCCCTTAAGTGGTATACATGTATCTAATGCAAATTATTGACATTTTATTGACACAATTATGCTTCATGTGTTCAGAATATCAATTAATCCAATGACTCCAGACACAAGTCTGATAGTTTAGTGAACAACTGTGAAATTTCATGAAGTGAAATTCTAAGTTGAAAATTTTGCATTGGGTGCGTAAATACTTTTGCACGCCAGTGTACTAAGTTAAGTACTTACTACTAGTAAGTACTACTACTACTAGTACTCATAGTAGACTTACAGTGTACTACTACTCGGCACTACTACTATAGTACTAGTAGTAGTACTAGTATCGTACCTTTTGTGTTTTTGATCTTCATGTGTTTTCGATCACAAAACAAAATTCCTGTTTACCGCGAGAGCATGCAAGATACTTGGAGATCAGTATCCCTGATGTGACGATTATCCTCCCTGCTATCCCCAACGTTCAGGATGTTGAAAATAAAGTTTCCAGTCGTAAGTGATGATCAAAATGTAAATTTGTTTGTACTTTTGGGAATAGATTACTAATGCATTTTTAAAACAATGTTTAAATCCTTGTAAAATACCAAGCTAAACTTTTGTCTGCGCAGAAAATTCCATTCCTACGAAGTAAGACGACAGGTCACGTTATCATGTTGCTGTCCAGGTTTTTATGACAAGCCAATGCAACAAGATTGTTATTGTCTTTCACAAATCAAAGTGATATTGTTAAATTGTTTTTCTCCTTTTAACTTTAATATTTGTCTGTTTTCTGTCCACTCAGAATGATGCCAGATATCATAAAAATGTTGAAATACTAATTCTATGAAAAATGCAATTCACAATCGTGGAAAAAATTATAAATGATAAAAATAACAAAAATTAAAAATAATGAATAATAAAATAATTCACAATCTTGGAATAGAAAATGATTCAGAACTGTATTTCACAAACTTCATCCATCAGCCCAGCACAAATCAAGTTTTTTGAGTGACTTTGCATGTCATAGAGCTTTACATCGATGTCAACAAACTTTGCTACTCTGCCAAGTGATCAAAAACACATGACGCTGTGTTTACACTGCGGTTTCGTTACCGCTGTAAATAGCAGACAAGATTTTGGAAGAAATTACCAAAATTTCGAGGAATAAACTGGAAGGGTCCATTTGAAAAGTTAATCAAGTGTTTTTGTAAAACTCCATTTAGTTCTACTTCTAGTCCGGTTAATTTGGACCCTTACACAGTTACAATCACGCTTTTTGTTAAATTTTGAGGGAGTCGGGCGATAGTTACCCGACTCCCTCAAAAGTTGTTAAAAAGGGAATGTAAGGGTCCAAGTTACTTGGACTAGTCTACATGTAGTACTAGAACTAGTACTTTAAGTAGTAGTACAGTACTACTTATATAAGTAATACTAGTACTATAGTACATGTACTAATAGTACTTAGTAGTAGTACTACTTGTAGTAGTATCCTCCAGTAACCGGTTTTCGACGATATAAGGACTTTTCTTCAAACTGAACAATGTGGACGAAAGTATCACACTAAAAGAGGTCTCAGTCACCTTCTCCACACAACAGACTATCGGAATAATCATAGAGAAGGTTGATCAAGCCTGTCACTTCCGTAAGATTACCCGGTTTTGTTGACGTCCGCGGCGCACCGCGCAGTAAGCACCGTGACCTATTTTCGTCGGTGGTGTTTAGTAAGGTGTCCCAGTGCAGCCAAACGCAAAATAAATTCTTAAAATAACTCAAAATGCTGTGTGGCACTGTAAAATTCTTCCCTGTATGTTTTTGTGTGTTCATCTTTGTTTTGTTTTTTCGACACTGCTTCTAACACTTTCCTCAAATCATTCATAATTTATGCTTAAAACGTATTGGTCTGGTTGATATCTTCTTTTTTGACGTTTAAAAAAACTCCACAATCCTCTTTCTCACTGCTTCTTCAGTTATGACCTTTCCCAATGTCACTCCAGAGACACATTTCCTCCGTCTTGGTACTCTCTCTAGCTGCCCTTTTATTAGCTTTTCCGTTCCAAGGGAAAAGCTATTAGTATTGTTATTGTTCTGATTTTTTTTTTTTCTTCTTCTTCTTTTTCTTGTCGGAAAAATCCCATAGACAAAGCACAGGATTTTTTAGGAAGGCATTTTTTCCATTGAACAAACTGATTTTTTTCAAACTTGACAAATGCATAGAGGCCTTGCTGAAATTTTGCGCCGTAGTCTTGAAAACGTCATGACGTCACGTGTTTACCCCACTGAACTAAAATACGTATTAATTTTTTAGTTCAGCGGTTGACCCCTATGGCCGCTAAAAACGTCATCGATTTGCGTGTATACCGTTTCAATTTGAAATCAATAGTCTGTGGTGTGGAGAAAGTGACTGAGACCTATTTTAGTGTGATACTTTCGTCCACATTGTTCAGTTTGAAGAAAAGTCCTTATATCGTCGAAAACCGGTTATTGGAGGATACCAAAAGAGCAACTTTTTGAATAACACGAGTTTGGCCTACTGCAAAAGCCTTAACTTTCCACATTTTCGGTGACGGACAACAGCAGGAAACCAACTGTAAGATACGAAGTTTGAGATCATTATACAGAGTTGTTTTCATCGTGCGATGTGAGTTAGAAGGCTAAGCGTCGAAAACGTGTAGCGTCGAAAACGGGGGTTCCCACGATACTAGTACTTAATAATAATACTAGTAGTAGTAGTAGTAGTACTAGTACTAGTAGTACTAGTAGTAGTAGTAGTAGTACTACTACTAGTACTAGTACAGTAGTACTACTAGTACTAGTAGTACTACTAGTACTGTAGTAGTAGTATCGTGGGAACCCCCGTTTTCGACGCTACACGTTTTCGACGCTTAGCCTTCTAACTCACATCGCACTATGAAAACAACTCCGTATAACGATCTCAGACTTCGTATCTTACAGTTGGTTTCCTGCTCTTGTCCGTCACCGAAAATGTGGAAATTTAAGGATTTCCAGTAGGCCAAACTCGTGTTATTCAAAAAGTTGCTCTTTTGGGGTCTATTTTCCTAGGTACAAAATTGGCAGTTGCTTCGAAGCTCCAGTTTTCTTTATTGTTGGTCCTAAAAAAAATCTGAGTGTACCATAACAAACCCCAACATCCGTAGAAAAAAAATATATCACGCAACTTGAGGCAGTCCGTTCAGGGTAAAAACTATGGAGCCTCCTATAGGGCGTCTCGCTTATATATTTTTTTAAATTTATTTTTTATTATTATTTAAAGACAAAAAGTAACATGGCCCAATAGGCTTTTTGTTTTAAATGAAAAAAATAAAAGGGCAGCTAGAGAAAGTACCAAGCAGGAGGAAATATGTATCTGGAGTGACATTGGGAAAGGTCATAACTGAAGAAGCAGCGAGAAAGAGGATTGTGGAGTTTTTTTTAAACGTCACAAAAGAAGACATCAACCAGACCAATACGTTTTAAGCATAAATTATGAATGATTTGAGGAAAGTGTTAGAAGCAGTGTGGAAAAACAAAAACAAAGATGAACACAAAATAACATACAGGGAAGAATTTTACAGTGCCACACAGCATTTTGAGTTATTTTAAGAATTTATTTTGCGTTTGGCTGCACTGGGACACCTTACTAAACACCACTGACGAAAATAGGTGACGATGCTTACTGCGCGGTGCGCCGCGGACGTCAACAAAACCGGGTAATCTTACGGAAGTGACAGGCTTGATCAACCTTCTCTATGATTATTCTAATAGTCTGTGGTGTGGAGAAAGTGACTGGGACCTCTTTTAGTGTGAAACTTTCGTCCACATTGTTCAGTTTGAAGAAAAGTCCTTATATCGTCGAAAACCGGTTATTGGTGGATACTGAGTAGTAGTACTATACTAGTAGTACTAGTAGTACTATTATTATTACTGAGTACTGTAGTCTGTACTAGTACTAGTACTAAAAAGAAGTACTAGTAGTAGTAGTAGTACTACCACCGGACAGGCCCAGTTACAAGTTGGCCGTCTCCGACTGCCATAACAAATAGAAAACGATTGCCCAAACTGCCAAAGCCGATAATCTAACCTTACGTCTCGTGTGTAAACTGCGGCCGCGCAGTCTGTCCATAGAGCAATGCTGTGACTGCGCGATAGTTAGTAATAGTACTTTAGTAGTAGTCTGTACATTCAGCTCGTCTGATCAACATGATAATAATTATTTCCACGAGAGGGCGCTACATGGACAACACATAGAGCTCTATGGGACAACACTTTGGGCGAGTTCTGGCTAGATTACCTCCTTTAAGTTCTGGCCATAGAGATTACAATAAGACTACTCAGTAGTATCCTCCAATAACAGGTTTCGACGATATAAGGACTTTTCTTCAAACTGAACAATGTGGACGAAAGTTTCACACTAAAAGAGGTCTCAGTCACTTTCTCCACACCACAGACTATTAGAATAATCATAGAGAAGGTTGATCAAGCCTGTCACTTCCGTAAGATTACCCGGTTTTGTTGACGTCCGCGGCGCGCGCACCGCGCAGTAAGCATCGTCACCTATTTTCGTCGGTGGTGTTTAGTAAGGTGTCCCAGTGCAGCCAAACGCATAAAAATAACAAAAATTAAAAATAATGAATAATAAAATAATTCACAATCTTGGAATAGAAAATGATTCAGAACTGTATTTCACAAACTTCATCCATCAGCCCAGCACAAATCAAGTTTTTTGAGTGACTTTGCATGTCATAGAGCTTTACATCGATGTCAACAAACTTTGCTACTCTGCCAAGTGATCAAAAACACATGACGCTGTGTTTACACTGCGGTTTCGTTACCGCTGTAAATAGCAGACAAGATTTTGGAAGAAATTACCAAAATTTCGAGGAATAAACTGGAAGGGTCCATTTGAAAAGTTAATCAAGTGTTTTTGTAAAACTCCATTTAGTTCTACTTCTAGTCCGGTTAATTTGGACCCTTACACAGTTACAATCACGCTTTTTGTTAAATTTTGAGGGAGTCGGGCGATATAGTTACCCGACTCCCTCAAAAGTTGTTAAAAAGGGAATGTAAGGGTCCAAGTTACTTGGACTAGTCTACATGTAGTACTAGAACTAGTACTTTAAGTAGTAGTACAGTACTACTTATATAAGTAATACTAGTACTATAGTACATGTACTAATAGTACTTAGTAGTAGTACTACTTGTAGTAGTATCCTCCAGTAACCGGTTTTCGACGATATAAGGACTTTTCTTCAAACTGAACAATGTGGACGAAAGTATCACACTAAAAGAGGTCTCAGTCACCTTCTCCACACAACAGACTATCGGAATAATCATGGAGAAGGTTGATCAAGCCTGTCACTTCCGTAAGATTACCCGGTTTTGTTGACGTCCGCGGCGCACCGCGCAGTAAGCACCGTGACCTATTTTCGTCGGTGGTGTTTAGTAAGGTGTCCCAGTGCAGCCAAACGCAAAATAAATTCCTAAAATAACTCAAAATGCTGTGTGGCACTGTAAAATTCTTCCCTGTGTTTTTTGTTTGTTCATCTTTGTTTTTGTTTTTCCACACTGCTTCTAACACTTTCCTCAAATAATTCATAATTTATGCTTAATTATGAAAAAAAAGCCTATTGGGCCATGTTACTTTTTGTTTTTAAATAATAATAAAAAATAATTTAAAAAAAATATATAAGCGAGACGCCCTATAGGAGGCTCCATAGTTTTTACCCTGAACGGACTGCTTCAAGTTGCGTGATATATTTTTTTTCTACGGATGTTGGGGCTTGTTATGGTACACTAAGATTTTTTTTAGGACCAACAATAAAGAAAACTGGAGCTTCGAAGCAACTGCCAATTTTGTACCTAGGAAAATAGACCCCAAAAGAGCAACTTTTTGAATAACACGAGTTTGGCCTACTGGAAAAGCCTTAAATTTCCACATTTTCGGTGACGGACAAGAGCAGGAAACCAACTGTAAGATACGAAGTCTGAGATCGTTATACGGAGTTGTTTTCATAGTGCGATGAGTTAGAAGGCTAAGCGTCGAAAACGTGTAGCGTCGAAAACGGGGGTTCCCACGATACTAGTAGTACAGTATCCTCCAATAACCGGTTTTCGACGATATAAGGACTTTTCTTCAAACTGAACAATGTGGACGAAAGTATCACACTAAAAGAGGTCTCAGTCACTTTCTCCACACCACAGACTATTACAGAATAATCATAGAGAAGGTTGATCAAGCCTGTCACTTCCGTAAGGTTACCCGGTTTTGTTGACGTCCGCGGCGCACCGCATCTTTGTTTTGTTTTTCCATACTGCTTCTAACACTTTCCTCAAATCATTCATAATTTATGCTTAAAACGTAAGGGTCTTGTTGATATCTTCTTTTGTGACGTTTAAAAAAATCTCCACAATCCTCTTTCTCGCTACTTCTTCAGTTATGACCTTTCCCAATGTCACTCCAGAGACACATTTCCTCCTTCTTGGTACTTTCTCTAGCTGCCCTTTTATTTTTTTCATTTTTTTAAAAAGCCTATTGGGCCATGTTACTTTTTGTCTTTAAATAATAATTAAAAAAATATTTAAAAAAACTAGAGATTTATGTCTGTTGGCAAACAGAACATAACGCTTTTCCGCATTTGGTTCTCTAAAAAAAATTAATAATTGACATCAACGGGATTCGAACCCGTACCCTCCATTCCTACCCCAAAACGCATGTGCATATTTTGTGCACAAACTCTATGGGACTTCATTATATTATTCAAAAAATCATAATGATTCTGAACAATGGTCAATTGGTTCCAAACTCAGGATTTTAAATGTCTAGCCCAATAGCTATATCCCCACCAAATTTCGAGAAGATTGAGCTTTGGCTAATATGTGCTTTAAAATCACGCATTTTGATGACGTCACAGTTGCGTCATTGCATTTTGGCCCCAAAGGGTGTTTCTATACTACATCCCCAATAGATATAAACGAAAAAATCAAATTAATCTCGCTCCGTTAGCCAAATATGCTCAATTGAATGTTGAAATCTGAAAAGTTCATGACCTCATTAATATTCATGAGATGACGTCACGATCAAATTAGAGTAATTTTTGGATACACTTTTCCCAACTTAGATATACTGCAAAATTGAAACCAAACTAACTTGTACTTTTGCTTTTATTGGAGTTTGAAATTTGCCCCTTTAAAGCACTGTCACGTGACACGTGGTGACGTCATGACGTTTTCAAGACAACTGTGCACAACTTCAGCATGGGCTCTTTGCATTTGCCAAGTTTTAAAAAAATCCAAGTGTGTTCAATGGCAAAAGTGCCCGACAGAAAAACCCTGTGCTTTGTCTATGGGATTTTTCCGATAAGAAGAAAAAAACATAATCCGAACAAAAGCAATAGCTTTTCCGCTTCGCGGCGGAAAAGCTAATTATATAACTAGAGATTTATGTCTGTTTGCTAACAGAACATAACGCTTTTCCGCATCTGGTTCTCTTAAAAAAAAAAAAATATTGACATCAGCGGGATTCGAACTCGGAACCTCAATTTCTACCCCAAAACGCACGTGCATATTTCGTGCACAAAGTGTATTGGACTTCATTATAACATTCAAAAAATCATAATAATTCTGAACAATGGTCGATTGTTTCCAAATTCAGGATTTAGAATGTCTAGCCCAATAGCTACCTGCACACTAAATTTCGAGACGACTGACCTTTGGCAAATATGTGTTTTAAAAACACGCATTTTGATGACGTCACAATTGCGTCATGGCATTTTGGCCCCGGAGGTTGTTTCTAAACCACATCCCCAATTGATATAATTGAAAAAATGAAAAAAATCTTGCTCCGTTGGCCAAATATGCTCAATTGAATGTTAAAATCTTAAAAGTTTATGACCTCATTAATATTCATGAGATGACGTCACGATCAAATGAGGGCAATTTTTGGATACACCTTTTCCCAACTTAGATATAGTGCAAACTTGGAACAAAACGAAATTGCATTTTTGCTTTTATTGCAGTTTGAAATTTGCACCTTTAAAGTGCTGTCACGTGACACGTGGTGACGTCATGAAGTTTTCAAGACCACCGTGCACTAGTTCAGCATTGGCTCTATCCATTTGCCAAGTTTGAAAAAAATCCAAGTGTGTTCAATGGCCTAGGTTCGTGTCAGAAAAAAACACGTGCTTTGTCTATGGTATTTTTCCGATAAGAAGAAGAAAAAAAAAAACTAGAGATTTATGTCTGTTGGCAAACAGAACATAATGCTTTTCCGCATCTGGTTCTCTTAAAAAAAAAAAAAAAAAATTGATGAAAAAAAAATTGACATCAACGGGATTCGAACTCGGAACCTCCATTCTTAACCCAAAACGCACGTGCATATTTTGTGCACAAAGTTTATGGGACATCATTATATTTTTCAAAAAATCATATAAAATCTAAACAATGGTCGATTACTTCCAAACTCAGGATTATAAATGTCTAGCACAATAGCTACCTACGCACCAAATTTCGAGACGATTGACGTTTGGCAAATATGCGTTTTAAAAACACGCATTTTGATGACGTCACGATTGCGTCATGGCATTTTGGCCACGGAGGGTGTTTCTAAACTACATGCCCAATAGATATAATCGAAAAAATGAAAAAAATCTTGCTCCGTTGGCCAAATATGCTCAATTGAATGTTAAAATCTGAAAAGTTTATGACCTCATTAATATTCATGAGATGACGTCACGATCAAATGAGGGCAATTTTTGGATACACCTTTTCCCAACTTAGATATAGTGCAAACTTAGAACAAAACGAAATTGCTTTTTTGCTTTTATTGCAGTTTGAAATTTGCCCCTTTAAAGCGCTGTCACGTGACACGTGGTTACGTCATGAAGTTTTAAAGATAACTGTGCACTAGTTCAACATTGGCTCTATGCATTTGCCAAGTTTTAAAAAAAATCCAAGTTTGTTCAATGGCAAAAGTGCCAGTCAGGAAATCCCCGTGCTTTGTCTATGGGATTTTTTGACACAAGAAAAAGAAGAAACTAGAGATTTATGTCTGTTGGCTAACAGAACATAACGCTTTTCCGCATCTGCCTCTCTTCAAAAAAAAAAGAAAAAAAATATTGACATCAGCGGGATTCGAACTCGGAACCTCAATTTCTACCCCAAAACGCACGTGCATATTTCGTGCACAAAGTGTATGGGACTTCATTATAACATTCAAAAAATCATAATAATTCTGAACAATGGTCGATTGTTTCCAAACTCAGGATTCAGAATGTCTAGCCCAATAGCTAGATGCCTAGCAAATTTCGAGACGATTGACCTTTGGCAAATATGCGTTTTAAAAACACGCTTTTTGATGACGTCACGATTGCGTCATGGCATTTTGGCCCCGGAGGGTGTTTATAAACTACATCCCCAATAGATATAATCGAAAAAATGAAAACAATCTTGCTCCGTTGGCCAAATATGCTCAATTGAATGTTAAAATCTTAAAAGTTTATGACCTCATTAATATTCATGAGATGACGTCACGATCAAATGAGGGCAATTTTTGGATACACCTTTTCCCAACTTAGATATAGTGCAAACTTGGAACAAAACAAAATTGCTTTTTTGCTTTTATTGAAGTTTGAAATTTGCCCCTTTAAAGCGCTGTCACTTGACACGTGGTGACGTCATGAAGTTTTCAAGACAACTGCGCACAACTTCAGCAAGGGCTCTATATATTTGTCAAGTTTGAAAAAAATCATAGTTTGTTCAATGGCAAAAATGCCTTCCGAAAAAATTATGCGGTACACCAGCCATTTATTTTCTTTCTGCACCACATGAGGGCGCACTTCACAGCAACTGTCTGATACGCGGATAGGTAGCATCGTGATTGACGGTTTGGCCCTTTCACGTGACCACCCAAGCAAAAACAGACAAAGAAAAAGAGAACAAAATACATATGTTTATTCTATAATAGGTTAAGGCCCACTTCGCGTCGTTTTAATTGAATTTGTGACGGACGAAAAAAAGAGAGTTTACGTCACTGGGTTTCGAACCCGTATCCTCCATTCCTACCCCAAAACGCACGTGCATATTTCGTGCACAATGTGTATGGGACTTCATTATATTTTTCAAAAAATCATAATAATTCTGAACAATGATCAATTACTTCAAAACTCAGGATCTAGAATGTCTAGCCCAATAGCTAAATGCCCAACAAATTTCGTGACGATTGACCTTTGACAAATATGCGTTTTAAAAACACGCATTTTGATGACGTCACGATTGCGTCATGGCATTTTTGCCCTGGAGGATGTTTCTAGACTACATCCCTAATAGATATAAACAAAAACAATAAAAAAATCTTGCTCCGTTGGCCAAATATGCTCAATTGAATGTTAAAATCTTAAAAGTTTATGACCTCATTAATATTCATGAGATGACGTCACGATCAAATGAGGGCAATTTTTGGATACACCTTTTCCCAACTTAGATATAGTGCAAACTTGGAACAAAACGAAATTGCTTTTTTGCTTTTATTGCAGTTTGAAATTTGCCCCTTTAAAGCGCTGTCACGTGACACGTGGTGACGTCATGAAGTTTTAAAGATAACTGTGCACTAGTTCAACATTGGCTCTATGCATTTGCCAAGTTTTAAAAAAATCAAAGTTTGTTCAATGGCAAAAGTGCCAGTCAGGAAATCCCCGTGCTTTGTCTATGGGAAAATTCCGACCAGAAAAAGAAGAAGAAACTAGAGATTTATGTCTGTTTGCTAACAGAACATAACGCTTTTCCGCATCTGGTTCTCTTAAAAAAAAAATTGAAAAAAAAAATTGACATCAGCGGGATTCGAACTCGGAACCTCAATTTCTACCCCAAAACGCACGTGCATATTTCGTGCACAAAGTGTATGGGACTTCATTATAACATTCAAAAAATCATAATAATTCTAAACAATGGTCGATTGCTTCGAAACTCAGGATTTAGAATGTCTAGCCCAATAGCTAAATGCCCACTAAATTTCGAGACGATTGACCTTTGGCAAATATGCGTTTTAAAAACACGCATTTTGATGACGTCACGATTGCGTCATGGCATTTTGGCCCCGGAGGCTGTTTCTAAACTACATCCCCAATAGATATAATCGAAAAAATAAAAAAAATCTTGCTCCGTTGGCCAAATATGCTCAATTGAATGTTAAAATCTTAAAAGTTTATGACCTCATTAATATTCATGAGATGACGTCACAATCAAATGAGGGCAATTTTCGGATACACCTTTTCCCAACTTAGATATAGTGCAAACTTGGAACAAAACGAAATTGCTTTTTTGCTTTTATTGCAGTTTGAAATTTGCCCCTTTAAAGCGCTGTCACGTGACACGTGGTGACGTCATGAAGTTTTAAAGATAACTGTGCACTAGTTCAACATTGGCTCTATGCATTTGCCAAGTTTTAAAAAAATCCAAGTTTGTTCAATGGCAAAAGTGCCAGTCAGGAAATCCCCGTGCTTTGTCTATGGGAAAATTCCGACCAGAAAAAGAAGAAGAAGAAAAAAAAAAAAAATCAGAACAAGAACAATAGCTTTTCCGCTACGCGGCGGAAAAGCTAAAAAAAAAACTAGAGATTTATGTCTGTTTGCTAACAGAACATAACGCTTTTCCGCATCTGGTTCTCTTAAAAAAAAAATTGAAAAAAAAAATTGACATCAGCGGGATTCGAACTCGGAACCTCAATTTCTACCCCAAAACGCACGTGCATATTTCGTGCACAAAGTGTATGGGACTTCATTATAACATTCAAAAAATCATAATAATTCTAAACAATGGTCGATTGCTTCGAAACTCAGGATTTAGAATGTCTAGCCCAATAGCTAAATGCCCACTAAATTTCGAGACGATTGACCTTTGGCAAATATGCGTTTTAAAAACACGCATTTTGATGACGTCACGATTGCGTCATGGCATTTTGGCCCCGGAGGCTGTTTCTAAACTACATCCCCAATAGATATAATCGAAAAAATAAAAAAAATCTTGCTCCGTTGGCCAAATATGCTCAATTGAATGTTAAAATCTTAAAAGTTTATGACCTCATTAATATTCATGAGATGACGTCACAATCAAATGAGGGCAATTTTCGGATACACCTTTTCCCAACTTAGATATAGTGCAAATTTGGAACAAAACGAAATTGCTTTTTTGCTTTTATTGCAGTTTGAAATTTGCCCCTTTAAAGCGCTGTCACGTGACACGTGGTGACGTCATGAAGTTTTAAAGATAACTGTGCACTAGTTCAACATTGGCTCTATGCATTTGCCAAGTTTTAAAAAAATCCAAGTTTGTTCAATGGCAAAAGTGCCAGTCAGGAAATCCCCGTGCTTTGTCTATGGGAAAATTCCGACCAGAAAAAGAAGAAGAAGAAGAAAAAAAACTAGAGATTTTATGTCTGTTGGCTAACAGAACATAACGCTTTTCTGCATCTGGTTCT
The DNA here is from genome assembly GCA_949987565.1 of Luidia sarsii. Lineage (NCBI taxonomy): Eukaryota > Metazoa > Echinodermata > Asteroidea > Paxillosida > Luidiidae > Luidia > Luidia sarsii. Next base: position 14,710,159 of record OX465109.1, on the reverse strand, counting down.
CTTAAAAAAAAAAAAAAAAAAAAAAAAATTGACATTAGCGGGGTTCGAACCCGTAACCTCCATTCCTACCCCAAAACGGACGTGCATAGATACTAATAGTTACTATTCATGTGTCCGCACAAGTACAAAATAATCTGTGTACACACTGTCATGTCAAGGCAGTGTCGAAGGTCAGGGGTTAAGGAGGACAACAAACAACCTCTTATGGATATAACATCGAAATCACTCTTCAAAACAAAACTCATTTGATATTTTAGAATGAAAATCGCCAATTTGAGACAGGTATCCAGATCAACGGGTTGGTTGCAACTAATAATTGCTGTCAATAATGGAAGTAGGGAATGCCCATTGGGAGCCTCCGTACATGGATCTTGGCCCTGGCTGTCCGACGTCACACTGATCCGCTGGTCTGACACTGAACATTACAAATGAAAATGCTTTGGCAATGCAATTACATTTCCGCTTCATATTCATTTTAATATGTTGAAAAAAGTTCCAAGGGAAAACATTTAACTTTTTATAAGTTTGAAGAAAAATGGAATGGCAGTGATCGGCCACCATACACTACTGCTAGCATGGTGTTAGCGGGATTCACATAAGTTTGGACGATTGGGGTCGGAAATAGCGCTCATCATTAGAGTCCTAATTAGACACTAATTAGTGAAAAGAATTTGCCCTCTCCAAAATTGGGCCTGCCCATGGGTTAGATGAGTTGGATTGTTGAAGAAAAATTCACATTTTAGAAAATATGAAGGGTACATTTTGTTTTTACTGAGCATTTGTTGTCACGTACTGAAATCTTTGGCAAATTTTGGGGCTTTTTTCAGAGTCGCATTTTGTCCCTCAATTTGCCTAGAAATACTCAGTCGAAGGGGCTGTAAATGATATATTTATTAGAGTACATGCTATTGTTGTAGATTGATGTGTTAAGGTTCATGTCATGTGCTAGAATAATTGTATTTCCTCGGAAAACGGACCCGATGGAGGTCGGAAAAAGGGCCTCCTTTTGGCGCATGCGTTTTAGGTTTGTGTGAATGTGGGGCTGAATACTCGAATGGGATTTTGGGCCGAATACGTGGCTACCAGTCGTAAATCCTGTCTTTTGAACCTTGTTGGTAATACACAGTGTAGAAGGGTACTATCTATTCAGAAAACGTGTAATTCACGAGACAACTCAGCCGTAAGTAGGTTTGGAATGTTTGGGTTTCAAAGAAGAAATAATTCGTCTTGGTTGTTGAAATGTTGTTTTGTTTGATTTTATTAGCAAAGGTATGAAATGGACATGTACCGTCAGGCAACTTTAGATTCATAGCTGTTGAAATAACCAATTTGGAACAAATGGGTTTGTTACGTTCAAATGGCGACAGCGTGTGTTTGTGCGTGGAGAACGACCTGCGCATTAGTCCACTTACAAGGCGATCAACACCATCGTTATTTTCTTCACAACTCCTTTTGAGAACCGGTTTTAGATACCCGGTTTTGTCTCCATTCTTTCATCCATTTTAAGTGCAACTGCAATTTACAAAATACAAGTACAAGGCATGAAAAGTGGAGGGCTTTGGCTTCGGTTTTTAAATGTTAGTTGTTACTGGAAAAAACCGCAGTGGCTGTTGTTACGGCAGTCGTCTGTGTGGTTCCCTGACTTCACAGTCTTCGTCAGGATGTTTAGCTCTTGGAACCAGACTATCAGCTAATATACTGGTTCAACCAGCCTTCAATGCTGACGAAATATAATCAAGTCGGGGAACCACACAGACGACTGCTGAACAACATCCACTGCGAAAAGAAAAATTGAAAAAGAGCGCAGTGGTTGTTGTTACAGCAGTCGTCCGTATGGTTCCCTGACTTCATTGTATTTGTTAGGATGTTCAGCTCTTGTAACCAGATAGTCCCATGATTTACTGGGTCGTTAATAGCTCCCTTAAACATAGTCCCACTTACTGGGCCGCTAGTACTAAGTAGCTCCCTTAAACGAGTTTTGAGATTATCTGTCGCACTAGCGTCCCACCGTGTTTAATATACTAAAACATTAATTCTCAACCGAAGGCCTTCAAAGTGCCCGAAATCGCATCCAACGATTCAATAAATGCGGCTTCCGGCTGCTACACATGTCCAGACAAACCAGTGGTACTTCAGCGTTAATTACGTGTTATGTTTGAACTGCAAATCCGACAAAATGATTGGTTGTCGGTAGCGGACATGTAGTGTTTTTGAAAACTCCATTGTGTCCACGAGTAAATGTGCGAACCCTGTGCAATATCAATGAGTCCATGTACAAACATATTACACAAGGACTTGGCCAAACACACTGATCAACGACTGTTTCATGTCGCTGTTATAGGCCAGCGGGTGACATAGTCTCCCGAACAGTTATATTATAAGCTTTTAATTGTCCAGTGATTACGCACGGTTTCCATGCATTGATTTGGGGTAATGCCTAAAAAGGACTTGTAACCATCACTTTTTGTAAATGCAATTTACGTAAGTTTCATACTAATGAGAACCACAAAAATGCAGCAAGGAACAACAGAAACAGTGTTCGTGAGACTATGTCACCTGGTGGCCTATAACAGCAACATGAAACAGTCGTTGATCAGTGTGTTTGGCCAAGTCCTCGTGTAATATGTCTGTACTAGCCTCATTGATATAGCGCAGGGTTTGCACATTATCTCGTGGATGAATGGAGTTTTCAACGACGCTACATGTCCGCTGCTGACATCGGAGTCATTTTGTCGGATTTGCGGTCCAAACATAACTCGTAAGTACCGCTGAAGTAACACTGGTTTGTCTAGACATGGGTAGAAGCTGGCAGGCGCATTTATTGAATCTTTGGATGCGATTTTGAGAATTACTGTACGGTTGAGAATTACTCTTTATATACATGTATATTAAACGTGGTGGGACGCTAGTGCGACAGATAATCTCAAAACTTGTTTATGGGAGCTACTAGCGGCCCAGTAAGTGGGACTAGGTTAGCACTAATGCTATAATAATAATATGCCGTTCAAATGTTGACAGCAAGGTTAGCAATGTTTGTGCATGCAGAGAGACCTATGCACTACCAGTTGTGCAGGCGAGCGTTTCGAGTATCACTACACAGGACACTACCTATACAATAGTACAATAGTACAATATTAATAGTACAATACATACATTATACCACAGTACTATGATTTATGAAAAAGGATGTTTACTTTGTAGCATCGTTGTCATGCGCAAATCTTAAAACATCTCTGAATCTGATATTAAAGCTGATACTTTGTATTGCTAACATTACGTAATTTCACTGGTTTTGTTTCTTGTCTCTGGTCTGATTTACTTTTATTTTAGTTTTATTTTTCATACTGGTACTGCATTGTATGTACAGTAATTGCAAAATGTACATTTGAAATTGTGTGGAGTTGCAGCACATATAGCATGTTTAAGACGATGTGACTGTGTGGTTGATCTTCAGAAGCTGACTTTAGCACATACATTCTTTATTAATTGAATGAGTGTTCTTGGAAAATTAGTCATAATTATTAGTGTTTCAATCCTGATATTTAGTTGATACATTTTAACTTGAAATTATTGAAACAGTTTCTAAGTGTTTCTTTGACCAAGTGGAACTATTAATGTATATAGAAAAGAAAACTTTGAATGAACCAAAAATTAAATGTGATTGTGAGACCTCTGGATTTGCATTGTACCAGTGCTTTACCATCTGAGTTACCTAGCCCTAAGTTAGATGACAGTCTTCCCAAAGAGTCAACTAGTCTTTGCTGAGATGGGGAGCCAGCCAGAAGCATTCAACTGCTGTCTGTCTCCAAGGATCACACCTCAGCTTTCTTTCTGATGCAAACAACCAATTGTTGTAAAGCAGGATACAGCAGCTTGGAAATCAAACTAAGTGGATTCAGATTCAAATCAAAAAGATAAACGAAAAATGGGCTGTTTAGCAATTGAACAAATTGAAAATATGGCAAAAAATTTTTTCACTGGACTGGATTTTGAACCTGAGACTTCTTGTTTTATGTACTGGTGCACTTACTCTGATAAATTTACTTCAGACAGAGCAGTATTTGCGAGTTTAGTAGCAGTACCCATTGAGTTCAGAGTATTTTTGTTTGTGAATGTATTTATACAAATATACATGAGTATAAAGAGGGACTTACTGCTTTTGTAAGTTAATGTACAGATGTTCATGCTGACTTCTTATTGTAATTACTGTGAAGAAAAATAAAGATCAATGTACGTGACAATCACTTCTGTATATTTGTTGTCTATTTCATGAAATATGCATATAGAAGATTGAACTGAAAATTAAAGTGACTGAATAGAGTATGCCTGTATTTGCTCCATGCTATTTTACTGTTGCTGGATATAAACACTACTTTTGATATAGTACATCTTATTCTACAAATGTATTTTTTTACTCTTAGTGCTTTGAAATGATGGATGTGAATGATATAGGAATTCAACATTTCCCCCTGACCAGCGGTTGATTATTCATTATTATGCCATTTGGAAGAAACATGTTTGTGGAGAATTTTGCCAAAAAATGTTCCTCTGTACCACAGTCACATCAATGTTAAAAAAGTGTAACTACAATGTATGTTACTCATTAATGTAGAAACATTTTGGAGATCAAATAAGTACATTCAATACACTGGTTATTTTAATTGAAATAAAAGAACCACATAAACAAACCAAACAAAACTCATTTTTTGCGTGTTGTATGAGCACTGTCATTGTACACATTGAATACAGTTATAGGCATTTTCATTTGGAAAAAAAAAATAGTTTCTACAACGAAAATGTAGCAAAACAGTATTATGAATTGGGTGACATTTTGACAATGGTGTAGAGTACTGAGAAGTAAAAAATATGTTTTTCTGGTTATTTGTTTGCAGGAAAAATGCCAAGCCACGTGAAGTTCTCGAGGGAGTCTTGGGAGAAGGCTGGAGGAATGCCTGCTTCCTCCAACAGATGCATGTTTCTTTCTCATCTTTCTAACCTTTCCTATCTCAGCTCATATTCTTCATCTCCTTCTCATGTCCGTTCACTTTCCTTCTATTCCTCTTTCCTTTCCGTTTCCACGCAAGCCATCGGGCTTGTGACTCAAGCTCCCTTGCTTGAGGACGCTGCTGAGAACCAGCCACTTGTGCCTGCTATCAGTAGCAGCAATATGTTGTTGAAGTTGTTGAAGTTGTTGAAGAATCTTGAGTTGAAGTACCTTGAGATGAAGTACCTTGAGTTGAAATATCTTGCTTTGAAGAATATTGATGTGTTGAAAAATGATACAAATACTCTGAGCGTTGAGATATATGATAAGAAAAGTCAAAGCCAGGAGATGAGCCAAAAGATGAGCCAGCAGAAAATCTGTTTGATGAGTGACGAGAGAAGCCATACAATGAGCAACTGGGTAAGTCATGAGGTGAGTCATGAGATTTATTGCACGAGTTGTGAGGTGAGACATCAGAGAAGCTATGACATACATCATAGGAGGAGTCATGAGATGAGCGTCAAGAAGATTCATAACACAGCTGAGATTGGGTATCTTCCAAGAAGTCTTGACGTAAGCCAGAGCTGTAAGCTGAGCCATAAGATTGGACATAAGAGCAAGACCAGCAAACATCAGGTGAGAGTGGGATTTAGAGTTGCATCAATGCAGAAGTACCCGAGTGCATTTAAGAGTACAGCAAGTGACACTTGGTCAAATAGGTGGAAGCAGCAGAGAAGGGCTCAGAGGTGTTGGACAACTGGTTATACGATGCTGAGAAAGACGTGGTGGGCAAAAATGGGTAGGAAATGTACTGTGTGTGAATTTGGCAACTGTGGTAACTCAATTGAACAGCAAATGACAACAGATGGACAGATACAGGAGAAGGTGAAGGAAACCACATCCAGTCATTGTAGCAGAGATAATGCGACTACCATCGGCAACATGAGAATGGAGAAAGTCTCAACAAAGTCAGGGAGTAAAGAGATGGACAATACAAATAATGAAGTGCAGTGTGACGATATGATGAAGCCTGTCAAAATGCAGTGTCAGACAGTCAATAGTAGGCAAACAGTTGATCAGGACGTGGTCAGAAAGTGTTGGCTATGTGATCAAGCATCAAGACTTTTGGAAAGAACTGTGACATGTGAAGGGTGTAACATTTGTTATCATGTCAACTGTATGGGTTTTGCAAATATTGAGCATATCTTAGCAAGCAAACCAGTATCATGGATGTGTGCCAAATGTGGACAATCTAATTACAGTCAATCTTTGATGTCTGATCTTGGAATTCCCACAGATAGCAACCGGTTTGAGATGCTATTGGTGAGTGATCTTGAAGTGCAAGATGAATTGGTGAACACTGAGGAAGCATATCCCATTGAAGATGACAAGAGAGATGGTGTAATTCATGGTGAGATAAAGCAACGTGCAGATATGATGTATGTAACAGGTGGTAGTAAGATTCTGACACAAACTGGAGGCTATTCTTTAAGGAGTAAGAAAGCTGTTAATGCTGTAGACAAGAGTGATGGAAATGAGGATAGCAGCAAAAATGTGAAGTGTAAACAAGCTAAAGGGAACAGTGCAACAAGTTGTTCAATGAGTTCAGAAACTGACCAGAAACCACGATACGAACTGAGAAAAAGAACAAAGGAAGTTCTGTCTGAGGTTAAAGATAAAGTTCAACTGAAAAGAAAGGCGTTGGCTGAAAATTGTTCTGAAGATGCAACTATCATAAAAAAGCAAAGAGTCCTATCATTCAGAAGTAAATCATACGAGATACCCAAACTTAAAGTGTCTAAAACTACCACTGTATGCGGTGAATCAAGTACTCAAAATAAACAGCAGGACAAGGATAAGAAAGTTGTTCAAGGTACCTTCCATCAAGGTCATCATAAGTTTGGGAACAATAGTGGAAAGCAGTGTGTTGCTAACAGTCTGTGTGCAGTGCTGTATAGTCACACGAAGATGATGAATGAATGGTGTCCTCTTGATATGGATTTGGTATTGAATACTGGCAATCAGTTGTATAGTTATCTATCAAATAGTTCTACAGTGATGCATGAGTATTTGTTGATCAATGAGTTGCCTGATGAAGTTGATGTTTTTAGTCAACATTTTAACATGAAGTATGATGAATCTGTGTGCGGTACTTTTGGAGAAGAATTAAATCTGTCTGAATTCAATATGGTGTCATTGAGAGATGCATTGGAGCAGACACTTCAGAAATATTCTGCGTGCTTTATTTGTTTCCATAGTAGCACATTCTCAGTTATTGCTCACGGAGGAATGTATTATATTTTTGATTCTCATTCTAGAAATGACAATGGCTTGCAAAGCAGTGAAGGAAGAAGTTTGCTGAAATGCGTTGCATCATGGCAAGGTGTGCACAGGTATTGTACTGAACTTGGTCATTCTATGAATGTGTCTAGTACTGAGCAATTTGAAATTACAGGCGTTACTGTTTTGGTTAGTGATCATACGAGCATACATAGACATGAACACATTGGCAATAGTAATAGTGCTTGTGTCAGCAGTACAATACCAGAAGTAGAGTATGAATGCTTGAATGAAGCGATGGAAATCAATACATCTCAAATCAAAGAAACAGATGACAGTGACATACAAGTCATAGAAATTATTGAACCTGTTACAATGAAGTTTCTGCCTCTAACTAAAGAAAACAAGAATGAACTGTGTGTAAAATTTGATATTGGCAAAGTATGTTTGAATGTCAATGATGTATCCAAGAGATGTGACAACATGGGAAGACCACACAGTGTGAAGAAGATAAAGGGTGATGGCAATTGTTTCTTTAGAGCCATTTCTTGTGCTATATCAGGAACCGAAGCAAATCATATGAAAATTAGAACCCTAATTGTCAATCACTTGTTAATAAATGGAGAAAGTTTTAATCCTTTCTTAAGAGAAGGTTACATTACAGTAAGAGACTATGTAATGAGACAAAAGATGTCTGATAGTGGAACATGGGCTACTGAGGTAGAGATCATGGCAGTGGCTGACATGCTTGGTGTTGATGTTTACACATACAGTGATATTACTAAGTGGTATGTGTTTTCTCGTTCTTTCAGAAATAGTAATAGATTGGCAAATTGTGGAATTTATCTGTACCATAGAAATGAAGTTCATTATGATTTGGTTTTGAATGTTCATGCACTTCCCACAACTGAAGCAAATGATATATCTGCAAGCTGTTGTAATAGTGAGTTCTTGTTTGAAGATTCTGTAGGTGAACGTGATGTGAGTCTATACGATGTTAAGAAAGAAGAGATGGCAACACATTCAAAAAAGAAGGGAAAGAATAGAAATAAACGTGTGAATTTGAGACTTAAGAATAAATTGAAAAGAGAAAAGGAACGAGAAAAGTACCATCAAATAAAAATGACATCAAAATCAGATGGTAAGAATATATACAGAGAAAAAGAGAAATATGCAAAAAGACAGAAATATTCAAAATGTATAGATTTCAGAGAAAACAGACTTAATTATGAGAAAAAAAGATATGAACAAAACAGTGCTGCAATAAAAAAATTATTGAATGTGAAATATCGTGAAGATATTGCATTTAGAGAAAGACAGCTGGAAGTCACAAAAAGCAAGTATCATGAGGATAGTGCCTACAGAGAAAGAAAGGTTAACACTACCAAAAGCAAGTACCATGATGATAGTGTATTCAGGGAAAGACAGGTTAACACCACAAAAAGCAAGTATCACGAGGATAGTGTATACAGAGAAAGAAAGGTTAACACTACAAAAAGCAAGTATCATGAGGATAGTGACCACAGACAATATAAGATTAACAGTACAAAAGCTAGGTATAAAAAAGATATTGCATTTAGACTAAAAACAATTTATCATGCAAAGAATAAATATCACAGCAATCAAGTATATAGAAACGCAGTTATTAAGTCTTTAAAGAGAAAGTATTGGAGTAATCATGTATACAAAGTGAATTTGATAAAGAATCAGAAAACCAAATATCGTTGTGATGCAGAATACCGAAAAAAAATGAAGCAGAGGAATCTAGAACAAAGAAGAAAAAATAGAAAGCATGCAAGGATCATGATTAATGTTATAAGAACATGGAGGAATGAAGTGTCAACAGGACCTGAGTATGTCTGTGCAGTGTGTCTGAAACTTTGGTTTAGAAAGCAAGTCATCAGATGCAATAAAGACAAGTATAGCAGGGCTGATTGTATATCTGAGAAATACTTGCATAGATGTGCATGCACAAAAGAGTGTGGAAATGACTGTCTTGTTTCTAAATCTAGCAGGGCTTGTTTATGGATATGTTACACATGTCATAGGAAGTTGCTCCAGAGCAAAGTACCAGTAGAAGCATGGGTGAATGATATGGAACTGGTTGATATTCCACAGGAATTGGCTTGTTTGAATGTGTTAGAGGAACATCTTATTGCAATTAATGTGGCATTCATGAAGATGATAGCATTACCCAAAGGGGGTCAGAATGCAGTCCATGGTCCAGTTGTATGTGTACCATCAAACATTGCAGAAACAGTGACAGCATTACCAAGATGTGCAAATAGAGACCAATTAATTCGAATCAAATTAAAGAGAAAATTAACGTACAAAGGTTATTATTTGTACCAGTTTGTGAGCAGAGAACATGTTGACAATGCACTAAGTTATCTAAAGCAGAATAATGTATGGTATGAAGATATTGAAATTGATTGTGACTGGAATGATCCCTTGTTAGATGATGGGCATGATGAGGAGCATGACCAAGAATTGTTACATGATGAATCTGATGAGACAAGTGCAAGTGATGAAGAAACTGATGAGAATCGTTTGTGTGGTATTCCTCTTGATACGTGCTTACAGCCTGTAGATATTGGACAAGAAGTGCTTGATCAATACTTTGATGATATACTATGTGTTGCACCGTGTGAAAGGAATAATCCAGTCAGGGTATTAATGGAGAAGGGTAATGAAGCCAAATGTTTTCCAGCATTATTCCCAGTAGGTACACCTACATTTGATGATAATCGTGATCAAAAGTTAACCCGTTTAAGATATTTTCATAATAGATTAATGAATGCAGACAACAGGTTTGCCAAAAGTACTCAATATATCTTTTTTGCTCAGTATTTATCAGAAATTGATAAAGTGATGTCCAATGTTTCAATTGCTATGCGTCAGAGTTCAGGGAAAATGCATCCTGGTCAAAGTGTGAATTCTAGCATGATTAGAGATAGAGATCAGTTGAATGACATTTTACAGTCTGATAGTGGGTACAAATTTCTGAAACCAATTAGAGGTACACCATCATATTGGCAATCAACTCAAAGAGATGTCATGGCTATGATTAGGCAACTTGGAATACCAACGTGGTTTTGTTCATTTTCTGCAGCTGATTTTAGATGGCCTGAAGTCATAAATACACTTTTGAGACAGCAAGGAGATTCTAGAAAAATTGAAGAATTGGATTGGATTGAAAAGTGTAAAGTATTGAGAAGTAATCCTGTGACTGTTGCTAGAATGTTTGAGAAGCGATTTCATACCTTCTTGAAAGATGTTATAATGTCAGATGCAGCACCCATTGGGAAAGTCAAGGACTATTTTTACAGAGTTGAATTTCAGCAGAGAGGATCCCCGCATACACATTGTTTGTTTTGGATTGAGAATGCACCAAGATTGGCAGAAGACAGTGATGATAAAGTAATAAAATTTATTGATACATATATCAGCTGTAAGTTACCAACAAAGGAAGATGATGAGGAACTGAATGAAATAATAAGTCATGTGCAGCAGCATAGTAAGAAGCATACCAAATCTTGTAAAAAGAAGGGAACTGAATGCAGATTCAATTTTCCAAGACCCCCATCTAATAGAACATTTATAGCCAGACCCGAACCAATGAATGAGGACAATGAAGATGAGTGTTGTAATGATGATGAAGGTGTTCCCACTAGTAATGAGAAGAATAAGCAGACCAAAGCCAAGGAATTATTGCAGTCAGTGTGGAATGCAATCCAGGATGAGAACAATCAACACATGATTACATCAGAATTATTTGACAGCATAAACATTACACAGATTGAATTTGAGAAAGCCAATGATATTTTGAGCAGGAAAGAAACCATTGTTATGAAGAGAGAACCTCAAGATACATTGGTGAATCTGTATAATCCCGATTTGATAAGGGCCTGGAATGCTAATATGGATATTCAATACATCAGTGATGCATATGCATGTGCAGCATATGTTGTATCATACATGTCAAAATCTGAACGTGAATTGGGACAGTTATTAGGACAAGCACAGAGTGAAGCAAGGAAAGGGAATTTAGATGCCAGACAGAGTATGAAGGAAATTGGATGTGTGTTTTTACATAACAGAGAATTATCAGCCCAGGAAGCAGTGTTTCGTGTTTGTGGTCTTAGGTTGAAAGAAGGCTCAAGAAAAGTTGAGTTTATACCGGTTGGTGAAAATCCTGTCCGTATGAGTTTGCCGTTAAGTGTAATTCAGTCCAAATGTGAAGACGATGATGATATTTTTATGATTAGTAAAGTTGACCGTTACAAAGCAAGGCCAGATACTGATGAATTTAATGACATGTGCCTAGCAAAATTTTGTTCAGAGTACAGAATTATTTATGGTAATGTAAGTACAAGTAATAGATCAAGAAAGTCAAAAATATATGCATTAAAATATGACATGGGTCATATACAGAAACGTACAAGAACTGATGCTGCAGTTGTAAGATATCCTAGGTTTTCAGTGACTAAATATCCTCAGAAGTATTATCAAAGTATATTGCAGTTGTTTCTTCCATACAGTCTAGATGCTCACCTGAAACCACCTCAGTTTGATAATTATGAACAGTTTTATACAAATGGTTCTGTTTTCCTAAGTAACCAGATGGAATCTGTAAGTGTTGTTGTTGAAAGTAATCGTTCTATATATGAGAAGAATGCAGAGGCTCTAGAAGCAGCAAAGACATATGTAGAGAAACATGGTCTGCAGGAAGATGCATGGGCTTTGATATCACCAATATCTGAACAGGAAAGACTTGAATGTGAATCAGAAAGCAAGCCAGTAGTTTCAGAAGAAGATGATGTGGATATACCTGATCTCAAATCTTACAGTAAACAAGGAGTGTATAACATTGAGCCACACTCAGTGAAAATATCAAAGGAAGACGCATTATGCTTGATGAGGTCATTGAATGTACAGCAAAGAAATGTGTTTAATAAGATTCGAGGCTGGTGTTTACATAAAGTACAAGGTGAAAATGCTGAACCATTTCATGTTTTTATCACTGGTGGAGCTGGCACTGGTAAAAGTCATTTGATAAAATCAATACATTATGAAGCAACAAGGCTGTTCACAAGAATGGTTCATAATCCTGATAATGTGTCAGTACTGATAACTGCACCTACTGGAGTGGCAGCTTTTAATATCAATGGAAGTACAATTCATAGTGCACTGTCAATCCCTACTGATGCACGTTTGCCTTATCAACCTCTTGGTGATGAGAAATTGAATACTTTAAGGAATTCCTTGCAAGATCTTCAGATTCTTATTATTGATGAAATATCAATGGTGGATCATAAAATTCTGTGCTACATACATGGACGTCTGCGTCAGATCAAGCAAACCCGTGATCAAAAGCCGTTTGGAAATGTGAGCATTCTAGCTGTTGGTGATTTTTATCAGTTACCTCCAGTCAAAGGAAAAGCACTGCATCAGACAGATACTACAGTAGATCTGTGGAATGATTGTTTTCAGAAAGTAGAGTTGAAAGAAATTATGAGACAAAAGGATGATATGAAGTTTGCTGAGACCCTGAATAGAATACGTGTCAGAACAAAGCAGGATAAGTTACTAGATGAAGATGTGACAATGTTACAAACACGGGAAACTGGAGAAGATTGGGATGATGCTATACATATATTTCCATGTAATAAACAGGTTGATGAATACAATAGGAAAACACTTTTTGCCAAATGCAGTGATTGTATGTGTATTATTGCAAATGATATCCAGACAAATTCTAGTAGACCAAATAATATTGAAAATGATAAACTACCAAAGAAAACAATTCACACTACTTTACCTGAATCATTGTGGCTAGGTACTGGTGCTAGGGTAATGCTGACTAAAAATATTGATGTATCCGATGGTCTTGTTAATGGAGTAATTGGAACTGTTTGTGACATCATAATGCTACCTGATAAATCTACCCCTAAACGTATACATGTTCAGTTTGATAGCAATCATGTTGGATGCAAAGTGAAAAGGAAAAATGATGGTATCATTGCATTTGAAAGGGAAGAGGAAAATATAAGTAAACGGAGGATTAGAAGACAATTTCCATTGAAACTAGCCTGGGCATGTACAGTTCATAAGGTACAAGGAATGACTACAGACAAAGCAGTGGTGTGTCTTAATCGTACATTTTCAGCAGGTCAGGCATATGTTGCACTGAGCAGAGTAACATCCCTAAATGGACTTGTTATTGAAGGCTTTGATGAAAAACTTGTGTACTGCAATAAAGCTGTGAGAGATTCATTAAATAGTATGCCACAATTCATTGAGGAATCTAATGCAAATACAGATACATTGAATGGCACTGTAATCATGTTGCATAACATTCAAGGACTGAAGGAACACTTCATTGACTTAAAATGTAACGGCGATATGATGACATCAGACTTCCTTTGTCTGACAGAAACATGGAGTGACAGTGAGTTGGACTATGAAACAGAATTAAGTGAATTCAAATGTTATCATCAGATCAGAAGTGCTTCATATAATGATTCAAGTAACATTACCCAAACATTAAGTAAACAGTGTCATGGAGGTGTTGCTATATATTGTAGAAGGAACAGGACATTCAGCAGACTTTCCTTATCTGTACAGAATCTGGAGTATGTTGCAATACAAGTAATTTGCCAAATGTCATATTCTGTTGTAACTGTTTATCGTCCAGCATCGTATTCTATGAATGAGTTTATCACCAATATGAATGATTTGCTTGGTAAACTTAATCAAATATCTAATAGATGTATTGTAATGGGTGATTTTAATGAAGATATCTTGAAACAACAATCACAGGTTGAGAAATTAATGCACCACCATGGATATAAACAATGCGTGACAGATGCAACAACAGAGAATGGGACATTGATTGATCACGTATATGTTAGAAATATAGAATCTGCACGCACTACTGTGATTCCTACTTACTACAGTTATCATGAAGGTGTTTGCATTACTGTGTGATGTGGTTCATGAGCTAATAAATTATATAAAAGAAAATCATTTGTACAGTCATGTACATGTATAATAATTATGCTTTGTATAAAAGTGACAAGATTGTTAATGTTATCAGAACTTCTTGATAATTATCATATGGTTTGATGTTAAGGAATCAACCAGTTTGCATTACTTTTTTATCTTTTCTTTTGTTTGCTGACATGGAAGAAATGCTTACAATATTATGCAAGGGAAACACAGCATGAATGTTACATGACAAATATAAAAAGGGAATCATCACAAGAACAACAACTGATTATTAAAAAAAAATCTTTTCAATGGCCTCTGCATCGGTTTATATTTAATTCAGACTCACAAGTAAGTATTATATGGGTGAACACAGGTTTCAAGTGCAATTCAAATTGAAGTACATTCATCAATACAATAAAATAAAGATTGGAAACTGGAACTGAATCTAATAAGGGTGTCATATGCTCATAGTGTGCACATGAATGATGCAAATAACTTAGTAACAGAACAATTGTTTTGAATTTGCTTTACAGATACATGTGAAATAAAGAGCAATCTTCACTAGACAGTCATCTTGCTATCAGTGCAGTGGCACATACATCCAGCAGGGCCATGTCAAACTTTGGCTGCCCTGCACTGGACAGTCATCATGCCATGAGTGGAGTGGCACATACACCCAGCAGGGCCATGTCAAACTATGGTCACTCTGCACTGGACAGTCATCATGCCATGAGTGGAGTGGCACATACACCCAGCAGGGCCATGTCAGACCATGGCCACTCTGCACTGGACAGTCATCATGCCATGAGTGGATTGGCACATACACCCAGCAGGGCCATGTCCAACTATGGTCACTCTGCACTGGACAGTCATCATGCCATGAGTGGATTGGCACATACACCCAGCAGGGCCATGTCCAACTATGGCCACTCTGCACTTGACAGTCATCACGCCATGAGTGGAGTGGCACATACACCCAGCAGGGCCATGTCAGACCATGGCCACTCTGCACTGGACAGTCATCATGCCATGAGTGGAGTGGCACATACACCCAGCAGGGCCATGTCAAACTATGGCCTCTCTGCACTTGACAGTCATCACGCCATGAGTGGAGTGGCACATACACCCAGCAGGGCCATGTCAGACCATGGCCACTCTGCACTGGACAGTCATCATGCCATGAGTGGATTGGCACGTATACACCCAGCAGGGCCATGTCCAACTATGGCCACTCTGCACTGGACAGTCATCATGCTATGAGTGGAGTGGCACATACACCCAGCAGGGCCATGTCAAACTATGGCCACTGTGCACTGAACAGTCATCATGCCATGAGTGGAGTGGCACATACACCTAGCAGGGCCATGTCAAACTATGGCCACTCTGCACTGGACAGTCATCATGCCACCAGTGGAGTGGCACATACACCCATCAGGGCCATGTCAGACCATGGCCACTCTGCACTGGACAATCATCATGCCATGAGTGGATTGGCACATATACACCCAGCAGGGCCATGTCCAACTATGGCCACTCTGCACTGGACAGTCATCATGCCATGAGTGGAGTGGCACATACACCCAGCAGGGCCATGTCCAACTATGGCCACTCTGCACTGGACAGTCATCACGCCATGAGTGGAGTGGCACATACATCCAGCAGGGCCATGTCAAACTATGGTCACTCTGCACTGGACAGTCATCACGCCATGAGTGGAGTGGCACATACACCCAGCAGGACCATGTCAAACTATGGTCACTCTGCACTGGACAGTCATCATGCCATGAGTGGAGTGGCACATACACCCAGCAGGGCCATGTCCAACTATGGCCACTCTGCACTGGACAGTCATCATGCCATGAGTGGAGTGGCACATACACCCAGCAGGGCCATGTCCAACTATGGCCACTCTGCACTGGACAGTCATCATGCCAAACTATGGTCACTCTGCACTGGGCAGTCATCACGCCATGAGTGGAGTGGCACATACACCCAGCAGGACCATGTCAAACTATGGTCACTCTGCACTGGACAGTCATCACGCCATGAGTGGAGTGGCACATACACCCAGCAGGACCATGTCAAACTATGGTCACTCTGCACTGGACAGTCATCATGCCATGAGTGGAGTGGCACATACACCCAGCAGGGCCATGTCCAACTATGGCCACTCTGCACTGGACAGTCATCATGCCATGAGTGGAGTGGCACATACACCCAGCAGGGCAATGTCAAACTATGGCCACTCTGCACTGAACAGTCATCATGCCATGAGTGGAGTGACACATATACACCCAGCAGGGTATTGTCAAACTATGGCTGCCCTGCACTGGACAGTCATCTTGCAGTCTTTGTTACATAGGATAAACACGCTGCAACCTTCAAGTGATTAGGCTATTTCAACTGCTACTCTTCAAAACCATCATGCTTTATGTACATCTTTCAATGAGTTTACTCTTCAAAAAGGTTGCTTTTAATCGTCAAAAGGATGGTACCTCAAATATAATTCACAAGTTAATCAACCATGTCTTTGATTATTTTTATTCCTCTTAAGTATTCTTTTTCAAAACACTAATTCGTTGACAGCCAGTCAGACTGGGATTTTTTCAGGGGACCGTCCTGTTTTTGGTAAATATGGCAATATTTTGTTCAAATAATGATGCAGTCATTTGTTTTCTAGGCTGTATTAGTGGATTTAACGTGCACTTATTTTAATATGAATGAAAAATAAAGTACATTGTTGAAATCATGTTAAAGATCTCTTCTTTCAGTTTGTTGTAATAATGTCAAAGGTATTTTTTGAGGGTAATATTATTACTCTCCCTTACCGAAAATATGTCATGTAAATATCCATGTATCACTTCAGTATATAATGAACATTTTTGGGGAAGGCAAATGAAAAGATTTAAATTCATATTGGGTGTGATATAATGAACACATTACCCCTTCCGCTAATAAATAAAGACAACTAAGTGGTAAAAACAGATTTATTGACCTGAATAACCGGCAATGTTATATCAATGAACACGAATGTGCAGTACACACAAAAGACCAACGACGACCTTAGTGTTCGAACGAAACTAAGCGCAATACTTTAATAGTAATAATACGCCGCACGGGTTTATAATTGTTTTCTACAAAAAAGGACTTTAAAACGCATTATGGGATCCGTGATTTTGTGACCTGTGTCAACACGAACACGTTATCTGCAATTTCGGTAGGAATTCTTAATTCTGTTGTCAGAACGCATGTACACGTCTCCCACACGCATAAGATTAAGAAATGTAATGGAAGAAATCATAATCAAGTACACGTACATATGTACATGTGCATGCGCACGATCAACATGTAAAGTACACCAGCCGTTTATTTTCTTACGGCACCACATGAGGGCGCACTTCACAGCAACCGTCTGATACGCGTATAGGTTGCATCGTGATTGACGGTTTGGCCCTTTCACGTGACCATTAAAGCAAAACCAGACAAGGGAAACGAAGAGGAAAAAGAGAATGTTTCTTTTATACTGACTGTATGCCCTCTTCGCATCGATTACATCAAATTTGCAAAGGTTTACATCAACGGGGTTCGAACCCGTAACCTCCATTCCTACCCCAAAACGCACGTGCATATTTTGTGCAGAAAGTGTATATGGGACTTCATTAGATTTTTCAAAAAATCATAATAATTCTGAACAATGGTCAATTGCTTCCAAATTCAGGATTTATAATGTCTAGCCCAATAGCTAAATGCATACCAAATTTCGAGACGATTGACCTTTGGCAAATATGCGTTTCAAAAACACGCATTTTGATGACGTCACGATTGCGTCATGGCATTTTGGCCCCGAAGGGTGCTTATAAACTACATCCCCAATAGATATAATCGAAAAAATGAACAAAATCTTGCTCTGTTGGCCAAATATGCTCAATTGAATGTTAAAATGTGAAAAGTTTATGACCTCATTAATATTCATGAGATGACGTCACGATCAAATGAGGGCAATTTTTGGATACACCTTTTCCCAACTTAGATAAGGTGCAAAATTGAAACCCAACGAAATTGCATTGTTGCTTAAAATGGAGTGTGAAATTTACCCCTTTAAAGTGCTGTCACGTGACACGTGATGACGTCATGATGTTTTCAAGACTACTGTGCACTAGTTCACCAATGGCTCTATGCATTTGCCAAGTTTGAAAAAAATCCAAGTGTATTCAATGGCAAAAGTGGCAGTCAGGAAATCCCTGTGCTTTGTCTATGGGATTTTTTCCGACCAGAAAAAGAAAAAGAAGAAAAAAAAAAAAAATCAGAACAAGAACAATAGCTTTTCCGCTACGCGGCGGAAAAGCTAAAAAAAATCAGAACAAGAACAATAGCTTTTCCGCTACGCGGCGGAAAAGCTAAAAATCAGAACAAGAACAATAGCTTTTCCGCTACGCGGCGGAAAAGCTAACTAGAGATTTATGTCTGTTGGCAAACAGAACATAATGCTTTTCCGCATCTGGTTCTCTTAAAAAAAAAAAAAAAAAAATTGATGAAAAAAAAATTGACATCAACGGGATTCGAACTCGGAACCTCCATTCCTAACCCAAAACGCACGTGCATATTTTGTGCACAAAGTTTATGGGACATCATTATATTTTTCAAAAAATCATATAAAATCTAAACAATGGTTGATTACTTCCAAACTCAGGATTATGAATGTCTAGCACAATAGCTACCTGCACACCAAATTTCGAGACGATTGACGTTTGGCAAATATGCGTTTTAAAAACACGCATTTTGATGACGTCACGATTGCGTCATGGCATTTTAACTCCGGATGGTGTTTCTAAACTACATACCCAATATATATAATCGAAAAAATGAAAAAAATCTTGCTCCGTTGGCCAAATATGCTCAATTGAATGTTAAAATCGCAAAAGTTCATGACCTCATTAATATTCATGAGTTTACGTCACGATCAAATGAGGGCAATTTTTGGATACACCTTTTCCCAACTTAGATATACTGCAAAATTGAAACCAAAATAAATTGTACTTTTGCTTTTATTGGAGTTTTAAATTTGCCCCTTTAAAGCGCCGTCACGTGACACGTGGTGACGTCATGAAGTTTTAAAGACAACTGTGCACTAGCTCAACATTGGCTCTATGCATTTGCCAAGTTTTAAAAAAGTCCAAGTTTGTTCAATGGCAAAAGTGCCAGTCAGGAAATCCCTGTGCTTTGTCTATGGGATTTTTTGACACAAGAAAAAGAAGAAAAAACTAGAGATTTATGTCTGTTGGCTAACAGAACATAACGCTTTTCCGCATCTGGCTCTCTTAAAAAAAAAAAAAAAAAAAAATTGACATCAGTGGGATTCGAACTCGTAACCTCAATTTCTACCCCAAAACGCACGTGCATATTTCGTGCACAAAGTGTATGGGACTTCATTATAACATTCAAAGAATCATAATAATTCTGAACAATGGTCGATTGCTTCGAAACTCAGGATTTAGAATGTCTAGCCTAATAGCTACATGCTTACCAAATTTCGAGACGATTGACCTTTGGCAAATATGCGTTTTAAAAACACGCATTTTGATGACGTCACGATTGCGTCATGGCATTTTAACTCCGGATGGTGTTTCTAAACTACATACCCAATATATATAATCGAAAAAATGAAAAAAATCTTGCTCCGTTGGCCAAATATGCTCAATTGAATGTTAAAATCGCAAAAGTTCATGACCTCATTAATATTCATGAGTTTACGTCACGATCAAATGAGGGCAATTTTTGGATACACCTTTTCCCAACTTAGATATACTGCAAAATTGAAACCAAAATAAATTGTACTTTTGCTTTTATTGGAGTTTTAAATTTGCCCCTTTAAAGCGCCGTCACGTGACACGTGGTGACGTCATGAAGTTTTAAAGACAACTGTGCACTAGCTCAACATTGGCTCTATGCATTTGCCAAGTTTTAAAAAAGTCCAAGTTTGTTCAATGGCAAAAGTGCCAGTCAGGAAATCCCTGTGCTTTGTCTATGGGATTTTTTGACACAAGAAAAAGAAGAAAAAAAAAAATCAGAACAATAACAATAGCTTTTCCGTTTCGGAACGGAAAAGCTAAAAAAATCAGAACAATAACAATAGCTATTCCGTTTCGGAACGGAAAAGCTAAAAAAAAAAAAAAATCAGAACAAGAACAATAGCTTTTCCGCTACGCGGCGGAAAAGCTAACTAGAGATTTATGTCTGTCGGCTAACAGAACATAACGCTTTTCCGCATCTGGTTCTCTTAAAAAAAAAAAAAAATTGGAAAAAAACAATTGACATGAACGGGGTTCGAACCCGTAACCTCAATTCCTAACCCAAAACGCACGTGCATATTCTGTGCACAAAGTCTATGGGACATCATTATATTTTTAAAAAAATCATAATAATTCTGAACAATGGTCGATTGCTTCCAAACTCAGGATTATGAATGTCTAGCACAATAGCTACCTGCACACCAAGTTTCGAGACGATTGACCTTTGGCAAATATGTGTTTTAAAAACACGCATTTTGATGACGTCACGATTGCGTCATGGCATTTTGGCCCCGGACGGTGTTTATAAACTACATCCCCAATAGATATAATCGAAAAAATGAAAAAAAATCTTGCTCCGTTGGCCAAATATGCTCAATTGAATGTTAAAATAGCAAAATTTCATGACCTCATTAATATTCATGAGATGACGTCACGATCAAATGAGGGCAATTTTCGGATACACCTTTTCCCAACTTAGATATAGTACAAAATTGAAACCCAACGAAATTGCATTTTTGCTTAAAATGGAGTTTGAATTTTGCACCTTTAAAGCGCTGTCACGTGACACATGATGACGTCATGACATTTTCAAGACCACTGTGCACTAGTTCAACATTGGCTTTATGCATTTGCCAAGTTTGAAAAAAATCCAAGTGTGTTCAATGGCAAAAGTGCCGGACAGAAAAACCCTGTGCTTTGTCTATGGGATTTTTTCGACCAGAAAAAGAAGAAAAAACTAGAAACATACGTCTGTTGTAACAGAACGTGTAGCTTTTCCTTTTTTTTTCCCCGAAGAAAGACCAAGTTGAAAATCTGAAAACCAGTAGCACATGCATGATTACTACAGTACTTCCGGTCTTGACCGGAGGAAAGGGTCACATGACATAAGGAAGGTCATGAAACCTAATTGGTCCCTGAAACTCCTCTCACATGCTACAGTATATGCGCTAGCAACAGCACAACAAGGGAGTTAACCATTGATTTAATATCGTTTTTTTATTACCTCATTAATATTCATGAGATGACCTCATCATCATAATTATTGCAATATTTAGATACATTGTTGCCCAATTAGATATATGCTAAATATCGATCCTGCGGGATCTAAGATCGTGGCGTGATTGCACATGCCAGGTTGGCCCTTTAAAGGGTGGTCACGTGACAACTCAAGCACAAACAAACGAAAAAAAACACAGTTTTACTGTATATTGGTGTAAACCCCTTTTAGCATCGTTTTGATTGAGTTCATGAAGGTGGCAACTCTGTTTCGAACCTGTACCATACATTCCTACCCCAAAAGGCACACCAACGTATCGTGCACAAAGTCTATGGGACTAAGAAATGATATTTAACAAATCATAATAATTCAAAACAATGTTTAATCGGTTCCATACTCAGGATTTAAGATGTCTAGCCCAATAGCTAACTGGCCACCAAATTTCGAGAAGATTGACCATTGGCTAATATGTGCTTTAAAATCACGCATTTTGATGACGTCATGATTACGTCATGACATTTTGTTCCCGGAGGGTGTTTCTAAACTACATCCCCATTAGATATAAACGAAAAAATGAAAAAAATCTTGCTCCGTTTGCCAAATATGCTCAATTTAATGTTAAAATCTGAAACGTTTATGACCTCATTAATATTCATGAGATGACGTCACGATCAAATGAGGGCAATTTTTGGATACATCTTTTCCCAACTTAGATATGCTGCAAAATTGAAACCAAACGAATTTGCATTTTTGCTTTTATTTGAGTTTGAAATTTGCCCCTTTAAAGCGCTGTCACGTGACACGTGGTGACGTCATGAAGATCTCACTTTTTGCAATGAATCTCCATCTACTAACCTAAGTATGTGCCAAGTTTGAAGCCATTTGTATTTGATATTAGGCCCTTAATGGATTTCACAGCTAATTTGTACACAAACCTATGGCCCTTAGTATAAAAAAAACCTAAACAATGAAAAACAAAGGAAATTCCGGAAATATGTTTTGATATTTTCAATCCAGGGTATATGTTGAGTCGGTTGAAGACAAAATAAAAATACGATTTCTTCTTCGTTCAGGTAGTAATCTTCGTCTGAAGTTTAGATCTACCTACGTGAATCCATAATTAATGACTACAGTGTAGTGTACAAGTTGTCCCTTTAAAGCACGTGCATATTATGCGCACAAAGTGTATGGGACTACATTATAATATGAACAAAATCATAACAATTCTGAACAATGGTTAATTAATTCCCAACTCAGGATTATGAATGTCTAGCACAATAGCTACCTGCACACCAAATTTCGAGACGATTGACCTTTGGCAAATATGTGTTTTAAAAACACGCATTTTGATGACGTCACGATTGCGTCATGGCATTTTGGCCCCAGAGGGTGTTTCTAGACTACATCCCTAATAGATATAAACAAAAACAATAAAAAAATCTTGCTCCGTTGGCCAAATATGCTCAATTGAATGTTAAAATCTTAAAAGTTTATGACCTCATTAATATTCATGAGATGACGTCACGATCAAATGAGGGCAATTTTTGGATACACCTTTTCCCAACTTAGATATAGTGCAAACTTGGAACAAAACGAAATTAATTTTTTGCTTTTATTGCAATTTGAAATTTGCCCCTTTAAAGCGCTGTCACGTGACACATGGTGACGTCATGAAGTTTTAAAGACAACTGTGCACAACTTCAGCAAGGGTTCTATGCATTTGTCAAGTTTGGAAAAAATCAAAGTTTGTTCAATGGCAAAAGTGCCCTCCGAAAAAACCCTGTGCTTTGTCTATGGGAAAATTCCGACCAGAAAAAGAAGAAGAAGAAGAAGAAGACAAAAAAAAAAAATCAGAACAAGAACAATAGCTTTTCCGTATGGAACGGAAAAGCTAAAAAAAAAATCAGAACAAGAACAATAGCTTTTCCGCTACGCGGCGGAAAAGCTAAAAAAATCAGAACAAGAACAATAGCTTTTCCGTTTCGGAACGGAAAAGCTAAAAACTAGAGATTTATGTCTGTTTGCTAACAGAACATAACGCTTTTCCGCATCTGGTTCTCTTAAAAAAAAAATTGAAAAAAAAAATTGACATCAGCGGGATTCGAACTCGGAACCTCAATTTCTACCCCAAAACGCACGTGCATATTTCGTGCACAAAGTGTATGGGACTTCATTATAACATTCAAAAAATCATAATAATTCTAAACAATGGTCGATTGCTTCGAAACTCAGGATTTAGAATGTCTAGCCCAATAGCTAAATGCCCACTAAATTTCGAGACGATTGACCTTTGGCAAATATGCGTTTTAAAAACACGCATTTTGATGACGTCACGATTGCGTCATGGCATTTTGGCCCCGGAGGCTGTTTCTAAACTACATCCCCAATAGATATAATCGAAAAAATAAAAAAAATCTTGCTCCGTTGGCCAAATATGCTCAATTGAATGTTAAAATCTTAAAAGTTTATGACCTCATTAATATTCATGAGATGACGTCACAATCAAATGAGGGCAATTTTCGGATACACCTTTTCCCAACTTAGATATAGTGCAAACTTGGAACAAAACGAAATTGCTTTTTTGCTTTTATTGCAGTTTGAAATTTGCCCCTTTAAAGCGCTGTCACGTGACACGTGGTAACGTCATGAAGTTTTAAAGATAACTGTGCACTAGTTCAACATTGGCTCTATGCATTTGCCAAGTTTTAAAAAAATCCAAGTTTGTTCAATGGCAAAAGTGCCAGTCAGGAAATCCCCGTGCTTTGTCTATGGGAAAATTCCGACCAGAAAAAGAAGAAGAAAAAAAAAAACTAGAAACATACGTCTGTTGTAACAGAACGTGTAGCTTTTCCTTTTTTTTTCCGAAGAAAGACCAAGTTGAAAATCTGAAAACCAGTAGCACATGCATGATTACTACAGTACTTCCGGTCTGGACCGGAGGAAAGGGTCACATGACATGAATGATGATGAAGGTCATGAAACCTAATTGGTCCCTGAAACTCCTCTCACATGCTATATGCGCTAGCAACAGCACAACAAGGGAGTTAACCATTGATTTAATATCGGTTTTTTAAAACCTCATTAATATTCATGAGATGACCTCATCATCATAATTATTGCAATATTTGGATACACTGTTGCCCAACTTAGATATATGCTAAATATTGATCCTGCGGGATCTAAGATCGTGGCGTGATTGCACATGCCAGGTTGGCCCTTTAAAGGGCGGTCACGTGACAACTCAAGCACAAACAAACGAAAAAAACCACAGTTTTACTGTTTATTGGTGTAAACCCCTTTTAGCATCGTTTTGATTGAGTTCATGAAGGTGGCAACTCTGTTTCTAACCTGTACCATCCATTCCTACCCCAAAAGGCACACCAACGTATCGTGCACAAAGTCTATGGGACTAAGAAATGATATTTAACAAATCATAATAATTCAAAACAATGTTTAATTGGTTCCAAACTCAGGATTTAAGATGTCTAGCCCAATAGCTAAATGCCCACCAAATTTCGAGACGATTGACCTTTGGCAAATATGCGTTTTAAAAACACGCATTTTGATGACGTCACGATTGCGTCATGACATTTTGTTCCCGGAGGGTGTTTCTAAACTACATCCCCAATAGATATAATCGAAAAAATGAAAAATATCTTGCTCCGTTGGCCAAATATGCTCAATTGAATGTTAAAATCTTAAAAGTTTATGACCTCATTAATATTCATGAGATGACGTCACGATCAAATGAGGGCAATTTTCGGATACACCTTTTCCCAACTTAGATATAGTGCAAACTTGGAACAAAACGAAATTGCTTTTTTGCTTTTATTGCAGTTTGAAATTTGCCCCTTTAAAGCGCTGTCACGTGACACGTGGTGACGTCATGACATTTTCAAGACCACTGTGCACTAGCTCAACATTGGCTCTATGCATTTGCCAAGTTTGAAAAAAATCCAAGTGTGTTCAATGGCAAAAGTGCCGGTCACAAAAACCCTGTGCTTTGTCTATGGGAAAATTCCGACCAGAAAAAGAAGAAGAAGAAGAAAAAACTAGAGATTTATGTCTGTTTGCTAACAGAACATAACGCTTTTCCGCATCTGGTTCTCTTAAAAAAAAAAAAATATTGACATCAGCGGGATTCGAACTCGGAACCTCAATTTCTACCCCAAAACGCACGTGCATATTTCGTGCACAAAGTGTATTGGACTTCATTATAACATTCAAAAAATCATAATAATTCTGAACAATGGTCGATTGTTTCCAAATTCAGGATTTAGAATGTCTAGCCCAATAGCTACCTGCACACTAAATTTCGAGACGACTGACCTTTGGCAAATATGTGTTTTTAAAACACGCATTTTGATGACGTCACAATTGCGTCATGGCATTTTGGCCCCGGAGGTTGTTTCTAAACCACATCCCCAATTGATATAATTGAAAAAATGAAAAAAATCTTGCTCCGTTGGCCAAATATGCTCAATTGAATGTTAA
The DNA here is from genome assembly GCA_949987565.1 of Luidia sarsii. Lineage (NCBI taxonomy): Eukaryota > Metazoa > Echinodermata > Asteroidea > Paxillosida > Luidiidae > Luidia > Luidia sarsii. The sequence goes on along the minus strand of OX465109.1, from coordinate 14,684,121 downwards.
AATCTTAAAAGTTTATGACCTCATTAATATTCATGAGATGACGTCACGATCAAATGAGGGCAATTTTTGGATACACCTTTTCCCAACTTAGATATAGTGCAAACTTGGAACAAAACAAAATTGCATTTTTGCTTTTATTGCAGTTTGAAATTTGCACCTTTAAAGTGCTGTCACGTGACACATGGTGACGTCATGAAGTTTTCAAGACCACCGTGCACTAGTTCAGCATTGGCTCTATCCATTTGCCAAGTTTGAAAAAAATCCAAGTGTGTTCAATGGCCTAGGTTCGTGTCAGAAAAAAACACGTGCTTTGTCTATGGGATTTTTCCGATAAGAAGAAGAAAAAAAAAAAAAATCAGCACAAGAACAATAGCTTTTCCGCTACGCGGCGGAAAAGCTAAAAAAAAAATCAGAACAAAAACAATAGCTTTTCCGTATGGAACGGAAAAGCTAAAAATCAGAACAAGAACAATAGCTTTTCCGCTACGCGGCGGAAAAGCTAACTAGAAACATACGTCTGTTGTAACAGAACGTGTAGCTTTTCCTTTTTTTTTCCGAAGAAAGACCAAGTTGAAAATCTGAAAACCAGTAGCACATGCATGATTACTACAGTACTTCCGGTCTGGACCGGAGGAAAGGGTCACATGACATGAATGATGATGAAGGTCATGAAACCTAATTGGTCCCTGAAACTCCTCTCACATGCTATATGCGCTAGCAACAGCACAACAAGGGAGTTAACCATTGATTTAATATCGGTTTTTTAAAACCTCATTAATATTCATGAGATGACCTCATCATCATAATTATTGCAATATTTGGATACACTGTTGCCCAACTTAGATATATGCTAAATATTGATCCTGCGGGATCTAAGATCGTGGCGTGATTGCACATGCCAGGTTGGCCCTTTAAAGGGCGGTCACGTGACAACTCAAGCACAAACAAACGAAAAAAACCACAGTTTTACTGTTTATTGGTGTAAACCCCTTTTAGCATCGTTTTGATTGAGTTCATGAAGGTGGCAACTCTGTTTCTAACCTGTACCATCCATTCCTACCCCAAAAGGCACACCAACGTATCGTGCACAAAGTCTATGGGACTAAGAAATGATATTTAACAAATCATAATAATTCAAAACAATGTTTAATTGGTTCCAAACTCAGGATTTAAGATGTCTAGCCCAATAGCTAAATGCCCACCAAATTTCGAGACGATTGACCTTTGGCAAATATGCGTTTTAAAAACACGCATTTTGATGACGTCACGATTGCGTCATGACATTTTGATCCCGGAGGGTGTTTCTAAACTACATCCCCAATAGATATAATCGAAAAAATGAAAAAATATCTTGCTCCGTTGGCCAAATATGCTCAATTGAATGTTAAAATCTTAAAAGTTTATGACCTCATTAATATTCATGAGATGACGTCACGATCAAATGAGGGCAATTTTCGGATACACCTTTTCCCAACTTAGATATAGTGCAAACTTGGAACAAAACGAAATTGCTTTTTTGCTTTTATTGCAGTTTGAAATTTGCCCCTTTAAAGCGCTGTCACGTGACACGTGGTGACGTCATGACATTTTCAAGACCACTGTGCACTAGCTCAACATTGGCTCTATGCATTTGCCAAGTTTGAAAAAAATCCAAGTGTGTTCAATGGCAAAAGTGCCGGTCACAAAAACCCTGTGCTTTGTCTATGGGAAAATTCCGACCAGAAAAAGAAGAAGAAGAAGAAGAAACTAGAGATTTATGTCTGTTTGCTAACAGAACATAACGCTTTTCCGCATCTGGTTCTCTAAAAAAAAATAAAAAAAAATATTGACATCAGCGGGATTCGAACTCGGAACCTCAATTTCTACCCCAAAACGCACGTTTATATTTCGTGCACAAAGTGTATGGGACTTCATTATAACATTCAAAAAATCATAATAATTTTGAACAATGGTCGATTGTTTCCAAACTCAGGATTTAGAATGTCTAGCTCGATAGCTAAATGCCCACCAAATTTCGAGACGATTGACCTTTGGCAAATATGCGTTTTAAAAACACGCATTTTGATGACGTCTCGATTGCGTCATGGCATTTTGGCCCTGGAGGGTGTTTCTTAACTACATCCCCAATAGACATAATCGAAAAAATGAAAAATATCTTGCTCTGTTGGCCAAATATGCTCAATTGAATGTTAAAATCTTAAAATTTTATGACCTCATTAATATTCATGAGATGACGTCACGATCAAATGAGGGCAATTTTTGGATACACCTTTTCCCAACTTAGATATACTGCAAAATTGAAACCAAACGAACTTGTACTTTTGCTTTTATTGGAGTTTGAAATTTGTCCCTTTAAAGCGCTGTCACGTGACACGTGGTGACGTCATGAAGTTTTAAAGACAACTGTGCACAACTTCAGCATGGGCTCTATACATTTGCAAAGTTTCAAAAAAATCCAAGTGTGTTCAATGGCCAAAGTGGCGCTTACTAAAACCCTGTACAAAGTCTATGGGATTATTCCGACCAGAAAAAGAAGAAGAAACTAGAGATTTATGTCTGTTGGCTAACAGAACATAACGCTTTTCCGCATCTGCCTCTCTTAAAAAAATAAAAAAAATATTGACATCAGCGGGATTCGAACTCGGAACCTCAATTTCTACCCCAAAACGCACGTGCATATTTCGTGCACAAAGTGTATGGGACTTCATTATAACATTAAAAAAATCATAATAATTCTGAACAATGATCGATTGTTTCCAAACTCAGGATTCAGAATGTCTAGCCCAATAGCTAGATGCCTAGCAAATTTCGAGACGATTGACCTTTGGCAAATATGCGTTTTAAAAACACGCGTTTTGATGACGTCACGATTGCGTCATGGCATTTTGGCCCCGGAGGGTGTTTATAAACTACATCCCCAATAGATATAATCGAAAAAATGAAAAAAATCTTGCTCCGTTGGCCAAATATGGTCAATTGAATGTTAAAATCTTAAAAGTTTATGACCTCATTAATATTCATGAGATGACGTCACGATCAAATGAGGGCAATTTTTGGATACACCTTTTCCCAACTTAGATATACTGCAAAATTGAAACCAAACGAAATTGCATTTTTGCTTAAAATGGAGTTTGAAATTTGCCACTTTAAAGCACTGTCACGTGACACATGATGACGTCATGACAATTTTGAGACAACTGTGCACTAGCTCTACATAGGCTCTATGCAATTGCAAAGTTTGAAAAAAATCCAAATGTGTTCAATGGCAAAAGTGCCGTGGAGAAAAACCCTGCGCTTTGTCTATGGGAAAATTCCGACCAGAAAAAGAAGAAAAAAAAAAAAAATCAGAACAAGAACAATAGCTTTTCCGCTACGCGGCGGAAAAGCTAAAAACTAGAGATTTATGTCTGTTGGCTAACAGAACATAACGCTTTTCCGCATCTGGTTCTCTTAAAAAAAAAAAAAATATTGACATCAGCGGGATTCGAACTCGGAACCTCAATTTCTACCCCAAAACGCACGTGCATATTTCGTGCACAAAGTGTATGGGACTTCATTATAACATTAAAAAAATCATAATAATTCTGAACAATGGTCGATTGTTTCCAAACTCAGGATTTAGAATGTCTAGCCCATTAGCTAAATGCCTAGCAAATTTCGAGACGATTGACCTTTGGCAAATATGCGTTTTAAAAACACGCATTTTGATGACGTCATGATTGCGTCATGACATTTTGGCCCCCGAGGGTGTTTATAAACTACATCCCCAATAGATATAATCGAAAAAATTAAAACAATCTTGCTCCGTTGGCCAAATATGCTCAATTGAATGTTAAAATCTTAAAAATTCATGACCTCATTTATATTCATAAGATGACGTCACGATCAAATGAGGGCAATTTTTGGATACACCTCTTCCCAACTTAGATATAGTGTAAAATTGAAACCAAACGAACTTGTACTTTTGCTTTTATTGGAGTTTGAAATTTGTCCCTTTAAAGCGCTATCACGTGACACGTGGTGACGTCATGAAGTTTTAAAGACAACTGTGCACGACTTCAGCAAGGGCTTAATACATTTGCAAAGTTTTAAAAAAATCCAAGTGTGTTCAATGGCCAAAGTGGCGCTTACTAAAACCCTGTACAAAGTCTATGGGATTATTCCGACCAGAAAAAGAAGAAGAAACTAGAGATTTATGTCTGTTGGCTAACAGAACATAACGCTTTTCCGCATCTGGCTCTTTAAAAAAAAAAAAAAAAAAATTGACATCAGCGGGATTCGAACCCGTAACCTCAATTTCTACTCAAAAACGCACGTGCATATTTCGTGCACAAAGTGTATGGGACTTCATTATAACATTCAAAAAATCATAATAATTCTGAACAATGGTCAATTGCTTCGAAACTCAGGATTTAGAATGTCTATCCCAATAGCTAAATGCCTACCAAATTTCGAGACGATTGACCTTTGGCAAATAGGCGTTTAAAAAACACGCATTTTGATGACGTCACGATTGCGTCATTGCATTTTGGCCCCGGAGGGTGTTTCTAGACTACATCTCCAATTGATATCAACAAATAAAATTAAAAAATCTTGCTCCGTTGGCCAAATATGCTCAATTGAATGTTAAAATCTTAAAAGTTTATGACCTCATTAATATTCATGAGATGACGTCACGATCAAATGAGGGCAATTTTTGGATACACCTTTTCCCAACTTAGATATAGTGCAATTTTGGAACTAAACGAAATTGCTTATTTGCTTTTATTGCAGTTTGAAATTTGCCCCTTTAAAGCGCAGTCACGTGACACGTGGTGACGTCATGAAGTTTTAAAGACAACTGTGCACAACTTCAGCAAGGGCTCTATGCATTTGTCAAGTTTGATAAAAATCCAAGTGTGTTCAATGGCAAAAGTGCCGTCCACAAAAACCCTGTGCTTTGTCTATGGGATTTTTACGACCAGAAAAAGAAGAAGAAGAAGACAAAAAAAAAAAATCAGAACAAAAACAATAGCTTTTCCGTATGGAACGGAAAAGCTAACTAGAGATTTATGTCTGTTGGCTAACAGAACATAACGCTTTTCCGCATCTGCCTCTCTTAAAAAAAAAATAAAAAAAAATATTGACATCAGCGGGATTCGAACTCGGAACCTCAATTTCGACCCCAAAACGCACGTGCATATTTCGTGCACAAAGTGTAAGGGACTTTATTATAACATTAAAAAAATCATAATAATTCTGAACAATGGTCGATTGTTTCCAAACTCAGGATTCAGAATGTCTAGCCCAATAGCTAGATGCCTAGCAAATTTCGAGACGATTGACCTTTGGCAAATATGCGTTTTAAAAACACGCGTTTTGATGACGTCACGATTGCGTCATGGCATTTTGGCCCCGGAGGGTGTTTATAAACTACATCCCCAATAGATATAATCGAAAAAATGAAAAAAATCTTGCTCCGTTGGCCAAATATGGTCAATTGAATGTTAAAATCTTAAAAGTTTATGACCTCATTAATATTCATGAGATGACGTCACGATCAAATGAGGGCAATTTTTGGATACACCTTTTCCCAACTTAGATATACTGCAAAATTGAAACCAAACGAAATTGCATTTTTGCTTAAAATGGAGTTTGAAATTTGCCACTTTAAAGCACTGTCACGTGACACATGATGACGTCATGACAATTTTGAGACAACTGTGCACTAGCTCTACATAGGCTCTATGCAATTGCAAAGTTTGAAAAAAATCCAAATGTGTTCAATGGCAAAAGTGCCGTGGAGAAAAACCCTGCGCTTTGTCTATGGGAAAATTCCGACCAGAAAAAGAAGAAAAAAAAAAAAAATCAGAACAAGAACAATAGCTTTTCCGCTACGCGGCGGAAAAGCTAAAAAAAAAAAAATCAGAACAAGAACAATAGCTTTTCCGCTACGCGGCGGAAAAGCTAACTAGAAACATACGTCTGTTGTAACAGAACGTGTAGCTTTTCCTTTTTTTTCCAGAAGAAAGACCAAGTTGAAAATCTGAAAACCAGTAGCACATGCATGATTACTACAGTACTTCCGGTCTGGACCAGAGGAAAGGGTCACATGACACGAGGAAGGTCATGAAACCTTGGTCCCTGAAACTCCTCTCACATGCTACATGTATATGCGCTAGCAACAGCACAAGGGAGTTAACCATTGATTTAATATCGTTTTTTTTATTACCTCATTAATATTCATGAGATGACCTCATCATCATAATTATTGCAATATTTGGATACACTGTTGCCCAAATTAGACATATGCTAAATATTGATCCTGCGGGATCTAAGATCGTGGCGTGATTGCACATGCCAGGTTGGCCCTTTAAAGGGCGGTCACGTGACAACTCAAGCACAAACAAACGAAAAAAACCACAGTTTTACTGTATAATGGTGTAAACCCCTTTTAGCATCATTTTGATTGAGTTCATGAAGGTGGCAACTCTGTTTCGAACCCGTAACCTCCATTCCTAACCCAAAACGCACGTGCATATTTTGTGCACAAAGTGTATGGGACTTCATTATATTTTTCAAAAAATCATAATAAGTCTGAACAATGGTCAATTGCTTCCAAACTCAGGATTTAAGATGTCTAGCCCAATAGCTAAATGCCCACCAAATTTTGAGACGATTGACCTTTGGCAAATATGTGCTTTAAAAACACGCATTTTGATGACGTCACGATTGCGTCATGGCATTTTGGCCACGGAGGGTGTTTCTAAACTACATCCCCATTAGATATAAACGAAAAAATGAAAAAAATCTTGCTCCGTTGGCCAAATATGCTCAATTGAATGTGAAAATCTGAAAAGTTCATGACCTCATTAATATTCATGAGATGACGTCACGATCAAATGAGGGCAATTTTTGGATACACCTTTTCCCAACTTGGATATAGTGCAAACTTGGAACAAAACGAAATTGCTTTTTTGCTTTTATTGCAGTTTGAAATTTGCCCCTTTAAAGCGCTGTCACGTGACACGTGGTGACGTCATGACATTTTCAAGACCACTGTGCACTAGCTCAACATTGGCTCTATGCATTTGCCAAGTTTGAAAAAAATCCAAGTGTGTTCAATGGCAAAAGTGCCGGTCACAAAAACCCTGTGCTTTGTCTATGGGAAAATTCCGACCAGAAAAAGAAGAAGAAGAAGAAGAAACTAGAGATTTATGTCTGTTGGCAAACAGAACATAATGCTTTTCCGCATCTGGTTCTCTTAAAAAAAAAAAAAAAAAAATTGATGAAAAAAAATTTGACATCAACGGGATTCGAACTTGGATCCTCCATTCCTAACCCAAAACGCACGTGCATATTTTGTGCACAAAGTGTATGGGACATCATTATATTTTTCAAAAAATCATATAAAATCTAAACAATGGTCGATTACTTCCAAACTCAGGATTATGAATGTCTAGCACAATAGCTACCTGCACACTAAATTTCGAGACGATTGACGTTTGGCAAATATGCGTTTTAAAAACACGCATTTTGATGACGTCACGATTGCGTCATGGCATTTTGGCCACGGAGGGTGTTTCTAAACTACATCCCCAATAGATATAATCGAAAAAATGAAAAAAATCTTGCTCCGTTGGCCAAATATGCTCAATTGAATGTTAAAATCTTAAAAGTTTATGACCTCATTAATATTCATGAGATGACGTCACGATCAAATGAGGGCAATTTTTGGATACACCTTTTCCCAACTTAGATATAGTGCAAACTTGGAACAAAACGAAATTGCATTTTTGCTTTTATTGCAGTTTGAAATTTGCACCTTTAAAGTGCTGTCACGTGACACGTGGTGACGTCATGAAGTTTTCAAGACCACCGTGCACTAGTTCAGCATTGGCTCTATCCATTTGCCAAGTTTGAAAAAAATCCAAGTGTGTTCAATGGCCTAGGTTCGTGTCAGAAAAAAACACGTGCTTTGTCTATGGGATTTTTCCGATAAGAAGAAGAAAAAAAAAAAAAATCAGCACAAGAACAATAGCTTTTCCGCTACGCGGCGGAAAAGCTAAAAACTAGAGATTTATGTCTGTTGGCTAACAGAACATAACGCTTTTCCGCATCTGGCTCTTTAAAAAAAAAAAAAAAAAAATTGACATCAGCGGGATTCGAACCCGTAACCTCAATTTCTACTCAAAAACGCACGTGCATATTTCGTGCACAAAGTGTATGGGACTTCATTATAACATTCAAAAAATCATAATAATTCTGAACAATGGTCAATTGCTTCGAAACTCAGGATTTAGAATGTCTATCCCAATAGCTAAATGCCTACCAAATTTCGAGACGATTGACCTTTGGCAAATAGGCGTTTAAAAAACACGCATTTTGATGACGTCACGATTGCGTCATTGCATTTTGGCCCCGGAGGGTGTTTCTAGACTACATCTCCAATTGATATCAACAAATAAAATTAAAAAATCTTGCTCCGTTGGCCAAATATGCTCAATTGAATGTTAAAATCTTAAAAGTTTATGACCTCATTAATATTCATGAGATGACGTCACGATCAAATGAGGGCAATTTTTGGATACACCTTTTCCCAACTTAGATATAGTGCAATTTTGGAACTAAACGAAATTGCTTATTTGCTTTTATTGCAGTTTGAAATTTGCCCCTTTAAAGCGCAGTCACGTGACACGTGGTGACGTCATGAAGTTTTAAAGACAACTGTGCACAACTTCAGCAAGGGCTCTATGCATTTGTCAAGTTTGATAAAAATCCAAGTGTGTTCAATGGCAAAAGTGCCGTCCACAAAAACCCTGTGCTTTGTCTATGGGATTTTTACGACCAGAAAAAGAAGAAGAAGAAGACAAAAAAAAAAAATCAGAACAAAAACAATAGCTTTTCCGTATGGAACGGAAAAGCTAACTAGAGATTTATGTCTGTTGGCAAACAGAACATAACGCTTTTCCGCATCTGGTTCTCTTTAAAAAAAAAAAAAAAAAAAAATTGATGAAAAAAAAATTGACATCAACGGGATTCGAACCCGTAACCTCTATTCCTAAAACAATACGCACGTGCATATTTTGTGCACAAAGTGTATGGGACCTCATTATATTTTTCAAAAAATCATAATAATTCTGAACAATGATCGATTGCTTCCAAACTCAGGATTATGAATGTCTAGCACAATAGCTACCTGCACAACAAATTTCGAGACGATTGACCTTTGGCAAATATGCGTTTTAAAAACACGCATTTTGATGACGTCACGATTGCGTCACGGCATTTTGGCCCCAGAGGGTGTTTCTAGACTACATCCCTAATAGATATAAACAAAAACAATAAAAAAATCTTGCTCCGTTGGCCAAATATGCTCAATTGAATGTTAAAATCTTAAAAGTTTATGACCTCATTAATATTCATGAGATGACGTCACGATCAAATGAGGGCAATTTTTGGATACACCTTTTCCCAACTTAGATATAGTGCAAACTTGGAACAAAACATAATTGCTTTTTTGCTTTTATTGCAGTTTGAAATTTGCCCCTTTAAAGCGCTGTCACGTGACACGTGGTGACGTCATGACATTTTCAAGACCACTGTGCACTAGTTCAACATTGGCTCTATGCATTTGTCAAGTTTGAAAAAAATCCAAGTGTGTTCAATGGCAAAAGTGCCGGTCACAAAAACCCTGTGCTTTGTCTATGGGAAAATTCCGACCAGAAAAAGAAGAAGAAGAAGAAAAAAAAAAAAAATCAGAACAAGAACAATAGCTTTTCCGTATGGAACGGAAAAGCTAACTAGAAATTTATGTCTGTTGGCAAACAGAACATAACGCTTTTCCGCATCTGGTTCTCTTTAAAAAAAAAAAAAAAAATTGATGAAAAAAAAAATTGACATCAGCGGGATTCGAACCCGTAACCTCCATTCCTAACACAATACGCACGTGCATATTTTGTGCACAAAGTGTATGGGACCTCATTATATTTTTCAAAAAATCATAATAATTCTGAACAATGATCGATTGCTTCCAAACTCAGGATTATGAATGTCTAGCACAATAGCTACCTGCACACCAAATTTCGAGACGATTGACCTTTGGCAAATATGTGTTTTAAAAACACGCATTTTGATGACGTCACGATTGCGTCATGGCATTTTGGCCCCAGAGGGTGTTTCTAGACTACATCCCTAATAGATATAAACAAAAACAATAAAAAAATCTTGCTCCGTTGGCCAAATATGCTCAATTGAATGTTAAAATCTTAAAAGTTTATGACCTCATTAATATTCATGAGATGACCTCACGATCAAATGAGGGCAATTTTTGGATACACCTTTTCCCAACTTAGATATAGTGCAAACTTGGAACAAAACGAAATTAATTTTTTGCTTTTATTGCAATTTGAAATTTGCCCCTTTAAAGCGCTGTCACGTGACACATGGTGACGTCATGAAGTTTTAAAGACAACTGTGCACAACTTCAGCAAGGGTTCTATGCATTTGTCAAGTTTGGAAAAAATCAAAGTTTGTTCAATGGCAAAAGTGCCGGTCACAAAAACCCTGCGCTTTGTCTATGGGAAAATTCCGACCAGAAAAAGAAGAAGAAGAAGAAAAAACTAGAGATTTATGTCTGTTGGCTAACAGAACATAACGCTTTTCCGCATCTGGCTCTCTTTAAAAAAAAAAAAAAAAAAAAAAAAAATTGACATCAGCGGGATTCGAACTCGTAACCTCAATTTCTACCCCAAAACGCACGTGCATATTTCGTGCACAAAGTGTATGGGACTTCATTATAACATTCAAAAAATCATAATAATTCTGAACAATGGTCAATTGCTTTGAAACTCAGGATTTAGAATGTCTAGCCCAATAGCTAAATGCCCACCAAATTTTGAGACGATTGATCTTTGGCAAAAATGCGTTTTAAAAACACGCATTTTGATGACGTCACGATTGCGTCATGGCATTTTGGGCCCGGAGGGTGTTTCTTAACTACATCCCCAATAGATATAAACGAAAAAATGAAAAAAATCTTGCTCCGTTGGCCAAATATGCTCAATTGAATGTTAAAATCTTAAAAGTTTATGACCTCATTAATATTCATGAGATGACGTCACGATCAAATGAGGGCAATTTTTGGATACACCTTTTCCCAACTTAGATATACTGCAAAATTGAAACCAAACGAACTTGTTCTTTTGCATATAATGGAGTTTGAAATTTGCCCCTTTAAAGCGCTGTCACGTGACACGTGGTGACGTCATGAAGTTTTAAAGACAACTGTGCACAACTTTAGCATGGGCTCTATACATTTGCAAAGTTTCAAAAAAATCCAAGTGTGTTCAATGTCCAAAGTGGTGCTTACTAAAACCCTGTGCTTTGTCTATGGGAAAATTCCGACCAGAAAAAGAAGAAGAAACTAGAGATTTATGTCTGTTTGCTAACAGAACATAACGCTTTTCCGCATCTGGTTCTCTTAAAAAAAAAAAAAAAAATTGACATCAGCGGGATTCGAACTCGGAACCTCAATTTCTACCCCAAAACGCACGTGCATATTTCGTGCACAAAGTGTATGGGACTTCATTATAACATTCAAAAAATCATAATAATTCTGAACAATGATCGATTGTTTCCAAACTCAGGATTTAGAATGTCTAGCCCAATAGCTAACTGCCCACCAAATTTCGAGAAGATTGACCTTTGGCAAATATGCGTTTTAAAAACACGCATTTTGATGACGTCACGATTGCGTCATGGCATTTTGGCCCCGGAGGGTGTTTCTAGACTACATCCCTAATAGATATAAACAAAAAAACTTAAAAAAAATTGCTCCGTTGGCCAAATATGCTCAATTGAATGTTAAAATCTTAAAAGTTTATGACCTCATTAATATTCATGAGATGACGTCACGATCAAATGCGGGCAATTTTTGGATACACCTTTTCCCAACTTAGATATAGTGCAAACTTGGAACAAAACTAAATTGTTTTTTTGCTTTTATTGCAGTTTGAAATTTGCCCCTTTAAAGCGCTGTCACGTGACACGTGGTGACGTCATGAAGTTTTAAAGACAACTGTGCACAACTTCAGCAAGGGCTCTATGCATTTGTCAAGTTTGAAAAAAATCCAAGTGTGTTCAATGGCAAAAGTGCCCTCCACAAAAACCCTGTGCTTTGTCTATGGGATTTTTACGACCAGAAAAAGAAGAAGAAGAAAAAAAAAAAAAATCAGAACAAGAACAATAGCTTTTCCGTATGGAACGGAAAAGCTAAAAAAAAAAAAACTAGAGATTTATGTCTGTTGGCAAACAGAACATAACGCTTTTCCGCATCTGGTTCTCTTAAAAAAAAAAAAATTGATGAAAAAAAAATTGAAATCAACGGGATTCGAACCCGTAACCTCCATTCCTAACCCAAAACGCACGTGCATATTTTGTGCACAAAGTGTATGGGACATCATTATATTTTTCAAAAAATCATAATAATTCTGAACAATGGTCAATTGCTTCCAAACTCAGGATTTAGAATGTCTAGCTCGATAGCTAAATGCGCACCAAATTTCGAGACGATTGACTTTCGACAAATATGCGTTTTAAAAACACGCATTTTGATGACGTCACGATTGCGTCATGGCATTTTGGCCCTGGAGGGTGTTTCTAAACTACATCCCCAATAGACATAATCGAAAAAATGAAAAATATCTTGCTCTGTTGGCCAAATATGCTCAATTGAATGTTAAAATCTTAAAAGTTTATGACCTCATTAATATTCATGAGATGACGTCACGATCAAATGAGGGCAATTTTTGGATACACCTTTTCCCAACTTAGATATACTGCAAAATTGAAACCAAACGAACTTGTACTTTTGCTTTTATTGGAGTTTGAAATTTGTCCCTTTAAAGCGCTGTCACGTGACACGTGGTGACGTCATGAAGTTTTAAAGACAACTGTGCACAACTTCAGCATGGGCTCTATACATTTGCAAAGTTTCAAAAAAATCCAAGTGTGTTCAATGGCCAAAGTGGCGCTTACTAAAACCCTGTACAAAGTCTATGGGATTATTCCGACCAGAAAAAGAAGAAGAAAAAAAAAAAAAATCAGAACAAGAACAATAGCTTTTCCGTTTGGAACGGAAAAGCTAATCAGAACAAGAACAATAGCTTTTCCGTATGGAACGGAAAAGCTAAAAAAAAAATCAGAACAAGAACAATAGCTTTTCCGTATGGAACGGAAAAGCTAAAAAAAAAATCAGAACAAAAACAATAGCTTTTCCGTATGGAACGGAAAAGCTAAAAAAAACTAGAAACATACGTCTGTTGTAACAGAACGTGTAGCTTTTCCTTTTTTTTCCTGAAGAAAGACCAAGTTGAAAATCTGAAAACCAGTAGCACATGCATGATTACTACAGTACTTCCGGTCTGGACCGGAGGAAAGGGTCACATGACATGAGGAAGGTCATGAAACCTAATTGGTCCCTGAAACTCCTCTCACATGCTATATGCGCTAGCAACAGCACAACAAGGGAGTTAACCATTGATTTAATGTCGGTTTTTTTATTACCTCATTAATATTCATGAGATGACCTCATCATCATAATTATTGCAATATTTGGATACACTGTTGCCCAATTTAGATATATGCTAAATATTGATCCTGCGGGATCTAAGATCGTGGCGTGATTGCACATGCCAGGTTGGCCCTGTAAAGGGCGGTCACGTGACAACTCAAGCACAAACAAACGGAAAAAACAGTTTTACTGTATATTGGTGTAAACCCCTTTTAGCATCGTTTTGATTGAGTTCATGAAGGTGGCAACTCTGTTTCGAACCCGTAACCTCCATTCCTAACCCAAAACGCACGTGCATATTTTGTGCACAAAGTGTATGGGACTTCATTATATTTTTCAAAAAATCATAATAATTCTGAACAATGGTCAATTGCTTCCAAACTCAGGATTTAAAATATCTAGCCCAATAGCTACCTGCACACCAAATGTCGAGACGATTGACCTTTGGCAAATATGCGTTTTAAAAACACGCATTTTGATGACGTCACGATTGCGTCATGGCATTTTGGCCCCGGAGGCTGTTTCTAAACTACATCCCCAATAGATATAATCGAAAAAATGAAAAAAATCTTGCTCCGTTGGCAAAATATGCTCAATTGAATGTTAAAATCTTAAAAGTTTATGACCTCATTAATATTCATGAGATGACGTCACAATCAAATGAGGGCAATTTTTGGATACACCTTTTCCCAACTTGGATATAGTGCAAACTTGGAACAAAACGAAATTGCTTTTTTGCTTTTATTGCAGTTTGAAATTTGCCCCTTTAAAGCGCTGTCACGTGACACGTGGTGACGTCATGACATTTTCAAGACCACTGTGCACTAGCTCAACATTGGCTCTATGCATTTGCCAAGTTTGAAAAAAATCCAAGTGTGTTCAATGGCAAAAGTGCCGGTCACAAAAACCCTGTGCTTTGTCTATGGGAAAATTCCGACCAGAAAAAGAAGAAGAAGAAGAAGAAAAAAAAAAAAAATCAGAACAAAAACAATAGCTTTTCCGTATGGAACGGAAAAGCTAACTAGAAACATACGTCTGTTGTAACAGAACGTGTAGCTTTTCCTTTTTTTTTCCCGAAGAAAGACCAAGTTGAAAATCTGAAAACCAGTAGCACATGCATGATTACTACAGTACTTCCGGTCTGGACCGGAGGAAAGGGTCACATGACATGAGGAAGGTCATGAAACCTAATTGGTCCCTGAAACTCCTCTCACATGCTATATGCGCTAGCAACAGCGCAACAAGGGAGTTAACCATTGATTTAATCTCGTTTTTTTATTACCTCATTAATATTCATAAGATGACCTCATCATCATAATTATTGCAATATTTGGATACATTGTTGCCCAACTTAGATATATGCTAAATATCGATCCTGCGGGATCTAAGATCGTGGCGTGATTGCACATGCCAGGTTGGCCCTTTAAAGGGTGGTCACGTGACAACTCAAGCACAAACAAACGAAAAAAAACACAGTTTTACTGTATATTGGTGTAAACCCCTTTTAGCATCGTTTTGATTGAGTTCATGAAGGTGGCAACTCTGTTTCGAACCTGTACCATCCATTCCTACCCCAAAAGGCACACCAACGTATCGTGCACAAAGTCTAAGGGACTAAGAAATGATATTTAACAAATCATAATAATTCAAAACAATGTTTAATCGGTTCCATACTCAGGATTTAAGATGTCTAGCCCAATAGCTAACTGGCCACAAAATTTCGAGACGATTGACCTTTGGCAAATATGCGTTTTAAAAACACGCATTTTGATGACGTCACGATTGCGTCATGACATTTTGTTCCCGGAGGGTGTTTCTAAACTACATCCCCATTAGATATAAACGAAAAAATGAAAAAAATCTTGCTCCGTTGGCCAAATATGCTCAATTGAATGTTAAAATCTTAAAAGTTTATGACCTCATTAATATTCATGAGATGACGTCACGATCAAATGAGGGCAATTTTCGGATACACCTTTTCCCAACTTAGATATAGTGCAAACTTGGAACAAAACGAAATTGCTTTTTTGCTTTTATTGCGGTTTGAAATTTGCCCCTTTAAAGCGCTGTCACGTGACACGTGGTGACGTCATGACATTTTCAAGACCACTGTGCACTAGCTCAACATTGGCTCTATGCATTTGCCAAGTTTGAAAAAAATCCAAGTGTGTTCAATGGCAAAAGTGCCGGTCACAAAAACCCTGTGCTTTGTCTATGGGAAAATTCCGACCAGAAAAAGAAGAAGAAGAAGAAGAAAAAAAACTAGAGATTTATGTCTGTTTGCTAACAGAACATAACGCTTTTCCGCATCTGGTTCTCTAAAAAAAAAAAAAAAAAAATATTGACATCAGCGGGATTCGAACTCGGAACCTCAATTTCTACCCCAAAACGCACGTTTATATTTCGTGCACAAAGTGTATGGGACTTCATTATAACATTCAAAAAATCATAATAATTTTGAACAATGGTCGATTGTTTCCAAACTCAGGATTTAGAATGTCTAGCTCAATAGCTAAATGCCCACCAAATTTCGAGACGATTGACCTTTGGCAAATATGCGTTTTAAAAACACGCATTTTGATGACGTCACGATTGCGTCATGGCATTTTGGCCCTGGAGGGTGTTTCTTAACTACATCCCCAATAGACATAATCGAAAAAATGAAAAATATCTTGCTCTGTTGGCCAAATATGCTCAATTGAATGTTAAAATCTTAAAATTTTATGACCTCATTAATATTCATGAGATGACGTCACGATCAAATGAGGGCAATTTTTGGATACACCTTTTCCCAACTTAGATATACTGCAAAATTGAAACCAAACGAACTTGTACTTTTGCTTTTATTGGAGTTTGAAATTTGTCCCTTTAAAGCGCTGTCACGTGACACGTGGTGACGTCATGAAGTTTTAAAGACAACTGTGCACAACTTCAGCATGGGCTCTATACATTTGCAAAGTTTCAAAAAAATCCAAGTGTGTTCAATGGCCAAAGTGGCGCTTACTAAAACCCTGTACAAAGTCTATGGGATTATTCCGACCAGAAAAAGAAGAAGAAAAAAAAAAAAAATCAGAACAAGAACAATAGCTTTTCCGTTTGGAACGGAAAAGCTAAAAAAAATCAGAACAAAAACAATAGCTTTTCCGTATGGAACGGAAAAGCTAAAAAAAAAAAAATCAGAACAAAAACAATAGCTTTTCCGTATGGAACGGAAAAGCTAAAAAAAAAATCAGAACAAGAACAATAGCTTTTCCGTATGGAACGGAAAAGCTAAAAAAATCAGAACAAAAACAATAGCTTTTCCGTATGGAACGGAAAAGCTAAAAAAATCAGAACAAGAACAATAGCTTTTCCGTTTCGGAACGGAAAAGCTAAAAATCAGCACAAGAACAATAGCTTTTCCGCTACGCGGCGGAAAAGCTAATTATAAGCGAGACGCTCTATAGGAGCCTCCATAGTTTTTACCCAGAACGGACTGTCTCAAGTTGCGTGATATATATTTTTTCTACGGATGTTGGGGTTTGTTAAGGTAAACTCAGATTTTTTTTAGGACCAACAATAAAGAAAACTGGAGCTTCGAAGCAACTGCCAATTTTGTACCTAGGAAAATAGACCCCTAAAGAGCAACTTTGTGAATAACACGAGTTTGGCCTACTGGAAAAGCCTTAAATTTCCACATTTTCGGTGACGGACAAGAGCAGGAAACCAACTGTAAGATACAAAGTCTGAGATCGTTATACGGAGTTGTTTTCATCGTGCGATGTGAGTTAGAAGGCTAAGCGTCGAAAACGTGTAGCGTCGAAAACGGGGGTTCCCACGATATACTAGTAAAGGGGGCGCTCCCATTCTTTTACGTTAGTCGTTTTGATCGGCGTGCGAACACAGCGACGCTGTTCGATTATTTTATTCGACAAGAACTATACGCGCAAGCGTTATACATAATTTATATAGCGCTCACGCTCTCCGCAGTGATCCAGTTCATACGTACAGGATTATATTTCGCCAACTCCGGAGAGACTCACCCTGTATATTGTTCCTTGTATTGCAATCCTACCACCCTTTGAAGCTAATGGAATCGTCCTCATTAGTTATTCAAAGCTTGAAGAATAGCGCCTTATTCAAAGCCCACTACCTGTGCCCCTTGCTCGAGCGCGGGAATGTCTTTGTTTTTTGTGTCGCAATCTGATAACATCGTTCGTTTACACATCCCTATTACGTTTTCGTTGGATTTACCTTCTACGAAAGATGTCTACCCGTCGCCATCGTTTTTCTACGGCCTCTGCGACTGTTTCCAGGCCCCCGGATGATCCTCCATCGTCTAACTCCATAGATATCTTGGCCTTGGCCACGAGATAAATCAACGAGGGAGGACCTGGCGGTCAGGGTGAAGGGTCGTCATGCCCAAAGCCCACGACTGACCGCCATGCTTCAGTTCCTTTTGGGCCTGATGGCACTTCGGGTGCAGGGTCGACATGCCCCAAATCCGTTGTGGTCTCCGTCGCAGGTCCAGTGATGTCTTCTCCGAGCGAGATTTCGCCATCGGTGCCAACTCCAGCTGCACCTCAAATCGGCCCACCATCGATTGGAGCTCTTGGCTCAGGGATCCCACCTTATTATTCCGCTTGGACACAGCCGCAGACGGTGGTCAATCAGGCCACGACATGGAACGTTCCTCCTGCAGTTTTGAACTCGGGACATATGCCTTCATTTTGTTTCAACCCCTGGGGATTTCCACCTCAATGGTTCCCATCAGCGGTACCTCCACCAACCATACCACATTCGTCAGGAGTCGCCCATGTGGGTGCACCCAGCTCTGATACACAAGCACGGCTTTCAGCAACCAGTACTGGTGCGCCCTTTGCCGGCGCGACGAGGATATTTCGGAGATGTCCTGTTCGACCCCTTCTCTTGCGTCCAGAGAGGTTTTCCGTAATCCATATAGACAGGAGAAAGGGAATCCTTTTTCTGATGAGATTACTCAATGGTGGGAGGAACTGAGAAGTCATAAACTCTCATCAGATGAATATAAGGAAGAGCTGTCATCTTTCTTACTTCCTGTGGAACAAGAGAAATACTTCTCAGCACCAGAGTTACCAGCCGGCATCAAGAAAGTCTTCAAGCTGGTAAATCCTTCCATGGTTGCTCAAGATGACAGGCTTAGAGTTGCTCAATGGTTTGCTCTGAAATCGGCCTTACCTTTTTTACGCTTACTCGAAGCAGTTGCCGACCCTGAAGGTCCAAATGAGATCAACAAAGATTTGGTTTTGGATCTCACATCTTCGGGTCTGATTTTGTTAGGCTCTGCATGCCAGGGCTTGGCAGTTACTCGTCAGCGTGCCTTTGATGATATCGTGGATAAGAGATTTGATACAATTAAACGGAATGGGAGAACTATTTGGTTCTACGCTGATGAAGGACATTGAGGAAACAGAGAAAGCTAACAAGTTAGCCGCGAAGGTCACTATAGTGGTAAAGGCCTTTCAAGCACCTCTAGAAGTACGCGTTTCTCACCATATCAAGCCGCGTACAGAGGGTCTAGAAACCGACGCTTCACCACGGCTTACAGGGATCTACCGGTCGACAGTCCTTCAAAACATCCTCATACAGAGGACGAGCGGGTAAGCAACCCAAGTCTTCCGATTACCCACCCTCAAAAAACTAACTGTAAACTCTGTTGTGGGTTCTTCAGCACCTTTTGCACATCCATTTCCGGCAGGCCGTCTTCAATATTTTAAACATCGTTGGCTACTTATCACTCATGATCCTTGGATTATAGATACAATCTTAGGTTTTCACCTGGAATTTACTTCTGTTCCCATTCAAAAGAAAGTGCCTAGTACTAGAGCCATGTCTGAACATCATGCCTTTATTTTTGATGCGGAGTTACAGAAGATGCTTGAGAAAGGAGCTATAACTATTGAGCAACCAGTTCATGGTCAGTTTTTATCTCCGTCCTGTCATCAACCTCCGACAGTTAAACAGATTTATGCCTTACCGACATTTTAAAATGGAGAACGTTACAGCAGTCAAAGACCTTTTATGTCCTAATGACTGGTTAGCTACTATCGATCTTAAGGATGCTTATTTTTACTGTGCCTATTCATCACTCTTACAGAAAGTTCCTTCGCTTCTGTTGGAGAGAAATCATTTATCAATTTTCCTGCATGCCCTTTGGTCTCTGCAGTGCTCCAAGAACATTTACAAAAATCCTGAAGCCGGTTGCTTCGTCACTCAAAGAGAAAGGGGTTCGCTGTGTCTTTTATCTAGACGACATTCTAATCTTGGGATCGTCATCCCCAGAATGCTTGAACAATACTAAGCTGACGGTCAACTTACTCCAGAGTTTAGGATTTGTTATAAACGAGGAGAAATCTAAGCTAGTACCAGCACAACAAGTCGAGTATCTCGGATTCCTCATTAACTCCAAGAACATGTTTCTTTCTTTGAATCAGGAGAAGTTAAATAGAATCATCAGTCACTGCAGAGAAGCTTTGTCAGCGCACACTTCGTCAATCCGCGATTTAGCCAGTCTAATTGGGAAGATGTCAGCCACCATTCAGGCAGTGCTCCCAGCCCCGCTGTTCTACCGCCACATTCAACTAGACAAGATAGCAGCCCTGCGAGAACACTACAACTACGAGTCGGAGGTCATCTTGTCAGAAGAGTCAAGGAACGAACTTCAGACTTAGATACAACACCTACAGGTATGGAACGGTCGGACAATCGTTCAGCAATCTCCGAATGTAACCATTCAGACAGATGCATCTCTGGACGGCTGGGGGCCTGCCTCGCACGTCTGCGTGTTGGAGGTCGCTGGACATCACAAGAGAAGGAATACCACATCAACTATCTGGAGTTATTGGCAGTCCTTTACGCACTCCAAACACTACTGAAGGGTCATCGGGAGTTACATGTACGACTCCAGATGGACAACTCAACAGCGGTCTCATACATCAATCACAAGGGTGGAACACGCTCAGTGAACCTAGTTCAACTTGCCCTGAAGATCTGGTTGTGGTGTCTCCAGAGTAATATAATTCTAACAGCAAAACATTTGCCGGGCTCTATGAATGTCACAGCAGACCATCTATCCCGGATACGATCGCGCAGAGTGGCAGCTAAATCCCCTGATCTTTCACAGAATTGTGAACAAGCTGTGTTTGTTCCCCGACGTATAGATCTGTTCGCAACTCGCCTCAACACACAGCTACCGACTTTCGTGTCATGGCAGCTAGATCCAATGGCTTGGAAAGTGGACGCTCTACTTCTGCACTGGGGAAATGTAGAGGGTTATGCCTTTCCTCCCTTTGCTCTTCTCTCCAAGTGTATGAGCAATATCAGCGAGGAGAAAGCCACGATTTTGATCATATTCCCCGTCTGGCGCACGCAGATTTGGTATCCCAGACTACTGGAATTGGCTGTTCAAAATTCCATCTTCCTACTCAAGAGAATAGAATCTTCTACAATTGCCTCACGACAGAACACTGGTCCACCCGTTGGCAGATCATATGCTCTTAGCCGCATGTAAGTTATCAGGGAAAACCTCACTTCAGAAGGAATTCCGCAGTCAGTGTCCTCCACAATCATGGCATCTTGGAGAGACCGATCCATCAAACAGTACGACTCAGCTTGGAATAAATGGGCCAGCTGGTGTCTTCAAAGACAAGCTGATCCTGTTCGAGCTTCTATAGCGGTATATGTTTGTCCTTCCTTCAAGATCTGTTAGATTCGGGATCTTTATACAGAACTCTGAATGTATATAGATCAGCCATCTCCTCAACCCACGTATATGTAGACGGGCTACCTTTGGGTAAACATCATTTATTAAAAAGTTTCTTCAAAGGTGTCCTCAATTTGCGTCCTCCTCAGCCACGTTACTCTTCCACTTGGGATGTAACGACGGTGTTGAACTTTTTAAAGTCCTTACCCGACTATCGTCGATTATCTATCAGGCAGTTAACCCACAAATTAACTATGCTATTTGCTTTGGTTTCAGCCAGTCGTTGTTCTTCTCTCACAGCTATAGATATTAATCATATGTCTAGGTCTTCAAATGGAACTTTCGTCTTTCGGTTAATGAAACCTTCCAAATGTGTTTCAGTCAAGAAACCCTTCCACGTTATTGAGATTTGCCGATTTAAAGGTAATAGGAATCTATGCCCAGTACGCACTCTTGAGGAATACCTAGACAGGACTTCTCATCTTAGAGAGAGTTCAAACTCTAGCATGTCTCAACTCCTGATGTCGTATGCCAAGCCTTACCACACGGTGGTGTCTTCAACAGTAGCCAGGTGATTAAAAACTATTCTTAAAGAGGCGGGCATTGACACCTCAATTTGTAAAGCCCACTCAACCCGGGGTGCGTCCACTTCTGCAGAGCTTCTGCGGGGGTAACAACTCATGACATCTTGAAAACGGCAGACTGGTCATCTGCAACCACTTTCACCAGCTTCTACGAAAGAAGATCAGCTCAGTCGAATTTTGGCCAAGCGGTTCTGACTTCGGCGCCTTAACGACTAGCTTTGAAGTATACAGGGTGAGTCTCTCCGGAGTTGGCGAAATATAATTCCCCAATTATGTAAAGTACTTACCTGCAATATAATTGGAATTATATAAGCCAATGGAGGAGAGACTCGGTCTCCCTCCCTTCCTTTTGTTTTTTGTTTGCATTTCTGCAGGCACTTTAACTCCCTCCCAAGGACACGGGTCGCAAGTCGCCTCTGCCAGTCATTGCACTTCAAGCTTCAAAAAAGACGTTCCCGCGCTCGAGCAAGGGGCACAGGTAGAGGGCTTTGATTAAGGCGCTATTCTTCAAGCTTTGAATAACTAATGAGGACGATTCCATTAGCTTCAAAGGGTGGTCAGATTGCAATACAAGGAACAATATACAGGGTGAGTCTCTCCTCCATTGGCTTATATAATTCCAATTATATTGCAGGTATAAGTACTTTACATAATTGGGGAATTATTGTGGGCGTCTCATACTATTGCGTGTGTGCGTGTGTGCGGGTGACTTTCATAGTTATGTCGTCTTTTTCTCTGCTTCCCGTCCTATGCGTCCGACCAAAAGTTTGCCTCTGGTGGGTACTGTTACATAGACCCTCTAGGGAAAGTTACATGGCAAGCTGTTATAGTGTTAAGGTATTTCCAGCAAATCTGGTTCTCCGATTTCGGAAGGTTGTGTTACACAGTGTTGTGTTGGCTGTAAGACGGGCGCATCATCCTGCGTCTTCTAGAACATATCGATAACAACCAACGCTGAGGGAACACCATTCCAGGAAGGTGATTGCGTGTGGCTATTCACGCAGCAAACCAAGCGAGAAAGGAGCCCTAAGCTGCAAGCTTTCTGGAAGGGCCCTATCAAGGTCATACAGAAACTGTCTGATGCCATCTACAAAATTAGACATAAGAGTGGTGGACGGATTCAAATAGTCCATTTTGATTGTCTGAAGCCCTACGATGCACGCTCAACACCAGCTCCAGACGCTACGCCAAGCCGTGGAACGTCACCTTGTCGTGTGGACTACAGGCAGACAGATTCTGACGTAGAAGCCCCCACCTGGAGCCAGCCAGCTGAAGCTATACTGGGATGTACACATCCATGGAGTGTCAATCCAATGAGGATGACATTTGGAGTGATAATTCTTCCCCGAGACTGGCACCCGGGAGTTCTACGAAGACAACTAGATATGGGCGGAGACGTAATCCCCCAGTATGGATGAAGACTGGAGATTTTGAACTGTAGAGGCAATCCGATGGTGGTGGGAATGGTTTGGCACAAATTGTCCAA
Organism: Luidia sarsii; assembly: GCA_949987565.1. NCBI lineage: Eukaryota > Metazoa > Echinodermata > Asteroidea > Paxillosida > Luidiidae > Luidia > Luidia sarsii. Next base: position 14,660,779 of record OX465109.1, on the reverse strand, counting down.
CCCTGTGAAAGTTACTTACCGTACTCTTAGGCCGGGTGAAGGAATCAGGGTAGTGTCAAAACTTACGTTATTCAAGTTTGTCTTTTATCCCTAATGAACCTAATTTTTATTTAATTTATTAAAATCCTGCATATTGTTCAGCCGAGTGAACTGCAGAAGAGACGTATTTTTGAGTGTCTATTCCATCTGGACACAACATCCTGGATGTAAAACATATACGATCGTTGTAGACCGTGGGCCAAATCGAAAAAGCTTACCGTTTTTTAATTGATCGTGCTCAACTCAGACGGCCAGCTGATAGTCAGACAAACTGTTGTCAAAAAATCGGGAAAATGGATTGGTGGATGTTCTTTTGAGATTTTCTTGCACGTTATTGTATAGAACAAGAAATATCAATGGAAAAGTATAGTTTTTTAATTGCCGTACATGGCTGAGACATTATAGTCTGGTCTACGTCCCGATCGTATTTTAACATACACATGTATACGATGACGTTTGGGAGCCACGTTACATAGCGAAATCCAAGGTGGCGTCCCGTAACGATGGTCACGAGGATTTCCGTTCTGAAAGTCGTGTCGAAAGATCACAAATTGAGACATAAACTTTAAGTGGACAGATGGCAGCAATGTTTTTTGTCCGTTTTCCGAAGTAGCAACAGAGGTGCAACTGCAAACGAGTCTTGACGTTCCAACTTCCAGTTCCATCAATCATTCATCATGCACTGACAATCATGGACATGGTCCCACTCCCAGCTCCCACACTGCACTGCATTGACAGAAATGACACAATGACAGGACACCGGTAAGCCTAACTTATTATGTTTTTATGACGATACATGTCGGACTATGGAGCTTAGTTTCTACCTCGATGGTCGATCTCGTGTTAGATGGCATTGTCGAAAAACAATAAATGACCTATAATTTAGAACATAAAACGTAGAATAAGAGCAGCTGGGTTATAAAGTTAGTATATAGTATAGTATATTATAAGGTTAGTATAGAATGAGTAATTTAAACGAAAGTACTTGAATATAAGATTTTCAGGTTAGTGGCTCCCCCAAACAAATACTAATTTATAGGACTAACAAAGTTTGTAGTTCTCTCTCTCAGTGCAGGTGTTGTAGACTGGGCAGACCAACTCTTGAACTGTGTTTAAGACGTGAGGACACGTCTTCCCAGAGGAGGAGGCTGTGTAAAGAACCACCCCACAGGCCACTTGGTGCAGGCGAACACTGGACTTCCCTCTGGGAAGATGTGGACTAGTCTGCTACAGTCTTCAGTATCCTTTGGGCAACATATTCATGAAGCCTTTGTGTTCCTCAGAGGGAGTTTTGGGTCCTCCTTTGTGTAATCCTGGGCATTTTTGGCGGGGTGGTTTAAAACCTCGGGGAGTGGAATGTTGGGTGAGTCAGTCCTGGGGTTCTGTGGAAACAACATCGGGTGGAGGGTGTGGACCCTCGGCATGTCCCTTGTCGGAGATGTTCTGTTTCTTACCTTCTCTTGGGTTGCCATTTGCTTCTCATTTGCCCAATTAAAGTAAGTTCGTTCCTTTTTTAGGGGAAATTTGGGGTCAATATTTGTTCCTTCCTCTCTGTACCGGACACCAAACAAACCCTGGCTATATCCATTTATCTACAGTAAATTGGGGGCGTTATCCCTAGCCTGATTTCTCTACTCTAGTCCTTTTTTTGTCATTGTAGTTATCTCTGCATTACTTAGATTTAATAAATAATCCCTTGCACCGGAAGTTAAATTGCCTTTCCTGCCTTTCCCAGTTTTCTTTTCTTTCGGTATGGCTCGACTTCGTTACACATGTACACTGTACATGTACTGTACACTACATTGTTTGACAACCCCCGTCCCAGACTATTCTAGTTCCTTTGAGGAACTAGTTGAAACCCTGGACAATCTGCTCTCCTTATTTGAGGAACAAATCACCCAATAATACCCAGTCCGGCCACTCCAACCAATTTCTATACCGGCACACCCATATTGAGATGATCTGATCTGCCAAGATCACTACCGCAACTGATGATTGCCCAGATGGCATGAAAACATGTTATTGCGACACCATAGGAGCTGCGAAGCGTCCCTAGTCTCCTTCCATGAGAGCACCTTCCGATCTTATGGCCTGCTATATTAGCCAATCCTAGTCCACGCATATTGCAAGGTTCTTGCTTTATGGTTAAACAGACTAACCCGTATGGAATATAGCAAAGAACACGGCAAGTGGTCTTAAAGTGTCTCGTACATTTTTTGTTCCACGGGTCAACAGAGAGGCGGTGTCACTGAATGGGATTACACCATCATTTTCACAAACTTTGACTTCAAACTCCTTGCCCCTTTAAGGGGTATTGTGGGTCGATGGTAACCAAAAGTTCCCGAGAATACGCTTGATTAGCAAGTACCGTATCTTCAGGTTGCTACCTCTCTGCAAACTCTGGCTCTTCCTGCGTGGAATTGCTACACCCGACCCATTGCAAACCATGTCTCCTAAACCGACCTGTCAGACCGAATACAACATTCAAACGACAGACCACCAGGAGCATCACCACCACTGGAACCCCAGTCCAAACCACCTATAATCGGGACCAACCCTCCCACCACCACCTAAAAGACAATCTTCCGAAAGGAGCAATGTCTTTTACTCAAGAAAATGGTCTAACCCTAAGATGGCAACAACAAAACGTCCCATCTACAGACCTCTTCCCAATACCCGACGGGTAAGGAAGACACAACCATTTTCAACACTCTGAAATGGCGCGAGCCGTCCACCAACCGAACCAACCCGGACCAACCCACAGAGGGAATCTTCCCGTGATTCCCTCCCACAAACACCACCACCGATGCTCCAACCATCCCTGTCCAACCCCTATGTTTCTGCGAAAAAGGCATACAACCTTCCTTTTTTCCTTCCCGAAAGGAAAACCCCAGTTTTGCCTATTTTTTTGCACCAAAAGAAACACACTGGTGAGAATTTCACAATTCCCGCCAAACCTTCGATTGTTTATTCCCGACAAATCACACTTACGGCCAAAAGATCCCGCATGGCATTTCCGGAGATGTGGTTACACCCACGTCCGCAATAGCCCAGCGCAACCCCTCAGCCTTGCCACCTCGTATCGGCGCAATCTCAGCTTCCGCTCAAACCGCAACAGGCCACACCACAATGCCTCCTCGACGAGGATGCACACACTCAACTAACTGGCCATCTCCAAGACTCAGCGGAAGAAAACAGCGCTCAACGATCCCTGGACTCATTCGCATCACAGAGTAAGTGCAATGAAGTCCTATTTAAGCAAGATTCCTGAGGCGGTTACCAACGTGACAAACCCAACAGTCTTTTTCAAGACTATCCACTCTTCAAAAGAGAGACAATATTGCGAGTCACGTAATATATCACAGGGCAAACCTCTCCCGCTATAGCTCTAATTGTAACATTGTACATATACATGTACAGCCAGTCTATTGACGTTAGTAGCGGAGGACAGGGAAAACATCACAACAAACCTAACCATTGTAAATCTTTCTCCATTGAAGAAAATTACATTGGCAACGGTCGAGGTTGTGCGATTCGAAGTTGTGTTCCCACCTCTGCTACACTAACCAATATCACTCACAATGTGGCAACTAACTACCTTCCAATAACCCACACTAATCGCTACCCCTTGTACAACCAACTATACCCCTGGAAAACTACCCCGTTCCTTATCCAAGAAGTGAACCTAATATACTTCAACCTTATCCACGAGACCTCCCCGTTTGACCGAACCAATTTTCAAAGGTAATCGTTTCCACACAAAGGTTTGACGAGAACCCACGGAAACCTACCAAACCTACTCTATGTCTTCCCAAACCCCTCACGTATTCAACGCATTCATCTACGGAGAATGTCTCCGATATGCAAGGAATACAACTAACAGTGAAGACTTCGAAGTAACGGTCATAACCTTAAACTCCCACCCAACAGAGGCTACTCGAAACCCGAGATCAAACTTGCTCAACCAGCGATGTATCTCCCAAAAATCGACCCCTGGTTCACAAACCACAAACTGGAACCCAAAACAATGCCAACACCTCTGGTGTTTTATAGCACCACCTATAATCCTGCGATTAACCACTGTGATTTGCAACAAGCAGACAATATAAGCAGACAGGTGTTTACAAGATCCCGTGCCAATGTGGCAAGGTGTACATCGGCGAAACTGGAAGGGACCTCCCTACCAGACTCAAAGAACACCGAGCCCATGGCAGGAAAGGAGATCTTGACAAGTCCTCGATTGTCAAGCACTCCTACACTGAAGACCACACCATCCACTGGGACCAAGCCAAACTCATAACCAGCATCCAGCATTGGTACCCACGTCGCATCAGGGAAGCCATCGAGATACACCGGCATAACACTGTCCCCAAAGACATAGGTGTTAACATCAGCGACATCTGGCGCCCTATCCTCAACCCCCCCCCCGGTCTGCTGGGTCTCCTATACCCTAGGACAACTAGGCCCCCCTCCCACTAGTTTCCCCCTCGGTTACAGTTGTTCACTCCCCTAGCAGTCCACCACTTATGACACACATGAGTGAACACACACACAGTACACCCAAAACTAGGATCCTGTGCAGCATCCCTTGTTCCCGCCTTTACATTTCCCGCCTTCACCCTCCATTGAGCTAATCCCCTCACCAGGATCCCTCTCCACACTACATAAGCCCCACTCCCAGTTGGAATCCAGCATTCTCCTGAAGACGAGCAGAGTATACTGTTCGAAACGTCGAGTTCCTCCGGTTCTTTTCAGAACCACACTTACTCACAAAAGAGAATTTACATGGTATCTCCGCAAACCTATTTATCCTGATATTCTCACCATGCAAACCTTCAAATCTCATTTGATATCATCTATCCAGAGACCAATCTGCTATTACCCCGTGGGGCGATGCAGTACCAGTACTACAATAACGATAATAGTCCAACGTCCCTGGGGCGGCATGTGGACCGTCCAATACAATCTTGTCGGGCACTATAGACCGCGTATCACTATTATCATGACGAACGCACATCAAGACGATCGGCCCGACCCAGTTGAATTTTTCGATTGGAAGACTGAATCGCTTTCGACGATGAAAGAGCCACCATTGATAATTCGCTTGTTGACATTATTCTCTGCCATGGTGGCGGTGGTGGGGATCTCGGCGTATCGAGCGTGTATGCAGTCATCCATAGCACGATTGGCGAGCCCTAGCTCCCAGCACCACTCGATGATCGGCCGGCCCCGTCGCCCGCTCCAGAGCCGCGCCAGATTGTAGCTATCATGGCAGGCAAGAACGGGCCTCGGAGCACCTGTACCAAATACTCGTGGTCTTTCGGCAGTGGAGAGTGTACCAGGGGTGAAAACGTCTACAGGCAATGCGGGCACACGGCAATCCGCCCTGGCGTCATCATGCGGATGTCCATCACCGCCATTAATTCGTCAGGCAACGGTCCGTCAAACCTGCGCGTGGGCAAGATGTTGAACGGCACCACCATCGAGGATCATTTCGTCGATCTCATCCAATGCGCCCGCTCGAACCATAGGCCTAGGGAGTTCACAACCGGCGCAAGCTTCAACCCTGGTGATTGAATCATGTCCGAGACGCTGTTCTCATGGGGTGGCGCCTATGCGTCGCAGGTGTCGGTCCTCCTAGCCTACAACCCACCCAGCGCCGTTAGCAGTTAGTTTCCGCGCGAAAAGTTTGCTTTGGATTATATACCCATCGATGGAGGCCCAGGATACTGCCACCTATCTGCATTTTCATCGTACGATTCGCGGTGCGCGGATTGATTAAGCTGCTGAGAGTCGCCATTCGCCGCCACGCCCAGGATAGCCCCGGTAGCGACGAGAACACCGCTGAGCCCGTAGAAATCGCAGAAAACTCGGACGAACAGATTTAGCCGCCGAAAAGCATCTATGGCCGCAGTTTTGGCAGAAGTGGCCGCTGATGGGCTCGGTGAGGAGGAGGTGACCACGGAGGTCACAGAGGATTCCCAGGGAAGCGCTCAATCGAGCAGCGTCGATGTCGCGGCTGTGCATGCTATCCAGCGGCCTCTCCCTGGCCTCCACGGTCCTGGGGCTCGTCTCCGCGATCCGTCAGGAGGTCAATGAGCAGGCCAATGACGTCAAGGAGGCTCGCTATCGCCTCAGGCTCCTCCCTCCGAAGGAGTCGCGCTCCTATCTCATCTCTGCGGGGCTTATTCCCTCCTACTACAGCACTACCAACATCCGCGAGTTGCTTCGCCAGAGAAAGACACCATGGTGCTGGTCGCCCGCCCGCCACGGCTGTCGGGCAAGGGTTTGCCCGTGAGCTGCGGGCCCGCCACACCGCAGTTGCCCACATGCAACGCGAGCGTGATGATCTCGACTTTGCCCAGCGGGGCTGCAGGAGCGGAAAGCTCGCAAGCGGGCCGTGCGCATTCGCGCGATCAACAGTTCGGTCGGCTAGATCGCCTATTCTCGGCCAGCCGCCTGGATACATCTATGGCCGTAGGCTAGCGTGTCAATCCCATTTGTATGGAATTCCATAGTCCGTCGTGTCGTCGCATAGTTGCCTCGTGCCGTCGCGTCGTCGCATAGTTGCCCCGTGCCGTCGCGTTCAGGGTCTCTAGCCTTTTACGCCGTCGGCGGCGCAAAGTCGCGTCGTGCCGTCGCATAGTTGCGTCGTGCTTCGCATCGTCGCATAGTTGCGTCGTGCCGTCGCATCGTCGCATAGTTGCGTCGTGTCGTCGCATCGTCGCATTTTGATAAAGGCCTGTCTTGAGTTTCGCCAAGTGAGGGCGCACAAGCTTTTGAGTTCATGTTAATGAATAGGCCTACTCAACTAGACAGTGTATATTTTGCCGGCACCGGCGTTCTTCTTGCAAACGCTATTCTACCGGTCCCTTACTCTGATTGGTAAAGATTCTTGCAAGAGCTTATGTATAAACATCAAAAGGAAAGACCTCTGGCCAGCATGACATAATGCAAATAGGCCAATCAGAGTATTAAAGGGACCGGCAGAATTACATGGTATAGAGGCCTAGGCCTATTTCCCCTCTTGAGACTCAGATTGTGAATATGATATACACTGTATAAAGAAAAATTGGACACAGGATGGAAAATAACTCAACTGTCTAGCTGAAAAGTTAAATGATCCTCTTCTGGAAAATAATTTAGCAACGAATATCAAAATACAAGTCAAGCAAACATTATCATCAAATTGCATTAGGCCTGTACGTAATGTGAATTAATACTATAGACAGGGGAGCATGAAATCGAAGTAGGCTGGACCGTGTTCAATAATTGGAAAATCAACTTGTAAATTTGTATCAAGTAAACTCTTGCTTTGGTCATTTAATCTGAGTGACCAACAAATGGAGCGGCTGTATTATTTAGTATTTAATTGTGATATACAAAAATGTTGCAAACTGCTTACTGACTAAAATTACCAAAATGTAAATCTTAAAATTTAGTGGGCCTGACGTTTCGATACTAGCAGGACCTTTCTCAAAGGCAGAGTGACAAGGACAAAACAGATACATATACACGAAGGAAGGGGGGAGAGAGTGAATAGGACACGGATGGGAAATGGGACAAAGAGTGAAGCTGGTAGGGAGAGATCAAAGGGAAGGGCAAGGAGTAGGGTAGGGTTTAGTGAGAAGAGGGGGACAGATCAAAGAGAAGGACAAGGCATTCAAGCTTGCTCCTCGGCCCTGGTCAAAGGAAAACATTCTTCTCCACCCATCTCCGACATAACCACCCTCATGAGGCTAGTGCTGGCCAAGAATAATTTCTCCTTTCTTGGCAAGCACTATCTTCAAGTGCATGGCACTGCCATGAGCACGCGCATGGCTCCTTCCTTTGCTTGCCTTTTCATGGGTGACCTTGAGGAACGCATGCTCAGTGAGGCTCCATGCCGTCCTTGGATTTGGTGGAGATACTGTACATAGATGACGTTTTCTTCATTTGGACTAGGGACGATAGCAGCTTGAATGCCTTCTTTGATCACATCAATTCCTTCCACAGCACTATCAAATTCACATGGGAACACTCTCTTCAGCAGACCCACTTTCTGGATGTCACCGTCCGGAAAGACCTCGACACACCATATCCTCCACACTTCAGATCGTCTGGCTGATGCCATTCCAAATTCGCCTGTTTTGGCTTTCAGGCGCCCCCGTAACCTGCGTGACTTAATTGTCCGAGCAGAGGTTCCCCCTTTGGACTCATCACCTCCAACTAAATTTGGTACATTTAAGTGTACCTCGAAATGCATTGTTTGCAAGACATATGTCAAGGAAATAGACTCTTTCAATGGACATTCTTCTGGAACTACCCACACGACCTATGGCTGTATCACGTGCACTACCTCCAACATCATATACCTCATCTCTTGTAGAGTTTGTAATATTCAGTATGTTGGCGAGACCAAAAACACCCTCAAAAAACGGATCTATGGCCATAGGTCTACTATCAAAACCGGTAAAATGGACACCCCTGTTGGGTATCACTTCAATCTCCCTGATCATTCGATATCAGATATGAGTGTACTGGGCATAGAATCACTTGGTCACCGTAGTAATGCTGTCCGTCTTAGCCGTGAGAAAATGTGGATGAAGCGTCTTCGGACTATTCAACCACATGGTCTCAACATCCAGGAGGGTAATGACTAACACCATGCAGCTTTCTGGTAATCCTTCTTTTGTGTTCAGTCCTTCACACTTCTCTCTTTGATCTCTCCCTACTAGCTTCACTCTTTGTCCTTTGTTTCTCATCCGTGTCCTATTCACTTTCTCCCCCTTCCTTCGTGTACATGTATCTGTTTTGTCCTTGTCACTCTGCCTTTGAGAAAGGTCCTGCTAGGATCGAAACGTCAGGCCCACTAAATTTTTAGATAATTTATTGTAAATATTTGCCGCACTCATTTTCCTGTGACCGAGGAGATAAGACCTACTTCTTCTCCTCCTTTTTGTACAGAATAAACATCAACGCAACAGAGTACTCGATCAAGCCGTTTCCTCGTTCCCTTTTTTCGACACCGTTCCCCCGGTGTCACATTTGGTGGAGGATCCGGGTATGAGGAAAACATCAACGGCCTTACCTGAAGATCGAGTTCCGACCATTTGTACCTACTACTCGTACATCAGGGTCTCAGCTGTCAAATTGCTGACCAGATCTCCGAGCACGTCCCACACATCGAAGCCCACACATCAGGAAGCTTCAACACCCTTCTTTGGAGGGACTTGGATCGTCGATCGGAGGTTCCAGCCGTCAGTTACTGCTGATGAGCCCGATCGCAAGCTGGATAGTCTACGCTGCTGAGCACCGCGCCGGACCAGTCCCTATACCGGGTACGGCGGCCGCGAGCCGGTGAGCGGACGGCGAGTTAGCCCCTTTCCCGCCTGGAATCTTCAACATCGATCTTCCTTGGAGGGGCCGGGATCGTCGATCGGAGGTTCCAGCCGTCAATTACAGCTGATGAGCCCGATCGCAATCCAAGCTGAAAGCTGAAGGGTCTGCGTTGCTGAGCCGTCGCGGACAGGAGACCACCGACGAACCAAACGGTTACCAGCCTGGGTTTTGTGTCGCCCCATCGGATGTTCGAGTAACCGATTATCGCCGCTGACGAGCCCGATTTCCACGACTACACAGCGAAAACAGACTGTTTTACTACTAGTCCCCAAAGAACTTGGACATTCCGATCAGCGACGTTGACCTCGCGTACGTACTGTCTCCCCTGTTCCATGTTCCACTGTAGCGTTTCATTACAGACATTTCCATTGGTTGTATTTACTTATATGCATTGTAATCTTTTTTCTCTTATAATTCTGTGTTGACAGCAACTTACCGTGAAGCATGGAGGAAGCGTGGAGTTACCACTGTCAAGTGGCGATCTTGCCACGACCCTGCCTGTCAAGTGTCTATAGTCTCCAGGCCTGACCACTGGACAACAACAGACAACGTCAGCCAAGTCCGCTCATTAGCATACTGATCGCTGATTGGTTAGCGTTAGGACCAGGCTTAGGGTCGTTAGGGTTAGGGTTTGGATTAGAATTAGGATTGGGATTAGGATTAGGGTTGTTTGGGTTAGGGTTAGCGTTACGGTTACAGTTAAGGTCCAACGGTACCAAAGTGCCCAACGTTGCGTGTGTTAGGCCAGCAACCATACACAATGCGTGTGTAGTGCGCAACCATACCCCAACCACGGTGGTTGAATGTCATACGTATTGGACCAATCAGCGATCAGTATGCTAATGAGTGGACACTATTTGGTAGGGGACACTATTTGGCATGACACCGGTACGTGTGGCTAAGAAATTGCAGATATCGATTATCTTTATTTATAGTGCTTTGCAAGTCAGCCAGTCGAGTTTCAGGCTTTCAGCCATTGTCTGGTTAAACCTTTATTCTTAAAACCGCACTAGATCGTTTGTTGCAAACCATCAGTGTTCCCTGATTTTATTGCCTCTTATGTACACAGTATACCGTAATAACAGAGCATAGTTGTATGAATTAATGAATTTCCCTCTAAAATATTCCTCCTTAATCTAGAAGTTATCGAGGAACTGAATTTGAGCTTCTTCTTTTTTGATGCGATGCGAATAGGCCAAGGTTCAATTGGGCGTGTTGACTGCAAGGGTTCACGTCGAAATCGTTTCTGTATGCATCGATTCAGTTCATGTTCATTCGTTTTTCGGAAATTTTTGATTAATTAATATTGCCTCTCCATTAAGTGTCAATTGATTTATTGGATAATAATCATTTTGGACGGATTAAAGTGATTCTATTTTTAATTTGATTTAATTGATTGATGTACTGCTTCCCCCAACCTTTGCTAGTATTGAAGTTTATTTACTTAACATTGCATCCGATGATATTGTGATTTTCTTTTTCTGTGGTGTACCCAACCCCTACAACAATTCGCTATCCAACACCTCAAGTACCACCTGCTACTCCCCGTACCGCTCACCATGACACATCCATCGAGGAGAGAACATCGATCATCTTGGCCAGTTGCTGAACAGTTCCTCACCGAACTTCTATAGATACAGAGCGACGTCTCCGAAAGTTGCCTTCGCCTATCCAATCAACCGCGATCTAGATCTGTAAACTGAGTGATCCAACAAGGACAGTGCCGATCGGGGACAGAGCTCCAAGCGCTCCAACACCCACCTTCCAAGGATACACGTCCCCAACCCCTAGCAACAAACAGTTGTCTCCTTCAAAACACATCAGCTGATGCAATCACATCAAGTAAAGAGCGTCCCAGTTTACACTAGTCGTGAGGCTAAAATTTAGTGGGCCTGACGTTTCGATCCTAGCAGGACCTTTCTCAAAGGCAGAGTGACAAGGACAAAACAGATACATGTACACGAAGGAAGGGGGGAGAGTGAATAGGACACGGATGAGAAACAAAGGACAAAGAGTGAAGCTGGTAGGGAGAGATCAAAGGGAAGGGCAGGGGGTAGGGTAGGGATTAATGAGAGGAGGGGGAAAGATCAAAGAGAAGGGCAAGGAGTGGGGTAGGGATTAGTGACAATAGGGGGAAAGATCAAAGAGAGAAGTGTGAAGGACTGAACACAAAAGAAGGATTATCAGAAAGCTGCATGGTGTTAGTCATTACCCTCCTGGATGTTGAGACCATGTGGTTGAATAGTCCGAAGACGCTTCATCCACATTTTCTCACGGCTAAGACGGACAGCATTATTACGGTGACCAAGTGATTCTATGCCCAGTACACTCATATCTGATATCGAATGATCAGGGAGATTGAAGTGATACCCAACAGGGGTGTCCATTTTACCAGTTTTGATAGTAGACCTATGGCCATAGATACGTTTTTTGAGGGTGTTTTTGGTCTCGCCAACATACTGAATATTACAAACTCTACAAGAGATGAGGTATATGATGTTTGAGGTAGTGCACGTGATAGAGCCATAGGTCGTGTGGGTAGTTCCAGAAGAATGTCCATTGAAAGAGTCTATTTCCTTGACATGTGTCTTGCAAACAATGCATTTCGAGGTACACTTAAATGTACCAAATTTGGTTGGAGGTGAAGAGTCCAAAGGGGGAACCTCTGCTCGGACAATTAAGTCACGCAGGTTACGGGGGCGCCTGAAAGCCAAAACAGGCGAATTAGGAATGGCTTCAGCCAGACGATCCGAAGTGTGGAGAATATGGTGGTTTTCCTTAGTTATCTTCCTGAGAGGAGGAAGAGAGGGGTGGTAGGAAGTAACTAAGGGAACCTTGGGCTTGTCCTTGGGACCTGGTGGCTTTTGTTTTAGTGCCGAACTTCTGGGAATGGAATAGACTTTAGCAATGGAGTTCTTCACTTGGCGAGAACTATAGCCTCTAGCAACCAAGTTACTGGCCAATACACGTGTATGGCGGCGAAAGTCAGACTCATTGGAACATATACGCCTCAATCTGAGGGCCTGGCTGTAAGCTATACCAGTCTTACAGTGTCTAGGGTGACAACTGGAGGAATGGAGATATTGATGAGTGTCGGTGGGCTTAGAATACAAGTCAGTAGTGAGTGTATTGAGGTCTTTCCGGACGGTGACGTCCAGAAAGTGGGTCTGTTGAAGAGACTGCTCCCATGTGAATTTGATGGTCCTATGGAAGGAATTGATGTGGTCAAAGAAAGCATTCAGGCTGCTGCCGTCCCTAGTCCAAATGAAGAAAACCTCATCTATGTATCTCCACCAAATCCAGGGACGGCATGGAGCCTCACTGAGCATGCGTTCCTCAAGGTCACCCATGAAGAGGCATGCAAAGGAAGGAGCCATGCGCGTACCCATGGCAGTGCCATGCACTTGAAGATAGTGCTTGCCAAGAAAGGAGAAATTATTCTTGGCCAGCACCAACCTCATGAGGGTGGTTATGTCGGAGATGGGTGGAGAAGACTGTTTTCCTTTGGCCAGGGCCGAGGAGCAAGCCTGAATGCCTTCTTCCTGGGGGATGTTAGTGTACAGAGAGGAAACGTCAATAGTACCAATTATGGCAGTGGCAGGAATTTGATCCTTGACACTTTCCAACTTTCGCAGAAAATCGGGAGTGTCATGGACGTATGAGGGGATTTGGGGAACCAAGGGTTTGAGAAAAGAGTCAATGAAAAGAGATATGTGTTCCGTAGGTGAACCATTGCCAGAGATGATGGGTCTGCCTGGGTTGTTGGTCTTGTGAATTTTCGGGAGAAGGTAGAATCTGGCAGTTCTACAATTGATCGGTGATAGAAATCTGTGAGCTTTTTTACTCAAATGATCACGTGATCGCATGTCATCCAAAACTTCCTGAATTTGCTCTGAAAATTTGCCACTGGGGTTAGAGTCCAGACATTTGTAGTGCTGGGGATTGTTGAGTTGGCGATTGGCTTCATCAATATATTTTTGGCGATCCATGATTACTACGGCTGACCCTTTATCTGCTGGCTTGATAATGATGTCACCGCGGGAACGTAGAGTGTTGAGAGCAAGACGTTCTTCCCTAGGGAGATTGTCGTGGGGCTTACGGGTAAGATGAGAGGAGTTGGAAACTTGAGAACTGACTGCTTGCACATACGTTTCAAGGGCTGGAACACGGTTCTTGGGGGGGACCCAGGTGCTTTTTACACGGAAAGGTTCTTCTTTACGGGAGCCAGAATCGAAGAAGAACTCAGTCAGACGAAGTCTGCGGTAATACTCAGTGAGATCTTGACTGAGCATTACTTGGTCAACTTTGGGGGGAGTAGGACAAAAGTTCAAGCCCTTGGAAAGTAACGTATGCTCTGCGTCAGTTAGAGAAGAAGAGGAAAGGTTGACAACAGTGTTAGTGGGGGGTAAAGGTGTAGACTGGGGACTGCGTCTGAAGCGGTTGTGTCTGCGTTGTTTGGCAACAAGGCCACCAATCTTCTTGTTTCTCCTGTCGGTGAGAACAGAATTGAGGTTAGAGAGACCTTTCTCAATCTCATCACTGAGATCCTTGTACTGGCTTTCAGAACAGCTGGAGCGTAGTTTTGAGTCCAGATTAGCAATGTCCTGGTGGACAGCCTGAAGGGTGATTTCACATTGCTCAGAGAGGACCTTGATGAGCTGAATGGAAGCACTAAAAAGAATTTGATTCCATTTTTTCTGTAGGTTGGGGGAGAGTTTTCCAATTTGGGGGGTGTGAGATATCTGTAAGCCAGTAGGGATCAGGCGAGAGACTGAGAAAAAGTTGTAGTTGTCTTGATGGAAAGTGTACCGAAGAGCCTTTTCTTGCAGTTTCCTAAGTTGAAAGAAACAGTTAGGGTTGTTCATGTTAGAAAGAGCAAAAAACAAGAGACAAACACAGAACGCAGACTTACATACCAACGGACGGACAGACTTACATACACACGTAGACAGGTCAGCAAGGAGGATCACCACGAGGGGATACAGCAACATAAGGAAATGACTTAAGGTGATATACAAAAATGTTGCAAACTGCTTACTGACTAAAATTACCAAAAAGTAAATCTAAAATTTAGTGGGCCTGACGTTTCGATCCTAGCAGGACCTTTCTCAAAGGTTTTTTGCCTGATCCCTACTGGCTTACAGATATCTCACACCCCCCAAATTGGAAAACTCTCCCCCAACCTACAGAAAAAATGGAATCAAATTCTTTTTAGTGCTTCCATTCAGCTCATCAAGGTCCTCTCTGAGCAATGTGAAATCACCCTTCAGGCTGTCCACCAGGACATTGCTAATCTGGACTCAAAACTACGCTCCAGCTGTTCTGAAAGCCAGTACAAGGATCTCAGTGATGAGATTGAGAAAGGTCTCTCTAACCTCAATTCTGTTCTCACCGACAGGAGAAACAAGAAGATTGGTGGCCTTGTTGCCAAACAACGCAGACACAACCGCTTCAGACGCAGTCCCCAGTCTACACCTTTACCCCCCACTAACACTGTTGTCAACCTTTCCTCTTCTTCTCTAACTGACGCAGAGCATACGTTACTTTCCAAGGGCTTGAACTTTTGTCCTACTCCCCCCAAAGTTGACCAAGTAATGCTCAGTCAAGATCTCACTGAGTATTACCGCAGACTTCGTCTGACTGAGTTCTTCTTCGATTCTGGCTCCCGTAAAGAAGAACCTTTCCGTGTAAAAAGCACCTGGGTCCCCCCCAAGAACCGTGTTCCAGCCCTTGAAACGTATGTGCAAGCAGTCAGTTCTCAAGTTTCCAACTCCTCTCATCTTACCCGTAAGCCCCACGACAATCTCCCTAGGGAAGAACGTCTTGCTCTCAACACTCTACGTTCCCGCGGTGACATCATTATCAAGCCAGCAGATAAAGGGTCAGCCGTAGTAATCATGGATCGCCAAAAATATATTGATGAAGCCAATCGCCAACTCAACAATCCCCAGCACTACAAATGTCTGGACTCTAACCCCAGTGGCAAATTTTCAGAGCAAATTCAGGAAGTTTTGGATGACATGCGATCACGTGATCATTTGAGTAAAAAAGCTCACAGATTTCTATCACCGATCAATTGTAGAACTGCCAGATTCTACCTTCTCCCGAAAATTCACAAGGCCAACAACCCAGGCAGACCCATCATCTCTGGCAATGGTTCACCTACGGAACACATATCTCTTTTCATTGACTCTTTTCTCAAACCCTTGGTTCCCCAAATCCCCTCATACGTCCATGACACTCCCGATTTTCTGCGAAAGTTGGAAAGTGTCAAGGATCAAATTCCTGCCACTGCCATAATTGGTACTATTGACGTTTCCTCTCTGTACACTAACATCCCCCAGGAAGAAGGCATTCAGGCTTGCTCCTCGGCCCTGGCCAAAGGAAAACAGTCTTCTCCACCCATCTCCGACATAACCACCCTCATGAGGTTGGTGCTGGCCAAGAATAATTTCTCCTTTCTTGGCAAGCACTATCTTCAAGTGCATGGCACTGCCATGGGTACGCGCATGGCTCCTTCCTTTGCATGCCTCTTCATGGGTGACCTTGAGGAACGCATGCTCAGTGAGGCTCCATGCCGTCCCTGGATTTGGTGGAGATACATAGATGACGTTTTCTTCATTTGGACTAGGGACGGCAGCAGCCTGAATGCTTTCTTTGACCACATCAATTCCTTCCATAGGACCATCAAATTCACATGGGAGCAGTCTCTTCAACAGACCCACTTTCTGGACGTCACCGTCCGGAAAGACCTCAATACACTCACTACTGACTTGTATTCTAAGCCCACCGACACTCATCAATATCTCCATTCCTCCAGTTGTCACCCTAGACACTGTAAGACTGGTATAGCTTACAGCCAGGCCCTCAGATTGAGGCGTATATGTTCCAATGAGTCTGACTTTCGCCGCCATACACGTGTATTGGCCAGTAACTTGGTTGCTAGAGGCTATAGTTCTCGCCAAGTGAAGAACTCCATTGCTAAAGTCTATTCCATTCCCAGAAGTTCGGCACTAAAACAAAAGCCACCAGGTCCCAAGGACAAGCCCAAGGTTCCCTTAGTTACTTCCTACCACCCCTCTCTTCCTCCTCTCAGGAAGATAACTAAGGAAAACCACCATATTCTCCACACTTCGGATCGTCTGGCTGAAGCCATTCCTAATTCGCCTGTTTTGGCTTTCAGGCGCCCCCGTAACCTGCGTGACTTAATTGTCCGAGCAGAGGTTCCCCCTTTGGACTCTTCACCTCCAACCAAATTTGGTACATTTAAGTGTACCTCGAAATGCATTGTTTGCAAGACACATGTCAAGGAAATAGACTCTTTCAATGGACATTCTTCTGGAACTACCCACACGACCCATGGCTCTATCACGTGCACTATTTCAAACATCATATACCTCATCTCTTGTAGAGTTTGTAATATTCAGTATGTTGGCGAGACCAAAAACACCCTCAAAAAACGTATCTATGGCCATAGGTCTACTATCAAAACTGGTAAAATGGACACCCCTGTTGGGTATCACTTCAATCTCCCTGATCATTCGATATCAGATATGAGTGTACTGGGCATAGAATCACTTGGTCACCGTAATAATGCTGTCCGTCTTAGCCGTGAGAAAATGTGGATGAAGCGTCTTCGGACTATTCAACCACATGGTCTCAACATCCAGGAGGGTAATGACTAACACCATGCAGCTTTCTGATAATCCTTCTTTTGTGTTCAGTCCTTCACACTTCTCTCTTTGATCTTTCCCCCTATTGTCACTAATCCCTACCCCACTCCTTGCCCTTCTCTTTGATCTTTCCCCCTCCTCTCATTAATCCCTACCCTACCCCCTGCCCTTCCCTTTGATCTCTCCCTACAAGCTTCACTCTTTGTCCTTTGTTTCTCATCCGTGTCCTATTCACTCTCCCCCCTTCCTTCGTGTACATGTATCTGTTTTGTCCTTGTCACTCTGCCTTTGAGAAAGGTCCTGCTAGGATCGAAACGTCAGGCCCACTAAATTTTAGATTTACTTTTTGGTAATTTTAGTCAGTAAGCAGTTTGCAACATTTTTGTATATCACTAGTCGTGAGGGTTCAAGTCTCTGCATCGACGACTGGGTGAAGGATGTCAGATATCTCATCGACAACACAGCGATGGCACCTGAGCTGCAATTTTCCACGATCGTCCGAAACCTTGGAGGTGCAGCTAGGAAGCTAGTCCTAAACCGACCCCCGGACGAGCAGACAGCTCACCATGCGTTTGCTGAACTGAAAGGACAGTTTGGAGATGCATCTATGACTGGTGATCCTCTGGCAGTATTCTACGGGCGATTGAGGCTGACAAACGTATCTCCAAGCATATATGTAGTAGAGCTATAGAGGCGAGACTACGGACTGTAGAGGAGCGAATGAACAACAGACCCCCCCCCCGGCAAACCGGAACAGCATGCTCACACAGCAGTTCATGCGCGGAGTCGGATACGAGAAGATAACCAACCATCTTGCTCCGATGAGGCCCAGGGACATGTCATTCAGAGAGCTGCAAGTAGAACTTCGACAGATAGAGCGAGAACAACGGACCGCAAGTCTGTTTCAATCCAAAACAGTCACGAAAGCCCAGTCTTCACAACACACGAGCAAGGCCCAGTCACAACCACAGAATGTCTTGGCACCCCCAGGCCAACCAACGCTATACCGCAGCCAAAGAGTCAGCAGAAACTACAAGCAACAACGAAACCGCAGAAGGGCACGAATGATAGTTAAATCGACAACAAGGCCAAGATGATGGCGTCATCCAAGACCTCATTCATAAGGTCGAACAGTTAACCAGAATCGTCGAGGGCCGAGTATACAGACCTTATGCTCCTTCAGACCAGCCGATGAGTCCGCAGCAGCCCACCGACAGGAGGGTCTTCATGTGTTATCGCTGTCATCAGGAAGGACACATTGCCCGTGGATGTCGGAATCTTCCGTTAAACTTCCAGGGGCCCCGGTCAGAGGGCAAACCGGAGGCCAGGAGTCCAGCCCGAGAGTGACACACCTCAGTTCCCCTTCAAGCACCACGCACAATGTGACGTCAAATCTTCAAGTAATTGGTCCAAATAATGAAGATTCTGTAGAAATAAACGGCGTACCATATCAAGCACTGATCGACTCCGGCTCACAGATAACGTCAGTCACACAGGATCTTTGGAGAGGACATCCACTCCTCTGTGACGTCAGTCTTTCTTCAACAGAAATCAAGATTGAGGGTGCCAGTCGTCACGAAGTGGCCTACTTAGGAATCCTTCCCGTCTCCATCACCATTTTGGTATCACTTATAACTGTGACGCGTCGTTTTTTTTAAAGAAAACAACAACTGAGGGAACGGCTGTGCTTTCAACATTTAATGGCCTGTTGAGACAGAATGAAGAGACGTGTCAATATGTTATCTCTTCGAATGATTGTGAATTATTTAGTGACCACAATTCATCAACCAAAAAAATACAAAATTACTAAACAAAGTTGGACGAAGCAAACAATTTCAAAGGTAATTTCCAAGTTAACGGATTGCCATCCTTCAGCAATCGGCGGTTAAATATAAACACGGTTTCTTAGAATAGTATCTAATGTTCGTTTGTATAGTTGTTTCTGTGATACAACATAATTTAAATGTAAACATAGATTGGCACGAAAACCTTGCCTGGAGGTCGCCATCTTGCGAATACATAATGAACATAAAAACACAGGTAAATCGTATAGAAAAAAACCAGCTAAACGTTAAAATCAATGGTTTAGACTGAGCAACTGAAATAAGGAACTCTCCTGTTCATTATCGATGCAAATGATCAGATTAAAGTCAATAAAGTTCATGGTGAATCAAACACGAACTCGTTCAGGTTTTCCTGACGAACAAAAATAGACAAGTTTCCTACCTAAAATACAGAGTTCAGTTGTATCTTGCTTTTAAGAATGCGTACCTAAATACATTATGAGAAGGCTGCAAAAGATATTAGCAAACGTATACATGAAAAGGTAAAAATATTATATTAAACGAATATTTACCTGTTGAGACAGAATGAAGAGACGTGTATATCTTCGAGTGATTGTGAATTATTTAGTGACGCCGTTGGTGGCGCTAGACATATTGGTTGCGTAATACAGGAGATGACTGAAAGAATATTGAACTAAAAGACGTCGTTCTTTTGTTTAACAGGGCAAAGTACATTCTTATACAAAAATAGTGGGGGAGGCATTGTTCACACTTGCCACATAACGATGTTCCAGTCTTCGTGGTCCCATCAGATTGCTACCGAAAGCATGTTCCTGTATTGATAGGAACGAACGTAATCAGGGCCACAAAGAAAGACCAAAGCCGTATCAGAGGAAACGACTTCATGGAACAAATGAAGACGGAAAGTACAGCATGGTACACGGCATATATCAATACAACAGCATATGATCAGAGAGACCAGTCAGGTAGAACGGGCCACGCAAAGTACGTCGGCCGTTCTCCACGGAAGATCAACCCCGGTTCTGAGGTCGACGTGATATGCCAAGCCCCTCTGTGCCAAACAGGTCGTCCGTACACTGCCTTGGTGGAAGGTCTTCCACACAACACATCAATACAGGTACTTTGCATCACTACTTTTAAGTTTTATTGTGAATCACTCTTTGATTATCACTGCTGTAACTATAACCTTGCTGTATTGTATGCTTGCAATTATCTGTTGATGTGACACACTTCATTATGGGGTTTGACTTAGACAGGTTTATTGCGTCTCCCAGTGAGGTGCAATTGAAGGTACTTTAGAAGTCTGAAATGGTGCAAGTGGCAGAACATTATCAACTTGGTTTTAGTTCATCCATGAATAAGTCGGAAATGAAGACATTGGTTGTGAACTATCTGGTAGAAGAAGAGTTACTGCCGGAAACATACTTGGCAATGCCTAGGCCAGATCAAGATCCTTTGGCAATTCGGAAGCTTGAATTAGAATTCCAGCTGGACAGGAAAGAAGAGAGAGAGATACGGCTCAGAGAATTGGAATTGAAGGAAAGAGAGCTGCTAATGCAGACTGAAGTTCGAATGAAAGAGTTTGAGACTCAACTGAAAATAAACGAACAATCGAACACACGGAAAACTGACAAATGTTTTGATGTGGCAAAGAATGCGAGACTTGTTCCTCCTTTTCAGGAAAAGGAAGTGGATAAATTCTTCCTTCACTTCGAAAAAATTGCAACATCGCTCAAATGGCCGAAAGAGTCAGGGCCACTACTAATTCAGAGTGTACTCACAGGAAAAGCCCAGGTGACTTATTCCTCCTTGACAGTTGAACAGAGTGCTGACTATGAGACAGTAAAAAGGTCTGTCTTCAGAGCATATGAACTTGTACCCGAAGCCTATCGGCAGAAATTCCGAAACACTAGGAAACAAGAGGGACAAACTTATGTGGAATTTGCTAGAGAAAAAGAAAGGATGTTTGACAGATGGAGTGCATCGAAAGAAATTGAAGATAATTTTCAGAAGCTTAGGCAGTTGATGCTAGTTGAGGAATTCAAACGATGCATCTCGAGTGATCTCAAAACCCATCTGGATGAGCAGAAATCTAACACTCTTGATCAAGCAGCCATTTTGGCTGACGATTATGCTCTCACTCACAAGACATTGGGTATTCACACAAACAGGGTAACCTGAAAAACGGCCACAAAATGAGCCCAAATAAAAATCCCTTCTTGAGTGGGTATCAGGCTAATAAGACCGAACCACCAAAGGGAGATAAGACCAGTCAAAGTGCTGGGAATAAAACTGGCTCTGAAAAACAAGGGACAGGAAACACATGCTCCTACTGCAAAAGGAAAGGGCATGTGATGGCTGCCTGCTGGTTCTATCAAAAGAAGAATCAGGAGAATTTTTTTTCGAATGCATTAGCAGCCAGAAAACAAAAACCACAAAACAGTGGGTTCAAAGAGTCCAAAGAAATGGACGATAACCATTACACATGTCAATCAGAGCATGTAAGGGAAGAATATAAGCCATTTGTTTCAGATGGTTTTGTCTCATTGATAGACAACAATTCCACGAGAAAACCAGTTAAAATTCTAAGGGATACTGGAGCCTCTCAGTCCCTAATGACCGCAGACATTCTGCCAATCTCTGAACAATTGTCAGCTGGTGCCAGTGTTTTGATTCAAGGAGTAGAATGTTATGGAATAGATGTGCCATTGCATATTGTATACACTTAAATTCTGATCTCGTGTCAGGTCCAGTGACAGTTGGAGTAAGGCCCAATCTTCCTATATTGCTTTCATTCTAGGCAATCATCTATTAGCTGGGGACAAGGTAGTAGTGGAACCATGGGTAAGCAAAACCCCAAGTGCACAAAATTGCACAGAAAAACTAGAAAAAGAGCTGCCAGGTATATTTACAGCTTGTGCAGTGACTAGGTCTATGACCGTGGAAAATGCTGAGGAAAAAATCCAGCAGATGCAAACTGCGAAGATAAAATCTTGCAAAACAGTGAAGGCACATCAAAGAATTTGATTTGGGAGATAAATTCATGGGAAGTCTAGAAACCATCCATGAAGATGGAAAACAATCTGGTGACAGGGAAATTGAGGAAAGTGAAAAGACTGACTCAGTTTACCGTAGAGGAGAGCTCATTAAAGAGCAAAAGAATGATCCATCAATCTCTTCCCTAGTAGAAAAAGCTCTCACTGAAGATGGAGCAAAAGAAGTACCCGTTTGCTACTTTGAGAAATCAGGGGTACTAATGCGTAAGTGAAGACCCAAAACAGTTTCCGCTGATGATGAATGGGAGGTAGTATATCAAATTGTGGTTCCACCTGCCTATCGACAAGAAATACTAAGAATGGGGCATGAAACCCAAATATGATCAGGACGTACTGCTTTGATAGTGAAAGGGACTGGGATGAAGGAGTCCACATGCTGCTTTTTGCAGCTAGAGAGTCGGTACAAGAATCCTTAGGGTTCAGTCCGTTTGAACTTGTGTTTGGTCTCTCAGTCAGAGGACCATTAAAATTGTTAAAGGAAAAATGGCTAAATGAGGAAATAATCTAAGCCTACTTGACTATGTGTGCACTTTCAAGACAAGACTGAGTCAAGCATGTGAAATTGCTAAGAGCAACCTGAAGAGAGCCCAATCACAAATGAAAAACCTGGTATGATAAGCATGCCAGGGAAAGGAGTTTCAAAACCGGGTGATCAAGTCCTGGTTCTTCTCCCAATTCCTGGGCAGCCTCTTCAGGCAAGATACTTTGGCCCATATCAAGAGTAAATGAGTAAATGATGTAAATTATATAGCCTAATACAAACTACAGGAAGGCGTAAACGTAAGCGTGTGTGTCACATCAACACGATAAGGGAATATCATGACAGAGACGGAAAGCCAGTGACAATCATAGAATCAGTTGAATCTTGTGAGGATGTGAAAGATAAACACGACGGTTTAAATGAGACCGGAAACGTTGAACCTTGCATCAAATTGCAAAATTCTGATGTGCTCAAGCACTTAGACAGAAAGATTGGACATTTGTCCAAAGAAGAGCAGGGTCAGCTAACAGACCTTATTCAATAATTTCCGCAAATGTTCAAAGATGTCCCTGGCCGAACTGATCTCGTTTGTCATGATGTAGATGTAGGTGAAGCTGCACCAATAAAACAACATCCATATCGTATGAAACCCATTAAGTTGGAACAGCTTCACCAAGAGGTGGTATATAATATGTTGGAAAATGACAAAATTGAACCAAGGAAAAGTGAGTGGAGTTCACCATGTATATTAGTGCCTAAACCTGATAAAACATTCCGTTTTTGTACAGACTACAGAGAGGTGAACAGTTTGACTAAAACTGACTCGTACCCCATACCTAGAATTGATGACTGCATTGACCAAATTGGCCATGCAAAGTATGTGAGTAAATTTGTTATGTTAAAAGGTTACTGGCAAATACCACTCACTAAACAAGCTAAACAGATACCAGCCTTTGCCACACCAATATAAGGTTATGCTGTTTGGAATGAAATTGCACCAGCTACCTTTCAACGAGTGGTTAATGACCTGATTTCAGGCTTAGAGGGGTGTAAAGCATATATTGATGATGTCGTTATTTTTAGTGACACTTGGGAAGAACACCTACAGCGTATCGATCCGTGCATTTTTTGCCAAAATCCTCTACGCCTAGTAGCAAGATATGCTACAGAGCCTCTTCTTGACGGAAGAACTTTCGGCTGAAGCTGAAGCAAGCAAGCCACAGTGAAACCAACATGGTTCACTAACAAGCCATCACTACCAGATGTGGCACAACCGATCAGCTACAGATCCAGACATCGAGGAGATCCACTTCCAAGTCCAGTCTCAAGACTAGAGCGGACGCCGGAGCAACTCCCCTTCAAATGGACAATCTCCGCCCAACGCCAGACTTCCCTTCACCTCCCTGACCGTCAGAACCCATGACAGCAACAGTACTATACAAGTGTCTACACTCCAGACTACAACTACAAGACCTTCACAAGACAAGGACTCGAAACCCTGTGCACAGCTAAGTTGTTATGTAATACCAAAGCCGGCCTTGGGGTATTTTGTAGTTACAGTATAAACAAAGAATGTCATTCTATCACTGCTAAGTTGATTCACTGTAATTCATGTGTACAAGAGTTTTATGAAGGAAAATAAAACTCTGATGTAGTAAATAGCAGAGTACCTTCTTCTGTTGCGTGTCATGATTAATTAGCTGAAAGTGCTACTTAATGTCTAAAGAATAAATTTAAAGGATTCATCCGTAACAGTTCAGAAACAGGTGATCTACCTCGGCAACATAGTGTCTGTAGCAGGAATAGCCACCGATGCCGACAAGATCTCTCAAGTCAAGGACTGGAAAGCGCCTTGCAATCGCAAGGAACTCCTTCGGTTCCTGGGCTTCACAGGATACTACAGGCGATACATCAAAGGCTATACTCTAACATCGTGTCACCACTCTACAAACTTACAGCTGGAGACCCAAGACGAAGAAAGAAGGACAAGAGCAAACACCCTACACCAGTCCCTCCGTTCATCTGGACAAATGAGTGTCAGAAAGCCTTTGAAGTCCTCAAAGAACAGATGACGTCAGCTCCGATACTTGCGTTTGCCGACTACACCCAACCGTTTCTCCTTCAAACCGACGCCTATGTGGAACTGGTATTGGCGCCGTTTTAAGCCAGATGCAAGATGGACAAGAACGAGTAATCCCCTATGCCAGCAGAGGTCAACCCCAGCAGGGTCTCCCTATCAAACTCACAAACTTGAATTTCTAGCCTTGAAATGGGCAGTGACTGACAAGTTCCGGGACTATCTGCTGGGCAACAAATTCGCTGTATGGACGGATAATAACCCTCTCCTGTATGTAACAACAACAGCAAAGCTAGATGCCACGGGCCAACGTTGGGTCGCTGCCCTTTCTCAGTTCGATTTCTCGGTGAAATACAAACCAGGAAAGAATAACGCTGTAGCAGACGCACTCTCCAGGAAACCCCAACCAGAGCTGCCGACCACTACATCTCCGTCCCAAGATGACGCCGCAACGATCTCACGCGACATCGTCCAGGCGATCTGTGGAGGCCATCCTCCTTCTACCACACACCCCAACATAGAAGCCCCATCATCAGCCGTCCGATGTCAGGCTGTGACTCGTCAACAAGCAAGGCTTCCTCCAACAGTCAAACTTCAAACCACTGAGAGCGAGCTTCCTCGCTTGACACGGAAACAACTAGCGCTCTCCCAACGTAACGACCCCCACATCTCAAGAGTAATCTACCTTCTACAGAAAGGTCAAAGATCAAACTCAAAAGAACGAAAACACCACCCAAATTCTACCCAGTATTTCAGAGAATACGACAAACTAGAAATAAGAAACGACATTCTACACCGCGCCCGGAAGACAACAGATGGAACAATTTCTCACCAGTTAGTCCTCCCAGAATGCTTTAGGATTACTGCCATGACTGGTCTCCATGACGACATCAGCCATCTCAGTCACGACAGAACCCTGGAGATGGTGCGTCGAATATTCTTTTGGCCAGGGATGGCTCGAGATGTCAGGAACCACTGTCTTCAATGCAAACGGTGCTGCCTTCGCAAAACATCTCAGTCCAAAATTAGAGCGCCATCGGTCTCCATTGTTACAAGTGAACCTCGAGAGCTGGTGTGCGTATAGACTACCTAAAATTAGAGCGGAGTAAAGATGGCTACGAAAACATCCTCGTAATCACAGACCACTTCACAAAGTACGCACAAGCATTCCCTACACTTGATCAAAAAGCTGAAACAGTGGCAAAGGTGTTGTGGGAGAGCTTCATCCAACATTATGGATTTCCGGCAAGAATCCACGCCGATCAAGGCCGAAACTTCGAGGGTCAGGTCATTCAAGAGCTCTGCAAAATTTCCGGAATCAAGAAAAGCCGTACGACCCCGTACCATCCTCTTGGCAACGGGCAGACCGAGCGTTTTAACCATACGCTATTAAACATGCTTGGAACGCTAGACACCAGCCAGAAGAAGAACTGGAAACAGTGTATAGGACTTATGGCTAAGGATACCACAGGATACGCCCCGTTCCTGTTGATGTTCGGCCGCCACCCCAATCTCCCTATAGATCTCATGTTTGGTATCGGCAACACAGATGACATAACTCCTGACTATGAGGACTACGTTCAAAACTTAAAACGGCGTTTGATCTCCTCATACAAGACAGCTAGCAACCAAGCTAAACAAGCCAAGCTTAAACAAAAACGTGTGTATGACAACAAAACCTGCGATGCCCCCCTCCAAGTAGGTGACCGTGTCTTAGTACAAAACAAACATGTCCGGGGAACTCAAAAGTTAGCAGACAGATGGGAAGAGAGCCCCTGTATCATCATCTCAAAACAAGAAAACATCCCAGTATACACAGTAAAGTGTATCTCAATTGGCAAAGACAGATCTCTCCACCGAAACCTGCTCACGCCATGCATGTTCCTCCTGATAGAAGACATGGAAGACCCCACCGAAGTCATCTTTGAAGACTTACTGCCTTCAATAGATAAAACCGAAACAGAGGAGGAACGACCGACAGGAAGTGGCCAGCAGAACCAGACAGGTGATGATATGGCAGACGATAGTGGAATTGTCTTCCTCCCGGTCCAATTAGGGCCAAGACATTCTCCATCCAAGACATTCTCCAGGTGTTGAGATTCTATTTTGCATTCCGAAATTCGACTTAAAAAGAATTATTTAGCTGAGTAGACAAACGTATTCTTGTATTTCTTTTCAGAACCAGAATTATTTAAGTGGATAAAAAGTGATATCTCAAAATTTAGCGGTCCTGACGTTTCGATCCTATTAGGACCTTTCTTAGATAACAAGATTTGTGATGTCTTTATCCAGTAAACATGTATATTCTTGAAAATATTTCTGATGTATAACCAAAAGTCGAGGACGGCTTTTCTCGAAAGGGGAGGATAGTGTGACGGTCCATAAATGACCCTCCCCCCTCTTTTTATCTTAAGGGACTACTTCTTGTCCAACATACACGTCCGCCTTTTTCATTATTATGTAAATTAAGTACATGTACTATGCACTCGTGCCTGCGCGGCAAATAGCCCGCCGCACTCATTTTCCTGTAACCGAGGAGATATGACCTACTTCTTCTCCTCCTATTTGTACAGGTTAATACTTCTTTATTTCTATTCATTTTTGCCATGGTTGTAAATTGCATTTACTCATTCATTAATTCAACTTACTGGTCCATTATAATTATGAGAGATAAGACGCGTTTTGAATTTCTTGATTTCTTGGTTTACCTTTCTTCGTTTCCGTTACACTGGATTGTTGAGAATCGTTGCTCTATCTTTAAGATTTACAGTTAAGGTCCAATCCTCTATAATTTTGAGTTAACTGTGAAATTGATTATGATTCTAGATGCGTTTATA
The DNA here is from genome assembly GCA_949987565.1 of Luidia sarsii. Lineage (NCBI taxonomy): Eukaryota > Metazoa > Echinodermata > Asteroidea > Paxillosida > Luidiidae > Luidia > Luidia sarsii. The sequence goes on along the minus strand of OX465109.1, from coordinate 14,633,430 downwards.
CTTAAGTATTTGGATTTTTTTATTAAAACGGACGTATCAGCAAAATGGCTGCCATCGCAGACGTTATGGCGCGAATCGCCATTTTGGTTTGAATAGATTTAGATTCGGCCTTGAATAAATCCAGAGAGACATGTTTTATTTTTGTGTACATAATTTATTGTAAATATTTGCCGCACTCATTTTCCTGTGACCGAGGAGATAAGACCTACTTCTTCTCCTCCTTTATGTACAGAATAAACGCAACAGAGTACTCGATCAAGCCGTTTCCTCATTCCCTTTTTTCGACACCGTTCCCCCGGTGTCACACTATGAAGGACCTGGGGTGCCAGAGCACCCTCTTTCCAACAAGTTAACCATGAGACTCAGAGGATATCATTAACTTGTAATTTATTGCTACCCTCGTCATCATTCGGTAAAACTTAAATACAAGAAAAATGTGGGAAAACTTATAAGTACATGGAGAATGACTTATACATAATAAATTGACAAGTTCGGCTTTATACGCTCCGAAAACATGGGAGAAATACAAAAAATGCATGTGGCAGTTCACTGACATGAGAAAATGTGAGCAACACCGATGAAGAGCAAATAGAGAATATCACTGAATTCTGACTGCACTAAAAAACACCTTGTACAATAAAATGCTTACAGAACTGTTCTCCTTTATGCCGATCAAGATGTCTGGGCTGAAAACTGGCTTGAACATGGACTGCTGCGGTGGACGGATCCTCAACCTTAATGAAAACAATTAAGAACAATCCTTACTCTACTAAGTATGTTGTTTATACAGTGGTTCTGCAAGGAAGGAAACATTACCAAAATAAGGGCACAGCCTAAGCTCATACATATTCATGAGGTAGAAACAAGATGGTGGAAGGAGTCCTTATAATACATATACAATAGATCAATTAGAGTTGCTTTTCACAGTTAAACTACAGTATTGAGGCATATTCTTCTCATGGGACTAAACTTGGATACAAAACTAGGGCATGTAGACTTCCAGTAAACTTCAAGGCTAATTCTTATACAATAAAAAGCAGGCTTCTGTAGTTCACGTGTCGTCATACACTGTTGTGTTACTTCCAAAAGGTCACGAAAAGTTCATAAGGTTCCTCTTAAAATACACTTCAAATAACTAGAATTGTACAATATAGAAGGTTTGCGGTGACACCATGTATCAAGTCTCTTAAAGAAGAGGTGTGGTTCTGAAAAGAACCTGAGTGGTAACTCGACGTTTCGACCAGAATGCTCTGGCCTTCATCAGGAGAATGCTCCTTATGACGGCCAGAGACCTTATACGTGGTGTCACCGCAAACCTTCCTATATTGATTCACCCACCATGCAAAGCCTTAAGTCTTATTTAGAATTATACAATTTATTATATGATAATGATAGCAAACAATAACTCACCAGTAATGGTCTGGTATAAAATGCAGTGTTGAGGGGGGCTCAAAAGGGTGAATTCTTGGGAGAATGCTGGATCTTTCAGGGGAGATTTCTTAAGACAATACTATGGAATGGTAGGTCATAGCATGTACCTAAGGTCACCAATAGAGGGCGCCCAAAAAAGAACTACTCAAAACAAAGAGCCTTAACTAACATGAAAGTGCACGAAGGGGAGGGTATGGGATGGTCCGGCTTCAATTCCACTACATATCCACTTGGAGAAAATCAACAGCACTTCCAACATCGTAGACGGGGCTCCGTCTACCGTTTTGACCACGGTCGGGCTGCGACCCATGTCAGCTGCCGCTGTCGCTGAATGGCACTTCTACTCTCTGCCACGTTGCATCCCAGGTAGCAAAAGTCATCGCAGGCTGCGAGAGGGACGCCAGCTGTTGTACAGATGGTAGTATGTACATGACTTTTGTCTTGCTGGCATTCAGGCGCAGTCCTACTTTGGCTGATGCTTCCTAGAAGCGATGAAGTTGGCGTTGGGCAGCGTCTGGATCGTCAGAAATCAGCGCTGTGTCGTCGGCGTACGCAAGTGCGGGGATTTTTACGGCCGTCCGTCGCGCCGAAAAACGTCTCCTCACAGTGTAGCAATCTTCTAGGATGAGCGATCGACGTACCTAAGATATAATCCATGACGATGACAAACAAATAGGGCGCCATCGTATCTCCTTGGAGTACACCAGATGTTGTGTCGAACTCATCGGTGCAGCCCGAGGATGTGCGTACACATGCAGTTGTACTGGTGTATAGTAAACTATTTGCACCGCGGCGTTCTTCTCGGGCTCAGACTTCTACAAGTATGAGATATGGGCGAAAAGATTTTCCGCTCCAACCCTAGCTAGGCCAATGCTGGCTTAGAATCTGCCACCCGCACTCCCCCATTTCTCACCCATCCCTCATTGCAAAATGCAGCGCCTGTCATTGTAAGCGGCGTTCGACGCCACTAGCCAGAGAAAGGTCTATCTCTGTCTTTTGACGCATGACTATTCCTGCTGAGTCCGAAAAGCAGGCTCTGCCTTAAATCCCGAGTTGAGCAGTTGGTAGACATGTCCCGCAAGATCTGCCCTGGATGCCTGGCCGTCATCCTCCACATCCACTGCCTCTTGGAGCATCCGGACCGTGCTGCAACGTCTCGAGACACGCTCGATTTCGGTGTAATGTTTAAACATCCGAGATGTTGCCCATCCGCAGTGGTCCATTATCTGCTGCTCCGTCGCTCCCAAAAGCCTCAGAGTTACGGCAACTCTGGCCCTACCTCCGTGTGCTCTGAGCTCCTGGTCACGTTGATCTGACGAAACCGAGAAGTATAGTTTCAAACGATTGTTCGGACCATTGCCAACGAAAGGCTTGTTGGCCAAGGAACGGCGATCCGGCGGCGATGGGCGGAAGAGACTACCCCCTTGCAAGTCAAACCCGTTGCTGCTAGCTAGATTCACCATCTCGTCCACTGCCCTGACTGGATCCATCTCCCAATTCTCCAGCTTCGGGATGATGATGAGGGCTGAATTGCCCTCCCTTATCGTCTTGCCAATGGTGTGATGAAAAAGCAAATCTCTACCATCAATCCTCGTCGCATCACAAGTCCTTGTGCGGCCCAAGTCCGCAGCTCGATCGCCTGCCCACCATATGCAGAGAAAAAATGCGAGGTCCCTGTAGAGGACGTACCGCTTGATGAAGCTTGGTTCTTCTGCGTCGATAAGAAGCTGGATGCGCCCCCGAATCTCACCCACTAACCATCGTAGCTTGTCGGAGAAGATTGGCACCGCTTGCCTTGGTGACACATGTGCTTCCGCCTGTTCCAAACGGATGGCCTTCAAATACCGTTTCACTCGATCCGATATGCACGGGTTCCCCGTCTTGGCCTTCGGGCTCCACGGTAGCCTTCTGCCGGCTGCGTTAAAGTATACGCTCTCAATTGTCCAATGTAAGAATCTACGGTCCCCGCTGCTAAATGCCGCTTACATCCACATTCCTGAAGTCCCCTCTTGCCTACGAAACGACATCCAAGTATGTGAACTTGAGTCATTCCTCTCGAGTCCCTGTCTATCAAAAATTTGACCACATCCTCCGGAGATGCCCCCTCGCTCCTGCTGCCTTCAGTATAGTAACCGGAACCGTGATTTTTCTGTAGGAAAATATCCGGACTTCCAACCAAACTGTTTTTCTGCTTGTCATAAGGGCGGCGATCCAATCTCCCGTCAAGCTCTTCTAACCTTGCTCGAACTGCTGTAAACTGCGAAGAGAGAATAGAGAACATTATATGATTCCTTCGCTCGCATATTCTCGTCTAGTTATGTTTGCCCTGGCGATGCCGGCGGCGAGGAGATGGGACCTTCCTCGGGATGAAAGCGAATTCCCTCGCGCCTGCCGCAAATGGACCTCAGAAACATCTGCAAACGCCGATACAGTTTCAAACTGCCCCACACCGTGAGATGTACCTGATCCTGCAAATCGCGCTGACAAATGTGGTCATTTGACAGAAAATGCCAGCAAGACTCGGAGCTTAGCTCTCTCAATGCCGAATTGGCCGACGCCACCCTACGGTTAATGACAGCGCTCCGAGTCTGACATATCCCTGATAGTACGAAGCGAATGCCCGGATACTGGCCGCTCAATCGGTTCGACGCCAGTTTGAAAACCCTTAATAAGTTATCGACTTCTGCACCGCCTCTTGTTCTGCTGATGTCGTTTATACCGCCATGTAAAACCCCCAGGTCAAACTTCTGTGCTCTGCACGCTGCCGCCAAAGTCCTGCAAAGAGCCTCCATCCTCGCCCCGCCAGTGACATCCATTTTAACCTTCATGAAAGAAGGCCAGACAAACTTGACCACACCCTTGAACATAGAATCGGAAATAATCGCCACTGACATCTGACGAGGGATGTCGCTCGGGACATCCGGCATTTTGGGCGCTGGGGAAAATAACACTTGCACGCCCAAAGCTCAAATGCAAACCCTTTGCCATTGGGCACGTAACCACTCTTAGAGGGCACCTCGAGAACTGCTGTCTGATCTATCTCACTTAGACGCTTAGCTTTCTGAATGAAGGAATGTAAATGTGGCCACCAAGGCCTCGGATGCGGATGCTTCGGAACGACCAGTGTGACAACTACATCTCCCCACTCCCGAAACAGCCGGATGACAGATGCGATGAGGACGAAAGGGGGAAATGCGTACAAAACTTCTCCTCGTGGACAAGGCTGGCAAAAGATGTTCACTCCTGATGTTCCAGGGACTGGGTCCCTAGAGAAGAATTTCAGAGGATGTCCGTCCTTCCCTCTTTGCACATTCGACGGGAGAGCCACCAGCTCCCATGTAAAGCCCGAGCTCCCTCCGAATTCCTGCTGCAGGAGCCGCCATAGCGCCGGTGAAAGTCGCGAGTCCGCCATGGACACTGCTCTTGAAGGCACATCTGCCCTGTTACTGCAAGATGGCACCCACTGAAGTCGTAGGTCGAAATTGGCCTCCAGCGTAAGAGCGAATACCAGTCTTAGGACTCCCGCAAGGGCGGGAGACCTCGTCTTTAGGCCTGACCAGGAATGGAATAAACCTTCAGAATCAACCTGAACATCAACCCTTCTGTCCCATAGGTGGTCCATCACAGAGATCGGGTGAAGTAGAGGGCTAAAGCTTCCTTATAACAAATATCCTGCGACTTTTGAATCTCCCTGGGCCAATAATCCCCAAAGGTGACGTCCCCCTGCCTTTCCGACAGAACTCCACCCCATCTGTAGCCAGACGCATCCGAACTGAGCTGCAGGTGCAAATGACGTTCTTGCCTCCAAGGTATCGGCTGCGATATTGAATCAATAAACCGCCAGAAGGAAACCTTCTCGTGCACTGAATGTGTAAGCGGCGAAGGTGCAACGTCATCCAATCGGGACATGAAATTACAACACTCCCTTACAAACAGACGGGCAGCCGGGAATGCCAATGTGAAACTCTGGCATTTTCCAATGAATCGCTGCATGGTCTTCAAACACGCCTTGTCTTCGGTTAAGATACCCTCTCTCAATATGGCGAAAGTCTTCTTCTTCTTATCGGGTATCCAAAAGGACATGGAATCCGAGGAAATACCGAGTCCCAAATGGACCATGCTAAAAACCGGCTTAAGTTGGCTCTTCTTGATGTTGACAAAATAACCCAGCTGCGACTGCATGTAGCAGACGACATACAAAGCCCTTGATGCCCTCTCGTAAGCTCCAACTCCAACATCCTGAAAGCGAAGCGCGAAAGATATGAAATCAATTCAGCTTAGCTCAGCCGCGTACCTAGCTGTGCCTCTCCCACGAAGCGGTCGTCAATCCATACTTCCGTATGAATCCCCCTATTCTTCAACCACGTTAAAAGACAGAAACCCACAGTAGAATAAACACTGCACTATTCTTAAAGCCGAACGGCAGGGTCGAATTAACAAAATAAAATCCTGCCCACTCGAATCCACAAAATGTTTTGGACCTGTTCGTGAGGAGAATCTGCTTATAACCCTGGGCATCGTCTGTACCCGAAAAGAAACCTCCCCTGTTTATTGGCTTGACGATGTCCCCCAACGGGACTAACTTAAAAGGTGTGTCCTTACACCAGAGATTTGGACCTTTCATAGATAAGACCAACCTGGGTTTGCTCGGCTCGACTGAAAGGGCATTCACACACCTCGGTGGCGCAGTCTCCTTTCCCGGTCCCAGCAATTCTACCGAACCCTCGACCAAACGCTTCGTAATCGTATCATTGATGAAGGGCACAAACTGTCTGCAAACGGGGGCGTTAGGGAAATACATATCAGGGGGCACCGCCGAATCAAAGACCCTGCCTCTGTATGTACCTTGATAAGGTTGGAAAAAATCGTATAAATCTACGCCTTCCCGCAACCACTCCTTAACTCTATCACCAGTACCTGGACACTCGGTTAACACAGGGCCCCACGCTTCCTCGCAGCCATGCAGGCTGCCAGCCACAAAGGCATCGGGATCACGAAAGCGCAGACCTATAAAATCCGGCTGACAAGTCCCGGCCAAAACATCGTCCGGCCTTGGGGCCAAATCTCTCGGGGCGTCCGCTCTCTTCCCTTCTATATCTACCCATGAATATATTCCACGCCTCCGCACCCGAGCCTGCGCTGACATAGGGTCAAAAACATGGCAGCGGGACTGTTCCCAGCTGTGAGCTTTGAGGATTTCGAGATACCGCTTATATTCCTGCACCAAAAGAGAAAAGGGAGAACGAAAACATGCAAAGAGGGAAACAAAATTTCCGAAGGGATATCGCCATCTGCTTTATTATTCTACTGCAGTCGTTAACACCCACCTATTTCCTAGCCGTTGAGATAGGCCCATTACATTTGCAAAATTTCTTTACAATTTCTGGCAAAATGCCCCTTCTTCTGACAGCGGTAACAAATGTCCCTCCATCTGGCTGCCCCTGATCCCCCACGAGACAAACCCCATGGCTGCCGAAACTGACCCCCTCTGTAGGGCGAGCCCTGCCGGCCTCTGTTTAGCCCCCTGGGTTGAAAACGCGCACTTTGCTTTCTGAGGGTGGACAGGTCAAACCCAAGTGTTTCCTTGCAAACCGCAAGCGCTTGTCCGAGTCTTCTCCCGTGATAGATTTATATATATACATTGCTATCCTCTCGATCTTGGCCTCTGCATGCCTGTTGCAATCAGCCAAAAGGTTGACATAGAGCTGCTTCTCCTTCAAGTCTTCTGATGATAGGGGAGTGAATTCTTCTACATACTTGCGGAGGAGAGACATGACATAAGCAACGTTTTTGTCATAGCCTGTCTCCGTGCAGGCCCTCAGCAGCTCCAACCGGCGGGGCTTGTGCACCTCAAGAGCTGATCTGGCCTGCAGCTCAAAAGAAATACCACTGAACCCTGTTATTTTTATTATTCTTATTCCCCCCTTGTGTCGAAGCTTAGCTATTCCATGCACATGGGGCGCTCCTGCTTCAACCAGCCTGCGCCAAAGTTCCCTTAGGGCTTGTCTCTATACCCATGCCCCCCCCCCCTCGGGGGCTACTGGGGGCATGACCCCTGCACACGAATGCCTGCGCCACGGCTACACAAACGCCTGCATCAAGGCCCCCTTGGGGTGTCCTCTACCAAAATGCCCACATCAAGGTTTATAAGGGGCGCATCCCCTACACAAAATGTGGCGCTTCCCCTGCCCAATACGTTTATGGGGGCCTATCCCCAACACATTTTGCTCGCATCAAAGCTTGCTCGGGGCGTGTCCCCTCCACAAAATGTCTGCATCAAAATGGGCTTACTAGGGGCTTGACCCCAACGAACACGCCCGCGTCAAAGCTTACTCGGGGTTTGTTCTCTACACATTAATGCCTGCATCAAAATTGGCTTTCCAAGGGACGTGCCCCCCACACAAATGTCTGCGTCAAAATGGGCTATGTAGGGGCATTTCCCCTACATAAATGCCCGCATTAGTCAAAAATGGGCTTTCTAGGGGCGTGTCCCCCCATACACAAACCGGGCTTACCGCCTCAAACCGGGCTTGCTGGGAACTTGGTCCCTATATAAATGCCCGCGTTGAAATGGGCTTAGTGGGGGCGTGTCCCCTACACAAATGCCTGCATCAATATGGGCTTACTCGGGGCTTGTCCCCTACACAAATGCCCGCACCAAAATGGGCTTTCTTGGGGCGTGCCTTAATATACTACTGCCCAAATACTTGCCCATGCTATTACATGCCCCTTGCGCCCTTTGGCGTTGCTCCCGATACCCTTAAAATACCTTCATGCCTGAGGTGCGATACACTTTCCCTTGCGATCCAAAACCACCAAATTAAAAGCAAGAATGTACCTGAGATGAGCTAGGCCCGGCTGCCGGCTGTGCTGCTGCCGATGTCGATCCGCTTGGCCTCTCGTCCTCCTCCTTAGCTGGCTCTGACTGGGCAGCAGTGGCTACAGAGCCGGGCTCCACCTCCTCCTCCTCGTGGCGTCTTTTCTTCGGCGGACGCTCTTCTAGCGGACCGGCCTCCACACGCTGGATGAGTCTCTCCAAATTTCTCCTCTGGCCCCCATTTGGGGCAAGGGCCAGGACGTGCGCCTTCCAGGCGTCTGTCAAGTCAGCCAATTGCTCGACTTCATCCCACCCATCTTCCACCAGGGCCTGGAAACACCTCTCATGGATCTTGTACGTGGAGCACAGACCCTTAAATAATGCTCCCACATGTTCACCAATGTCACCGTAGACTTCAGTGTTCTCCTGAAATGAGGGAAATATATCGCCTTGTCACTGAGATTGTAATTATTATGGACTTGAAGCCGCTTCATGAAATAGCCAGTGCCCTTGTCCCTTGCTGGAACCATTTGGACGTACCCGCCATGACGGCCTGCTTAGCTGATCCTAACCGCAAGGAACTCTAAGGAACTCTAAGCATTATATTAAAGGGTCCTCCCTGCCCTCTCGGATATCTCTTCCTACTTAGCTTAATTCGCTTACTCCCACATTATTTCGTTCGTCGATCTATTAATCCATTTATGTACTTTATACACGTCATTCATGTACTGTGCACACCTTGGCCATGAGGATCACGGTCTCCTCGCCCGTATCTTCATTCTAAGATCTCTGATTTGCCTCTCCCGGCGGGGTTATTTCAGGGGTAAAATAAATCTTCAAAAGTTGTCACATTCTCCGGGACTAACCTCAATATTGCTGTGCGCCTGCTCCATGTTGATTCTCTAATGGCGGCGATTATCTTGCGTAATCTCTGCTGGGGCTCGTGCAACCTGACAGCGACAAATGCAACGAGGGTCCGAGTGCAACAGACCGTGTGGCCGCACCCTTCGCTAACAAAGGGATTTCAAAACGCGCCTGTACATTCGCGCCGGTCGCGCATCAGCGCCCATGCGCGCCCACGGTCCGACTGTGCCCCGAGCGTTACGTGGATACCAATTGCCTTCCACAGATTGTATGCGGTATTGTTACGCAAATTACCAACCCCAAAGGGGGCTTCGACTTGAAGGCTGCTGTGCTTACGCCTTCTGCCAGAGAAAAGCCCTGTGCCCTAATGACCGCTCCACTTTTATTCATTACAATGAGGATAAAAAGGGGAAACTCTATTACCTTACACTAGCCTCAACCGTGAGAGTACAGCATATTTCCACAATGTCATTTCAAACATTACCAACTTTAAGGCCCGATCCTCAAGGTCCTTCAGCGATTTCCTGCTGACCGAGCCCCTGATCCACCCGTACACGGAGACGCCAGAATCGCGACTGATGTATCATCTGTCGCCCTCAACGTCCGCCGCGATGCAAATAGTGACATAATCGCGTTGATGAAAGGCGTGGGTATACCATAGAGTGCTAGGATCTCTCTCAGGGCACCGCGGTCGACACAGTCGAAAGCTTTAGAGAAGTCAACAAAACTTATTACCAGACTCCGCTTCCTGGAGCGACACGCGTCGATTGCCATTCGAAGGCATGCGATTTGTTCAATAGCGTTCCGGTTAGGACGGAAGCCAGCTTGTAATGGTAAGATGAGTGTCTCTAGCCGCTCTTGAAGACGGACCAATAGCACGCGATTGAATAGTTTTGCATGGACTGACATGAGGCTGAGCCCGCGCTGGTTGGAGAGTTGCGTGCTGTTTCCTTTTTTAGGGATTGCAACAATAATAATAGATCGACGCCATTCCAGTGGAGGTTCGTTGCCAGCTAAAACGTTGTTCATGATGGGTACCACACACTCCAACAGCGGTAGAACGCCAACAATGTCAGATGGCAGCTCATCCAGACCCGCAGCCTTGCCAGAGGGAGTTTGTTCGGCAGCTTTGCAGAGTTCTTCTATTGTGATTGCACTAATGTTTACATAGTGTGCCGACGATAGTTGAGTGAGTGGTGGCAGTTCCAGGTCAAGGGGCTGCATGTTCAGGAGCCCGCGAAAATAGTCAGCTTTCTTTGTTAACCGGTCTTCTATTGATTCAGCAGCAACATTGGCATTAGGTCGAACTTTTCTGCCGGTAATTTTGTCAATTGCTCGCCAGACTGCTTTTCATGACTGCGACCTGCCTCATGATGTTGTGAGATCTCGGTGGATATTTGGCTTATAAGCTCATTCCTTCGTCGCATGTAAGTGTTTTCGAGGTTTCGTTGACTCTAACTGGCTGTGGTTTGAGTTCGGATTTGCTCGCGGGTATGCAACATTGAGTTGGTGTCTGGCTTGCTCTACTTCCGGGTGTGTCCCATAGGCAGACCTTTGGCATATGGCGACACTTGGGTAGAACTTTGGCTGCAGCGTGTCTAACCGATTCAACATATGCCGCGTATCCTGGCCTTTGGTCACGCTTTCGTAACGTTTCATTGATAAAACGATGTTGTATGGCAGGCTTTCTCAAAGCTGACCATAGTGGTGGACGTTCTTTCCGGGCATGTTTCGTCGGTCTCCAAAGTCGAAGACTGATTGTGCAGGTTACAAGTGTGTGATCGGAGCGAAAACAGTGTGGCCTGATGTTGCGCACTTTATGTATCAGTCGTGTCCATTTCTTGTTAAGAAATATGTAGTCTAGACGACATTTGCGCTTCCGAGGCCCATAGAAGGTTGGAAGATGGGCACGACGTTGTCGCATGAAACCGTTACATGCCACAAGATCACTGCTAACAACAAAGTCGGATATGGCCTCAGTGTGAGGTGTCGATTGATGGACACGAGCGTGGTGTAGATAGCTATTTTTCACAGTAAAGCCGTCGGGAGGAAGATCAGCGTTCAGGTCGCCGACGAATGCTGTTATGTCGCGGCTAGGTTTTGAGGCCAGGTACTGTCCAACAATGTCAATACAATCGTTGGTGTCGATGATATCAGCAGCACAAGTGGTTGGCATATGGCAGTTTATTAGGTGTAGCCTTTTATCATGAAGTTGGGCGGTCATTGAAATTATTCGATGATGCAACGGTTCCATGTTTAGCAATGTATTGTTGACTCTTGGTGAGACCAGAAAGCCTATGCCTCCGTGGCCCCCAGGCCGGGCAGTTGCCAGGTGTGCTTTCCAGCCAACTCCTATATCGAGGCACGTATAGTAGGTGAGTGCAGGACCCTGCGATGTTCCTGGATCCCAATGATGTTATAGTTTTGAGTTTTACAAAGCTTGGTAAGTTCATACAGAATTACAGACGGTGGTCTTTCGTGAGAGTTCTAGCAATGTTCCAATGGTCACAGATGCGGGGGCAGGTGTTGGTGCCTCACGGCCCGAGCTGGCAGGCTCCGGGTCCGTCGGTGTATAGCAGATTTAGCATAGTTTCCACACACGTGGTTTTCAATCTTGGACCTTCTAGCGCTTTTTCCTGCCCTTGTTCCCCGTCTGGTCCTTTGTTTGCACAGACCAAGCATAGCTATGTCGTTTTGTGCTTGGCTATTCAACTTGTGCAGAGTGCGTGAAAGGCTGAGCAAGAATACCTCTATAGAAGGTCAATGATTCGTTTCACGAGCAGCTCGACCCGCTCAAGGACGATGTAGAGGTCTTGTTCCTCGAGACTTTCGAGACTGTCAGAGATGGTGTGGCGGTCCCCCACGAGAGTCTCGAGACTGTTAGAGAGTGTGTGGGGGTCCCGGCTAAAGTTCCGCAGGAAGCGGCTGCCCGGGACCGGAAGGACAACTGCTTTAGCTGGGGCCGGAAGGACAACTGCTCTAGCCGGGACCGAAAGGACCACTGCTCTAGCCGGGACCGGAAGGATAACTGCTCTAGCCGGGACCGGAAGGACAGCTGCTCTAGCCGTGACCGGAAGGACAACTGCTCTAGCCGGGACCGGAAGGACAACTGCTCTAGCCGGGAACGGAAGGACAGCTGCTCTAGCCGGGACCGGAAGAACAGCTGCTCTAGCCGGGACTGGAATGACAACTGCTCTAGCCGGGACCCGAAGGACAGCTGCTCTAGCCGGGACCGGAAGGACAGCTGCTCTAGCCGGGACTGGAATGACAACTGCTCTAGCCGGGACCCGAAGGACAACTGCTCTAGCCGGGACCAGAAAGACAGCTGCTCTAGCCGGGACCGGAAGGACAGCTGCTGTAGCCTGGACCGGAAGGACAGCTGCTTTGGCCGGGACCGGAAGGACTGCTGCTTTGGCCGGGACCGGAAGGACAACTGCTCTAGCCGGGACCGGTAGGATAACTGCTCTAGCCGGGACCGGAAGGACAGCTGCTCTAGCCGTGACCGGAAGCGTAATTTTTTTTCCCAGGATGGGAAAGGCCATCATTAGCATAAACATGCGCTATTGGTTGCATTTCATCCATGCTGAATTATTCATGATAACCATTCCACTTACGCACCCACCCACGTCAGTATTTTATTCTTGACTTGATGTACATGTACAGTACTTGTACATGTACATGTATGTACTACATGTACATGTACAAGTACTGTACACTGTATATGTACAAACAAGAATTTCCTGATGACGCTTGATAATACCATAGACAGAGCCTTGCTCTATTGATTTACATACCCCTCCTCACATGTGTAGTTATCGAGGGAACACAAATTAAAGAGGACTCTATAAGTATAAAAAAATATGCTGGCACTGTGGCAGTGAAATAGATTTCTTGACCTTCAATCTTTCTTTTAATCAGAAATGGGTTCTTTTAAGGTTACCCCTGTTACAAATATCGAATGCCCACAAACATGGGAAGAAGTTAAACATTCTGCAAAATGTAACACAAGAAAATGCGATATGACAAAGATGGTGTTCTGAACATGAACTCTGTTGGAAGAATTTAATGGCTGGGACGTACAGTATTGATGAAGTAGGTGGTTTCCCAAAAAATAAGGCCATGCCTTACCTAGGAAGTATTATAGCCTAATACCTCCTTGCCCAGATACACTTTCTAGTGACCATACAAAAGTGGGTGACCTACACATTCCAGAGGAGGTGGTCACTACCAGACTTGGTCTCTTGGGAGTATTTAAGAATGTGGGATGACACACCAGTACAGAGCCAGGCACCGTTGCCATGGAAACTAGGATCAGACCAAAGGAATTTTCCAAATGGTTTCCATGTACTGTACATGTACACAATGTAATGTACATGTACATTGTACACGCGTGCGAGGGTGCGCTACAATTCATGAATAATTCAGCATGCGTGGATGAAATATATCCAATAGCGCACGTTTATGCTAATATTGGCCTTTCCCATCCTGGGAAAAAAAATTACGCTGACCGGAAGGACAACTGCTCTAGCCGGGACCGGAAGGACAACTGCTCTATTTGGGACCGGAAGGACAGCTGCTCTAGCCGGGACCGGAAGGACAGCTGCTCTAGCCGGGACTGGAATGACAACTGCTCTAGCCGGGACCGGAAGGACAACTGCTCTAGCCGGGACCGGAAAGACAGCTGCTCTAGCCGGGACCGGAAGAACAGCTGCTGTAGTCTGGACCGGAAGGACAGCTGCTCTAGCCGGGACCAGAAGGACAGCTGCTCTAGCCGGGACTGGAATGACAACTGCTCTAGCCGGGACCGGAAGGACAACTGCTCTAGCCGGGACCGGAAAGACAGCTGCTCTAGCCGGGACCGGAAGGACAGCTGCTGTAGCCTGGACCGGAAGGACAGCTGCTTTGGCCGGGACCGGAAGGACTGCTGCTTTGGCCGGGACCGGAAGGACAACTGCTCTAGCCGTGACCGGAAGGACAACTGCTCTAGCCGGGACCGGAAGGACAACTGCTCTAGCCGGGACCGGAAAGGCAGCTGCTTTGGCCGGGACCGGAAGGACAGCTGCTCTAGCCGGGGCAGGAAGGACAGCTGCTCTAGCCGGGACTGGAAGGACAGCTGCTTTGGCCGGGACCGAAAGGACAACTGCTCTAGCCGGGACCGGAAGGACAACTGCTCTAGCCAGGACCGGAAGGACAGCTGCTCTAGCCGGGACCGGAAGGACAGCTGATCTAGCCGGGATCGGAAGGACAGCTGCTCTAGCCGTGACTGGAATGACAACTGCTCTAGCCGTGACTGGAATGACAACTGCTCTAGCCGGGACCGGAAGGACAACTGCTCTAGCCGGGACCGGAAAGACAGCTGCTTTGGCCGGGACCGGAAGGACAGCTGCTGTAGCCTGGACCGGAAGGACAGCTGCTTTGGCCGGGACCGGAAGGACTGCTGCTTTGGCCGGGACCGGAAGGACAACTGCTCTAGCCGTGACCGGAAGGACAACTGCTCTAGCCGGGACCGGAAGGACAACTGCTCTAGCCGGGACCGGAAGAACAGCTGCTCTAGCCGTGACCGGAAGGACAGCTGATCTAGCCGGGATCGGAAGGACAGCTGCTCTAGCCGGGACCGGAAGGACAACTGCTCTAGCCGGGACCGGAAGGGCAGCTGCTTTGGCCGGGACCGGAAGGACAGCTGCTCTAGCCGGGGCAGGAAGGACAGCTGCTCTAGCCGGGACTGGAAGGACAGCTGCTCTAGCCGGGACCGGAAGGACAGCTGCTTTGGCCGGGACCGAAAGGACAACTGCTCTAGCCGTGACCGGAAAGACAACTGCTCTAGCCGGGACCGGAAGGACAGCTGCTCTGGCCGGGACCGGAAGGACAACTGCTCTAGCCGGGACCGGAAGGACAGCTGCTCTAGCCGGGACCGGAAGGACAGCTGCTCTAGCCTGAACCGGAAGGGCAGCTGCTTTGGCCGGGACCGGAAGGACAGCTGCTTTAGCCGGGACCGGAAAGACAACTGTTCTAGCCGTTACCTCCTTCCATATTTTCTGCAACCTCGACGAACCGATGCCGCATCGTTTTTTCGCCTCGATCGCCGATATTCGGCCCCGCAGGCTGCGGAGCTCTTGAAGCTGCTCTTCGGACAATTCTTTCCTCGGAATCATTTTTTTCTTCTTCAGATTTGTTGCATTGCGGATGGGTTTAAATGGAGTACAACACGTACGCGCACAATTATAATTGGATTTCCCTACTAGACAATTGTGATGGTTAGGTATACCTGAGGCGACTCAACTAAAACGATGAAGGGCACGGATACATGCATGCTCGTGGTTGGTTATAGGCACAAAGGAGAGCTGCGGACGTTCCTTTCTCAAAGAGTATTGTCGGATTCACTTGAAGAGGCTCCGCAAAGGCGGCGGCACACACCCCTGTATGCATGGATTATGCATGAATTGTGGGTATAAGCGGGAGGCAATAAAGTTATATAAGCAGAAGCTTAGGGCCGTCCAGGCTGAGTTTCGCCGCCCCGCCGCCATTGAAATTTCCAATTAGAGAAAGGGAAGACTTATGTATCCTCACCCCAACTGAGTTGAGTTTGGTGAAACTATGTGCATATCTTATTTGTCGAGATGCCGACGCTCAAGGAACTACGTGTTCTGGCGAGAGACTATATGGGCTTCCCAACCGATCGAAGCTAAAGAAATACGAACTCCAGAAGGCAATCGCCGAGGTCTGGGCCGCGGAGTTCCAGAAGAGACTCCAGCGAGCCATGAAAACGGGTAGATTCTCCGCCATCACAGGCGATGTTCTGAATCCCCAGAAGATCGACCGCCGCCGCCAGGAGCTGGCGAGGCTGGACCGTGAGGTCGACCTGGCCCTCGGGAACTTCCTCAGGGGCTGGGAGATGAGTGCGTTTGAAGCCAAGGGCGCTGACCCCAAGACCTTCCTCGAAGGGATGCGCCCTCAGATCAGAAAGAAGATCGAGGAGGAGATCCGAGCCCTATATATTGCAGGCATAAAATTCCAGCTGGCCCTCAAGATCCAGCTTCGAAAGGACAGACCAGACGGCAGCTCGGAGTACACAGAGCCCGTGCTACTTCCCCAGCAGGAAGCTCTCCTGCGGGCGAGTGAGATCGAGGGAGCCCTTGATCAAGCATTCCCACACATCCTAGAAATCCTCGAAAAGTGGACGCAGAGAGGTCCGGCTGGGTTGTAGATCAAGTACAGACGCTTTGGCAAGACATCGCGCGCTATCAACCTCTGCGCGGCGGCGAGTACATTCCAACGCCGAAAGAACTCGCGGTCAAGAACGCTCTCATGAACCCGGAAGGCACGACCGGACGGCGAAAAGTGGCATTACACGCTCATCAGGAGCCTATCCCACCTGCTCCATGATCAGAGTAAATTCGAGGGGCGAAAGTACTTCTGCGAGCGCTGCATACACGGCTACATCAGGGAAGACCTGCTGGAGGCCCACAAGCCCGACTGCCGCGGAATCGGTCAGGCGGCTGTGAGGGGGAGAACAAGCTCACCTTCCAGAACCAACACAAGCAGCTACCAGCTACCACCATCTACGCGGACTTCGAATCCATCGTAACAAAAATCGAAGGGCCCGAGAGAAACCCCAACCGGTGCGATGGAAAGACAGAGCCGCCGGTGGAATACAGGGGCCCCGAGAGGCAGAGGCAAAATCAAGGGCGTGCTAGCCAACCCCAAGGCCATGCTGATGACGCGAGAAGACCGGAGGGCCCACAAAACAAACCGCCAAGACCTGTCACATTTGTGATAAGCCGCTCGAGGGCGTCTCAGCTCCCGGGCCGTGCGCGACCACTGCCACATCACGGGCAGATATAGAGGCCCCGCGCACAATACCTGCAATCTCAAACTGCGGTTGAATCCAAACACCATCCCAATCCCCGTGGTGTTCCACAACCTGCGAGGCTACGACTCCAACCTGCAGGCTATCTCGAAGGTGGAGGGTAAGATCACCTACATCCCCAATAACACGGAGAAATACATCTCCTTCTCACTGAGGCAGCTACGCTTCATCGACAGCGCTCAGTTCCTGCTAGGGTTGCTAGACAGACTCGTCTCGGCCAACCGACCGGAGGACCTCCAGATCACGGCACGATACGAGAAACAGGAATAGCTCATGCGTAAAGGCGTTTACCCCTACGAGTACGTGGACTCCTGGGAGCGCTTCGCAGAGCGCCGTCTCCCCCCGAAGGAGGTCTTCCACAGCAAGCTCTCGGACGCGCACATCAGCGACGAGGACTACGCCCACGCGCAAAAGGTGTGGAGCGCCCTCGGATGCGCGACCCTCGGGGACTACACGATGCGTACAACCGGGTCGATAACCAGGGATTATCACGGATGTACGGATGGCTGCGGACAATTCCTGGCGAAATGTCCCTTCTGCTGACACATAATATTTATAACACCCAACGTCTGCCGCTGGTCTTCCCCCACTGGGAGTCCTATCACTAGGCCTATAGCAGGTTTGCTGCTCGCAGGCAAAGTGCCGGTCGTCACCTCGCACCAGGACAATAATTGTTCCTTGGTTTCTGTGGATGGCATTCTCCATTCGCTGGTACGCCTCTCGGATTTCCTTCTCGATTCCCTCCAAAGTGGATTCCGTGTCACCTCCGACCACTCTAGCATGCATGGGCCAGTTACCTGCCCTCTCGCTGCTCCTCTATCTTATGGAATCTCTCCGTTGCCAATGCCGCCCTCACCTTCTCATCCAGCGCGTGGCCGGTCTGGCACGGAAGATTCCTTCTCGGACAGGTTGACTCTCCACCGCATCGGAGAAATGTCCCTTAGCTAGGCGATCCCTCGATCCCTGCTTCCGATAGCTCGGGAAAGGCCAGCGCTGACAGTTCCCTGATAGCCGGCCTGTCCCAACTCCTGCAGAGATTCCTTTGGCCTCTGCCGCCTATGCAACTCCATTAGGTGATCCTCTGACAAACGCCCAGACCCAAACCGCTTTTCCAACCTGTCTATCAACTCAGAATAGCTCACCCAGAAGAGCGCCTTCCTGACCCAGGCAGCCGGTCTTGATGCCCAGACGGCTCAAGTTATAATTACGGGCCGCGGGGGTCTCCACTGTATGTACCGCGGCGGTCGAAGAGTGCGGCTGCTTTTATAAGTCTTGTAGAGGGCGCCCTTCCCGAACCCCCTCCGCTCTGACAAGACATAAAATAACCCGTCTGTGGTTCCGCTACAATAGCTTGCGGCGCGCTAAGCGCGCTTGCTTGAAACCGTGGAGGAATAAACCATGCTTCAAACACTGACACGTGTGAGACCAAACTGAACCTGGCCCTAAATTTGGGCCTGAATTTCGGCTGGCCGGAATTTCACTTCACGTAAACTGCTACGGTGTCCCATGCATGACACACTATATTTTAGTTGTGTTTTTGCTAAGTTTAAAAATAACAGAAAGGTCCTGCTAGGATCGAAACGTCAGGCCCACTAAATTTTAGATTTAAAAATAACAATAAGAACAAGAATAAGATTGCAACGTTATGATAGCATTATAATACACATATAAAACTCATATTTATCTTTTTTTTCCAAAATAGCTTAATTTTTGATACAAAAGTAAATCTACTGCAATCAACTTGGAATGAAACTTAACTGGAAAAATAAATATTTGGAAAAGTGATTGTACAATCGGCATTTGACTAAAATCTAATAGATTTTGGTACCATCTGAAAAAGTATGAGATTCACAGAGGATACAGAGGATATAGCTTACCCCGACTTTCATACTCTAGCCGATCTTCCAACCTGACAAATTTAACATTGACCAAAATACACTTTCGGTCAGAAACTCATTATACGCTTCTAGTCATTTTCTTGACATCCCAAAATACTCCTCATTTGGAGAAGTGATTGTACCCTAGGCATTTTACTAAAATCAGTTGAATCGGATATTATCTGAAAGAGTACGAAATTCTACAGAGGATATATCTTACCTCGACTTTCATACTCCAGCCAATCTTCCAGCCTGACAAATTTAACATTGACCAAAAATAATTCACTTTCGGTCAAAAACTCATGATACGCTTCTAGTCATTTTCTCGACAACCCAAAATACTCCTCATATGGAAAAGTGATTGTACCCTTGGTGTTGCGGACAGAGTGCAAAGTAATCTTCCATTTGCATTTATTCCTCTCCTTGAGGGCGCCAGATATATATTTGACGAGTTCATGGCCACACAAAGGGCATTTCATCAACTGCTGACTGAAGAGGATGACATAAGAAAAGCGTTGACTTATCAGAACACAGTTGTGGCCGAGGTGACAATGATACAACAACAGTTGGAAAATCTGGAGCAAAGAACCACATTTAATTTTGATGACAAACCACTAGAGGATACCGTTCAGCCTTCTGACTCTGTCAGCCATGTCAGTCGACAACGCTCATCGGCAATGAGTAGTGCTGCAACAGTCTCTTCAACTGCATCCAGCGCCAGGCTCAGAGCTATCGCTGAGAGGGCATCGTTGGAGATTCAAGCAGCTGCTGAGAGGCAGAGACAAGACATCGAGAAGGAAGAACTTCTACTTCAGATTAGACATATGAAAGATGAGCTTAAACTTAGTCAACGACGCCGTCAAATGGAATTGCAAACCAAGATAGCAGTGGCCGGAGCAGTGGAGAGGACGTACGCCGAGGCACAACAAACAGTAGTTGCGGTAACCGTAACCCTCATCCTCCCGAAGGTCGGAGACCTGAGGGTTACGGGAACATAATTATGTACAAGATTATAGCGAGGTTTTTGTTTTTACCATTTTGGAAACACCACTGTCCCGATCGCCCCCTTTTTCCACCCTTTTGAAAATCGCCACACACAATCTGAGGACATGCACTTGATCCCAAATGTATACTGAATGTGATCAGATAACTCAAAACATCGTGGGTAAAATACTTTTCCGAAAAACGGGCCTAAGAGGCATCCTGTTGTGACATTAATCATTAGGCATTACCACAAAGTGACTGGGCACTCCGGATCAGAACGGACTCTAGCAGAATTAAGACAACGGTTTTGGATCATAAAGGAAGAGAAGAGCACCCACCTTGACTCAGCAAATGTCCGACCTACCAGCAGATCGTGTAAAAGCAGGACAGGCACCCTTCAGCTTCGTATGGGTTGACATGTTTGGTCCATTCCTTGTGAAGCGTGCTAGGAGTGTAGTCAAACGCTATGGCTGTTTGTTTACATGCTTGTCTATGCGAGCCATCCATGTTGAAATCTGTCACTCTCTGGACACAGACTCCTTCATTAACGCTTTGCAACGGTTCATCTGTCGCCGTGGTATCCCTATTGAGGTGAGATCTGATAATGGCACCAACTTTGTTGGGGGGAATCGGGAATCGGGAATGGAATCAAAACAAAATCTACGACTACCTTCTGCAACGAGAGATACGTTGGATATTTAACCCGCCATCAGCATCACACTTTGGTGGTGCAGTTGGGAGAGGCAAATCCGGACCGTTCGTTCAGTGTTGAGCAGTTTACTCGGCCAACAAGTACTCACTGACGAGGGACTCCAGACTTTGATGTGCATCGTTGAGGCCATCGTCAATGGAAGACCAATAACTCAACTTTCCGATGACCCACGAGATCCTTCGCCATTAACACCGAACCACCTGCTACTCCTTCGCTCCGGACCAAGCCTACCTCCCGGCCAGTTTGCAGAACATGACATGCACAGAAGAAGATGGCGTCAAATACAATACCTCGCTGACATCTTCTGGAAACGATGGTTGAAGGAATACCTACCTTCACTGCAAGAACGACAGAAGTGGACCGATCCAAAACGCAACATACGTATTGGAGATCTTGTGTTGGTCAAGAATGATGTTACTCCCCGACACCAATGGCCATTAGGACTTGTGGTCGATACTTACCCTGGGAAGGATGGGAGAGTGAGATCCGCACAAGTGAAGACACGGACTGGCGTGTACCACCGTCCTATTGACAAGCTTTGTCTCTTAGAAGGAGACGTGTGAACTCAAGTGAACAATGATTTTCTGTCACTTTAAGTTATGAGTTATTATTTGACACGTTTATGGGATTCAAATGTAAAGTCGAGTAGGACCTTTGTTTTGTTTTCCAGTTTTTTATCTTCGCAAACGAAAAGCCGTACGAGAAGCCCGATGGTTGTTTGAAACTTGCTTTGGTTCTGCCCTTCATGTTTGTAATGACTTGTTAAGTGCATTGGGGCCGGAATGTTGCGGACAGAGTGCAAAGTAATCTTATTCAAATTTAATTATTTCAGTCAGTTGAGGGCGCTATTTTTTCTACTGAGTTAATGCATTTATTCCTCTCCTTGAGGGCGCCAGATATATATTCAAATACTGGGCGTGGCGAGACATGGCAGACAATCCTTGTGTTTCCTTTCCATCATTTTTGTTGATTTGAAGACACCCTTGGAAGGCTCAGTAAAAATGAGTTTATTTATTATTTGTATAATTGTAATGATTTATATAGATGACAGGATTTTATGATAACACCCAGGACATGCAGGGTGAGATTCCTTCAGAACAACATTATGGAATTTAACCTGCGTTATTTGATTCAGTTGTGTGAAGTTGGCATTGCCACAAATCCCATTGTAAGAATACAGTTTAGGAATTCCACATGATGGTTTAAATATACGTTTATTATTTATTTATTTGTTTATTCATTTGTGCTTATAATTGAACCTTGAATAATTCTTTGAAGCAGAATTCTAAGTGATATTCCTTCCTTTATTCTATTTTCTTTTATAGTTGAACCTTGTCAAACTTGATAATTGGAACTGACAACCCATGAGATGAAATAAATACCTGCATGTAGACATCAATTCAAGGAAAACAAGAGTATCAAAACTGAGTGTTCTTAAAGACAATTCTGTACCCGTACGCGGTTACACTTGGCATTTTAATAAAAACCATTGAACTGGATATCATGTGAAAGAGGATATAGCTTACCCCGACGTTCATACTCCAGCCAATCTTTCAGCCTGACAAATTTAACATTGACCAAAATGCACTTTCGGTCAAAAACTCATGATTTGCTTCTAGTCATTTTCTTGACAACCCCAAATACTCCTCATTTGGAAAAGTGATTGTACCCTCGGCATTTGACTAAAATATATTAAATTTGGTACCATCTGAAAGAGTACGGAATGCTACAGAGGATATAGCTTATCTCAACTTTCATAGTCCAGCTTATCTTCCAGCCTGACAAATTTAACATTGACCAAAATACACTTTCGGTCAAAAAAATTGATACGCTTCTAGTCATTTTCTTGACAACCCAAAATACTTCTCATTTGGAAAAGTGATTGTACCCTCGGGATTTTAATAAAAAACATTGAATTGGATATCATGTGGAAGGGTACGAAATTCTACAGAGGATAGCTTACCCCGACGTTCATACTCCATCCAATCTTCCAGACCACTTTCGGTCAAAAACTCTAGTCATTTTCTCGACAACCCAAAATACTCCTCATTTGGAAAAGTGATTGTACCCTCGGCATTTTAATAAAAACCATTGTGAAAGAGTACGAAATTCTACAGTGGATATAACTTACCCCGACATTCATACTCCAGCTGGTCTTCCAGCCTGACAAATTTAACATTGACCAAAATACACTTTCGGTCAAAAACTCATGATACGCTTCTAGTCATTTTCTTGACAACCCAAAATACTCCTGATATGGAAAAGTGATTGTGCCCTTGGCATTTTAATAAAATCCATTGAACTGGATATCATGTGAAAGAGTACGAATTTCTACATAGGATATAGCTTACCCCGACGTTCATACTCCAGCCAATCTTCCAGCCTGACAAATTTAACATTGACCAAAATGCACTTTCGGTCAAAAACTCATGATACGCTTTGAGTAATTTTCTTGACAACCCAAAATACTCCTCATTTGGAAAAGTGATTGTACCCTCGGCATTTTACTAAAAACCATTGAATTCGATATCATCAAATTTTTGTCAGAAACTGCACCATAATGCTACAAGGCATTTTACTTCATATAATATATATTGACAGTAGTCAATATCAGGGTTAACACACGCACCGGGTGCATGCGTTACGTAACGTGGAGTGCACATGTCTCAAGATAATCCGCAAGAGAAGCACACATGCATACACAGTAATAAGATACTCTTTAAAACTTTATGATAAAAGTGGCATAGAAAACTACGATTCGACAGGAATTTGGACGCAAAGATCTTGACTGTTTCCGGCGGTCGCCCCCGCCTACCAAGACGGACTATATGGTAAGGCATCCATCTAATCCATCGATCATAGCTCAGATGGTAAGAGAACTGAACGCAACACCGGAGTTCACGGATTCAAATCCCGATACGGTCACATTTGACTGGGAGCTTTTGAACAAATTGAAAAATTTACGAAGAAAACTTAAACTGGACCGGGATTTTAACCAAGGCCTCTGGATTAGCGTAGGCCTATTTTGGGAGTATTTTGGGCTGCCGTGCAGTAAAATGACTATAATAGCAGCGTATAATGAGTTTCTGAGCGAAAGTGTATTTTTGTCAATGTTAAATAAGTCAGGCTGGAAGATTGGCTGGAGTATGAAAGTCGGGGTAAGCTATATCCTCTGTAGAATGTCGTACCCTTTCAGATGGTACCAAATTTAATATATTTTAGTCAAATGCCGACGGTACAATCACTTTTCCAAATGAGGAGTATTTGGGGTTGTCAATAAAATGACTAGCAACGTATAATGAGTTTCGGATCGAAATTGGATTTTGGTCAATGTTAATTTTTTTTTTTTCAGGCTGGAAGATTGGCTGGAGTATGAAAGTCAGGGTAAGCTATATCCTCTGTAGAATTTTGTACTCTTTCAGATGGTACTAAATTTAATAGATTTTAATCAAATGCCGATTGTACAATCATTTTCATTCCAAGTTGATTGCAGTAGATTCACTTTTGTATCAAAATTTAAGCTATTTTAGAAAAAAATAAACAACAATTATGAGTTGTTTATGTGTAATCTAATGGGAAACAGGTCAACTCGTACCCAAACCGACTCGTACTCTGACCGACTCGTGCCCATTTTGGTCAACTCGTACCCGTGCCAACTCGTACCCGTGCCAACTCGTGCCCGCACCAACTCGTACCCGCGCCAACCCGTGCTCGCATAAAATAATGCACGGAGAACGAGTTGACTTGAATTCTAACAAACCTTTGTGAAGTGTCCAGTTATTATTATAGGGGATCCAATGTTGGTAATTTGTATCGCTGTGTTGTTGGTTTGTGAAAATGATGGATTTCTGCTTTGTGAATAATGTTAAATTCTGCATGTGAATGAGAAAAAAACATTTTGCAAGAATGAACGCCAGCGTTATATTTTGATCGACACTTCGGACTAAACGTCAATCATTGAAATGCCAGTGTTGTTGGTTTTGTAGTCAATTGAAAAAAGGTGTTTCATGTCACCGCTAACACTGCACACCGTGGGCTTTGTTCAGTGCGTGAATGCAACTCCATCAGCAACAACATAATATCAATACTTTAATGTTGCCGCTTATAAGTGCGTCCGTACATGTGTGTGGTCAAATCAATTGCCCGACTGCTGTAGCCAGGTTTGCAACAATTGTTGTGCGTATCGAATGAAAGCGGGAGCAAGATCCCTGGAGATATACGGCAGATCTAGGTGAAATACTTCTGACTGGCGCCCCCACCACGGCAAAGAATAGTTGACTATTTTGGGACAGCCACCATCCAAAGGGCTGGATAGCTCAGATGGTAGAGCGCTGGTACGGTAATCAAGAGGTCTCGGGGTCGAGTCCCGGTTCAGTCAAAGTTTTCTTTGCCATTTTCAAAAAAATGTTAAAAGCGTTCCCAGTCAGTTTTAATTGTTTGACTTAAAAATAATTTATTAATTTTAATAGCAAACTTAATCACGAGCACGAGTTGGCGCGGGCACGATCGAGTTGGCGCGGGCACGATCGAGTTGGCGCGGGCACGATCGAGTTGGCGCGGGCACGAGTTTGCATGGGTACGAGTTGACTCGAATTCATATAATGCTATCATAGCGTTGCAATGAAGTCTTGTTCTTATTGTTATTTTTTAACTTATAATCTGTCATGCATGGGACACCGTAGCAGTTAACGTGCAATGAAATTCCAGCCAGCCGAAATTCAGGCCCAAATTTAGGGCCAGGTTCAGTCTGGTCACTAGTGAGTAGTTACTGACGTCTGTAGTGACTAGTGACCAAAGATAGTACAGCGCCGCTATAAGATCTTTGCAAGTGACTATACCAGTGTACTGTGTTACTAGTCTTACTCTTAGTCTTACTAGTCTTACTCTTACTCTTACTACTACTAGTCTTAGTGCTACCCTGTAATAACGTCGCTCGTATTCATAATTCATGTGCGTGTAATGGTGTAACTGTAAGTATTAAAATTTAAATTACAAAGTCTGGTCATGAGTATATTGGGCCTTAATTTTTTTAATAAAATCCTCACAACTCTACTCTAGTCTAGACTAGAGTTCTGGTAATTACAATGACTAGTTAATTGTTATCTTCTCTCTCGTAGTCGTATCGTCATTATCCTCCAATAACCGGTTTTCGACGATATAAGGACTTTTCTTCAAACTCAACAATGTGGACGAAAGTATCACACTAAAAGAGGTCTCAGTCACTTTCTCTACACCACAGACTATTAGAATAATCATAGAGAAGGTTAATTAAGCCTGACACTTCCGTAAGATTACCCGGTTTTGTTGACGTCCGCGGCGCACCGCGCAGTAAGCATCGTCACCTATTTTCGTCAGTGGTATTTAGTAAGGTGTCCCAGTGCAGCCAAACGCAAAATAAATTCTAAAAATAACTCAAAATGCTGTGTGGCACTGTAAGATTCTTCCCTGTATGTTTTTTTGTGTTCATCTTTGTTTTTGTTTTTCGACACTGCTTCTAACACTTTCCTCAAATCATTCATAATTTATGCTTAAAACGTAGTCCGAGTAACTTGGACCCGACAAGTCACCCTTTTTTTTATCGAATTTTGAAATTTTGAGTTTCGGGTGACTGTAGGGTCCAAGAAAATCAGTGTCCTAAACCTGATTATATGTATCGTGGGAACCCCCGTTTTCGACGCTACACGTTTTCGACGCTTAGCATTCTAACTCACATCGCACTATGAAAACAACTCCGTATAACGATCTCAGACTTCATATCTTACAGTTGGTTTCCTGCTCTTGTCCGTCACCGAAAATGTGGAAATTTAAGGCTTTTCCAGTAGGCCAAACTCGTGTTATTCAAAAAGTTGCTCTTCAGGGGTGTATTTTCCTAGGTACAAAATTGGCAGTTGCTTCGAAGCTCCAGTTTTCTTTATTATTGGTCCTAAAAAAAATCTGAGTTTACCATAACAAACCCCAACGTCCGTAGAAAAAAAATATATCACGCAACTTGAGGCAGTCCGTTCTGGGTAAAAATTATGGAGGCTACTATAGGGCGTCTCGCTTATATAATTTTTTAAATATTTTTTTTAATTATTATTTAAAGACAAAAGTAACATGGCCCAATAGGCTTTTTAAAAAAATGAAAAAAATAAAAGAGCAGCTAGAGAAAGTACCAAGAAGGAGGAAATGTGTCTCTTGAGTGAAATTTGGAAAGGTTATAACTGAAGAAGCAGTGAGAAAGAGGATTGTGGAGTTTTTTTTAAACGTCACAAAAGAAGACATCAACAAGACCAATATGTTTTAAGCAAAAATTATGAATGATTTGAGGAAAGTGTTAGAAGCAGTGTGGAAAAACAAAAACAAAGATGAACACAAAAAAAACATACAGGGAAGAATTTAATAGTGCCACACAGCATTTTGAGTTAATTTAAGAATTTATTTTGCTTTTGGCTACACTGGGACACCTTACTAAACACCACTGACGAAAATAGGTGACGGTGCTTACTGCGCGGTGCGCCGCGGACGTCAACAAAAGCGGGTAATCTTACCGAAATGACAGGCTTGATCAACCTTCTCTATAATTATTCTAATAGTCTGTGGTGTGGACAAAGTGACTGAGACCTCTTTTAGAGTGATACTTTCGTCCACATTGTTCAGTTTGAAGAAAAGTCCTTATATCGTCGAAAACCGGTTATTGGAGGATACACACCGCCAAAAACCATTTCGACCGGCCGACACAAACCCCCAGATTTACCGCCGAAAACACCCGTATCACCGTCCTGCGTGCCCATTTTTGGATTCAGTGAGAATCAAGGATTCTAATACTGGTCATTTGCTTTACTCACGTTTTTGAAAAAAGACAAAAAATACCATCAGTTGATCGAGAAGGTGTTTCGTTTCGCCCGTGCGACAGCCAAAACAAGGAGGCGGCCATCTTTTTTTCTATAAATAGCATTCTGACAGTTCCGTGTGCGCAGTGGGTCTGCAACCGTTGAGCCCGCGACTGTTTCCTGAATGTATCGTTGCGTCCATGAAACAGTACATGTACCATGGAAATTTAGAATACCGGTAGTTCCCTAAATGCATTCTAACGTGAATTATGCAGCAACATACTTTATTTTCTTTAATTTGTTTTCTTTAGGAGTGAATGATGTGTTCATTGGTGGATAGCCCATTTCCTCCAAATGAGGGCCTGATTACTTTATTCGAAGTAAATGGAGAACTTGTAACAGCATTATGTGGTGAAACTGATCTCAATAAACATTCACCAGTAATACAGGTAAGTACAGTGCTTGTTCCTATTTGCATAGAAAGTCAGCATATCGTCATTGAATAGCATTTCCTTCTTCAAACTGTTGTAGAACTTTTAATGAAGGAGAGGAATCAAGCTGATTGTGTCCACTAAAATAAAGATTCTGAAGCAAAACCCATTACTAAAGAAGAGGAACACCCTTAGCTACATGTACATGTACATGCATGTTGCTGCTATTGTCCCATATATTCATCTGTTCATTACACAGAAAGTTCCAAAATCAGCAATACCACCAGGACATCAAAACAGTTGTTGCGTTTCAGATGGTTTGTATTTATTATTTTGCTATCTGAAGATAGTTACACTACAGTAGGTAATTGGGATATGTTTCCTCAAGTGATATATACAGGTATATGTACAAATTTGTAATTGGTACAAAATTAAAGACAGGCTGAAAAGGGATTTAGTTCACATTATTCATGTATAAAGTATGAAATAATGAATGATATTTTGCGTGATTCGATGGTTGGTTTCTTTGACCAGTGTTGACAAGTACGAGAAAAATGGGTTTACAACGTTGTGACAGGCCGCCCCCCCAGAGGAATTTTACCCTAATTAGCATATATCAAGGCACATGTTTGCCTTGATGCATTGCGCAACATGCAAAAAGCCATATTTTTGTGTGCAAAAGTACGCAAACAAACTCCAGGATTTTTTGTCATGCCAACCAGGTGTGTTGCTGTTGCGTGCAGCAAAACTACATGTACCAAGGACGGTGTGAGTCTTCACTTGTTTCCAAATGATCGCCAAACGCAAACAAATCAGGGTTTGATTTTTGCTCAATAGATAAGCACCCGGCCATGAGTAACGTTACTCGTCAGGCTAGCCTATTCTGTACAGGCATACATGTGGCACCCACTGTGTGTCGCACATACACATACATGTGTATATATACGACGTGAGCGCGCAGAGATTTACAGGATGCTGCGGCCCTGTTGATTCGTCTGGTGCCCAGACGTCATTTCACAAGTCCTTTTTCCTGTGCCTCTGTTTACGTCACGGAATTTGAACTACATACATGTGTACGTACACGCGCACGTACAACCCAAACTGCAGTCTATCTATATATTGTAATGCAATGTGCAGTTTCAGCAATACAGATCTATGTACATGTACATGTAGCCTCCATTGAGTGTTGATTGTAGGGGTCACAAGCACATTGTGATTCCAAATGTTTATAGTCTGGTAGTGTGTGCCCGAGGATAAGTAGGGAAAAGTTGTGGTTTGGACCAACTTCGGCCAAGTCATGTCCAAGTACTGAGGGAGAACAATGAGTAATTATGAGCCATGCAGTCAGGAATTTGGGCAGAAGTGGGGTTGGAAGATTGGTGCAAAGGAACAATTTGAGCACTTGACAGCCAGAGCATCTAGGCCTACCTGCTTCTTCTAGTCAGTCAGAAACGGGAACTCAGTGAGTGACTATCAGCATGTTTCTACTGAGCACACGCTAACACCCGGTATTTCCTACCCACTATATTCCGGGTGTCGGTGATCCGGATCACCGACAAACGCCTGTTTCTACTCAGTACAGAAAAGGCGTGCCCACAATCGACCTTCGTCGAAGGTAGACCGGACGTGCAGAATGAATCGGGTCACGCCGCAGGTCAACACAAGGAATTGCCTGATGTATTCATCCTCACAGCTTCAGAGTACTTAGTCTTTAAGTATTTAAATTTGTTGGTGACTGCCGCTTTCAACTGCTTGCTCGGAGTTAAGGTGATCGAATGTGGTAGAGAGCTTATCACTAATGCGCTGGTAGGCAACTCCACGCCTTTTTTTCTTCCATCACACGGCCGATCAACATCTCCTTCCAACTGGCAATTAAAACCTCTATCATCTGTGGGGACCAGGACACTTGCTGCACATGGTGCCTCAGAGTCAGCCATCATTTGAAATTACTGACGAAGGAAAGATGAACTTGTGTACCGAGTACGTGAGAACACACGTGAATTACCGTGTAAATCTGGTTCACTTCTTCTGTTGACCTTTCAGCAAAGGTCATTTCCGGTATACCCGGCAACCAGCAACCGCGTGTGTTTCTACTGCGAGTTTGACCCGAAGACACCCGGCAAGATCCACCTCAATAGGTGGTTGTTGGTGAACGTTGGGTTGCCGGATAACGTTCGGAAAATTTGACGGCCGGTTGTGTTTCTACTGGACACTCCACCCAGAAACACCTGAAGACGCACGGAGACACCCGGCAACCTTTCGTCAGTAGAAACACGCTGAAAGACTCTATTTCGGGTATTTTGGATTTTACAGGGCAGTCTTGTTTGAGACTGGAAGAGAGTTAAGATATATGGAAGGACTAATTGTAGAATCTTAAGGAAGTACAGTACAGTGAAAGTGGATGAAGTAGGCTTGGGCTGTTCTCCCGGTTCCAAAATGGGAACCGGAACCGTGGTTCCGCTTTTTTTTTTTAACCGGGTACCCGCTTAGGACGGTTCCCGCTTCAGAGGAACCGGTTCCAAACTCTGTGGCCAGCGCGGCCCAGTGCACATTTAGGAACACGCAGTCACGCAATGGCCTGGCCCCAACCATGGATAACTTATGCAATGTTGGTTTGTACATGCACAGTGCAATGGGTGCATGACACATGTACATGTACATGTACAATTTACAATTTACTTTGTATGCCTGTAAATTCACAACAATCAAACGCAGGCTGCTACTGTGGTACTGCATGTGGTAGCAATAAGCAACGCATTGATGACCCCATTCGATCATGGATAATTCTGTACGCATACATGTACATTGAACTAAACCCTACACGCACTTGTGTTGCCGTGTGGCGCAAGTCGGAGTAGGGCTCCCAAGCATGTGTGATTTCATCAGTATTTCATCGGCTACCAATGCCCAATCACGCGATTCGTTTACAGACCACATGGTTGTGACGGGTTCACTTGGCTCCCTAGGCAGAGATATATTTATCTCGTCTTGTTACTTGTGTTCTTACATTGTTCTGCATGTACATACGGCCGGACTTGCGCGGCTCCAGCGTAGGACTCGGCTATTGCACGATTGCATTGGACTCGGACCCGGTTCCTTCGCGGGGGGGAGGTACCAGATTTGGAACCGGGTAATGACTTGGGAGGTGTCCCAGTTTTGGAACCGGTCCCAGGATTGGGACCGGTTCCATGTTTGAAACCGGGTAATTGACTCGGTAGGTGTCCCAGCTTTGGAACCGGTCCCAGGATTGGGACCGGTCCCAAGTTTGGAACCGGGTAATTGGCTCGGGAGGTGTCCAGGATTGGGACCGGTCCCAGGAATGGAGTTTCGGTACGGTGTGGGGTGGGTTGGGGTTCATGTTTTGCTATGGCAGCGGATTCGGTACGGCGTTGTGTGGGGTGGGGTTCGTGTATTGCACGGGAGCGGATTCGGTACAGCGTTGTGTGGGGTGGGGTTCGTGTATTGCATGGGAGCGGATTCGGTACGGCGTGGGGTGGGTTGGGGTTCGTGTATTGCATGCATGGCAGCGGATTCGGTACAGCGTTGTGTGGGGTGGGGTTCGTGTATTGCTATGGCAGAGGATTCGGTACGGCGTTGTGTGGGGTGGGGTTCGTGTATTTCTATGGCAGAGGATTCGGTACGGCGTTGTGTGGGGTGGGGTTCGTGTATTGCATGGGAGCGGATTCGGTACAGCGTTGTGTGGGGTGGGGTTCGTGTATTGCTATGGCAGCGGATTCGGTACAGCGTTGTGTGGGGTGGGGTTCGTGTATTGCTATGGCAGAGGATTCGGTACGGCGTTGTGTGGGGTGGGGTTCGTGTATTGCATGGGAGCGGATTCGGTACAGCGTTGTGTGGGGTGGGGTTCGTGTATTGCTATGGCAGCGTATTCGGTACAGCGTTGTGTGGGGTGGGGTTCGTGTATTGCACGGGATTCGGGACAGTGTTGGGTTCGAGGTTTGCGTGGGATTCGGGACCACGTGCGTCTCGGGGTATTGCGTGGGATTCGGGACCACGTGCGCCTCGGGGTGTTGCGTGGGATTCGGGACCACGTGCGTCTCGGGGTATTGTGTGGGATTCGGGACGGCGTGGGGCTATGGTCTTGCACGGGATTCGGGACCGCATGGGGCTCGGGATCACGTACGTGGGGCCCCGGTGTTGCTCGGGATTCTGGACAGCGTGGGGCTCGGGGATTGCTCGGGATATGGGACAGTGTTGGGTCCGAGTTTTGCGTGGGATTTGGGACCGACACGGCTATTTGCGCTAGCTTTTGGCTCCAGCGATTGCGGGTGTTTGAATCGGGGACTGCAGGCGTTGGAATCGGGGACTCGGGAAGTAGCAACGTGGTACATTTTGTCTGTAGCGTACCTGCCGAAGTTATCCATGTTACCTGGGCTGGATTTCACAAAACCTTGCGATGCATCGTAACTCAACTTATCCATCGTAAGTTGTGATAGGCCGTATGGTTTCTTTGCATCGCTCATCGCCTTGCGATTGTTCGCAAGTTACGATGAGTTTGGTGAAATCGATTGCTGGCCAACCATGAGGATCGTAAAATCTAAACATGTTTTCAAATCTAAATCTATATCAATCTACGGTTTATTCATCGGTCTACAGAATTTTTTTTTTTTTTTCATCGAAATGAAATCAAATCACCCCTTTTTTAAGAATGGGAAGACCCGAGTTTGGGTTTGGATGATTCCATTCGTTTAACGGTTTCGTTATTGAACCGCTTTGTATTTTCCGTTAAAAATATTGGGCAAATGAGCAGCCAAACAATTCAAGCAAATCTTTTAAACATGTCTCATGCATCCTATTGATACATAAATGACAATCAGACTGCCAAACCAGCATTCGGTATACTGTACTTTATCAATGCATTGAAGCAAAATTAAGTCGCCATAAAAGACGCGCATGCAGTTGAACCTTCCATGCTCATGGCGGCGTCCGCGAAACCGCGCTCACTGAGGTCTTTTTGTTTTTTATTAAATCTTATGTTTTTCTTTGTTTTTTAGGAACCGGTTCTATCTCGGAACCGCGGTTCCTAACTGGAACCGGAACCGGTTCCCAAAATCCTGGAACCGCCCAAGCCTAGGATGAAGTCTAGGCATGTCTTTACAAGTACTGTAGCTACCGGTATACTGGTCAGGGGTACATGTACACCTGATGAAAGACCACCTGTTGAAGGTGTACAGGGACACATGTTGAAGGAGCACCTGTTGAAGGTGTACAGACAAGGGACACCTGATGAAGGAACACCTTTTGAAGGTGTAAAGGAACACCCAGTGGAGGTGTGTAGAAACACTAAGTAGCACTCAGTAAAGGAGCACCTGATGAAGTTATGGGGTTGCATTGGATGATTGTCCTCATATTTTGAAAGTTAATATTAAAGTGGTAACTCCTGGTAATTCCTTTGTGCCTGTGACTCATTGGACTTGCATGTTCGTGTGCTATGTAGTCTGAAACCACTTGTCCCTTGGTGGTTGTGTCCATTGCTATGCGGTAGATTTTCCCGAAACAGATCTGCTCTCTTGGCCTAAATTTGACCACTCGCTGCCAAGGCGAGGAACTTTGAAAGCACCGGGTCTGGGTCGCCACAATATTAAAATGGGATATTAGAGATTTAGGCTTCAACCTGCCTTTAAAGGGGATATGCAGTGCTCAGTAGCATTTTAGTCCAATGTGTATCATATGCTAGAATAAACTTATTTCTACCAAAAAAACATAGTAAAGTTATTTTGTAATGGTTAGATATTGTGTAAAAAAGAAAGAAAAGACGCAGGTTTTTGAAGCTGCGCAAGACCCAAATAAAAAAAAGAAGTCGGATCCTTCTGTCCCGAGTCAAGGAATTGTGACGTGTAAGAACGGAGCCATATGTTCAACGGCTGTTTGCTGCTATCCCAGCTTGCAGCGCTACTGTACTTGTTATACTGTGGTTGCGTGAAAACATGTCTGACTCCGAAGAAAGCAGCAGTTCAAATGTCAATGTTTTCAGTGACAATGAGGGGCCCAGTGACCAGTTGTCATGTTCCTCATACTCATTGGTTGAGGATGAACATTCTGGTGATCACGTCCAAGAAAGCCAAGAGATCCAACCTTACCAATTCGAGCCAGAATTAACGGATCAGGAGATTGAGGATCGGGAATGTGAAGCCAGCACTGCGGCTAGTCATGGTAGTGATCGACAACTGGACACAAGTTGGTAATGATAATTACATCCCGTTTTATAATAATGCCTGTTTGTATTTGCCAGAAGGTGTTATGTAAGTCTTCGTTTAGATAATCACCGATTTCGATTTCTCGTGTGTGTTTGAAGTCTCTTACTCTTCTTAGATTTAGGGCATACAGCGTCAGACTGGTTTACACAGAGCCATGTTGTGTGCACAGTACATTACAATCCCGTACATACAGTACTGTATGCCGATGCACAACTTGCTCGCACGGTAGATTGTATGCGTGGCACCGGAAAGTAGTCCACGTCCGCCAGTGCAATATAGTCCCTATTTACGTGCATACTATGGATTAATCCCCTCTTTTCTTACGTCTTCCCTGTCCCTTCCCCCCTTTATCTCCCACCTCTCTCCTGTCCCTTTGATACCCACCCATTTGTTTGTTTTTCCCTTTGATCTCCCCTCTGCTTCCCACTCCCAAAGTGAAAGGTCATGCCACTGCTATGCTAGGATTACGTAGTCCGAGTAACTTGGACCCGACAAGTCACCCTTTTTTATCGAATTTTGAAATTTGGAGGGACGGGTGACTGACCTACAGTCACCCGTCCCTCCAAATTTCAAAATTCGATAAAAAAAGGGCGACTTGTCGGGTTCAAGTTACTCGGACTAGGATGATCGTAACGTACATAATTATGTACATGTACATGTACATGTACATGTTCATAGGGCGGGGTACATGTGTACGTAGTATAGTATGATATAATTTATGTGCAGTGTACATGTACATGTACGTGTACATGTATATGTACTGTACATGTACATGTATATGTACATGTATGTACACGTATACATGTACACCCACTTGTACACATGTACATTGTACATGTACGCTGCACAGTACATAATTTAGGCCTAATCCTGCTTTACCAAGAAGACTTGGATAAATAAGTTTTCGGTGACACCTTGTAATTCTCTTTTGTGACTGTGAGTAAGTGTGGTTCTGAAAAGAACCGGAGAAACTCGATGTTTCCAACAGTGTGTGTAGGCTACTCTGTTTGTCTTCAGGAGAAAAGAGTACACTCTTTGAAACGTGAAGTTCCTCCGGTTCTTTTCAAAACCACACTTACACACAAAAGAGAATTTACATCGTGTCACTGCAGGATTTTATCCTGCTATTCTCACCATGCAAACCTTCAAATCTCATTTGTAGAAGACTTATAAAAAACTGTTTATTTGTTTGGGGGTTTTCCTGCTCTTTTCATTTTCTTTTCTTTAATTTGTTATATTTTCTGCTACTCTTGTAGGTGTACATGTGGCAAATGCTCCATTATGCCTGAACCAGAAACCTGCAAGTGTTGCACAGAGATTCCGCAGTTGCAGGAAAAGCTGAGAGAAGGTGACCTTCCAACTGACGGGTGTTTCACTGACCACCCGTGGGTTGAGGCAGTTTGCCTCAACCCAGCCACCTTGAAGACTGTATTGCATACATACAATATAGGCAGCAGTACGGTAAAAAAGCCATGGTTGGAGACGAGTTGAAGTGAACACATAAGCCTACATGTATACAGTTTGTTTTTGCATACTTGCCCATTTTGTAAAACAAGGAATGAACTTGAGAAAACCAAAACTAAAATCATTTGTAAACAATTTGTGACAATTTTTTTTTGTGTTGCACCCCCTCCCAAAAAAGAGGAAAATTACGTGGATTCCCATAATTGTTGCCTTTCATTTTTTAAGAGGTTGGTATCTAGCAATGATCACAGATTTGTGCTTATTAACTGACACTGACACTGACACTTATCAACTGTGCACTTTCTAAACAGCTCAATGTACCCAATATGCAATTTTCCATATATATAACTGTTTTTTTGTATCAAGTCACATGCATGTGTCTTTGACTGACAAGGAGCTACATGTAGTTCCATGACCCACGTGCCAATTTATTACAAACAAACTGGTGCTTACACAATGCATTAACTGAATGTCCTCCTTTGGATCTTTTTAATAAACACATGAAAGTGAATAACATTGGTTCCGATGTGTTTTTTTGTACACTACATTTAACACATTTAATTTACTTTCTACCGACAGTAGATTCCGGCACACTGTCTACAGTGTTGAATAACTACCGTACTTTTACATGTACCGGTAGGTATTGTAATGACACTGAATGGATAACCCTTGATTTTAAAGTAAGACAGTCCTTTAGTTAGTTTGCATCATCTATTGTTAACACTGGGTGGGCTTTTTCCCATCGTTGCTGAGCCAGTATATAACCCCAGAGGGTCTAAGATCAGGGAGCCATTTTTGTTTGGGATCTGCATGGGTGGGAACACTTTGGCCAGTATGCACTGGTTGTGCAGCCATCTGTGTTGTGTATGAGTTGTCCGTCGTTGTCAGTTTTCATTTTGTACTGTAAGTTACTGTTTATTATTTTCTTACTGTTCAATCCAGTGTTCCAAAGTATTTTTGTCAAATCTTCTATCCTTGCTTTGGTTTTGATCTATGGCATGCTAATAATGATACTCTTGAGTCTTGATTAATTATTTTTGTACTGGAAATTTTGTGTTTCCCAGAGTTGGTCCTTCAGTTTGAGTGTGAGGTCATTTCCACTGGCGGGTGCAGCCTACTTTTAAGGACCCCGTTGCAATATAATACTTATAATCCTTTTCTTGCTAAATGAGTGCAAAGTTCTGGTGATCGCCAGATACAAAAAAACACAAAAACATCTTTGAAAAGTGGGAACGTATGCATTGACCTATGCAGACCACCACTCTCAGGCTAGCTAAGCAATGTTATGGTAGGTCCTTCAAACAGATTATTTTAAGACTGAATAACAGTGTCCATTACAGATTGAATAAAATGTTCATCAGATTATGGACTGATCTGTCGGCTCCATGTAGTTGTACCATCTGTTCGAGGATCTGAGGTGTTATAGGCTCTTTTTTTGCTCTTGGTTTGGCAAGTGTTCGGAGTCCCTCTGTGACTTGAACAGTCAATGGATTCTTCATGGGGTCATCCAAACTGGCCATACGATGTTCCCAGGTAATTGCTGATGAGGCACTTATAATCGGCGATGGTGACGATGCTGTGTTGCTGATGACTATCATATATGGATCGCCAGGAAGGGGAGACTCGTCGTGTGACAGTGCCCATTGATGCCATCGGGTAAAGGATGAGTTGGATTGGGAGACCGTGCTTGAAGATCTTAAGCTCAGCAATATGGAGGGAAGCTGGCTGGCGAGAGAACTCAGGTCTTGGTTGTTGGCTACCCTTGTGAAACGCTGTCTCCAGTTATCACTGTTGAAGATTAGCTAAGCGAAGAGATAAAGAATAAAGTAGAAAAATTATGAGTAAAAATAATTATGACATCAACTTTATTACAGTACAGTACAGTTTAGGTCCTCATTTTGAAGCTTTAGGCTTCATATGAGTCAGGACTCCTAGGAGCCTGGTGAAACCAGTCTTCGACTGTGCTTCTCTTTTAATCTGCTCAATAGAAAGATCACCCAGTAGTCCTGAGATACCTATCCAGGGATCTCGATAGTATGGGACTCTAGGGATAAAAAATAAACTAAGCTTAGTCAAATTGCAAGAATAACCAGTGACCGATTTCAATACTGTTCATTTGTTTTACTCACGTTTGGGGAAATAGGAGAAATTTCCCCTTAGGTTATTGGGAAGATTCTCTCCTGTCCGACGAGCCAAAATGCGGCGGTCATCTTTGATTTCAAATTGAAACGGTATACACGCAAATCGATGACGTTTTGCGTGACCATAGGGGTCGACGCGTGTGTGTGCGCGCACACACTCACAGACCCACTGCGCACACGGACCTGTCAAAACGTCATCGATTTGCGTGTAGCGGTTGCGTATGCAGTTACAAATCAAAGATGGCCGCCGCATTTTGGCTTGTCGGACGGGAGAGAATCTTCTCGATAACCTGAGGGAAAATTTCTCCTTTTTCCCCAAACGTGAGTAAAACAAATGAACAGTATTGAAATCGGTCACTGGTTATTCTTGCAAGTTCAATAAAGGTGATGTCATAATTATTTTTACTAATAATTTTTCTACTTTATTCTTTATCTCTTCGCTTAGCTATTCTTCAACAGTGATAACTGGAGACAGCATTTCACGAGGGTAGCCAACAACCAAGACCTGATTCTCACTTAATCAAAAGATGGGTGCGTGGGACGGTTTCCCGGGTGTTTTCGGGGTAGAATCTTGGGGTTTCGGTCGGGGGTAGTTATGGAGTCGAACACATCGTTGTTCCCACGTGTTTCCTTACTGAAAAACTTGGACCCTACTATCGCCCGACCTCTTCAAAAATGTTTAAAAAGGGCGTTTGTAAGGGTCCAAGTGGCTCGGACTAGCTACTACTATAGTACTAGTACTACTACTTGTACTAGTACTAGTAACGTAGCTACTAGTACTAGTACTACTACTACTTAGTACTAGTACTACTGTACTAGTCCTATATAGCTACTTGTACTAGTACTAGTACTAGTACTACTACTACTACTAGTACTACTACTACTAAAACCCCAACTAGAACCCCAACATGATTATCGTTTTAAGGAAAAAAAGAAAGACAGTGAAGTTTATGGGTGCAAAAGAACAAACAAAAGTAGCAGCGTAGTTAACTTACCCTTTGTTTGTGTTTCCCGTTTTTGGTACGCTGACCTGAACCTCTTTCTAGGACTAGTACTAGTACTACTATACTACTACTAGGAGATGTAGTGGAGGCATTCTCATCTTGGGACTTTTTTATTGAAGGCACCGAGGAAGGTTTCAATAGCAGCCACGATCCAGCGATTCCGAATTTCCGCTTCAGCAGCGACGAAACTTGGAAGTCAGCTTGCAGAACTGCACACTCGAATGGACCGATTTCTTGAAATCACATCGCGTATTATTAACAAACCGTATCCATTGACGCTCGCATACTTTGCCGGAGGGAAACGTGAAGAAACTAACCTCTGGGCTGTTCTTTTGGTTCCGTGAACAACCTCCAACAACACAATGGATGGGCATTTTGTTCAACTACAACTTTTGCAAGTATGTGTACAGTGTATACTGCACACTCATCGTACATGTATAATTTACAGTACATGTAAAATGTACATTGTGTACATGTACTGTACATTGTACATGTACAATAACGTACGGTATTTTTACGGCAAACTTTGTGACAGGGAACAAGACTAATTGAATCCACAATCAATGCTAGAATCTGCATATGTATAATGTGCGACGCGGAGTGATTCAGTTACTGCCTGCCGGAACTGTGCATCACAGGCACAACTTTCTTGTCCGTTCTTACGCGTCACGTTTTATCCAATATTTGTTTGCTGCCCTCACTGACGTTATTTTGCCATTTCAATGAGGAATCCAATTCGGGCCTATACAAAAACGCTCAAAAATCACCTTTTATAAAAAACAAAAATAAAAACAAAACACCCATACTTAGTATAGCATTATTTAGGTAACTAATTACCGGTACTACCATATTAAAAAAAAAAATGGTTGAAATACTTCTGACTAAAGAAGGGCTGGATAGCTCAGATTGGAAGATCGCTGGTATGCTGGGATGCTGCCTGATGTCCTCCGTGTTAGTACTTATTTACACCTGCCAAAATTTAGATAGCATACTCTCAGCGGATTTCTTTGTATATTGAATTAAAAATTGGTGACTTAAGGCAGGGCCTAGTCAGTCCTTCATGAGGAGCGCGATCGCACAGACGCTCCTACCGCGCTCCTTATCAACATCGAGCAGCGTAAAAAACAGCACTCCTCGAAAAATCTATGAGTACCTTTTAAAAATCCAATAATATTGTTACAGCAAACCGGTGGAAATAGCTTCCAAACCACTGTGTAGTTCGCTTGTAATCTATGTTTGGTTTTGGTAGTAAAATAAATTGTACTTTTCTGTAGCGTAACCGTCTCGCTAATACTTCTGGAAGTTCCAATCAGGCTTGAGTAGCGCAGCGTGATTGTAGTCGTATGCAGCCATGCAGCCGCTGTGCACTGTGCAGTATGTACAGTGTGTGCAAAGCTCCTGGGTTTCATGTCACATGTGCCGCGCGTAGGCTGGTTTCGGCCCTACTGCTCCTTTAGTGTCGCTATAGCGTTACGTAGAGGCGGAAACCACACCTAGACTTGTCAACCTTGCTAATGTCGCGAAGGGAAATCGGTCATAACTAAAATACGCTACTTTCATCGTTTGTCTCCATATGTTGTTTCCGCGTAGTTTAATATTATTCCCTTTGTTATTAATTTTGATAGTGGTATGAATAGAAAGAAGTGAATACTATACTGAATACAGGCTTCAATTTGAGGGTAAAATTGACAAATTTGGACAGTGGTCGAAAAACGCTAGTTTGACTTTATTTTTCTCCGTCATTTTGGCTCGATCTACCACGGCCGCACGGAGCGATTTTGCAATTTTCAACTTCCGATATCTCAAGAAATGAATGAAAAATCCTTCTCAAATTTTGTAGAATTCTAGAAAATACACTTTGGTTGACCGCGAAACTTGAAACATCGCTAGTATAACTGTAATAAACATTAGTTTGTTAGAAAACAACTGTAAGGGCTGGCAGAAGTCTACTAATCAATGCACACGTACTGAGTGCACACACATTCAATTCAATGTACATTATTCTTCAAGTTTTGTTGTTCACTTTACTTGTTTATTAATGATTTATACACTGAACATGACTACAACAAAGCTTGCAGTAAAGTTAATTTGATTTATTAATTAATTAATTTAATTTAACAGTACATGTGATACAAGTTTTGTTGCTATCATTTTGACCGCAGCCGCTAATCGCGAGGCTTTGTTCACGAGAACGACTTCTTGTTGGTAAAATTTGAACCACCACTAAAAATACCCTAGCTACATGTATAACACTGGCCTGAAGAATGAATTGAAAGCAAATGTTTGGTCTTAACATGGCATCATTTCAATTTACCCTGTTTGAAAATGGTAGGTTTATTTTGAGGAGAGCGATATGCCCTCCTGGCAAATATGCCCTCCTGGCAGATTTTCTAGAAATGAAGGACTGCCTAGTATCAGTGGGGACTGTTTACAGGTCTAATGAGTTTGCCCTCCCTGAGGTAGCCTGGTGAGTTGTCTTCTCTTGTCAGCGGTTTGATTCCAGTGACTCCCAAAGACTCCTTGATTGGCTCTAAGAAAGCCCCATGAAGTATAAGTTCTAAATAGAACATCTCAATAAGAAGCAAACTTGGGACTATTGACATTTATGTACATAAACATTTGTAACCTGTGTTATTATTTTTTTTACATTGATATATATTCATTTCATCCTCTTACATTATTATTTTTCAGGGTCTCACATTTCCAAGAGTTACTCAAGCTGTAGACACTTTATCATCCTTAGCAACAGATGAAGATGCCAAATCTGCCTTTCTACCTCGTGATACACATTTGTCATTGTGGAAGAAAGCATGGTATGCATGCAAGGAGCAGGGGATTTGTGGTATGCTTGATGAACTTGCAAACAGTCGTACTGAAGGTGAGTTTTGAGGTGGCAAAATGATCTTTTAACCATGGAGTTCTCTTGGGATTTTATGGGTTTTGATGGAAACTATATCAGCTACAGTACCGATCGAAATTTTGATCACATTACGGGTAAGGGTATATGCGTATTGCGCTACACGTACTTTAATGGCGTACTAAAAACCAGCATGGACCAGTAAATTCAAATGTAACAAATTATTTTATTTAATATGCATCCAGGCAAAGAAAGATTAACAAGCAAAGTGCCTCAGCTTACAAAGAAATAATTAAATAATACTTACAAAAATAACTGCTAAGGAAAATGCTGGACGGCTGCTGAACTTAATACAGAACAGTAAAAAAAAACTTAACAACTCAAATGGCAGCCGCCCAGCAAGATGTGCCTCCAGCCATTCCCAAGATTGAAATGCCTCACTGTGTGGCAATGCCACACCGCTTATATGTGATTTGGCAACAAAAGACTGGAATTCCTTCCATGACTCTATAGAAGTCACTGCCCAACACAACTAGCCCACCCCATCAGAAGAGCTGGAATTCCTTCCAGGCACAGCCCAGAAACACCCAACTAGTTGAATAAATGTGCCAGTGACTGGATAACACACTTAAGTTTAAGGAATTAACATTACAGTACTACGCAAAAATAGCTGCAAATCTGCTAAGAAGATTAACTGTTTGGAAATCTGCTTAGCAGAATTGTGTGGTACGCGTATTTACCACAATACACGTTAGCAGCCTCACGGTGCCAGATTACACAAGTCTATACGCGTAATATTCGCGTATCGATTGCGTATTCTTTGGAAAACGGCGATGTGCAGGAGTGGTGGGGTGGTCTCCACGCCGGCCGCCAGCCAAATGCATGGAGGAATTAACGCAGCGCGGCCCAGAGCAGAAGGCTATAGTAATGGTGCCGAACATTCAACTCTC
Organism: Luidia sarsii; assembly: GCA_949987565.1. Classification (NCBI taxonomy): domain Eukaryota; kingdom Metazoa; phylum Echinodermata; class Asteroidea; order Paxillosida; family Luidiidae; genus Luidia; species Luidia sarsii. Next base: position 14,591,004 of record OX465109.1, on the reverse strand, counting down.
CACCCTATAGGTTGGCCGAATCCAGCCAATAAGACAGCAGTACTTTTTTTGCAAGTACAGGAGTGCCCACAGTTCCCTTCTTTCTTTGTGTGCACCGCCACGGCTTTTCATGTTGGCCTCAAAGGTTGTGGTAGAAATTCTCTCCCACTCCTGCACATCCCCCTTCCTGCCCAGTTTTCTGGGGGTGCGGGCAGTCTCAACTCTCAACTCTCAATTAAATCCCCCTCTGCTAGAAAAAGTGGTCGAAATGACTTCAGATGAATGACGTTGATGTGGACTAGAAAATTAAACACTCCCATTCTTAGTCAATGACAGGATCAGAGTTTTTGGTTCTGCCGAGCGTTTGTTTCTTCCGACACCCAACACAGTAGGCCTAACTGTAGCGTGAACCCTGGCTCTGAAGTTTCCGTTAGTTTACCAACAAAAGAAAACAAAATGAAAACCCCATAGCACAATATGGGTGCAACTATACAAGTTGGAAAAAAATCCAATCTCGGAGAAAACCGAGGAGTCTCGTTTTACAAGAAATCCGCCCATTTCATTGGCTAGAACCTTTTCTCCCTGTCAGACTGGTGAACCGCCTTTCTTGTTGCACTGGAGTCCCAACACTCCAACCATGGATGAGTTTTTCTTTGCTTTCTTTTTTTTCTTCAAAAAGTGGGCTTTTAATTCTCAGGAGGTGAATATTATTTCCGAGATTTTAAGGGATAGTCATTGTTTGTTGTGTTGTCCCACATGAATGTTTCCATCATCATTCCCATTTTAACACTGTTCCCTTTATAGTTAGGCATGTAATAGCTTCCAATGTCTTTTTTTTCCCGTTTAATTTCCATCATTATTTCCATTTTATGTTACCTTTACTAGTTGGGCATTTAATAGCTTACGACTTACTTTTGAAATGAAATCAGCGTCAAATGTTTCCATTTATTCTTGTTCGTGTTGGTCCCTCATCTGATGAGTACAAAAACACCTCTGCATGAACACGATTGCAGACTGATGAACGTCGACGAAAAGGTTTCATATAAAAAGTCCCATCCAACAGAAAGCTGAAGAGTGTCTACTGAGAAGTTCGCCCATTTCATTGGCTAGAAGCTTTTTCTCCCTGTTAGATACAGATGGTGAACCCAGCAGCGAATGCCCTCCAGGAAATATCGGCTGCCAAACTCAAAGAAATGTATTTGCCGCCACCCCCCCCCCCCCCCTTAACAATGGGCCCACGGACGTCGAACGTCAGGGGATTATTTTCAGGACGGAGGGTACTTTTAATTCTCGGGAAGTGAATATTTACTTCCAAAATTCCAAGGAGATAATCCAGACATGCAACTTGGACTTCACATTGATTTGAGTGTTTCATTTTTTTAAGCCTATGCAACTAGGCTACTTCTGAGGACGTGAATTGCGAATTCTTAGGATATGGGGAGCTTTCATTCCTGCTGTAACCCTTTTGGTTTGGATTCTTAGCAATCGGGGATGTGAAATTATATATGGAAATGTCGGTGCGTAAATCGAAGTACATGTACATGTACAAGTACAACCTTATTCTTGTTTTTGCCACTTTCCGATGTATCAAACCCCCGCAACATTCATTCGAATTTGATGACATGAGCCTGGATCAAAGCCTTTGAACAATCCATGCAAGAGATCCCTGGTAATGGTCACCTCTAATAAATGAATGAAAGGAGGCATTTACGGAGGCATTGTACATGTACATTGTAGAAATGAAGGGGTTGTTCATCGCGGTGGTGCAGATAAGTGGAAAGGGTGATCAAAGTCACGCGATGTGTCGTTGCTGGTGGCGACGTTTCGGTTGCTAACTGCGAACCTTCATCAGGCAACTGAAGAATGCGCGCTGCGGCGTCTGTTTATGTCCGCTTCGCCGGTTCCTGTGTGCCGGTTTGCGGACGTCGTAGTGGTGATCGTGCGGTTTTGCGCGCGATTCTGGCGGATGAGGATGGCCTCCTTGACACGCCTGGTGTACCAATGTTGTTCTCGGTCAATACACCGTACATCGTCCCAATTGGGGCGGTGACCAGCTCCCCAAGCGTGTTCGGCTACCGCCGATCCATCCACACGGGAGAGTCTCACGTCGCGTTGATGCTCCTTGATTCTCTCACCGATGGGCCGGCCGGTTTCACCGATGTAGACCTGGTTGCACTCGCCACACGGAATCTCGTAGACGACACCTCCGCGTCTTTCCGGGGGGACAGGGTCCTTGGGGTGGACGAGTTGGTTCCTCAAGGTGGTTGAGGAACGAAACACGGTACGGATACCTTGTCCCTCAAGGATTCTCCTCAACTGTCCGGAGACGCCGTCCATGAAGAGGAGTACAGCGAAGGACTTGTACTCAACCCGCTCCGTATCGGTGCCCACCTTAGGTCTCGAAGAGCGACGGATGACAGGGGTTGGGTATCCGTTCGCTGTGAGTGCAGTGTGCACATGGCGTTTCTCTGAGGCTGTACACCGCGGTTTGGTAACCAAACGCGCTGCACGGTCAAAGAGGCACTTGGCCACTCCACGCTTCACAGATTCAGGGTGGTGGGAGTCGTAAGCCAGGTACTGGTCGGTGTGTGTGGGTTTGTGGTACACAGTTGTGGTTAGGCTGCCGTCGGGATCCCTGTGGACCAAAGTGTCCAGGAAGGCGATGGTGTTGTCCGCTTCCACCTGGACAGTGAAGTGTATGGTGGGCCGGAGACAGTTCAGATGGGAGAGCAGCTGGTCGGTCCGGTCGCGCGGTGCAATGACAAAGGTGTCATCAACATACCGCTTCCATACTGAAGGGGAGCATTCGGGAGGGCAACTCTGTAGAGCCTCCTCCTCAAATGCCTCCATGTACAGGTTGGCGATGACCGCGGACACTGGACTGCCCATAGCTGCTCCATCCGTTTCTTCGTAGAAGGACCCTTCGTGGAGAAAGTACGTGGACCGTAAGACGAACTCCAGCAGGGTGGCGATCTCAGCGGGGAGAGGGAGGTTCGGTCCAACAGGTTCGGGTCCCCTTCCAGGCGTTGTAGGGCTACTCTGCATGCGCCTTCAATGGGGACGTTGGTAAACAACGACGTGACATTGAAGGAAATCAACAGAAACGTCGCCACCAGCAACGACACATCGCGTGACTTTGATCACCCTTTCCATGTACATTGTACATGTACATGTACAGTACATACCCTGTACAGTATTGTCTGTACATGTACATGTACATGTACAGTACAACACATAGCACGTCCCTGCATTGAAGCGTGTGTACCATAACCCGTGCTCAACAAGCGTGCTGCTGTTCTAGTTCTGAGATTCGGGCAAAGTATAACATTTTCTAGAGCGCACAAGCTCAACTGATAGGCATGCATTGGCCATGCGTTTGACCTCTGACTACAAAGTTGTCGGGGTTGCTGGCATAGAATATAATTTTAATCTCCGCTGGTTCAATGCATGCAGCCCGGCCCAGGCCCACTGCATGCTGGAAGGCGTATACAGTGTATATTATGTACTGTGTATATACTGTACGTATATTTTGTACATGTTCTGTATCATACATGATTTAAACAGTTCTCAATAGTTGATATACAAAAATTTTGCAAACTGCTTACTGACTAAAATTACCAAAATGTAAATCTTAAAATTTAGTGGGCCTGACGTTTCGATCCTAGCAGGACCTAGCAGGACCTTTCTCTGCCTTTGAGAAAGGTCCTGCTAGTATCGAAACGTCAGGCCCACTAAATTTTAAGATTAAGTTCTCAATAGTTGACGACTGATACAAAGTAAGAACGTGACGTGAAAAATATTTTTTCTAAGTAATCATTAATAATATTTTTTTCTTGTATGTTTAATCATTTTGCTAATCCTTTGAAACTACTTCTGGGGAAGCAAATTGCGATGTCTTGGGATCTGATTAGTATTTTCCTGCTGCAAGGACCTTCATTTAATTTGATTTACACTTTTTGGTTTTGATTCTTAGCGGGCGGGGGTGTGAAGTTATATCTGGAAACTGGTGTGTCCAACCTAACACTGTGACCACTAGTGTTTTAAATTTATTTCAAGATCAGCATCCAAAATCTTTCAAGATCTTTCAAGCCTATGTAAATCAGTACACAAACTAGTGTAAACTAGTGTAAAAGTTTGCACGGACTTGCACTGTTGTACAGCAAAGCTGATGAGTTGGCTACTATACACGTTACAGAGCGAACTCTCTAGGCACATGGCTAGAGTAGAAACAAGACCTTTAAAACATTGCAGTTGCCACAAGACTATTTCAAATGTGATTTATTATCTTCATCGGAACATCAACAGTAGCTAGTGCCTAGCTGTTGTGATTGACATTACCGACCGACTGGGCACTATCGTGGATATAGCAAAGGAGAGTGCCATGGAAAATAATTGAATGCTCTACTTCATACCCGAAATGTTTGACAAATACATGTATTAAGGTCATACCATTGACTGAGTCACTTACAGTAGAAGACGAATAGTAGCCAGTTCGATGTGTCTGTTTGTACTTGCCCATCACACTATGCAGTTCGCTGTTCATGCGGAAGTGAGCTTGCAATGGTGGGCTGGGTGGGGGCTGTGGTCGAGGCATAGCCTTTGTGAGACCACATTCAATACAAGAGCCAAATATTGACGATGCATAAACCCACTAGTGGTTTCAGGTTTAAATTTATGGTAAATTTTTACTTATAAAGGAAACAAGGTGTAGTATTAATCTTTCTTACGTACCCAGTCCTGATACAGCACAATTTAAGCAGATGAAGGTTTTAACTGAAACACAGCAAAATTAGCCATTTTATATAATGCGTACAAATAAAACCCCAGCTACTGCTGTAACATTTTTTGAATCAATTGACCATGGTGTAGTGGTTGCATTTGACGGATCATCCTAACAATTTACAGTTCAAGTGATATACAAAAATGTTGCAAACTGCTTACTGACCAAAATTACCAAAATGCAAATCTCAAAATTAAGCAGTTTAGTGGGCATATCTCAAATCTCAAAATTTAGCAGTTTAGTGGGCATATCTCAAATCTCAAAATTTAGCAGTTTAGTGGGCATATCTCAAATCTCAAAATTTACAGTTCAATTAAACATGTAGGCCTAAGGGATGGATCAATCCTAAAACTAAGATGAGTCTCATGAAATCATCCCCTGGAAGGCCAACTAAAATACAGTTCCTTTTCTTGTATCATCTACATGTATTGGTCAAATTAAAATATTGTTGATGTATTTCAACTGTTCAAGGAAAAGAGGTTTAGAATTCATTCTTGATCACATTTGTAATTTTTATCCCGTCATCCCTTTATAATACATTTCTGATTGTGTCCTCCAGGCTCCAGCACTTTAATGCATGTACATGTATGTACGTACCTCAGTGATTACTTATAGATAGTTGTACACATACGTGTGTACTGTGTAGTCTCATAGTTTTTCCGTAAAAATTGTGATTATTTTCTCTTTGCTTTATTGGGTTTTTTTTTTACTGCTTACACCTACATGTACATGTACAGTATGCATGTTAAAGTATCTTCATGTGAAAGGATATTTAGTCTACATGTACCTGTATGTCACTCATCTTATACCTATAGAGCCATCTATTTTAAGCATATTTCCTTATGCTGGCAGGTATGCATGCTAAGAGTTTCATAAAATATCACCCTCTACTGTTTCTTCTATAATGCCGATGGCATTCATGTTACATGTACATCAGTACTTTTCTAATTAAATAGAGTTGATAGTTGTAGTACAGGTTTGTGTGCTCTTTCTTTGGATCATAAAACATTTGGAGAGGTTCGGTTCTGTCACATCTGGGGGAAATAATCATCCCCTGGGACTTTCTTAATTCTTGGAGGTCTGTGGGGGAAAGAATGACCTGTTACCTGACAACAGTCCCCTGTCAACACCTCCACTCTCAGTCTGCTGCAGCTGCAGCTGGCTGTTCTGCAGGGCCTATTTGCTGGGCTGGAACACAGTGAACCATGTTCCATTGCCATCACTTGTTCAGTGATTCAGATATTGCAACTACATGTACCCCATGCAAATGAACCTCCTCAGTCTTAACATAAGACTCAAGTGCAAGACAGGTTGTCACTGGCCTGTAAGTGCTCCTGATGCTCCCTCTTGACCAGGCGTGCGTTAACTTGAACATATTTAGCAATCTATGTGCTGCCCCCTTCTGGAGGAGAGTCTTGATCTACCCATCAGTGGCAGTTTGATGGACTTGTCAACAAGGCTCCAATTTCAGACAAAAAAAGGACTAGACAACACGCAGTGAAAGGAATACCATGAGAAAATGTTGTTTACTCGTATATACTGATAGAAATTATTTTCACTATTCGCGATCGATTTGGTGCGAATGATTCTTTGCGAAAGCGTTCGCAATTTCTAACACTTACCAATCCAGGAGTCATTTCTTCACGAAGAGGCGAATTCAGCGGCTATTGGTCCGAGGAGAAAATAATTACCGGTCCGGGGAGGCATCTCCTCCGCGAATAATAGCGGCCATCCATCAAAGGAGAAACCACCGGTCCGGGACGTCATTTCTTTACTGAAGATAACTGCTGATTCGCGAATTTCAGTGGCAATCGATCGGTGGGGGGAAGGGGGGAGTTGGGGGGAGAAGGTTTACAAGTCCAAGCATGGTCCAACGTACGAAGCTCTCTTCTTGAATGATACGCAAACGATCTGCGAAGAAAGCACAACAATTTGCGACCTAAGGCCTAAAAATGTACAAGCCTTCCCATCTAAAAAAAAACCTGATTTCTGACACGTTTGCAAAAGATTATAGACCTTTCTTTCGTATGTAGCCATTGACCTACATTTGGTATGCGGCGGCCATCAGCTTGGACAAACTGACATGAATTGTCGCCAAAATCGTCGTCAAAAATACATTCAACAATCTGTATTTTGTGTTGGATATGATTTGTGAAAATTACTGAGTATTCTCGTGGTCGTTTAGGTTTTCATTACATAGTTATAAACATTATAAAATTAATTGTCTTTTGAATTTAGGGTAACAGCCGACCATATTTGCAAGCCGGCGGTTGGCATAAACCGAATCCATGATGTACAGTAGCAAAAGAAAGTTCTATACTTGGCCATTTTAAAGGAAATTTATTATCAAATAGGCCTAATGAAGGCTTACCGTAGTTGAACAATTATCCCAAGACTTTGTGTTAAAATGGCAAAAAACAAAGGGGTAATTTTGTCAGTTTGTAGGCCTATCTAGATGTTACACTTTCCTGTAAGGACCACGGGGTGCCATTTTTACATTTATTAGTGTTAACTGAGCTGAAAGCCTATAAAGCCGATGCACCAACAGAAATAGATTTTCAAGAAAGACTAGGTCTTAAATAGACAAATACGAGTCAACACATGAACACACCCATAGCAATGAATTTGAATTTACATGTGTGATAAGTGAATGCTTATTTACGAAAGAGAATGCCAGCCAGATTGCTGTTTAAGCCCTTTGATATGTATGCACAACAGGATTATCTTAATCTTAAATACTGTATTCATGGAAAGAATGCTTGCGACGATTTTGTATGCACAACAGGATTATCTTAATCTTAAATACCGTATTTGTGGAAAGAATGCTTCAATAATGAAATTGAGTGACTTAGTTTTAAATTCAAATCCCCATAGGGACGACCATTCATGTGAAAATGAATTCAATCGCGCCTCATGCTAAAGTGAATGCTTCTTTGCTGAAATTGGCCGGGAAACCTAAAATTTAGTTGACTTATATTTAGTTGACCAGCCTGTTTGTGAGTGCATTGCATGAAAAAAAAACTATGCATAACTTAACCTAGGCCTACGTAGTTATCATGTCAGTGCAAGTTTGTTTTGCCTTAACATGCATGAAAATGTACACCATCCATGCCATTCAGGCCACCAAAATTTGGCCACCTGGAAATTTACTAAGGTGGCCCGGCTGGCCACCCAAGAAAAGTCCTAACCATGTACCAATCGAAAGCAGAATTCACTATGAATCTAAACAATACCAAGTGCAAGGTTAAAAGTGCAGTGTATCTAAGGCATGGTAGACTTCATCTTGCACAATTAGCAAGGTTTAATGTCTGGCTTTCGCCCCGAAGTAAAATCACAGTGATATAACAGCATACTGTAGCTGGGGCCCAAACCAGACTAAGCAACGGACCGGTATAGCAGACAGTTAACTAAGTTTGCAGTCAAGAATTGCCGTGTTCTACAGACCGGCAAGGTTGTCTTTTTGTGAGCATTTTATTAGCTTTTCCGCTGCGAAGCGGAAAAGCTATTGTTTTTGTTCAGATTTTTTTGTCTTCTTCTTCTTCTCCCTGTACAGGGGTTTTATATGGGCGACTTTGTTTTGTATGGGCGACTTTGGCAATTGAACACACTTGGATTTTTATCATATTTGGTAAATGTAAGACCCTAGGTTGAAATTATGCATCTGTAGATGTCTTGAAAATGTCATGACATTATCGTGTGTCACGTAACAGCGCTTTAAAGGATAACAGCAGAGCTGTCTTCTTAGTAATGCTTGACCTCTCTGCTGCTTTCGACACTTGCTGAAACGCTTTCACAATAGATTCGGTATCACTGGAACTTCCCTTCAGTGGTTTGCTTCCTACTTCACTGGAAGAACAAACCGGGTCCATGTCGCAGGCATTGCATCTGATGTCAATCTTCTTGAGTTTGGTGTCCCTCAAGGATCAGTTATCGGTCCACGTGCCTTCATCATGTACGTTACTCCTGTTGGTGACATTCTTCGTCGGCATGGAGTAAGTTACCACATGTATGCTGATGACATCCAAATCTACCTCAATTTCAATCCAACTATTCCGTTTGATGCCAAGTGCTGCTTGTTTAGGCTGTCTAACTGCATTCATGATGTCCAGACCTGGATGTTGGCCAACAAACTCATGCTAAATGAAAACAAAACAGAGTTTTTCATAGCATCATCGTCACATCACTACAAACGTCTTCAGTTACTCACCCTCACAATTGGCAACACAACCATCAATCCTGTGTCATCTGTTCGGAATCTGGGCGTAACCTTTGACAACTCCATGTCAATGAACTGAAAGGAGAGTAGACGTGTTCACTCGCAGCGCTGTCAAAAGTCCTGTCAAAATTCCCTGTCAAGCAATTTATCAGAGGTCTTCCGAGGTCTTCCAGACAGTACACCTTCTAATCAACCCTGACCTACACAAGGGACAGTTGAAGCCTGTTTTTGAAGCAACTACAATGAGATTTTCTAACACAAATTCTTCGCTTATTCTCGAGGTCACTCTGCACCATGCCACCCAAACGTCAGGTATCCAGCCAACATGCCAATGACAACCCCATCATCATCGACCCTGTTGCTTTGTCTGCTGCCATTGCTGAGGCCTTCAAGTCGCAAGCGGTACTTGAGAACATAATTCCACCCCTCTCTAATGCTATCAGCCAGAATATACATCAGGCAATGCAGTTAGAGTTCAAGAAACAAGACGAAAAGATCGCCAAACTTGAAAACGATGTCCGCCATCTTGCATCTCAACTAGATCAACATGAACAATACTCGCGACGTAATAGTCTTATTGTCCACGGCATTCCTGAAGAGGCGTCGTCCACCCAGCCAGAGAACACAGATAAAAAGATTATCGAGCTCACAAAGGAACACCTGGCACTCGACATCCACCCAGAAAACCTGGACAGAACCCACCGTCTTGGTTCTAAGTCCGGCAAACCACGACATCGACCCGTCATCGTCAAATTCGTTGACTACAATACTCGATCGGCCTTCTACCGCCTGCGCTCCAAGTTTAAGGGAACGGTATCTTCGTCCACGAAAACCTCACCAAGGAACGTCAGCGTTGGTTCAACGTGGCCAAACAGAATCCTTCCGTCGAGCGAGTCTAGACACAGGATGGCCGCATCGAGATCCGGTGAAAAGACGGTTCCCGTGTCGTGGTGGGGAACGTGACCGATCTCCACCGGCTCAAGTAATCTCACTTATTACACATACTTGATGTGTCCTTGGTAATGTTTACTTATGTTTATTAATAATTAATTAATCAGATTAGAATGAAGGATACCATTTCTTCAATATTTGAGGACCACCTACTTTCCCAGTACTGCTTTACTATAGTCAAAAATGGTCTTCGTCTCACGATGTCTATTTTTGTATTTAAGTTTCTACGTCCCTGCTCTTTTTGTTATTTTGTCAGGAGTCCTCCGGATCTCTCTTTTTGCTGCACGAACACAATTCTTTTGAGCTAATTTGCCTTAAACTCTCTCCTCTACTTTACTTTAACTTATTCGGATAAGTCAATTTTGGTGTAATATACACGTACTTGTTGTGTCCTGTTCTCTTGTTCATTTTGTATCGTGTATTCAATGTCAACGGTTCCTAAATATTTTTATGTTGATGATTCTAGTTCCGACCGTTATCTACTTCCTCATGTCAGTGATCAATCCCGTGTTGCAAATTCCTATAATAGCAATAACGATGGTATAGAGAATGTATATAATGATCCTAACAACCCCTTTAATTTTGACAACAATTCTTGCTACTACTCTAGCGAGCAATTCGCTGAGTCAGGACTATAGAAATATTGACGGATTTTCGCTCTTACATATCAATGTAAGGAGTCTTCAAAAACATTTTGACCAACTTAAGATCCTCTTGTCCTCAATAAACTTCAAGTTTCCAATTATTGCACTTTCTGAAACCTGGCTAAAGACGGATCCTCATAACTGTTATTTTTTACAAGGATACAAACTCGTAGTTAATAATAGACAGGGGAAATCAGGAGGGGGCGTCGCCCTCTATATTTCTGACGTGTTCGATTTCAAGATCAGACAAGATTTAACCTTTTCTGAAAGTACGTTGGAAACTCTCTTAGTTGAAATTTCACTTCCTAAGATTAAGAACATCATTGCAGGTGTTGTGTATAAACCTCCGCAAATTAACTATACTGATTTCACCCCAACGATCCAAAGATTATTTGCTGGCATAAATTCCTCAAACAAAACCTGCTTTGTCTCTGGTGACTTTAACATTAACCTTCTTGATTGTATGGCTCCCAACTCCCAGGCTTTCATCGATATAATTACTTCTCATTCTTTTTTACCATTAATCAATAAGCCTACTAGAATAACAATCCTCCGCCACCATAATTGATAATATTTTATCGAATGTGATACCTTTGCCAAATGCGGGCATTATTCTATCTGATATTTCAGATCATTTTCCAGTTTTCTCGATATTGCCACTCAATACAACCCTCCACTCCCCTAAAATCAATCAGTCAAATCATTATTGTCACTTTACTTCTTCTAGTATACAAAACTTTAAAGACGACCTGCACACTGCTGATTGGTCTCTTAAAACGTGACAATCCTGATCATGCGTTCAATTTATTTATTGATACATTTAACAAGAAGTTAGGTCAAAACATTCCCCTGAAATTATTTAAACCTAGACCAAGAAACAATTGCAATTCACCTACTCCCTAGATGACTAAACCTCTTCTTAAATCTATTAAAAAGAAAAATAAACTCTATCATCACTATATTGTTAATCCAACGAATGAACGTACGCTGAAATATACTAAATACAAAAATATCTTAACCAATCTTTTACGGAATTCTAAAAAACAATATTATGCTAATCAGTTTGAACGTGAAAAGAACAATGCTTGTAACACCTGGAAAGTTATTAATTCGATTTTAAACAACAAATTGCCCTCCCAACCCATCAATAAGATTATCCATGAAGGCAAACTAAATGATGATCCTAAACATATCGCCAATAGTTTCAATGACTACTTCGTCAATCTTGATCTCAATCTCGCAAAACACATTCCTCATCTACCGGAGTCATTCAATAACTTTCTCAACAATCCTAACCCAAGTTCTTTGTTTTTCAGTCCAGTAAATGAAGAGGAGGTGATTGATATCACCAATAACTTAAAGAATAAAACTAGCACTGGACATGAGCTAATTAATTCCTCTATTATCAAAAAAACTATCTCTTTAATTAGCAAGCCAATTGCTCATATGATTAATGCCACGTTTAACCACTTCCCGCCGGGGGTTTTTCAGCGCCGATGACCGCCATACGGGGGTTTTTGAACAATGCATCATTTTAAAATCTTGCTAAAACAATCGGAACAATATATTTCTGTGAAATAAATCGATAAGGGTATACTATGGGTACAAGAAAGAAAACCTGGCACAATTCGGACGTCGTTGTGGCCTTTGTCAAGAGATTATCCGTTCGAAAAAGGGCCCTTTGTGCGTCGTCAATGGACCGTAACGGACGTGTGTGTGTGTGGGTGCGTGTACGCTGCTGACAATCCCTGACCGCAGACTCCAGCCTCCACTCCAGGCAGTCAAATCTTCGAGTTGGTCGGCCACAAACGAGCGTACAGATAACCGTAAAGAATGTAGGGGGAATTCCAATGCCAGACCGACGACCGTTGGGCTGTGTGGCATGCAAAGACAATGTCCCCCGCGTGCTTTCAGCTGCAGCGCGGTATCCCTCAATCCTCCACAGTAAAAGTCCCACAATTGCACAATTACTGCTGCTAATCTTGCAATTCATGTGGCAACTTGCATCAAAAAAGGTCTTTGTTCTAAGCTGAAAAGAGTCTTTGTTTAGAATGTGGACAATAGTGGTGCCTGGATTCGGAGGGCCCCGTTGCAAAGGCAATCCAATTGACCTCCGGATTTGGAGGTCCCGGCGCGAAGTGGTTAAAAAAGGAATATTTCCTAATGCACTGAAAATTGCAAAGGTCATTCCCGTTTTCAAACATGGTGACAAGAATTTTGTGGAAAACTACAGACCTATATCTATCTTGACCTGCTTGTCTAAGATCTTTGAAAAAAGTGCGTATACCCGTATTATCAAGTTCTTCAACCAGCATAATATGCTAACTGAATGTCAGTACGGTTTTCGAAGTGACATTCTACTACACATGCCATTCTTAATTTCGTTGATAAAGTAACAAAATCTATTGACAGCTCTGAGCACACTTTAGGGATATTCCTCAAATTATCTCTTAATATTAATAAAACCAAGTTTATGTTATTAAGTACAACTGCAAACAAACTTCCAGAAGACATTAAAATAAACGATGTAACCATGGAAAAGGTAGATTATATTAAATTTCTAGGTTTATATATTGACTCCAAATTAACTTGGGCCAAACATATCGACTACCTTTGCAAAATTATTGCGAGAAATATAGGTGTTATAAACAGAATCAAGCATTTATTTCCCGATCGAGTTTTAATTTCACTTTACAATACTTTAATTCTACCCTATCTTAGTAATGGTATTCTTGCATGGGGAGCTTGCTCTCTGAGTAATATTAACAGACTTTTCCTTTTACAAAAACGAGCGGTTCGAATCATCAATTTTGCTGGGTACATTGACCATACTGACCCTTTATTTATCAAACATAAAATGCTAAAAATCAAAGATATTTATAATCATCAGCTAGGATCAATATGTATCAAACAGTTGCTGATTCTTTACCAATTTTAATTAATACACTCTTCACCAGGAATTTTGACATCCATTCTTATGACACTCGTCAACGTGATAACTTTCATCTACCATTAACTCGTACATCTTTGGCTAAAAGAACAATCAGATATGAAGGACCAAAACTATGGAACTCTTTGAATCAGAATTTGAAAGCCTCCAAAAGTTTACAAATCTTCAAATGGAACTTTAAAAGGATTATATTGAATGATTACAATCAATAAGCATCAATTGTGGAATCGATTTATCTCCGTTTTGTGTTTTTGGTTTGTTCTTCGTGCGTATAAATGAATTACTAATAACCATCAATTATTGCAAGGTCCTGCCTTGTGGAACTTAACTGAACATTTCATCTGTGAAAACAATTTAAATTTATATTATGTCTTGTCTCTGTGGTATTTGTTTAGTGTTTTGTAACCTATTGTGTTCTAATGTGTAACCTATAATTAAGTATTCCTATATCTGTACAAGGGCCCACACTTATAAGCTCTGCTTCTTCGTGGGTGCCTTCACAGTATATTCTATATTTTATAAACAGAAATGTATAAGCTTATAGGCAGTGGGCCGTGGGGTCAAAATCCGTTCCGTTTTTCACTTCAATGACCACCCTCGGGGGTGGGGACGAAAAGTACATAGAATTCTGCCCAATATCACCCAGAAGAACATATCTTTTTTCACAGTCGCAAATATTGCACATTTGCGAGAACCAGTGCCCTAAAGTATCGATTGACATTAAGTGTACGTTGTAAAATATATTTATCATCAAGCGTAAATTCCCATTTCCACGCACTTAAGGACCATTAATTATGACCAGAAATCAGTTGAATTTTCATTCTGTAACTCTATCTATTGATTGTGATGGAAAAAACTTAGAGACAAATAAGTACAATTTCTTTAGTAACTGAAGTTTAAGCACTATTTAAATCCAACGTGCAGTTGATGATATTCCACAATACATGCCTAAAATAGTTGTGAAAAATGTCAGAATTTTACAGTTGATTTTCACTTAAAGTATGTTGGTGCCTCTTGCATACATGTAGCAGCAGAAGTACCGGTAATACATTTAATGAAGCATGTAAACTGCATAGGTGGAATGGTGGTTGTAGGAATTTCCCCCATCAGACTTTTACAAGCTCTTACCATTTTACACTTTAGTACTAGTCACAGACACATAATCATGCAGCCGATTTAAGGAACCTTTATCCAACTGTGCAAGTCAACTTGCACAACCTTTTGTGGCATAAGTATGGTATGTCTGATAGTACCACCAGGGTTCTCAAAGTCTCTCAGTCTACCTGTAGGTGAGGCAACCTTACTAATAGAAAGAAGAAAAATGAACTGAACACATCATGGAAATGTCCAGTAGGCCTACCTCATATTTGATCCTGGGTGACAAAGAAGTGGCTTAATCCTCTTCAGGGTCGGATACCTCATCATCGTCTTCATCATCAACATCAACCTGTCCAGCAACATTGTTGCAGTTCTCCCTAGCACACTTACAAAGTTCTGTACATGGAACACTGTTCTGTAGACATGTGCACAAGTTGCTGTCGCTGCATTTGGTCCTCTTGCATGTCCCAGAACAGTATGCTAGCTCCAGAACACTCTCCGGTGCGGGTGAAAGCATCATCCACTCAATCAGGAGGTTGTTGTTTTCAATCTTCCATCCATGGTGAGAGGGTTGTGGTACATCAGGAGTAGCCTGTAGACTTCTCTTATATACCGCTGGAAAATCAAAACAATAGTCATTAATAGTAAAAAAAAGAATGATTTGCATCTGGTGCAAGAAATATCCACTTGAGTAATAACAAGTATGCACAATTTAAAATGCATCCCATGAATGAGGCACATGCCAACCAAATATGATTTCACATCTGTAGTCGTTGCCAAGGAATTTTACTGGGTATACTACGCTTCAACTGACAAGTTAAACATGAATTCCTTTGGGGTAATAGCTTTCAGTGTCTCCGTGTATCTTCAGTTCAGAACCTTATTCATGCATGTTTATGTGTTTAATTCACCACTTAATCGGTCATCTATTATTTTTTTCAGCAATGCCCATTTTTATGGATGGAGGCTGCACAATTAGACAATGAGCACTTCCATTGTTCATCACCGTTTTGATGAAGTGATGTATCATATTACATAATGTGGGAATGCTCTTGTCATAACGAAAACATTCTCACATTAGTATATGGGATTCGTCACTTCATCAAAACAGTGATGAATTGTGACAATATTCATACATTGAAAGTAATTTTTTCAAGTATTATCAAAGTAATTTTTTGAACAAATACAGAACTGCATCAAGCTGATTGTGCTAAAAATGTTAAAGCTCTTGATGCTGCACCTCCATGGTGTTTGTTCCCTTATTTTTCCAATCAAAGCAAGAACATATACATACCTGCCTGGTAGTTTGCCCTCTTGATGTGTAGCTGAAGTGAGTCCTGGTTGGGGGGTATGGCAATCTCAGCTTTTCTTGAAAGACGGAACATGTTGTAACGGGCTTCATTCACTTCACTGACGGTCTTTTGTCCATATAATTTACAGACAAAAGCCTCCAGCGATGTCATCATGTCAGGATCTGCATCAAAGCGCTCACCCAGGTCTTTGAATGGACTGCAAAGCTGGTTGTCTTTGAGTAGCATAGACAATGCTTTCTTCTTGCCTTTTCCTCTAAAGGCACTGACGCTGTCACAGCCAGTGAAGCAATGGAGGCCGATCAAAGCATCACTGACATCTGCTCCAATACTCTCGTAGATGGCTTTCAAGTCTATTGTTCGCAGGTTGATACCTTTCCCAGTCTGTAGATACAGATGTGCACCGATGGTACGCTGTAGAGAGATGCCAATAACAAAGACATCCGTGTCTGGACTGACGATAACAACATCTGTGCTGGTGAGTGCAGCATGAGCTGCATGCAGAAAAAGTCGTGTGTCTGCTTCTTCGTGTGTTGAATTCAATGATGGAACTTCAGCAACTTCTACTCTCTGATCCGCAGCAATCCTTGGTGAAAATGAGTGGCATTTTTCACCATGTGCCAAGAACACCTGGACTCCTTTCAGCTTTGATGTCTTCACTGCACTCCATGTGTCAAACAGGTACTCTATGAGTGATTCTTTGTTTTCCCCATTCGACAGAAACTTCTTCCATTGATGAAGAGGGAGTTGTTGGCCGAAAACTCTTGTGACTCGATCCGCTCCATCTGCAGCTGCAGCTCGTTTGGCCCTCTCTGGGTTCTTAATTGACACATTCGGGTAGGTGTCAGTCACAAAGTGTATGGTGCTGGAATTGCTTGCCTTCGCTTTGTTGACTATGCGCTCTAGGATGATATGGGCAAGATTGAGGAATGTCGGTTGTCCCAGAAGCTTGGTCACACCGACCTGTTGAATCAACGCCATGCCATCCACAACATAAACACAACCAGTTGGCGTATCGACAAGCGGCTTCTCTTCTGGCTTACTTTCAAGGGCGTGAAGTAGGTTAGCCTTATTGGTCTTGACAAGGCATCCCTGTGCAGTGGCCAGTGAAAGGGGTAGGGGTCCAAGAGAAAATGACAGTAGTTCCCGAAGGTCGATATTGCGATATCTACCGATGACAACAAGCCTCGCCAGGAGATTACGATCTGCCTGCAAAATCACCTCTTTTCCACGTACTTTACGCTTCAAGCTTTTGGCCATGCTGGAAAACGTCTTTAACTTCAACTTCTTGATAGGACCAAGTAAGTCAACCTCGTTCGTCTGAAGTCGTGTCTTGCACAGTTGGAGAAATTCTGCATCCCCCCTATCATGGGCAGAAGATACATCCTCCTGAACATCACCAGTAGCAACCAGACCTGATGTTATCTGGATCAGCTCGGTTTCCTCATACTCAAATGGATTTACCATATTGTTGGTAGTATCGACTATTGCCTTGACATACTTTTTGTCACGCTTCATCTGACTGGGAAAGACATCACTATGAGCAGATGAATTGTCCTCTCTGTTGGCCATAGCCTCACACTCGCGTGTGATGGCTCCTCTTGCATTATGTGACCAAATCCATCTGTTGACGGTGCCTTTGCTGGTGGTAATACCAACCATTCCTCCTTTGGTTTTTGAGTCCCTGTTGGCTGTTTGCTCAATGGTCTGGTCGCAAGCTGTCTGAGCAAAGGCATTGTGGCTTCTCTGAGCTGTGAACTCTCCTTCTTTGAAACTTCTGTGAATTGCTGGATGTGTGGTTGCGAGGTTGGCCATTTCGAGCCAATATGCAGGAAGATACCTGGCATAGTTGATGTGATCATACGCAAATATCCAAGGCAACATTGCCCTCACACTTGCAACATGAAGATCCCAGTTGGCCTCTCTGATAGATCTTAAGAAGAGTAGCAGAGTTTGTACCATGTCTATGTACGTGGACCAATATCTGAAGGTTTGCTTTTCGCTCCCAACTTTGATGAACTGCTGATAGGATGACATCAGCTGATGAAACTCATCGCTGTTTGTATGTTTCAGGCAGTCCGAAGTTGGAAAGTCTTTTGACATGCTGGAGATGAAATCCGTTGTTTGCTTGGCTTCTCCGTGTGTAAGTGACTTCATGTATGCATTAAAACGCATCTGTTGCATTGCTTCCATCAAAAGCTTGTGAGCCCGTACTGATCGATTGTAGTGTTTACCACTCAGTACACCACTCACTGATCCAGCGGCAACAACCTCAGACTCGATGAGAATGTCTTCAAGCCCCCCATCTTGAAAGCGCTTGCCTATGCATCCTATGAATGACATGGCAGTGTGGAATGCACCAAGGCGAATCACCAATCTCTTCGTAAAAACAGCATTTCTCCATCTGATAAGCTGGAGTTTGCAGTAGATAGCCTGATCCACAACAATGACTATTGTTTCCAAATCCAGCTTGTCTGCCATCTCAACACTTCTCTGTAGTATGGTCAGAACTGTGCTCATCTCGGTGGGACTCGCATCAATGACTGGCAGATAACCAATCACAGACTTGGGGGGCACATCCACTATTGACAGCAATTGATTAAATCCGGTCCATGACGGTATTAACTGGTCTTCTAAGTTGAATCGTGTGAGGATGAAGGCAAAGTCTTTCTCCATGGGACTCTTCAGCAATGGTGCATATTCTGACTGCTCAAGAGGTACTTCTGTTGCAAATGACGCAGGTCCTGCCTTCTTTACCCCAGAGTAGGTGGCCAGGTTTGGTGGTGGTGGCTGCATCGACCTCTCTCGAGTCCGCTTCACACTGGGGGTACACATAGACACATCAGGTGTGGTGGCTTGGTCAGACGAAGATGGTCTCTGGATGACAATGCCATTTGTATTATGTGTGGTATCATGGCCTGTTGGAGTTTCTTCCCGGAAGTCATTGTTATCCCAGACTAGAGTGGTATGTTTACCTGGCAGTATGTTTGATGGCAGGGCACCGTCCCCTCGGCTGAGTTCCTGTTTGGCAATAGCGGTGTCAAGATTCAAAGTGACTGAATGGGAGACACAGTGACCAAACCCATTAAGCACGCCGATCAACTGAGCTGAACCTGTCAAATGGCGAACAGCCATGGCCAACGACAAGTGTTTAGGCGTCTGTATCTTGCCCTTTGCCTGCAGATACATAACATCCTGAGCCAGTGAAAGGAGCTTCTTATGCGTTGTATCTGGTACTTTCACAAACTCTTGAGTTTCAGGATCCTCAGAGGCACCAACTGTCCATGCCAGGAAGTTAAACAGGCAAGGAGGCACCATTTCTTCTGCTGTTTTTGTGGTCAGGTGCTCAGATGTGGGGGGCCATGGCATTTTGGGCTGTACTGCATCGATGGCATTTCTTATCATCAATGCTGGCATGAAGCCATCTTTCAGGTGGGCACTGCCTTGGTAGTCTGGTGATGGGATTGATGCAAGTGGATCCTCATCGTCAGTGCTTGAGTTGTAACTCGTACTGGTGTCATGGATGGCCCCTTGGCTGACTTTCTGTTCTAGCAGCAGTGATTCTGTGGCAATGTCATTGACAAACACAAGATCACCTTGACATTTCATGCGAGGTGTGAGAAAACAGAGCTGTGGAAATGTTGTCTGGAGGCGAGATTTCAGGTTTCCTGACTTGTAGGTTGGAGCATCTATCCCATGGCTGCTTTTTATCTGATTGATAAACATTCTAGTCAATCTTGTGAGCCGGTAAATCTCCTTCTGCTCAATTATCACGGACTTCACTGTATCGCAGAATACATGGTATGCCTTTGAATAATTCTGGTCTACTTTGTCAGGTGGTGGTTTCTGTTTTGTTAGATGCCTGGTGAAGCTCTTGTAGCATCTTGGATGGTACCTGACTTCAATAGCAACACAATCCTAATCATCAATTTGAAGTAGGAGGGCTTTGTTGTTGTTGTCCCTTGCTGCTCGCTTCAAGTTGTCTGCATCAATGGTGGAGCATAAGGCAAGTCTTTCCTTCTTTCTCTTTCTCGTGTGGACTTCCACAATATACTGCTCTTTTTGGCATATGATGCACATTTCTGGCAATACATGCCGAGATCTGGCCTTCCCTTTTAGCGCTGTTCTCGAACGTAGAGCATGTCTGTCCGGGACTGGTCTTCCTTCTACGTTGTCCAGGCTACTGCTAGCAGAAGCTGTAAATCCCCAAAAGAAAATAGAAAAATATCAAGCAGTTGAAAGTCCAATGCGAACAGTTCCGCCCTGTAAAACTACCGCGACCACGCTTAATCGATCGTAACAAGGAGAAGTTGGCCTCCCTCTCCCAGATGAATTGTTCACCTTCTTGGTGTCTCTAAATTTCCTCCGCAGATAATCTATTTGATCTTTGGTAAAAGGTCATTGTATACAGTGCCCGCAAAAGGTGACATTCTGCCAGTCTCACACAATTTCTCATTCCGCCTCGGAAGATAAATCTAAGTGCGGACGCACGGTACAAACACCTTCAGGAATGTAGCGGTTAGTTACCGTGTGGCCGCGGAAGTCCAATGCGAACACGGATTTAGTTACTTTAATTACCCATGTCAAACTACAGAAGAGCCCCCTCCAAGGCATTAACTTGTCCCAGAGACCAGCCTGCTGCATGTGCAAGTCACAAAGTTCCTGAGGCACTAGTGGAATCGAACCACTCATCAGCAGTCAACTTGGCAGTCTGCCGAGCTGACTGTGAGTCAACCTGAAGTGCATTTGACCAGTTCCAATATGACTGCAGTAGCAACTTCAAATCTTACAATGAGTGTTACGCACATACCCCAAAGCTGAAGATGCACCCAGCCATGATCATATTTGAAGTTAGCTGAAAATATCAGTTGTACATGTACATTAATCTTTCCACAAATCTAATAATATATACAACAGACATGGAACAAGACACAGGGACGAGGAGTAAAGTTACAAGGACAAACACAATGTACATTGACATATATTTTATTATTTTTAAGTGATAAAGAAGTTTACAACCCACATTCTAGAACTTAGAAGACTGTAGAAAAACTGGTTAGAAATTAACTTTTATAACTTCTTACCGACACTGCTCAGTGCTTGGTGTTGTATCCCTCTCCTTGATAATAATGAAGATTATACTTTTTGGAAAGAGGGCAGCAATTTGACTTTTGAGGGAAATTATGGGGTACAACGACGATGAAGACGTGACCACAAACCGCCGACAGAACGTTCGTTATACATGTACATGTACAGTAACGGTTCTTGACGGTTGTACTAAAGTTATAGTCCCAACGGTGTCCAAAGGCAAAAGTCTAAACTACACCATCGCCAATTTTTATGAAACTACTCTTTAGCAAGATAGACATACCTTCAGTGCTGGCAACACCAGGGGCAGGTGCTTCACTGCTTTTGGACATGCGTTTCTGCACACGCGAAATGTGCTGTTTGTCCGTGAATCTGGAGTAGCAAACTCGGTGGAATCCTGCATCTTCAGGAATGGACATCCTATCCACCACGCTGTCCCCGTATTGACGAAATTCTTCAGCGTGCGCGTGCACGAAAGCTTGAGCAATTTCGGCTAGATTGCCCTCTAACTTCTGCCATAGAAGAACAAATGATAGAAACCGAGCCCATGTCTTGTCGTTACAAGCAGTAACCGTCGATTTCTTAGCAGGGGAAATACACATATAGCAGCGTTTTGGGGAAAAATCCTCGTCGCTCGACAGGACAACGTCCGAAGAAGAGTCCGCCATCTTGTGTCTGGCGAAGACAGATATTACAGCGCTTATCATTGGTCAACACAAGATGTCATAGTTGTACGGCATATCTGATTGGCTAATCGTTTTCGTGGACGAGGATGTATATTCAGAAGAATATCTTGGCAATTTTCCGATTTTCTTTAAAACATTGTGAAATAACGCGCACGTATCTTTCGTGTGAAAAGTCATGGAGGTAGTTATGGATTTTTCTTAACATATTAATCGTGGTTTCACTCCCACCCCTTTGCTGGGTCATCAAACGGCACGAAAAGTCCACACGGCCCACAGCCTATTAAGAGTGATTCTCTACTGTGAAAAAAAATGAATGAAAAATGAAAAAATGAGTCATCATGTCGTGAATGATATGTGCAGGTCCATAAACTATCACATACACAACATCAAAATGATACGCAAATACCTGGACTATGACACTTGCCATACTGTTGTTCGTGCATTGGTGCTCTCTCGCCTCGACTACTGCAACTGTCTGCTCACCTGACTCAAGCAATCCAATCTAAATCGCCTTCAAAAACTCCATTTAAGGCTGCTCGACTGATCCATCAAAAGCCAATGTTTAGGGCGGCATTGAACATGTTCAAAACTGTGTCTAACAATTTCCCACCTTATATCTCGGATATTCTTGATCTCAGGAAACCCAGTCGCCAAGGCCTTCGTTCACAATACAATCTGGTAGTTCCTCGTACCCTCAAGAGAGCCGGGGACCGCGCATTCTCCATCTCCGGACCTAAAAATTGGAATGCTCTTCCAACCTCCATCCGCAATTCTTCATACACTGACCAGTTCAAAAGACTTCTTGAGACTCACTTGTTCAATAGGAACCTGTAATTTTACTTTGTTTTGTTGTCCACTGATTTCGTCTTTGTATTGGCAGTCTCACCAAGCGCTTTGCATCCCTGGAAAAGGCGCTCTATAAATGCGTTTATTATTATTATTAGCTTTTCCGCCGCGAAGCGGAAAAGCTATTGTTCTTGTTCTGATTTTTCTTTTAATGTCTTCTTCTTCTTCTTCTTCTTTTTCTGGTCGTAAAAATTCCATAGACAAAGCACAGGGTTTTTGTGGACAGCACTTTTGCCATTGAACACACTTGGATTTTTTTCAAACTTTGCAAATGCATAGAGCCTTTGTTGAGCTATTGCACAGTTGTCTTGAAAACTTCATGACGTCACCACTTCAATTTTGCAGTATATCTAAGTTGGGAAGAGGTGTATCCACAAATTGCCCTCATTTGATAGTGACGTCATCTCATGAATATTAATGAGGTCATGAACTTTTGCGATTTTAACATTCAATTGAGCATATTTGGCCAACGGAGCAATTTTTTTTTCATTTTTTCGGTTATATCTATTGGGGATGTAGTTTAGAAACATCTTCCGGGGCCAAAATGCCATGACGCATTACAACAGCCCAAAACCTCGGCCACCAACGCCTGCGCTCTCGTCGATCTTTTAGCCGTCATGCGAAATCCCTAGCAACCTCCAACTTCAACCTAATGGAGCAATGGAAGCATGACTGGCAAGAGACGACAAAGCCTGCACAGCTCACCATCCCTCCCAGCACACACATCCCACCAGGAGCTGACCTCCCTCGCAGAGAGTGGGTCACCCTGAACCGCCTCCGCACTGGAGTAGGTCGTTTTGGTGCCAGCATGTACCGATGGGGCCTCAGCCCCTCAGCAGCCTGTCAGTGCGGTGCTCCTGAGCAGACGGCGGACCACATCCTGTCAGAATGCACCAGGCTCGGTCCACCTATGGGATCCCACACTAACCTGACCAACCCATGCCCAGCAACTGTGGAATGGTTGCGGCACCTTCGTGAAGTAGTATAGTATAGTATAGTATAGTATAGCAGCAGGTCTCATACGCAAGAAGAAGAACGCAATTGTGACGTCATCAAAATGCGTGTTTTTAAAACACATATTAGCCAATGCTCAATCTTCTTGAAATTTGGTGGGCAGTTAGCTATTGGGCTAGACATTCCAAATCCAGAATTTGGAACCAATCGACCATTGTTCAGAATTATTATGATTTTTTGAATATTATAATGAGGTCCCATACACTTTGTGCACAAAATATGCAGGTGCGTTGTGGGGTAGAAATGGAGATTACGGGTTCGAATCCCGCTGATGTCAAGTTTTTTTTTTTAAGAGAACCAGATGCGGAAAAGCGTTATGTTCTGTTAGCAAACAGACATAAATCTCTAGTTATTATTGCGTTTATTAGCTTTTCCGCCACGTAGCGGAAAAGCTATTGTTCTTGTTCTGATTTTTAGCTTTTCCGTTCCATACGGAAAAGCTATTGTTCTTGTTCTGATTTTTAGCTTTTCCGTTCCATACGGAAAAGCTATTGTTCTTGTTCTGATTTTTTTTTTTTGTCTTCTTCTTCTTCTTCTTCTTCTTCTTCTTCTTCTTCTTTTTCTGGTCGGAATAATCCCATAGACAAAGCACAGGGTTTTTTCGGAGGGCACTTTTGCCATTGAACAAACTTTGATTTTTTTCAAACTTAACAAATGCATAGAACCCTTGCTGAAGTTGTGCACAGTTGTCTTTAAAACTTCATGACGTCACCATGTGTCACGTGACAGCGCTTTAAAGGGGCAAATTTCAAATTGCAATAAAAGCAAAAAATTAATTTCGATTTGTTCCAAGTTTGCACTATATCTAAGTTGGGAAAAGGTGTATCCAAAAATTGCCCTCATTTGATCGTGACGTCATCTCATGAATATTAATGAGGTCATAAACTTTTAAGATTTTAACATTCAATTGAGCATATTTGGCCAACGGAGCAATATTTTTTTACTGTTTTTGTTTATATCTATTAGGGATGTAGTCTAGAAACACCCTCTGGGGCCAAAATGCCATGACGCAATCGTGACGTCATCAAAATGCGTGTTTTTAAAACACATATTTGCCAAAGGTCAATCGTCTCGAAATTTGGTGTGCAGGTAGCTATTGTGCTAGACATTCATAATCCTGAGTTGGGAATTAATTAACCATTGTTCAGAATTGTTATGATTTTGCTCATATTATAATGTAGTCCCATACACTTTGTGCGCATAATATGCACGTGCTTTAAAGGGGCAACTTGTACACTACACTGTAGTCATTAATTGTGGATTCACGTAGGTAGATCTAAACTTCAGACGAAGATTACTACCTGAACGAAGAAGAAATCGTATTTTTATTTTGTCTTCAACCGACTCAACATATACACCGGATTGAAAATATCAAAACATATTTCCGGAATTTCCTTTGTTTTTCATTGTTTAGGTTTTTTTATACTAAGGGCCATAGGTTTGTGTACAAATTAGCTGTGAAATCCATTAAGGGCCTAATATCAAATACAAATGGCTTCAAACTTGGCACATACTTAGGTTAGTAGATGGAGATTCATTGCAAAAAGTGAGATCTTCATGACGTCACCACGTGTCACGTGACAGCGCTTTAAAGGGGCAAATTTCAAACTCAAATAAAAGCAAAAATGCAAATTTGTTTGGTTTCAATTTTGCAGCATATCTAAGTTGGGAAAAGATGTATCCAAAAATTGCCCTCATTTGATCGTGACGTCATCTCATGAATATTAATGAGGTCATAAACTTTTAAGATTTTAACATTAAATTGAGCATATTTGGCAAACGGAGCAAGATTTTTTTCATTTTTTCGTTTATATCTAATGGGGATGTAGTTTAGAAACACCCTCCGGGAACAAAATGTCATGACGCAATCATGACGTCATCAAAATGCGTGATTTTAAAGCACATATTAGCCAATGGTCAATCTTCTCGAAATTTTGTGGCCAGTTAGCTATTGGGCTAGAAATCTTAAATCCTGAGTATGGAACCGATTAAACATTGTTTTGAATTATTATGATTTGTTAAATATCATTTCTTAGTCCCATAGACTTTGTGCACGATACGTTGGTGTGCCTTTTGGGGTAGGAATGGATGGTACAGGTTTGAAACAGAGTTGCCACCTTCATGAACTCAATCAAAACGATGCTAAAAGGGGTTTACACCAATATACAGTAAAACTGTGTTTTTTTTCGTTTGTTTGTGCTTGAGTTGTCACGTGACCACCCTTTAAAGGGCCAACCTGGCATGTGCAATCACGCCACGATCTTAGATCCCGCAGGATCGATATTTAGCATATATCTAAGTTGGGCAACAATGTATCCAAATATTGCAATAATTATGATGATGAGGTCATCTTATGAATATTAATGAGGTAATAAAAAAACGATATTAAATCAATGGTTAACTCCCTTGTTGTGCTGTTGCTAGCGCATATAGCATGTGAGAGGAGTTTCAGGGACCAATTAGGTTTCATGACCTTCCTCATGTCATGTGACCCTTTCCTCCGGTCCAGACCGGAAGTACTGTAGTAATCATGCATGTGCTACTGGTTTTCAGATTTTCAACTTGGTCTTTCTTCGGGAAAAAAAAGGAAAAGCTACACGTTCTGTTACAACAGACGTATGTTTCTAGTTTTTTTTTTTCTTCTTCTTCTTCTTCTTTTTCTGGTCGGAATTTTCCCATAGACAAAGCACAGGGTTTTTGTGACCGGCACTTTTGCCATTGAACACACTTGGATTTTTTTCAAACTTGGCAAATGCATAGAGCCAATGTTGAGCTAGTGCACAGTGGTCTTGAAAATGTCATGACGTCACCACGTGTCACGTGACAGCGCTTTAAAGAGGCAAATTTCAAACTGCAATAAAAGCAAAAAAGCAATTTCGTTTTGTTCCAAGTTTGCACTATATCTAAGTTGGGAAAAGGTGTATCCGAAAATTGCCCTCATTTGATCGTGACGTCATCTCATGAATATTAATGAGGTCATAAACTTTTAAGATTTTAACATTCAATTGAGCATATTTGGTCAACGGAGCAAGATTTTTTTCATTTTTTCGATTATATCTATTGGGGATAAAGTTTAGAAACACCCTCCGGGAACAAAATGTCATGACGCAATCGTGACGTCATCAAAATGCGTGTTTTTTAACGCATATTTGCCAAAGGTCAATCGTCTCGAAATTTGGTGGGCATTTAGCTATTGGGCTAGACATCTTAAATCCTGAGTTTGGAACAAATTAAACATTGTTTTGAATTATTATGATTTGTTAAATATCATTTCTTAGTCCCATAGACTTTGTGCACGATACGTTGGTGTGCCTTTTGGGGTAGGAATGGATGGTACAGGTTAGAAACAGAGTTGCCACCTTCATGAACTCAATCAAAACGATGCTAAAAGGGGTTTACACCAATAAACAGTAAAACTGTGGTTTTTTTCGTTTGTTTGTGCTTGAGTTGTCACGTGACCGCCCTTTAAAGGGCCAACCTGGCATGTGCAATCACGCCACGATCTTAGATCCCGCAGGATCAATATTTAGCATATATCTAAGTTGGGCAACAGTGTATCCAAATATTGCAATAATTATGATGATGAGGTCATCTCATGAATATTAATGAGGTTATAAAGAACCGATATTAAATCAATGGTTAACTGCCTTGTTGTGCTGTTGCTAGCGCATATAGCATGTGAGAGGAGTTTCAGGGACCAATTAGATTTCATGACCTTCATCATCATTCATGTCATGTGACCCTTTCCTCCGGTCCAGACCGGAAGTACTGTAGTAATCATGCATGTGCTACTGGTTTTCAGATTTTCAACTTGGTCTTTCTTCGGAAAAAAAAGGAAAAGCTACACGTTCTGTTACAACAGACGTATGTTTCTAGTTTATTTTTTTTCTTCTTTTTCTGGTCGGAATAATCCCATAGACTTTGTAAAGGGTTTTTCTCCACGGCACTTTTGCCATTGAACACACTTAGATTTTTTTCAAACTTTGCAAATGCATAGAGCCTATGTTGAGCTAGTGCACAGTTGTCTTAGAATTGTCATGACGTCATCATGTGTCACGTGACAGTGCTTTAAAGGGGCAAATTTCAAACTCCATTTTAAGCAAAAATGCAATTTCGTTTGGTTTCAATTTTACACTATATCTAAGTTGGGAAAAGGTGTATCCAAAAATTGCCCTCATTTGATGGTGACGTCATCTCATGAATAATAATGAGGTCATGAACTTTTCAGTTTTTTACATTCAATTGAGCATATTTGGCCAACGAAGCAAGATTTAAAAAAAAAAATTGTTTATATCTATTGGGAATGTAGTTAAGAAACACCCACCAGGGCCAAAATGTCATGACGCAATCGTGACGTCATCAAAATGCGTGTTTTTAAAACGCATAATTGTCAAAGGTCAATCGTCTCGAAATTTGGTGGGCATTTAGCTATTGGGCTAGAGATTCTAAATCCTGAGTTTGGAAGTAATTGAACATTGTTCAGAATTATTATGATTTTTTTGAAAAATATAATGAAGTGCCATAGACTTTGTGCACAAAGTATGCACGTGCGTTTTGGGTTAGGAATGGAGGATACGGGTTCGAATCCTGTTGGTGTCAACTTTTTTTTCATAATTTTTTTTTTTTTTTTAACGAGAACCAGATGCAGAAAAGCGTTATGTTCTGTTTGCCAACAGACATAAATCTCTAGTTATTATTATTATTATTATTATTAAAGAGGCAAATTTCAAGCTCGATTAAAAGCAAAAGTACAAGCTCGTTTGGTTTCATCTTTGCACTATATCTAAGTTGGGAAAAGGTGTATCCAAAAATTGCCATCATTAGATCGTGACCTCATCTCATGAATATTTATGAGGTCATGAACGTTTCAGTTTTTCACATTCAATTGCGCATTGGCCAATGGAGCGAGATTTTTTTCATTTTTTCTTTGATATCTATTGGGGACATGGTTTAGAAACACCCTCCGGGGCCAAAATGCCATGACGCAATCGTGACGTCATCAAAATGCGTGTTTTTAAAACGCATATTTGTCAAAGGTCAATCGTCTCGAAATTTGGTGGGTACCGGTAGTTAGCTTTTGTGCTAGACATTCAAAATCCTACGTTTAGAACCAATTTACTATTGTTCAGAATTATTATGATTTTTTGAATATTATAAGTCCCATACACCTTGTGCACAAAATATGCATGTATGCATTTTGGGGTAGGAATGGAGGGTATGGGATCGAATCCCGTTAATGGGAACTTTTTTTTTTCAATTTTTATTTCAGAGAACCAGATGCGGAAAAGCGTTATGTTCTGTTTGCCAACAGACATAAATCTCTAGTCTGACTTCTTCTTGTAGGAAAAATCCCATAGACTTTGCACATGGGTTTTGTAAGAGCCACTTTGGCCATTAAACAACCTTGGATTTTTATCAAACGTTCCAAATGCATAGAGCCAATGCTGAAATTATGCACATTACCTTTGAAATTTGTATGATGTCATCACGTGTCACGTGACAGCACTAAAAAGGGGCAAATTTAAAACTCCATTAAAAGCAAAAGTACAAATTTGTTTTGTTTAATCTTTGCACTATATCTTAAGTTGGGAAAAGGTGTATTCAAAAATTGCCCTCATTTGATCGGGACGTCATCTCATGAATATTATTGAGGTCATGAACTTTTCAGATTGTAACATTCAATTGAGCATATTTGTCCAACGGAGCACGATTTTTTTTATTTTTTCATTTTCTATTGGGGATCAGGGTTCTCCCCAGGTTTTTTGCAGAAGTGTGGGGGATTTTTTTTGTGGTTTGTAAACAATATGCGAAGCCATGGCATGGGGTTCCAGGGTCCTTGGGGGGCCCAAAATTTTTGGAATTTTTGGACTTTTAGATGCTCTCTGCTGCATTTTAGAGCATTTCCTGGGCTTTTTAAGTACTTTTTCTCAGGAAAAAACATGAAGAGATTTGAAGATTTTCTTCCGATATTTTTTGACATCAATATTTCAACAAATGACCGGTTTTTCTTTCTGGAGGGTGGAGGCACAAAATGAGTCATTTCAAGATTCAGACATGCAATAACAGGTAGTGGCTGAAGTAATCAACGATTCAAACAACTGTTTTAATATTCAGTTTCAATTGAACATAATATTAGTAATGAAGTAAAATGCTTCAACCTTTGGTTTATGCTGATTAGACCTGAAACCATGAGCTCCATTCAGTTGTAAGGTAATTTTTTTTTAGCTTCAACAAGGATCGAAATTCGTAATTTGGGGTTCGATATAATTGATTGAGGCCCTGGAGACGTGATTATTTAGCCTACAAAATGAATAAAATCCGAGGGAACAAAATCCAACTATTTCATTCAAAGATCCTTATAAATGTTATTTGTTTAGAAGAATTAAAGGTTTGGTTTGAAAAGTTGTTTGAGATGATTGAAGAACTAACTTCATAGAGCTATGGAGTACAGAGGGAAATTGACCGACATGATCCGTGCAGCAGCAGTAATCTGACCGTGCGCCACCATGACGGCCGACGTCACTGACATCAACACAGTCAAACTGCAGACGAAAAAGCTCCACTTTTTCGGAATAATGATCTTAAAAATGCGAACAATATCTACACATAATCAGCTCGTTTTTGGCAACGATCAAACCGGCCTCAGAAGGGCACCATGACCAAAGTATCAATGGGGCACGGCAAGACTGGCTGTCGAATACCGCATTTCGAAGGGCATCGACGGCACTGGCTGCCGTGAATTTCAAACCCTGCTTAAATTAATGAAAATATTGTTTTTTTGCCATTGTGCGCGGGACAAAACGCGGTGACATGGCAACGAGAAATACCGTCCCCGTGTGTGGGGTCAATCTTGTAAGTTTTGCTAATGGTGTAGTATAACATTTTAACCTTCGTAAATGTAGGCCCACTAGCGGAAAACACACATGAGCGCATGTGCATGTACATGTACAGTAGTCAGCACTGTACTGTACATGTACTTACTACATGTAGGACGTCCACAGCGGAGGTTCAGATTTCATGTGACACGAGGAACGTTGGGTGCTGATGCATGTACACATCGTCGCGTGGTGCACAATGCATGCATGTACCGCTCCTACCACACGGAAAAATGCAGGACTATAGATCGTTTGCACCGGTTTTTGTACTGCTTTTTCGTCTAGATTTTGCTGGACATGCAAGCTGCATCATTTAAGATAATTCTGAACCATACTATAATAATTTTATTGTGCGTATCGGGGGATGAACAAATGCGTATCGGCCCATTTGTTTGCATATCGGGCAGAAAAAGTTGCGTATCGGGCCGATACGCACGTTTGTACGTGGGGAGAACCCTGCTGATAGTTTAGAAACATCCTCCGGGGCCAAAATGCCACGATGCAGTTGTGACGTCATCAAAATGCGTGTTTTTAAAACACATGTTTGCCATTGGTCAATATTCTCGAAAATTGGGGTGCAGTTAGCTGTTGTGCTACACCATGTACACATTCGAAATCTTACATGTAGGTATGGGACCGATTGACCTTGGTTTGAAATTATTATGAATTTTTGAATGTTATACTCAGGTCCCATAGACTTTGTGCACAAAATATGCACGTTCATTTTTGGGTAGGAATGGAGGCTATGGGTTCGAATCCCGTTTATGTCAAATTTTTTTTCCCAATTTTTTTTAAAGAGAACCAGATGCGAAAAAGCGTTATGTTCTGTTCGCCAACAGACATAGATCTCTAGTTAGCTTTTTCGCGCGAAGCGAAAAAGCTATTGTTATTGTTAAGATTTTTTTTTTTCTTCTTCTTCTTCTTCTTCTTTTTCTTGTCGGAAAAATCCCATAGACAAAGCACACGGTTTTTTCGGAGGGCATTTTTGCCATTGAACAAATTTTGATATATGCATAAAACCCTTGCTGAAATTTTGCGTCGTAGTCTTGAAAACGTCATGACGTCACCACGTGTCACGTGACAGCGCTTTAAAGGGGCAAATTTCAAACTGCAATAAAAGCAAAAAAGCAATTTCGTTTTGTTCCAAGTTTGCACTATATCTAAGTTGGGAAAAGGTGTATCCAAAAATTGCCCTCATTTGATCGTGACGTCATCTCATGAATATTAATGAGCTCATAAACTTTTAAGATTTTAACATTCAATTGAGCATATGTGGCCAACGGAGCAAGATTTTTTTCATTTTTTCGATTATATCTATTGGGGATGTAGTTTATAAACAGCCTCCGGGGCCAAAATGCCATGACGCAATCGTGACGTCATCAAAATGCGTGTTTTTAAAACGCATATTTGCCAAACGTCAATCGTCTCGAAATTTGGTAGGCATTTAGCTATTGGGATAGACATTCTAAATCCTGAGTTTCGAAGCAATTGACCATTGTTCAGAATTATTATGATTTTTTGAATGTTATAATGAAGTCCCATACACTTTGTGCACGAAATATGCACGTGCGTTTTGGGGTAGAAATTGAGGTTACGAGTTCGAATCCCGCTGATGTAATTTTTTTTTTTACCAGATGCGGAAAAGCATTATGTTCTGTTAGCCAACAGACATAAATCTCTAGTTTTAATTGAAGTTCTAAAAAGTAGCCTTTGAAAAGTATTGTTCCTGCGAAACTTTTGTACTTTATATTGTGACAATTATTAGGCCCCCTTAAAAACTATTAACATAGGGGATTACAGTCATGTAAACGTACAGAAACTGACAAAACTATATATTTGAAACAAATTCTCTCGAAGATCCGAATAGAAAATATTCCCACCCTTTCATGGTGGTTTTGGTTTGTTTTCTTTGGTTTGGGTTTTTTTTTTTGGGGGGGGCATGGTCACATGGTCAATTGCCGTTTGTGGAGCGGGAATTGAAACTTCACTTAACCGAACCTCCCCCCCCATCAACCCAAGATCAGTCCAGAGCACTGGCAGTTGCTTATCTGTCATTGTGAGCACCGTCAGGGCCCTATCCTTGCTCCACGCTCAGAGCTTGCGGTTGAAACTTGGGTCCTTGTCAAGGTAGTGCTTTGTGAGCACTGCCAACTTGTGCCAGGCCTTTTCAAGCTGGCCTCAGAGCTTTTCCAGCTCCATGCCCGGAGCTTGCGGTTATAAAAATACTCAACAAGATTGTCTCCCACCCGAGACATTATACTGAAGCCAGTTTCCAAATTAAACTCTTTTTTTTTTCATGTTTTACCTTACCTCATAAGAAACTTTTATTGTTCAAATTATTTGAAGCTGAAAATCAGTGGGTATTGCATTATCACTTTGTGCGGTCTCTGGATCAGCAGCTTATTTATGAACACATAATGCAAACACCTCTGGTGGTCAGCACCACCTATAATCTGGCAATTAACCACCGCGATTTGTGGTGAGCAGTTGCCAAGCATTGGCGGTACATCCTATGCAATGAAGAACTTATTTCCCAACCCACCCTTCCCCCCCAAAAAAAAACCCACAACCGACAGGAATTATCACCCGGGCCAAATGCCCAAAAGAACCCCCTGTCCCAGACGATTTTGGTTTCTTTTAAGGAATCAGATTATACCCATTACCCTGGATCCCCTGCTCTCCTTACTTGAGGAATAAATCACCCCTAAATAGTGCAGCCCGGTCACCCTAACCGATTTTCCATACTGGTACCGCACAAAGAGAGAAACTGATTTGCAAAAATCACTACCGCCACTGATGATTGCCTAGATGGCATGAAAACATGTTTTTGCCACAAAATGGGAGCTGCGAAGTGTTCCTAGTAGGCTTGGCGGTTCCAGGATTTTTGGTCCTTGTGCAGAATAATGCAATGAAGTACAAAGGCAGTTGCCCGATCAGGCAAGTTGATATTTTTATAATCGTTTCGATCAAAGCGAAGCAATGGCACCCCACCGCTGCGGCTTGAGCCTTAGAGGATTGCAACCCAAGAAATAAAGTTTGCTTATCTGATTGGGTGTTAAAAACAACATACAATTACCTATGAATCACTCACGTACGATTTTCTTAAAGAGAGAAAATTCATGGCATTGTAGGTTGAATTTGCATTCACGTACATAGCCATCTTTTAAAAAAAAAGCCACCGCTGATTGCGGGAATGTGACGTGACAACAGATTACTACCGTATGAATTTCAAGGTGCCCGGATGTGCCCCCTACTGGTGCACGGTGAAGTTTGTGTACACTTGCGAGCTAAACGATGGTGTACTGTACTGCCAGGCTTTTGGCTGTAAAAATGCCAGCGGGAAAAAGCTGGAAAACACTTTCCATGCAATTCCCAATTAGGACAAGAAAACTGAGTTACTTAGAAGGTGGGCTGTGGCCATCAAAGTGGAAAAATTTCTCAAAATTGGCTACCAATACTCAATAGAAATCGAAAGGATGTGAATGTGATTTGTACTGTAGCAATCACTTTACCTCCATGCTTCACCGAGGAGGATTGGGAGGACTTGCATGCAGCTAGCTGCACGCCATGCACACATTGTAGATTTTTTTTAGAAAAATTCAACAAATTTACGTGCTTCGCCAAACAGTTGCGTGATAAAAATACGGCCAGTTTGTCATCTATACTCATGATGCTTTGCGAATGTTCGAAAGGTTTATTGATCAATCAGACACGGTTGCCGTCATTCTGTCGTGACATCACACCCCCAGCAAACAGCGCTGGCTTTTTCGAAAAGATGGCTACGTACGGGAACACAAATTCGACCTACAATTCTATGAATTTTCTCTTTATGAAAATCGTACTTGAGTGAATCATAGGTAATTTTTAGGGTGTTTTTAACCACTTTGCGCCGGGGGTTTTACAGAGCCGATGACCGCCATACAGGGGTTTTTGAACAGTGCATCAGTTTCAAATCTTGCTAAAACAATCGGAACAATATATTCTGTGTTCAAAGTAAATCGATAAGGGTATACTATGGGTACAAGAGAGTAAAACCTGGCACAATTCGGATGGCCAAGAGATTAAGAGATTACCGTATCCGTTCGATAAAGGGCCCATTGTGCGTCGTCAATGGAGCTTAACGGACTTGTGTGCGTGTACGTTACTGTCAATCCCTGACTGCAGACTCCAGCCTCCACTCCGGGCAGTCAAATCTTCGACTTAGTCGGCTACAACCGAGCGTACAGATTGCGGTGAAGAATGTGGGTGGAATTCCAATGCCTGACTGATGACCGTTTGGCTGTGTGGCATGCTAACACCATGTCCCCCGCGTGCTTTCAGCGGCAGCGCGGCATCCCTTGATCATCCGCAGTAAAGGTCCCACAATTGCACAATTACTTCTGCTAATCTTACAATTTATGTGGCAACTTGCGTCAAAAAGGGTCTTTGTACTGATTCGTATTGCTTTGTTCTAAGCTAAAAAGAGTCTTTGTTTAAAATGTGGACAATAGTGGTGCAAAGTGGTTAACACCCAATCAGATAAGCAAACTTTATTTCTTGGGTTACATTCACCTTTAAGCTTTTAAGCCTTCCGCATTGCGTCATTTGCACCACACAAGGCGTTTACCTCTTGAATTGGAGCGTTTGTGCACAAAGCCTTGCGCTAGCTACCACAGTATAA
Organism: Luidia sarsii; assembly: GCA_949987565.1. Taxonomy (NCBI): domain Eukaryota; kingdom Metazoa; phylum Echinodermata; class Asteroidea; order Paxillosida; family Luidiidae; genus Luidia; species Luidia sarsii. The sequence goes on along the minus strand of OX465109.1, from coordinate 14,555,907 downwards.
AGTATGCATTGATCTATGAGTTTGTGACGTACAATACGCTACCATTGCAGAGCGCAGTCTAGTTTCAGCTACAGCTATTGCCCTCTGAATAACACTGAGTTTTTCTTGGAATCGAAAACCAGACTTGCCTCACTTCACGAGGGGAAATTCATTATACTGTAGCTAAATTCTGCTACGTTTGTCAACCTCTGACTTGTATTTAGATGCATGGTGAAACTGGCTTTCGAATGGTACCAGAAAGAAACGCGTTCGCAAAGTATAGATGTTTGAATGTTATTTCTGCTTACCATTATTTAATACTATTTCCATCATATTTCAAGCTGAAAAGGACTTTTCACACTCCAGGGCAAACCCCGGGGGATTTTTTACCCCACCAACACCCTCGCAACCATTCACACTAGACCCATTTGGAAACTCCTGGGGACCCTACTTCCCCGTGGAAATCTTAAAACCCCAGGGTTTTCTCCTTCTAGTTCTACCCTACCCCTGAGCAGGGGTAAGAATTCCCCTGGGAAAAGCTTATCCACGGGGATTTCTTCGGTAAATGAATAGACAGACCAAAATCCCTGGGGAATTTTCAAGAAATCCCCGGGGATTTCGTTTAGTATGAAAGCCCCTGAAGTGGAAGAAAACAAACTTCAATTTGAGGGTATATCAACCGAATTGTGCTGAGGCCGCACAAAGCGATTTTGCAATACCCACTGATTTTCATTTATTTATTTGAGTAATATTTAATGATTAAATGATTTTCAGCTTCCAATATTTCAAACAACGAAAAACGAAAACGTCTGGAAAATTCTGGAATACATGTACCGGTATTTAGGACACGTTTCTAAAGAGGTAAGGTAAAACAAGAAAAAATTGTTTAATTTGCAAAATGGCTTCAATATTTTTATATTAACCGCAAGCTCTGAGCATGGGGCAGGCTTGAAAAGCCTTGGCGTTGCTCACAAAGCCCTACACCTTGACAGGGACCCGAGTTTCAACTGCAAGCTCTGAGCGTGGAGTGAGGATAGGACTCCTAAAGCCCTGGCGATGCTCACAAAGACAGATAAGCAACTGCCAGTGCTCTGGACTGATCTTGGGTTGATGGGGAGGGGAAAGGTTCGGTTATTAAACTGAAGTTTCAATTCCCGCTCCGCAAACGGCAATTGCCCATGTCACCATGTCCCCCCCCCTCAGAAAAAAACAACCATGAGAGAAGGGTGGCAATAATTGCTATTCGGATCTTCGGGAGAATTTGCACATCCAAATAGTGTCGTCAGTTTCTGTTTGTTTGCAAGACTATATTCCCCCATGTTATCGGCTGGACGGGAAAGAAAATCACTGAAATTCAATAGGCCTTTGACATCGATTTAAAGTTGGCGTATAAGCCTGACAGTAGGTAGGGTGATCACCCTCCGAATTGTCGGGCTTATACGCCAACTGAGTCCAAGTTACCTTGCCATGGTGGAAAAAGCCAGGAGAGCCTTCAGTGGGATGATGATTGACATCTCTATTGTTAAAACGTGACACAAAAAAGTCGGCTCCTGGCTGCCGCATACCAAATGTAGGTTAATTAGCTGCCAACAAAAGAAAGGTTTATAATGTTAAAATACAGATGTGTCAGAAATCACAAGAGGAAATCATCCAATCAAATTTTTTACAAGTGGTATGGAGACACTGGTCAACCAATAAAACCCGGCGGTGTATCAATGTGGCCATCGTTGGCGTACGTGTTTTTTTAGATGGGAAAGCTCATACATTTTTGGGTCGCAAATTGTTTTCTCGCAAAGTGCTTTCTTCGCACATCGTTCGCGGATCTTTCGTACGTTGGACTTGTAAACTAAAACCCTCTCACCCCCCCCCCCTGGTCGATTGCTGCTGAAATGCTCGAATCGGCAGTTATCTTCGCGAAAGAAATGACGTCCCAGACCGGTAGTTTCTCCTTTGATGGATGGCTGCTGGTCTTCGCGAATCTTCGCGAAGGAAATGACTCCCCAGACTGATAAGTATTAGAAATTATGAACGCTTTCATGAAGAATCATTCGCACCTAATCAATCGCGAATAGTGAAAACAATTTTGATTGGTACGGTACAGGTCAAAGTCAAAGTTTTACATGTATTTGAGTGCCATTTTCTTCATGGTGTGTATGTAGTATTCATATCTCTCTATGTGGAAACATTAATATTGTAACTGTATTTGGTTTGTTGCAGCACCTTGGATGATAACAGCAATTTCATGTAGTTGCCTAGCAGCCATCAGATGTGCTAACTCAATGCATGGAACTCTGTATCCTCATCTGGTAGTAAGTGTACATATATCATGGGGGCCCAGTTTTCGACGGTACGCGTTTTCGACACTTGGCCTTCTAACTCACATCGCACGATGAAAACAACTCCCTATAATGATCTCAGACTTTGTATCTTCCAGTTTGTTTCCTGCTCTTGTCCGTCACCAAAAATGTGGAAAGTTAAGGCTTTTCTGGTGGGCCAAACTCTTTTTCTATTTTCCTAGGTTAGGTACAACATTCGCAGTTACTTCGTACATGTAGCTCCAGTTTTCTTTATTGTTGGTCCTAAAAAAAAATCTGAGTACCATAACAAACCCCAACATACGTAGAAAAAAAAGTGTCACACAACTTGAGGCAGTCCATTCTGGGTAAAAACTATGGAGGCTCCTTAAGGGCGTCTCGCTTATTTAATTGTTTTATTTTTTATTATTATTTAAAGGCATAAAGTAGCATGGCCTAATAGACTTCTTTTTTTTTTAATAAGAAAAATTTAAAGGGCAGCGAGAGAATGTACCAAGAAGGAGGAAATGTGTCTCTTGGGTGACATCAGAAAGGCCATAACTGAAGAAGCATTGAGAAAGAGGATTGTGGAGTTTTTTTAAACGTCACAGAAGAAGACATCAACCAGAACAAAAAACAACCCCACCAAAATGGAAAAGAAAACAGAATCTGCTTCCATAGCTGAATCACAATTAGCTTGGACCAAGCCGAACAATCACATCCTGCCTCGATGTATCTTCTGATGTGGAAATTAAAAGTCAACTGAAGTGCAAAAATTTGAAAATCCTGATTTGGCATTAAATATGTTCATTGGTACATTGTTATTCCAGATCAAACATAAATTTTGTGTTTCAGGCTTATAAGAAGCCTTTTTTAATTAATTGAAATTATGCTCGTAGTTATTGAGGGCGCTGTTCTTTACGTCACCGGATGAACGCAGATTTTTTTTTCTCTCCCCGCGATAGCCGTATGCACTTAGATAGTCGGAGAGGTTCCCTGACCCGTTCAGTAGATAATGCACGTTTTTTGAGCGTGGCACCAGTCTTTTTCTCGGCGAGAAAAACCTGACAATTTTGTTGGCCGAGACGTCTTTCGACAATCTTTTTCTTCGGAATCAGATGAATTCTAAGTCGATAACAAGGATAGAGATTCTGTAAGTAGTTTTCCTATGGCCACAGACGGGAACACTTTGCCAAACCATACACGTATGAGCCCGGATGGTCTCCGTGAAAACAAGCTTCGAAATGGAAACTGCACTGCACGATTTGACGGGTTGGATTATTTCGGTCGTGTCAGCGTGGTTTTTGATGTCAAAATGCGGCTTATTCTAGGATCGTCAGGGAATAAATACATGTTTATTCCACTGCTGCAATCTTCAACAACGAATCTGGCTGGCGTGTCAACGGGTTTGTCGATATTTACTCCCGAAATCGGTTCTCTTGAAAAACGTGCACTGACTGTTGGTATATACGAACATACAATACAATAGTTCCCCGACAAGAGTAATGAACCGAGTCTTCATCCGCTGACGTCACCAAGGACGTCCTCCACGGGGGTGTGGCTGCTCCCCCTTCCAAACCTAAATAATTTTTTTAAACTCTTTCCCATAGTTTAAAATTCGGAAAAAATGCATGGATGTATTTCACTGACACCATAGTATTATTTGAAATAATAGAAACGAATTCCAAAATGCATTGCAGTTGACCTTTAACAAGGATGAGAAATGCTGCGTGTGTCACTCATAGATACCGCCCTACCGTATTTTACCTCTATGCTTTACTTGAAGATCCAAATTTAGAAAAGTTAAAAAGATATCTTTCAGTTAAATGAACTTCTTTTCACATTTTAAGAAAATTATTCTCAATTTGAATTATTCATTATGGTGATTAGATTTATTTCCTTATTATTATGAGGACAGTTTGACAGGTGATAACAAAAAGTCAATCCAACTTCGCCATCTCAAAGTGGCTCAGGGCAATGGGACAAAATTAATGCATACCAATAAGTTTTAAGCATAAATTATGAATGTTTTGAGGAAAGTATTAGAAGCAGTGTCGAAAATAAACCCCGAAAGATGAACAACAAAAAAACATACAGGGAAGAATTTTACAGTGCCACACAACATTTGAGTTATTTTAAGAATTTATTTTGCGTTTGGCTGAACTGGGACACCTTACTAAACACCACCATCGAAAATAGGTGACGATGCTTACTGCGCGGTGCGCCGCGGATGTCAACAAAACCGGGTAATCTTACGGAAGTGACAGGCTTGATCAACATTCTCCATGATTATTCTAATAGTCTGTGGTGTGGAAAAAGTGACTGAGACCTCTTTAAGTGTGATACTTTCGTTCACATTGGTCAGCTTGAAGAAAAGGCCTTATATCATCGAAAACCGGTCACTGGAGTATACAGTGATATATATATATGGGTTTAAGCCTTTACATTGTACAGCTCAATAAGGCACAATGCTGAGATATTGCACATAGGATGCCAATTCAGGTCTGCCCACTGGCACAACTGACATTTTGCTAAGACATTGGAAATCATTTGTCTGAAATTTTGACAGTTGTACAGTACTGCACTGACAGTAGTGCACACAGTGGAGTAGTGTACATAACACACTTCATCCTCGGGTTTATGGGATGTGAAGGTACTGGAAAGTCTCTGTTGACATTTGACCTCAAGCAGTCTCCAATGGAGGGGGAAAAAATGGCCTGAGTGTATTATTTACCGGTATACAGTACCCACTGCCCACTTCACAAACGTTGATGAGGTGTTTGTGTTGGTCTACAGAATGTGTACAGTCTAAGTTTATGTAAATTGTGCTCAATGTATTACCTTCCTTTTTGGAAAATGAGCTGTCAGGTATATAAGCCACAGCACTCCAAAAACTTATTATAGCTCCAGGCATTAACTCATAAGCCAACTGATGTAACTGTTCTTCACTGATAACGATATAGTATTCATAACACTGCTAGGTACTGCAGTCAGGTACTACTCTGTAAATATAAAAAAAATGTTATTTAGTCTTTTGAATTTAAAAGTGTCTTACTACATTTCAAGATGTTCTGGATTTAAAAAAATGAAGTTGAGTAATAAAAAAATATATTTCTTGAGTACAGTGTACAGTAATTTACTTTTTAAGCCATGATATCGTGTCTATTGCAGCATTGCAGTAAGTTGATGCATTAATAGAGGCCAAAATTAGACAATGCATACATGTATATGAGACGGTACCAGACGATATAAAGTAGACTTGTAACCAGTTGTTCATTGAGTCATATACTTCAACAAGGGTTTGCCCTACTTTTTTGCCTCTCAATGCAAAATCATATTGAATCTAAGATTTTGATCAACTGCCATGGATCATGCACGGTTGTTATTTCTCGCATCTTTAGCTCGGCTTTTATTCCAAAATTTAAGTATTTTACTTCTCCCCAAATACATGTACAGTAGCTTTATCTTTAAACAATATCTTAAGAGGTACCATCACAGTATCTTGTTCACTTGTATGAAGAAGAGGTACAGGTAACTGTTGAAGGACATCAATCAGTGAACTACTTGTAATTTATTATGCTGCATTTGTAAATTTAAATTGAAAAGTGATCAAGATACATGTAACTTCAAAACAAAATATGACATGTTGTTGTCCTACATGTGGTACATGTCCTCATCTTTGATGTACATGTACATGTCCACCCTACCAGTACATGTAGGTCTCTGAGGCTGCTGAGAAGAGCACTGTTGTGTTAAACTAGAGGCCTAGGTTAAAATACATGTATATGCCGATTTGGTCCTGTATTCAAGTTACAGTACAGTGTATATAGATGCGATGGTAGCATTATACATAGAATAACCTGTCTATGTTTTATTCTCCAATGTAACCAGTTACCAAATGAAGAGATGGTGTCAGTATTCAGTGCAACATGCAACTGGCAAGAGTCCAGAGTCAGGGTGCTGGCATGGCACCCACACATCAACAAATGTGCCATTGCTTGGAATGATGATGTTGTGAAAGTTTTTACAGCAAATAGGTAATCTTTATATTACTTTTCAGACTTATTTTTCTTTCTGCCTTTGAGAAAGGTCCTGCTATAGGATCAAAATATCAGGCCCTCCTACATTGTATTTTTTTATACTTGTACAACATGTACATGTGTACATTTTACTCATAAACACATGCAACTGCCATAATACTTCAATTTTTGAATGAATGATAATACATCTGCTCTTATATCATAATCTGACACTGTTTAGCAGTCACCAGATGTTCCATACTATATGCAGTATACACAAAGATGATTAATTGAAATGAAAAATTGAATGTGCGTTGATTGATATTTCACATGGACAAGTTCATAACCATTTTTGGTCTGAAACCATTCTTTATGTGGCATCCCCAGTGGGTTAATTTCATTCACTTAACATGGTCTTTACTAGCATTCATGACATGGTGTCATTTAAGTATTTGGCATCAAAGGAATATGAACATATAATAATATTTATGATTATGCTGTGAATCATGGAATTTTGCTGTAATGAATTATTTCCATGCCTTTGCTGAAATACAGTTCTATAAATTCTCTTAAAATACAATTTAAAAATAAAAAATCTTTGCAGTGAAGTAGTACCAACACTGAAGCATCGAGTTCAGCGTAGTATAGCTGACATGGCATGGAAGCCACTTTCTGCATCAGTGCTGGCAATTGCTTGTCAATCCTGCCTCCTGATATGGCACATTGATCCTTCATCTAATTCCACAAGGTATGTTGTTTACTTAAAGGGTAATGCAACCCACAGAAAAAATGTTGGCTTATCTGATTGGGTGTAAAGAACAACCTACAATTACCTATGTGCTACTCACCTACAAGTTTCATAAAGAGGGAAAAATCGTGGAATTTGGTGGTCGAATTTGCATTCCCGCAACCCACCATCTTTTCGAAGGGGCCGCCAATCATTGCCTGATTGTGGAGGGTGTGACATCACAACGGGAAACTCCCATATGGATGTACCCCCTACTATACTGCATGCAGTTTGTATACACTCGCAAGCTGAACGATGGTGCACTGCCAGGCTTTTGGATGTCAAAATGCCAGCGGGAAAAAGCTGGGGAAATCTTTCCATGCAGTTCCCTACAAGGACAAGAGACCTGAGTTGTTTAGGAGGTTGGCTGCAGCCATCAAAGTTGAGAAATTTCTCAAAGTCAGCTACAAATACAGTCAAAATGTTGTGATTTGTAGCGATCACTTCACCCAGGAGGATTAATTGCGAGGAGGACTTGCGGGCCAAACTCACCGACTCGAAGCTGAGAAAAATACTGAAGGAACATGCCGGCTATCGGCGACGAGACTCCAGTCGCCCACACTGTTTATTCCCTGGTCGCTGACTGCAACTTCAGATAAGCCAACATTTTTCTGTGGGTTGCATTCCCCTTAAAGCTTTATTTCTGATAGTGTTTTATTTATTTTTTTATGTCTGAAATTCAGTTGTGGAACAATATTCTACTCTGATTAGGTTTAGCTAAGAGTTAAGGCCGTGATTATACTAGTCTAAAATTTAACCCAGACGGTGGTTAATGTCAAATGGTAAATCTTACCGTTGTTCCCACTTGGACTTTTTGACCGAGGTGATGGCTAAAGTAACTGAGCTGGCAATAAATCTGCTCACAAGGGTTCAGCATGTGACCTTTGAAAAAGAACTTCCAGAAGAGAAAATGGATGCAATAGAAGCCTGAAGGGAAAAAGCGGAGAAAATTAAAACTACAGAAAAACTTAAAGCTTGCTACAGATTTGGGGCAAAAAGAAACACTGATACACGGCAATAGTCCGTGGGCCATGACACTGAAAAGGCAGTTTCAGTGGTCAGGATAAGTGACCTCTCTGCAGGAATGCAGTCTCTGGTGTATAACTTGGGAATAGTGATGACCTTATTTGAATGCAGCCCCCTAACCGTGATATCCTTAAGAAGAATGCAGTTGGATTATTTTGAACTGGCTGTTCAGCCGAACTGTTTGGCCTTTGACTCAAACGTCTTCAGAGGTAGACTGCAGAATGAAGGAGGAGTCGCTCTGGGTGTCCAACATGGCATACATGTAGGTCAAGACTTCATGAGCAGGGTCCGAAGCTGGAGCCACCCACACTGGCACTATCATGGATATAGACGTGCTACTACTTCCTTCTCTGGCACAGCATGAAAAGGCCGAAGTCTGTTTTTCGTTCCTTTCTTTTCATCTAAAATTTAGTGGGCCTGACGTTTCGACCTTTCTCAAAGGCAGAGTGACAAGGACAAAACAGATACATGTAAACGAAGGAAGGGGGGGAGAGAGTGAATAGGACACGGATGAGAAACAAAGGACAAAGAGTGAAGCTGGTAGGGAGAGATCAAAGGGAAGGGCAAGGGGTAGGGTAGGGATTAGTGAGAGGAGGGGGAAAGATCATAGAGAAGGGCAAGGAGTGGGGTAGGGATTAGTGAGAAGAGGGGGAAAGATCAAAGAGAGAAGTGTGAAGGACTGAACACAAAAGAAGGATTATCAGAAAGCTGCATGGTGTTAGTCACTACCCTCCTGGATGTTGAGACCATGTGGTTAAATAGTCCGAAGACGCTTCATCCACATTTTCTCATGGCTAAGACGGACAGCATTACTACGGTGACCAAGTGATTCTATGCCCAGTACACTCATATCTGATATCGAATGATCAGGGAGATTGAAGTGATACCCAACAGGGGTGTCCATTTTACCGGTTTTGATAGTAGACCTATGGCCATAGATCCGGTTTTTGAGGGTGTTTTTGGTCTCGCCAACATACTGAATATTACAAACTCTACAAGAGATGAGGTATATGATGTTTGAGGTAGTGCACGTGATAGAGCCATAGGTCGTGTGGGTAGTTTCAGAAGAATGTCCATTGAAAGAGTCTATTTCCTAGACATGTGTCTTGCAAACAATGCATTTCGAGGTACACTTAAATGTACCAAATTTGGTAGGAGGTGAAGAGTCCAAAGGGGGAACCTCTGCTCGGACAATTAAGTCACGCAGGTTACGGGGGCGCCTGAAAGCCAAAACAGGCGAATTAGGAATGGCTTCAGCCAGACGATCTAAAGTGTGGAGAATATGGTGGTTTTCCTTAGTTATCTTCCTGAGAGGGGGAAGAGAAGGGTGGTAGGAAGTAACAAAGGGAACCTTGGGCTTGTCCTTGGGACCTGGTGGCTTTTGTTTTAGTGCCGAACTTCTAGGAATGGAATAGACTTTAGCAATGGAGTTCTTCACTTGGCGAGAACTATAGCCTCTAGCAACCAAGTTACAGGCCAATACACGTGTATGGCGGCGAAAGTCAGACTCATTGGAACATATACGCCTCAATCTGAGGGCCTGGCTGTAAGCTATACCAGTCTTACAGTGTCTAGGGTGACAACTGGAGGAATGGAGATATTGATGGGTGTCGGTGGGCTTAGAATACAAGTCAGTAGTGAGTGTATTGAGCTCTTTCCGGACGGTGACGTCCAGAAAGTGGGTCTGTTGAAGAGACTGATAGTCCTATGGAAGGAATTGATGTGGTCAAAGAAAGCATTCAAGCTGCTACCGTCCCTAGTCCAAATGAAGAACATGTCATCTATGTATCTCCACCAAATCCAGGGACGGCATGGAGCCTCACTGAGCATGCGTTCCTCAAGGTCACCCATGAAGAGGCATGCAAAGGAAGGAGCCATGTGCGTGCCCATGGCAGTGCCATGCACTTGAAGATAGTGCTTGCCAAGAAAGGAGAAATTATTCTTGGCCAGCACTAGCCTCATGAGGGTGGTTATGTCGGAGATGGCTGGAGAAGACTGTATTCCTTTGGCCAGGGCTGAGGAGCAAGCTTGAATGCCTTCTTCTTGGGGGATGTTAGTGTATAGAGAGGAAACGTCAATAGTACCAATTATGGCAGTGGCAGGAATTTGATCCTTGACACTTTCCAACTTTCGCAGAAAGTCGGGAGTGTCATGGACGTATGAGGGGATTTGGGGAACCAAGGGTTTGAGAAAAGAGTCAATGAAAAGAGATATGTGTTCCGTAGGTGAACCATTGCCAGAGATGATGGGTCTGCCTGGGTTGTTGGCCTTGGTGAATTTTCGGGAGAAGGTAGAATCTGGCAGTTCTACAATTGATCGGTGATAGAAATCTGTGAGCTTTTTTACTCAAATGATCACGTGATCGCATGTCATCCAAAACTTCCTGAATTTGCTCTGAAAACTTGCCAGTGGGGTTAGAGTCCAAACATTTATAGTGCTGGGGATTGTTGAGTTGGCGATTGGCTTCATCAATATATTTTTGGCGATCCATGATTACTACGGCTGACCCTTTATCTGCTGGCTTGATAATGATGTCACCGCGGGAACGTAGAGTGTTGAGAGCAAGACGTTCTTTCCTTTCATCTGCGATGGTTTGTCATCATGGAGGGAAGTTGGGTGTGATTGCTTATACTTGGCACAGGTAGCTCGCCTCTTACAGTCCTTAGATTGTTGGCCCTTTCTCAGGCATTCAAAGCAGAGTCGGTTATCTTGGACGAACTGTTTCTTTTCTTCAATGGACTTCCTTTTGAACTTAGTGCATTTGTGAATGGAGTGAGAACCATTACAACATATGCAGGACGGAGGGAGCTTAGCTGTTTGACTGTTAACTGCGTGTGATGGAGAAGTGCTTGAAGGAGATGATGTATCTTGGCCAGATGCTGCAATAGCCATAACTTGATGCTTGGGTTGTTTTATGTCTCTTCGGTAACTCGTCTGAGGATTGAAGAGGAATGGAGATGTCATAGGGTTGCATGCCACATCCGCTTCTTCTGCAAGAACTCCTTGAAGGATGGATACTGTTGATTTTTCAGTGAAGTGGCCACTCGGCGGTTCCATCGATTCGCAACCCATTCGGGAAGTTTACCAACTAATTTCCTGTTCTCCTCGCAGTCATTCAAGATGGACAGCCCTTTCACGTGAGTTATAGCATTGTTGCAGGCTGCAAGGAAGTCCGAGAAATCTGGCAGTCCCCTTGGCATCTTTGGCATCTACTTTCGGCCAGTGAGCCAGTCTGTCTCTGAAGGCCCTCTGGATTATGAAGGGATCTCCGTTTCTTGCATTAATTTTGACCAAGCATCATGGTAGGCTTCTTCATCCGAGCATCCGAGCATAGAAAGACGCCTTGGATCATCTTAGCTGCAGCACTAGAGGTGTATTTTCTGAAATAAAACAACTCATCTGCCGTCCCAATGCTTTTCCGTTCAATCAGAGCTGTGAATGAATTTTTCCACTCAGGAAACTGCATGGGATCGCCGCTAAAGATGCTTGGCTCCAGCACAGGTGATCTCCCAAGAGAGATACCTTCTTAAAAGGCTTGCAGCATTGTGGTGAGATCGTTGGACGATGCCCTTGATGCAGCTTGTGGCGCATTGGGAAACCACTTGAAATTTGGGGAGAGGAATGAGTCAGGGGAATCCTTTCCTGACATGGCGGTGTCTCGTAGCCACCACCACATATCTCTCTCTCCTCATCTTCATATACCTTGAGCCTTGCTGCAATGATCTTCACCTTCTCAGCTTTTATCTGTTCTAGTTTATCTTCCTCCTTCTTTACTAGTCTTTGGAAATCAGCTTGAATCTGAGTCAGTTTCAATACGTACGGAATAAGGTACTTACTCAAACTTTACAAACAACAATTCAGTAGCAAGATAAAGACATGAAAACATAGTATAGTCCTTGTCTTGGTTAGCTATATGTAAAGTTTGATTCTCTGAGGTACTGAATAGTGATGGTTGCGGCTCCTGGTGAACTTCAAATATTCACAGTTCACTGTCACTTGGTGCTTGAAAGATGCTCCTGGAGATATCACTCAGACCGTAGGTCGTCCACTGAAATCCGATAGGCAGGCAGAATGGAAGCTGCTGCAAGACGCATGGTAGTAAGTGGGACGTCTTCATCCAGGGTCCGTCGGTGGTAAATTCTCAGCAGATCGGGCGCAGTGCAGACTGGGCCCTGGGGCAGACTAGAGGCAGGCTAACATCCGTTAAGGCTCCGTTTTCACTTTAGTGCAATAAGTGCTCGAAGGGGCTGGACTTCTTAGTGACGGACACTAAAAACTAATTTGACCAAGATAGGGTCTATTCTGTATGTATACTTTCAGTTTAACCATACAAGCAAAAAAATGAATAATATTCTAAAACTAAGGGCAAATTGACGAAAAGGATCATCAAATAAATAATTGTCACAGAACAATATTCTACCGTTCATGCCTAGACCAGGTGAATATGAATGCGTGAGTTGGCGTCTCAGCCCAACTGCCGTGACATGGGTCTGAAACAGATATCCAAAATTACCTAAGATGTTACATCTATTTACCTCACGTATATTATACAACTAGCACACAGCGTCATTACGATAAAGGATTACATACATAAAATGATAGATCAAGTATCGACAAAATAACATTAATCGTCATGAATAAATTATCAACAATGTCCGAAGGAAAAATGTAAGAGGGTAGAATATGAAATGTTCGTAGACAGTTGGAAGAGCCAAGATATACAGGCCAAGATAGACGGCACCGTGCGCAATAATGCTGTGTATGGCAATATTGCCAAGCAAATGTCATTAATGGGTTTCGTCCATATGACCCCAGTGAATTCCATCCCAGCATGCAGTGCCGCCACAGAGCGCGCGCTTTGGCGGCAAGCACATACACACTACCGACGTCAGCGACCTTCCCGACTTGACACTTAGTGGATCAAGCTCAAGTGAGAATGTGCCATAAGTGCCAAACAAGTGCCGAATGAGGAACTTGCCACACAACCCCCCTCTTTGGCTATAAACTTGCGAAAATTGAGCAGGAGAAGGGGGGGGGCAATGAGGGGGTTATTCCATCCCCCGGCATGGAAGGGGTAGAGGAGGACGGCTGAGTGAGAAGCAAAGAAGGATAGGGCTGCAGAGATGTTTTGGCGGAATATCTGATTGCCCGATTGGGACAAGTGGAGACTGTCCCGCCAGTAAATGGTGTGCTGGCTGGGGTTTATGTTCTGGGAATTGATAATTGCCAACCCCGGGCTTAATCTCGCCATAATAGAAGAGGCGAAGTAGGATGTCGGACCATATGATACATGTATGTGGGAGCATGTGCCGCAGGCCCTGGAGGCCCTCCTTCAACCTCCCCCAGATTTCCTTAACAGTGATTGACAAAAGGTCATTAGTCCCGAGGTGAACAAAAATGGTGCTGGGGACCAGAGAGCGCTTCAACTCTGATCTGACTGAGTGAAGCATATAACACTTTTCAACAATTGGATCCTGTATGGCCAGTAATGCACCTCAATGTGAACTTCTGTTCTGATTCACTTGATGAAAGGTGTTCAATGCCTGAGATGACAGAATGCTATATTAAAAAACAAATTGTCAATGTCTGTCGGGAAATCCACAGGCCCAGATAGAGTTATTGTAAAAATGATTAAACTAGCATCTCCGTATAAAAAAGTAGATCTTTTACATACATTTTTAACCTTTCAATAAGATGGGTGATACACAAAACTGTTGCAAACTGCTTACTGACTAAAATTACCAAAATGTAAATCTTAAAATTTAGTGGGCCTGACGTTTCGATCCTAGCAGGACCTTTCTCAAGGCAGAGATGTGAACAATACCATCGCGAGTGGAAACATGCCTTGGTTTCACACGGATGGAGACAAATGTAATACAACAATTTATCGGCCTATTTCAATACTCCCAATTATCTCAAAGATCTTAGAAAGATTGGTACACTCTGTGGTCTATTCATACCTCAATAAAAGTAACCTGATCCCTAGTTGTCAATCAGGATTCAAGCTCTTACATTCAACTGAAACTACCTTGCAAGGCACCCTGCCATGAGTAACATTACTCGTCAGGACAGCCTATGCTGGGCATAAGGCATGTACGGGCTGAAACGGGACGGGTCTCCGAGTCCGGTGAATATTGTAAAATATCTTAGTGATAACGCTGAAGGTGGTTTTCATGTTTTACCTCACAAAGTCGAGTATGGGTCTAGGCTTAATTGCGTCGCGTGGCCGAACTGTACGACCACTGTCACTGAACTGTCGCACATACACATGTGTATACAACAAGAGCGCTGAAAGATTTACGCGGTGCTGCATAGGCGTTGCGGCCTTGTCTGGTGCCCAGACGTCATTTCGCGAGACCTTTTTCCTGTGCCTCTGTTGACATCAGGGAATTTGAACAACAACCAAAACTGCAGTGGGGGGGGGCATTTTTCGGGGGTCAAATAAACACAAATGATGAACAGAAACTGTTTATGATTTTATTTCATACTTCAATTATATAAATCAGTATATTTATAGAATAAAATTGGTAGTAGAATTTTAGACTTCACCCTAACTCGATACTTCATTGGTTTAATTCATACCTCAGCGAACGGAGTCAGTCAGTCAACATTGAGAGCAACATATCCAAAGCTTTACCACTTAATACAAAAGTGACAAAAGTTACATGCGTGACCTACCAACTTGTATTCCGAAAGTGTGTAATTTGTTTATGTATGCCGACGACTCAACGTTAATTTGTTGCTCCAGCAGCGAGTGTTGTTGAGATTCAAAATAACTTAAATACAGCACTGGGTTAAAATCTACAACTGGTGTGCTAGTAACAAACTCACTATAAACACCAGCATAACAAAATTCATGCTGATTGGAACTAAACAGAAAGTCCATGCTGCTGGTCTAAATGTCATTATACTCGGACTCACCAAAGAGCAAACTTCAAGACAATTTATTTTCTGTCTCTTGCCACAGCTTCAACTTTTTATTACTTTGCCAGATACGAATTTTGTTTTGGGACAAGCTGGCATCAGGAATATGGGCTGGTAGGCCCCAAAACATACACCAAGCAAACAAAGGACTCCCAGGTCCGGTGTACATGTACATCTATTATCATTTGGCTCCCAGGCCAAACACGGGGTCAGCCCTGGTTGTGCTATGGATCATACAGCACACATCACCCCCTTGGGTACATAAGAGGATGCGGCTGACCCCCTTACAAATGTCAGTGAATGATGGCAAATAACAATAACAGCAACAATATCATGGATACCATTTATCCTTATAGTAATGATACATGTCACATCGTGCATGGATTTGGAAGTGGCTATCTTTGAATCCTGTGAAAAAATTCCACTAAAACCAACATTAAGAAAGGCAGGTGCTGGGGTGGTGGTGGGCAAATTGAATCAGCTTGCATAACAAAGCTTTGACAGAATAATCCACACTTTCCCTCCTAAACTAGCATTGCCTGGCAGAAAGTATCTGACCCCCTGCCTGATTGGCTGAAACAATGGGCTGTGATTGGTCAGAAGACAGGACAGTGATTTGCTGCAGGCTATCTCACCAGCAAATCTGATTGGCCCACTTTCATGAATAATTAGTGCCAGGATCCTCCTCAGAATCCACCTTTTGTGAAACCTTAAATTTTCAAACTGTCTTAACTGCAAGAAAAGGGGGGGGGGCAAATGATTCCAGATTGCAGATTTGTGGGGGCCTGTGGCAGCTTCCTGGGACCATGATTAAAACTACCCAAGTCAGCACAGATTTTACAGCATTCTTCTTTAGACGATGAAAAGTTGCAAACATGCATAAGATCCCACATTTTCTGATTAGTTGATCTGAGTGCAACAATGTATTACATTTGCCTGCAGTGGGACAGCTACATTGTATCTGGGGCAGTGCACATAGTACTATGTGCCTATGCGTAATGCAGTAATCTATATTACCGGTACTGTGTGCCTATAGATACATGTACCTAATGCAGTCATCTTCTTCAAACCATACAAAGCAACATCTGTGTTTCACCAAGTATAAATGGTTCTGTCAAAATATACGTATTGTGACAGAACGTCTTATTGCTGGAAATCCAATTGTAAAAGTGGACTCTTGTAAATGCTTAAGAGTTATCATTTATGAATCTTTAAGTTTGGGACCTCACGTTGAATGTCAAGAAAACTGTTTCTTGTAAAATGGGCATGCTTAAAAGAATCCATGACTATGTTCCTCAAAGCAGTCTATAATCTCTCTTTGTTAGCTTAGTGATGCCATCCTTAGATTATTGTAGTACGGTTTGGGGAGGAAGGTTTTTATCTTATGACTATATTCTCAACAAATGTATGAAAAGAGCGGCAAGGATGATCCTTAGATTTGATTTCTTAACTCCTTCAGCTGACATGTTTTTGGTCTCGCCAACATACTGAATATTACAAACTCTACAAGAGATGAGGTACCGGTATGTGATGTTGGAGGTAGTGCAAGTGATACAGCCATAGGTCGTGTGGGTAGTTCCAGAAGAATGACCATTGAAAGAGTCTATTTCCTTGACATGGGTCTTGCAAACAATGCATTTCGAGGTACACTTAAATGTACCAAATTTAGTTTGAGGTGAAGAGTCCAAAGGGGGAACCTCTGCTCGGACAATTAAGTCACGCAGGTTACGGGGGCGCCTGAAAGCCAAAACAGGCGAATTTGGAATGGCATCAGCCAGACGATCTGAAGTGTGGAGAATATGGTGGTTTCCTTTAGTTATCTTCCTGAGAGGAGGAAGAGAAGGGTGGTAGGAAGTAACTAAGGGAACCTTGGGCTTGTCCTTGGGACCTGGTGGCTTTTGTTTTAGTGCCGAACTTCTAGGAATGGAATAGACTTTAGCAATGGAGTTCTTCACTTGGCGAGAACTATAGCCTCTAGCAACCAAGTTACTGGCCAATACACGTGTATGGCGACGAAAGTCAGACTCATTGGAACATATGCTCCTCAATCTGAGGGCCTGGCTGTAAGCTATACCAGTCTTACAGTGTCTGGGGTGACAACTGGAGGAATGGAGATATTGATGAGTGTCGGTGGGCTTAGAATACAAGTCAGTAGTGAGAGTATTGAGGTCTTTCCGGACGGTGACGTCCAGAAAGTGGGTCTGCTAAAGAGACTGCTCCCATGTAAATTTGATAACGAAACCGGGTTTCGGAGGAACAAAACCGGGTTTCTGGGGAATGAAACCAGCTTTTGAGGGAACGAAACCAGCTTTCGAGGTAACGAAACCAGTTTTCGAGGTAACGTAACCAGCTTTCGAGGTAACGAAACTAGCTTTCGAGCTAACGAAACTAGCTTTCTAGGGAACAAAACCAGCTTTCGAGTTAACGAAACTAGCTTTCGAGGGAACGAAACCAGGTTTCAAGGGAACGAAACCAGAGTTTGAGGGAACAAAACAACATTTCGAGGGAACGAAACGACATTTTGAGGGAACGAAACGACATTTCAAGTGAACAAAATGTTTCCCTCAAAATGTCATTTCGTTATGATTTTTACATCACGTCAAACCTCGCTAACAATCTTAATCGTACAAAAAGGCGAAAGAGCCGCTTGCATTGTCCGTGGACAATCAGCAACTCTAGTTGTTTTTTTGTCGCTACAGCGTAGCGGAAAAGACTTTCCATTTGATCTGATTTTCTTTTTCCAGTTTCTTCTTAATCTTCTTCTTCTTCTTCTTCTTCTTGGTCTTCCTTGATTCTTCTTACCTCGGAATCTCGAGAACTACAGAAGATTCTTCAGCCAAACTTGACACACACAAAGTACATGACCCAACCTTGTGCCTAAAATTGGTTTGAAGTGAGTTTTTCAAAAGACGGTCACATGACCACTGTTTGAAATTTGAACTTTAAAACCTTCAAAAAATCATAACAAATCAACGGTTGGCTCCCTTGTCTTGGTTTTTGCGGCATGTGAGAAGTATTTCCAGGCACTAGAGATTGATGACCTTTGTGATGTCATCTGAACTCGTCTTTCGGTCGAAACAGGAAGTGACTTTGTAAGGGCTCTCATTCAAATTTGGAGACAGATATGAACTTTGTGTTAACAGTGTTAGGTCAAGGTTGAGTCACTTTCTATAAATCATCAACATACATGTATGACGTCATCAAGTACTCGAGCGCCCTCTAGCGGCAGGTTGAAAATGTCCAAAAATGTATTTTAACACGATCCCTGTGGCGAAGTTTGAGGGGAGAGAGGGGAGAGAGGTGGTCGCGGGGCGCAGGGCAATGAACATGTTGTCGGGACGTGCTTGTGAGGTAGCAGCCATGGATATGCCTAGATATGGGGCAGAGAGGGGGGGAGAGAGAGCCAAGAGAAAGTGAGAGAGGGAGAGAGAGGGTGAAGAGAAAAGGGGGATTGAGAGGGGGAGGGTGAGGGAGCGAGGGAGGGGTTGTGAGAGAGGGGGAAAGAGAGGGGAGAGAGAGAGGGGGAGTGAGAGGGGAGAGAGAAAGGGCCGGGAAAGAGGGGAGAGAGGGAAAGAGAGAGGGGTAGACAGAGAGGGGAGAAAGAGGGAAGACAGAGTGGGGTTCGTTCTTATTTATTCAAACGTGTGTACTGTACGAATAGGTTTGGTGGCCTTGGTCAGTTGGTCTAACCTCCATGCTCTAAGGATGGAGGAAGAAGGGTCCAAGGGGGGTTGCGGTTGAGGGGGTGCATGCAGTGGGAGAGGGATGGGTTAGAACATTCCAATTAGAAAAAGGTGTAGGGAGTGGGGGACGAGGGGAGATGACACGATGTCTTGATTAGGCTCGAGCAATAGGTGCGAGAGGGGGTGAGAGGGGGAGAGAGGGTGCTTCTGAGGTAGAAGCCATGGATATGCCTAGAGAAGGGGCAGAGAGAGAGGGAGAGAGAGCCGAGAGAAAGTGAGAGAGAGGGTGAAGAGAAAAGGGGGATTGAGAGGGAGAGGGTGAGGGAGGGAGAGAGGAGGTGCGAGAGAGGGGAGTGAGAGGGGAGAGAGAAAGGGCCGGGAGAGAGGGGAGAGAGGGAAAGAGAGAGGGGGTAGACAGAGAGGGGAGACAGAGGGGAGACAGAGTGGGGTTCGTTCTTATTTATTCAAACATGTGTACTGTACGAATAGGTTTGGTGGCCTTGGTCAGTTGCTCTAACCTCCGTGCTCTAACGATGTAGGAAGGGGGTTGAGGTTGAGGGGGTGCACGCAGTGGGAGAGGGGTGGGTTACAACATTCCGGTTAGAACAAGGTTTAGTGGGGACGAGGGGACGAGGGGAGACGACACGATGTCTTGATTAGGCTTGGGCAATAGGTGCGAGAGGGGGCAATAGGGGAGAGAAAGGGGAGAGAGGGGCTTTAGATATTTGGGGGGGGGTCTTGGCGACACCGAGAGAGTGAAGAGGGGAGAGTTAGAACAAAGGGTAGGGAGTAGGAGAAGGAGGGGTGATAGAGGACACGATGTTTATGCTAAGTCCTGATAAGGTTGTGGCTGGGTAATGTGCAGTCGCCAGTCAGTACACAGTAATGGCACTGCAATGACGATCAACGTGGAAGTGCAGTTCTTCTGGTTTTCCGATTTCGTCAATAAATGGTCGTTCCCCAGAAGAAAAAAAGAAGGAAAAGCCCTACGATCTGTGACAACAGCCGTAGATTTCTCGTCTTCTTCTTTTTCTGGTCGGAATAATCCCATAGACTTTGTACAGGGTTTTTCTCCATGGCACTTTTGCCATTGAACACACTTGGATTTTTTTCAAACTTTGCAAATGCATAGAGCCTATGTTGAGCTAGTGCACAGTTGTCTTAAAATTGTCATGACGTCATCATGTGTCACGTGACAGTGCTTTAAAGGGGCAAATTTCAAACTCCATTTTAAGCAAAAATGCAATTTCGTTTGGTTTCAATTTTGCAGTATATCTAAGTTGGGAAAAGGTGTATCCAAAAATTGCCCTCATTTGATGGTGACGTCATCTCATGAATATTAATGAGGTCATAAACTTTTCACTTTTCAACATTCAATTGAGCATATTTGGCCAACGGAGGGAGATTTTTTTTCATTTTTTCGCTAATATCTATGAAGAAGAAGTTTAGATGAAGTTTAGAAACACCCTTCGGGGTAAAAATGCCATGACGCAATCGTGACGTCATCAAAATGCGTTTTTTTAAACACATATTTGCCAGAAGTCAATCTTCTCGAAATTGGTGGGCATTTAGCTATTGGGCTAGACATTCTAAATCCTGAGTTTGGAACCAATTGATCATTGTTCGAAATTATTATGATTTTTTTAATATTATTATGAAGTCCCACAGACTTTGTGCACAAAATATGCATGTGCTTTTTGGGGAAGGAATGGAGGGTACGGGTTCGAATCCCGTTGATGTCAATTTTTTTTCAATTTTTTTTCAGAGAACCAGATGCGGAAAAGCGTTATGTTCTGTTTGCCAACAGACATAAATCTTTTAAAAAAAAATCTTCTTCTCGGAAAATGCCATAGACAAAGCACAGGGGTTTTGTAAAGAGCACCTTGGGCATTGAACACACTTGGATTTTTTTCAAACTTGGCAAATGCATAGAACCCAAGCTGAAATTTGTCCTAATGCCCTTGAAATTGTCATGACGTCATCGCGTGTCACGTGACATCGCTTTAAACTCCATTAAAAGTAAAAGTACGAGTTTGTTTGGTTTCAACTTTGCACTGTATCTAAGTTGGGAAAAGGTGTATCCAAAAAATGCCATCATTTATAGTACCTCAGCTGACCAAAATCGAACAGTCTTTGCCCTCAAACCAGATGTCGTGTAGGTTCAATATGTGCTCGCTTACACTAGATTTGTTGGCGGCTGTAACTTTGCTGACACGGAAAAACCCGTAAAAGGACAATGAGAGCACTGCGCAGAATAAAGCCGACTCGATTCGCACGAGAAGCTTGACTGTGCAGTTTTTCGTTGGAGATCTTGCTCGGCCAGAAGATGCCACAAATTATTTTGCGGCACTCATTGTGGAAGGCGTTGATCTTGTGCATATCACTATTAATGGCTCTCCAGCATTCAGAACCATACAGCAGAACTGGGTTGACAAGGGTGTTATACCGTTTGACCTAACTTCCAGTGCTATATTGCGTCACTATATTTGAGAAATGCATTTTCACTATATCAATGGCAAAGTTTGAGGAAATCAGCAGGATTATTGCCTTCCTCCTAGACCGCAGAAGTGTCAAGTTCAAGCGATATGACAAAAAACAAACTGGAAGTTAGAGGGAAAATAACTTCAAATTTCCCAGAATTCATAAAAGAATCACAATCGTAAGCTATGAGTATGAGTATGATTTGGATTCGTTCATCACAGATACAGATTAATATTTGCGATGATGTCATGCTTTTCCTATACTTTCCTATTCTTTCCTATACTATATAGTATTCCCATACCGTTGTTGATGGAAATTAAAATGTCTCGCTTGAGTTTCAAGAGTCAGTTGATGCTGATGACTGGACTTTTTTTCATGCAGGTCCACACCCAGCAAAACTATGGAAAAGTGAATCAGGATTCAAAAATCTTTTTTTGTTTTATTTTTTGCACTTTCCAGACTGCATGCGCTTGGTTTTCTAATACTGCCATGTGGAGATAACCAACTGGTTGTGGTGACACTGGATGTTTATATGTGCGCACTGAACTGTGGGATGTAACTTTTCTCTTCTTTTTCCACAGCTTCCACACACACAGCACCCAGCATCTGAGGGGGAGGGGGATGCTGTAAATGTACAGGCCTTGTGCTTAATGAAGTGCGCACAGTCTATAACTTGCCAGGCTACTCTTGTGCCAACCATCATCAGAATTTTCATGCTGTAAAACTCAAGATTTGTTGAGTGCACTGAAAATTAAATTACAGTTCATGTACTTGTAATGATCAATGTGATTTTCTTTAATAGGCCATCAGCTAACTGTGTGCAAGTATTAAGTGAGGGTGGCCATGGTCCTATAACCAGCATAGCCTGGGATCCCAGAGGTCGAATGCTTGTTTCTGCATCTCCAAGTGATACGGCTATACAGGTCAGAATAAAAGTTTTTCATGCATACAAAGTATTGATATTCAAACTGCACCATACAATGTTTCAGGAAGACTATTGATGACTTTTTCTGTTAAATTGTTGTTTTAAACAGTATTTATTTATGTGCACTGTTTCGAATGTATTTATTGTGTTTGAATTGTCAATGCAATGTGGCCATTTGGGCCAGCTGTGCAGTTCAGACATGACCGGATACATACTTCCGTGTTCTAAGGTACATGTGTGTATGGGCAATGCTCTGCCAGAATGAGGAAGAATCATTTCCGATCATGGAATCGCACTCATGACTGAATCAGATGTCCATGACCACCAAAACATCATGCCATATGTGGGTTTGGAACAATTTGGCATTTTCAAATCTCACTTAGCAATCAGGAACATATATAAACAATCAGGAATATATGCTGTACCTGTACATGTATCTGTATCTGTAAAATATACAACATGTATCAATAAGTGAACACTAGGGCTGTTTACACTACACCAAATAAAAATTTAAAAATTGGATCTCGATTTGATTCACGATTCAAACTCTTTTTGCGTGTGTGGACACAATAAATGTAATTATTAGTGGGATTTGAATCGCGATTCAGTGTGTGTGGGAACGCTCCACTGAATCACACCAGGTTTTTTAATTCCACAATGCACCACTCACGCTCTGATTGGCAGGAAGTGCCGTGCTTGTTTATATGTCTCCCTGTGTGGACCACCCTCAAGGACACACCCACCCCTTGATCACAACTGCTGACCGCAATTGGCTCGTGATTTTTTGCAATACAATTTTTTGGCCTGTGTGGACACGACCCCCCCCAAAAGTTTTTAGAATCGCGATTCAAATCGCGATTATTATCACGATTATTTTTGTAGTGGGAATGGCCCTACTGTTTACAAGTGAGTCTAACCTGGTACAATTCAGACTTCAGTGTGGATTTTGTCAAGGCATAAGATGCTCCCAAAAAGGGCCCATTTTGAGTAGTCAAGGAGCGTACCGTGGGTCCAAGTAGCCCCTGTACGTAAGCCTCCCCTCTAGGCAAATTAATCTTTCAGGTGGTCGGCCCAAGAGCCAAGATTTCAATGGAGATACAGTGTAGTGGGTGGATTTCCACTGTCTATCGGTGTTTGTCCGATGACTGTTGCCCTGTGGGACACTTTTGCCATTGAACACACTTGGATTTTTTTCAAACTTTGCAAATGCATAGAGCCTATGTTGAGCTAGTGCACAGTTGTCTTAACCACTTCGCGCCGGGGGGTTTTTCAGCGCCGATGACCGCCATACAGGGGTTTTTGAACAATGCATCATTTTCAAATCTCGCTAAAACAATCGGAACAATATATTTATGTGAAATAAATCGATAAGAGTATACTATGGGTACAAGAAAGTAAAACCTGCCACAATTCGGACGTCGTTGTGGCTTTTGTCAAGAGATTATCCGTTCGAGAAAGGGCCCTTTGTGCATCGTCAATGGACCGTAACGGACGTGTGTGTGTACGCTGCTGACAATAGCTGACCGCAGACTCCAGCCTCCACTCCAAGCAGTCAAATCTTCGAGTTGGTCGGCCACAAACGAGCGTACAGATTACGGTAAAGAATGTGGAGGGAATTCCAGTGCCAGACCGACGACTGTTGAGCTGTGTGGCATGCAAAGACAATGTCCCCCGCGTACTTTCAGCTGCAGTGCAGTATCCCTCGATCCTCCACAGTAAAAGTCCCATAATTGCACAATTACTGCTGCTTATCTTGTAATTCATGTGGCAACTTGCGTCAAAAAGGGTCTTTGTACTGATTCGTATTGCTTTGTTCTAAGCTGAAAAGAGTCTTTGTTTAGAATGTGGACAATAGTGGTGCCCGGATTCGGAGGGCCCCGTTGCATAGGCAATCCAATTGACCTCCGGATTCGGAGGTCCCGGCGTGAAGTGGTTAAAATTGTCATGACGTCATCATGTGTCACGTGACAGTGCTTTAAAGGGGCAAATTTCAAACTCCATTGTAAGCAAAAATGCAATTTCGTTTGGTTTCAATTTTACACTATATCTAAGTTGGGAAAAGGTGTATCCAAAAATTGCCCTCATTTGATGGTGACGTCATCTCATGAATAATAATGAGGTCATTAACTTTTCAGATTTTCACATTCAATTGAGCATATTTGGCCAATGGAGCAAGATTTAAAAAAAAAAAAATTGTTTATATCTATTGTGAATGTAGTTTAGAAACACCCACCGGGGCCAAAATGTCATGACGCAATCTTGACGTCATAAAAATGCGTGTTTTTAAAACACGCATTTTCAATGGAGATAGTGGGTGGATTTCCACTGTCTATCGGTGTCTGTCCGATGACTGTTGCCCTGTGGGACATGCAAATGCATTGTCTTATGTGGCAGTGCGCTATTCCTCGATAATCAACAGTAAAGGTCCCACAATAGCGCAATTGTTGCCGCTAATCTGGCAATTCATGTGGCAACTTATGTCAAAACAGGTATTTGTCAGGCTACAAATTGCTTTCTGCTCTCTCTACCAGTCTTCTTTAGACGTTTAACTCTGTAATTTAAGGGTGACCATCACCAGAGGTAGAAAAAAAAATTACAGTGGGCGAGGAAACTTGGGTTTGGTTGTTTTGGGATTGTTGGGGGTATTGTGCATGTAAAATTTGCAATTACTGTCTGTTCATTTTTGATACAGGGTTAAGATTTGTTTCACTTTTAAGGTAGAATATCAAGGGGGTTGGAAAACCAACCTTGTATTGCATTGGTGAACAAGATCCAGTGGGGTTTTCTAAAGTGTTATTTTTTCTTGCGTGTGGACATGACATGTTCAGGACCAATTTATATACCACCATCAAATCTGTAGTGACTGTCATTTCCTTTGGCTGCATTTGGCTGCATTTGGCATGATGGCATTTTTTTCTATGGAACAAGACAGTCCAAAATGGTTTAATTATATTTAGACAGCTGTATCTAATAACTGTCAAGCATATTTTAATGAATCGGGCAAGGTGTAGAGGTTGCATTATTATATAACATAATTAGATGAAACAAACAAATCATGTTTAATGTTTGTAACAGTTATAACATCCTTTTCCCTGAGTGAGTTCAACATGGGAGATTATATAAGTGTCCTTTCCTTCCCTAGTGCAAACGAAGGTGAAAGATCAGTGTCTAGACATATTATTTTATAGTGTTTTCTTGGGTGACCTGTTTAAATTGCACAGTTAAATGTTTCATTGTTTTGATATACTGTATGTGTGTTTCTTGCTTTTGGTGCCTGGGGCTTTTGGTGTCCAACTTCATGAAAACTTGTGGGACTCTGAGCTCTTGGTTCCCTTGAGCTTTTGTGCCGAGGTCACAGTGCCCAGAAGTACACATGTACTATAGAAATCAATGAGATTAGAGGATTTCTGTAAACCTGTATCTAGGAGTGGTATATAATTTCCTGATATCTGCATACTTTTTTACAATGTATTATTCATTGACCCAAGGTGTGGGATGTACCGAGAGAGACGTGTATGGCTTTAAGAAGAAGTGGTGGTGGTGGTGTGACCTTTCTCAGATGGTCAGCTGATAGCACTAAGCTATTTGCTGCTACTCCTTCACATATGTTCAGGTAATTTTACACATACTGCCAATAATGAATTAGAAATATCAATATTATGTGTGTTGTTGAGTAAGGGTGTGCTATTGTAATTTTCCTTTTGAGAAAATAATTTGAGTAAGCTTTTGCATTGCTGCTACATATTTCATACCAATTCCTTAAAATAAATCTAGTTTTCATTGATGGTGCTAATCTGAATGGTCTAAAATGGTCTTACAGTAGAATACAACCAATACCAGAAAAGAAGGAAAAAGTTGATTTTAAACATGTTTCAGAGATACAAAATAATAACCTCTGATTATCCCCTAATTATTCCCATAGAAATTTACAATTTTCTATTACTTTTGGTTTTGTTTAGAGTTTGGGAAACACAAACGTGGACATGTGAGAAGTGGACGGGTTTGTCAGGTCGGTGCCAGGTAGCCTGTTGGAGTCCTGACAGTACCGTTCTCCTGTTTTGTACCAACCAAGAAACTGTAATATTTGCTCTTAGATTTAAGGAAATGACTAATGCCATTGATGGATCTCAGACTGCTGTGAATTGTGCTGATCTGTCTCAAGTCTTTCTTCAAAGCAAGGGGCAAGACATCAGGTGAAACATTGTGTATGAAAGACCAAATAAAGTGGATTTTGACAAATTCATTTTGCGATTGCATAATGTATTTATGTAATTGTATCCAAATGACACCTTCATAACATAAACACGTAAAAAGTCTGATCTGAATACCATTTTTGGGGGTTCGATTAAAAATCCACGATGTCTTCCTGGTATTGTAGAGAAATGAAAAACTATCCACGCTTCCACTGTTGAGGGGGTCTATCACTGGCTCCCTTATCAATACACGCATTTCATATGGGGAATCAGAAAACCAGTTATGGTGACGTTTGCAGGGGTACTTGCTCGGCCGTGGTTACAAGTCGACAACAAAAATATCGGTACAATCACCGTGTGTATATTGTGTGTATTTTGGTGACATTTTGTCAACATTTTTTCGGGCTCCTTTAAGTCCAATGCGATGCCCGTGAATTGTGTTGTTGGCGTGTGCACACGCACGTCAACGCGGAATGGGGAGGTGATATTTAAAATAAACAAACAGTTAAATTTCCGCATACATGTGATACATGTATGTTGCAAATGATCAATTATTATCTTTTTTATTGTGAATGTGGCTGTAATTCAGCAAGTGCGTGCCAATTTTAACCAATTTTACAGCCAGGCCCTCAGATTGAGGCGTATATGTTCCAATGAGTCTGACTTTCGCCGCCATACACGTGTATTGGCCAGTAACTTGGTTGCTAGAGGCTATAGTTCTCGCCAAGTGAAGAACTCCATTGCTAAAGTCTATTCCATTCCCAAAAGTTCAGCACTAAAACAAAAGCCACCAGGTCCCAAGGACAAGCCCAAGGTTCCCTTAGTTACTTCCTACCACCCTTCTCTTCCTCCTCTCAGAAAGATAACTAAGGAAAACTACCATATTCTCCACACTTCAGATCGTCTGGCTGAAGCCATTCCTAATTCGCCTGTTTTGGCTTTCAGGCGCCCCCGTAACCTGCGTGACTTAATTGTCCGAGCAGAGGTTCCCCCTTTGGACTCTTCACCTCCAACCAAATTTGGTACATTTAAGTGTACCTCGAAATGCATTGTTTGCAAGACACATGTCAAGGAAATAGACTCTTTCAATGGACATTCTTCTGGAACTACCCACACGACCTATGGCTCTATCACGTGCACTACCTCAAACATCATATACCTCATCTCTTGTAGAGTTTGTAATATTCAGTATGTTGGCGAGACAAAAAACACCCTCAAAAAACGTATCTATGGCCATACATGTAGGTCTACTATCAAAACCGGTAAAATGGACACCCCTGTTGGGTATCACTTCAATCTCCCTGATCATTCGATATCAGATATGAGTGTACTGGGCATAGAATCACTTGGTCACCGTAGTAATGCTGTCCGTCTTAGCCGTGAGAAAATGTGGATGAAGCGTCTTCGGACTATTCAACCACATGGTCTCAACATCCAGGAGGGTAATGACTAACACCATGCAGCTTTCTGATAATCCTTCTTTTGTGTTCAGTCTTTCACACTTCTCTCTTTGATCTTTCCCCCTATTGTCACTAATCCCTACCCCACTCCTTGCCCTTCTCTTTGATCTTTCCCCCTCCTCTCACTAATCCCTACCCTACCCCTTGCCCTTCCCTTTGATCTCTCCCTACCAGCTTCACTCTTTGTCCTTTGTTTCTCATCCGTGTCCTATTCACTCTCTCCCCCTGCCTTCGTGTACATGTATCTGTTTTGTCCTTGTCACTCTGCCTTTGAGAAAGGTCCTGCTAGGATCGAAACGTCAGGCCCACTAAATTTTAGATCCAATTTTAACCAGTTAACTGAATAAACCATTACAATAATAATAATAATATTTATATGCCTGGACTATTAACCTCCAGAATTACACGTGAACATTGTATTGCAAAGCCACATTCCTGGTTCTTTACTTAATATTTTATTAAACTGGAAAGCTCAATGCACCTGCATTAGGGTTGTGCATTATGATGAAATAATACCCATAAAATGTATAACAATGCTTTTAGTATGAAAGCTCTTTTACAATTGAAAGTTAGAATTACTTGTTCAACATATTTTAAATCTCACTATTAACTTATATTATTTGGCCACTCATGAATCTGAGCAGCACCTTTCTCAAAAATCTTAGCAGAAACTGTCTCAAATGCAAACTGTTCTCCCTTTAAGAAAGGTCTTACTACAAGCAAAATGTCAGGCACTTGTTAGCAGAATCTGGTTTTCATTGCATGCACATGCAGTATAGGTAATTAAAGAAAAATTGAGTTTTTATTCAAAAGTCCACTTCTTCACTATTAGTTAAGCAAACATCTGTCTGTCATCATTCATCAAATTTATGTAAATTTTGTATGAAAATCATGAAAAACCTAGTACTAGAAACATCATTCTCTATTCACAGGGATTATGAAAATTAGACTTGATATACTGGTACCTTTATACTTTCATGAACTTCACATGAAAGCCCAAAAGTTTCAAACCCCAAAAAGCAATGTTTTTTCTTCAATGATTGGTTCCTTCTCAAGTGGAATCTCATGTCCTTTTGAGCACTAAGATTAATCAGTTTATATTCATTTTTCTTGTTAGATGATTAAAATGTGGTGTTTTTTTTTAGATTTAAATGAAAATTGGCATTTGTTAATCATACAATGTGTAATTACTCCGTGCTGTCTACACTCTACAGGAATAGCATTGTTTTATTAAAACCTGAAGACCTCAGGTCAAATGGTGGGTTACTCTAATATGGAATGACCCAGCTACTGATTTATGTAGAAGAAAATTGATGGATAATAAAAAAAAACCTAAGTAATGAAACAGTCTTGGCAGGGGCGCTCTTTTGAAAATCGTTTTGGGTAAAAAGACATTCCTCTAAGGGTGAATGGAGGATTGATACAAGAGGAGGAAAGGCTTACCTCAACCAACCATTATACAGAAAACCATAAAACAAAAGTTTGTTTTGGTTTGGTTTATAGCTAAAATGTGAATATGCCTGTAGAACCTTTTATCAGCAGCTGTATACATATACCAAGAACCATTCTTACTCTTGTAAATTGCAGAGTTGGTGGACTTATTCAAGACATGGAGTGGGATCCTACTGGTGAGAGATTAGCTGTCTTGTTCGAGCAGAGTAACAATACTGTAAACTACCTGATTGCCTTATTCAGCTCAAGAATGCATCCTGTGTTACAACTGATACCGAGGTGAGCATGTTCACTTTTTTCTCTTCTATTCCATTGCCAAGGACTTTGTCAGCATGGAGTAGTTTAACATACATACACTGTACATCATTGAGATCCTGTGTGCATCTGCATCAATGGCACAATCAAGTTCTAGACATTCACTGTATCACTGTATCAATCCCCTCTTGTATGTCTTACACTACACACTTTATTTTCAGTCTAAATTTTACTTTGTGCTGCAAGCTTGATTATATTTTTTAATGAATCAAGGCTTATGGCAGGTTGTATTTTTCATATTCATAATTTATGCACCACTTTACACCCTAAAGACTTGTACTTGTGCTTGCTTCCTTATTGTCCCCAAGTGGCTTTGTGCGCGGTGAGCCTGATGAGATCCCACGGTTGATATCCTTCCAGCCAAACTTTAAACATGGAGCATTATTGACAGTGGTATGTGCTTATTTTCCTGCCAGAACTTCCATGGAGCAATTTAATTAACATATTACAGCCTGACAGTAGTGATCAATGTCCTCATCAACATCAGACGTTGCAGATGGTAACTCACTCAGAATCTTATGTATTTGCAATCTTGATTCACCATCAGTCATATTCATGGCAGTGACAGTATGTGATTTGTCAGGATTTTCCCTCAAAGTGCCACAATTAGTGTATGGCGGAGAAAATAATTTGAACATATGCACCTCAACCCGAGAACTTGACTGTCGATGAGTGTCAGTAGGCTTCAAATACAAGTCAGAAGTTGGTGAGCTATCATCTTTCTGAATGGTGACCTCCAGAAAAGTGGGCTTGGTTGAGTGTTCCCATGTGAACACAATGGTGCTAGGGAAAGAGTTGGCCTGGTCAAAAGGCAGCATTCAGGCTGCTTCCATCCCTAGTCCAAATGAAGTGTAATCCAGGGATGGCAATGTGCTGCACTGAGCATGTGTCCTTCAAGGAGAGGCAAAGGAGCCATGTGGTCATAGCAGTGCCATGTATTTGGAGATACATGAAGTGTTTGCCAAGAAAGGAAACAATATTTTGAGACTTGTTTTGACCAAGAATATTTTTTTCTTTTCATGGTAAGGTTCATCTCCGGTACCTGCAGACAATATAGAATTTTATTTTGAATGTTGCTGCTGAAATTTCCTGGTATTTATTTTGCTTGACAGGGTTGGCATACTGGAAAAGTGTCCTTCATTCCTTTGATATTCATGGCAGCCAAGACCATTGGAGACAATGCAAGCCTATTCAGTGAAGCACAAGAAACATTACCAAGCACTCGTGAGCTCTTTTCAAATTTGCAATCGTGGTGAATCTAATAAGCAATGATTAAAATAGAATAAAGAACATCTGGAAACTATACAGTAAATTTTGTAAAACTTTATTCTCTTCAGTTAGTCAACAATAGCATGTATTGAACTAGAGTGTAATTGATTAATGGCAATTTTAGTATAAGAAATATCATAGGTAATTTCCTGTTATAAAAAGTAACTTGAGAAATCAGGTACTGTTTTTATTGTGTTCATTAGAGATAAAAATAAATCTGTTAAATTAATTTAAATCCAAAAAGAGTACTGAGCAAAAATGTTTCAATCTGCTGACTAAAATGACTACCGGTAACATACAATTCTGGAATTAAGTGGGAATGACGTTTTGATCCTAGAGACTTTCTTAAAGTTCCTCCTTATTTTAAATCTTAAAAAGGCAGAATTTTGCCTTTGAGAAATGTCACATTTTAGATTTGCATTTAGGTAATTTTAGTCAGTAAGCACCAGTAGTTAAATTTTTGTATAACAGTGGAGCATTGCTATAACGAACATCCGGGATCCATAAAAATTGTTTGGTATAGCGGTCATTCGTTATGGCAGTTGCCGCTGCATATCCACAGATGTATATGTCGGAAACCAAAGGGCATGTTCGTTATAGCCGAATGTTCGGTTTCACAGCATTTGTCATAGCGACGTTCCACTGTACTAAATTTATTCAAAGTTTAATAAGGCACTCAACGTTAAGCCCAAAACATCACAAGCACCAATATTATTAAACAAATCATTACATATGCAAACATACATGTTGATAAGTTGTTTACTATAACATTTCAGATATTTATTTTCAGTGCAGTAGGTCACTTCTGTGTAAGTAACATGAAACACTATTAATTGAAATGGAAAATAAATGTTTTAACTTTTCATAGTTGTATTGATTATTGAATAAACGATGAAAACAACAGAATAAAGTAAAGAGGGGAGACAAAAATTTAGTCATGGGGATGACACCTTCCTCTTCTGGTGTTGATAACATTACAGTTCAGGAGAGACAGACATGTGGGAAAGTGTTAATCTTATGTAATTTAGATAATTGGCACTGTCAGATATGTGGATGAACTGGTCTTAAATGTGAACAAAAAGGCGCATGAACATGTACATGATCGATTATATTAAGGAAAGTCTTACCATCATCCATGTTATGAGTACACAATATCATAGAGATGGTTTAACACCAAAAACTCCTTCCAAAACCTTGATAGACAGTATGTAATGAATATCAAGTTACCAGTCACAACCCTATATGAATTACAGTATGCTTAACATGTACCAATGACTTGTTAATAAAAAGAAATAGATTTTCATGCAAATGTGGATGCCTAATTTCCCGATGTTAAGCAAATGTGTGCTTAAGTATATTTAATCTATGAAATTGGCCACACAGCAGTAGGTTATTTTTAAAGACCTTATATAATGAAACAAATATGTTAAAATAAAATGTTCAACATACATCCAAAGCATTAAACTTTCAATATAAATATATCAAATTCATGACAAAATAACACAAAGAAAATACATGTAGGTTTTCTTTACAGTATAGCATTCTGTAATCTCCAAATCTTTCAAATAATGTTTGAGTTTAGCCTACTATCCTTATCTTTCTTTATTTATCCAGCTGCCTCCTTATTTTATCACCTATCAGACTTTGAACCTGATTACTGCTTTAGGAATATAAAGTTGCAAAAAATCTATGATAGAAAGGTCATTTAAGCAATGATTGTGTTTCAGACAATCAACCGTTACTTAAAGCACAAGAGAAAAGGCACTGGGTGTGTACGTGTACATTTCCACATATGGCAAAAACATGTCTTTGTCATTCACAAACTTCTAAACATAACCGCAACAAAATAGTCCTTGACAATCATTGCAAAATATAACTTCATTGTATCAAACCATTAATTTGAGAACAGGATCAATGCTTCTATTTTCTGCTATAATCAATAAATCTCCAGGACTTGCATTATTTGCAAGATGGTCATGCTGTCCATTTTATGCACAGCATTAAAACAATGTATTGTTACTCTGAAAAGTAATATGCATATCACAAAATCAGATTTGTAATGTGTATGATTGAAATGATTGATTGATTTTATTTTTCTTGAAAATTTACTGGATGCTTAATTGCAACTAAGAGTCTTTTTCCTTGTCAATACCATTTCTGCATTTGACCACAGTCGTGCTTCCATGTTCATATTCATCTAAGATGAAGTTGAAGACTAAAATACCACAGCTAGTGCCTATAAAGGGGCCAATCCAATACACAATAATGTGCTCATATAAATGGTGTCCTCTGCAGTTGTAGGTTAGAGCAGTAGCCAGGGCTGGGTTGAACATCATTCCAGTCCATTCTAGACCTTGAGATGTGCATAAGTGCAATATAAAAACATTCATGGCAATTATTAACTTTTACAAAAGGCTGCGATTGCACAAGTGTCATTGCAAAACAGAGCTGGAGCACATCAAAACAACACATCTGACTGACCAAAGATCCACGCTTAAGACTGAGGAATATCTCACCTGATATAACCACAATGGCTGATGTGAATGCATTCACCATCTTGTAATACTTTGGTCCGCCTAATCCCATGCCTGCAACACTGCGTGATACAAACATCGCTAGAGCCTCTACAACAAGTCCAGTTAATAAATCTACTTTTAGGGCAGATTCGCATGATGTCCTCATGATCTCAACACGATTGATATGAGAAGAACTGGGACCAAAGGTATTCCACAAGTAAAACATGTATCGGTAGGCTAGGAATCCTCCTGCAACTTCTGATATCATTTTCAGAACACCATTCAAAACACTAATTTTCTTTTTAAGGATTTGTTCAAACATAGCTGCTGGATTGCCATAAGCATCAAAAGTAAGACTGTATCCCAAGCCAAGGCAAAATAAAAGAACTGCATAGACCCAGGTTCCATAGTTCGCTAACACAATCCCATTCTCTAAAACACAGCTAGTAAGTTGAAAAACACACAAACTCTCTGCAAGATACTGATAGGCGTTTCGTGGTAAGACATGTCGAGAAATTACTCGTAGTGCCTGAGTGAGAAGGAAGGTAGCCCCAACAATCAAGGAAGAGGAGACCAATGTCATATTGAAGTCAGTTGTCCTACAGCCCTGTAACAAGTAAAAGAATACCAAGTATTAACAGTTGACAAAGATAAGGTTTGTGGTAACATCATGTAAAATCATGTACACAAGACACTTTGGGAAAGGTGTGGTTCTGAAATGAACCCCATGGTTTGGTCATCTTCAGAGTGAATGACCAGAAGATGCATGAATTCCACTGGCAAACTTTAATGCCACATTTTGGAGGGATACTTTCAGCCAAAGTACCAGGAATTGGAAGAGAAGTATTCAATGAGGGTTTGCCCGACTCAAGTAATATAGACAAGGAGCAAAGTTCTGAAAGCCCTCTTATTAAAGCCCCTACACAACATTGGTAGATTGAAAAACAGAAATGTTCACAGATTTACATAAAACTTATACAGTTTGAAGATGGTTATAATAGAAACCTCTCACTGAAATATTTCTGCCTAAAATGTTGTATTTTGGGAGAAATGAGTAAAAGAAATAGTTTACATCTCACCGAGATCTAAACTATTTTTTGGAACAGTACGGCGTTGAATGGTGCATTTTCGCGAAACAAATTAAGCAGTTTTCACAATTTTCTCGAGACTCTGTGGCGGATTCAGCTGAAATTTCCACAGGTGTGCTATTTCATGCATATGTTGGATCAGACAACGTATGGGTGCTATTCTTTGACCTCGACCAATGTTGTGTAGGGGCTTTAAGGAGTTGTTAACTCAACAACCACTACATCTAAGGTTTGACTTCATAAAATAGAAGTTTATACCTTAAACAGCTTTGCTGTGTAGTTCATGTATGTGGCTTCAATTTGTGGTATCACTTTTGAGAAAATAGAGTTTTTAGAGAGCAAAAACCTGTTTTCAGTGGGCATTGTTTACTTATTAGGATTTTAACGTTTGTGGTTCTAGTGCGATTTGTATATTACCTTTTGGGGTATTTATTTCATCTAAAAACATTAATAAAATATTTTGTTGAAAAGAAATTATAATTATATACAAATTTATATTTGTGTTTTAGAAAAAAATTAATATTAAGATTACTAAATCTTAAAATTTAGTGGGCCTGACGTTTCGATCCTAGCAGGACCTTTCTCAAAGGCAGAGTGACAAGGAAAAAACAGAATCACTTGGTCACCGTAGTGATGCTGTCCATCTTAGCCGTGAGAAAATGTGGATGAAGCGTCTTCGGACTATTCAACCACATGGTCTCAACATCCAGGAGGGTAATGACTAACACCATGCAGCTTTTTGATAATCTTTCTTTTGTGTTCAGTCCTTCACACTTCTCTCTTTGATCTTTCCCCCTCTTCTCACTAATCCCTACCCTACTCCTTGCCCTTCTCTTTGATCTTTCCCCCTCCTCTCACTAATCCATACCCTACTCCTTGCCCTTCCCTTTGATCTCTCCCTACCAGCTTCACTCTTTCTCCTGTTTCTCATCCGTGTCCTATTCACTCTCCCCCCCCCCCTTCCTTCGTGTACGTGTATCTGTTTTGTCCTTGTCACTCTGCCTTTGAGAAAGGTCCTGCTAGGATCGAATTGTCAGGCCCACTAAATTTTAAGATTTACATTTTGGTAATTTTAGTCAGTAAGCAGTTTGCAACATGTTTGTATGTGGGTCATTCCACCAGGTTGGGTCACAAAGTGTGACATGGAAGTGAAAAATTCAAATTAGTTGAAAAGCAATTCTTTTGCACTTGTTATGTGTGTGACATGTCATAGTTTCATAATCTCATATGTTTTTGGTGTGTTGATATACAAAATAAAAATAAATTCTTCAAGAATCTGCAGTGCTCCACCAACAGTGCAGACGTAACGTGGACACCAAAGCCAATAAATCATTTTAATGCAAATAATACATAGGCATAGAATTTCATTAACAACTAATCATAAAATAATTGTATTTAAGAAGTAAAAATCAAAACAAAACTTTAGATTGACCTACGAATACAACCATCGACCGAGGAAAGACAAAACTAAGACCATGTCAGTTCATTTCTTCTCAATATTTTCACATGCATGATGTTTATTTCCACAAAGTCACATAGAACTCAAGTTAGCAAAGAAACAAACATTCCTTTGGTTTTAAATGCACAGATATACTTCAGAAAATCATAGTTTGGGAAAATATTAAAACTGGAATTACTCAATATTGAAATATGGTTTACTCATTAACTCCTGTGCAGACGTAACGTGGACACCGTGTCATGTTACATCAGCACAACATGTTTTTTTTCCTTTGATGGTTGGGAATTTTTGGCTTTAGATTTGGCTTTTGGCTTGCTTTTGGCTTTTACATCGGCCAGTGCTGTAGGTTTCGAGACCATTTTTCCCTGGTCTTGGTCTCGTTACCCTGTGGTCTCGGTCTTGGACCCTTCCGGTCTCGGATATTGTCTTGCTTCGAGACCGCCATTATTTACATGTGAACATGTGAAATTAATTTGTTATCTTTTTTTTCTAAGCTCCCGGTCTGTTGAAAACAAAAAACCCTTTATGGGAACTACACATAGGGCATTTTGCCCAGGGCTGATGAGTAGTTAATGACACTGTAAACTCCATGCATCAGAGGGTGGAAGGTTGGAAACATCACGCAAAACCAATACTCATATCATGCGGGGCCTCATTCTACATGTATGGTTCCACAAACTTCCCCGAACCAATACCATGGGTCCTGGTACTGTGTAGAATGCAATACACACGTAAAATCACAAAATAATGAGAGCACATGCAATCTTACGTATGCATGTGGGACGTAAGGGAAAACCAATCAATGACTTTGTTGAAGAATTTTCCATCAAGGGGAATTAATTTAAATGAGTCACCTGTTTTGCCGTTTTGGTCTTAGGAAGTCTGTTATGTATATAGATAGATATCCTAACATTCCAAACAAGAATGAGACTGTTTTGTTTTTTTCCCCTTCGATCTAACCTTGGAGTTGACTTATGACAAATGTTAAACAATAAAACTGTGTAAAATCACTCACATCGTACTGTTTCGTACAAATTAATTAATTTTCTTCACTTTTACTGTGTCATCCTTTCATTACAGTCTCATCTCGGTTTCGACCTTTTGCAAGGTCTCGACTACAACACTGGAATCGGCTAATGTTTGGTTTTGCTGAACAGTTTGATTTTTAGGCTTTGTCACATTTGGACTTGCTGCCTTGATGCAGTCTTATCCTAAGTGAGGTTCTTGGATCTTGGCGTCATCCTCGATTTCCTTCAGGGCCTAATACAATAAAAAAAAAACACAGAAAAATACATAAGATACCCTGTTGAAAGGAAAGTGGAATATCTAATAATAGCAACCAGTTTTACATCTTTTTAAAATTGAAAGCCAGAGTTTGGAAAACATGTTAAAGCAATCCACTGCAGAATTCAAGAAAATGAATCCAGGCCTTCATTTTAATAAATACGAGGAGAGCTAAAAAGTTGCTCTCCTTAATTCACTTTGTTGAATTAAGGAGAGCGGTTTTTTTTCTATGAAAAACGAAAGAAAAAACCCACTCAATTCCAACGACAAAGAAAGAAACCCATTATTATCACAATTCATGTTTTGTAATGGTAGTAAAATAAATTGCACTTTTTTGTAGCGTGACTGTCTCGCTATTAAGTATTATACTCCCTGGAACTTGGAAGTTCCGATCAGGCTTGAGTAGCGCAGCGTACTCATATATGCAGCCATGTGGCCGCTGTGCACGTGCACTGTGCAGTGTGCAAAGACGTGTTGTGTCATGTCACATTGCAGCGCGTAGGCTGGTTTCGGCCCTACTGGTCCTGTAGTGTCGCTATGGCTTTACGAGGCGGAAACCAAACCTAGACTTGCCAACCTGGTTAACGTCGCGAAGGGAAAACGCTACTTCCATCGTTCGTCTCCGAATGTTGTTTCCGCGTAATCTAATATTTATCCCTTCGTCATTAATGTTGAAAGTGGTATGAATAGAAAGAAGAGAATACAAGCTTCAATTTAAGGGTAAAATCGACAAATTTTGACGATGTTTACAGGGTGCGCTAGGAAGCCGAAAAACACGAGTTGGACTTTTTCTCCGCCATTTTAGCTCGATATGCCGCGGCAGCACGGAGCGATTTGGCAATTTTGAACTTCCGATATCTCAAGAAAGAAATGAAACATCCTTCTCAATTTTTCTACAATTCTAGAAAATACATTTATCATGAGGTGTGCGTACTTCGGTTAAAATTAGTGTAATTAGATTAATATCTTACCTTTTCACGATCACTCTGAGGAATCTTCCTTGTCAACGTTTGCATTGCAGGCTGGTTGAACCAGTCTATTAGCTGATAGTCTGGTTCCAAGAGCTAAACATCCTGACAAATACTGTGAAGTCAGGGAGCCACACCTATTCAACGACGTTACGTGTGGACACTTGCACCTTTACATCGCCCCAGAAAAAAAATCACGAACGGAAAACCACTTCAGTGTCGCACGTGGTCTGTGAGGCACCCCCCCAAATATTTCTGTAGGCTTTTCCATTATAATATAGGGGTGGAACGTTCGCAATGTCGTCCCGAATGCACCGACGTTACAACCATTGCGTTGGACAACCACTGTCGTTCCGTCGCTCATTTTCGAGGCACATTTTGTGGGCATGGAGCATTTTCCTGTTTTATATGGTTATATTGTCAAACAATGAATAACTAGATATAATAGAAGTAATACTAGCGTGTTTCGCATTTAAAGCTGAAAACTACAGCCTCCCTTTTCGACGTATCGTGCACATATTTTTGTGGACACCCCCTGTTACGTCGAATGGGTCAGTCTAACTTCGTTGTACATCACAAAATAAGGCTTTGGCTTGGAAATGTCCGCGTTGTTTGGGGAAAATGAAGTCCCTCGAATAAATAAACAACCCGGTGGTAGTTTTCTGCGATGTTTTCAGTCCGATGTTCCTTGTCAGAAATGTCAGCTTAAAATGTCACAATTTTCACCTCCAAAAGTGCTGTGGACACAACAGCATTTTGCATCATAAAAATACGCGGACGCATCCGCGTGTGAAATAAGTGGATGGAATATGATAAGTTTGATGTTGCTTCATGTTTTAAGTTAATTCACTTTGAAGAAATAGTGTATAACGTTGTTTTTTTTCACCTTGAAATAATGACGGACAGAGTTTTCACGCGCGACCCAACCTGGTGGAATGACCCATATCACCCTAGAAGATTACTAAATATTAAAAAAAGGGTTTTCAGATGGCTTAGAGTCTGGTGCCTCACTTGAGAAGGAGCTATCAATTTTCCATGCAACAAGTCAGGGTTTCAGATCAGGTAACACATGGGAAGCACACACTGACAGCTCAGCTGCAGATCATCCATTCTTTTAAACAAATTCACAACAAATGCAAGTGTCTTCAAAGTAAAAATCTTAAAACACTTGTTGCAGATATGAAGGGACTGCTGCCTGATAACAGGATAATCAAGATGTTTAGATATGTTTTAGAAGTGTTTTAGTGAACTTTATTCAAGACGATTTGTTCATGATCATGGTCATGTGTCATCTGCTCACAGGGATAGTGAACATGGAGATCCAAGTTTTGGCCATATTAACCTGTGCTTAACTGGTTATTCCTTTGGACAAACCCACCAAACACTGAACTGTCCTGACCCTGTTTTTAATCATTCAATTTGTCACTTGTGAGGAAAATGTGACTTTCTTACAAATAAACCAGCCTCAAACGGATAAGCGATACAGATTTTCATATAATTGAAAAAACGGGCTTGGCAACGTTCTCTTGACCACCAAGGACCTGGAAATGTTTACTTTGTTACCAAAAATGCGAATGTGATTCACACTTTGTAGGATAGACATTGTTTTGTGCTTATAAACTGTAGGTATTAACTGTGGTATTATTTGAGGAGCAACAAAAAACAAGACTCGCGTTTCCACCCTGCAACTGAACAAAATGAGCGTGATCACATTTTCAAACCTTCCAAGTCGTTGACATGTATTTTGGTGAATGATTATCTGATGATATGATTCATATTCCATTAACAGAGAAAAAAGATTAGAAAATAAGTAACAAGCAAGTGCTTAAACCCATTTGTTGACTTTTCTTTTGTTTTTCTTTATAATTCTTTTGTTGAAAATATTATAACAAATTTCACAAATGTGCTACCACAAAATGAGGCCACATACTACCTAGAAATGTTCTCTGAGGTCTGTTCCACCAATTTCTGAAGTCAGACCAAGTAGATGTACATGTAGTCAGGTTTGAGAACTATTTTTTCATGGTCCATGCTCCTGGAGTGCTCAGTGCCGTGCCCAATTTCCTGCTGAAAAAATTCCATTCTAGCTGCCTGAATTTTCAACAAGCAATCGGGTAAAGCACTGAGCACTAGGTGCTTATTACATTGAGAAGGGCAAACCTTCATTCAAATACATTCTCCTTGACGCAAGCATAATATGTAAGGAGAGAAGAGAAGAGTCAAAAAGTCAGTTGTCATACACTGTAGTAACTCTTATACCAGGGTTCCACACTAGCAATGTTTTTTACTTGCCCTTCGGGCAAGTGAATTTATCACTTTTCATATTTTTACTTGCCCGAGTGGAAAATCTACTTGCCCGAAAATGAAAATAAAAGAAAACATTAAAAATCGAAGTTATCAATTTAATCCTAAATCACTTAAGCCTTTCAATAACATTATGAGTTTGCTAAAAGCTGTGATTTATTATAATTCTAAATTTTCAAAACCCATAATCATTATCAGAGTTCTCCCTAGGATCTTGGAAAAAGTATGGGGCTTTTGGCTCAAAGTCCACTGCGCTTCACAGTAACAGTATCTGTTAATAAGTGTAACCATTCATTCACGTTTTTCTTGCTGAGATCGTACCGAAAATGAAAAACCAAACATCGACATAGACTCTGAATCCGTGCAAATAGAATACATAGTGGGTACAGATTTATGAGCTATGTATCCAGCGCTCCAATTACCTCCGCCTGAATGTGGAACAGCACCCCACAAAATCTAATGTCGGTTCCACTGCACTGGTGATTAAGGCCCTTGATCAAGCAAAGTGATTCTACTATGCAAGGGGAAGTGACAAACGGTAACCCTACGGTGAAGTAAATTCTAAAACCAAAAATGAAGTAGGCCTACAAGAAGTAAAACTAAAAATAATATAGAATTGCACAGCCACAGTTGCTGTGCATGAGTGATCAATCAGGAAATTCAAAATAACTGTTAATAAGTTTAAGTTGTAACCATTCATTCACGGTTTTCTTGTGAAGATTTTCCTCTTCGTACCGAAAATGAAAATGAGGAGCAGCACTCCCAAAAAATATAATGTTGATTATCAGTTCCCACGATATATTGGTGATTATAAGGCCATTAAATTAATTTATACAAAAGGAAATAAAATTTGGGGGTGTAAAGATCCGTATGTTATTTGATTAGAAGAAATAAGGGTATTTTAGGTTTGAAAAATTGTGTAAGATAAAGAAATTACTTCGTAGAAGTATGGCGTACGGAGGGAAAATAACCGACATGATTCGGCGTGCAACAGCAGTTTTCTGGCCGTGCGCCACGGCCGACGTCACTGACAACAACACGGTCAAACCGCGGAGCATCGTATAAACTTTAGGCCGACACTGAAAAAGATTCTCATGTACTGTACATGTTCATGTACATGTACAGTTGTACACCAGTGACCACCCTGTAATTTTTTTGCGAGGAGGATGAGTTACTTCCGTAGCACATTTTCCATAATTATTTCGTCTAAGTAATTTTCAAAATATGGATTTCACGGTACGATCGTAAAGGCTGGGGGTTTCATGTCAACTCGGTCCGCGCGGAAAGCCTATCTCGTTACTAACAACCAAAACAGACCGTTGAGGAAGGAAGATCGGACCACGAAAAAAAAAGTACTCTACAACTTTTACTGGTCCACCCTGCGTGTTTGGGCATTACCAAAAAAATAATGTACCCTACCATATCCAATCGTTAATGTATTTCCCTGTGTGTGAAAGAAAAACCAAGATTCAATTCAAATCTTTGTTCAAGTCTCAGAATACAAAATCTGGAACAGGATCGTGGTGCGAAGACTGGAAAGTCGCTGTTTACAACACACGTGCGGCATGCTTTCTCTATCCTCAATGGTACCCGGCGATCCTATTCCTATACGCATGAACGTATGTTTACCAGCGAACTGGACCAAAGCAGTGTGCAGTACATGTGTTACACAGTACATGTACATGTACATGTATATATAAATGTATTGCACATGTACACTGTGTATGTGACTGTACATGTACAGTACATGTACTGTACGTACAGTACATGTACTGTATATCGTGCGCACGGCCGCTATACACTGTAGCGGTGCGGGATACAATCTGTGCTCGCATATCGCGTCCACTAGTCAGCAGACGCAAAAAGCTCCGCTTTTTCGAAATAATAATCGTAATAATGCGAACAATATATAATTGGCTCGTTTTGGGCAAGGACTTTGATTATTTCAATTATGTAACTATCAAAATTTTACTTGCCCGATCGGGCAAGTAAATTTTAACATCTGAACATTTTACTTGCCCGACGTGAAATTTTACTTGCCCCGGGCAAGCGGGCAACCGCTAATGTCGAACCCTGCTTATACTATAGACTGCTTGCTGCACAGGAACAGCCCTGGCAACAGGTAAGCCAATCATGATCAGATCCTCAGGCAACCCTGTGCCCCCCTCCCAAGACATTGGTTTTCCTTGCAGTGACATTTGGCACCCCTTCCTTGCATTCTAAGCCTTTTTAACACCAAAAATTAAAAAAAAATTAAAAAAACTTCAGATATGTTTTCCTGGTGCTGGTGGTTTATTTGTTATCATGCTTGACTGATTTTACAACTTTTCACATGGATAAATGACAAAAAAATTACCATTGAGAGCATACCTAACTGGTAACCTACAGTAGCACGTACATAAATGTAAATGTAAGTCTTTCAAATGGCTAATTCTGCACGGTCCCCTGCAGTTCAGCTGTAAGTGTACAATCTCCTTGAGGCCAGATGAAAAAAAAAATCAGAAATCAAGAAATTGGTGGACTATGACGAAACAATTTTACTTATAAACCTTTTTGGGCAGGAGAGGACACAAGCAATGATGGATGGAATGGTACATAATGCTTGAGTTGGGTCAGACATTGTCCAAAATGTAACTGACAGAAACGGAAGCCAGTGCCAAGATACATGTACACACACATGTAGGTGGAACAAAATATTCCAGCATAGGCTAAAAAGGTAACACATGTAACTAGAATTGTTGTCTGTCTAAGACAGAACAAATGGCTTTTCCTATGCCGAGTGTGTCAAAATGAAGGCAATGCTAATAGGACAACTATAGATATAGTGCAAAATTTAAACCAAACGAAATTGCACTTTTGCTTATAATGGAGTTTGAAAATTTGCCCGTTTGAAGTGCTGTCACGTGACAAATGATGACTTAATATTAGCGTCGTTGTGTGCGGCACCAATACACCTCAGGGACAATGTTTCGACCAAGTTTGGTTAAGAACGGTCTTTCCATATTGCTAAAAAACTTATTAGAATGCACCTGTGCTTTGCCTATGGGATTTGGGGCCGAAGAAGAAGAGGAGATAAGAAAAAAAAAAAAATCAGAACAAAAAATATGTCTTTTCGTTGAAACGGAAAAGCCAAAGAAAAAAAAATCAGAACAAAAAATATGCCTTTTCCTTTGAGACAGAAAAGCCAACCATTTTGATCTTCCATGCATAATGACAAAGTTCACAAAAACAATTGTACACATTTAGCAGAGGATGTCTGATTAAAAAAAACCAAGGGTTCCTTTCCCAGAATGATTTCTCACCTCTGCTGAGAAATCCTCCTCTAGTGGAAGATTTTATAGTACATGTACATGTAGGTCTGGACTTTTGTTAAATATTTGTTCACACAAGGTACATTTTATCAAATGTTGCAAATGTATGTGATCATTTCGCAAGGGACATGTGCAAAATTGCAGTCGTGTGAAAGGCCTTTTTTTTTTATGGTTCTAGACTACTACCCCACTGCCGACCAGTAAACACTCACTGTGCCTGAGGTCACAAAGTAAGGGAGTACATGTACGAGAAAGCACTAGTCACGGGTTCAAA
The DNA here is from genome assembly GCA_949987565.1 of Luidia sarsii. Taxonomy (NCBI): domain Eukaryota; kingdom Metazoa; phylum Echinodermata; class Asteroidea; order Paxillosida; family Luidiidae; genus Luidia; species Luidia sarsii. Next base: position 14,511,896 of record OX465109.1, on the reverse strand, counting down.
TCTTGCCCAAGCTACATATTTTTTTCAGCAGGCAAAGCACTGAACATGCAATGCTTAATACATGTATTATGTTTAGTAACTAATTTAACAAAACTTGAACTGGCAAGCATACAGAACTATTACAAATCCCATGCTTTTTTGGATGGACAAGATTATTTAAATCCATAATAGACCACTAAATTGTCATGTAGACAAAAACAATTGTCTCGCACAGACACTTGGACAGAAAATGATTTTAGATGTGTACTGTGCCAACTGAGTGATGGTCAGTATGTACACATGTAGCTGTGTACAAAACATGCACTTCTCTATTCCTACACATACAGTATGTGCACACATGCAGATTTATCACGATTTTGGGTAAAACTGTGAGTCAAATTTTTTCGGCAAGTGGTTGTGCCAGAAAATGCCTCTAGAGACCTATTGTCTACACAACAATATGTGCCTAGGTGGTCTATTGTGGATTTAATCTTTTTCCCCACCATTTTACGGTGTAGGTTTTCAACTAAAAACCTTCCCTTTCTTTCTGTCCTTCCTCCATGGACTGACCCAATAAACTACACATACATACGGTGTCATGGTCTCATCTATCCGCCGTGCTCGGATATCCGGAAGAGCGCACTGGATAATTGAGCACTGAGCGCGTTACCGTAACGCGCTCAGTTATCCGGCGTGATGATCTCTCAAAAGGCACACACACACGTACGTACGTGGGCATGTGATGTGCATGCATGTACTGTACGTACACAGATGGTACATTGCGCGCTCAGTGGTAGTCAGCGGTTGAGCAATCGCAAAGTCTGGAGATACATGGCATTTATTATACAGCAGCGCCAAATAAATTAACAACCTACAGCAAGCAAATTGAGTTAAATGCATAATTTTTTTTAGGAAATTACAAGTACAGTGTACATGTAATTGTAAATGTACATGTACTGTACATGGGTTCGTACGACCGTAGCCTGCTCAACCGCAGTATGTGACCCATGCGTGTGTATGCAAATTTCTTCACCTTTACTTGATGTAGGAACTCAGCACGGCCCTAAAGTGAGCATATACATGGCATTACTGCACATACGTTCGGGGCGTTTGGTCGCATTCCAGATATCCGAGCACGGCGGATAGATGAGACCGTGACACCGGGTACATGAAGTAAAAAAGCACTGTGTGTACATGTAACTAGGGTATAGCCTACTCTTTGAATATCCTGGCCTTGGCCTACTGAAAAACAAAGATGGAGGGCTTACAAAATACAAAGTTACAGTAACAGTTACATGTACATCATACACATACCAGTCATGTACAAATTACACTACGCCTACTCGTGTACTGTACAATGTATTTTTTTTTTTCATAGTGCAAGTTGTACATGTACAACCCCATGAAGTACATGTAGTACTTGTAGTACTGCACTAGTACTAGCACTAGTATAACTAGTACTTGTAGTAGTAGCACTACTACTAGTACTAGTAGTAGTACTACTACATGGACTACTGTGGCGCACCAGCTCCTCTCCTATGAGGGGTAAAGGAGTGCGTGCCGGACGGCCTCTATAAACCGTAAGTCCCTGAGCGGCTAGGAACGGTTCCGTTGGGATGGAAGTATACCGTCCCCTTAATTGCAGTCAGTTCTTTGGATCTCCTATAAATCAGACGAGTTGGACTCAGAATGGAAGGAACGCGGAACACTTTCTCTTTTACTATGCAAACACAGCCAAACTATTTATTGGTCTATAACAATAAAACAATTACATGTATTTACAGATCTCCAGATGAGGGGCTAATCTTTCTTTGCAACTAGTACTATATAACACTTCACCCCGAACCACGGCACCTCAATGAGGGGCTACTTTGAAGGGCCACTTTGAGGGGCTACCAGCACCTCAATGAGGGGCTATTCTGAGGGGCTATTCTGAGGGGCTACTTTGAGAGGCTACTTTGAGGGGCCGGCTTCAGAGTCACTCTCCCACTCAGCGTGTCCAGTAACTCGACCACAGCCTTTCCGCTCAACCAGTACATGCAGTACACAAGAATAAACCCACTCGATTATTCCCCCAACTTGGGCCCAAAACTTCCCGCAAGACGCACATTCAGTCACACGGGCCCCTTAAACAACATTCTCTGCACACAAAACGCAGTACAAACGGGCCATTTACTTTAAATGCCCAACACAAAGGTCAAATGAAAGGGTGTAGACAACACAAACTTCCAAGCACTTACCACATATCTCTGACGTTGACCAGACGCCCGTGCCTCCACAGTGATAGGGTTTCGACCACTTCTCGGAATCACTCCGACCTTCGCTTAGGCCAACTTGTCGGAATCACTCCGAACTTCGCTCTGCCCCATGCATGCACTCGCTGCACACTAAATCCTATTCCCTCGTCCAGCCACTCTCAGGCACCCAGCCTGCGATCCCGTGACCGGACGACTCCACTATATACAGGGGTTTTTACACTACAAACTACCAACACTCCAACAGTCCTACCCGCTGTTGCGCCACATTGCCCTCTGATAGGCCTCGAACGTCCCCGTTCGCAACAAACTCGACAACTACTACTACAAAGCAACAGCGTGACTTACAAACTGTCTTACAAAAACAAATTAACCAATGTCTTCTAAGTACGATCGCGATACCCATGTCTTAGGTCACTTCACCGGAAAGATGTGGCAAGTTTAAATAATACCCGGTACATGTAACACATACAGAATACATTTGGCTCATAAAACTGTTATACACGTATATAAATAATGCAAAAAATATATTATTTGGTTGTTAGCACTTACAACTATACCCGTCTTAGGCACAACTATGAAAATACCCAACGCTTAAGGCTTCAAGACTTCCAAACGATCGCTATTCTTAAGCTATCCATGACTCAAAACAACAATCATGATACAAAAATACAGTTGGGTTGAATGTAAGGCAAGAAGGCAAAAAATATTTCCCTGACAATCAAGTCAAAATCAAAAATATACACTGATTGAGTTCGTGATTAGGTGTCTGAAAATCACAGTCCCTACAGGTTTTTTTTCTTACACTACGATTTACCAATCGACGGGGATTCGCTTCCGGAAAACCTTACTATTCTCCTCCCGGCGCACCACACGACGTTGTCCACGATCGTGACGGTAACTGTGTGCTGCCGGATCGTAGCAACTGCCTCCACCGGTGGCTTCTCCTCGGACTGCTCCGGTTGCTCCTCCGGTTGCTGCTCCTCGGACGAAGTGCTCTACGAGTCGTGGCTCTCGAGCATCATCGCGATCATCCCCTTGGGCTTTCCAGAGCGCGGAGCCGCTGGTACCTCTGTTGGTGGGACGACCGATGGATCGGGTCTCAGGGGAGAGATGGAGAAAAGACTGATCGCTGATGGGGACGTTGGTGCCTCTGGGGTCGCGGGGGGCTCGTTGGAGGTCTCCATGGTTTTCAACTGGAGGTCTCCAGCCTCTGACGAGGCTTGGGGGAGCATGCTCGGAGTGGGCTTCCTTAGCAGCAGGGCTCGCCACTGCTGCCCTCTCTCTCCGCCATTCCCGCTTACTCACTTGTGCCCATGCACCATCATGGGAAGCCCTTCGGTTTAGCCCAGCCCGGGGAGATTCCAGCTTAATGTCCGCCAGGTCGGACATAAATTATGACCTCCATGCATCTCCCGGTAGTGCCGGCGGAGGTTATCACGTCTGGGATCGCTGTACTGGCAGCGCCGACAGTACAAGTACATCGCTGGGCCATGCACCAGACGTCGGTGCCTAGCCAACCCTCTGCTCTGCTGATAGCCTTTGTTGCACCGGAAACACGTGAACATGACAACTCAGAATCGCACACTTATCTCTGAGTAGCACCTCAAAGAAGGGGCCATTACCATCCTCCGTGGTTCCAGTAGTCTGGCCCTCTGATAGGACCGATACTCCACCTCCTTCACAATTTACTGTCTCGATTGGCGCCTCTGCTGAGGGGCCATCACATGACTGAGCTACCTCAGTTGCTGTGGGTTCATCTGGAGGAACCTTCCGCCCAGGACCCCAAGACGTACTCTATTGGGTCACCCTGGTACGGTTTCAATCTGTCCGCGTGCACTACCCGCGGCCGGGACCCCTTACTCCGTTGTACTCTGTACACCACATCAGAGAGCTTCTTCAACACCAGAAAGGGTCCCTCCCATTTCAACTGTAATTTGGTGGAAACTCCCTTCTTTTTCGCTGGAGTATACAGCCAGACGAACTCGCCTGCCTTTAGGCGGAGGTCTGCTGCACGTCTGTCATAATTCTTCTTCTGCCGTCGCACATTTCTTTTAAGGCACCCACGCGCTCTTTCATGTGCTTGCTGAATGTCATCTCTCAACTGTTCGGCAAAATCTGTACTTGCCATCACTTCCCTTGAACGGGTCTGTTCAACCAACAAGTCCCACGGGAGAGTCACCTCTCTGCCCAACATCAACATGTTCGGGGACTCCCCGGTTGTCTCTTGAGGTGCACAACGATATGCGCTAGTTGCAAACGACAGACACCTGTCCCAATCTCTTTGGCCTTTATGGGGGTCAATCATCGAAGCCACAATGTTGATAAGGGTTTTGTTGAAACCCATCTGATTTGGGATTATAAGCAGTTGTTCTTGTTTTGCTTATACCCAAAATACGGCACATTTCTCCGAACACCATGGATTCGAAATTCGTGCCTTGATCGGAGTGGACTTCTCGTGGCAATCCATACCTACAGACAAATTTCGTGACAAACTTTGCCGCCACGGTTTCGGCTTTTGCATCTGGGATGGCATAGGCTTCCAACCAACGTGTTGCATAATCACCAACGACCAGAATCCATTGATTCCCTGCCTCCGTTTTAGGCAAGGGACCCATGAGGTCCATGGCAACCCTCTCGAGGGTTCCACCTACATGGTACTGCTGCAATGGTGCAATCCGTTTCTTCGGAGGGGACTTTCTCCGAGCACATTTATCACACAGCCGAAGACAGGACCGAACATCGGCGGTCAAACCGGACCAGAAACACCGCTGCCGGACCCTCGCCAGGGTCTTCTTCAGACCTAGGTGGCCACTTACCTGGCCACCATGCAGCTCGTCAATAAATTCTCGCCTGTACCTATCAGGTACAACAACACGCAACCTTGCAGACTTTCCATAGTAGTATGTTGTGACCGATCTGCACCCCTTTTGGTGGTGCAAGCAGGTGGTGCAGGTGGTGCAGGTGGTGCAGGTGGTGCGGGTGATGCGGGTGGTGCGGATGTGCGGGTGGTGCGGTTGGTGCGGGTGGTGCGGATGTGCGGGTGGTGATGTACGTGGTGCGGTAATGGTGGACGCATAGGCCTACGGCTATTTTGTATTGCATTGTTGCCTTTTTAAAATTATTATTATTATTTTTTGTTTTCCCCCAGCGTTTTCTAACAAACAAACAAACAAACAAACCACACCCAAACAGACAAAGGAACAAAAAAGTCAAACAACAGCTACGAATTGCGACAAGGGAGTTGGGTTAAATAACGGTCGAATCGCGAAACGGGTGCCTAAAACCAACCGGAACTCACCAGAACATTCCTTATGTGGTCAACGGGCGATTTAGAGTTTGAAGTATTTTATTCAACTCTTCTACACGTGTAACAACAATAACAAAATGGCCAAAACAGGCATGTGTGTGATGGGGCAGGTCTTGACAAATGTATATCTGACAATGCAATGGATTAGTACAGTCTCGGATATAGGTTCTCACAAGATATAAATGAATTACATGTTATAACAACAACAATTATAAAAAGAATTCAGAACTCAATGATTCATCAAAATCAAACAACTTTCAAAATCACAAGTCAAGAAAAAAGAAAAAAAGAAAAAAAGAAGAAGAATGGATTAGTGCAGTCTCGGGTATAGGCTCTCACAAGATATAAATGAATTACATGTAATAACAACAACAACAATTATAAAAAGAATTCAGAACTAATGATTCATTAAAAGGTGACGTCATCGTTCTTTACATGGGCAAACGGGCGATGAGGAAGAAAATGTGGTGGCCCTGAAAAGGGCCGTTTGGGTTGGTTAAAGATTTATCCGGCTAGATGAACTTTCCACAGCCCATTTTCCTGAGACAGAGGAACATCTCCAGGTCGATAAACGGTTTCTTGAATTTCCGGTAACGTCGGCGGGCTTCTTGCTCCGAGATGCGAGGATCTTGCCTGATGATGCCTCGTTGGAGCAGACGGGTGGCCAGGAGATTTATTTTGCTCCGCAACTCTTCGAGGTGGAGATACGGGTAGCGGTTTTCCGTTTCGTCTTCGTACCTCCACACAAGGTCGAAGAGCCGGGCAGGGGAAAATACCTCGTCTGTGTTTTTTATGGGTTGACTGTAGCGGAAGCAAGCCTCCTCTGCTGAAATAAAAAGATGATGTGTGACGAGCCCCTCATATTGAAGTAACCCCACAAGGGTGTTGATCTTCCGTCTGATTTGCTCGAGGTGGGTGCATGAATGTCCGTCCTCAATATCTTGCTCATACTTCTCCAAAAGGTATTGGAGACGGTTCTGGTGGGAAAATTCTTCGTAGTTGTTCATATTGTAGGCCGGTGCAGTTGTGTTCAGTCCGAAGATGGAACGCGTAATGATCGTCTGCGAGGGTGACAGGGTACGTTGAATCGGTGCTAGGTGAGTTGTTACTACAAGTCCGAGTCAAGGGGACATTAGTCTCGATCGAACAAAACAAAGAGGGCTTAATCAGGGACCTGCACGTCTCTATTGGAAAGAACGATGAGGGGGTAATGAGCGACCTGCACGTCTCTATCGGACCAAACAAAGAGGGGGATAATCAGGGACCTACACGCCTCTATTGGACAGAACGACGAGGGGTAATGCGGGGCCCGCAAATCTCTCTCGGACAGGACAAAGAGGGATCTGTGAGTGTCTATCGGACAGAACAAAGAGGGAATCTAGAAGGCTGAATGTTATTGATGTCGGATCAATGCCGGCCACGAACAGTGTCAGTAATTCTAATGAAGGTATATTGTCCTATTGACGTATTTGAGCGCGGTCGTGGAAGTCTTCAAGAGACTTGACTGCTTGCAGTCGGCAACGTACTCATCGTCATCTGTGCATCCATCTAAAAACATCAAACAGGAATCGGGACCTGCTCATTGTACTCATCCACCTGCTCATGTTGCTCATCGACCTGCTCATTGTACTCGTCCACCTGCTCATTTTGCTCATTCACTTGCTCATTTTGCTCATTCACGTACTCATTTTGCTCATTTCCTACTCATTTTGCTCATGTTGCTCATTTCCTGCTCATTTTGCTCATCGACCTGCTCATTTTGCTCTCATAAAGAAATATGATTCTCTAATCCTTACCATCTCTAACTTTTTCTTCCGCTTTCATCATGTTGGAACAAGCCGAGAAATTCGGCATGGTGTTTAACCATTACCCTGTCCAGGGCCTAGTCAACTTCCATGCCTTTATCTAGTTTTTCTTTGAGATCTGCGAGAATAACTTGGTGGGTTTCATTTTCTTCAAGATGCAAGTAACTTGACAGGAAATCCTTGTAGTTGTCAAAGAAGATTCTCTTGACTGCCCAGCAGGTTTTCCTATTGGCTTTGTCTTCGGCTTCATCTTCGTCCATACCATTGTCGATGTACTTCTCGTGTTTCTCATTCCACATATCTTTGGTTGCCTCTTTGGCCTCTTTCAACCAGTCTTGGTAAGCGATATTATCTTCCAATTCAGAGCTGGACCCATCTTCTTCCGACAAGTCATCGTCAGTTTCTTCCTCTGATTCGTCATCACTCTCCTCCAAATCGTCACCATCATCCTTAGATTCAGTCCCGTCACCATCAATTGTAGATTCAGTTCCGCTACTGTCTGTTTCCGAATCCTGACATCTACGCCTTTTAAATCCCGGTTCATAATCTTCTACGTTAGAATTGGCTGATCGAATTGTTCTTATGTTACGATCATCGTCAATGTCGTCCATTTCGATTCACCCGCAACGTGTGCATTTTCTTCATGTCTTCGAAGGTTATATCACCGACTATAGCTTTTGCTGCAGCGATGACAAGCATAGCGTTTTAGCCCAGAAATAGTATTCATGATGTTTACTCGTGGAGTGTCGATCTCCAAATGGGAAGACATGTTTAAAATTGGGCAATATATAAATGTCCTGTTTTCTGTCCTCATTCAGGTGAAATGAGCAGAAATGAGCAGAAATGAGCAGAAATGAGCAGAAATGAGTAGAAATGAGCAGAAATGAGCAGAAATGAGCAGAAATGAGCACAAACATGAGTAGAAATGAGCAGACATGAGTAGAAATGAGCAGACATGAGTAGAAATGAGCAGACATGAGCAGAAATGAGCAGACATGAGTAAAAATGAGCAAAAAATGAGCAAACATGAGCAGACATGAGCAGACATGAGCAGACATGAGCAGACATGAGCAGACATGAGCACAGACATAAGTAGACATGAGTAGAAATGAGTAAAATGGGGGAATGCCCGGGGAAAAGAGAAATTCTCGCTCCCGATTATTTTATGGGTTTTCCCCCAAAAGCTATAGTCGGCGATATAACCTTCGAAGACATGAAGAAAATGCACACGTTGCGGGTGAATCGAAATGGACGACATTGACGATGATCGTAACATAAGAACAATTCGATCAGCCAATTCTAACGTAGAAGATTATGAACCGGGATTTAAAAGGCGTAGATGTCAGGATTCGGAAACAGACAGTAGCGGAACTGAATCTACAATTGATGGTGACAGGACTGAATCTAAGGATGATGGTGACGATTTGGAGGAGAGTGATGACGAATCAGAGGAAGAAACTGACGATGACTTGTCGGAAGAAGATGGGTCCAGCTCTGAATTGGAAGATAATATCGCTTACCAAGACTGGTTGAAAGAGGCCAAAGAGGCAACCAAAGATATGTGGAATGAGAAACACGAGAAGTACATCGACAATGGTATGGACGAAGATGAAGCCGAAGACAAAGCCAATAGGAAAACCTGCTGGGCAGTCAAGAGAAATTTCTTTAAAAACTACAAGGATTTCCTGTCAAGTTACTTGCAACTTGAAGAAAATGAAACCCACCAAGTTATTCTCGCAGATCTCAAAGAAAAACTAGATAAAGGCATGGAAGTTGACAAGTCCCTGGACAGGGTAATGGTTAAACACCATGCCGAATTTCTCGGCTTGTTCCAACATGATGAAAGCGGAAGAAAAAGTTAGAGATGGTAAGGATTAGAGAATCCTATTTCTTTATGAGAGCAAAATGAGCAGGTCGATGAGCAAAATGAGCAGGAAATGAGCAACATGAGCAAAATGAGTAGGCAATGAGCAAAATGAGTACGTGAATGAGCAAAATGAGCAAGTGAATGAGCAAAATGAGCAGGTGGACGAGTACAATGAGCAGGTCGATGAGCAACATGAGCAGGTGGATGAGTACAATGAGCAGGTCCCGATTCCTGTTTGATGTTTTTAGATGGATGCACAGATGACGATGAGTACGTTGCCGACTGCAAGCAGTCAAGTCTCTTGAAGACTTCCACGACCGCGCTCAAATACGTCAATAGGACAATATACCTTCATTAGAATTACTGACACTGTTCGTGGCCGGCATTGATCCGACATCAATAACATTCAGCCTTCTAGATTCCCTCTTTGTTCTGTCCGATAGACACTCACAGATCCCTCTTTGTCCTGTTCGAGAGAGATTTGCGGGCCCCGCATTACCCCTCGTCGTTCTGTCCAATAGAGGCGTGTAGGTCCCTGATTATCCCCCTCTTTGTTTGGTCCGATAGAGACGTGCAGGTCGCTCATTACCCCCTCATCGTTCTTTCCAATAGAGACGTGCAGGTCCCTGATTAAGCCCTCTTTGTTTTGTTCGATCGAGACTAATGTCCCCTTGACTCGGACTTGTAGTAACAACTCACCTAGCACCGATTCAACGTACCCTGTCACCCTCGCAGACGATCATTACGCGTTCCATCTTCGGACTGAACACAACTGCACCGGCCTACAATATGAACAACTACGAAGAATTTTCCCACCAGAACCGTCTCCAATACCTTTTGGAGAAGTATGAGCAAGATATTGAGGACGGACATTCATGCACCCACCTCGAGCAAATCAGACGGAAGATCAACACCCTTGTGGGGTTACTTCAATATGAGGGGCTCGTCACACATCATCTTTTTATTTCAGCAGAGGAGGCTTGCTTCCGCTACAGTCAACCCATAAAAAACACAGACGAGGTATTTTCCCCTGCCCGGCTCTTCGACCTTGTGTGGAGGTACGAAGACGAAACGGAAAACCGCTACCCGTATCTCCACCTCGAAGAGTTGCGGAGCAAAATAAATCTCCTGGCCACCCGTCTGCTCCAACGAGGCATCATCAGGCAAGATCCTCGCATCTCGGAGCAAGAAGCCCGCCGACGTTACCGGAAATTCAAGAATCCGTTTATCGACCTGGAGATGTTCCTCTGTCTCAGGAAAATGGGCTGTGGAAAGTTCATCTAGCCGGATAAATCTTTAACCAACCCAAACGGCCCTTTCCAGGGCCACCACATTTTCTTAAAGAACGATGACGTCACCTTTTAATGAATCATTAGTTCTGAATTCTTTTTATAATTGTTGTTGTTGTTATTACATGTAATTCATTTATATCTTGTGAGAGCCTATACCCGAGACTGCACTAATCCATTCTTCTTCTTTTTTTCTTTTTTTCTTTTTTCTTGACTTGTGATTTTGAAAGTTGTTTGATTTTAATGAATCATTGAGTTCTGAATTCTTTTTATAATTGTTGTTGTTATAACATGTAATTCATTTATATCTTGTGAGAACCTATATCCGAGACTGTACTAATCCATTGCATTGTCAGATTTACATTTGTCAAGACCTGCCCCATCACACACATGCCTGTTTTGGCCATTTTGTTATTGTTGTTACACGTGTAGAAGAGTTGAATAAAATACTTCAAACTCTAAATCGCCCGTTGACCACATAAGGAATGTTCTGGTGAGTTCCGGTTGGTTTTAGGCACCCGTTTCGACCGTTTTTTAACCCAACTCCCTTGTCGCAATTCGTAGCTGTTGTTTGACTTTTTTGTTCCTTTGTCTGTTTGGGTGTGGTTTGTTTGTTTGTTTGTTTGTTAGAAAACGCTGGGGGGAAAAAAAAATTAAGAATAATAATAATTTTAAAAAGGCAACAATGCAATACAAAATAGCCGTAGGCCTATGCGTCCACCATTACCGCACCACGTACATCACCACCCGCACATCCGCACCACCCGCACCACCCGCATCACCCGCACCACCCGCATCACCCGCACCACCTGCACCACCTGCACCACTTGCTTGCACCACCAAAAGGGGTGCAGATCGGTCACAACATACTACTTTCCATCATCCGACTCATATCTTTGGTGCAGAACACCATCATGAACGGACAACTGGTTCCAGTAGGACCAATACGTCTTACTGGCTGGACTCATTATCGAAACATCCTTCCAATCAGGACGTTCACTTCCAGCCTCCTTAGCAGCAAGCAACCAACCCATGGTCGGATCGGCTAACTGGGCTTCTCTGAGCGCCTCAAGGCTGACCAAGGGCTGCGCGATAACACTTCTCACTGCTGGTTCATTGTTTGGGGTAGCCAAACTGCCAGATACCTTAGCTGGGGTACCTGGTGTGCTCGGTACCTCATCGTCTTCTTCGCCGTCGTGACCATCCCCATGTCCACACTGCTTGCAGAACCTTCTGGACAGACTGTCCGCATTAGAGTGCTTTCGACCCGGTCTGTGTTGGATGGTTAGGTCATACTCCGCTACGACCTGCAGCCACCTAGCAAGCTGGCCCTCGGGGTCTTTGAAATTCAACAACCACTTGAGTGCCGAGTGATCGGTTCTTACGGTCACCTTTTGCCCATACAAGTACATGTACTGTCGGAAATATCTGAGATAAACCACCACCGCAAGCAATTATTGTCGGGTGACACAGTAGTTTCTCTCAGCCTTACTTAATTTTCGGCTGGCAAATGCTACTACTCTCTCCTCTCCATCACACATCTGGGACAATACGGCTCCTATGCCCTCTGAGCTGGCATCCGTATCCAACACGTATTTTTCCCTCTGGTGACGGAAACGCTAACACGGGTGCTGTCTGCAACACCTCCCTCAACCTAATGAACGCCTCCTGACAGGCATCATCCCAGACGAATTCTTTCGATTTGGCCGTCAAAGCATGTAAGGGGCTGGCAATGTCTGCAAATCCGCGGACGAACCTGCGATAATACGATGCTAACCCAAGGAAGCTTCTCACTTCCTTCACACATGTTGGCACTGGCCATTCCGCTATGGCCCTGACTTTATCAGGTTCTGTCGCTATCCCCTCAGCGGATACAATATGACCTAAATAGGTCACGGACCTCTGAAAGAGATGACACTTGCGCGGCTTAAGTTTCAATCCAGCTTGCCTCAACCTGGAGAACACCCGGCGAAGATGCTTCAGCTCCTCTTCAACGGTTCTACCAAAAACTATGACGTCATCCAAATAGACAAGCAAAATGTCCCATTGGAGACCAGCCATCACCTTATCCATCAATCTCTCAAACGTTGCCGGAGCGTTGACCAAGCCAAATGGCATTACCTTCCAGCAATACAGACCATTCCTTACGACAAAAGCAGACTTTTGCTGGGCATCCTTATCCAAGGACACCTGCCAAAAACCTGATGCCAGGTCAAGGGTAGAAAACGACTGTGCGCCTGATAGGGCATCAAGTGTCTCGTCTATTCTGGGGACAGGATAAGCATCCTTAATTGTGGTGGAATTCAGCCCCCTGTAGTCCACACATAACCACTTAGACCCATCTTTCTTCTGAACCAGCACGACATTGGCGGCCCAGGGGCTATCTGACTTTTCAATGAGACCCCGTCTTTGCAAGTCATCAACTTTGCGCATTATTTCGCCTTGATTACAGAGGGGATGTCGTCTTGGCCTCTCCTTGATTGGACCAGCACTACCTGTATTGATACAGTGCTGTACCAGATCTGTATGACCAATATCACCCTCACCCTTCGAAAACACATCCTGGAACTCTACGAGGCACCTTAACACCTCAGTGTGGTGCTCTGCCCTCAAGTTCACCTTACTCCTCTGGAATAAGTCATATAAGTGAACAGGAAGATCTTTTGCATCCTCCCGCTCATCCCCACTAATCCGCTGGTCCTCTACCTTAACAGAGAGAACCCTTCCAACCGCGTACCTGCTCGGAGCACCCTCTTTTCCTTACAAGGGTTCAGCACCCTGACGGGCACCACCTCAGTAGGCGCCTCAATCAGGGCCCTTGCCAACACCAGGCCCCTCTGGGCGAGTTCCCCGCCGCCTTCTACTGGCTCCACAATCATGGGAGCAGCCAACCCTTCAGACCTACTAATTGCTCCGACCACCATGGCCTCATGCCCCGCAGGTATTACTGTAGTCTCTGTGACAACAACACGGCAAACCAACGATTCGCCTGCACTACTAGTGCATCTGATTCGCTCCTGATTCAAAGTCAACTCCATGCTTCGGAAGTTCAAACTACCCCCAGTTGGTAGCAACCAATCCATTCCCAACATTGCAGGAAGAGGAATGTCCACAAATATTGCTTTCACGGGATATGCTGTCTTCCCGACCTTAAGCTCAACCCAGGCTGTTCCCAGTGTGCGAAGTGGTGTGCCGTCTGCCTGACAAACCCCGAATTCACAATCTTCAAGGACAGGTCTCTGTTCCTTTGGAATTTGATGGTAGACGGTGGTGCTAATCAATGTATCTGTGGAGCCGGTATCTATCAGAAATCTGCAACTAGTGGACCTCACGATCCCCTCAACAAACAAACCCTGTTTGGGAATCGACACCACATGCTCCTCATCACCACCCTCTAATTTCCTTTTTCCGTTGGGCCCTTGACACCATTCAGCCTTTCCGGGGACCCTCCGGTCGGCTGGGAGCCGTTTCCCTGCGGTCGGAAATTCTTGGATCTGGGCTCCTTACACTCCCATGCGAAGTGTCCCATCTTACCACAATTGAAACACCTTATTTCCGCCTTAGATCGCTTCCTAGCAAGAGGCGATTTCGGAGGCAGACCCGAAACCTCACCAGGTACCGGCGTGACTTGTTGAGAGGTTAACAGATGTACAACCTTTTCAAGCTGCTGAGTCAAGTTACCAACACTTCTCGACTGTTGATTTATGGCCTTTTCAACAACTTGAAGCCTCTCTTCTGTCTCTCGGTCGGTGACCCGTGCAAATTTGGAAGGCCTCTCCAGCGTGCGGTGAGCCTCCACTCTCTCAAAATTCTCGGTCTCCAGTGCCGCTTCGATGGCACCAGACAAATCTTTGGGCCGGGCACGATATATGCCCTCCCGGATTGACTGGCTAGCAATAGTATCAATGAAGTGATTCTTTTCAAGGCGACTCCTTGATTCTTCAGGAATCTCGGGATACGCTTTTACCGACAACTCATGAACCGCTTGCCCCAATTCTCGAATCGTCTCTTTAGGTTTCTGTCTTCTATGCCTCAGCTCAACCAAGAAGTTCTCGGCCTGCTGACCAGGGCCGAAACGCCTAGACAGCAATTTCACAAGCTCGGGATAGCTAGGTCTGCGCCCTTGTTGAACATTGACTTTGAGAATGCGAAGAGCATCCCCCTGCAGACTGGCGGACAGATATCAGCAGCCTGGGCGTCATCCCATCTATTTACTACTCGGCAACTCTCGAAGTGTCCAAAATACTCGTCCCACAAAATCTTTCCACTATAGCGGTCTGGGACAATATTTGGGCGTCGAGAAGCCTGCGAGACTCGCTCCCCTAGCTCATCTTCCCCTACCACTCTGACATCTCTCTCCACCTCCAAGGTCCAGCCCTTTCTGCACCCGAATTCTGGGTGGGAACTCTGCTGACCTCTGTCGGTGGCCGTGTCAGAAAACTCATCAAATCGCACTCATCCTGTCAACTCATCCACTAACAAACCAGAGGAAAACCAGGCAACTCCAACAACCAAGGAATCCCACTTCTGACACCAATTTGTGGCGCACCGGCTCCTCTCCTATGAGGGGTAAAGGAGTGCGTGCCGGACGGCCTCTATAAACCGTAAGTCCCTGAGCGGCTAGGAACGGTTCCGTTTGGATGGAAGTATACCGTCCCCTTAATTGCAGTCAGTTGCCTTTGGATCTCCTATAAATCAGACGAGTTCGACTCAGGATGGAAGGAACTCGGAACACTTTCTCTTTTACTATGCAAACACAGCCAAACTATTTATTGGTCTACAACAATAAAACAATTACATGTATTTACAGATCTCCAGATGAGGGGCTAATCTTTCTTTGCAACTACTATATAACACTTCACCCCGAACCACGGCACCTCAATGAGGGGCTACTTTGAAAGGCCACTTTGAGGGGCTACCAGCACCTCAATGAGGGGCTATTCTGAGGGGCTACCAGCACCTCAATGAGGGGCTATTCTGAGGGGCTACCAGCACCTCAATGAGGGGCTATTCTGAGGGGCTACTTTGAGGGGCTACCAGCACCTCAATGAGGGGCTATTCTGAGGGGCTACCAGCACCTCAATGAGGGGCTATTCTGAGGGGCTACCAGCACCTCAATGAGGGGCTATTCTGAGGGGCCGGCTTCAGAGTCACTCTCCCACTCAGCGTGTCCAGTAACTCGACCACAGCCTTTCCGCTCAACCAGTACATGCAGTACACAAGAATAAACCCACTCGATTATTCCCCCAACTTGGGCCCAAAACTTCCCGCAAGACGCACATTCAGTCACACGGGCCCCTTAAACAACATTCTCTGCACACAAAACGCAGTACAAACGGGCCATTTACTTTAAATGCCCAACACAAAGGTCAAATGAAAGGGTGTAGACAACACAAACTTCCAAGCACTTACCACTTATCTCTGACGTTGACCAGACGCCCGTGCCTCCACAGTGATAGGGTTTCGACCACTTGTCGGAATCACTCCGAACTTCGCTTAGGCCAACTTGTCGGAATCACTCCGAACTTCGCTCTGCCCCATGCATGCACTCGCTGCACACTAAATCCTATTCCCTCGTCCAGCCACTCTCAGGCACCCAGCCGCGATCCCGTGACCGGACGACTCCACTATATACAGGGGTTTTTACACTACAAACTACCAACAGTCCTACCCGCTGTTGCGCCACAATACAAACAGAGAACCAGACTAGACCACATGGTTGTAACAAATAATAATGTACCCCTGGATAAATTGTGCCCCGGTGCTATGCAATGAAATGTACCCCCACATAAACTAACTGAGCCTGTGTTACATAACCTTCAAATACATGTAGCATGCACACATGCTGCAGATGAATCAGAAAATGATGATATTGACGATGATCATGAAGATGGGCCATTTCGGTTTGGCGATTCTTACGTAGATTATTATCAACCCGGATTTAAAAAGCACAGATGCCAAAATTCGGGAACAGAAAGCCACGGTACAGAATTGACGGTTGATGACGATGATTCAGAAGAGAGTGATGGGGAACTCGAACCAGAGGAAGAAGGTGACGAGTCATATGAAGAAGAGGACGAGTCATCTAAAGAAGACGAGTCAGCTAGTCCCTGATTTGGAAGATAATGTTACTTAGGATAAGACGATAATAAACGATAATAAAAAAGAGAACATGAAATAACGAAGCATTAATGTGTCACGTATATTTATTCTGATGTATATTTTTGGATTGTCATTTGAAACAAAAATCTTTAGAAATGAGCAAATGGCCGTCAATGTTCTAGCGTGGGTGTAGCGTCTCCCTCCTCCCAACCCTTGACGGTGGCACCCTCATCGACACACTTTGCACGACCCGTCCAGTAGAGACTTTCAGGTCCCCCCATTATTCCGACCAATAGCACTAATCCAATTAAGACTCGTGGGTCCACCATTGACCTAAAGGGGCTTACGGGTCCCCTCATTATTCAGACCATTAACATCAAATAAGGTCCCCTCACACAAACTTCATCGAGGACAAATCAAATAAGGCGTTCCCCACAAACTTTTCGTCCCCCAACCCAACCTATACCCCCATGGCCGGCATCTATGACGAGTTTTCGAGGAAGAGTAATGATGTTCATGCAGAAAATCGCCGAGGAGTTCCCCTCCAACATCTGGAAAAACTTAGGAGCAAAATTAATAATGAGGCCAACTTTCTCCATCGTAATGACTTGAGCATTACCCAAGACGAGGCTTCCCTGCTGTACCATCAACCCACGGGAAGCCATGAGGTAGCCTTTTCAGAAAGCCGTCTGCTCGATCTTATTCAGCAGTACGAGGAGGAAACGGCCGGAGGACCGGTATCCCTACTGCCACCCCGAGCATCGCATCAACCATCTAGCCACACATCTGCTGCTCAAGGGAACCATCTCGGAGGACCTCCAAACTCCTAAACAAGAAGTCCGCAGAAGATACAGGCTCAGCAAGAATCCATTCCACATGGATATCCACACACTCCTCTGCATGACGAAGATGGGCTTGGGATTGTTCGTCTGAAGCGCTCCATATCAGTATTCAAACCGAACGGCCCTTTTCAGTGTGTTTCAAATTGTCTGCTTACACCTTCGTCTGCCAGACCGTGGCTTTTCCGTGAGTACTCAATCAAAACAGTCCTTTTCAGGACTAATCGTACTATATATTTTTAACATGCATCGTCCATGCATCATCATTCAGATCGTCCCCTCACATCTCATTCTGTCTTATGTATGCCGATTTTTTCCCCGTTCAACTCATACTCCGGCCGATTGAGTTCATAGGTCCAACATTTTCCCCGTATAATATTGACGTACGCGCTGTCCGATTTGGATTTTCTCGATTTCCCCATCCGGCACACACGCACTTTCCGCGTTCAGGTTTTTTTAATACTTTTTTTTTTGGGGGGGGGGGGAGTCAGCCATTTTGTTTTCTTATTTTTTCCCCGGAATGATTGATTATGTGTTTTGCAATCAGGGTTCATAAGTCCACCATGGTTTTTTTCCGTCCCTACTCACGCTCCCTCCGACTGAGTTTATTAGTCCATCAAATTCTCCCCGTATATGATTGACAAACACGCTGTCAGGTTTGGATTTATCAATCCGCCATTTTGTTTTCCCGTCCCACTCACGCGCAAGGGGCTTTGGGGGTCAGCCTTTTTGTTTCCTTAGAATTTTTCGAATGATCGACGTATGTGTTTTGATCCACTCTTTTAATTGTTTCCCTCATAGTTTCCCTATGATTGATGTACGCGTTTTGCAATTAGATTTCATAGGTCCGCCATTTTGTCTTCTCCACATTATCACCATCCTTGTCCCGTTCTATCAATCACTCTCGGACTCCTCATTAACACCCTTTGTTCCGTCCAATCGGGCCTCTTAGTTCCACCATTATTCTGACCATCGACGCCCTTTGCTCTGGCCGATCGGAACTCGTAGGTCCCCAATTGTCCCGTAGAGACTTCCAGGTCTTCTATTGACCTGTAGAGATTTCTAGGTCTTCCATTGTCCTGTAGAGACTTTCAGGTCCTCCCATTGTCCCGTATAGAGATTTCCAGGTCCCCTCTTGTTATGCTAATGTATGCTAATACACGCAAATTAACACCTTTGTCATGCTAATGTATGCAAAAGTACCCAAATTAGATCCGTTGATTTTCTAATCCGCTTGTTATGCTAATCAACTCTATTGTTATGCTAATCAACACACTACTTTCGTCCCATTGCTGATGGGCGCGAATCCCCTGCAAGTAGCCTATAGCTGATTGGGTATGCCCTCTACCGTCATTTCGACCTTTTCGATTTTCGGGTTGTAGAAGGCTTCGGTGTCTCGCGCGAAGGCGGCTGCTGGGTCCTCGAACAGCATCAGGATCCCCTTCATGCTGCGGGCAGGGGTATTTAGGTTGATGTTCCACAGGGCGTCGGATTTGTCCGTTACGATTTTGCGGTGCCGGAGAACGCGCTCGTAGAGGATAGTCATTCGGCTCATATACTGATTGCGGATCGACCTGGCCAGCGCGGGCAGGGTGACCAAGTCGTACTCGAGCAAAATGTTCTCTATGTCGTAGTAATTAGCGACGGCATCAGTACAATTTACAGCAGGCTTCAACAAAGTCTTTGGGATCCCCTCATTGGAGAGTGGTTCAGAGAAGTGGGGGTTGACGCCCCTGGCAATAGACACGTCGAAGTTCTTGTTAATACGTGGAGGCCTCTACTTTAAGTCCGGTGGACGATCTTTCTATTCTAAGTCGACGGGTGAATTACTAGCTATCGAAAGTATTTGCAGATCGGCAGGTGGTGGTGTGGCTGCCCTCAGAGACTTGGAATAACCCCGAAAGGGCGGCAGCAGCTCGAAGAGGTGGGGAAAAAGTGCTGATGCAGTTATCGACGCAAGCCCTGATGGCTTTGATAAGGAAATTGATAATAGATGTAACATGATGTTTGCGTCGAGGATAATGTAATTCAAAGAGGTTCAGTTGCCCTTACTCGACGTGGTTAACACTGAATGAATCTTGTATCAACAATTGAGACGGTGCATACCGAGAGGCAGACCGATCAGCAGACCCTGCCGTGGAGGGAGATTCTGGGACTCGACAAAGCCCTGAAAACCCTGCGCACCGCAAGGCCGGTGCAGGAGAGCATAAACGTTGCTCTCCAGGAGGCGCTTGAGGGATTCCGCGAAGATCTTAAGAGCCCTTTCATGTCGGTACAAACGGACCAAATTGATCGTGAAATTTAAAAAGCCGAAGAACAGCTCGCAGCGGTCCAAGACAGCATCGACATGCTCAAAGGACAACTCCGGTCACAGGTCCAACAAATCCGCGAGACGATCAATCGGGTTCTCCATGAGGACGCCACGCTCGCTGAGCGAGCAGGGGGTCACCATCGCGTCCACCTTAGCCGCCATTTGGATGGCAATATCCACCCTCCGACAAAGGCGGGTTGAAGGAATGGGTCAAAAAAACACCTGCAGTCTCTTGGGCGCGCCCTGGCTAATCTAGCGGGTAAAGCGGCCGCGGCCCTTCCAGGCATCATCGGGTCTATCGTTTCCTGGCTCCTCTCGCTTCTCGCGCGGACAGCCAACTGGCTAGGAGAAAATCTTTGGGCGATGGTTCTGGCGGTAGGAGGCCTCCTCTTGGTGGCTGCCCGGGCCTGGCTATGGTGAAGCCAAATCGCTGCTAATATTATCGCGACCCCGCCCACGACCAGGGCCATTTTTTCGTCGTCATGCTCCGAGGCTGCCCTCGTCGGGAGTTGTACATCAGGCCCACCGGTGTCGGGCGCTACCCTGGTTGTGGGTTGTACGGGCCCGCCGGTGTTGGGCGTCGCTTAATTCCGAACACAAAGTCGACCTTACTGCTGGCGTTTATGAGTATGTCATTATAGTCGCCGATCGATGTGGGGACCTCGATCGCTGTTTCGATTAAGGAATTGAACTTATCCTGCGCCTCGGTTGCTCTGACTGTATCGAGAACTGGCGCCCCGCCTGTGCTTGAGCCCCTAAGAGCGCCCACACGTATGTCCTGATGCTCTCGTTCAACCGCACACGGCCTCGTTGTGTAAATCCAAGTTCGCGTTGTATATGTATGGGGCGACGGTGGGATATCCTATAATTATTCGGTGCTAAACACCGCGACAGAAGTTATACACGATGCGTTCATCACCATGGATACTACACGGTTAAACCACATCTCGATCAGCTGCGAGTCTAATAAACTTAGTTTCCGGAATAATGGGGTGTTGATGGATGGTTATAATTCTAATATGTTCTCATTATGGAAGTGAACATAAATCTCGAGCAGTTGGGAATACTGAGCTTGTATGGAAGAGCGCTGGGCAAGGCGGAGGTAGTCCAGCATTTCATCGACTACCACGTCAAGAACTTCACCGACGATGAGGTTTTGATCTAGGTCCAGTTAAACATAATTATATGACTATCAATGATATTGTTTACTCTGACTGCGTTTACACTTGATCCCGCGAGGAGGATCAGATCCCGCGAGGGCGATCAAAGGGCGATCAACGCAAGTGTAAACGCTCGCGCGATCAGGATCAGATCCCGGGATCTGATCCACCTCTCGGGAAGGATCAGATCCGGGTCTGATCCCGCGTGCGGGATCAACATGCAAGTGTAAACGCAACGCGGGATCTGATCCTGCGGTTTTCAGCGACCACATATCCGGCCCATGCCTGGAAAAACGCGCGAAAACAAGCATCTTGCGTGTACGTGTGCAGTACAATGTTCAGTGTACGTGTACATGTACTGTACAGGTGTACATGTACATGTACATGTACAGTACATGGTGTACAGTACTGTACATGTACACTGTACATGTACATGTACATGTACATGTACACACAATGTACACGTACGTACACTCGACAAAAATTTGTCCAACTTTACGCTGGTAACCAATACTAGACAGGGTCGTGTGTTTGGTCGTGTGGGTGGGGGGGGGGGGGTGAGAAACTGGTATCCGCATACAGCACGGTATCTGCAAAGTGGCGACGGACACAGTGCGCGGATCGACGGCTGTGGACCGATGAAGAATTGAAGTTATTTTAAGACATCTGGGCCAATGAGGAAATACTAACGAAACTGGACGGTACCACCAGAAACACAGCGGTGTTCAACACCATTTCAGAACTGGGAACAAATCCTCCATCTTGATCGTACTTTCAGTGTCAGTTGTCAACATGCAACGCGGCAAGCTTTTACACAGCTGCATGTAGTGTGCACGTACGTAATGTACACAATGTACATGTACGTGTGCACGTGCATGTGTGCAGTACATGTACATGTACACATGTACAGTACATGTACATGTATGTACTGTACAGTAGGCCTACATGTACTGTACATTGTATGCATAGAGGTTGTACCGTTGCAGAGTCCATCGGATTTCGCGCGTCATGGCCGTGCTGACGTTCTACTGCGCATGACTACTGACCTATGTGGATAACCTTTGGAGAGCGCTTCCGCTGCTCCACGCGCGATCAACGCGGGATCAGGATCAAGTGTAAACGCAGCACTGGATCAGATCCTCCGTACGTGACCGCAGGATCTGATCCTCCTCGCGGGATCAGGTGTAAACGCACTGTCAGTTAACATGAAGCAGCAAGCATCCGCTCCACTGATACATCCACGGCTCGATCCGCCCGCGGCCCTCGAGGCGGAGCCGGCGGAGGGCTCCAGCTTCCGTCTTTCCGAAATCCGAACCTTGAACGCGGCCTAGAGCGCGAGAGCGGTGACAGAGCCAAGCTGTACAAAAAGTACCCGCCGAGCCATCAACATCATCGATGGTGTTGATAAAGTACTGGTCGTATCCAGGATGGGTGCGGCGGGCGTGGGTCTGCTCTCTACAATCATAGCAGCGCCCATTGTCGTTGCGTTGGAAGTGGGTGTCCTTGGCTGTGGTCTTGCCGGCATTACAGGGAAAAACGTCTCTCGGCGGCTACTATAGTGAAAGCTACGAAACACTTCGAGATTCACATTCTCGCCCTTTCCAAGCTCGACAGCATAAGCGATGTGATCTCGAACGCGCTTCGGGATGGGCGCATCTCCCCCGAAAAATATCGTCGAATGAAAAAGGTAATTCGAGGTGAATCCGCTCTTACCCATTTCCCCCCATTCTTTGTGTACGTGAAATATCGTCTTCACCTACACGCCAATTCTACACCAATTCTACAACGAACACGAAATACATACAACGCACATAGGGGCCGGGTTTTTGCGAGCCCTCTGGGAGCCGAGAAACAGGAAAAACACCGAATGGAGACCACAAAGAAAACTGTCCCAGAACCCCCAGTGTGTATACTACTGAGCAGTCTCTTGCCCTCTGCAGATCCCACACTAAAGTTAGTCTGAGATTGCAACAAATCTCATCGACCCACTCTGTTCGGAGTCTGTTCATTCATTGTCTGCAATCTGTGCCACTCTATACCGGTAACACCCAGGACCTAGGACTTCAGACGACCTAGCAAAATCCACGTGTTACAGTAATTACCCCAAACATTCAATAAACAGTTAAATGCACAACACAAATTACAAAAACAATTTGCTATTTTATTGTATTTTTTAATTTCAAGGTTAAATTCCGAGGAAAACATAAAATGTCTGTATCGGCTGAGTGGTATAAGGCCAGGAATTCTGTCTGTAGCTCTACCTCCGTCTGCGCGCTGCAGAGCAAAAAATGCAGTCACGTGATATCCACATGATCGAGGCAATAAAAGCGACGTGCGACGGGCGACGGAAAATGACATGTATGGAACTAGCAAATGGTAGAATTGGGACACAACAAAAAATAGGAGGCGACGGGCGACGGCAGATATGGAATTCCATCATCGGAAACTTGGCTGCATTTTCAAGAAATTATGTTCTATCCTTGTGTGTTCTACTTTTTTAGTTTCTCTGTACATGTACAGTATAGACCGTGTAAGTTGGCCTCGAGCATGTACGTGTTACCGCGAGATTCCTGACTTCCGGGCTCTTCGAATAGGAGGTAAAGCGTGGAGCGTCGAACGTTTTTGAAAGGGGAATGAAACCCAGAAAAAAAATCGGCTTATGTGCTACTCACCTACGAGTTTCATAAAGAGGGGAAAATCGTAGAATTCAGTGGTCGAATTTGCGTTCCCGCAACCCGACATCTTTTCGAAGGGCCCGCCAATCATCGCGTTGTGACATCACAACGGATAACTCCCGTATGGGCCCGGACGGATGTACCCCTTACTATACTGCGTGCAATTTGTATACACTCGCGAGCTGAACGATGGTGTACTGCCAGGCTTTTGGATGTCAATATGTCAGCGGAAAAAGGCTGGGGAAATCTTTCCATGTAGTTCCCAACAAAGACAAGAGACCTGGGTTGTTTAGGAAGTGGGCTGCGACCATCAAAGTTGAGAAATTTCTCAAAGTCTGTGTGTAGTTTATTGGGGGTCAGGGGTCATGCACTTCCCTGAAACCTCACTGCACACATGGCATGGAGTGTATGTATGCACGCAATAGTTGCGGTCAGCGACCAGGGAATAAACAGTGAGGGCGTATGTGAGTAGCGCATAGGTAATTGTAGGTTGTTTTTTTACACCCAATCAGATAAGCCAACATTTTTCACTGGGTTTCATTCCCCTTTAAAATATTTTGTATCGCGCCGATTGAAGCAGTTCAAACTATTAGAAAAGTGTTTTTGGAATAAAATATTAAAATACAATGTTTAAAGTACGTGATTTTGCACGTTTTACAGACAAAAATAGTTAATCTTAAAATTTAGTGGGCCTGACGTTTCGATCCTAGCAGGACCTTTCTCAAAGGCAGAATGACAAGGACAAAACAGATACATGTACACGAAGGAAGGGGGAAGAGAGTGAATTGGACACGGATGAGAAACAAAGGACAATTAAAGAGTAAAGCTGGTAGGGAGAGATCAAAGGGAAAAGCAAGGTCGAGTATGGTAGGGATTAGTGAGAGGGGGGATCAAAGAGAGAAGTGTGGAGGAGTGAACACAAAAGAAGGTTTATCAGAAAGCTGCATGGTGTTAGTCATTACCCTCCTGGATGTTGAGACCATGTGGTTGAATAGTTCGAAGACGCTTCATCCACATTTTCTCACGGCTAAGACGGACAGCATTACTACGGTGACCAAGTGATTCTATGCCCAGTACACTCATATCTGATATCGAATGATCAGGGAGATTGAAGTGATACCCAACAGGGGTATCCATTTTACCAGTTTTGATAGTGGACCTATGGCCATAGATACGTTTTTTGAGGGTGTTTTTGGTCTCGCCAACATAATGAACATTCAATAGAAATGAAGGGGTTGTTCATCGCGGTGGTGCAGATAAGTGGAAAGGGTGATCAAAGTCACGCGATGTGTCGTTCCTGGTGGCGACGTTTCGGTTGCTAACTGCGAACCTGCGGCGTCTGTTTATGTCCGCTTCGCCGGTTCCTGTGTAATGGTTTGCGGACGTCGTAGTGGTGATCGTGCGGTTTGGCGCGCGATTCTGGCGTCCACTAGCGGCCCCGTCCGTGGTGGGTCGGCGGTCGTGGCGCCTGATGGTGGGGAGCCAGAAACCGGGGATGTCAATGCCGCTGTCTCGATTGATGTTGTTTCGGCGAAGTCGGATATGTGGATGGCCATCCTTGACACGCCTGGTGTACCAATGTTGTTCTCGGTCAATACACCGTACATCGTCCCAATTGGGGCGGTGACCAGCTCCCCAAGCGTGCTCGGCTACCGCCGATCCGTCCACACGGGAGAGTCTCATGTCGCGTTGATGCTCCTTGATTCTCTCACCGATGGGCCGGCCGGTTTCGCGGATGTAGACCTGATTGCACTCGCCACACGGAATCTCGTAGACGACACCTCCGCGTCTTTCCGGGGGGACAGGGTCCTTGGGGTGGACGAGTTGGTTCCTCTAGGTGGTTGAGGAACGAAACACGGTACGGATACCGTGTCCCTCAATGATTCTCCTCAACTGTCTGGAGACGCCGTCCATGAAGCGAGCGAAGGACTTGTACTCAACCCACTCCGTATCGGTGCTCACCTTGGGTCTCGAAGAGCGACGGATGAAGGGGGTTGGGTATCCGTTCGCTGTGAGTGCAGTGTGCACATGGCGTTTCTCTGAGGCTGTACAGCGCGGTTTGGTATAACCAAACGCGCTGCACGGTCAAAGAGGCACTTGGCCACTCCACGCTTCACATATTCACTGGGTGGTGGGAGTCGTAAGCCAGGTACTGGTCAGTGTGTGTGGGTTTGCGGTACACAGTTGTGGTTAGGCTGCCGTCGGGCTCCCTGTGGACCAAAGTGTCCAGGATCAGGAAGGCGATGGTGTTGTCCGCTTTCACCTCGACAGTGAAGTGTATGGTGGGCCGGAGACAGTTCAGATGGGAGAGCAGCTGGTCGGTTCGGTCGCGCGGTGCAATGAAAAAGGTGTCATCAACATACCGCTTCCATACTGAAGGGGAGCATTCGGGAGGGCAACTCTGCAGAGCCTCCTCCTCAAATGCCTCCATGTACAGGTTGGCGATGACCGCGGACACTGGACTGCCCATAGCTGCTCCATCCGTCTGTTCGTAGAAGGTCCCTTCGTGGAGAAGGAAACAGGCCAACTCGTACCCAAACCGACTCGTACTCTGACCGACTCGTGCCCATTTTGGTCAACTCGTACCCGTGCCAACTCGTGCCCGCACCAACTCGTACCCGCACCAACTCGTGCTCGCATAAAATAATGCACGGAGAACGAGTTGACTTGAATTCTAACAAACCTTTGTAAAGTGTCCAGTTATCATTATAGGGGATCCATTGTAGGGGGAATTTTTGGTTGGGTAATTTGTATCGCTGTGTTGTTGGTTTGTGAAAATGATGGATTTCTGCTTTGTGCATAATGTTAAATTCTGCATGTGAATGAGGAAAAAAATGTCTTCGTGGTAATTTTAGCCAAACAATTAAACAAAATGTACGTGCCTCTACCATTTTGCAAGAATGAACGCCAGCGTTACATTTTGATCGACACTTCGGACTAAACGTCAATCATTGAAATGCCAGTTTGTAGTCAATTGAAAAAAGGTGTTTCATGTCACCGCTAACACTGCACACCGTGGGCTTTGTTCAGTGCGTGAATGCAACTCCATCAGCAACAATAGAATATCAATACTTTAATATTGCCGCTTATAAGTGCGTCCGTACGTGTGGTCAAAATTACCGTAGGTGTCATCACTTGGACAAAATTATTACAAAATTGACACATTTTAACAACCAAGGAGCAAACAAAATAATTAATTTTTTTGAAAGAAAACTTTGACATTTTCAAAAAAAAATTAAAAACGGTCCCAGTCAGTTTTCCTTTAATTGTTTGACTTTCAAATAATTTATTAATTTTAATAGCAAACTTAATCACGAGCACGAGTTGGTGCGGGTACGAGTTGGCGCGGGCACGAGTTGGCGCGGGTACGAGTTGGTTGGGCACGAGTTTGCATGGGTACGAGTTGACTCGAATTCGTGGAGAAAGTACGTGGACCGTAAGACGAACTCCAGCAGGGTGGCAATATCTTGGCGGGGGAGAGGGAGGTTCGGTCCAACAGGTTAGGGTCCCCTTTCAGGCGTTGCATACTCTGCATGCGCCTTCAATGGGGACGTTGGTAAACAACGACGTGACATCGAAGGAAATCAATGTCTCGTGGCTGCCGATCCGTTGTCCGCGGAGGAATTGTACGAAGGCCGTGGAGTTGGGCATCGTGTTGGTCGTGTTCCCGATCAACGGAGACAGGACTCCTGCCAGGGCCTAGGGTGTACCAGGTTTGTGGATCTTGGGCAAACCGTACATCCTGGGCGGTTGCTTGCCGGAGGGGCGGAGCTTCCGGTAGGTTTCATCGTCAAGATGCCCGGCCCTTTTTAGCTCCAGTAGCTGGGGCGTGATCTTCCTGCAGAGCCGGTCAGTGGGATCCTTCGTTAGCTTACGGTAGGGGCCCGAGGTGATCAGTTCGTCCATCTTGCTCCGGTAGGTTTCCGCGTCGAGGACCACGCTAGCGCGGCCCTTGTCGGCGGGGAGGATCATGATGAAACGATCCTCCCGCAGAGACCTAAGGGCGACGCGCTGCTCCCGGCTGATATTGCTCCTCGGCGGACGTGCTCTACGCAGGGTCGCGTTCACCTCCCTGCGGACCAGGTCGGCTGCCTCGGGGTCAAGCCTCTTCAATGCCGTCTCCACATTGGCCACGATCTCCGAAGCCGGAACGCGGTCAGGGGCGATGGCGAAGTTGAGGCCCTTTCCCAGTAGTGACTCTTCGGTGGCCGACAGGGTCCTCGAGGAGAGGTTAACGCTCCACTTGGCTGTGTCCACAGCTGATCCAGCCGAGCGTTGGCCAGAGGGGAGGCGTGTCTGTCCCTCGACAAGGTCTTGGAACTTGGCGAGCTGACGGGCCTTGCACCTCTCGAACTCATGGCGGCAACGGTTGTCGACTCTCTGAATCATCTGGGCATGGTCGGCGTCGGAAAGGGTGGTCTTGATCTGGGCCAAGGTGGAGTTCACCTCGGACTGGATGGTTGTCTTCGTTGTCCGCGTCAGATGGATCCTTTCACGTAGGAACCGGAGAGAAGCTGTCTCTGCTGCTTTCCGTGCTCCCTTGGTGCGGACCAAAGGTTTGACCCTCAGATCCTTGGGAACCACCGAGTTCTTGATGCAGCGGACCAAGAAGGTCAGGTGGTTGGAGAAACGGGCAAGTTTCATCCTGCAGCGTTCATATCTACGTATGAGCCTAAGGGCAGAGCGCCCATATGCTGATTCAATAGAAATGAAGGGGTTATTCATCGCGGTGGTGCAGATAAGTAGAAAGGGTGATCAAAGTCACGCGATGTGTCGTTGCTGGTGGCGACGTTTCGGTTGCTAACTGCGAACCTTCATCAGGCTTGACGTGTCTTGCAAACAATGCATTTCGAGGCACACTTAAATGTACCAAATTTAGTGGGAGGTGAAGAGTCCAAAGGGGGAACCTCTGCTCGGACAATTAAGTCACGCAGGTTATGGGGGCGCCTGAAAGCCAAAACAGGCGAATTTAGAATGGCATTAGCCAGACGATCTGAAGTGTGGAGAATATATGGTGGTTTTCCTTAGTTATCTTCCTGAGAGGAGGAAGATAAGGGTGGTAGGAAGTAACTATATAAGGGGACCTTGGGCTTGTCCTTGGGACCTGGTGGCTTTTGTTTGAGTGCCGAACTTCTGGGAATGGAATAGACTTTAGCAATGGAGTTCTTCACTTGGCGAGAACTATATGTGATAGCCTCTAGCAACCAAGTAACTGGCCAATACACGTGTATGGCGGCGAAAGTCAGACTCATTGGAACATAATTATAAGCACCAATCTGAGGGCCTGGCTGTAAGCTATACCAGTCTTACAGTGTCTGGGGTGACAACTGGAGGACCAATCACTTAGTCACCGTAGTAATGATGTCCTAGCCGTGAGAAAATGTGGATGAAGCGTCTTCGGACAACCACATGGTCTTAACATCCAGGAGGGTAATGACTAACACCATATATGCAGCTTTCTGATAATCCTTCTTTTGTGTTCAGTCCTTCACACTTCTCTCTCTGATCTTTCCCCCTCTTGTCACTAATCCCTACCCTACTCATTGCCCTTCTCTTTGATCTTTCCCCCTCCTCTCACTAATCCCTACCCTACTCCTTGCCCTTCCCTTTGATCTCTCCCTACCAGCTTCCCTCTCTGTCCTTTGTTTCTCATGTATCTGTTTTGTCCTTGTCACTCTGCCTCTGAGAAAGGTCCTGCTAGGATCGAAACGTCAGGCCCACTCAATTTTAAAAAGTAAAAAGTAAATTAGTTAAGTAAAATAAATACATAAACCAAAAGTTAACAATAATCTGTAAAGGTGTTAAGATTTTCTTTCATTCGAAAAGTAAATCAGCTACAGCGTAGTTTTTCGGAATCTATGAACGTCTTAAAAATAGTTTAAAATGTTTAAAATGGTTTTATAACAAGTAAGTGTGCCAGTGTATGGAATATGGCCTGGTGTTCAGGCATTACTCCGAGAACATTTCTTGTCACTTCGTTTTCGTAGTCGATAATTGACTACACTTATTTTGTCTAGTATAGGGCCTACATAATATTTTGTCCACAGGTAGACTTTTTTTTTAAAGAAATACACAGTATCACGAAGTTGACTATACGTCTATTATTATTGATAGTACTTTGTTGTTTTACTTGGTTCGAGCAAAGCAACCTGTTATCTGCTACAGTTCTATGGAATTCCATATCTGCCGTCGCCCTTTTTTTGCCTCGATCATGTGGATGTCACGTGACTGCATTTTTTGCTCTGCAGCGGGCAGACGAATTGGTAGAGCTACAGACAAAATTCCTGGCCTTATACCACTCAGCCGACACAGACATTTCTTGTTTTTCTCGGAATTTACCTTTATCTCTCCCTACCAGCTTTACTCTTTGTCCTTCGTTTCTCATCCGTGTCCTATTCACTCCCCCCCCCCTTCCTTCGTGTAGGCCTACATGTATATGTTTTGTCCTTGTCACTCTGCCTTTGAGAAAGGTTCTGCTAGGATCGAAACGTCAGGCCCACTAAATTTTAAGATTTGCATTTTGTTAATTTTAGTCAGTATAGGGGCCTAAGCAGTTTGCAACATTTTTGTATATCACAAAAATTGTTAAAATAAATTTCCAACTAATGCTACAGCTCGGCACAGTATTTTGGTCATAGCTCTGAAGAAAATAATTATCTTCCCAGATTTCCTTTCAATTTGCTCCAACTGCGTCTATATCGACTACTATAATTATACTGTACGTACTGTTATTAACTATAATGTATCGCGCCGATTAGAGCTCTATGATTTTGGCGGAGTACGCCCTCTAGCGTACGGTACTGGTTACTAACCACACGGTGTCACACCACAAATCTTGCGCAAACCTCGGATTGACGCTGTGAGCGCTAACGTAACCTCGCGGACCAACTCAAGTTTGCGTGCGCATGCTTAGCGACGTCACGCGCAAACCCGACTCCTTACTCGAAGCTACTTGTACTTGTAGGTTCGTTAGTGAATGGAAACTATTCTGCCTTTTCCCCCATTGATATTTTTAATGTCATAGTATCATATTTATTTTTTCCAACATCCTTGCGTCGACTTACTCTCATTATACCTCGAATTATTCTATATAATGAGCGAAGAAACACAAGATGTGTCCGGCATCTGTACCACAGGGCAAACAATAAAATTATTATCATCCGCGGCTTGAGTGAGGCGCTCCAAAATTCAACACGCTCTAACTTTTTAGACAGCTTACAGACACATTTATTTAGTCATTTTTTAAAATTAATATGTTAATGCCAATCCGAGTAACGTTCAAGTTTTGAATCTGTGATTCTCACTTAATCCAAAAATGGGCGCATGGAACGGTTTCACGGATGTTTTGGGCCCTGGGGGTAAAAGTTATCTGGGGATTTCGCGAATTCGGTCGGGGGAGTCAAAAAACGTGAACGGCCAGTGTTTCCCTGCTGAAAAGATTGGACACCACTATCGCCCGACCCCTTCAAAAAAAAAAATGGCGATTGTAAGGGTCCAAGTTACTCGGACTATGTTAATACATGGAGGCTTGACAATTTTGTGTATTTCGGGAGTAATTTCTTCATCTTAGTTTCATCATGGAGGAATAAGGGCCATGGTTTCATCATGGAGGTTTCATTCAAGGTGCCGGCGATATCTAATTCAAACATACAGTTCATGTCAAGCCAAGCCAGGAGCTGAAAACAAGACAGTACTGAAGTTAGCGGGCGCTTTATGGCTTGCATTAGTCTTGGTTCAAGACGTTGTTGGTTGAGATACTCTAACGCCCGACGCCCGAGGGCGCAATGAATACGTTTCCCTAATGATTCGCAAACACACATACGCACCCACCACACAGACCGGTCGACACACGCAGTATACGTGCTCGCACAGGGATCCTCACACACGTACGTCTTGAACCAAGACTAGGCACGCACTGGCGCTAACATTGTGTCACTGCAATTTCTGTCGTACAGTTCGTCAAAGTCGAGCGTGCGGCACACTATAGTATTACAGCGCGCAACTTGCTTTTTCCGATGCTGCGCAAATAGCTCCTGCGCAAATTTTACATGAGCGAAGATAGGGTCAATCCATAGGGCTGTATGGGTCAATCCGAGGTTTGCGCAATATCTGAGGTTTGCGCTCGACAGTTGTATTTTTACACAGGTGAATATAGATTTCCGATTCGTATACGACAAGCCGTAACGTCAGCAACGACACAGGTTAATAATAGTAATACAGTCTTACAGGAAGTGCAAGGAAAATCTTCTGGAATCTTTTGTCAAGATGGCCTATCCAGGATATGCTACTGGCCCCGCCCCTCCTCCTGTTCAGGTTTTTGACATATCTTTAATCTTATTCATTTTCGTCTGTCTTCAAGTTCAAGTCAAGTTTAACTCTGGCTAGAGCTAGTCCGAGTAACTTGGACCCGACAAGTTACCCTTTTTTATCGAATTTTGACATTTTGAGTTTCGGGTGACAAATTCGATAAAAAAAAGGGTGACTTGTCGGGTCGAAGTTACTCGGACTAGGCTAGAGCTGCATTATTCCGAGTAACTTGGACCATTACAATCGCCCTTTTGAAAAATTTTGAGATTCTCAAATTTAAAAAAAATGGCGATTGTAAGGGTCCAAGTTACTCGGACTAGAGCTGCATGTAGTTGGACCCTTACATTACACTGAGTAACTTAGTTACAGTTACAATCGCCCTTTTTAAAAGAAATTTTGAGGGGTCAGGTGAGAAGGGTCCAAGTCCTTCACTGCTTCAGCTCTGGTCCAGCTCTGGTACCTTTGTCCAGCTCTGGTACCTTGGGTCCAGCTCTCGTACCGTGGTTCCAGCTCTGGTACCTTGGGTCCAGCTCTCGTACCGTGGTTCCAGCTCTGGTACCGTGGGTCCAGCTTACCCCCAGAACTGTGGGGTTCTACGTCGTCCGTGCTCTCCCGACCGGAACCCCACAGATAACTAGGCTTTTTTCCCATAGGCTTCTGTGTAACGTTCACAAGTGCTGTGGCATAGGGATCAGCAGGTTCAGCATAACTCATAAAATACTGCTTCATTTGGCCCAAGATTTCTAGCAAATGTGGTTTACATACCACGCACCTGTGTGCAACTGTCCATTCGGCGAAAATGTGTCGATTTCCAAAAAAAAATTGGCGAAAACCTCCCGGTTCGGTTGCAACATTCAAACGGCAGCTCCGTAACTGGCAGTCTGGTCCCTGTAGTACGGTATAGCGCCTTGCTGCGAAGACGTACAGGGGGCCAGACTGCCAGTTGCGGCGCTGCTGTTTGGATCTCGCGACCAAACCGGGAGGTTTTCGCCCATTTTTTTTTGGAAATCGACACATTTTCGCCAAATGGACAGTTGCACACAGGTGCATGGTATGTAAACCACGTGCTAGAAATCTTGGGCCAAATGAAGCAGTATTTTATGAGTTATGCTGAACCTGCTGATCCCTATGCCACAGCACTTGTAAACGTTACACAGAAGCCTATGGGAAAAAAGCCTAGTTATCTGTGGGGTTCCGGTCGGGAGAGCAGCGGACGACGTAGAACCCCACAGTTCTGGGGGTAGGTCCAGCTCTGGTACCTTGGGTCCAGCTCTGGTACCTTGGGTCCAGCTCTGGTACCTTGGGTCCAGCTCTGGTACCTTGGGTCCAGCTCTGGTACCTTGGGTCCAGCTCTGGTACCTTGGGTCCAGCTCTGGTACCTTGGGTCCAGCTCTGGTACCTTGGGTCCAGCTCTGGTACCTTGGGTCCAGCTCTGGTACCGTGGGTCCAGCTCTGGTACCTTGGGTCCAGCTCTGGTACCGTGGGTCCAGCTCTGGTGGCACTCCAGGGTGGGACTTTGGTTTTGTACATTATGATTCAGCACTGGGGCCACAATTGTGGGTGTTGGAATCGGGGGCTTGGGAAGGAGGTGATTGGAGGCATTGAATTTAAGGTTCAAATATACAAATATTGTCATTCACATTTTTCATCATAAACAGCATTCAGAATTTCATGTTATTTACCTTCACCATGAAACAATAACATGTTTAATTGTGATTTTCTCATTTAGGATCCCTTGTTCGGGTATTTTCAAGCAGTCGCAGGAGTGGTAAGCTTTTGTTTCCATTCACATGCACTAATTTACTAGGACTAATTTACATGTAATGTAAATTTAATGACAGTGCATGCATTTTGGTGGATTTTGGATGTGTGTTTAACATGAAGTGTTTCTTTAACATTTAGGATGGCCAGATCGATCCAATGGAACTACAACAGTGCCTTACATCATCAGGCATTGCAGGATCATATCAGCGTATGTGTTATTTTCTTCAAATATTCAACATCTTTATTTGTGTATAATTGCCTTTCTTTGTGTAAAATGTGCAATTTTAATTAATTTCAAAACATTGTGAACGCAGTGTAGGCACCATCATTGTGATTTTCAAATATTGATATATTGGCGCTCAAATATTGATATATGGACTTTTTTTTTAGAGAGAGAGATTGTAAATTGCATTAGAGAATAGCACAATGCATGGTTCCAATATGCAGAATATTATTATAGCTGACGAAATTGACCAAAATGGAAATCTTAAAAATTAGGAGGGCCTGATGTTTCGATCATAGCAGGACCATTCTCAAAGGCATTCTTCTCCACTTTTTTAGGTTATTAAAATACATTTCAATTACTGACAATGTTGATCTCTGGACACATTTATTTGAAAGTGAAGGTATACACATTTGCCATATACCGTAAATTCCCGCGTACAAGGCGCACCCGCGTATAAGGCGCACCCCCAACTTTCGCCATCAGCCGACAGAAAAAAAAAGTTGCACGGTAAAATATCGCCAACTCATGGGATCTTCTTCTGAGGTGCTTGTCAATTAGCCCCTGACCATTTCCCCCCTAAAAGTCTGCCATTGAAGGCCGCGAAACTGCATTTTGTAACATAAGGTTTAGGACTTCGCCTATCGCTTTGATCATTCTTCCGAAGTTCGACTTTCCGGGTACTCAATAGCGTATGCGGCGCGTCGCGGCGCATCAAAGATAACACGGATAGTGTGGGCCGCGTCTGGCGGTCAACACGAAGCCACACAGGACACTGATACGGTACGAAGTTTCCACGCAGCACCCACGACCCACTAAAGAAGGTCACGGAGTACCGTAAGTAGCACACGGAACATGGACTGTACCATTCTGGTATGGCCGGGATGTTCTAGTCGGCCTGACGGCAAAAATATGTGAAAATAGATCCCCAGAAAAAAGTCTCAATAGCCTACATGTACGTACATGTTTTGTAAAGATGGATTTGTAAGCAGCTATAGGTCCACCCTAAACGAGAATATTATCGGAGCTTATTACTGTATATACAGTGGTACCCCTCTCATGCCTGATGGAATAGTCCATGCTGTCAAGGAATCGAGATGTGGGCCGTGCCAAAAATTTATCGTCAAAAATGTGAGAATAACTTGAAAAACGATGACGTACGTTCGTAGGCCTACCTGAAAAAATGAATTAAGAGTGCAACATTTTTGTGCTGTATCGTGTAGTAAGTAGTGCTCCTTTTGCTGTCTGGCTTTCTCCTTTCGGGGCCTGGTTAAAAGGCACCCGTCATCGAACGCGCAAACTTTTGACAGCTCTAGGATTCTACTTTCACACGCAACCCAACCACGTGTTATTGCGCAATCTATATATCGTGCAACGTAAATCACTCCCAACTACCGTTGGTACCCGTAGATTGGTACCGCTAGCGGTGTCCAAGATTCACTGGTACCCACAGACGAAAAGTTCGTTGACATGTCCTGCACGTGCTGTTGTGCACAGAATGCGCAATGTTTAGCTGGCAGTGCGCACGGTACGGTCAAGCTTCCGACACATCAATCTAGCGCGCTGTGCTAAGCTAAGGGCCGCGCTGGCGGCCGGCACTATTATATATCCTGCATGACCGGGAGCTGAAGTGTTTCAGAAAGACATTTTCGGGGCAGCGTCTGAAAAAATAAAAAATAAATAAAATCTCCGGAAATCGGAATGTCAACACCAATAGGCTGATACCGCTTCAGGGCAATTTCTTTTCTGATTGGCAAAACTCTGACTCGTGAATCTACATGTAAAATAATGGATTGACGTACGTAGCGCCCGCGATTTTCTGAGCCTTCCCAAGGCGCAGGTAGACAACTTCATTGGTTTATTTTACTTTACTTTAAAAAGAGTTCCGGTCCGGACAGTAAAAATGTTCTTTCCCATTTTCAGTTCCCGTTCAGTTTTTTCTTAATTTTTTTTTTTTAAATTTAATAATGAAAAGAAGGGGAAAATTGTAATGAATGGCCTAACTTTCGATCCTAGCAGGACCTTCAACGGAGACTCAGATATAAAGTTGATAACTCCGACAGTTTGCCTTTCGTGTGGAAAGAAAGCTACTAGGAAGACAACACAGCACAACAAAGGGGGGAACTAAATAACGCCCGTACGCATAATGGAATAGTCCATGTTGTCCACACACAGCTCGCCGCGGCGGGCCGCGGCGGGTCGCGGAGTGCCCTGTGTGTGCTGGGCCAGGGACTTCTCCATATTCATTCTACATTAACATAACAATAGCGGACTTTACAGAGGGGATCTTTTAATGAGCAAGGGGACCGTCCGGGCGCCGCGTAGCGCCGCGATTTAATCCGGGAGGTGGGACGCGTCGCGCCGATAAAAATCTTTTTGACATGGTGCCTATAAACAAGACCGCCAGCGGGCTGTACCCGCGTATAAGGCGCACCCCCAACTTTGGGTTTTCACGTCGGTGAAAAAAAGTGCGCCTTATACGCGGGAATTTACGGTATTTAAAATGCATTTAGTTTCACCATGCATATTATAATGTACATGTAATCTTTTATGTGTACATTTATTTGCAGAATTCAATCTGGAGACATGCCGTGTGATGATAGCAATGTTAGATGTATCCTTTACATGTATGTTCCAATCAAACATGTTTCTCACAAGAAGTTGCCATTGGTTTGTGAATACATGTATATGCCATCTCTTACATTGGTAGGAACCGGGAGTTACAGATGGTCAGACATACTGTCTCCCCTCTAGGACCAGATGACATAATATTTATAAACTAATATTTATAAACCCCTCATAACAGTATTATTGCCTTTATACTTTTAAAAATAGTTAACAGGAAACATACACCGGCTTTCTACATGCTTTTAGCTGTACCATTCTGACATTCTGACATCAGGAACAGGTACGTGTACTTTAAAAATGCTGTACCCACTGGTTTACAACCAGTGGTTGTTTGCATCAGAATGAAAGCAGGTGCGTGATTCCTGATTATATTCCTGGAGATATACGGCAGATAATGGTTTAATGCTTCTGACTGGTGCCCCAACCCTGGCGAAGATTAGTTGACTATTTGGGAAAGCTACCATCTAAGGGCTGGATAATGTACCTTAGCTCAGAGTCAGAGTGCTGGTACGCAAAACCAGAGGTCTTGGGTTCAAATCCCAGTTCAGTCAAATTTGTTGGGGGGGGGGCATTTTTCAATTTTCCTAGTCAGTTTTTCATTTATTTGTTTACTAATATATTTCCTTAATTTGTGTAGCGTGATTACTCTGGAAAAATGGGTTTCAATGAATTCAAGGAACTGTGGGGTGTTCTTAATCAATGGAAGACCACATTCCAACAATTTGATGCTGATCGATCAGGAACCATCGAAGGACATGAGCTGCACAATGCCATTAGGAGCTTCGGTAGGTGATTAAATCATCCACTTCTTATTCATTGTTTGATCTCTGATTTCAGCGATTAGTTACGCTCTGCTAATGTAACAAAGCGTTTCTCCTGAAAATGAAGTATCGCCGAGACTAACAGATCATGTCGTACCTCAGTCACTTCTTATCCACATTTTTGTGCCCAAGGCACTGCGTACTCAAGTACATGTAATTTTGTATGGAAATATATTACTAGAAAGGAAGGGATTGTTTATCACGGTGGTACAGGTAAGAAAGAGGGTGATTAATGTCACGTGTCGTGATGTCTCGTTGCTGGTAGCGACGTTTCAGTTGCTGGAACTGCTGAATTTTATCAGGCAACTGAAGATTTGATGCTGTGGTGTACGTTTATAACCACGGATGGTGGGGAGCTAGAATACGGGATGTCAATACCGCTGTCTTAGTTGAGGTTGCTGTGGCGGAGAGGGATGTGGATGGCCTTGATGCGCCTAGTGTACCAGTGTTGCTCACGGTCGATACACCGCACATCATCCCATTTAGGCCAATGACCAGATCCCCAGGCATGCTCAGCTACCACCAATCCATCCACACAGGAGAGTCTCACGTCGCATTGATGCTCCTTGATCCTCTCACCGATGGGCCTGCCGGTTTTGCCGATGTAGACCTAGTTGCACTCATTAAACGGAATCTCGTAGATGACACCTCTGCATCTTCCCGGGGGGACAGGGTCCTTCGGGCGGACAAGCTGGTTCCTCAGGCTGGTGGAAGAACGAAACATGGTACTGATGCCGTGTCTTTGAGGATTCTTCTCAGCTGCCTGGAGACGCTGTCCATGAAGGGGAGTACAGCGAAGGACTTGTACTCAACCCGCTACGTATTGGTGCTGACCGTGGGTCTCAAAGAATCCCGGATAAAGGGGGTGGGTACCCATTCGCTGCTAGGGCATTGTGTACGTGGCATCTCTCTGTGGCTGTACACTGCAGTCTGGTCACCAGACGCGAGGCACAGTCAAAGAGACACTTAGCCACTCCACACTTCACAGACTCAGGGTGGTAGGAGTCGTAAGCCAAGTACTGGTCGGTGTGCGTAGGTTTGTGGTACACGGTGGTGGTCAGGTTGAAGTTGGGCTCCCTATGGACCAAAGTATCCAGGAAGGCGATGGTGTTGTCCTCTTCGACCTCTGTGGTGAAACGTATGGTGGGCTAGAGGTTGTTTAGGTGGGAGAGCAGCTGGTCAGTCCGGTAACGCAGCGCAATGACAAAGGTGTCATCGACATACTGCTTCCATACCGTGGGGGAGCAGTCGGGAGGGCAACTCTGTAGGGCCTCCTCCTCAAATGCCTCCATGTATAGATTAGTGATGACCGCGGACACTGGACTACCCATAGCTGCTCCGTCCGTCTACTCGTGCTTCGTGGAGGAAATAGGTGGACTGCAAGATGAATTCCAACAGGGTAGTGATCTTGGAGGGGGAGAGGGAGGTCCGGTTTGGTAGGTTTTGGTCTCCTTCCAGGCGTTGTAGGGCCACTGAATTTGCGAAGGATGCCTACCCCAAAACGCACACACTTAAGTCTGGAAGGGGAGCAGCCACTCCCCAAAAAGGCCGTCGTTGGTGCCATCATGAGTTTACAATCTTGTCCATTACTCTTGTTGGGGAAGTGTTGCATATATTACAATGTTTTTATATACAAACAGTCTGCATGTTTTTCAAGAGAACCAATTTCATGAGTAAAAGATGACAAATTTTTTGACATGCCTGCATGATTCGTTGTTGAAGATTGCAACAATGGAATAAATGTGTATTAAAATGTGACATCAAAAATCATGCTGACCAAAATAATCCAACTCATCAAAGCTTGCAGTGCAGTGTCATCTATTGCCATTGGGAAACAATTTTCAGAATCTCTATCCTTGTTAACGACTGAAGAAAAAAAATTGGGAAAGACATTTGGGCAGCAACCTTTTTTGGGGGGGGCGGGGAAAAAGACTGGCACCGCACTTTAAAAGGGTGCATTATGCACTGAACACATCAGGGATTTAATCCGATTATATAAATTTTCATGGCCTTTCACCCCAAAAGGTAAAGAACAACTATAGGCATAATTTGGATTACCGGTAATTAAAAAAAGCATCAATAAGCCTGAAACACAAGTATGACATTTGATCCGGGGTTATAATGTACCAATGAACATATTTAATACCAAATCAGGATTTTTAATTTTGGGGTCTTCAGTTGACCATAGAAGTGCTATTACATGACCATCCATTGAGCCACTCAAGTCACCTGAGTCACCCGAGCCACCCGAGACACTCGGGCCATTTTCCAGTTCTCATGACCTCCACATTTTCTTTCTAATAACAGGCCCTTAAATACTGAGTGTCCAAAATGATACAGATTTGTGTGCACAGATGCCCTTTGACTGCAGACTAGCCTCCACTCCAAACTCACAAATCCTTGAGGTGGTCGGCCCAATTTGTAGGGGAGGCAGAGGATATAAGTTTTCCATTGTCTGTCCAGTGACTATGCAGCTGTGGGACATGCCAATATGCTGTCTTCCATGGCAGTGCACAATACCTCAATCACCCACAGAAACATTCTCACAATAGTGCAATCGTTGTCGCTTATCTGGAAATACATGTGCAGGGTTATCCTTAGGATTTTTGAACTGATTTTGGTTGACAGGCTGGCTTTTATATATGTATGCAAGCGTGAACCATCTAACAGTGTGGGTTTGGGACTCCTGCAAATTTTGTCCTGGAATGCTCTGTTGTGCATTTTAGAGCCTTTCCTGAGATTCCTCCATGCTTTCATTTTTTCACTGCTGTTTATTAGGAAAGTTGGTAAGACTTTTGATAGCAATACTTTCTTCCTTAATTAGCCTACATGTATAATGGACCAATGAATAAAAGTAGGCAAAGAAATTTACAATATTTATTTCTATATAAACATGTAGGGCTAGCATACTAATTTTTAAGAACTTAATTAAATGATATTATCTATTTATTTCATAGTTGAACCTTGCAAACAATAACACAACTGAAGCACGCATTTCAATCACTGAGTGTAGAGAGGTTATGGAAATGGACTGGTTGGGGTGTCAATCCTTGGCTACTGGGTCAGGAGAGTCAAACACTGGCAGATAAACACGACAGAGACTGTCTTGTGGTTTCTGGATCCTGTAGACTTTCTTTTCTCTTCTTTTTTTTGTTTTTTGGGTGTTCGTTTTTTGTTTATGCTGTAAGAATACAATCACATTTTCCTTACTCAATTAAAGGAACTAACAGTTTGTCTGAGGAGTGTAGTCTTCTAAATAACCAAGGTTGTTTCAACGTAAACATGGATTAATATACAGTAATCACATGTGCAATAAAAGGGATTTATATGCATTAAAATCACCTATTTTTATCTCAAATAAAGGGCATAAAAAAGCCAAATTGTATCATCATGACTATTTATCAGTAATATTCAAAGTAACAATAGACTTACACTTACACAGTTGGGCCCGGAGGAACGGAGAGACACACGGACACGTGATTGCCGCTTGGACACAACTACCTCCGCTGGGTTTTATAGATTGCAAAATGTATACACTGCTAAACGTCCAATTCTATAATAAAACAGGTTTAACCAGGCTTTGATTGTCTGGTCAACACATTGAAAGGTCTCAAAACAACCCAATGCCTGCGACAAGCAGTAGGCTACCTTTGCCAAACTTAAACACCATAAGTTCTGACATGTACATGTCACTTGCATGTGTTTAACATGTGCCTTATAGAGACTAGCACAACTCAAATTAGATTGCATGTCTTGCCACAAATTTTTCTGTGGCCCACCCCACCCCTCAGGCTACAAGGGGTGCCCAAGCAGGGAAATGCCAAGGCCATGTTCTCAGGGGAACAAACCACCAACAAGTTTTCACTTCCAAAGGGGGATCCTCACCACTGCACTTATCGCATGACCATCTAAAAACTGAACAACCATGTCTGAGGCCAGTTCCCCCTGACAAAACTCTCCGTACTCCCCCAATGCCTGATCTGCACTGCAGACGGCATCCATGGTTAGAAACCAACGACACCCCCAACTGAGCAACTCTAGCCCAGCTATTCCCCCAATGCCCACATCCACGTCCTTCGAAGCGGACAAGCCCCACCCCCAACTGAGCAACTCTAGCCCAGCTATTCCCCCAATGCCCACATCCACGTCCGTCGAAGCGGACAAGCCCCACCCCCAACTGAGCAACTCTAGCCCAGCTATTCCCCCAATGCCCACATCCACATCCACGAGTTTTTACACGATGCACACACAGCGGAGGTGCGTGGCCAAAAGAACAAACACATGTACCAATATGCCCTTTGCTTGACTGCATGCTTGACCAGCCCCATTGTTGGTCAGCTTTCCGACTATCCAGCATTCCTGGGGCAAGCGTGTGCTGCATGCACAACATCGCCTTTGTTAACATAGGCATTCTCCCTCCTCTCGGTCAACAAGTGCCCAAAAAACGAATTCAAAACACTTGAATTCAGGGGATTAGAATGGATGGTAGTCAGTAAGATTTGGTAGAAATAATCAATTGTTAATAGTGGAAACATGATGGTTTGAGCTGTACTGTAGTCATAAGCAAAGATCCTATAGCGCGCTTAGCCTACCCTTGCAAGATCAATTCAAACAAAAAGAAATTATCAATTCAAAATAAAATTTATTATTTACAAAAAATGTATAATTTCTGTTTGAATAATGATGAAACACATTCTCTGACAGTGACCTTTTCGCTCTTCTGCAGGATATAACTTGAGTCCTCAGGCATTGGGAGTTATGATGAAGCGATATGAGAAGGGAGGAAGGATCACTTTTGATGACTTTGTTTCATGCTGCGTACGCCTGAGAGCTCTCACAGGTTAGTTGGCATTCATTCAGCTTCACATACATGTATCTGTCTAGGAGTTGATTGATGAAAAAGGCAGGCTGAAGCCTAAATCTGTAATATCCCATTTTAATCTATAAATACACTGATTTATATATTTGAAGTGTGAACTGCATCAGCAATATGTGTTCATCATTAGTGTGTTTATTTTACCCCCCAAAAATGACCCCCATTGCAGTTTCAGCGCACACATGCAGCTAGCGGCATGCTATGCACGCATTGTTATTGTTTGTTACTTACTGTGCACTGCTAGCTGCATGCGTGCGCTGCATTGCCATCCAGTCACCAAGGGAATCTCCACTGATTTCTCCAAAACCTCACAACCAACGTTCCAACAAAAGGTGTACATGTATTCTGTTGCTGGTATCTAGACGAAAACGCTGTGCAAGTTTCATGTCTGAACTCCATCTGGGTTTTGGTGAAAATGATTAAACAAATTCACGAAGTTACGTGCTACGCCATAGAGTTGTGGGATAAGAATACGGCGAGTTTGTCATCTATACCCATGATGCTTTGCAAACGTGAAAAAGGTTTATTAAAGTGGAATGCAATCCAAGAAATAAAGTTTGCTTATCCGATTGGGTGTTAAAAACAACATACAATTACCTGAAAAGAACCCGAGTGGTAACTCGACGTTTCGACCAGTATGCTCTGGCCATCATCAGGCCGTCATTCTCCTGATGACAGTCAGAGCATACTGGTTGAACTGTCGAGTTACCACTCAGGTTCTTTTCAGAACCACACCTCTTCTTTAAGAGACCTTATACATGGTGTCACACCAAACCTTCCTATATTGATTCACCCACCATGCAAAGCCTAAAGTCTTATTTCTACAATTACCTATGAGTCACTCACGTACGATTTTCATAAAGAGAGAAAATTCATGGAATTGTTCGCAAAGCATCATGGGTATAGATGACAAACTGGCCATATTTTTATCACACAGCTCTATGGCGAAGCATGTAAGTTTGTGAATTGTTTATTTTATTTTCTCAAAAACCAGATGGAGTTCAGAAATGAAACTCACACAGAATTTTCGTCTAGATACCATCAACAAAATGTATTTGTTGTCGGAACGTTGACTGGGTAGTTTCGGAAAAAGCTGTGACTGACAATTACAATGCGTGCATCGTGTGCATCAAGTGCAGCTAGCTGCATGCACGCGCCGAGATTGCCTTTCAGTCACCAAGGGAATCTCCACTGATTTCTCCGAAACTACCCACTCAACGTTTCGACAAAACTCAATGTTCCATAAAGCCTTGCGAACGTGAAAAGGTTTATTAAGCTTTCAAATTTAACAAAAGTTATTAATGTGATATACAAAAATGGTGCAAACTGCTTACTGACTAAAATTACCAAAATGTAAATCTTAAAGTTTAGTGGGCCTGATGTTTTGATCCTAGCAGGACCTTTCTCAAAGGCAGAGTGACAAGGACAAAACAGATACATGTACACGAAGGAAGGGGGGAGAGAATGAATAGGACACTGATGAGAAACAAAGGACAAAGAGTGCAGCTGGTAGGGAGAGATCAAAGGGAAGGGCAAGGAGTAGGGTAGGGATTAGTGAGAAGAGGGGGAAAGATCAAAGAGAAGGGCAAGGAGTAGGGTAGGGATTAGTGAGAAGAGGGGGAAAGATCAAAGAGAGAAGTGTGAAGGACTGAACACAAAAGAAGGATTATCAGAAAGCTGCATGGTGTTAGTCATTACCCTCCTGGATGTTGAGACCATGTGGTTGAATAGTCCGAAGAAGCTTCATCCACATTTTCTCAC
Organism: Luidia sarsii; assembly: GCA_949987565.1. Taxonomy (NCBI): domain Eukaryota; kingdom Metazoa; phylum Echinodermata; class Asteroidea; order Paxillosida; family Luidiidae; genus Luidia; species Luidia sarsii. The sequence goes on along the minus strand of OX465109.1, from coordinate 14,467,924 downwards.
GGCTAAGACGGACAGCATTACTACGGTGACCAAGTGATTCTATGCCCAGTACACTCATATCTGATATCGAATGATCAGGGAGATTGAAGTGATACCCAACAGGGGTGTCCATTTTACCAGTTTTGATAGTAGACCTATGGCCATAGATCTGTTTTTTGTGGGTGTTTTTGGTCTCGCCAACATACTGAATATTACAAACTCTACAAGAGATGAGGTATATGATGTTGGAGGTATTGCACGTGATACAGCCATAGGTCGTGTGGGTAGTTCCAGAAGAATGTCCATTGAAAGAGTCTATTTCCTTGACATGTGTCTTGCAAACAATGCATTTCGAGGTACACTTAAATGTACCAAATTTAGTTGGAGGTGAAGAGTCCAAAGGGGGAACCTCTGCTCGGACAATTAAGTCACGCAGGTTCCCGGTGGCGCCTGAAAGCCAAAACAGGCGAATTTGGAATGGCATCAGCCAGACGATCTGAAGTGTGGAGAATATGGTGGTTTCCCCTAGTTATCTTCCTGAGAGGAGGAAGAGAAGGGTGGTAGGAAGTAACTAAGGGAACCTTGGGCTTGTCCTTGGGACCTGGTGGCTTTTGTTTTAGTGCCGAACTTCTGGGAATGGAATAGACTTTAGCAATGGAGTTCTTCACTTGGCGAGAACTATAGCCTCTAGCAACCAAGTTACTGGCCAATACACGTATATGGCGGCGAAAGTCAGACTCATGGGAACATATGCGCCTCAATCTGAGGGCCTGGCTGTAAGCTATACCAGTCTTACAGTGTCTGGGGTGACAACTGGAGGCATGGAGATATTGATGAGTGTCGGTGGGCTTAGAATACAAGTCTGTATTAAGTGTGTCGAGGTCTTTCCGGACGGTGACATCCAGAAAGTGGGTCTGCTGGAGAGTGTTCCCATGTGAATTTGATAGTGCTGTGGAAGGAATTGATGTGATCAAAGAAGGCATTCAAGCTGCTATTGTCCCTAGTCCAAATGAAGAAAACGTCATCTATGTATCTCCACCAAATCCAAGGACGGCATGGAGCCTCACTGAGTATGCGTTCCTCAAGGTCACCCATGAAAAGGCAAGCAAAGGAAGGAGCCATACGCGTGCCCATGGCAGTGCCATGCACTTGAAGATAGTGCTTGCCAAGAAAGGAGAAATTATTCTTGGCCAGCACTAGCCTCATGAGGGTGGTTATGTCGGAGATGGGTGGAGAAGACTGTTTTACTTTGGCCAGGGCCGAGGAGCAAGCTTGAATGCCTTCTTCCTGGGGGATGTTAGTGTATAGAGAGGAAACGTCAATAGTACCAATTATGGCAGTGGTCGGAATTTGATCCTTGACACTTTCCAACTGCAGAAAGTCGGGAGTGTCATGGACGTATGAGGGGATTTGGGGAACCAAGGGTTTGAGAAAAGAGTCAATGAAAAGAGATATGTGTTCCGTAGGTGAACCATTGCCAGAGATGATGGGTCTGCCTGGGTTGTTGGTCTTGTGATTTTTCGGGAGAAGGTAGAATCTGGCAGTTCTACAATTGATCGGTGATAGAAATCTGTGAGCTTTTTTACTCAAATGATCACGTGATCGCATGTCATCCAAAACTTCCTGAATTTGCTCTGAAAATTTGCCAGTGGGGTTAGAGTCCAGACACTTATAGTGCTGGGGATTGTTAAGTTGGCGATTGGCTTCATCAATATATTTTTGGCGATCCATGATTACAACAGCTGACCCTTTATCTGCTGGCTTGATAATGATGTCACCGCGGGAACGTAGAGTGTTGAGAGCAAGACGTTCTTCCCTAGGGAGATTGTCGTGGGGCTTACGGGTAAGATGAGAGGAGTTGGAAACTTGAGAACTGACTGCTTGCACATACGTTTCAATTAAGGGCTGGAACACGGTTCTTGGGGGGGGGGACCCAAGTGCTTTTTACTCGGAAAGGTTCTTCTTTACGGGAGCCAGAATCGAAGAAGAACTCAGTCAGACGAAGTCTGCGGTAATACTCAGTGAGATCTTGACTGAGCATTACTTGGTCAACTTTGGGGGGAGTTGGACAAAAGTTCAAGCCCTTGGAAAGTAACGTATGCTCGGCGTCAGTTAGAGAAGAAGAGGAAAGGTTGACAACAGTGTTAGTGGGGGGTACAGGTGTAGACTGGGGACTACGTCTGAAGCGGTTGTGTCTGCGTTGTTTGGCAACAAGGCCACCAATCTTCTTGTTTCTCCTGTCGGTGAGAACAGAATTCAGGTTAGAGAGACCTTTCTCAATCTCATCACTGAGATCCTTATACTGGCTTTCAGAACAGCTGGAGCGGAGTTTGGAGTCCAGATTAGCAATGTCCTGGTGGACAGCCTGAAGGGTAATTTCACATTGCTCAGAGAGGACCTTGATGAGCTGAATGGAAGCACTAAAAAGAATTTGATTCCATTTTTTTTGTAGGTTGGGGGAGAGTTTTCCAATTTGGGGGGTGTGAGATATCTGTAAGCCAGTAGGGATCAGGCGAGAGACTGAGAAAAAGTTGTAGTTGTCTTGATGGAAAGTGTATCGAAGAGCCTTTTTTTGCAGTTTCCTAAGTTGAAAGAAACAGGTTGGGTTATTCATATTAGAGCAAAAGACAAGAGACAAACACAGAACATAGACTTACATACCAACTGACGGACAGACTTACATACACACGTAGACAGGTCAGCAAGGAGGATCACCACGAGGGGATACAGCAAGTTAATAAAGTTATTAAAAAAAAGTTAATAATCCACATTTTCACAAAGTCATACAGAAATCTAAACCCAAAAATTTTTTAAAAACATACTTGTATTTTTAGAATTAATTTACATTTTTAAAAATAAAGAAATCAAACTGATTCATGCAGTTTTCACCGAGAAGGATCTCACATGCACGTGCATTGGAGAATAAGTAAACATTCACGTAGGGACCGAAACGAAAATAATTCGGAAATTCTTGAAGCTGTCGATTCACATGTTTTTACCGCTGGTCGATGTGGAATATAGAGAAGGAACAGCATGTTCTTTCAGTATCCTTTCTCGGCTTCGAGGCGGTTAGTTTGTCCCGCAAGGCCTCCTCCCAATCCTCCTCGGTGAAGCATGGAGGTAAAGTGATTGCTACAGTACAAATCACATTTACATCCTTTCGATTTCTATTGAGTATTGTTAGTCGATTTTGAGAAATTTCTCCACTTTGATGGACGTAGCCCATTTCCTATGTAACTCAGTTTTCTTGGCCTTCGTTTAACTCGCGAGTGTACACAAACTAGGGGCACATCCGGGCACCTCAATACTCATAGTCATACGGCAGTTATCCGTCCTCACATCACATTCCCGCAATCAGCGACGGCTTTTTTTCGAAAAGATTGCTATGTATGGGAACGCAAATTCGACCTACAATTCCACAAATTTTCTCTCTTTATGAAAAACATACGTGAGTGACTCGTAGATAATTGTAGGGTTGTTTTTAACACCCAATCAGATAAGCTAACTTTATTTCTTGAGTTGCTTCCCCTTTAAGCCTAGACCCATACTCGACTTTATGAGGTAAAACATGAATAATCCACCAGGAGATGAAAACCACCTTCAGCTTTATCACAAGATAATTTTACAGAATTAAAACTAGACCGATCTCGAAGCCCTGTCCTGTTTACGTTACGGGTTCAGCCCGTATGCCCAGCATAGGACAGCCTGACAAGTAAGGGATTTTTTTTTAAAATAACAAATTATTCTCGGGGCCCTAGGGTTTTGCACCACTGTGATTGAACCCCAGTCTGAACTGCGCTTCGGACTCGGGACAAGTAACGGCATGCAGTAGGCCCCCAGTACTAGTCACGGTAATGCGTCAGAAGCTTAGACTGGTTGCTGTCAGTTCTGGTTCACAAATCTCGTGCCTTGGAAACAGGAATTAGACCCGTCTGTGACTAGCACCCTGGACCTCAATTTTTCAAGATCTTGAAAAAATATTCAAACAGTGGCAACATTTCTGCATGGCTTAGTTTTGTCGACAGACTTCAGAATTTGCATACAAAGTGCATTCCAGAAATTGGGAATTTAATCAGACCGCCGCCAACTTAAGTGTTAGTTCACGAGAAGACAATGCAAAATCTTAAAAATTCGAGAAGGTGGGGGGTCAGCAGTTTCAGTTCAAATCTTGGCTATTTGATCCCCATATGGAACGATATCACCTGGTGGAGTAGCTCGATGTATGATCCCACAGTGACCGAGTACGAGGCACTGAAATTTTCTGTAAAAAAGGGTATTTCTGGGTGTTTTTTTCAAGGCATTTTAGGCGTATGATTGCAGTCACATTTGTGCCCTTAATTTTTATATATCAGACGAAACAGCTCAATCTCTTCTAGACGATGAAATAAAATGCATTGATGTGCAATCATTCAATGAAAATATCTAGGCTTTTGAAATACATAAATCAGCTCCTTTGAGAAAAAAAAGTCATTTACGCGCCAGACCATTACTTAATTAGTGCAGGGCTGACAGTTACCGGTACCAAACTTGGTCAAAAAAAGGTTTAGATATCCGACTACAATACTAATGTAGCAAGTCGACTATGGGCGCCCAGCTGAAAGTACGGCGACGACTCTCGTCAGCCGCCAGATGGGACTGTGTAATCCCGATTCAGAGACTGGTCGTCAAGTTAAAGAAAACGCTCGACGCATTCTTTCGTGGGCTTTTGAGGTTAGCGCGCGGGGGCGTGGCTGGAGTTAAGGGGGGTTTACGCGTACCCCGCGTGCTAAGGTCGCCGAGGGCCTGCGAGGCTAGTGCGGGGCGTGGCACTCGCTAAAGTGGGGGGAATCCACAGCACCACACACACATAAATTTGTGGGTCCGCAGGGTAAGTGCGCGTGGGCGTGACAAGCACTGAGGGGGGGGTCTCCACGCCGGCTGCTCGCTAAATGTGTGGAGGAATCAGAACGCAGTGAGGTCTAGATCAAAACGCCGTGGTACGGTGCCGAAAATTCAACTCTACACCCTATAGGTTGGCCGAATCCAGCCAATAAGACAACAGTACTTATATTCAAGGTACAGAAGTGCCGTCACTTCCCTTCTTTCTTTGTGTGCACCGCCACGGCTTTTCATGTCGACCTCGAAGGTTGCGGTATAAAATTCTCTCCCACTCATCCTGCACACATACCCCCCCCTTTCTGGCCAGTTTTCTGGGGGTGCGGGCGGTCGCAATTCTCAATTAAATCACCTTCTGTTAGAAAAAAGTGTTCGAAATGACTTCAGATGGATGACGTTGACATGGACTAGAAATTAATTATTCCCACTCTTAGTCCATGACAGGACCAGATTTTTTCTTCCGACACCCAACACAGTGGGCAAATAGCGTGGAACGTCGAACGCCAAGGAATTATTTTCCGGTCGGAGGGTACTTTTAATTCTCGGGACGTGAATATCTACTTCCCAAGTTCCAAGGGATCGTAACCATTTATGGAGATAATCCAGACATGCAACTTGGACATTAATATGGGTATTTAATTTTTGTCCAAGCCTATGGAACCTGAGGCTACCTCTGAAGATGTGAATTGCGAATTCTTAGGATATATGTTGAGCCTTTTCCCCCTGCTGCAACCCTTTTTGGTTTGGATTCTTAGCAGGCGGGATGTGAAATTATATCTGGAAACTTTGATGGTCAAACTTAATAGAAGTACACGTACAACTTTATACTTTTTTGGCCATTTTCCGATGTATCAAACCCCCGCAACATTCATTCGAATTTGATGACATGAGCCTGGATCAAAGCCTTTAAACCATGCAAGAGATCCTTGGTAATCATCACCTTAACTCTTTCACTACGGAATTAATGCGCATGTCTGTACAGAATAAATTTGGTAATATATTAGAAACAATGGTACACGCGAGCCGATGCATCGGCTTTCCGTCAACAGAGAGCGGTTTACCGAGCTGATGTATCGGCGTGCCGTAAGGAAAGAGTTAAATAAATAAAAGGGGATCGAAGCAACAACGGAAAATTCTGGTTTAGCATTTTTGTCTACTGTCATTTACGGCGGCATTGTACATGTGCATGTACATGTACATGTATATATACAGTACATGTACATGTACTGTACATGAACATGCACATGTAATGTACATGTACATACAGTACAAACCCTGTACAGTATTATGTACTGTACTGTACATGTACATGTAGTACATAGCGCGTCCCTGCATTAAATTCGTGTATACCATAACCCGTGCTCAACAAGCTGCTGTTCTAGTTCTGATAATGTATAACATTTTCTAGAGTGCGTGAGCTCAACTAATTTGCATACATTGGCCATACGTTTGAACTCTGACCACAAAGTTGTTCAGGTTGCTGGCATAGAATAATCTAAGCTAGTGCCTTGATATCATGATTCAAGCAGCCCACTGCTGGAACACGTATACATGCGCTATCGGCAGTATCAATACATGTACATGATTTACCCTTTTTGGTTTTGGATTCTTAGTAGGCGGTGATGTAAATATTATTCCTGTTATGTGTATACTGTTATAGCCACTTAACCATGTATTTATTACCCCCCTGTAATATTCATTCGAATTTGATGACATGAGCCTGGATCAAAGCCTTTAAACAATCCATGCAAGAGAGATCCCTGGTAATGGTCACCTCAAATAAAACAAAAGAAAGGGGTCGAAACAACAACGGAAAATTTGGGGTTGGCATTTTTCTCTACTCTCATTTATGGAGTCAGTCGTATGCATCGTGTACAGAATCATGTACAGTACATGTACATGTACATGTACAGTACAGGAAGTACATGTACTGTACATGTACAGATACATTGTACATACATGTAGCATGTTCTTGCATAGCGTGTGTACCATAACCCGTGCTCAAAAAGCTGCTTTCTGACCATGGTTCTGATCTGACACTCACTGTACATGTACATGCTGTATGTATAACATTTTCTAGAGCGCGCGAGCTCAACTGATAGGCATGCATTGGCAATGCGTTTGACCTCTGAACACAAAGTTGTTGGGGATGCTGGCCTAAATTCACGCAATGATTCAAGCAACCCACTGGGGATGTGAAACTATTTCTGAAAACATTGGTGCACCAATGGTGAGGGGATTTTGATTGAGGAACGTAGCAGAAGGCTTCGATAAGCTAAGGTACATGTACCATTAAGTAATATTTACGGAATGTTTCCAAAAGCAATTTGCTGAAAAAATCCCGAAAATTAGGCCACCAAGGAACAGTAATGCAGCCCAACATCTCATCCGGACCTATCGACCAAATCGCTTTTTGACCGCCCCTGAGCTACTCAATCGACCGGGCCAGATCTGCAGGGTTTACGTTCATTGGTCAGCCATTCCCCGTCGCCTATCAGCAGCAGGCCTTCGTGGATGAACTGACAGGCATAAACCCGCCTTCCACCAAGTCACAGGGCTGACGGTTGGATCAGGCCCGGGAAAATCTCGCCTGCACCCGGCTGACTGGACGGACGAATCGCGGTGAATCGCAGTTTGTTCACCGTGAAGTTTGGCCTCGTAAAAAGACAGAATTTTCACAAATTAATCAGCGTATCTGGCATTGATTAGACCAGTAAACCATGGCCAATTTTTCTAGGGTCATTCGGTCAGCGGTACCATGCCGTCATCAATACCAATGGAGCTTTTACGCGATGCTGAAGGATTGTGTTTTTCTGTTTATTTGCGGGCCGTGGGCGCCGCCATCTTGGATTTAACGTTAACTCCCATTGACTTTGTGCACGGCGATAATTATAACGTTCGATTAATTGAGATTCTAAACACATAAAGCATAATTGTGTCAAAGAAAATTTGACTAATTGGCAATAGATATACCACTAAAGAGACAGGTATGATTTGTAAACACATTATCTATGATTTCATTGGGTGAAAAAACACGAAGCAGATTTGTGTGTGGGTGCGCTATAACTTTTGAGGGGCAGTGTACATGTACATGTACTTATACACTGTATGTACTAAGGCTGGGTCGGTTTGGTCGGTCACACCGGTTCCCGACTGTCCCGATCGGGACCCGGTTCCGGTTTTCCAAAACCGGTGTCCCGATAAAATAATAAAACACATAAGAAAATACGGCGAAGTTGGTTGGATTATTATTGTTAACGAATAGGGTAGTATATAATTGATAGCGATGTGCATCAATGCTATGGTTGCTGGTTTTCCCATAGTAGTTAAAAAAACAAAGTCGACAAGTATGTTAAAGTCAAGGTTTTCAAAAGTCCCTCCATCATATAAAATTCAACTGCTCATAAATGTCGTACGAAAGTCGAGGCAACTTTTATTTCCTTTTCGTTCTCAAAATGAATTGTGCATACGGAAGGTCATGTTGGCTAGCGAGCTGCGCGCGCACTCACCCCAACGCGGCCTACACGTGCTCCATGGTTGTATGCAGGCACCATAGAGCTCTATGGCAGGCACACAGCGTTGCAGCCACAGCGCGCATTGCGCAATATTTTTTTCTAAACGAACGAACTTTTCGATCCGACCAGGATCGGGCACGAAACCATTGGCATGATTGAGTTTGGTTTTGTTCCTCCATGGAATAGTATTGCGACGCTGGCGCCAAGTGCGGGCGTTGAAGTTAGCTGAAAAAGAACGTCCGTCTCACGCAAGACGGACGTCTGTTGATTGGACTGCGCGCAGTTACGACCGAACATGACAGCGCGTAACGCAACGACTGGCTGGCGAGAGCCATCGTTAACGCGTGTTTGCGAGGTCGGTCGTCGGAGTCGAACTCTTTATCGTCGATTTGTTGCCCCAGTGATGACGATGGTGATGTTGCTCCTCGTGAAAAAATATAAATCCAAACACAGCTGAACGTCTATCGGGCGTGTGTGGGACATTCCCTCCAAGAATCATGCCTCATGAATATTGATCTTAGTGACGTCACGAAAGTGGAGTGTCATTCAAAGTGTATTTTCGGGAAATAAATGTGAATTAAAAAAAATAAAAATCTTGATCAAAAGGGTGCTGAAGGCTGCAAACAAATTTCAGTGAGGGAATATGTGAGACAAATCACAGCTTGATTAGTTTATTGAAAACTCACGATATTTATGAGGAAAAAAAGATGTTACAAATTCAGAACCGTGAATTTGGAGCACACGCTATTCCTTATAGAGTTAGATTTTGGCCAACTATGGTTGGAGAAAATCGGGACACCGGTTCCCGACCCGTTTAGCGACACCGGTTCCCGGTTTTGAAAATAACCGGGATGTCGCCACACTAGTATGTACTGTACATTTGCATGTACGTACATGAACTGTATACGCTGTCCATTGTATACATGTACATTATAATTTTTATACTACTGTACATAACTACATGCATTGGACCAGTTTAATATTAAAATACATCGGAAAGTGGCTATCAACAGAATAAAGTCAGTACTTTGAAGTTCTATTAAGGTTGGCGCACCAAAGTTTTCAGAAACAGTTTCACATCCACAGTGGCCTGCATGAATCATTGCGTAAATTTAGGCTAGCAATCCCCCAGCATCCCCAACAACTTAGTGGTCAGAGGTCAAACGCATGCCCAATGCATGCCTAGCCTATCAGTTGAGCTCGCGCGCGCTCTCGACTATTCAACCACATGGTCTCAACATCCAGGAGGGTAATGACTAACACCATGCAGCTTTCTGATAATCCTTCTTTTGTGTTCAGTCCTTCACACTTCTCTCTTTGATCTTTCCCCCTCTTCTCACTAATCCCTACCCCACTCCTTGCCCTTCTCTTTGATCTTTCCCCCTCCTCTCACTAATCCCTACCCTACCCCTTGCCCTTCCCTTTGATCTCTCCCTACCAGCTTCACTCTTTGTCCTTTGTTTCTCATCCATGTCCTGTTCACTCTCTCCCCCCCTTCCTTCGTGTACATGTATCTGTTTTGTCCTTATCACTCTGCGTTTGAGGAAGGTCCTGCTAGGATCGAAACGTCAGGCCCACTAAATTTTAGGTTTACATTTTGGTAATTTTAGTCAGTAAGCAGTTTGCAACATTTTTGTATATCACAATAATACAGTGTTAGATCAGAACCATGGTACCTGGTCAGAACAGCAGCTTGTTAAGCACGGGTCATGGACGTGCTATGTACATGTACACTGTACAGTGTATACAGTGTACATGTACATTTGTACATGTACAGTGTACATGTACATTTGTACATGTACAGTGTACATGTACATGTACATGTACATGCGTGAATTTACGCCAGCATCCCCAACAACTTTGTGGTCAAACGCATGGCCAATGCATGCCTATCAGTTGAGCTCGCGCGCTCTAGAAAATGTTATACATACAGTGAGTCCTGGGAGTCATTTCCTTCGCGAAGAGAACCAACCATTCGCGACTGAAGCGGCCATAGGTCCGAGAAGAAAATAATTACCGGTCCGGGGAGTCGTCGAAGACCAGCGGCCATAAACCGAGGGAAAAACTACTCCACACTGGTCCGGGGGTCATTTCCTTTGCGAAGATTCGCAAAATCCAGCAGCCATCCATCAAAGGAGAAACTACAGTACTCACCGAAACGAAGTGTGTTTTTTATCGCATTAGCAACGCGATGGCTTAAATGAATTATTAATTTTGGCCTATAAATAATTCATCGTTTGTTATCGCGATAAAGCCACCTTTCAACGTGATAGCAACGCGATAGGCAACGCGATAGCAACGCGATACGAAGCGTGCGCCCGAACGCGATAGCATCGCGTTGATCCAAGTCACGCGGGAGCCATAGTGGGGCGGCATCAACGCGTGACAACGCGATATAACGCAAGAGTTAGAGGGGCATGCAACTGCATGCTACTGTAGATAAGTCTGACGGTTTGTTTTGTATTCAGATTAAGGCCGTAAGAAGATCATTTACGTGGTCATTTTGACTTATTTTTCTCACGCCGAGATCGCATCCGCAAAACAATTAATGAAGGTTGGAGATTAGAAAATGAATCATCAAGGGTAATTAAGGAAAAGGAAAACAAATCCATCTGTCTTGGGCGTATTTGACGGCAGCCGAACTTGTGGATTGTCGGGAAAGTCATCTCAATGAATCCATCGTATTTCTATACGTTCCGAATATTGCCAGGCCGTTGAGTTTGCATCCGTAAAACATTATATGAAGCTTAAAGATTGGAAAATGTATCAAGTACATGTAATTATGGGAAAGGAAAACATTTCCGTTTGTCTCTAGCGTACTTGACAGCAGCTGAACAAATCGATTGTCGGACAAGCCATATCAGTTTCTACTAGCTCCGTCTACGCACCGTACCGCCATGTGCATAGGCTCCGATTCTTGCCAGGCCGTCCGTCAAGTCTAGCCAATGACAACCCGTGTTACGCGCTATTGGGCAGTGAATCAGGTGATGTGCCTTAGCCTATCAACGTCGGAGAAATGTCGCCCCATTGCGTGCCTCAACCAATCAACGTCGCGGTGTCAACACGCTCTTCGGAGTCAACATGTGGCTCCCTAGATCTCCAATAATTTGGTCATGTAGTACCCGTGCCGCACAGCGAGCTCGCTTGGTCCGTAAGGTCCGACAATAATGTTTAGGCAGCTAGGGGAGCATGTTGACACCGAGGAGCTGCACAAACGTCCGCGGTGTGTGGCCCCTGCCTGATAGTCTCGTTTGTTTTGGTTTCGCTCAGGCATTCTTAATCTTATACTTACCGTATTCCGAAAAAAAATTCGCAAACGCTATCCTTCCGGTCCCTCACTCCGAAAGGGACGTGCACGAAACACATAAACATTAGCAGACACGGCCCCCTTCAAAATACTTGTAACATAAAGAAAACGAAGAAAACGGAGTCCGGCATGTCGCCGGTAAAATAACGTAAAGAGTACGGAAGTCGACAGAGTGGACTTGAAGCGGAACGAAGTGCTGCCGTTTGGCCATTTTCCCTTCCTGTTCCGAGAATTCTGGCCGTAAAAAATTGCTTAGCCATGGAACAATATCCTTTTATTCTTAATTATTTCGTTCTGTCTCTCAAAATCATTTCTTTCTTTCTCTTCTGTGTATTTGTTTTTTGTTTTTCGTGTGAGGTAGCGGCGTTGATATGCCCAGGTAATGAGTTGAATTTATTAACTCTTTTCCATGAAATTACATTTCGTTTTTGTTTGGTCGGCAATCTTGGCATTACATGTAGAATTATTCCCATCTTCTTCTGTCATACTTTTGAGCATTTCGAGTCAAAGTATCAATTAATTTATCTACGCGTTCACGTTACCCTCGGTTTAAATGTCCCATTGTAAGGCCTAATATAATTTTTTTTAAATTCTCGTCCGGATTTTTATTTTACTATTTAGATTAGGAGAAGAAGTTTTTTTTCCTTCTCCTTCAAGATGGCTGCCATTTAAACAATTCCTGCAACCGTTTGTGTTTCCTGACTTTCTTGAAGCCATCTGTCTACTTCGCCAAGGATGTCTTAAATACTCAAATTTAGAAGTCTTTTGATTAATTGTGTTTTGTTTTGTTAATTGTTTTAATCTTTTCTGTTTTTGACGGTCTGTGAACCAGGACCTTTATAATTATAACATGTATTATAATTTTGCATACATAAATTTCATCCGTGCTGCTGTGTGACAAGGACGGTAAGGACCGGTGCAACCTGCAATGTTACAGAGGCCAACTTGTTAATCCACTACTTTACTTATCATTTTCACCGGTAAGTTTCCGGCTTATAGATAATTTAGATATTTCATTTTATCAATACAAGATAAAATTCGTTATTCCCTACAGCCACACGATATACATGTATATCACAGTTCTCTGGTCATCAACTGAGGGTCACCTTGTAATGGAAGTAGACTAAACCTATTTGCGAAAGTGACCAGGCGACTTCCGAAGGTTACATTGGTACGGAAGTAGACAAAAAACCCATTAGTGTAAGTGACCAGGCGACTAGTGAGGATGACGATTGATGTGTAACAGGACAGGTGGGTGCACTCGATCAGGGTGGGCCCATCAGGGAGAAGATTTTGGTCGGCTCACTTCGGCTTAGAGTTTCGAGCTGCAACCACGAAAAAATATTTCGAGTCTCAGCACGAAAGATAAAAAATCAAGTTCTTCCAGCTTCGTTTTGGGATTCTTCCCTGATTTTCAGCCCTAAGGTTGGGGTATTGCAAAGTTCCTGGAGTTCGGCTTGTTCAGCACCAATCTCCAATATGCCGCGTGAAAAACGCGGACCATATAAGAAGCGTTCCCCCTCGGCCCCACCGCACGCCGGCGGTGGTCGGCGCAGGGTCGGCCGCCCCCGCAGCTTGGCACCAGTTCCGGCTCCGGCTGCCGTGCAGGAAGATGGTGGGATCACGGCCAGTACGGCGGCACGCAGCGCGCCGTCCAGCGAAGTCACCCCGGCGGGATCAGCCCCAAATCCGGTGCTCTCGGCCCCCTCAGCGAACCAGGTCGCCACCGAGCCACCTTTGGAGAGTACCGGTATGTCGGCAGCCGTCCGGCTTATAGATAATTTAGATATTCATATTTATCAAGGGGGGGGGGTCACCATGGGGGTTTGGTGTTTATTGGCTTTAATTAAAGAAGAATGAAACCCAGAGAAAGTAGTTGGCTTATCTCTTTGGTTGATAAAACCAACCTACAATTACCCATGTGCAACTCACCTACGAGTTTCATAAAGAGGGAAAAATCATGGAATTCGGTGGTCGAATTCGCGTTCCCTGTACCCGCCATGTTTTCGAAATTCCCGGCAGGTTACTGCGGGGGGTATGACATAATGACGGGCTACCCCCGCATGGGCCAGGACGGACGTATCCCTACAAGTAACATGTGTGTACACAACACATGTACAATGTACATGTATACTGCGTGCAGTTTGTATACACTCGCGAGCATGAACGATAGTGTACTGCCAGGCTTTTGGTTGTAACAATGCCAGCGGAAAAAAGCTAGGGAAATCTGTCCATGCAGTTCCTAACAAGGCCAAGAGATCTGAGTTGTTTGGGAAGTGGGCTGCAGCCATAAAAGTAGAAAAAATTCTCAATGTCGGCTACAAATATAGTCGAAATGACGTGATTTGTAGCGATCACTTCACGGAGGAGTTGGGATCGAGGTTGACTTGCGGGCCAAACTCACCGGGTCGAAGCCGAGAAATATACTGAAAGAACATGCCGTTCCTTCAGTATTTTCACATCGACTAGCGGTGGCATCACGTTCATCGACAGCTTCACGAATTGCCGCATTGGAATCCAGAAAGCTGAGTTAATTTTGATGTTTTTCCTGTATGATACGATCGACTTTTGATGTATGTTTTCGTTTCGGTCCTAGCGTGATTTTTCTCACATGCACGTTCTACCTAGTCTTTCTCGCAGACCGCTTATCTGTAACTCATGGAGGGTAAACTCCATGGATATACATGTATTGTACCAATTACCATGGAGGAAGAAGGGGGGATATACGTACCGTGCCGTATTTTTATTTGTGCTGCAACAAGAACATGGAGCTAGGCCTAATTTACACGTTATCGGAATGCGACTCCAGTCGCCCACACTGTTTATTCCCTGGTCGCTGACCGCAACTCCTGTCACCCAGCGCTATTGTGTGCATAGCATACGCTAGGAAGTGCATGACCCCTGACCCCCACTAAGCTCCACACAGCTTTGCTAACTTGTACAACTGAAATCTCTCCAAAACATCGACCATCTCTTGAATCATTTCTCGTATTTTCCTATTAAAATTACGCGAGCTGAAACAAAAGCCGGACACAGTGGGCTCCCAGTCATAGTTGTCGAACCTTTATTAAACTCAGCCCCTGGTGTATAAGTTATTTTAGGCCTACTTGTTTAGCTGTTATAACAGGGCGCCATTCGGAGAACCAAAATTGCGTAGCGTTTATTTTGTTACAGATACCAACGTAATGTACACGTGTACAGTCTAGTAGTACATTACAAGTAGGACACAACGTGTACATTGTACACGTGTACAGTACAGTAGTAGTGTGTACATGTACTGTACATTACATGTAGTACACAACGTGTACGTTGTACGTGCACTGTACATGTACATGTACATGTACACTTGTACATGTACAGTACAGTCCGTGCAACGTATGCAATCAGGAAGCCGTGAAAGTGTTTGTAGATCAAGACTATACGCAATCCCCAAGAAT
The DNA here is from genome assembly GCA_949987565.1 of Luidia sarsii. Lineage (NCBI taxonomy): Eukaryota > Metazoa > Echinodermata > Asteroidea > Paxillosida > Luidiidae > Luidia > Luidia sarsii. The sequence goes on along the minus strand of OX465109.1, from coordinate 14,452,811 downwards.
AATTCAAATAATGACCAAAGCGAAAAACAATAAATCTGCAAAGGATTATAAGATTATTTTCTCACACATTGAGGTGTAATTCTTTTTTAAATGTTGATTAATATTTGTAGTTTAAATTAAAATGATTGAACAAGCCTAACTGACCAATCAGACAGGGTCGTCTCCGCCGTGATGTCATACCCCCGCAGTGACCTTCCGGGAATTTCGAAAGCATGGCGGGTTGAGGGAACGCGAATTCGACCACCGAATTCCATGATTTTTCCCTCTTTATGAAACTCGTAGGTGAGTTGCACATGGGTAATTGTAGGTTGGTTTTATCAACCAAAGAGATAAGCCAACTATTTTCTCTGGGTTTCATTCTTCTTTAAATTTAATTTAAGTGCCGTTTCAAATACACCAAATGAAAGCGATTATTTGGATCGCGATTTGAATCCCGATTCAAACTCCACTTTTTTGTGCTTCTGTAGACACAATAAACGCAATAATTAGTGGGATTTAAATTACGATTCAGACTCCACTAAGAGTGACACTTTTTCAAAATATCACATTTATTTGTGACGTGGTGTCTGTAGGAACGCTCTAATGAATCGCACCGGTTTTTTAATCCAACATTGCTGATTGACAGGAAATGCCGTGCTTGTTTACAGGTATGTCTTAATGCGTGGGTGACCCTTAAGAACACACACACCATTTGATCACACCTGCTAACCGATATCGGCTCGTGATGTTTGGAGATGCAATTTGTTGGCCTGTGTGGACACGACCAAAAAAACCTGGTTTGTGAATTGCGATTCAAATCGTGATTATTTCCGCAGTGGGAATGGCCCTCCTGTTATATTTTGTCTTTATTCCTGATTCCACTAATCAACATACTATTAACATGTAATGAAGGTGAAAAAATATCACCATCATGGCCAATTGATGTAGGAAGTTACTGTGAAAATGCCTGTTGAGCACTGAAAGAAACACCCGAAACTGTTGAAATTGTACCCTTGATTCCCTAAGTAAACAAATGAACTTGAACCCCGTCCCCGAATACAAATGCTTGAGCAATTGCATTATGCAGCCTTTTATTCTAACAATATGCACAGCTTGAACAGTCATGACCATGGTTATTTCTCTTTCAGGACAGTTGACAAAGTTTTTCGAGTTGCTTGTCACAGACACGTTAACCCTCACATTACACCGTGTTACATATCAAGCGACTCGGAATGTTTTGCGAAATAATGGCACTTCTCCATCAATTTCATAACATTTATTTCTTTTCACTCATCATGAATTCTCTTAGAATTGAATTAATTACGTTACTTTTACATCAAATTCATAACTTAAATTTGTTGGCTGTTGGCTGTTACAAAGTATTTCGAGTTAATTTTCAGTGCAAACAAGTTACCATAGCACATTACACTGTGCAACATCTCAATCGACTGAGGATATTTCCGATTATAAATATATTCTGTTTGTTTGCTTAGAATTGAATTAATTACGGTTACTTTTACATCAATTTCATAACATTTGTTTGTTTCTATTCATCAATTTTCTGCAATTCGGTATTCACTTAAATTTGTTGGCTGTTGTCTCGCCCAACCACCTGATGATCTACTACGGTAGATTCGACACCTTGGGAGATTTTGGTGAGGATCTCCTCTAGAAAGGTGCCGAAGGACCAGGTGAGATAGATGCCCCTAACAGACAGACAAAGGGGTCCGAAACTACTCAGACTGTGCAAAAAATGTCTACTATTTTGTGTAAAAGATCTACCTGATGAATTTACAGTAGTTCGAAAATTGCTACTGGGAATAGCCACTGATCAAGTGAAAACGATTTGTCCAAGATAAAAATTACCCATCCAAGTATTTGATCATATTTATAAGACACAGTTTGAGTAGTCGTGGTCATTTGTTTGGCTGCTAACATTATGTAATCGATACTATAGTGGTTGTAAGAGTGCAGTAAATGATTTCAAGTAAAGTTGCTAAGTTACGCTATGTACAAATGTTGCTTATGTCTTGCACCTCGTATCACTATCATAGGAAGAAGAGTATTAATTACTTAGAAATGACATCGTTTATAATTGGATAGCTAAAATTTAAAAAAAACTGCCAGACGATGTAAGGTCTTGATAATTATTTCATTCCACAAGTGAAACAATAAAACCGTTAGGACTGTTGTATAAATGGATAAGACTTGGAGGTTTGCATGGTGGAAAAAACATGTAGTGGAAGGTTTGCGGTGAGCCGGTGACACTGGGTATAATATAAATGGCTTTGTGAAATGAACTGTACATGTACAATGTACATGTACATGTACAGTACATGTACGTACGTACGTGTACACGTACACGTACTGCACATTGATTTACAGTCCTCACATTACATTACATTACATTACATTACATTACATTACATTACATTACAGTCGTCTACTGTACAGTGTGTACATGTACATTGTATGTGTACATGTTCAGTACATACATTGTACTGTCTGTCTTTCCTCTATTCGACGACCTTTAACCTCGACGATACTCGTGCTGCTTAGCAACGTTGCATGCAAGGATGGCCTGATATGTAAATGAGGCTATAAACTCCAGTTGAACCTTTACTTCGTAACACATGTACTGTACACTGTACCACGTACCTGTACTGTAATAGTACTGTACTGTACATGTACATGTACTGTACAATGTACATGTACGTCGGTGTATTGCACAGTACTGTACATCTACAGTGTACTGTACACAGTGTATCACAGTACTGTGGAGGGCAAGCTTAGATTTTTGCATCTAGCTAAATGTGTAGCTATAGGCAGGCAACGCAAAGGTTTTAAATACATCCCACCTACAACCAGTCCATCCTTTTTGGTTAAACACGTGCTATTACTAGTATTAGTATTGATGGAAATATGTTATTAATCCGATCCACCGCCTTTAAGTTTTAAATTCCAGAAATGAATAATGAGGGAGCAAATAGATAGAATGAAAATGATGTTTTAAAACAAAAGGAAAAGATAAAAGGGGAATGAAATTAGAAAAAAGGGGGATGTCGAAGTCTTTACAAAAGAAAGGAAATGCATCACTAGGGGAAACAGCAGAGCGAGGTAATAATTACTTACAATGAAATGATTTTTACTGAATGTAAGAATAAAAGCTATTTTGCAGTAAACAATAATTTTGAAAGGAAATTAACTCGTAGTTCAGTGTATGAAACCATTTCATATGAAGATGATATAAGTTATGACTGGAACAATAATAGCTGAGAAGTTATTAATAGGAATAATGAAGATTGTTTGGTTGTTAAGGTGTCGATATAATTATAAGGATTGCTTCCCTAGTCTCGACAATTTCAGAATACAAAAACCTATAGTTCACGTAATGTACATGTACTGTACTGTACATGTACAGTGTACATGTACATGTACAGTGTACATGTACATGTACATGTACATGTACTGTACATGTACAGTACATGTGTATATGCTACGTGGGCATAGTCCAAAAAAGTTCAACGGGTCAGGAGTCTAAATATAGCCTCATTTACATATCAGGCCATCCTTGCTGGCAGGCCCACCAGCCGCGTTGCTAAGCAGCAAGAGTATTGGCGAGGTTAAAGGTCGTCGAATAGAACGAAGCAGACATCCTATGCATTGTATGTGTATAGTTTACCGTGTACATGTAATGTACATGAAACATGTACATGTACAATCATGTACACTGCCCTGCAATAGTCATAATTATCGCACCCACACAAAAATCTGCTTCGTGTTGTACATGTACATGTACATGTATGTACATTTGTACATGTACATGTACATGTACGTGTACATTATACCCTGTACAGTACATGTATATTGCACGTCCCTAGCCCTGCATTAAACAGTGTGTACCATAATCCGTACTTAACAAGCTGCTGTCTTGTTCTGATAATGTATAACATTTTTCTAGAGCGCGGGATCTCAACTGATTTGACTTCTGTCCACAAAGTTGTTGAGGTTGCTGGCGTAGAATAATCTAGGCTAGTGCTACCTATAATTTATGATTCATGCAGCCCACTGCTGGAACGGGTATTAATAATTATATTATATACTGTACAAGTACATGCGCTTTTGGCAGTATCAATACATGTACAGTACATGTACATAATATTATGTACATGTACCGTTGTACGTCATGTACATGTACATTAAACTGTACATGTACATGTACATGTACAGTGTACTGTACGTTTTTTTTTACATGTACTGTACTGTACATGATTTACAGAACAGTTCTGATACAAAGTAAGAACGTGACATGAAACTTCTTTCCCCAAGGAATCGTTATCTTATCTGACACTGTATACTGTATAACATTTTCTAGAGCACGCGAGATCAACTGATTTGCATGCATTGGCCATGCGTTTGACCTCTGACCACAAAGTTGTTGGGGATGCTGGCCTAAATTCACGCAATGATGATTGCCCTGGCACAATTCATTTTCGGACCTCTTTGTCAGTACTGTTAGGGGCATCTATCTCACCTGGTCCTTCGACCTAAGAAAAATGATATATTCAGTAAAAATCATTTCATTGTAAGTAATTATTACGTCGCTCTGCTGTCTCCCCTAGTGATGCATTTTCATTCTTTTGTAAGGACTTAAACATCCCCTTTTATCTTTTCCTTTTGTTTTAAAACATCATTTTCATTCTATCTTTTTGCTCCCTCATTATTTATTTATGGACTTTAAAACTGAAAGGCGGTGGATAATTTCCCTCAATAGCACATGTGTTTATCCAAAAGATGGACTGGTTGTAGGTGGGATGTATTTTAAACCTTTTCGTTGCATGCCTACAGCTAGATGCAAAAATCTAAGCTTGCCCTCCACAGTACTGTGATGCACTTTGTACAGTACTGTAGATGTACTGTAGATGTACTGTACATGTACACGTACAGTACAATGTACTGTATGTGTACATGTACTGTACATGTACTGTACATGTACTGTACATGTACAGTACGTACAGTGTACTGTATGTGTCTTTCCTCTATTCGACGACCTTTAACCTCGACGATACTCGTGCTGCTTAGCAACGTCATATGCAACGCTGCTGGTAGGCCTGCCAGCACGGATGGCCTGATATGTAAATGAGGCTATAAACTCCAGTTGAACCTTTACTTCGTAACACATGTACACTGCACATGTACAGTACATGTACTTACACGTACTGTACTGTACATGTACTGTACAGTTACAGCCTACACATAATGTACAGTACATTGTATACTTTGTACTGTACGTGTATTGTACAGTACATCTACAGTACTGTACAAAGTGCATCACAGTACTGATGGAGGGCAAGCTTAGACGCGTTCCAGCAGTGGGCTGCATAAATCATATAGCTAGCACTAGCATAGATTATTCTACGCCAGCAACCCCAACAACTTTGTGGACAGAGGCCAAACGCATGGCCAATGCGTGCAAATAAGTTGAGCTCCAGCGCTCTAGAAAATGTTATACATTATCAGAACAAGAACATGGTATACACGAATTTAATGCAGGGACGCGCTAAATACATGTACAGTGCTGTACAGGGTATAATGTAAATGTACAACACGAAGCAGATTTTTGTGTGGGTGCAATACTGTGATATGACTATTGCAGGGCAGCGTACATGTACATGTACATGTATTGTACATGTACAGTACATTATATGTACATGTACATGGTACACTAAAAAATGCATACGATATCTGCTTGTTCTATTCGACGACCTTTAACCTGGCCGATACTCTTGCTGCTTATAGCGGCTGGTGGCCCTGCCAGCAAGGATGGTCTGATATGTAAATGAGGCTATATAATTATAGACTCCTTACCAGTTGAACTTTTTTGGAATATGCCCACGTAGCATGTACACATGTACATGTACATGTACTGTACATGTAGTACATGTAGTACATGTACACTGTACAATGTACGTGCATGTAATGTACATTACGTGTACTGTAGGTTTTTTTCATACATGTACAGTACAGTACATGTACATGTATATGGCTGTACTGTACATGTACAGTATATAATTTATATGGTGTGTGTGTATTATCTGAGCATCGTCTGGCAGGATTTTTTTATTTCAGTTCCTATTAATAACTTCTTGGCTATATTGTTCCAGTCATAACTTAACTATTATCATCTTCATATGAAAAGGTTTCATACCCTGAGCATCATGGTTGTAGGTGGGATGTATTTTAAACCTTTTCGTTGCATGCCTATACATGTAGCTAGATGCAATCATCTAAGCTTGCCCTCCACAGTACTGTGATGCACTTTGTACAGTATATACTGTAGATGTACTGTACAATACACGTGCAGTACAGTACTATTACAGTACGTACATGTACGTGTAAGTACATGTACAGTGTACAGTGTACATGTGTTACAAAGTAAAGGTTCAACTGGAGTTAATACCCTCATTTACATATCAGGCCATCCTTGCTGGCGGGCCTACCAGCCGCGTTGCATGCGACGTTGCTAAGCAGCACGAGTATCGTCGAGGTTAAAGGTCGTCGAATAGAGGAAAGACACATACAGTACACTGTACGTACTGTACATGTACATTATACAGTGTACAGTACATGTATATGTACATGTACTGTACACATCATGTACTGTAGTACTACAGGTACTACTAGTACTAGTACTAGTACTACTAGTACATGTACATGTACACTTACATCACTATCATTATGGTGGATATGTACATACAGTATGTACATGTACTAGCTGAACAGTCTAGCGGTTTTATTGTTTCACTTGTGGAATGAAATAATTATTAAGACCTTACATCGTCTGGCAGGTTTTTTTTTATCTCAGCTCCTAATCCTATCAATAACTTCTCAGCTATATGTATTGTTCCACAGTTATGAATGGTCATTTCTATGTAATTAATACTTCCTATGATAGTAATACGAGGTGCAAGACATACGCGACATTTGTACATAGCGTAACTTAGGCAACTTTTCTTGAAATCATTTACTGCACTCTTACAACCACTATAGTATCGATTACATAATGTTAGCAGCCAAACAAATGACCACGACTACTCAAACTGTGTCTTGTAAATATGATCAAAATACTTGGATGGGTAAATTTTGTCTTGGACAAATCGTTTTAACTTGATTAATGGCTATGCCGATTAGCTATTTTTGTACTAAGTAATTTATCAGGTAGATCTTTTACACAAAATGTAGACATTTTTTGCACAGTCTGAGTAGTTTCGGACCTCTTTGTCAGTCTGTTAGGGGCATCTATCTCACCTGGTCCTTCGGCACCTTTCAAGAGGAGATCCTCACCAAAATCTCCCAAGGTGTCGAACCTACCGTAGTAGGTCATCAGGTGGTTGGGCGAGACAACAGCCAACAAAATTAAGTGAATACCGAATTGCAGAAAATTGATGAATAGAAACAAACAAATGTTATGAAATTGATGTAAAAGTAACCGTAATTAATTCAATTCTAAGCAAACAAACAGAATATATTTATAATCGGAAATATCCTCAGTCAATTGAGATGTTGCACAGTGTAATGTGCTATGGTAACTTGTTTGCACTGAAAATCAACTCGAAATACTTTGTAACAGCCAACAGCCAACAAATTTAAGTTATGAAATTGATGTAAAAGTAACGTAATTAATTCAATTCTAAGAGAATTCATGATGAGTGAAAAGAAATAAATGTTATGAAATTGATGGAGAAGTGCCATTATTTCGGAAAACATTCCGAGTCGCTTGATATGTAACATGGTGTAATGTGAGGGTTAACGTGTCTGTGACAAGCAACTCGAAAAACTTTGTCAACTGTCCTGAAAGAGAAATAACCATGGTCATGACTGTTGAAGCTGTGCATATTGTTAGAATAAAAGGCTGCATAATGCAATTGCTCAAGCATTTGTATTCGGGGACGGGGTTCAAATTCATTTGTTTACTTAGGGAATCAAGGGTACAATTTCAACAGTTTCGGGAGTTTCGGGTCTTTCTTTCAGTGCGCGACAGGCATTTTCACAGTAACTTCCAACATCAATTGGCCATGATGGTGATATTTTTTCACCTTCATTACATGTTAATGGTATGTTGATTAGTGCAATCAGGAATAAAGACAAAATATAACAAGAGGGCCATTCCCACTGCGGAAATAATCACGATTTGAATCGCAATTCACAAACCAGGTTTTTTTGGTCGTGTCCACACAGGCCAACAAATTGCATCTCCAAACGTCACGAGCCGATATCGGTTAGCAGTTGTGATCAAATGGTGTGTGTGTTCTTAAGGGTCACCCACGCATTAAGACATATACCTGTAAACAAGCACGGCGTTTCCTGTCAATCAGCAATGTTGGATTAAAAAAACCGGTGCGATTCATTGGAGCGTTCCTACAGACATCGCGTCACAAATAAATGTGATATTTTGAAAAAGGGTCACTCTTAGTGGAGTCTGAATCGTGATTTAAATCCCACTAATTATTGCGTTTATTGTGTCTACACACGCAAAAAAAGTGGAGTTTGAATCGGGATTCAAATCGCGATCCAAATAATCGCTTTCATTTGGTGTATTTGAAACGGCACTTATGAAAATTAAAGCCAATAAACACCAAAGCCCCCACGGTGACCCCCCCCTTGATGAATATGAATATCTAAATTATCTATAAGCCGGAAACTTACCGGTGAAAATGATACGTAAAGTAGTGGATTAACAAGTTGGCCTCTGTAACATTGCAGGTTGCACCGGTCCTTACCGTCCTTGTCACACAGCAGCACGGATGAAATTTATGTATGCAAAATTATAATACATGTTATAATTATAAAGGTCCTGGTTCACAGACCGTCAAAAACAGAAAAGATTAAAACAATTAACAAAACAAAACACAACTAGAGATTTATGTCTGTTGGCAAACAGAACATAACGCTTTTCCGCATCTGGTTATCTTGAAAAAAACATTACACCAACGGGATTCGAACCAGTAACCTCCATTCCTAACCCAAAACGCACGTGCATATTTTGTGCACAAAGTCTAAGGCACTTCATTATATTTTTCAAAAATCATAATAATTCTGAACAATGGTCAATTGCTTCCAAACTCAGGATTTAGAATCTCTAGCCCAATAGCTAAATGCCCACCAAATTTCGAGACGATTGACCTTTGACAAATATGCGTTTTCAAAACACGCATTTTGATGACGTCACGATTGCGTCATGGCATTTTGGCTCCGGAGGGTGTTTCTAAACTACATCCCCAATAGATATAATCGAAAAAATGAAAAAAATCTTCCTCCGTTGGTCAAATATGCTCAATTGAATGTTAAAATTGCAAAAGTTTATGACCTCATTAATATTCATGAGATGACGTCACGATCAAATGAGGGCAATTTTTGGAAACACCTTTTCCCAACTTAGATATACTGCAAAATTGAAACCAAACGAACTTGTACTTTTGCTTTTATTGGAGTTTGAAATTTGCCCCTTTAAAGCACTGTCACGTGACACGTGGTGACGTCACGAAGTTTTAAAGACAACTGTGCACAACTTCAGCATTGGCTCTATGCATTTGCCAAGTTTGAAAAAAATCAAAGTGTGTTCAATGGCCAAACTGCCGATCATAAATTCCATGTACAAAGTCTATGGGATTTTTCCGATAAGAAAAAGAAGAAGAAGACAAAAAGAAATCTTAACAACAACAATAGCTTTTCCGCTTCGCGGCGGAAAAGCTAACTAGAGATTTATGTCTGTTTGCAAAACAGATCATAACGCTTTTCTGCATCTGGTTCTCTTTAAAAAAAAAAAAAAAATTGATGAAAAAAAATTTGACATCAACGGGATTCGAACCCGTAACCTCCATTCCTAACCCAAAACGCACGTGCATATTTTGTGCACAAAGTGTATGGGACATCATTATATTTTTCAAAAAATCATAATAATTCTGAACAATGGTCAATTGCTTCTAAACTCAGGATTTAAAATGTCTAGCCCAATTTTCGAGACGATTGACCTTTGACAAATATGCGTTTTAAAAACACGCATTTTGATGACGTCACGATTGCGTCATGGCATTTTGGCCCCTGAGGGTGTTTCTAAACTACATCCCCAATAGATATAATCGAAAAAATGAAAAAAATCTTGCTCCGTTGGCCAAATATGCTCAATTGAATGTTAAAATTTTAAAAGTTTATGACCTCATTTATATTCATAAGATGACGTCACGATCAAATGAGGGCAATTTTTGGATACACCTTTTCCCAACTTAGATATACTGCAAAATTGAAACCAAACGAACTTGTACTTTTGCATATAATGGAGTTTGAAATTTGCCCCTTTAAAGCACTGTCACGTGACACATGATGACGTCATGATAGTTTCAACGATACTGTGCATAACTTCAGCATGGGTTCTATGCATTTGCCAAGTTTGAAAAAAATCCAAGTGTGTTTAATGGCCAAAGTGGCTCTTACAAAATCCCTGTACAAAGTCTATGGGATTTTGGCGACAAGAAGAAGAAGAAGAAGAAGAAGGAATAAAAAAAAAATCAGAACAAGAACTTTTCCGCTTCGCGGCGGAAAAGCTAATTAATCAAAAGACTTCTTAATTTGAGTATTTAAGACATCCTTGGCGAAGTAGACGGAGGGCTTCAAGAAAGTCAGGAAACACATTGATAAATATGAATATCTAAATTATCTATAAGCCGAAAACTTACCGGTGAAAATGATAAGTAAAGTAGTGGATTAACAAGTTGGCCTCTGTAACATTGCAGGTTGCACCGGTCCTTACCGTCCTTGTCACACAGCAGCACAGATGAAATTTATGTATGCAAAATTATAATACATGTTATAATTATAAAGGTCCTGGTTCACAGACCGTCAAAAACAGAAAAGATTAAAACAATTAACAAAACAAAACACAATTAATCAAAAGACTTCTAAATTTGAGTATTTAAGACATCCTTGGCGAAGTAGACGGATGGCTTCAAGAAAGTCAGCAAACACAAACGGTTGCAGGAATTGTTTAAATGGCAGCCATCTTGAAGGAGAAGGAAAAAAACCTCTAATTGATACTTTGACTCGAAATGCTCAAAAGTATGACAGAAGAAGATGGGAATAATTCTACATGTAATGCCAAGATTGCCGACCAAACAAAAACGAAATGTAATTTCATGGAAAAGAGTTAATAAATTCAACTCATTACCTGGGCATATCAACGCCGCTACCTCACACGAAAAACAAAAAACAAATACACAGAAGAGAAAGAAAGAAATGATTTTGAGAGACAGAACGAAATAATTAAGAATAAAAGGATATTGTTCCATGGCTAAGCAATTTTTTACGGCCAGAATTCTCGGAACAGGAAGGGAAAATGGCCAAACGGCAGCACTTCGTTCCGCTTCAAGTCCACTCTGTCGACTTCCGTACTCTTTACGTTATTTTACCGGCGACATGCCGGACTCCGTTTTCTTCGTTTTCTTTATGTTACAAGTATTTTGAAGGGGGCCGTGTCTGCTAATGTTTATGTGTTTCGTGCACGTCCCTTTCGGAGTGAGGGACCGGAAGGATAGCGTTTGCGAATTTTTTTTCGGAATACGGTAAGTATAAGATTAAGAATGCCTGAGCGAAACCAAAACAAACGAGACTATCAGGCAGGGGCCACACACCGCGGACGTTTGTGCAGCTCCTCGGTGTCAACATGCTCCCCTAGCTGCCTAAACATTATTGTCGGACCTTACGGACCAAGCGAGCTCGCTGTGCGGCACGGGTACTACATGACCAAATTATTGGAGATCTAGGGAGCCACATGTTGACTCCGAAGAGCGTGTTGACACCGCGACGTTGATTGGTTGAGGCACGCAATGGGGCGACATTTCTCCGACGTTGATAGGCTAAGGCACATCACCTGATTCACTGCCCAATAGCGCGTAACACGGGTTGTCATTGGCTAGACTTGACGGACGGCCTGGCAAGAATCGGAGCCTATGCACATGGCGGTACGGTGCGTAGACGGAGCTAGTAGAAACTGATATGGCTTGTCCGACAATCGATTTGTTCAGCTGCTGTCAAGTACGCTAGAGACAAACGGAAATGTTTTCCTTTCCCATAATTACATGTACTTGATACATTTTACAATCTTTAAGCTTCATATAAGCTTCATATAATTTTACGGATGCAAACCCGACGGCCTGGCAATATTCGGAACGTATAGAAATACGATGGATTTATTGAGATGACTTTCCTGACAATCCACAAGTTCGGCTGCCGTCAAATACGCCCAAGACAGATGGATTTGTTTTCCTTTTCCTTAATTACCCTTGATGATTCATTTTCTAATCTCCAACCTTCATTAATTGTTTTGCGGATGTAATCTCGGCGTGAGAAAAATAAGTCAAAATGACCACGTAAATTACCTTCTTACGGCCTTCATCTGAATACAAAACAAACCGTCAGACTTATCTACAGTAGCATGCAGTTGCATGCCCCTCTAACTCTCGCGTTATATCGCGTTGTCACGCGTTGATGCCGCCCCACTATGGCTCCCGCGTGACTTGGATCAACGCGATGCTATCGCGTTGCTATCGCGTTCGGTTGCATGCTTCGTATCGCGTTGCTATCGCGTTGCCTATCGCGTTGCTATCGCGTTGAAAGGTGGCTTTATCGCGATAACAAATGAGGAATTATTTATAGGCCGAAATTAATAATTCATTTTCAACACTCTTATCGCGATAAGCCCATCGCGTTGCTAATGCGATAAAAAACACACTTCGTTTCGGTGAGTACTGTACCGGTCCCAGACGTCATTTCTTTCGGGAAGATTACAGCTGATCCGCGAATTTCAGCGGCAATCGATCGGGGGTGGGGAACACAGGGTTTACAAGTCCAACGTACGAACGTCTCTTCGCGAATGATGCGCAAACGATCTGCGAAGAAAGCACAACAATTTGCGACCTAAGGCCTAAAACGTACGCCAATGAGATAAATGGTTGTTTTTTTCTTAGGGGGGCATGATCACATGGGCAATTGCCGTTTGTGGAGCGGGAATGGAAACTTCAGTTAACCGAACCCCCCCCCCTCCTTCAACCCAAGATCAATCCAGAGCACCGGCAGTTGGGGGAGACAGGGTTTACAGGTCCAACGTACAAACCTTGCTTCGCGAACGATGCGCGAACGATCTGAGAAGATAGCACAACAATTTGCGACCTATTAAGGCCTAAAAATGTAAGGCAATCGATCAGGGGTGTGGGGAGAGTTGGGGGGGACAGGGTTTACAGGTCCAACGTACGAACCTCTCTTCGCGAAAGATGCGCGAACGATCTGAGAAGATTAAAAATATTAATAGCAAGCTCTCCGGTGTCAAACGCTCTTGAATCACAGTGATCTTCATTTCCTGTCCAGCCGACATTGGGGATTACAGTCATGTAAACGTTCAGAAACTAACGAAACTATTCGAAACGAATTATCTCGAATATCCGAATGGATAATATTGCCCCCTTCTTCCATGGTTGTTTTTTTCTTAGGGGGGGACTGGTCACATGGGCAATATTGCCTTTTGTTGAGCGGGAATTTAAACTTCAGTTAACCGAACCCCCCCCCCTATCAACCAAAGATCAATCCTGTCTTTGCTGGTGGCGACCTTTCAGTTGCTAACGGCTAAGGCACCATGTCAAAAAGATTTTTATCGGCGAGACGCGACCCACCGCACAGCGCCGCGGGTCGGTGCGCACCGTCAGGCCGACACGTGGCGCCACCGCGAAGATTAAGATTCCTGCATAACAAAAGGTGTGGGATTTGCATAATCTTTGATGGACGACCGCATTCTGGGTACTTGCTCTTGGACTCGGCCCGACGCAGCGCGCTGATGGTAACACTGACACTAGTGGATCTGACCAGGCTGCCACCATAAAACCACACAGGAGGTGACCGCGAACACAAGATAATAAATACGAGAACAGTACTGTACCACGTTTTACACTTCATCCAGATGTGCTCCGATCAAACTTTTTCATTGTAAGGATGGCGTATGGACTACTTGTTTTTTTATTCATATATCATTAACTTCAATTAAAAATGTCGCTGCAACCTCGTTACTACATTTTTCTAGGATGATTGTTTCTTTTTTCTCTTATGAAGGTCAAATCACGAATATAAACGTTGAAATATTTAATTATTTAATAAAGTTTAACAAATGTTATGCACACCGTACAACCATTTAATTATCGCCTACCTATAGTAAAATGCATTGTTTTCCTCACTCTGGATTGGGAAAAAAATATCCGAGAAAAACGTTTACTGGAATCCAAGATCGACAAAACAGACGGCACTGCTTTTCCCAAAGTCGGTTTGAGGCATGAAAAAAATGAACAAGAAAATGACGTCCAAACCAGCCTCCACACGGAACATGGACTGTACCATTCAGGTATGGCCGGGATGTTCTATTCGGCCTGACGGCAAAAATATGTGAAAATAGATCCTCAGAAAAAAAGTCTCAATAGCCTACGTACATGTTTTGTAAAGATGGATTTGTAAGCAGCTAGGTCCACCCTAAACAAGAATATTATCAGAGCTTATTATTGTATATATAGTGGTACCCCTCTCATGCCTAATGGAATAGTCCATGCTGTCAAGGAATCGTGATGTGGGCCGTGCAAAAAAATTATTGTCAAAAATGTGAGAATAACTTGAAAAACGATCACGTACGTTCGTAGGCCTACCTGAAAAGAGGAATAAAGAGTGCAACATTTTTGTGCTGTATCGTGTAGTAAGTAGTGCTTCTTTTGCTGTCTGGCTTTCTCCTTTCGGGGCCTGGTTAAAAGGCACCTGCCATCGAACGTGCAAACTTTTGACAGCTCTAGGATTCTACTTTTACACGCAACCCAACCACTTGTTATTGCGCAATCTATATATCGTGCAACGTAAATCACTCCCAACTACCATTGGTACCCGTTGATTGGTACCGCTAGCGGTGTCCAAGATTCACTGGTATCCACAGACGAAATGTTCGTTGACATGTCCTGCACGTGCTGTTGTGCACAGAATGCGCAATGTTTAGCTGGCAGTGCGCACTGTACTGTCAAGCTTCCATAATTACTGTGCATTGCTGCACACACATCAATCTGGCGCGCTGTGCCAAGCTAAGGGCCGCGCTGGCGGCCGGCACTATAATATCCCGCATGACCGGGAGCTGAAGTGTTTCGGAAAGACATTTTCGGGGCAGCATCTGGAAAAATAAAAAATAAATTAACTCTCCGGAAATCAGAATGTCAACACCAATAGGCCGATACCGCTTCAGGGCAATTTCTTTTCTGATTGGCAAAACTCTGACTCGTGAATCTACATGTAAAATAATGGATTGACGTAGCGCACCGCGATTTTCTGAGCCTTCCCAAGGCGCAGGTAGACAACTTCATTGGTTTATTTTACTTTACTTTAAAAAGAGTTCCGGTCCGGCCAGTAAAAATGTTCTTTCCCAGTTTTTTCTTTATTTTTTTAAAATTTTAATAAAGAAAAGAAGGGGGAAGATTGTAATGAATGGCCTAACTTTCGATCCTAGCAGGACCTTCAACAAAGACTCAGATATAAAGTTGATAACTCTGACAGTTTGCCTTTCGGGTGGAAAGAAAGCTACTAGGAAGACCACACCGCACAACAAAGGGGGGAACTACATAACGCCCGAACGCGGTTGGTGTTCACTCTGCTTGTCATTCGGCTTATAGGGGTGCTCATATTTACCCACAACACATCGTTAGTACCAAAAAAAAAAAATTAAAGCAACTTAAATATGTATTGTTACTTTGAGACCACAATCCACGGTAAAAAGCTGGATTTTTCCAACTAAAAAATGACATCCAAAATACTCAAATACTCAGCTGCTGTATTGAGCACCCCTCCCATAGTCCATGTTGTCCACACACAGCTCTGTGTGTGCCTGGCCAGGGACTTCTCCATATTCATTCGACCATTAACATAACAATAGCAGACTTTACAGAGGGGATGTTTTAATGAGCAAGGGGACCGTCCGGGCGCCGCGCTGCGCCGTGATTTAATCCGGGAGGTGGCACGCGGGAGGACGCGCCGCACTGCGCCGCGGTGGATCGCGTCGCGCCGATAAAAATCTCTTTGACATGGTGCCTAACCTTCATCAGGCAACTGAAGAATGCGCGCTGCGGCGTCTGTTTATGTCCGCTTCGCTGGTTCCTGTGTACCGGTTTGCGGACGTTGTAGTAGTGATCGTGCAGTTTGGAAACATTCTGGAACATTTAGGACATTTTTTTTATGAGGTACCCGGTACGGTAAGGTAAAACAAGAAAAAATTGTTTAATTTTGAAAATGGCTTCAGTACAACGTCTCTGGCAGGAGCCTAAATCTGGTCGTGTATTTTTATATTTACCGCAAGCTCTGAGCATGGGACCGGCTTGAAAAGCCTTGGCGTTGCTCACAAAGCAACCGCAAGCTCTGAGCGTGGAGCGAGGATAGGGCTCATAAAGTCCTGGCGGTGCTCACAAAGACAAACTTAAAAGCAACTGCCGATGCTCTGGACTGATCTCGGGTTGAAGCAGGGGGGGGGGGGTTCGGTTAACTGAAGTTTGAATTCTTGCTCCACAAACGGCAATTGCCCATGTGATCATGCCCCCCAAGAAAAAAACCAACCATGTACAATATCTCGTTGGCGTACGGTTTTTTTTCTTACATTTTTAGGCCTTAGGTCGCAAATTGTTGTGTTATCTTCTCAGATCGTTCGCGCATCGTTCGCGAAGAGAGGTTCGTACGTTGGACCTGTAAACCCTGTCTTCCCGAAAGAAATGACGTCCGGAACCGGTAGTTTCTCCTTTGATGGATGGCTGCTTGATTTTGCTGGATTTTGCAAAGGAAATGACCCCCGGACCAGTACGGAGTGGTTTCTCCCTCGGTTTATGGCCGCTGGTCTTCGCGAGTCTTCGCGGAGAAGACGACTCCCCGGACCGGTAATTATTTTCTCCTCGGACCTATGGCCGCTTCAGTCGCGAATCGTTGGTTCTCTTCGCGAAGGAAATGACTCCCCGGACTGGTAAATATAAGAAATTGCGGACGTCTTCTCGAAGAATCATTCGCACTAAATTGGTCGCGAATAGTGATAATAATTTCGATCAGTACTGTAGGTTGTATGGCAATCTATTTACCACATGTCTTAATGTTAGCAGCATAGTCTAGCTTGCCTTTGATATCCAGGGAATTCACTGTGTTTGCTCATTCGTTGAGAAACTAGGATAATTTCTCCAACTGTGTTGCACTTTATTTCAGGCCATTCTCTAGCCTTTTGCATCATTTCTTCATTTATACGGTACTAATTGTTGCCATACTTCCTCTTCAATAGCTCTTTGGCTTGCTGATATCCTTTATCTGGGGGCAGTTGCATGCAACTATGAACCAGAGCCTTGGGCGCACCTGTCGTGTACTGCTCGAGAAAGTAGAGCCTCTCTCTGTCATTTGTTGTTTTTTCTTCAATCCCATGTTGAAACGCAGCTTGAGTAATCCAGGGGGTTGCCGTTGTATACTGGTATGGCTCTGCGTGGCAAGGTAGATTTTACCTGTGCCTCCAAAAGCAGCTTAGTTAGGTCACCTTGTTGCTTCATAACATTCAGCATGCCAGTGGTGCCCATTGCGGCTCTGTCATTCATTTTGGACTGGGGTCTGCACTTGTGTCTCATGTTGGTCTGTGTCTTTGAACTGGTCTGGTGGCATAATTGCTTCATCATGAAAATAACTGATTTGGCCTCAATTCCTGCTGTGTTGGAAATTGTGGGGTGAGTTGAGGCGGGCCAATTTCATCCTGTTCTGTCAACCAGTCTTTGACACGATGATCCTTACATACTCAATTTTACGACGATCTTTCCACAAAGTTTTTAACAAATGTAGAGTCCAATACTCTGTTAAGTTGAGCGTTGCTGGTACAGTAGATTTTTACAGTTCTCACTCATCCACAATAAGTTGTACTCACGACACCGTTGAACTCTTGAAACTTTTAATGACGATCCAATAAGTACAGCTCAACAAAGGTGTGATTCCAAAGTAATATGACGATCTTAAGACAAATAACGACGATAAAGATGACGATGGTTAAAAACTTCCGAGGCAATGCTAACTTCATGTCTCCCACGTCCAACCTGGTGCCACGAACATGGCAGAGGGCGCTAGTAATTTAGACAGGTGGGAAATGGCACTTACATCCTCGGCCCCTAATTGTCTTGAGTGGTCACGTGACAATTACTTCTAAAAAATTTAAGTGTCCATTTCAAATTAAATGCAGCTACACGTAATGTAATCTTTGACCAAATATCTAAATTTTCAAACCAAAAGTTGCATGACCTCTTCAAACAACGGTTTGAAACAATTGTAAGTCCTCGACACCTTCTTGAGAAGTTTTACAACTCATTTACATTGCATGGGCAAATGTGAAGGTAATTGAAGCTAAATCTAAGATATTAATGTTCAGTTAACTGTGTGTACTTGCATCAATTGACCTCCATAAATTCTAATGGCTGAATCGATATGGCTGATGTGCATTAAGTCTTATTTGCAGTGTCTTGAATCCAGTGTCAGTCTTGGCGCCTAAACAACTTGAAGATTTGAATACAATATCTTGAACACTTTAAAAACATTTTTGTTTTTAACACTTGAAACTTTAACAATGATCAGCAACAGATTTCTTGCTGGCCTTAGGGAATCTTGGTTTCCTGAACCAAAATTTAAACTTGCTCGAAAATCAAGTACGCGTCATTTGACCTCATCAGGTTCGCTTCTCCAAGTCAACTGTCTCAATAGTCTTACTCCTCGTGCACACATAGATTTTCATATACTTATCTGGTAAAGTTGCTGCTCCTCTAGCTCCTGGTAGACCTTGCTTGTGGTTGCTTCATCCGGACCGCTCGTTGCTTCTTGGCTCAAATAAATGTTACACCAGTTCCGCGTAGGTTTCATCCTTTGGTTCGTGGGAATGCACATTTGCAAGGTGATCCTGATAGCCTTGTCTGGCCACGCCAACCTTAGTTTCAGAGAATAATCTGTTTCCTATTTCTGTAGGTGCTTTCCTTTTTGAGATAGAGCTGTGTAAACATAGCTGGTCATGCTAATTAGTCAAAAGTTCATTAACCAGTATCTCAAAAACTACGGTACTTGACCGATTTACCTAAAATTTTTGTTTTGGGGGTTTCTCAAGGAGTCCAATCAGCACACCGAATTTCGTTCCAATTTGTGACGGTCAGGTGCAAAAGTTTGTTGAATTGACACTGAATGACCCTAATACATCCCCCACTCATCCTTCCCAAACGACAAAATCTGCTTCTCCAGCCTGCTCTCAGAATCTGCTTCCGTGGGCGGTTTTCCAACTTAACCAACTTAATCTTGCAGTCCACATGGTCACGTCAAAATGTTGTCATGCACCCTCCATTACTTCCTTGGGCAGTGCATTTTTTATGGAACAGTTTTGGAATTGGCCAACCCATATGCGTTGTGCCATACACATGTATATCGTAATGCAGGGTTTTAGACTATCTTCATGAAATGAAATTGAGGTAAAATTTGGTACAATTGTGAGGGTTTTGGGGGAGGACTCGGGCCTAGTCCTTGAGATAACCGAGTCCTGAATGTCAGAGTCTTTAAAAATCGGGACTCGGGTCCTCAAGCACTGTAAGGGATCACAGCCAGTAGAAGGAATATTGGGTGTAGGTCCCTTTAGCATCGTTTTGATTTAATTAATGAAGGTGGCAACTCTGTGTTTCGAACCTGTTCCATCCATTCCTACCCCAAAAGGCACACCAATATATCGTGCAAAAGGTCTATGGGACTAAGAAATTATATTAAACAAATCATAATAATTCAAAACAATGTTTAATCAGTGCCAATCTTCAGATGTTGAATGTCTAGCACAATAGCTAACTGCCCACCAACTTTCGAGAAGATTGACCAATGCCTAATGTGTGCTTTACAAACACGCATTTTAATGACGTCATGATTGTGTAATGACATTTTGGCCACAGAGTGTGTTTCTAAACCATGTCCCCAATAGATATCAAAGATTTTTTGTTAAAATCTCTCTGTTGGCCGAATATGCTCAATTGAATGTGAAAATCTGAAAATATTCATGAGATAGGGTCACGATCAAATGATGGCAATTTTTGGATACACCTTTTCTCAACTGAGATATAGTGCAAAGTTGAACCCAAACGAACTTCTGCTTTTGCTAATAATGCCGTTTAAAATTTGCCCCTTTAATGCGCTGTCACATGACACGTGGTGACGTCATGACTTTTCAAGACTACGGCTCAAAATTTCAGCAAGGGTTCTATAGTCCGACCGGCGAAAACACAAAGTTTAACAGAACTAAAATTCCGTTCCACTTTTTCTAGATTAGAAATGCAGGCCCTCCTTTGATAAAGTAAAATAAAAACAACAATATTCCAAAAGTTCTCACTCACAGAAGGCAGTATTTGGAAGAAATATGGGATGAAAATTTCGCCTGTTAAAATAGCGGTTGAGCCTAATTCACATGAGGTAGTGTTATTTTCCCGGCGCAGGGATAGGGTATTCCAGGCTCCGGCAACCCGTAACGTGTGTGCAGCGCACTGATAGTTTATCTCCACACAGGATCAGCTGTGCATGGCGTCGTGACGAGCCAATCAGAGAAGAATACCAGAAAAATAGCGTCACAGACCATTTTGCCCACTCCGGATGCGAAAATAGACTGGTTGGCTGTCCCACGGCCACGCTACATGTACATGTAAACATACTGGTTTCCTATGAGCAGTCTTAAGTATTAGTGCACATAATGCACTTAATAATCAACAATATTGTAAAGATGACATCTGAAGTGATCAAGGGAACTCTTTTTGGAGCAACCTTCTTCAATGAATTTAAGTTTGATTAGCAATTTCTCTATATGATTTTTTAGGAGAAAAATGTAATTAAAAAAGAAATGAGTCAAGAAAACGATAGCCACAATAACACAACACACTTCTTTAGTTCTTAATACCGTAATGAGTATGTATAGTTAATTTATTTATTTTTGTCATAATAGATACAGACATACTCAACATGAAATACAAAAACCAGTGCATGATTGATTTGTAGTAACTGTATGTCAGTGGGTAATGAATTCCCAAGTGAACAAATTACTACAAACAGCTGGCACATGTATTTGAATGAGTTGGTTCTATGAGTTGGTTGAAAGTCTACAGACGTTTAGTATTTCCATTTGGTCTTGGAAACTTATTTTTCTTGTGAAGGCGTTAGTCTAACACACTCGTTAACATTATCTCAAAATTTAGCGGGCCTGACGTTTCGATCCTTGCAGGACCTTTCTCAAAGGCAGAGTCACTCTGCCTTTGAGAAAGGTCCTGCTATAGGATTGAAACGTCAGGCCCACTAAAGATTGAGATTTGCATTTTGGTAATTTTAGTCAGTAAGCAGTAATGCAGTACGCAGAACTCTCCAAGAATGAATATTCTTTATCAGTACATGTACATGTAATAGACAAGAATGTTGCAGAACTTTATTAAAAAAGTGATGTTCTTTATCGGTAATACATATAGATATTGCAAACGGCTTACTAACTAAAATGACCATAAATAAATGCATATCTCATAAATAAACGTGTCCTGAAATTCTTTGTCAGTAGTTGGTATTGGTCTCAAAGAACATCCTCACAATTCTCATAGTTTGGACCTTGTCGTTCCATTTTTGATGTCCCTCATAGGTTATAAATTTCATGTACAATTGCACATGTAATGTATAGCATTACTATTGTACATATATTTCAAAAAGTGTGCCATATTTGGCAATCCAAGTGTAAATATAAATACACCTGTAGTTTCAACTCATTTCCATCTTTTGGGAGAAGCGCCAAATTTTTAGATCATCAAAACGTTGCAGGTAAGGTGGACCGGACAGTGACAAGGAGCTTCGGTAGTTTCGATAGCCACATGATTTCCTGTCCAATTCGTAGCCGGATGTTGATTACATCTTCACCAAATGCTTTGTAGCCTTCTGCATGAGTCAAGAAGATGCTGTGACCTCCCCTGAAAACATCAAATTAGAATACACAGTGGGTAATACTTCCAATACACACTATTGTGTTGACATTAAGTAAACATTTCTGGATTTTGCGTTGATCTCACAATGTGGTTTTACAGCATAATTATGCTCACAAGGATTAATAGAGATCAATTGAATTAGCAGGGCACATCAAGACCACTATTTTGTATCATTGACTTTCTTGTGGACTGTGCCAGGCTGCTTGTCTGTTGGTGCTGACACTTCCATTTCATCCTCCTCCATGACTCTCTTCTTTGCTAAACGTTTCTCACCCTACAATTGAATGAAAATGAAATGTTTGACAATCTTAAAGGTCAAGTGCAATGCATTTTGGAATTCGTTTTTATTATTTCAAATAATACTATGGTGTCAGTAAAATACATCCATGCATTTTTTCCGAATTTTAAACTATGGGAAAGAGTTTTAAAAAATTATTTAAGTTTGAAAGGGGGAGCAGCCACGCCCCCGTGGAGGACGTCCTTGGTGACGTCAGCGGATGAAGACTCGGTCCATTACTCTTGTCGGGGAACTATTGTATTGTACACAACGTACGTTCGTGTATACATGTACCAACAGTCAGTGCACGTTTTTCAAGAGAACCGATTTCGGGAGTAAATATCGACAAACCCGTTGACACGCCAGCCAGATTCGTTGTTGAAGATTGCAGCAGTGGAATAAACATGCATTTATTCCCTGACGATCCTAGAATAAGCCGCATTTTGACGTCAAAAATCACGCTGACACGACCGAAATAATCAAATTGTGCAGTGCAGTGCAGTGTCCATTTCGAAGCTTGTTTTCACGGAGACCATTCGGGCTCATACGTGTATGGTTTGGCAACGTGTTCCCGTCTGTGGCCATAGGAAAACTTTTTTCAGAATTTCTATCCTTGTTATCGACTTAGAATTCATCTGATTTCGAAGAAAAAGCTTGTCGAAAGACGTCTCGGCCAACAAAATTGTCAGGTTTTTCTCGCCGAGAAAAAGACTGGTGCCACGCTAAAAAAACGTGCATTATCTGCTGAACGCGTCAGGGAACCTCTCCGACTATCTAAGTGCATACGGCTTTCGCGGGGAGAGAACAAAAATTCTGCATTCATCCGGTGACGTAAAGAACAGCGCCCTCAATAACTACGAGCATAATTTTAATTAATTAAAAAAGGCTTCTAATAAGCCTGAAACACAAAATTTATGTTTGATCTGGAATTACAATGTACCAATGAACATATTTAATGCCAAATCAGGATTTTCTAATTTTTGCACTTCAGTTGATCTTTAAGGAAAGAATTGTATTCACAGGACCGCGGAAATACCTGTTTTAAAATTATTTTAGTAGTATCAAAACCGTTACTTATCGGAAGCAAACGATCGCAACACTGACTGGCCTAATCCAGGGAAATGGCCAAGGCCTAGTCCCACTTACTGGGCCGTTAGGAGCTCCTCTTTAATGATTTTTTATTCATCCATCGCACTAACGTCCCACGCTACATGTAGTGGCCTTAAAAATGCCCGAAATCGCATCAAAAGATTAAATAAAAGCACCTGGCAGATTCTACACATCAAGATGAACAAGTGGTACTTCAGCAGTACTTACGATGAATCTTTGGATCGAAATTCCAACAAAATTTCTTGTATATCGGCATCGGACATGTCGAGTTGTTCAAAACTCGATACGTTTGTACATGAGGCCACGATGAAAATCTCATCATGCGCTTTAGGTAGCAATGAGCCCACATACAAACCATAGGCCTATTAGATGAAGACTGGGAACTAGATTTATGTTTTACTACATTACTTAGCATGTAATGTTAGTGTGATGGATAAATAAACAATCATTAAAGAGGAGCTCCTAATGGCCCAGTAAGTGGGACTAGCCTAGGCCCTACATTTCAAATAAATACAACAAAGCCAAAGGCAACAGTACACTTACACTTACTAGTTACAGTTACACTACTGTGGCGCTCCTTCGCCGCCAGTCGATAACGCCAACTGCGAGCTGGACAATCCCACAAAAATATTTATTAGCCTAACATGCACATTTAAGCGGTTACGTTCACGTGAGAGCGGATTATGTCACTAACGGAGGACTCAAATCCAAGGCCTGTCCGTTTGTTGGAAATAAACCAACACTAATGGAAAACAACTGACGTGGCTACCAATCTACCAAGTCAGGTAAACATCAATCAACCTCGGTATACTCAGGATTTTAGAGATAGAACACTGACTGTTTTATTAGTACACTTCTGCAACCAATGAACCTCACAAGACAGGCTTCAACAGCACCTCGAGGATCGAGGCCAGTAAACCTTACTCTAGCAATCAACCTATGCAAGTGATCAAACAGCTACCCGTAATGACTCTGGGTAGTCCTATGGTGTCATAAACCTTGTGCACTCCGACAAGTACAGTACCCTAAAGCAACGATAAACCTCACTATGGCTCTGAGTATGATCAACAGTTGCAATTTATGCCACTGCACATACTAGCTCCAGTATACAAGTGTAAACCTTGTAGCAGCCCAAGACCTGTAAGCTTTGGCTTAGGTTACGGAGCCCTGAGTAACCCTCAGTGTGACTATCTGCGACCAGGGCGACAGGTTTCCAGCAACTCAAATCCCCGAACCGGGAGACTGTTGCCCAACCACACAGGCCTAAACGTCACCACGCAAATCTGCTCAACCTACAGCCACCCCAGCTGACACTACTTCCCACTTGTTATCAGTGATAGCTAGCTACAACTACTCTGTCTCACCGTTATACTGCCCTCCACAGACGTCAGATGCATGTACGTGAGGATGAATTGGTACACGACTAATCGATAGACGATGCTGCCTGCACGATGTCTGGAGACGAACTGCCTCGACAACCTAATTGACTATGCGCTACTAAGTGCGCCGCACGTCTGGAAAACAGACGTGGCTAGACAGACTTGTACCAGTCCATTGACTGTTTCGCTACACTACTCACTAGTCCAAGTACATGTAACTTGGACTGTTACAATCGCCTTTTTTTATTTTGAGGGGGTCCGGCGATCGCCCGACCCTCTCAAAATCAGATTTTTTTTTTTAAAGAGGTGATTGTAAGGGTCCAAGTTACTCGGACCTTGGAGCTATATAAATAAGACATGCTCGGACTACATAACTTTACACTATACTCCCTATAGACTAGTGCAGGTCCTTTCGAATGGCCTAAGCGTTAAGCCTACTTTTTGCTCGCAAAAAAAAACCACAAGAAACCCGATCTCAGGTGTAACGTACATAAGTAAAATTTCTCGTTAAATTTACCCTTGCTATCATGCATACGTCAATACCCGTCTGTAACAGCTACTGTACATGTAGGAGTAGGATCAAGGATGGTATCCAAAAATAATCGGGGTGCTCACTCTCTACTATGTAGTGTTACAACTTACACGTGAGTTAGCGGAAGTCCGTGCTGTCATTGCAAATCCCATGCGATTTCTCAAATCCTAACATGCCTACCATTAAGTTTCAGCCAAGGTCATGCACAGACCACAGCTTTCTGCCACCTTGTTCCACTTACTGGGATCGCAAGCCCTAAAGCATTTAGGAACGGAACCCCAGGTGGAAATAAC
This sequence comes from Luidia sarsii, assembly GCA_949987565.1. Lineage (NCBI taxonomy): Eukaryota > Metazoa > Echinodermata > Asteroidea > Paxillosida > Luidiidae > Luidia > Luidia sarsii. The sequence goes on along the minus strand of OX465109.1, from coordinate 14,427,156 downwards.
ATTTCATTTTTTCACAACTCTGTCGGGAGATGACGCCATGTTTGTTGTCAACCGGGCCAAAGCCACATGCGTGGTTGCTAGCTCATCCGTTATCGTCATTGGGCAACTTGTACCACATGGTACGCTTCGGACGAGGCCGCTGACGCTTAAAATTATGCCGTTTAAAACCTCATTTTCTTCCATTTGCCACCTATATATCGTGCAAACTTTTGGAATTAGGACTACTTTATTATTGTCTTTCACGTAAAGTTAACACACTCTTATTGAAGTGAAACGACAATGAAAGATCGTGAGTTCAGCGCAAGGCCTACTATGCATTTGCCAAGTTTGAAAAAAAAATCAAAGTTTGTTCATTGGTAAAAGTGCCCTCCGAAAAAAACATGTGCTTTGTCTATGGGATTTTTCTGAAAAAAAATAAAATACAAAAATATATAGAGATTTATGTCTGTTGGCAAACAGAATATGTAACACTTTTCCGCATCTGGTTCTCTTAAAAAAAAACTGAAAAAAAAAAAACGATTTGAACCCATACCCCTCCATTCCTACCCCAAAACGCACGTGCATATTTTGTGTACAAAGTCTATGGGACTTGATTATAATATTAAAAAATATATAATAATTCTAAACAATAATCAATCAGTTACAAACCAAACCTGAGATTTTGAATGTCTTGCACAATAGCTAACTGCCCACCAAATTTCGAGAAGATTGATTAATGGCAAATATGTGTTTTAAAAACAAGCATTTTGATGACGTCACGATTGTGTCATGTCATTTTGACTCCGGAGGGTGTTTCTCAACCATATTCCCAATAGATATAAAGAAAAAATGAAAAACATCTCGCTCCGCTGGCCAAATATGCTCAATTGAATGTTACAATCTAAAAAGTTCATGACCTCATTAATATTCATGAGAGGACGTCACGATCAAATAGGGCAATTTTTGGATACACCTTTTCCCAACTTAGATATAGTGCAAAATTGAAACCAAACGGCATTGCATTTTTGCTTAAAATGGAGTTTGAAATTTGCCCCTTTAAAGCACTGTCACGTGACACATGATGACGTCATGACGTTTTCAAGACCACCGTGCGATAGTTCAGCATGGGCTCTATGCATTTGCCAAGTTTGAAAAAAATCCAAGTGTGTACAATGGCAAAAGTGCCTTCCTCAAAATCCCCGTGCTTTGTCTATGGCATGTTTCTGATAAGAAGACAAAAACAAATTCAGAATAAAAACAATACCTTTTCCGCTTCACGGCGGAAAAGCGAAAAAAAATCAGAACAACAACAATAGCTTTTCCGCTTCGCTGAAGCGCTCAGAAAAGCTAATAATAACAGAGTATCGCGCACTTACAGGGTCTAGCCAGTGATCAGAGCAAGGATAAAGCATGTATAGAAGTGTTATACATGCACAAAAATAAACTCCTTGCTAGAATGACCCAAATACAAATCTCATTAATGTATAGGGTGTGATGTTTCAATCCTCTCATCCTACATGTAGCAGGACCTTAAATTTACTTTTTCAGCATTGGTGCCCCATTTGAACCTTGCAAAGGCCAAAAATGTTGTACTTTTCTGGCAACAGATATCAAACACTGTTTGTGGGAATTCCACGATGTGTGAAATGGGTTGATGTGTAGGGAAGGATGTTTAAATGGCAGGTTTTAGTGATAGGTGTACATCTACATGTAGTACATAATTGTTTGTCATTTTTTTACACAAATAGATAAATATCTAAAATGTTTTCAATTTTGCAGCTGTTTTCCAGAGTAGAGATACACAGAGGAATGGACATGCCTCTTTCCAGTACGATGACGTGAGTATTATGAGAGTCTGTTTAATTCACATTCGTCAGTCAGTGTACATGTAATGTGCATATTTATTTTGTTACCTACTTTATTATCACATAAAAAGCCTATTTCACATGGTAGCAAATTGTCAAACATCCAGACATAAAGTTGTTTGTGTAGCAATCACTGATTTGAGTTTACTATTACTGTACCAAAGATGCAGAAAGGTACAAGTGGAAAGCCAAGTGTTTTACATATTTGGTTTAAAACTATATGCAAAAGCATAGTATAGTTTCTGTGTAAAAAAAGTGTAGATTTCAAGTGGCTGTTAAAGAATTGATTGTTTTTAAGTTGGGCTGGGTTTTTTGGGGGGAACCGGGTACCCAAATTTTGAAATCAACGGGTGCCCGGATACTTGCAATTCAATGTAAAACATGAGAAATTAAGAACTTAGAAGAACTGTGGCAGGTATATTGGTGGCCCGATACGCAGTCCATTTACCCAGGCAACCTAGCTTAGGATCAATACCCACGCAGCTAGGAATGTAGGCCTGCTTGGAAGAAAATATACTGCCCCATATGCATAGCACTCAACCCTATTAGGGATAGCCTCGCATTAGCTGCTACAGTAAGTTAGTGCTGGGCTTCACGGTGATGCCTGGCTCGGGATAGCCTCCAAGTCCTGGGTAAGACCCGTACGCCTCTAGCGGACTCTGAGTCTCCTTATGCCAGCCCGACTTCACCGCACCACCCAGCACACGCCCGTCAGCTAATTTGCGCAAGCTAATTTGCCTACCGTTTCTTCCCCGTAAGAAAACCGTTACTGTCTCGCAAACTGCCCCCCGGGCCTTATATAGGGCCCACAGCCACAAGCACGCCCTCTCTAGTCTAGGCTGCTTTAGTGATTTGCACCACAGTACATGTATCTCTGACAAAAAGTGATCCACCTTCAATCCGAAACTTCCTCTAGCCAGTTCAATCCCCTAGGCCCGCAAACTGTCCCCGTGACTGCGTACTAAATCCTTTGTCTTTCAAATCTCTATTACATACAAGAACATATTGACTGAAGCTGTACTCCATCAACCAATCAGATGTAGTGGTTTCGTTCCCATGACAAGAAATTATTTTAATATTAGAAAATGTACAGCTGGCCGGAGGCCTGCTTGCTATACAACCCTAAACTTGTATTTCTTTGCTTGTGTCAAATCAACAATATATGGGCCACAAAATATAAGTCTACTGTGCTCATCTTACCGTAGAGCCACTACTGTTGGATATTTCCCTAGAGGGCGCAATACATTCACTAAGATTTCACACAATAGCCTCCCAGCATGCCCAGCGGCATACCCGCCATGTTAGCTTCCACTTTTCTCTTAGCGGCGATCAGTGTAGGATGTACACAATTTCAGTGATGTGATTAACCTGGAATTTGTTCTTCACTGGATTTATATTTTATGAAGTATATTTTTTAAGTATTTTATAAAGAGAGTAGAGTTTGTGTTTCTTCAGAGTCTTCGTTTGAGTCTTCGTTTGGATTTATTATGGCTTCATGGAAAAAACAACCTCACAAGTGTGAGTCGGCTACGGATGGTGCTGTACAGTTGGACTTGGGTTCCACGGTGTAGCCAAACTCCCTAGGTGGTCAAGCCAGGGAGACATTCTACTCCCACGGCCCCGCCTTTGACCATGAATCTGCCGGGACCGTTCTCACCCATTCGCAGACTTCACCCTACCGCACGGACACGGACGGTGTTCCTTCCGTAGGCCGTGGACCAGGCTGCAAAATGCCCGCTCCACCAGGTGCGGACATTTGGGATAACAGCCGACCATGAAGCTGCCTAGTAAGGGCCGCCGGACCACGGCCCGCTGCTTCAAAGGCAAGCGGGACGTTCTCCACGCCTATTTGCCTTCCTATACCCCAAGTCACCTCCCAATTCCAGGCCATGTGTTCGAGGTTTCGGCCTTACATAGTGCTGCCGAGCTGCCGCTTCTACCCATGGGTCACTAGCACATGACCACTAGCACATGGATCGCTCCACGGGTCCCCCCTACGATTTTTGCTCTACCTCGGACTTACAGTACCGATCAAAATTTTGATCACATTACGTGTAAGGGTATACGCGTATTGCGTTATGCGTACTACACAAAAATAGCTGCAATTCTGCTAAGAAGATTTACTCTGTGGAAATCTGCTGAGCAGAATTGTGTCGTACGCGTATTTGCCACAATACGCGTTAGCAGCCTCACGGTGCCAGATTACACAAATCTATATGCGTTACATTCGAGCTGGTTACGCGTATCAATAGCATATTCTTTGGAAAGTGGCGATGCGCAGGATCGGCGGGGTGGTCTCCACGCCGGCCGCTAGCTAAATGCGTGGAGGAATCAACGCAGCGCGGCCCAGATCAGAAGGCTATCTAGTAACAGTGCCAAACATTCAACATTCACCCTATAGGTTGGCCAAATCCAGCCAATAAGACAGCGGTACTTTTATGCAATGTACAGGAGGGCCGACAGTTCCCTTCTTAATTTGTGTGCACCGCCACGGCTTTTCATGTTGGCCTCAAAGGTTGCAGTAGAAATTGTCTCCCACTCCTGCACATCCCCCTTCCTGCCCAGTTTTCTGGGGGTGCGGGCAGTCTCAACTCTCAATTAAATCCCCCTCTGCTAGAAAAAGTGGTCAAAATGACTTCAGATGGATGACGTTGACGTGGACTAGAAATTAAAATAATACTCCCACTCTTAGTCAATGACAGGAGTTTTTGGTTCTGCCGAGAGTTTGTTTCTTCCGACACCCAACACAGTAGGCCTAGCTATAGCGTGAACCCTGGCTCTGAAGTTTCGGTTAGTTTCCCAACAAAAGAAAACGAAACTAGACATTTATGTCTGTTGGCAAACAGAACATAACGCTTTTCCGCATCTGGTTCTCTTAAAAAAAAAATTACATCAGCGGGATTTGAACTCATAATCTCCATTTCTACTCATTTTGTGCACAAAGTGTATTATAATATTCAAAAAATCATAATAATTCTGAACAATGTTCGATTGGTTCCAAACTCAGGATTTGGAATGTCTAGCCCAATAGCTAACTGCCCACCAAATTTCAAGAAGATTGAGCATTGGCTAATATGTGTTTTAAAAACATGGATTTTGATGACGTCACAATTGCGTCATGGCATTTTGGCCCTTGAGGGTGTTTCTTAAGTACATCCCCAATAGATATAAACGAACAAATCAAAAAAATCTCGCTCCGTTGGCCAAATATGCTTAATTGAATGGTGATATCTGAAAAGTTAATGACCTCATTAATATTCATGAGATGACGTTATGATCAAATGAGGGCAATTTTTGGATACACCTCTTCCCAACTTAGATATACTGCAAAATTGAAACCAAACTAACCGATACTTTTGCTAATAATTAAGTTTGAAATTTGACATTTTAAAGACCTGTCACGTGACCCCCTGATGACGTCATGATGACCTCACTATTTGCAATGAATCTCCATCTACTAACCTAAGTATGTGCCAAGTTTTAAGCCATTTGTATTTGATATTAGGCCCTTAATGGATTTCACAGCTAATTTGTACACAAAGCTATGGCCCTTAGTATAAAAAACCTAAACAATGAAAAACAAAGGAAATTCCTGAAATATGTTTTGATATTTTCAATCCGGGGTATATGTTGAGTCGGTTGAAGACAAAATAAAAATACGTTTTTTTCTTCGTTCAGGTAGTAATCTTCGTCTGAAATTTAGATCTACCTAGGTGAAGCCATAATTAATGACTACAGTGTAGTGTACAAGTTGCCCCTTTAAAGCTAAAAAAAAAATCAGGACAAGAACAATAGCTTTTCCGTATGGAACGGAAAAGCTAATAACAGAACATAATTGCTTTTCCGCAACTGGTTCTCTTTAAAAAAATAAAATAAAATACATTGACATCAGCGCGATTCGAACTAGTAACGGCAAAAATGCCTTCCGAAAAAATTATGCGGTACACAAGCCATTTATTTTCTTTCTGTACCACATGAGGGGCACTTCACAGCAACTGTCTGATACGCGGATAGTTTTCTTTCTGCACCACATGAGGGCGCACTTCAGAGCAACTGTCTGATACGCGTATAGGTAGCATCGTGATTGAAGGTTTGGCCCTTTCACGTGACCACCCAAGCAAAAACAGACAAAGAAAAACAGAACAAAATACATATGTTTATTCTATAATAGGTTAAGGCCCACTTCGCGTCGTTTTAATTGAATTTGTGACGGAAGAAAAAAAAGAGAGTTTACGTCACTGGGTTTCGAACCCGTATCCTCCATTCCTAACCCAAAACGCACGTGCATATATCGTGCACAAAGTGTATGGGACTTCATTACAACATTCAAAAAATCATAATAATTCTGCACAATGGTCAATTGCTTCGAAACTCAGGATTTAGAATGTCTAGCCCAATAGCTAAATGCCCACCAAATTTCAAAACGATTGACCTTTGGCAAATATGTGTTTTAAAAACACGCATTTTGATGACGTCACAATTGCGTCATGGCATTTTGGCCCCAGAGGGTGTTTCTAGACTACATCCGTAATAGATATAAACAAAAACAATAAAAAAATCTTGCTCCGTTGGCCAAATATGCTCAATTGAATATTAAAATCTTAAAAGTTTATGACCTCATTAATATTCATGAGATGACGTCACGATCAAATGAAGGCAATTTTTGGATACACCTTTTCCCAACTTAGATATAGTGCAAACTTGGAACAAAACGAAATTAATTTTTTGCTTTTATTTGCTTTAATTTGAAATTTGCCCCTTTAAAGCGCTGTCACGTGACACATGGTGACGTCATGAAGTTTTAAAGACAACTGTGCACAACTTCAGCAAGGGTTCTATGCATTTGTCAAGTTTGGAAAAAATCAAAGTTTGTTCAATGGCAAAAGTGCCCTCCGAAAAAACCGTGTGCTTTGTCTATGGGAAAATTCCGAGAAGAAAAAGAAGAAGAAGAAAAAAAAAAATCTTAACAAGAACAATAGCTTTTCCGCTACGCGGCGGAAAAGCTAAAAATCAGAACAAAGACAATAGCTTTTCCGTTGGAATGGAAAAGCTAATGAAAATGTCACGGTTACGTGTAGGGTGATGTTACCCTGTGTTGGTGGGTAAGCCTAAATTTAAAGTTAGGGATTGATTTCTCTGGCAATCGATACAACAAAAAGGAGACAAGGATGAGCCTAGCAAGTGATCTTCATGATTTGCATTCGAATTGATTTATTTATGTTTGTATTCTCAAATTCCAACTGAAAAGGGCAGACAATTAAGATGATGGAGTGGTTGAAGTGAGGATGGACAAAATTTAGTTGATAGACTCTAGGAAAGTGGGAAAATAGGTTGGGGTAGGCTAATTGGAGAATGGACTGGACTAATTGGACTACATATACAACTACTGACTAGGCAAAAGGATAGTAGGGTTACGTGAAGACAACCAAAAAGGGCAAATGGATAGTAGGGCCTAGGGGTTATATGAAGGTAAACAAAAAGAAGGAAAAGGAGCACTGTGCAAACCCGCTCTCTCTCAACAGTCTCCCTGTGTACGCAACACAGAATAAAATAATAAATGAAACAGCCGTAGAGTATACGCATAAAACAGCCGTCAACCTCGTGTGCGAAGGCACACGACAACTTTCAGAAAACTTTCACACAATACGTGGAATGAAACCACTTGATTTTACGGCTTTTTGACCGGAGCTACAGCCCACACTTGGTCTATGGGTTCTATAACCTCAATTTGTCCAGATAACCAGGTCAAAACGGTAAATTAGGATGAATGAGAGATTAAAAATGTGAAAAGTTTCGGAACAAAGTGAACTCACATTCTATTGGGATGAACTCCTGCTAGAGAGAGGCAGATTGTCACGTACGCCACGGCGAATAACATTGCGGAACGATATTGAATTATCGCACATCTGGCATGAACTGAATCGAAGGCTAGGTTGTTCAAAATATTACTACTATCAAAAATTATCATATTCATGGAGGATTACTTCGAATAGGAGAATTACACAAAAATCTTGGGACAATGTTCAGTACGTCGGAACACTAGTTACCGTGGGAAAATGCGTGATAGGGCACGCTACCAAAACAACCCTAGACTCGCTCAAGTCTCGCTGTCACAAAAACCACATAGCACAATGTGGCTGCAACTATACAGGTTGGAGAAAAATCCAATCTCGGAGAAAACCGAGGAGTGTCTTTTTATAAGAAATCCACCCATTTTATTGGCTAGAAGCTTGTCAGACTGGTGAACCCGTCTGTCAGACTGGTGAACGTCCTGAAAATGTCGGCTGCCAAACTACATGTAGTTGCACTGGAGGACCAACACTCCAACCATGGATGGGTTATTCTTTACTTTCTTTTTTTTCTTAAAAAAGTGGGCTTTTAATCCTCCGGAGGTGAATATTATTTCTGAAATGACGTTTTCAAGACCACTGTGCAATAGATCAGCATAGGCTCTATGCATTTGCCTACATGTAGTTTGAAAAAAATCTAAGTGTGTTAATGGCAAAAGTGCCAGGGAGAAAAACCCTGTGCAAAGTTTATGGGATTTTTCCGACCATAAATAGAAGAAATTAGAGATTTATGTCTGTTGGCAAACAGAACATAACGCTTTTCCGCATCTGGTTCTCTTAATAAAAAAAATAAAAAAAATAAATAAAAGAATTGACATCGACGGGGTTCGAACGGTAACCTCCATTCCAAAACGCACGTGCATATTTTGTGCACAAAGTGTATGGGACTTCATTATATTTTTCAAAAAATCATAATAATTCTGAACAATGCTTCATTGCTTCCAAAATCAGGATTTGGAATGTCTAGCCCAATAGCTAAATGCCCACCAAATTTTGAGACGATTGACGTTTGGCAAATATGTGTTTTAAAAACACACATTTTGATGACGTCACGATTGCGTCATGGTATTTTGGGCCCCGGAGGGTGTTTCTAAACTACATCCCCAATAGATATAAACGGAAAAATGAAAAAAATCTTGCTCCGTAGGCCAAATATGCTCAATTGAATGTTAAAATCGCAAAAGTTCATGACCTTATTAATATTCATGAGATGACGTCACGATCAAATGAGGGCAATTTTTGGATACACCTTTATCAAACTTAGATATAGTGTAAAATTGAAACCAAACAAAATTACATTTTTGCTTGAAATGGAGTTTGAAATTTGCCCCTTGAAAGCACTGTCACGTGACACATGATGACGTCATGACAATTTTAAGACAACTGTGCACTAGCTCAACATAGACTCTATGCATTTGCCAAGTTTAAAAAAAATCCAAGTGTGTTCAATGGCAAAAGTGTCATGGAGAAAAACCCTGTACAAAGTCTATGGGATTATTCCGACCAGAAAAAGAAGAACGAGAAATCTACGTCTGTTACAGATCGTAGGGCTTTTCCTTCTTTTTTTCATCTGGGGAGCGACCGACTCTCGACAAAATCTGAAAACCAGAAGAACTACCCTTCCACGTTAATCGTCATTGCAGTGCCATTACTGTGTACTGACTGGCGACTGCACATTACCGAGCCACAACCTTATCAGGACTTCGCATAAACATCGTGCCCTCTATCTCCCCTCCTTCTCCTACTCCCTAACCTTTGTTCTAACCTTCCCCTCTTCACCATCTCGGTGTCGCCAAGACCCCCACCCCAAATATCTAAAGCCCTTCTCTCCCCTTTCTCTCCCCCTCTCTCCCCTGTCTCCTCCTGTTGCCCCCTGTCGCCCCCTCTCTTCCCCTCTCTCCCCTCTCTTCCCTCTCTATCCCTCTCTCCCCCTTTCTCTCCCTCTCTCCCCCTCTCTCCCCCTCTCCTCGCTCCCCCTCTCTCCCCCCTCTCCCCTCTCTCCCTCTCTCTCCCCTCTCTCCCCTCTCTCCCCCTCTCTCCCCTCTCTCCCCCTCTCTCCCCTCTCTCCCCCTCTCTCCCCCTCTCTCCCCTCTCTCCCCCTTTCTCCCCCTCTCCCCTCTCGCCCTCTCTCGCACCTATTGCCCGAGCCTAATCAAGACATCGTGTCTTAAACTGAAGTTTGAATTCTTGCTCCACAAACGGCAATTGCCCATGTGATCATGCCCCCCCTCCAAGAAAAAAACAACCATATGCAGTATCTTGTTGGCGTACAGGTTTTTGTTCTTACATTTTTAGGCCTTAGGTCGCAAATTGTTGTTTTATCTTCTCAGATCGTTCGCGCATCGTTCGCGCGTCGTTTGCGAAGAGAGGTTCGTACGTTGGACTTGTAAACCCTGTCTCCCCCAACTCTCCCCACACCCCTAATCGATTGTCTCTGAAATTCGCAAATCGGCAGTTATCTTCCCGAAAGAAATGATGTCCCGGGGTTTTCTCCTTCTACCCTACCCCGAGCTGGGGTAAGAATTCCCCGGGAAAAAGCTTATCCACGGTGATTTCTTCGGTTCTGTGAATAGACAGACCGATATTCCCGGGGAATTCGTCTTGTGTGAAAGCACCTAAAGTGGGAGAAAACAAGCTTCGATTTGACGGTACCGGTATATCAACCGAATTGGGCAGAGGCCGCACAGAGTGATTTTGCATTACCCACTGATTTTCAGCTTCCAATATTACAAACAATAAAAAACGAAACATTCTGGAACATTTAGGACACTTTTTTTATGAGGTACCCGGTACGGTAAGGTAAAACAAGAAACAATTGTTTAATTTGGAAAATGGCTTCAGTACAACTTCTCTGGCAGGAGAATCTGGTCGTGTATTTTTATATTAACCGCAAGCTCTGAGCATGGGGCCGGCTTGAAAAGCCTTGGCGTTGCTCACAAAGCACTAAACATTGGCAAGGACCAGAGTTTCAACCGCAAGCTCTGAGCATGGAGCGAGGATAGGGCTCCCAAAGCCATGGCGGTGCTCACAAAGACAGATTTAAAAGCAACTGCCGGTGCTCTGGATTGATCTTGGGTTGAAGGAGGGGGGGGGGTTCGGTTAACTGAAGTTTAAATTCTTGCTCCACAAACGGCAATTGCCCATGTGATCATGCCCCCCCCCCCAAGAAAAAAACAACCATGTACAGTATCTTGTTGGGGTACGGGTTTTTTCCTTACATTTTTAGGCCTTAGGTCGCAAATTGTTGTTATCTTCTTAGATCGTTCGCGCATCGTTCGCGAAGAGAGGTTCGTACATTGGAGGTCTGTAAACCCTGTCTCCCCCAACTCTCCCCACACCCCTGATCGATTGTCTCTGAAATTCGCAAATCGGCAGTTACCTTCGCGAAAGAAATGATGTCCCGGGGTTTTCTCCTTCTACCCTACCCTGAGCTGGGGTAAGAATTCCCCGGGAAAAAGCTTATCCACGGTGATTTCTTCGGTTCTGTGAATAGACAGACCGAAATTCCCAGGGATTTCGTCTTGTGTGAAAGCCCCTAAAGTGGGAGAAAACAAGCTTCGATTTGACGGTACCGGTATATCAACCGAATTGGGCAGAGGCCGCACAGAGTGATTTTGCATTACCCACTGTTTTTAGCTTCCAATATTTCAAACAATAAAAACGAAACATTCTGGAACATTTAGGACATTTATTTTATGAGGTACCCGGTACGGTAAGGTAAAACAAGAAAAAATTGTTTAATTTCGAAAATGGCTTCAGTACAACGTCTCTGGCAGGAGAGTCTGGTCGTGTATTTTTATATTAACCGCAAGCTCTGAGCATGGGGCCGGCTTGAAAAGCCTTGGCGTTTGCTCACAAAGCACTACACATTGGCAAGGACCACAGTTTCCACCGCAAGCTCTGAGCGTGGAGCGAGGATAGAGCTCCTAAAGCCATGGCGGTGCTCACAAAGACAGATTTAAAAGCAACAGCCGGTGCTCTGGACTGATCTTGGGTTGAAGGAGGGGGGTGGGGGAGGGGGTTCGGTTAACTGGAGTTTCAATTCCCGCTCCACAAACGGTAATTGCCCATGTGATCATGCCCCCCTAAGAAAAAAACATTCCCCCAACTCTCTCCCCACCCCCGATCGCTTGCCGCTGAAATTCGCGAATCGGCAGTAATCTTCCCGAAAGAAATGACATCAGGGACCGGTAGTTTCTCCTTTGATGGATGGCTGCTGGATTTTGCTGGATTTTGCAAAGGAAATGACCCCCCGGACCAGTACGGGGTGGTTTCTCACTCGGTTTATGGCCGCTGGTCTTCGCGAGTCTTCGCGGAGAAGATGACTCCCCAGACCGGTAATTATTTTCTCCTCGGACCTATGGCCACTTCAGTCGCGAATCGTTGGTTCTCTTCGCGAAGGAAATGACTCCCCGGACTGGTAAATATAAGAAATTGTGGACGTCTTCGCGAAGAATCATTCGCACCAAATTGGTCGCGAATAGTGATAATAATTTTGATCAGTACTGTATGCGCCTCAATCTGAGGGCCTGGCTGTAAGCTGTACCAGTCTTACAGTGTCTGGGGTGACAACTGGAGGCATGGAGATATTGATGAGTGTCGGTGGGCTTAGAATACAAGTCAGTAGTAAGTGTGTCGAGGTCTTTCCGGACGGTGACATCCAAAAAGTGGGTCTGCTGGAGAGAGTGTTCCCATGTGAATTTGATAGTGCTGTGGAAGGATTTGCAACATTTTTGTATATCACTTTAAGTCATTTCCTTATGTTGCTGTATCCCCTCGTGGTGATCCTCCTTGCTGACCTGTCTACGTGTGTATGTAAGTCTGTCCGTCCGTTGGTATGTAAGTCTGCGTTCTGTGTTTGTCTCTTGTTTTTTGCTCTTTCTAACATGAACAACCCTAACTGTTTCTTTCAACTTAGGAAACTGCAAGAAAAGGCTCTTCGGTACACTTTCCATCAAGACAACTACAACTTTTTCTCAGTCTCTCGCCTGATCCCTACTGGCTTACAGATATCTCACACCCCCCAAATTGGAAAACTCTCCCCCAACCTACAGAAAAAATGGAATCAAATTCTATATAGTGCTTCCATTCAGCTCATTAAGGTCCTCTCTGAGCAATGTGAAATCACTCTTCAGGCTGTCCACCAGGACATTGCTAATCTGAACTCCAAACTCCACTCCAGCTGTTCTAAAAAAGCCAGTATAAGGATCTCAGTGATGAGATTGAGAAAGGTATCTCTAACCTCAATTCTGTTCTCACCGACAGGAGAAAAAAGAAGATTGGTGGCCTTGTTGCCAAACAACGCAGACACAACCGCTTCAGACGCAGTCCCCAGTCTATACACCATTACCCCCCACTAACACTGTTGTCAACCTTTCCTCTTCTCTAACTGACGCAGAGCATACGTTTCTTTCCAAGGGTTTGAACTTTTGTCCAACTCCCCCCAAAGTTGACCAAGTAATGCTCAGTCAAGATCTCACTGAGTATTACCGCAGACTTCGTCTGACTGAGTTCTTCGATTCTAGCTCCCGTAAAGAAGAACCTTTCCGAGGAAAAAGCACCTGGGTCCCCCCCAAGAACCGTGTTCCAGCCCTTGAAACGTATGTGAAAGCAGTCAGTTCTCAAGTTTCCAACTCCTCTCATCTTACCCGTAAGCCCCACGACAATCTCCCTAGGGAAGAACGTCTTGCTCTCAACACTCTACGTTCCCACGGTGACATCATTATCAAGCCAGCAGATAAAGGGTCAGCCGTAGCAATCATGGATCGCCAAAAATATATTGATGAAGCCAATCACCAACTAAACAATCCCCAGCACTATAATTGTCTGGACTCTAACCCCACTGGCAAATTTTCAGAGCAAATTCAGGAAGTTTGGGATGACATGCGATCACGTGATCAACTGAGCAAGAAAGCTCACAAATTTCTATCACCAATCAATTGTAGAACTGCCAGATTCTACCTTCTCCCGAAAATTTACAAGGCCAACAACCCAGGCAGACCCATCATCTCTGGCAATGGTTCACCTACGGAACACATATCTCTTTTCATTGACTCTTTTCTCAGACCCTTGGTTCCCCAAATCCCCTCCTATGTCCATGACACTTTCGACTTTCTGCGAAAGTTGGAGCAGTGGTCAAATTCCGACCACTGCTATAATTGGTACCATTCCTCTCTATACACTAACATCCCCCAGGTAGAAGGCATTCAAGCTTGCTCCTCAGCCCTGGCCAAAGGAAAACAGTCTTCTCCCCCCATCTCTGACCTAACCACCCCTAATGAGGCTAGTGCTGGCCAAGAACAATTTCTCCTTTCTTGGCAAGCACTATCTCCAGGTGCATGGCACTGCCATGGGCACACGCATGGCTCCTTCCCTTGCTTGCCTCTTCATCGGTGACCTTGAGGAACGCATGCTCAGTGAGGCTCCATGCCGTCCTTGGATTTGGTGGAGATACATAGATGACGTTTTCTTCATTAGGACTAGGGACGATGGCAGCTTGAATGCCTTCTTTGACCACATCAATTCCTTCCACAGCACTATCAAATTGACATGGGAACACTTTCTCCAGCAGACCCACTTTCTGGATGTCACCGTCCGGAAAGACCTCGACACACTTACTACTGACTTGTATTCTAAGCCCACCGACACTCATCAATATCTCCATGCCTCCAGTTGTCACCCCAGACACTGTAAGACTGGTATAGCTTACAGCCCGGCCCTCAGATTGAGGCGCATATGTTCCAATGAGTCTGACTTTCGCCGCCATACACGTGTATTGGCCAGTAACTTGGTTGCTAGAGGCTATAGTTCTCGCCAATTGAAGAACTCCATTGCTAAAGTCTATTCCATCCCCAGAAGTTCGTCACTCAAACAAAAGCCACCAGGTCCCTCCTCTCAGGAAGATAACTAAGGAAAACCACCATATTCTCCACACTTCAGATTGTTTGGCTGATACCATTCCAAATTCGCCTGTTTTGGCTTTAAGGCGCCCCCGTAACCTGCGTTACTCAATTGTCCGAGCAGAGGTTCCCCCTTTGGACACTTAACCTCCCACTAAATTTGGTACATTTAAGTGTACCTCAAAATGCTTTGTTTGCAAGACACATGTCAAGGAAATAGACTCTTTCAATGGACATTCTTCTGGAACTATTTCCCACATGACCTATGGCTCTATCACGTGCACTACATGTACTTCAAACATCATATACCTCATCTCATGTAGAGTTTGTAATGTTCAGTATGTTGGTGAGACCCAACCCTAACCCTGACACTCTCAAAAAACGTTTCTATGGCCATAGGTCTACAATCAAAACCGGTAAAATGGACACCCCTGTTGGGTATCACTTCAATCTCCCTGATCATTCGATATCAGATATGAGTGTACTGGGCATAGAATCCCTTGGTCACCGTAGTAATGCTGTCCGTCTAAGCAGTGAGAAAATGTGGATGAAGCGTCTTTGGACTATTCAACCACATGGTCTCAACATCCAGGAGGGTAATGACTAACACCATGCAGCTTTCTGATAATCCTTCTTTTGTGTTCACTCCTTCACACTTCTCTCTTTGATCTTTCCCACCTCTTCTCACTAATCCCTACCCTACTCCTTGCCCTTCCCTTTGATCTCACCCTACCAGCTTTACTCTTTGTCCTTTGTTTCTCATCCGTGTCCTATTCACTCTCTTCCCCCTTCCTTTGTGTACATGTATCTGTGTTGTCCTTGTCACTCTGCCTTTGAGAAAGGTCCTGCTAGGATCGAAACGTCAGGCCCACTAAATTTTAAGATAACTAATACTTAATAGTATAGTACTTAATAGTTTTGGAAGTTCTGGTCAGGCTTGAGTAGCGGTGCATACGCGTATGCTGCCATGCGGCCGCTGTGCAAGTTCATGAGGATTTGTTGCGTAAAAAACGCGAGTTAATTTTTTTTCTCCGCCATTGGTGTGCATTTACGCTGAACGTACTTGTTAATTTTCGTACTTGTTAATTTCCCCTGATTTTTGTTTTGATCGTTAATGTTTAGCGAATGGAGTTTTCAGTGTACAGAGGCACTTGTAATGTTATCATAATTATAATGTTGTGTGAAACATAAAACTGAGGTACTAGTTGACTTAACTGAAGGTACGAGTTGACCAAGGTACGAGTTTGCGAGGTACGAGTTGACCAAGGTACAAGTTGACCTGAGTTATCAGGCGAGAGACTGAGAAAAATTTGTAGTTGTCTTGATGGAAGGTGTACCGAAGAAGAGCCTTTTCTTGCAGTGTCCTAAGTTGAAAGAAACAGGTGGGGTTATTCATGTTATGAGAGCAAAAAACAAGAGACAAACGAAAGAACATACATGTAGACTTACATACCAACGAACGGACAGACTTACATACACACGTAGACAGGTCAGCAAGGAGGATCACCACGAGGGGATACAGCAACATAAGGAAATGACTTAAGGTGATATACAAAAATGTTGCAAACTGCTTACTGACTAAAATTACCAAAATGCAAATCTCAAAATTTAGTGGGCCTGACGTTTCGATCCTAGCGAGACTTTTCTCAAAGGCAGAGTGACAAGGACAAAACAGATACATGTACATGTACATGAAGGAAGGGGGAGAGAGTGAATAGGACACGGATGAGAAACAAAGGACAAAGAGTAAAGCTGGTAGGGTAAGATCAAAGGGAATGGCAAGGAGAAGGGTAGAGCTTAGTGAGAGGAGGGGGAAAGATCAAAGAGAGAAGATTGGAGGAGTGAACACAAAATAATGATTATCAGAAAGCTGTATGGTGTTAGTCATTACCCTCCTGGATGCTGAGACCATGTGGTTGAATAGTCCGAAGACGCTTCAATCACATTTTCTCACGGCTAAGACGGGCAGCATTACTACGGTGACCAAGGGATTCTATGCCCAGTACACTCATATCTGATATCAAATAATTTTTGGAAGCCATCACGCTAACAGATCGTGCGCTTTTATTGGCAAGTTGTTATCTTTTTGATCAGCACGTAGCTCAAGTCGCCGCACACAATGAGTTTTCATCCACGAGAGGCGAAACAAATCAAACAGGATAGACATTGGTCTCACGGCCTCTTGATGCAGAAATCTCACCAAAAGTTCAGCACACAAGGTGAGCTACGTGCTGAGCTAACGACCTCAAGAGAATTTTTGCTCAGCAGATAACTCTCGTTTTCATCCACGAGAGGCGAAACAAATCAAACAGGATAGATATTGCTCTCACGGCCTCTTGAGGCAGAAATCTCACCAAAAGTTCAGCACACAAGGTGAGCTACGTTCTGAGCTAACGACCTCAAGAAAAGTTTTGCTCAGCAGATAACTCTCCTGTGCGACGGCCTTAACAGAGGCAAAATTGCCTTGCCATTCAGTGCGAGTGATTACAATTGAATATTTGATCAAATTGAAGACCGAATATTCGAATAGTCAATTATTCAAATTGACTCAGCCTTACTAACAAGTTACATCCCACGATTCAGACTGCACAAATAAACATCCGGAATAACCACCAGCTTGTTTATCTCCACACAAATGTGCGCAAACCGTACATTGTACACGTGTGGAAACCAAGCTGGTGCAATTTCAAAAGTGCCTCCTGTTGGGTAACATTTGAGGCATTCCCAGTTGTTCTTGATTGTACTCAATACTTGACCACAGCAGGCCATTGGGCAAAGCACTGAGCACTCAGTGCTTATCAGTGCTTATCACGTGGAGTTGGGCAAACCCTCATTGAATTGCATTCTCCTCAAATCAAACATTATATCTATGATACAATAGGGTACCTGCTGCTATATATGTATTTGTATCCGCCACACGACCTCGACCGGCTCGATGGTCAAGTTGTTAAGATGTCTGCACTAGAAAGCAAGTTTGAAACCCACCAGAGTTGCCTGAACTTTTTTCACCTGGCAACCGGGCAAAGCACTGAGCTTACACATGCTATGTCTCATCTCATGTGCCTATCACATTGAGAAAGGCAAACCCTCACACAAGATACATGTACATGTACATGTACGTCAAGTCTAGTTTTGAAAATATTCAGAAAATATTCAAATTATGGAATGAACTGGGTTCTTACATTTAAATACTGTAACCGAGCACGAAAAGGAGACGGGACAAACACTCGGTGTACAAGATGTTATTTTTGTTAGGTCGCTCTCAAGTTGTTTAATTCGTCCAAAAGGGAATTTCTACAACGTAAACCTGGGACGGTATATCAAGAACCAGCAGGGAATGGACAGGGAAATGACAACGGGGAAAAGGACGGGGAATTAACAAGGGAATCGAATGGTGAGATTGGACGGAGGGGGGGGGGGGGAACAAGGCTACCAGAATGATGCACGGTCTGCGTTAAACCAAAGGACAGCCAATATTAAATTAAACAACAGCATAATATTTTCAACAATAGCCCAATCTTCTAAGTTTAGACACCCAAGTAACCCATTCACGAACTTCTTAAAGTTTTCATTAAGGTTCGACTCCCGCGTCGGTATGATATCATAAATGTCTTTTTAGATTCATCTTCCTGAAACAATAGTTTTTTCCGTAATAGGCCTAAAGGGCTGGTGTTTGGACCAAAGTAAAACCTTTCTCAATGGCTATAATTATTATGAACCCATTACATCTTACATGGCTCAATGTGAACACCTGGTCGCCGCTGCAACGGCGGAGATCTGAGATGTTTTACACTAAAAATACCATTTATAAAGTGGTGAACTCCAAAGTTAGATGTTTTAAATTATTGAACATGTACCTTCAAGAGTAAGGGGGCAGACGATGGGTACAGACATGGAGGTAGGGTACAGGCTTCATCATCCCGTAGTTGACATTACAGTCCCTGATTAATGCAATATTATACAGGTATTGGGATTATACTTTCCGTTAATGTTCGACATGAGTACAGATTAATTGCAAGGCGTTATTGGTATAAACCGAGTTAGAATATTTTTCCGATAAAATTGTTACCAACTGATGAACACTGGCAAAAATGAAATATCTATTCTGAGACTTGACTTTACACTCCCCAGATTTGTGGTTAAATATTTAACCTCCATTCAAAAATACATGTACAGTGTATTTAGAATTTGCTTACCGAAATCTCTCGGCCGAAGACCGTCTTAAACGAGGTCCCACAGTTGCAGCTTTTGAGGGGGTTCTTTTTAAAACAGAATTAAACTTAATGGGGCTAACTCAGGTAACATAACGAACTAAACCATAACAGCGCTCTACGTGTTGATTCCCCAACGGCCTATGCAGGAATGGCCATCTTGAATTTGGCGCTGCACCACGCCCGAGTCTGTCATGCTTGACCAAATACAAGCAAAGTTCCTATTCAATAGGTAAACACAGATTCCCATTCTCCCACTGGGGTTCTAGCAGGCTGTGAATATTCAACATTCAAATAAGCTCTGCGGCTTGCAGCCCAGCGTGTCCAGAAGTCATAATACGAGTTGTACGTAGTCAATTGAATTCGCGGTTTGACGAATTCGGTTGGTTACACACACCACAGGGAAAGAGAAACAAAATATATTTCGTAACTGATTACACGACCTAATTATAACTGCTGGGTTTTTTTTTTTAAAGTATACTTGCATCTTCACAGCTACTCATTTTAAGGGTCTTAGATATAGGATACATACACTCACAAGAAATAATTGTTACTCTTAAGTACTACTTTCCAACATCTATAATACAGATTCCGTACGCCGACAAATCCATTTTTGGCAGGCACCTTTAGAGGCATGTCTTCCTGCAAATCATTGTATCTTCATCAAATATAAGCTTTCCGAACGTACTATGGTTAGGGCTGAACCCAGGTTCGAGCAAATACTCTAATTTAACCATTTATCGAAAGATTAAATACATTTTCTCACAATTCATTATTATCTTTAACTAATATAAACATTTCGATTTTTCTGTGGTTAGGGCTGAACCCAAATTCGAGCAAAAACTCTAATTGAACCATTCATCGAAAATTCAAATAACTATAACGTCATGATGAACTTTAACTCGCCAAGTACGGAACTTATGTGTACGGCGCCACACAGCCGATGACTTTAGGAATCCACGTAAAGCCTAAACAGCCTTTCCAACTCAGTTGAATCCTGACATTTATAATGGAAACATATCCACAACAACGCAAACATGTAATGGCAACTGCTATCGCACGCGGGGACCCAGTGATAATTCCGTCCAAAAGACAGTATGAAAATTATACCTGAGATCGTAAACAGGAGCATCCCTACATTAATGGAGATTGTAATTTCAGGGGCCTTCCTTTTTGGACGAGTTTCTTGCGAGATTTGTTCACGGGAGGCAACTGAGCGAGGCAAGTGAAAAGGATTGCTGTGTTTTCCTGCAGTGGACCTCGTCGAACGACGTGCGGATGGAATGGCATTGGTTTGGTCGCTGGACTGTTGGTTTGAAATGGTGTCATTGGACCCGATGGTTAATGTGGGATTGCCTGGGATCACCATTAGTTCCACTTCGGACTCTGAACTGGACTCGCTTATTTCATCGTGGTTTTTATTCTGCGGTGTCCCTACAGAAGTTGGTGGAGGGCGTGTCTCGGGCCTATGGCGGATAACAATGTCTGCCGTGGGATGGTTACTACGGTCTTGCCTTTGCTGGCTGTCTCCAGTAGAGAGTGATTAGTCCTCTTTCACTTGCGCTAACTTAAGCTCTGTAGAGTGTACAGTCTTGCACCCAGTACCGTCCATCATTTGAATGGTATACACGAAATTTTCGGGATCGGGTTGGTCGACCACTTGGTAGAGTTGTGATGCATAGATGTCTTGAATCTTATGACGTCCCTTGAATTTGTGCTGTTTCAGGTATACTAGATCTCCGATCATGAAAGTGTATGGTTTAGCCTTCCAATCAAAGATGTCTTTTCGTGTCTGCGGCCATCTTTATTTTTTCCCGCGCGATCTCAAATGAGTGCTTAAGTCACTCCTGATGTAAAGAGACCCAGTCCTCAGGATTTTCTTCTTGGCCTCCCAGTAGCAAGTAGACCGGATGGATCGCCTCGCGTCCAAACATCAGGTAAAAAGGTGTAAACCCTGTCGCTGCATGTGTAGTCGCGTTGTAGCACTAGACAAGTTCGGCTAAATGTCTATTCCAATGCTTCTTCTGCTTTCCAGACAACGTCCAAAGGAGATCATGCATGGTCCGGTTGAAGCTCTCACACTGCGCATTACACTGTGCATGATAGGCAGTGGTTCTTGACTTATGGATGCCATACAAAGTGCAAAGATGCTGGATCAGACTGGACTCAAACTGTCTCCCTTGATCGGAGTGAATGCGTTCGGGTACGCCAAATTTTGTGAACCATTCCTTCACGAGAACCTTCGCAGTAGTTACAGCTGTTTGATCTTTGGTTGGAATGGCTATGGTATACTTCGAAAATATGTCGGTGAGCACGAGGACATTCTCTATACGATCAGTTGTAGGTTCTAGGACAGTGATTACATGTAAGTCAATCGCGATCACCTGTAGAGGACGAGATGCAGTCAAATGACCCAGGGGGTTCCTTGGCTTGGGATACAGATGTTTTGCAACAACACACCTTTCACACTGCTGCACCCACTGTTTGACATCTCCAAATACCCCTGGCCAATAACACCTCTGTTGAATCATGCTGAATGTTCGTTCGACACCTTGGTGCCCACTCTGGTCATGGAGCGATGACAGCACTGTATGTTTCAGACAAGTTGGGAGTACGAGCTGTTTAACATTAACCCCATTGTGTCTAGTGTACCTATATAAAACACCATCTTCTTCGAAGATCCTCCTCCTTTGTCTAAGTAGGACTAATACACTGTGAGATTCCAGTCTTCTCTCTGAACGGGACGGAACTCTATCCTCGTGAAAGTACTTCGCAAACTTATGAATATTGGGATCCAGATGTTGTAGGCGATGAAGTTCCCCTTTGGAGTATGAAGGAAATGCTGATATTTGTGATGAAACCACCTGCTGATTCCTTAATGGAGCCAACTCAAGATTCTCTTCTGTACCAGTGGTCTGGAGTTCTGTAGGGACTTTAGATGGAGACACCCCGTGGTTTGGGCTCTTTGGTAGCTCTTCATTATTCTCTCTTGGGATTTGTCGGGAGAGTGCGTCGGCATTGGCATTTTCCCGGCCTGATCGATACCGTATTTGGAAGTCATAAGTGTTCAGCCTGGCAACCCATCGCTGCTCAGTAGCGTCAAGACGAGCAGTTTGCAGATGACGGAGTGCATTATTGTCTGTCCATACCTCGAATGTGCTGCCATACAGGTAATCTTTAAATTTTTTCAGTGACAGCCCACATCAGGGCCAGGAGTTCCAGTTTCATCGAACTGTACCGCTGCATGCTTTGCTCTTTCGAATGTAGGGTACGGCTGGCATACGCTATCACCCTGCGTTTCCCATCCTGTAGTTGAGAAAGCACAGCACCCAATCCATCTAGGCTTGCATCGATCTCCACTATGAAAGGCTTGGGGAAATCTGCATAGCCCAAGACCGGCATGGAGACGAATTTACTCTTGAGATGCTCAAATGCCTCCTGACAACTCTCGTTCCATTGATTACGGAAGTAGCTGGCTGGTTTCTTCTGGCACTTCCCCAATAAAGCGTAGAGGTCTCGGGCAATCTTCGAAAATGACGGCACGTAGCGTCTATAGTAACTCGCAAAGCCCAGAAAGACTCTCAACTGTTTGAGTGTTCGAGGGGCTGGCCATTCAGTCACCGCCTTCGTCTTAGTGTCATCGGTCGAAATTCCCTCTGCTGATAATACATGACCCAAGTACGAGACTTGTTGCCTGAAAAGGTGACACTTCGAAGGTTTTAGCTTGAGGTTGTGCGCCTTAAGTCTTGTGAAGACTCGATCCAGATGTTGCAGATGCTGCTCAAATGAAGAAGAATAAATGAGAATATCATCTAGATTTACTAACAAAATTTGGAAATACAGATCGCCTAAACATCTTTGCATAAGTCTTTGGAAGGTTGCTGGGGCTCCACACAACCCAAAGGGCATACGGTTGTATTCATACAGTCCTAACGGTGTTACGAAGGCAGTTTTCTCCCGATCTTCCTCATGCATTCTCACTTGATGATAGCCGCTTGCAAGATCGAGGGTAGTGAAAAATCTTGCTCCCTTCAGGGCGTCGAACGAGTCTAGAATACGTGGCAGAGGAAAAGCATCTCGTTTTGTTTGTGAATTTAGTCGACGGTAGTCCACACACATGCGTAAAGAGCCATCTTTCTTCCTGGCGAGCACTACTGGGGCTGCGTAAGGACTACAACTCTCTTGAATAATGTCCGCCTGGAGAAGGTCTCGTATATGTTGCTTTACCTCCTCGAATTGGTTAGGGGGAATACGGCGAAATGGCTGAGCCATTGGTTCATCTGTTTTTCGTTACGATTTTATGAGTTACCGTTGTTGTATCACCCAAGTCGAGTTGGCTTGAGGTAAAAACATCCCGATGTTTGTGAAGGAGGGACTGTATCTGCTTCAGCTGGACCACGGAACCATCAAACTCTGATAAATCAACCGGGATTGGTTGCTGGCTAGGGTCGATAGAATTTGACGGAGAGTTGGTGATCATAATTTCGTTGACTGATATGTATGCCTGAACTGTACTTCCGAGCCGGTGTTAGCAGATACAGATTCAACTGCGCTCATTACTCCAATGGGAGTGTGTTCAGGTATGACAACCCCTTCCGAAGATAGATTGATAATCCTCACTGGGAAAGACGGACGAATGGAGTTGACCACAGTGGCTTGCACGATCACCCCCAGACGAAGGTTATCAGCGTTCCTCAAAGGCTCAAAGACGGAGACCGGACTTCTATTACTCTTGCCGGTAGCTAGTACTGTAACCCACGACTGTGCTGGAACAAACGTGGATCGCCCTTCTGCAATATGAATCAGGGAAGACTTCTGCTGTTTCTCTTCTCTGTCAAGAACCAAGTTGGAAAGATTGAGTCCGTTTGTTATGCCAGGTGTGATAATATTCATGCCAATGACCATAGGTATATTGTATCTTTTCCGCTCTCGATGCTCCTTATCTCCCGAGTCTTTAACGACAATGACGCCCATCTGTGGCAACGTGACCCCTTCAACCTCGATGTCCAGCTCGAGATAGCCAATATATGGGATGCTCAACCCGGTAGCGCAAGTGAGGGACAACCAGAGACCATCAGTCACAAGATTTGCTCCTGTGGGCTTCAAGGAAGTTCTAAAGAATTCTTCAGTAATAGTAGATACCATAGAACCCGTGTCTACTAGGCCTTGCAATTGAACACTTCCAATCTTGACTTCCAGTGTTGGGGAAACCCCAACAAAACGATCCTGAGGATCTCTCTGGTTTAGATTATTAATGTTCGTTGAACCCCCATTGATCCTACCCACCGTAGGGTTCCCATTGGTGGGAGGCTTCAGTTTGACGCCTGCGTCCTTGAGGTCTCTTTGGCCTTCTGGTACCACTCGGCGGTGTTACGGGCTGCCTCTGCTTTTCAATACTCTGCAAGCTCGGCGTGTGCCTCCAAGAGTTTCTTCTTGAAGCACGCTGAAGTGCGGTGCTCAATTCGCTGGCAGTGTTCGCAGTATGGTCTGGGCTGGTTAGGCGAGGGAGATTCGGCTCGCGTGCTTGAGGGTGTCACATTAGATGGAGACTTGCCTTCCCGGCCAACTGACTCTGCTGTTGCCTTCAAGAGCTGATTAATCTGGGACTGCTGTTCCCGGATGACTTGCCGTTGTTCATCCAAAAGGCTCCTCATCTGCTTAATTTCGTCTGGTGCAGTGGACGCTGTTTTGACACTGCGTGCCTCTTCAATGGTTGCCTTGGCCGTAGTGCTAATGTCAGTGTCCTCTTCAGCCCACTCAGTTGCCTCTCGTCGTAATCTAAGAAAGGGCATACTAGGATTATCTTGCAATTGTTTCTTAAGATGTTTGCGTAAGAGCTGATCAGATACCCCCTCGGCAAATTGATCACATTTAGGCTCTGGATGAGCCTAAATGGGCACATTTGCTAACAGCCTTATTCAACAACTCCATCAATTGATGGGAAAAGTCTCTAAGGGACTGGGAATGTCTTTGCTTACATTCGAAAAACTGTCTCTTTAACTGAACCCCAGTGGCTTTAACCCCGAACACTTCCTGTAAAATGGACACCAACTTCTCAACTGTATTACGGTCGCATTCAGGACGAAGTTTAACTTCCTCCCTTTCTGCACCTTCAAGGTGCTGAAACATAAAATGAACCTTATCTTCGTCCGTAAGGGGCCTAGAGGCAATGGATGCATGGATATCGCAAAGCCAATCTTCTAATATCATGTCACCTTCTTTGCCTGTAAACGATTTAATCTTTTTCTGGGAAGGCATTAACAAAAATGCAGGTGAAGTTTTCTCCTTCTTTAGGCCAGAAACAGATTCTAGTTCGGCACTCAACCGTTCTATGCTCTCCCGCAAATATTCTACCTCCTCTTTTGAGTAATACGAAAATGCAAGCGGTAATTACTCAAAATTAAGTCTGCGGATGACCATACAGGTTAATACAACCCCTATGACTGCCATACATTACAACATATGTCTACTCGGAATGTCCGCCAGTCCGGTGTCTATGGGGTAGGTGTCCGTCTCTCTCTTCGCCAGATCTTCGCACCACCTTCCCGTCCGTCCGTGTAGCTGCCGTATAGCTGCCGTGCAGCTGCCGTATGGCTGCCGTGTAGCTGCCGTGTAGATGCCGTATGGTTGCCGCGTAGCTGGATGCTGGCTGAATCAGCTAGATGGGGCAATGGAAAACTTCTCCTGGTATTTCTGGTAGCCTTGCTTATCGGAAAAGGGGGGGGGGACGGGGATTGATTGATAGTATCTTCAGATACACCTATAGGTAAAGTTGAGAGCAATCCTGCCAACTACGCCATGTGTAACCGAGCACGAAAAGGAGACGGGACAAACACTCGGTGTACAAAATGTTATTTTTGTTAGGTCGCTCTCAAGTTGTTTAATTCGTCCAAAAGGGAATTTCTACAACGTAAACCTGGGACGGTATATCAAGAACCAGCAGGGAATGGACAGGGAAATGACAACGGGAAAAGGACGGGGAATTAACAAGGGAATCGAATGGTGAGATTGGACGGAGGGGGGGGGGGGAACAAGGCTACCAGAATGATGCACGGTCTGCGTTAAACCAAAGGACAGCCAATATTAAATTTAACAACAGCATAATATTTTCAACAATAGCCCAATCTTCTAAGTTTAGACACCCAAGTAACCCATTCACGAACTTCTTAAAGTTTTCATTAAGGTTCAACTCCCGCGTCGGTATGATATCATAAATGTCTTTTTAGATTCATCTTCCTGAAACAATATTTTTTTCCGTAATAGGCCTAAAGGGCTGGCGTTTGGACCAAAGTAAAACCTTTCTCAATGGCGATAATTATTATGAACCCATTACATCTTACATGGCTCAATGTGAACACCTGGCCGCCGCTGCAACGGCGGAGATCTGAGATGTTTTACACTAAAAATACCGTTTATAAAATGGTGAACTCCAAAGTTAGATGTTTTAAATTATTGAACATGTACCTTCAAGAGTAAGGGGGCAGACGATGGGTACAGACATGGAGGTAGGGTACAGGCTTCATCATCCCGTAGTTGACATTACAGTCCCTGATTAATGCAATATTATACAGGTATTGGGATTATACTTTCCGTTAATGTTCGACATGAGTACAGATTAATTGCAAGGCGTTATTGGTATAAACCGAGTTAGAATATTTTTCCGATAAAATTGTTACCAACTGATGAACACTGGCAAAAATGAAATATCTATTCTGAGACTTGACTTTACACACCCCAGATTTGTGGTTAAATATTTAACCTCCATTCAAAAATACATGTACAGTGTATTTAGAATTTGCTTACCGAAATCTCTCGGCCGAAGACCGTCTTAAACGAGGTCCCACAGTTGCAGCTTTTGAGGGGGTTCTTTTTAAAACAGAATTAAACTTAATGGGGCTAACTCAGGTAACATAACGAACTAAACCATAACAGCGCTCTACGTGTTGATTCCCCAACGGCCTATGCAGGAATGGCCGTCTTGAATTTGGCGCTGCACCACGCCCGAGTCTGTCATGCTTGACCAAATACAAGCAAAGTTCCTATTCAATAGGTAAACACAGATTCCCATTCTCCCACTGGGGGTTCTAGCAGGCTGTGAATATTCAACATTCAAATAAGCTCTGCGGCTTGCAGCCCAGCACGTCCAGAAGTCATAGTACAATTTGTAAGTAGTCAATTGAATTCGCGGATTGACGAATTCGGTTGGTTACAATACCATGTGAAAAGGGACTTCATACAATAAAGAGAAGCATGTGCTGACTGTTCAGTGTTGTTTTGCATGATACAGTATTCGCAGCAGTGCCTTTTTAGTCTTCAACCCATTTAATTTCCTCTGGCTCAATTAGAATTGAGCAATTCTATGAGCATTGCCAGGTTATTGTTGAAAGTCTGGCTTTTGTGACTGTATTTTTGTTGCATGTCTGTTGTGAAATGTCTTTATGCTTTCAAATACGTTCATCATTGCATTGCCTGATTTTATTCTGATACTTGCACATTGTTTTTCCCTTTGTATAGCACTATGAACATAAACTAGTTTTTATCTCAGTTGTTGTTCTTGTTATTTCCCCTGTACAGTTCATTCAATGCACCATGAGTACTTAAACTGTGGATGTAATTATGTATGCACCTTCTGACCAAGGAATTCCAGCTGTTGCTGTGATATTAATGTACATGTACCGTAGTACTTGAAATGGTAGTTTTCTTTCATATAGTAATCATGGTACATGTAGCAGTAGCACATTTAACCATGTTGGAATTTGTGATGAAATTGAATACATTTTGAACAGTTACTTTTAATTTTTGAAAAATGATAAAGAAAACTTTGACAGAACCGGGACTTGAACCCGAGACCTCTGGTTTTTCATACCAGCACTCTTACCATATGAGTTATTCAGTCCTTAGATGGCGGCGTTCCCAAATAGGCAACTTATTTTTTACTTTGTTTTTAAGAATTAATGCAATATCATTGCCCCTAATGGCTCCTTTTGTAGTAATTTCCATTTGATTCTTAATTATAACTGCAATGTGTGATCTTATATAGTTGTGCATGTTAAAGGCATTGGACTCATCATTCTCTTTCTTTTAAGAAGATTAATGAGAGTTTTAGCTTGTTATGATTTAATACCAGTATGGCATACCTGTAGTGCTCATAGTGTAATGTTGAATATTGGTCGTGTTATAAGACATGATTTGTTTTGTGTGTCACACTCGCATCCCTTTCATACACCCCAAAATGTTACATGACACACTTAAAGACTCAACGAATAGGAATGGAGAATGAGTCAAAGATGAAGTTGGTAAATAATTAAATGCTCACATTTCTCTTCCTTTGAGCAGTTCATACGATGTGTCACGTGCCTGTAGAAGACCTCTACCTGGACGAAATTCACCTCTGACAATTTCATCCAGTTTTTTTTTCAAGTGTTTGCTGTTTATTTCAAGTCTCCAGGCGATGTGCATGGCACACACTTCCTTGTAACCTTCTATTATCAGAGACAGTCCTTCTCTTGAAAGAGATATAAGGCAAACAAGAGAGTTCTGCTCCCAATTACATGGCATTTCAAAATAGGGTAGGTAGGTCAGGATCCCCCCCCTTTTTTTGGGGGGGGTGCACAATCATATGGAGGCATCTGCTGATCTGCATCTAGTCAAGGCTTAAGGGTAATAAAAAAACATCTGACACAAGACCACCAAATAACAACTTCTGGAATGCATGTTCAGTAATCTTGGTAATGAATGTCGGTCGCGCCACCACTAGCTTAGGCAGCGCGCGATCAAAATTGATCCGAATGAATACAGAATCCATGCATTGAAAGGATTACAAATACTTGTACACAACATGTACTATGTACTTGATGTACATCTTATATTGGATGGGTTCTACACACCATGCCGTTCTTTATCACGGCCCGTCAGCGATTTTTTTTCCCATACCACATAAACGCTATGGGCCCATATGTTTGTGTACAAACAACGTATGAAGAATCGGATCTCAGGTCACTCAGATTGTTCACGTACGTTGTATTCACTGTGCAGAAAGCCTTATTGGTTATGCGGAAAGCCTATCCCTGGCTTTAACTTCAACTGGTATAGCCCCCTCCCCTCCCCCTTGCCCCCCACCCCGTAATTTTTTTTATGCACAAACATATGGGCTCATAGTGTTAATTATGTGGTACGGGGAAAAAAATCGCAGCCAGTTAGGGGTAGCCTTGTTGCCATTTTGTGATTGCTAAATTTCAGGGCAACGTGCTCGTGCCCGTGCAATCGCGCGTCCAAGCGTCTCGCCCGCTCGTGCAATTGCTTCAAATTGTTAAGTGTAAAAAGTCTCCTAAACCTTTTTTTAATAGTTGTCTCCATGTGGTGCCATTTACGGTTGTTATTTTTTATTGATATTACAAAAAATATTGGCCTACAAAACCAATGGGTGGTCTCAAAAGTATATCGAGGACGTTCTATTATTCCCTCTTTTGTTGGTACTTTTTGGAAGACCTATTGGTTTTGTACACTTTTTCAACTGCGGACATTCGGGTACATCGAGGATATCAAACACGAACAACCAAAGTCACACGTACACCACTGGAGATATCAAATACGAACAACCAACTGACTAATCACACACAAAATGGCAACAAGGCTACCCCTAACTGGCTGTTCTTTATCTATATGTATACACTTAAATTACACATTGAATTTCTTTTCATCATTGTTTCCCAGTATAAATTTTAGGGTTGCAGCCTTAAAATAGGGTTCGTCGGGTAATCGGTAGCAGAACTATTATTTTTTGGACCCAATGCCGTATGATCATTGAAAACGTTGTTTTGAAATTTAAAGAGTAACTCCAACAATAATTCACTTTCCCAGATTTAAGCTTCATAAAATTGTTGATATAACCATATCTTAAAAAAAAACATGGAAACATTACAAAGCTTTGCCATTCATAGAAAAAATAACAAAACATTGGGTTCCGCAAACCCTTTTTCGCCAATTTCAGAAACATTCATTACATGTACTGGGTATGTATTCATGATATGTTAATGACCCTGACATATCATTGAGAGAAGCACGATGTAAACACTGGCCAGGAAATAAACAAACTACTGCACAGTACGGTACTTGCTCGTGTCCCTTTCCGTCAATCCTTCCATCCTTCCAGCTTACTATGTCGATTTGTTAAGTTCCCCAATGATGAGAAATGTGTCTTGGCACAGAAATGCCACCAGAAATCCAGATTTGTTGTTCTTTAGGTTTCTGCGTATTTCCTCGGGACAACAAAATATGAATTGCGCATGAGCGAAGTTCGTCAATTGAACTAGGTGTTGAAACTGTGATCACTGATCTGCCAGAAGCATTTTGCATAATATCCCGTTGACTAGTCCAGTATCTTGCAGAAGGAACTTGGATTCAGGAAAAGGTTGAGGGTAAAATGCTGGGCTGTTCCCATCCTAAAACTTCCAGTTCCAGCTTGGAGTTATCCCGTCCTCACACTGCCAGTCATGCCGGTACAGTAGTAGTAAATCCCATGATCTTTCCGCAGCAACAACCCCTAACTTCAGCTGCAGCGCAGATCTCATTGCAGGCTAGCAATTAAGCAACGGCAGCGTTTTTATTTGTCAGTGCTCATTCACTTATCACACTGGCTAGCTCAACTTGTATCGTGGGAACCCCCGTTTTCGACGCTACACGTTTTCGACGCTTAGCCTTCTAACTCACATCGCACTATGAAAACAACTCCGTATAACGATCTCAGACTTCGTATCTTACAGTTGGTTTCCTGCTCTTGTCCGTCACCGAAAATGTGGAAATTTAAGGCTTTTCCAGTAGGCCAAACTCGTGTTATTCAAAAAGTTGCTCTTTTGAGGTCTATTTTCCTAGGTACAAAATTGGCAGTTGCTTCGAAGCTCCAGTTTTCTTTATTGTTGGTCCTAAAAAAATCTGAGTGTACCATAACAAACCCCAACATCTGTACAAAAAAAATATATCACACAACTTGAGGCAGTCCGTTCAGGGTAAAAACTATGGAGCCTCCTATAGGGCGTCTCGCTTATATATTTTTTTTAATTCATTTTTTATTATTATTTAAAGACAAAAAGTAACATGGCCCAATAGGCTTTTTTTTTAAATGAAAAAAATAAAATGGCAGCTAGAGAAAGTACCAAGAAGGAGGAAATGTGTCTCTGGAGTGACATTGGGAAAGGTCATAACTGAAGAAGCAGCGAGAAAGAGGATTGTGGAGTTTTGGTTAAACGTCACAAAAAAGACATCAACCAGACCAATACGTTTTAAGCATAAATTATGAATGATTTGAGGAAAGTGTTAGAAGCAGTGTGGAAAAACAAAAACAAAGATGAACACAAAAAAACATACAGGGAAGAATTTTACAGTGCCACACAGCATTTTGAGTTATTTTAAGAATTTATTTTGCGTTTGGCTGCACTGGGACACCTTACTAAACACCACTGACGAAAATAGGTAACGATGCTTACTGCGCGGTGCGCCGCGGACGTCAACAAAACCGGGTAATCTTACGGAAGTGACAGGCTTGATCAACCTTCTCTATGATTATTCTAATAGTGTGTGGTGTGGAGAAGGTGACTGAGACCTCTTTTAGTGTGAAACTTTCGTCCACATTGTTCAGTTTGAAGAAAAGTCCTTATATCGTCGAAAACCGGTTATTGGAGGATACTTGAATAAAGATTCGTGAGTAGCGACAGTCCCGTATACGCTGTAGAATTTCGATCAAAGAATTCACATTCGTTACCACCCGACCTTTTCATGGTTAAATTTTTTATCATCATTGAACAAAATTTGTGTGGCTTTTTTAGATTTATCAAATATATATACAAGTTATGATTTTTGAAAAATACAGAGGAACGATTTCCAGTTCCAGAGGGTCCAACTTTTACAAACCAAACCAAACCCCCAACACCAAACCGGCATTCTTCCTCCTGAAGACGGACTGGACAGAGCAGTATTATTCATTATGAGGGTTGTTCCTCGCCACTTTCACTAGAAGAACGCGACATCTAAATGTAGCGCACACTGGCACTATAAATACTTCCCACTGAGGCTAAATCGCAAACGAGACGTGTACAGGGTCACTGTCTACTGTAGCCTGATGTGGATGTGATTTCTGCCCCCCCCCCATGGGTCGCAAGCCCAAAGTAAACACAAGAGTTGATCTCGCGCGTTTCAATAATCGGGCAGAATCAGGATTGACAGAAAATTGCCCTTATTTCTCCCATTCATTTTTGTCCCATGATTCCCTTCTGTTGTTAGGGTTTTGTAGAGGAACAATCTATCCATAAATGATGAAATTTCAAAATATTTTAAACCGTTGGAGTTGCTCTTTAATTTAAAATGTGTTTGAAATTTGACCTTACCTTCACAGCCTGAAATGAAATTTTGTGTGCCGATTGGCAAAGTAACCTGGGAAAATGTACTCAACAACACAGCCCAAATGACATGGATTGAGTAAATACCGGTACTGTTTTTGCAACACTACATGTACCTACAGTGTTGTTGTGCATTGTGAACAATACAACAAAATGCATTTTTTCCTTACTAGTGAATGTTACCATTGTTGAAAAATTACCATTCCTAAACCTATTAGTGGCCATCTTAAAGAAAGGATGTTGCTTTATACTGGTAGCAATTTATAACTAAAAAGAAATTACATTTTTGAAATTGTTAAAGTTAATTATGATTTAATTTGTTCAATTATGATTTTGAATTTCATAAAATCTAGTCCAATTCAATAGCTTTCTTGTGATACAAGATTTATCTTTACAGGTAATAAACTATTTGAGATATGATTGTTCAAAAAGACCTGGTTGTGGTAATTAGTCAAATGCTATTTTAAAAGCGATTTGACTGATTTCTGTAAATTGGTGACGGTCGGGTCCTTAAGGCTGTTTGATTGATTTTGAATGACTCAGTTGTATGTTCGATTTCCTAATTGTATGCTGTATTTGCAGTAGCCAATGTAAATTACATCTAAATGACTGTAATACTAATAGACATATTTTTATGTCATTCATTGTACTATCTTTCATTTATATATACATTTTGTTTTAAAGTCCGAAGACCCCTTATCCACAGATTCTAACCTCGGAATCAAAACAACATCCAGAAGTTTTGATGGAATTTAATTAATATCATGCGTTGATGTGTGTAAAAGCAATGCTGAAATTAGAGTAGTTAATAATCAAAGTGTTTACAACAATCTTTGTGTTTGTTGAAGTACGAGGTACAGCGGTAACAGGTAAACTCGTACATTGGTCAACTCGTACCTCCGTTTCAAGTTTCACACTTTTACAAGTGCCACTGTACACTGAAAAAAATGAGCCCATTGCACAACCCATTTGCTGGAGGAAGAATTGGAAACAGTTTCTTCAGAGTTCCACTACTGGAACCTCTATGATGTCGCCGACGTCACTCGAGACCACACTTTGGGCCAAATTGTTAAAGGGGAATGCAACCCAAGAAATAATTGTTTGCTTATCTGATTGGATGTTAAAAACAACCTACATACGTTTCCGTACGTAGCCATCTTTTCGAGGTTGCCGCAGCTGTTTGCTGGTGGTTTGATGTCACGACGAATAACAGCAATAGAGCTCCTTGACCTTTCGATGTTCGCAAAGCATCGTAGGTATAGATGACAAACTATTATGCGGTCTTTACCGAGAAGGATCTCACATTCACGTGCATGGGAGATTAAGTAACAAACTTCAAGAGACATTATTAAACGGTAGTCCAAAAAATACGAAATTAATACACATAGGGGAAAAAAAAGGCGCAACAAATTAATAAAATTAATTGAAACATTTTAGAAAAAACACAAAAGTAACCAAATTAATACAATTATATATAATGACAGTTTCATGGAAAAATTTCGGAAAAAGCATGAAATTAACCAAAATAAGTGATATGCATAGGCAAAGCATTCTTGAAACAACGTAAGAATCCCACAACGCATTATTCACTTACAAAACACTGTCCATCCCCCCCCAAAAAAAAAAATCCACACACTGCAGTAACAATTATATCCATCATATTATCCATCGATATTAATCCAAAGCGAAACTCTCCACACATTAAAATTGTAGAAGGTACGAGTTGACTTAACTGACGGTACGAGTTGACCAAGGTACGAGTTGACCAAGGTACGAGTTGACCAAGGTACGAGTTGACCAATGTACGAGTTGACCAAGGTACGAGTTGACCTGCAACCAAGTACTACAGGGTAGTTTATTTGTTATTAGGTTTTGTTATATTCAGAGGCGACTCAAAAAAGTTTTTTTTATTGAAGCATCAATTAGAACCTGTATAGTTGTCTCTTGTAATAAACTAATAAATGTGTATGTATACTCTACAAAGACTACTGAAAAGATTTGAACAAACGATTGTACGTTTCGAGACATTTTGTTTTTGGAGGAATATAAACCTCATATTTCCTTCTAACAGATTTTTGTTGTACCCTGCGACACCTGAAGTGAGTCGGACTAACGATTGTTGTTACCAGGCAATGTTTTTTTAAAACAAAAATACCTGACTTTCTAGTCTCCTCTCGAATTGCTGATACGATTGGGACAAACGATTCTATAATATTTAAGGACAACGTTTGTTTTTAGATAAAGTCTCTGATGATATTGAAAATGATCTTCTAGACTACTGAAAATATTTGAACAAACAATTGTACGTTTCGAGACATTTGGTTTTTGGAGGAATACAAAACCCTCAGATTTCCTTTAAAAAGGTTGATTGGTGTACGTAACGACCCCTCAAGTGGTTCAGACTAACGGATGCTGTTTCCAGACAATTTCTTTTAAAAAAACCAATACCTCCCATTTCCTTTACAATGGTAAACTGCTGATACGATTTTGACAAACGATTCTATATTTCTGGGGGAAAAATATATTTAGGAATGAAAACTTCAGATTTTCAACAAAATGATTTTTGGTGTTCTCTAAGACTACTGAAGTGACTCGGACCAACAATTGTTGTTTCCAGAAAAAAAAAAATTCTAAAAAAGAAATACCTCCGATTTCCTACAATGATTTTCTAGTGTCCTATCGGACTGCTGGTACGATTTGGACAAACTATTCTATATTTTAGGGAAAAAATGTTTTTAGAAAATAGTCTCAAATTTCCTTGAAAATGCTCTTCTAGACTCTACCAAGACTATTGTGAAAAGATTTAAACAAACAATTGTACGTTTCGAGAATTTTGGATTTTGGAGGAATGAAAACCTCAGATTTCCTTCAAAATGATTTTTTGTATACACTACGACTAGAAGTTCGCACCAACAATTGGTTGTTTCCAGACAATTTATTTTCTTTAAAAAAATACCTCGAATTTTCTCTACAATGATTTTCTAGTCTCCTCTGAACCGATTTTGACAAGCGATTCTATATTTCAGGAGAATCATTTTTTTCGAAAAATGTCTCCTATATTCTTGAAAATGATCTTCAATACTGTACCATGACTACTGAAAAGATTAAAAAAACCGATTGTATGTAACGAGAATTTTGGATTTTGGAGGAATGAAAACCTCAGATTGCATTTCAAAATGATTTTTTGGTGTACACTACGACTCCTGAAGTGATTCGGACCAACAATTGGTGTTTCCAGACAATTTTAATTTGGAAAAAAAATACCCTCTGAACACCTCTTCAGTAATTTTCTAGTCACCTCTTAGACTTCTGTACCGATTTTGACAAGCGATTCTATATTTCAGGAGAAAATTTAGAAAAAGTCTCCAATTTTATTGAAAATGATCTTTAATACTCTACCTAGACTGCAGAAAAGATTTAAGCAAACAATCGTTTGCTTAAATCTTTTCGTTTCGAGAATTTTTGAATTTTGAGGAATGAAAACTTCAGATTTCCTTCAAAAAGATTTCTTGGTTGTAAACCACTGCGACTTTTGAAGAATTTCGGACCAACAATTGGTTGTTTCCAGACAATTTTTTTGTTCTAAAAATAAAATACCTCCGATTTCCTCTACAATGATTTTCTAGTCTCCTCTCAGACTGCTGATACGATTTGGATAAACGATTGTATTTTTCAGGGAAAAATGTTTTTAGAAAAAAGTCTCAGGTTTTCTTGAAAATGATCTTCTACAATGACTACTGAAAAGATTTAAACAACCGATTTTAAGTTTCGAGAATTTTAGATTTTGGAGGAATGAAAACCTCCGATTTCTTTTAAAATAATTGAAGTGATTTCGGACCAATAATTGTTGTTTCAAGACAGTTTTGTTTCTAAAAAATAAAATACCTCAGTTTTTCTCTACAATGATTTTCTAGTCTCCTCTAAGACTTCTGAACCGAATTGTATAAACGATTATATATTTCATGAGAAAAAAAGTTTTTTGGAAAAAAGTCTCCGATTTTATTGAAAATGATCTTCAATACTCTACCTAGACTACTGAAAAGATTTAAGCGAAAGATTGTACCTTTCGAGAATTTTGGAATATTTTGGAATGAAAACCTCAGATTTTCCTTCAAAATGATTTCTTGGTGTACACTACGACTTCTGAAGTAGTTCGTACCAACAATTTGTTGTTTCCAGACATTTGTTTTTCTAAAAATGAAATACCTCCGATTTCCTCTCCAATGTTTTTCCAGTCTCCTCTGAGACTGCTGATACGATTTGGACAAACGATTCTATATTTCAGAGGAAAAAAATGTTTTTAGAAAAAAGTCTCCGATTTTCTTGAAAATTATCTTCTTGACTCTACAATGACTATGAAAAGATTTTGGAGGAATGAAAACGTCCGATTTCCTTTAAAATGATTTTTCCTGTATACTACGACTACTGAAGTGATTCGGACCAACAATTGTTGTTTCCAGACAAATTTGTTTCTAAAAAAAAAAATACCTCAAATGTTCTCTACAGTGATTTTCTAGTCTCCTCTCAGACTGCTGATACAATTTGGACAATCGATTCTAATTTTCAGAGGAAAAAAATATTTTTAGAAAAAAGGGCTCCGAATTTCTTGAAAATTATCTTCTAGACTCTACAATGACTACTGAAAAGATTTAAAGAAACGATTGTACGTTTCGAGAGTTCGGATTTTGGAGGAATGAAAACCTCAGATTTCCGTCAAAATGATTTTTTGGTGTTACACTATGACTTTTGAAGTAATTCTGACGAACAATTGGTTGTTTCCAGACATTTTTTTCTAAAAATGAAATACGTCCGATTTTCTCTACAATGACTTTCTAGTCTCCTCTAAGACTTCTGAACCGAATTGGATAAACGATTATATATTTCATGAGAAAAAAGGTTTTGGGAAAAAAAGTCTCCGATTTTATTGAAAATGATCTTCAGTACTCTACCTACACCACTGAAAAGATTTAAGCAAAAGATTGTACGTTTCAAGAATTTTGGAATTTTTTTGAATGAAAACCTCAGATTTCCTTCAAAATGAATTATTGGTGTACTCTACGACTTCTGAAGTAGTTCGTACCAACAATTTGTTGTTTCCAGACATTTTTTTTTCTAAAAATGAAATACCTCCGATTTCCTCTCCAATGTTTTTCCAGTCTCCTCTGAGACTGCTGATACGAGTTGGAAATGTTTTAGAAAAAATCTCCGATTTTCTTTAAAATTATCTTCTAGACTCTACCATGACTACTGAAAAGATATGAACAACCGATTGTACGTTTCGAGAATGTGGGATTTTGGAGGAATGAAAACCTCAGATTTCCTTCAAAATGATGTTTTGGTGTACCACTAGGACATTTGAAGTAGTTCTGACGAACAATTGGTTGTTTCCAGACAATTTTGTGTCTAAAAAAAGAAATACGTCCGATTTTCTCTACAATGATTTTCTAGTCTCCTCTCAGACTTCTGAACCGAATTGGATTTTGGATTTTGAAGAAATAAAAAACCCTCACATTTCCTTAAAAAGGGTTTATTGGTGTTCTCCAACACTCCTGAAGTGATTCGGACCAAAGATTATTGTTTCCAGACAATTTTGTTTCTAAAAAATAAAATACCTCAGATTTTCTCTACAATGATTTTCTAGTCTCCTCTGAGACTTCTGAACCCAATTGGACAAACGATTCTATATTTCAGAGGAAAAAAATGTTTTTAGAAAAAAGTCTCCGATTTTCTTGAAAATTACCTTCTAGACTCTACAATGACTACTGAAAAGATTTTGGAGGAATGAAAACGTCCGATTTCCTTTAAAATGATTTTTTCCTGTATACTACGACTACTGAAGTGATTCGGACCAACAATTGTTGTTTCCAGACAAATTTGTTTCTAAAAAAAAAAATACCTCAAATTTTCTCTACAGTGATTTTCTAGTCTCCTCTCAGACTGCTGATACAATTTGGACAATCGATTCTAATTTTCAGAGGAAAAAAATATTTTTAGAAAAAAGGGCTCCGAATTTCTTGAAAATTATCTTCTAGACTCTACAATGATTACTGAAAAGATTTAAAGAAACGATTGTATGTTTTGAGAGTTCGGATTTTGGAGGAATGAAAACCTCAGATTTCCGTCAAAATGATTTTTTGGTGTTACACTATGACTTTTGAAGTAGTTCTGACGAACAATTGGTTGTTTCCAGACATTTTTTTCTAAAAATGAAATACGTCCGATTTTCTCTACAATGACTTTCTAGTCTCCTCTAAGACTTCTGAACCGAATTGGATAAACGATTATATATTTCATGAGAAAAAAGTTTTTTGGAAAAAAAGTCTCCGATTTTATTGAAAATGATCTTCAGTACTCTACCTACACCACTGAAAAGATTTAAGCAAAAGATTGTACGTTTCAAGAATTTTGGAATTTTTTTGAATGAAAACCTCAGATTTCCTTCAAAATGAATTCTTGGTGTACTCTACGACTTCTGAAGTAGTTCGTACCAACAATTTGTTGTTTCCAGACATTTTTTTTTCTAAAAATGAAATACCTCTGATTTCCTCTCCAATGTTTTTACAGTCTCCTCTGAGACTGCTGATACGATTTGGACAAACGATTCTATAAAAAAATATTTCAGGGAAAAAAATGTCTTAGAAAAATTCTCCGATTTTCTTTAAAATGATCTTCTAGACTCTACCATGACTACTGAAAAGATTTAATCAAACGATTGTACAATTTGAGACATTTGGATTTTGAAGAAATAAAAAACCCTCACATTTCCTTAAAAAGGGTTTATTGGTGTTCTCCAACACTCCTGAAGTGATTCGGACCAAAGATTATTGTTTCCAGACAATTTTGTTTCTAAAAAATAAAATACCTCAGATTTTCTCTACAATGATTTTCTAGTCTCCTCTGAGACTTCTGAACCCAATTGGATAAACGATTATATAATTCATGAGAAAAAAGTTTTTTGGAAAAAAGTCTCCGATTTTATTGAAAATGATCTTCAATACTCTACCTAGACTACTGAAAAGATTTAAGCAAAGGATTGTACTTTTCGAGAATTTCGGAATTTTTTGGAATGAAAACCTCAGATTTCCTTCAAAATGATTTCTTGGTGTACACTACGACTTCTGAAGTAGTTCGTACCAACAATTTGTTGTTTCCAGACATTTTTTTTCTAAAAATGAAATACCTCTGATTTCCTCTCCAATGTTTTTCAGTCTCCTCTGAGACTGCTGATACGATTTGGACAAACGATTCTATAAAAAAATATTTCAGGGAAAAAAATGTTTTAGAAAAATTCTCCGATTTTCTTTAAAATGATCTTCTAGACTCTACCATGACTACTGAAAAGATTTAATCAAACGATTGTACAATTTGAGACATTTAGATTTTGAAGAAATAAAAAACCCTCACATTTCCTTAAAAAGGGTTTATTTGGTGTTCTCCAACACTCCTGAAGTGATTCGGACCAAAGATTATTGTTTCCAGACAATTTTGTTTCTAAAAAATAAAATACCTCAGATTTTCTCTACAATGATTTTCAAGTCTCCTCTGAGACTTCTGAACCCAATTGGATAAACGATTATATATTTCATGAGAAAAAAGTTTTTTGGAAAAAAGTCTCCGATTTTATTGAAAATGATCTTCAATACTCTACCTAGACTACTGAAAAGATTTAAGCAAAGGATTGTACTTTTCGAGAATTTCGGAATTTTTTGGAATGAAAACCTCAGATTTCCTTCAAAATGATTTCTTGGTGTACACTACGACTTCTGAAGTAGTTCATACGAACAATTTGTTGTTTCCAGACATTTTTTTTTCTAAAAATGAAATACCTCTGATTTCCTCTCCAATGTTTTTCAGTCTCCTCTGAGACTGCTGATACGATTTGGACAAACGATTCTATAAAAAAATATTTCAGGGAAAAAAATGTTTTAGAAAAATTCTCCGATTTTCTTTAAAATGATCTTCTAGACTCTACCATGACTACTGAAAAGATTTAATCAAACGATTGTACAATTTGAGACATTTAGATTTTGAAGAAATAAAAAACCCTCACATTTCCTTAAAAAGGGTTTATTTGGTGTTCTCCAACACTCCTGAAGTGATTCGGACCAAAGATTATTGTTTCCAGACAATTTTGTTTCTAAAAAATAAAATACCTCAGATTTTCTCTACAATGATTTTCAAGTCTCCTCTGAGACTTCTGAACCCAATTGGATAAACGATTATATATTTCATGAGAAAAAAGTTTTTTGGAAAAAAGTCTCCGATTTTATTGAAAATGATCTTCAATACTCTACCTAGACTACTGAAAAGATTTAAGCAAAGGATTGTACTTTTCGAGAATTTCGGAATTTTTTGGAATGAAAACCTCAGATTTCCTTCAAAATGATTTCTTGGTGTACACTACGACTTCTGAAGTAGTTCATACGAACAATTTGTTGTTTCCAGACATTTTTTTTTCTAAAAATGAAATACCTTTGATTTCCTCTCCAATGTTTTTCCAGTCTCCTCTGAGACTGCTGATACGATTTGGACAAGCGATTCTATATTTCAGAGGAAAAAAATGTTTTTAGAAAAAAGTCTCCGATTTGTTGGTGTACACTAGGACTTTTGAAGTAGTTCTGACGAACAATTGGTTGTTTCCAGACACATTTTTTTCTAAAAATGAAATACGTCCGATTTTCTCTACAATGACTTTCTAGTCTCCTCTAAGACTTCTGAACCGAATTGGATAAACGATTATATATTTCATGAGAAAAAAGTTTTTTGGAAAAAAGTCTCCGATTTTATTGAAAATGATCTTCAGTACTCTACCTACACCACTGAAAAGATTTAAGCAAAAGATTGTACGTTTCAAGAATTTTGGAATTTTTTTGAATGAAAACCTCAGATTTCCTTCAAAATGAATTCTTGGTGTACACTACGACTTCTGAAATAGTTCGTACCAACAATCTGTTATTTCCAGACATTTTTTTGTCTAAAAATGAAATACCTCCGATTTCCTCTCCAATGTGTTTCCAGTCTCCTCTGAGATTAATGATACGATTTGGACAAACGATTTTTTTTTTTAATATTTCAGGGAAAAAAATATTTTAGAACAATTCTTCGATTTCCTTTAAAATGATCTTCTAGACTCTACCGTGACTTCTGAAAAGATTTAATCAAACGATTGTACAATTTGAGACATTTGGATTTTGAAGAAATAAAAAAACCTCACATTTCCTTAAAAAGGGTTTATTGGTGTTCTCCAACACTCCTGAAGTGATTCGGACCAACAATTATTGTTTCCAGACAATTTTGTTTCTAAAAAATAAAATACCTCAGATTTTTTCTACAATGATTTTCTAGTCTCCTCTAAGACTTCTGAACCGAATTGTATAAACGATTATATATTTCATGAGAAAAAAGTTTTTTGGAAAAAAGTCTCCGATTTTATTGAAAATGATCTTCAATACTCTACCTAGAATACTGAAAAGATTTAAACAACCGATTGTACGTTTCGAGAATGTGGGATTTTGGAGGAATGAAAACCTCAGATTTCCGTCAAAATGATTTCTTGGTGTACACTAGGACATTTGAAGTAGTTCTGACGAACAATTGGTTGTTTCAAGACAATTTTGTTTCTAAAAAATAAAATACCAAACATGTGTATTGCAAAGTACATTTGTATTACCCGTTTGCAATTCTGGCAAGTTAAATGTTTCTGATTAAATGGACATCATACACATTATTTCTATCTGCAGCTTTTGCAATTGAACAGGCCAACATCATATAATCTTGTTTCTCTCAAGAACATTAAAAGGGGGGGGGGACACATTTTGGGCTGGCAACATCATAGCTGATGGACAACAAATCTCGTTGAATCTTCCTGATCCTATTAACGTCATGTAGTGATGAAAAAATAGGCTGTAAAGACATGTACAACGTACAGTTACCGGGTATATACAACGTACACATTTTGACAAAATGTTGCCAGAGCTGGAAATACATATACATGACGTATAAAAAATAAAAAAATTATAAATAAAACAAGTTTAAAATACCAAGAATATAGGGGTCGGATGTTTTGATCCACAGTAAGCTTAAT
The DNA here is from genome assembly GCA_949987565.1 of Luidia sarsii. NCBI lineage: Eukaryota > Metazoa > Echinodermata > Asteroidea > Paxillosida > Luidiidae > Luidia > Luidia sarsii. The sequence continues at coordinate 14,384,878 of OX465109.1, read as the reverse complement.
CCACAGCAGGAACTTCCCTCAAAGAAACCTTTGGGAAAGTTCATGGTATGATCGAAATGTCCGGGCTCTAAATTCTTGAGAATTTGAATTTTGGTCACTTGAAGTAAAAACATAAACCCCCTTCCCTTCCATGATTTCCTTGTACATGTGAAGAACCCGTAATTATCTGTAAGCAACAAAATGCACAATAAAATCAATGGAACACGCAACATTCTTTGGCATACCGGTAATTTCTTGAGCTTTACGTCTGGCAAATTCACACTGGCTCAAGTACAAAAAAAATACAGTAGTAACAGTACAGTGAATATATACTTGCAGTTGTATACACAAAATTTCGAGAAAAAAAAAGGACCATAGTTTAGTTTTCAGCAAATAGGCAAGAATACAAGTTGATTCTCCAGCTGAAATGGTTCCTGTAGATTACAATAATATAATTAAATAAAATCGACCACAGAACACTCTAAATGAAACGGTTTCCATTTTGTCCCAATGCTTGTAATTTTCAAAATACTTGTAACTATTCCACATTATATACCAATTCATGACCCGATTCACCGAACAATCCATCCTCATCATGATACAAAATTACAAATTGCATGTTTAGTTTAGTTGTCCACTGCACTGATAGATTAGAATTACTTGTGTACAATCGATCCTGGTTGATAATGGTTATAACTTAGGGGATCCTTCGGACATACTTATTTACCTTGTTGTAACCAGTCCGAAACATCACGCCCCAATGCTCAGGACGTGAGCGGGCATACATGTATATGGGGCCCTAAGACCTTAAACAATAATTTCTCAAGAAAAATTAGAATGTCACTAGTCCGGGTAAGGTTGAACGTCCATCAAGCACATGAAGATTTATTTTTATTTTTTTATTTGACCAAAAATGGAACTGAGAGATGCTGAATCTCATACTAATCTCTAAACACCATACATGTATTTGTATACAATTTGTATACACCCATTTTTGGATTCAGTGAGAATCACAGATTCCAATACTCGTAATTTTCTTTACTCACATTTGGGGGAAAAGGAGAAATTGTCGGTCTTTTGATCGAGAAGATGTCTCTCCCGTCCAACGAGCCAAAATGAGGCGGCCATCTTTGATTTTCCAACTGAACAGGCAATCGGTACCCGCAAAGCGATGACGTTCTGACAGATCCAAGAGCACAGAGCGGTTTTTTTGCGCTGGTGTTCAGGAAAAGTCACCGTGCAACGCGTGCAAGTGCCGATGCGCACGCACACAGCCCCACTGCTCAAAGAGACCTGTCAGAACCTGTCATCGATCTGCGTGTACCGATTGTGTGTTCAGTTGGAAATCAAAGATGGCCGCCTCATTTCGGCTGGTCGGACGGGAGAGACATCTTCTCGATCATATGAACAGAAATATCTCCCTTTTCCCCAAACGTGAGTAAAGAAAATGACCAGTATTGCAATCTGTGATTCTTACTGAATAAAAAAAATGGGCGAGAGCCGAGTGGGACTGTTTCACGGGTGATTTCCAGGGTAAAATCTGGGGATTTTGGTGGGGGTAGTAAATTCAAGCATTTCATATACATGTATGTGTGTACCAATTTGCTTTGACCCTACAAATACAATCACCCGACCCTCCAAATTCAAAATGTTGATAAAAAAGGGTGACTTGTTGGGTGACTTGTCAGCTTTGTTGCCAAGTAGTAACTAATGTCCAGGATTCAATGATTCATAACCATTGATCTCCATAATAAAGACTGGATAGGGCAGCGCGTCAAATGTGCGTCCGCGTGTGCGTTTTGTCAAGAGGGTAAAACGAACGTGTCGTTTTGCTGCGCGCACACATTTGAATGGACATTTGACAGAAGTGAACGCATTTTTCCCCTTCAAATAGTCATCTTTTGAAAAAACATAAACATACACGAATAAAATAGGAAAAATCGAAAATAATAAAGGTCAAAGCGTGTGCAGCAGTGAATTTGCCGGAGAGGGACGGAAAAGTGAGCCGTAAGAAAGGAATAACTTTTCACAAGTATGTTGTTGGTTAGCCCAGATGGACTCATTTAGTACTGCATACTGCTTATTGATGACTGAGATTTTAAATTAATGGCATAATTATGACCTGTGTTGTTCAAGCAGTGGTCAAATAATCATTAACATTATAACTGCTGTTATTTGGGTTACCCAAAAGCTGAATCCACCCCTTGAAAAAAAAGAATGATTTGGATATCACTGGTGACTAGCCTTATAACCATGTGCAAAAAAATTACAAGAAATAAATCTGCATTTCTTTTTGTCAATTTGCAATTGTGCAAGCGTTGAATGAATGAAAAACAATTCCTCCGGCAGTATTTTGTTTTTTATTCCTAAAGTTGCTCAGAAAAGTTAAGATAAACACCAGCAAATCAATGTGTAGCCGTGGCCGATTCAAATGCGGATATAAACATTATTTCCGGCACCTTAATTACTCGTTCCTACAACTAGTACAAGGTAGACCAAATTCATCCACGGCCAAGCGAGTGAACTCTAACCATAGAGCAAGATGCTCTAACCAACATACACAACTCTACCCTCCTGAAGCGTTGCGCGCCGCCATTGTTCGGCCGCGTATTTTGTGCACGAGCAACGCGCGGTGTCCTATCCAGTCTTTATTATGGAGATCAATGTTCATAACCCTGCCATCTGCAGGCTTTGGACATAAGAAATATGCTCTGCCAGGAAAAAGTACAAAAAAATTGGTCTCTAAAATTTCCAAATTATCAGAAACACTTCAATTCTGGACATCAGTCATAATACTACTTGCTAGTTGCGGTAACCGTAACCTTCATCCTCCCGAAGGTCGGAGACCTGAGGGTTATGGACCGCTAAGGCGCTATAGATGTACAAAAATCGACCGAAGTTTGTGTTTGCACCATTTTTGAAACACTACTGTCCGATCGCCCCCTTTTTCCACCCTTTTGAAAATCGTAACACACAATCTAAGGACAGATTTGATCCCAAATGTATACTCAATGTGATCAGATAACTGAAAACATCGTGGGTAAACATTTTTTTCCGAAAAACGGGCAGAAACTCACCCAAATACTGTCTGCAAATGTTCCCTCCGCCAGGTTCAGAATCTGAACCTGGTGTCTCGACTAGCATTTAGTCTCGTGACATGTATCCCGCAAGACGGCTATTTGCTGTTATTGCAAATCAGCAAATAGCCGTCGTGTGGGATATGTCATGAGACTAAACGCTGATTGGTCAAGGCGCCAGGTTCAGATTCTGAACCTGGCAAAGACGTTGACGGGACATTTTCAGGCAGTATTTGGGTGGGTTTTGGCACGTTTGTAGGAGAAATATTTTACCACAATGTTTCGAGTTATCTGTTCACATTCAGTACCGGTATACATGTACATTTGGGATTCAAATCTATGTCCTTAGATTGTGTGTGGCGATTTTTAAAAGGGTGGAATAAGGGGGCGATCCCGACAGTAGTGACTAGTGAGTAGTGTTTAAAAAATTGGAAAAACACACTTTGGTCGATTTTTTTACATAGCGGTCTGTAACCCTCAGGTCTCCGACCTTCGGGAGGACGAAGGTTACACTGACGATTACCGCAACTATCACAATGCAATGAAGACGCTATCTAACGTTCCAACCTGGATTTCAGTTTTACATTTACAAGCCCAAATAAAAATACATTAATCACTGTTGGGTGTTGTCTCCATCTTCATGTATCTCCGTTCCATCATCAAGCACAGCAGACTACCTTTCCTCGCTGTCTCTCCTTGTCTTTGACTTTGAATGCTTCATCCAGTCCGACAATATGCTGGCCTTGATCTCGCGGTCAAAAACTAAACAGCGTTTTTTCTACACTGCTCCTGGATTGAAGGAAGAGATACCGTAGTTAATTTTAGTCTTAAAATTTAGTGGGCCTGACGTTTCGATCCTAGCAGGACCTTTCTCAAAGGCAGAGTTAATTTTAGGTTATGCCTTGATCATGATGACAATTAAAGAAGTGCAGCGAAAGAGTAAGCACTAAAGCAGAGATAACCTTTTTGATAATATTAATATTTTAAATAATAATAATATAGTTCACGCAGCAACAGCAGAATGCCGTTGCCGGTTGAAAAAAACAAATATAGGCTAGGCCCTACTAAATACTTGTAGTACTACTACTACTAGTTTAGTAAGTACTTGAATGTAGCATTTATTAACTCAAGTCAAAGATTCAACTCAAAGTCAAACTGTCAAAGTTCCTCCCATTTTTATTTTAAGTAATGATTAAATAAATATGACTCGAAAACACTTTGTTAAAATGCTCTTTTTTAACATGCTGCATTATGCATTAGTACGAGTAACTTTTTTAAAATTTTGGATTGTCGGGCGACAGTCACCCGACCCTCCAAATTTTCAACAACTTTTTAAAGGCCCTATACAACATTGGTAAAGGTCAAAAGATTACCACAGTTTGTGTGTTAAACCATTAAACATTCTAAAAAAGCCATCCTGCGAAGGTTTTAGCTCAAACGGTTTTCTGAGAAAGGAGAAAAAGGCAAAAAACCGTCACGGTTTTCTCACCGGTCTGTAAGAAACGAGAAGATTCCACTGAATTTTTGAACAGCGCCCTCAATATTATCGATGACTGATCTGTGTTGATTATGTCTTCATCACAGACCTATGCACGTACGATCGAATGGCCGTCTGCGTGCATGGTGTTACCGTAGAGGTTGTTACGTGAATGATTATGGAAACTCGTTGGAGTAGACACTGGGCGTAATGTTCGTTGCGTAGTGTGACCGTTTGACCGTATTTCAGCTAGTTTCAATCTGGTACACATGTAAGCTGTTAGTGGCCATAGGTTATCTGGCTTGCCATCAACGGTTTTTTTCTTTCAGCCAGCTAGCAAATTTAACCGTATGATTCGACACAGCTGTGTGTACATGTACTGTACTGTACTGTACATGTCCATGTAAAGTAAACTCAAGGACGCGAGGGTAATGCTAATGCCTGTGGTCAATGCATAGTGGTCCATGGGTAAAGTGTGCGTCGTTTGAGGCTCAGCACGGCTACGTTTGGCGTTATCCATTTTGCTTTTTCTTGTACAGGCACATGTAATGTACGTGTACATTGTTGTTAGAATTATACTATTTCAAGAGTTGACTCAAAGTTCCATGGTTGACTCGTCTATGTCCCATATACAGCCGGGATTTGGTTCACTGGTTCTTGCTATTACCGGTAGGGAGCCCGATCTGACGATGAGGGGAATTAATAAATGACGTTATCCTCGTATTTTATTGATACTCATGCAGGTTCATTAGCAACTTCTAAACCGATAACTCCCTGCCCTGATACCTATATTAGAGAAAATACTTCCCTAAATTTGGTAAAAAGGGCACAGTCTTCTCTGAAACTGAGCGCACCGAGTTACATTTACATCTAAAGAGCCAAAGGCCTCAGAAATGACATCGACGCCGGTAAAATTATTATTACCAAACCAACCATTGAAAAATATTACCCTACGTTAGTTCATATTAGCCTATATGTTAGTTCTTCCATGGTTAGTTTTGACTTGCAGCATAAACAAAATCTATTCAGGTTCAGATGGATGAGGGCTTTTTTCGAACCCAGCTAGGACCAGAACACCCATTAATTTATCCGTCCTGTTCGAACTCCAACTGCAGCTTCGAAATAGAAAATTCTCAGGTCCTCGATCAATAGATACGACTTCTTCGATTCGCGAACAGCTTTCAGTGCCACGTTCTTCACCAATCATCCCCGGCAAAAGTGTGATGTGTCAATGACGTTATTTTTTCCACCCACGCCCCCCCCCCCCAAAAAAAAGCCGGAAAGGATCGAAATCAACTAATGGCTCACGCGTGGATTATAGCTAGTGGAACGTATAATCAAGACAGTGACATGAAAATTCAATTGCATAGCATAATCGAGAGCGATGATCGAGTCTGTTTACAAAAGTCGGAACGTCTTCCTATCGGTCACGCCCGCGAAAATGGCTTCCAGCGATAGAATTAGAAGAGCTACCGACTAAAGAGAAAGAGTCGGGTACTTTCCTGCCCCCCCCCCTTCCTGTTATGTGTAGCCCATCTAAATGTACCTACTATCTAGCATAGCACGTATTGATGTGAAGTATTATGTACAGTGTACATGTACATGGCTGGTGTTTTTGAAGTTAATGCAATTTCCAACAAATTTCCCTGGATTTCAAGCTCCAGTTTCAGGACATAAAAATGACAATGTTTTACAAATAAACATTCAATTACAATTGCTTAGCGTGTCGCTCCTAGTTGCTTCCATTAAAAGATAAAAATGGGTCTCGTTTAGATTTATCGATGTCAATACCATTGGAAAGGTTTCTAAAAAAATGTGCAAGTACTTTAGTAAAGAGGTTGTAAAATGATGAGCCGAGGAAGACTGGTGGCTACTCCCGCAAAGTTTACGCCGGGGCAGAGGGGAACACGCAGGCACTGGAACTTGGAAGGGCAAGGACACGAAATATGGGGTGGGAAGAGTTCGAAGAAGAGGCAGAGGTAGGGGATCATTATTGGCTCCTCAGCAACAGGGGGTTAATCTTCTACGTGAGCAGTGGCAGCAACGTTTACAGCTACTGTATCTCTATATTTCGCTGGGAAGGTGAACAATTGAAAGATAATGTCTCCTTGTATGAAAACAAAACAATTTTTAATTTTCAAAATTTCATAAAATTACACGTACATGTAGTATGGAATAATACGCGTGAAAGCTTAAGAACAGTAACATTTAATTATTGCCCTAATTCATAACAAAATGTCCATGAAATTAAAGGTAAATCTTACAAGCAACATTACAATGTTTTGTTAGGCCCTAATACTTTACACCCAAGTATGTTTACTTTTATGTACAAATTATGGTCTACTGCCCGTCACTGTTGATGGAACACTCACTCTCATAAATCCTGTTTTCTGTTTATTTAATATACCTGACTTTATAAGATGGGGAAAATAATGTAAGTACATTACCATTAATAGTACATGTATCAACAACCTGAGGCAAAGTAAGGGCATACTGATTGTTCAATATGGAATACTTGTTTCCGTGATGTCAATTGCAGCATCTGCCAGAGTCAACAAATGACACTGCTTGTGGGCAATAACATTGTTCTCAACAGAAAACAAAACTGTTTACAAAAATATAAGAAAAATAAGTGCAAACTGCTTTAAGACTAAAACTACCAGCTTTCCATCTTAGTCATTTTTTGATCATCAATATCCAGTGGCCTCTACCCCTTCCTATCTGTTTTGCCACTTTCATTTTCCCTTCAAAGGTGAAACCTGCTAAAATAAAAAATATCACATTGTTTTTTTGAATTTAGGAAAACAATCCAGAAAAGGAAAACCGAAAACTCAAACTAAAAAAATACAATACCCCCAAGACTTAAACCCGTTATCAAATAACAACTGCACAAATAGTGTTCGGTTACATGATAAATTACAGCTCAATGATTTCTTAATTTATTTTAAGCTACTGTTCATCACTAAGTTTCTTGCAGTAGTTGATGTCTCATTGATCCGTACATTGCAGAGTCCAAAAAAACAAACAAAAAACTCTTAGGAGAAAACTGTTTGGAAAAAACCCCACTAATAATAATGATCTAATTAGAGAAAGCTGCAGTCATCAATCAGAATCATGCTTAATTATTAATTGTCAAAATAACTAGGTTTAGTAAGCCTGTCTGTCTGCAGAAGGTACTGTTACCTTAGTGTTCCCCTTTTGTACCCCTGACTTGGCCACACTTGAGTGCCTCCACACTGCAGTGGTTTCTGCCTTGAGACTTTGTTTCATTCTTATTCACCCCTTCAACTGAATGAAACACACACCAAACCAATTATCACACACAATTATGAACTCATTTGGATCATTGCCATATCTGCTGCAAAAGTGAAAGTCATCTGAGATAAATCTGCATTTCTGGTTATTTCATGGCCTAGTCACTTCTCTTGCCAATCATGTCATGTTTCAACTGCTAATGAGGTGTAAACATTATAGAAGATCCCTTGTGCAACATCGATAGGCTCTGCAAAGATCGCTCACACGCTGTTCTTGTTGGAAAAGGCTGGCTTGGAAGCTCCGTAATACTTGTTGAACGTATTGTCACTTTGAGATGCTAATAGGTGGGGGACATCTGGCTCCTCTCTTCAATTGTCTCTTTTTTCAAAGCATCCACTATGATCCTCTCGTTAGATACCTGTACAAGAAATGTATTTTTTGAATGAACATACTCTTATTCTCTTATAAAGGGATAACCTGACATTATCAAATTTGATTTGTTTAGTCTGCATTGTATATTGATTTAGAATCGACATCTCAAGTAATCAGAGTGAAGTTCAGAGTGTTCTCTGAGGAAACCCAGCTTTTGTGGCCAGTTTCAGTATTTACCTCAGATTGTAGCAATACTGCACTAACTCTGATGAAGTCTTGTCCGGGAGGGAATCAATCTGCTTACAATCATCTGGCCAGCTTTGACTGAAGCTTCAAATGACTCCTGACATCAAATGCTGAAGAAAAAAAGTTGGAATGTGTGATTAAATTTGCGGCAAGTAATACTGTACTTGTATACATGCATTGTATCAGGGGCCCTTTGCGCACAATAAGTGATAATATTTTCACTGTGTGAATTTCAAATTATTGTCCTGTTTAATCCACTTACATCAATTGGAATGTTGATTTTTTTTAATCCATGTATAATTTTAGACAAACGAATAAGGGAAAAGTGACTTGGAACTTTAGCACACTTTTGAAAAATGGCAAAGAAAACTTTGTCTTGACGGGGACTTGAATCTGAGACCTCTGGTTTTGCACACCAGTGCTCGTCTCAGCTGTCCAGTCCTTAGAGGGTTACGGTTACCGCAACTATATTACTAATTATACTGAGTAATACTATATACTTTATAAGTAACTGTACTAGTATTACAGTATTGGATATACCAAACAGGACCTTTCTAAGCTACTAGTACTAATACTATATCTAGTATATGTCTTCAACACCGGTGCAGGTCCTGCTATCTAAACTGACTAAAGTGCCAAGTGCTAGGGTCAAATCACCACGTTTGATTAACAAAATTATTAAGTTTTTCTTCCATGTTTACTCAATAAACTCAAATTAAAAAATGTACTCCTACTGTACTACTAAAGTACTACTTGAGTACTAAGTACTAGTACTATGAGTATGAGTATGAGTAGTACTACTAGTACTAGTAGTACTACTACTAGTACTAGTACTAGTACTTTTTAGTAGTACTAGTACTGTACTAGAGTAGTACCTTGTTTCATGCACTTTTCTGTATGCAACTCTTGCCGAAATGAATATACATGATGTAGAATTATTACTATATTATTAGAAATATTTTTAATCTACATTTTTTAAGTATATATTATTTACTCACATTCCTGTACTTGTGCTGGGTTGGTTTGGGCTGAGGCTAGCAGTCGAAGGCCTGGTCGTCTTTTCTAGGCCATCCAGCATGATTTCGGCCAGCTCTGCATTGGATACTCCAAGCTCTTTTGCCTTGGACCTCCAGCGTTTCAACAAGGATGGCGTAAGACTAAGACTTAGTAAGAGTAGACAGAGTGTCGTCGTATCGTGCGATGCACGGAACTTCCGATTAGCCTCCGCTTTCGACCTTTTCTTGGCGCTTTCTGACATGTGCTTCTTCGGCCTTCCACGATTTCCTCTCGAACTTTTCTCCATTTTGAAAGGTCAAAAGATTATTAACCTTCCAAAAGAAGTTTCAGAAGTTGAGTATAAGTTATAAGCGTGATATAAACAGAATGAATACGCGTAACGATGCACTTCACGAACTGTACACAGTGTGCACTACATGTGTGTGTACAGTACATGTATATGCACGTGTGTGTACCGTACCTGTGTGTGTGCACTAGCATGTTTTTTCGGACAAACTGCGGCCGTTGACCAAGTAAGAATGACAATCTTTTAACGGTCGTGTGAGGGCAGCATTCAACGAATCGCCCGAAAAACGGATTTATTGACTTATTGAGATCAAAAATAATTTCGGTGTTTGAGTAACGATTTCTCAAAAACTACAGCATCCCAGACCGTAAGATTTCAACATGAGGATTCTATCATGACCATCTACAAACTGTGTAAATTAGAAGGAAATCTGTGGACATCGATTTTTTCCGATCTTCCCAATGTTGTATAGGGCCTTTAAGCCGGTCCAAGGTCCAAGTTACTCGGACCACTCGGACTAAGCACTAGCACGATTATCGAACATGAATTTCAGAACTTGCTTATTGCTAGGCTCTCCTAATTCAAGAAAAACGTGAACTTACACTTTAAGGAACCATGGAGATAATCTGAAGTGAAACAAATTTAAAGGTGATTTTGAAGGACACCAACAAACAAGACGCACGTCAGTCAGGAAGCAGCCAACTCCAAACGTTAAAATGCCGCCATTCAAACTGTAACCGTTGAGCCTGGAACGATCACTCTAACGCCCGCTATTTTTTAAAAGAAGCATCATAAAAAAATTGATTTAAATATAGCTACAAATAACTATTCAAATATATTAGTTTACTTTAACAGATCTCAAAAATACAAGTAAAGAATAAAAACTAAAAGAAAACAATAACAAAAATCCAATTAAGAAAAAATAATTGAACGAGGGCACAATGTACTGCACATGTACATGTACATTGTACATGTACATGTACATGTACAATGTACATGTACAATGTACATGTACAATGTACATGTACATTACATGAGGCCATGTACATGTACAGTGTACATGTAAACATGTACTGTATAGTGTACACGTACGTACATGTACGGTACATACAACTGTACAGTGTGCAATGTACATGTACATGTACAGTACATGTACAATGTACAGTACATGTCCACAATCGTCTAAAGAATACACGTTGACCATGGAGGAATAAGACTTATTTCCTCCATGGATATACGAAGACCTGTTTCGGACGATCTCTCTGGGGGCCAGCCCTTGCTGTCGAGTATGAGTCATAAATATTAAAACATTTGACGTATATGGACATGAATAAAACATATGCTCCACTTGCGCTTGTACCCCACTTGCGTCCCATATCGACTTTTATTCCATTGGACAGACAGCATTTTGTAATAATGTCATCTTGCCTTCACAAATTTCTTTTAAAATGAAAGACAAGGGAAAAAAAACACCTGATGATTTCTTTATTTTATTATAATCCATTGACATTCTGGTACACAAAAACAAACAATAAATTAATTGGGCCTCAAGCTCAAATTTTAAAGTTGTACAGCAACGATTGTCTGTGGACATTTTGATTTTTGACCGGCCGAGAACTGAGACGTTCAGCCCGAGGAATAAGCCCTCCATGGCCCGAGCAACGTCCTATGGACGTTAAATTAACGTTGCCTGTGAACATTTGCTTTGGACCGAGAACACATCTCAGCAACGTCCTCTGAACGTTACATGAACGTTGCCTGTAAACAAATTTGCTTTGCGGAACATATCTCAGCATGGAGGAATCTCTTCTTATTCCTCCATGATCTCAGCAACGTCCTCTAAAAGTTAAATGAACGTTGCCTGTGAACATTTTGCTTAGGACCAAGAACAAAGATCTCAGCAACGTCCTCTGAACGTTCAATGAACGTTGTCTATTAACATTTTGATTTTGGACCGAAAACATGACGTTCAGCAACGTCCTGTGAACGTTGAATGAACGTTGTCTAATAAACATTTTGTTTTTGGACCGACTGAACATGCACGTTTAGCAACGTTCTCTGAACGTTAAATGAACGTTCTCTATAAACATTTTGATTTTGGACAGAGAACGTACGCATGACGTTCATCAACGTCCTCTGAACGTTTAATGAGCGTAATTGTCTGTGAACATTTTGAATTTGGACCAAGAACATGACGTTCAGCAACGTCCTGTGAACGTTGAATGAACGTTGTCTATTAAACATTTTTGATTTTGGACAGACTGAACATGATTATGATTTTGGACCGAGAACGTACGCATGACGTTCCACAACGTCCTTTGAACGTTTAATGACAATTGTCTAATAACATTTTGATTTTGGACCCGACTGAACATGACGTTCAGCAACGTCCTCTGAACGTTTAATGAACGTTGTCTATAAACATTTTGATTTTGGACCGAGAACGTATATATACGCATGACGTTCAACAACGTCCTCTGAACGTTAAATGAGCGTTGTCTGTGAACATTTTGATTTTGGACCAAGAACATGACGTTCAGCATCGTCCTCTGAACGTTACTAAATGAACGTTGTCTGTGAACATTTTGCTTTGGACCAAGAACAGATCTCAACAACGTCCTCTGAACGTTAAATGAACGTTGTCTGTGAACATTTTGATTTTGGACCGAGAACGCATGACGTTCAGCAAAGTCCTCTGAACGTTCTTTGAACGTTGTCTATGAACATTTTGTTTTGGACCAAGATCATGACGTTCAACAACGTCCTCTGAACGTCCTCTGCATGTGAAGATTTTGATTTTGGACCGAGAACGCATGACGTTCAGCAACGTCCTCTGAAAGTTGTCTGTGAACATTTTGTTTTGGACCAAGAACATGACGTTCTACAACGTCCTCTGAACGTTGTCTGTGAATATTTTGATATTGGACCGAGAACACATGACGTTCAACAACGTTCTCTGAACGTTTAATGAATGTTGTCTGTGAACATTTTGATTTTGGACCAAGAACATGACGTTCTACAACGTCCTCTGAACGTTATCTGTGAACATTTTGTTTTAGACCAAGAACATATGACGTTCAACAACGTCCTCTGAACGTTGTCTGTGAACATTTTGATATTGGACCGAGAACGCATGACGTTCAGCAACGTCCGCTGAACGTTAAATGAACGTTGTCTGCGAACATTTTGATTTTGGACCAAGAACATGAAGTTCAGCAACGTCCTCTGAACGTTAAATGAACGTTGTCTGTGAACATTTTGATTTTGGACCAAGAACATGACTTTCAGCAACGTACTCTGAACGTCCTCTGAACGTTGTCTCTGAACATTTTGATTTTGGACCGAAAACATGACGTTCAGCAACGTCCGCTGAACGTCTTCTTAACGTTGTCTTTGAACATTTTGATTTTGGACCGAAAACATGACGTTCAGCAACTTCCTCTGAACGTCCTCTGAACGTTGTCTTTGAACATTTTGATTTTGGACCGAAAACGTGACGTTTAGCAACGTCCCCTGAACGTTAAATGAACGTTGTCTGTGAACATTTGACGTTCGACCCAGAACAGACGTTCGGCAACGTCCGCTGAACGTCCTCTTAACGTTGTCTTTGAACATTTTGATTTTGAACCGAAAACGTGACGTTTAGCAACGTCCCCTGAACGTTAAATGAACGTTGTCTGTGAACATTTGACGTTAGACCCAGAACAGACGTTCAGCCAACGTCCTCTGAACACCCCTTTGCTAGCTGGGAGTCCTGGGACAGGGCAAACCTCTCCCGCCATAGCTCCAATTGTAACATTGTACATATACGTGTACAGCCAGTCTATTGACGTTAGTAGCGGAGGACAGGGAAAACATCACAACACACCTAACCATTGTAAATCTTTCTCCATTGAAGAAAATTACATTGGCAACGGTCGAGGCTGTGCGATTCGAAGTTGTGTTCCCACCTTTGCTGCACTAACCAATATCACTCACAATGTGGCAACTAACTACCTTCCAATTACCCACACTAATCGCTACCCCTTGTACAACCAACTATACCCCTGGCAAACTACCCCGTTCCTTATCCAAGAAGTGAACCTAATATACTTCAACCTTATCCACGAGACCTCCCCGTTTGACCGAACCAATTTCAAAGGTAATCGTTTCCACACAAAGGTTCGACGAGAACCCACGGAAACCTACCAAACCTACTCTATGTCTTCCCAACCCCCTCACGTATTCAACGCATTCATCTACGGAGAATGTCTCCGATATGCAAGGAATACAACAGTGAAGACTTCGAAGTAACGGTCATAACCTTAAACTCCTACCCAACAGAGGCTACTCGAAACCCGAGATCAAACTTGCTCAACCAGCAATATATCTCCCAAAAATCGACACCTATAATCCTGCGATTAACCACTGTGATTTGCAACGAGCAGACAATATAAACATTGGCAGCTTTTCCAAAGCAATGAACAACCCAGGGATATTTTCCCAAACACAACCCTCATTGCTAACTAAAAATGCCAAAAACCTCCGGGAATGTTCATCCGGGCTAACCTTCCCAAGCCCACAACAACAACCCCCGTCCCAGACGATTTTAGTTCCTTTGAGGAACTAGTTGAAACCCTGGACAATCTGCTCTCCTTATTTGAGGAACAAATCACCCAATAATACCCAGTCCGGCCACTCCAACCAATTTCTATACCGCCACACCCATATTGAGATGATCTGATCTGCCAAGATCACTACCGCAACTGATGATTGCCCAGATGGCATGAAAACATGTTATTGCGACACCATGGGAGCTGCGAAGCGTCCCTAGTCTCCTTCCATGAGAGTTTAGTGTTAAGGGGAATGAACACACTAATTTACTCTTGGGCTGAGATGGTGGTACAGTAGTTTATTGATGTACAAGACAGTGTATATGTACCGAGCTATGCTACCCTGACTTGAATGCCCAAGTTGAAAGGTGGAGCGCTAAGGAAAGTGATGTGGCTCGAATGAAGGTAGCAGGAGAAGTGAGAAATAGTCTTAGGAGAAAGAATTGGTAGATTGAGAAACAAACAAGTCAGGGTAGCTTTCTAAGAAAAAATGATGACTCATAGTCAGGAGTGCAACACTGGACAGAACACTGACCACTCAGGGTCATTGGTCAGCCTCATTGGTGTAAAACAATGTGTGCAAGTAATTGCTTGAGGCTGTACAGTGTAAGTGTAGGTCCAGGAAGTAGTGAGTAACAACAATTCTATGAAATGGTGGACATGTGGCAAAACAATTACATGGTGTCTTATGTGGAAATAAGGATATTGATCAGCAAATTGAAAAAAGTAACAGAGGAAATATAATCAATGTCTGTAATGAAACGCTACAGGAGCCCCCTTCCAGTGAGTGTGTGGCTAGTAGCGAACGAATGTGACATAGCGTTTAGGCCAATGCACGCTGCGACCAGAACGGGTGGTGCGGGCAGATGGCACAGCAGTGGGTTGTGCTGTGTCGGTATTGTCCGCAATGGAGTCTGTAGGGTCGGGTGGGCGCGGTGCATTGGGAATAGAACTAGTGTCCTGAGTGTGATCCATGGTGGCGCTTTTCAGTCGATCAATGCTCACAGTATCGGTGCGAGTGTGCATGTCAAGCACGAAATGCTTGGTGGTACGACTGAGCACTTTGAAGGGTCCATCGTAGGGCGGTTGTAAGGGTTTGCGTACCGAGTCACGTCGAACAAAAACATGTGTGCATCTCTGGAGGACCTTGGGAACATGCACAGTGGGACGTTGCTGTGTGCGAGGTGTCGGCGGCTGAAGATTGTGCATTGTGTTCCTGAGGCGATGGACATAGTTCGTGGGGTCCAAACTAGTGGTATCGGTTGTGAAGTTCTCTTTACCTTTTACGTGCCGGATGTCGCAGGTAAACTGAGAAATGAAATCGAGATGGCGAATTTCGCGTGGGGAATGTCTGTCTGCCGATGACGAGAGCGCGTAGGTGAGGGGTTTGTGATCCGTGAGGACGTAGAATTCACGACCCTCAAGTAAGTGACGGAAATGGCGAACAGTGAGGTACACTGCTAAAAGTTCACGTCCAAAGGTGCTGTAGCGAGTTTCAGCGATTTGCAGCTTTTTGGAGAAGAACGAGATTGGCTGCCACGCGTCGTTTACCCATTGTTGAAGCACAGCTCCTACGGCAACATCCGAAGCGTCCGTCATGACGCAAAGAGGAGCGTCCGGCTTGGGATGTGCAAGGAGGGTAGCGTTTGCGAGGGCAATTTTGACCTGTTGAAATGAAGCTGTGGCTTGGTCATTCCATGCGAGTGGAGCTGATTTCTTTCCCGCGTTAGTCAACAGGTCTGTGAGCGGATGCAGGACGTTTGAGCACCGTGGGACAAAACGGCGGTAGAAATTGACAAGTCCGAGGAATTCTCTAAGCTTTGTCTGAGTTGTTGGCTGGGGAAAGTTGTGGATAGCACTGACCTTATCTGCAAGTGGTTTAACACCATGACAGTCAACGTGATGTCCAAGGAACTCGAGTGAATTCACACCGAATTGACTTTTCGCTGGGTTGATGACGACCCCATATTGGTTGAGGCGGGTGAGCAGCAAGTGAAGATGTTGTGCATGTTGGTCAGCATCGGGACTGGCAATGAGAAGGTCGTCAATGTACGCATAACAAAAGTCAAGTCCGCGGGTGACTTCGTCGATAAAGCGTTGGAACGTTTGGGCGGCGTTGCGCAATCCAAATGGCATTCGAACAAATTCAAACAGTCCGAAGGGTGTAGTGATTGCAGTTTTAGCGATGTCGTCCGGTGCCATGGGTATTTGGTGATACGCACGGACAAGATCAATTTTCGAGAAAACTGTTGCTCCGTGGAGTGATGCAGTGAAATCTTGGATGTACGGCACTGGGTAGCGGTCAGGCACCGTGGTTGTATTCAGCGCCCGGTAGTCTCCACATGGTCGCCAATCTCCCGGTTGTTTCTTGGGGACCATGTGAAGTGGAGATGAGCAGTTACTGTCCGAAGGATGGATGATGCCGAGTTCCAGCATGTGTTGGAACTCATCCTTTGCGGCCTTAACACGGTCGGGGGCAAGTCGACGTGGTCGTGCAGCAGCTGGTGGGCCAGTCGTGACAATGTGGTGAGTCGCATTGTGCTTGACCGGTGTGTCACGATAGGAGGGACGTGCGATGTCGGGGAAATCCTTTAAAATGTCCGAAAAGCGTGATGGAGTTGGTGCTGCGAGGACAGGACTGATTGCTGGGGCGCTCGAGGCTTTACCGTTGACGCTCAAGTTGGTAGTGGCGTCGATGAGCCTGCGATTGCGAACGTCGACCAGAAAATTGAAATGTCGGAGGAAATCCGCGCCAATGATCGCATGGTGAACCTCCGCAACAATAAACACCCAGCGGCATGGTCGCCGGAGACCAATGTCCAATGTCAAAGATCTCTCACCGTAAGTAGCAATCGGGGAAGCGTTTGCTGCTTGGAGATCTTGTCCATGTAGACGGTTGGTGCGCTCGCGAGTTGAAGGAGGGATGACGCTCACCTCAGCTCCTGTGTCCACGAGGAATTGGTGTTTAGTGTGGCGGTCGGTTACGTAGAAAAGGCGATTGGGTGAGGCGTGACCGGCAAGGCTTGTCGCCCCTAGTTGCCGGCTTGGCCGTTTCCCTGGCTCTGGGCGGCACCTACAGTGTGGGAGCATGGCTGCTGGTATCTGCGAGCATTGGTACCATACTTCCAATGATACCAGCACTCCTTCTGCTCATCGCGGGATGGGGTCTGGTCGCGGCGATGACGGTCGCGAGACTGACTGCGACCGCTGCTCCTGTGTCGTGGCTGGGCGGACATGCAGGGCTGACACATGTGCTGTCAACTTGTGCACAGCATCCCGGAGTTGTTGCAGCTCCGTCAGTTCAGATGTGACTGGAGCTGTGACTGCGGCGATGGGAGCAGAGGCTGGCACTGGACTGGGAGAATTTTCCAGGATGTTGTCGGCCAACTTCGCCAAATGGTCGATGTCGACCTGGTCTGCCGTCGATGCCAATATCAGTTGAATGTTAGTGGGGAGTCGCTGAAGGAAGAGCTGCCGTAGGATGGAGGGCTCGAGTGTGCAACCACCCAGTAGTTGTTGCATCTTGCGGAGGAGTTGGGAAGGTTTTCTATCGCCCAATTCCTCCGTTATCAGGAGTTGGTGCAGGCGTTTCCGCTCCGATTCTGAAGTACGCTTGACCAACTCCTCCTTCAGAGTACTATAGGGGTGAGTCGCAGGCGGAGACATGAGGATGTCCCGTACCTCCTGCGCTATACTAGGCTGAAGCGCCGCGACGACATAGGCATAGCGAGTCTCTTCGGTGGTTATACACCGTGTGGCGAACTGGGCCTCGACCTGCATGAACCAAATGGAAGGATCGCCGGGCCAATACGGTGGCAACTTAAGGCTGACTGCGGCGACTGGTGGCTGGCTTGGAGTGGAAGTGGCCATTGTGCTGAATTCGGTTGCAATAGTTCGGAGTCTGGGTCACCAATTTAGTGTTAAGGGGAATGAACACACTAATTTACTCTTGGGCTGAGATGGTGGTACAGTATTTTATTGATGTACAAGACAGTGTATATGTACCGAGCTATGCTACCCTGACTTGAATGCCCAAGTTGAAAGGTGGAGCGCTAAGGAAAGTGATGTGGCTCGAATGAAGGTAGCAGGAGAAGTGAGAAATAGTCTTAGGAGAAAGAATTGGTAGATTGAGAAACAATTAGTAAGGGTAGCTTTCTAAGAAAAAATGATGACTCATAGTCAGGAGTGCAACACTGGACAGAACACTGACCACTCAGGGTCATTGGTCAGCCTCACTGGTGTAAAACAATGTGTGCAAGTAATTGCTTGAGGCTGTACAGTGTAAGTGTAGGTCCAGGAAGTAGTGAGTAACAACAATTCTATGAAATGGTGGACATGTGGCAAAACAATTACATGGTGTCTTATGTGGAAATAAGGATATTGATCAGCAAATTGAAAAAAGTAACAGAGGAAATATAATCAATGTCTGTAATGAAACGCTACAGGAGCACCTTCCGATCTTATGGCTTGCTATATTAGCCAATCCTAGTCCACGCATATTGCAAGGTTCTTGCTTTATGGTTAAACAGACTAACCCCTATGGAATATAGCAAAGAACACGGCAAGTGGTCTTAAAGTGTCTCGTACATTTTTTGTTCCACGGGTCAACAGAGAGGCGGTGTCACTGAATGGGATTACACCATCATTTTCACAAACTTTGACTTCATACTCCTTGCCCCTTTAAGGGGTACTGTGGGTCGATGGTAACCAAAAGTTCCCGAGAATACGCTTGATTAGCAAGTACCGTATCTTCAGGTTGCTACCTCTCTGCAAACTCCGGCTTTTCCGACATGGAATTGCTACACCCCCGACCCATTGCAAACCGTGTGTCCTACACCTGCCTGTCAGACCGAATACAACATTCAAACGACAGACCACCAGGAGCATCACCACCACTGGACCCCCAGTCCAAACCACCTATAATCGGGACCAACCCTCCGAAAGGAGCAATGTCTTTTACTCAAGAAAATGGTCTAAACCCAAGATGGCAACAACCAAACCTCCCATCTACAGACTGACCCCTTCCCAATACCCGACGGGTAAGGAAGACGCAACCATTTTCAACACTCTGGAATGGCGCGAGCCATCCACCAAACAAACCCACCCGAACCAACCCGCAGAGGGAATCTTCCCGTGATTCCCTCCCACAAACACCACCACCGATGCTCCAACCATCCCTGTCCAACCCCTATGTTTCTGCGAAAAAGGCATACAACCTTCCTTTTTTTCCTTCCCGAAGGGAAAACCCCAGTTTTGCCTATTTTTTGCACCAAAAGAAACACACTGGTGAGAATTTCACGATTCCCGCCAAACCTTCGATTGTTTATTCCCGACAAACCACACGTACGGCCGAAAGATCCCGCATGGCATTTCCGGAGATGTGGTTACACCCACGTCCGCAATAGCCCAGCGCAACCCCTCAGCTTTGCCACCTCGTATCGGCGCAATCTCAGCTTCCGCTCAAACCGCAACAGGCCACACCAAAAAGCCTCCTCCACGAGGATGCACACACTCAACTATTTGCATCGCGGCGGACGTTGCGGGCGACAGATGATACATCAGTCGCGATTCTGGCGTCTCCGTGTACGGGTGGATCAGGGGCTCGGTGAGCAGGAAATCGCTGAAGGACCTTGAGGATCGGGCCTTAAAGTTGGTAATGTTTGAAATGACATTGTGGAAATATGCTGTACTCTCACGGTTGAGGCTAGTGTAAGGTAATAGAGTTTCCCCTTTTTATCCTCATTGTAATGAATAAAAGTGGAGCGGTCATTAGGGCACAGGGCTTTTCTCTGGCAGAAGGCGTAAGCACAGCAGCCTTCAAGTCGAAGCCCCCTTTGGGGTTGGCAATTTGCGTAACAATACCGCATACAATCTGTGGAAGGCAATTGGTATCCACGTAACGCTCGGGGCACGGTCGGACCGTGGGCGCGCATGGGCGCTGATGCGCGACCGGCGCGAATGTACAGGCGCGTTTTGAAATCCCTTTGTTAGCGAAGGGTGCGGCCACACGGTCTGTTGCACTCGGACCCTCGTTGCATTTGTCGCTGTCAGGTTGCACGAGCCCCAGCAGAGATTACGCAAGATAATCGCCGCCATTAGAGAATCAACATGGAGCAGGCGCACAGCAATATTAAGGTTAGTCCCGGAGAATGTGACAACTTTTGAAGATTTATTTTACCCCTGAAATGACCCCGCCGGGAGAGGCAAATCAGAGATCTTAGAATGAAGATACGGGCGAGGAGACCGTGATCCTCATGGCCAAGGTGTGCACAGTACATGAATGACGTGTATAAAGTACATAAATGGATTAATAGATCGACGAACGAAATAATGTGGGAGTAAGCGAATTAAGCTAAGTAGGAAGAGATGTCCGAGAGGGCAGGGAGGACCCTTTAATATAATGCTTAGAGTTCCTTAGAGTTCCTTGCGGTTAGGATCAGCTAAGCAGGCCGTCATGGCGGGTACGTCCAAATGGTTCCAGCAAGGGACAAGGGCACTGGCTATTTCATGAAGCGGCTTCAAGTCCATAATAATTACAATCTCAGTGACAAGGCAATATATTTCCCTCATTTCAGGAGAACACTGAAGTCTACGGTGACATTGGTGAACATGTGGGAGCATTATTTAAGGGTCTGTGCTCCACGTACGAGATCCATGAGAGGTGTTTCCAGGCCCTGGTGGAAGATGGGTGGGATGAAGTCGAGCAATTGGCTGACTTGACAGACGCCTGGAAGGCGCACGTCCTGGCCCTTGCCCCAAATGGGGGCCAGAGGAGAAATTTGGAGAGACTCATCCAGCGTGTGGAGGCCGGTCCGCTAGAAGAGCGTCCGCCGAAGAAAAGACGCCACGAGGAGGAGGAGGTGGAGCCCGGCTCTGTAGCCACTGCTGCCCAGTCAGAGCCAGCTAAGGAGGAGGACGAGAGGCCAAGCGGATCGACATCGGCAGCAGCACAGCCGGCAGCCGGGCCTAGCTCATCTCAGGTACATTCTTGCTTTTATTTTGGTGGTTTTGGATCGCAAGGGAAAGTGTATCGCACCTCAGGCATGAAGGTATTTTAAGGGTATCGGGAGCAACGCCAAAGGGCGCAAGGGGCATGTAATAGCATGGGCAAGTATTTGGGCAGTAGTATATTAAGGCACGCCCCAAGAAAGCCCATTTTGGTGCGGGCATTTGTGTAGGGGACAAGCCCCGAGTAAGCCCATATTGATGCAGGCATTTGTGTAGGGGACACGCCCCCACTAAGCCCATTTCAACGCGGGCATTTATATAGGGACCAAGTTCCCAGCAAGCCCGGTTTGAGGCGGTAAGCCCGGTTTGTGTATGGGGGGACACGCCCCTAGAAAGCCCATTTTTGACTAATGCGGGCATTTATGTAGGGGAAATGCCCCTACATAGCCCATTTTGACGCAGACATTTGTGTGGGGGGCACGTCCCTTGGAAAGCCAATTTTGATGCAGGCATTAATGTGTAGAGAACAAACCCCGAGTAAGCTTTGACGCGGGCGTGTTCGTTGGGGTCAAGCCCCTAGTAAGCCCATTTTGATGCAGACATTTTGTGGAGGGGACACGCCCCGAGCAAGCTTTGATGCGAGCAAAATGTGTTGGGGATAGGCCCCCATAAACGTATTGGGCAGGGGAAGCGCCACATTTTGTGTAGGGGATGCGCCCCTTATAAACCTTGATGTGGGCATTTTGGTAGAGGACACCCCAAGGGGGCCTTGATGCAGGCGTTTGTGTAGCCGTGGCGCAGGCATTCGTGTGCAGGGGTCATGCCCCCAGTAGCCCCCGAGGGGGGGGGGCATGGGTATATAGAGACAAGCCCTAAGGGAACTTTGGCGCAGGCTGGTTGAAGCAGGAGCGCCCCATGTGCATGGAATAGCTAAGCTTCGACACAAGGGGGGAATAAGAATAATAAAAATAACAGGGTTCAGGGGTATTTCTTTTGAGCTGCAGGCCAGATCAGCTCTTGAGGTGCACAAGCCCCGCCGGTTGGAGCTGCTGAGGGCCTGCACGGAGACAGGCTATGACAAAAACGTTGCTTATGTCATGTCTCTCCTCCGCAAGTATGTAGAAGAATTCACTCCTCTATCATCAGAAGACTTGAAGGAGAAGCAGCTCTATGTCAACCTTTTGGCTGATTGCAACAGGCATGCAGAGGCCAAGATCGAGGGGATAGCAATGTATATATATAAATCTATCACGGGAGAAGACTCGGACAAGCGCTTGCGGTTTGCAAGGAAACACTTGGGTTTGACCTGTCCACCCTCAGAAAGCAAGGCGCGCGTTTTCAACCCAGGGGGCTAAACAGAGGCCGGCAGGGCTCGCCCTACAGAGGGGGTCAGTTTCGGCAGCCATGTGGCTTGTCTCGTGGGGGATCAGGGGCAGCCAGATGGAGGGACATTTGTTACCGCTGTCAGAAGAAGGGGCATTTTGCCAGAAATTGTAAAGAAATTTTGCAAATGTAATGGGCCTAGCTCAACGGCTAGGAAATAGGCGGGTGTTAACGACTGCAGTAGAATAATAAAGCAGATGGCGATATCCCTTCGGAAATTTTGTTTCCCTCTTTGCATGTTTTCGTTCTCCCTTTTCTCTTTTGGTGCAGGAATATAAGCGGTATCTCGAAATCCTCAAAGCTCACAGCTGGGAACAGTCCCGCTGCCATGTTTTTGACCCTATGTCAGCGCAGGCTCGGGTGCGGAGGCGTCGAATATATTCATGGGTAGATATAGAAGGGAAGAGAGCGGACGCCCCGAGAGATTTGGCCCCAAGGCCGGACGATGTTTTGGCCGGGATTTGTCAGCCGGATTTTATAGGTCTGCGCTTTCGTGATCCCGATGCCTTTGTGGCTGGCAGCCGGCATGGCTGCGAGGAAGCGTGGGGCCCTGTGTTAACCGAGTGTCCAGGTACTGGTGATAGAGTTAAGGAGTGGTTGCGGGAAGGCGTAGATTTATACGATTTTTTCCAACCTTATCAAGTTACATACAGAGGCAGGGTCTTTGATTCGGCGGTGCCCCCTGATATGTATTTCCCTAACGCCCCCGTTTGCAGACAGTTTGTGCCCTTCATCAATGATACGATTACGAAGCGTTTGGTCGAGGGTTCGGTAGAATTGCTGGGACCGGTAAAGGAGACTGCGCCACCGAGGTGTGTGAATGCCCTTTCAGTCGAGCCGAGCAAACCCAGGTTGGTCTTATCTATGAAAGGTCCAAATCTCTGGTGTAAGGACACACCTTTTAAGTTAGTCCCGTTGGGGGACATCGTCAAGCCAATAAACAGGGGAGGTTTCTTTTCGGGTACAGACGATGCCCAGGGTTATAAGCAGATTCTCCTCACGAACAGGTCAAAAACATTTTGTGGATTCGAGTGGGCAGGATTTTATTTTGTTAATTCGACCCTGCCGTTCGGCTTTAAGAATAGTGCAGTGTTTATTCTACTGTGGGTTTCTGTCTTTCAACGTGGTTGAAGAATAGGGGGATTCATACGGAAGTATGGATTGACGACCGCTTCGTGGGAGAGGCACAGCTAGGTACGCGGCTGAGCTAAGCTGAATTGATTTCATATCTTTCGCGCTTCGCTTTCAGGATGTTGGAGTTGGAGCTTACGAGAGGGCATCAAGGGCTTTGTATGTCGTCTGCTACATGCAGTCGCAGCTGGGTTATTTTGTCAACATCAAGAAGAGCCAACTTAAGCCGGTTTTTAGCATGGTCCATTTGGGACTCGGTATTTCCTCGGATTCCATGTCCTTTTGGATACCCGATAAGAAGAAGAAGACTTTCGCCATATTGAGAGAGGGTATCTTAACCGAAGACAAGGCGTGTTTGAAGACCATGCAGCGATTCATTGGAAAATGCCAGAGTTTCACATTGGCATTCCCGGCTGCCCGTCTGTTTGTAAGGGAGTGTTGTAATTTCATGTCCCGATTGGATGACGTTGCACCTTCGCCGCTTACACATTCAGTGCACGAGAAGGTTTCCTTCTGGCGGTTTATTGATTCAATATCGCAGCCGATACCTTGGAGGCAAGAACGTCGTTTGCACCTGCAGCTCAGTTCGGATGCGTCTGGCTACAGATGGGGTGGAGTTCTGTCGGAAAGGCAGGGGGACGTCACCTTTGGGGATTATTGGCCCAGGGAGATTCAAAAATCGCAGGATATTTGTTATAAGGAAGCTTTAGCCCTCTACTTCACCCCGATCTCTGTGATAGACCACCTATGGGACAGAAGGGTTGATGTTCAGGTTGATTCTGAAGGTTTATTCCATTCCTGGTCAGGCCTAAAGACGAGGTCTCCCGCCCTTGCGGGAGTCCTAAGACTGGTATTCGCTCTTACGCTGGAGGCCAATTTCGACCTACGACTTCAGTGGGTGCCATCTTGCAGTAACAGGGCAGATGTGCCTTCAAGAGCAGTGTCCATGGCGGACTCGCGACTTTCACCGGCGCTATGGCGGCTCCTGCAGCAGGAATTCGGAGGGAGCTCGGGCTTTACATGGGAGCTGATGGCTCTCCCGTCGAATGTGCAAAGAGGGAAGGACGGACATCCTCTGAAATTCTTCTCTAGGGACCCAGTCCCTGGAACATCAGGAGTGAACATCTTTTGCCAGCCTTGTCCACGAGGAGAAGTTTTGTACGCATTTCCCCCTTTCGTCCTCATCGCATCTGTCATCCGGCTGTTTCGGGAGTGGGGAGATGTAGTTGTCACACTGGTCGTTCCGAAGCATCCGCATCCGAGGTCTTGGTGGCCACATTTACATTCCTTCATTCAGAAAGCTAAGCGTCTAAGTGAGATAGATCAGACAGCAGTTCTCGAGGTGCCCTCTAAGAGTGGTTACGTGCCCAATGGCAAAGGGTTTGCATTTGAGCTTTGGGCGTGCAAGTGTTATTTTCCCCAGCGCCCAAAATGCCGGATGTCCCGAGCGACATCCCTCGTCAGATGTCAGTGGCGATTATTTCCGATTCTATGTTCAAGGGTGTGGTCAAGTTTGTCTGGCCTTCTTTCATGAAGGTTAAAATGGATGTCACTGGCGGGGCGAGGATGGAGGCTCTTTGCAGGACTTTGGCGGCAGCGTGCAGAGCACAGAAGTTTGACATGGGGGTTTTACATGGCGGTATAAACGACATCAGCAGAACAAGAGGCGGTGCAGAAGTCGATAACTTATTAAGGGTTTTCAAACTGGCGTCGAACCGATTGAGCGGCCAGTATCCGGGCATTCGCTTCGTACTATCAGGGATATGTCAGACTCGGAGCGCTGTCATTAACCGTAGGGTGGCGTCGGCCAATTCGGCATTGAGAGAGCTAAGCTCCGAGTCTTGCTGGCATTTTCTGTCAAATGACCACATTTGTCAGCGCGATTTGCAGGATCAGGTACATCTCACGGTGTGGGGCAGTTTGAAACTGTATCGGCGTTTGCAGATGTTTCTGAGGTCCATTTGCGGCAGGCGCGAGGGAATTCGCTTTCATCCCGAGGAAGGTCCCATCTCCTCGCCGCCGGCATCGCCAGGGCAAACATAACTAGACGAGAATATGCGAGCGAAGGAATCATATAATGTTCTCTATTCTCTCTTCGCAGTTTACAGCAGTTCGAGCAAGGTTAGAAGAGCTTGACGGGAGATTGGATCGCCGCCCTTATGACAAGCAGAAAAACAGTTTGGTTGGAAGTCCGGATATTTTCCTACAGAAAAATCACGGTTCCGGTTACTATACTGAAGGCAGCAGGAGCGAGGGGGCATCTCCGGAGAATGTGGTCAAATTTTTGATAGACAGGGACTCGAGAGGAAAGACTCAAGTTCACATACTTGGATGTCGTTTCGTAGGCAAGAGGGGACTTCAGGAATGTGGATGTAAGCGGCATTTAGCAGCGGGGACCGTAGATTCTTACATTGGACAATTGAGAGCGTATACTTTAACGCAGCCGGCAGAAGGCTACCGTGGAGCCCGAAGGCCAAGACGGGGAACCCGTGCATATCGGATCGAGTGAAACGGTTTTTGAAGGCCATCCGTTTGGAACAGGCGGAAGCACATGTGTCACCAAGGCAAGCGGTGCCAATCTTCTCCGGCAAGCTACGATGGTTAGTGGGTGAGATTCGGGGGCGCATCCAGCTTCTTATCGACGCAGAAGAACCAAGCTTCATCAAGCGGTACGTCCTCTACAAGGACCTCGCATTTTTTCTCTGCATATGGTGGGCAGGCGATCGAGCTGCGGACTTGGGCCGCACAAGGACTTGTGATGCGACGAGGATTGATGGTAGAGATTTGCTTTTTCATCACACCATTGGCAAGACGATAAGGGAGGGCAATTCAGCCCTCATCATCATCCCGAAGCTGGAGAATTGGGAGATGGATCCAGTCAGGGCAGTGGACGAGATGGTGAATCTAGCTAGCAGCAACGGGTTTGACTTGCAAGGGGGTAGTCTCTTCCGCCCATCGCCGCCGGATCGCCGTTCCTTGGCCAACAAGCCTTTCGTTGGCAATGGTCCGAACAATCGTTTGAAACTATACTTCTCGGTTTCGTCAGATCAACGTGACCAGGAGCTCAGAGCACACGGAGGTAGGGCCAGAGTTGCCGTAACTCTGAGGCTTTTGGGAGCGACGGAGCAGCAGATAATGGACCACTGCGGATGGGCAACATCTCGGATGTTTAAACATTACACCGAAATCGAGCGTGTCTCGAGGCGTTGCAGCACGGTCCGGATGCTCCAAGAGGCAGTGGATGTGGAGGATGACGGCCAGGCATCCAGGGCAGATCTTGCGGGACATGTCTACCAACTGCTCAACTCGGGATTTAAGGCAGAGCCTGCTTTTCGGACTCAGCAGGAATAGTCATGCGTCAAAAGACAGAGATAGACCTTTCTCTGGCTAGTGGCGTCGAACGCCGCTTACAATGACAGGCGCTGCATTTTGCAATGAGGGATGGGTGAGAAATGGGGGAGTGCGGGTGGCAGATTCTAAGCCAGCATTGGCCTAGCTAGGGTTGGAGCGGAAAATCTTTTCGCCCATATCTCATACTTGTAGAAGTCTGAGCCCGAGAAGAACGCCGCGGTGCAAATAGTTTACTATTTGCATCGCGGCGGACGTTGAGGGCGACAGATGATACATCAGTCGCGATTCTGGTGGATCGGAGGTGGGCACTTTCTCCCTTTTCCCCACCCACCCACCCCCTTTTCAGAGCAGCGTTCGAGCTCGGGTTTCTACTCCCAAATCTTTTCGCCCATATCTCATACTTGTAGAAGTCTGAGCCCGAGAAGAACGCCGCGGTGCAAATAGTTTACTAACTGGCCATCTCCAAGACTCAGTGGAAGAAAACAGCGCCCAACGATCCCTGGACTATATTCGCATCACAGAGTAAGTGCAATGAAGTCCTATTTAAGCAAGATTTCTGAGGCGGTTACCAACGTGACAAACCCAACAGTCTTTTTCAAGACTATCCACTCTTCAAAAGAGAGACAATATTGCAAGTCACGTAATATATCACAGGGCAAACCTCTCCCGCCATAGCTCGAATTGTAACATTGTACATATATGTGTACAGCCAGTCTATTGACGTTAGTAGCGGAGGACAGGGGAAATATCACAACAAACCTAACCATTGTAAATCTTTCTCCATTGAAGAAAATTACATTGGCAACGGTCGAGGCTGTGCGATTCGAAGTTGTGTTCCCACCTTTGCTGCACTAACCAATATCACTCACAATGTGGCAACTAACTACCTTCCAATTACCCACACTAATCGCTACCCCTTGTACAACCAACTATACCCCTGGCAAACTACCCCGTTCCTTATCCAAGAAGTGAACCTAATATACTTCAACCTTATCCACGAGACCTCCCCGTTTGACCGAACCAATTTCAAAGGTAATCGTTTCCTTACAAAGGTTCGACGAGAACCCACGGAAACCTACCAAACCTACTCTATGTCTTCCCAAACCCCTCACGTATTCAACGCATTCATCTACGGAGAATGTCTCCGATATGCAAGGAATACAACAGTGAAGACTTCGAAGTAACGGTCATAACCTTAAACTCCTACCCAACAGAGGCTACTCGAAACCCGAGATCAAACTTGCTCAACCAGCAATATATCTCCCAAAAATCGACCCCTGCTTCACAAACCACAAACTGGAACCCAAACAAAGTCAGCACCTCTGGTGTTGTCATAGCACCACCTATAATCCTGCGATTAACCACTGTGATTTGAAACGAGCAGACAATATAAACATTGGCAGGTTTTCCAAAGCAATGAACAACCCAGGGATATTTTCCCAAACACAACCCTCATGTTATTGCGACTTCATGGGAGCTGCGAAGTGTCCCTAGTCTCCTTCCGTGAGAGCACCTTCCGATCTTATGGCCTGCTATATTAGCCAATCCTAGTCCACGCATATTGCAAGGTTCTTGCTTTATGGTTAAACAGACAAACCCCTATGGAATATAGCAAAGAACACTGCAAGTGGTCTTAAAGTGTCTCGTACATTTTGTGTTCCACGGGTCAACAGAGAGGCGGTGTCACTGAATGGGATTACACCATCATTTTCACAAACTGTGTTTTACAACGAGCAAACAGCAGACACTGGCAACACATCCAAAGCAATGAACTACCCAAAGATATTTCCCCAAACTAACCCCCATTGCTTAGCAAACAAGCCAAGAACATACGGGAATGTTGACCCAGGCCAAAACTTCACAAGCCCACAACAACAACCCCCGTCCCAGGCAATTCTGTTTTCGTTGAGGAACCAGATGAACCCCTGGACATTCTGCTCTCCTTACCTAAGGAACAAATCACCCTATAACCCAACCCGGCCACTCCAACCTTTACCATACGGCACACCAAAAACTGAGAGGAACGGATCTGCCAAGATCACTACTGCAACTGACGAGTGCCCAGACGCACGAAAACATGTTCTTGCAACATCATGGGAGCTGCAAAGCGTCCCTAGTCTCAATACCCTTGCGAGCACTGCACTGATCTGATGGCCTGCTATAATAACCAACCGTAGCCAATGCATATTGCAAAGGTCCTTGCTTTATGGTTAAACCGGCTAAAACCCACTATGGAATATAGCAAAGAACACGGTAAGTGGTCCTAAAATGTTTCTGGCATTTTTTGTTCCACAGGGCACCAGAGAGGCAGCGTCACTAAATGGGAAAACACCATCCTCTTTACAAACAAAAGATTGTACGTTTCGAGAATTTTGGAATTTTTTGGAATGAAAACCTCAGATTTCCTTCAAAATTTTTTCTTGGTGTACACTACGACTTCTGAAGTAGTTCGTACCAACAATTTGTTGTTTCCAGACATTTGTTTTTCTAAAAATGAAATACCTCCGATTTCCTCTTCAATGTTTTTCCAGTCTCCTCTGAGACTGCTGGTACGATTTGGACTAACGATTCTATATTTCAGAGGAAAAAACTGTTTTTAGAAAAAAGTCTCCGATTTTCCTTAAAATTATCTTCTACACTCTACAATGACTACTGAAAAGATTTAAAGAAACGATTGTACAATTTGAGACATTTGGATTTTGAAGAAATAAAAAACCCTCACATTTTCTTAAAAAGGGTTTATTGGTGTTCTCCAACACTCCTGAAGTGATTCGGACCAACAATTATTGTTTCCAGACAATTTTGTTTATAAAAAATAAAATACCTCAGATTTTCTCTACAATGATTTTCTAGTCTCCTCTCAGATTGCTGATACGAATTGGAACACGATTCTATGATTATTTCAAAGGAAAAAAATGTTTTTTGAAAAAAGTCTCTGATTTTCATGAAAATGATCTTCTAAACTTTACAATGACTACTGAAAAGATTTAAACAACAAATTGTACGTTTCGAGGATTTTGGAGGAATGAAAACGTCCGATTTCCTTTAAAATGTTTTTTTGCTGTATACTACGACTACTGAAGTGATTCGGACCAACAATTGTTGTTTCCAGACAAATTTGTTTCTAAAAAAAAAAAAACCTCAGATTTTCTCTACAATGATTATCTAGTCTCCTCTAAGACTGCTGATACAATTTGGACAATCGATTCTAATTTTCAGAGGAAAGAAATATTTTTTGTAAAAAAGGCTCCGAATTTCTTGAAAATTATCTTCTAGACTCTACAATGACTACTGAAAAGATTTAAGCAAAAGATTTTACCTTTCGAGAATTTTGGATTATTTTGGAATGAAAACCTTAGATTTTCCTTTAAAATGATTTCTTGGTGTACACTACGACTTCTGAAGTAGTTCGTACCAGCAATTTGTTGTTCCCAGACATTTGTTTTTCTAATAATGAAATACCTCCGATTTCCTCTCCAATGTTTTTCCAGTCTCCTCTGAGACTGCTGATACGATTTTGACAAGCGATTCTATATTTCAGAGGAAAAAAATGTTTTTAGAAAAAAGTCTCCGATTTGTTGGTGTACAGTAGGACTTTTGAAGTAGTTCTGACGAACAATTGGTTGTTTCCAGACACATTTTTTTCTAAAAATGAAATACGTCCGATTTTCTCTACAATGATTTTCTAGTCTCCTCTAAGACTTCTGAACCGAATTGGATAAACGATTATATATTTCTTGAGAAAAAAGTTTTTTGGAAAAAACCTCCGATTTTATTGAAAATGATCTTCAATACTCTACCTAGACTACTGAAAAGATTTAAGCAAAAGATTTTACCTTTCGAGAATTTTGGAATATTTTGGAATGAAAACCTCAGATTTTCCTTTAAAATGATTTCTTGGTGTACACTACGACTTCTGAAGTAGTTCGTACCAACAATTTGTTGTTTCCAGACATTTGTTTTTCTAAAAATGAAATACCTCCGATTTCCTCTCCAATGTTTTTCCAGTCTCCTCTGAGACTGCTGATACGATTTGGACAAACGATTCTATATTTCAGAGGAAAAAAATGTTTTTAGAAAAAAGTCTCCGATTTTCTTGAAAACTATCTTCTAGACTCTACAATGACTACTGAAAAGATTTAAATAAAACGATTGTACAATTTGAGACATTTGGATTTTGAAGAAATAAAAAATCGTCACATTTCCTTAAAAAGGGTTTATTGGTGTTCTCCAACACTCCTGAAGTGATTCGGACCAACAATTATTGTTTCCAGATAATTTGTTTCCAAAAAATAAAATACCTCAGATTTTCTCTACAATGATTTTCTAGTCTCTTCTCAGACTGCTGATGCGATTTGGACAAACGATTCTATATTTGAGAGGAAAAAAATGTTTTTAGAAAAAAGTCTCCGATTTTCTTGAAAACTATCTTCTAGACTCTACAATGACTACTGAAAATATTTAAACAACCGATTGCACGTTTCAAGAATTTTGGATTTTGGAGGAATGAAAACGTCCGATTTCCTTTAAAATGATTTTTTCCTGTATACTACGACTACTGAAATGATTCGGACCAACAATTGTTGTTTCCAGACAAATTTGTTTCTAAAAAAAAAAATACCTCAGATTTTCTCTACAGTGATTTTCTAGCCTCCTCTTAGACTGCTGATACAATTTGGACAATCGATTCTAATTTTCAGAGGAAACAAATATTTTTAGAAAAAAAGGCTCCGAATTTCTTGAAAATTATCTTCTAGACTCTACAATGACTACTGAAAAGATTTAAAGAAACGATTGTACGTTTCGAGAGTTCGGATTTTGGAGGAATGAAAACCTCAGATTTCCGTCAAAATGATTTTTTGGTGTTACACTAGAACTTTTAAAGTAGTTCTGACGAACAATTGGTTGTTTCCTGACATATTTTTTTCTTAAAATGAAATACCTCCGATTTCCTCTCCAATGTTTTTCCAGTCTCCTCTGAGACTGCTGATAAGATTTGGACAAACGATTCTATATTTCAGAGGAAAAAAATGTTTTTAGAAAAAAGTCTCCGATTTTCTTGAAAATTATCTTCTACACTCTACAATGACTACTGAAAAGATTTAAATAAAACGATTGTACAATTTGAGACATTTGGATTTTGAAGAAATAAAAAATCGTCACATTTCCTTAAAAAGGGTTTATTGGTGTTCTCCAACACTCCTGAAGTGATTCGGACCAACAATTATTGTTTCCAGATAATTTTGTTTCTAAAAAATAAAATACCTCAGATTTTCTCTACAGTGATTTTCTAGCCTCCTCTTAGACTGCTGATACAATTTGGACAATCGATTCTAATTTTCAGAGGAAACAAATATTTTTAGAAAAAAAGGCTCCGAATTTCTTGAAAATTATCTTCTAGACTCTACAATGACTACTGAAAAGATTTAAAGAAACGATTGTACGTTTCGAGAGTTCGGATTTTGGAGGAATGAAAACCTCAGATTTCCGTCAAAATGATTTTTTGGTGTTACACTAGAACTTTTAAAGTAGTTCTGACGAACAATTGGTTGTTTCCTGACATATTTTTTTCTTAAAATGAAATACCTCCGATTTCCTCTCCAATGTTTTTCCAGTCTCCTCTGAGACTGCTGATAAGATTTGGACAAACGATTCTATATTTCAGAGGAAAAAAATGTTTTTAGAAAAAAGTCTCCGATTTTCTTGAAAATTATCTTCTACACTCTACAATGACTACTGAAAAGATTTAAATAAAACGATTGTACAATTTGAGACATTTGGATTTTGAAGAAATAAAAAATCGTCACATTTCCTTAAAAAGGGTTTATTGGTGTTCTCCAACACTCCTGAAGTGATTCGGACCAACAATTATTGTTTCCAGATAATTTTGTTTCTAAAAAATAAAATACCTCAGATTTTCTCTACAATGATTTTCTAGTCTCCTCTCAGACTGCTGATACAATTTGGACAATCGATTCTAATTTTCAGAGGAAAGAAATATTTTTTGTAAAAAAGGCTCCGAATTTCTTGAAAATTATCTTCTAGACTCTACAATGACTACTGAAAAGATTTAAGCAAAAGATTTTACCTTTCGAGAATTTTGGATTATTTTGGAATGAAAACCTTAGATTTTCCTTTAAAATGATTTCTTGGTGTACACTACGACTTCTGAAGTAGTTCGAACCAGCAATTTGTTGTTTCCAGACATTTGTTTTTCTAATAATGAAATACCTCCGATTTCCTCTCCAATGTTTTTCCAGTCTCCTCTGAGACTGCTGATACGATTTGGACAAGCGATTCTATATTTCAGAGGAAAAAAATGTTTTTAGAAAAAAGTCTCCGATTTGTTGGTGTACACTAGGACTTTTGAAGTAGTTCTGACGAACAATTGGTTGTTTCCAGACACATTTTTTTCTAAAAATGAAATACGTCCGATTTTCTCTACAATGATTTTCTAGTCTCCTCTAAGACTTCTGAACCGAATTGGATAAACGATTATATATTTCTTGAGAAAAAAGTTTTTTGGAAAAAACCTCCGATTTTATTGAAAATGATCTTCAATACTCTACCTAGACTACTGAAAAGATTTAAGCAAAAGATTTTACCTTTCGAGAATTTTGGAATATTTTGGAATGAAAACCTCAGATTTTCCTTTAAAATGATTTCTTGGTGTACACTACGACTTCTGAAGTAGTTCGTACCAACAATTTGTTGTTTCCAGACATTTGTTTTTCTAAAAATGAAATACCTCCGATTTCCTCTCCAATGTTTTTCCAGTCTCCTCTGAGACTGCTGATACGATTTGGACAAACGATTCTATATTTCAGAGGAAAAAAATGTTTTTAGAAAAAAGTCTCCGATTTTCTTGAAAACTATCTTCTAGACTCTACAATGACTACTGAAAAGATTTAAATAAAACGATTGTACAATTTGAGACATTTGGATTTTGAAGAAATAAAAAATCGTCACATTTCCTTAAAAAGGGTTTATTGGTGTTCTCCAACACTCCTGAAGTGATTCGGACCAACAATTATTGTTTCCAGATAATTTGTTTCCAAAAAATAAAATACCTCAGATTTTCTCTACAATGATTTTCTAGTCTCTTCTCAGACTGCTGATGCGATTTGGACAAACGATTCTATATTTGAGAGGAAAAAAATGTTTTTAGAAAAAAGTCTCCGATTTTCTTGAAAACTATCTTCTAGACTCTACAATGACTACTGAAAATATTTAAACAACCGATTGCACGTTTCAAGAATTTTGGATTTTGGAGGAATGAAAACGTCCGATTTCCTTTAAAATGATTTTTTCCTGTATACTACGACTACTGAAATGATTCGGACCAACAATTGTTGTTTCCAGACAAATTTGTTTCTAAAAAAAAAAATACCTCAGATTTTCTCTACAGTGATTTTCTAGCCTCCTCTTAGACTGCTGATACAATTTGGACAATCGATTCTAATTTTCAGAGGAAACAAATATTTTTAGAAAAAAAGGCTCCGAATTTCTTGAAAATTATCTTCTAGACTCTACAATGACTACTGAAAAGATTTAAAGAAACGATTGTACGTTTCGAGAGTTCGGATTTTGGAGGAATGAAAACCTCAGATTTCCGTCAAAATGATTTTTTGGTGTTACACTAGAACTTTTAAAGTAGTTCTGACGAACAATTGGTTGTTTCCTGACATATTTTTTTCTTAAAATGAAATACCTCCGATTTCCTCTCCAATGTTTTTCCAGTCTCCTCTGAGACTGCTGATAAGATTTGGACAAACGATTCTATATTTCAGAGGAAAAAAATGTTTTTAGAAAAAAGTCTCCGATTTTCTTGAAAATTATCTTCTACACTCTACAATGACTACTGAAAAGATTTAAATAAAACGATTGTACAATTTGAGACATTTGGATTTTGAAGAAATAAAAAATCGTCACATTTCCTTAAAAAGGGTTTATTGGTGTTCTCCAACACTCCTGAAGTGATTCGGACCAACAATTATTGTTTCCAGATAATTTTGTTTCTAAAAAATAAAATACCTCAGATTTTCTCTACAGTGATTTTCTAGCCTCCTCTTAGACTGCTGATACAATTTGGACAATCGATTCTAATTTTCAGAGGAAACAAATATTTTTAGAAAAAAAGGCTCCGAATTTCTTGAAAATTATCTTCTAGACTCTACAATGACTACTGAAAAGATTTAAAGAAACGATTGTACGTTTCGAGAGTTCGGATTTTGGAGGAATGAAAACCTCAGATTTCCGTCAAAATGATTTTTTGGTGTTACACTAGAACTTTTAAAGTAGTTCTGACGAACAATTGGTTGTTTCCTGACATATTTTTTTCTTAAAATGAAATACCTCCGATTTCCTCTCCAATGTTTTTCCAGTCTCCTCTGAGACTGCTGATAAGATTTGGACAAACGATTCTATATTTCAGAGGAAAAAAATGTTTTTAGAAAAAAGTCTCCGAT
Source organism: Luidia sarsii (assembly GCA_949987565.1). Taxonomy (NCBI): domain Eukaryota; kingdom Metazoa; phylum Echinodermata; class Asteroidea; order Paxillosida; family Luidiidae; genus Luidia; species Luidia sarsii. Next base: position 14,349,296 of record OX465109.1, on the reverse strand, counting down.
TTTCTTGAAAATTATCTTCTACACTCTACAATGACTACTGAAAAGATTTAAATAAAACGATTGTACAATTTGAGACATTTGGATTTTGAAGAAATAAAAAATCGTCACATTTCCTTAAAAAGGGTTTATTGGTGTTCTCCAACACTCCTGAAGTGATTCGGACCAACAATTATTGTTTCCAGATAATTTTGTTTCTAAAAAATAAAATACCTCAGATTTTCTCTACAATGATTTTCTAGTCTCCTCTCAGACTGCTGATACAATTTTGACAATCGATTCTAATTTTCAGAGGAAAGAAATATTTTTTGTAAAAAAGGCTCCGAATTTCTTGAAAATTATCTTCTAGACTCTACAATGACTACTGAAAAGATTTAAGCAAAAGATTTTACCTTTCGAGAATTTTGGATTATTTTGGAATGAAAACCTTAGATTTTCCTTTAAAATGATTTCTTGGTGTACACTACGACTTCTGAAGTAGTTCGAACCAACAATTTGTTGTTTCCAGACATTTGTTTTTCTAAAAATGAAATACCTCCGATTTCCTCTCCAATGTTTTTCCAGTCTCCTCTGAGACTGCTGATACGATTTGGACAAGCGATTCTATATTTCAGAGGAAAAAAATGTTTTTAGAAAAAAGTCTCCGATTTGTTGGTGTACACTAGGACTTTTGAAGTAGTTCTGACGAACAATTGGTTGTTTCCAGACACATTTTTTTCTAAAAATGAAATACGTCCGATTTTCTCTACAATGATTTTCTAGTCGCCTCTAAGACTTCTGAACCGAATTGGATAAACTATTATATATTTCATGAGAAAAAAGTTTTTTGGAAAAAAGTCTCCGATTTTATTGAAAATGATCTTCAGTACTCTACCAACTCCACTGAAAAGATTTAAGCAAAAGATTTTACGTTTCGAGAATTTTGGAATTTTTTTGAATGAAAACCTCAGATTTCCTTCAAAATGATTTCTTGGTTTACACTACGACTTCTGAAGTAGTTCGTACCAACAATTTGTTACTTTCAGACATTTTTTTTTCTAAAAATGAAATACCTCCGATTTCCTCTCCATTGTTTTTCCAGTCTCCTCTGAGACTAATGATACGATTTGGACAAACGATTTTTTTTTTAAATATTTCAGGGAAAAAAATGTTTTAGAAAAATTCTTCGATTTTCTTTGAAATGATCTTCTAGACTCTACCATGACTACTGAAAAGATTTAATCAAACGATTGTACAATTTGAGACATTTGGATTTTGAAGAAATAAAAAACCCTCACATTTCCTTGAAAAGGGTTTATTGGTGTTCTACAACACTCCTGAAGTGATTCGGACCAACAATTATTGTTTCCAGAGAATTTTGTTTCTAAAATATAAAATACCTCAGATTTTCTCTACATTGATTTTCTAGTCTCCTCTCAGACTGCTGATGCGATTTGGACAATCGATTCTAATTTTCAGAGGAAATAAAATGTTTTTAGAAAAAAGTCTCCGATTTTCTTGAAATTTATCTTCCTGACTCTACAATGACTACTGAAAAGATTTAAACAAGCGATTGGTACGTTTCGAGAATTTGGGATTTTGGAGGAATGAAAACCTCAGATTTCCGTGAAAATGATTTCTTGGTGTACACTACGACTTTTGAAGTGGTACTGACAAACAATTGGTTGTTTCCGGACAATTGTTTTTTATAAAAATAAAATCATCTACAATGATTTTCTAGTCTCCTCTCAGATTGCTGATACGAATTGGAAAACGATTCTATTATTATTTCAGATGAAAAAAATGTTTTTAGAAAAAAGTCTCTATTTTCATGAAAATGATCTTCTAAACTCTACAATGACTACTGAAAAGATTTAAACAACAAATTGTACGTTTCGAGATTTTTTGGATTTTGGAGGAATGAAAACCTCAGATTTCCGTCAAAATGATTTTTTGCTGTATACTACGACAACTGAAGTGATTTGGACCAACAATTGCTGTTTCCAGACAATTTTGTTTCTAAAAAATAAAATACCTCAGATTTTCTCTACAATGACTTTCTAGTCTCCTCTAAGACTTCTGAACCGAATTGGATAAACGATTACATATTTCATGAGAAAAAAGTTTTATGGAAAAAAAACCTCCGATTTTATTGAAAATGTTCTTCAATACTCTACCTAGACTACTGAAAAGATTTAAGCAAAAGATTTTACCTTTCGAGAATTTTGGAATATTTTGGAATGAAAACCTCAGATTTTCCTTTAAAATGATTTCTTGGTGTACACTACGACTTCTGAAGTAGTTCGAACCAACAATTTGTTGTTTCCAGACATTTGTTTTTCTAAAAATGAAATACCTCCGATTTTCTCTACAATGATTTTCTAGTCTCCTCTCAGACTGCTGATGCGATTTGGACAAACGATTCTATATTTCAGAGGAAAAAAATATTTTTAGAAAAAAGCTCCGAATTTCTTGAAAATTATCTTCTAGACTCTACAATGACTACTGAAAAGATTTTAAGAAACGATTGTACATTTCGAGAGTTCGGATTTTGGAGGAATGAAAACCTCAGATTTCCGTCAAAATGATTTTTTGCTGTATACTACGACTACTGAAGTGATTCGGACCAACAATTGCTGTTTCCAGACAATTTTGTTTCTAAAAAAAAAAATACCTCAGATAACCTCTACAATGATTTTCTAGTCTCCTCTCAGACTGCTGATACGATTTGGACAAACGATTCTATATTTCGGAGGAAAAAAATGTTTTTAGAAAAAAGTCTCCGATTTTCTTGAAAATTATCTTCTAGACTCTATAATGACTACTGAAAAGATTTAAACAACCGATTGTACGTTTCGAGAATATGGGATTTTGGAGGAATAAAAATCTCAGATTTCCGTCAAAATGATTTTTTGCTGTACACTACGACTTTTGAAGTGGTACTGACAAACGATTGGTTGTTTCCGGACAATTTTTTTTATAAAAATAAAATCATCTACAATGATTTTCTAGTCTCCTCTCAGATTGCTGATACGAATTGGAAAACGATTCTATGATTATTTCAAAGGAAAAAAATGTTTTTTGAAAAAAGTCTCTGATTTTCATGAAAATGATCTTCTAAACTTTACAATGACTACTGAAAAGATTTAAACAACAAATTGTACGTTTCGAGAATTTTGGATTTTGGAGGAATGAAAACGTCCGATTTCCTTTAAAATGTTTTTTTGCTGTATACTACGACTACTGAAATGATTCGGACCAACAATTGTTGTTTCCAGACAAATTTGTTTCTAAAAAAAAAAAAACCTCAGATTTTCTCTACAGTGATTTTCTAGTCTCCTCTCAGACTGCTGATACAATTTGGACAATCGATTCTAATTTTCAGAGGAAACAAATATTTTTAGAAAAAAAGGCTCCGATTTTCTTGAAAATTATCTTCTAGACTCTAACAATGACTACTGAAAAGATTTAAAGAAACGATTGTACGTTTCGAGCGTTCGGATTTTGGTGGAATGAAAACCTCAGATTTCCGTCAAAATGATTTTTTGGTGTTACACTAAGACTTTTGAAGTAGTTCTGACGAACAATTGGTTGTTTCCAGACATATTTTTTTCTAAAAATTAAATACGTCCGATTTTCTCTACATTGATTTTCTACTCTCCTCTAAGACTTCTGAACCGAATTGGATAAGCGATTATATATTTCATGAGAAAAAAGTTTTTTGGAAAAGAAACCTCCGATTTTATTGAAAATGATCTTCAATACTCTACCTAGACTACTGAAAAGATTTAAGCAAAAGATTTTACCTTTCGAGAATTTTGGAATATTTTGGAATGAAAACCTCAGATTTTCCTTTAAAATGATTTCTTGGTGTACACTACGACTTCTGAAGTAGTTCGTACCAACAATTTGTTGTTTCCAGACATTTGTTTTTCTAAAAATGAAATACCTCCGATTTCCTCTCCAATGTTTTTCCAGTCTCCTCTGAGACTGCTGATACGATTTGGACAAACGATTCTATATTTCAGAGGAAAAAAATGTTTTTAGAAAAAAGTCTCCGATTTTCTTGAAAATTATCTTCTACACTCTACAATGACTACTGAAAAGATTTTAAGAAACGATTGTACAATTTGAGACATTTGGATTTTGAAGAAATAAAAAACTCTCACATTTCCTTAAAAAGGGTTTATTGGTGTTCTCCAACACTCCTGAAGTGATTCGGACCAACAATTATTGTTTCCAGACACTTTTGTTTTTAAAAAATAGAATACCTCAGATTTTCTCTACAATTATTTTCTAGTCTCCTCTCAAGACAATTTGGACAATAGATTCCAATTTTCAGAGGAAAAAAAATATTTTTAGAAAAAAAGGCTCCGATTTTCTTGAAAATTATCTTCTAGACTCTACTGAAAAGATTTAAAGAAACGATTGTACGTTTCGAGCGTTCGGATTTTGGAGGAATGAAAACCTCAGATTTCCGTCAAAATGATTTTTTGGTGTTACACTAGGACTTTTGAAGTAGTTCTGACGAACAATTGGTTGTTTCCAGACATATTTTTTTCTAAAAATGAAATACGTCCGATTTCCTCTACAATGATTTTCTAGTCTCCTCTAAGACTTCTGAACCGAATTGGATAAACGATTATATATTTCGTGAGACTTTTTTGGGGGGGAAAACGTCCCCGATTTTCTTGAAAATTATCTTCTAGACTCTACAATGACTACTGAAAATTGTACGATTGTACGATTGTACGTTTCGAGAGTTTAGGATTTTGGAGGAATGAAAACCTCACATATCCTTCAAAATTATTTTTTGGTGTACACTACGACACCTGAAGTGATTCGTAACAACAATTGTTGTTTCCAGACAATTTATTTTCTTAACAAAAAATCCCTCAGATTTTCTCTACAATGTTTTTCTAGTCTCCTCTTAGACCTCTGAACCGATTTTGATAAGCGATTCTATGTTTCAGACAAAATTGGGGTGTTTTTTTAAAGTCTCCGATTTTCGTGAAAATGATCTTCTAGACTTTTCCGAGACTACTGTAAAGATTTGAACAAACGATTGTACATTTCGAGAAATTTTGATTTTGGAAGAATAAAAGCCTCAGATTTCCATCAAACTGATTTTTTGGTGTTCTCTTAAACTACTGAAGTGCTTTGGACCAACAATTTTTGTTTCTAGACAATTTTTGGGCCGATTCTAAGTCGTGGGAATCTCTGGAAAACTCGGGGTATGTATGGACTTGCTTGACCTTAAAGGTCAACTGCAATGCATTTTGGAATTCGTTTTTATTATTTCAAATAATACTCTGGTGTCAGTAAAATACATCCATGCATTTTTTCCGAATTTTAAACTATGGGAAAGAGTTTTTAAAAAGTATCTAAGTTTGGAAGGGGGAGCAGCCACGCCCCCGTGGAGGACGTCCTTGGTGACGTTAGCGGATGAAGACTCGGTCCATTACTCTTGTCGGGGAACTATTGTATTGTACGTTCGTGTATACCAACAGTCAGTGCACGTTTTTCAAGAGAACCGATTTCGGGAGTAAATATCGACAAACCCGTTGACACGCCAGCCAGATTCGTTGTTGAAGATTGTAGCAGTGGAATAAACATGCATTTATTCCCTGACGATTCTAGAATAAGCCGCATTTTGACGTAAGAAATCACGCTGACACGACCGAAATAATCCGACCCGTCAAATCGCGCAGTGCAGTGTCCATTTCGAAGCTTGTTTTCACGGAGCCCTTTCGGGCTCATACGTGTATATGGTTTGGCAACGTGTTCCCGTCTGTGGCCATAGGGAAACTATTTTCAGAAGTTATATCCTTGTTATCGACTTAGAATTCATAATTTCATCTGATTCCGAAGAAAAAGCTTGTCGAAAGACGTCTCGGCCAACAAAATTGTCAGGTTTTTCTCGCCGAGAAAAAGACTGGTGCCACGCTAAAAAAACGTGCATTATCTGCTGAACGCGTCAGGGAACCTCTCCGACTATCTAAGTGCATACGGCTTTCGCTGAATTTGTTCTGAACATTTGCCAGTGGGGTTTGAGTCCAGACATTTATAGTGCTGGGGATTGTTGAGTTGGCGATTGGCTTCATCGATATATTTTTGGCGATCCATGATTACTACGGCTGACCCTTTATCTGCTGGCTTGATAATGATGTCACCGCGGGAACGTAGAGTGTTGAGAGCAAGACGTTCTTCCATAGGGAGATTGTCGTGGGGCTCAAATTCAGGAAGTTTTGGATGACATGCGATCACGTGATCATTTGAGTAAAATAGCTCACAGATATCTATCACCGATCAATTGTAGAACTGCCAGATCCTACCTTCTCCCGAAAATTCACAAGGCCAACAACCCAGGCAGACCCATCATCTCTGGCAATGGTTCACCTACGGAACACATATCTCTTTTCATTGACTCTTTTCTCAAACCCTTGGTTCCCCAAATCCCCTCATTGTTCATGACACTCCCGACTTTCTGCGAAAGTTGGAAAGTGTCAAGGATCAAATTCCTACCACTGCCATAATTGGTACTATTGACGTTTCCTCTCTATACACTAACATCCCACGGAAGAAGGCATTCAAGCTTGCTCCTCAGCCCTGGCCAAAGGAAAACAGTCTTCTCCCCCCATCTCTGACCTAACCACCCCTAATGAGGCTAGTGCTGGCCAACAACAATTTCTCCTTTCTTGGCAAGCACTATCTCCAGGTGCATGGCACTGCCATGGGCACGCGCATGGCTCCTTCCCTTGCTTGCCTCTTCATGGGTGACCTTGAGGAACGCATGCTCAGTGAGGCTCCATGCCGTCCTTGGATTTGGTGGAGATACATAGATGACGTTTTCTTCATTAGGACTAGGGACGGTAGCACCTTGAATGCCTTCTTTGACCACATCAATTCCTTCCACAGCACTATCAAATTCACATGGGAACACTCACTCACAGCAGACCCACTTTCTGGATGTCACCGTCCGGAAAGACCTCAATACACTCACTACTGACTTGTATGCTAAGCCCACCGACATTCATCAATATCTCCATTCCTCCAGTTGTCACCCCAGACACTGTAAGACTGGTATAGCTTACAGCCAGGCCCTCCGATTGAGGCGCATATGTTCCAATGAGTCTGACTTTCGCCGCCATACACGTGTATTGGCCAGTAACTTGGTTGCTAGAGGCTATAGTTCTCGCCAAGTGAAGAACTCCATTGCTAAAGTCTATTCCATTCTCTGAAGTTCGGCACTAAAAGAAAAGCCACCAGGTCCCAAGGACAAGCCCAAGGTTCCCTTAGTTACTTCCTACTACCCTTCTCTTCCTCCTCTCAGGAAGATAACTAAGGAAAACCACCATATTCTCCACATTTCAGATCGTCTGGCTGATGCCATTCCAAATTCGCCGGTTTTGGCTTTCAGGCGCCCCCGGAACCTGCGTGACTTAATTGTCCGAGCAGAGGTTCCCCCTTTGGACTCTTCACCTCCAACTAAATTTTGTACATTTAAGTGTACCTCGAAATGCATTGTTTGCAAGACACATGTTAAGGAAATAGACTCTTTCAATGGACATTCTTCTAGAACTTCCCACACGACCTATGGCTCTATCACGTGCACTACCTCAAACATCATATACCTCATCTCTTGTAGAGTTTGTAATATTCAGTATGTTGGCGAGACCAAAAACACCCTAAAAAACGGATCTATGGCCATAGGTCTACTATCAACACCGGTAAAATGGACACCCCTGTTGGGTATCACTTCAATCTCCCTGATCATTCGATATCAGATATGAGTGTACTTGGGCATAGAATCACTCGGTCACCGTAGTAATGCTGTCCGTCTTAGCCGTGAAAAAATGTGGATGAAGCGTCTTCGGACTATTCAAACACATGGTCTCAACATCAAGGAGGGTAAACACCATGCAGCTTTCTGATAATCCTTCTTTTGTGTTCAGTCCTTTGCACTTCTCTCTTTGATCTTTCCCCCTCTTCTCACTAATCTCTACCCTACTCCTCACCCTTCCCTTTGATCTCTCCCTACCAGCTTCACTCTTTGTCCTTTTTTTCTCATCCGTGTCCTATTCACTCTCTCCCCCCTTCCTTCGTGTACATGTATCTGTTTTGTCCTTGTCACTCTGCCTTTGAGAAAGGTCCTGCTAGGATCGAAATGTCAGGCCCACTACATTTTATTTACATTTTGGTAATCTTAGTCCGTAAGCAGTTTGCAACATTTTTGTATATCACCTATAATTAAATTTTGGAAGTTGTGCATTATGGTTTGAGGCAAATCTGTCTACTGAGTGGGGGTCTAATTTCTTGAATTGAACAAAATGAGTAAGAATGAGTAAAAATGAGGAAAAATTAGCCAAAAAATAATAACTAGTAAAAAAGAGTAAAATGAGCAATGTATTGAGCATATGTGTAGAAATAAGAACACGAGAACACCCTAGCTCGCGGTGGTCAAAGGCGGCGCCCTACCATAAGGTACCTCCGGTCATCAAGGGTAAACCCATTGTTTACGGATTAACGTCCACGTCATGCACGTTCGTACAGTTCAATCGATGCCGCGTAGAGTTCATTGTAGGGAGGATTATACCCTCTGCCTATCGATAACATTAGAACCGCTAACTACAACGTCTTACTGTGAGCGTTTAAATCCCCCGCGAATTTCAACGGCCAGCAGCCGATTATAAGAAAAGTTGCGTAAGTTACGCAAACGTACAAATGTTGCGTAAGTCTTGCGCCACAATGGCTCTTTTGTGCACTATTTAGAAAAGGCAGCAAAATGTTGCGTAAGTTACGCAACCAAATGTTGTAAACGCAACATTAGAAGTTTCGTAAAAACGGCTGCAGAGACTGACGGTCCAACTTTGTTTACCCGCGATGACTCATTAAAGTGACGTCACTGGGTCCATTGTGCCTGTCACAGATGGAAAATGATTTTGTTAAATTGGACGGGAGGTCGAACAGACATCAAACAACAACAACAAAATCAACCTAATCAGAAGAGGTTAAACTTCAGAAAAAAAAAATTTAATTACGACGAACACACTTATTCTCTAACAACTCCTAATTATACAGATTACAGATAAACTAATAGATACAATAAGGTACATAAATTTAATCTTGGTGGTCTCTCCTCAAATTGGGCTGTGCCTAAAAACCCTGCGTTAAGAAAATCGAAAAGAAAACAAAATACCAAACTAAGCCAATGATTGGTTGTGGGGTGAAACCAAATTTAGTTAAAATTATCATGCACCGGTTATTTGTAAAAAAATACCGTGCGATGGTACCAAAAATAGAGGAAGACAACAACCTCGCAATGTTTAGCCATTTTAACAAAACAATACTTACAGAAAGCTTGAGAGTGCCTCTGGTTTTTGGCCGATTTGAGGGAAGAGTTAAGCATGACTACAATCTGCATTGACACTGGTGGAGGGTCGTGGGTGTGGGCGTGGGATCCGTGAGGTAGACGTGGCAGGTAGCTGACGCCGAAGTCTTCCGGCTGTGGCCTTGTGTGAATCGTCCAGTCCCTCACATCCGTGCAGTCCAGCGCGGTGCTGCTGAAGGCTCCTCAGCCCACAACCACTCCCCACCGTGTCAATGTGGCACTCTGCCGAATTGTGGCCTCCTATGCTGGCTTTTGAAACATTCACTACTCTCAATGCCCCTCCAGAAGGGCTCTATTATACAAGTATAAAACAGAACACCACGTCACAACACTGGGCAGTAGGGTTGGGATGGCACCCACACTCCCACACAATGCCTTTTGTTAACAGAAATCTTGGGTCTCAAGAAAGCCCCCCTGAACTGAACCAGTGACCACACATACAACAATACAGTTGGGACTCTTGACAGTGCCCATACAATGTATGATACGTGTAGGATGATGTACGAACGTTCCTGTTACGCAACAGCCGAGTACAAAGAGTACCATATTTTATATCCTGGGTAATACATTTCATTTGCCTTGACATTACGCAGAAAATACAATCCAATATACAATCTATTTTCTGTATGCCGTGTAATACCTCATTAGGGGATAAGTGATAAGCTCTTTTTGTTATTTTTGTTTACAACAGCCCCTCTCAAATTTACCAATATACCACAGCCCAAAATGGAATATTCCTCTTCCTCATTTTATGTTTACGAGGGACACGTGGTACCAAATCCGGCCTTCTGATTGGTCAATAACCTCCTTGGAGAGGGGATTAATTACCTAGTTAGACCTGGTGCACTACTCACAGGACCGCACCAGATGTTCAGAAAGGAGCTTGAGGAAACATAAGACATGGAGGCCCATGCCGAGTGGCCCGTTTCCTTAAAGGTAATTCTTCTCCCGACTCGGGAAATGAGATTTGACTGAGGGACGGAACCCGGCGTCAGCCGCGATTTTATCCCGGGTCGACATAGGTAAGGTTGGGACCGCTAGAAACTTGTCATAATCGGCTCGCGGAACTCTGAAGGGTCGGGTATCTCGTTTTTAACGGGACGCACCCTTTTCATATTGGAAAGGGTTTGGATGCGCTCTGTACAAACCCAGTCTATGGGTAGACATGGGAACAAATTACCCCGAGTCACCGCTGGGCCGGTGGGATGTGTAGAACCCGTATCATGTACTCAATTAATGCGTGAAGCCCGTAATGATCAAAGGGGGTCCTGACATAGCTGTCGTCCGACTCCCCGTCCGAGAGCAAATCTTCCCGGGCGCGATGCCTCCCATGGAGTCGGAGTCCTGACATCGCTGTTCCGGGGGAGGAGGATCGGTAGAAGGCGCTACCGGGGGGGGGGTCGTGGAACTAGCGAAGCTATCGTAGCCGAAAGCTCGCGAAAAACCCGAAGAAGTAGCGTCGTAGGATCGCCCTTCCGATCATGACGACGGTGGCGGTCTGGGTGATCTTTCGGAGTTCGATGACTCACTAGAACTCGAAACGCATCGGGGACGACCGGGTGTCCGGGGACCGGTAGCGCCGCGGCGACTTTCCGCGGGATTGTCCGGTTGTTCCGGGATCACTGGAGCACGCCGGAGACGTCTGGGCGCCCGGGGACCGGTAGCGCCCTGGTGACTTGCCGCGGGATTGTCCGGTCACTCCGGGATCACCGGAGCAAGCGGCCGGAGACGACCTGGCGCCCGGGGACCGGTGGCGTCGAGGCGATTTATATACCCGGGTTTCCTCTTTGCCCCGGAATTTCCGGGTGGTTTCGGAACAGCCCCTATTCTCCGGCCGGAACCGCTGGGACCAGCCTGACTCGTATATATAGGCTTCACACGAGAGCCAGAAGCATTTTCCCTTTCCTCGTGGGTCTCTTACTCACCGAAGGCGGCGCCGTACTGCAGGATTCAACTTCGCCAGGGAGTCAGGACTATGCACGGACCTAGTATTTTGGAACGACGATATTCCAGAGAGCATGCAGTTACCGCATCGATATGGCTCCGGAAAGTGTTGTAGGCCCAGTAGTATCCACCTGTCCGGAGACCAATTGGTTTTAGTCATACCGGAGTGGTCGTAGTCAATCTCTAAAACTTGATGACAAAATATCAAACGACCTGCCACTCAACGTTGGCGCTCCCACAGGGATCCACTTTTATTCATTATCTACACAAAAGACCTACCATCTTGCATTCCCCCCAACTGCGATGTGTTTATGTATGCGGATGACTCTACTCTAAAGTAACACGCAGCTCCTCCTCTATTAATGAAGTTGAAAGGAGTCTGAATGTAGCTGAATTGGTGTGCAAGAAACAAACTTAAACTCAACTCAAACAAAACCAAATGTATGTACATGTACATGTACTAGGCAGAAAATCTCTAATGCAGAATTGAATGTTTATATTGCTGACAAACGTATTATAAAAGACAAGTGTTGCAAATGCCTGGGGTTATTATTGACGATACACTAAGCTGGGGCCCACATGTTGAATATGTAAGAAAATCAGTATCGTCCAAACTAGGTATGTTAAATATAATTCGTGACTGTTTTTACACAGAACAGCCTGCTCACACTTGTTGTTAGCTTGGTTATGCCAAATTTAGAATACTTTATAAAACAATGCAATCAACCAACAAGGCAATGAACGTACCTTCACCCAAGAAGGAGTGTTATGCAACAAGTTTTGCTGTGAGTGGTGCAAACATATGGAACAACCTTCCCGAAAAACTCAGAACGCTGAACCCATTCGAATAATTTAAATCAGAACTACGCCAAGCCATTAGTTTATAAAATTCATTTCAACTTTGCTGATGTATTTTATTGGAGTTTTATTGGAGCCGGTGTTTTCGCCCATTCAAACATCAGTAACTGTTACCTTCATGGATGAACAATAAAACTGTCTATGAATTATAGGTTTTTTACTTGTTTTCAATGCTCTGGCACCCTCTTGTATATAATGTGTAAATATTGTAATTCTATCCTAATAGTTCATAATTCTTTTGGGGGTTATTTAATCCTAATATTTTATGTATTTGATTTGTTTTTATCTAATTTAATGTCTTGTAAAACTATGCAGGGCCCCGATGAAAACCAGTTTTAAAACTGTTTTGGGCATACCCTAAGTAAAGACATGGAATAAATAAATGAATAAATAAATCCTGATTGTGCCCACATAGGCCACGTAAGATTTGTTCTGATTGGCTTGACTGGGTAAAACATTGCCGACATAGCGTGTAAGAATTTATCTAATTGGCTGAAAGGGTAAAACGTTGCTGACATTGCGCGTTAGAATTATTTTGATTGGCTGACTTATTCCAGCCTAGAATGGTACCCACAACAAAATCTGGGTACCAGACTATTAAAAAAAAAATCTCCTTGGCCTCCGATGTGTACGTCACGAACAGCGCCATCACGCGATGCGATCAATGAGTAATTCTTATTATATATTTCTTTTCAACTACCAATTTACATATTAAAATCGACTCGCAAAAAATGTATCACTCCTGAAAAGTAGATATAAAATAGCCCCCAACAATTATTTTATTGATTTCAAAAATTCCATTGCATAGGCCCTTCAACAGACTACTGATTTGTTTCCTTAAAATACCAGTTTGCACATGAACGTTTGTCGCTGTTACAATGTAACAGTCGTAACAGTCATTAAACCCAACGGCTAAACCGTGTTAGGTGCACGTGTGTAGCAGGTCAAAACAACATTACTAGACAGCGCTCCAAGCGAACCACCCTGTGGTAAATGATCAGTGTAGGTCGATATACAGGCACTACACATACGCGATTCCTAATTGTACGCTTTACCCATAAGCGATAAACATTTGGGCATTTTATTTTTTTATTATCAGAGGCGTATGGATTAAAATGACAGAAGAAGCAAGATATCATCGGAAAGCTTCATCTCTACATTTAATGCAATGAGCAAATCGCACTCTTGAACTTGACACGTACATTATGTGGGTGCAAGGCAATGTCCTTGCCAATTTTGAAACGATTTCTTCAAACTTCGCAATTGATATGAAATGAAAATGCATTTCTCAACCTACCGGTAGAGGGCGCTCGAGAGACCGATGACATCATAATTTTGGAAGAAAGGGTACCAAATTTAAAAATGACGGCACTTCCTGTTTCGACCGGAAGCAAGGGTCAGATAACATCGCGCCGTGATTGATAATGTAGGCCCTGGATCGGAATGCCCTCTCACATGAAACAAACAGTAGGACAAGGGACCCCACCGTTGATTTAATATCGAATTTTGATAATAAATAAATATTCACTTTTTAAAGTGCTCTCAGCCTGTCACGTGACCATCCTTTGAGTCTCTCGGAAAAAAACCCGAAATCTCACGCACGACAGAACAATAGGGTAAAGTTTGCCTGGAATATCTTTATCGTTCGCTAGATAATATGCGTCGAAAACAAATTATTCTCAGGATTTGGCACATAGACTATATGGACAGTGACATGTCACAGGATCACTGATTATGTCAGATCAAACCGGTTGCATCTTTTCCTTCCTCCATGCATGTGTACATGTGTATGCTAACATGCATGTATAGTATGTGTTCATGACAGCTTGGACATGGGTGTTTCTATCATGAATATATTTATGAGTATATTATGAGTATTTGTGAGTATGTGTGGTTCTAAAAAGAACCTGAGCAACTCGACGTTTTGAACAGTGTACTCTGTTCGTCTCCTGAAGACGAACAGAGTGGTGCAGCTTTTGCAAAAAAAAATTCACAAGGATGGTGCACTTTATGACCAAGAAAAAAATGGTATCTGTTCGTTAGTAACTTGTTGTACATGTATACTTATATATGAAATTATCACAGATGTATGCTGTACAAACTGGGTTGTGTGGAAGTTTTTACATTTTGCTACGCAGCAGATAGGTGTAGTTTGGTTATAAAGTTATAGGGAGGGCCTAATTTGTTGTGATAGTTTTGGCTTTAGGGATTTTTTCACATATAAGTAGTAGGCTACTTTAGCTAAAAGGCCTATGTCAACCCTGTGTTTCTGTGAAGTTAGGTTTGGTTTTATTGAGAGTGTCAGTTTAAAATTGTGAAACAGCACAGGATTATAATGTGGAGCAATACTGGATATGTACGTATAAGGGTTTGGGCCAATCAGATTGGAGTATTTGGACCAATGGTAGTGTTGCGGACAGCTCTTTGGCTAGGCTGGTTTCCCGTCCCCTACTTGGTATCCAGACGTCTCACGTCCTTCTTCGTCCTTCCCTATTCAGTTCAGTGACTCCGCCTCTCTGGTGACCCGTGCAACAAAAAAGTACGAGACACTTAACGACCACTTGCCGTGTTCTATGCTATATTTCATAGTGGGTTTAGCCAGTTTAACCATAAAGCAAGAACCTTGCAATATGCGTTGGCTACGATTGGTTAATATAGCAGGCCATAATATCATCGGTGCTCGCAGGGTTATTGAGACTAGGGACGCTTCGCAGCTCCCATGATAAAGCTATAACATGGTTTCTTGCCATATGGGCAATCGTCAGTTGTGATAGTGATCTTGGCAGATCGGTTCGTCTCAGTTTTGGTGTGCCATTGGTTTGGGTAGGAGTGACCGGGTCGGTTTATTCCTGGGTGATTTGCTCCTCTACTAAGGAGAGCAGTGTGTCCAGGCCTTCATCTGGTTCCTCATCGAAACCAAAATCGTCTGGGACGGGGGTTTGTTTTAGGCAAGGGGAGTTTTGCCCGTACTATCATTTCCCGTATGTTTTGGGGTTTTGGGGATATCGTCACGGGGCCGACCGAACCACTAACGTAACAGTCAGCGGGGTGGACTGGAGTTGGACACCGACGGAGCTGCCCGCGGTAAACGGACGTCACCCCAACTCAAGCCACATCAACGAACGGCTGCGAAAGGCAACACAATAATTAATGTCTGGCCAGATTTTTTTGTTTTTTTTGTTGTTGTTCTTTATTGTATTGGATGATGTGCTCTATTCTCAGTGTGTAATTTTATATTTTATTTTCTAATTAATGCTCAGGGTGGGGAATCCACCGAGAGCAGATGATCTTAAATAATAAGGGTAGAGAAGAACTACTAAGTTGGATGTTGTTTTTTCTTTGTTTGGTTCGCCGTCCATATTAAGCTTCCGATAATTATTAGGTATTCTGTTGAATTGTCGGGGTCATTCTGACAGAAAGCATTTACGAGGGGTGGGTTTTGGTTAACCGCTGGGTTGTACGTGGTGCTGAACACCAGGGGTGGTTTGGTTTTCTTGGTTTAAGTATGGGGTTTGTGAACCAGTTGGGATCGGTTTTCGGGAGATACTTTGCTTGTAACAAGCTCGATCTCGGGTTGAGAGTAACCTCTGTCAAGTAGTTTTTCCGTGAAGGTTTGGACCGTGTTTTTGAATTCTTCCGGGTTGCTCATAATCCTTGCATATCGGAGACATTCTCCATATATGAATGCATTGAATACATAAGGGATGTGGGAAGAGTTTCTATGTAGGTATTGATAGGTTTCCGTAGGTTTTCTGTAGAATTTTGTGTCCAGTATACCCGTTGATCGGAACCGATTACCTTTGAAGATGATTAGGTCCAGGCAGTTTACGGAGGTTGTTGAGGTTTCGTATGTGAATTTTAGAGTGGGGTGCATACGGTTCATTCGGTTGATGAGGTTTTGGAAATCCTCAAGATCGCCATCGTAGATGACAAGAATGTCATCTCTATACCGCCACCAGGTTAGGATGTGTTCCGCTTCATCCAAAATGTTCTGATCGAAATTGTGGAGGGTGATATCACATATTTCTGGGCTGGCTGTGGAGCCCATTGCACAACCGATTTGCTGGAGAAAGAATCTGTTCCCGAATTGAAACATTTTCTTCCGAGGATTAGTTCCAGGAGTTCTCGGATGTAGTTGAGGGGTGGTTTTGTGATACCATAGTTGTGGTTGGTGAGGTTGAGGGCTCTGCATACGCAGTTAATGGCCTCTTCTTGCTGAGTATTTGTATACATGGATACTACATCACTGCTAGTGATCAGAATACTAGGGGGAAAGGTTTTCTCTCCTAGTTTCCGCAAGATATCCGCTGTATCGCGGACATTGGTAGGTTGTGCGGTAACTATCGGCAAGAGAAAATTATCAATATATTCTGAGATTTTGGCCGTTGGACTTGAGCAACCACTTATGATTGGTGGTCCGTTGGTTTTGGGATGCCAGTTAGAGGAGGGTTTGAACGGGTGGTTCAGAGTAGATTTGTGGTGCATAAGATATGCGGTTCACTGGGGCCAGCCGGTTAGGTGTCTCTCTTCCTCGCGGTTGAGGGCTCTGGTCCGTCGCAGGGGTAATATCCTGACTTAGTTCCATGTAATGCTGTGATTCAAGGTGCCTGTATCCAACTTTGAGATAGTCGGATAGGTGGATTATACAAATGCCTGTCCCTTTGTCATACGGTTTGATGACGATTTCGGGGTTGTTTTTGAGGTTGCGGAGAGTGGAGGTTTCTAACCTGGACATGTTCAGTTTCCGATTTCTCGGACGAATATGGGCTAGTTCGGCTTTCGTGGCTTCCAAATAGTCGTTGAGCGTATTGCTCGGTGTGGTTTTTGGATGCCAGTTAGAGGAGGGTTTGAACGGGTGGTTCAGAGTAGATTTGTGGTGCATAAGATATGCGGTTCACTGGGGCCAGCCGGTTAGGTGTCTCTCTTCCCCTTAACTCCTTTAGACCTCGCGGTCGCAAAAGAGTGAAAGAGTCCAGTAGCAGTCAAGTGGTCCCTGGGCTCTTGAAATCGGCTCGTTGTGGCTTCTCGAGAGGTCTTGTATTCCTCAGCAATCCGTCGGTTGATGTCCGCCGCCTGGAATTTGTATTCCTCGTTATTTTCAGGAGGATACGGCCGACCTTGTAGTTTGTGGCTTCCCACGACTTCAGGAAAGAAGCCGTGTAGTGGAAGCCACGGCGGGAATGGGGTGGTCGAGCCGAAGGCCTGATTCTACCTTTTCGGTAGCCTGTGATAGGGTCCGCAGCTGTTTCGTGATGTGGGTGTTGGCCTCTGTCAGTTTCCTGACAGAGAAACCAAGATCCCGTACGAATTTGAAATTTGATACCGAGGGTGAAGTCGGTGTCTCCGGGATGTTGACTGTTGGATCGCTGCGAGTTCTTGTTCTTTGGTCTCTTGGGGAGGCTGAGCTGCTTAATTCTTGGCTTGGGAGGGCATTGTGACTGGATGGTGAGACATGGTGGCTAAGTCTTTTATGAAGGGTTGGTGTGGACGCGTTCGCGCCCATTCTCCAGGAATTGCCACAAGGCCGTCAGAGTGGGTGTGTCGGGAATTAACTATCCGTGTTTTGGCGGGAATCGTTAGATTCTGGCCAAAATGTGTTTCTTTTTTTGGCATAAAATGGCAAATTTGGTAGGTTCCGTTGATTGAAAGGGAGTCCGGGGTTAATTTGCCTGTTGTGCAGAAACATACGGTTCGACAGGTGTGGTTGCATGGATCATTGTTTGGTGGGTTATTGGGAAGGAAATTCGGGAAAAGTTCCTTCACGAGTGGGTCGGAGTGTGTTCCCCCGGTGCTTGGCTCACGCCAATCCATGAGTATGGTAAAAATGGTAAAGTCTTCCTACCCGTTGGGTTGTTTGGAAGAGAGGTGTAGATGGGTTGGATTGGTTTGGTAGCCATCTAGAATTGAACCATTTTCGTGAGTTGAGACATAGTTCCTTTCGGATGAATGTCTTAGGGTTGTGGCGGGGGTGGTTCCCTTGGAAGGATATTGGGGTTGAATTGTGAGTCCAAAGGTTGTAATGCTCCTTGGGTCTGTCGTTGAAAGTTTATTCAGTTTGACAGGTTGGGTGTAGGAGACACGGTTTGCAATGGGTCGGGGTGGTTGCTATTTCATCGACCCACAATACCCCGTAAAGGGGCTTGTTTGGAAAGTTTGGAAAGGATAATTTTGTTACGGCGAGTTGAATATGGCCTCACGACTCGCAACGGTAAGCCGGACCAGATCATGGCCCGATCGCTTTCGCACACTGCTCGAGATTGAAACTCCATTATTACATGGTAAACCCCATCCTAAATCAACCAATCAGGTACTAGCTTACAGGGAAAGACGTTATCTTTTCAATGGCATATGCACGGTAGTCGATTTTTGAAAGGGGTGAGTTATAACCGACCGTTTCTTTTCCGAGATGAGGCAGAAATTACAAATAATCCCACATAGCGCATGCATCGTATCCAAAATGGATATATAAACTCACTAATTAAGGTTTAATTTTGTCGATACGTGCGATTTATCCAGGTAACAATCGGTCCCTCCGACCGGAGAATCAACACGGCCGCACCCGTGTCACACGTGTAGACGTACCGGGTCAGAGTGCTTGTGCGCACGGCCCGGCCGCGATTTTGTTTTGTCCTTACCACATTATTCGCTATGGGCCTATATGTTTGTGCACAAACAATTTACGGGGTGGGGGCAAGGGAGAGGGGAGGGGGCTATACCAGTTGAAGTTAAAGCTAGGGATGTGCTTCCAGCAC
The DNA here is from genome assembly GCA_949987565.1 of Luidia sarsii. Classification (NCBI taxonomy): domain Eukaryota; kingdom Metazoa; phylum Echinodermata; class Asteroidea; order Paxillosida; family Luidiidae; genus Luidia; species Luidia sarsii. Next base: position 14,330,375 of record OX465109.1, on the reverse strand, counting down.
AGCCAATAAGGCTTTCTGCACAGCGAATACAAAGACTCAATTTTTCATACTTTGTTTGCGCACAAACATATGGGCCCATAGCGAATAATTATGTCGTACGGAAAAAAAATATCGCGGCCCGGCCGGCCGTAGCTCTACACGTACAATGCGTGCGTACGGCCGGACACGCGGTAGCACTAGCATCGCTACCTTGTTTTGACAGCTACATACAGAGCTAGCTCTGCCTCGCGTCTTGCCAACAAACTTAGACAATAGATTTTCTGTCACCCTTCTGTACACATGATACAATAATACTGATATATTGTTCTGGGTTGAGGGTAAATTCAAAGACAAAACCAGCAGTGTAAATGTTCATGTCATGATCAAAATCGTAGCGGAAAATTCTCGCCACGGCCATCCGTCGCACGTTACATCATGGTTACACATGGGGCATGGGCTGGCTAATAACGTAGGCCAAGCACATTCGTTTCGTTTATTTTACTGACATCTGATATGAGTTGAACTGACCGATTATTATGTTCTACACATTGGCAAGGTCCTACGTATCTTGCAAAGAAAGAGACGAAATTGTTCACATTTTGAAATACGACCGTGGGTTATTTGTATTTGTTTTCCGTGGGTTTGCCGAGGTAGCGCATGCAGAATTTGTACATTGTACACTGCATGCCGTTTCACACCACGTCATGAATATGCATTATTTGATATTCTCTTAAATATTTAATTATTGTAATGGCAATTTTGATAGGGCCCATTCAACTGCATATGCTTGCATAAAAACAATAATTATTAAAAAAGTGTAGTTTACAATCATCAACTGTCCCTTCAAATTACGACAGGAATGAATGATTAATTAGGTATTTTTGGCCAATTTGCATGCATTTGCATAAATAATTATTAACTTTTAGTGCTTGAGTCATTTAAATTACCAAAGGAAGACACCACCAAAATTTCATGCCAATGTCTCATTCGCTTTTATTTTGCATATCAATAAGGTCTAATTTGCATAATATTGACTCAAAATGTGAACGATTTTGCACTTCAGTCGATTTTTGTCGTCCTGTCTCTCAAAGAATATATAAACAGTGAGTGTGCAATTTTTCAAAGGTGACGAACTCCCTGGCATCTTTTATTTTCATGAAACAAAATAGAAAAGGATGCATTACTTTTCGAGTTAATTCCCAGTATGAAAATGGCATAATTCTAGAAAATTGCTATCTTTTTGAGTTTCGAATAAAAAACATACACAATTAAACAAAGGAGCAATTTGAAAACGCATCTACAAAAATGGTATTTCTGCCCAGCATGATTCTTTAGAAATGGCATATACAACCTATCTGAATTGCTACAAAGTACTTTAATCCGTCTAGTTGTAATAATTTTGAATCTATGGGGTCTCAAAATTCGTAATTGATCACTTTTCACTAAAATCGTGCCTTTGTCCCAAAACATATAATAACCGGTTATTTGGCTCTTTTTCTTGGAACATAACTCCAAAACGGCTCATTGAAATTCAATCAACATGAAGCACTCTTTGAGATCTATCTAATGGCATATGTTTTAAGGCCCAATAACAAACTTTGAAAATGTGTTGGCTAGCGTAATTGTAGATCACATAAAAATGCAAGTTAAGTTTCACAAAATACACCTGTATTAAAGTGTTGTAGTGAGTGTCATAATATATCTTGTTCTTTGTTCTTTGCTGAGCCTTGTTTCCCTATCAAGTGATATTTAGAGGTTTATTTACACTTTACATTATAGCAAAACCTTCCATACTCCCAACTCACCCAAGGCAGCATTCCATACCAAAAGACCATCTATTCAAGCCCTGCCAAGACCCCTTACACCATTTTCCCACCTCCATATCTTCTCCACCAATTAGCGGGTGGATGACAGAGCTGCTTTGTGGAAGTGGTCTTTAAAATACATTACAAAATTTGCTTCAAGCTATGTAATGCTTTTTTAGATGTTAACCAGGAATCTTTGTTCCCGTCCCGTAGTTCAGTCAGGAGACGATCTTGTCAACAAAAATGTTAAATTGCTTTTTGTTTTATGACGGTTTAATTGCTTTTCTGTTATTTAGGATCCTACTGGTTTCCTGGATGTTTAGCAGTAACCTCTATTCCTCCCATCAGTTCAGTCGGGTGAACTCTTGTCTTGATTGATCAAATGTTCTTTCTGATTCTGTTCCTTTGGTTCCTTTCACCATCATATGCTCCCTTGTTCATCTATAGGGCAGTGCATTGGCTAATAATTTCGTGTAGTAATTATTTGCTCAAGCTTAATTACAGGTGCTACAGGTTCACCGGGGCCATTCTTCCTGTAGCTATTACATGTAGGTAGTATAAGAGAAGCTAAAATTACCCCGTTTGGAGGTGCTGAGGAGGTGTTGAGGAGGAGGAGGTGCTGAGGAGGAGGAGGAGGAGGAGGTGCTGAGGATGTGTTGAGGAGGAGGAGGTGTTAAGGAGGAGGTGCTGGGGAGGTGCTGAGGAGGAGGTGAGGAGGAGGTGCTGAGGAGGTGTTGAGGGTGTTGTTGTGAGGGCATTGTTGGGGGTTGTGTTGTGTGTTGTGGGAACCGGTTCCCTTTGACTGTGTGGTTTTGTTGAAGAATGAATTGGGACCAGGGAGTTTGGGGGTATAAAAAATACAAGGGAGCATATGATGGTGAAAGGAACCAAAGGAACAGAATCAGAAAGAATTATTGATTAACGTCACTATTTTTTAATAAAAAAATATTTCAGGGCTAATAGGCTTACATCGCCCACACTCGTGGATTCAAGACGAGACATGTCCGGGACTTCCCAGACATACAAAAGGCTTTTGTCCAATGTTCCACGCACAACCGCCCCATCCATAGCTTGAATTCTACGTGTACACTTAACAACAAACAAAATCAGCATTTTCATACCTCTACCCTAAGAGAAAGGTATCTGACGATGGCCGATCCACAACGTACCTTGATTTGTAGAAAACACGATGGGAATGAAAACAGAAACTATGTACAAGTCTCGCTTGATAAAATCGTCATCGTACGTACACATTCTTATTGAATGTATTTGTAAATTGGAATTGTAAATTTAATTTTGAACATTGTTGTAAATTTGGTGTGTTTTTTCACCCCTTTTTTCATTTTATCAATAATATACGATTTGATGGGTGAAGAGAACAAGTCGTTTTGATTATATGAGTTGAACATTTTAACTTTGACTTGGATTTAGTTTTGATTATTTCAATTTACGTTTGTAAATTTGAATTTGATGGGTCTGGGTGTTTCTCTTGACAAGTTCAGTCAAGATCATCAATTATATTTTCATTTATATTATTGTTAATATTGTTATACAAACGTAAAAGAGTTCAATAAAATACTTCCAACTCTATATCGCCCGTTGACCACTGAAGGAATGTTCTGGTGAGTTCCGGTTGGTTTTAGGCACCCGTTTCGACTGTTTTTTTTTACCCCAAAACTCCCTGGTCCCAATTTTATTCTTCAGCAAAACCTGTCAAAGGGAACTGGTATATATACCCACAACACACAACACAACCCCCAACAATACCCTCACAACAACACCCTCAACACCTCCTTAACACCTCCTTAACACCTCCTCCTCAACACCTCCTCCGCACCTCCTCCTCAGCACCACCTCCTCAACACCTCCTCAGCACCTCCTCAGCACCTCCTCCTCAGCACCACCTCCTCAACACCTCCTCAGCACCACCTCCTCAACACCTCCTCAGCACCTCCTCCTCAGCACCACCTCCTCAGCACCTCCTCAGCACCTCCTCCTCAGCACCACCTCCTCAACACCTCCTCAGCACCTCCTCCTCAGCACCACCTCCTCAACACCTCCTCAGCACCACCTTCTCAACAACTCCTCAGCACCTCCTCAGCACCTCCTCCTCAGCACCACCTCCTCAACACCTCCTCAGCACCTCCTCAGCACCTCCTCCTCAGCACCACCTCCTCAACACCTCCTCAGCACCTCCTCCTCAGCACCACCTTCTCAACAACTCCTCAGCACCTCCTCAGCACCTCCTCCTCAGCACCACCTCCTCAAGACCTCCTCAGCACCTCCTCAGCACCTCCTCCTCAGCACCACCTCCTCAACACCTCCTCAGCACCTCCTCCTCAGCACCACCTTCTCAACAACTCCTCAGCACCTCCTCAGCACCTCCTCCTCAGCACCACCTCCTCAAGACCTCCTCAGCACCTCCTCAGCACCTCCTCCTCAGTACCACCTCCTCAAGACCTCCTCAGCACCTCCTCCTCAGCACCACCTCCTCAGCACCTCCTCAGCACCTCCTCAAGACCTCCTCAGCACCTCCTCCTCAGCACCACCTCCTCAAAACCTCCTCAGCACCTCCTCAGCACCTCCTCCTCAGCACCTCCTCAGCACCTCCTCAAGACCTCCTCAGCACCTCCTCCTCAGCACCACCTCCTCAAAACCTCCTCAGCACCTCCTCAGCACCTCCTCCTCAGCACCACCTCCTCAAGACCTCCTCAGCACCTCCTCCTCACTACCTCCTCCTTCCCAACACCTCCTCCTCCTCCTCAATACCTCCTCAGCACCTCCCCCTCCTCAACACCTCGTCAGCATCTCCAATTGGGGTAAATTCAGATCCTCTTATACTGCTCGTGTAGCGTTAAGCGGGGGAAAGTCTGTGTCCCAAGTCTTGGAAGTTTATTATTATAGTTGGTGTTCTATTTGCCAATGTCTTGACTGTTGTTAAAATGATATTTGGCCGCTCGTTCTTCTGTCTAATTACAATGACCTTGGTGTGCTCTATAAGGTCTGGTGGTTCGTTGAGAGTCTGGTGAACCTAGGCCTATTTCATGGCTGGGAGTTTTATCCCAAGGGTTTGGTGCACCCATAAAAAGAGCATTTTCTAGCCAGTTTACCCATTAACAATAGGCCCTATATATAGCTGTAAAAGCACGGGATTCAGATAATTGTGCACGGGTTATTCTGCCTGCATGATGCGAGTGTCTATGTTGTATGTAGGCGGCGGGAAATGTTGTTTATTCAATCTTATTTTATTCAAGCTTCCCGGAAGCTTTTGTTTCACAGGACAAGTATTCAGAATTGAAAATGACATGTCGTGAAGTTATTGTGATAATGTTCTTAATGGTGTGCATTTTGACCTCAACTAAGCTAGTTTCCTTTTTCAGTCACAGATAGTAATCTTAAACCATTTTACCATATCATTTCCTCTCCGTTACAGTTTTAGAGTGTATATAGGGTAACGCAAAAGATGTGGAACCTGACACAAAAAATAATCAGCGTCACCCGATAACAAGAAAAGGAACAAAATCAGGAAATCAACATAACGACAAGGGTTTCGAAATTTCTTGTTAGTCGGTTTTGTCGGTGCAATAGGTATTTTTGTCTTTTCGGAGCGTAAAATCTGGGGGGTTTTTGTAGACAAAAACCTGATGTCCTGAGAATTGAATTATGCATGGAAATAATCGGCCTATTAGAAAGTGTTTTGAAATTCTTTGTCATGCAGTTTAGCAGTGCCATGAATTTTGCAGCAGGCCAAATGTATTGCAAAATGCATTCTTTATATAGTTGAGTGGCAACTTTGTGACATGCCAGTGTGCCTCATCAAAAGTAGCTGACTTTTCTGTACGCCCAAGGACGCTAGTTTGGGCTATATGTGGCACAGGATGACCTAAGTTGGCCAGATCGATCCACTCCGTAATCCCTCGGTCAATCATTTTGTGTTTTCTTATGATTATTAATGTAATGGCTGTCAAGTTATGTCCATGTTATGTCTAAATTTTGGGAAGATAATCATTTCAAAATGTTCACATTGCATGTTGCAGGAAATGTAAACTATGAAAATGTTGTAACAATGTCATTCAGTGGTTGAGGTCGTTGTTTGTAAGTCCCATGTGTGTATAGTTTCCATCCTAATGGAATCATCGTTGATCAATTAAAGCACCATTTTTTTCGAAGTAAAAACACCCTCGGGGTTACCGCATTGTTGGAATCTAATGGGCCCACAGAAGAACTGAAACTTTAAACGTCGGAAAGACTAATAAGAATCCAGGTTCTCATGCATCTAGGGATTACTACTTTATTGAAGAGAACTACCGGGTACTGTATTCAGTCTCGTGTAATTCAGCATATGATGCGTTGAGGCCGGTGATGTGTCATTAGCTATGATAATAACATGATATACATGAACTTTGATGTACATTGGCCGTAATGACGTGATTGAGCTTCTGTCACTAAGTGTCCATAGTTGAAGATGGATCGATATTCTACCAAAAGTGCCGACAATACATAATGTTTGCCTAATTAGTATCTTGAGTAGGCCTAAACGACCTTATATATTTAGTTGTAAACGCACGGGAATTCAGTTGATTGTGCATTGTGCAGGGTTATTCTGCCTGGCGTGTGTGGGTGCGCGTGTTGTTGGATGCGGGAAATGCTGTCATTCAATCTACGGGACCAATTTCATGCATGCAGCCTTGGGACAAAACCTTTCTAAAATCAAGCTTCCCGGAAGCTTTTGTTTCATAGGGAAAATGGTCGAATACAAGTAGGCCCTGCTCAGTAATAAGTATCACAAGCTGCTTAAGCCATTGTGATAATGTTCTAAGCGATCTTTCATAGGATGAATTTATATAAAATTTGAGCTCAACCTTTTCCTCTATCACGTGACACATCACCCCAAACCCCCTAGATTATCCTTAAGTTGAAACGAGTGTTTGTTAAATCGATCCAAAAATACGAGCATACTCAAACGAAATTTGCTCAAAGTTCAACGTGCCAGCGTTCTAAAACTCGATCAAGCTATCAGATTGGTTAGGCCTACATAGTACATGTATATATGTACCCCCGCTCACAACTTTCTTTCGAGGAATACCTACTAGTTTCAAAACAAAACAGAAAAGAAACTGACCTGTGCTTTCGAACATAGATCTTATTGTTTAACGCTTCATTGTCGTTTATTATATAATATTGTTCATATATAATGTTGCCATCGGTACGAATCATATAATGATACAGAATGTGCATTCCGACTGTTTGGGTGGTAGACCTATAAGGTGATATACTAAAACATTGTGAATTGCTCACTAATTACCTGCCCAATTCAAAATCTCAACACAGTAGAAGGCCTTATATACGTTTCCCTAGCAGGACGTATCTCAAAGGCACAATTGCAGAATTGTTTTATTGCTGTTTAGTCCTCAACAATGAAAACCTCTTCAATGGCATTCCAACCCTCAAAATCAATGGGGAAAATGATTATCATTGCAAAACAAATTAAAGGATGTGCCCGACTCCTGTGATTGGTTGAACTTGCTGCCCGACAGAATTAGAAATCGGTGACCGGCCAGTTGTCATTTACATGATGTTATGGAAATAAGCGTCTCTTAGTATGGGCGGCCAAAAGGGCCAAGATTAAGATACCCGCCAAAAAACAAAGGACTAAAATAATAGTTAAAAGAGACTCAATATCCAAAAGGACGATCTTATAAGAGGACTTAATTTTAAGAGGTCAAACTCAATATAGAAAAGACGATCTTACAAGAGGACAAACTTACGAGAGGACAAACTTTCAATAGGACAAACTTACGAGAGGACAAACTTACAGTAGGACAAACTTACAGTAGGACAAACTGACAAGAGGACAAACTGACGAGAGGACAAACTGACAAGAGGACAAACTAACAAGAGGACAAACTGACAAGAGGACAAACTTACAAGAGGACAAACTCACAAGAGGACAAACTTACAAGAGGACAAACTTACAAAAGGACAAACTTACAAGAGGACAAACTAACAAGAGGACAAACTTACAAGAGGACAAACTTACAAGAGGACAAACTTACAAGAGGACAAACTTACAAGAGGACAAACTTACAAAAGGACAAACTTACAAGAGGACAAACTTACAAAAGGACAAACTCACAAGAGGACAAACTTACACGAGGACAAACTTACAAGAGGACAAACTGACAAGAGGACAAACTGACAAGAGGACTAACTTACAAGAGGACAAACTTACAAGAGGACAAACTTACAAGAGGACAAACTTACAAAAGGACAAACTCACAAGAGGACAAACTTACACGAGGACAAACTTACAAGAGGACAAACTGACAAGAGGACAAACTGACAAGAGGACAAACTTACAAGAGGACAAACTTACAAGAGGTCAAACTTACAAGAGGACAAACTTACAAGAGGACAAACTCACAAGAGGACAAACTTACAAGAGGACAAATTGACAAGAGGACAAACTTACACGAGGACAAACTGACAAGAGGACAAACTTACACGAGGACAAACTTAAAAAAGGACAAACTCACAAGAGGACAAACTTACAAGAGGACAAACTTACAAGAGGAAAAAACTTACAGTAGGACAAACTTACAAGAGGACAAACTTACAAGAGGACAAACTTACACGAGGACAAACTCACAAGAGGACAAACTTACACGAGGACAAACTTACAAGAGGACAAACTCACAAGAGGACAAACCTACAAGAGGACAAACTTACAAGAGGACAAACATACAAGAGAAAAAAAACATACAAGAGGAAAAAACTTACAAGAGGACAAACTTACAAAAGGAAAAACTTACAAGAGGAAAAACTTACAAGAGGAAAAAACTTACAAGAGGACAAACTTACAAAAGGACAAACATACCAGAGGACAAACTTACCAGAGGACAAACTCACAAGAGGACAAACTCAAAAGAGGACAAACTTACGAGAGGACAAACTTACAAAAGGACAAACTTACAAAAGGACAAACTAACAAGAGGACAAACTCACAAAAGGACAAACTAACAAGAGGACAAACTTACAAAAGGACAAACTTACAAGAGGCCAAACTCACAAGAGGACAAACCTACAAGAGGACAAACTTACAAGAGGACAAACATACAAGAGAAAAAAAACATACAAGAGGAAAAAACTTACAAGAGGACAAACTTACAAGAGGACAAACTTACAAGAGGACAAACTTACAAGAGGACAAACTTACAAAAGAAAAAACTTACAAGAGCAAAAACTTACAAGAGGAAAAAACTTACACGAGGACAAACTTACAAAAGGACAAACATACCTGAGGACAAACTTACCAGAGGACAAACTCACAAAAGGACAAACTCACAAGAGGACAAACTTACGAGAGGACAAACTTACAAGAGGACAAACTTACAAACGGACAAACTAACAAGAGGACAAACTTACAGTAGGACAAACTTACAGTAGGACAAACTTACAAAAGGACAAACTTACAAGAGGAAAAACTTACAATAGGAAAAACTTACAAGAGGACAAACTTACAAGAGGACAAACTTACAGTTCTAAGGACAAACTTATAGTAGGACAAACTTAAAGTAGGACAAACTTACAAGAGGAAAAAACTTACAAGAGGAAAAAACTTACAAGAGGACAAACTCACAAGAGGACAAATTACTTACAGTAGGACAAACTGACAGTAGGACAAACTTACAAAAGGACAAACTTACAAGAGGAAAAACTTACAATAGGAAAAACTTACAAGAGGACAAACTTACAAGAGAAAAAACTTACAAGAGGAAAAACTTACAGTTCTAAGGACAAACTTATAGTAGGACAAACTTAAAGTAGGACAAACTTACAAGAGGAAAAAACTTACAAGAGGAAAAAACTTACAAGAGGACAAACTCACAAGAGGACAAATTACTTACAGTATAGGACAAACTTACAGTAGGACAAACTTACAGTAGGACAAACTTACAGTAGGACAAACTTACAAGAGGACAAACTTACAAGAGAACAAACGTACAGTAGGACAAACTTACAGTAGGACAAACTTACAGTAGGACAAACTTACAAGAGGACAAACTCACAAGAGGACAAACTTACAGTATAGGACAAACTTACAGTAGGACTAACTTACAGTAGGACAAACATATAGTAGGACAAACTTATAGTAGGACAGACTTACAAGAGGCCAAACTTACAAGAGGACAAACTTACAAGAGGACAACTTACAAGAGGAGAAACTTACAAGAGTTCAAACTTACAAGAGGACAAACTTACTAGAGGACAAACTTACAGAAGGACAAAATTAAGTTTGTTCTCTTGTAAGTTTGTCCTTTTGTAAGATTGTCCCTTTTATATCGAGTTTGACCTTTTAAAATTGAGTCCTCTTGTACTTTTGTCCTTTTGGATATTGAGTTTGTCTTTAAACGAATGTCTCTTCTTTTTTGGTATCATATTTGTTTTTATTTTGGCCCTTTTGGCCGCCCATATCTTTGAGAATCAGATGGACGGCTTCATTTCGCCATAAAAAGTGTACTTCCTCCATGGTATAGTACAAGTGCGTACCGTACCACGACAGAAGTGACTAAGGCAAAAGTAGGTTTGAACACTAGTAAGGGCAAACTTAGATACAGAATAAACTAGGACTAGGAGGCACCGTATAAGACGCCTGGTTCATAGAAAGCTTTGACAGGATGGAATTTTTTTGGGACAATTAACTGTCATTTTGCGGTGGTTTTGCATGACTCCTTTCTGAAGAACTGTTTGCGTGATAACTGCACGCATTGATGTGGCTTTTTAAGATGATCATTGGTCTATTGTCTTCACACCTTGTACGGTGGACACTGTTGTTCGCTGTTCTGATGGGCTTGATAACTTGTTTCAACGTCGACGTTGATACCGTGACAAATTTTCTGGGACCGTCTGGGTCATTGTTCGGACTGTCTGTCCTCGGACATCGGGTCTTCGATCAAAACTGGTAAGTCAAGTACTAATAAAAAAGTAATATTACTAAGTACTAGTAATAGTATAGCTTCAGTTGTGTGGTTTTTTTTAACGGAATTAAAAAAAAAAAATCATTGGAAAGAGCTTATAAATTGAAAGCAAACGGTACTAGTAGTAGTACTACTGAATGCAACTTGGCATGCAGAAAGGGCAGGGCGCAGAGGATCCAGCCTTAGTTATACTTATAGTTATAGATGTTGGCCTTCACCCTCTTTCTCTCCTGTTTCTTCCCATGGAGGAAGGAATTCCCAATATCCCTCCCCTCTTTCCTTCCCCCTCTTCCCCCTTTCTCCCTCTCTATTCCGCTCTCTCCCCTCTGTCTCTGTCAAATATCTCACCCCTCCCCCTTCTGTCCCCCATCTCCATCCCGCATCTCCTCTCTGTCTGTCCCCACTCTCTCCTCTCCCTCCTCATCTCTTTCCCTGTCCATCTCTCCGTTTGTCTCTCTCTCTCTTTCCCTACCATCTCTCGACTCTCTACAACTAACCTAAATACACCAATAGAGGGAGAGAGATACAATCAACGTGTCCCGTAGACATAGACGTGTACATGAAGAAACCTCTTGCACTCGGCAACACGGACAAAACACAGCTGCCGCCGCCAGCGCACAGTCGTATACATTATGCAGTAATGTACCTACATGCACCAGGCTCTAAACTAACGGGCTAGTACTACTACAAGTACTACTCTACTAGTACTAGTAGTAGAATATGTACCCCCCCCTCCGGTAGGTCATAAATCTGTATTCTGTAGTGCCTAAAAAGTCCTCCCACATGCCAGCAATACCAAGACAAGGGAGCCAACCATTGATTCATTTTGCATCTTTAGACTTTAAATAATTTAGACTTTAAATGTGACCATCTTTTGAGCAACTCAAGTTAAAACATTTATGTGTTTTCTGTGTGCCAAATTTGGTTGAACAATGTTGTGTGGTTCCCTAGATCTTACACGTAGAAGAATCCGGCACAAGAAAAATATGAAGAAGAAAGTTTTAAAAAAATCAGAACTCATGATTTGCTTTTGTTTTATGAATAGCACAATGCATCTATATCACCTCCAATGATACTCTTTTAGGATCTTAGTGGGGGCACCTAAAGGTCCATCTACTGATTGTCAGCCATCTCTCCCAGACCCGCCTGGGGCACTCTACAAGTGCTCTCTGTCACCCACACCATTGTGCTCACAAGTTTGTGTGGACACGAAAGGTATTATATGTACAGTATAAATATCTCCTCAATGAGCATCACATATGTATTGGATGTTCTTGATACTTACAAGTTTGCTGTGAATAAATAAATATGCGAGATATTTATGGGATTGATTATTTGATTCTATAAAATCTGACTTAAACAAATACTCACTTCAGGGAAATAGCAAATTCATGCATATTGCACTTGGATGAATAAAAACTGCATGTGAATTAATTGATAAATATAACCAGCCTTCCTTAAGAATGTGTAAGCCATTGAATTTCTGTTGTTCTTATTATAAGAAGTTAATTTGCTGCAAACTGCTCACTGAATAAAATATAAGAAATTAAAAGAATAACTATAAATATAAATTAGAAATATAAGAAATTATAAAAGTCAGTTTGCATTTTGAAACATTTTTGTATATCAAATTATAAACCTGCTAATCTGCGTGTCCTACAGGAGTTGAGATAACCTTCAAATGGATCCAGGCAGTATTATAACAAGTCAAATGATATCTCAACCATTTTCATATAGGTAATGAAGTATATTCTGTTGACTACACGCCAATCATGGATAAAAAGGATGGTCAGTTCCTGGGCATATCGATTGCAAGCCAACCAGGTCCTTCAGGAAAAGTGGTTGTAAGTCCTTCAATCAATCCCAGCCACTCTATCTTGAATCTTTCATCCACCCATTTCAACTCTCCACTTAAAACCCTGTATTTGTTCCAGCCCATTCACTCTTCCACCCACCAAGCCCCTCATTTGCACCTAGCCATACCAACATTCTATTGTACTTTACATCTCATCCCACTTCCAAAGTAGCCGCCTGTCTACATTATCCCTTGAAATTCTTTTTCAATTTTAGCTCATCCTATTTGTTCATCCCTATGTTATTTATGCTAGCCTCTCCTTCCTCAACCTTCTATCGTACACTCCTTCTCAAAAGAAGTAATTTTGTTTTCTTATATTTTAGGTATGTGGTCACATTTGGATCAACCAATATTATGCCAGAGGCCGTTATTTGCTTTTTCCTCTTGGAATATGTTACAGCATCAATGCATCCCTGGAAACAAGCTCAGTGGAGAAAATACGACCATGCGTCACAGGTACAGATTTGATATTTATATGAACATTCATATTACACCAATGTCTTTGTTACAGCAAAAGCAAAAATAGTGTTTAAGATTAATACAAATTCAAATGAAACGTGATACTGTGACAATTATGTTATATATATGACGTAAAACGGGATATAATTATTAACGTGATTCATGAATTTTGGCATTGGTGAGTGCCAAAATTATGAGAGAATGATAATTATTGTTTCAAACTGATTGATTGATGTATTAGGCCAAAAACGATTTGTTGTGCTTCCAATTTCCCGACATACTCTATTTTGACGATGCGACCCTAAATTTCTTTTGGGAAAGTGTGTTTCCCGACCGACTTTATTTTGACAGCATGTCTATGCGACCCTATTTTGAAGGCGCGACCAGCAACCCTGCAGGCTGCATACAATTTACAAGGCTGCAACTGGACTGGAGAGAGTTGTAGTTAGCGTTAACCCCAAATAATCGCAAACAGTAGATTCTCACACCACCGCTGTTTTACAGATGGAATCCACCACATGACATTGACCACAGTTCGGTGGTCGAGCCAGAAAGCAGGAGTCTTGGGTTTTGTCACAGTTGAAACGTGATTTCAAATGGACAGGAGATCGGAGAAACAGCAACAAAATCTACATTTCCGAAAGATGTTAGATTTCTACACAAGAAAAAACTAAAATTTTGACTAACAAACTTAATCGCTAATAACTAATATATACTATAAGGTACATGTATGGTAATGTCAACGTGGTCTCTCCTCAAATTGGGCTGTGCCCCCAGCCTAAAAACCCTGTGTTAAGAAAATTGAAAAGAACTTGTCACAGGTATAACCCTCCCCCTCAAATTTTGGTTAAGTCCCTCCTCTACACGATTGCTCTTTGCTATGTTAATTATGTGATGAATATTCACAACACGCCGGCCAATCATAACCCCGCGCTGGCGAAGGGAATCGGACGCTGGTCATTCAAAATGTGACCGGTGACCAGGAAAGACTGTACGTTACAGATTTTGTCTTTCCCTTTCCTGTTTCCCAGGTAAGTATTTCCACTTTCTGCATCCTTTTCCAACATTTCATTACATAGTGTAGCCTTTTCATCTAATAGTGTAACCTTTTGGTTCATGCTACCATTTTGTTCAGCATTTTGTGTGGATTTTTGTCGCGTATAATTTCATTACTTTGTTGCCAAATAGACTTTCATCCAGCAGTTGTTATGAAATATTGCTAATGGAATTTTAAATTAATCATCATTAGATCAAAACTTAATTTGATTTATAGATATGTTTAGAAAGGTGATATACAAAAATGTTGCAAACTGCTTACTGGCTAAAATTAACAAAATGTAAATCTTAAAATTTAGTGGGCCTGACGTTTCGATCCTAGCAGGAGTCTGCAGGACCTTTCTCAAAGGAGGCAGAGTGACAAGGACAAAACAGATACATGTGCACGAAGGAAGGGGGGAGAGAGTGAATAGGACAAGGATGAGAAACAAAGGACAAAGAGTGAAGCTGGTAGGGAGAGATCAAAGGGAAGGGCAAGGAGTAGGGTAGGGATTAGTGAGAAGAGGGGGAAAGATCAAAGAGAGAAGTGTGAAGGACTGAACACAAAAGAAGGATTATCAGAAAGCATGCATGGTGTTAGTCATTACCCTCCTGGATGTTGAGACTGTGGTTGAATAGTCCGAAGACGCTTCATCCACATTTTCTCACGGCTAAGACGGACAGCATTACTACGGTGACCAAGTGATTCTATGCCCAGTACACTCGTATCTGATATCGAATGATCAGGGAGATTGAAGTGATACCCTACAGGGGTGTCCATTTTACCGGTTTTGATAGTAGACCTATGGCCATATAGATGTGTTTTTTTAGGGTGTTTTTGGTCTCGCCAACATACTGAATATTTCAAACTCTACAAGAGATGAGGTATATGATGTTGGAGGTAGTGCACGTGATAGAGCCATAGGTCGTGTGGGTAGGTGTGCAAACAATGCATTTTGAGGTACACTTAAATGTACCAAATTTAGTTGGCGGTGAAGAGTCCAAAGGGGGAACCTCTGCTCGGACAATTAAGTCACGCAGGTTACGGGGGCGCCTGAAAGCCAAAACAGGCGAATTTGGAATGGCATCAGCCAGACGATCTGAAGTGTGGAGAATATGGTGGTTTTCCTTAGTTATCTTCCTGAGAGGAGGAAGAGAAGGGTGGTAGGAAGTAACTAAGGGAACCTTGGGCTTGTCCTTGGGACCTGGTGGCTTTTGTTTTAGTGCCGAACTTCTGGGAATGGAATAGACTTTAGCAATGGAGTTCTTCACCAGTCGGTGACAAATTTGTTTGCAAATTTCTGAAGTGATATAGTATACATAAATGTTGCAAACTGCTTACTGACTAAAATTACCAACATACAAATCTCAAAATTTGTGGGCCTGACGTTTCGATCCTGGTAGGACCTTTCTCAAAGGCAGATTGAGTGACAAGGACAAAACAGATACACAAAGGAAGGGGATAGAGAGTGAATTTAGGACACGGATGACAAACAAAGGACAGAGAGGAAAGCTGGAAGGGTGAGATCAAAGAGAAGGGCAGGGAGTAGGGTAGGGATAAGTTTGAAGAGGGAGAAAGAGAGAAGACTTAGTGTGAGTGAGGAGTGAACACAAAAGAAGGATTATAGTACACTTGCAAGGTGTTACTGTTAGTTAGTCATTACCCTCCTGGATGTTGATGCCATGTGGTTGGTTGAATAGTTCAAAGACACTTTGTCCACATTTTCTTACGGCTAAGGCGGACGGCATCACTACGGTGACCAAGAGATTCTTCGCCCAGTACACTCATCTGATATCCGATTATCAGGGATATTGAAATGATACCCAACAGGGGTGTCAATTTTACCGGTTTTGATTGTAGACCTATGGCCATAGCCTATAAATACGTTTTTGAGGGTGTTTTGGTCTCACCAACACATAACAAACTACAGGAGATGAGGTAGTATAGGCCCCTATGATCATGGTATGATGTTTGAGGTGGTGCACATGTAACCATGATGTAATGAGCCACAGGTTATGTGGGTTGTTCCAGAAGAATGTCAATTGAAAGAGTCTATTTCCTTGACATGTGTCTTGCGAACAATGCATTTGGTGGGAGCGAGGTGAAGTGTAATTAAGGGGGAACCTAGCTCTGCTCGGACAATAGGGCACGCAGGTTATGGGGTGCCTGAAAGACACAACTGCATGCAGGTGAGTTTGGAATGCCAACAGCCAGATGACCTAAAGTATGGAGAATGTGCAATTGCGGAAACCGTAATTAATCCTCATCCTCCCGAAGGTCGGAGACCTTCTTTTGCCATTTGCTGAGCATCCACTCAGAAGAAACAGCAACATCGAAAGGTAAAGAAGCAGAAGTAGGACAAAATCAGATCAAACACTAGAAAATGTTTCAAACTTACTAAAATGACCAAAGTTACCCAAATGCAAATATTGTATACGCAGGGTTCGACATTAGCAGTTGCCCGCTTGCCCTGGGCAAGTAAAATTTCACGTCGGGCAAGTAAAATGTTAAAATATTAAAATTTTGATAGTTGCATAATTGAAATTATCAAAGTCCTTGCACAAAACCAGCCAATTATATGTAGATATTGTTCGCATTGTTACGATTATTATTCCGAAAAAGCGGAGCTTTTTGCGTCTGCTGACGAGCGCCCGCGATCCGCGAGCACAGATTGTATCCTGCACCCCTACAGTGTATAGCGGCCGTGCGCGCGATGTACAGTACATGTGCAATACATTTTACATGTACTGTACTGTACTGTACATGTAACACATGTACATGTACTGCACATTGCTATGGTCTAGTTCGCTGGTAAACATTCGCCCATGCGTTCATGCGTACAGGAATAGGATCGCCGGGTACCATTGAGGAAAGAATAGAGAAAGCATGCCGCATGTGCGTTGTAAACAGCGACTTTCCAGTCTTCGCACTATGATCCTGTTCCCGATTTTGTATTCCGAGACTTGAACAAAGATTGTCTTTTTCTAGGCTTAATGGAAAAACCTCGAATTTGAATTGAGTCTTAATTGGGTTTTTTTCACGGAAAGGAAATAGATTAGAGATCAGATAAGGTACTGTAGGGTACATTAATTTTTGTTAATGCCCAAACACGCAGGGTGGACCAGTAAAAGTTGTACAGTTAGTCAGTGCTTCTTTTTTATTTCGTGGTCCGATCTTCCTTCCTCAACGGTCCGTTTTAGTTACGGACCGAGTTGACATGAAATCCCCAGGTTCCTAAACAGGTTCGTACCATGAAATCCATAATTTGAAAATTACTTCGACGAAATAATTATGGAAAACGTGGTACGGAAGTAACTTAATCATCCTCGCAAAAATTGTACAGGGTGGTCACTGGTACATTTACGTACAGTACATGAGAATCTTTTTCAGCGTCGGCCTAAAGTTACGATGCTCCGCGGTTTGACTGTGTTGTTGTCAGTGACGACGGCCGTGGCGCACGGCCAGAAAACTGCTGCTGCACGCCGGATCATGTCGGTCATTTTCCCTCCGTAGTCCATACTTCTACGAAGTAATATCTTTATCTTTCACAACTTTCAAACAAAATTTACCCTTATTTCTTCTAATCAAATAATATACGGAATTTACATCACCCTTCCTTCCAAATGTATTAATTAATTTAATGGCCTTAAAATAATCACCAATATCGTGGGAACCGACAATCGACATTATATTTTTTGGAAGTGCTGCTCCACATTATCATTTTCGGTACGAAGAGGAAAATCTTCACAAGAAAACCGTTAATAAAATAATGGTTACAACTTACACTTATGTATTTATTAACCACTTCGCGCCGGGGATTTTTCAGCGCCGATGACCGCCATACGGGGGGTTTTGAACAATGCATCATTTTCAAATCTCGCTAAAACAATCGGAACAATATATTTATGTGAAATAAATCGATAAGAGTATACTATGGGTACAAGAGAGTAAAACCTGGCACAATTCGGACGTCGTTGTGGCTTTTGTCAAGAGATTATCCATTCGAAAAAGGGCCCTTTGTGCGTCGTCAATGGACCGTAACGGACGTGTGTGTGTGCGTGCCTGTACGCTGCTGAAAATCCCTGACCGCAGACTCCAGCCTCCACTCCAGGCAGTCAAATCTTCGAGTTGGTCGGCCACAAACGAGCGTACAGATTACGGTAAAGAATGTAGGGGGAATTCCAATGCCAGACCGACGACAGTTGGGCTGTGTGGCATGCAAAGACAATGTCCTCCGCGTGCTTTCAGCTGCAGCGCGGTATCCCTCGATCCTCCACAGTAAAAGTCCCACAATTGCACAATTACTGCTGCTAATCTTGAAATTCATGTGGCAACTTGCGTCAAAAAGGGTCTTTGTACTGATTCGTATTGCTTTGTTCTAAGCTGAAAAGAGTCTTTGTTTAGAATGTGGACAATAGTGGTGCCCGGATTCGGAGGGCCCCGTTGCAAAGGCAATCCAATTGACTTCCGGATTCGGAGGTCCCGGCGCGAAGTGGTTAACAGTTATTTTGAATTTCCTGATTGATCGATCACTCACAGCCACTGTGGCTGTGCAATTCTATATTACTTTTAGTTTTAGTAGGCCTACATGTACTTCACTTTTAGAATTACTTCACCTTAGGGTTACCATTTGTCACTTCCCCGTGCACAGTAGAATCATTTTGCTTGATCAAGGGCCTTAATCACCAATACCGTGGAACCAACAATGACATTACATTTTTTGGGGGTGCTGTTCCACATTCTCATTTTTGGTATGAAAAAGAAAAACTCCTCAAGAAAACTGTGAATAAATGGTTTCACTTATTAACAGATATTTTCAAATTGCCACACGAGGTTTACTTTGCGCAAAGCGCAGTGGACTCGAGCCAAAAGCCCCATACTTTCTCCAAGATCCTATAAGGAGAACCCTGATAATGATTATGGGTTATGAAAATTTAGAATTAAAATGAATCACAGCTTTTTTTTTTTGAAAATTCAAAATGGCATTGAAAGGCTTAAGTGATTTAAGATTATTGAGAAATTCTATTTTTTTTTATGTTGATTTTCATTTTTGGGCAAGTAGATTTCCCATTCGGGCAAGTTAAAATATGAAAAGTGATAAATTCCAGTGTGGAACCCTGGTATACCTATCAAAAATTAGGAGGGCCTGATGTTTCTACCCTATCAGGACCTTCCTGAAAAAGAACATAGAGGCTACATACATGTACATGTAGGTGGGAGGGTGTGATCAAAGGGAAGGGCATGGGGTTGGGTAGGGATTAGGTAGTAGAGTGGTATAATTTTGTTTTTGGTCGCTTGTCGACCGAAGACCCACTTTGGGAACGGGGAAGGGAGAATGACCGTCTGAAAAAAGGCGTTGTTATGCGTGCCGTACGCGCTTGGCCCAGGAATGCTTGGTAGCTGGAAGGCCGACCAACAATGGGGCCGGTCAGGCATGCAGTCAGGCGATGGGCACATTAGCGCTTGTAGCGCGTGTATTGGTTCTTTTGGGCGCGCACCTCCGCTGGGTGTGCACCGTATAGTAAAAAATCCCACCCACCCACCTCATGACACTGGGTGCGGTTTGCGGCTGACGCTTGGTTAATCCCTAGTTCATGAACCGGCACGAGGCCACCCTTTAATTTTTTTTAATTTTTTTTTTATTTTTCGGTACAAAGGTCGAGGCTCAGTTGGGGGTGGGGTTCGTCCGCTTCGACGGTCGTGGATGTGGGCATTGGGGGATAGCTGGGCCAGCGTTGCTCAGTTGGGGGTGGGGCTCGTCCGCTTCGGCGGTCGTGGATGTGGGCATTGGGGGATAGCTGGGCCAGAGTTGCTCAGTTGGGGGTGTCGCTGGTTTCCTCGGCGTGTGCCGTCTGCAGTGCAGACCTGGCGTTGGGAGAATAGCTGGGCTTGAAGTTGCTCAGTTGGGGGTGTTGCTGGTTCCACCGGCGTGTGCCGTCTGCAGTGCAGACCTGGCGTTGGGGGAGTACGGAGAGATCCGTCAGGGGGAACTGGCCTCAGACAGGGTTTTTCAATTTTGTTTTTTGTTTTACATGGTCGTATGAAACGTGCCATGGGAGGATCCCCCTTTGGGAGTGGGATATTGGTTGGCGGTTTGTTCCCCGAGTACATTGGGCTTGGCTTGCCCCGGCCTTGGTTTTTCCCTGCTTGGGCGCCCCTTGTAGCCTGTGGGGTGGGGTGGGCCACAGAAATGGTGTCAAGACATGCACTCGCATATTTTGAGCGGTGCTAGTCTACGTAAGGTTAAACACATGTAAGTGGCATGTACAGCAGAGATTATAATTATGGTTGAAGTTGGGCAAAGGTAGCCTATAATGCTGGTCGCAGGTACTGTGTTGGATTGTTTGAGAATTATCATATTGTTGACCAAACAATCAAAGGTTGGTGAAACACGTTTATTATGGACGTGGATGTTTTGAAGTGTATAACTTTTTGCACTCAATAAAAACCCAGCGGGGGCAGTGTGTCCGAGTGGCATTCGCGTGTCCGTGTGTCTCTCCGTTCCTCCGGGCCCAATGTGTTTATCATTCCTCTCCTGGATTAGCCCATGTGGTTGAATTGTTTGAAGACTCTTCATCCATATTATTTTTCTCCCAGCTCAGACGGACAGCATTGTTACAGTGACCAAGAGATTCTTATTCCCTGTACATTGTACATGTACATGTATCCAATAAAGAATTATTTGGGAGAATGAAGTACATGTAACACCCGTAGGATGTATCCAATTAATCAGTTTTGATAGTTGACCTATGGTTGTAAACTCTACATGAGATGTTTGAGGTACATGTAGTACACATGTACATGTACATACCGGTAAAAGTGCCCTTGGTCTTGTGGGTTGTGCCTGAAGAATTTCCATTTACAGTGTTGGGAGACCACGGCCAAGAGTTTTTCTTTGTTGTGTGACCTTCGTTTATCCTTGTACCGACTGACAATTTACTGCAGTTAGGCCTATTGGCAGTGATTCAAGTTTCATTAGAAATGCTTTGCTTATAAATTATTCTCTTTCTACAATCAGAAATGACAAGCAGTTATTGGTGGATGTGCCAAGGTGGGACAAGTGCTCATTTCGCTGAAGATGGCAAAACACTAATTCTTGGTGCCCCAGGAGCAAACTTTTTCAAAGGTAATAGATGAGAGAATATTTTTAATTCAAAGGAGAATATTTAATCTGATAATATGCAGCCTCAAAGTTACAGGAACTGATTTGATGATTGTTGACGAGACATGTAATTTTTTGTTAAGAGTTGACTTGACAAATTGCTACTACTGATTTGTCACTAACACAAACTACAGTATATGTACATGTAATTGCTCCTGAGCATTTCCATTAACTTCTAAAAGGGCCCATGAATCAATTCTGTAGACCTGCATTAAATCTCTCATTTGTCTGTATGCAACTATGTGGGCACAGTTCGACTTGACGCCAATAGAAAACAGCATGCTGCTTCACATTATCTCTTGTAACCTAGCACTGTGGATATGATATTTCCGGATTCTCCAAAAATAGGGCCTATGCATGTAATTTGTTAGCTTCATCACTTTATACAATGTATGTTTTGACAATTACGTGTTGTGTAGTCATTGCTGGGAGAATATTGATAATGATCTGCATGTTTCCTGCTTGGACATTGAAACTACATGTAACTTATAAATTATGCAGATATGTTCCAAACAGTTTGATTGAAAAAAAATCCCTTCTCAAAACCTGTATAAGAAATTGTATACCGTAAATTCCCGCGTATAAGGCGCACTTTTTTTCACCGACGTGGAAACCCAAAGTTGGGGGTGCGCCTTATACGCGGGTACAGCCTGCTGGCGGTCTTGTTAGGCACCATGTCAAAAAGATTTTTATCGGCGCGACGCGACCCACCGCGGCGCAGTGCGGCGCGTCCCCCCCCCCCCCCCCCCGCGTCCCACCTCCCGGATTAAATCGCGGCGCCCGGACGGTCCCCTTGCTCATTAAAAGATCCCCTCTGTAAAGTCCGCTATTGTTATGTTAATAGTCGAATAAATATGGAGAAGTCCCTGACCCGGCACACACAGGGCACTCCGCGACCCGCCGCGGCGAGCTGTGTGTGGACAACATGGACTATTCCATTATGAATGGGAGGGGTGCTCAATACAGCAGCTGAGTATTTTGGATGTCATTTTTTAGATGGAAAAATCCAGCTTTTTACCGTGGATTGTGGTATCAAAGAAACAATACATATTTAAGTTGCTCTCAGTTTGTTTTTGGTACTAACGATGTGTTGTGGGTAGATGTGAGCACCCCTATAAGCCGAATGACAAGCAGAGTGGAACACCAACCGCGTACGGGCGTTATTTAGTTCCCCCCTTTGTTGTGCTGTGTTGTCTTCCTAGTAGCTTTCTTTCCACACGAAAGGCAAACTGTCGGAGTTATCAACTTTATATCTGAGTCTCTGTTGAAGGTCCTGCTAGGATCGAAAGTTAGGCCATTCATTACAATTTCCCCCCTTCTTTTCTTTATTAAAATTTTAAAAATAAAAATTAAGAAAAAACTGAACGGGAACTGAAAATGGGAAAGAACATTTTTACTGTCCGGACCGGAACTCTTTTTAAAGTAAAGTAAAATAAACCAATGAAGTTGTCTACCTGCGCCTTGGGAAGGCTCAGAAAATCAGCGCTACGTCAATCCATTATTTTACATGTAGATTCACGAGTCAGAGTTTCGCCAATCAGAAAAGAAATTGCCCTGAAGCGGTATCAGCCTATTGGTGTTGACATTCCGATTTCCGGAGAGTTTATTTATTTTTTATTTTTTCAGACGCTGCCCCGAAAATGTCTTTCCGAAACACTTCAGCTCCCGGTCATGCGGGATATATAATAGTGCCGGCCGCCAGCGCGGCCCTTAGTTTAGCACAGCGCGCTAGATTGATGTGTCGGAAGCTTGACCGTACCGTGCGCACTGCCAGCTAAACATTGCGCATTCTGTGCACAACAGCACGTGCAGGACATGTCAACGAACTTTTCGTCTGTGGGTACCAGTGAATCTTGGACACCGCTAGCGGTACCAATCTACGGGTACCAACGGCAGTTGGGAGTGATTTACGTTGCACGATATATAGATTGCGCAATAACACGTGGTTGGGTTGCGTGTGAAAGTAGAATCCTAGAGCTGTCAAAAGTTTGCGCGTTCGATGACGGGTGCCTTTTAACCAGGCCCCGAAAGGAGAAAGCCAGACAGCAAAAGGAGCACTACTAACTACACAATACAGCACAAAAATGTTGCACTCTTAATTCATTTTTGCAGGTAGGCCTACGAACGTACGTGATCGTTTTTCAAGTTATTCTCACATTTTTGACCATAAATTTTTGGCACGGCCCACATCTCGATTCCTTGACAGCATGGACTATTCCATTAGGCATGAGAGGGGTACCACTGTACATGTATATACAATAATAAGCTCCGATAATATTCTCGTTTAGGGTGGACCTAGCTGCTTATGTAGCCTGAAAAATGAGCACGCTACCTAATTGGAAAAAAAACTGAAGAGTTTGGGGAACTCACTTGCAAAGAAAACTATAGATCGAGTGTGGGACAAGTCGCGAGGAGAGAATTTCAATAAATAGGGACAGACAACCGTGTTTAAATCCAAAAAGAGCGAAACCAAATTTAATGCAAAAAAATCTCATCCAGACTGACCAGATCTCTTCTCACTGGCAGTACACAAAAAAAAGGTGAGACTGAGAAAGGTAAGAAAGTAAGAAAGCGAGAGAGAAAGAGAGTAAGAGAGTAAGAAAGTAAGAAAGCAGGAAAGGAAGAAATTAAGACAGACCAACTATAAAAATGAGGTAAGACCAACAAGACCAATAATAAAAAATGATGTAAGACCAACAAGACCAATAATAAAAAATGATGTAAGACAAGACCCTCAAGACCAACTATAGGATGAGGTAAGACCAATAATAAAATATGAGGTAAGGCAAGACCCTCAAGACCAACACAGTATAAAAATCCGGTTACAGGTCAAAAACAACAACTTCAACAACCTGCAAATAAAGATAAAATTATAGAACACAATAAGTATTTTCGCTCAATAGCACAAGGGTAAATGTCAGTAATAACACTATAGAAAAAAAACTAAATCAACCCTCCTGTGAATATGTGGCTCTAACCACATTGCCTATTCCCAACAGGATTAACCAACCATGGTCCACACAAAAACAACCCTTTTCCCTGTGAATATCTAATGAGCTGATAAGCTCAGTGGCTCAGGTCTACACCTCCCAAATCACTGGAGTGAAACCAGCTGGTGGTACTAAGTAAACTTCCACCAGTCCTCCTACATGTAGGTTATGTAGTACATGTACATCATACATACGCCTACAGTGGTGTACGTCAACTAAATTACTACAGTACTACAGGGACTAGAGGCAAGTCTAAACATAAGGAACACAGTCTCCATTGTCTATAACTTCCTGTGTGGCTACTTTCCAAGAACAAAGTACTGAGCAAAGAGACCATAGCTCTCCCATAAGATAGCACAAATACAAAAATCAATCCAAGGGAAAAGTACGCCAGTACACAAATGCATCTAATGCATCAAACTTAAAAGTATCAAAACTTTCAACTAAGATCAAACAAATATAAAAACACAATCTTGTCTCAACACAAGTCAACTATCTCTAACTCGAAAGAAACTGAGAAACTGGAAAATGACATAAGCAACATAAAAACCAATCAAAGTAAAAGTAAATTCAACTATACTACAATGCCATCTATTTCAAGACATGCCAATCAAATCATGAGATCAATCCCAGGTCTGCTCAATTCCATAAAGGGAAACGAGGGAAAATAAAACGACTATAAATCTGATCACACTTCCAGTCCTTGGGAAAACCTACATGCATGTCCAAAAATCAAGACAAAACCAAGCAAAAGAGGGCTTGAGAAAAATACAATGAAAATACAATACAATTAATCCTTAAATCCTAATCTGGCGATTTACAATTATACAGTAATAAAGATAACTTACCAAGGGTAGACCAGACCAAATCGAAAGGGCAGTATCTAGACTGAATTGGAGTAGGGATAGCGCGTGTGGTTCACTCCACTGCCGGTCTGCAAAGTGACTCTACACTACAGTAGTTAAGCAGGAAATACACAGGGCTGGGGCTGGAGAACAAGGGGGCTACTGTCCTTAAGTGCTAATTATGCGCGTAATAAAGACATTACTTTACCAGTAGGAGTGGGGGTTTACTATAAGCAATTCAAAATCCAGTGGGGCATTTACTATTTAACTTCTGCTGCAAGGATATTAAAAAGAACTAACAACTAAGTGGCCATGCCACACTCGCGCCTTCTAAACTCGTTGCTGTCCTCAGCAACTGTAAAACTAGAGAACGGAGGACGAAAGATAATAAAAATCTAGGCATGTACACAGGATTTGACTATTGGACTAGAGACTAGAGTGTATCAATCATGCTGCCAGTCACCATAACGCTTGGGAGGCCTAATGGATCTGCGGGGGCGATAAGCTGGTGCTTCGTCGTCTGAAGTGGCCTCTCTCAGAGATTCAGCTGTACTCCTGTCGTCTTCTGACTCACTGAGGCTCGTGTGAGTCTTCGAAGCAGTACTCAAAACCTCTCGGGATGGTGCTACACCAGGTTCTCTGCTTGCAGCAGACACATCTGGCAAACTGCGGCTACCGTCTGACTCAGATCTGGCGTTGCTGGAAGAACTCACATGGAATGGGCACAACAACAGCATATCCCGATGAAGAGTCCTCGTGACTGAGGAACCAGTCCGTCTGACAAGATAGGATGGGATGCCTTGCAACTTCTTGACTACGACGTACGGGGTTGTTTCCCATCGGTCCTTCAGCTTTGCTTTCCCACGCAGAGACTTGTTGGCAGCGAGAACCTTGTCCCCTGGCTGTAGTTCAACCGCACGCACCTTCTGATCGTATCCCGCCTTCTGTTTGGTCCTGGCTCTCTCCGCATTCGCCTGTACATCTTGGTAGACTTCGCGAATCTGCTGGCGGATCCGCTGAATGTGATGGGAGTAATCGTGCTCATCTGGACGTGTTTCAGGGTCAGTCGATATGCCGGTAGAGCACAGGAGGTCTACTGGTATCTTCGGCTTTCGCAGGAACATGAGGTGGAATGGTGAATGTCCAGTCGATTCGTGCTTGCTGCAGTTATAGGCATGGGTAAGCGTTCCCAAGTGTGCTGCCCAGTCCGGCTTCTGGTCTGGCTCTAGCGTGCCCAGCATGGCCAGAAGAGTTCGATTGAACCGCTCCACCATGCCATTTCCTTGGGGGTGATATGGTGTGGTCCTGGTCTTCTGTACTCCTAGCATGCTGCATAACTCTCGAACAACAGCAGAGTCGAAACATTTCCCCTGATCGGAGTGGATTCTCTCTGGGATTCCATAGTTGACCATAAACCCGCCCCAAAGGACTCGGGCCACAGTTCCTGCCTTCTGATCTCGTGTAGTGTAGGCCTTGGCATACCTGGTAAAGTGATCGGTGACGACAAGCACATTCTCAAATCCTCCTTTTGAGCGCTCTAGACTCAAGAAGTCGATGCAAATCAACTCAAGGGGCCTCGTCGTTCTGATACTCTTCAGACCAGCACGTCTCTTGGAGTCGGGGGCTTTCCTAAGGGTACATCGCCTACAGGAATGGATGTAACTCCTGACCTCCGAATACATCTCCGGCCAGAAGTAGCGATCCTTGGCATGCTGCAGGGTCTTCTCCAGACCCATGTGTCCCATGGAGTCATGGATATGCTGGAGGATCTGGATCCTCATCGCCTTCGGCAGCACCAGCAGAAATCGTCTGCCATCCTCACCCTTCCGGTAGACGAGCAGGCCATCTTTCACTGCCAGGTGTTTCCATGAATGAAGTAGCTTCCTCACAGCGCCGGACTCCTTTGCAGCTTGCCTCCGACTTAACCTCCTTGCCTGTGTCGACTTTAACTGCAGGACACGACATATGTCCGGGTCATTCTGCTGTGCGTCTTGAAGGCTGGCGTTCCTAGATTGAGTGACACTTGCCCCAACAGGTTGACTAGATACATCCCCTGGCGATACACCTGCCTGCCTCGCTGCATCGTCAGCGGGTTGAGACGGATGACTTGTACTCGAATCAGCTTCCACAGGTAGACCTCTATCTTCAGGGCGTTCTTGGTCAGGACTGGCTGTAGCGGACGAGTGGCTCCCTGTACTCACAACGGTCTGGTGCACCTCAAGGGTGGGTGCACTACCCACAGACTGTTTAAGCGCGGGGTCTCTCACACTATCCACATTGCCATCCCTACCAGAATCAACATTTCCACCTGACGTATCTGCTCTCATCCCCTGGTTGGTCTCATCAAGGATTTGGCGTACCCGGTCGCAGGAGATCCTGGAGAGAGCGTCGGCGTTAGTGTTAGCCTTGCCAGGCCGATACTCAATGTCTAGGTCAAAAATAGATAGATCACTAACCCATCTCTGACCGTGTGCGTCCAACTTGGCCTTCTTCAGGACATAGGTCAAGGGGTTATTATCAGTGATGGCTGTTACTCTCTGTCCATACAGGTAGTCACGGAATTTTACAGTCACTGCCCAGTGGAGTGCCCGAAATTCCAGCTTGTGGGCTGGATACTTCGCTTCGGCGGGGGTGAGAGTCCGACTAGCGTAGGCTATTACCCTCTCTCGGCCATCTTGACTCTGTACCAACACAGCTCCCAGGCCACCACCGGAAGCGTCAGTTTGCACGATGAAGGGCTGTTGGTAATCAGCGAAAGCAAGGATGGGTGCCGTTGTCATCCTCTCTATCAATGCCTTGAACGCAGTCTGGCAATCGTCGTTCCATACGAAGGGACCATCTCGGACACCCCGCTTCCCTCCGATCAGACCAAAGAGGGGCTTCGCTACCTGGGCATAATTCCGGATGAATTGCCGGTAATAGCCGGTGAACCCGAGGAAGGCTCGGACATCTTTCTTCGATTTCGGGGTGGGCCATCCCTTGACGACTTCAAGTTTTGCCGGATCAGTTGCGATGCCCTTCTCGGATATGACGTGCCCTAAGTATCCGACCTCTGTCTTGAACAGGTGACACTTGGAGGGTTTAAGCTTGAGGCCATGTTCCCTCAGTCTCGAGAACACTCTCCCCAAACGCTGTAAGTGTTCTTCGATGGTTGAACTGAAGACTACAATGTCGTCCAGGTAGATGAGGACTTCGGAGTAGTTCATGTCCCCCAGAACCATGGTCATCAGCCGTTGGAAGGTCGCTGGTGCATTAGTCAGTCCGAAGGGCATACGGGTGTACTCATATAGGCCCATTGGTGAGGTGAAGGCTGTCTTCTGTCGGTCTTGCTCCGCCATCTGTACCTGGAGATAACCAGAGGTCAAGTCCAGGCAGGAGAAGTACTTAGCATTGCCAAGCGCATCGAGGGATTCATCAATTCGAGGGAGAGGGTGTGCATCACGAACAGTCCTTGAATTCAAGTGCCTATAGTCCACACATAGGCGTATGCGGCCATCCTTCTTTCGTACGATAACGATAGGTGAGGCAAATGGGCTCTGGCTTGTCTTGATTATCCCACCAGCCTTCAGTTCTTTGATGTGCTCGTGTACTTCTTGGAACTGAGATGGTGGTATGCGCCGATAGGGTAAACGAAAAGGGCGGGAGTCCACAAGTGGTATCTCGTGTAGGATTGTGGAAGTGCAACCAACATCAAGGGGGCTAGTGGAGAACACATCCATATTCTGGGCAAGCAGTTTCTGTACAGCTTCCCTCTCGGATGGAGTCAAAGCCGCCTTGGACAAGTCCACCTCTGGAAGTTCCGGTGCAGCGTTCACTGTCTGCTCTGCACTCATCGTCTCTCCTTGACAAGCCGGTGTCCCATCAACAGCCTGGATACACGACAGAGTAGCAACCCTCATGTTTCTTCGGATAGTCACCACTTGGCTTGAAGTATTGAGGAGCTTGACTGGTGCCTTACCCCCTGACACTTCTACCAAGAGTCGACCAACTGCTAACGATCTGCTCTCCCCATCCACCAAAGCAGTAAACTTCCTTCCCTTGGTAGCATGTGGTGCTCGTGCTAAGAAGGAGACTTCCATCCCCGGCTTAATCTCCAGTGGGCGGCTACCAGAAAACCTCAAATGCCCAATTTCTCCATCCACGTGAGCGATGTCGGCTCCATCTGCATTTACGAATCGGAACGCTGCGAACCAGGGCTGGGACATCCTCTGACTCTTCTCCATGAAGTGCCGTCCATGAGTCGATTTCATTTGATCTCGACTGGCTCTGATCACGTTGGTCCCGATGAGAACTGGGGTTTCCAGCCGGAAAGGGGTCGCTGGAACGACGAATGCTGGCACTTTACGAATGCTTTGACCCATTACCTCCAGGTCAACCGCAATAACACCACGGTGTGCGACAACCTGACCTCCAGCTCCACTTATGGACACGTCAGAGGGACGGAGTGGTTGCTGGCTCAGTGTAGGTTGCCTTCTCACAAACTCATCTGTTATGGTGGTGACTTGGGAACCAGTGTCCAACAGGGATGTAGCGAGGATACCAGAGACCTTAACCTCAGCACGGTTAATATGTCCAGCTAACGGTAGCATAGCGTCTCCTGCTACATTACTGTCATCGGCTGTTGGGGGTTGGTCATTGCGACTGGGGGCAACAGGGGTGTGGCTAGGTGGGCATTTGTTTGACGAACCCGCTGACCGCCCTACATCTGCAGGTTCTGCTCGTTTAACGGAGCAGTTGGAGCCTCAGCTGCCATCTGATTGATCTGGGGTCGAGTCGGCGGGATGGCTTGCTGAACACGGGCTGGTGCGCTTGAAGTCATCATGGGCTGATTGGCGTGGTTCGGTGGTCGTTGTTCCCCGGGGCAATTCCTTGCGAGGTGGCTCCGACTCCCGCAGTTGAAGCACCCGGTGTATTGTGGCTTTGGGCATTGCTGAGCAGGCATCTGATTCTGAGGCCTGAAAACTGCCGCCTCGAGTCGAGTCAAGCGCTGCCCTTGCTGTCCTAAGGCCTCCATTTGTTCCCGGTGCATGACCTTCATCTCGCCCAACTGCTGGGTTAGCAGCTGCTGCAGGCTAGGGGATACGGTGTCGATGGGTGCGGATCGGGGTGGAGTAGCAGCCTCCTTCACAGGTAGCGCTTGCTTCGTGGCATCCCCCTTGGTCTTGACTTGGGACAAGCTCTGCACAACCTCGTTCATGGAGAGGAAGGAGTTATGCTGCCGCCGCATCTCCCCCGCTCGTCTCTCTTCATCAGCAATGACGTGGAGTTCCCGGCGGACATCTCGGAAGGCCATGAAACGAGGTTGCATGGGCGCCAGCCTCTGCCTGAAGCGCAGGTCCCGTAGGCCAGTCATAAACTGAGCGGACAACATCCTGTCCCGGCTCTCCTCCTCTGCCAGTTGTTGTCCCCTCCGTCTCCGCGCCTCCTCCACCTCCCTCAGGGTGGACTCCAATGCGATTGCATACTCCATTGGAGTTTCGTTATCCCGTTGTACCCGTGCATAAAACTTTGCCACAGGGGACAGGGCATTCCTGTCCTCGCCGTATTCCTCCAGGAGCTCGGCAAACGCCATCTCAGCATCTACACCCTCGGGGGTCCTGCTGTCCAGATTGAGTAGGACGTCCCTCGCCCTCCCTCCAGTATGTCTCACGACTTCCTGGAAGTGGAGAGTTCCTGGCAAAGTACATGCAACACAAGCCGAGGTAGAATATAGGACATGATGTACATGCGACACAAGCCGAGGTAGAAGAGGACATGTTGTACATGCGACACAAGCCGAGGTAGAATAGGACATGTTGTACATGCGACACAAGCTGAGGTAGAATAGGACATGTTGTACATGCGACACAAGCTGAGGTAGAAGAGGATATGTTGTACATGCAACACAAGCCGAGGTAGAATATAGGACATGTTGTACATGCAACACAAGCCGAGGTAGAAGAGGACATGTTGTACATGCAACACAAGTCGAGGTAGAATAGGACATGTTGTACATGCGACACAAGTCGAGGTAGAATAGGACACATGTTGTACATGCGACACAAGGCGAGGTAGAAGAGGACATGTTGTACATGCGACACAAGCCGAGGTAGAAGAGGACATGTTACAAGTACATGCGACACAAGTCGAGGTAGAATAGGACACATGTTGTACATGCGACACAAGGCGAAGTAGAAGAGGACATGTTGTACATGTGACACAAGCTGAGGTAAAAGAGGACATGTTGTACATGTGTTGCACCCCGGAGGACACGGGACCGTGTCACTCCTAGGGGCACATTAAAGATTTTGCCTCTGGTAAGGAAAGGAGAGAGGGACACTGATTGAGCTGTGATGTTAACCTGTTTCCTTTTCCCAACATGGAGTCAGAATGACACACAATACAAAACATTCTACATGTATATCTGTAAACATAAACCAGACTAAGTAATTCTAAAGCTAACTTGGTTTCTTACAAGCATTGGCAGTTTGTCAATAAACTTCTAAATAAAACATTTCAAAATACACGTAAATCTGTTGCTATAGTCCTTAATCAAATAAAATAGAACTGTCGGTGCAGGCCTTGAATTTGGCAATTTTTAGGGCAAGGCCAGTTTGGCCTTGAATGATGCAAAATTTTAGAGGGCACCAAGGCCAGTCGGTAGGGCACCAAGGCCAAAACATATACTGGGAAGGGGCACGGAGGCCAAATGCAAAAAAAAAAATGTATTAGTAATAATGTGCTGCTGTGTACTGTACGATTGACCTGACGCCCTATATAATCAGACTACTGTGTATCAGCCTCAGTGATGTCAGTGAAAACATCACTGTCATCAGATGTGGTTCTGCCAGTGCTTGTTGATGCATCAGAGTCCGAGTCATCCACATCATGTGAAGAAAACCTGGGACCATACGGCTTGGTATTGGGCCGTTTGAATCTTTGACCACTGGACCACCATCTCGCAACAGCTGGCTCTGGATTGAAGAACTGCGGCTCTGGACCCTGGCTGCAGATACGCAACAAATCCTCAATGGTGGTTGACTTCAAGCTGAGCCGCCAGTCACCAAGGATTCGCTTGAAACAGGAGAACTGGCGCTCAACTTGGGCTGTTGCTACGGGGAGGACCAGCACAATTCGTACAAGATGTAGGAAATTGCTGTATCTGGTGGCCTTTTCCATCAAAATCTTCTTCCAAAGTGGGAAGAACCTGTCATGTTTGTGGTGATTTCTGATGTCTTGTTTTACCTTCATCCACTCTCGTTCAACCTGTGTGATGTCACATCCTTTCTTAATGAGGAGTGGTTTGAAGTGGTCACACATCTCTTGAATTTCATCAAACCCATAGTCAATCAGTTCATCTGACTGTGATGGGAAGTTTTGTGGATCTAATACTTCGGTCGCCATAAGCACAGGGTCATCCTTGAAGGTGGCAAACCTGTTGCCAATGCATGTGATGATCTTGTCCACAATGTCCTCTGTCTGTCTGGTGAATGTGTTTGTGACTTGGGCTCTAAAAGTAATCAAGCTTTTTGCATTTGCTGGTCAACTTCTGTCGTTCGGTTTCGACCGCCCGCTTCAATCGCTCTTTGCGCGGCATTGTTGAATTTTCCAACAAAAGTTTAACTCATCGAAGCTTCTGACGAATTGCAAACTTTTCATACCACGTGACTATACTCACGTGCGACGTACGCTTTCATTTGCCTCGTTCACAAATATCAACGCACCGCGCGTGAAAGCCCTGAGAAAGAGAAAGCCGGTTGACTGAACGTAAGATCTGCCGTACGAAACCCCACTGGGTTTTGTGTGTGCGCGTAACGCTGCGGCGGGAGTGTCGCTGCTTGAAGTATCGGCACACATGCACATGTATATGGGCATACATAGTCCGAGTAACTTCGCATTTTTATTTTTTTTTACATCTGACATGGTCGGGCAATATGAGGGTCCAAGGTAGGTGCCGTTGCCGCCGATGGGATTTGGTATAAATCAGAATCCGGAAACCAGACTGTACGGCGACGTCATCGGCATTTTGGACAACGGCAACACGAACCGAAAGTCGTCAGGACGTCTGCCAATTTCCAGCTGAAATTTCACTTTTTTCACAATAGTGGGTAAAAAAGTCGTCATCACCAGAATCTATGATTCTCACTGGGTCCGTAGCTGGGCGCATGAGTGATTTTGGGATCGTTTTGGAGGTAAATTCGGAGGATTTTGACTCGAGCTGATTTCTAGCAAATCCCACCGGCAGCAACTGCACCTAGGCCTACCTACACGGAGTACATGTACATGTACATGTACATACAACGTGTACGAGCGTGCACGACGTACGTACCGCGAACCGCGAAGCCCAGAGTATCGTAAAGCTAGTGAAGGATGGAGTAAGGTTCGAGAACGGTTGTTTATGTGCGAGATTTTACGACAGCTGATGATTGTGATCGTGTTAGAATGGCAACAAAAATGTGTGTAAAAACTGAAATAGAGGATTAAAAAGTGATCGTAAAAACGTTTACCGATGTTTTGGCAAAAAGGGCACGACAGCCAAGGTAAAAATAGGGCACGGCCAAAGTGGCCGTGAAGACGGGGATTTTTTGCGGGGCACCTCGGCCAGTAAAGAGGGCAACGACGGCACTGGCCGTCGTGGCCGTCGTTCAATTCAAGCCCTGTCGGTGGTACTCTTAGGTCAAGTTTTCATCAAGTTCACATACACATGTGGAGCCAATTTAACAAAGAAGAAAACAAAAGAAATTCACTATAAAATAAAGGATAGTCATGGGGAACAGTGAAAGAGTCTTAACTTCTCCAGGCTAAATCCTACATGTACATGTCAGAAAGTGCACACATACTTGTACATGCACTATCAGGTAACCACAAAACACATTCCTTTGTCCACCAGCCTGTTATGTATACATGTATGGTTGCAAAGGGCCCAAACTTATGGCAAGAATCCTTACAAAATTACTCAAAAAAACCAATCAAATTCAGTTTAAATGTATCTTCAAGTACCTGTATATGACCCCAAAACTATGGTTTCCTTACAGTCATACAAAAACAATAATAAAGCACAATCTTACCTGGTAAGGAAAGGAGAGAGGGACACTGGTTGAGCTGTGATGTTAACCTGTTTCCTTTTCCCAACATGGAGTCAGAATGACACACATGCAGGCCTAAGGACAACAGGCTCCCACCACAGGGCCACAGTGTCTCCCCAGTCCAGTGTAGGGGGGGGGGGGTAATGTTTATACACATTCAAAAACACTGCACACGACTCTCCCTCTTTCTGGCTACTGATAACATCTACATTACACACTGTACAGTGGTTGGAAAGACTTACACTGCGTTTACACTTGATCCCGCGAGGAGGATCAGATCCTGCGGTCACGGAGGATCTGATCCAGTGCCGCGTTTACACTGGATCCTGATCCCGCGTTGATCGCGTGTGGAGCAGCGGAAGCGCTCTCCAAAGGTTATCCACATAAGTCAGTAGTCAT
Organism: Luidia sarsii; assembly: GCA_949987565.1. Taxonomy (NCBI): domain Eukaryota; kingdom Metazoa; phylum Echinodermata; class Asteroidea; order Paxillosida; family Luidiidae; genus Luidia; species Luidia sarsii. The sequence goes on along the minus strand of OX465109.1, from coordinate 14,295,802 downwards.
GCGCAGTAGAACGTCAGCCCGGCCATGACGCGCGAAATCCGATGGACTCTTGCAACGGTACAACCTCTATGCATACGTACATGTGTACATGTACATGTACATGTACATGTACATGTACTGTACATGTACTGCACACATGCACGTGCACACGTACATTGTTGAACATCGCTGTGTTTCTGGTGGTACCGTCCAATTTCGTTAATATTTCTTCACTGGCCCAGATATCTAAAAATAACTTCAATTCTTCATCGGTCCACAGCCGTCCGCGCACTGTGTCCGTCGCCATTTTGCAGCTACCGTGCTGTATGCGGATACCAGTTTCTCACCCCCCCCCCACCCACACGACCACACACACACGACCCTGTCTAGTATCAGTTACCAGCGTAAAGTTGGACAGATTGTTTGCCGAGTGTACAGTACATGTATTGTACATGTTCGTGTACGTGTACATTGTGTGTACATGTACAGTACATGTACATATGTACATGTACACTGTACAATGTACATGTATATGTACTGCACATGTACACGCAAGATGCTCGTTTTCGCGCATTCTTCCAGGCATGGGCCGGATGTGGTCGCTGAAAACCGCAGGATCAGATCCCGCGTTGCGTTTACACTTGCATGTTGATCCCGCACGCGGGATCAGACCCGGATCTGATCCTTCCCGAGAGGTGGATCAGATCCCGGGATCTGATCCTGATCGCGCGAGCGTTTACACTTGCGTTGATCGCCCTTTGATCGCCCTTTGATCGCCCTCGCGGGATCCAGTGTAAACGCAGTCTTACAATGCAGGCAAGAATTAACAAAAAAAATTAAGGGGGCTTCTAAAAAAACTTCTGACCTCTGGATGGGGCCTTTACACATGTGACACAAGTCGAGGTAGAATAGGACATATGATGTACATGCGACACAAGCCGAGGTAGAAGAGGACATGTTGTACATGCAACACAAGCCGAGGTAGAAGAGGACATATTGTACATGCGACACAAACCGAGGTAGAAGAGGACATGTTGTACATGCGACACAAGCCGAGGTAGAATAGGACATGATGTACATGCGACACAAGCTGAGGTAGAAGAGGACATGTTGTACATGCGACACAAGCTGAGGTAGAAGAGGACATGTTGTACATGCGACACAAGCCGAGGTAGAAGAGGACATGTTGTACATGCGACACAAGCCGAGGTAGAAGAGGACATGTTGTACATGCGACACAAGCCGAGGTAGAAGAGGACATGTTGTACATGCGACACAAGCTGAGGTAGAATAGGACATGTTGTACATGCGACACAAGCCGAGGTAGAAGAGGACATGTTGTACATGCGACACAAGCCGAGGTAGAAGAGGACATGTTGTACATGCGACACAAGCCGAGGTAGAAGAGGACATGTTGTACATGCGACACAAGCCGAGGTAGAAGAGGACATGTTGTACATGCGACACAAGCCGAGGTAGAAGAGGACATGTTGTACATGCGACACAAGCCGAGGTAGAAGAGGACATGTTGTACATGCGACACAAGCCGAGGTAGAAGAGGACATGTTGTACATGCGACACAAGCTGAGGTAGAATAGGACATGTTGTACATGCGACACAAGCTGAGGTAGAATAGGGCATATGATGTACATGCAACACAAGCCGAGGTAGAAGAGGACATGTTGTACATGCGACACAAGCTGAGGTAGAAGAGGACATGTTGTACATGCGACACAAGCTGAGGTAGAAGAGGACATGTTGTACATGCGACACAAGCTGAGGTAGAAGAGGACATGTTGTACATGCGACACAAGCTGAGGTAAAAGAGGATATGTTGTACATGCGACACAAGCCGAGGTAGAATATAGGACATGTTGTACATGCGACACAAGCCGAGGTAGAATAGGACATGTTGTACATGCGACACAAGCTGAGGTAGAAGAGGATATGTTGTACATGCGACACAAGCCGAGGTAAAAGAGGACATGTTGTACATGCGACACAAGCCGAGGTAGAATATAGGACATGTTGTACATGCGACACAAGCCGAGGTAGAATATAGGACATGTTGTACATGCGACACAAGCCGAGGTAGAATATAGGACATGTTGTACATGCGACACAAGCCGAGGTAGAATATAGGACATGTTGTACATGCGACACAAGCCGAGGTAGAATATAGGACATGTTGTACATGCGACACAAGCCGAGATAAAAGAGGACATGTTGTACATGCGACACAAGCCGAGGTAGAATATAGGACATGTTGTACATGCGACACAAGCTGAGGTAAAAGAGGATATGTTGTACATGCGACACAAGCCGAGGTAGAATAGGACATATGATGTACATGCGACACAAGCCGAGGTAGAAGAGGACATATTGTACATGCGACACAAACCGAGGTAGAAGAGGACATGTTGTACATGCGACACAAGCCGAGGTAGAATAGGACATGTTGTACATGCGACACAAGCCGAGGTAGAAGAGGACATATTGTACATGCGACACAAACCGAGGTAGAATAGGACATGTTGTACATGCGACACAAGCCGAGGTAGAAGAGGACATGTTGTACATACGACACAAGTCGAGGTAGAATATAGGACATGTTGTACATGCGACACAAGCCGAGGTAGAATAGGACACATGTTGTACATGCGACACAAGCTGAGGTAAAAGAGGACATGTTGTACATGCGACACAAGCCGAGGTAGAATAGGACATATGATGTACATGCGACACAAGCCGAGGTAGAAGAGGACATGTTGTACATGCGACACAAGCCGAGGTAGAATAGGACATGATGTACATGCGACACAAGGCGAGGTAGAATAGGACATGATGTACATGTGAAACAAGTCGAGGTAGAATATAGGACATCATGATGTACATGCGACACAAGGTAGAAGGTAGAGGTAGAAGAGGGCGATACCCTGTTTGACACAGTAACAGTTTCCATCATGTGTATGAACCTTATACAGATAGCATTGGGAATGAGGCATAATTTACAACGATTGCTATCATATGTCCTAACCTCAAGGGCACCCATCGCCTGCGTGTCAAGGTAGACACCGAAGCCGGTAAAAAGAATGAAATCACATGCTTTGGAAGCATTGAGCTCCTGTGCTGGTACTAGACCGTAGAATGGAGCAAAACAAGTTCTACATCGTAGATGTTTCTGGCCCATCCATAGCTGGATTGCCTATGTGCCGTGACCTTGAGATAGTCACCATCCACTCCACAGATTGCCGACCTGAGATCCTCTCCTGTGTCACTACCCCAGCAGAAGTAGATATCATCCGGCGCACACCAAAATGATTGATGATTGAAGTGCCCAACCTTGGCATTTATTTTGATAAACTTGATCGTTTCAGCTAAAAAGGTAGAATGGATTAATGATGGGTATTTAGATATCAAACAAAGATCAATTAAGGCCAGACATCTTGCCAATGTAACCCAGAATACAGAAGATATTTTACAAGCCAAGATTCTCAGGAACAGGTTAAAGAACCTACATATGTAGGTACTAGGCTTAACCCCTTACATACGGATGACGTCTATATAGCCGCTCTGGGACTTTCGAAATTTGGAAGCCGCTATTGTCTAAACAGAAACTGTAGACAAAGACTCTTTTCAGCAACATTTATCATGACAGACACCTTTTTTGACGTCAGTTGCAGCATGAATTGCCAGATTAGCAGTAACAATGGCGCTATTGTGGGGCTTCATTGTGAACGATCGAGGGTCTGCGCGCTACTATGGAAGACAGTGTGCTGGCCTGCCCCACAACCATGCGGTCACCGGACAGACTGGAATGCATGTACGCTGCCTTTACCGCAAATTGCATGCTCTGTTGGGGCCGTCCAGCTGGATCCTTTGTCCGCTGGAGTGCAGGCATATTTGCGGTCAAAGGGTAGCAGCACATACAGTTGCACAGCCGATGCTCCATTCGACTAGACACAAAAGGCAAAAACGTTAGGCTGCACTGTGAACACTCAAACCTGTGTCCCGTGACGACGGGATCCATTTTCTAACGATAAGATATACAGTTCGACACAGGATGGTCCCAAGTAGGTAGTCTGGGGTCCTGCATCTGTGTGTGTGTGTTCGGAGTTTGCTCGGAGAACGAAAATAAATCTTGGCAGACAGCGGTTTGTTTCCAGTTGATCTAGCACCTTCTTCAATTGTTATTACTGATTCGAATTTACACAGTGGGTTCACATACAATTATACATTCAAGAAAAGAAAAGGACTATTTGAAAACTACGGTGGTTCTTATCCTGAAACTTATGATATCGCAACGACCCAACACAAGTCAAGGGAACTTCCAGAATGAATCAGGCAAACGGAAATTCACCACCACCGGAGAATCCAAAAAGTACACAAGAAATACAAAAACACAATCAACAAGCTTTGAGTAAATTAAATGAAGGGGGGCTTCTTAGCTGAGTTGCAGCTCCTTAGAAGGACTAGCTGTAGTATTGGGACTTGGGTGACGCAGATGGGCTCTGGGTTCGTCCGCAACTTGAACGTCAGTCCGTCCAAGAGAGTTGACAACCAGGAAGGGGGAGTTTTAGAGAAGCAAGGGCCAGGTGGAGCGGCGAACCGGGTCGGCTCTCCAAAGCGAGACCTGGGGACAGTGTCTGTATCAACAGAGCACGGAGTGAAGGGATGCGAGAGTAGTTATAAGGGAACACCTAACTAGGGAGTTCAGCGAGTTCCCAAACTTCGTAGTCGGAGGGGAAAAGTGCAAGACGGTAGCACTTATCGGACGAGATCCTCTTGCATCTAGGTCTTCTTCGCTTCTGAGGATTCTCGGCGAAGTACCGGAGATAAAGTCGCGAAAATCACGCGCTCGGACAATACAAAGGGGCGGCTCTGATTGGTCTAAGACTAAGACAATTGCCCGAATTTTGTAAGAATGGAAGATTAACCAATCAGAAATTAACAAATAGCCTAAACGTTTGGGGGGTATAGCGTGATCAGTCTTTCCACTGCCAAAGAATCACTTTCATCACATGATCGGACCATGGGACATGGTCATACGATGGTCCGACTTGGTCAAGCTTGGGTCTTGTGTAAGGGGAGCGGAATGCCCTATGGCCATTCCGGCCATTACAAATAAGGAAGTCGGATGTATGGATAAGCTAAGGGAAATCGGAAAACAAAGAATCAATACTCGTTGGACCCAATTCCCTTCCTAATTTCCAATAAATTAACAGGGTCCGACATACAGAACTATTGTTATACATCATTCGCCCTAAAGGTATCTTAAGGGCAACTCGTGTCCCCTTTTTGGGTATCTTCTGTTACTCTCTGCTGTATTTGTTTCACACTGGGTTGTGGGGAAGACACTGCCTGATACATCCATGTTAACGTCCCCTAAAGAATCATTGTCTGAGTCTTCATTGCGGCCGCTTCTTGCGTCCGCATCTTCCCGAGGTTCCACCTCCTCGGGTTGTGTGTCCGCAGTCTCATTGGCTGCTTCTGTCTGTGTTTTGCGAGAGGGCGTCCCACTAGAGGCTACCCAAGTTTCAATTGAGTCTCCCTGGTAAGGTTTCAATCGGTCCCCGTGTACAACGCGGGGCTTCGCATGCCGTGACCTCTGTATCCAACAGACAACTTCGGACATTTTCTTAATTACCAGGTACTCCCACTTCATCTGAAGTTTGGGGCAAACGCCCTTCCGCTTTGCGGGGTTAAACAACCATATGAACTCATTCTCCCGGATACAGGGTTCCCTTGCCCTCCGGTCATAGTTCCTCTTTTGGCACCTTAAGCTACTTTTAGAGCGCTCCTGCGCCCTCTCGTGAGTACTTTGGATCTGGGTCCTCAAGTGTTTGGCGTAGTCAACTGGCACCTCATCCTGACCTGAGTCAGGGTGCTCGACCATCAAGTCTACCGGGAGCGAGACCTCCCGGCCCAGCATCATCATATTGGGGGATTCCCCAAGGCTCTCCTGCGATGTGCACCGGTATGCGCTTGTCGCAAAAGGGAGGTACCTATCCCAATCGCGCTGGCTCTTGTACGGGTCGATCATCATTGCTACCATGGTAATCAAGGTCTTATTAAATCTTTCTATAAGCCCATTGGATTTCGGATTGTATGCCGTTGTTCTGGTTTTACCGACACCAAGTATCCGGTACACCTCTCGGAGCAACTCGGACTCGAAGTTGCTGCCCTGATCCGTGTGCAACTCCTTTGACACTCCGAACCGACATACGAACTCGTTAACGAATTTAGCGGCGACTGTCTCAGGCTTAGCATTGGGAAGAGCGTAAGCTTCTATCAATCTGGTGGCATATAGTCGCCCACCACCAGTGTCTATTGGTTACCAGTACCGTCTTCCGTTTTAGAAAGGGGACAAACCAAATCAATGGCAACTCTGTCCATGGTTCCACCCACATTGTACTGCCGTAGCGGCGCCACCCGCCTCCTTGGAGGAGGCTTCTTCCGGGCGTACTGGTTGCACTGGCGGAGGCAACTCCTGACATCCGCCGTCATGCCCGACCAGTAGTACTGTTGTCTTACACCTGCTAGGGTTTTCTATATGCCCAAATGGCCCCCTAGCTTCCCACCATGCAATTCTCGGATAAGCTCGTCCCGGTATTTCACAGGTACAACGAGTCTCCATCGAACGAGATTACCGTCGTCCGACTCCCATCGCTGGTGTAACACGCCATCTCACATAGACAACTGCTCCCAGTAAGACCAATATGTCTTACTTGCCGGGGATAACGAAGAAATATCTGACCATTGAGGGCACTCGTTCCCTTCGTCCTTGGCTCTCAATACCCAATTCATGGATACATCTGCCAATTGAGCCTCCTGGAGACTCTTACTATCGATCAAAGGTTGCAGAACAGCTGCCCTTACCTGTGGTCCAGCACCTCCCTCGGGGACAGACTGGGCCCCTTCCGGTGCATCTTCGTCCTGCTTGCTACTTTTACAGTGGGTGCACTGCTTACATTGCCGTCTAGATAGACCGTCCGCATTCCCATGCTTCGCCCCTGGGTGATGCTGTATTGCGACGTCATACTCTGACACTACCTCTAGCCATCTCGCAAGCTGCCCCTCAGGTTCCTTGAAATTCATCAACCACCTGAGGGAAGAATGGTCCGTTCAAACGGTGACCTTTGGACCATGTAGGTACTGCCGGAAGTATTTGAGGTATGCCACAACCGCTAACAACTCCTTCCGGGTCACGCAGTAGTTCCTTTCTGCTTTTCTGAGCTTCTGGCTCGCATGAGCGACTACTTTCTGGACTCCATCGTGGATCTGGGACAACACTGCCCCTATGCCCTCTCTACTTGCATCGGTGTCTAGGATGAAGGCATCCTCTGGTAACGGAAATGCCAAGACTGGGGCTTCAAGTAATGCCTCCTTGAGTCTACCAAACGTAAATTGACAGGCTCCATCCCAGATAAAAGCCTTCGACTTTGAGGTCAACGCGTGCAAGGGACTTGCTATGGACGCAAATCCCTGAATGAATCTTCGGTAGTACGACGCGAGGCTGAGGAAACTCCTGACCTCCTTCACACACTTTGGCGTCGGCCAGTCGGACACAGCCCGAACCTTAGCGTGGTCCGTCGCGACCCCTTCCGAAGATACCACGTGACCCAAATACGTCACTGATCGCTGGAGAAGATAGCATTTGTTTGGCTTTAGTTTGAGCCCAGCCTTTCTCAGGCGCTCAAACACCTTACATAGGCGCTCAAGCTCATCGTCCACCGTTTTTCCAAAAACGATGACGTCATCGAGATAAACCAATAAGATATCCCATTCGAGGCCTGCCAGCACTTTCTCCATCAGTCGGTCAAATGTAGCAGGTGCGTTCGATAACCCAAACGGCATAACCTTCCAACGATACAGGCCGCTACGTACCGTGAAGCTAGACTTTTGGCGCGCATCGTCATCAAGTGCGACCTGCCAGTACCCTGACGCCAAGTCCAAGTTAGAGAACCACCTAGCGCCCTCTAGCGAGTCAAGAGTGTCATCGATCTGTGGGACCGGATACGCATCCTTAATCGTGACTGCATTAAGACCACGGTAATCGATACACACCCGTTTCGACCCGTCTCTCTTTTTCACTAAGACCACATTGGTCGCCCATGGGCTATCCGAAGATTCGATCAGCCCTAGATCCTTGAGGTCCTCGACTTGTCGGTCGATTTCCTGTTGATTGCACACGGGGTGGCGTCGAAGCCTCTGCTTTACTGGCATTGCATTGAAAGTATCGATACTGTGTTTGACTTCCTTCATATGGCCGATTTCTCCTTCTCCCCGAGAGAACACATCCTGAAATTCCAGAAGGCATCCCTTCAATTTCAGATGGTCAAATGGACTTAAATTCTCCTTACTCCTGTCATACAAATTGTGCAAGTGACTAGGAACTTGCCAGAACGCTCTTCTTGCCTGCCATTGGCTGGCGGCGCTTCAACCTCAATGAATGTGACTGTGGCTGCACGTAGGACTCGCTTTTCCCTGTTGGGGTTCAGCACTCTAACGGGCACCACTTCAACCGGTATGTTAATCAATGCTTTCACTAGGACTAGGCCCCTTTCACCAAGTTGTCCACCATTCTCTATTGGCTCGATGATCGCGGGACCCGTTTGTCCCTCTTTTTCGCCAACAATTGTTCCTGGAATAATCATCTCATGGCCTGGTGGGATCACTGTAGTTTCAGCGACCATCACCCTTCCAATGAAATGATCCCCAGTACTTGCGGTGCACTTAATCCTTTCACCGTTGATGTTAAGCTCTAGCCTTCGGAAATCTAGGCTTCCATTCGTTGCCAATAAGCAATCCATTCCGAGCATAGCAGGGAGGGAGATGTCAGCAAACACCGTCCTCACCGGGTGTATTGTCCTTCCGATCTTCAGGTCCACCCAAGAGGAACCATATACTTTCAGTGGACTTCCGTCCACTTGTCTGACCCCAGTCTCGCATTCCTCTAATGTGGGTTGTTGTCCCTTCGGCATCTGATGGTAAACAGTCATGCTGATCACAGTGTCTGTCGCACCCGTATCTATCAGTAGTTGGAACCTGGCCGAATGGGCTGAGCCTTCAAAAACAACCCTTGAGCCGGTCCTCTCGCGGATACGGCATTATGCGAGACTTCATCCTCCAGCTTTCTTTTTATGCCTGCTCTTGTGGACCCTTTACGCTGTCCAGCCCATCCGCGGGTCCCTTGGTGGGCAGTCGGTCGTTTCCCGGAGCCGCGAGCCATTTCCGCTTAGGCTTGGTACTTTCTCGGGCAAAATGCCCCTTTATACCACAATTATGGCACTTCATGTCTCCCTTGGTTTGCTTCCTTGGGGGTAGCGTGCTCTAGAGTCATTAGTTACCACAATAGCTTTAACGCAGCCTCCAGTTGTTTGCTTAGCTCACTTAGATCTTTAGTCTGTTTGCTCAGCACACTTTCTAGTGACCTCCTCTGTTCTTCTGTATCCGGGTCAGCCGCCCGGGTGAACTTAACGGGCCTCTCCAACTTCCGGTGAGCTTCCGCCTGTTGGAAATTCTCTGTCTCCAGTGCAGCATGCACCGCCTCTGTTAAATTCTTGGGAAGATACCTTCCCATACTGCCTGATCGGACACCGCATCAATAAAATGCATCTTCTCTAAGCGATCCTGTGATTCATCGGGAATCTCGGGATAGGCCCAACTGCTAGTTCATGAATTACTTGACTTCGATGATGTAATTCAACCAGAAAATTCCCAGCCTGCTGGCCAGGCCCAAACCTCGCAGCTAACGCTTTCACTAGTTCTGCGTACGTTAACTTGTACTCTTGATTAGCTCTATCTCCAAGGATACGAACGGCGTCTCCCTGGAGACTTGCAGCCAAAAACTCGGCGGCTTGTTTATCATTCCACTGATTAACCCGTCGGCAACTTTCAAAGTGCCCGTAGTACTTGTTACACGGTACCTTGCCGTTAAACCGGTCGGGAACAATACTTGGGCGCGAAGGAGTTGGCTCCCTCCGCCCTCTCAGTGCATCTTCTTCAATGAATCTTGCTTCTCTCCTCAGCTGACAAGGACCAGCATTTTCTGTAACTGGATCCCCAGCTGCCACGCCCTCAACCCTTGTACTGGGTGGACGTGTTGCAAAACTCATCAAGTCACTGTGCAGCTTCTTTGCTCTAGGTGCATTTGCTTCTTCCACAAATGGATTCCGAGTCGTATGTTCTGCAAAGACAGCAGGAGTGGACACCTCTTCACCCGCCCCCTGGGGTGTCCAATCAATCAAACTAACCTCGCCCCTTTCTTCGGAGGAGCAAGATCGTAAAGTATTGACTTAACTCGGTGGTGGTACACAGGGCGTGCACACAGAAGTCATTTTTTCATTACCAGCCAATGCCTGGCTACGGTACCTGAAGCCAATCTCCGGGTCAACTTTGACCCGTTCCAGAGATTCCGATTCACCACTTCCGGTCGTAGTGGACGCACTCGTTCCCCTTAAAGCAGCCTTCAACTTAGCAATCTGCTCCAAGTACTGAGCCTTCTCCCACTGAGATAATTGAAGTTCCATCCGGGATCTATGCAGATCTTTTTCTAACTGTCTCCCGCTCATACTGCCGTTTCTGCGACAGTACGCCTCGTGACTGTGTGTATTATTTGTCCAATCCAACTGGACCCAATTTCTATTGCATGCGCGCCACAGGAAGCAGAACCAAATTACTAGCGCAATCATTACTAGCGCAAACAAACCGAGAGTACTGCCAGCAATATCAGTTCAACCTCGTACATGCGGAACGATCATGCAATAGTCGTCGTATTTCAATATCCCAAATCACCAAACTGGAAGTGAGCACACCAGTACAATCCCACTTCTGACACCATTTTGTAATGCCACGCCCCTCGGCAGCAAGGGAGTCGATGAGGGCACCCCACTCTTGGGGGGGGGGGGGGGGGGCGGCGCGGACAGCACCGTTCCGGCAGGTCTCTGAGCGGTTAGAGACGAGTCCGTTGGGAGGAAATATACCGCCAGTACTGGTGCGCGCTTCCGGCGTGGTGAACTTGCTAGGGGGCGGTAACTATTAGGCCCGTATTGGACAGACAACAGTCATAGAATGACGACACATAGACACCATGATTACAATGAAAGCCACATGGAACAGTGGTTTATTGACGCAAACTTGGTCGAACTCAAAACCCTTTCCACGAGAGGGCGTTGTCTAGCAACCAAATTGTACAGGACGGTAACGTAACATAACATCAGCCAATGTAGCCCTTACAATGTGCCACAAAATAACAAGGACCATTTACCGGAGGGGCTATTTAACTGCAACCTCCTTTGCAGGAACATTTACCTCACCACCAATAGCCCCTCACTGGCCAACAACATTGTCACGCTATGAAGGTGACTTACCACACTCGCTTGTTCAACCTTATTGTCACGCTTATTGAGCACTGGTTTGTCCGCAAAAAGTGACAAGACCAACACAACCATATCTACCCTACTGGATCGCAGACTGCTGCTTTTATACCCTTCCCCCAGCACTACAGCCCGCAGCACGTGACCGCACCAACTAATCAGGCGCGCTGGGTGGAGCCAGCAACCGACCTGCCTGTTCCATTACGTGGATGGGGTGATCTGCCCCTCCGTCGCGTTACAATATTGATGAAGGTGTTGAATAACAAGCCGTGCTATACAGCTAGATACAAATAAATGTTGGCGGTGGATTTTTACAACCGTCACACAATGTATGTGCCATACACACAGTCATTTCAGAAAAAAAAATATTCAAAACTTTTTCTTTTTCTTTTGGAAATAATCCTCTCTGGTATCTTGCTCTATACGAGGCTTGAAAATAAGCAGGAAACCAAAACATGGATGTCTTCTGAAATTTCATTGAGGGTCACTACATTCCATCTTATACAAAAAGTTGGCTTCATTATGATATTCCATAATTGAATTGGTAACAGTTGTGTATATAAGGTTCTTTCTGATTTGAAAGCTATATAGGAGGGCAATATTTGGGACAATTAATTATTCAGATAGGCAAAAGGTTTGAATACTGTTTTCCATTTTTGATGCAGTGAGCAATTACCAGCAAGCGTAATCAAAGTTGATGAAACTCTCATCTTAAACAGCCAATTAGCAGTCTTGAATTCATACAATATGCATGCACATGTAGTTTTCAAATTGAATAAATTTAATATGGTAAAACTATTGAATATATCATATAAATTAAACATGTTAAGGATGGAGCTTCTACATGTTCTTGGTTTTGTTGAAATTGATCCTAGGACGTGTCATAGTTAAGATCTTATGGCCTGGACACTCCCTAAGGTACTGAGATCAGTCCTTAAACAAGTTTTTGTCATCTACTTCTGACCTCATTAACAGTTTCTTTGTACATCGTTCTGCATGCAATACAGGTACATTAATCACTGTCAACGGAACAAGGATCAACCACTTGCAGGGTTCCACCTGGGGCTTCAGAACATCACACCATGATCAATACCCATATGTCGGTTGGTCTTTAGAATAAAGAATGCTAAATTTTTACACATAAATCTATGTGGGTATTTTCCAAATCTACATTAGGCTCTGGTTTTTGTTTGTTATACATCCTGTCAGATGTAACATGCATGAAAACGTATTTTTTTTTGGCGTTAGATACTGTAGGTTGTATAATAAGACACCAACAAAATACTTCAACCTGTGGGTGTGGAAGCTGAGGGCAAGTTTTGCAATGACTCAAGTCAGTAGTAACTGGTAGTAATTAGACGTATCATGCTTCATTCTCATTATGTGGTACATTATATGCCTCATTAAGAATAAGTTAAGATTAATTAAGAGTGCTAATATGTTTGGCTTGCTTGATATCCACTTCTTAATATAGGTTACTCCCTAACTTCAGGGCATTTCTCAAGCCCTGCGGCTATTGAAGGGGTCACTGGAGCACCCAGATATTTGGACACCGGAAGAGTCTTTATCTTGGACTTACACCAAAACAGAGTCATCAAGGAACTCACCGGTGTGCCTGTGGGTACATAAGAGTGTTATTCTTAGACTTACCAAATAAAATGACACCCACGACAGTTATTATGTTTTTTGGCAAAATGCCACAGCATGAATTTATTTTGATTCAGCCAGAAACAATTTCTACCGGATACCAATACTTTGTATTCAGGGCAAACCGGCAAATAACTCAAGGAAAATCAAGTGGGGCACACCAGACCCCTTGGGCACACCAGACCCAATTGAAATTTGGGCACACTAGACCCATAGGAAAGTTGGACACACCAGACCCAAATGAACATTGGGCACACCAGACCCATATGAAAGTTGGGCACACCAGACCCATATGAACGTTGGGCACACCAGACCCATATGAAAGTTGGGCACACCAGACCCATAACAAAGTTGGGCACACCAGACCCAAATGAAAGTTGGGCACACCAGACCCAATTGAAAGATGGGCACACCAGACCTAATTGCAAAATAGGCACACCAGACCCCTTCAAACACCCAAACCACAACCTGAAAAATTGTAAAACCCATGAAATTGCTGAGCAAACCAACCCCGGCCATTTTAGGCCATGTAGGCCTACAGTTACAATGTAAACAAGAATTAACTACCCACATAGCGTGTGTATGAAATGAAATGAATGCAGAAATTATTCCAATGTCAATTCAAAAGCCTGTAAAGATAAAAGCACAATAATACTATTTGTTACACAATAAGCCAGAAAGGCCCACCGCTTATACATACGGTCGGGATGTCCCCTGGTAAATATCACAGGGCGCCAAAGCCTATTTAATGAGAACTTAGTTGCCTGACAAGTACCTGTATTTGATACCTAAAAGTAAAATTAGGCTAATTTACGTAAACAAAATGATAGATATGATAAACCCACAAAATTGATTCTGTGTCTGACAAATTTCCCGCCAAAAAAAGTGCCAACATTAGGAGGAGTTGGGGATGGAGGTGGGTAATTAAAACATTATGGAGCTCACGTAGATGTGACCTCCATGAATAGCTGTGACAAAGTGAGCCAATTTTTTCACTAACAGCCAAAACCAAAAACCTAGAAAGATGCTGATTGGACAAACAGAAACCATCTTCTCATTGGCTATAAAGGAGAGCCAATCAGAGCACACTACCCTTGAGCCCTGATTGGTCAAAATACCAGGATCTGATTGGTCAACAGAATTGTTCTTGGATCGATCCAGCTTGACACGAAATTGTCAATGGGATTTCATGTGTTAAAATTATCCCTAGGGCTGTGCATATCATAATGTGGGACAGCAAACCAGAATTTGATTGGTTGACAGCCCATGAGCTTGGATCCTTACTTGCCACAAAAAAGGCAATGGGACTTGTGTGCTAAATGATTTCCATAAAAAACTATGCTAAGTCTAATGTAGGTCAACCCATCCATTGGCATGAACTACCATGTACATGTACTTATGCAATTTCTATGAAGTACATGTAGGCCATGAAAACATCCATGTTCAGCATACATGTATCTCCACCTCGATCAACTGTAATGTGTTGTACACTGCAACACCATTTAGAAATCACTGAAGCTAAGAATAAGGCATTTGATCACTGAATGATAAAATGTGTTGTATCCCCCACTCCCAAAACACAGGCAGATGAGAGAAATAAGATATACATTATGGACCTTAAGAATCTCATAAAGTGTAGTTGTAGGTCCACTACTTTACTGGGTGAGGTCCATGGAAATGTACATGTACATGAGTAGCCCCATGCAATGTCAGCGTTATGTCCAGGAACCTTTGACCTACCGGTACAGTATTCCCAAAGCTCCATGGATTCGACTCTATTGAATGGAATTGATTCTCTTTGGGGAATCAAAATGAAGGATTCATGAGTTTGATTCCAACTTTTGAATTGATTCTAACTTTGGAGTTGATTCTTGCCGATTCTGTAGTCGAATTGCCCAAGCCTAGTCTGCAGACTATTGATCAGCGCGTGTGGCACTGGTTCATACCTTTGTGACTGACAAGCTTTCATTTGTCTGGCAGCGGACCTCCGTCTGACAAACGTGATAAGGTCATTAAGTTTATCTAGAATCAATGCTTGGTCAATATCCTTGAACACAAGTGAAATATAAACAGCATTAAGTTAAAAGTATTATGTGCTTTATGTAGATTGTAGTCCCTAAACATATCAAACAATTTTAGTGTACAATGTAGACCAAAGATAGGCCGCCTGACATATGGTACAAAAACGAGTACTCCACATTCAGATTCTGTAAAGTCAACCCTCTTCTTCCCTATTTTGGTCTTGTTACTTTTTTCAACAGGGAAACACATATTTTGGGGCCAGTGTTGAAGCTCTAGACCTCAATAATGATGGCTGGTCGGACCTGTTGGTGGGTGCACCCTTGTACAGTAGCGATATCCGGTATGACCATGGGCGTGTCAATGTGTACATCAATGATGGACTGGTAAGAAGTGTTTTTAAATGTCTACATTAAAATTCACACTTCTGAGAAGAAAAACAAATATGCGAAGGATTTGTGAAAGTGAATTAATTCTTTCAAAATCCATGGGGATTTCCTATTCTAATAAAAAAAATACTCAACTCGGATACCTAGGGTTCAAATGCATTTCCGATTTGCATGCGCAAGCATTCTTCTGTCGTTAAAAGAAGACCCAGTCACCCATACACACTGCACGTCCCAAGTAAGTCCAAGAGGAATGTCCTTTTTTAAACACCTGAATGTAGGGAGGGATGGTATCGGAGGCAAGTATTTTCTTATGAGAATAGGAAATCCCCATGGATTTGGGGAAAGTCTATTACAGAAAATACCTCACCTTCTACGTACATGTCATATACAGTACCTCCAAATGCAGAGTAGGACCATTAAGAGAAGGGGGAGGAAAGGATGTGAAAAGTAGAGCCTGAGATTTGATGAATCAAAAATGACAGAATGTTAAGACGTGTACCAAAAACTGGCTGCAGATCGAGCCGCCAAATGCAGAACCTGTCAGCCCTTTATTTGATAAATCCTGCAGGGTGACTGTGTAAAAAAGGCCCACCAAAAGCCAATCGTCCAAATAGATATAAAGGTGTATTCATTGGCGATGAAGAGCTGCTGCTTACACTTTGGTGGTTCTTGTGAAGGGTCGGGGTGCAGTAAGCCTGTTGAGCTAAGAGCTAAGCTTTAAGGTTGAGCTAAGAAGACGGTTGAAATAAATCCCCTGCTGCTAGAATTGTACCTTTTCGACTCTCTAGATTGTACCATGCACATTATAAATTACACGAGAGAGTAAGATTTTTTAAAACCAATTTCTACATTTACAAGGGTGAATTGGTGTTACAAGGCATGATCAGTGGTTCAAGTGCCATTGGAGCTAGGTTTGGAACAGTCATTGAGAATGTTGGTGATCTGAACAAAGATGCTTACACAGGTATGTTTGTTTTTCAAAATGTGCTCATTCTTTCAATCATTCATAATGTCTTATAAACTATTTACATTAATTACATACATGTCTTCAATATATCCTAACTCAATCTATGCAGCCAACTCAACTCAGCAGCCCAAATTGATGCAATGTAAGAAACCAATCTATCATTACATGGCAATGCGCTTCAGCAAACCCTGGCACATAGGTTATCAGTGAACATCCAATACAATATATTACCAGGTACAATAATACACAGTGAGTCTCGACGACGAGGACGAAATATAATGAGGGTTTGCCCTGCTTGACGTAATAAGCACTGAATGCACAGTACTTTGCTGAATCAGGCAGCTGGGGCGGGATTCGAACCCATGCAAGCATAAGTCTCCCATGCAAGCGAAAGTCTTCTTAAGTTCAAATCCTTCCCGAGCTGCGTGATTTTTTCCTCAGGCATCAGGCAAAGCACGGCATACGGTGCTTATTACATCGAGCAGGCCAAACCCTCAATGAATTACATTCTCCTTGATGCAAACATCATGTTATATCTACAATACAATCCAACCCAGTAAGTCCGTCCCAATTCAGCCATAAACGTACTCTAAATAATCGGTTTTTAACAGATGTGGCAATTGGAGCCCCTTTTGAGGATTGTGACACTGGTGCAGTTTATATCTTCCATGGAACAAGTTATGGCATCAACCAAAAGTATTCACAGGTATGTTTTGAAAAAAAAAAGAGATTTAAGTATTTATGGGTAGAATTGGTCAAGAACAAACCCAAACCGACTGTAATTATGGGCCGAAAATGACAGCGGAAGAAAAAAGAGACATTTTCGTTCCACTTTGAGTCAGCCCGATTCCTGAATCGTGCGAGATCAACTCCCATGTTTACTTCAGGCCTTTGACGTCACAGTGGGACAGAAATCATAACACAGATCCATGCCAGCCTACGGTGAACAGTGCTGCTGTACGTGTTTTGTTTGCAATTTTGCCTCATGTGTGCGATGGATTTTTAGCGTCAGTTTGCTCAACATTTAGAGACTAAAATGTCGAGTTCCTCTAGAAAGGGTGGCGAGGAATATCCCTCACGTACGATAGGAGTAATGAAGAATTGTTTGATGTCGAGAACAACGGCACAGGGCTCGCTGTTGTAGTTCGTAAGTTGTTTGCTGCTGTGTACACCGTTTTGAACCCGTGGCCGTGGCCCAGCACGAAAGCACGAAGCAACCGTGCAAGACGGTCATGCTAGTTTAGAGATACTGTATACAAAATCATAAAACTACTTATGAAGACTGAAGCTCGTTTCCGTTTCTTGAAGTTTAGCCTGCAATGGGATCTGCGCCACGGCCGCTGCGGTACGATCATGGGAGGTACATGTGTAACGAAGTCGAGCCATACCGAAAGAAAAGAAAACTAGGAAATGCGGGAAAATTTAACTTCTGGTGCAAGGGATTATTTATTAAATCTAAGTAATGCAGAGATAACTACAATGACAAAAAAAGGTAACAGTAGAGAAATCAGGCTAGGGATAACGCCCCTAATTTACAGTAGATAAATGGATGTAGCCAGGGTGTTTGTTTGGTGTCCGGTACAGAGAGAAAGAAACAAATATTGACCCCAAATTTCCCCTATAAAGGAACGAACTTACTTTAATTGGGCAAATGAGAAGAAAATGGCAACCCAAGAGAAGGTAAGAAACAGAACATCTCCGACCAGGGACATGCCGAGGGTCCACACCCTCCACCCGATGTTGTTTCCACAGAACCCCAGGACTGACTCACCCAACATTCCATTCCCTGAGGTTTTTAAACCACCCCGCCAAAAATGCCCAGGTTTACACAAAGGAGGACTCAAAACTCCCTCTGAGGAACACAAAGGCTTCATGAATATGTTGCCCAGAGGATACTGAAGACTGTAGCAGACTAGTCCACATCTTCCCAGAGGGGAGTCCAGTGTTCGCCCGCACAAAGTGGCCTGTGGGGGGGGGGGGTTGGTTCTTTACACATGCATATGGATTCCATATCTGCCATCGGCCGTCGCCCGTCACCTTTCGCCTCTTAATTTTTGTTGTGTTCCAATTCTGCCATTTTCTAGTTCCATACATGCCATTTTTCGTCGCCCGCTGCCTTTTTTCCCCTGATTATGTGGATGTCACGTGACTGCATTTTTTTGCTCTGCAGCGCGCAGACGGAGGTAGACCTACAGACATAATTCCTGGCCTTATACCACTCAGCTGCAGACATTTCATGTATTCCTCGGAATTTAACCTTGAAATACAAAAAAACTTAAAAATAGAAAATTGTTTTTGTCTTTCGTGTTGTGCATTTAACTGTTTTTTTTTAATGTTAGAAGGAATTAATGTAACACGTGGATTTTGCTAGGTCGTCTGAAGTCCTATGTCCTGGGTGTTACCGGTAGAGTGGCACAGATTGCAGACAATGAATGAACAGACTCCGAACACCAAGATTTGGTCGAAGAGATTTATTTCTAAACTCAGACTAACTTGAAGTGTGGGAGCTGGATGGAGACAAAGAACAGTCGCCGAACACAAAGATTGGGTCGATGATGTGTTGCAATCTCAGACTAACTTTAGTGCGGGATCTGCAGAGGGCAGGAGAAGAAGACTGCTCTGCTCCAAGTCTAAAGAGGATTGTGGACGGTGGCCTTTATACAACAATAATGGAGACAGGGGGTTTGGGGTAATACCTAAAAAGGACTGTTTCCATCCCTTGTTGAATATTGTAACGGCACCCCTGGTGCCCAACCAGAGGCCTGCCATCAGTTGAATTTGAGGTTCAGAATCACTCCAACAAAACGAAGAAAAGGCAAACATGAATTTTGAATTCATAAATTTAATTGATGCCACAGCTCAGGGGGGGGGGGGGGGCACTGGGGCAAGTGGTATGAGGGCAAACATGGGGGATACAATGCTAATTAATACATGGTAAGAGAATAAATAAACCAGGATTTAACTAACAAAGAATAAGACCGAACAGCACAGCACAGCACAGGTTGTCAGTGGCGGTGGATGGCGAACATAAAAAAATCAGTACAGTACATGTGGTGTAATTGAAAAAAAAAAAAAAACCCCAAAACAGAGGGCATCTGCCCTAGGCTTACTTTAGCCATTTTGAGGAGAAACTATACTGACCACCATCTACCGCCACTCCCATCCGCAGAAGTCCACCCTGGACTATGCTGCGATTGGGTTTTATATCTGGGCGGGGACCCCTGTGGGAAATTTCCACTCAGCTTTAGAAAAACCCCAACAAAAGAACAATTAAGGGATTAACTGGGCAGTGCCCAAGAGGGAAAGCTACTAGACATAACTTAAAATTACCAAATGGGGGCGCTACAAATTGGAACTTGAGGGGCAAAATAATGAGGGGGAAAAAAAGAACTCATTTTCAAATTTTGTAACAATATGTAATTATACTCAAATGTCGAACATGGGACACTATGAACATCTAAACGGTGAAAATGGGGTGAAAATGTCATTTAGCCGTGAAAAGAAAATTCACTGTGTTTTCACCCCTATTTCATGGCACATAGTTAGCCAAGTTATTTTCATGGTGTTTTCAACAGTGGTCTCCAAGGCCACATTCCTGGTGGTAAATGGCTAGAGGCAATTTAGAAGTATCTTGGAGTGACAGTTACCAGGACACCATACAGTACCTCAATGGGGGCTGGTTGTCCCTTCTGGTAACTGAATTAGCCATCCCTCAAGGCTGGAGCTTGCCACCCTAGATATTCATGTTTTGTTCACGGTCTCTTTAATGACCTTAAGATGTCCTTATCAGATCAGAGAAGCGATTATTTTCACGGTTAATTCACTGTAAAATGCACCGTGAAATCACAGTGACTTTTTAGTTTCACTGCGAAATGACATTTTCACGGTTTAGATGTTCATAGTGGGATGGATTGGAGGAAAAACTAAACAATGAATAATGAATGATAAAGTGGTTTTCCTAATAGGGGCATGCTTTTGTCTTAGATACTCTTTCTTTGAATAGTGTCCATACCCATGATGTCATAGGGGACCTTAATAAACCTAAGGGGTTGGTTACTACCGGACTTGGTCCACAGGGGCATGGCTGGGCTGAACATTAGGGGAAGGGCATGGCTGGGGTGGACATTAGGGGAAGGGCATGGCTGGGGTGGACATTAGGGGAAGGGGCATGGCTGGGGTGGACATTAGGGGAAGGGGCATGGCTGGGCTGAACATTAGGGGAAGGGGCATGGCTGGGGTGGACATTAGGGGAAGGGGCATGGCAGGGGTGAACATATAGGGGAAGGGGCATGGCTGGGCTGAACATTAGGGGAAGGGGCATGGCTGGGCTGAACATTAGGGGAAGGGGCATGGCTGGGCTGAACATTAAGGGAAGGGGCATGGCTGGGGTGGACATTAGTGGAAGGGGCATGGCTGGGGTGGACATTAGGGGAAGGGGCATGGCTGGGATGAACATTAGGGGAAGGGGCATGGCTGGGCTGAACATTAGGGGAAGGGGCATGGCTGGGGTGGACATTAGGGGAAGGGGCATGGCTGGGGTGGACATAAGGGGAAGGGGCATGGCTGGGATGAACATTAGGGGAAGGGGCATGGCTGGGGTGGACATTAGGGGAAGGGGCATGGCTGGGGTGGACATTAGGGGAAGGGGCATGGCTGGGGTGGACATTAGGGGAAGGGGCATGGCTGGGATGAACATTAGGGGAAGGGGCATGGCTGGGGTGGACATTAGGGGAAGGGGCATGGCTGGGGTGGACATTAGGGGAAGGGGCATGGCTGGGATGGACATTAGGGGCAGGCTGCATTTATATATATATATATTAAGGGACTTAAAGGGTCTGGAATAAAAAACTAAAAAATTATATATATATATATTTTGAATCATGTCGTCCCGACATGGATTACGATGTGTCAACACATCAGGAATCATACGCCTATCTGCAGAAAGCAAGTTTGAACCATGGTGAGAAACTGCTTTTGGATAGCCATTTGCTCTTCCATCATCTTGGCTCTCGGCCTGCTCACCCGACCATATCCAAAGCGGTTTGGTGGCCGTCTGCGACGGACTGGCCATCGACCTCTTCGCTCTGGGGGAGTGGGAGAGCTGCTTGTCGTTGATTCGGCCGAAGATAGAGACTCAGACTCGGACGAGGTTTCTGCTGAGGAAACCAGACTGGGAGATGGTTCAGCAGGATCTTCAGCAGCAATGACGGGGAGTGGCTCGGATGCAGAACTCACTGCGCAGCCGTCCTGTTGAGGTTCAGACAGAGCTGGATCCGCGACTGGCTCCGCAGGAGAAAACTCAGGCGCTTCCGGATTCAGACGTCCACCGGTTGATCCCACGTCGCTGGTACTAACTCGTCCACTACTCGGAGCGGGTATCGGGCGAGTCCGCTGCTCAATTGTCAGAGTGGGCACTGACAACTCAGACTCACTGTCAGTGAAGAGAGGCACATCATTAGCTCTAGCTGCGATGGAGACGTCCTTCCGTCTGGGAAGGCGGCGTGGTGCAACCCTCGGAGGAGGGTCAGGTGGAGTGACTTGTGGTTCGGGTTGGGCGTCGGGAAGATGCCCACATGGTAACAGCATGTTACGATGCAAAGTTCTATCTGGCCCACCATCCTCCGGTCGCACCACATACACCGGCATGTCATCAGCAATCCTCCTGACGACATGGTAGCAAGTGGTCGTCCAGCGATCGGCCAACTTGTGCTTTCCAGTGAGGCCCACATTCCTCACTAGGACTCGATCGCCGGCTTCAAGGGCTTGGTCGCGCACTCTCCTGTCGTAGCGCTCCTTATTGTAGCTCGCAGATTTGGCAGCTTGCGCAGCGGCCAACTCGTGAGCACACTTCAAGCGATCCTTCAGGTCTCTGATATATTGATGATGTGAGACTGCATTCTTAGGTGGGTTGTTGATGCCAAACTGCAAGTCAATGGGCAAACGGGGTTCACGACCAAACATCAGTGAATAGGGTGACATCCCCGTAGCGTTGTTCTTGGTGCAATTATAAGCATGGACCAGAGGGCGTACGTGGAGTCGCCAACTCTTCTTCTTCTCTGCATCCAGGGTCCCGAGCATACTTATGAGAGTTTGGTTGAATCTCTCAACTTGCCCGTTCCCCTGCGGATGATAAGGTGTGGTGCGAGACTTCCTAATGCCAGCCAGCTCACACATCTCCTTGATTAGCCTAGCTTCAAAATCACGACCCTGGTCTGAATGGAGCCGCTCGGGGAATCCGTAATGGATGAAGAATTCTTCCCACAACACCTTTGCCACCGTCTTCGCTTTCTGGTCCCTAGTTGGGTACGCCTGGGAATATCTGGTGAAATGGTCGGTAATCACGAGGATGTTTGTCGTGTTCTTGCTGTCAGGCTCCAGAGAAAGAAAATCCATACACACCAATTCCATGGGGTGGGTAGTGGTGGTAATGGGGACCATTGGCGCTCTTCGCGTCACCTTCTGCTTTCGACGGAGACATCGGGGACACGTCTTACACAATTTCTCAATGTCCTCAACCATTCGGGGCCAGTAGAAGCGGGTTCTGGCAAGGTCTAGGGTTCTCTCATAGCCCAAGTGTCCGATCTGGTCATGCACCCCATCAAAAGCGATGTGACGCTGGCTTTTGGGAAGAACCAGTTGTTGTCTTGGTACCCCTCCCTGACCTGCGCTTTCTCGGTACAGTATTCCATTCTCCAGAACCAGACGCTTCCACTGTCGCAAGTATATCTTGACCCCGTCTGACAGGGTGGACCATTCCTCCATATCAGGCTGTTTCTCACTCTTGAGGCAATCGACTATGAACTTTATTTCTGTGTCACCCTCCTGCAACCCAATCCAATCAGTGGTGGTCAGCCCAGAAATGGAGTCCCGGTCTGGCTGTTCAGCACTGGAAAACTCGTCAAGTACGGCATTTGTACTATCTGTAATAGTCTCCAGCAAGACACAGGTAGTGACGTTGTCATCTCCGACGACCTCGACTATTTGTTGACAAACACTAGACACTGTCGGCGCATCCAGAGTCACGTCAGCACCACCCAGAACTCTATCACGCAACTGCTGGATCTGCTTGTCGTGATCAATAGATTCTTCATCTTGGGGCATAATACCGTGTGGACGTCTAGAGAGGCCATCAGCATCAGCATTCTTCGAACCAGGCCGGTACTGAATACTGAAATTGTAACCAGCAAGGGCTGCCAACCACCGCTGCCCAGTCGCATCGAGTTTAGCCGACGTCAGGATGTAGGTCAAGGGGTTGTTATCTGTCAAGACTTTAAAGTTACCACCATACAAATAATCATGGAACTTCTCGGTTATTGACCACTTAAGTGCCAAGAACTCAAGTTTGTGAGCAGGGTAGTTGGCCTCGCTCTTCGACAGACCTCTGCTGGCGTAGGCGATGACCCTTATACTTCCTTCCTGCTCCTGGTAGAGCGCTGCCCCAAGGCCGGTGATGCTGGCATCTGTGTGAAGCAGAAAGGGAGAGTCGTAGTCCACAAACCCCAGGTTTGTCAGCTTCTCAATCAGAGCATCAAACGCATCCTGGCAACGAGGTGTCCAGAGAGCCCCAAAGGGTTCGGTGGCACTCCTGCAGTTGGTCTTCTGTTTTCTCCCCTTTTTGAATCTCTTCTTGGTGAGGTCACACCCAGCAGTCAGTTGGTTCAGAGGCCGGGCAATGGAGGAGTAGTTGGCAACAAATCTTCGGTAGTAACCCGTGAATCCTAAAAAGGATTTCAGCTCCCGGGCATTTGCTGGGGTAGGCCAGGACTTCACTGCTTTGACCTTGTCTGGATCGGTGCTGACTCCGTCTCTGGACACTACATGGCCAAGACATTTGACAGAGGTCTGAAAGAATTGGCATTTTGCGGGGTTTAGTTTGAGGCCAAACTCCTGCAAGCGATCCAGAACCTCCATCAGCTTCCGCTCGTGTTCTCCCAGCGTTTTGGAGAAGATGAGGAGATCATCTAAGTAAACCATCACATCCATAAGGTTAAGATCTCCAACACACTTCTCCATAAGCCTTTGAAAGGTCGCCGGGGTATTGGTGATGCCCTGTGGCATCCGGTTGAACTCGAAGAACCCCAGGGGACACCAGAAAGCTGTCTTCGACTTGTCAGCCTCCTCCAGCTCTATCTGGTAGTCCCCGGACTTTAGATCCAGACAGCTGAACCACTGCATGGGCACCATTGAGAGCATGGAGGGTCTCCTCAATTCTCGGTATCGAGTATTGGTCCCTGATCGTCCTCGAGTTCAACTTCCTATAATCAATGCATAACCGGACATCGCCATTCTTCTTGCGAACGACGACAATCGGTGATGCGAATTGACTTTCAGAAGGCCGGATGATGTCACAGTCAAGCAGCTCCCTCAGGTGTCTTCTCACGTCTAGGTAGTCTGCAGGGGCGATGTTCCTGGACCTCACACGGAAAGGAGAGTCGTCAGTAAGGTGAATTTGATGTTTGACTGCTGAAGTGCAGCCAATATCCAAATCCCCTCTGGAAAACACCTGCGACTTCTCACGTAAGAGCCGGGTGACCCTTTCTTTCGTCTCTTCCGGGATTGGCGAACCCTTGAAGTCAAAATCCGGCGGTCGCTCTTCTGGGACTTCAATATCCACACAACTAGCCCGATATCTAGGGGGTGTGGCCTTTTTGTCCAACTTATCTCGGTATAGGGACTTGAGCACCTCCACGGCATATGCACGGGCGATGGTGATACCTTCTGGGAGAATGATGTCATGCTCGGACTCATTTCTCACCATCACTGACACCTCGCGCCCTGAATTTGGGGAAGTGACCTCTACTGTCCGTTGGACGACCAAGCCACCAGGGGAAAAGCAGCCTTCGTCAGCCTCCACCATGATAACTGCCTCCGCCTGGACTGGGTCATCGATCGAGCCTCGCAGTTCTACATGGTTGCCCCTCGTAATCATCTTCGGGCCGCTATTCATCCGAACATCTGAAACTTTGCCGTCTGGCCTGGTCGTCATGGCTGATGCTTCAATCTGGAGGTAGGCTGCCACCCAAGTGCTGGTTACCGGTAACTTCTGGAGGAAGTTTGGGCCGGCCTCCTGTCTGCAACTCTCCAACAGTCTCCCCACAATACTGGTGTTTGTGCCTAGAAGGAGAGGTGCTCGGTGATTGCCATCTCGACTTGGAGTGACCAGTGCCAACGTCGTGGTTTCCATGTCAACTCCAGCCGTCTCTCGTGTGAATCGCACTTTCACCTCGATGTATCCTAGGTAAGGCACCGATCGTCCACTAGCTCCCACCACAAGAAGGTTGGTGATGGGCAGAAGTGGATGATGACGGAGATGAGTCCTGTAAAAGGACTCGGCGATGCACGTTACCTGGGACCCAGTATCCATAAGGCACGGGACTTGGTTACCTTCTATATCAGCAGTAAGAATTGCTGCGTTACCGACCAGCTTCTTTGGTAGCCATTGGAGGGGGCTACTATCCACGCTGAAGCAGAGAGTAGTCTTCCGGTATTCATCTCGCCTTATGGGACTTCGAAAACTCTCGGCCACAGGTTGTCCCGCTACTGGCGGCCACCTTCGTTTCCCGACGGGGGAGTGGGCTTGCACCTCGAAGCCATCTGCTGCTGAACTAGAGGAGCATTGGTCTCGTTGGTGCAGTCAGTTAACTGATGTCCCTGCTGTCCACAGTTGAAGCATATCAGTGGATACCGGGCTCTTGGCTTCACGACTTGGCGGTTGTTCGGGTGTGGGCGTGACCAGGTAGGCTTCTGTTGCCCAGGACTAGCAGAAGCCGCATGGTGATGATCACTCGTCTGAACTGCTGCTGAAGGAGAGCTACAGCTTCCCGGAGCTGTTTCACATCATCAACCGGGATGGACGATGCCTCTGCTGCGACAGCTACTCGCTTCGTGGCCACCTTCTGCTCGCCAACTCTCCTCTGCTCCTTCTCACGCTCTCTCTGCTCCTCCAGCCGCAGCTCTTGCAGGAGAGATACGAAATCGGGCGGGGTTGGGCGTTTCTTCAGGTCGAGCTTCATCAGCAGTGGTTCATTGTAGAGACAGCCCCTCCTGAATTGTTGGATGCGCACATTGTCGACTCGGTCAGGGTTCACACCACCAGCTTCCTGCACACGAGTCAACAACTCTTGCAACCGCACAAGGTACTCGGAAGCTGCCTCTTGTGGCTTTTGAAAGCACTCACTGAACCGCAGATAGAGTTCATCCCCATCGGCAGTCACACCATAAGCTTTCTCCAAGCCTACCAAACACTCCTCGGCAGTGGCCCCCTTCCCCAAGGCCCATACGATATTGCTCGCCGGGGGGAGAAGAGACGCGATCACTCGGCTAAGCTTCTCTGACGGAGTGATGCCACAGTCCTCGACCAACTGAAGTGCGGGCCTCTTCCAGCTCTCGTAGTCGAATTCCTTGGACGATACAGGTAG
Organism: Luidia sarsii; assembly: GCA_949987565.1. Lineage (NCBI taxonomy): Eukaryota > Metazoa > Echinodermata > Asteroidea > Paxillosida > Luidiidae > Luidia > Luidia sarsii. Next base: position 14,269,005 of record OX465109.1, on the reverse strand, counting down.
CTTGCCAGAGAATAGTCGCAGTCGCCCCCTGTGAGTCGACGGCGCAGAAACGACATGTTTCACTACCGCTTCCCCCACTACCTCGGGTATAGGTTGGTCTGATGGACCGGGATTGGACTGAGTGGTGGGTAGATCGTCAATGGTTTTGCCATGGGTCTTCAATAAGTCTGCTAAGGCCTCCTTAAAATCTGCGTCAGACATGGTCACTTAATTACTTACAAGAGAAAGTATGTAATTATCATCCAACACAATTCAAATGTGGGAACAACATGAAATAGAAAAAGCAACAAAAAGATGCAATAATGCGACAAAGAAAATTGTGCGAGCAAAATGTTAACTGTGGTTGCTAATAAGCTTGATTAGCAATATAACCTCAATCCAGGTGGTGCCTCCAATTTTGTCGCCAGGTCTATTCTTTATGCAGAAAAACCTTAGCTCTCCGGTTCGACAAAATAACAAAAAAAGAATATACATCAAGGGGGAAAAGAGGTTTATGTACAGTTATGGGTCGGAATAAAATATTATTCGTGTCACTCGCACACGGTATCCTCGGGAAGGACAAACTTACAACAACAAAATGAAAATCAAAGAACACAAGATGACTGACACTTCACAATTGATAAATGCAACAGTACAGTAATTAAATAGCGTCAAATAATTTCAGATTCTCCCATCCACGTGATGATTGGCATGCAGGGCAGGCTCCTCCTGTTGCGCGCGAGCACAAAGTTCACAATGAATGAGTCCACGGTGTAGAAAGGGTATACATGTGTATATCTATGGGCAGACGAGAGGGGTATAGCGTGGAAGGACGTCAGGCCGGCGAAAGGGACAGATGAAGGGGGACTTAGCTGAGTTTCCAGTGGGGTTGAGACGACAATCAGATCCACAGGTCGCACGGTACCGTCCCAATCTTGTCTAACGACACGGGAAAGGCAGCAAGGGAACCTGTACCGGGGAGATGATGGGGGTGTGGATGGCTTATGAAAAGGGCGATTCCAGACCAGAGCACGGAGAGCGATGCACTCTACACCAGAGCAAGGAAAGGAATGCGTGCTCAATCGAGTCATTTAAAATTACATTTAACTTGACAATTAATTAATGGGGAATCGAATAAGAAAATGTCCAAACTAAATCGAAAAAAGAATAACTATACTGCCTAGTCATCAGAGATCCCGAATGAAAACAACGCCAAAACACTTGAAATCTTCCAACAACACATACAATTTGGCTCACTCCCAGATTAGCAGTACCAGTTACATGCAAATACTACAAGAACAAAACACAGTGCAGCCAAGCAAACAACAGATGGTGGCAGACCGGCTATTATGCATAAACAAGTGGTCTAAGCATACCACACGCAATGTCAGTCGAAACCTCCCCAGCCTCTTGCCTGGTCTGGGCACAGGACAAAGGTCAACTTAGAGAAACACAAGCTGGCACACCATTGGAATGTCCAGAGTGGGGTGTTACCAGGCCTACTAGGTCCGTGCTATAGCCTAAGGCGGAAAGAAGTTTGCCACTGTAGCAAGTGCTTATACAAGAAACCAATATTGTTCGACTATGGTTCGACTGAAACCTACCATACTTCGGACTGAATACACACAGAAAAAATACAACTTATAAATCCCTATATATAGTTCCTATATTCTAAACAATAAAAATGGGCATTTCTAAAGACATATTCAATAGAGGAGTGGAATAGAATGAAAACTCATACATTCTAAACAATTCGAATAGAATGGATCATCCTAATGACGAAAGGAACCGGCACTAAGCACAATCAACATATAATATTAACAGAGGAAAGGAGCTAATTGATCGTTCACCAAAGTTTCGGAGCGGGAATGCGACAGTCAATGTATACACTGTATGAACGAGTTATCGTCAACCTTGGGGATTGGCAATGAAAACCACACACTCCTTTAAAATACTCAATTAATGAGGATAATTTGACTACAGATGAGTATAGAATAATAATAAATGAAAGACAGTTCCAGGGAAACATACCTGTACCGGGGAGATGATGGGGGTGTGGATGGCTTATGAGAAGGGCGATTCCAGACCAGAGCACGGAGAGCGATGCACTCTACACCTGAGCAAGGAAAGGAATGCCGCTCCCACTCACAAACCCAACAACCCATCAATACCGGTCAGGCAATCACCCTGGGAATGTCCTTAAGTAAACAACAAATCCAGACCATGCTGGACACAGGGCCAAGGCAAGCCTCCAGTGGCACTTCTGAGAGGATGCCGACACATGGCTAGGGCAACCCTCCAGTGGCACTTCTGAGAGGATAACTCTATTCCCAGAAGGGAAAGAAAAAAAATAAAATATGGCCTATAGTATAGTCATACTCAAATTTGGGGGTATGACACATATTATAAACTGTGCTTAATCAATTTCATAATTCGGACAGGGGGCTGAAATTAGGGCTTAAATTACTACTTGCTTTAATTTTAACTTTGAGAAAATGTGGCATGTTTGTTTTTAAACAGTTAAATGCAAAACACAAATGACAAAAACAATTTACTGTTTTTGAATTTTTAAATTCCGAGGAAAACAAGAAATGTCTGTATCAGTTGAGTGGTATGCCTGGAATTATGTCTGTAGCTCTACCTCCGTCTGCGTGCTGCAGAGCAAAAAATGCAGTCACATGACATCCACTTGATCAAAAACTTTTCCATAGATTAGTGTGATGGGTCCTTTGACTCTTTTCCAGTGGATTTATTTACAAGTGAAAAAAGAAAAGGGTTGGCGCGTAAGGAGCGTAAGAGATGGATAGATCTAGAAATCAGCTACAGGCTAGAAACTGTAGTGGGCTACTGGAGGATGTGTGTGGCACATGTACTCACTCGGACAGCTGATGGTGGACTGGGCTGGGCTAATCCCTGTTCCCTGACCACAGTGTCAGGTTCCCAAGATCCACTGCAGGGGGTTGTTGCTACACAACAAACCAGGCCTTAAGATATCTAACTCTAGGGGGCAATCCACAATACTGTACACTATCACAAAATGTGACTGGTCACAATCTCCTCTGCTCGCCTATTGATTTTTATATTGAGTTCTACACCAATAGTAGTTTCAAGTTGAAGTAATTACTTTAATTATGGCAATAGGCAATCATATGGGGAAAATCATCTAAAGTCCATTTTCATAGGCTCTAATTACAGTTCCTTAATGGCTGTTCATAGTTGAGATGTCTCAAGCAGAGTCGTTAGAGTGACTTGCTGCAGGAAACCATTGAGCCATCCGTCTAGCCCATCACTAACAAGAGTCAGAGGTTTAGTGGACACCTGAATCTGGCGGTTGGATGCTCTAGGGAGACGGTGAGGGTTGGCGTGCTTACCAGCGCTAGCTCGAGTCGAACGCCTCACTGGATTAGGTCTTGTTGCGGTAGGGACTTCACAGTCGGTGACTTCAGAGGGGTCTGTGTGGTAGGTGTCTGAGGCAGGGAGCACATCAGTGGAGGCTTCAGGGACTGGAGCTTCCTCTGCTTTGTCCAGGCACCGCGGTACATCTGAAGTGTCGGTAGAATAAGGCGTCGCTAGATCCGAAGCAGGTATAGCAGAGGCGAGCTCCTCTGCTATGTGGGTGCCCTCGGTCTTGCCGTCTGACCCAGCTGCTCTGGCTCCTCCTGAAGAGGTAGTCGGATGGAGATTCTCTGCGTTGCGCTCTGAGGATGCAAACTGCACAACCAGTGTTGCCTCGTCCATTTAGTCAGCGTGGTCGCTCTGGTCCCTTCTTTCCTGACTGGCTGAATCTGTAGGTGGTGACTTGGTGGGCGATGAGCCGACAGGACTCGCGGTACTCTCAACAGTCTGGTGCACCTCCAATGTGGGCGCACGACCCACAGACTGTTTAGGAGTGGAGACCTTTGCACTATCCCCTTTGTCATGTCTACTCCTCTTCCGTTTCCTCCCTCTATATTTGCAGCCAGCCGGTCCCGTCACTATCACTGCTCTACGGCCCTTATCAGAGATCTTGTAGACAAACTCTACAACCTCGCTGTCATCCAGACTTCTGAAGCCGTCCATATAAATGGTACAGTGATAGACAAAGACGTCTTCGCTGCTGTCGTCGGGCGTCACAAAGCCATAACCTTTGCAGACATCGAACCACTTGCAGCAGCCGCAGCACAGCTTGCCCTCCTTGGCTGAGAAGGATGCCGGAAACTGCTGGGCTGGGTCTGTTCCTCCTACCACCACCTTGGTGCTGCTACCTGTATGTGGGTGTTCATAGGGTAGGCCTCGTCGTGGTGCACTTGGGGGACGCGTGGGTTGGGTGGACATGAACAGCGCCATCTGGCCACACAGCTGGCTGAGCGTCTCCTTGGTAGCCTTCAGCTGGGCTGCCTGCTCGTCCAACTGCCTCTGCAAGCTGGTACAAGTGTCGTCAGCCTTGATTTGGGTCACGCGGGCTTCTGTGGCAGGGGGCGATGGGGGGGGGGGCACTCCCAGGACATCACCTTATTCCTAAGGTCGGCAAACTCCATGGTGGGGTTCTCCTGCATGTAGCGCCTGACCTCCCTCCGCAAGGACGGGTCGGCCAGGCCTGACGAGAACCTCTCGTTCAGGATGACATCCTTGTCATGGAGCAGTGGGCTGCCCTCTGGAGAGGCCACTTCTACCTTCTGCAGCAGTTGCAGCAGGTTCAGGGAGTACTCCTGGATCGACTCTCCTCTCTGTTGCCGGCCGTAGAAGTCCTGCCAGCGAGTCGATGGGGTTTCATAGCACGCGTAGGTCTTGAGGATGTGCCCGATGATCCTCTCTGCAGAGCTCCTCTGAGCAGGGGGGCAGAGCCGAATCTCCGCCCGTGCGCCGCCGGTGAGATGGTCGAGAACCAGCTGTGCCCCCTTCGTCATCTGACATGTCTTGGTCAGTCGACGCATGTCCTCTGCCCACTCCCGTACCTCCGGATCTCGTTCGCTGGTAGGCCAGCCAGCCAGTTTTGTGCCTCAGTCGCGGGGCACGGCAATCACCTTCGGCCTGCTGGAATTTCCCTTCTCGGCGTTGATTCCTTCAAGCTTGGCCGCTAGTGCCGCGACTTGTTCCTGTAGAGCCTCCATCCTCTTAGCTTGTCACACTGCCAACCCTTCTTTATTGGAAAACCACTTGGTCCTGTCCACGACGCTTGTGATGGAGGCCTTTGACTCTTTTCCAGTGGATTTATTTACAAGTGAAAAAAGAAAAGGTTTGGCGCGTAAGTAGCATAAGAGATCTAGAAAACAGCTACAGGCTGGAAACTGTAGTGGGCTACTGGAGGATGTGTGTGGTACATGTACTCACTCGGACAGCTGGTGGTGCCGTAATTACTTTAATTGGGCCCGGAGGAACGGAGAGACACACGGACACGCGACTGCCACTCGGACACACTGCCCCCGCTGGGTTTTTATTGAGTGCAAAAAGTTATACACTTCAAAACATCCACGTCCATAATAAACGTGTTTCACCAACCTTTGATTGTTTGGTCAACAATATGACAATTCTCAAACAACCCAACACAGTACCTGCGACCAGCAGTATAGGCTACCTTTGCCCAACTTAAACCATAATTATAATCTCTGCTGTACATGCCACTTGCATGTGTTTAACCTTACGTAGACTAGCACCGCTCAAAATATGCGAGTGCGTGTTTTGACACCATTTGTGTGGCCCACCCCACCCCACAGGCTACAAGGGACGCCCAAGCAGGGAAAAACCAAGGCCGGGGCAGGCCAAGCCCCATGTACTCGGGGAACAAACCGCCAAACAATATCCCACTCCCAAAGGGGGATCCTCCCATTGCAGGTTTCATATGACCATGTAAAACAAAAACAAAAACAGAAATTGAATAACCCTGTCTGAAGCCAGTTCCCCCTGACGGATCTCTCCGTACTCCCCCAACGCCAGGTCTGCACTGCAGACGGCACATGCCGGTGGAACCAGCGACACCCCCAACTGAGCAACTTCAAGCCCAGCTATTCCCCCAACGCCATGTCTGCACTGCAGACGGCACACGCCGTTGGAAACCAGCGACACCCCCAACTGAGCAACTTGAGGCCCAGGTACTCCCCCAATGCCCACATCCACGACTGCCGAAGCGGACGAGCCCCACCCCCAACTGAGCAACTCTGGCCCAGCAGTCCCCCAATGCCCACATCCACGTCCGCCAAAGCGGACGAGCCCCACCCCCAACTGAGCAACTCTGGCCCAGCAGTCCCCCAATGCCCACATCCACGTCCGCCAAAGCGGACGAGCCCCACCCCCAACTGAGCAACTCTGGCCCAGCTATCCCCCAATGCCCACATCCACGTCTGTCAAAACGGACGAGCCCCACCCCCAACTGAGCAACTCTGGCCCAGCTATCCCCCAATGCCCACATCCACGTCTGTCAAAACGGACGAGCCCCAACCCCAACTGAGCCTCGACAGACCGGTACTGTACCTTTGTACTTGAAAAATAAAAAAAATAAAAAAATTAAAGGATTGCCCCGTGCCGGTTCATGAACTAGGAATTAACCAAGTGTCCGCCGCGAACCGCACCCAGTGTCATGAGGTGGGTGGGTGGGTGTTTTTACTATACGATGTACACCCAGCGGAGGTGCGCGGCCAAAAGAACCAATACACGCGCTACAAGCGCTAATGTGCCCCTCGCCAGACTGCATGCCTGACTGGCCCCATTGTTGGTCAGCTTTCCAGCTACCAAGAACGGAGAGACACACGGACACGCGACTGCCACTTGGACACACTGCCCCCGCTGGGTTTTTATTGAGTGCAAAAAGTTATACACTTCAAAACATCCACGTCCATCATAAACGTGTTTCACCAACCTTTGATTGTTTGGTCAACAGTATGACAATTCTCAAACAACCCAACACAGTACCTGCGACCAGCAGTATACATGTAGGCTACCTTTGCCCAACTTAAACCATAATTATAATCTCTGCTGTACATGCCACTTGTATGTGTTTAACCTTACGTAGACTAGCACCGCTCAAAATATGCGAGTGCGTGTCTTGATACCATTTGTGTGGCCCACCCCACCCCACAGGCTACAAGGGGCGCCCAAGCAGGGAAAAACCAAGGCCGGGGCAGGCCAAGCCCCATGTACTCGGGGAACAAATCGCCAAACAATATCCCGACTTGGGAGATTGCCAACCCCCCCCCCCCACATTATACCAAAGCCGAGACCAGACAATTTAGTCCGTTCATCCATCCATCTTTCTCAACCTTAATGAACACCTTCGAAATAACTAAATAGGTTTACACTATTTTTGGATAAGTCTGCCCAGCTGCCAACTGGTCGGAACCGGTTTTACTAAAAAACGAACTGTTTTTCCATACACTGAAAGTGTTCCTCGGCAGAGTTATGAAGCGTATTACAAGTATACTGTATGAACGTGTGCTAGTAACCCGGGTTTTAAAAAAAAGAAAAAAAAGAAACCAGAGATAAACTGAATAAGCGAATTACTCTGGAAAAAAAACCCTATGGTTATTTCATCTATGAATTAAACAACACGTAACTATGAAAAACATCGTGTTCCTGGTCAGCGTTATGAAGCGTATTACAAGATATACTGTATGAACATGCGCTAATAATTAATTAAGTACAGCAACGCAAGACCACACAACGTTGATATCTGTCTGCCCGAGTAGGCATTTCGATAAGCTGAATACGGTAAGGGCGAAAACCCCGCAAAAAACCCCTTTGTTTGGAAAAATCTGGGGAAATACCCTTCCGGCTCCATTAATCAATGGCAACCAAGTATATAACTCCGTAAGTCAGCATAGCCTGCAAATTTCGTGAATTCGCTATTGGTGGCAGAAGTGCGTGCTCGTGTATGAACAACAGCGAGTTGCTGCTGATGTGCACGTGCTAGGGCTAGAATACAAGGCTAGAATGCCTATTCTACACCGCACCCTTCACTGGCATTTACTAATGCCTTCCATATTCAAATTTCCATGTTCAAAGTGGTGTTCCCACTTCTTGCCGTATAAACAACATTTACCTGCTATTATACTACATAACGCAGGCAACTACAATTACAGTTGTTCTAAAGATGGATACACAAAGCCGAGAACAAGTTGCTGCAAATATCCCATTCCTTAGTGCCGACAAGTGAAACGGTACAATGCTTGCATAGAAGCTGTTATATTGAGAGCATGAACAATCATGTATGCATTGCCCAACTGGCACAGATTCGTGGAGCAATTCTGCTTAGTGATATGCTTTTTGCCTGCAATTAGTTTTCGCTTCCCAAATAAATAAAATGCAAACGTGGGAGAATGTCAGACCAAATTATGGTATAGACTCGGGCAGCATGTTACGTGTGGCATGTAGCCCCTCCTCTATTCTCTCCCTGATCTGCTTATCAGGAGCGAAAACAGATCATGAGTAATCTGTGCGGTACAGGGCGGCTACGGAGTTGCCGTCACAGTGTTGGGACCATGGCTTCCAGTCATGCGCCTCGCAAGCCGCTCCACGACAGTGTCCTTCCCTTGCTCCATGGACCTTCGTAATGGGCTGCGTGACACGCTGCGAATGGCCGAGTAGATAATGCTGTCCCCTTTGATCCATGTTCACAAATCTCCTGAGGGTACAAGCAGTAAACACAAAAAGGGAAAACACCAGAAGAAACATCGCTACGTACATAACGTTCCCTTGCCTGTACCTCCGCCGTGGAGGGGCACCATGTGGGTGAATATAAGCCTGGATGGACCTCCACCGGCCCATTGATTAAGCATGGAATTTGGGACACCATATTTTGAGGCCTCCGTATCTTGCCTCTCTGGTTCGTTTTTGAAAAAAGGGGAAGGGTCACGGTCATAATTGTACGGGCCGAATTGTCCACTGGACAAGTGATAAAGGAGATTATGTGGTTTGCAGAAAACCGTCCAAGCGACGGACTCGACGAGGGAATGGAACAAAGGAGGCCCGGGGCTGTGAGCCACTGCCCATTGTAGAGTTCCCGAACCCGTCCCCCACAATGTCTGTAGAGAACTGCATATTACGGTCCAGCACCCAATAATGGATAACAAGGACCGAGGCGGACGTTTATTTTTATTCAAAAAGGTAGGTTCACCCACCTTGTTCCACCATGGGTTCAACTGTTTTATCCTCAGCTGCGGTAACCGCAAACTTCCACATGTACGTATAAAAGACTCACGCACTGCTTTGTATGATAAGGGGCAAGTGACCCTCCTACAAAAGAATAATCATCGGCGTAATGAGATATACCTCCTAGGCCAAATACGTCGAAAATGGAGAAAGAAGCTATTGAGCCGGTGCAAAGGAAGCTCCAACGGGAGGGCCTTATCCACACAATCTTGTCCTAGAACTTACATCCCAAAGACAAAATCGCTAGTGTGATAGGTGAGAGGCGGAATGTAGATTTGATATTCGCCTTAGCAAGGAAGGGCCCTTCCTGCCCTCCTAACCAAATTTAACGAGTCATAAAAAAGCGGTAAGCGAACTGTGCAGTGTCTTATCAATACCGTCATTGACTGAACCGGAGTCTGAGTAGAACAAATGATGGATTAGTCTAAAGGAGCACAGCTCTGCTTTGGTATTGGAAGGGTGATATACAAAATGTTGCAACTGCTCACTGACTAAAAATACCAAAATGTAAATGTTAAGATTTAGTGGGCCTGACGTTTCGATCCTAGCGGGACCTTTCTCAAAGGCAAATTGGAAGGGTGGTAATTTAGCCAGCCATACCTCCTATTTAAGGGGACCTACTTTTCTAGTTTTTCCATCAAGGGCCGAGTGTGTGTGTTGCCTTACGGACTACAGGTTTGATGTGCCCGTCAGTTACACGGCCCGCTACACCCGAGACTTAGACAAAAGCCATTTTGTGAAGCCATCGCATAACAGGATATATTGCCTTTGTGTGCTTTTCATGCTGCGCTAGCCTTTCATGCTGCGCTAGTGATGAAATGTCGTTTCACCCGACTACCAGGTTTCCCGCAACCCCAAAGTAACAGTACGTGCTCACCGGGAGGTATTTTCACGGGGTGGCCGGCGTGAGTTGGCATGACAGGGAGACCAGCTGACGAAGCGTTGACCACTGGAGCACTGGCGCTCGGAAGGGTGGAGACTGCCGTTGGGAACCCGAAGTCAGCTCCTGACTGAAGTGGGCTGGACGTTCCCTCCTGTGCTCTCGCTTACATCGAAGGGCTGGGTAGATGCCTGGGTATCTTATCTGGGTTCTTAATTCTGCTGACTCTCGACGAGAGTTTTTAATATACGATGCACACCCAGCGGAGGTGTGCGGCCAAAAGAACCAATACACGCGCTACAAGCGCTAATGTGCCCCTCGCCTGACTGCATGCCTGACCGGCCCCATTGTTGTGGTCAGCTTTCCAGCTACCAAGCATTCCTGGGCCAAGCGCGTACGGCACGCATAACCACGCCTTTGTTCAGACGGGCATTATCCCTTCCCCGTTCCCAAAGTGGGTCTTCGGTCGACAAGCGACCAAAAACCGAATTATGGCAATAGGCAATCATATGGGGAAAATCATCTGAAGTCCATTTTCATAGGCTCTAATTACAGTTCCTTAATGGCTGTTCATAGTTGAGATGTCTCAAGCGGAGTCGTTAGAGTGACTTGCTGCAGAAAACCATTGAGCCATCTGTCTAGCCCATCACTAACAAGAGTCAGAGGTGTAGTGGACACTTGTATCCTGCGTTGGAAGCTCTACCTGACCATAGTGTAAGGTTCCCAGGACCCACTGCAGGGGGTTGTTGCTAAGCAACAAACCAGGCCTCAAGATATCTAACTCTAGGGCAATTCACAATACTGTACAATATCACAAAATGTGACTGGTCACACTAGTACATATGTACTTTCCTGAAACAAATGCAATATATAGCAACATATAGCAATATATATGATTTTTGTTTGTTTTAGCCCAACTGACTGTCACCTCTGTCCCAAAATCACAACTTCTGACTCACTAGTTGGTTTGCTTTGAAATAAATATATGTATCTCACTTGATGGTTGGTATGATCAAGGAGGTATTAGGCGAGCTGTTGTAATGTGTTGTTCCTGGTTGAAGTCTTATTTCACTCAGTGAATCTTTGCTTTTTTGTTCTATACAGAGAATCCCTGGAAGGAAGTTTGGTATGGTTAGCTTTGGATCTGCCATCACATCTCTTGACATGGACAAAAATGGCTATCCTGATTTGATAGTTGGTGCTCAGCAAAATGACACAGTTCTTTACCTGAGGTACGTCTCCATACATGTTTATGATTATGTACAAAATCACAAGTTTCAAGAATGCTAAAATATTCATAAAACAAAATATATTTTTGGTGGGATCGTTGAGTGGGTAGTTTCGGAGAAATCAGTGGAGATTCCCTTGGTGACTCGATGGCAAACTCGGCACGTGCATGCAGCTAGTGGCACGCGATGCACACATTGTGATTGTCATCCAGTCAGTGATTTCTGCTCTTCCGGAACAGAATCCCACTTACAACTTAAGGTGAACAAAAATAGAATGTGGAATGCATGCTGAGATGGCCTTTGTTGCATGTGGTTGCTTTTACTGATGCAGGTATTTCACTTTGCTATCGTGACAGCTCATTTGCATATTTCTCCTGCGCAGCGCCCTCGCTTGACCTACATGTATTGCATTAGCAGAGAGTCATTCAAGCCTAAGAACTCGTCCTGCTCACGCATGTGATTGCAGCAGACTGCTTTTCTCATACTACAAGAATACCGTAGTCACCTTGAGATTTCTCCCTGGATAACTCGACTGGGGGTTTAGTTTACTTTAAATGATGCTACACCATTAAAGAGCCAGTCAGTGAATGTACACCATCCTTGTCGTGTCACATTTTCTGAGGTGTCACACTATCAAAGTTTAAGCCGGCTTTGTTCAAGTTACTCGGTATAGGGATGGGTTAATCTAATTTTGTGAAGCATATGTTAGTGGGGATTAAGTTCCATTTTATTCCATTTTAGACAACTTGATGTGAATATGCATATAGTTAACCACTTCGCTCCAGGGCCACATTTATAGGGTAATAACCGCTGTCTGTGGCATTTGGAGTAATGTGTCATTTTAAACATTTGCTTAAAATTTGTGTACACAAGCTGCATGTGTACGCTAGTATAAATCGTGCAACCCATGCTACAATTTGTTTCCTTTCGAACAAGGTACTGTACAATCCGAGCTGTTGTGTGGCTTTTGAAACCCCTTTATACTCCCATGAATAGTGCCCTTTGTTCGCCATCCAGTGGAGCTTGTCCAGATAATGCAAATCGGTACGTTCAGAAAGCATTTTAAAGTTGCTAAAACTACCGTTTTAACTCAATCAGTTTTCAAAAAATGTGTCTGAATGCTCCGACTCCGTTTTAAATTTAAAACCGATCCGGTTTAAAGAGGCAGTGTCATCAGTATATTTTACCATTTTTCAAATAGTGCCCTCCTGTGATCTCAATGCATTTAAGTAGGAACCCCCACTGTGTTCCTGATAAGAAGTCTGGCCAGCATGGCCTTGGGGTTTTCTGGTACTGGGCTAAAACAAACAACTGAAACCACTATTATATAACCAACTTTCTCTTCCCTGCTGCTGGCTTGATATCATTATCAGTACAGTCAGTGCACTGTACATGCTTGTTTCATGGAGATAGCAGTATGGCTATCTTCATGCCTGTACTGTCTGCAGCTTCTGCAGTACAATTTCAAGTCAAATTGGTATTCCTCCATGCTTGAATGTACATTTAACACACATATAAAAAAGTCTCAATTATCATCAAAATCGATGGACATGGGCCTCTAATAGCTGTGTATTTTTTCTTAGCTCTACTGAGTATGTATGGTAGGACTCTTTGTGCTTAGAAAACTGGCAGTGTGGGATTGTATTATTTTCTACCAAGGATGTATACCTCCTTGGTTCTACCATGGAGGAAGAAGGAGGAGACCAAGGTCCTTGGTGGGCTCTGGACAGTTGTTCAGGGAAAGTGTCATGTTTCAACTGAAGGCTCCACCAGTAGTGGTAGCAATGCCCAAGGGAACCATTTAGGACTGAACCAGGCACTGGGGTCGTTCAGACACCTTACTAAAAGTGGTCTACATGTATCTTTGGTTTAAACTGAAAAGGGTCTATCTAGTTGTGTCTGAACGGTCTACGTAGACCGTTTTGGGTACTACAAACGGTCTATCTTAGACCGCCGAGGAGGGGTGGACTAGACTACGTAGACCGGTCTACGTAGACCGGTCTACAAACCTTAACGTGTCTGAATGGTCTATCTCATAACCACATCCGGTTTAGGCAGATGAGCGGGCGCATTACATAACCGGTGAGTAATGACACTGCCCAAGCCACGCGAAACACAAGGACGCGATGTGCATTCCACTGATTTTACGTGCACTCTTGCTAGCCAGACCTTCGTGCTTTCACCGTGCCGACCAGCACGGGTAATTTCCGTCCACCACTTCGGGTGAAAAACAATGCTTCCGACCGGCACTGTGTTCACCCCATTATTATCCCAATCTATATCATGGTTTCGGTAGTAAAATAAACTGTACTTTTTTGTAGCGTAACCGTCTCGCTAATAGTTCTGGAAGTTCCGATCAGGCTTTATATTAGTAGCGCAGTGTGATCGTAGTCGTAACTCGTATGCAGCCAGGCCATGCGGTCGCTGTGCACGTGCACTGTGCAGTATACAGTGTGTGCAAAGACGTGTTGTGTCATGTCACATGTGCCGTGCGTAGGCTGGTTTCGACCCTACTGCTCCTGTAGTGTCATTTATGTCTTTACCTAGAGGCGGAAACCACACCTATACTTGCAAACCTCGCTAACGTCGCGAAGGGAAATCGGTCATAACTAAAAAAAATAGTAATACGCTACTTTCATCGTTTGTCTCTGAATGTTATTTCCGCGTAGTTTAATATTAATCCCTTCGTTATTATTGTGGTATGAATAGTAGTATGAATAGAAAGAAGGGAATACAGGTTAAGCTTCAATTTGAGGGTAAAATTGAAAAATTTGGAAGGCGTTTGACTCTTTTTTTTTCTCCGTCATTTTGGCTCGATCTACCGTGGCCGCAATTTTCAACTTCCGATATCTCAAGAAATGAATGAAAAATTTCTTCTCAAATTTTATAGAATTCTGGAAAATACACTTTGGTTGACCGCGAAACTTAAAACTTCGCTAGTATAACTGTAATAAACGTTAGTTAGTTGTTAGAAAACAAGTGTAAGGGCTGGCAGAAGTCTACTAATCATTGCACACGTACCGATAATGTACATTATTCTTCAAGTTTTGTTGTTCACTTTACTTGTTTATTAAGGATTTATACACTGAACATGACTAACAACAAAACTTGCAGTAAAGTTAATTTGATTAATTAATTAATTAATTTAATTTGATTAATTTATTTAATTTACCGCTAACAGTACATGTAATACAAGTTTTGTTGCTATCATTTTGACCGCAGCCACTAATCGCGAGGCTTCGTTCACGAGAACGACTTCTTGTTGGTGAAATTTGAACCACCACTATAACACTGATGTCGTACATGTACACGTACATGTACAATGTACTTGTACGTGTACATGTACTGTACGTGAACAGGTACATGTACTGTACACGTACTGTACGTGAACAGGTACATGTACTGTACACGTACTGAACATGTACATGTATACGCACAACATGTATGTCCTTACATGTACACGGGCACGTTGCAGTCGGCCGGTCACGTTGTTTCGAGACTTGCGGTTTTTGTTTATAAAATCGCAAAGCGCCGCTTCGTGTCAGTTAATGGAAGTTGGGTTTCAGGGTCAAGCAACGTGTGTGACCTCTTAGTACCAGAGATAGACCGTTTTCAGTTGAACTCACTGAGTATGAACGCAAGGGGTTTGCAATGAGATATTTACCTCCCGCTGTGACCGCAAATGATAGACCTTTTCCGGTCTCCGTAGTACGGTGTCTGAACATAGCCACTGTCTCTACTCCGTGGTAATTGCCTTATCTTGTCATCGATCACATAAACAACAGTGGGGGTCTGTTGTGTCCTTATGAGGTTAGTGCCTACCATGTACCAGTGCATTAGGAAGCAAACCAGCAGGAGGACACTGCCTCTCGCTAAAATGCAACTGCTTGCAGGGTTTAGCGCTAAAACCAATCCGGTTTATCAGCTAAAATGCAGTTAGGACTCGTACAACTGCCTTTCAACATCCGGTTTTAGACTGCGATGTTGACCTGCCTGGCTGCACAATGTGTGTGTACAGGATCTGTGTGTAGCATACGCTTTATGCATAGGCGGAAGTCTGCACTGGATGAGGGGCAGAATGCGTGACCTTTTAAAACCGAAAATAAAACCAAACCAGTTTTTACTGCTTGGTGTAGTACGCCGTATGAACGCTGTATGTACGCTGTATACGCTGTATGAACGAAGTTTTAAAATTGTCATTGTACATGTACATGTATTATTATAATAAAAAAGCAGTCCGTGGCTGCGTGCCTGCATGCATGTGCTGGGTGCGGAGGAGTGCGCGCGCAGCTTGCTACTGCTAGCCAACTGGACCTTACTTCGTGCGCAATAATTATTGTTCTTGAAAACTGCCATCATGATCGTAACGTCAATCAGACAATTCGTAACGCGGGCGCTGAGCTGAGAGCAACACTGGTAAACGTATACTACTACTAAAGCCCATCACTCCCAGTGGAGCATAGGCCATCGACGACCCCTCGCCATCGCACTCTGTTCTGGGCTGCTCTTGTTATTCCTGTCCAGTTGGTACCCTGCTGCTTCAACTCTGCCTCAGTGTCTCGCCTCCATCTGTTGCAAGGCCGGCCTCTCTTTCTCTTTCCCTGCGGGTTCCAGGTCAGGGCTTGGCGTGTGGTGCTGGATGCCGGTTTCCTGAGGGTGTGTCCGATCCAGCCCCACTTCCTCCGCAGTATCTGCTTGGCCACTGGCTCCTGTCCCGCTCGCTCCCACAGGTCTTCATTTCGGATCTTCTTCGGCCATCGGATGTTGTAGATGCGCCTCAGACAGGTGTTGAAAAATGTCTGGATCTTCTGCTGCATCGTCTTTGTCGTCCGCCATGCCTCACATCCATAGAGAAGGATGGACTTCACATTGGAGTTGAAGATGCGGAGTTTGGTTCTCACGCTGATCTCTCTTGATGCCCAGATGCTCTTGAGGGTGACAAAGGCTGCTCTTGCCTTGCCGATCCTGGCTGTGACATCTCGGTCTGTGCCCCCCTGTCGATCGACCACACTTCCCAGATAGACGAAGGTATCCACCTCCCTGATGGGCTCTCCACCAACTGTGACTGGTGTGTTGGAAGTGGTGTTGGTCCTCATCAGCTTGGTCTTCTCCTTGTTGATCTTGAGCCCTGTCCCTGCTGATGTGGTCTCCAGTCAAGTTGTCTTGTCCTGCATTTGACTGTGGTTGTGTGACAGAAGAGCCAGGTCATCAGCAAAGTCGAGGTCATCAAGCTGCGTCCAAAGTGTCCACTGTACCCCATTCCGCCTGTCTGTTGTGGTGGTCTTCATGATCCAGTCGATGACCAGCAGGAAGAGAAATGGGGACAGCAGGCACCCCTGACGAACTCCTGTCTTCACCTCAAAGCTGTCGGACAGCTGGCCAGCGTGGGCAATCCTGCAGCTCATGCCCTGGTAGGTGCATCTGATGAGGGAGATGATCTTCTCGGGGACGCCATAGTGACTCAACAGCTTCCACAGTGTCTGTCTGTCAACACTGTCAAAGGCCTTCTCATAGTCAATGAAGTTGATGTAGAGGGGGGAGTTCCACTCCAGCGACTGCTCCACGATGATGCGCAGACTGGTGATCTGGTCGGCACAGGATCTGTTCCTGCGGAAGCCTGCCTGTTGGTCCCGGAGCTTGGGGTCAACCGCCTCCCTAATCCTCTCCAGTAGGACTCTGTTGAGAACCTTGCCTGGCACTGACAGGAGCATGATCCCTCGATAATTACTGCAATCCCTGAGATCTCCTTTCTTAGGCAGCTTGATGACAATGCCTTCTTTCCACTGAGCTGGAACTTCTTCCTTCTCCCAGATTTTGCTGAAGAGGCTGTGTAGCATGTTGACCGCGGTCTCCATGTCTGCTTTGATGGCTTCTGCTGGTATCTCATCCGGCCCTGCAGCTTTTCCGTTTTTCAGTGTCAAGATGGCCTTCTTGATCTCTGCTTTTGAGGGATTGTCGCAATGGATGGATAGCACTGCCTCTGCGGGTGGAATGTCTGGTGGTGCATCAGGGGCGGGGCGATTTAACAGCTCCCTGAAGTGTTCTGTCCATCGATTCTTCTGTTCCTCGGTTGTCATCAGAGATTTGCCATGCTTGTCTCTAACTGGCTTGTCTGTCTGATGAAACTTGCCTGACAGTTTCTTGGTCACCAGGTACAGATCCTTAAGGTTCCCCTGTCCCGCTGCTGCCTCTGCTTGACTGGCAAGGGCATCAACGTAATCCCTCTTGTCTTTCCTGATATTCCTCTTCACTTCTCTGTCAGCTTCTGTGTACTCTTTGTGTGCCTTAGATTTTGCTGCTCTTGTTCGACTCGTGTTCAATGTGGTTTTCTTTTTCTTTCTGGCTCTGAGCTTGTTGATGGTGTCAGCAGAGATCCATTTCTTGTGCAGAGTCTTCTTCTTGCCAAGGACCTCTTCACATGTGTGATGCCAGAGCTTCTTGCTGTGTTCCCACTGTGTCTCAAAGTCTATTTCGGTGTCTTCTATCAGTTCTTGTAGCAGCTGGAACCTGTTTGAAAGGCTGATCTTGAATGCTGCCTGTGTGGCCTTGTTTCTAAGCCGTCCAACGTTGTACCTGGTCTTTGTGTTATTTGTGCTGGTGAATCGCTTGAGCCGCAGTCTCACTGCTGTCACAAGAAGGTGGTGATCTGATGACACGTCGGCACCTCTCATCACTCGCACATCTTGCCAGGACCTCCTGAACTTTCGGCTGATACAGATGTGGTCAATCTGGTTCTCCGTGACGTGGTCCGGAGATTTCCAAGTGGCCTTGTGGATGCGCTTGTGTGGGAAGATGCCCTTCTATCACCAGCTGGTTCAGGGCACAAATATCTGCAAAGCGCCCGCCATTCTCGTAAACGTAATTCTGGTAAACGTATGCCTCCGTGTAAATGATAGCGCAGTACCAGCGATACAAATATAACCTCTGACCTCGCCTCCAAATAAGGTGAAACAAGGGACGTTTGCGACCGCGCTGCGTTGTACCGTGTAAATGTCTGCGATCAAATTGCAAATGACCATTGCGCCAGACACCCAGCGCCAATTTTCGCAGACATGCATTTTCAGTGCTCGTGTAAAAACACGCTGTCTGAACATAGCCCGTGTGAGTGTGCGTACAGTGGTTGACCAAAAAAAATGCCTGCACTCCAATGGGGGCCAATCTTGAGTGTAGTCGGCCTGGGCATGACAGGACGATTGTGGTCGGGGCAATTGGTTGATTTTGTAACCTTTCCTGGTAGGTAAGCCCTCTACCGACCACTCGCTGCTCCCTTATCGCCGGGAGACAGTGGGGT
The DNA here is from genome assembly GCA_949987565.1 of Luidia sarsii. Classification (NCBI taxonomy): domain Eukaryota; kingdom Metazoa; phylum Echinodermata; class Asteroidea; order Paxillosida; family Luidiidae; genus Luidia; species Luidia sarsii. Next base: position 14,250,506 of record OX465109.1, on the reverse strand, counting down.
GCAGACTGACCAAGGCGCAGCACCAGCTTGATTCTAGGACAGTGCCTATGTAATTGTACAGGGGCTGATTTTAATAATGTATAAATGGACTAATTTTTATATTGTATATGAATGGCTCAATATTGATCTTGTACTAAAGTTATACTCTTCATTTACAAAGTGTGAAGCCCATTCAAAACAACCAATAATTTGCTGTTAGGACACAATCGCCTTTCGACATCCAGTTTTAGGCAGCTCGCAGCGATGTTGACCTGCCGACAAGGGCCGCGCTAGCGTGGTCCTCGACGCGGAAACTTACCGGAGCAAGATGGACGAACTGATCACCTCAGGCCCCTACCGCAAGCTGACGAAGGACCTCACCGACCGGCTGTGCAGGAAGATCACGTCCCAGCTACTGGATCAACAGGACCGGGGTTCTTGATGATGGAACTTACAGGAAGCTTCGCCCCTTCTGCAAGCAACAATCCAGGATGTACGGTTTGCCCAAGATCCACTGAGGCCCATCATCTCCTGCGTAAGCTCCTTTGTGTGACCAGTCACATTTTGTGATAGTGTACAGTATTGTGGATTGCCAAATCTTAAGGCCTGGTTTGTTGCTTAGCAACAACCCCCTGCAGTGGGTCTTGGGAACCTGACACTGTGGTCAGGGAACAGGGATCGATTAGCCAAGCCCAGTTCACCACCAGCTGTCCAAGTGAGTACATGTGCCACACACATCCTCCAGTGCCCACTACTCCACTAGTCACTACAGTTTCCAGCCTGTAGCTGATTTCTAGATCCATCCTTTATGCTGTAAGTATTAATGTTCCTCCATTTTCTCAGCCAGTGAGTTGTCTAAAACAAAATAGTTTATAATATATATTTAGTTTATAATATCTGTATCTGTATCTGTAGTTTATAATATCTGTATCTGTATTTATTGTGGTGATGATATTAAAGAGGCAGTGTCTTCAGTATATTTTACCATTTTTCAAATAGCGCCCTCCTGTGATCTCAATGCTTTTAAAGAGGCAGTGTCTTCATGCTGGTTTGGTTCCTAATGCACTCTTAGGCACTAACCTCATAAGAACACAGCAATAGACCCCCACTGTTGTTTATGTGATCGATGACAAGATAAGGCATTTACCACAGAGTAGATACAGTGCCTGGTTCAGCCCTAAATGGTTCCCTGGGGCATTGCTACCACTACTACTGGTGGAGCCTTGAGTTGAAACATGACACTTTCCCTGAACACCTGTCCAGAGCCCACCAAGGACCTTGGTAGAACCCTCCATGGTAGAACCAAGGAGGTATTAGGCGAGCTGGAGGAACAGCTTCAATTTTCTTATCGCCCGCGTTAGTAACTAGCAGTCGGACCACCAGAACTTCCAAGTACCGCTCACCGCTTATCGCGAAGATCTTGCCTGTGGCGACAGCCGTCCCTCCCTTTACAATGTGATGTTCGAAGCCGCTCAGTTAGCTAAGTGGAGAAACGAAATTTGAACAGACACACGGAGGCAATTCATAATGCCCATGCGCAGTGTCAGGAGGAAGCCATATTCCGTGCGTGCTCTGTGCCTTCGTGTTTGCCTAAATTTACTGAATCCATCGCTACTTCTTTCGTGAAAATCCGTCGAAAAATGGGTGAGTTATGATGTCTTTTTGTATGTATGATTTTGATTATTAATTATTTTCACAGGTTTATTACTTCATGTTCCGATTCGACCCTGCGTTAACGAAATATATCATTGGAAAGAGCGTGAGTTTTCCTTGAAAATGCGCCCGGTTGGAAGAGTGCCCCGGAGTGCCCATACATTGATAATTGCATGGAAAGGGAGCGCTACATTGCATTGCGTACGGCAAGGTGTTGAGGATTCAATTAGGATCGGAAGCTCTTTGGTTGGATGGAGTGCACGAGATCGATATTAATTTTTCGTGTGCTGTATGAAAATACTGTGGTCAATGACTCATAGTCATACCATTCATGGTTTTCTTTGATTGAAGTGTGCCTGCCCTGATATAAAAATAAAAAATTATTATAAATGTTTAGCTCTTTATTGTCTTGAGTTGAAACTTGAAGATCGTTTATATCAATATATCATGTTTAGGCCTATATAATTATAAATCTTAATTCACTAATAATATTGAGGTATAGACTAAAGTAATGATATGTTTTCAGATCAAAATCAGTTGATCAATGAAAGAATACTACCTGCGTTAGTGATGTTAAAATTTAGTAATATTTATAACAACTACATCACATATGCAAAACAAGTCAGATTGATTTTTGTCTTCAATGTCCTAATTCATATTCTGATCATTTGGATTGCATGAATGCGTCTGAAATTTACCAGTTTGGGTTTATAATGTACATAACATGATTGTAGGATGTTTTGTACGAACATGCTGCTAATTCATTCACAGTTGTTTTTATTATTTCAATTAACCTTGGAACAGACTAGGTAAAAAAAGTGGTCATTCAGTAATGTTATTGATCATTCATTCAGTAATGTTATTGATCATTAAATGATTGTATATCTAGTTTGTAAGGTATGCCATACATGTATTTCATACAAAACTCAATGCAGTAATATGAAAACATGCTGCAAACTGCTTTCTGAGTAAAATTACCAAAAGCAAATGTCAAAGGACCTTTCTCAAGGCAGAAACTGCCTTTGAGAAAAGTTGGAGGTCCTGTTAAGATTAAAATGTGAGGCCCCACTTGGTCCATTCGGAAGGACAGTTGCAGACGCTGAACAGTTTGCCAGATTTGGGGAACATCGGGACAACTGTGATGTGGAGTGTATTTTGAAGACACTGATATAATTATACATTTAAGTCTAAACTTTTTGTTCTGTTTTGTTTTACTTTTTTCTTATACAGACATCCATGTTGACCTTCTTCAAAGATTCTGCCGGCTGTGTGGTGGAAAAGGTCAACAAGAATCTGACACACAACATTCCTACTTGAAGTTCAAGATCAGTGCAACTATAAATGCTGCCTTTGGTCTTTTCCTCTCTCCTTCCCCTTGTATCATTGGCTGTATCTTTGATATGTTTTCCGAAATACAAGCAATATATTCACACACACAATTGGTATGTTTTGTTAATCACAATTGGAAATTTTGGAGTGTTGTGAAAGTGGGAGTAGATGATATCAAGCTCATTATTTAATGTTGGGATGTAAGATGAAATAAGATCGAGTAAGGAAATGACGTCAGGAAGTGCAATAAACAAACAAACGTTTATTCGAGGATGAGCTCTTTAATAAATACTTTAATCATGTACACATATAGCATTCTTCAATCATCAACATGTGTATGTAAGTATTTAGCTTACATCAAGGTTACAACCACTGGAGTTGCACATGGCACAAGTCTAAGGGCACATTATTTTGTTCATTTAAAAAAACAGCAATCTTTAGTAATCTTTCTCTAAATTGTTTGAGCTGTACATTAATCTTCATTCAACTGTCAGAGTAATTCAACATTTCCTCTTTTCAAATCTCTACTGACTTGCTATATTCCACCAAATATGTCTTAGGGACATGTAATACACAAATGTCACTGAAATAATGCAATTTTGTTGCAATCATATGGACAAGTATGTATCAATCTTTTATCACCATTTCAAAATAAGGTCTTACAAGTTTCAGTATGAACAGCATGTCATTCTAAAATCTGAAATTGGGTTTTACTGTAACTCGGCATTTCTTTTCACTTTGGCATGTCAAGTCTACATATTCAACAAGATATTTGCACATAAAAACAAAAAAAGAATCCTGTACAGTGGAAATTGTAATAATTCGCAATACAAATTATGACAATATCTGATTCGAACAAACCAAGCATCTGATTTGAATAAATATTTAATATTTATGAAATGCATAAATACTGTATGAATGTCATGAATAAGTGAAATGGCTCAGTAAAGAAACTTTCTGATATGAGCAATGTAAACTGAATCCTGCATTTACCATTCACTTCTTGCTAAGTTCTTTTCGAAGTCCTTTTCTCCTCTGCTAGATCTATCACATTGTTTCTTCTTCTCAAGATAAAGTTTCAAAACAGCACGGAGTCAGATCTCAATCCAGTAATTGACATTGTTCGGAGCAGTCCTTCACTATTTGCCAATTCATCTCCATGAAGGGCATCCCACATGTTATTTACATACACATTTGAAATGAGTTTCTTGTATAATACCTCCTTGATGGACTTGGAACAACCTTCCACAAGGAAGTTGTCAGACAGGTGTTTCCGTAAGTGGAAAGGGTGATCAAAGTCACGCGATGTGTCGTTGCTGGTGGCGACGTTTCGGTTGCTAACTGCGAACCTTCATCAGGCAACTGAAGAATGCGCGCTGCGGCGTCTGTTTATGTCCGCTTCGCCGGTTCCTGTGTAACGGTTTGTGGACGTCGTAGTGGTGATCATGCGGTTTAGCACACGATTCTGGCGTCCGCTAGCGGCCCCGTCCGTGGTGGGTCGGCGGTCGTGGCGTCTGATGGTGGGGAGCCAGAAACCGGGGATGTCAATGCCGCTGTCTCGATTGATGTTGTTTCGGCGAAGTCGGATGTGGATGGCCTCCTTGACACGCCTGGTGTACCAATGTTGTTCTCGGTCAATACACCGTACATCGTCCCAATTGGGGCGGTGTCCAGCTCCTCAAGCGTGTTCGGCTACCGCCGATCTGTCCAACACGGGAGAGTCTCACGTCGCGTTGATGCTCCTTGATTCTCTCACCGATGGGCCGGCCGGTTTCGCCGATGTAGACCTGGTTGCACTCGCCACACGGAATCTCGTAGACGACACCTCCGCGCCTTTCCGGGGAACAGGGTCCTTGGGGTGGACGAGTTGGTTCCTCAAGGTGGTTGAGGAACGAAACACGGTACGGATACCGTGTCCCTCAAGGATTCTCCTCAACTGTCCAGAGACGCCGTCCATGAAGGGGAGTACAGCGAAGGACTTGTACTCAACCCGCTCCGTATCGGTGCTCACCTTAGGTCTCGAAGAGCGACGGATGAAAGGGGTTGGGTATCCGTTCGCTGTGAGCGCAGTGTGCACATGGCGTTTCTCTGAGGCTGTACAGCGCGGTTTGGTAACCAAACGCGCTGCACGGTCAAAGAGGCACTTGGCCACTCCACGCTTCACAGAATTAAGGGTGGTGGAAGTCGTAAGGTGTTTCCGTATTTGTACTTCCATTGCCTGAAAGCAATGCTTCATTGCCTGAAGCAGGTGTCGTTGACAATAAATAAGCCACCACGATTTTGGAGTCTGGTCCACTCGTTGGTGTATTCCAAAAAGGAGTCTACATCTGTATGGTCTTCTTTGACCTTCAATTTTTCTAGGAATACAACATACTGTTTTGCTGCTTCTGACGCGTCTGACGACAGTTTTCTGTACTTCTTCATGAGGGCGTATGGGATGAACCCTGCAATGTATCGTAACACTTCTTGGTCATGAGTTGTGTATTCCTGTTCTTGTTTCCTTGATTCCTTATCTGTTGGGACAATGTTCCTCCTTTGTACAACAATCTCAAGAAGCTCCTTCAATGTCTCCTGCAAAACAATATTCTTCATAAATTCACTAATATCTATGTCTACTTGTTCTGTGAGAAACTTGCTCCATTCACCCCATAAACTGTCGCTTAACCTTAAACTATGGAAGTTTTTCCACATCTCTGTGTTGGCTGGTGTGCCAACTGGCAAGTTCTTGCCACTATCCACTACCTTCCATATTTCACGTAGGAGGTATGTTGAGATGTGCTGGAGGGTGTCATCATCACACAGCTGTAGTTTCTGACTGATGGCAGACATATCCTCTCCTACTGGCGTTGACATGACCATCGAGCTGTTGCTGCACATCGATCTCTGCAGCATGCTTACTGCCTCGGGAAGAAGATCGTCAAGGCTCACAGCAGGCTCGTTATGCACTGTAGGAATTCAAGAGTAAAATAAATCATAAGTTGGGTTATAAAACATCACATTTAATGGCTCAATACAACATTGAGAAGATCAGAACACATTGATGTCCACAGTTTGTAGATGAACTCAAGCCTCGCGCTTAAGGTTTTTTTTTACTAGCCCACCGGGCTAGTAAATTGAGTTTTTTTGCTAGCCCGCAGCAAGTTTTACTAGCCCTGTAAAATTAATATTGAATTTAACACAAGGTTATTAGGTCAAGTAAAACAAATTATTAGTTTCTACTTTCTCATCTCCGCCCGCATAGGTTTTTTTGGCACCACACCGCTGTCTACTTTTTACTAGTCCGCCGGGCTAGCAAAGTGGGCCCACAGCTGTTTTTACTAGACAATGACCTCCGGGCTAGTGCTAAGGTCGAGCCCTAATTATTGGTGATGATAGAAACCTCATGTTTAAATCTTACGGTCTTTGGACATTCATTAACAAAATACTTCATGTTAAAGACAGAAATGTGATAGCATACCTTGCATACGTCTTCTTGGTTTGCTTTGTTTTGATGACCCAGGTAGTGATTTTGAACTTGTTGTAGCATCAGATGTTGTAGCATCAGATGTTGTAGCATCAGATGTTGTAGCATCGTTATCTGCTGCTGGGACAACATCTATAAAAAGTAATAATACCAAACAAATCATCAATCAACAGTAACTATTATTATTACAAATATGGCTACATCAGTTAATCCATGGAGGAATAAGAATCTATCATTACTCAGTTGGAAGGGGAAAAAATGCAGACATTCATGATTCATGCAAAAGAAAGTTCGTAGTAGCAGGAATTTGAAAACAATTATTTTATTTTAATACACACAACGTAAATGGTGGAAAATAATTCTAAACCCACAATAGATCAATCATTTGTGGAAAATGGTCATTTCCTGTCAAAACCTAGCGCGGCTTCTTGCCGAAAAAAAACTGGTTTGCGGGAGCTGAGGTTTTCACGTTCAGTAAGTATTTTAGGATTGGCCAAGTGCATGTTTTATACCATCATGGAGGAAGGAAAAGGGTCTTTTTCATTTTCTCCATGTAAATTTTACAGTGTAGTCGGCTCACGTCAAAAAAATCATGATCTTGAGAAAACCAATCAAAATAAATAAAAGTAAAACTAAGCAAAGGTTCCAGTACAACTACAAATGATCGTAGTACTAGCTGAGCATAGAGCAAGACTCTATTTATTGCCGTCCGAGTATAAACTTGGACCTTAAATCTTACCATCAACTCCGATTTCCAAATCGTCAGGTAGAAGCTCAAGGTCCTCAATATCTCCCCAGAAGGTCACCTCTTCGTCAAGATCCATTGTGAATTAAGTAAGATCAGAGAAAGATTCGCTCGAGAAATGAAGAGAATGAACGCCGAACTCAATGGTGTAAAACAGCCCACGCGTTTCCGTCGAAGCTTCTGAACAGTCGGATCTTACTACGTGTACAGTGTACAGCGTGGGGCTATAAAAACTGCATGTGTACAGCGTGCATGTGTACACGCGCATGCGCAGAATCCCCGACTTTGGATTTTTTTTTGCGCGAACAAGAGAACAGCTGGGGCGTATCACACTGCGGCCACCCACTGGTTTTACGAGGCGGCTTCTAAGCTCGCATACATGTAGAGAACTTTTGAGAGCTATTCCTCCAGCTCGCCTAATACCTCCTCGGTAGAACCACATGGTGAACTGTGTGCAATCATTGCAATACACATACAGTACTACACAGTACACGTACAGTACTGTACATGTATAGCTGTCACAGGAGCATAGAGCACTGGTGCATGCATGAATGCTGGATACCTATCCAGTATCCTTCTTGTGCAAGAATTGTTACAGAATAATATATATATTGGTTAAATGAAATAAACTTTTTACATCATGTACAGAGTACATCATGTAATAATTATTACATTATTATAAAATAATGTGTAGGCCTACAAAGTACAAGTACAATCAGTATGGTGACAGTAACACTGTAAAAGAGAACTATACCGTGGGGAAATCTGATGGTCCTGACCAATTTTCTGGATTCCCTACTAATATATTCTTTTATGAAATACTTATGACATCCAATGCGAGTAAATCAAAGTTAGTTCACGGAAAAAATGCATATACATCATGTACTAATTGTAGTTGTAGGCCAATGTAACCTGGATTCGCTCTAAAAAAAAAATCTCTGGACAAATAAATTACCTACGAAACCTTGGAAATAGAGGATAAGACGCTGTTAGTACAATAGCCAAAATTTGGAAATAAAACCAAAAAACAAAAACCCAACAACAAAATCAACCAAAATACACAGCGTCAACAGAAGTCAATCAAAAGCAATACAAGAAATCAAAACTCGAACAGAATAAAACAACCAAAAATACAGGAGAGGGAAAACAAGAGGACTTGGGCATAATGGTGCGCCCTGCTCTTTGCCGACGGAACTGGGAACTCCACAATACTACTAGTGTAACACTTGTTTCATGCTACTTCGCTGCGCTCATACGCATGAAAAACAGTTTCGGTTTTATACATCAACCTCAATAAAGAAACAAAGAGAGCAAGAAATTGTATCCAGAATGGATTTAATCATACAACATGGGATGTTTAGGCCTGCATGCACAGAGATGCTGAATGCATACACAACCGGCAAAAAATGAACGAAGGCATCTACCTCCGCATTCCATGCTTCTTCTTGAAGCTTCAAAACCACAAAGTGAAATTTGCATTATGAACGAAAGATAAACAAAATGACATGGCCTCGATGGCACTATTTCGAGGCATCTGCCTCTAACTTTTCTTTTTCCTCTCGGCCCTCCATGCTTCTTCATGAAGCTTCAAAACCACAAAGTGAAATTTGCATTATTAACAAAAGATGAACAAAATGACTTGGCCTCGATGGCACTATTTCAAGGTATCTGCCTCTAACTCTTCATGGCCCTCTCGGCCCTCCATGCTTCTTCATGAAGCTGCACAACCACAAAGTGAAATTTGCATTATTAACAAAAGATGAACAAAATGACATGGCTTGATGGCACTATTTCGAGGCATCTGCCTCTTAATCCTGATGGCCCTTCACTTGAAGCGTAATTCGACATTGGGCTTTAACCAAACATTTGAATATACACATCCAAAAACCAAAGCCCTCTATCAGTGGGCATAAAGCTATTACACTTGATCTCTCCATACTAGTAAATCTTCTGACAATCTTACAATACGTCAAGTTCAACAGAAAATTGTTTTAGTGATCTGCATACGTTGCTGTACATCTCTCTTAACATAGCGATTTTTGGCAATGTGAGTCTTCCAGCGACCGTGCAGGAGGATTAATTCTTCTGGTACTTTATTGTTAGCCAGGCGAGTAGCCCCGCCTGACCGAAGACTGTGAAGACCAAAACTCTAAAATTTAGTGGGCCTGACGTTTCGATCCTAGCAGGACCTTTCTCAAAGGCAGAGTGACAAGGACAAAACAGATACATGTACACGAAGGCAGGGGGAGAGAGTGAATAGGACACGGATGAGAAACAGAGGACAAAGAGTGAAGCTGGTAGGGAGAGATCAAAGGGAAGGGCAAGGGGTAGGGTAGGGATTAGTGAGAGGAGGGGGAAAGATCAAAGAGAAGGGCAAGGAGTGGGGTATGGATTAGTGACAATAGGGGGAAAAGATCAAAGAGAGAAGTGTGAAAGACTGAACACAAAAGAAGGATTATCAGAAAGCTGCATGGTGTTAGTCATTACCCTCCTGGATGTTGAGACCATGTGGTTGAATAGTCCGAAGACGCTTCATCCACATTTTCTCACGGCTAAGACGGACAGCATTACTACGGTGACCAAGTGATTCTATGCCCAGTACACTCATATCTGATATCGAATGATCAGGGAGATTGAAGTGATACCCAACAGGGGTGTCCATTTTACCGGTTTTGATGGTAGACCTATGGCCATAGATCCGTTTTTTGAGGGTGTTTTTTGTCTCGCCAACATACTGAATATTACAAACTCTACAAGAGATGAGGTATATGATGTTTGAGGTAGTGCACGTGATAGAGCCATAGGTCGTGTGGGTAGTTCCAGAAGAATGTCCATTGAAAGAGTCTATTTCCTTGACATGTGTCTTGCAAACAATGCATTTCGAGGTACACTTAAATGTACCAAATTTGGTAGGAGGTGAAGAGTCCAAAGGGGGAACCTCTGCTCGGACAATTAAGTCACGCAGGTTACGGGGGCGCCTGAAAGCCAAAACAGGCGAATTAGGAATGGCTTCAGCCAGACGATCTGAAGTGTGGAGAATATGGTGGTTTTCCTTAGTTATCTTCCTGAGAGGAGGAAGAGAAGGGTGGTAGGAAGTAACTAAGGGAACTTTGGGCTTGTCCTTTGACCACATCAATTCCTTCCATAGGACCATCAAATTCACTTGGGAGCAGTCTCTTCAACAGACCCACTTTCTGGACGTCACCGTCCGGAAAGACCTCAATACACTAACTACTGACTTGTATTCTAAGCCCACCGACACTCATCAATATCTCCATTCCTCCAGTTGTCACCCTAGACACTGTAAGACTGGTATAGCTTACAGCTAGGCCCTCAGATTGAGGCGTATATGTTCCATGGCCAATGAGTCTGACTTTCGCCGCCATACACGTGTATTGGCCAGTAACTTGGTTGCTAGAGGCTATAGTTCTCGCCAAGTGAAGAACTCCATTGCTAAAGTCTATTCCATTCCCAGAAGTTCGGCACTAAAACAAAAGCCTCCAGGTCCCAAGGACAAGCCCAAAGTTCCCTTAGTTACTTCCTACCACCCTTCTCTTCCTCCTCTCAGGAAGATAACTAAGGAAAACCACCATATTCTCCACACTTCAGATCGTCTGGCTGAAGCCATTCCTAATTCGCCTGTTTTGGCTTTCAGGCGCCCCCGTAACCTGCGTGACTTAATTGTCCGAGCAGAGGTTCCCCCTTTGGACTCTTCACCTCCTACCAAATTTGGTACATTTAAGTGTACCTCGAAATGCATTGTTTGCAAGACACATGTCAAGGAAATAGACTCTTTCAATGGACATTCTTCTGGAACTACCCACACGACCTATGGCTCTATCACGTGCACTACCTCAAACATCATATACCTCATCTCTTGTAGAGTTTGTAATATTCAGTATGTTGGCGAGACAAAAAACACCCTCAAAAAACGAATCTATGGCCATAGGTCTACCATCAAAACCGGTAAAATGGACACCCCTGTTGGGTATCACTTCAATCTCCCTGATCATTCGATATCAGATATGAGTGTACTGGGCATAGAATCACTTGGTCACCGTAGTAATGCTGTCCGTCTTAGCCGTGAGAAAATGTGGATGAAGCGTCTTCGGACTATTCAACCACATGGTCTCAACATCCAGGAGGGTAATGACTAACACCATGCAGCTTTCTGATAATCCTTCTTTTGTGTTCAGTCTTTCACACTTCTCTCTTTGATCTTTTCCCCCTATTGTCACTAATCCCTACCCCACTCCTTGCCCTTCTCTTTGATCTTTCCCCCTCCTCTCACTAATCCCTACCCTACCCCTTGCCCTTCCCTTTGATCTCTCCCTACCAGCTTCACTCTTTGTCCTCTGTTTCTCATCCGTGTCCTATTCACTCTCTCCCCCTGCCTTCGTGTACATGTATCTGTTTTGTCCTTGTCACTCTGCCTTTGAGAAAGGTCCTGCTAGGATCGAAACGTCAGGCCCACTAAATTTTAGATTTACTTTTTGGTAATTTTAGTCAGTAAGCAGTTTGCAACATTTTTGTATATCACCTCAAGACCAAAACTCTTTACATTTTCAACGCCAATGGATTTCAGCGCATCAAGAAACAATTCCCTGCACCTGGTGTAACTAAAGGGCTTATCTTGGGTGCGCTTGTAGGACTTCGAAGAGGAGCAAAATGTAAGAGGGGTGAAAATGAATTTTTCATCTCCCAAGGTGAGCCCAACCTTCTTCATGTACCTCATTAGAATTGAGTAGGGAGAGTAAAAATCTTGTGAAATTGGAAGAAATGTTACGTTCCCATCTCGAAAAATATCGGTTTTGGATTTTGGGATAAATATCTTAAGACCCTGAACATCTTGAAGGTGAGAGATATGGCTGGCTTTGATCTCAGCTATCTCGTTGTGGTGAAACATTAAGGCGTACTTTAAACAAACATAACAGGCTGTTCTGAGTTGAATAACTGAACAGCCATCGTTGGCAAAGAGATTCAAGATTTTCTTTACCTGATCTAAAGACAAAGGGTTTTTCTGAAGTGGAGGATGGTGCAGAGCTTTCCTTGCACAGATGATGATGTTTTGGACAATGGGAGAATCAATGGGATTGATCTTTAAATTCATGAGCGAGTGAAACCATTTAATGGCAGCCGCGTATGTCGTAACGACACTGTCAGACTGGGAAGTGGTCTTAACATGTGATATAAAGGCTGCCACTACATCATCTCGGATCGGAAAGGAGAGAGGAATTTTGCGATGTGCTAGCCAATTGACAAAGCTACGACATTTGTAAAAATAGGTATTACAGGTCCCCACTGCTTTAGCTGCAATAGCTTCACACAATATTCGTTCTTTAGAGGCCGAGATAGAAGACGGGAAATCGGCCCAAAATGGTTGTTGCAAAACGATCTGAATAAGGTCGTCAAATTTTCCGAGTGGAGATTCAGGATTGGGGCTGAACTGCACTTCGTGGTTCCCTTGACAACTCCGTAGTTGCGGCAGCAATGGGGGGCAGGAATGGTCGGTAGGATGGCGAGACTTGATGGTAGGATCCCCTCCCCGCCAGGTGGGCGCCATACTGGTTGAATCTGAACCGTGAACGTTGATGGTGGGAGCCTTCGTTGGCGACCGAGAAGGGGCAGCGTCTGGACCAATGTCCAGGCATGCCACAGGTAAAGCAGTAAGAACCTTGCATGCCTGAGATCGTGTAAAGGGAGAACGGAGAATACACAAGAGCAGAAAATACGAAACACAACAAATTTCCATGGGTGGGAGGGCGGGGAATGGCCAGAGGAAAAACCGGATAAGGAAGGAACAGCATTCGGCATATGAGTGCACGAGCCTGAAGTGAGGCCGACATGAGACACACCCAACTATATACCCGACAGATGCATTGTTATGCCAATGACCAAGGGTATGCGCGGAATGCAGGGGAATACCTGCGTGACCAGTGAAGTGAGGCTTAAGAGGCAAACAAAACTAAATTTTCATGCTACTTCGCTGCGCTCATACGCATGAAAAACAGTTTCGGTTTTATACATCAACCTCAATAAAGAAACAAAGAGAGCAAGAAATTGTATCCAGAATGGATTTAATCATACAACATGGGATGTTTAGGCCTGCATGCACAGAGATTCAGACTGAAAAAACAAAGTAAAAGTGCGTACCTCGAAAAAGACGCTGATCAGCAAGGTCTCGAGTAGTAGCTTCTGAAGCATCTCGTCGCTTTCGCTTTCTGCTCTCGAGATCCTTCAACGCCTCCTCCTCGGCGACTTTGACGCTCTTCCGCTGTTCCGCTGACAGGTATTCGGAACTTGACTTGTCAAGCTTCGACACCGTCGCCCAGCCAGCCTTGCTCCCGTCTGCAATGCGAATTTTTGCCTTTCTGTCGGCTATCAACTCTTCCGCCTCTTGGAGTGCTGCAACTGCTGCCTCGGGGTCGGACTTCTCTACCAGGGCCAGCTTCGCATTATCCAGCAGAATTTCTAGATTCCCACAAAACTCAAACTGTGCGATGTTGCCCGGCCTCACCAGCTCCTTAGCCTCTAGCTTGACTTTCAGCTGCTTTATGGAGCTGGAGTCTTAATTGCTTCGGCGCAGCAATGGCATTGAACCGTTGATCGAAATAGTCCTTAAACTTTTCGAAAACTAGCATCGTGTCTGTAGCGCGTTCTTCTTCTCTCGACATACTATCGAATGGCCAGAGGAAAAACCGGATAAGGAAGGAACAGCATTCGGCATATGAGTGCACGAGCCTGAAGTGAGGCCGACATGAGACACACCCAACTATATACCCGACAGATGCATTGTTATGCCAATGACCAAGGGTATGCGCGGAATGCAGGGGAATACCTGCTTGACCAGTGAAGTGAGGCTTAAGAGCCAAACAAAACTAAATGATTGTGCTAGGGTGTCTGAGTCCTCCTAGTCCTAGGTCCTGTGTGCTACTTGGTAGTGTGGCACAAATATATGAATACAGACGAAGAACAGACTCCGGAAACAAAGATTGATTAAAAGTGAATACAATTGCATAAGAAGGGATATGTTTTGTAGATGTGTTATGGGGTCTGGAATAAAGTATATTGATGACGTAGGAGGTTTTCAAAATAAGGGCATGCCTTTCTACTAGACACACTTGAAATAGAGAGCAATACCTCGCCAAGCGGGTGATGACCTACACAATTGATTCCAGAGGAGTTGGTCACTATACTGGACTTCTTGGGAAATGGACATTGGACAAGAGGGAACTTGATCTGTTGTGTGAAGAGTGACCGGAGAAAATGAAGACCTACTAGTACTACAGAATTTGGGGCTTACACGAGTTACATGTACATCATGTTCAAACCTATAGTTGTTGTTATAGTGCCTATCTTCATTTTTCTCTGCTTTAACTGTCTTCAAACCCTACGCAATCATAATAACTTTTGAGTCTGATTCCAAGAAACTTACACTGGACTCTAGAATTGATAGGCTTTTTCCTGAAAAATATCCAGCTCTATAAAAATGGCTGAGGGTCATTGGCAATAACTTTGGGTCATCAAAGTTTGCAAAAAAAGTAAAACCAGCAGTCTCGGCAGTCGGGAGTCGCCTTGGTTTATCGTCTGAGCTGCCAAGAACAAACGATACAGAGGGGTCACTATTCAACCCTGTAGTATAATGTAGCATACAATAAGATGAGGTTTAAAATGTTGAATTCTTATACATGTGAATACTTAGTTTATGGAAATTCACGGGGGAAAACATTTTTCCATTTGGTCAACCTGGTAAACTCATATCCCAAAATTTACTCCCCCTAGCTAACTCTAGTCAAATCTGAGGGCGATTCGATCATACCCACTGGACAACTTGTACCCTGAAATTTACCCCAAACTAACTCTAGTCAAATCTGTTGGCGATTCATACCCAGGACAACTTGTACCCTGAAATTTACCCCCAACTAACTCTAGTCAAATCTGAGGGCGATTCATACCCACTGGACAACTTGTACCCTGAAATTTACCCCCAGCTATCTCTAGGGCGGTTCAAACCCAGGACAACTTGTACCCTAAAAGTTTGGCCCCCAAGCTAACTCTAGTAAAATCTGATGGTGATTCATACCAAGGACAATCTGTACTCTGAATTCCCCCTAGCTAACTTTAGTCGAATCTGAGGGCAATTCATTCCAAGGACAACTTGTAGTCTAGGACAGCTTTTTTACCAGATACCCAAACATATACACATTTTAGACTTTTGATAGATTGTATACATGGATGGAGGCAGTGGCGGATTTCGAAGGACTGAGGTTGCAACTGCATAACCTACAAATTGCAGCTTCATGGGATCTCGCAAACTCCATTGCGGCAAATACTATGCAAATACATGCGGTGTTCAGTATCAGCAATGCTGCAGGTGCAGAATCATCACAACCTTATTAAAAAAGGTATTATCTGTACATGTATGTAGAAACTGATTTTGGTTCCAGTTTTACAGATAATTTCATCTTATGTGAAGAGGTACTCAAATTAAGCGCTCCTAAGAAGTGGACAGCGCAGCTGAAGCTTGTACCCAAGATGTCATATACAAATATACATCCAAGAACTGATGGAAAACATTTTTGTCAAGAGAGAAACGGCATTCGGACATCTGTCGCAGCACATATAAGTATGTCGGCAGATGATCCACGTAGAATTTCTAAAACAATTGCAGCAAACGCAGCACTGTCCATGCAGAAATTGATAGAAGAGCGAATTAAGTGAGCGTTGGAAAAGAAATTAGCGACATTTTGGGGGGTTTAGTGTCTGAAAGTGCAATCCTCATGTTCACTTCTATTTCTCACGTATTAAATTTTTGTATAGCATTTATTCAAGTTATGGATGCCCACATATTGTTTACTCAGAATCCGAGTGAAAGTTGGGGGTATGGGTTGTTCAGCTTGAATAAATTGTGTTTTTACTTCTTATCATTTTATTTGCGTTTCTGTCACCTGACTTATTCAAAAAAGTATTTCAAACATCATTTCTGTTGTTGCATAGGCGTTTCTTGGTGCCACAGGAACATGCATTAGTGCAGTGTTACTTGGCACATTTGCAACTTTAGACATGCCCCACATGAGCTTATACTACTGTAGCTTACCCCGCAGACTAGTCCCACTTACTGGGCCCGCGCTATAGGAGCTATGATATCTTCCATTTGTCAATATTTGAGGAAATTCACACTTTCAATGAGTGAAAATATTGCTGGAGATGTTAAGTAATGCATAAAAAATTACTGAATTACTGGCTCTGTCGTAATAATGACGAAAATAATACAATCCCACACTGCCAGTTTTCTAAGCATGAAGAGTCCTACCATACATACTCAGTAGAGCTAAGAAAAAATACATAGCTATTAGAGGCCCATGTCCATCGATTTTGATGATAAGAGAGACTTTTATGTGTGTGTAAATGTACATTCAAGCATGGAGGAATACCAATTTGACTTGAAGTTGTACTGCAGAAGCTGCAGACAGTACAGGCATGAAGATGCCCATACTGCTATAGCTCCATGAAACAAGCATGTACAGTGCACTGACTGTACTGATAATGATATCAAGCCAGCAGCAGGGAAGAGAAAGTTGGTTATATAATAGTGGTTTCAGTTGTTTATTTTAGCGTTAGAGGATATATTGCCTTTGTGTGCTTTTCATGCTGCGCTAGCCTTTCATGCTGCGCTAGTGATGAACAATATCGTTTCACCCGACTACCAGGTTTCCCGCAACCCCAAAGTAACAGTACGTGCTCACCGGGAGGTATTTTCACGGGGTGGCCGGCGTGAGTTGGCATGACAGGGAGACCAGCTGACGAAGCGTTGACCACTGGAGCACTGGCGCTCGTAAGGGTGGAGACTGCCGTTGTGGACCCGAAGTCAGCTACTGACTGAAGTGGGCTGGATGTTCCCTCCTGTGCTCTCGCTTACATCGAAGGGCTGGGTAGATGCCTGGGTATCGCCAAGACTCTGGTTGTTGGGATGCTCACTGCTCCTCGACTGTAGCGCTGTCCCAGACCCATAGATGGCGCTAATTGGCGTTTGATGATGTGCTGCCGGCATAGCCGTGTGTCATCGCATCCCGGCACCGCTGTGTTGCTAGTCCTTACATACAGTGTCCGGGATCGGGAATATGGGGATTCAAGGATTTTGGCTTGGGCCTCTTCGCCCTGCCAAGGACGCAGTCTGGATGCTGCTGTTGGTTACTCCGGGGTCGGAAGCGCAGGCTGAGCATGGGGGCTCTCTCGAGCCTATAGGTAGGAGCACTAAGCCTTAGTCAGACGGGAATGGCGGTGCACGAACCATCTGGACATCTCGCGACTCATCGTGTTCTACTCACAACGCTCGTTTTGTCCGTTGAGCAGGGGACTCCTGCGCTTTCTGGTTCCTCCCTCTATTCCCCATGCTCAAGATTCAGCACTGCGACGAAATTGAAAGTTCTTAAATCTGCTGACTCTCGACGAGAGTTTTTACTATACGATGCACACCCAGCGGAGGTGCGCGGCCAAAAGAACCAGTACACGCGCTACAAGCGCTAATGTGCCCATCGCCTGACTGCATGCCTGACCGGCCCCATTGTTGGTCAGCTTTCCAGCTACCAATTGAACCGGGCCAAGCGGGTACGGCACGCATAACAACGCCTTTGTTCAGATGGTCATTCTCCCTTCCCCGTTCCCAAAGTGGGTCTTCGGTCGACAAGCGACCAAAAACCGAATTATATAATAGTGGTTTCAGTTGTTTATTTTAGCCCAGTACCAGAAAACCCCAAGGCCATGCTGGCCAGACTTCTTATCAGGAACACAGTGGGGGTTCCTACTTAAATGCATTGAGATCACAGGATGGCGCTATTTGAAAAATGGTAAAATATACTGATGACACTGCCTCTTTAACCATGCTTTCCAAGTTTCTTAGAAACAAAAAACGTTTTAAAAAAGACACGAACAAATCAAATAATTATGAATACAACTTACCCGTGTTTTCATGTGGTGAATCTTGGCATGGGTCTGGGCGACAACGCTCGCAAATCCAAGAATATTTCGGATTTGTTTGCGCCGAAAGACCGCAGCAATCGTAGTGCCACCAAATCACGGTACATTGATCGTCGTCCCAGGCGACCATTTCCTTGGTATTTGGATTTCCACAGACACAGGACTGACGACCTTCATCTTCCGAATCATCAATTTAAAAAAAAAAAAAATGAAACGTCCAAAATCTTCTGCATATTTTTGAAGTCATAGGAAGCTTGCAGTACTGATACAGCAAAAACGTTTTTAAATTACACAAACCAGTGGATTGTCTCACAAAAAAGATGGTGTGTATTTATTATTTAGAACGATGGAGATCGAGACAAGAAATTTCTTGACAGTTAGCAATTTAAATACATTTCCTGGTGAAGACATGCAAAAAGAACTGACTGATAAGATACAGTCACACAAACGAGTGCAAATGTACTGGTGTAGTCTAATAGTCTTACACAAGGGAAAGTACAGGGTGTCACTTCCAAAAAACTCCTGGACATTGTGTTGCACCCCGGAGGACACGGGACCGTGTCACTCCTAGGGGCACATTAAAGATTTTGCCTCTGGTAAGGAAAGGAGAGAGGGACACTGGTTGAGCTGTAATGTTAACCTGTTTCCTTTTCCCAACATGGAGTCAGAATGACACACAATACAAAACATTTTACATGTACATGTATATCTGTAAACATAAACCGGACTAAGTAATTCTAAAACTAACTTGGTTTCTTACAAGCATTGGCAGTTTGTCAATAAACTTCTAAATAAAACATTTCAAAATACACGTAAATCTGTTGCTATAGCCCTTAATCAAATAAAATAGAACTGTCGGTTGTACTCTTAGGTCAATTTTTCAGCAAGTTCACATACAAATGTGGAGTCAATTTAACAAAGAAGAAAACAAAAGAAATTCACTATAAAATAAAGGATAGTCATGGGGAACAGTGAAAGAGTCTTAACTTCTCCAGGCTAAATCCTACATGTACATGTCAGAAAGTGCACACATACATGTACATGCACTATCAGGTAACCACAAAACACATTCCTTTGTCCACCAGCCTGTTATGTATACATGTATGGTTGCAAAGGGCCCAAACGTATGGCAAGAATCCTTACAAAATTACTCAAAAAAACCAATCAAATTCAGTTTAAATGTATCTTCAAGTACCTGTATATGACCCCAAAACTATGGTTTCCTTACAGTCATACAAAAACAATAATAAAGCACAATCTTACCTGGTAAGGAAAGGAGAGAGGGACACTGGTTGAGCTGTAATGTTAACCTGTTTCCTTTTCCCAACATGGAGTCAGAATGACACACATGCAGGCCTAAGGACAACAGGCTCCCACCACAGGGCCACAGTGTCTCACCAGTCCAGTGTAGGGGGGGGGGGGTAATGTTTATACACATTCCTAAACACTGCACTGGACTCTCCCTCTTTCTGGCTACTGATAACATCTACATTACACACTGTACAGTGGTTGGAAAGACTTACAATGCAGGCAAGAATAAACAAAAAAATGTAGGGGGCTTCTAAAAAAACTTCCTGACCTCTGGATGGGGCCTTTACACTCTCCCCTGAAAAATCAAATGTTGTCCTCAACATTTCCGTTCGATAGAACAAAAAACAAAAAACAAAAACACAATACAATGTCACAGTCAACGGTAGGCCAGTGAAGTGTAGCCGCCTGGTTGCCATGACGGGATTGTCATGTGGGGCACCTGCCAAGGCATCATCATTGGGGCAGGGGCAGGGGCAGGGGCAGGCCACTATTGGGTAGGAAGACCACACTGTGGGAGGGTACGGATGAGCCATCGGAGGGGCCCAGCTCGGTGACGGAAGGGGGTTCATCGATGGGTCACAGGCTCTGACTTTGTTCACCGCTGGCTCATGGTGGGGTCGGCCCAAATGGTCATAGGCCAGACGCTGGGGAGGTCTCCTCTCTCTCGTCGAGAAACATTCCTGATCATCTACCTGCCGAGTGGGTATGTCTGTACTCGCAGATGGAGACGATAGGTTTGTCTGGCTCTCCGTCCTCTCGTCCCTGGCTGGGTTCGCTGGATCAGAGTCAGGGGCTGTTTGCAGCACTGGACCGAACTCCGCTTCGGATTCCAGCTCAGGTTGTCGGGCTGTCTCTGAAATGGCCCGAGCGACTGACCTGGTCACGGGGTCTGGCTCTGCCTCAGGAACAGGAACTGGAGCAGGTGCTGGCACGGTCTCGGGAACAGGATCAGGAGCAGGTGCTGGCACGGTCTCAGGAACAGGTACTGGAGCAGGTGCTGGCGCCGTCACAGGAACAGGATCTGGAGCAGGTGCTGGCACCGTCACAGGAACAGAATCTGGAGCAGGTGCTGGCACCGTCACAGGAACAGAATCTGGAGCAGGTGCTGGCACCGTCACAGGAACAGGTACTGGAGCAGGTGCTGGAACCGTCACAGGAACAGGATCAGGAGCAGGTGCTGGCACAGTCACAGGAACAGGATCGGGAGCAGGTGCTGGCACCGTCACAGGAACAGGATCGGGAGCAGGTGCTGGCACCGTCACAGGAACAGGATCGGGAGCAGGTGCTGGCACCGTCACAGGAACAGGATCGGGAGCAGGTGCTGGCACCGTCACAGGAACAGGATCGGGAGCAGGTGCTGGCACTGTCATAGGAACAGGATCGGGAGCAGGTGCTGGCACCGTCACATGAACAGGATCGGGAGCAGGTGCTGGCACCGTCACAGGAACAGGATCGGGAGCAGGTGCTGGCACCGTCACAGGAACAGGATCTGGATGCTGTGTGGGGAAAAATGGCTTTGCTCTGATGCTCAGAGGGGTGTATCCACGTTGGCAGGTACGAGACCGAGTGTGGATCACAGTCTCCTCTCAACTGTCAGAGTCACTGTCGGTGTCTTCAGGTATGTTTGCCCCTTCCTGACTGCTACTCTGTTGTGTCAGCTGTTGCCGAGGTTTCTGCGTTGCTGGGAAAGGCTCGCTGCCAAGGTCATTACAGGGCAGAAGCAAGTTCCTGTGCAGTGTTCTGCTGCGTCCCTTGCCGTCTTTAGGCTGAAGCTCGTAAACAGGGGAATCATCTCCTCGCCGACGGACTACGACATGGACCTTATCTCCCAGTAGGCCCGCAGCTTTCCTGGTCCCCCAGTCTCGTTCAGATTTCTCACGAGCACTCTATCGTCTGGTTGTAGGACGGAGCTGTTCACCTTCCTGTCAAACTGCTGCTTTCCACGAGTTGCAGACTTGCTTGCACTCTGTCTCGCGTGTTCATACGCATCTTCCATCTGTCTCTTCCATCTGCTATTGTAGTCACGGTGATCCCTGGACTCTACTGCGTCTCCTCCCAGTTCAAAGGCGAGGTCTATGGGGAGTCTTGGATGGCGTCCATACAGGAGGAAGAAGGGAGAGAACCCTTTTGCCTCAGATCGGGTGCAATTGTAGGCGTGTACCACTTTGCTGACAGAATCCTTCCAACGGGCCTTGTCTTTTTCCGGGAGGGTACGTAACATCCCTAGAAGCATCCGGTTGAAACGTTCCACCTGCCCATTGCCTTGTGGATGGTAAGGGGTAGTTCTGGAAGGAGAAATGCCGCACACCTTCTGTAGCCGTTGGAACAGGTGGTTCTCAAACTCCTTTCCCTGGTCGTGATGGAGCCTGTGAGGGAACCCGAATCGCAAGACAAAGTCATTGAATATCTTGTCTGCGACCGTTTTCCCAGCTTTGTTCGTAGTCGGGTAAGCTTGGGCGAAGCATGTGAAATTGTCCATAATGACCAGGATATACTCGTATCCACCCACGCTCTTCTCCAGATGAACAAAGTCAATAGAGGTCAACTCAAAGGGTGCTGTCGTCTTGATACTCTGGAGAGGGGCTCTGTTGAGACGGTTTGGTTTCCGCTGCATCAGGCATCTACAGACATTGGACACGTAGTGTTCGATGTCTTGCTGCATGTGGGGCCAGAAGAACCTGTCCCGTGCCAGATGAAACACTCGTTCAGCACCCAGGTGTCCCATCTCTTCATGCAGTTCCTTGTAGACAATATGATGATACTGCTGAGGGAGAACTAGCTGTAGCCTGGTACCTGCTCTTCGATGGAGAATGCCTGTGCAATCCAGCTCTAGTTTATCCCACTCGCGTAGAAGGGACATGACATTTGGCTGTTCTCTTGACCTCTCTTGTCTACTGGGTCGATGATTCCGTTGAAGGTACTGAACAACTCTGCCAATCGTCTCATCCTCACGCTGTGCAGCACTCAGCTCGGCCTTGGTTAGCTGCCAAAGATGTGTCACCCCATCATCAGGACTTAAGGTGGATGCAGACACGGCAGCTACCCATGGGAAAAATCCAGAGCCACTTGTCTGGACTGCTTGGACAGTTGCAGTGATCTCGTCTGGTTTCACCTCCCTGGTGCACTGCTGCTGGTAGGCTTCAATGTCAAGGGGCATCCTTGAGAGAGCATCTGCGTCTGCGTTTGATTTCCCTGGCCGGTATCTAATCTTGAAATTGAAGTCTGCCAATTCTGTTACCCATCTGTGGCCAGTAGCATTGAGCTTTGCTGTGGTGAGGATGTAGGTGAGGGGATTTTTGTCTGTGAAGACTGTAAATGAGGGTGCGTAGAACAGATAGTCTCGGAACTTTTCCGTGATCGCCCACTTCAGTGCGAGAAACTCCAGTTTCCCAGAGTGAAGATGGTAGTGTTTCTCTGCAGGGCTGAGTGTTAGTGATCCGTAACCAATCACCCTCATCTTGCCATCTTGTTCTTGACAGAGAACTGCAGCAAGTCCATCGTTGGAAGCATCTGTATGTAGGACAAATGGTTTCTCATGGTCCGGGAAAGCCATGACGGGGGGACAGATTAGGCAGTCCAGTAGGCTTTTAGGCCTGGGACAAAATGTCGACTAACCGACATTTCGCGACCGGCAAAGACATGCCGACAGTCGACATTTGTTTTCACGACAAGTCGACCCCCACGACAAGTCGACCCCCGCGACAAGTCGAACTCCCACGGCACGCCACGAATTTTCGACAGTCGAAATCCCACGGCACGGCACGAAATTTCGACAGTCGAAATCCCACGGCACGACACGAAATTTCGACAGTCGAAATCCCACGGCACGGCACAACATGCCGCGAAACACAGTGCAATCGCCATCGGCCCATGCATCGCGTGCAGTACTAACACAGCACTGTCTTCAGTGCAGCAAAGGGGAGTTGGTCATCGGACTGTTCCATTTTATTTTAGGGGAGCATAATTATGTACGTGCTGTTTCGTTGTCCAATCAGACTACCGTTTCCACGCCAACAGACGGAAATGTATTATTCATAGGCCTTCCCGGTCTACCATTGGTTCTATTTTGGTGATACATATTCATCCGAATTCGTTTCGGACACTACCGTCCTCACTGTACTAACGGAGGTCTGGGAACACAAGTGCGATGACCTTTCCCACTTGCGCACCACGTGCCAGCTAACTCATGCAGGATTTGAGGATTGTTACATGTACATGTACACATGCACATGTACATGTGCTGTACTTTTTAGGCATGAACAAATCCAGAGATCGGCAAACCTTTCTGGGCTCGTGTAAAAATCATATACATGGACATTGTACTGATATAGTTTTCACTAGAATTTAATCACCTCGTAATGTTTTTTTTCTGTTGAAAAACAATGTTTCATTTCCTTCTTTTCACGCAAACTTTATTTGAAAAAAGGGTTTTGATAAAAAAAATGTATACAGACTTAAAGACTGTTTGTGCTGGACTTCTACTTAAGATAATCTGAAATGAAATATGACACTATTGAAGACTGCTTTCTGAATATAAATGTCCCAATTTACCAAATAAAAGAATACAGACCCTCGACTCCTCACTTTCATTGTCATTAATTTGAGAAAGGTCCCGCTAGCCAAGCCCTGGGATCAAAACACGGGGATCAAAATCATTTTTCCTTCCGACGGTTCAGTTTGTTTATTTTACGAACTCACGCCGTGCCGTGATTATTAGCAGCGAAGTTAATTTTCCCCGTGCGAATTAAGTTGCGGACTAATCCGTTCACCCTTCACGGAAAATTATCAACCTCACCGAAAGCACGACCAGATTGTATTATTTCTTCCAGAGGATAATTAACTGGTTGGTGAAAGGTTGGAGTTGCTGTTTCTCCATAATATTCTGAAATGCCTAGAGACGAAACAACTCCCTGTTTGAGGTCCACATTTCTGGGAGGCTTTGCACGGAAGCAATATTGTAACACTAACACGTGCGCTGTAAAAACGGCCCCATGACCATGATGAGTCCACAGTTTCACCGGCCCATTCCAAAAATGGAAAGGGGGGTTAATAGAGTCAAGTTCTTAAGGTAAACAAAATAGACACACATTTTACCAAAGTTCTGAAACCATTTCAGAATAAATGGCTTACAAAACATCACAATGCGCGCATGACACAAAGCTACAGTACTGATCGAAATTATTATCACTATTCGCGACCAATTTAGTGCGAATGATTCTTCGCGAAGACGTCCGCAATTTCTTATATTTACCAGTCCGGGGAGTCATTTCCTTCGCGAAGAGAACCAACGATTCGCGACTGAAGCGGCCATAGGTCCGAGGAGAAAATAATTACCGGTCCGGGGAGTCGTCTTCTCCGCGAAGACTCGCGAAGACCAGCGGCCATAAACCGAGGGAGAAACCACTCCGTACTGGTCCGGGGGGTTATTTCCTTTGCAAAATCCAGCAAAATCCAGCAGCCATCCATCAAAGGAGAAACTACCGGTCCCGGACGTCATTTCTTTCGGGAAGATTACTGCCGATTCGCGAATTTCAGCGGCAATCGATCGGGGGTGGGGAGAGAGTTGGGGGAGACGGGGTTTACAAGTCCGACGTACGAACATCTCTTCGCGAATGATGCGCGAACGATCTGCGAAGAAAACAACAATTTGCGACCTAAGGCCTAAATCTAAATGTACGGGAAAAAAAAACGTACGCCAACGAGATAAATGGTTGGTTTTTTCCTTAGGGGGGCATGATCACATGGGCAATTACCGTTTGTGGAGCGGGAATTGAAACTCCAGTTAACTGAACCCCCCCCCCCTCCTTCAACCCAAGATCAATCCAGAGCACCGGCAGTTGCTTTTAAATCTGTCTTTGTGAGCACCGCCAAGGCTTTATTTAGGAGCCCTATTTTTCCTCGCTCCACGCTCAGAGCTTGCGGTTGAAACTCTGGTCCTTGTCAATGTGTAGTGCTTTGTGAGCAACGACAAGGCTTTTCAAGACGGCCCCATGCATGCTCAGAGCTTGTGGTTAATATAAAATACACGACCCGATTCTCCTGCCAGAGACGTTGTACTGAACCCATTTTCCAAACTAAAAATTTTTTCTTGTTTTACTTTACCGTACCGGGTACCTCATAAAAAAGTGTCCTAAATGTTCCAGAATGTTTCGTTTTTTATTGTTTGAAATATTGGAAGCTGAAAATCAGTGGGTAATGCAAAATCACTCTGCGGCCTCTGCCCAATTCGGATGATATACCCTCAAATCGAAGCTTGTTTTCTCCCACTTTAGGGGCTTTCACACAAGACGAAATCCCCGGGAATGTCGGTCTGTCTATTCACAGAACCGAAGAAATCACCGTGGATAAGCTTTTCCCCGGGGAATTCTTACCCCAGCTCGGGGTAGGCTAGAAGGAGAAAACCCCGGGACGTCATTACTTTCGCGAAGATAACTGCCGATTCGCGATTTTCAGCGGCAATCGATCAGGGGTGTGGGGAGAGTTGGGGGAGACAGGGTTTACAGGTCCAACGTACGAACCTCTCTTCGTGAACGACGCGCGAACGACGCGCGAACGATCTGAGAAGATTACACAGCAATTTGCGACCTAAGGCCTAAAAATGTAAGGAAAAACCCCGTACGCCAACGAGATACTGTACAAGGTTGTTGGGGTTTTTTTTGGGGGGGGGGTAGGGGCATGATCACATGGGCAATTGCCGTCTGTGTAGCGGGAATGGAAACTTCAGTTACCCGAACCCCCCCCCCTTCAACCCAAGATCAATCCAGAGCACCGGCAGTTGCATTTAAGTTTGTCTTTGTGAGCACCGCCAGGACTTTAGGAGCCCTATCCTTGCTCCACGCTCAGAGCTTGCGGTTGAAACTCTGGTCCTTGCCAATGTGTATTGTGAGCAACACCAAGGCTTTTCAAGCCGGCCCCATGCTCAGAGCTTGCGGTTAATATAAAAATACACGACCAGATTCTCCTGCCAGAGACGTTGTACTGAAGCCATTTTCCAAATTAAACAATTTTTTCTTGTTTTACCTTACCGTACCGGGTACCTCATAAAAAAGTGTCCTAGATGTTCCAGAATGTTTCGTGTTTTATTGTTTGAAATATTGGAAGCTGAAAATCAGTAGGTAATGCAAAATCACTCTGTGCGGCCTCCGCCCATTTCGGTTGATATACCCTCAAATCGAAGCGTGTTTTTCCCACTTTAGGGGCTTTCACACAAGACGAAATCCCCGGGAATTTCGGTCCGTCTCTTCACAGAACTGAAGAAATCACCTTGGATAAGCTTTTCCCCGGGGAATTCTTACCCCAGCTCGGGGTAGGGTAGAAGGAGAAAACCCCGGGACGTCATTTCTTTCGCGAACATAACTGCCGATTCGCGATTTTCAGAGGCAATCGATCAGGGGTGTGGGGGGAGTTTGGGAGACAGGGTTTACAGGTCCAACGTACGAACCTCTCTTCGCGAACGATCTGAGAAGATAGCAAAAAAAAAAAAAAGGAAGAAAAAACCCGTACGCCAACGAGATACTGTACATGGTTGGGATTTTTTTTTTGGGGGGGTAGGGGCATGATCACATGGGCAATTGCCGTTTGTGGAGCAAGAATTTAAACTTTAGTTAACCGAACCCCCCCCCCCCCCCTCCTTCAACCCAAGATCAGTCCAGAGCACCGGCAGTTGCTTTTAAGTTTGTCTTTGTGAGCACCGCCAGAACTTTAGGAGCCCTATCCTAGCTCCACGCTCAGAGCTTGCGGTTGAAACTCTGGTCCTTGCCAATGCGTAGTGCTTTGTGAGCTCAAAAATGTACGGGAAAAACCCGTACGCCAACGATGGCCATGCCACTCGTAAAAAAAATGATTGGATGATTGCCTCTTGTGATTTCTGACACGTCCGCAAAAGATTTTAGACCTTTCTTTCGTTTGCAGCCTTTCTTTCGTTTGCAGCCATTGACGTACATTTGATATGCGGCGGCCGTCAGCTTCAATAATGGACAACTGACATCAATTGTAGCCAAAAATAAAATTCAACAATCTGCATTTTGTGTTGGGTATGATTTGTGAAGATCGCCGAGTATTCTTATGGTCGTCTAGCTTTGTGTTAGTTATACACATTGTAAAAATAATTGTCTTTTGAATTTAGCGTAACGACCGGCCATAGTTTGCAAGCCGGCGGTTGGCAGAAACTGAATCCGTGACGTACCATTCCAAAAGAAAGTTCTATACTTTGCCATTATAAAGGAAATTTATTATCAATATTATCAAATAGGCCAAATGAAGGCGTAGTTGAACAACTCTCCCGCATGTCCCAAGTAGTCCTATTCTAAAAACAACGCCAGAATTTGGGAAAGACATCTACACAGGAGCCGCCTTAAACGTACGTTGTATCACATTTTTAACAATGGAGCTGTCAATCATCCTACTGCCGGCTCTCCTTGCTTTTTCCACCACGGCGAGGTAACTTGGGTTCAAATGGGTTTTGTTTTATTCGGAGGTTGATCATCCTTCCCACTTTAAATCGGTCATATTTTGAAAGTTGATAGAAAATGATGATACATGCAACGAACAAATGATATTTTATATTCAGTCTCAAGTTTATATGCAATTTATTTAGTTAATTTACCACCTACTCTATAGTTATCATGTTAGTGCATACAAGTTTGTGGAGTTTTTAACCCTAACATGGAAATACGTATGCATGTAAATATACACCATCCGGGCCACCAATGTTTTGGCTTGGAAATTTACTGAGGTGGTTCGGCTGGCCACTCAAGAAAAACCCTGATCATGCCTAAGCGGAAATCATCATGAATCTACACAATACCAAGTGCAAGGTTAAAAGTGCAGCGTATCTAATGCATGATAGACTTCATCTCGCGCAATAAGCAATAAGGTTGTCTGGCTTTTGCCACGAAGTAAAATGACAGTAATATTACAGCACTGTAGCTGGGGCCTGTTCGCTAAGTTTGCATTCAAGAATTGCCGTGTTCTGCAGACCAACAAGGTTGTCTGTTTGTGAGCATTTTATTTAATTGAAGTTCTAGAAAGAAGCCTTCGAAAAGTCTTGTTCCTGCAAAACTTAGCCAGGCTCCCTTAAAATATTAATAGCAAGCTCTCCGGTGTCAAACGCTCTTGAATCACAGTGATCTTCATTTCCTGTCCAGCGGACATTGGGGATTACAGTCATGTAAACGTTCAGAAACTAACGAAACTATTCGAAACGAATTATCTCGAATATCCGAATGGATAATATTGCCACCCTTCTTCCATGGTTGGTTTTTTTCTTAAGGGGGGACTGGTCACATGGGCCATATTGCCGTTTGTTGAGCGGGAATTGAAACTTCAGTTAACCAACCCCCCCCCCTATCAACCAAAGATCAATCCTGTCTTTGTGAGCACAGACAGGGTTTTAATAGTAGCCCTATACTTGCTCCACGCTCAGAGCTTGCGGTTGTAACTCAGTCCTTGTCAAGGTAGTGCTGTGTGAGCACCGCCAAGGCCTTAGCCGGCCTTAGAGCTCTAACTAACAGCACAGAGCAAAAATACATGACAAGACTGTCTCCCGCCCGAGACATCGTGCTGAAGCCAGTTTCCAATAAAACATTTTTTTCTTTACATTACCTCATAAGAAACGTGTGTCCTATATATTGCATATTTTTTCAGAGGTTTTCGTCTTTTATTGTTCGAAATCTTGGAAGCTGAAAAACATTGGGTATTGCAAAATCCCTCTGTGTGGACTCCTGAGCGGGAGCTTAATATGAACTAACACCTCTAGTGCAAACACCTCTGGTGGTCAGCACCACCCATAATCTGGTGATTAACCACCGCGATTTCCGGAGAGCAGTTGCCAAACAATGGCGGCACATCCCATGCAATGAAGAACTCTGGAATACATGTATTTCCCAACCCACCCTTCCAAAAAACAAAAACGCCCCACAACCGACGGGAATTATCACCCAGGCCAAATGCCCCAAAGGACCCCCGTCCCAGTCGAGTTTGGTTTCTTTCAAGGAATCAGATTATACGCTGGACTCCCTGCTCTCCGTATACTTGAGGAATAATCACGCCCTAAATAGTGCAGCCCGGTCACCCTAACCGATTTTCCATACTGGTACCGCACAAAGAGAGAAACTGATTTGCAAAAATCACCGCCACTGACGATTGCCTAGATGGCATGAAAACATTACTTGTTATTGCCACAAAATGGGAGCTGCGAAGCGTTCCTACTCCTAGTCTCGCCTACCAATCTTGATGATTAAATGGGCCAGCTTGCTTTTTAGGAAAAAAAGGGCCTCCCTCCTTCCTTGTTGCCCAAAAGGCAGGACGCTAAACATGTTTTGTATTGCCTGACCTGAAACATTGATTTTTCCCTTTCTACGTTCACGGATACGACGCAAACAAATAAACAGGGGGCCTGCATATTTTTATTAAGTTATTCTGAGTACGTCAACTACCGGCAGTATCAAACTTTTTCGAAAATGAAATGTCTTTCACGTGGTCGGCCTACACATTTTGTAATTTGTATGAAAGTTTATTTCTGTGGACACTTGTATAAAGAACCTTCAAAGACACTTCATAGAACCTTCCTGAAATCTTAATTTTAAAAAAGAAAAAGGGTGGGTAACGTCCCGATTTTTATTTTATTTCAGGAAAGTACAAAAAAATGAATCAATGAAAACAATACACAGTTGACAGACAGTTCTTGTGTGAAAGCCCCTAAAGGCTGAAGTGGGAGAAAACAAGCTTCGATTTGAGGGTATATCATCCGAATTGGGCAGAGGCCGCAGAGTAATTTTGCATTACCCACTTATTTTCAGCTTCCAATATTTCAAACAATAAAAAACGAAACATTCTGGAACATTTAGGACCCTTTTTATGAGGTACCCGGTACGGTAAGGTAAAACAAGAAAAATTGTTTAATTTGGAAAATGGCTTCAGTACAACGTCTCTGGCAGGAGAATCTGGTCGTGTATTTTTATATTAACCGCAAGCTCTGAGCATGGGGCCGGCTTGAAAAGCCTTCGTGTTGCTCACAATACACATTGGCAAGGACCAGAGTTTCAACCGCAAGCTCTGAGCGTGGAGCCAGGATAGGGCTCCTAAAGCCATGGCGGTGATCACAAAGACAGATTTAAAAGCAGCTACCGGTGCTCTGGACTGATCTTGGGTTGAAGGAGGGGGGGGGGGGGGGGGGGGTTCGGTTAACTGAAGTTTGAATTCTTGCTCCATAGACGGCAATTGCCCATGTGATCATGCCCCTACCCCCCCAAAAAAAAAATCCCAACCATGTACAGTATCTCGTTGGCGTACGGGTTTTTTTTCTTACATTATTAGGCCTTAGGTCGCAAATTGTTGAGTTATCTTCTCAGATCGTTCGCGCATCGTTCGCGAAGAGAGGTTCGTACGTTGGACTTGTAAACCCTGTCTCCCCCAACTCTCCCCACACCCCTGATCGATTGCCTCTGAAATTCGCAAATCGGCAGTTATCTTCGCGAAAGAAATGACGTCCCGGGGTTTTCTCCTTCTACACTACCCCGAGCTGGGGTAAGAATTCCCCGGGGAAAAGCTTATCCACGGTGATTTCTTCGGTTCTGTGAATAGACGGACCGAAATTCCCGGGGATTTCGTCTTGTGTGAAAGCCCCTAAAGTGGGAGAAAACAAGCTTCGATTTGAGGGTACCGGTATATCAACCGAAATATCAACCGAGTGATTTTGCATTACCCACTGATTTTCGGCTTCCAATATTTCAAACAATAAAAAACGAAACATTCTGGAACATTTAGGACACTTTTTTATGAGGTACCCGGTACGGTAAGGTAAAACAAGAAAAATTGTTTAATTTGGAAAATGGCTTCAGTACAACGTCTCTGGCAGGAGAATCTGGTCGTGTATTTTTATATTAACCGCACGCTCTGAGCATGGGGCCGGCTTGAAAAGCCTTGGCGTTGCTCATAAAGCACTACACATTGGCAAGGACCAGAGTTTCAACCGCAAGCTTTGAGCGTGGAGCCAGAATAGGGCTCCCAAAGCAATGGCGGTGCTCACACAGACAGATTTAAAAGCAACTGCCGGTGCTCTGGACTGATCTTGGGTTGAAGGAGGGGGGGGGGTTCGGTTAACTAAAGTTTAAATTCTTGCTCCACAAACGGCAATTGCCCATGTGATCATGAAATACTGCTGGGGCATTCGTCAGGCCAAAGGGGATACGAAGCCACTCGTACAGGCCCCAGGGCGTGATGAATGCTGTTGCTGCCTGGCTCTCATTTGCCATGAAACCCTGATGGTACGCTTTCCCTTGGTCAAGCGTTGAGAACCATGAGTTCCCACCAAGGCTGTCCAGGATGTCTTGGATTCGAGGGATGGGCTGTCGGTCCGGGATCGTCTTCTGGTTTAACTCACGGTAGTCGATGCAAAGACGGAGAGACCCATCTTTCTTCCGTACACATACCACTGGGGATGAATACGGGGACTCAGACTTTGTTATCCAGCCTCGGTCGATCAGGTCTTTCAGGTAGCTCCTTACTTCTCGGTAGAGGGGTGGTGGGATTGACATGTAGGTTTTCTGCACGGGCTGGGCGTCCTTCAGCTTGATGTGCATCCGTAGATCTGCAATACAGCCGGTGTCATGCTCATCCTTAGCAAAGGCTCCTGCTTCTTCGGCGATCAGCAGTAGGGCTGCCCTTTGCTGTTCTTCTGTTAGGCCACTGACGTCGCAGGGAGGAATCCATTTTCCCTCACTGGTAGCAGAAGATACAGCATTCACACCTTGGGATGAGTGGCTTGGCTCATGATGCTTTAGTGCCTCAATTCCCTCGACTGTCTCCAGGTAACCCAGGGTAGTTCGCCGTGGAAGGAGAACTTTGTGGTTAGCAGTATTCACCACCAAGATGGAGACTCTGCAGGATGAGTGGCTATGTCTACCTGGCTTTAGTTGGACAATGGCTGGGTCGATGCACAGTCCTTCTGGAAGACATGTAGACATTGACGGTTCAAATAGGGTTGTCCCGTTACCAGCAGGACTTCCTGTCCTCACCAGACAGGACAGGACAACCGATGAGCTCGGTGGAAGGGTGATGTTTTGCCTTCCAATCCGGACATCTCCGATTTTCTCAGGGCCGTCTGCATTGATCAAGTTGGCCAGTGCCTTAACCTTCGTTTTCCTCAGGTATGGAAATGCTGCTCGGACGGCGTTGAGTGGGTGTGCCTTGCTGCCTTCACTTCTCACTACCTCCTGTATGACATTAAAGCCGATAATGGGCACGCCAGAGACGCTCTTGGTTACCAGGGTCGGGACTTCAATGGCACTGCTTGGCTCTGAAGACAGTTGAAATGCGATGTCAACCCATCCATCAAAGGGTATCTTAATTCCGTTTGCTGCTGACAAGTCTAGCGTGTCACCTCCAAGAAGCTCACACAGGGGTCTCAGTCTAACCCTGGGTAAGTAGTTGGCGAGCCAATCTGCCGGTAAGATGGATACTTGAGCTCCGGTGTCCCAAAGGGCCTGGGTCTTCACTCCATTAATGGTACATCCTACAAGACACCTCTCACCAACCAGTCTGCTGACACATGCTTGCTTCAAGGGGGTGATGGAACAGATCTGGGACTCGGGGATGGTACGGTCGTTGGTTACTGCCGTCCCATGGCAGCAACCCTTGGTCGTTTCCCAGCTGGTATTGTCGTCGCAGTCGGCACCCACGGGCGAAATGCTCGCTGGAGCCACATCTGAAGCAATGGTCACACTGGTCACCGGTTCCTCGCTCTCGGCACCGATAGCAGCCTCTGGGCCGTGCCCCTTCATTGTTGGGCCTCTGGTATGGTTGTCGTTGGGCGTTCTGGGGAGCTAGCGTCTGCTGAAGACCTGCCACCTGTTGCTTCAGTGTAGCAATCTCAGCAATCCCAGCCTTCAGGTCAGCTATCTCTGCCATTAGAGTGCCTGGTTTTGGTGCCGTCTTCTTCACTGGGGCAGACTCCTCAGGGTGGAGAGGTTCTTCCTGCACTGCCTTGACGGAGACTGTCTTCGTGCCTGCTCCGAGCTTTTCCCGTCGTTCGGCCTCCTCCCTTGCTGCGATGTTCATTCTTTTGAACAGCTCCTCATCAGTCGTGCTGGGATCTTGCAAGTAGGGACGCAACTCTGACCTCACAGCATCACTCCTTAGGCCAGTCAGCAGGGCATGTAAAAACATGTTCTGCACCAGCAAAGGGTCGTACTTCAATCCAGATTCAGCCTCCTGACTCGCGAAGATAACCTTCTGTCGTAAGTCGAGGGCACGGACAAGGAAGCTCTGTGGGGACTCCTTCCCTTCTTGCGTCAGGCGGGACAACTGCTGATACAGCTCCGTCGCATCCTTCTCCTGATAGTGCGACCGGAGGACATGACGGAGACTCGGGAGAGTCAATTCTACCCTACCCTCAAGGTAACTGCGGAGAGGAGAGCCCGGGGAGATGGCACGGATAACCCCTTCAACGATCTCGGGCTCTGCGTGCCCCTTCAGACGACCGTGCTCAATCTGGTGTGCCAGGCTTGAGAAAGACAACTTGTCCTTCTGGCCTGGTTCCCCGATCTGTCCAGAAATCTTGAATTCCCGTCTGGCAAGGGTCATCAGGCCAGGCGGGGTAGTGCTAGAAGGTGGAGATCTCTCTTCTCTTGCTGGCTGAGGTACATTAGTGACCGAGGTGGAGTGAGCTTTTCCCTGGCGGTGAACAGCAGGGCTTAACCCCTGCAGGAATGCCTGCAGCTCCTCGAAGACTGCCATCCCGCCGTCTTCTTCTTCTTCCAACTCCTCCCGCAGGAGGTGACGGTTAATCCTCCTCACCAGACTCGCCGGGTGATCATCCCTCCCCTCAATATCTGCAAAGCCCGGTAGCTCCAGGTGCTTGCAGATCTTGAGGAGGGGTAACTGGCTCAACTCACTGACCTGCTGTGTGAGGAACTGGCATAACTCGAGTGGGGTCTTCGCCATCTTGTCTTGGGCTGATTGGACTGTCCCTGGTCTCCCAGGCTGACTCCTCTGTCCCACTCTCTATGGCGTCGCTACCGCACTACGCAGAATACCAGCTCCCTTGCTAGCAAGTCATGGTTGGGTTCTTGATGTCACTGGACAGGCGCTGTCATTCATCCCTGGCCGGACGATGGTGGGATGAAAACACCTGTCCCTTCGTGGTCGCCAAATGTTGCACCCCGGAGGACACGGGACCGTGTCACTCCTAGGGGCACATTAAAGATTTTGCCTCTGGTAAGGAAAGGAGAGAGGGACACTGGTTGAGCTGTGATGTTAACCTGTTTCCTTTTCCCAACATGGAGTCAGAATGACACACAATACAAAACATTCTACATGTATATCTGTAAACATAAACCGGACTAAGTAATTCTAAAACTAACTTGGTTTCTTACAAGCATTGGCAGTTTGTCAATAAACTTCTAAATAAAACATTTCAAAATACACGTAAATCTGTTGCTATAGTCCTTAATCTAATAAAATAGAACTGTCGGTGGTACTCTTAGGTCAAGTTTTCATCAAGTTCACATACACATGTGGAGTCAATTTAACAAAGAAGAAAACAAAAGAAATTCACTATAAAATAAAGGATAGTCATGGGGAACAGTGAAAGAGTCTTAACTTCTCCAGGCTAAATCCTACATGTACATGTCAGAAAGTGCACACATACATGTACGTGCACTATCAGGTAACCACAAAACACATTCCTTTGTCCACCAGACTGTTATGTATACATGTATGGTTGCAAAGGGCCCAAACTTATGGCAAGAATCCTTACAAAATTACTCAAAAAACAATCAAATTCAGTTTAAATGTATCTTCATGTACCTGTATATGACCCCAAAACTATGGTTTCCTTACAGTCATACAAAAACAATAATAAAGCACAATCTTACCTGGTAAGGAAAGGAGAGAGGGACACTGGTTGAGCTGTAATGTTAACCTGTTTCCTTTTCCCAACATGGAGTCAGAATGACACACATGCAGGCCTAAGGACAACAGGCTCCCACCACAGGGCCACAGTGTCTCCCCAGTCCAGTGTAGGGGGGGGGGTGATGTTTATACACATTCCTAAACGCTGCACTGGACTCTCCCTCTTTCTGGCTACTGATAACATCTACATTACACACTGTACAGTAAGCTTGGGCGGTTCTCCCGGTTCCAAGTGGAACCGCGGTTCCAAAATGGGAACCGGAACCGTGATTCCGCTTTTTTTTGGAACCGGGTACCCGCTTTGGACGGTTCCTGCTTCAGAGGAACCGGTTCCAAACTCTGTGGCCAGCGCGGCCCAGCGCACATTTAGCGAACACGCAGTCACGCAATGGCCTGGCCCCAACCATGGATAACTTATGCAATGTTGGTTTGTACATGCACAGTGCAATGGGTGCATGACACATGTACATGTACAATTCACTTTGTATGCCTGTAAATTCACAACAATCGAACGCAGGCTGCTACTGTGGTACTGCACGTGGCAGCAATAAGCAACGCATTGAATGACCCCATTCGATCGTGGATAATTCTGTACGCATACATTGTACTACACCCTACACGCACTGTACTTGTGTTGCCGTGTGGCGCAAGTCTGAGTAGGGCTCCCAAGCATGTGTGATTTCATCAGTATTTCATCGGCTACCAATGCCCAATCACGCGATTCTTTTACAGACCACATGGTTGTGACGGGTTCACTTGGCTCCCTAGGCAGAGATATATTTATCTCGTCTTGTTACTTGTGTTCTTACATTGTTCTGCACGTACATACGGCCGGACTCGCGCGGCTCCAGCGTAGGACTCGGCTATTGCACGATTGCATTGGACTCGGACCCGGTTCCTTCGCGGGGGGGAGGTACCAGATTTGGAACCGGGTAATGACTCGGGAGGTGTCCCAGGTTTGGAACCGGGTATTTGGCTCGGGAAGTGTCCCAGCTTTGGAACCGGGTATTTGGCTCGGGAAGTGTCCCAGCTTTGGAACCGGGTATTTGGCTCGGGAGGTGTCCCAGCTTTGGAACCGGGTATTTGGCTCGGGAGGTGTCCCAGGATTGGGACCGGTCCCAAGTTTGGAACCGGGTAATTGGCTCGGGAGGTGTCCCAGGAATGGAGTTTCGGTACGGCGTGGCGTGGGGTGGGGTTCGTGTATTGCTATGGCAGCGGATTCGGTACAGCGTTGTGTGGGGTGGGGTTCGTGTATTGCTATGGCAGCGGATTCGGTACGGCGTTGTGTGGGGTGGGGTTCGTGTATTGCATGGGAGCGGATTCGGTACAGCGTTGTGTGGGGTGGGGTTCGTGTATTGCATGGGAGCGGATTCGGTACGACGTTGTGTGGGGTGGGGTTCGTGTATTGCATGGGAGCGGACTCGGTACGGCGTGGGGTGGGTTGGGGTTCGTGTATTGCATGCATGGCAGCGGATTCGGTACAGCGTTGTGTGGGGTGGGGTTCGTGTATTGCTATGGCAGAGGATTCGGTACGGCGCGCCGCGTTGTGTGGGGTGGGGTTCGTGTATTGCATGGGAGCGGATTCGGTACAGCGTTGTGTGGGGTGGGGTTCGTGTATTGCACGGGATTCGGGACAGTGTTGGGTTCGAGTTTTGCGTGGGATTCGGGACCACGTGCGTCTCGGGGTATTGCGTGGGATTCGGGACCACGTGCGTCTCGGGGTATTGCGTGGGATTCGGGACCACGTGCGTCTCGGGGTATTGCGTGGGATTCGGGACCACGTGCGTCTCGGGGTATTGTATGGGATTCGGGACGGCGTGGGGCTATGATGTTGCACGGGATTCGGGACGGCGTGGGGCTATGGTGTTGCACGGGATTCGGGACCACGTGCGTCTCTGGGTATTGTATGGGATTCGGGACGGCGTGGGGCTATGATGTTGCACGGGATTCGGGACGGCGTGGGGCTATGGTGTTGCACGGGATTCGGGACCGCGTGGGGCTATGGTCTTGCACGGGATTCGGGACCGCGTGGGGCTCGGGATCGCGTACGTGGGGCCCCGGTGTTGCTCGGGATTCTGGACTGCGTGGGGCTCGGGTATTGCTCAGGATTCGGGACCGCGCGGGGCTCGGGTATTGCTCGGGATATGGGACAGTGTTGCGTCCGAGTTTTGCGTGGGATTTGGGACCGACAAGGCTATTTGCGCTAGCTGTCGGCTCCAGCGATTGCTGGTGTTTGAATCGGGGACTGAAGGCGTTGGAATCGAGGACTCGGGAAGTAGCCACGTGGTACATTTTGTCTGTAGCGTACCTGCCGAAGTTATCCATGTTACCTGGCCAACCATGCTGGCGCGCGTCCAATAAACAACCAAAAGGTAATGGCTTGACCCTTCCACTTTCTACGGGTGAATTTACTCAAAGGGTTTTATTCCCTGTTCTTAATAATAATATGCCATGCAGAATTGCTTTTGAATAGAGGATCGTAAAATCTAAACATGTTTTCAAATCTAAATCTATATCAATCTACGGTTTATTCATCGGTCTACAGAAATTCTTATTTTTTTCCATCGAAATGAAATCAAATCACCCCTTTTTTAAGAATGGGAAGACCCGAGTTTGGGTTTGGATGATTCCATTCGTTTAACGGTTTCGTTATTGAACCGCGTTGTATTTTCCGTTAAAAATATTGGGCAAATGAGCAGCCAAACAATTCAAGCAAATCTTTTAAACATGTCTCATACATCCTATTGATACATAAATGACAATCAGACTGCCAAACCAGCATTCGGTATACTTTATCAATGCATTGAAGCAAAATTAAGTCGCCATAAAAGACACGCATGTAGTTGAACCTTCCAAGCTCATGGCGGCGTCTGCAAAACCGCGCTCACTGAGGTCTTTTTGTTTTTTATTAAATCTTATGTTTTTCTTTGTTTTTTAGGAACCGGTTCTATCTCGGAACCGCGGTTCCTAACTGGAACCGGAACCGGTTCCCAAAATCCTGGAACCGCCCAAGCCTACTGTACAGTGGTTGGAAAGACTTACAATGCAGGAAAGAATAAATAAAAAAAATGTAGGGGCCTTCTAAAAAAACTTCTGACCTCTGGATGGGGCCTTTATAATTGTTATCAAGAACTGGATAAAAATAAGGAGTAAAGCTTTCATTGATGTTTACTTAAATCTACAAAAAGCATCTGGTAGAACTGTTGGAAAGAAAGCCGAGAAAGCACTTTGTAAAGATCTATAGTTCGGTATTAGCATGGTACAAGAGATGGGCTGAATTTCTAATCTCCTTGTGAAATGAACAAACCAAAAACCGAAACAGGTCTTATGTAGTTCCTTTTGTGAACAAGTGTGTGCTCTTTGCATTGGAAGTCAACTGTGGATAGTCCATACAAAGTACATGTATCAAAACTATTATCCTGTAATGCATGCATAAATATAGCACAAAAATTTTAGCAAACTGCAACCATCGCTAAGTTTTCCTTGTCAGGATCCTTGGATATACAATTGGAATTATCTATTTACACTGTACAGTAGCATTTAACGAAAGATAACTATTAAATTAAATGACTTTATGTACAACTGTATATAACTTTATTTAAACATCTCTTTTAACTTTTGAATGTAGCCGAGTCAGCCAAATGCTAGAATGTGTTTTTGATATCCGTCTAATATGAATATTTATTTTTTATCCATATGGTCAAATCGTCATTTTTGAAACTTGCGAAGATAAACGGATGCAGGTACATTAATAAGTATTAAAATCAAATCTGCCTAAATGAATAATTTAAATTAGTAATAAAAAAGGGGGGGGGGAAAGGCTGCTTGAATACTGAATAGTCTAGTACCTTCCCATCCAATTTTGGAAATTCATTCATGGGACATAACAAAAATGGCTACCACGCGAATAATGTCAATTGCTTGAACCAATTGTTAACCAGATTGCCACCCCAAAAAAAATCAACCCAACAAATCAAACTATGAGATAATAATAATAATAATTTCCAGCTTCTGCACATTCCTTTGCATTGAAGGCATGTTGAAATTAAGAAATAAATCTGCATTTACACACAGTGTTTGTTAACTTAATGTGCTTTTAACCATGCCTGGATCTGCTTGGTGAGTTGCCCTTTCTCAATCGGTTGGCGATCATCAGTTATGCCTCTCTCTTCCCCACAAAGCCGGCAAAGTAACCGCAGACACTCACGATGAGGATCAGCCATAGTTACTGACTTCATGTGCTCTTGCTAAAAAAAACACAAAACAAAACACTCAATATCATGATGTAATTTTTTCCCTCCATGCCATGGTTATACTTGAGGACGCGACTTTGCATTTTATCCAGGAATTCTGTGACCTACGTAAGGTTACAGCACAGTGAAAACAACAAGGTGAAGCGGTTTCTATTATTTTCTTTCCATTATTTTCTTTTGTCAAAGTGTGTTTTCACTTTCAGAGTTTTAGTCTTCTGCAGTACAGAACTATTTCACTCCTCGTCCTCTGAAAAATTATGTTGCCTAGACTTGTTTTTAAATTGAAAACAATCATAAATAAATAAAAACAAATATGCCTTTTCCGTTGACGAAAAAGTCTATTAAAAATTTGAATTAAAAAAATAAATAAACATAAACAAAGTCAAAGAAATAAATATTCAATTTTCAAATTTATACAAATAGGCCTACTTTTCTTGATTCTCCCACGATTCTCCATAGACTTTGTACGCAATAGCAGAAGTGGTATCAATAAGAATTTGACAAATTTCGGAGAAAAGAGTGTTTTCATTTCGCCGCTAAAATTTAAGGACCAGTCCGGACCCCTAAAATGACTCAAACAAACGATGCCACGTAAGCCACGTGTGCAATTCAGCACGTTTTGGATCGATGAGTAGTTCAGATCGATTTACTGTCGTAACTTACCTTCAGAATGTGCGATATTTTTGAGGGAGATATCAAACGAATCGTCTCTCGAAAACCCGATATCTGAGCGTCAGTACGCAATCAAAGTATACACTAAAACACACTGCGCATGCGATTGGGATATGTTTGTAATTCTCTTCTCCCATGATGAACTCCACCCGAGCTGCCCACAGTGCATTCGGAGCGGTACCGAGCTGTGTGTACAAAGAGATCTTATTGTGTTCGTTATCTGTCGCGCAGTGGGTGTCCTCCATGCCCTTTCCAATGGTCAGCCAAGACGCTATTTGGATTGAAATTGAAACTTCCGCTGGGGGCATTTGGCGGGCTGTTCGAACTCCTTCTTTTTTCCTTCCTCCATGGTAGTACTGACAGAGGAATGTCCACCTGTTTCACTGGAAGACCCAAGTGTCCCAGCGAATATTTAATGAGGATAGTGTTTGCTGGAATTCATCCAGCTGGTATTCCTTGATAAAGGTATCCGAGGAGTGTTGTTATACTGATTCATTGTATTGTTATTCAATCATTTTTTTGAATTATCTGTATGCTCATAAGTGTTTTGTTCTCTTTTCTTGTTATAGCCTTACGCACCAACCCTTTTTTCTCCCTTTTTTGTGTTTGATGTACACTCCTACTGGAAACTAAATCCACTGGAAAAGAGTCAAAGGCCCCCGTCACATTTGCTTACGAACTGTCTAAGCATTTGGCAGGGATCCTGTCTCCGTTAATCGGGAACTCCACGGCCTTCGCAGAATTCCTCCGTGGACATCGGATAGGCAGCCACGAAACATTGATTTCTTTCGATGTCACGTCGTTGTTTACTAACGTCCCCATTGAAGGCACGTGCAGAGTGGCCCTGCAACGCCTGGAAGGAGACCGGAACCAGTCGAACCGGACTTCCCTCTCGCCTGCAAGATCACCACCTTGCTGGAGTTCGTCTTGCGGTCCACCTATATTCTCTACGAAGGGACCTTCTCGAGCAGACGGATGGAGCAGCTATTGGCAGTCCGGTGTACGCGGTCATCGCCAACCTATACATGGAGGTATTTGAGGAGGAGGCCCTACAAAGTTGCCCTCCCGTCTGTCGTGTGCGCGGAGGTGGCTGTGGAGTCCAATCCGCGATTTGCACGCGCGGGAACACCATGAGCAGGGGAAGAGACCAGGGATGCTTGGATCAGCTAACGACTGCGATGCTTTCGTCTGTCCCGGGCCTCTGCATCCTCAGTCCGGCGTATCCAGGCTGCCTACATGCAGGTTTGAGGCTGGCAGATCCCAGTGGTTACCTCCACCTGTTACTTCGCCCCTTGCCCAACGCCGCAGGGCTTTGGGAGTGCACGCTGAAGAAACCTGTGCGGGAAAGGTTTATAGTGGGAGGGCCGATGCACAGTGACGATCCCACTCTCTCTGCCGCAGAAGCCAGGATCCGGTGGTACGGGAAACCGTCACGACCAGTGACTCCATGCCTGCAGTGGATGGCCACAGCGTCTATACCTTGCCGTGCCTTTAGCGCTCCACGCCGCTTGCTGTCGCCGCCTTTATGACCGTTGGGACGGTGATGTCCTCCGCTCACTCTGCCGGGTCCAGACTTCTTCTGGATTTTTCTGTTGGGGTTGTCTCCCTTAGCCTTCTTTACTCCCGTGACGACCACAAGGCAGTGGTGCTATTTTGACCCATAGCTGGCAATTTTTTAACCCATAACTGGGGCCCTAACAGGTACTACTGCTCTGGGCCAGAACAGACCTGGGAGTAATGGTAACTCATGGGGTAAGTCCACATTCCCCACAACTTCTGTTCTCCCGAACTGGAGCCTTACCACCGGATGCAATTAATGTCCAAACCAAGATAGTTGATGCAATGGACGCAGTACCGGTAGTGGAAATCACTGTAGTTTGTCCTCTCATTTTATTGAGAGAAACTAATGATCCAAACTCGCATGCCAAATCCAATGGATCCTGGCAGCAACATACAAAATGCAGACCAACCCTTTCTAGGTATTGGTACTGCACTCCGCATCCTCCAACTCAACATCGAGGGCATAAGGAGAAGATTGACATGATTTGTCTGCAAGAAGTTCATGTCGAGCAACACACTCCCAGCAACTACGACCTTGTGGCCTTGAAGGCACATAAGCAGCATGGCCAAGCTACCTATGTTCGAAAGAATATTGCAGACACGGAACTCCTTGAAACGGTAGAGCTGTACGACACTATACGTGTGGGAATCTACCGGATAGTGAACGTTTACAAGCCCCCCCAGTCAAATGGTCTGAAAAATCACTCCCTGTACTCGAACACCCAGCTGTCTATGTGGGCGACTTCAACAGCCACCACGCAAACTGGGGATACGAGACAACAGACACGAACGGAGACTGGCTTGTGGACTGGTCCTCCAATCACAACCTCTACCTCGTTATCGACCTTAAGCAAATGCGATCTTTCCGCTCCACCAGGTGGAATCGCGAATACTCCCCTGACCTATGCTGAGTAACATCACACCGCCCACTACCATCATCTGTGAGAGTCCTAGAAGACTTCCCCAGAAGCCAGCATAGACCAATTACTACCAGCATTGGCATCTGC
Organism: Luidia sarsii; assembly: GCA_949987565.1. Classification (NCBI taxonomy): domain Eukaryota; kingdom Metazoa; phylum Echinodermata; class Asteroidea; order Paxillosida; family Luidiidae; genus Luidia; species Luidia sarsii. The sequence goes on along the minus strand of OX465109.1, from coordinate 14,207,645 downwards.
GTACCAGTAACCCAATCCGTTACCATCCCACGCTGGAATTTCCGCAAAGCAAAGTGGGAGAACTTCACAGAAACGTTAGAGAAAAGTGTGCCATGCATTCCAACTAACGGTATTACAATTATCAGATTCCTCGGTGCTCTCCAGAAGACAGCCAAGTCTAGAGGTTTCAGGCCCACCTACATTCTGTGCCTGGACTCTGACTGCCAACAACTCCTGGATGAATTCCAACAAACCGAGACCCTGACATCGCAGACTATCTCATTGAAGCGCTGGATAATGGGCGACGCACTCGTTGGGAACAGCTTACAAGCGAGATTACCTTCACACACTCTAGCCGCAAGTGTTGGAACCTCATACGCCAAACCGGAATTAATCAACAACCGCACAATCCAAAAAGACCAGCAGTCAAACCTGATGCCGTCGCAGCACGTCTCGTCTATGTTGGGAAAGCTCCTATCGAGAAAAGCGTGAAGAGCGACGTCAACAGGGAATGGCGTGAATACCACATTGGTGTAAGGAAATGGCTGGCATCATTTCTCACCTGCATCATTGCAGAAAACAACATGCCAATGATATAGCCAAAACAATTGCCATCCCAAAGCCTTGGAAAGACCTGAAGCAGGCATCGAGCTATCGCCCCATCTCACTGCTATCTATGTGCTACCGGTACAAGCTCCTGGAATGGATCATTCTGCAGCGTATCAAGCCCACTGTTGAGAATACTTGAAGTGTAGACCAGGCGGGATTCCGACCCAGAAGGAGTACTGGCATTGACCACATTCATTGAGAATGGAAATCAGCTACAAAAGAAGACAGGAGTAGTGCTGCTTGACCTTTCTGTCACCTATGACACTGTCTGGCACAAAGGCTTGCTGACGAAGATAGCAAGAGTACTGCCTCACTGGGCAGTGAAAACACCGTCGCTTCTGTGTCCATATGGCAGATGCTAACAGCACATAGAGACACTAGAGAAATGGCCTTCCTCAAGGATCTGTGCTAGCGCCCACACCCTTCAACCTGTATATTAATGACCTTCCCCAGACCATTAGTCGCAAGTTCATCTATGCGGACGACATCTGCATCGCGACATAATCAGAGCAGTTTCCCAATTGTGGGACTTTTACTGTGGAGGATCGAGGGATACCGCGCTGCAGCTGAAAGCACGTGGGGGACATTGTCTTTGCATGCCACACAGCCCAACGGTCGTCGGTCTGGCATTGGAATTCCCCCCACATTCTTTACCGTAATCTGTACGCTCGGTTGTGGCCGACCAACTCGAAGATTTGACTGCCTGGAGTGGAGGCTGGAGTCTGCTGTCAGCGATTGTCAGCAGTGTACACGCACGCACACGCACACGTCCGTTACGGTCCATTGACAACGCACAAAGGGCCCTTTTTCGAATGGATAATCTCTTGACAAAAGCCACAACGACGTCCGAATTGTGCCAGGTTTTACTCTCTTGTACCCATAGTATACCCTTATCGATTTTTTTCACAGAAATATATTGTTCCGATTGTTTTAGCAAGATTTTAAAATGATGCATTGTTCAAAAAAACCCGTATGGCGGTCATCGGCGCTGAAAAACCCCCCGGCGCAAAGTGGTTAAGACAGCAGGGAAAGTCAGGACTAGGAATAACTGGCTCAACATGCTAGCTGCAACAACATGGGGTGCCTCAACCAAGACCCTGCGCACCACGGCTCTTGCCCTCAACTACTCTGCTGCTGAGTAACTGTGCTCCAGTCTGGCAAAACTCTGTCCATACCAAGTTAGTCGATGTCCAGCTGAACAACGCCATGATGACTGTATCTGCTGCGGTCCAATGCACCAAACAAGACTGGCTCCCGGTCCTACGGTAAGTCATATCCCCCCGCCAGATGTCAGGAGAGAAATTGCCACAAGAAACTTATTAACAAGAATAGAGTCAATGCCAGATCTCCCCATCAACACCGATATAAATGACCACACCAGACCTAGGCTAAGATCAAGATATCCCATATGGACCTCCACTCCAGATAATAACACCAACATGGAGCAGTTTTGGAGAGCCAAGTGGGAGAAGGCTGATGTTCCCAACAAGCAGCTTGTGCCTGACCCTACTCAACAACTGCCAGGCACAACTCCAACAAATGTTGCGTAAGTCTTGTGCCAAAATGGCTCTTTTGTGCACTATTTAGAAAAGGCAACAAAATGTTGCGTAAGTTATGCAACAAAATGTTGCGTACGCAACATTTGAGGTTTCTTGAAATCGGCTGCAGGGATGCCTGTATCTCATGGGTGGTTATGCTGGTCTAAACCCGCATGTGGGAGGACTGCATGGGATGTTGACGTGTAAACCGGTTGGTCTCGCTGACGAGGATGTCAAACAGTCCATCATCAAAGAACGCCTCAAAAATTCCTGCCAGGTGGAGTAATGGGAGAGCCGGAGACTGATTGCACTCCGTCTTCCGGAAAAGCCGTATCTGAATGGCGATCTGTCATGTGCATCCCAATGAAACGCTGGGTCGGTTTAAGATGTGCTTGCCCCAGCCAGGTTGCCTGGGATAGAGCAAGGGCCAGTGCGGACCTTCAGGTGCTGGCCTACTACCGATTGCGGCACATCGCTGTCATCAGCGGTTCCTGCTCGGGGAGGGGACGAACTTGAACCATCAGAGTCCTATTTATTTGCAAAACTTAGAGAGAAAAATTATCTCTTGATTTTAGAACAATCAAAATGAAGTTTACAGGGATAGGAAAGGGTTTGTTCCTCAAATACAAAACTGGTCGCCCAAAAGTGTGATGACCTCCGGTTCTCCCGCTACTTCAAGATGAACACGGAGGGTCATTGCATGGCCGTCCGTTTGGGCTGTTTTTCCATGCTTCTCTTATGGCCCATTCTGCGCGAATCCTACCTTATCCGATCATGAATTATACTTCCCTGTCCGTGGAGAAAAATATTTTCATTTAATCTCCAGTTTTGTTTCCATTCACGTGAGTAAAAGACACTTAAAGATTTGGTAAAATTTTGGAATGTACGTGCGAGTGCATGCACAGGATCAACTGCGTGTGAACGGGTGTGCATCTTCCTACGTCATCAACATGGCGCCACGTTTTTGTAGCAACGTTTTTCTGGATGTTTTAGGTGGGTTTTGTTCATGAAATCAAGTGAAAAAGAGGTAGTTTTTTCAAAAGAATAGGTTTACTACAACTGGAATTGATTGAAATTAGAAAATCAAATTTTGATTGTGCTTACCCTTTAAATGGTCATGCATGTACTTCATTTACACAGACAATTGTATTAAATGGTAAAAGGCTTTATACTCGGGGAAACTATAGTTTATGTGCCTACGGTGCCGGTGTTTTCAGCACCAGGTAGCTTGTCCTCCAGTATGCTGGCTCGCTTCACCACGGCGGGGCCATACACCACGGCGGCAGCGGCAAACACCACGGCGGCAGCGGCAAACACCACGACAACTAGCATCGCCCAGTACTACTCTCAGGCGGGTGTTGCTCCATCGCCAGTGCGTATGATGCCCTCATCGTCAGTGCATTAAGCGTGCCAGCAACATCCATCATGTGGCCGACCAGCAGCGCCACCGGTTTGTGCATTGGAGGAGGGCCTCATGTTCCAGAGAATTTTATTGACTCTCGCGATTCACTCGAGCAATGGAAATGCCAATACCAACCTGGTGGCAGGGGGTGAGTTGAGGCCTTTTCCTAGGCCACACTGTACATGTTCCACTACCCCGGAGATCACTCGCCCAGGGCATACCAGTAGTTGTAGCATTGATGTTTCACCCACATCATTCGATCTGTCCCATCGCCCCACTATGGTGACGAGCTCTGCCTCCTCACTAGGCCTACATGTTCCCCAGGCTATTCGCGAGAAAATCTGGCAAGGGGCCTTTGTGGATCTTTCACTGCTATATAATGATGCGGCCGCTGTGGTCCTGGCAAGGTCCAACGAACACCAATCCACACACTTGACTTTAGCCATAGAGGGAGACAATGTGGTTTTAAGGAAGCCGGGAGGGCAGAGGAGGAAGATTGATACGTTTAATGTGTGGCAATCGGCTTTCAATGTTTTCACGTCAGTTTTCATTTCAAAACACCCGTCTCGTTGTTCAGAGCTACTGAAGTGCGCAGAGCTCATTGGTACTGTGTCCATTCACCTCTCAGGACTTGGCTGGCGAGCTTATGACGAACTATTTCCTGGGGGGAAATTGATTTCGAGCTCTGGATCACAGTGGCCGCAGCTAGTGTTACTTCCTCTGTGGCGAGAGGTGCTGTGTCCAATCCCCAAGCTACGTATTGCCCTAAAACTATCAGGCAGGGCCCATGTTATACCTATAACTCAGCAACGGGTTGCGCATTCAGCAATTGCAGATATGCACACACTTGCCAAAAATGCATGCGATCCGGCCATGGGGCCACCCGTTGCCGATCTGGCGGCCCAACACGAGGGACGATGGGTTACAATGCGGGTACCATGACATCCAGTAACCATGCTGTGCGGAAACCCAATGGTAATGATGCTTCCAATAAGGTCATGGCATATGCTCCATCGCGGCGTACGCCATTACTTAGGCCTACCAGTCCTAAAGCTTTGCCAGCGAGCCAAGCCCAATCCTTTCATGCTCCCAACACCAGTTAATGTCTCGGTTTTATAGGAGTTGCTTGTTGAGTATCCCAATACTAAGGATGCTAGTACTTTACTTCATGGTATTTCAAAGGGGTTCGCATTAGGCTATGCTGGTCCTCGTTTCCCTCGAGATTCTAAATGTAAAATTTAGTGGGCCTGACATTATGATAGCAGGACCTTTCTCAAAGGCAGAGTAAATGCTTAGTTTCTGCAGACGAACGCCCTGATGTGGTACATAAAAAGTTAGCTACCGAAATAGCCCTCGGCAGACTTGCTGGTCCATTCGTGGACAGACCTTTTCCGAATTTGCAGTGTTCACCTATCGGTGTGGTTCCAAAACGTGAGCAAAATTCATTTCGCTTAATTCACCACCTATCCTTCTCAGAGGGTCAATCAATTAATTCTTTCATTGACAAGGATTTATGCACAGTAAATTATGCCTCTTTTGATGATGCTGTTGCGTTAGCTGTTAGTGTGGGTGCAGGGGCATGGCTAGCGAAAGCGGATATTAAATCGGCTTTTCGGTAACTTCCAGTATCCCCATGCGATTACGAGCTACTCGGCTTCCAATTTGAAGGCATGTTTTATTTTGACCGATGGCTGCCAATGGGTTGTAGCATATCTTGTTCCTTATTTGAGAAATTTAGCTCCTTCCTTGAATTTCAAGTCAAGCGTCTGGGTCAATCCCAGCTGGTTACCCATTACCTGGATGATTTCTTATTTATCGGATCTTCAGCTGCTTGCTGTGAGAAGTTGTTGTCCTGCTTTCAGTCCCTTCGTACTGAACTAGGGGTTCCGCTGGCCAATAAGAAGACTTTTGGTCCTGCCCAAACAATTAGTTTGGGTCTGGAAATTAACGCCGCGACACAGACGGTGTGGGTATTAGCTATGTCAGCACTAATACAGCGGTTGTTATCGAAGAAGAAAATTTCTTTAAACGGCATTCCATCACTAGTCGGGTCATTAGATTTTTTGTGCCGGGCTATCCCGCCTGGCCGGGCCTTTCTACGACGACTTATTGGCCTGGGTTCTAGTCTCCACCAACCACACCACAGGGTCCGCATTTCGCAAGGTGTTAGGTTGGATTTGGCGATGTGGCTTGAATTCCTATCAAATTTCAATGGCACCTCTGTATTTCCAGTCGCTGAGTGGATATCTAGTGATACCATGTCCCTATTCACTGATGCTGCGGCTACCATTAGATTCGGTGCCTATTTTCAGGGCCAATGGTTCCAAAGCCGTTGGCCGGCTGACCTTTTACGCAAACGCCCGTCAATAGCATTTTTTTTTTTCACTGTATGTTGCTTTGCTTTGTTGGGCCCCTTTCTTAAGGGGCCGCAAGGTCATTTTCTATACCGATAACTTGGCGGTGGTTGAGATTATTAATAAGAAATATTCGCGCTGTGCTCGCATTATGCGGCTCGTGAGACCTTTTGTGCTACAGTGCTTAGAATTTAATGTGTCGGTTAAGGAACGTCATGTGCCAGGGAAGTCTAACACAATTGCGGATGCTTCGTCACGTTTTCAGATGGAGCGGTTCCGTCTTGCAGCTCCGCAGGCAGACCAGGTTATGATCCCACTCCCTCCTTTGTCTCAAGTTTGGTAGATGGCCAGATGGAGCGCTTACTGGCCGCTTCAATTTCGGATAACACGCACAAAAAATATGCTACCGGGTGGCGGGCTTTTACTGAGTTTCGGCAACAAAACCTGTCCTGCAGCCCGCATCAATTAGTTGACGAGATACGGCAATTCAAAGCATGGCTCTCTTTGAGAGGCTTATCGACTTCCACAATTGCCACATATGTATCGGGTGTTGGTTATGTGCACAAACTGAGGGGAGAAGCAGACCCTACCCAGGATTTTGTGGTTTCTAAATTACTGGAGGGTGCCCGTCGGCTTCGCCCGGTCCAGGATTCTAGATTGCCAATTTCTCTACCAATGTTGGGCAACATCATCAATTCCCTTCCGGCCTTTTGTTTTTCCCAGTTTGAATCCACTTTTTGTTATAATTATTTTTTGTTGCCATTTTTTGGCCATATCTCTTTCATTGTCACTCATTTTATATTGTGTATGCCGCTGTGGCTTAGGGCACTGGGTTGCCCATTTCTGGTCGGGCACTGGGATGCCCAAGGGCATATCATTGCCCTGGTGTTTCCGTTTGGTGTTTCAGAGACGTCCTTCAGAGATGTCCGTTCTTTCATGTGAATCCATTTTATGTTATGTATCATGGTCCTTTTTCGTATATGCCACTGTGGCTTAGGGCACTGGGATGCCCATTCATTGTAGGGCACTGGGATGCCCATTCATGGAAGGGCACTGGGATGCCCATTCCCTGTAGGGCACTGGGATGCCCATTCATGGTATGGCACTGGGATGCCCATTCCCTGTAGGGCACTGGGATGCCCATTCCCTGTAGGGCACTGGGATGCCCATTCCCTGTAGGGCACTGGGATGCCCATTCCCTGTAGGGCACTGGGATGCCCATTCCCTGGATGTAGGGCACTGGGATGCCCATTCCCTGTGGGGCACTGGGATGCCCATTCATGGTAGGGCACTGGGATGCCCATTCATGGTAGGGCACTGGGATGCCCATTCATGGTAGGGCACTGGGATGCCCATTCATGGTAGGGCACTGGGATGCCCATTCATGGTAGGGCACTGGGATGCCCATTACTAACAGAAAAAACAATTAACAATTCAACCAACAATTCAACCGGATTTGCCCTATCTGGTATCCGGAATAAATCACTTCTTTTGGCTGTGGCATAAACACAATAAATGGCCTCCCTTGTTTTTTATTTGAGTATGAGTATAATGCCCCGTTAAACGTTCTCTGAGAAAGCCATGTGTTGCATGCAGTGTATCACTAAGGGCTGTTTCCACTGTCTCAAATAAACATCATTATTTGGATTGTGATTTGAAACTACACTTGTTATGTGTGTGGACACAATAAACATTATTATTAGTGGGATTTGAATCGCGATTCCTATTCCACTAGTGAGAATTTCCAAATACATGTAATTGGGTCTATTTGTGGCATGATGTGTGTGGGAACGTTCCGCTGAATCACACCATTTATTTTAATCCCACAATGCACCGCCCGTGCTCTGACTGACAGGAAGTGCTGTGTCTGTGATTGTTACATGTCTCCCTGCATGGGCCACCCTCAAGGACATACCCACCATTTTACCTGAACTGCTTACCACAATCAGCTCGGGATTTTTTGTCCTGTGTGAATGCCAGCAAAAAGGATTGATCTTGGATTGCGATTCAAATTGCGATTCAAATATGGTCAGTGGAGACAGCCCTATTAAGCCTGGTGCTTAATGAAGAGTGTTAATATTTATGGCAGTTGCAGATAAGGCTCTAACTGGCTTTATTGTTAACTTCATGATTATGACATGTTGGAGTACATATGCTACCAGCCTATATGCTTGTACACTGTTATTAGTTAATGCTAGGCGGCTGCAGGTGCATAATTCTCAGTGTTCCCAGAAATCCATTTTGGCAAAGTCTTATTGAAGGATTTATGCGGAAAAGCCCTGTTTCTTCCTTTTCGGACAATAATCCATAGACAAAACAGTTATGGCATTCTGCGCTGATTATCTAGCAAACAGCAAGAGATAAATGAGCCTAACTTGGCGAAAACAATGTCCCTATAGTAATGTCATGCATGAGATTGTTCTATATATTGTTCTTGAGTGGGTCAAAGGATTGTCATGTGCAAACAGTGAAATCATGACACAATCTTAAAACCTACATATGTACAGTCATGTACATGATCATAACTTGACATAGTATGTTAGGTTCAGAAAGGTGTATCCAAATTTTATCACCATGTCACCGTGACAAAATCACATGAATATTAAATATCAATTACATGTATTATGATTTTTTAAATATTATTTATTGAGTCCTGTAGACTTTATGCATACAATATGTATATGAGTTTTTGGGTTAAAACCTATGTCCTGAGTTTGATTTCCGAGATGTTGACTTTGAAAAGTATCAACATGATGCCGGAAAGCCCCATACTGTTTCAGAAACAGACATAGATTTCTAATTTCCTTTAACTTTTCCTTCAGGTCAAGACCAGTCATCAGTTTGCAAGTCAGCTTGACAGTCTCTCCTTCTATGCTAGTACTGAATAATTCTGAATGGAGGACCGATGCTCATCTGCCCACCAGATCAGTGGTGACAGTGTGTTTCAGTTACAGTGGATTCAATGTTCCTCCAAACCAAGGTAGACATTATGCAGAAAAAGAAGATAATGTGAAAGGGGAATACAATTATTTAAATGTAATGAAAATTATTCGGAATTAGAGTGCGCTGCTTACTGTTTAAACTCATTGACAATCTATATTGAAGATGCAGTTAGGCTATTCATAACAATGACGAACTTTTAAAATCTTGAAAAGAACCATTCAAGCAGCCACCATAGGCCTCTGGTTGAAAATCCTGCCACTGATTTCATCAAACAGTGTGTAACTTACGCCTTATCTGCTCATGGTGCAGCTGCGGTATATAACTTAAAGTCAAATTCACAAAACTCAATCTAGCTGTAAAAAGTTACGTAGTTGTAAAATGTTTTGGACGAGAGTGACCTTGGTCTATGGTCATATCAATGACTGTTTGAAGTACACATGCTTTGAAGTACACATGCTTTGAAGTACACATGCTTTGAAGTACACATGCTTTGAAGTACACATGCTTTGATGTACACATGCTTTGAAGTACACATGCTTTGAAGTACACATGCTTTGAAGTACACATGCTTTGAAGTACACATGCTTTGAAGTACACATGCTTTGAAGTACACATGCTTTGAAGTACACACGCTGAAACAATTGTTGAGAGCATAAAATTTGTATTGGAGGCTGCCATTTGCTGCAAGGTACTGTAGGCTGTTGATTTAAGAAAATGATGTGTGTGTTGTTTTTCATTATTACATTGAAAACAGGAAATACTCAAAGACTGATTCTCAAAAGTCTCTTACAGATTTTTTTTCCACAAGACAAATTATCCCCTCCCGGGTAAGTCTATATAAAGCACCCTCTATAATTTTGCTGTTGTCAAGAGTTTCAAAATGATTTGCTCTCTCACGAAACCAGACACAAAACAGTCTCTTGGTGAAGTGCTCTTCAATGTTAATGTTGCACTAACAGCAGCATCAACGCATATTTACAAGGTGTAGCAACAATTTACGCCACCTAAAGACGTGGCACATTTTGGGACATAAGCCCTCAACTTGCACCCTCTCCCGATAGTGCATAACTTTTGTCAAATCTTTACAACAGTTTCTATAATTCAGGATCAAACAATGACAATACCACATATTCTTTGACAAGTTCCTTAACCATCTCAAAGCAATGTCGAGCTTCAGATGACCACACAAATCTATAGTAGTATTCTTTTGAACCAATTGGCATAGCAGCTCAATGATTGTTGCAACATTTGGAATATGCTGTGAAAAATAAATAGCTTAACCAAGAAATGATTTCCAGGATTTGGGTTCCTTAGATACAGGCATATCATTAAATGCTTGACACTTTTTGTCATCAATTTGTACCCCTTTAGCTCTTTTCACCCTCCAGAGCAAAATCCTGAATAAAACCCAGGGAAAATCCCAGGGATTTTTTACGTACCCCACCAACACCCCTGCAACCATTCATACTGGACCCATTTGTTTACTCCCGGGGACACTATATCAAGCAATCCTCTGGAATGTGCAAACGAAGGCCGCACTTTCTGTAGTTCCCACATGTAGGCAAAAAGGTGGGGTAAGCAAAACCCAGGAGGTAGTTGCTTTTCCTCAGGGAAATCTTAAAACCCGGGGTTTTGTCCTTCTAGCCCCCCCCCCCCAGGCGGGGTAATTCTTTGGTAGTGTGAATAGACCGACCAAATTCCCCAGGGAATTTTTTTAGAAATCCCCGGGGATTTCGTCTAGTGTGAAAGCCCATTTTGTCAGAGATCTTGTGGAACTCAATTGTTTGCTGGGCAAACACACACTTGTCTATATTCAGTGTTATTCTAAATAATTGTAGTTTTGATAACAGATTACACAAATTTCAATCATGTTCATCATGTGTTCTCCCATATATACAATGTAATTATATCATCATCAAGGTAGTTTTGCACTCAATTCGAACCTGACAAAAATGAACTAAGCATTATCTAAAAATGCTGATGGAGCTGAGGATAACCTGAAACACAGTGTACGATATTGATGAATTATATTATGAGTTATAAAAACATCACTTTTAGAATCTGATTGATATTATGCTGGTGTTTGATCAAGTTGGATAAAGTACTTGGTGTGTGGCATACAGTGTTGTAGTTGGCTCTGAGTTCCCTTCTAGGACGTTGAAAATTTGAGCTGAAAATGATGTATTTTTTCCTTCTTTTTTAAAAATTTGGTTTTTCTGACAGATGTTGTGTACATACTGCAAGCTGATTTCCAGGTGTCTACTATTCTGCAGTCAAGGGTCTACTTTGAGTCAGCAAACTCTGGCGTTGCTGAAATCACGGAAACCATCTCTCTGCACTTTGGTAGTTTGCCATCCTTAAAATGTCGGAACCATACACTGACCCTGAAGGTAAAATAAAGTCTTGTTGAAAAAGGTATCTGAAGGAACATTTTTTGTTAAAGGCTCAATACAACATTGGGAAGTTACAAAAAAATCAAATGTTTACAGATTTCCTTGTAGATGGTCATGGTTGAATCCTCATGTTGATATCTTAAGGTCTGTATTGGGCCCGGAGGAACGGAGAGACACACGGACACGCGACTGCCACTCGGACACACTGCCCCCGCTGGGTTTTTATTGAGTGCAAAAAGTTATACACTTCAAAACATCCACGTCCATAATAAACGTGTTTCACCAACCTTTGACACTATGAATCTCAACACCGTGAATTCGCCGTGAATTTGCAGTTTCGCCGTGAAAAATACTTACACGGTGATTTCACGGGAGCTTACACGGTGAAAACGCCGTGAACATGGGTCACCTCAGTAACCTCATGAGGATGTATACATCATGAGGACATCTTGAGGTCAGATAGAACACCGTGAAAATGCCGTGAGTTCACCCAGGGAGCCTTCCCATCGCCTGCAGGGTTTAGTTTATCCATAAACACTTGTAGGACCTTATCTGCTTAATGCCCGTAGGGCGCAGCTAGCCAACCGCCTGTCAAGGACACTGAAACCGCAAGATAAGAAAATACCAGGTATCGTGCGGCCTGGCTCCGCCCCTGCAGTGGAGCCCATGTAATGTACATGTACATGTACGTGTGTACATGTACATGTAGGCCCTACATGTATACGTGTGTACATGTACATGTACATGTACAGTACATGTACATTGTAATGTACATGGTTTCAGATTTCACTGCGGCACTGCCACGCCGGATCCTATAGCTGTACTATGCACCACGCTGACCGCGGTGCTGCTATTCCACAGAAGAGGTTGTGTGCGAGGGTACTTAACTTTTATGCGGCCGTATACCTTCGTGTAGCCTTTGATCAGCAAGGCGCATGCGGCGAAATGGATAGTCGCGATCGTTCTCTGTCGAGCGTTTGGACAAATTTCAAAATTATTGCGCAACCTACGTGCCAAGATCGAGGAGGAGATCAGATTATCACCAAACGAACGCATGGAGAAAAACTAAAGGACAAAGCGCGTACAGTTAGGCTCCAGGCAGAGATCCGGGCCAAATGCTCGCAAACCACGGCACAACAGCTCGCAGACCGCACCATTGCCATACCATGGTGCACAGCCTGGGAAAGTTATGAGCGGATCAATGAGCCTGCATTTCGCAACGATGTTGCGCGAAGTACCATATTAGGCTATAGGCCGGTTTGTTTATTAAATTGGCGACCAACGCCTTAGTCAAGGCTACGCCAGTCCGTGCTCGCAAACAATGCGGCAGTCGAGCTGTGTGTCGTCGTGTAGTCTTTCTTCGTGGGCGGTTTGGTGTTTAAACTATAGTCTCCCGAACAATCGCGACTATCGTTTTCGCTGCGTTCGCCTCGATCAAAGGTTAGCCTTCGTGGAGGAAAAACCCGGGTTAGGAAAAAAGAAAGGCTCTCACATTAAGTCATGTCGGCCTACACATGCAAGCTACGATCACGAACGATGAATGATCTCCGGCGCAAGCTAGCCGCGAGTTGGGTTGCATTAGTTACGAGAATCAATTCCACCCCAACGCAAATTCGAGTACATGTATTTCCGAATGCAGGATCTAGATTTCTAGAGTAACCGGCCAACAACTTAGTCAAGGCTAAACCACAATCATGTACAATGTGGACGTAAAGTATATGCAGGCCCGCCCACTACCACTACCAGTAAGCCTAAACCTTTCTCAAACGGTGAAACACCAAACGCCCTACTTGTTGTTTTGCAGTTGTTTTTAATAACTGACCCATATCCATAATGTATAGGCCTTGGGCCCCTTTTTTAGAAGGTTAACTGACTCCCAACTTTTTCGTTGTATCTGTGATCTAGAGTAAACTGTGATTTCAGTTTTGGCAAAGTAATTCACTTCTTTCCGGTGTTCCACGAACACTAATTTCGATGTCAAGCGGCGTTTGCAAAACACAATTTTCGGTCTCACAATCTCCGCGTGGACACCTCTTTTTAGCACGCACGGGGAACCAATTTTCGGGATCTGAAATCGGAATTATTATTATTATGCATAACCTAACAATTAATTGCGTGCATATTGCACTTTTCAAATAATGTACGAAATCATCTTTCTGATTACTGCACACTGGCACATTGACAGTATGTGATTGGCCTTTGGGGATATGTCATGGCATGTGTCATGGCAACCCAGATAACATGCTGACAATCATTCATTCATTGGGCCATTGTTAGCAATTTGTCGAGTTGTCAGCGTCGGCGTTTGGTTGGTCATTGATGTTGAGCCAACGTTGGCATATCATGGGTCGGCATGAGTTTCGTTGGCATGACGATGACAAAAGTATGTTGACTCAATGTTGGCTAATGATCGTTCAGCCAATGTTGGCATTATGTTGGCGACCGACATTAGGCTAACGTTAGACGAATGTCGGGAACATATTGTAAATTGACTTCATGTTGCATGAAGCCTTTTCGCGAGCTTGGTTTTGCAAATACACTGTACATGTAGTGTTACGAATCGAAATTGTATCGAAAGTGTAAATTAATTGGGCCATTCCTCGCTCTATATGGTCGCGCCGTACGTGCACCCTAGCTGTAGGGTACCGGTACGTGTAACAACATTGTTCCCCAGCTTGTCATTGAACTGGTCTCTGTAAAACACGACAGAAATGAGAGCCTTTTCAAGAATGTCCACATATAGCTCGTTCACTTCGTGTCAACGCACTTACAATCCACAGGCGTACACGTACGTGCCTATTATTATACAGTTACAAACGTCTTAGCTCTATACCATGCTCTATCATAGAGCAAGGAAAGACTCTACATGTACAGTACATGTACTTGTACAATGTATGTACGATTGCACAACCATGGACACCTACCAACCCGGCCCCCACGCCGCGTGTAACAGTAAAGCATGATCGTTTAGAAACAATGTACGCTCTTTAATTTATTGTGAATTCGAGAGATTTCATCCTGTGCAATGGGAACGATAGTTTGATTTCAGTGGTTACGATGAGACACCGTGTGACTACCAGCGCACACGATGTGTTTGGGAATGTGGTTGTACACACGATCTGTTTGGGAATCTGCCCATGCAGAGATACGAATGGAAGATCAAATGAACACCCTCAGACAACTTGAGGCCCTGGCCAACTTGAATACGTGTATATAATACATGCACTGTATACATGTACGTGTAAAGCGTGGGTACATCATGGGTACATAAAACTGTTTCTGCCACAAGTAGGCCTACATATATTCCTCCATGATGTATTTAAACTAGAAACTCAAGCTTCACCAAAGCCAGCGGCTACGATCACAACCTTATTTTTTTTCTTTTAATGTGTATGTTTTGGATATTTTTGACAATTTTTGACAATCAGAAGTGAGAACGCTGTGTGCTGTGCAATCATGAGTGTCATACAAAGACAAAGGATTGCAACCGTTGAGCGGATATACATGTATAACCGTCTGAAAGCCGATTTGTATCGCCCTAAATAAAAAGGAGCAACCTAATCTCTATAATTGTGCCTGTTCAAACTGAATAAACGATTGGATTAAGAAAGAAGCTCGCTTTATGCACCACGACTTGCACTCACTAATAAACTTCTTCCAGTCCTTTCACTATTGTAGTCATACAGCATTTTCATCATCTTCCCGTTTAAATTTCAACAAAAAATCATTAACACTACTCCTTTTTTTAACCAATAATATTCCCCGATGTGGGAATAATCTTCTGGGGTGATTAAGAATATCAAATGACATTCATAAATGTAGATCACAAGTAAAGCACTTACGGCAGACTGGAACAAGTTGAGGAAATAGCGCCGTCTCTTATCATTTGATTTGCATATAAATCAGGCGCTTAATATTTAAAATCAAATAAAATGTGAAATAAATATACCGAATATGTTTATAGGGTAATAACATGTCATAGGCATTAAAGAAAATACTAAAGCACGGATACTAGACATCAATGAAGCTTTTTGGTAAATTCTAGATTTTTCATGAACAAGAGATTTTTGCTTGGTGAAAACGCATGTCACCGTATAGTGTCTATGGGCATTATATCTGTGATTTTTTTCATCTTAACTAAAATGTGGGTTTTAACAATAACTATAACAGATTTCAAACTATGAAGAGGATTATAATGTTATGATTATCCACCCACATATACCTATCCATTATTACATTAAACAAACATATTTTACAAGATTTTCTGTTAGATTCTTGAAGTTTTTAAAAAATAGGCACAATTAAAAGTGTTGGACATTAAATGACTAAAGGGCAAACCACACAAATTTGCAAAGCCTGAGGTTTTGAATGATCCCAGCAGACCTTTTTCAAAGGGAATTGTGCAGAATCTGGC
This sequence comes from Luidia sarsii, assembly GCA_949987565.1. Taxonomy (NCBI): domain Eukaryota; kingdom Metazoa; phylum Echinodermata; class Asteroidea; order Paxillosida; family Luidiidae; genus Luidia; species Luidia sarsii. Next base: position 14,192,013 of record OX465109.1, on the reverse strand, counting down.
AGAAAAGACAAACATGATTGAAATGTCATACCCCTCAATTTTTTTTGCATTTTCTGAGGTTTCTTCTCGAAGTAATGCGCTAGCTATACTTAGGAGATCCTTGCAGATTGTTTGTAGGGTTCTCCTTTTTAAGTATGTGTTTGGGGATGCTGTCGCAACATCTCTCATGGTTTCCACGCTGCTAGTATGGATAACTTAACCGCGAGTTACCAGCCCCCCCCCCCTACCATGTGTATGTTCAACTCTTGCGGTTGGCTACAGAATTATTCATGAAGCAGCATTATCGCATCACACCGAGCCCAACATGTTACAGTAGACCAAAGTTTAATGAAACCTATGCAACCATAGTCTGTAGGTAGCTCGAGATTCAACTCAGAATTACATGTGTAGCTCCATGGAATTAGACACGGCAAGGCGGTTTATCTGCTCGTGGGGGGCCGCGACCATCCTTATCAGTACATGGTACGCGTGGAACACTGCGTGATGGTTATTGCAGGGAGTTAGCATGCGTATGGCCCAATAGTATACCATACCAGCAAGGCTTGTCGGTGACCTGGGCTGGATATGGAGGGGGGGGTGTCTGTGGTTAGTCTGGAACACGGTCGGCAGTCCAGAAGTCAATTAGGCGTGACAAAAATCCCCGGGCTATCATGATTGTTTAGAAATGGAGATGGGCTTGTGCACGATGAAAACACCGTGAAAATACCGTGAGCTGTTCTTCTGTAAGGTCACCCACTTCACGCCGTGAAAAAGGGCTTAACTTGCCGTGAGAAAAATCGCTCACGGTGATTTCACGGCGAAACTGCATTTTCACGGTGTTCAGATTCATAGTGTGATTGTTTGGTCAACAATGTGATAATTCTCAAACAATCCAACACAGTACCTGCGACTAGCAGTATAGGCTACCTTTGCCCAACTTAAACCATAATTATATTCTCTGCTGTACATGCCACTTGCATGTGTTTAACCTTACGTAGACTAGCACCGCTCAAAATATGCGAGTGCATGTCTTGATACCATTTGTGTGGCCCACCCCACCCCACAGGCTACAAGGGGCGCCCAAGCAGGGAAAAACCAAGGCCGGGGCAGGCCAAGCCCCATGTACTCGGGAAACAAACCGCCAAACAATATCCCGACTCGGGAGATTGCCAACCCCCCCCCCCCCACATTATACCAAAGCCGAGACCAGACAATTTAGTCCGTTCATCCGCCCATCGCTCTCAACCATAATGAACGCCTTCTAAATAACTAAATAGGTTTACACTATTTTTGGATAAGTCTGCCCAGCTGCCAACTGGTCAGAACTGGTTGTACTAAAAAAAACGAACTGTTTTTCCGTACACTGAAAGTGTTCCTCGGCAGAGTTATGAAGCGTATTACTAGTATACTGTATGAACGTGCGCTAATAACCCGGGTTTAAAAAAGAAAAGAAAAAAAAGAAACCGGAGATAAACTGAATAAGTGAATTACTCTGGAAAAAACCCTATGGTTATTTCATCTATGAATTAAACAACACGTAACTATGAAAAACATCGTGTTCCTGGTCAGCGTTATGAAGCGTATTACAAGATATACTGTATGAACGAGTGCTAATAATTAATTAAGTACAGCAACGCACGACCACACAACGTTGATATCTGTCTGCCCGAGTAGGCATGTCGATAAGCTGAATACGGGAAGGGCGAAAACCCCGCGAAAAAACCCGTTGTTTGGAAAAATCTGGGGAAATACCCTTCCGGCTCCATTAATCAATGGCAACCAAGTATATAACTCCGTAAGTCAGCATAGCCTGCAAATTTCGTGAATTCGCTATTGGTGGCAGAAGTGCGTGCTCGTGTATGAACAACAGCTTGTTGCTGCTGATGTGCATGTGCTAGGGCTAGAATACTAGAATGCCTATTCTACACCGCACCCCTCACTGGCATTTACTAATGCCTTCCATATTCAAATTTCCATATTCAAAGTGGTGTTCCCACTTCTTGCCGTATAAACAACATTTACCTGCTATTATACTACATAACGCAGGCAACTACAATTACAGTCGTTCTAAAAATGGATACACAAAGCCGAGAACAAGTTGCTGCAAATATCCCATTCCTTAGTGCCGACAAGTGAAACGGTACAATGCTTGCAGAGCAGCTGTTATATTGAGAGCATGAACAATCATGTATGCATTGCCCAACTGGCACAGATTCGTGAGGCAATTCTGCTTTAATATTGATATGCTTTTTGCCTGCAATTAGTTTTCGCTCCCCAAAATAAATAAAATGCAAACGTGGGAGAATGTCAGACCAAATTATGGTATAGACTCGGGCAGCATGTTACATGTGGCTTGTAGCCCCTCCTCTATTCTCTCCCTGATCTGCTTATCAGGAGCGAAAACAGACCATGAGTAATCCGTGCGGTACAGGGCGGCTACGGAGTTGCCGTCACAGTGTTGGGACCATGGCTTCCAGTCATGCGCCTCGCAAGCCGCTCCACGACAGTGTCCTTCCCTTGCTCCATGGACCTTCGTAATGGGCTGCGTGACACGCTGCGAATGGCCGAGTAGATAATGCTGTCCCCTTTGATCCATGTTCACAAATCTCCTGAGGGTACAAGCAGTAAACACAAAAAGGGAAAACACCAGAAGAAACATCGCTACGTACATAACGTTCGCTTGCCTGTACCTCCGCAGTGGAGGGGCACCATGTGGGTGAATATAAGCCTGGATGGACCTCCACCGGCCCATTGATTAAGCATGGAATTTGGGACACCATATTTTGAGGCCTCCGTATCTGCCCAAATCCGGAAACGATGGGGGCTGAAAAAGCCAGGGGGCAACCTGATGCACTTTATGCATGTTTGGAGGACAAACAAAAAAGCCAACCCGTGGAGGCCGCAGACTAGGAAGTCCCGTTCTTTTGAAAACGCAAGACTACGGACTTGCCTCTCAGGTTCGTTTTTGAAAAAAGGGGAGGGTTACGGTCATAATTGTACGGGCCGAATTGTCCACTGGACAAGTGATAAAGGAGATTATGTGGTTTGCAGAAAACAGTCCAAGCGAAGGACGACCAGCATGCTGCCGAAACTACTGGAATTGTGTAAGCACGCACGAATATGCTGCCCCCGTACTCATAGTTAAGCCATTATTGCTGTGTGTGGGCGCCAGTGTTCTCTGTCTATAGCTCCCAGGAATGCAGGGATTGGTATCCCTTGCGCAGCTGCCGACGGAGCGAGTCAGAGGAAGCGAGATATCTTCAACAGGAAAAGAGTCGCTGAGGCAACGGAGCACCAAGTAACGGACCAAGAGCATTGGAGAGCTACCACGTGATGTCTGCTTACAAATATGGCAACGACCGCCACATTGTCAGAACTAGAATGATGACGCATAGCCGTGTTGGCTATGCCCCCAGACCATTATGGCTACGACCACAGGGAAAGGAACAAAAAATACAGTCAAGCGTTGGAATGTCTGGAGGGAATGGAACAAAGGAGGCCCGGGGCTGTGAGCCACTGCCCATTGTAGAGTTCCCGAACCCGTCCCCCACAATGTCTGTAGAGAACTGCATATTACAGTCCAGCACCCAATAATGGATAACAAGGACCGAGGCGGACGTTTATTTTTATTCAAAAGACGTATCATCAGGAGCCACGGATAATGCCTATGAGTAGGTTCAACCACCTTGTTCCACCATGGGTTCAACTGTTTTATCCTCAGCTGCGGTAACCGCAAACTTCCACATGTACGTATAAAAGACTCAAGCACTGCTTTGTATGATAAGGGGCAAGTGACCCTCCTACAAAAGAATAATCATTGGCACATTGGCCTTATCCACACAATCTTGTCCTAGAACTTACATCCCAGAACTTACGGAATGCCGATTTGATATTCGCCTTAGCAAGGAAGGGGCCCTTCCTGCCCTCCTAACCGAATTTAACGAGTCATAAAAAAACGGTAAGCAAACTGAGCAGTGTCTTATCAATACCGTCATTGACTGAAGCGGAGTCTGGGTAGAACAAATGATGGATTAGTCTAAAGGAGCACAGCTCTGCTTTGGTATATACCAAGTCTATCAACTTGGAAGGGTGATATACAAAATGTTGCAACTGCTCACTGACCAAAATTACCAAATTGCAAATGTCAAGACTCAGCGGGCCCGACGCCTCGATCCCAGCAGGACCTTTCTCAAAGGCAAATTGGAAGGGTGGTAATTAAGCCGGCCATACCTCCTATTTAAGGGGACCTCCTTTTATAGTTTCTCCATCAAGGGCCGCGTGTGTGCGTTGCCTTACGGACTACAGGTTTGATGCGTCCCGTCGGTTACACGGCCCGCTACACCCGAGACTGAGACAAAAGCCATTTTGTGAAGCCATCGCATAACCTCTCTGCCGCTGCCTATGCAGGGCATTGCAGAGGAGAAAGCCTATTCTGGCGTTCGAGCGAGACAGCACACGCAAGGACTTACAAAACCACAAGCCGGTCATAGCCGGCATTTCACAGGGCGTTAAAGGATATATTGCCTTTGTGTGCTTTTCATGCTGCGCTAGCCTTTCATGCTGCGCTAGTGATGAACAATATCGTTTCACGCGACTACCAGGTTTCCCGCGACCCCAAAGTAACAGTACGTGCTCACCGGGAGGTATTTTCACGGGGTGGCCGGCGTGAGTTGGCATGACAGGGAGACCAGCTGACGAAGCGTTGACCACTGGAGCACTGGCGCTCGTAAGGGTGGAGACTGCCGTTGTGGACCCGAAGTCAGCTACTGACTGAAGTGGGCTGGATGTTCCCTCCTGTGCTCTCGCTTACATTGAAGGGCTGGGTAGATGCCTGGGTATCGCCAAGACTCTGGTTGTTGGGATGCTCACTGCTCCTCGACTGTAGCGCTGTCCCAGACCCATAGATGGCGCTAATTGGCGTTTGATGATGTGCTGCCGGCATAGCCGTGTGTCATCGCATCCCGGCACCGCTGTGTTGCTAGTCCTTACATACAGTGCCCGGGATCGGGAATATGGGGATTCAAGGATTTTGGCTTGGGCCTCTTCGCCCTGCCAAGGACGCAGTCCGGATGCTGCTGTTGGCTACTCCGGGGTCGGAAGCGCAGGCTGAGCATGGGGGCTCTCTCGAGCCTATAGGTAGGAGCACTAAGCCTTAGTCAGACGGGAATGGCGGTGCACGAACCATCTGGACATCTCGCAACTCATCGTGTTCTACTCACAATGCTCGTTTTGTCCTTTGAGCAGGGGACTCCTGCGCTTTCTGGTTCCTCCCTCTATTCCCCATGCTCAAGATTCAGCACCGCGACGAAGTTGAAAGTTTTTACTATACGATGCACACCCAGCGGAGGTGCGCGGCCAAAAGAACCAATACACGCACTACAAGCGCTAATGTGCCCATCGCCTGACTGCATGCCTGACCGGCCCCATTGTTGGTCAGCTTTCCAGCTACCAAGCATTCCTGGGCCAAGCGCGTACGGCACGCATAACAATGCCTTTTTTCTGACGGTCATTCTCCCTTCCCCGTTCCCAAAGTGGGTCTTCGGTCGACAAGCGACCAAAAACCGAATTATACACAGACTCCAATAAAAGTGATACAAGACACAGGGTTTGGATTTTGGATCACTGCCACAGCCTTGGATAATAATAATAATTTATTAATAATAATTTATTCAACTTATATTGCGCTCTCTCCAGGACCAGCCTGTTCAAAAGCGCATTACAAAAAATGAATTCCACAAAACCTAATAGAATAGTATACAAAAAGCAAGAGCAGTATTAAAAAGCCTTAGAGAACATACTACATATATATAATATTATGATGCATACTAAATCAGAAAAAAAAAAAAAAAAAGATCAAGATAAAAATGAACCTAACATAAAAATATGTAATTACAGCAGTTAGAACCGGATAATAAGTGAATACAAGAATTAGGTATATACAATTAAGATGAAATTAAAACAATTTGGAGAACACATTATACATCACCAAACGCTTTCCTGAAAAGAAAGGTTTTAAGTTTAGTTTTAAAAAGATTTAGTGAGTTTATATTACGAATGCTAGATGGTAATTCGTTCCATAACTTTGGGGCAGCTGAATAAAAAGATCGGTCACCTAATGTGGACAACATTTTGCCTTTAGGATATTGTAATAAAATTTCACCTGATGATCTAAGATTGTGACGGCGCTGACTTCTGACAATAATCAATTCAGTTAAGTAAATCGGAGCGAGACCATGTAGACATTTAAACACCAAAAGTAAAATCTTAAAATCAATCCTAAACTTAACCACTTCGCGCCGGGACCTCCGAATCCGGAGGTCAATTGGATTGCCTTTGCAACGGGGCCCTCCGAATCCGGGCACCACTATTGTCCACATTCTAAACAAAGACTCTTTTCAGCTTAGAACAAAGCAATATGAATCAGTACAAAGACCCTTTTTGACGCACGTTGCCACATGAATTGCAAGATTAGCAGCAGTAATTGTGCAATTGTGGGACTTTTACTGTGGAGGATCGAGGGATACCGCGCTGCAGCTGAAAGCACGCGGGGGACATTGTCTTTGCATGCCACACAGCCCAACGGTCGTCGGTCTGGCATTGGAATTCCCCCCACATTCTTTACCGTAATCTGTACGCTCGTTTTTGGCCGACCAACTCGAAGATTTGACTGCCTGGAGTGGAGGCTGGAGTCTGCGGTCAGGGATTGTCAGCAGCGTACACGCACCCACACACACACGTCCGTTACGGTCCATTGACGACGCACAATGGGCCCTTTTTCGAACGGATAATCTCTTGACAAAGGCCACAACGACGTCCGAATTGTGCCAGGTTTTACTCTCTTGTACCCATAGTATACCCTTATTGATTTATTTCACAGAAATATATTGTTCCGATTGTTTTAGGAAGATTTTAAAATGATGCATTGTTCAAAAACCCCCGTATGGCGGTCATCGGCGCTGAAAAAACCCCCGGCGCGAAGTGGTTAACAGGCAGCCAATGTAAGCAGTTTAGGATAGGAGTTATATGACTCCATCGATGAGAATTGGTTGCTAGCCTTGCTGCGGCATTTTGAATTCGCTGTAACTTCGACAATTGACAGCTAGGTAATCCATAAAGTAGTCCATTGCAATAATCCAAACGACTAGTAACAAAAGCATGGATTAAAACACTAATTGATTTAAATGATAAGTACTTACTAATACGTCTAAGGTTATGGAGGTGATAAAAACCAGAGGAGCATACTTTCGTAACATACGTGGACATTGACATGTTTGAGTCAAACCAAGAACCAAGAATCTTAACTTTGTGCATCGGAGCTGTCTTTGAATCGCCCACAATAATAAATGGAATGTTGATCTTAGAAAGTTGTTGTTTCGTCCCAAGACAAATAAACTCTGTTTTACTATCATTTAGCATGAGCCTATCATGAAGCATCCAACTTCTTATGTCTTTAATACACCTTTCCATGGCAGTAATTGCTTCGATTTGATTGATAACACTATTTGGCTTAAATGACAAGTACAACTGTGTATCATCAGCATAACATAGAGTATTTGGTAAATGATGCTGAATGACATCAAACAGTACTGATGAGTACATAATGAATAACAGTGGTCCGAGACAAGAGCCTTGTGGTACACCACACGTGAGATCAAATTTGTCCGACTTTGCTCCCTGTATCATGATACGTTGACTCCTGTCAGATAAGTATGATGTAAACCATTCAAGTGCGAGACCAGATATGCCAAACTTAACATTCATGCGCTTCAACAAAATTGAGTGATCAACAGTATCAAAAGCGGCACTAAGATCAAGTAAAATAAGTAGAATCACATGTTGGGAATTCATTTGTAACAGTACATCATTATTCAGCTTCATAAGTGTTGTTTCCGTGCTATGGTTCTTCCTGTATGCTGACTGAAAAGGAGGGTACAAATTATTGGCAGTCATATGATTATGAACCTGGTTAAATATCGCCCTCTCAATTAATTTGGAAATAAATGAAAGATTGCTAACAGGCCGATAGTTTTCAAAATGTTTAACATCCAGTCCATTTGTTTTTAAGAGAGGAGTGACAAGAGATTCTTTCCAATCTTCGGGAAAAATACCGGATATTAAAGAAGTATTGATGATCTTAGTGATGACCGGAAGCAGTACATCTATGCAATCTACAATGACAGTAGTTGGCATGGGATCAAGTGGGCATGACTTGCGTGGAGAATCAAGAATGGGTTGTTTCACTTCCGATTCAGTGAGTGGCAAGAACCGATCCAACCTGTTAGCTGTATGTAGGGAGATCTCACATATGCCTATAGGAGGTTCATGAATACATTGACAGTTAAGCCTTGTATGAATTTTATCAATTTTAGATTTGAAAAAGCATCCCATCTCATTTGCAAGATCAATCTTGTGATTGAATGGGGGAAGTGGATGATCTGTATGCTGTTTCAGTAACTTTCTGGTGACTCTAAAAAGCTTAGCCGGATCTGAGGAGTGATCATCAATTAGACCTGAATAGAATGAGCGCCTAGCTTTTTCCATTAGATTATTGGTTTTATTTCTGTAAAACTTGTAGATAGTTAAGTCCGAAATACTTCCAGTTTGTCGCCATTTCCTCTCAGCCCGCCTCTTTCTCTTTTTCCCAACTTTAATGCTTCTATTGTCCCATGGGACAAGCGGCCGAACAGTAATCAATTTCACCTGCTGAGGGGCGTGACGATCTAATACACGAGCTAAGGTGGTGTTGTAACAATGCACCAGTTCGTGTAGATTGTCTGGGGCATTGTCATAGAGCTTAGTGGCAGCCAGTTCAGTTCCCAAAGATTGGAGATCAATGTCTTTTATTTTCCTGTAGACTGTTTCTCTGGTTGGAAGCGGGGGTTTTGCGAACTGCAAGTTGCACAAAATGGCGAAATGATCCGAAATCAAGTGATCTGGAAGAGGTGAGCTGGTGATTATAGAGTCTGACCTACGGGTAATGATCAAATCAAGAGTATGGCCAAGTTGATGGGTTGGTTTGTCAACATGCTGCTGTAAATTCATAGACTCGAGAAGATCAGCAAAACGAATTGAATCACGATCCTCAGTGACGTCCACCTTGATATTGAAATCACCAGTAACTAACAATGGTTCTGTAGACAGTATAACTGTATCCATGTATACAGCAAACTCTTCGAAAAATGTAGCAGTGGTAACAGGATGATTTGGAGAATATGGAGGTCTGTATATTATCACTAGTTGCAGTCTATGAGAATTGAACTCAATAATCCACTCAGAGAATTCAAAAGAATTGAGCTCATTAGCAGAGACTCTGGTGACTTGCATGGAGTCCCGTAGAACCAAGGCGGTACCCCCACCTGCTCGCTGACTGCGTGCATGATCAACAAGCCGAAATCCCGGGGGTGGCAATTCATTCTTGAGAGCGGTGTCGATATCCTTGAACCAAGTCTCCGTCATAGCGAATATATCCGCACCGCTTGAGCTTGCATAATCTTGAAAAGCAGCAGATTTATTCCTGGCGGATCGAATATTCAGAGTACACAATTTCAAAAGACCGCTGACATCACGGTTAGCAATTCCCGAGAAGGGCACTGTCACCAATGTTCGATTCCGCATTTCGGGCTTGTGATTTTGATGAGCGGGGAGACATTGACGCTGGATGTTTACCGGAATACGGCGTGCACGCTTGATTCCGGCCCGTTTGCCCCGATAACGCAGAAGCCCAACGATCTTAAGTTCTTGCAGCCGCTTCGGTTCGGGGTGACACAATGGCGATTTACGTAAGTCGTAGAGTTGGTGGCGAGTGTTTATCTGCCTGCATGTTTGTGCGCTTGCGGAAACACTTTCCTTCAGTGGCACCTTCTGTAGGCCTACGGGTGTGTCGTGATTCACGTATGATGGACCAGGGTTTAGCGATATGTCCATATAGATGGTAATGTTTACAGTAGGCTCAAGCTCGGAGCGAGGAATCAATAATGTAGTTAAGCCATGCTTGGTCCATTTGGTGAGGGCGAATTTATTCTTCCAATTGTTGTGATAAGCACCTAGATTCCGGTTTGCCCTGACCCCACGCCTAGGCCACATGATCACATCAGAGACTGGCAATGTATTGGCAAACGAAGTCGGCATCAGGTATTCAGGTCCTGGTAGGTGATCACATTGAAGTGTTGACAGCACAGCAAGTGCAACGCACAAAGTACTTACAGTTACAATGTCCATTGTTGATTATGGTCAAGTATCCCTACAGCATGGGCGTCATGTAGATAAAAAGTTCATACAGCAAAATCCAACAACAGAAATGTAAAAATCCTATAAAAAGGTTACCACAATGATCACCAAACCGTACAGGTCACAGGACACACAGGACAAGCAAGGATGGCAACAGCAGACAGTGATTGAAGCGGATTTTAAATCCACAACATGAGAGTAAAATAAGAATGGCAGCTCTCACTTAATAGAGCGCCCTCTAGTACTACATGAAACCAAGTTGTTTAAAAATCTTTATTTTCTGTGTACCGATGCCATTATGGGCACTTGAAGCCCGACGGATGCGGGCACACCAGACCCGACTTGACCATTATGGGCACATGAGGCCCGACGGGTGCGGGCACACCAGACCCGACTTGACTATGGGTACGAGACTCGTTACCACGGGCACACCAGACCCGAACATGCTAGGCACACCAGACCCAGCTATATTCAACTAAAGATAAAATCAAATTCCTTAGACTTAATTGTTTGCAAAGTATGTACAGTTGTGTTCCCACCGATGTAGTACACTCGGTCGGGATCATAGCCTGATGACACTTTCCAGCGCTATGAAAATGAATACTTTGCAAAACAAAAGCAAGTATTATTTATAATGCACGACATTGTATGATAAATGATACCTAAGCCTGTAAATGGGTTAATGGCTGACTGTGTCCAGCAGAACAATTGCTACCCGCAACAGCAAAATAGCCAGCTTAAAATCCATGCTTGGTGGAGTTAATCGGGGTGGAGGTGGGTGAAAATGTTCCGTAAGGAAACCTAAAACCGCTCTCTGTCCTTTGGATGGCTGTGACAAAGTGGCCAATAATTCCAACCCTACGAATACGCAGCATCCATAGCAACGGGAGTCGCCCTTCCCATTGGCTGAAAGTTATCGCGCTTCTGATTTGCATGTCAACAACCTTTCACCTATGCATAATTAAACCATATTTGGGCATTGAGGTATGCGGCCAATTCATGCATCAATAGTGTGTTAAAGTTCAAATGACGCGTTCTAACAACTTTCAGTGGCAATGCGTAATGCATACGCCGGCTTAATTCTTTGCATAGTGAATAAAGGGCTCATCAACAGTGCGGACGGACAGCCAGGGCGACCAGGAAACTGCACATTGTTATACGCTGTGTATAAGACCTTTTACCATGTACTGATAAAAGGAATTATTTTAGAAATCTTCCCTCTAACATCATGATTTGTTGAATGCTGCTCTCACACGACCATTGTACCATTGTACAAGATTTGAATTCGTATGTGGTCAATGGAAATCTGAACACAAACGGACAGTGTTTTGTTATCGTAAGGATGTTTTGACACAAGCCACCTGTTCATAGTTTGACTGTGACAAATCTTAAAAAATTATACCGCCTTTCACTCCAAACACTTGAAAATACTGTACAAAAGTCATATATGGTTATTGGTGAAGACTGTAGTAGCAGGGATGTTCACAGGATTGGAGTACTGTACGTCAGGTACGACAGTATGTGGCTCTATAATGTTTATTTATGCACTTACCAGTATAGCTAGTGCTGTGTGGTCATTGATCATACAGCGGCTGTACATTGGTGGTTGTGTTGAATTATGTCTATATTTGGTTTGTGTAGTTGTGTACTTTATAGTGGTAACAGGGGAATATAATGGAAAATACATGTAGTGTCATGCTCCCTGAAAATATCTTACAGAAGACCTCCCCCATGACAAAACCCACCACAACATAAACAGAGGAAAAACTATTGTTGTGTAGTGTAAAACCCAAATCACTTTTTAACCACTTCGCGCCGGGGGGTTTTTCAGCGCCGATGACCGCCATACGGGGGTTTTTGAACAATGCATCGATTTCAAATCTCGCTAAAACAATCGGAACAATATATTTATGTGAAATAAATTGATAAGAGTATACTATGGGTACAAGAGAGTAAAACCTAGCACAATTCGGACGTCGTTGTGGCTTTTGTCAAGAGATTATCCGTTCGAAAAAGGGCCCTTTGTGCATCGTCAATGGACCGTAACGGACGTGTGTGTGTGCGTGCGTGTACGCTGCTGACAATCCCTGACCGCAGACTCCAGACTCCACTCCAGGCAGTCAAATCTTCGAGTTGGTCGGCCACAAACGAGCGTACAGATTACGGTAAAGAATGTGGGGGGGGGGGGGGGAATTCCAATGCCTGACCGACGACCGTTGGGCTGTGTGGATGCAAACACAATATCCCCGCATGCTTTCAGCGGCAGCGCGGTATCCCTCGATCCTCCACAGTAAAAGTCCCACAATTGCACAATTACTGCTGCTAATCTTGCAATTCATGTGGCAACTTGCGTCAAAAAGGGTCTTTGTACTGATTCGTATTGCTTTGTTCTAAGCTGAAAAGAGTCTTTGTTTAGAATGTGGACAATAGTGGTGCCTGGATTCAGAGGGCCCCGTTACATAGGCAATCCAATTGACCTCCGGATTCGGAGGTCCCGGCGCGAAGTGGTTAAACAGGAGATGGAGTTACTGAGTTATGCAACATGCAAGGAAATTTACGGGGCTCCAGCGTACGTTCCTCAATGCCGGGAACAAATTTGATGCACAAAGTCATGGGACAATATTAAAAATTTCATAATAATTCGAAACAATGGTCTATCAGTTCCAATCTTAAAATTTTGAGTGTGTGGCTAAATAACTCTCCACCAAGATTCAAGACTTATATATAGTGCAACATTTAAACCAAACAAATTTGTACTGGGAATCTTTATCCGGGTTTGGAATGTTTGATAAGAATGCTTACCGGTACCTCATTGTAGTTTGATTGGAGCAAGGAACAGAAGGAGTTCCAGTATGCTGAAAAATATGCAATTTCTTTTTTGAGTAATGAGGCTTTTTTCCAACAAGTTCCTATGGCTAAAAAACCCAACATAAATTGTATTTAAAGTCCTGACAGAAAAGATGGTATTCACTAGATGTCGAGCCAGTTCTGGACAGTTGGTGAAAAGTGCGGTCTTTTCTTTTTCTTTGTTTGGCCTTTATTTTTAGGACATAGGGGGTGTAGGTAAATTTGCGAGGGGCTACTGTGAAAAAAAAACCCCCAAAACCCAGCTTATCGCTTATCTCAGTACGCGCTAAGCCCAGGAATGCTGAGAAGTCGGAAAGCTGACCAACAATGGTCAAGCATACAGTCAAGCAAAAGGCACATCATTATTTGTTCTTTTGGCCGCGCACCTCCACTGGGTGTGCATCGTGTGAAAACTCTCCTTGAGAGTTATCAGATTCAAGAACCTTGAAATTTGTTGCAGTGCTGAATCTTGAGCATGGGTAATAGAGGGAGGAAGCAGAAAGTGCAGGAGGCCCCTGCTCAACGGATAAATTGAGCGGTACGTAGTTGAACACTATCTGAGTCGTGAGCTGTCCAGATGGTTCGTGCCCCGCCTTTCCCGCCTGATCAAGGCCTAGTGAGAGAGCCCTCATGCTTAGCCAGCGCTGTCAACCCTGAAGTAGCCAACAGCAGCATCCGGACTTCGTCTTTAGCAAGGCGAAGAGGTTCTCAGCAGCAAACCCCATCGAATGTCAACACCGTGGTGTCAGTGTTGGCACAACCCCCTGGGAACTGCTCGCTTGGGTTCCAGGTCCAAGCCAAAATCCACAAACCCCCTATTCCAGATCTCCGGCACCCGTGACAACCAGCAACACAGCGGTGGGACACGGCTATGCCGGCAGCACATCATCACGCCAAGCACTGTCTATGGGACTGGGACAGGCTACAACCGGAGGAGCAGTAACCAACCAAACAACCCAACCTGATGAGAGTCTTGGCGATACCAAATCATCTACCCACCCCATCGACGGAAATCGAGAACATAGGAGAGAACATCCAGCCCACTTCATCAGGAGCTGACTTCGGCCCCCTACGGTGGTCCCCACACTTCCGAGTGCAAGTGCTCCCATGGTCAACACTTCGGTTGCTGGTCTTTCAGTCATGCCAACACAAGCCGGCCACCCGTGAATATACCTCCCGGTGAGCATAGCGCTAGTTACTTTGGTGATGGGAAACCCAGTAGTTGGTTACAACAATATCATTCATCCAATCAGGCCAGATAGTATGTCAGGCAGTGGGGGCCCTCAATATCTGTGTGTGATCCCTTGGGCAGTGACCTGCCTTCTAGCTTGAATTAGAAGATACAGTAATTAGGAACAAGTTCTTGGAGCTCGAAACCCTTCTGGATCACAAATCCCAAACTAGTGCCACACCTAATTTGACATTCCCCTTGGGTAACAATGGGCAGCTACAGGTAATTGAAACTAAGAAGAAGGCTCTGATAAGCTCAATTCTTATGTGGTCTGATGCCTTTCTTGTTTTACACATCAGTATTTTTAAGCGCACATCCGGGCAGGAGTCACACTATGAACATCTAAACCGTGAAAAAGGGGTGAAAATGTCATTTCGCCGTGAAACTAAAAAGTCACTGTGATTTAAAGGTGCATTTTACAGTGAATTCCCCGTGAAAATAATCGCCTCTCTGACCTGATAAGGCCATCTTCAGGTCATTATAAAGACCGTGAAAAAAGCGTGAATATCTGGGGTGGCAAGCTCCAGCCTTGAAGGATGGCTAATTCAATTACCAGTAGGGACCACCAGCCCCCATAGAGGTACTGTATGGTGTCCTTGTAACTGTCACTCCCAGATACTTCTAAATTGCCTGTAGCCATTTACCACCAGGAATGTGGCCTTGGAGACCACTGGTGAAAACACCGTGAAAATGACTTGGCTAACTGTGTGCCATGAAATAGGGGTGAAAACACGGTGAATTTTCTTTTCACGGCTAAATGACATTTTCAGCCCATTTTCACGGTTTAGATGTTCATAGTGTCAAGAACTCCTGAAATACATATATGTCATTAGTACAGCAGCAGCACGCTTTCCTGGACGGAGTTGGGTTGAATACAGAGGCAGTTTAGAATGTGCCAGCAGTCACACCCTACTCGGTCATAGGCAGTAATCAATGGGGAACTACACCTGTACATGTATGGGCACTTTACATGATTGCATCTAGTACCCCTAGCACATACGCCACGGTCGCTACAGGTTCGAAGGTCACTCAAGGGGGAAACGTTCTGGAAACCCTTTTTGTTGGTTCCCGCAACAAGCCGCCCGCAACGCAGGCGTGTGTTTCGCGTTCAATCGATCCACATGCGTTAATTCACAGTGCAGATATGTTCATCGATGCCTCGGATGCAATGCCCTTGGGCATGGACTCGCAGCATGCAAAGCCAACAAAGGCAAACCTCCCTCTACTGCACAGTAAAATGCGGGCTACGCAGCCGGCTTGCTGTTTGGAAAATCTTTGTGTATGCTGCCTCGCTCGAACGCCAATTAAACATTCCCTTCTATTGTCCTTATTAGAGCAATACCCTGCTAAGGCAGCAGCAGAGAGGTTTCACAAATGGCTTTTGTCTCAGGTATAGCAGGCCATGTAACTGACGGAATGCACCAAATCTACAGTCCGTAAGGCAACACACACACGGCCTTTGAGAAAAGAAAAGAAAAGAGATCCTTTTAGGATGTAGGGCCGGCCCGTTTACCACCCTTCCAATTGATAACATTTGCATATCCCCTATAGGTCCCCAAGCAAAACCGGGCTCCTTTATATTAATTCATCACTTGTCATACCCAGACGAGGGTTCAGTCAATGACGGTTTTAATAAGACACTTTGCTCAGTCCGCTATTCCAATTTTGATGACACGCTACATTTGGTTATGAGGGCAGGAAAGGGCTCTTTCCTTGCTAAGGCATTCCGCCTCTTACTGATTTACCCTACCCTTGCCCATGGGGGCTTCTAGTCTTGGTTCAAGACGTTGTTGGTTGAGTACGCCCAATGCGCAAGGGCGCAATGAATACGTTTCCTCGAATGATCCGCAAACACATGTACACACCCACACAGACCGGTAAACAACAACGGCTCAGTTCAACGCGTACGTGAGGATCCCTGTGCGAGCACGTATTCCGCGTGTGTTGACCGGTCTGTTTGGGTGCGTACGTGTGTTTGCGGATCATTCGGAGAAACGTATTCATTGCGCCCTCGCGCGTCGGGCGTTCGAGTATCTCAACCAACAACGTCTTGAACCAAGACTAGGGGGCTTCCTGTGCACCGGCTCATTTTGAATTTTGTTTTTAGAATGGGTTTGCAAACAGCAGTCTGGCCTTGGAGGTATATATCATTACGCCGATGATTTTCTTTTGTAGGAGGGTCAGATGCAAATGCCCCCTCATCATGCAAAGCAGTGCTTGAGTCCTTTAAGCGTACATGTGAAATGCTGGGGGTACCGTTAGCTGAGGATAAGACAGTAGAACTTACTTCCAAGCTAGTTTTTTTGGGATTGGAAATTGACTCAGAGTTAGAGGCATTATCAGTGGCCATTCCTGAGGACAAACTTTTTAAGGTTTGCAGTAAGATTGGACTCGGACTTGCATTGAACTCGGATGTGCAGTTCTTTACAGACTCTAGTGGGGGACTGTTTTCGGGGGATTCT
Source organism: Luidia sarsii (assembly GCA_949987565.1). Taxonomy (NCBI): domain Eukaryota; kingdom Metazoa; phylum Echinodermata; class Asteroidea; order Paxillosida; family Luidiidae; genus Luidia; species Luidia sarsii. The sequence goes on along the minus strand of OX465109.1, from coordinate 14,175,267 downwards.
ACAATGGGCAATGGTTCGCAGCCCGTCACCTTCTAAGCTAAAGAGTGCCAAATATTCCGTTGCTTGGCTGAAATTTTTCACGGTGGTCGTAGCCATAATGCTCTGGGGTATAGCCTACGAGGGCGGGGCGTCATTATGCTGTCTGACAATCAGGCTGTCGTTGCCATCCTTTGTAAGCAGACATCACGTTGTAGCTCTCTAATGCACTTGGTCCGTTACTTTGTGCTGCGCTGCCTCAGCGATAATGTGGCTTTCCAAGCACAGCATATCCCGGGTGCACATAATGAAATTGCAGATGCTCTTTCCCGTTTACAGATATCTCGCTTCTGCAGGAATGTGCGCAGGGAATACCAGTCTCAGTCTGCATTTCTTTGGGAGTTATAGATAGCATCAATGGCTATGAGTATGTGGACAACGTATTCTCGGGGGCTTACATAATTCCACCAGTTTCGGCAGCGTTCCGGTCTTCCATCACTTTGGCTGGCTTTAGTAAACTACATAGTCTCCTTTATCGCCCATCTCCCATTAGCTTGCTTTGCCCTGCTACTAGGCTATTGGAACATACCTTGCAGCGGTGGCCTATACGCATAAGGTTCATGGTTTGTCTGACCCAACAGACACTTTCCTGGTCCATAAATTAAGGGAAGGCTTCCACAGAAAAAATGCCAAAAAGCTAGACGCTCAGTATCCAGTCACAGAAGATATCCTGCTAAGGCTTTGCCAGACAGTAGGAGGGCTAGCATATTCAGAGATTGAGGCTACCCTCTTTAAGTCAGCATTCCAACTAGCCTTTTTCGGTTTTACGCGGGTGGGGGTATTCACTGCCTCGTAAAAAAAGTGATTTTTCTCGCATTGTGGCCTCACATGATGTCCGGTTTGAGGATGCGGCCCATGCAGTTAAGATCGTAACCCTTCATTTTTCAAAAACGAACCAGAGAGGCAAGTTTGTAGTCTTGCCCTTTCAAAAGAACGGGTCTTCCCCATTGTGCCCAGTTTCTATGGTAACACAATACCTTGGTCTGCGGCCTGCATGGGTTGGCCCTTTGTTCATTCATTTTGATGGGTCTCGTATTTTTAACTTCTCATCAGTTTCTCCATGTCTTCTAAACATGCATAGAGAGCATCGGGTTACCCCCTGGCAATTTTAGCTCCCATAGATTCCGGATTGGGGCGACTATGGAGGCTGCTATTAATGGCGTCCCAAATTCACAAGTCTACTGCCTTCTCCTACCCAGATTACCATACGAGTTGCATATTTCCCTAGACTATTATGCCATTCGCTAAATTCTTGATCAACTGGTAGTGCGCCCTCATCTCCCATGATGCCTAGTGGCATAGCCGCCATGATCTTCCTCTTTTTCCTTAGCGCCATTACGAACGGACGTGTTGTCCGAACTCTCCGAGTTTCCGGAAGGTTTTCGTTCGCTTTTGCGCTTTGTGGCAGTTCTTCGATCAACTGTATACTTCTAATTCAAGCTTGTTATTTACCTGTAATCCTGGTAAGATCGTTCCTTTGTTGAAATCGTATTACTTGCTGTATTCTGACTCGTGTGCATGTGCATGTTGGTGTGTATCGTGTTTTCTTTGTGCATTATCTAATAGATCACGAGACCACCGTCAGGATTCGTTGGCTCGCGGCGTGGGTGATCGCGGTGAGACTCCCCACTCACACCACCGCGCAAGCAAGGGATTGCTAACGATCGTGGGAAACAGTAGAGTGAATGGGAATACTGTTTCTCTAGCTTTCGTGGGGTAATAGGATGTCCGACCTTACTATTACCCCCTACAGTCGGTTGGGCTACGACCAGCAATACCCCGTTACATCCGCCTCCATCGTAGCTTCAAGGTGTCTGTAGTGTGTAGTGCAGGTTGCGGTGCTAGCCGGCTCACACTCCCCAGCTTGCTGGGTTGACAGACGGACAGGGTCAATCTTTTATCGATCGAGAGGCACGACCAGGTGGCCCCATCCAGACCGGGGCGGCAGACTCGTTAGTAGGCGCGCAAGGCCACGAGTCCTGCCCGCCCCCTCTGGCAACACGCTCCCGGATCGGGGTGGCGGTCTCGTTTCTGTAAGGCGCGAAAGGCCACGAGACCTCCCCACCCCCCTCCCGCAGCGCTGGGCCTCTACACGCCGAGCTTTTCTGGCCCCTGCACGCTCGTGAACACGGCCTTTCAGAGCGTGGCAGCAACAGTGGGAAGAACGGTAGTTCAGTGAGGCGTGACGGCCCCCCTGCACGCTCGTGAGCACGGCCTTTCAGAGCGTGGCAGCAACGGTGGGACGAACGGTAGTTTGGTGAGGCATGGCAGGCCGCTATTCTCCAAGACAGGGTTAGCGCCCACGCCGTGTGCCCATGGAACAAGGCCAGACAGCACCCCCCCCCCTAGTTCGGGGCGGCCGCGTGCTTTGTTCTGCGGGAAGCCTACTGCGTGCGCCCGTAACCGCACGTACGCCCGTAACCGCACGTAAGCCTTGTGCAGACACCGGGCCGCGTCCCCAGGGTCGGGGCGGCCGTGTGCGTCCGCTCTAGCTTCCAGCCGACCCACAGAGGCGACTGAGGCGGCGACGTGCCCAGCTCCGGACCACCATGGCTGACCGAGGACTTTCCGCACCTAAGAAGACGGCGACGTCATCCCTTACTCCCACCGCGGGGGATGCCACAGTCGACACGGCGGCCCGGCCCCCAGCGGCTGCTACTCACTCGCCAGCACGACCTGCCGAACCCCTTGGACTGCTACGCCGCCGGGGTTTCGGCCTCCGCCCCCGATTAACCAGTATGTCCCAGCCCGAGGCCCATGTTTTGAGTAAATCTGATGACGTTACTCAACGGGGCCACGCCTTGGGTGTATTTTCAGCCTCCCCGTCGGTGGCGATGTCCACGCACCAGTCCGGGTCCGACTCTTCATCCACGAAGAAACGTAAGAAGTCTTCCTCGGACCATTCTTCGAGCAAGAAGAGAAAACGTAAGGCTGATCCCTCACCGTCAACCGCAGAGGCCCTCCGTGCTGTATCAGAAACTTTGTCCTCTCTGGTTCAGCAATGCACTCCTCATCCAGCGGCCTCAACCCATCCAGATCCGGACCCGTACTCAGCCCCCAATCTGCATTCAGATATACAGATCTCTAGGGCTGGAGAGGAGCAGCCCGCAGCTCTGCCCTATCGGGGCCAGCCTACAGCCAACGAGATTCATGCCCACGCCGTACCTATGGGCCGAGCGGTTTCGGATATCGACTCGGGACCGCCTGCACCTGACGAAGGGGACCTGCTGTCCGATGAAGAAGACCCTGTCTCATTGAGCAGTCTTTCTCCAACCGAGTCAAGACTCCGCCTACTGCAACGGGAAATGGCACAAGTTCTTGGCCTCCCCGCCCCAGTACAGCAGCAAGATACCCAGGATCGTCCGTCCTTTAAACGACACTCCTTGGGGGCTGATTCGTCGGTGCCGGTTTTTCCGGAGCTCCCCCTGGATAAGGCCTGCGTCGACACCATGAATCGCCTAGCTAACGCAAAGAAATGGCGACCATGTAATATCCGCTCCAACAAGTATTTCCATTTTCCTCAAGATGACTTCGAGACTTTCCTCTCTGTACCGGCGATCCCAGAGGCAGCTAGAGACAAAATCGCCGCAGAAAAGTATAAATCAACTAATGCGGCCCTTTTCCCAGAGAAAACAAAGAACCAGATCGAGTCTACGTTTTCGCAGGTGGACCTTGCTGTCTGAGTGGGTATTAAATGCATGTCCTTTATGGTTCTCCTTATTGAGTTCCTTGCCCGCGCATGTGAGGAGGGCTCTGACATCTCGCCGGACTTTGCCGCCCTGGCTCTGCGTACCCTGGATGAGTCACTGATAATCGGACTAGAACAGTTCACACGAATCTCACTCCGAGCTACAACTGCGCGGCGGGATAACGTGGTTTCTACGCTAAACATCCCCTATAACTCTGTCAACACAAAGCTGCAGAACCTCCCGATGTTTGGTAAAGACCTATTTGCGGGACAGTTCCTTGATCTCCTGGAGACCGAAGCCAAAAGGATAGACATGACCCAGAAGATCTCCTTCCCACAACCTCCCAAGCCACCGCCTCAGCCAAGGCGTGGTCCGGGACCGATACAGCGACAGCGAAAGTTCCTACCTGCCTACCGTCAGCCCCAACAATCATCCCGCCGGGGCTTCAGACCTCCACTAGCCAACGTCGGACGAGATCGACGTGACCCACCTCGACCGCGTACAGCTAATACCCAACCCCGACATAGTAACTCCTTTCATTTCCCCCGCTCGGCTAGGGGGCGGTGTCGGTGACTACCCCGCTTTGTCCACGGCCACCAATCCTGAACCTGTTGGTGGTCGACTGCAAAGCTCTGCAAGGTTCTGGAGAGACATCACCTTGGATGGATGGGTACTCAACACGCTCTCTCACGGCTACCGATTAGAGTTCTCAAGTCCCCCTCCGTCCGACATGGTGCTTCGTCCAACTACGATCCCGACAGATCCTTCCAAGCAACGCTCCCTCGAGTCGGAGATAGAGGACCTCCTTTGGAAGAAAGCTATTCTTCCCGTCTCTACACAAGACAAAGGAGGCTTCATGTCGACTTTCTTTCTAACACCCAAGAAAGAGCCAGGGAAGTGAAGACCCATCCTCAACCTGAAGCCGCTCAACAGGTTCATTCGTCCAAAGAGGTTTCGGATGGAAACTCTGCGCACCGTGATGCAGTCCATCACCGTCCCGGCATGGGCATCTACGATCGACCTGAAGGATGCCTACCTCCACGTTCCTATTCATCTTGATCATTACAAGTACCTCCGCTTCATGTACAGGGTGAGGGTGTTCGAGTTCTGTTCCCTACCCTTCGGTCTCTCCACCTTACCTAGGGTGTTCACCAGGATCGTGAAGACCGTGGGGGCATCACTCGGCCGCTTTGACATATTTATTTTCCTGTACCTCGACGATTGGCTGATAGTGGGCCGCTCCGAAAGCGAGGCTGTCCATGCCACCCGAGCTACTTACGATCTGACGTCTCGCCTCGGTTTTCTCATAAACCACGAGAAGTCAGGAAGCACGCCAATGCAGACGCCAACCTACCTCGGAGCAGTTCTCGACCTCCGCAGGGGAATAGCATCGCCTACCAACGACCGAGTCAACAACCTATTCCAGTGTGTCGCCATGTTTCAAAATCAAGGCAACACGAGTGCCAGAGCATGGCTTCACCTCCTAGGACTGATGGCCAGTCTCGTGGACCTCGTTCCCTGGTGCCGGCTGTTCATGAGACCCTTACAGCTACACCTCCTGGCTCATTTCAAACCCAAGAAGGACTTGATCGACCTAAAGATCCCGACATCGCCCATGGTTCTTCAACACCTTGCTTGGTGGTCGATACGAAGCAACCTGACGGCTGGCTCCCCTTTCAAGGTTTTAAAGCACGAGCTGATGATCACAACAGACGCTTCAAACCTCGGCTGGGGGGCCTCCCTTCCCCCGAGACAAGCCTTGGGCATTTGGGGCCCCGACCTCCAGGGATCGCACATCAACTTCCTCGAATTACGGGCCATCTTCGAGGCCCTCAGCGCTTCAAGCCATTGGTCCACGGCAAGAGAGTGCTGATCCGGTCAGACAATGCAACAGCAGTCGCATACGTCAACTATCAAGGTGGTACACGCTCCCCTCGGCTGTGTGTCCTGACTTGGCAACTTCTTCACTGGGCAATCAAACACATGGTGCAAATCCGGGCAGAGCACATCCCGGGTGTCGACAACAACTTGGCGGATGCACTTTCCCGAGGGACAATGCGTTCCACCGAGTGGACACTTCAGCCAGAGGTGTTCAGGGCATTGTTCCAGGTTCTCGACAGGCCCCACGTGGATCTCTTTGCATCACACCTGAATGCCCAGCTCCCCACATACTGCACGAGATATCCCCATCCTCAGGCCTGGGCAACGGACGCCCTACGCATCCCTTGGGAAGGACTTCTGGCATACGCATTCCCTCCCCTGTCTCTAATACCGAGGGTACTGTCCAAAATAGAACAGGAGAGCTGCCGCGTCCTCCTCATTGCCCCGTTTTGGCCGAGGCAGTCGTGGTTTCCCCGCGTGGTCAGACTCCTAGTCATCACTCCTCTGATTCTCCCGCTTGGTCCGGACATCATTTACCAACCCGGGTCACACGTCCTGCATCCGGACCCAGCTCATCTGCACCTAACGTGCTGGACTCTGTCCAACAGTCATTCCGAGAGGCAGGCCTTTCTCTCGACGCTGCAGCTATGGCCACCTGGGGCCGTCGGCCGTCTACCAGAAAGATCTACGACACCTCCTGGTGTCGACAATCCGGAATTATCGCTCGGCCATCACGGCGATCCACTGTGGCTTTGGTGATGGCTCATCCCTTTCCGACAACTCAGCAATTAATCACCTCCTGAGAGGAATGTTTATTGAGCGTCCACCATCTAGGAAGCTTATTCCGTCCTGGAATCTGGGTCAGATCCTACGTCTGCTGGCGGGCCCACCATTTGAACCCGCCGCAAGGGCCTCCCTTCTTCACCTCAGCATCAAACTGGCATTCCTCTTAGCTGTTGTAATGTCAAGGAGAGGTTGCGAGATCAAGGCTCTCTCCATAGCCGATGGTCATATAAGATGGGAGCCTCTTGGTGTACGCCTCATCCCAGGTGTCAGGTTCCTCACCAAAAACCAGACACTTTCTTTTCGACCACCGGACATCTTCGTCCCGTCAATCCGGTCACACTCAGCCTCCTCTTCGGATAAACGCTGGTGCCCGGTCCGGGCCCTGAAATGGTACATTGATAGGACGAAGGCGATTAGAGGAACAACTTAGCAGCTCCTCATCACCTCTACTAAGCCCTACCACCCAGCCTCAAGATACACCATTAGTAGATGGATAGTGTCGGCTATCAAGTTTGGTAATGAGGACTGGGTTTCTGCACCGGACGATCAAAGTAAACGTCACATCCGGGCTCATGACGTTCGGGCTGTGTCTTCCTCCTGGGCTTACTTCAAGGGGATTTCGATAACAGACATTTGTAAAGCAGCATGCTGGAAATCCCCTTCGACTTTCACTTCTTGCTACCTCAGCGATGTCTTGCAAGGGGACCACTCCCATGGGCTGGCTGTCCTTGACAAAGCAACGCAGTCGACTTGAGGCCGGCCACCCATGCCCGGTCAAGGGACTCATCCACTTTTGATGAGCCTCTTAACCACCATACTTAAATACATACTTATTTGTCAGGTTACTTATCTTGGTAGTGCGGCCTCGCCGAGCCCACCACCTTGGTGCGGTGCTACTCTGCAACTCGTATGGTAATCTGGGTAGGAGAAGGCAGTAGACTCTCCCCCCACCTGATGTGGTCCGAGTCTACTACTGATACCTACCCAGATTACCAGTCTCCCTCCCTTCCTCCCCACTTGGCTTTGGCGCTTAGGCGCTTCGAAAAAGAGGAAGATCATGGCGGCTATGCCGCTAGGCATCATGGGAGATGAGGGCGCACTACCAGTTGATCAAGAATTTAGCGAATGGCATAATAGTCTAGGGAAATATGCAACTCATATGGTAATCTGGGTAGGTATCAGTAGTAGACTCGGACCACATCAGGTGGGGGGAGAATTCAATCAATGGGCTGGTGGAGGTCCAGTCCTATATTCGCCCAGAGTTTCGACATTTGTGGCCCTCCATGGCACGGGTACCGGCAATTAAACGTTATACATAATATGTAGTGATTTTTCTTCTTGTAGTCTCCCTTTGTTCTTGTTTACTACTTGTACCCTCAGGAAATTTGCGAACATGGATCATAGGGGACAACATTATCTACTGGACCTGTCGCAGCGTGTCACACAGCCCATTACAAAGAACACTGTTGTGGTGCGGCTTGCGAGGTGCTGGACTGGAGGCCCCGGTCCCAACATTGCGACGGCAACTCCGTAGCCACCCAGTATCGCACAGAATACTCATCCATTGGGGCACTAACGATCTATTTTCCGCTCCTGTTAAGCAGATAACGGAGAGGATAGAGGAGGGACTGCATGCCGCGCGTAACCTACTGCCCGAGACTACCATAAATTGGTCTGACGTTCTCCCACGGCTTTTTATTTTGGGGAGGTGAAACGAATTGCAGGCAAAAAGCAGGTCCATGCCCTGAACAGATTTGCTCAATGAATCTGTGCCCAGTTGGGCAATGCACACAGAATTGTTCATGCTCACAATATAAAAGCTTCTCAGCAAGCGTTGTACCGTTTTGATGGAGTTCACTCTTGTCGGCACGGGGTAATGAGATTTTTGCAGCAACTTGTCCTCGGCTTTGAAATATTTTGCTGTCAACACGCATTCCCTATTATATCCATCCTCATTGCAATCATAAAGGCTAATTTCTCTTGTATCGGCTGTGGTAAAATCAGGGGGGGGGGGTGGGTTGGCAATTTCCCGAGTCGGGAAATTGTTTGGCGGTTTGTTCCCCTGAGCACATTGGGCCCAGCCTGCGATGTCGTCTGCAGTGCAGATCAGGCATTGGGGGAGTACGGAGAGATCCGTCAGTGGGAACTGGCCTCAGACAGTGTTGTTCAGTTTTTAGATGATCATGCAATAAGTGCAGTGGTGAGGATCCCCATTTGCAAGTGGGAAATTGTTTAGCGGTTTGTTATCCTGAGCACATGGGGCCCGGCCTGCCCTGGCCTTGGCATTTTTCCTGCTTGGGTGCCTCTTGCAGCCTGAGGGGTGGGGTGGGGAAAAATTGTGTCAAGACTAATTTGAGTGGTGCTAGTCTCTGTAAGGCACATGTTATTGTTAAATACATGCAAGTGACATGTACATGAACATCAGAACTTAAGTTGGGTTGGGTTTCCTGAACCCCCGAAGTGACAGTACTATGCTCACTGGGAGGCATATTCACGGATGGCCAGCTTGTGTTGGCATAACTGGGAGGCCAGCAACCGAAGCGTTGACCATGGGAGCACTTGCACTCTGAAGGGTGGGGACCGCCGTAGGGGGCCTGAAGTCAGCTCCTGATGAAGTGGCCTGGATGTTCTCTCCTGTTCCGTCGAAGGGCTTGGTAGATGCTTTGGTATCGCCAAGACTCTCGTCAGGTTGGGTTGTTCGGTTGGTAACTGCTCCTCCGACTGTAGCCTGTCCCAGTCCCATAGACGGCGCTTGGCGTGACGATTTTCTGCCGGCATAGCCGTGTGTCACTGCTGCGTTGCTGCTGTTAGTGTTACAGGTGCCGAAGATCAGGAGTATGGATTTTGTCTTGGACCTGGAACCCAAGCGAGCAGTTCCCAGGGGGTTGTGCCAACACTGACACCACAGTGTTGACATTTGATGAGGTTTGCTGCTGAGAACCTCTTCGCCTTGCTAAAGACGAAGTCCGGATGCTGCTGTTGGCTACTCCAGGGTCGACAGCGCTGGCTAAGCATGAGGGCTCTCTCACTAGGCCTTGGTCAGGCGGGAAAGGCGGGGCACGAACCATCTGGACAGCTCACGACTCAGATAGTGTTCAACTACGTACCGCTCAATATATCCGTTGAGCAGGGGCCTCCTGCACTTTCTGCTTCCTCCCTCTATTACCCATGCTCAAGATTAAGCACTGCAACAAATTTCAAGGTTCTTGAATCTGCTAACTCTCAAGGAGAGTTTTTACACGATGCACACCCAGTGGAGGTGCACGACCAAAAGAACAAATTATATGTGCCCTTTGCTTGACTGCATGCTTGACCAACCCCATTGTTGGTCAGCTTTCCGACTATTTAGCATTCCTGGGGCAAGCGCGTGCTGAATGCACATCATCGCCTTTGTTAGCATGGGAAGGATGATCGCTCTCCGAATAAAAACATCCATTTGAGCCCAAGTTACCTCGCCGTGGGAAAAACCAAGCACGGAAAACTTGAAAATTCCACAGCGGGAAGGATGATCGCTCTCCGAATAAAAACACCCATTTGAGACCAAGTTACCTCGCCGTGAGAAAAACCAAGCACGGAAAACTTGAAAAACTCACAGAAGGAAGGATGATCGCCCTCTGATTAAAAACATCTATTTTAATTTTGAGCCCAAGTTACGTCCCTCGCAGTGGGAAAAAACCAAGAGAGTTTGCATTGGGGAGGATGGTCGACAGCTCCAATTTAAAAAAAATGTGATACAATGTAACAATACATCGGTTTCCATAAAAAGTGTCAAGACTGAACAAAATGCATATCCATGGTGGCTTTACAGATATGCCTCCATTTGTTTCGTTTAAAAAAAAATGGGAATGTCGATCACAGGAGGATCGCCCTCCTAATACATGTAAAAGAAAATCAGTTTGAGCCCAAGTAACCTCGTGGGGAAAAAAACCCCAGGAGAGTTTGCAATGGGGACAATGATTGACAGCCCCATTGTTAAAATGTTATACAATGTAAGGTCGGCTTCTGTTTGATGACTGAAACCCATACTGGCAGGACATCGTTGTACCCGTGTATAATGCGCACCCCCAACTTTTGATCTCTACCGCGGTGAAAAAAAGTGCGCATTATACCCAGGATTTTACGGTAGTAACTTCGTCAGCACTACTTTTTGAATGTTGACCCCGAGTAAATTATCAACATAAATTTCACTTCAGAAGTGAAAATTTTTAAGTTCCAATTCCTCCAAAATCAAACTTACATTTACATTTCTTTACAAATCGCAATTTTCTATTCACCAAGCTGTATAGGTTGTACTGTACATGTAGTTAAGGTCTACAGAAGTTAAAAGGGAAGGCACACAATTAAAACAACAAAATATACACCTAGGCTTGTCGTCGGTCTAAGCTCGTCATAAACTGGGTGTAGTCCTGTTCCGAACGATGACTGGCAGTTGTGTGTCTACCTCAAGGTGCTTCAGCGTGACACCAAGATGGCAATGTTCGAGTCGGAGCATGTTCCGGACGATGACCGGTGTCGCATGCAATTATGTCCGCTGTGCAATACTATCCGAAGGACATTATTGCATATGCAATAATGTCCGCCACCATGTGTCCGCCACCATGCAAAACGGTCCTGGCAGAAAACGCCGTCTATTGTTGACGGGACGGAATTGTACACATACATAATTATACCAGATTGAAGCTAATGTCGAAAAATTAAAAAATAACTTCAGTTGAAGGGAGTGAGCCTTTTAAACTCAACAGTCCTGACGTCCAATGGAATAGAAGAAAAAAGCGACGAAGCCGCCCAGGATTAACGCTACATGTGCATCTATGTACGTGTATATTCGGTGCCTGTACGCTCAGTTACGTACGTACATGTATCCTCCAGTTACCGGTTTTCGACGATATAAGGACTTTTCTTCAAGCTGACTAATGTGGACTAAAGTATCACACTAAAAGAGGTCTCAGTCACTTTGTCCACACCACAGACTATTAGAATAATCATAGAGAAGGTTGATCAAGTCTGTCACTTCCGTAAGATTACCTAGTTTTGTTGACGTCCGCGGCGCACCGCGCAGTAAGCATCGTTACCTATTTTCGATGGTGGTGTTTAGTAAGGTGTCCCAGTGCAGCCAAACACAAAATAAATTCTTAAAATAACTCAAAATGCTGTGTGGCACTGTAAAATTCTTCCCTGTATGTTTTTTTGTGTTCGTCTTTGTGTGTTTTTTCCGACACTGCTTCTAACACTTTCCTCAAATCATTCATAATTTATGCTTAAAACGTATTGGTCTGGTTGATGTCTTCTATTGTGACGTTTAAAAAAACTCCACAATCCTCTTTCTCACTGCTTCTTCAGTTATGACCTTTCCCAATGTCACCCCAGAGATACATTAACTCCTTCTTGGTACTTTCTCTAGCTGCCCTTTTATTTTGTTCATTTTGTATAAAAGCCTATTGGGCCATGTTACTTTTTGTCTTTAGATAATAATATAAAAAATAATAAACAAATTATATAAGCGAGACGCCCTATAGGAGCCTCCACAGTTTTTACCCAGAACGGACTGCCTCAAGTTGCGTGATATATTTTTTTTTCTACGTATGTTGGAGTTTGTTATGGTACACTCAGATTTTTTTAGGACCAACAATAAAGAAAACTGGAGCTTCGAAGCAACTGCCAATTTTGTACCTAGGAAAATAGACCCCAAAAGAGCAAGTTTTTGAATCACACAAGTTTGGCCTACTGAAAGAGCCGGACAAAGAGCAGGAAACAAACCGGAAGATACGAAGTCTGAGATCGTTATACGGAGTTGTTTTCACCGTGCGATGTGAGTTAGAAGGCCAAGCGTCGAAAACGTGTACCGTCGAAAACAGGGGGTTCCCACGACAGTACGTACATGTACGTCTACGTTGGACAGTTTTGCGTAGCCCCGGACACAATTGCATATGCAAAATGTCTGAAGCGGACAGTTTTGCATGGCGGATAGTTTTGCATCTTACACCGGCCGTGGAGTCTTTGCCTCAAGGCACTTCAGTGTGGTAACCAGGTGGCAACTGAGTTGGACCTCACACTGGAACGGGTTTAATACGTAAAGCCAAAAAGTATGGTCATGGCTATTGATCTGGTTGAAGACTTATACGTGGGTGTCAAGGCTGAGTGTTGAGGAAAGGGGTGACCGGTAATAGGGAAGGATCAGTTTGGGTCTGATTTTGCCAAAACTGGAATCCGATTCATGTCGAGACTGAATTTCTTTGGCTGATCGCCACTCCTGCTGCTTCAGGGGCTTCCTGACTCTTGGTACAGTTATGTAAAGTTTGTAAACCTCGATCACTCGTTCACACACGCTGTCTCTCAATGTTGGGAGATCGACGACCAAGATTGTTGTCATCAACCCCAACCTACACAAGCACTTGTTTACACGTAGCAAGCTAGCAACCCCCATGATCATTTGCATAGAATTGGATACGTGCCAAAATCAACAAAAGAAACACACTGATTAACATTTGGAAAGAGACAACTAAACCAGGAAAGTGTTTGGACAATAACCATGGCCAGTGTCTATACGTCATTCACTGTGGCAACATCATGCGCGTTCTTGGTTACAAAATGGTTTTAAAAAAACAATTAGTGACTCTCCTGACCCGAAACTCAAAATTTCAAAATTCAATAAAAAAAGGGTGACTTGTCGGGTCCAAGTTAATACTCGGACTACATTTGATAGTGGTATATCAATTTCATATTTGCAATGAGGGTTTGCCCTGCCTGACATGATCCACACTGAGTGCTCAGTGCTTTGCCCGATGCCCGATGAAAACATTTCAGGCAGCTTGGATGGGATTCGTACCCACTACTCCCGCTTTGTAGTGCAGTCTTGACCACTTGACCACTGAGCTGGTTGAGGTCGTGTGGCGGATTTGAATAATGTAAGTGGGAGTCGCGGGTTTGAATCCTGCCCGAGCTGCCAAACGTTTTCATCAGGCATTGTGCAAATCACTGAGCACTCAGTTCTTATTATGTCGAGCAGGGCAAACCTGCATTGAATTAGATTCTCCTTGACACAAACATCATGTTATATCTAATTTCATATTTTGCAGTCTACTGCTGAATTTTTAAACAGAGGACATTTTATTTCTTAAAAATTAATAAATTGTTTGAACAATATAGGAGTGTTTGCGGTGGCGCCTTGTATAAGTTCTCTTAAATAAGAGGTATGGTTCTGAAAGGAACCCAGGTGATAACTCAACGTTCCGGCCAGTATGCTCAGGCCGTCATCGGGTTTCTCGTATATTGTTTCACCCACCATGCAAGATCTTATTTAAGATGTTTGAACTAATTTTTGTGTGTTGAAGTTTAGGATTGTCTCAGTGTAGTAACACTCATTCATGTGTTGATATAAGAACATAAAAGGAGATTATTTAACCATAAATTAATGAATGCATAAATCCATGAATTTGTACTTTGCATGATTTAAATATCAAAATATTTCAGATAATGATATTTGGTTATGACTGATGTATAACTGGGTTGTAATAATGTAAGCAACCTTATTCTGCAATCCATAAAGCATTATTTTCTAGCTGTTTGTTGTTTGTTTACATTTTTGGTTGCCTTCGTTGCACCACCTTTGCACTACTCGAGAGGATGACTGTTTCTTATCTCCATTATTCCTTTGTTCCCAACCATTTCCACTCTGCAGAGATCATTGTCAACAAATGTTCTGAATCCCATTCCTGTGCAATTGTCCTATCAACTTGGTGAAAATTTGTCACCTGCAGCCCCAGTATTGAACAAGTTAGAACCAAATGTTATCAGCAAAGAGGTGAGTCATCTCCGTTGATTCCTATTTAGATAACCTGTACTTGATGTTTTTGCAAGTGGTTATTGAAGGCATGGCAATGTGCAACACGTTCCTCATTATTTTGTTTGATCGTTACTTCAAAGATTTGTACAAATGCTCAAAAATGGTAACACTTTTCCATTACATTTAAACTTCTGATTGTTTGATTTACAGCTAATGAAGAACACAAGTTTAATGTATATCAAACACTTCCAGACAGGCTACTTATAAAAGTGATGCCATGTAAAATTGATACTTGTTTTAGTATGTGTGTGTTAAGAACTGTGACCATGTTTACACTGGATCCTATGAGAATTGGATCAGATCCTGCGAGGCAATCAAGGGATTTCAGGAAGGATCAGACAAAATGCCCTTACCTGTAGATGGACCAACAAATTAACATTGTTATGCCGATGCTGTAATCAATAATGTGGGTGCCAACCCATGTGTGTGCTTATTCAGCAAGAAATTGGTACAATGTACCTGCATAGGTACATCAAAACTTGAAAGCCATTTCAAAGCTATTCAAAATACTTCATTGATTTTTTTTCTGTTCGTACTTTCTGTTGATTTTTGGCATACGTACCAGTAATCAGTTTGTATTTGATATTTTTCTGAAGGCATTTTATTCCCTCCCTGCAAAATACCGGTAGCATGAAAAATATACTTTGAACAGCAAGTGGTTTGTAAGGTGATTGTGCAAAATGCAAAATGTTGAATGAGACAATGCAGTTCTACAGATGAAGAGTTGGGATTGTTTGTGGAATTCTGGGTACTGTACAGTACATATCTTGTTGAGTCCAATCGGTTTTCATGCGTCATGGCTGGACTAATTCTAGTTCTAGTGTGCATGATTACTGACCTACTTGAAACACCTTTGGAGACTGCTCCCTTTTTGCTCCATGTGCAATCTATGCAGCATCAGAATCCAGTGTAAAGACGGCTTGTATCAGATCCTTTCTGACTGCAGAATATGATCCACCTTGCAGGATAAAATGTAAACACGTGTCAAGGACAGTATACTACATAATTATGTATTTCCATCATCAGTAGAACAGCTCTGTTCATTGTGATCGTGAGGCCTTTTAAAAATCTCTGATTTTTTTTTAGAACTTTAGTACAGAAGCATTTTCAACATTAGCATGTATAACTTGCTTGTAATTTGATGTTGGTTGTGTGATATTTTGTTTGAGATAGATTAGTTTTGCTAGGGACTGTGGATCAGATGACATTTGCACATCAAAGCTCTCCATTTGGAATTCCAGCTTTTCTTTGCCAAGGTAAGTGTCCAGCATTGATCTGCCTGCAAACTAATAAACTCTGGTATGAAGTCATTGATAAAAATGTGTTTTAGTTGGTATCAACTACCATATCTGCAAAGGTACCGGTAATTCAGTCCCCAAGAGGTATAGGGTCTTTAATCAAATACATACTGGTACATGTACATGTGTACCTGTAGATGCAATACATTTGCATATTTCTCTTAACTGCCTACCTATCTATTTCCATAAAAACACCACTGTGGTGCCCTTCCTTGCTAACCATAATCCAAAGTAGTAGTGAAAGCCCTTTATTCAAGCATTATTATGTCAGTACTAGTGTGATTGAGCATACTGTAGTTTAGAAGCAGGAAGGGACGCTCTACAAACCAAGATATTTTGTTTTACCCTTTCTATTATTGCATCAGGAGTTTGTGTATATCATTAAAGCCACTCATGATAAGGGAGTCCCTTTTTTATTCTATGATTCTCATTTTTTTTCACCTTGAGGGAGGGTCAGTCGGTCAGAAAAAAGGATTTCGGTTGGAAAAAACAATTTCGGCTGAATACACAAAAACTTAAGAAATGATGAGAAATGGTCACTGTTTTAAAATTGTTCTGCCCACGGTGGTCGGTGCCGGAAAACCCGCCCAGCACTCAAGATTCCCTGACAACTGGCGGAATTTTCTCTTTTTCCGACCACCACACATTTTCCAACCTTTTGAATTAAAATTGCCTAATTCTTTCCACATTTATTCAACATGTAAAATGCTGTAATTACCAGTAAAACATTGTATCCATGGCCGTACGTTTCAAGTACAGCTGTACTTCTTGACTTAAATTAGAGATATTTCCAATTCATTGGTTTTTCAATGGTTTCAAGATATGCTTGGCATAACACGATACAAGTTTCATCATGTCACGTTTCCTTTTTCATATCGTTTAATACAACAGAATATGAACTACTGAATGAGACCATTCTATGCTGTAAATTGTTTTTCCGTAAAAGCATACATGCTGTGGTAATGGGGCCTTATGGGTACCTATATACACATGGTGCCGGGCACTACATGTATGGCCATATCCGAATGAATGGCTTTAGCTGTGCGTATAGACAGCGGCTGCTATGTTTATGCATATATGGCTGCAGCTGCAGCTGCAGCCAATCATTAAGACGCGGTTTTTGCAAATTAAATGCGCGTACTGTGTGTGTGTGTAGCTATATTTACATCAAAGCCAAAGTCATACTTAAGGCCTTTTGGCAAAATTTTACTCGAGAAATTGTTTGTTTATTTTCTTGATGTCATTCTGGACAGGGTCGGCGGCGCAAAAAAAAGGTGTTTTTTTTCTTCAGTCGGAGCCAAAAATATGGGTCGGCCAGAAATGAGAACCACAGAAATATCCAGCCCTTAAATGGCCGCCTGCCCACCATATAAGTCAACTCGCCTGCCATGTTGATGGCATCAGTCAGATGCATGAATTAGCTTTTCCACCAAGTGGAAAAGTCGTTCTTTTTGTTAGCTTCTCCGCCACTTCAGCAAAGCGGAAAAGCTATTGTTTTTGTTCTGATTCTTTTTCAAAAATAAAACTCAATTTATAGCAAAAGTGCACTTTTGATTGGGTTCACATTGCACTATCTAAGTTGGGAAAAGGGGTATCCTAAAATTGCCATCATTTGATTGTGACGTCATCTCATGAATTTTAATGAGGTCAAGAACTTTTCAGATTGTAACATTTGAATGAGCATATTTTTGGCCAACGGAGGGAATTTGTTTTAATTTCTAATTTTATATTTATTGGGGATGTAGTTTACAAACACCTTCCTTGGCCAAAATGACATGATGCAATCATGATGTCATCAAAATGCATGATTTTAAAACACATTTTAGCCATTGGTCAATCTTCTCAAAATTTGGTGGTCAGTTAACCATTGTGCTAGAGATTTAAAATAGAATTATTATGATTTTTAAAATATTATAATGAAGTCTCATAGACAAAATGTGTGTGTGCTTTTTGGGGTAGGAATGGAGGGTATGGGTTCGAATCGCAGTTTTGCCAATTGAACCAGATGCAGAAAAGCATTATGTTCTGTTTGCAAACAGAGATAAATCTCTAGTACGTTAATTTGTTTTGTTAAAATCGAAAAATCGGCATCACCACTTGGTGTGATTTAAAACTTCCATTTGCATCTCAATTGAAAAAAGCCTCCCAAAACAGGCACATGATCGCTGGAGATATGGCTGTTAACCACTTCGTGTCAGGAACTCCGAATCCGGAGCTCCGTTGACTTGACTATGCGACGGGGCCCTCCGGACCCAGGCACCACTATTGTCCACATTTTAAACAAAGACTCTTTTCAGCTTAGAACAAAGCAATACGAATCAGTACAAAGACCCTTTTTGACGCAAGTTGCCACATGAATTGCAAGATTAGCAGCAGTAATTGTGCAATTGTCGGACTTTTACTGTGGAGGATCGAGGGATAGTGCGCTGCCGCTGAAAGCATGCGGGGATATTGTGTTTGCATCCACACAGCCCAACGGTCGTCGGTCAGGCATTGGAATTCCACCCCCCCCCCCCCACATTCTTTACCGCAATCTGTATGCTCGGTTGTGGCCGACCAACTCACAGATTTGACTGTCTGGAGTGGAGGCTGTAGTCTGCGGTCAGGGATTGACAGCACCGTACAAACACACACACACCCCCCCCACACACACACCCCCACACACACACCCCCACACCCCCCCACACACACACACCCACACAAGTCCATTACGCTCCATTGTCGATGCACAAAGGGCCCTTTTTCGAACGGATAAACTCTTGACAGAAGCCACAACAACGTCCGAATTGTGCCAGGTTTAACTCTATTGTACCCATAGTATACCCTTATTGATTTATTTCACAGAAATATATTGTTCCGATTGTTTTAGTGAGATTTGAAAATGATGCATTGTTCAAAAACCCTCGTATGGCGGTCTCATCGGCGCTGAAAACCGCCCAGCGTGAAGTGGTTAATAGTTTAATGCTTCTGACTGACACCCCTACCCTGGAAAAGATAGATAGACTATTTGGGAAGACCACCATCAAAGGACTGGATAGCTCAATCCTGTGAATTTAATTCATGGTTTCACTTATTTTTATTAAAATTATATTTTCCACAGAATATTTTCCGTTTTTGTTTTGAAAAATATCTCATTCATTTCCTCAATGCTTCCTTATAATTTTCATCTCCATCAACTAAAAGATAGATATATTTTTTTTGCATTTACAATAACTCTTTTGAATATACATGTGTATTTATTTTCATAAATTTCTTGTTGATTTTGTTCTAGTGGCAAAGATATTATTTATTTGGGAGAGGATTCTATCATCTATATCAGTACTGAAATAACTAACTATGGAGAGGAGGCCCACCAATCTAGACTGGTCATTGAACATCCAGACACCATTGTCTATGAAGGAGTAGAATCAATCATGGTAAGAAAGAGACAAATAGATCAGACAAAGCAGTAAATAAAGAAAGCAACAGACGTGAAATCATTTGGTTTCACATATAGTGGTCAGTCTTAAGTCACGTGTACATTGGACTTGAAACAAATTGGAAGTTTAACTCTTTCACTACGGAATTAATGTGCATGTCTGTACGGAATAAATTTAGTAATATATTAGAAACAATGGGACACGCGAGCCGATGTATCGGCTTTCCGTCAACAGAGAGCGGTTTACAGAGCCGATGTATCGGCGCGCCGTACGGAAAGAGTTAAGCACTTTGTGCCAGGTCCTTCAAATTCAGGGTGCCGCTGGTGTTGCTGCATGTATGTGACGTTCCCTCTGAACCTGGACATCTCTATTGTCCAAATTTTAAGCAGACTCTTTTCAGCCTACCCCAAAGTAACATGTAGCATGACAAAGATGTGTTTTAACGCAGTTGCCACATGGATTGCCAGACCATTGAAGACCGTGTATTTGATGCCCCACAGCATAGTTGTCAGACAGGCAGTGGTATTCCATCCACTATCAGACTATCCTCACTGCAATCTGTAGGCTGGTTTGGGGCCGATTGTCTCCAAGATTTGACTGCCTGCAGGGGAGGCTACTTTGCAGTCTAAAGCCGTGTTCGCACTGGACTTTTTTTTCAACGAGATTGTGGGTTCATTCCAATGTGTAAATCTTCTTTATGTGAAAGGGTTTGTTCTTGTCCATCTTTATTTGCTTGCTTACTGACATTTTCGTGATAATTCTAAATGTCTCCCTGAAATGATTGTTTCCCCCTCCCCCTGATAGAGCCTCAAATCCTGACCAAGTTGTTTACAAAGATGATGAAGACTTCAATCCCAACAGCTCACTGAAAGACAACATTGAAACAATCTTCAGTATTCACTCTGACATATTTTGGGGACATATGTCCTACAGCACAGTTATGCCCATGGTGGTGACTACACCATTTCTGGGGAAGAATCCCAAAGAGGTGGGACGTTATTCATCCAAGTTAACTTGGCAATTTCCACTGGGCTTGAAATGGGTAATTTCTATCCCCCCAAAAATCCACTGGAAACACAACTTTTAAATGTGCTCATGAGAAATGAATACCAGTAGTTGTAGCTTGTCTAATTGTGCCTCTGAATGACATGTAATTCAAAATCAATTCAAAACACAAAAGAATGATACACATTTGGGAATGACATGTTTTGTGGTGTCTCTAATTGTTTTAGTCCACAGAAGCTTTATATGTGAAATGTCAACCTGTGTATGCTGATGATTTTAGCAGGTCTTTCATTGACTGTGGCTTGGGCAACCCCTTGATGCCCTTTGCAAAGGTAATATGTAAGAAAATGAATTTTCTGGCTGGGAGAGGGGCATGGGTATGTCTTAAGCATTTTAATATGACGTTAATGGTACCTTCAGGGCAACATGGGTTTTTGTTGTTATAACAGATGATCAGAGATGGTTTTTCAGCTTTTCTTTAATACTATGCTGAAGAAAAAGCTGACCTGGAACTTTTGAACAAATAGAAAAATGGCATAAGCGCTTTTCATACTACAAAAACTCTCTGGGTTAGACCCGAGTCCGACCCATTAAAAAAATTACTGACCTGTTCACACTACAAGATTTAACATGGCATCGACCCATTTAAAGCGCTCGGGTTGAAACTAACCCTGCTCAGTAGGTGGGTTGTGAGCGTTTGACTCTAGTAGAGAATCTCAACCTGGGTTAAAAGTACTACCTCTAGTGTGAACGTCGCCATGTTAGACTTCGACCCGTGTAACGTGTGCGTCCTGTCAATGCGATATGCGAGTTTCTACACATGTGCCAAGAACAAGCAAATTTTGTAACCTTTGACCTCCCACAAACTGCACCAGCATCCAAACTGCACCATGCAATAAACGGTAACACACTCTGCTGGCTCATGACACCTACTTGGTGCAAATGATTATCAGAATTCCTCTTTTCAATCATTAATAATTGTTGTGGGCTCAAAAAACTCCAGGCTTTAACACGTTGTAATAAAGAGAGGGAGGACGAGCAAATTACCGGTACTGTTGTTGCTTCCTTTTACTCTCTTAATGAAAAAATTCAACAACTGTATCGTTTACACCTGAAATGATAAACAAAAAACACTAATAAGGACAATGCACAATGGAAAGATCGCGTTTCAAGAAACAACCAATTTCTTAGCATAAGGAAACTTACAACTTCTCAATGGAAGTTAACCCAGCAAAATAAACACCTTGAAAGAGACTTTTCTAAGGACGAATTACAAACAACCCCAGAAAAATTATCACTCCGCCACTGATCCGTGCATGGTCTTGCCTAATCCTAATCCTCCAACGCCTACACCCCTAAAAAAGTAGTCCCACTAAGAGCCAAAACAAACAATATTTCCCCTATCAACATGATCCAACAAGAATAATCAAACCCTAGCAAACATCACTTCTGAGTAGCTTCTCAAAGGGCCACCTAATAAATCTTCAAACGACACAGGCAGCAAGAAGGAAATATGTATGTACACGTACATGTAAGTAACGTAATGTAAACGGATCAATGTCGATGGTTAAGAATCACGGAAAACACTACCAGAAAACAGAAAAACATACCTTACAAACTGGATGTAAATCCTAAGAAAAAAAGTGTCTCTGGAGGTTAATGAGCGTTGACGAAATGAGGACGAGAACTCGGAAGCAAACTGCTGTGAAACGTGTGAGAAAACTCCTCCCGAGCTAGTCTCTTAACTGCAATGCATTTTGGAATTTGTTTTTATTATTTCAAATAATACTATGGTGTCAGTAAAATACATCCATGCATTTTTTCCGAATTTTAAACTATGGGAAAGAGTTTAAAAAAATTATTTAAGTTTGGAAGGGGGAGCAGCCACGCCCCCGTGGAGGACGTCCTTGGTGACGTCAGCGGATGAAGACTCGGTCCATTACTCTTGTCGGGGAACTATTGTATTGTATACGTTCCAACAGTCAGTGCACGTTTCTCAAGAGAACCGATTTCGGGAGTAAATATCGACAAACCATGTGACACGCCAGCCAGATTCGTTGTTGAAGATTGCAGCAGTGGAATAAACATGTATTTATTCCCTGACGATCCTAGAATAAGCCTCATTTTGACGTAAAAAATCACGCTGACACGACCGAAATAATCTGACCCGTCAAATCGTGCGGTGCAGTGTCCATTTCAAAGCTTGTTTTCACGGAGACCATCCGGGCTCATACGTGTATGGTTTGGCAACGTGTTCCCGTCTGTGGCCATCGGAAAACTATTTTCAGAATCTCTATCCTTGTTATCGACTTAGAATTCATCTGATTCCGAAGAAAAGGCTTGTCGAAAGACGTCTCGGGCAACAAAATTGTCAGGTTTTTCTCGCCGAGAAAAAGACTGGTGCCACGCTCAAAAAACGTGCATTATCTACTGAATGCGTCAGGGAACCTCTCCGACTATCTAAGTGCATACGGCTTTCGCGGGGAGAGAAAAAAATTCTGCGTTCATCCGGTGACATAAAGAACAGCGCCCTCAATAACTACGAGCATAATTTTAATTAATCAAAAAAGGCTTCTAATAAGACTGAAACACAAAATTCATGTTTGATTAAATTGAATTACAATGTACCAATGAACATATTTAATGCCAAATCAGGATTTTCTAATTTTTGCACTTCAGTTGACCTTTAATCAGCCGCAACACGGCCCCGCAAGCAAGGAAGGTGAACCATGACAATAATGACATCAAAAGTTGTTTAAAAAAGACATTGTGCTCTGAAGAAGAGGTGGACACAAGATGCTGAGTATCTGGTCCGAAGTGTCAATTCAGAGCTAACTGGATGGAATTACACACACCCCCATAAAACATGGACACTGTGGTCGTATTGTATTATGTTAATTTTTTGCTTGTGACCTGTGTATGCTCAAGCAGTGTGGCCAGATCAACACATTACACGGGTCGAAACTTACACATGTAGTGTGCCAGCCAATTTTGCGTTGCGTAGTGTGATCACAAAGCATGATTTACCTGTGTTTAAATTTACACGGGTAGGACCCATGTCGGACCTGTGTAAGTTTTTCATCCCATGTAAAGTTGTTGTAGTGTGGAAAGCCCTAAAGAAAACTTTGAGTGAACTGGAATTTGAACCCAAGACTTCTGTTTTTGTGCACCAGTGCTCTTCCATCTGAGCTATCCAACCCGTAGAAAGTGGCCTTCAATATATTTAACTAGTCTCTTCTGGGGTTGGGGGTGTATGTCAGAAGTATTCAACCATAAACTACTGTTTATGTCCAGGGATCGTAACTCTGCTTTAATTCAGATGCAAACAACCTGGTTACAGCAGCTTGGGGATCACTTCATATTTCAATGAAGTTATGATTTTTATGAAACCTTTGATGATCAGAGATATGGTAACAGATTTCTGGAAGTGGGAGGGGAAAGGTGAATTGGATACACTGACGGAAGATGCATTGTACACTGAGGTCCATGTATTGTGGTACATAAATAGTGCAGATCTCAATTGACGACCATGGCTATTGGTAATGGCTTTAGCCGCATGCACCAGTGTAGCATATAGGCAGCTCATAGATATGAGCCTACAAGCAGATGCAGTTTACTGGTATCCAACCTTATAAACTTTCAGTTTCAATTGGGTGCTAGAGGGTCACATACAACTGTATATCCATAATTGCTGCAACCAACACATACATGACTTATTCTATGACAGGTGTCATTACGCATTCGTCTAGACATTGGAAATCTGGCCCCTAGTCTTGACATGCTGAACTTCTCACTAACTGTGTCCACAAGCAGCAATGAGGAGTTTCTAGAAAACAACCATGCCTTGATCAGTGTACCAATGGAGATACTGGCAGACATTACAGTGAAAGGGTATGATGGATTAATCAAAGGCATATGTTGTGTTTTATTTCATTCACTTCACTTCTGCTTTTTCAAGTAAAGACATGTGAATTCCATAGTAACACGCATATGATCTATAATCTATTGATACATAGATATGTTTGAATAACAGTACCAGTTTTGCATTTCAAGACATGCTGATGCCAATGAAATAGTTTGCATTAACCACTGTAGCTATTTCAGGAGCAAATCCCTTTGTCCCAGTTGACAAAATCACCTCTAACACTGCGTTTACACTTGATCTCGCAACAGAGGAACAGATCCTGCAGTCGCGATCAGATCCCTGCCGCGTTTACACTTAATCCTGATCCCGCGCGCGTTATTTTCTTTTATACTGCAGCCATGGGTTTTTCGTGCAAATTCGCACTTGAAAAGACACTAGCCCTGCGTTACAAGATCTGCCAGTGTAAGTGGACATTATTAACAGCAGCTAGAGATTTCCAACTGACAAGACATCTTACATGTTTGTGTCAAACTACAACTACAACAACAGCTAGTCACATTCTGCCCCTCCACATGAAAATCCAACTGGCTGATCTCGCCACGCAGCACTACATGTGGTCTCTTTTCAAGCACGGATTTGCACTAATACAGTGAAAAAACCCTGACTGCAGTGTAAAAGAAAATATGCATCCTACGTGGCGTCGATGAAGCGCTGCAACCTTGGGGCAAAGGATATGTGCACTGTTCAATGATCATGCACACTGGAGCACAACGGCAGCCATTACGCGTGACACTCGACTATGCATACTGTACTGATGTACTCTCGTTGTCAGTGTTAGACCTTATGTGGTTATGTCAGCTTCCGGGATCTGATCCGGATCTGATCCCGCGTTGCGTTCACACTTGCAAATTGCGGGATCTGAACCGGGTCTGATCTTTCCTGAGAGGAGGATCAGATCCCAGGATCAGGATTTGATCCTGCGTTTCGTTTTCACACGGTTTTGATCCTGATTGGATCCTCCTTGCAGGATCTGATCCTCCTTGCAGGATCTGATCCTCCTTGCGGGAACAAGTGAAAACGCAGTGTAAAATGCACTGTCCCTGAGTGTTCTTTTTCATCTACAATTTTTTTCATTGAAGTTTGTCTATTAGTCTGCCTAGATTTAGCAATCGTAACCTTGTTAAGGTATTTTAAATGTCTACTACAATATTTGGATAGAAATAATTGCAAAATCATTGCTGCAGTGAAATTCATGCGCACGATGCTTTTGACTCGCATCTGCAGTCAAGCACAATTGAATACCTTGGAAGGCCCTAATTAAGTGCTGCCTTGCCCAGTAGAACAATTTATGTGAAGGAGTTTGTCCTTGTCCAGCTTTATTTGCTTGCTTACTGACATTTTCGTGATAATTCTAAATGTCTCCCTGAAATGATTGTTTCCCCCTCCCCCTGATAGAGCCTCAAATCCTGACCAAGTTGTTTACAAAGATGATGAAGACTTCAATCCCAACAGCTCACTGAAAGACAACATTGAAACAATCATCAGTCTTCACTCTGACATATTTTGGGGACATATGCCCTACAGCACAGTTATGCCCATGGTGGTGACTGCACCATTTCTGGGGAAGAATCCCAAAGAGGTGGGACGTTATTCATCCAAGAGCCAGACAGAGGTGATTGGACCACAGTTTACCCTTCTTTATCAGGTGAGACGGGGCCCTTTCCTTTGTTTATCAGTACCTGAATAAAGTGGAATGTTACTATATCGAACATCCCAGGATCCATGAAAATTGTTCGGTATAGCGGTTGTTCATAATACAAGTGTAGCTGTTATGGCCACATATGTTGTACACAAAAATCAGGAGCCAAAGGGCATGTTCATTATTGCCCAATGTTCGGTACATGTATATCGGTGTTCATCATAGGGATGTTCCACTGTTTCTTTGAATCTCTATGGGACCCCATTAATTTTGTATAATTTCTCTGACAGATTTCCAACCTGGGACCAAGTCGGATTCCCTTTTCAAGCACGGTCAACATTTTTATTCCCTGGCGAATGATAAAGGGTGACTGGCTCATCTATTTCACAGAGATTAGGGTAGGTTGGCAGATATGTTTTTTGATGTTTTTATAACTCAGTTTATAACTTTGGCTTTATTAGATGTTAGTAGTGAAACATACATGTATGGTGGAATTCCTCTCATAGCAGAGGCCCATTTCATGAATGTTGTCATATTTTAGATCAATCTCGGGACATACAGTAGGATCTGTATTGGACGAGGATGATCTGTTTAATGCAATGGCTGTATATACCATGCTCAATTTATTTAATTTGACATCTATATAACAGCTGTAGCCATGATTTTATGCATTGATGATTATTGTGGCGGGTTTGGACTTGAATGAATTACTCAGACAATCCAACAAGAACACAATACACTTCGTTTTCAATACAATGTGATTCCCTGCACAAACTTAAAAATTGTCCAGGTATCTCAAATTCCTAAGACAATTATTTCCCGCTATACAGCAAAACACTATATCTTATATTACACTAGGAGATTATAGATATAAAAAAGCAAGTGACAGGAGGTCAACATTATCTTGAATATTGATGTTACCTTTTTGCCAACAAAGCAGTAGTTCTGATGCATGTTATTGTTAAAAGTGTATTTCTAAACTCAATTGTTTAATTATTTCTAGTCTTCTAGTGAACCTTAAATGTAACCATCCTTGCTCTCTTCCCTCTTCCACCACCCATGTATTTTTAAATAGCACTCTCTAACTTCCTTATTAGCCACTGCTGTGAACCTGCCCGCTCTCAATTAATGCAAATCCCCCCACAGGAGTGTGGTTGGGGTATACGAACGAATACTTACTACATTACTACTTTACAAATTAATACATTTGCATATTTCCCATATATCGCCAGGTTAATTGCTAAGAGTTTCACAAAGGGCCCTCCACTGTCCAACCCATAATGCCCCTTGGCGGCGCCTCACATATCGTCCTTTTTTGTCTCCAGAGTCAATACCAAAACCTGGACATTGAGGATTTGGGGCAGACGGGAGGAATGCTCTACGTCACTACATCACTCATACCTCTACACTCATACCTGTAGAGCAAATTACTACATTAGCATAGACTGACACTGGGACAATGAGGCGGTGGGCCATGTGAGATGTCAAAAACCCAGAACCGAAACACTGGAAACAGTGCCGTCTGTGCTGTTCTGAGGCAGAAGATTAACACAATCAAGAATACATGTGCATGGAAACTGAACATGAGAAACTGGCCAGAGCCGGGCTGGAACAGAATGTTGGGTCTCTGCGGAAGAATCACTGGTTGATGAACCAGCATCTTGAGCAACTGGGGGAACCAGGGCTGACGAGGCCAGAACGGAGCAATGAGGAGCACTTGACAATCCTCTTGCTCGATCTTGGTGATCACTCATGCAATGAGGGACAACGGAGGGAAAGCATAAGCCAGAACCCCGTCCCATCAAAATGCCAGGGCATCTAGCCGCCATGCCCTGGAGTTGGCAGCCCATGCGCAAAAGACAGGGAGTTGGTTGTTGTCCTTGGAGGCAAACAAGGTGACATGTGGGCAGTCGATTAATCAGAAAAGCGTCTGGACAACCTGAGGGCGCAGCAACCATTCCGTCGGAAGGTTGTGGTGTTCTCTCTGCCCGGTAGGTACACTGCAAAGATTGAGACATTGTTGCGTATACACCAAAAGAATAGCTCTCACGTGTTTGCACACAGCTGGGCCGACCGGGTGTCCTCCTGGGGATTGACATAGGCCACAACCGTGGCACTGTCACACCGGATAAAGACCGTGTGCTTTTGTCACCAAGGTCTGGAAGTGTCTGAGGTTGTTGACTATACTGCTAACATCTTGAGGACATTTATGTGGGTTGACCGATGCTCAGGACCCCAACGACCTGCTATCTGTCAAGGGTGGAGTGTTGCTTCCCAGCCTCAACGCGAAGCGTCTGTCGTAATGACCACTAAAGGGCGGGGCCTTCAAAAAGGCGCACCCCTTCATAAGGTTGTCTCGGTTAAGCCACCACTGCAGGTGGGGTAATACCCAGGCCGTGGTTCAGTTGGCACAGTCCTGCCGATGTTGTGGAAAACTGGCCTGTAAAAGGATAGTAGATGGAGCTGAATTGGGCACATTCTCAATCTGCAGTAGTCGACCACCTCTACCAGACTGGCCATCAAGCCTAGAAGGCGGAGCCAGGCTCATGCGGGGGGCCACCAACACCGGGAGGAACAGGGACACGCACTGGTGAAGTTTCAGCAACTGGTCCTCTGAGGGCCGTGCCAGCCTCTTCTGGAGTTCAAGGTTTACTCCCAAGAAGTTCGGGATCTAGGGGGGGGGGACTGGTGGGATTTCTCGATATTTATCAGAAATCCGAAGTCCAACACAAGATGCCATATTAGGCTGAGCCCCTGTGCTGTGGTCTTGTGAGATTGCCCTACTTTGTGTTGCACCCCGGAGGACACGGGACCGTGTCACTCCTAGGGGCACATTAATGATTTTGCCTCTGGTAAGGAAAGGAGAGAGGGACACTGGTTGAGCTGTGATGTTAACCTGTTTCCTTTTGCAAACATGGAGTCAGAATGACACACAATACAAAACTTTTTACATGTATCTGTAAACATAAACCGGACTAAGTAATTCTAAAACTAACTTGGTTTCTTACAAGCATTGGCAGTTTGTCAATAAACTTCTAAATAAAACATTTCAAAATACACGTAAATCTGTTGCTATAGTCCTTAATCAAATAACATAGAACTGTCCGTGGTACTCTTAGGTCAAGTTTTCATCAAGTTCACATGCACATGTGGAGTCAATTTAACAAAGAAGAAAACAAAAGAAATTCACTATAAAATAAAGGATAGTCATGGGGAACAGTGAAAGAGTCTTAACTTCTCCAGGCTAAATCCTACATGTACATGTCAGAAAGTGCACACATACATGTACATGCACTATCAGGTAACCACAAAACACATTCCTTTGTCCACCAGACTGTTATGTATACATGTATGGTTGCAAAGGGCCCAAACGTATGGCAAGAATCCTTACAAAATTACTCAAAAAACAATCAAATTCAGTTTAAATGTATCTTCAAGTACCTGTATATGACCCCAAAACTATGGTTTCCTTACAGTCATACAAAAACAATAATAAAGCACAATCTTACCTGGTAAGGAAAGGAGAGAGGGACACTGGTTGAGCTGTAATGTTAACCTGTTTCCTTTTCCCAACATGGAGTCAGAATGACACACATGCAGGCCTAAAGACAACACGCTCCCACCACAGTGTC
Organism: Luidia sarsii; assembly: GCA_949987565.1. Lineage (NCBI taxonomy): Eukaryota > Metazoa > Echinodermata > Asteroidea > Paxillosida > Luidiidae > Luidia > Luidia sarsii. Next base: position 14,146,114 of record OX465109.1, on the reverse strand, counting down.
TCATCAGTCCAGTGTAGGGGGGGGGGGGGTGATGTTTATACACATTCCTAAACACTGCACTGGACTCTCCCTCATCCTGGCTACTGATAACATCTACATTACACACTGTACAGTGGTTGGAAAGACTGCAGGCAAGAATTAAAAAAAAAAATGTAGGGGGCTTCTAAAAAAACTTCTGACCTCTGGATGGGGCCTTTACATTTGATCTAATCGTTGAGATACATGAAAGTCGGTACCCCACGTCTTCGTAGTGCTGCCCCGACCACCCACACTCTTTGGGTGAACACTTGCGGGGTGGACAGGCCGAGCCTCACCACGAACTAACATCGGGTGCTGTTGTACTGGAACCAAAGGAATTTTAAGTGCTCCTGCTGCACAGGGACATGGATATATGCATCCTCTAAGTCCAGGCTGGCCGACCACACCAGAGTTCGGATGGATTTGAGAATAGTCTTGAGCATATCCATGCAAAAACGCTTGGGGTATATGGATCTGTTCAATGGTTTCAGGTTTAGAACCGGTCGCCATCCACCAGCCTCCTTCTTTGGGACTAAAAAGAGAGGAGCTGATCCGGGTCTTGTCTGGGAACGCACGCTTCGACGGAGTGCCCCCTGCATTGGCGACAAGCTTTTCCTTGACGGCATCGGGGAACACGGGAGGGGAGAAGTATTTCTCGAAGACATTACTCGGAAAGAGGAAATATAGTCCCACTCCTAGCGTGGACACGCACGCCAATGGCCACTAGCCATGGTCTTCTCAATCCTCAAGTCCAACGGCTCCACGCACACCCAGTCGAGCGGGAGTTACAGGAAAGCCTAATCCTTACAGGATGACGATCCTGTCAGATGTTTGAAGGACGGGAGTTGCACCAGCTCCTCCATTGACAGAAGCTGGAGAGCCCAGATCATGTCCCGCTGGACCAAATGCAGTCAAACTCTGCTTTTGGGCCACTTATTTGTCCCCACCGGAATCGCCGGAATGGGAAAGTCGATTTGATCCCAGGGATGGATCAGCCACAGGGCTGCTGAAGCAGATGCCGTAGGCAAGTGGACAGTGGCGGCGCCATATCATCTGAGTCAAAGGCCATCAAAGGATGAATGCTGATCGCCATGGGGGAGTCCGGGGCACGGCTGAACGTGTGTGGGAGCTCCCCCTGCGCATGATGAGCCCTCAAACTACTGTCTGCGACTGAGGGCTGGGGGTGTGGCTGACCGAGTATGATGGTTCAGTTATTGTGGCTGTCTGGCGGTGGGTAGACAGAGCTGAAAGTAAGGCAGAGAAGTTTCAAAAATGCGTGCAAAAGCTCAGTTTTGGAGATCAATTCCTCAATTGTTTACGTTGATAGGAATGATCAGACTCGGGTGAATTAACAAAGCTGGAAGAAGAGTGGTGTGAATGGCGTGTATTCTTCTTGCTCTCCTTGCCCTTGCCTCTCAAAGTGCCCGAAGGCAAATCGGAAGAGGCCCCTGATGCAGGAATCCCTGAGCAACAGGTAAACCCAGAAGCTACGGATAGTCCCCCTGAACGTGAAAACACTGTGTGAGACCTGCTCGTGTCCAAAGACCCATAGGCTTAATTGGAGTCTGCTGCCCGCAAATGAAATCCGGACAAAAGCCCCGTGGGGGTTGTCCCAGCACCAGAGTGGCGCGGAGTGTCCGGGTCCATTGACCCGTGACCACCGGCCAGGAGGGTGGGACACATGCCCGCACCCCCACCGTCTGACAGTGCTCCAAGACCCATAGGTTGGGAGACCACTACCTGCTCAGGGAGGCCAGACAAAAGCCCCTCGCAGTATTTGAGTGGCGCGAGATGCCGGGTCCACTGAACCGTGACCATCAGTCATGCCTGACTGCCACACGTTAAGGGGAGGATCGGGGGAGCGAGACAGGCTGCCGCCTTGTCTCGATTCCCTGGCGACCCTTTTTTTTACCTTAGCCATGGCAGTCTGGGCCGACCTGCCCTTGCCTGTGCTGGTCTTTTGCTTGCTTGTCCCGCTATTGACGGCCAGAGGGGGACCCGACTTGGCTCCCGACTCCGCCAGCGGGACTGTCAGCACTCGCAGCTTTTCGTGGCTGTGGGCGCCGGCATAGAGACTGGCCCGGCAACAGGACGTTATCACCTGAGTACAGCCTCCTGAGGACTCAGACTGTCCCGGGGAACCGACCGTGTCCCCAGTCTTAACAGTCCAAGCCTTCACCAAACGCTTCATTATAGTCTCCTTATCCAAAACCTTCACACACTACAAAAACACTGTACACTACGCTTGGAAAATCTCTCTTTAGTAAAAGCAGGTAGAATTTGAATACTGCCACAGCATTAGAAACACGTCCTACCGCTACGCTGGCTAAGAGAACAGAGGACGATATGAGAGGTGCATGCGTCATGGGTCACTGGGTAGGACGGTAGAGGGCGCTGTGTAAAACACTTAGCAATTTATCTGGCGATATAAGGGGAATATGCAATATGTAGTAATGTGCTCCACAGGTACTGGTAATTATATGAGTGGCATTGAGTGACGTAGACCCAAGCTTTGAATTAAATATAAAAGGCCTAAACAAATACGCTGACATTCTGGTACACATGAATCTACGCGTGTTAAAGACATCTTGCAAGCACGGCCTAAGGACACTGCAGCCAGTGGACGTGTCACGTGTTGACCCCAAATTTCTCGTCCACACAAATCGAATGTCACGTGAGCACAGCGAAAGCGGCCTTGAAAAAGGCTTCGGAAAATTGTCGTTTTCTATGCCTCAGCGTATCAAATCCTTTCAAATCCAACTTTTCTAGGTAGTTGAAGATCTAATGCGTGCCTCCAATAAGGTTTTTCTTTTCCAAAAGGATGATTAATATGTATTTTGAGGGTTGTTATTTTACCGAAAAATCGACTGAAAAAGTGCGACGTAAATTCTTATTTTTCTCGACGAAAACAAAAGTCTCCTCTTAGCTGAGGTAATCATGGGAAAGAGTGTACCTTGATCTAGCAAAACCCCGTGAAGATGATGTCGTAGGTGTTTTAAGAATGCGATGTACACCTGAAGTTCTCAACGAGTCCCCCACTTTTTAACGTAGGGGATCGGCCGCCAATATTCGAGCAGGAAAATCCGTGACCTTGTGACCTGAATGGAAAAGCGCGCGCCCTGATTGGACAATGCCAAGTTAGCCTGCTGAATATTAGTAAGTCATTACTTGGGCACACATGTACTGTACATGTACTGCACGGCCGGGTATTGTAATTGTGATTGTGTACATGATATGTACAGTACACGTACATGTACTGTACATGTACACGAGCAGACCATGATTGTGTACGGAAATGGGCCTACTTCGGTGAAATCTCGCGAAAGTCGCCAATTTTCAGTTGGCGATTTGAGCCGAAAACGGAAAGGCTCCTCCTTGTATTATACATGGACATGAAGCATTCAATCTCCCCTTTCTCGTGAAATATGTGGTTTATTTCGACTGTTTTTAAGAATTCGATGTACACCTACGGAAAACTGGCCGTCGGATTTTGGTCCAGAAAGTATGCTTTTTTTGGTCGCGCTGTTACATGTCCAAAATATTAACGAAAGTGGACATATTTGATATGAAAATAGAGAGCACGATGTCAGCTATCCACTTACCACGCCATCTTGGCAGCACCTATGCTACATCGGGGTATTTTCCTGTGTTTTCCGTAGTCTCGAATTCAGTCTCACAAAACCTCGTGTAAGCCGCGGCGCAAATTCGTGCGTGACCCCGGACGAGAAAACTCGGCTATAAAGGCCCGTACGCGTGACACGTCCACTGGCTGACTGATTAACACTTTTACCAATATTCCTTCTTTTGTGTTCACTCCCAACTTCTCTTTCGCCCTGTCCACATTAGAGTATTTTAGGCAAAGTTACTAGCACAATGGGTCCTTTACCCATTTAAAGTCTGGTACAGGTATAAAAAGGCTCCAAGAACCCTTAATTATCTTCTCTTTCAAGCTAGGTGACAGGCCACTGCCCAACCCAAGGGATCACATACAGATATTCGGTACTGGCCTGATTGGGGTGAATGATATCTTTGTGTAACCAATTTTTGTAGTTGATCCCTTGTTTCTAAATATACCATGTAGTCCCTTCCTTAGTCTTAAGCAGTGCAAGGCACCCTGCAGAGCTGCTGTTACCATGGTGACACCCTTGTGCAGTGATCTGGGGTGTAGTAGCAGGCACAGTGCCACAGTAGCCCCCCCCCCACATAAGTCCTGTGGACACATTCCACAGTCACTTGACCACTACACACCAAGCCAGCTAGAGTCAGCCATGAAGTAGTAGTTCGTACAGTGATTTCATGTGAGTAGAACCAAGTACAGACCATCATCCCTCCCCCTTTATATAACCTTGTACCTTATATAACCTTGTAAAAGTTAATTGTGTTGAAGTCAATAAGTTAGTTCCTTACTCTTACTAGTCTTAGATTTGTTTTGCATAACTTTCTTTCCCTTGTGACTTGTGAGTCTTTCCATAGAATAATGCCACATTGGACCATGTTATAGGGCAAGATTCTTCTTAGACTGGATTTACACACTGTAGTTGGATTTAGTTGGATTGCTATATTTTACAGTACTTTAAGGCCCGGTCACACAGCCGATCGCGCATGGATGACGCAAGAATTACGCACAGATTTCCCTTTGTGCGTGCTTTTGCGTCGGGGGTGAGAAATCACTAACGAATGACGCATGAATCACGCATGAAACGCGCACGTATCACTTACAATTACTGACAAATCACTGACATATCGCGCACGTCGACGCATTTGTCAGTTTTGTAAGTGATTGTCAGTGGAATGAACGTGATACGTGCGCGGTTCATGCGTGATATGAACGTGGGGCGTCTGTGGACGGAAGTGGACGTGCGTGGTTTCGACCCAGTTCCGACGCATAAGCACTGACGGCCGACGCGTGTCCCGCGCATAGTCTTGCATACTCGGCGCATAAACTACGCACGCCGACTCATGAATTACGCACACCGACGCACAGTTGTGCGTCGGATAATTTTTGAACCGTTCAAAACTCAAAATCGCGCACAAACCGCCTTCGACGCACATCCACGTATAATCACTGACAGTCCACGTTCGTTCGACCGACGAATTACGTATACCACGCACGCTCCGCGCACAAAGAAAAATCTGTGCGTAATTCGTGCGTCATCCATGCGCGATCGGCTGTATGACCGGGCCTTTAAATAGGATGGAGCCATTTAATGTCCAGTGGAGAAGCTGTGTATGCTTCTTGGGTATTTCATGCACAGGCATGTTGTCCTAGATTGAAGACCTGTGTATTCCCTTTTTTAAGTTGACTCTTTGCTGGACTCCCCTGATGCTGGTGGCCCCTCTGGCCATACTGTGTGTGTAGCAGTAAGGCAGGTGGAGTACACAGCCATGCATGTGTGCATGTAGTGTGGGTATTAACCACTGATAAGAGATCAGCTGAGGTATGCACACTGTCCCTGGTCTTAGCCTTGGACCAGTGTGGGCTGTCACTGTACCCCATCTGGGAGTGAGAGTAGCCACCTGCTGTAGTATAGGTCTATCTGATCCTGGATGGTCATGCCTTATATGGCATGTGGGCTTCTTATGAATATGCATAGCCCAGTGCATTGTTTACAGTTGGCTTAGTGGGCCAGCTATTCTCATGTCTTTCTCTTTAATCCCAAACCTGCTTTTATAATGTATTAATCACTTGTTATGTTTCTTTATTTGTGTACAGGCTGCACCAGTGAGCCAACCCTTTTCTTTTGTTTCGTTTTTGTTCTGTATAATAAAATCTTGTTGCCTGAGTACCTGAGCTCTCACAGTTGTAACCGAATACCGGGTTTCCTGCACCCCGAAGTAGCTAGTGCATGTTCTATGATCACCGAGAGGTATATTCACGGGTGGCTGGCTTGTGTTGGCATAACTGGGAGGCCAGCAACCAAAGCGTTGACCATGGGAGCACTTGCACTCTGAAGGGTGGGGACCGCCGTAGGGGGCCTGAAGTCAGCTCCTGATGAAGTGGGCTGGATGTTCTCTCCTGTTCCGTCGAAGGGCTGGGTAGATGCCTTGGTATCGCCAAGACTCTCGTCAGGTTGGGTTGTTCGGTTGGTAACTGCTCCTCCGGTTGTAGCCTGTCCCAGTCCCATAGACGGCGCTTGGCGTGATAATGTGCTGCCGGCATAGCCGTGTTCCACCGCTGTGTTGCTGGTTGTCACGGGTGCCGGAGATCTGGAATAGGGGGTTTGTGGATTTTGGCTTGGACCTGGAACCCAAGCGAGCAGTTCCCAGGGGGTTGTGCCAACACTGACACCACGGTGTTGACATTCGATTAGGTTTGCTGCTGAGAACCTCTTTGCCTTGCTAAAGACGAAGTCCGGATGCTGCTGTTGGCTACTCCAGGGTCGACAGCGCTGGCTAAGCATGAGGGCTCTCTCACTAGGCCTTGGTCAGGCGGGAAAGGCGGGGCACGAACCATCTGGACAGCTCACGACTCAGATAGTGTTCAACTACGTACCGCTCAATATATCCGTTGAGCAGGGGCCTCCTGCACTTTCTGCTTCCTCCCTCTATTACCCATGCTCAAGATTCAGCACTGCAACAAATTTCAAGGTTCTTGAATCTGCTAACTCTCAAGGCTAAGAGTTTTTACACGATGCACACCCAGTGGAGGTGCACGACCAAAAGAACAAATAATTATGTGCCCTTTGTTTGACTGCATGCTTGACCAACCCCATTGTTGGTCAGCTTTCCGACTATTTAGCATTCCTGGGGCAAGCGCGTGCTGCATGCACAACATCGCCTTTGTTAGCACGGGCACTCTTCCCCCCCCCCCCCAGATCCCAAAGGGAGTTTTCAGTCAACAACCGGCCAAAAACCGAATTATGAGACAATAAAAAGTGTGAATACAGTGATCTTTATTATGCATTTCTTTTTTAAATTCTGGATAAAACCCACCTCATGTGCAGAGTAGGGATAGCAGTGGTGTGTGCAACATGGACAGTGTGATGAAGGAACAGTACCAGAGCATCCTACAGCATTACAACACAGTTGTGGATTATCAGAAGCTGGACAAGTCTAATGCAGAGGAGAAGCAAGGTGCAGAAAAGAAGGGAATATCCAGAACAACATTTGTAAGGGATCAGAAAGTTAATTCTACTTTCCTGTAAATGTTCTCAATGGTTTGGAAATGATATTCAGCTGTACATGTATAGACTTTATGCCAATGGACCTTGTACACATAATACATATCTAATTTTTGGGTAAGAATATAGTCTCTCTCCCATTTCAAGTCCGGTGGAAATGGCCCAGTCAAATTTCCTCTTGTTAAAGTTGATAAGTCCAGTGTCAACGTGCCACTCAGTAAAACACATCCGGCCACATGTCAGCCAGTACACTGCCACGACAACACGCATGTGCTGTGTACAGTTTCTACATTCATGTTGCAATTCCTACCACATTGCTGGCAATTTTTGACCAGCTGTAGAGAATGATCTGTGAGGTTTTGACCCAGTAGGGATACCGGGTATATAGAAGTTGTTCATCAGAAAATCAGAGTCCCAGTCTGCCAGGTTGATATGAAGTGATTAAGTCGGACAAGTAAGAAGGAGAAATACCATGTAAGCACTTGACCTTTAGGAGATATTTGAAAAATATGATATTTGTAAATGTGACCACATTTTAAAAATATGACAACCTCACGGTACATGTTTACTTATTTCAAGCATTGTCCATTTGGAACATTACATGCACTTTTCCTTGCCTCTTTGTGTAATGACAGGATTGCATGACAGCACAATGTGTGACAGTGCAGTGCCGCATGAATGCGATACCAATTGGTGGCAGTTTGGTTATTGAAGTGCATGCCAGACTTTGGAAGCATTCCTTCTTGAAGGTAATGTGACACCTCAGAAATGTGACATACAGTGTACATGTACATGCACTATGCACTATAGACATGTACAGAGGACAAGAACTATGAATTTATACATCTGAACAGGGCAGGAACTACTGTATGAATCTATACACTAAAAGTATCAATCTAAGATGATGAGGAATGAAACCTATCATGGGAAATTATTACAAATATATATTATGTATATTATATATACTCAAAAAGTTATTTAAGTGAACAGGAAATAAAGTGGATATAACTCAAAGCAAGGGGAAATCTAAATCTTCAAAGTTCAAACCCATGGAACTCTTGACAGGAAAGTCATCCAAAGAATGACTCTCCTAAATAATTATTACAATTGTAAATTTACACAAATTATAGACTCAATTCCTAAATACTTCCTTTATGAATCCACTTCTCAATGCAAGGAGTAAAGTAAGGAGTGATCACTCAAACCATGCTCAAACCAATTTCACACTTAATGGGAAAAGTGATCACAAAATCTCAATAAGAATCCGAGGAACTACTGTGGGTCAGACTGTATAAACAACAATAGGAACAATTATAAACAATATGGATGATGAATTCTTACCACAGTCGAGACATCCAGGAAGAAATCTCAAGGCGACTTTGTGTGGGAAAATGCGGATGGTGTGAGCGGTACAATTGCTATGAATGGAATGACTCTATATCTGTTTACAGTGGGTCAAGCGAGGGCGCTGTACAAGTATGAAAATGAGCGTTTTATCGACAAGTTAAACTAGATTGGTTTTAAATTTAAAACGGTGTCGGAGCGTTCAGACACTTTTTTAAACGATCGAGTTAAAACGGTAGTTTTAGCGAATTGAAAACGCTGTCTTAACTGACTAAAAAAAAGGGTTTATGATTAATAAAAGGGTATACATGTATATGAAATGAACCCAGATGATCTGAAATCCTAAATTGTGACGGAAGTCTTGGGTTTGTGTATTAGCATGCATCACATCCGGTGTGCTCTGTTATATGGCACATATTAGTGGTAGGTTAGGGATTTCAGGTACAAACTGCAGCATTGAGGCTGCAAATCACCTCAAACCTCCACTGCCTTGTGGCAAACCCAGTTATGAGAAATTAATTCTGGGCTAAAATCTGGAGCTGGGATCCCTTGCTTTCAGCAACTCCTGTGATGCTGTTGGTACCAAACTTTGTCGGTTTCTGCTATTCGTTTGGATCCATCAGCAGTGTGGACAAGGGGTGTGCATGGGCAACAGCTTAATTTGTTTGTTGCGGACAGAGTGCAAAGTAATTTTATTCAAATTTAATTTCTTTCAGTCAGTTGAGGGCGCTATATATTTTAACTGAGTTGTGCATTTATTCCTCTCTTGGGGGCGCCATTCATTTAAAAAACTGGGTGTGACAAGACATGGCAGACATTCTTTGTGTTTCTTTACCATCATTTTTGTTAGTTTAAAGACACCAGGAAGGCTCAGTAAAAGTAAGTTTATTTATTATTTTGTATATTTGCAATGATTTATATCAATGATATTTTGTGACAACACGCAAAGATTCTTTTTGAGCAACATTCTGGAATTTAACCCGCATTGTTTTGATTTAGTTGTGTGAAGTTGGCATTGCTACAATTTAGTACAAATCTCATCAAAATGTACGACATTCTGCAGCTTTGGTTTATTCATTTGTGCTTGTAGTATAACCTCGAGTAATGCTTTGAAGCAGAAATCTAAGTGATATTTTTTCCCTTATTCTATTTTCTCTTTAGTTGAACCTTGCCAACCTTGAAACTGGAGTGACATCCCATATATAAAATTATAATAGACATCAGTTTGAAGGAAAACAAGAGTATCAGACTGAGCATTTCTTTCAAGACAAAAAGAAGACAATTCCTGTACCCGTACGCGGTTTACATAAGTTCAATTTTAATAGCCAGAAACAAAATGGCAATGAATGTGACACATGAAGTGCGTTACGAGACACTTGAAGATCTGAAGATGAAGCGGGCCCGTCTCAAGGCGAATGTCACCGGATTTATAAATCGAGTCAAGATTTTGTTGGAGGATCCACAAGACAGGGAACTTTGTTCTGATCTTTCAAAACAGCTAGATGAGCGTTTTGACGAGTTCATGACCACACAAAGGGCATTTCATCAACTGCTGACTGAAGAGGATGACATAAGGAAGGCGTTGACTTATCAGAACACAGTTGTGGCCGAAGTGGCGATGATATACAACAGTTGGAAAATTTCGAGCAAAAATCACATTTAAATTTGATGACAAACCACTAGAGGATGCCATTCAGCCATCTGACTCTGTCAGCCATGTCAGTCGACAACGCTCATCGGCGACAAGTAGTGTCGCAACAGTTTCTTCAACTGCATCCAGTGCCGGGCTTAGAGCTATCGCCCAGAGGTCATCGTTGGAGATTGAAGCCGCTGCTGAGACGCAGAGACAAGACCTCGAGAAGGAAGAACTTCTGCTTGAGATTAAACACATGGAAGATGGGCTTAAACTAAGTCAACGACGCCGTCAAATAGAATTGCAAACCAAGATGGCAGTGGCCGAAGCTGTGGAGAGGACGTACGCCGAGGCACAACAAACAGAGGCTCCATCACAACGTTTCATGCAGTCAACTCCACACAGCACAGCCGACAAAAGGGAAACAGGATTGAATGCCAAGACAGCACGGAGAGATGTTCCTGAGGCAGATATTCCTGCAGGTGCTTCTCAACATTACCCTGAGTTTAGACGTCGTTCGTCCAACTTCCCTTCAACCATCGCCAGCAATGATCAAGTAAGCGATATACTAATACAGATGCTAAATACCAGCCACTTGCAGCAGCAGTCTTTGGTGGAAACTCTCCAGTTGCCAAAGACAGAGCTCATGACCTTCGATGGAGATCCAGTGATGTATTGGACATTTATTCGTGCATTTGAAAATATTGTCGACAAGGAAACTGTTGGTGATGGTGCAAAACTGGCTAGGCTATTGCAGTATTGTACGGGTCCTGCTAGAAAGCTGATACAGTGCTGCAGTGTCAAAGAACCCAAGGAAGGTTACCGTCTAGCCAGAAAGCTGCTCCAAAGTCGATTTGGAAATGCGTATGACATCTCAGATGCATGGATAAACAAAATAGCTGGACGTCCCACTGTTACTGACAACAAGGGACTGTTGGAATTCTCCGACGAGCTGCGAAATTGTCGTGAGACACTGCACACTATGGGCAAGCTTGTGGAGCTCAACAGTCGCCAAAGTTTGGCCAAGATCATTGAGAAGCTGCCATACGACCTGAGAAAGAGCTGGTTGAAAACAGTTCACCGTCTGAAGTTCGTCGAGAACAGGCTTCCATCGATTGATGATGTATTGGATTTTGTGTCTGTAGCTGCGGAATGTGCCAATGACCCTGTATTCGGCAAGCTACTCAGTGTAGACCGTCCACGCAAAAATGTCAACACAAAGGAGCATTGGAAGAGCAAGCATCATGCCAACTTCATTACTCAGGTCGAACAGCCATCCTTTTCTAAAACCTCCGGCACCTCATCAATGAATAGTCAGCTTCAAGCACAACCAGCCAGTGGAGTGGCCGCCAGCGTACAAAGAGCCTCAGTTCCTGCGGTCTGCCTGTATTGTGCGCTAGGACACAGCCTGTTCGGTTGCAATGGATGGAAGGCATTGAAGGTGACAGATCGTTTAAGATTTGTACAGAGCCGCCACCTCTGCGTGAATTGTCTTCAGCCGGGATATCGTGCACGTGACTGTCACAAAGCTACTGTCTGCACTGTACCAGGTTGTGGTCTAAAGCACACCAAATTCTTGCATCTGCTTCACAACAAGAATACGACATTGCCCAATGCTGGAAACAGGCCTCCGTCTTTGTCAGCAAATGCAGTACCATTTGTCAGCAACAATTCAACACCCCCTATCTCCGAAAATGTGACATGCACCACTACTGGGGCCGGTGTAGGGAAAGTTGCCTTACCCATCGTACCTGTCAAGGTGAAGGAAGAGGGATCAGCGAAGTTTGTCACCACATATGCCCTTCTAGACACCGGTTCCACACAGATGTTTTGTTCCGAGGCACTGACTAATGCATTGGGGATTCAAGGCAGACACAACAGTGTGAACCTCACTACATTAGACAACCACAACACGCCTACTGATACCTTCATCGTCGACTTGGAAGTCACCGACATAAATGACGAAAATCGTGTTGTAATGCGCAACGTCCTGACCAGGCCAAGAATATGCGTCAACTTTGATCACCTTGTGACTCAGGAGGAGATTAGTGCATGGCCTCATTTGGAGGACATAACACTCCCTGATGTCGACCCAAGGGACGTGTTGTTAATCATTGGACTTGATAATCCTTCCGTGATCACCCCAAAAGAAGTGCGTGAAGGCAGTTTCGGAATGCCTTATGCCACCAAGACCATCTTTGTATAGACATTAAATGGGCCAATTAGAACTGGGCCTAACAACCAGGTCACTTTACACTTTATTGATGCTGATGTAAGATTGCAACATCAAGTCGAGAAGTTCTGGATGATGGAGGAACTCGGAAGTGGCGATGTCAGCATGTCCGTGAGCGACAGGAAGACAATAGCTACCTGGGAGCAGTCTATTCATCAGGAGAATGGGCATTACTCCATGGACATACCATTCAAGTCAAGGCCACCTTGTCTTCCTGATAATAAGGCTATGGCAGAACACCGCCTGCGTCTGCTGGGAAGGAAATTGACAAAGGATCCAGCTATGAAAGACAAATATACCACCAGCATCAAGGAGTTGATGGAGAAAGGCTATTGTGAAAAGGTGTCACCAGAGCAGCTAGACAGATCGGACGGCGCAGTATGGTACCTACCACATCACCCTGTGTTTCATCCACATAAGCCAGACAAGCTCAGAATCGTTTTCGATTGTGCTGCAAAGTTTCGAGGGTTATCTCTGAATGACATGGTGCATCGAGGTCCAGATCTAACAAATAGATTGGTTGGTGTCTTGCTTCGTTTCCGACAAGAATGTGTGGCATTTATGGCTGACATAGAAGCAATGTTCCACCAGGTACTTGTTAACAAGCCACATCGGGATGTCTTGCGGTTTCTTTGGTGGTCAGATGACAACATATTTTGTTCACCCAAAGTATATCGTACGGTTGCTCATCTGTTCGGCGGAGTATGGTCTCCTAGTTGTGCTAATTTCGCATTGAAGCGTACGGCACAAGACAACATCAACCAATATGACATAGAAACTGTTAGAACTGTTGATCAAAACTTCTATGTGGATGACTGTCTAAAATCCGTTGCTACGAACACTGACGCCATCAGATTGATTCACCAACTAAAGAGTATGCTGGCACTTGGGGGATTTGGGGGATTTAACCTCAGAAAATGGATTAGCAACTCTCGGGAAATCTTGCATGAGATTCCGGCGATGGAGAAAGCAAAGACAGTTGCTTCTCTGGATTTGGACGGCGAGCTCTTACCGACCGAGAGAGCATTAGGTGTGCTCTGGGACGTAGAAAGTGATGTCTTCACATTCGATGTACACGTGAGCAGTAAGCCGCTAACACGCAGAGGGCTGCTGAGTACAGTCAGCTGTGTATATGATCCATTAGGCTACGCCAGTCCCTTCATACTTACCGCCAAGATGCTATTTCAGGAGCTCTGTAGAAAGAAGATTGGATGGGATGACGCTATACCGGATGAGGTTGCTAAGCAGTGGGTGAAATGGCTTGCAGACTTACCTGAACTGAAACACCTATCAGTGCCACGTTGTATCAAACCCCAAGGATACGGTGTTGACAGTACAGCACAGCTCCATCATTTCTGTGATGCCTCAGAAAGGGGATATGGCGCAGTGACTTATCTGAGGTTACAGGATAATCATGGAAGGACAAGCTCTTCACTGCTGATGGCTAAGGCAAAGCTGGCACCTCTTAAGAAAACCACAATACCTCGTCTGGAACTTGCTTCTGGTGTCCTTGCAGTCAAATTAGATGTAATGATCCGAAGGGAACTTTCACTGCAGCTTCAAGAAAGTGTGTTCTGGAGTGACAGTATGATTGTATTACACTATCTCAGGAACGAGGAGAAACGCTACCAGACCTTTGTGGCAAATCGCATTGCCAGGATACTTGAATGGTCAAAGGCATCGCAGTGGAAGTACGTCAATACTACTATCAACCCTGCAGATGATGTTTCAAGGGGCCTGACAGCATATGAGTTAATCAGGAATGACCGTTGGGTTCATGGCCCACGATTTCTTCACTGTGATGAGCACAAGTGGCCAAGTCAGCCCGACTTGGATCGTCATGTGTCAGCAGATGATCTCGAAATCAAGAAAGACCCAATCATCTATAGTACCAGCGTGTCTGAGGATGAGTCAAATACCTTGACCACGTTCTTTAGTCACTATTCATCATGGTACCGTCTACGTAAAGCAGTTGCATGGATATTGCGCGTAAAGACAGCACTCCTTCATCGGGCCGGAAGAAGATGTTCTGTTATAAAACCAAGTCAGCCGATTTCTGTCGACGAATTGTCTTCAGCAGAGAGCGCTATAGTTTGTTATGTTCAGCACACCGGTTTTGACGAAGCCATATTGAAGTCACGTTCCTTCAAAAGATTGGCAGTCTCGACATCAAAACAGGGTCTACTCCACGTTGGAGGAAGATTAGGAAATGCTAATCTTGCTGAAGATGTCAAGCATCCCTGGATTCTGCCTAAGAAGCATCCTGTTGTGACATTAATCATTAGGCATTACCACGAAGTGACTAGGCACTCAGGATCGGAACGGACTCTAGCAGAATTAAGACAACGGTTTTGGATCATCAAGGGTCGTTCATCTGTAAAGAGATTGATCCATAAGTGCATATCTTGCAGGAAGAGAAGAGCACCCACCTTGACTCAGCAAATGTCCGACCTACCGGCAGATCGCGTAAAAGCAGGACAGGCACCCTTTAGCTTCGTGGGGGTTGACATGTTTGGTCCTTTCCTGGTGAAGCGTGCTAGGAGTGTAGTCAAACGCTATGGCTGTTTGTTTACATGCTTGTCTATGCGAGCCATTCATGTTGAAATCTGTCACTCTCTGGACACAGACTCCTTCATTAACGCTTTGCAACGGTTCATCTGTCGCCGTGGTATCCCTATTGAGGTGAGATCTGATAATGGCACCAACTTCGTTGGGGGAAACCGGGAGTTACGACAAGCAATCCAGGAATGGAATCAAAACAAAATCTACAACCACCTTCTGCAACAAGAGATACGTTGGGTGTTCAATCTGCCATCAGCATCACACTTTGGTGGTGTTTGGGAGAGGCAAATCCGGACCGTTCGTTCAGTGTTGAGCAGTTTACTTTGTCAACAAGTACTCACTGATGAGGGACTCCAGACTTTGATGTGCATCGTTGAGGCCATCGTCAATGGAAGACCAATTACTCAACTTTCCGATGACCCACGAGATCCTTTGCCATTAACACCGAACCACCTGCTACTCCTTCGCTCTGGACCAAGCCTACCTCCCGGCCAGTTTGCAGAACAGGACATGCACAGACGAAGATGGCGTCAAATACAATACCTCGCTGACATCTTTTGGAAACAATGGTTGAAGGAATACCTACCTTCGCTGCAAGAACGACAGAAGTGGACTGATCCAAAACGCAACATACGGGTTGGAGATCTCGTGCTGGTCAAGAATGAACTTACTCCCCGACACCAATGGCCATTAGGACTTGTGGTCGATACTTACCCTGGGAAGGATGGGAGAGTGAGATCCGCACAAGTGAAGACACGGACTGGCGTGTACCACCGTCCTATTGACAAGCTTTGTCTCTTAGAAGGAGACACATGAACTTAAGTGAACAATGATTTTCTGTCAATTTAAGTTATCAGTTATTCATTTGACACATTTGGGATTCAAATGTAAATGTCCAGTTAGGACCTTTCTCAGTTTAATTTTCTTCGCAAACAACAAGCCTTACGACAAGCACGTTGGTTGTTTGAAATTTGCTTTGGTTCTGCCCTTCATGTTTGAAATGACTTGTTCAGTGCATTTGGGGCCGGAATGTTGCGGACAGAGTGCAAAGTAATTTTATTCAAATTTAATTTCTTTCAGTCAGTTGAGGGCGCTATATATTTTAACTGAGTTGTGCATTTATTCCTCTCTTGGGGGCGCCATTCATTTAAAAAACTGGGTGTGACAAGACATGGCAGACATTCTTTGTGTTTCTTTACCATCATTTTTGTTAGTTTAAAGACACCAGGAAGGCTCAGTAAAAGTAAGTTTATTTATTATTTTGTTTATTTGTAATGATTTATATCAATGATATTTTGTGACAACACGCAGAGATTCTTTTAGAGCAACATTCTTGAATTTAACCCGCATTGTTTTGATTTAGTTGTGTGAAGTTGGCATTGCTACAATTTAGTACAAATCTCATCAAAATGTACGACATTCTGCAGCTTTGGTTTATTCATTTGTGCTTGTAGTATAACCTCGAGTAATGCTTTGAAGCAGAAATCTAAGTGACATTTTTTCCCTTATTCTATTTTCTCTTTAGTTGAACCTTGCCAACCTTGAAACTGGAGTGACATCCCATATATAAAATAATAATAGACATCAGTTTGAAGGAAAACAAGAGTATCAGACTGAGCATTTCTTTCAAGACAAAAAGAAGACAATTCCTGTACCTGTACGCGGTTACATTGTTCTCCATATCACCCTGTCCTGGCTTGCACCCTGGAGAGGTCAATCCAACCTCTTTGCAAGGGGTTGCTTCCAAGGGTGGGAGAGATTCTTTGATCCCACTGGACAGCTTCCACTCACCTAACCTGGTCATCTCATAGGTGTTGTCCCACAGTCTGCCTTCCTCGTTGGGTGCTTGGGGATTACGTTTATACCAACAAGCAGACTACAAGACCCACACTAGGCAAGAAAGATAGAACAAACATCTACAAAGATAGCACAACCTCAAGTTCCTGAGGTTACAGGTGGACCATTGCTGCTTTGCAAGAAATGTTTCTGGCTGACACTGGCATGCTAAAGGAGAGAGACCACCTTATTCTGGCAAGAGTGATGAGGAGGAAAGAGTATATGAAGTTCAACTTTTCTAATATTGGTCAATGCTTAGACTGGGATTCTTCAATTGAAGCAGCTGTGATAGGATCAGTTACCAGTTAAGCTGATAATGAGTGGAGTTGTTGTGAGGCACATCTAATATGTAGGCCTATTATTTTTAAGCAGTAGTGACAGCAAAGTACTGCACAAGATTGAAAGCTTTCATTCATTGCATCTGTGGCCAGTCACATTTTTTGATAGTGTATACAGTATTGTGGATTGCCCTAGATGAGTTAGTTAAATCTTAAGGCCTGGGGCTAATTTCATAGAGCAGCTTAAGTGCCAAAATGTGCTTAAGCGCAAAAACTCATGAGCCACAGGATCCCCTTGCCTTCCCAAACTCCACTAGTGTTTCATGCTAAGTAAAGAAGTGTGGAATACAAGTCAAAAGCAATGGACAATACATTGCAGGGCAGCTTGTAATCCTGCTTACACGCTTAAGCGGCTCTATGAAATTGGCCCCTGGTTTGTTGCTTAGCAACAACCCCCTGCAGTGGGTCTTGGGAACCTGACACTGTGGTCAGGGAACAGGGATTAGTCCAGCCCAGTCCACCACCAGCTGTCCAAGTGAGTACATGTGCTGCACACATCCTCCAGTAGCCCACTACAGTTTCCAGCCAGTAGCTGTGCAGGATTTCTAGATCCATCTGTTATGCTCCTTACGCGCCAGCCAACCCTTTCTTTTTTCACTCGTACTGGAAAATAAATTTACTGGAAAAGAGTCAAAGGCCCCCATCACAAGCGTCGTGGACAGGACCAAGTGGTTTTCCAATAAAGAAAGATTGGTAGTGTGACAAGCTAAGAGGATGGAGGCTGTACAGGAGGAAGTCGCGGCACTAGCGGCCAAGCTTGAAGGAATCAACGCCGAGAAGGGAAATTCCTGCAGGCCGAAGGTGATCGTCGTGCCCCGCGACTGAGGCACAAAACTGGCTGGCCGGCCTACCAGCGAACAAGATCCGGAGGTAAGGGAGTGGGCAGAGGACATGCGTCGACTGACCCAAGACATGTCAGATGGAGCACAATGGTTATCGACCATCTCACCGGCGTCGCACGGGCGGGATTCGGCTCTTGGACGAGCAGGCAGCCCAGCTGAAGGCTACCCAGGAGGTGCTCAGCCAGCTGTGTGGCCAGATGGCGCTGTTCATGTCCACCCAACCCACACGTCCCCCAAGTTCACCAAGACAAGGCCCACTTATTTGCTTTAACTGCAATGAGGTTTGACACATAGCCAGACGTTGCCCTCATCCACCCTGACCAAGAGGCACAGCTCCACTTGCGGCTCCTACTCCCCACCAGATGGCAGGTGAGGCTTCTTTAATTGAGCAAAACCTGCCGTTGGACGGCAACCAGCAGGTTCAACAAGTGAGTGCCTACCCCGTGAACACCCACGTACAGGGAGCAGCACCAAGGTAGCGGTAGGAGGAGCAAACCCACTCCAGCAGTTTCCAGCATCCTCAGCCAAGGAGGGCAAGCTGTGCCGCTGCCGCTGCAAGTGGTTCGATGTCTGCACAGGTTATGGCTTTGTGACAACAGCAGCGAAGACGTTCGACTCGAGCTAGTGCTGGTAAGCACGCCAACCCTCACCGTCTCCCTAGAGCATCCAATCGCCGGATTCAAGTGTCCACTACACCTCTGACTCTTGTTAGTGATGGGCTAGACGGATGGCTCAATGGTTTCCTGCAGCAAGTCACTCTAACGACTCCGCTTGAGACATCTCAACTATGAACAGCCATTAAAGAACTGTAATTAGAGCCTATGAAAATGGACTTTAGATGATTTTCCCCATATGATTGCCTATTGCCATAATTAAAGTAATTACTTCAACTTGAAACTACTATTGGTGTAGAACTCAATATAAAAATCAATAGGCGAGCAGAGGAGATTGTGACCAGTCACATTTTGTGATTTTGTGATAGTGTACAGATTGCCCTAGAGTTAGATATCTTAAGGCCTGGTTTGTTGCTTAGCAACAACCCCCTGCAGTGGATCTTGGGAACCTGACACTGTGGTCAGGGAACAGGGATTAGCCCAGCCCAGTTCACCACCAGCTGTCCAAGTGAGTACATGTGCTGCACACATCCTCCAGTAGCCCACTACAGTTTCCAGCCAGTAGCTGTACAGGATTTCTAGATCCATCTGTTATGCCCCTTAAGCGCCAACCCTTTCTTTTTTTACTCGTACTGGAAAATAAATCCACTGGAAAAGGGTCAAAGGCACCTGTCCGCACACATAATTTTGGATTTACTAATTAATGGAACTTGAAAGACATTGTACATGTATTTTCTGTTGATTCACAGACTCATGCTTGATATATTTGTGAATGTGTTTCTCTAAAAGCCAAAAAGACTAGCATAATATCCATTTTTTGAAAAGGCCTTGATGCTATAGTTATGGAATTGTGTCTCTGTAAGCAAATTTAAAACTTAACTTAAAACAACCTAGAATTTTTAATAAAACCTATCAACATAAATAACCTATGGAAATTAACATAATTTAAATGGAATTTGTTTCTTTTCCATAAAGTAGAAAATTCACATTTTAGGGGGGCTAAACATTGTCATTTCTGTGGTTCCAAATTTATCTTGAATAAGGTCTACATGTAGTTAGGCAAACCTGCCTGAAGGATTTGCCTCTCATCTGCATATACACGTACCAGACAATGCAATGAGTTTGATACAGACCACTCACTAGTGTTGCAGACATCCGAAGAAGCTGCACTCTACCAAACAAGCAGGAAGTCTCCCATCAACACTGACAAGATGCAGCATTCCGAGAAAGTTTGCAAAGTCTCTTGGAGATGTGATGTTTGCAGACCAACCACATAGCTCTGCCTCTGACATGTCTGAGGAAACAGCACCGGGAGACGATTCAGAAAACAGTCTTTGCTATCTCTTGGAGGAGCACAATGATTAGTTTGAAGCTAAGTTTAGCAATATGACCCTCGTTATGGAAGCAAAGCATACTGATCCTGCTGAATACAAGCAACTTCAAAGCTCCCAGATAGAAGTGCCAGAGGCAAAGTGCAACAAGATGTGGCAATGAATATGCTCAACATACTACAGCAGTTACAGGAAACATCTGATAAATGTGCAGAAAGCTCTATCTAGAATGCTTGTGGTCCAACACACGGCAAAACAATTATCCTCATCCACCATTGGGGGAGTTATCACCGACATAGGGGAAGTAGTTGTCATCTTGGCCTATGATGTCATTGAATGCCTGCCTATCATGGAAATCATGAAAATCCATGGTAATCTAACAGTGATGGTCTTTCCCAGACCTCACCATGCGCTGCAAAAATACCATCCTGCAGCCCCTACAAGACCTCCTATGTCTTGGAGAGATGGAGTTGTACATCTCTCATGCAAGGCATGAGAGATGCCAAGATCATTACCCTTGACTAGAGCAAGGGAGATAGAAGGGATTGCAAAAACTACAGGGGCATCATAGGCAAAGTGTATGCTAGTGCTGTGTAAGAGCACTTCAATATGACACTCTACTGGGATGCATCAACAGTCAACACTGACTAAAGAAGGCCTACTGCTATGGTCAACATGCTTCTTATAATAGGCATGTTAGGTTATTGACTTCAATGCATGCCACTATGAGATTCTCAAGACTGACCCAAATTCCTCACATCATCCTGTTTTTTTTATTACTTGGGCTGTTGTAAACATGGCTATAAATGCTTGGGGTCTCACAAGGTGGATGCAGTTTTTTTCAATCTAAATCAAAGAAACAGGAAAACTGACAGAACTTTTGAACAAATTTAAAATGGCAAAAAAAAAATTGACTGGATAGCTCAGATATTAAAAGCACTGGTATGCAAAACCAGAGGTCTCGGGTTCAAATCCCAGTCCAGTTGGATCTTTCACTTTGGAATGATAAAATAAATAGAAGTCTATGTCTGTTTCTAAAACAAAGCATATGGCTTTTCTGCATCAGTTCTTTCAGCAGGTCATTTTTTTTTTTATGATTTGTGCTATATTCACAATTTTGTCCAGTTGTTTGTGGTATGCACCTTTACCAACATATGTACAAACCAAGATTTTATCATGGCACAGATGTGCGGCATTAAGGAGCTGTATTCCGACACATGGCATGAAAGTTTGGTCTTCCAAAAAAAAAGGAAGAAGTAAAATTTGTCTCTAATTAACCCCTTCAAGCTGGGAAGCAGCTATGCATGTGTAGGGAGTTTAAACATTTGGACGCCGCTATCGTCCAAACTGTAGACCAAGACTCTTTTCAGCAATATGTATCATGACAAACACCTTTTTGGACGTCAGTTGCTGCATGGATTGCCAGATCAGCGGTAACATTGGCGCTATTGTGGGGCTTCATTGTGAACGATCGAGGGTCTGCCCGCTACTACGGCAGACAGTGTGCTGGCCTGCTCCATAACAAATGGGTCACCAGAGGGACTGTGGAATGCCTTTACAACAAATCACACACTTTGTTGAGGCCGTCCAGCTGGATCCTTTGTCTGCTGCAGTGCAGGAATGGGGTTTGCGGTCAAAGGGTAGCAGCACACACAGCTCTCGGAGTCGTGTCATACAGCTGACGCTCCATTGGACTACACACAAAAGGCCCATCTTTGAGGGCTGATAATCCCTTAACAAAAGCCACGCAGACTTTCTACTGTGCCACATTTGATTCACTGATGCAAATAGTGCACTCTTATTGATTTATTTTGCAGGTTTATTGTTCTCTGATTGTTTAGCGAGCTTTTGAAATGGCACTGTGCCGGCCATTGGCACTAAAATAATCCCACCGACAAGGGGTTAAACAGACCATAGAGCCTCTCTGCACCATGTTGAATTGTTGATTACTTTTAAAATAGAAGAAAACGGTTTGAAGAAACTTGAACTCTTGGCAGATCGAACTTGTGTCATTTATACCCATCCCAAATACACATAATTTATGTTTTTATCAACAAACCCTACATTTTGGCACAAAACTGTTGTTTTAGGTCCGTACTCGGTAGTTGTAAAACAAAATAAAAACTTGAAATTTTTTTCTTTTATGCCAAATATGCTCAAATGAATATTAAATGCTGAAATGTTTTGATACACCAAAGATACAGACCAAGTGATGATCCTCTCGGCCCTACATGTGCATGATGATTGCACTTGGTAGTTTGTGCTTTTAAAGGGCTGTCACATGACCATCCCTGATGAGGTCAATCACTCTAACTGTCTAAGGGTTGCGGCACCAAAAGAGCTGGACTACTGAGCTGGTTGAGGTTGTGTGGTTGATATAAATTTTAGTCTACTGTCTTTATTGGTGTACTAAGCCTGTTCTTTTGTATTGGGGACCTGACCAAGTAAAGGCATTCTGTGTAATAATATAAACTTATACTGATTTTCGGTTTAGGGACACGTTAACCCAAATTGCCTATACACCTAATCTCAAAGTGGTGACCTGTACTTGAACAAATGGCAACCAAACCAGAATCCTTTCAGTTCAGAGACTGTGTTGTCTGGAGCAGAGCTGGGGCCAATTTCATAGCACCAACATTTGCTTCAGCACAAAATGTCATGAATCATAGGATCACTTTGCCAACCCAAACTACAAACATGTAGGTATGTTATTTCAAAAATGATCTCGAGCATTGAAACTTAAGGACATAGTTTCATCCATACATGCATCACCATCTCTTTGGAACTCTTTTCCACACTTAATCCAAACTGTCAGTACGGAATATGAAATTAAAATGCGTAACTGTTCCATCAATTGCTTTGATTTTTGTTTCCTGCGAAGCGCGTCAAGACCCGAGTGTGATGGCCTTTATAAAAACTAAATATTATGTGAAGTGGTCTGAATCAATTGTAAGATCATTGTTTTTGTCTCTTTACTCTCTTTAGTATTTTCTTGTCAATTGTAGGTTTCTTTAAGCTGTCATTAGTTTACTGCCTTTTGTTTGTTTTACAGTACAAGTTTGGATTAGCCTCAATTGTATCTAACATGTCAGTACAAGTAAATAACCCACAGGGCCAGTTCCAACAACCAGCTGATCATTCTCCAGATGAAGGCAAGGTGAGAAATTGTTTTATGTTGAGAGCCAGTACCAGTGCTCCTACCACCTGTGCTATCCAGCCCTTATAGGTGGGGCAGGCTTTCGACAGTCAACTGTCTTTACCGGGGTGGGGCGTCAGCCAGAAGCATTCAGCCATTTTCTGCCATCTATATCTCCAGGAGTCACGACCCATTTTTATTCAGTCATAATGTTCGCCAAAAGTATGCAAAGCAGAGAGCAAATTGCTGGCCTAGCTGCTCAAGAGTCTGTAGGCAAGTGTCCATGAGCATGGTTTGCTGTAAGCAAGAGAGCTTTTTGAATGGGGAGCATTATGGTGTGGTGGAAGCTTGGACAATGCAATGGCATGCCAAGGATCCTAAGAATGCACAGCTAGCTGGCGGCTTTTCAAGCATCAAGTGAGGGCTGGGCGGGCATGGCAGTATAAACGTTTCTTTCAATGTTTTAACCTATAGAGGGTGCTTATAAAAACTTATGGCGATAGCCTAAGTGCAATCGGTTGCAAATGTTCTTAGATACCTGTCTGCATGAAAACTATGACAGATATTTGCTGGATAGCACAGGTGGTATAGGCCATGGGCCAGGGCAAGATTTAGGGCTTAGTTTTTGAGTTCCGTGATACACCTTTAGAAAGTACCTATAAATGCACTTAATATCTCAAGTGGAAGAATGTAAAGCATATGCAAAATGTTCCCAAGTTTGAAATTTGAGCATTATGGATTTTTAGTCAAAAACATAGAAAAGGGCTAATTTGGTTGCTATGGGCAGGCTTTTCCCTAGCAACGGTAGCATATGAAGCTTGGAATCACCTTAGTTTAGAGGATATTTTAAATTAGGTTTTGTCAATAATACTTGCAATGATTTCAAATTGGAATAATTGGTTTGTGACAATATATAAGTACATGTAGTTGCTAGGACATATTTGTACTTAGCAATAGTGATATCATCAGAGGTTGAAATAATATAAAATCCTGTTACAGTATCATGCAAGTGGGACAAGGTATACTCAATGTCACCACATCCAAATGCCATATAAGCCTACAATCACCTGTTTCTGTTGTGTTCGGTTTTTTCTTCATCTAATCCCCTTATTTTCTATTGTTGACCTTGAATCGTGTACATGTATTGCTCCAGGTCTTCAATTTTAAGGTCACATTTTACAAAATCAATGAACTAAAGAAATGACTGCAACAAACGCAGAGTCTATGGATTCCGCATGTCATTGTTTATAATGTGCTGCATTGTTAATGGACGAGTACAAAGCTTTGTACAAGCATGTATACAATGAAGCAAAAAACTGAAATACACGTATTTGGTTATATAATGTACATTGGAAAAACTCGATTAATTAATCATCTTTCAAGATGGCATTGATATGTCTAACGATCTGGGTATTCCTTTTTTTAAAATTTTTTCATATAATGAATGTTCAGCCATATGAACATTTGAGGCCAGCCGTTTCAACATCATGCAGCATTTTTCGGTACCAGCAATTAATATAAAATGAGATTCTGAACAGAAAACACGTCCTTGCAAATGACAGTATGGCAGAACATGTATATTCATGATACACTACCATTTCAACAACCATTTCTCCAGACTGCTGTCTATATACTTATCAACACTTACATAAAAGTATCGTAAAAACACAAAGTATATTTACAAAAACACTGTACATGTAGCTTCCCCTTTAAATTATCAAAAATCAAAGTCAGCATCTCTCTGTCATCTCAATTGGGAAAATTATTTTATTTCAAATTATATTGTGAGTAATGTACAAAAGGATGCATATGTAACCCGGACAACCTACACTATGTGGGGAAAACTAGCTAACAGCCTAAATAAAAGATAAAAACCCATCCAGCGATCGGAGAAGGAGAAAACGAAGGGTATTCTAAAAAAAATGAAATGCAACACTATCTTGGCTCATAAAAAACTCACTAACTACTTTATTCAACTTAAAAAAAATACAAGTTCCAAGAAAAAATTGACTCAACCAAACACGACCAGACTAACTTAATTTAACCTAAACAAACCCTATGAAAACAAAATCCAACTGACACGTTCTATGAACAAACCAACCAATGACCAAGAACCTTAGACTCAGACCTTTTTAAACCAATTGACTTAACCTAAACAACAAAATGACCAACCAAGAGATAGACCAAACCATGAAATGTAACCCAATACAACACAACTCTATATCAAAACAACAAAAGGAGTATACAACACTATACAACACTATACAACACAGCACTCAATGAGATGAAGCTCTAAGGCTACAACAACTAAAGTAACTGAGCCACTCGGCAGACCAAACTTTCAGGGCAGAGCTTGAGATCTTCACAATGGGTCTTCACCCTCCTCTGCCAGTCTGCAAACTGGAGGGCCTACACATGTCTGTACAGGACATGGTACCACTGAACCTGAAAAGCCTTAATCAGTCAGTCTCACACCTTCATCAAATCTACATTTCCCAGCTGCTGTGTTGGGCACCAAACCACCAACACTGGGTGCACTGTTCCTCCCAAAAAGATAATCCCTGATCTTATCTCTACTGGCTGAGGGAAGGGGCAAACTAAGTAACTCAAAAAACATCGAAGTACATGCACATAACTTGGAAAACAAAACAAAGTGAATAGATGCAACTTAAAACAAAAGAACAAAAACAAAGCACATGTAGCCTGTACATACATGTAGCAGGCACCCCTGCTACACTCCTGCCAGCTCAAATCATTGCTGTCCCCAGCAATAAACCCGGAAAACTACAAATATAACTGATTCACTGCCAGTCGCCAAATCGTCTCGGTGGATGGATGTGTCGTCGAGGCCGTTGAAACGCTACAGCTGGATTATCGCTGTCCCTGTCGAGAAGATCATCACTGGATGTGCTGGACTCATTATCGGTGCTATCGCTGAAGGATGAAACCATCTCAGGAATGCTGTAGTTGTTGTCCTCTACTCCTGGCGATTGCTCTTGGTCTTGGTACTCATCTGGGGGCAGAATGTACGTCTGGGGTGTGATGTCATCTCGAAACCTTGGTGGGGGTTCTGTAAGGACAGGGGCTAGGGCATCGTCAGGTTGTGCGGGTGGAAGGAGATCA
Source organism: Luidia sarsii (assembly GCA_949987565.1). Taxonomy (NCBI): domain Eukaryota; kingdom Metazoa; phylum Echinodermata; class Asteroidea; order Paxillosida; family Luidiidae; genus Luidia; species Luidia sarsii. The sequence goes on along the minus strand of OX465109.1, from coordinate 14,119,983 downwards.
GCCAGGGACAGGTCTTCAACATCGAAGGGGCATGTGGTCAAAAGGTTCCGATGGAGAGCCCTCACTCTAGTGGAACCGCACTGCTGTACCACATACACGGGCAGGCCCTCTAATCTTCGCAGCACAGTATAGGGTACCTCTTCCCACTTCGGGTTGCCTTTCCCTCTCAAAAACCTGTTAGCAACCAGGACGTGGTCACCAGGATGAAGAGCGTCATCCTGCACCTTCCGCTTCTGCTTTCGCTGCGCCTTCCCAGTTGCTCGTCTGACCTTTCCGTAGGTTTTCTGGACTCTTCTCTACGGGAGTACAACATACTGTGACTGGGGACAGTTCTTGGCGTAGTGACCATGCTCGTTACAATTGTAGCATCTGTCATCCCTTCTCCTATTGCCTCTCCTCTTGCGTCTGCTCCCTCTGCACTTGCAGCCATTTGGTCCCGTCACTGTTATTGCTTTGCGGCCCTTGTCCGAGATCTTGTAGACGAACTCTACAACCTCGTTGTCGTCCAGACTTCTGAAGCCGTCCTTGTGAATGCTGGAGTGGTAGACGAAGACGTCGTCACTGTGGTCATCTGGTGTCACGAAGCCGTAGCCTTTGGAGGCGTCGTACCACTTGCAGTGGCCGCGGCACAGCTTGCCCTCCGTTGCCGTGGAGGATGCCAGAAGCTGCTGATCCGGGTATTTTCCTCCTACTGTCATCTTGTCGCTGCTACGTGGGTGTTCATGGTGTGGGCGCTCACGGGTAAAACCCGCCGATTGCCCTACAACGACAGGTTTCGCTCGTTTAACAGACCGGTCGGGGACTGCTGCCTGTTCTGTTGAGCGAACACGACTCCCTCCAGCTGGTGTGGGACGACCATCCTTGGTCCAGTTGGTGGCTTGACTGGCCCACAGCTTGCTTGACAAGAGAAAGGGTCAAAATCTCTCAGCTCCAAGGGGCTGAGATTTCGTGGAGATGCTGACACGGCTGGAGATGGGTGTGCTGTCAGCTTGGGCGGCATGCCTAGCGATGCCGATGACATCATCGGTTGACCCGGTACCTTTGCCATTGCGCCACAAAGACACTCCAACCACCAAGTGCTGTGTTGTGACCACCCTATTCCCAGAACCAAGACACCTACATTGTACAAAAATTACCACCTTTGACCTGACCAGAATACCAAGCTTAGTCTAAAAAGACAGCATACTCCTTGCCCGGATTCTCCACCAAAGAAAAAAAAACAAGTAAAAAAAATGTAACCCGGAAAACCTACACTATGTGGGGAAAACTAGCTAACAGCCTAAATAAAAGATAAAAACCCATCCAGCGATCGGAGAAGGAGAAAACGCAGGGTATTCTAAAAAAAAAATGAAATGCAACACTATCTTGGCTCATAAAAAACTCACTAACTACTTTATTCAACTTTAAAAAAATACAAGTTCCAAGAAAAAAATTGACTCAACCAAACACGACCCAACTAACTTAATTTAACCTAAACAAACCCTATGAAAACAAAATCCAACTGACACGTTCCATGACCAAACCAACCAATGACCAAGAACCTTAGACTCAGACCTTTTTAAACCAATTGACCAAATCCAGACTTAACCTAAACAACAAAATGACCAACCAAGAGATAGACCAAACCATGAAATATAACCCAATCCAACACAACTCTATATCAAAACAACAAAGGAGTATACAACACTATACTACACTATACAACACAGCACTCAATGAGATGAAGCTCAAAGGCTACAACAACTAAAGTAACTGAGCCACTCGGCAGACCAAACTTTCAGGGCAGAGCTTGAGATCTTCACAATGGGTCTTCACCCTCCTCTGCCAGTCTGCAAACTGGAGGGCCTACACATGTCTGTACAAGACATGGTACCACTGAACCTGAAAAGCCTTAATCAGTCAGTCTCACACCTTCATCAAATCTACATTTCCCAGCTGCTGTGTTGGGCACCAAACCACCAACACAGGGTGCACTGTTCCTCCCAAAAAGATAATCCCTGATCTTATCTCTACTGGCTGTGGGAAGGGGCAAACTAAGTAACTCAAAAAACATTGAAGTACATGCACATAACTTGGAAAACAAAACAAAGTGAATAGATGCAACTTAAAACAAAAGAACAAAAACAAAGCACATGTAGCCTGTACATACATGTAGCAGGCACCCCTGCTACACATACAAAAAGTACTGTAAGGTCCTGCTAGGATCAATACATCAGGTCCTCCAAACAAGATAATGAAAAAACTCCCTTGAATTCCATGTGCACTGTCCTCAAATCCCTCTTGTAGAAAGGTGAAGTCTTCATAACTTTGTAGAAGGCAGTGTTGATGTTCATTTTCACTAACTTTCTTTAACACAAGTTTGTATACCTGTCAGTTACACTTACTAAAACTCAGATCAAATTTCACAAGGGCATTCTGTGCAATTTGACCTTCTGGTGCTCTGAGATACTTCCACTGATGCACACAAGCAATGAATTTCTGCCAACTAATCTTAAAGCCCATTTCACACACAACCGAAAAACTAGGGTCCTTGGTTACAGGCGCCAGTTGTCTGTCACCTAGGTCGTTAGCGATCACGAAGCGAGCTTACACACACAACGCTGTCACCAAAACACCAACGTCCCCCGTTTTGGAACTTTACGTGCACTCAGTACGTGTGCAATGATTAGTAGACTTCTGCCAGCCCTTACAGTTGAGTTGTTTTGTTTATTATAGTTATACTAGCGATGTTTTATTGTTGTATTTTCTAGAATTCTAGAAAATTTGAGAAGGAATTTTTCATTCATTTCTTGAGATATCGAAGTTGAAAATTGCAAAATCGCTCCGTGCGGCCGCGGTAGATTGAGCCAAAATGACGGAGAAAAAAAAAGAGTCAATTAAAACGCCGTCCAAATTTGTCAACTTTACCCTCAAATTGAAGCCTGTATTCCCCTTCTTTCTATTCATACCACTATTCATACCACAATAATAACGAAGGGAATAATATTATACTACGCGGAAACAACATTCGCGGAGACAAACGATGAGTAGCGTATTAGTATTACTATTTTTTTTAGTTATGACCGATTTCCCTTCGCGACGTTAGCGAGGTTGGCAAGTCTAGGTGTGGTTTCCGCCTCTAGGTAAAGCCATAGATACACTACAGGAGCAGTAGGGCCGAAACCAGCCTACGCGCGGCACATGTGACATGACACAACACGTCTTTGCACACACTATACTGCACAGTGCACGTGCAGCGACCGCATGGCCTGGCTGCATACGAGTTCCGACTACGATCACGCTGCGCTACTCAAGCCTGATCGGAACTTCCAGAACTATTAGCGAGACGGTTACGCTACAAAAATGTACAATTTATTTTACTACCGAAACCATGATATAGATTGGGATAATAATGGGGTGAACACAGTGCCGGTCAGAAGCATTGTATTTCACAAGGAGTGGTTGACGGAGATTACCCGTGGTGGTCAGCCCCGTCCGCCCGCCGACCAGCGCAGCTATAACACTGGTTCCAAACATAAACACGCGCAGTGCGCATGCCCAGTGTCCCTGCCAAAACCAGGGTCCGTGGTTACGAACACTGTTCACGTTTCACACACACGATCACGGCGATTTTGACAAGGGTGCGAAATTTTGTAGGAGGTCTGCACCTCGGAGATCAAAAACCAAGGTCCCTGGCGATTTGTTTCGCAAGGGTCACTTGCACACACCACAGATTTGCGATTTCATGACATGGTTGCGATTTCATCGCCAGGGACCTCGGCGATTTCGTCTAGTGTGCAACGGGCTTTATTAGAAAAGGGTAGGATTTTTTCAGAATCTGTACACTCTACAGTACAAGATGCACACAGCACTTCGTCACTGCATTGCACTCAGCTGGATAGTTACACCAGGTCAAAGGTTAGGACACTGCATTTCTCTTTAATGCCCAAAATTGGTACATGGGAACATCGATATTATTGTTAAGTAACATGTCTAAAACACCTAAAAAGCAATAAGAAGTACTTTCCAGAGGTGTATCACGGAATGAAAGAATTTGAGCACGTGGCCCATGGCCTAGTAAGAGCACTGGTACATTGAACCAGAGCTCCCACATTTCATTAATGAGGTGTCATTTATTTCTTTTCTTTTTTATCTCATTTTGTTAAATTAATGTTCTTTATCTCATTTGGTAATCCACTAAGGTTTTTCCATTCACACAATGTATTTTTCACTGTGTGGTTAGTGCATATCGTTGCTCCAGTGCTCACCGCAAACACAACTTAAAATCCATATTGCTTTTGCACACAATTGCTTGAATGTATGGTTTTTAAAACAAATGAATCATTTGTATCACTTGAAAGGTTACAGTAACAGTGTCACCAAAGGAGATTACATCATCAGAGTTACCGATTCCAGATTGGGTCATCCCAGTCAGTGTACTTGTTGGCACTGCACTTCTCAGTTTAACCATCATTGGAATGACAAAGGTGAGCCTATAAATGAATATGATGAGACCTCCAAGGACTGCCATAGCTGGGGACCATTGCATGTGACTTAATGCCTGCTCATGCAGGGTGATAAGGACCATGATATATAGTAGCTCTATAGGTTTACATGGATTTGTGAATAGTTAGGTCAAACTGTCAAATTTCAATCTCCGTTTTAAGGAGAACATCTAACATTAAGGGAGTTTTAAAATTGTATACCAGTATGCAATTATGTTATAAATCAGGGTTATCAAGTGCATGATCACTATCTGACATTGCTATGGCTACAGAAGTCATTAAGGCTGTTTCTACATGCAGCCAATGACTCAATGCAGCTGTAGACAGTTGTGCTGTTTTTGTTGTTGTCTGTATAAAGACGGAGGTGTGGCCGTATTGCTGTAGCCACTAATAGCACAGATTTGGTCCAAGTCTGGTCTCAAAGTAAAAATAATGTGAAAACACCACATTTGCATGGTGGGAATGGCACATAAACTACCTTCATGTTACTTTCCCCATGACCCTAATAGGAGTCTGAGTATGGGGATATTGGAAGGAGGAGGGTGGCTCTCTCCATTATTGGCTTTTCTGTCTCAACGGATCGGAAAAGGCATAATTTTTGTTCTGATTTTTGTTTGCCACTTCCCCTTCTTCTTAGGCCGATAAATTCCATAGACAAAGCACGGGTGCATTCTAATCATTTGTTTAGCAAATTTGAAATACCGGTTTTAACCAAACTTGGTCAAAACATTGTCCCTGAGGTCTATTAGTGCCGCGCACAATGACGCTAATATTACTTCATCATGTGTCACATGACAGCGTTTAAAGGGGCAAATTTTCAAACTCCATTATAAGCAAAAAATGCAATTTTGTTTGGTTTCCATTTTGCACTATATCTAAGTTGGGAAAAAGGTGTATCCAAAAATTGCCATCTTTTGATTGTGACATAATCTCGTGAATATAAATGAGATCATGAATTTTTTCAGATGTTCACATTCAATTGATGATATTCGGCTAATTGAGCGAGATTTTTGTTATTTTTTCTTATATCTATTGGGGACATGATTTAGAAACACCTTCTGGGCCAAAATGACAATGTAAACATGATGTCATCAATATGCGAGATTTTACAACACATATCACCCATTGGCCAATGACCTTTGAACTTGGTGGGCAGTTAGTAATTTAGCCACATACTCAAAATCTAAAGATTTGAACCCGATCGACTATTGTTTCGAATTATTATGAATTTTTGAATATTGTCCTATAGACTTTGTGCATAAAATGTGTGCCTGGCCTCAAAGAATGTACGCTGCAGCCTGGTGAATTTCCTCACATGGTGAATTTCCTCACATGTTGCGTAATCGGAGAAACCACCATATGCGTGATCTCTTTGCTGTGTGTCAGGTCATTGTCATGCGCATGCATAACTCGGCTGTCAAAGCGCAGGTTGAATTTGCTAACTTTGATTTCAGTTTTTGGCGCTGTAAAAAGGTATAGTTGTCCTATTAGCACTGACTATAATTTGACACAAAATCCCTCAGTATAGGAACAGCCGTTTATTCTGTCTTAGACAGACAACACCTGTGGTTTTTATTTTTTTCTGCTTGTATGGCTAGAAGTATAAATGTCTTATACACATTGACCATATTATTTATATTACTGATGCATTACTGATGCTCCATTAAATGCTAGGGGTTTACATTTGTAGCCTGTCCCTTATTATTATTGCCCTTACAATTGTTCCTTGCAGTTGGGATTTTTCAATCGCAGCAAACGCAAGGAGTTGGAGAGGCGCAAAAGGCTGAAATGGCAGCGGAGCAAATTGCATTTAGCAAGAACCCACTCTACATGTATGTAAACCTCGAGGCAAACAGAACAAAATTAAATGTATTAAAAAGCTGTATTAAAGTAAAAACGCCTTAATAACACACCACAAACTGGATTTTCTGATGTTGGAAGACAGCCTGAGCCTAGACGAGTCTCAAAAAGGCCCCTTTTCAGGGAACTGTTGGGTAAAATTCTATCCAGCCATCATTAAGGACAAAAGGATCTCATGCAAAGCACATGTGATGTGTGGCTTAAGTAATTAACTTTTCCAACAGGGATATTTAATCACCAATAAGCCATTTGTAAATGAGGTCTCTCGTTGGTCTTCACATTTATGTCCATATTATTTTACCATATAATGACAGCTATATGTGACAGCCAAAATGATCTTTTCCGGTGGAGATTTATTTACTCAGAACATGTGATATATATATATATATATATATATATATTTATGGTTATTGGTCTCTTACACAAATAATAAGATATCCACTCATAGTGTCCTTCTGGGTTTAGGAGTCCCTTTTTATATCATGTATTTCTGGTATCAAAAATCATACAAAACTCATGTTACTTTAAATCCTAATATTATATGTCTTATGACATGATGTAATCGCTTAATGTTATACAGGTACTTGTTAAAACAAAGTTTGTTGTAGTGATCTCATATTGTTAATTTGTAATTGTTTTAAGATCAAGTATAACGTCATTAATTATCTCAGGTTTCACGCTTACTTGAGAATACTCATTATTTCTCTCTTTCTCTTCTCATAATTGTATCTTTTACCACACCTTGTGATACAATCATAAATTCCCATTGTTTATACACTTTAACATTAGTTTCCTTACTTACTACGATACTTTAATTACTCTATGCATATTCTTTTGAAATTTCGTTCTGTCACAGGAATGCTCTAGGAACATACATATTTCTGAGCTGTCCTTTGTACCCATTTCCTGCTAAGTACAGGGTGGGCGAAAACCCCTGCGAAAAACCCTTCTTGGGGAAAAAACGGGGGGGGGGAAATTCCCATCCGGCTCCATTATTTAATGGCAACCAAGCTCTTGCTCCGTACTAATGCATCTGGTGTGTAACGTTACTTCAATTCAAACTCAAATAACCCATCTTGATAGAATAAATGTTTCCTTTAGTTTTATACAATTTAATCATGCTAAGGATTCTTCATTATGACATCTACTTGTAACTAAATCTCTTGCAGTCTCCATTGCCCTTTAATGTCAGGATGACAAGTTTTCCAGCTATAGGACCAGAAGGACTCCTTAATCCCATGCAGATGACTTTATCTGGTTTACTGGAGAAAGGAAGGGGATGGCGAAGACATGGTTCTTTCCTCTGGCCGGCAGTGGTATTGAGTTTTCTTCAAATGGCAACTTCCCGCCTCATGTTAACTTAAATACCCTGCGTGGCCACCCTCTCTCTCTGACTTGTGCCTACGCATTGGCTATTGTTACCTCTTACGCAATCGTTGTGAGTGGCAAGGACGTTCACGCTTTCTTTTCTTAAACATACCTGGAGACCCTTCCATAAATACCATTAAGCGCTGCTTAATTCTCTTTTATGGTTATTGGTCTCTTACACAAATAATAAGATATCCACTCATAGTGTCCTTCTGGGTTTAGGAGTCCCTTTTTTATATCATGTATTTCTGGTATCAAAAATCATACAAAACTCATGTTACTTTAAATCCTAATATTATATGTCTCATGACATGATGTAATCGCTTAATGTTATACAGGTACTTGTTAAAACAAAGTTTGTTGTAGTGATCTCATATTGTTAATTTGTAATTGTTTTAAGATCAAGTATAACATCATTAATTATCTCAGGTTTCACGCTTACTTGAGAATACTCATTATTTCTCTCTTTCTCTTCTCATAATTGTATCTTTTACCACACCTTGTGATACAATCATAAATTCCCATTGTTTATACACTTTAACATTAGTTTCCTTATACTCATACTCAAAATAAAAACAAGGGAGGCCATTTATTGTGTTTATGCCAGAGCCAAAAGAAGTGATTTATTCCGGATACCAGATAGGGCAAATCCGGTTGAAGTGTTGGTTGAATTGTTAATTGTTTTGTCTGTTAGTAATGGGAATCCCAGTGCCCTACCATGAATGGGCATCCCAGTGCCCTACATCCAGGGAATGGGCATCCCAGTGCCCTACCATGAATGGGCATCCCAGTGCCCTACAGGGAATGGGCATCCCAGTGCCCTACCATGAATGGGCATCCCAGTGCCCTACCATGAATGGGCATCCCAGTGCCCTACGAGGAATGGGCATCCCAGTGCCCTATATACAGGGAATGGGCATCCCAGTGCCCTACCCTGAATAGGCATCCCAGTGCCCTACCATGAATGGGCATCCCAGTGCCCTACCATGAATGGGCATCCCAGTGCCCTACCATGCTGGCCTTACTGGCGTGGTGGCAGCGTTCTGAAACGGATCCTCGCCTTGGAAAGTGTGGAAAACCGCTACAAAACCCCGAGTTATCGGCGCTTAATAAGCCGTATCACATACACGGTGAGTGACTGTACAGTTGTACATGTATGACAAACAACTGAAGAATTGTTCGTCATTTATTCCTTATTTTCTGAGTACACCATGGCATCTACGCACCGCGCACCGAAACAGTGGTGCTTGAGTAAAGTGGAGACTGTAAACTCCTTTAAGAACTGGCGACAGAACTTGCAATATACCCTCTCACTCGACCCAAACTTTGCCCCATTCTTAGTGGAGGGCTGCCAGTGGGGAAAGAAGACCAAAACTGACCCCCTCCGCAGTTTTGAAGATGACACTGATCCAGTTCCAGCTGATAAAAGAAAGACTGCTCAACAGAAAGTCACCCTCCTTGAGCTTATGCTGGGGCAAATTGCCAATTACTGCCCGGTGATTTCCCGTAACACAATTATCAAGATCTCAACCTCGATCCAGACCATATGGCAAGCCATTCGCCTACATTATGGTTTTCAATCTACTGGTGCTCACTTTATCGACTTCTCTGATATCCACCTCCGCCCCGATGAACGCCTTGAAGACTTGTACCAACGCCTCATAGCATTCGTGGAGGACAATTTACTCCATTCTGACAGCGAAATCACGCTAGGACCGAAACGAAAACATACATCAAAAGTCGATCATATCATACAGGAAAAACACCAAAATTAACTCATCTTTCTGGATTCCAATGCGGCAATTCGTGAAGCTGTCGATGAACGTGATGCCACCGCTGGTCGATGTGAAAATACTGAAGGAACGGCATGTTCTTTCAGTATATTTCTCGGCTTCGAGCCGGTGAGTTTGGCCCGCAAGTCAACCTCCCAATCCTCCTCCGTGAAGTGATCGCTACAAATCACTTCATTTCGACTATATTTGTAGCCGACATTGAGAAATTTTTCTACTTTTATGGCCGCAGCCCACTTCCCAAACAACTCAGGTCTCTTGGCCTTGTAAGGAACTGCATGGAAAGATTTCCCTAGCTTTTTTCCGCTGGCATTGTTACAACCAAAAGCCTGGCAGTACATCATCGTTCATGCTCGCGAGTGTATAAACTGCACGCAGTATACATGTACATGTACAGTACATGTGTTGTGTACACATGTTGTAGGGATACGTCCGTCCGGGCCCATGTGGGGGTTGCCCGTCATTATGTCATACCCCCCGCAGTGACCTGCCGGGAATTTCGAAAACATGGCGGGTTGAGGGAACGCAAATTCGACCACCGAGTTCCATGATTTGTCCCTCTTTATGAAACTCGTAGGTGAGTTACACATGGGTAATTGTACGTTGTTTTTATCAACCAAAGAGATAAGCCAACTATTTTCTCTGGGTTTCATTCTTCTTTAACCATGGGGCCACAAGTACTGAAACGCCTCGAGCACTTTTGCCAGGTCTGCCCTGTCTTCGTACCGCTCCAGCCCGACGACGAAGCATACGTACCTCACAGCAAGTCATCAAGGCCCACTTCCCCCTCATCTCTGCATTCCCATCAAGTTTCCCTTGATCCTGACAACATCCTGCCCAAAGACACCAGAGCCGCATTTTCGGCCCTCAATCTGGAGTTCGACGAAGTCTTTAGCCCTGACTTTAAGGGTTACAATGGCCATGCTGGCCGTTTTGAGGCTGTTGTCAACATGGGCCCTGTCCAGCCCCCTCAGCGCAAAGGACGAGTTCCACAGTATGCCAAGGACAAGCTACAGGAACTTCAGCAGAAGTTCGACGATCTTGAGAAACAAGGTGTCTTTGCTCGCCCAGAAGAACTTGGCACAACAGTCGAGTACCTTAACCCTTCCTTCCTTCCTTGTCAAAAAAGCTAATGGAGGTTTCCGCTTAGTCACAGCCTTCTCTGAAGTTGGCCGCTATAGTAAGCCTCAGCCAGCCCTAATGCCTGATGTCAATTCCACTCTCCGTCAAATCACACAGTGGAACCATATCATCGCTACCGACCTTACCAGTGCCTTTTACCAGATTCCCCTGGTTCGCAATTCTATGAAGTTCTGCGGAGTTGCCACCCCCTTTCGTGGAGTACGTGTATACACCAGGTCCGCAATGGGTATGCCAGGCTCTGAAGCTGCACTGGAGGAGCTGATGTGCCGTGTTCTTGTAGACTTGTTGACGGAGGGCATAGTTGCCAAGATCGCTGATGACCTTTACTGTGGCGGCAACACACACAGTGAACTCTTGCACAACTGGAGACGAGTACTCCACGCACTCTATCAATGCGACCTACGTCTCTCCGCCAAAAAGACCGTGATATGCCCCAACACCACCACTATCCTTGGGTGGATCTGGTCACAGGGCACCCTTCATGCCAGTCCACACCGCATTGCCACCCTTGCCTCATGCTCTATCCCAGAGAGGGTTGCAGGCCTACGTTCCTTCATCGGGGCTTACAAAGTTCTTGCCCGTGTACTCCCCAATTGTGCCTCCATCATATCACCAATCGATGCCATCGTGGCCGGTTGCCAGTCAAGTGATCGCATCCAATGGACAGATGCCACCCGTGCAGCCTTCTCTAATGCACAAGCCACAATATCCAATGCCCGCACAGTTACCCTGCCTCGCCCCAATGACCAATTATGGATCGTCACCGATGGAGCAGTGAGAAATCACGGTATTGGAGCTACCATGTACATTACACGCCACAGTTCCGTATTTCTTGCTGGGTTCTTCAGTGCCAAACTACGTGGGAGGCAGCCCACATGGCTCCCTTGTGAAGTAGAGGCTCTATCGATTGCCGCAGCTACTAAACACTTCAGCCCCTACATCATTCAGTCGAAGCACAAGACATGTATCCTCACGGACAGCAAGCCGTGTGTCCAGGCGTACGAAAAATTATGTCGTGGGGAGTTCTCTGCCAGTCCCCGCGTGTCTACCTTTCTGTCAACTGTCAGCCGCTTTCAAGCCATGGTCCAACACTTGGCAGGTTCAGCAAACACCCCTTCTGACTTTGCCAGTCGAAATGCTCCCGACTGCACTAACCAAACATGCCAGATTTGCTCGTTCGTTGCACATACAGAGGACACAGTCGTCCAGCTTCTCTCTACTCAGGACATTGTGGCTGGAAAGGCTAAGCTTCCATTCACCAGTCGATCTGCCTGGTCTAGCTTGCAAGCAGAATGCCCTGAATTGCGCCGTACACATGCACATCTCCGTCAGGGCACTCGTCCATCTAAGAAAGCCACCAACGTTAAAGATGTCAAGCGGTACCTCAATGTTGCTACTATTGCCAAAGACGATCTCCTGATCGTCCGCCGCAATGAGCCACTCGCCCCCACGCGTGAATGCATCATTGTCCCACGTCAAGTCCTGGATGGCCTCCTCACCGCCCTTCACATCCAGCTTTATCACCCCTCTTGTCACCAACTTAAGTGCGTTGTTCATCGCTTCTTCTTTGCCCTAGACCTCGACAAGGCCATTGAGAGGATCTCATCCAGCTGCCACCAATGCGCTGCCCTCCGCAATGCCCCGACTTCCTTGCAGTTGCAGTCTACTTCCGACCCACCTGATGCTGTTGGGGTATCCTTCGCTGCTGACGTAATAAAGCGTAGTCGTCAGCTCATCCTTGTCGTGCGTGAGACCGTTACCTCTTTCACAGCAGCATGCTTCATTGAAAGCGAGCGCCACACTGACCTTCGTGTTGCTCTTCTCACCAAGTGCATCGAGCTCTGTCCATTGGACGGCCCTCCTGCTGTCATTCGCACAGATCCTTCTCCAGGATTCAAGTCCCTCGTCGATGATGACCTACTCCGCCAGCACAGGTTGTCTGTAGAGATTGGCCGCATCAAAAACGTCAACAAGAACCCTGTTGCCGAAAAAGCTGTTCGTGAGTTGGAGGACGAGCTACTGCGGCAGGACCCCATGGGAGGCGCAGTGTCTCCATTGACTCTCGCAGTGGCCACATCTTGCCTAAATTCTCGCATACGTGCTCGTGGTCTATCCGCTCGTGAGATGATGTTTCAACGAGACCAGTTCACCAACGACCAAATTCCCTGCACCGACCAGCAGCTCATTCGTGACCAACATGATCTTCGCACCACCAACCACCCCTACAGCGAGAAATCTAAGACACCATCAGGCAAAAAGGCCCCTGACACTGTTGTAGCTATCAGTGATTTGGTGTATCTACACAGTGACCGCAACAAAACCAAAGGCCGAAGCCGCTATCTTGTCACAGCCGTCGATGGGTTGTGGTGCAACATCAGGAAATTCACCGGCAATCAGCTCAGAAATACTTCCTACCGTGTCAAGCGCTCTGAGTGTTTCTGTGTCCCCTCCCGTTCTGACAGCGGCACAGCGTCCTCCCAGCCAGACACCCACGACAGCACTGATGATGAGGACACCCCCATCAAGCCGGTTGCTCCAATGCCACCTACCATCCCCGCTATTCTATCTGCACCTCAGCAAGACCCCAGATTGCCCCATCTGGACATCACTATTGAACCTCCCGAGCAGCCCCTTGAGCAGCCTCCTATAACACCAACCCCACAGTCAATAACTCTTACTGATGATTCGACCGCCGTTGGCACTTCTGGTGCCCGCACAACACCGAGGCGCTCTTCCCGCCAACGCAAACCACCATCATACCTAGATGATTACTTGACTTGACTTAATCCTGGCCTCTGACTTTTCAAGTTCCTTTGCTTACTTATTTTGATTTTTCCATGCGCTCCGCTTGTATTTTGTGCCAGAGTACAGCCTTTGATTGGCATCCCCCCCCCTTTTCGACCCTGTTATTTTCACTTGTTTACATGCCTCATTTTGAGTCATCAAACTGTTTATGATCCATTCTTCCGCTTCTATTCAAGCTTTTCCCTTTAAGAAAAAAAGAAAGAGGTCACGCCAGTGGTTGTGATTACGCCCTCTTGCGTCCGTAACCTCTGACCCATGCGGGTCGTCTTTTACCGCTGTCTAGTTCTCGGACGGTCGCGTATTTTCGAGCTCATTAAAGTCACTCGGTTATCTTGACGAACTGTTCTACAGTTGTGGTTTATGTGTGTCAGGAGTTTCCCTCCCTCCTTACTGGCGCTTGAATACCAAAAGATAGCTCCCTACTGATGTAACACTCAGTCAGGAAAACATCGTGACACTTGAGAGCGCTATGGCAAGTATAATATTTGCATAACAAATTATAACAATTCCAAGAGATTTAACTGGTTCATTTGCGTCATAAATACGAGGAGTTAATTCTCTGGCTTTCTGTATCCCCCAAAATGCCTATTGGTCCAAAAGAACAACCCACTTAAACATAAATTAACAGGAAGCTATAGTCTCATGAGACTTTCGAGCACCACAGCAGACCTGTTGGAGCCAACACAGTCTCCTGGCACATTTGAGCACTATATTGGAAGAAATAATTAAATCATTTGACCCCCATCGCCTGAGGCCGGAGAAAGGGGGTGGTGGTGGGTTGAATTTTTGTTGCACGGAAAAATCTTCTCTTTCTCCAATGGATGGCTGTGACCAAGTGAGCACATGTTTGCTTCAAGCAAGCTTTTTAGGTGTTGGAGACCCCCCTGCACCCTCCCAGGATGGCTATTCTGGAAGATTTATAGTGATGACCATCTGTTCTACATTCCTGGGCCTCCCCTGCTTGGCCAGGCCCCCAAGAGTTCTGGACACATTGTCTCCACTGGCCTGCCCATAACTCATCAACTGTAGAAGATACTAATCAAATAGTTTCGCTGAGTATAAAGCCTTTTACCATTTAATTGGTAAGAGGAGTTTTACTTATACTCAAATTAAAAACAAGGGAGGCCATTTATTGTGTTTATGCCACAGCCAAAAGAAGTGATTTATTCCGGATACCAGATAGGGCAAATCCGGTTGAATTGTTGGTTGAATTGTTAATTGTTTTGTCTGTTAGTAATGGGCATCCCAGTGCCCTACCATGAATGGGCATCCCAGTGCCCTACCATGAATGGGCATCCCAGTGCCCTACCATGAATGGGCATCCCAGTGCCCTACCATGAATGGGCATCCCAGTGCCCTACCATGAATGGGCATCCCAGTGCCCTACAGGGAATGGGCATCCCAGTGCCCTACCATGAATGGGCATCCCAGTGCCCTACCATGAATGGGCATCCCAGTGCCCTACAGGGAATGGGCATCCCAGTGCCCTACCATGAATGGGCATCCCAGTGCCCTACCATGAATGGGCATCCCAGTGCCCTACAGGGAATGGGCATCCCAGTGCCCTACCATGAATGGGCATCCCAGTGCCCTACAGGGAATGGGCATCCCATTGCCCTACAGGGAATGGGCATCCCAGTGCCCTACCATGAATGGGCATCCCAGTGGCCTACCATGAATGGGCATCCCAGTGCCCTACCATGAATGGGCATCCCAGTGCCCTAAGCCACAGTGGCATATACGAACAAGGACCATGATACATAACATAAAATGGATTCACATGAAAGAACGGACATCTCTGAAGGACGTCATCTCTGAAACACGAAACGGAAACACCAGGGCAATGATATGCCCTTGGGCATCCCAGTGCCTTCAGCCACAGCGGCATACACAATATAAAATGAGTGACAATGAAAGGGATATGGCCAAAAAAATGGCAACAAAAAATAAATCTTGAATAACAAAAGATAGCTTCCTACTGATGTAACACTTAGTCAGGAAAACATAGCCTCGTGACACTTGAGAGCGCTATGGCAAGTATAATATTTGCATAACAAATTATAACAATTCCAAGAGATTTAACTGGTTCATTCGCGTCATAAATATGAGGAGTTAATTCCCTGGCTGTCTGTATCCCCAAAAATGCCACCAATGCAATGCGTGCCCCACAAGGCGAGGAGACAGACAGCCATGCAACCACGCCAATGACAGAGTTGACTAAGCTAATTCAATTTGTAATGATATGTGACAAAATCAACTGCCTCAAAGTGGAAGTAAACTGAAGGTTACCTGATTTGGATAGATGCACCCCATCATACTGAAAGAGCGCAAAATTAGACCATTTAATCTGTGGATAATGAAAACAAAATGCACGTGGGAGTCTCGCACATTGAGATCTTGCCCATCTATTAATTGTGTGGCGCTTGCGTTCTAATGCCGTTTGAGAGTGAGCTCCAAAGTAGAAGACTCACGGCAAAAGTCCGACCACACTATCGTCATAGTGGGACACCATACAGCACAGTCCCGAAGCATGACTGTAATCCTCTGTCGGAGGGCATACTCATCCAATGTGACTAGATCATTGGTACCCAGATGTATAATAAGCATTGCCGGAGGGGGAAGGATTTTACCCAGCTCTGCCCGTAGGTCATACAGGTCTGTCACACCTGCCCCACCTTTCCCACGCCAGAAAACCCTTACTGGGATATCAAGATGCATCTCAGCCCGGCGAATGATGGAATCACCGATGATCCACACGGAGTCTAGGGTAGATTGTAAACAAAATGTACATAGTCAGGGCTAAGCCCGGACCCTTGTGGAACAGCATAAAGAACGACAATAACTAGCAAGGACGATTGCGGCAATGGGAGAATAAAGGATAAAAATGCATCAGAACGCCAGCGCCCCATAGACTGAATATCAGCACTGGCCACCCCAAATACGACGCAGAGGATGCAGCCCCAATGCGAAAGGAATGGCCTTTGTAGCAGGTGCCGTCGAGCCCTAGAAATGCCAGAGATGTTTTAAATAATGCGTTAAATTGGTACCTAGTCAGCGGGCTCCCAGAAATATGGACCCACAATTTGATTATTTTTTGCATGACGGAACCGTATGACAACAGCTAAGGAGTGATTATCGCATGCGTGTTGGGAAAATGTGACATCATTACAATTCAATACAGAATCCGTGCTGTACTTTTCAGAACCAACTGCAAAATCACCAGCCCTCATGAAGCCGAAAAAGGCAGTTAGGAAAACTGCACGAAATAAAGTGGATTCAAACTGGGAAAAACAAAAGGCCAGAAGGGAATTGATGATGTTGCCCAACATTGGTAGAGAAATTGGCAATCTAGAATCCTGGACCGGGCGAAGCCGACGGGCACCCTCCAGTAATTTAGAAACCACAAAATCCTGGGTAGGGTCTGCTTCTCCCCTCAGTTTGTGCACATAGCCAACACCCGATACATATGTGGCAATTGTGAAAGCCGATAAGCCTCTCAAAGAAAGCCATGCTATGAATTGCCGTATCTCGTCAACTAAATGATGCGGGCTGCAGGACAGGTTTTGTTGCCGAAACTCAGTAAAAGCCCGCCACCCGGTAGCATATTTTTTGTGCGTGTTATCCGAAATTGAAGCGGCCAGTAAGCGCTCCATCTGGCCATCTACCAAACTTGAGACAAAGGAGGGAGTGGGATCATAACCTGGTCTGCCTGCGGAGCTGCAAGACGGAACCGCTCCATCTGAAAACGTAACGAAGCATCCGCAATTGTGTTAGACTTCCCTGGCACATGACGTTCCTTAACCGACACATTAAATTCTAAGCACTGTAGCACAAAAGGTCTCACGAGCCGCATAATTCGAGCGCAGCGCGAAGATTTCTGATTAATCATCTCAACCACCGCCACGTTATCGGTATAGAAAATGACCTTGCGGCCCCATAAGAAGGGGCCCAACAAAGCAAAGCAACATACAGTGGAACAAAATTCCAAAATGCCACTGACGGGCGTTTGCGTAAGAGGTCAGCCGGCCAACGGCTTTGGAATCATCGGCCCTGAAAATAGGCACCGAATCCAATGGTAGCCGCAGCATCAGTGAATAGGGACATGGTATCACCAGATATCCACTCAGCGGCTGGAAACACAGAGGTGCCATTGAAATTTGATAGGAATTCAAGCCACGTCGCCAAATCCAACCTAACACCTTGCGAAATGCGGACCCTGTGGTGTGGTTGGTGGAGACTAGAATCCAGGCCAATATGTCGTCGTAGAAAGGCCCGGCCAGGCGGGATGGCCAGGCGGGATAGCCCGGCACAAAAATAAATAAATAAATTAAAAAATTAAAAATAATAATAATTAATGACCCGACTAGTGTAGTGATTGAATGCCGTATAAAGAAATTTTCTTCTTCGATAACAACCTCTGTATTAGTGCTGACGTAGCTAACACTTTGCCAGCCGTTACGCACGTACACCGTCTGTGTCGCGGCGTTAATTTCCAGACCCATAAAACTAATTGTTTGGGCAGGACCAAAAGTCCTCTCATTGGCCAGCGGAACCCCTAGTTCAGTACAAATGGACTGAAAGCAGGACAACAACTTCTCACAGCGAGCAGCCGAAGATCTGATAAATAAGAAATCATCCAGGTAATTGGTTACCAGCTGGGATCGACCCAGACGCTTGACTTGAAATTCAAGGAAGGAGCTAAATTTCTCAAATAACGAACAAGATATGCTACAACCCATTGGCAGACATCGGTCAAAATAAAACATGCCTTCAAAATTGGAAGCCGAGTAGCTCGTAATCGCATGGGGATACTGGAAGTAAACGAAAAGCCGATTTAATATCCTCTTTCGCTCACCATGGCCCTGTACCCACACTAATAGCAAAGGCTAGCATCGTCAAAAGAGGCATAATTTACAGTGCATAAATCCTTGTCAATGAAAGAATGAAATGATTGACCCTCTGGGAAGGATAGGTGGTGAATTAAGCGAAATGAATTTGGCTCATGTTTTGAAACTAGACCGATAGGTGAAGACTGCAAATTCGGAAAAGGTCTGTCCACGAATGGTCTGTCCACGAAAGGTCTGTCCACGAATGGGTACACACCATGGCCCTGTACCCACACTAATAGCAAAGGCTAGCATCGTCAAAAGAGGCATAATTTACAGTGCATAAATCCTTGTCAATGAAAGAATGAAATGATTGACCCTCTGGGAAGGATAGGTGGTGAATTAAGCGAAATGAATTTGGCTCATGTTTTGAAACTAGACCGATAGGTGAAGACTGCAAATTCGGAAAAGGTCTGTCCACGAATGGACCAGCAAGCCTGCCGAGGGCTATTTCGGAAGCTAACTTTTAATGTACCACATCAGGGCGTGCGTCTGCAGAAAGTGAGAAACTAAGCATTTTGAATCTCGAGGGAAATGCGAACCCTTTTGAAAAACCATGCAGTAAAATACTAGTATCCTCAGTATTGGGATACCCAACAAGCAACTCCAGCAAAGCAGCGACATTAATTGGTGTTGGGAGCACGAAAAAGACTGGGCTCGGCTCGCTGGCAAAGATCAAGGACCGGTACGTAATGGCGTACGCCGTGATGGAGCATATGCATTGACATCATGGAAGCATCATTAGCATGGGGATTCCGCACAGGAAGTTTACGGGATGAGGGTTAGGGCCCACTGGGAGGCCACCCCATAGGGCCCACACGGCCATCACATACATCACATAGGCCCACTTGGAGGCCATCATATAGGCCATTACGGCCAACCCAAAGGCCCACTTGGAGGCCATCATATATGCCCATATACAGACAGCGCACTAATATCTTTCCTTGTGGTACATCAAAGAAAGATTATACAATCATGACAATTGTGTTCCATGAATGACATGAGCATGTCATTAGTAAGTAAACCAAGCTATTGGCTCTCTGAATCCCACACAAAATGGCCGATTCCTCCTGACATACCCAAGGTGAAAAAACCAGGAAACATGCTCAATTATGCCAAATATGAGCTAAAAACTGGAAAAACCCTGTGAATGTACAGAAGAAATCAGCACAATTGCCGGGTATAGGCCAAATCAAAACATGGAAACCAGGAGAAGACACGAGTGAAAACACAGGACCGGCCATGACGTATCCACAGTGTATGGCCTCGCCAACGGTGAACCAATTGGCGACCAAAGGAAAATACAACTATAGAGACATACTCACTTGGCCCATACTCATGTGTGGACAATGCAGTAGATGCTCCTGGGGGAGTGTTCAACCGTGGAGGTTTCCCACAATGGTTCCATGACAGGAACCGCAAGTGCCAAACATTTCCAAGAAGTCGACTTTGGCATTGTTGTGTGCAAAAAGTCAGAGAAATATAGATGAGCCTACCACCGAGCACCTAATCTAACCAATTAAGGTAAAAACTACAGGTGCAACTAACAGCAGATTTCTGTGGCACGTCGGAGAGGCATTGCTGGCACTTGATAAATCCATCTGAGAGCGGTACTAGGCGAGGCTAGCTGTAGTGTGTTACGCTGACTGAATGGTGTACAGCCCCGCCCTGGTGAAGTGGGCCATCAAGTTGGAATGGCATCCAACTCTGTCATCGAGGCTGGTTGGTGGCACCCAACCCTTCTGCTAGGATAAAAGAAGTGGCACAGGTCGTCGTCCAGTTCTCCTAGTCGTACAGGACTTGCTCCTTTGACCTGCATCAGAGGTCTCACACTGGGTGCTGTCTTCTCCCTTGTCTGTCTACTTGCTGCGGAGCGTACTGGAGCGGCTGGACAACGACGCGTACGGTGTAAATCTCTGCAATTCATGCTGAATGTCAACTATAAACTCTGATGACATTCTATGCGATTTGCAAGGAAATCTCCTTTGAAATTGTACTCCAAAATGGAAAGATTGGATCTGAGAATGAACCTTTGAATTTTTGTTGCAAGGAAAAATCTACTCTTTCTCCAATGGATAGCTGTGACCAATTAGTGACCACATGTTTGCTTCAAGCAAGCTTTTTAGGTGTTGGAGACCCCACACACCCTCCCAGGATGGCTATTCTGGAAGATTTATAGTGATGACCATCTGTTCTACATTCCTGGGCCTCCCCTGCTTGGCCAGGCCCCCCAAGAGTTCTGGACACAGTGTCTCCACTGGCCTGCCCATAACTCATCAACTGTATAAGATACTAATCAAATAGTTTCGCTGAGTATAGAGCCTTTTACCATTTAATTGGTAAAAGGAGTTTTTTATGCCGCCCGCCATCTATAGCATTTTTGGAAGTTTTTCCGATTTACGTCGCGCTGTTGTGTTGGGCCCCACTGCGTGCTGTTGGGTCGCAAACGTGTTGTTCCATACTGACAACATCGCAGTTGTGCATATCATTAACAAGAAATCATCGCCCTGTCCACGCATTATGCAATTGATACGTCCATTCGTATTTCAGTGTCTTCTGTTTAACGTTTCCGTTAAGGCTGTCCATGTGCCTGGCAAAGAGAATGACATAGCAGATGCTTTATCACGTTTTCAGATGGACCGTTTTCGCCTAGCTGCCCCCTAGGCAGATGCTGTTATGTCCCCCCTCCCTCCTCTTCCTCAAGCTTGGTAAGCGACGAGATGGAGCGCTTGTTGTCGGCAGCCTTGGCACACAATTCCCATAAGACATATGCAGTAGGTTGGAGGGCGTTTTCTCAGTTTCGCCAACAGCCTCCGACACGGGTAGTGCCTGCGTAGGTTGAGCAGATCCGACAGTTCATAAATGGCTGTCCTTACGGGGTTAATGCGCCATCCACCATTGTAACGTATTTATCAGGTGTAGGTTATTACCACAACATTTGTGGGATGGTCGACCCAACCGATGATTTCTTGGTCACAAAACTTATCGAAGGTGCTCGGCGGCTTCGCCCCGTACGAGGGATGGTCGGTTGCCTATTTCCCTGCCAGTTCTGGCGCGTATATGGTTTGTTCTTTGCCTGATATTTGTTCCTCACAGTTTGAGGCAGTTATGTTTAAAGCCATATTTTAAAGCGCATTTTAGGGGCTAATGCGAGTTGGGGAATTTGCAGTCAACTCGCGCGATCGCATTCAGGAATCCGTTCTTATGCAGTCTGATATTCATTTCTGCCAGTCTGATAAGTCCACCAATTCTGCATCAGTTCTTATTGTATTCCGGCATGCAAAAAACAATCAGAGGGGTCCCCCCCCCCAATGTATCCGTCTTGTGCAGTCAGATGACAAATCCCTGTGTCCAGTTCAGGCCCTGCATGATTTCTCAGCTGTTCGCGCGTCCGCCTTTCAGTGGCCCATTTTTCTGCCATTTTAACGGCTGTCCGCTAACCCAATATCAATTCAATGCTGTTTTGAGAAAAAGCTGTCGAATTTACGGGGATGGAAGGGTCTCAAATCCGTGGCCATTCGTTTCGTATTGGAGCGGCCTCAGTTGCTTCTCGCTTTGGAGTTTCCAATTCAGAGATCCAGCAGATGGGGCGATGGCGTTCAAATGCATTCCTATAATTATACGCCCTGCACCGGTTTTGTATTTTGGGGAAGCACGAAATAGTGACCTTCATCATTCACGGTTCCCGTCTTATTAGCTATACATGTATCTATAATTACTGTTGAACTATTCAGGCGTGTTAAGGCTGGTATAATAATATTATACTGACAATCCCATCCCATGGGATCCGTCCCATCCCATTTTTCGCTGTAAATTCGCTGTGTGGATAATTGGCGATTCTCTCATCCGCAGAGTGGAGCAGCGTTTTGGCCTTCCCGTTCAGGTCCACTGGGCTGGCAAGGGCGGGGCGGGTGTTGCCGATATTGGCATCCGGCTAGCAGGCATGCTCAAGACATATCCTCCACCGGCGTTGCTGATATTGCATATTGGTACCAATGATTTAGTCACAGTTAATGAGTATGCCTTTCGGCAACGAGTGGCAGTCATGCTGCGCGATTGCGCAATGTGGCTCCCGGATGCTCAGTTAGTATGGTCGGACATACTTCTACGTGTGTTTTACTTCGGCGCCTATTCCCAGTCGGCGTTGGAGCGGAAGCGGCGTACGATCAACAGGTGGGCAAAATCCCAATGTGCAGCAGTGTCGAGGGCATCTTGCTTATATCACCCGCAGTTTGTGTGGTCTCAATTCCCCCTTTACTTGTATGATGGGGTTCACTTGTCCAGGGTTGGGAATAGATTATTTGCGGCTAATTTGCGCGGCTGTATCCAGTCCCATATTGTTCCACAGTCTGTTTAAGTCCTTCATTTAATAGGCCTTCATTGTTATCCCGTGCGAGCCGTTCTTGGGTTGCTGGCTGTCTTTCTCCTTGGTGGGCGCGCGCGGACGCGGATGGCAATTGTTCTACTGGACGCAGTCAGCCATTAACCCATTTACGGGCTTAGGTATCAATTATAATAATAATAATAATTCTGGTTTATTAAACACCACATAGCAGCCAGCGGCTGAATTGCATAGTGATTTACATGGTAATTAAAAATTTAAACATTTTAACTTTTACAATAAAGGCCTATTGCACATCAACCTTTAAGACTTGACAATTCATCACAACATAGATATAAAAAAAGCCAAATATCACAAGGAATACAAACTAAAAGTGAGAAATTAAAAAGGGTGGAGGCTGGGACGGGGATTGGGGAGGGAAAGGGGAGGGAGGGAGGAATGGGGGGAGTGAAGAGGGAAACTATAAAACATCATTAAGAAGTCTAGTTAGATATGGCAAGGGGCTATTTCTTAGTCTATTGGTTGAACACTGGTAGTCTTCCAGGACACGATTAGATCTCAAGTTCATAGTATGGGAACTCATTGTTTTGTGGAACCATTCGTTAAATCTACTGGATTTGTAGGCTTTCAGGGCAAAGTCTTTACAGAGATATAATCTTCTATCAGAAAGTTTCTTGAGGCTTAATACTGATAAGGCATGATCATAGTTAACATATTGCCTCCTCAAAATAATGTGACAAACCCTCTTTTGAATTGTTTCAATTTGGCGGGTTTGATTTACTGTAACACCCGAGTGCCAGACTGCAGATGCGTATTCCAAGACAGGCCTAATGTAACTCTTATAAACACTAACAAGCTCTTCATTAGTAAAACCAGTTTGTTTTAGTTTTCTGAGCATAAATAGCTTACGATTAGCTTTACCTATCATCTCAACAATATGAGAGTCCCACTTCAAATCGTTTTGAAAGGTAACACCTAACAGTTTGGCACTTGAAACTTGCTCAATTTGTGAATCCAATATATGATATGGCACAAGAGGCAATTTGTTTCTGCCAAAATAAAATTGTATCACTCGACATTTTGCAGGATTTAGGGATAGCTGATTTTCCAGTGCCCAATCAGTAAGTCTATTCAAATCATCCTGTATGTGACTGGATTCTTTGAAGGATCTTATTTCTCCGAATGTGAGGTCGTCAACATACTTCCAACACCTGCATTTAGCAGGGGTGGCTGCATTATTTATGCAGGCAAGAAACAAAACTGGTCCAAGTTTTGTTCCTTGTGGTATGCCACCTGACAAGGTCTGCCAGTCAGAAAGTGTCTGTTTATACCTTACCCGCTGTTTGCGATCAGTTAAAAAGTCAGCTACCCACTGTACAACAGCAGGGGAAACATCAAGGGATAGGAGACTTTTGATGGCTATTTCGTGGTTTATCATATCAAATGCCTTTGTGAAATCAGTAAGCGCAAGGGTGCCAATGTTACCAGTACGATTAGTTCCTGAAACTAGATGGTGATAAACATCAATAAGGCAGTGAGTAGTGGATAAACCTTTCTGATTACCAAACTGCCTCCTGTCAATCTTAGGTTCAATAGAGTGCATGATCCACTTACAAATAAACCCTTCAGCCAATTTGGCTAAGAAGGGGGTGAGCGAAATTGTTCTCAGTTTCTGAAGTGTAGGTGGAGTTTGTTTTGGAATAGGAACAACATTAGCTTGTTTCCATTGGGTTGGAACAATACCCTGTGATAAAGATGCATTCAAAATTTCTGTGACAGGTTTGCTCAATTCATAAGCGAATTCTTTTAGGATCTTGGCTGGCAGATTGTCTGGCCCCCCTGACTTACTGACCGCAATGTGGTTAAGTTTATCATAAACTTCCCATGGTTGAACCCGAGGGGGTGGCAAGGGAGAGGGTAAAAAGGCCGGAAGGGTTGTAATATCAAGAGGCTCCTGAATCTGTGAGAAACTTGCAAGGTACTTGTTAATTGCACATGCAATTGATTTGAAATCCGAGGAGTCAATGCCCTGAATGTGAATTGTCAAGTCACTTTTCTTAACATTAGCCAAGTTTCGTATCTCCCTATGCCACTTCCCCGGGTTCGTCCTCTGGATAGTACGAACTCTCTCTGCATAATATAATTGTTTGCCTGATTTTATTTCTCTTATGACCTTATTTCTGAGAATACGGAATTGGAATTCATTACCAGCAATAAAGGCTCTCTGTCTGGCTGAAATCAAACATTTTAAACGATCAGTGAGCCACGGCTTGTCGCTGTTATGACATTTAATTGTTTTAAGAGGGAAGAATCTTTCGATGGCCTGGTTAATTATTTCGTAAAAATTATCAGTTTTACATTGACAAGAGTGGGTATTCAAAACATCATCCCAGTTTTGTTTCTGTATCCACCTGCCAAATGCACGGACGTCAGAATCTGCCATCGGTCTAACAACCTTTTTACAAAGTTTATTAGTTCCTGTGGGACATTTTGGAGTCCAGGTAATACAGTTGTGGTCACTCTTCCCAATGGGTGAGGATACACTGGGGGGTTCATAATGGTCAGCGAAATTAGTAATTATCAAGTCAAGAATTGCATCCTTTCGCGTTGGTACTTTGACAACCTGCACAAGGTTGTTGCCATTACATATTGGTCTAATATTGGCTCTATTGAAATCACCAAGTACAACAAGTCCAATATTTGGTTTATGAGTCAACAATGTGTCCGCTGTAGAAACAATGTGCTGGGACAGTAAATCCTCGTATGATGAATCGGGTGGGCTGTAAACAGCAAAGACAGCGATTGCTGGTACACATCTCGGAAATCTGGGATGGTGGATCATAATCCATTGGCCTTCAATTGATGGCGGAACTACGATGTCATCAATAAGGGTTGCCTGTAAATTATCTTTGACGTATATTAGCACACCTCCGCCACTCCTGCTGGATCTGCACTTGTTGAAACAAATGTAGCTTTTCACATTGTATTGATCGGCGGCTGTATCAGGTGTTATCCAGGATTCCGTAATCACAGCCACGGCGACTTGCCGATTTGCGAGAGTCAATTCCAGCTCATCAAGTTTGTTAAGTACGGAGCGAGCGTTAGTCAACATAAAACATGGCAAGATAGTTGACTTCGATGAGCTATGTGTGACAGATGGTTCAACAGGTTTGGTGGGTAATTGCCTGAGGACTGAAGGTGGTCGTGGGTGAAAGGTGCTAGTATTCAGTCCTTTTCTGCCAATGATCACTCGGATAGGGCTTTGAAAGACGTCCTGAGTGCGAGTATAAGTTAAGTCCTTTTGTTCCTTTGTCTGCCAGCTCTTTTGCCCCTAAACCGAAAGAGTTCATTAAGTTTCAGTGTCTGGACTTGTGATGGCTTAAGCCGATAGGTTGCAGAGCGTAAAGCTATCAGCTGCTCCCGTGTGTAAATAAAATTAGTAAACTATTTGCACCGCGGCGTTCTTCTCGGGCTCAGACTTCTACAAGTATGAGATATGGGCGAAAAGATTTGGGAGTAGAAACCCGAGCCCGAACGCTGCTCTGAAAAGGGGGTGGGTGGGTGGGGAAAAAGGAGAAAGTGCCCACCTGTAACATGCGCTATAATAGCTCCCGCTCTTACCCCATCCTCCGATCCACCAGAATCGCGACTGATGTATCATCTGTCGCCCTCAACGTCCGCCGCGATGCAAATAGTAAACTATTTGCACCGCGGCGTTCTTCTCGGGCTCAGACTTCTACAAGTATGAGATATGGGCGAAAAGATTTTCCGCTCCAACCCTAGCTAGGCCAATGCTGGCTTAGAATCTGCCACCCGCACTCCCCCATTTCTCACCCATCCCTCATTGCACAATGCAGCGCCTGTCATTGTAAGCGGCGTTCGACGCCACTAGCCAGAGAAAGGTCTATCTCTGTCTTTTGACGCATGACTATTCCTGCTGAGTCCGAAAAGCAGGCTCTGCCTTAAATCCCGAGTTGAGCAGTTGGTAGACATGTCCCGCAAGATCTGCCCTGGATGCCTGGCCGTCATCCTCCACATCCACTGCTTCTTGGAGCATCCGGACAGTGCTGCAACGCCTCGTGACACGCTCGATTTCGGTGTAATGTTTAAACATCCGAGATGTTGCCCATCCGCAGTGGTCCATTATCTGCTGCTCCGTCGCTCCCAAAAGCCTCAGAGTTACGGCAACTCCGGCCCTACCTCCGTGTGCTCTGAGCTCCTGGTCACGTTGATCTGACGAAACCGAGAAGTATAGTTTCAAACGATTGTTCGGACCATTGCCAATGAAAGGCTTGTTGGCCAAGGCACGGCGATCCGGCGTCGATGGGCGGAAGAGATAACCCCCTTGCAAGTCAAACCCGTTGCCGCTAGCTAGATTCACCATCTCGTCCACTGCCCTGACTGGATCCATCTCCCAATTCTCCAGCTTCGGGATGATGATGAGGGCTGAATTGCCCTCCCTTATCGTCTTGCCAATGGTGTGATGAAAAAGTAAATCTCTACCATAAATCCTCGTCGCCTCACAAGTCCTTGTGCGGCCCAAGTCCGCCGCTCGATCGCCTGGCCACGACATGCAGAGAAAAAATGCGAGGTCCCTGTAGAGGACGTACCGCTTGATGAAGCTTGGTTCTTCTGCGTCGATAAGAAGCTGGATGCGCCCCCGAATCTCACCCACTAACCATCGTAGCTTGCCGGAGAAGATTGGCACCGCTTGCCTTGGTGACACATGTGCTTCCGCCTGTTCCAAACGGATGGCCTTCAAATACCGTTTCACTCGATCCGATATGCACGGGTTCCCCGTCTTGGCCTTCGGGCTCCACGGTAGCCTTCTGCCGGCTGCGTTAAAGTACGCCCTCAATTGTCCAATGTAAGAATCTACGGTCCCCGCTGCTAAATGCCGCTTACATCCACATTCCTGATGTCCCCTCTTGCCTACGAAACGACATCCAAGTATGTGAACTTGAGTCTTCCCTCTCGAGTCCCTGTCTATCAAAAATTTGACCACATCCTCCGGAGATGCCCCCTCGCTCCTGCTGCCTTCAGTATAGTAACCGGAACCGTGATTTTTCTGTAGGAAAATATCCGGACTTCCAACCAAACTGTTTTTCTGCTTGTCATCAGTAAGGGCGGCGATCCAATCTCCCGTCAAGCTCTTCTAACCTTGCTCGAACTGCTGTAAACTGCGAAGAGAGAATAGAGAACATTATATGATTCCTTCGCTCGCATATTCTCGTCTAGTTATGTTTGCCCTGGCGATGCCGGCGGCGAGGGGATGGGACCTTCCTCGGGATGAAAGCGAATTCCCTCGCGCCTGCCGCAAATGGACCTCAGAAACATCTGCAAACGCCGATGCAGTTTCAAACTGCCCCACACCGTGAGATGTACCTGATCCTGCAAATCGCGCTGACAAATGTGGTCATTTGACAGAAAATGCCAGCAAGACTCAGAGCTTAGCTCTCTCAATGCCGAATTGGCCGACGCCACCCTACGGTTAATGACAGCGCTCCGAGTCTGACATATCCCTGATAGTACGAAGCGAATGCCCGGATACTGGCCGCTCACTCGCTTCGACGCCACTTTGAAAACCCTTAAAAGGTTATCGACTTCTGCACCGCCTCTTGTTCTGCTGATGTCGTTTATACCGCCATGTAAAACCACCAGGTCAAACTTCTGTGCTCTGCACGCTGCCGCCAAAGTCCTGCAAAGAGCCTCCATCCTCGCCCCGCCAGTGACATCCATTTTAACCTTCATGAAAGAAGGCCAGACAAACTTGACCACACCCTTGAACATAGAATCGGAAATAATCGCCACTGACATCTGACGAGGGACGTCGCTCGGGACATCCGGCATTTTGGGCCCTGGGGGAAAATAACACTTGCACGCCCAAAGCTCAAATGCAAACCCTTTGCCATTGGGTACGTAACCACTCTTAGAGGGCACCTCGAGAACTGCTGTCTGATCTATCTCACTTAGACGCTTAGCTTTCTGAATGAAGGAATGTAAATGTGGCCACCAAGACCTCGGATGTGGATGCTTCGGAACGACCAATGTGACAACTACATCTCCCCACTCCCGAAACAGCCGGATGACAGATGCGATGAGGACGAAAGGGGGAAATGCATACAAAACTTCTCCTCGTGGACAAGGCTGGCAAAAGATGTTCACTCCTGATGTTCCAGGGACTGGGTCCCTAGAGAAGAATTTCAGAGGATGTCCATCCTTCCCTCTTTGCACATTCGACGGGAGAGCCATCAGATCCCATGTAAAGCCCGAGCTCCCTCCGAATTCCTGCTGCAGGAGCCGCCATAGCGCCGGTGAAAGTCGCGAGTCCGCCATGGACACTGCTCTTGAAGGCACATCTGCCCTGTTACTGCAAGATGGCACCCACTGAAGTCGTAGGTCGAAATTGGCCTCCAGCGTAAAGGCGAATACAAGTCTTAGGACTCCCGCAAGGGCTGGAGACCTCGCCTTTAGGCCTGACCAGGCATGGAATAAACCTTCAGAATCAACCTGAACATCAACCCTTCTGTCCCATAGGTGGTCCATCACAGAGATCAGGGTGAAGTAGAGGGGTAAAGCTTCCTTATAACAAATATCCTGCGACTTTTGAATCTCCCTGGGCCAATAATCCCCAAAGGTGACGTCCCCCTGCCTTTCCGACAGAACTCCACCCCATCTGTAGCCAGACGCATCCGAGCTGAGCTGCAGGTGTAAATGATGTTCCTGCCTCCAAGGTATCGGCTGCGATATTGAATCAATAAACCGCCAGAAGGAAACCTCCTCGCGCACTGAATGTGTTAGCGGCGAAGGTGCAACGTCATCCAATCGGGACGTGAAATTACAACACTCCCTTACAAACAGACGGGCAGCCGGGAATGCCAATGTGAAACTCTGGCATTTTCCAATGAATCGCTGCATGGTCTTCAAACACGCCTTGTCTTCGGTTAAGATACCCTCTCTCAATATGGCGAAAGTCTTCTTCTTCTTATCGGGTATCCAAAAGGACATAGAATCCGAGGAAATACCGAGTCCCAAATGGACCATGCTAGAAACCGGCTTAAGTTGGCTCTTCTTGATGTTGACAAAATAACCCAGCTGCGACTGCATGTAGCAGACGACATACAACGCCCTTGATGCCCTCTCGTAAGCTCCAACTCCAACATCCTGAAAGCGAAACGCGAAAGATATGAAATCAATTCAGCTTAGCTCAGCCGCGTACCCAGCTGTGCCTCTCCCACGAAGCGGTCGTCAATCCATACTTCCGTATGAATCCCCCTATTCTTCAACCACGTTGAAAGACAGAAACCCACAGTAGAATAAACATATGCACTATTCTTAAAGCCGAACGGCAGGGTCGAATCAACAAAATAAAATCCTGCCCACTCGAATCCACAAAATGTTTTGGACCTGTTCGCGAGGAGAATCTGCTTATAACCCTGGGCATCGTCCGTACCCGAAAAGAAACCTCCCCTCTTTATTGGCTTGACGATGTCCCCCAACGGGACTAACTTAAAAGGTGTGTCCTTACACCAGAGATTTGGACCTTTCATAGATAAGACCAACCTGGGTTTGCTCGGCTCGACTGAAAGGGCATTCACACACCTCGGTGGCGCAGTCTCCTTTACCGGTCCCAGCAATTCTATCGAACCCTCGACCAAACGCTTCGTAATCGTATCATTGATGAAGGGCACAAACTGTCTGCAAACGGGGGCGTTAGGGAAATACATATCAGGGGGCACCGCCGAATCAAAAACCCTGCCTCTGTATGTACCTTGATAAGGTTGGAAAAAATCGTATAAATCTACGCCTTCCCGCAACCACTTCTTAACTCTATCACCAGTACCTGGACACTCGGTTAACACAAGGCCCCACGCTTCCTCGCAGCCATGCAGGCTGCCAGCCACAAAGGCATCGGGATCACGAAAGCGCAGAGCCATAAAATCCGGCTGACAAATCCCGGCCAAAACATCGTCCGGCCTTGGGGCCAAATCTCTCGGGGCGTCCACTCTCTTCCCTTCTATATCTACCCATGAATATATTCCACGCCTCCGCACCCGAGCCTGCGCTGACATGGGGTCAAAAACACGGCAGCGGGACTGTTCCCAGCTGTGAGCTTTGAGGATTTCGAGATACCGCTTATATCCCTGCACCAAAAGAGAAAAGGGAGAACGAAAACATGCAAAGAGGGAAACAAAATTTCCGAAGGGATATCGCCATCTGCTTTATTATTCTACTGGAGTCGTTAACACCCGGCTATTTCCTAGCCGTTGAAATAGGCGCATTACATTTACAAAATTTCTTTACAATCTCTGGCAAAATGCCCCTTCGTCTGACAGCGGTAACAAATGTCCCTCCATCTGGCTGCCCCTGATCCCCCACGAGACAAACCCCATGGCTGCCGAAACTGACCCCCTCTGTAGGGCGAGCCCTGCCGGCCTCTGTTTAGCCCCCCTGGGTTGACAACGCGCGCCTTGCTTTCTGAGGGTGGACAGGTCAAACCCAAGTGTTTCCTTGCAAACCGCAAGCGCTTGTCCGAGTCTTCTCCCGTGATAGATTTATATATATACATTGCTATCCCCTCGATCTTGGCCTCTGCATGCCTGTTGCAATCAGCCAAAAGGTTGACATAGAGTTGCTTCTCCTTCAAGTCTTCTGATGATAGGGGAGTGAATTCTTCTACATACTTGCGGAGGAGAGACATGACATAAGCAACGTTTTTGTCATAGCCTGTCTCCGCGCAGGCCCTCAGCAGCTCCAACCGGCGGGGCTTGTGCACCTCAAGAGCTGATCTGGCCTGCAGCTCAAAAGAAATACCCCCGAACCCTGTTATTTTATTATTATTCTTATTCCCCCCTTGTGTCGAAGCTTAGCTATTCCATGCACACGGGGCGCTCCTGCTTCAACCAGCCTGCGCCCAAGTTCCCTTAAGGCTTGTCTCTATACCCATGCCCCCCCCCCTCGGGGGCTACTGGGGGCATGACCCCTGCACACGAATGCCTGCGCCACGGCTACACAAACGCCTGCATCAAGGCCCCCTTGGGGTGTCCTCTACCAAAATGCCCACATCAAGGTTTATAAGGGGCGCATCCCCTACACAAAATGGGGCGCTTCCCCTGCCCAATACGTTTATGGGGGCCTATCCCCCACACATTTTGCTCGCATCACAGCTTGCTCGGGGCGCGTCCCCTCCACAAAATGTCTGCCTCAAAATGGGCTTACTCTATAGGGGCTTGGCCCCAACGAACACGCCCGCGTCAAAGCTTACTCGGGGTTTGTTCTCTACACAAAAATCTGCGTCAAAATGGGCGTACTGGGGGCGTGTCCCCTACACAAAGAGCCCCCTCCAAATGGGCAAACCCGGGGCGTGTGCCCTACACAAGTGTCTGCCTCAAAATGGGTTTACCAGGGGCGCGTCCCCTACACAAACGTCTGCCTCAAAATGGGCTTACCAGGGGCGTGTCCCCTACACAAATGCCTGCCTCAAAATTGGCTAAACAAGGGGCGTGTCCCCCACACAAATGTCTGCCTCAAAATTGGCTTACCAGGGGCGCGTCCCCCACACAAATGTCTGCCTCAAAATTGGCTAAACAAGGGGCGTGTCCCCCACACAAATGCCTGCCTCAAGGCCTACTAGGGGCGTGTCCCCTACATAAATGCCTGCCTCCAGGCCTACTAGGGCGTGTCCCCTGCACAAATGACTTTATTAAAATGGCCTTACAAGGGGCATGTCCCCCATACTCATGCCCGCATCAATATGGGCTTACTAGGGCTTGACCCCGACATAAATGCCCGCATTAAAATTGGGCTTACTAGGGGCGTGTCCCCTACACACATGCCCGCCTCAAACGGGCTACTGGGGCGTGTCCCCTACATAAATGACAACATCAAAAAATGGTCCCAAAGAGGCTGTGTCCCATACACACCTGACCGCCTTCAAAATGGGCTACTAGGGGCTTGTCTCCCCATACACATGTCCGCCTCAAACCGGGCTTACTGGAAACTTGGTCCCTTTACAAATGCCCGCGTTGAAATGGGCTTAGTGGGGGCGTGTCCCCTACACAAATGCCTGCATGAATATGGGCTTACTCGGGGCTTGTCCCATACACAAATGCCCGCCCCAAAATGGGCTTTCTTGGGGCGTGCCTTAATATACTACTGCCCATGCTATTACATGCCCCTTGCGCCCTTTGGCGTTGCTACCGATACCCTTAAAATACCTTCATGCCTGAGGTGCGATACACTTTCCCGCATGCCGGGAATCCGAGACTTCCTTGCGATCCAAAACCACCAAAATAAAAGCAAGAATGTACCTGAGATGAGCTAGGCCCGGCTGCCGGCTGTGTCGCTGCCGATGTCGATCCGCTTGGCCTCTCGTCCTCCTCCTTAGCTGGCTCTGACTGGGCAGCAGTGGCTGCAGGGCCGGGCTCCACCTCCTCCTCCTCGTGGCGTCTTTTCTTCGGCGGACGCTCTTCTAGCGGACCGGCCTCCACACGCTGGATGAGTCTCTCCAAATTTCTCCTCTGGCCCCCATTTGGGGCAAGGGCCAGGACGTGCGCCTTCCAGGCGTCTGTCAAGTCAGCCAATTGCTCGACTTCATCCCACCCATCTTCCACCAGGGCCTGAAAACACCTCTCATGGATCTTGTAC
Organism: Luidia sarsii; assembly: GCA_949987565.1. Lineage (NCBI taxonomy): Eukaryota > Metazoa > Echinodermata > Asteroidea > Paxillosida > Luidiidae > Luidia > Luidia sarsii. The sequence continues at coordinate 14,086,658 of OX465109.1, read as the reverse complement.
GTGGAGCACAGACCCTTAAATAATGCTCCCACATGTTCACCAATGTCACCGTAGACTTCAGTGTTCTCCTGAAATGAGGGAAATAGATCGCCTTGTCACCGAGATTGTAAATATTATAGACTTGAAGTCGCTTCATGAAATAGCCAGTGCCCTTGTCCCTTGCTGGAACCATTTGGACGTACCCGCCATGACGGCCTGCTTAGCTGATCCTAACCGCAAGGAACTCTAAGGAACTCTAAGCATTATATTAAAGGGTCCTCCCTGCCCTCTCGGACATCTCTTCCTACTTAGCTTAATTCGCTTACTCCCACATTATTTCGTTCGTCGATCTATTAATCCATTTATGTACTTTATACACGTCATTCATGTACTGTGCCCACCTTGGCCATTAGGATCACGGTCTCCTCGCCCGTATCTTCATTCTAAGATCTCTGATTTGCCTCTCCCGGCGGGGTTATTTCAGGGGTAAAATAAATCTTCAAAAGTTGTCACGTTCTCCGGGACTAACCTCAATCTTGCTGTGCGCCTGCTCCATGTTGATTCTCTAATGGCGGCGATTATCTTGCGTAATCTCTGCTGGGGCTCGTGCAACCTGACAGCGACAAATGCAACGAGGGTCCGAGTGCAACAGACCGTGTGGCCGCACCCTTCGCTAACAAAGGGATTTCAAAACGCGCCTGTACATTCGCACCGGTCGCGCATCAGCGCCCATGCGCGCCCACGGTCCGACTGTGCCCCGAGCGTTACGTGGATACCAATTGCCTTCCACAGATTGTATGCGGTATTGTTACGCAAATTACCAACCCCAAAGGGGGCTTCGACTTGAAGGCTGCTGTGCTTACGCCTTCTGCCAGAGAAAAGCCCTGTGCCCTAATGACCGCTCCACTTTTATTCATCACAATAAGGATAAAAAGGGGAAATTCTTTTACCTTACACTAGCCTCAACCGTGAGTACAGCATATCTCCACAATGTCATTTCAAACATTACCAACTTTAAGGCCCGATCCTCAAGGTCCTTCAGCGATTTCCTGCTGACCGAGCCCCTGATCCACCCGTTCACGGAGACGCCAGAATCGCGACTGATGTATCATCTGTCGCCCTCAACGTCCGCCGCGATGCAAATAGCTGCTGGTGTAGCTTGCACACGAAACAGTTTCAAGCTCCTGGAGTTTCCATCATTATGATTCTTGGAAAGCATATCTTACTTGAGATTCTCGCAAGTGTCCCGAAGATTCGTCAGTAGTTTTCTGCAGTGGACGGACCGGAGGGCTAAGACAGAAAAATAGCCACACTCATCAAGATGGCCGCCATGTTGCATGTACAAATGTCGAGGCCTCGATCGGTTCAGTCAGATTGGAAAGTCGATACAAACTTCACCAATCACCGGGTAAAAATACACCAAAGTAGAAGGAGGGGAAGCAGTACATGAAGGAAGACTACATCAAGTTGGAGAATCAAACGTTTGGATAAAAAACACGACGATGACGAACGATTAAAAAACTGGCCTGCGGGACATACAAAAATACACGGCAGCTCTGCGAAAGAGCGCCGTATAAATAATACTTGCTTTTGTTTTGCAAAGTATTCATTTTCATAGCGCTGGAAAGTGTCATCAGGCTATGATCCCGACCGAGTGTACTACATCGGTGGGAACACAACTGTACATACTTCGCAAACAATTATGTCTAAGGAATTTGATTCTTATCTTAATTTGAATATAGCTGGGTCTGGTGTGCCCAATATGTTCGGGTCTGGTGTGCCCGTGGTAACGGGTCTCGTACCCGTAGTCAAGTTGGGTCTGGTGTGCCCGCACCCGTCAGGCCTCATCACGTGCCCATAATGGTCAAGTCGGGTCTGGTGTGCCCGCACCCATCGGGCACCCTAGAGAAATTTGCAATCGAGGATCTTGCACTGGACGACGCCGTGGGCGCCCTCCAGTAATTTGGAAACCACAAAATCTTTGGTAGGGTCCACTTCTCCCCGCAGTTTATGCACATAACCACCACCTGAGACTAGTTGACTAAGGGAAGGCCACCATCTAACGGCTGGATAGCTCAGATGGAAGTGCACTGGTATACGTTAGTCCAGAGGTCTCCGGTTCAAGTCCCGGTCCAGTCAAAGTTTTCTTTGCCAATTGTCCAATTTGTTCAAAAGTTCCCAGTCAGTTTTTCCTTTGTTTGTTTGACTTTTCTTTTTTCTTTGACTCTGCAAAGGATGATTTATTTGGAAAGAAACTATCATGAGCTCAACCACACAGATGGGATGGAGGTCGAGAGACCCTGACACCCAATATAAAATACAAGCGTGCCTTCAGATTCAAAAAGGGTAAATTGGTCTTAAATATGGGAACTCTGGAGTTAAATTTGATTTGAGTGCTCACTTCAACTTTTTTGATTCCAAATAATTTTTATTCTCAGGTGTATTGTTATTAGATAGATTTCACACACAATATTAAAGTCAGACTGTCAACATGTTGCACCATAGACTGAGAGAATAAATATTTTGCATAGCATATGTACAAATACGTGTTCTTGATGTGTTCCGTGTGTAGCTGCAGTAGGGATGCCAATCAGAAACATTCAACCATCAACATGATATGAATCTTCACTTTATTTGAAACAGCCATAAAGTAGCTGTCAAGGCAGCCAGGATTCCCAAACAAACCAAATTCAGTGCAGGCAAATGTGTTTGAAAAAAAGATTGAAACTTTGAATTTGACGTAAGAGATCTAAAAACCTAAATGTACTGTACCATTGGTGGGTGTGACAGAGTCTATCTGAGGTGATTCAGAGATTGGAAGCTTGGTATAGTCAGACTACTTTTAACAAGGTACCGGTTTGGAAAGTACCTGATGCATTGCTCAGTGCCAGCATGGGGATAGGGGCTTGTTGCTGTGAATGTGGTGATCTGGGTGGTTGTTAGTTGCTGTTTTCCCCCATTATACTTAACTAATTATATGCTTTTGCATGACAACCTGAAATCAACTAAGAATGCAAGGAAAACTAACCTCCCAGTCAACTGATTAAAGCCCCTACACAACATTGGTAAGATCGAAAAACAGAAATGTTCACAGATTTACTTATACAGTTTGAAGTTGGTTATAGTAGAAACCTCTCACTGAAATAGTTCTGCATAAAATGTTGTATTTTGGGAGAAATGAGTAAAAGAATTAGTTTACGTCTCACCGAGATCTAAACTATTTTTCGGAACAGTACGGCGTTGAATGCTGCATTTTCGCGAAACAAATGAAGCGGTTTTCACGATTTTCTCGAGACTCAGTTGGCGGATTGAGCTGAAATGTTGTGTTATTTCATGCATGCATGGATCAGACAACATATTGTAACAGAATTTAAAAATGAGTTCTTTTTCCCCTTCATTATTGTGCCCCGTAAGTTCCAATTTGTAGCGCCCCCATTTGGTCAATTTTAGTTATGTCTGGTAGAAGTAGCTTTCCCTCTGGGGCACTGCCCAGTTAATCCCCTAATTGTTATTTTGTTGGGTTTTTCTACAGCTTGTGGAAATTCCCCACAGGGGCCCCCGCCCAGCTATAAAACCCAATAGCATCATGTTAGAGAATATCATCTCTGTTTTGGGGGTTATTTCTTTGTTTTCATTACTATACTGATTTTTTTATGTTCGCCATCCACCACCACTGACAACCTGGCTGTGCTGTGCTGTTCGGTTTTATTCTTTGTAAGTTAAATCCTTGTTTATTTATTTTTCGTACCCTGTATTAATTAGTGTTGTATCCCCCATGTTTGCCCTCATACCACTTGCCCCAGTGCCCTCCCCTGAGCTGTGGCGTCAATTAAATTTATAAATTCTCAATTCATTCTTTGCCTTTTCTTCGTTTTATTGTGACTCCGATCCTTAAATTCAACTGGCGGCAGGCCCCTGGTTGGGCACCAGGGGTGCCGTTACAGTATGGATGCTATTCTTTGACCTCGACCAATGTTGTGTAGGGGCTTTAAGAAACAGTTTTAAAGGGTTGAAGTAAATTTCTGTGCAGTCACGATAACTAATGCCCCAAACCCAATGAGAACAGCAACATTCCACTCAAATCTCTGTGTTCATACTGAAAACAACATTTATAACCAGGGCCAGGGATGTATTTCACAAAGCCTTACGATGAGTCATTACTCAACGTATGATTGATAACCCATCATAAGTTGAAATCTCCGGTTTCTATGCATCACTCATCGTCTTCATGAAATCAACGACAGTACAGCTTTATTAAGATTTGATGTTTTGCATGGTGGAAGAATCAAGTGGAAGGTTTGCGGTGACACCATGTAACACATCCCTTTTGAGACAGTGTGGCTCTAAAAAAGAGCCAGTAACTTAATTAATGTTTCTGACTGTACGTGTATACTCTGCCCGTCGTCAGGAGACTAAAGCTTCCTGTGTTGTCATTACTGCACACCGGCTATTCCACAGGTGCATTAAAAATGTAGTTTTATTTGTTCGATTTTCTTCAATATAATGGCAGCATTCCTCAAAGCCCAACGCCCAGGTCCTCCGTAGGCAATGAATTCCTTTGTTGATTCTGAAAGAGTGAAAGCATTCAGCCGTCGATCCTTATAAAACCCCTATAATACACATGTATATAGCACCAGGCCCAATTCACTTTTACGTATCGCTGCTGAACTCACTACTTGCTTTCGAACAGTGAGTACGAGACAGTGGTACGAGTGCTGAGATTTTGTTTGAGAAATTTCAGCTATATTTTGATAAGAAAATTGAGAAGTTAAAAACTGCCAAATCCACCAGTGAACCAAACGTTAAAGAGCTCAAAAATATGTTAGAAGCGCGAGAGTTGACCAATCCAGGAAACGTCACAATGTCAATTCTGTTGCAAGCTCGAAATTGTCATCGACAAAATCAAATACGACACAGACACAGACGCAGACATTTCAAAGCAAAAAAATAAAAAATCAAGATGGCTGACCATCCAACCCCTTGAAAAGGGAGGTCACAAGAGCCAGTCCTCCGAAGAACTCAAGAAGATTCAACAAGCAGAGGAATCCGCCTGCAAGGAGTTGGAAGGAAGAAAGAAGGTCAAGAGATCAGCCAGGACAGGCAGGATGTGCTTTCCAGATCTTCTATTGATCGTCCTCTTTTTGAGGTAATCTTTGTCAAATTTCAAACGGGGGCAGTTGACACCAGGCACGCTCCCATGCTCTGAAAATATCTTAATTGACTCGATGTCTCTGGTGTATTCATTGAGGTCACTCGTAAATATGAAACTGTTTTTCATACGTATGACTATGAGCCAAGCGAAGGAGCTTGAAATTATCAGAAGGTACACTTACTCCACCACTCCTGCATAAGCATGAAATGACTCACTCCACATTGATGGTATACAGCTTATGCACTCCCAACAGCTATGCAATCGGGCTTTGGAACTCGACCTCACCATTTTATTCGACAGACGCCAACCTGCTACTTTCCATTCTAGCAGCTGGGACTCATCCACCAACCCAGACTTGGCTTGAATCTACCAATGTTCCATCCTCTCAAACCCAAACTCCTTTAAGAAAGACATGTACATGTAGACCCTACATGTACTACCATCAATCGGGCCTGAAACTCAATGCACAGAAGACCATCTGTTCTATGTTTCACCTGAACAAGGAAGCATACCACCAGCTTAAAGTCAACCTCAAGGGAGCACTCCTCCCTTTCAGCACCACGTACCTTGGAGTGAAACTCGACTGTACACTCACCTTCTGCCATCATGTGCAGAATGTTGCTGGCAAAGCATCATCAAGAGTATGCCTCCTGCGCCGACTGTGCAGTCATGACTGGGGACCTTTTTTCTCCACCCCCTGCTCCTCCACACTTGACCTTGTTTACGCTCCGGTCGAGTACCGGGGTACTGCATCTCTGCGCGGGGACACAGCCGTCATAGTTGTACAAAGTGGATGCATGGCTTAACTCTGATCTTCGCATCATCACAGGTTGTCTGAAACCTACTCCTTTAATTATACCCATCATCCCCCTATTCTAGCAGGCATCCCACCCCACAACCTCAGAAGAGAAGCAGCCACAAGACAGGCAGCCTTCATGGCAGCCATGGATGATTCACACCCCTTCCATTCCAAGATCACCCCCCCCCTGTAAGGCAATGCCCCAAAAGCAGACAACCCTTCATCAGATCTGCCCAAGCATACCGAGTCTTTGTCGCAGAGGACATGACAGGAACCACAGCTGGAAAGAACAGCAGCCAGCAGGCAGACTCGCCACTTACATCCCACCCTCCCGGCTGTGACCTGCCATGCAGGGAATGGTACTGTCTCAACCGGCTCCGCACTGGCATTGGGCATTGGGCTGACCACCTGGTAGAGTAGTCCCTCCTATCTTCTGGTGGGCGGCTGGTCTGCTCTCCGTGGCCTCACTCCAAGCGCCATGACCTGGCTGCGAGATGCAGATTTTACATTATATTCATAGGATAAAATGACCAGAACCATGACCATATGGGTTTTTAAGATGGGTTTTTAAACAATGTGTCATTTTGAAAACTCGCTTAACATTTGGGAAATATACATATCTGTGAAATAAAGCAATGAATTATTTTTCAGTTCTTTCCACAATTTGTTGTATTTATTTAATGAAGGCTTTCCTCTGGGCTCTGTACTGGGCCCATCATTGTTTCTTCGACAGTGAATATATCAATGACCTGCCTATGTTTCATCACAACTATGTATGCAGATGATTCAATAGTATGCATACTGCATACACAGGTCTCGTCTGCTTCATCCTGCTCCCAGTTTAGTAATGTCCTCAACCATGACTTTGCGAATGTTATTAACAGGGGTAATGACTGGCTTGTCACCTTCTTTCAAAAGAAGACTCATTTGTTGTCTTTGTCTAGGTCCACATCTTCACACATTTTTCAACTTGGAAATGAATTCAATACCATTACAGGAGCATGCCCACATCCGGCTACTCGGTCTTGATTTCACCTCTAATCTATCCCGATATGAGTACATTCGTAGCATCGCCAAAAAGGTCCTCGCAACGCATAGACTGCCCATATGGTGCCCGGCAATATCTTCTATTTGTCCACAATACGTACCGTTATGGAATACTGCTGTTATATCTGAGCTGGTGATCTAGTCACATGGGCGGCGAATGTAGTCTTGGTTACGAAGGACGGTTCGAAATGACTTTGTATCGATTGCCGGGGCTTGAATGCCGTAACCATATCCTGTTCCAAGGATTGATGACACATTAGATGCTCTAGAGGGCGCCAAATGGTTTTCTACCTTAGACTTAGCGTCAGGGTACTGGCAGGTGGCTTTGGATAAGGCCTGGATGCGCAGCAGAAGTCTAGTTTCGTGGTCCGCAACGGGCTGTACCGATGGGCAATGCACCCGCTACTTTTGAGCATCTTATGGAGAAAGTGTTGGCAGGCTTACAATGGGAAATCCTATTGGTCTATCTCGATGACGTCATTGTCTTTGGAAAAACAGTGAGTGATGAGTTGGTGCGGCTATGTCAAGCGTTTGAGCGGCTGAGGAGGGCCGGACTCAAACTAAAGCCAAGCAAATGTAATCTCTTCCAGCGGTCCGTGACCTATCTGGGTCACGTGGTATCCGCGGAAGGAGTTTCAACGGACCCCGCCAAAGTGCAGGCGGTAGCTGTTTGGCCAACCCCGAAGTGTGTCAAGGAAGTGAGGAGCTTCCTTGGCCTCGCATCATACTATCGTAGATTTATTGAAGGGTTTGCAACCATTGCAAGTCCCTTACACTCGTTAACGTCAAAGTCAAAGGACTTAATTTGGGTCGATAATTGTGACCAGGCGTTTGGTAGACTAAAGAGGGCGCTAATAGAGGCCCCGATCTTAGTCTACCCGGCACCGAACGACACATTTATCTTGGACACAGATGCCGACAATGAGGGCACAGGGGGAGTGCTTTCCCAAGTGCACAAAGGTGTGGAGAAAGTAGTCGCCTATGCCAGCCGGAAGCTTGGCAAGGCGGAAAGGAATTACTGCGTAACCCGCAAGGAACTACTGGCAGTGGTTGCCTATTTGAAGAACTTCCGGCAGTATGCCCGGAAGGTCAGAGTGCGACCAGACCACGCTTTCTTAAGATGGCTGTTGAGTGGCAAGGGACCAGAGGGCCAACTCGCCCGGTGGTTGGAAGTCATAGCCGAATATGACATCACCATAGAAAATCCCCCAGGGGCGAAGGATGGGAATGCGGACGGTCTATCTAGACAGCAATGTAAGCAGTGCACCCACTGTAAAAGTAGCAATTAAGCAGGACGAAGATGCACCGGAAGGGGACCAGTCTGTCCCCGAGGGAGGTGCTGGACCACGGGTAAGGGCAGCTGTTCTGCAACCTTCGATCGATAGTAAGAGTCTCTGGACGCTCAATTGGCAGATGTATCCATGAATTGGGTATTGAGAGCCAAGGACGAAGGGAACGAGCGCCCTCAATGGTCAGATATTACTTCGCTATCCCCGGCAAGTAAGACATATTGGTCTTACTGGGAGCAGCTGTCTATGCGAGATGGCGTGTTACACCAGCGATGGGAATCGGACAATGAAAGTCTCGTCAGATGGAGGCTCGTGGTACCGAAGAAGTACAGATACGAGCTGATCCAAGAAATACATGGCGGGAAACTAGGGGCCGGGGCCATATTGGCTTGAAGAAGACCCTAGCAACTGTGCGACAGCGATACTTCTGGTCCGGGTTAGCCGCAGACTTAAGAAGCTGTCTCCGCCAATGTGAGCTTTGCGCTAGAAGAAAACCCCCTCCGAAGAGGCGGTTGGCACCCTTACAGCAATACCACGTGGGAGGAGCTATGGACAGGGTTGCCATGGATCTGGTTGGTCCTCTTCCAAAGACGGATGATGAAAACCAGTGGATTCTTGTTGTCGGCGACTATGCCACAAGATGGATGGACCAACGCGATTGGGACAAATATCTCCCGTTTGCAACCAGTGCGTATCGATGTACGCCGCAAGAGAGTATTGGGGAATCCCCAAATATGATGATGTTGGGGCGGGAGGTATTGCTCCCAGTGGACCTGACAGTCGAACACCCTGATCCATGCCAGGAGGGCAAACAGGTGGACTATGTGTGCTAACAGTGTGCTAAGAGAAGTCTAAGGCGCCAGAAAAAGAATTATGATAGGAGGGCAGCCGAGTCCACTATCCGGGAAGGAGACTTCGTTTGGCACCTAACCCCGCAAGGCGGAAAGAGGTATGCCCGAAACTCCAACTAAGGTGGGAGGGACCGTACCTTGTGCTCAAACGATTGTCGGATGTTGTCATCCAGATTCAAAGGTCAGAGTTTTAACAAAAATGCGCGTAGTGCACGTTGACCGTTTGAAACCCTATCAGGGAAGACCAATTGAAACATGGAACCGAAAATGGACGAAGATTATGAACCGGGATTTAAAAGGCGTAGATGTCAGGATTCAGAAACAGACAGCAGCGGAACTGAATCTACAATTGATGATGACGGGACTGAATCTAAGGATGATGGTGACGATTTGGAGGAGAGTGATGACGAATCAGAGGAAGAAACTGACGATGACTTGTCGGAAGAAGATGGGTCCAGCTCTGAATTGGAAGATAATATCGCTTACGAAGACTGGTTGAAAGAGGCCAAAGAGGCAACCAAAGATATGTGGAATGAGAAACACGAGAAGTACATCGACAATGGTATGGACGAAGATGAAGCCGAAGACAAAGCCAATAGGAAAACCTGCTGGGCAGTCAAGAGAATCTTCTTTGACAACTACAAGGATTTCCTGTCAAGTTACTTGCATCTTGAAGAAAATGAAACCAACCAAGTTATTCTCGCAGATCTCAAAGAAAAACTAGATAAAGGCATGGAAGTTGACAAGGCCCTGGACAGGGTAATGGTTAAACACCATGCCGAATTTCTCGGCTTGTTCCAACATGATGAAAGCGGAAGAAAAAGTTAGAGATGGTAAGGATTAGAGAATCCTATTTCTTTATGAGAGCAAAATGAGCAGGTCGATGAGCAAAATGAGCAGGAAATGAGCAACATGAGCAAAATGAGCAGGAAATGAGCAAAATGAGTACGTGAATGAGCAAAATGAGCAAGTGAATGAGCAAAATGAGCAGGTGGACCAGTACAATGAGCAGGTCGATGAGCAACATGAGCAGGTGGATGAGTACAATGAGCAGGTCCCGATTCCTGTTTGATGTTTTTAGATGGATGCACAGATGACGATAGTACGTTGCCGACTGCAAGCAGTCAAGTCTCTTGAAGACTTCCACGACCGCGCTCAAATACGTCAATCGGACAATATACCTTCATTAGAATTACTGACACTGTTCGTGGCCGGCATTGAACCGACATCAATAACATTCAGCCTTCTAGATTCCCTCTTTGTTCTGTCCGATAGACACTCACAGATCCCTCTTTGTCCTGCCCGAGAGAGATTTGCGGGCCGCGCATTACCCCTCGTCGTTCTGTCCAATAGAGGCGTGTAGGTCCCTGATTATCCCCCTCTTTGTTTGGTTCGATAGAGACGTGCAGGTCGCTCATTACCCCCTCATCGTTCTTTCCAATAGAGACGCGCAGGTCCCTGATCAAGCCCTCTTTGTTTTGTTCGATCGAGACTAATGTCCCCTTGACTCGGACTTGTAGTAACAACTCACCTAGCACCGATTCAACGTGCCCTGTCACCCTCGCAGACGATCATTACGCGTTCCATCTTCGGACTGAACACAACTGCACCGGCTTCACTTTTTGCTTTGTCATCAAGTTAGTATCAATACACATTGATTTGTTTTGTTTTTGTAGTCTAATTTAAATGTACATTTGATAACGACTACCATTAGATAGATACTACCACTGGTAGCTTTTTTGTTTGTTTATTAGTTAAACTGAACCATACAAACGTATGTAACGTAATGTTGAAAACTGCATTTTCATACTTATATCCAAAAAGAAAGAAAGAAAGTGGCTTATGACGGCAGAACCACCACCTACCTTGATTTGTAAAGATTTGTGAAGTATGAAAGAGTTGCTTATGACGGCAGAACAACCATCTACCTTGATTTGTAAAGATTTGTGAAGTATGAAAGAGTTCAATAAAATAATTCAAACCGTATATCGCCCGTTGACCACATAAGGAATGTTCTGGTGAGTTCCGGTTGGTTTTAGGCACCCGTTTCGACCGTTATTTAACCCAACTCCCTTGTCGCAATTCGTAGCTGTTGTTTGACTTTTTTGTTCCTTTGTCTGTTTGGGTGTGGTTTGTTTGTTTGTTTGTTTGTTTGTTAGAAAACGCTGGGGAAAAAAAACCCAAAAAAACAAATAATAATAATTTTAAAAAGGCAACAATGCAATACAAAATAGCCGTAGGCCTTTGCGTCCACCATTACCACACCACGTACATCACCACCCGCACATCCGCACCACCCGCACCAACCGCACCACCCGCACCACCTGCGGAGCTTGCACCACCAAAAGGGGTGCCGATCGGTCACAACATACTACTCACCCCGAGTATCGGGGGATCGGTCCCTCCCAGGCCCAGCGAGGAGGAAGAGGGCAACGCAAAGGCGCGTGATGATTCATCGTGAGGATCGACAACGTACCTACTACCAGGACATTTTCATCGATTGCACCCGAGCCTTCTCGCGAGATGAGCCTGTGGCGACCAAGTAGAATCTCGCGCTCATAAGTCTAGACCCTTCTTTAGCATGTTTAGAGCCACCTTCTAGCTGTCCAATCACTTGCCTTAATCATTGCAATATTTGTGTATATTTTTGATGATCCAAAGAAAATTCCAGTAATTATGCAACATATCCTGTGCGGGGGTACACTGTCTCGGTGCGTGGTCCTCGCGTTCACTGAAGCTTATAGTGGGTCCCTGTCAATAGCCGAGTCAGATGTGGTACGAATAAACCAGATTGAAAGTGTTGTCCTGCAAAGGGTAGTCCCCACGTTTCTGTTCAACGACTGTTGCGTGCTTGTTATGGGCTAAAGGTCTTCGTCCCCCTTGTAAATACACCAGACCAGAAGCGCACATCAATACTGGCGGTATATTTCCTCCCAACGGACCTGTCTCTACCCGCTCAGCTCAGAGACTTGCTGGAACGGTGTCGTCCGCGCACGCGCTCTGAAGTGTGGGGCGCCCTCGACAGACCCGTGCTGCCAAGGGGAGCGTGCGTTACATTACTTTCAGCTGGTGTACTTTGCCGCATTGTATGCTTTAATACAGGTGCGTACCAGGTTCAAGAACAATGCAGCGATCAGGGAAGGATAAAGAAATTAGATTGTGCACTGCGGACAGTGACGTCTTTTCACCGTTTTCAATAATCATTCAGTTCCTATGAAAAAAGTCCAAGTGAGCTTACATATTAGAATAACTTTAAATAATGTTTTGGAAGATAGGCTTGGTTGCAGAAGAACGAAAGAATAGACTGATGGGAATACATCTTCAGTATAATTTATCATACAGAACACCCAACTTTGTAAACCCTTGGGATTTTAGGAGAGAACACCAAGATGATGCATGCATGGTAGCATCTTCAATTCACATAATTCAAACTCCTATTATGAAAACAACATTAGTTATATTGAAACTTTCAATATTTTGACTAAAATTAAAAATCTTCCTATGTAATGAAATTACACAAAAGCAATTTTCTAGACTATGTAGTATCATGGATCAAAAATATTTACTCTTGTTCACACTGATTTTAATACATAGAAATCATATACTTCATCAAAGAAATGAAGGAATGAACCAGATAAAGAACAAAGGAAGAAGTTGCAAAACGACCAAAGCTACCCCAAACCCCACATATCCTCACTCTCCCCCTAAACCACCTCTAAACTATTTTCAGGAAAGCCTTCACAATTGAAATGTACAATCATCCGACTGAGGAGGCATTCTTAATACAAGCAATACAAATACCTGAAAAACAAAGGGAAGCAAACTCAAATGAGATTGTTTTCCAACAATTAACTATAAAAGAGAAAAGAAAAGGTAACTTGGCTGGATTTGAACGCAAGTCTCTGGTTTAATGTACCGGCAATTACTATCCGAGTTTCACATATCCAGCAAGTAAGTGGGACTTACCAAATATAATTTTTGCATTTTCATGAGATGATTCTTTGGTTTTATGGTGCTTGGCTAAGTTTTGCTCAGCTCTACCAAACTCAAGAAAATAAAAATAAAATAAAACAGATTGAAAAATTGTCAAAGAAAACTTTGACTGGACCGGGACTTGAACCCGAGACATCTGTGTTAACGTACCTGTGTTCTTCCATCTGAGCCCTTAGATGGTGGCCTTCCCTAATAGTCAACTAGCTTTTGCCGGGGTGGGGGCGCCAGTCAGAAGCAATTCAACCATTAACTGCCATATAAATCCAGGGATCACTCCCCCCCCCCCCCCCCCCCCCCCCCGCTTTCAATCATATGCAAACAACCAATTGTTGTATGTTAACCTGTTAAAAAAAAATTCCCGGACAGTTTTTCCTTTGTTTGTTTGACTTGTATTGAAAAAGCTGTGTGATCCCCGAGCTGCTGTAGCCAGGTTGACAACAATGGTTGTTTGCATCTGAATGAAAGTGGGGATGTGATCCCTGGAGATATATGGCAGTTAATGGTTGAATTGCTTATGACTGGCACCCCATCCCGCAAAGACTACTTGACTAGAGGCCAATAAATGAACATACTGTTTTATCAAAACAAATTCCCAGTCAGTTTTTCCTTGTTTTGTTTGATCACATTTGAAAATAAACATTTCCATAAATAAAGAACAGAGAGAATCACTTGTATCAAAATTACCAGCACTTACCAGGGTAATGAGATAATTTGTGGAAATTGTCCTGATGTTAACCACTTCATGCTGGGACCTCTGAATTTGGTGTGGCAGCGGTGTTCCTATGTGTCAGGCTCTCCGAATCCAGACACCACTTTTGTCCACTAAACAATACGCGGCATGTCAAAAGCCACATGGACATCTGATTGTGCCAGGTTTGACTCGCTTGCACACATAGTGTACTCTTTTTAATTTATTTCAAAGGTATTTATTTGTTCCGATTGCTTAGTGAGTTTTGAAAATGGTACATTATAAAAACAAAGTGTGGTGGTCATGCCTTTGTGCACAGAAAAGTGGCCGGGTGGGAGGTGGTTAACATTGAAATACTCACTACTGTACTTGCCACACTGTGCTTGTCATTATATATACCTATTAATTATGACATACATGTACTGGGTTTATGTACACATTCACATATAACTGTTTCAGGATTTTGTGTTCGTATAAACATTTACATGTACTATAGCTACATCTTGTCTTGGTGAAGTTGCGTAGATTTCATTGAATTAGCAATCATCGGCTGGGGTTCGATCTGCTAATCACTGTCAGAATCAGATTCACTCAGCTGCAAATCTTGGCCTGATAATACAATAACATGAGAGTCATTTTACATATCCACATTATTGGCTTGAACCGGGGATGTTAACAAAGTACTAATGTACTATTAAATCTCTGAAACAATGAATGGTGCCTTTTTTTTCAGTTGATGCTAGAAGTGATATACAAAAATGTTGCAACCTGCTTACTGACTAAAATTTGTGGGCCTGACGTTTCGATCCTAGCAGGACCTTTCTCAAAGGCAGAGTGACAAGGACAAAACAGATACATGTACACGAAGGAAGGGGGAAGAGAGTGAATAGAACACGGATGAGAAACAAAGGACAAAGTGTAAAGCTGGTAGGGTAAGATCAAAGGGAAGGGCAAGGAGTAGGGTAGGGATTAGTGAGGAGGGGGAAAAATCAAAGAGATAAGTGAGGAGGAGTGAACACAAAAGAGGGAGTATCAGAAAGCTGCATGGTGTTAGTCATTACCCTCCTGGATGTTGAGATCATGTGGTTGAATAGTCCGAAGACGCTTCATCCACATTTTCTCACGGCTTCTCACTAATTTTTGATGTTCAATTTGGATGGGTAAAATGATGAGGATGAGGATTTTCTCACATAAAAAGTGTACATTTTGGTGATATTAAGACATTTGCTTTCATGAAAATCAAAGGAAGAAAACTATTTTTATGTTCCTGAAAAGCCCATCCACCCTACATGAAGTTAGTTGTGAACAATGATGATAATATAATAATAAAAGAACACAAAATCTACAAAGTGTGGCGTTCAACATATTTACAACATTTTCAAAACGTCATAGAATGCACACTGAATAACCCACCAATTTCAAGTTTTGAAATTGCTTACTTTCATGAAGTCATTATATTAGTGTCATACCCCCAAATTTGAGTATGACTATACTATAGGCCATATTTTATTTTTTTCTTTCCCTTCTGGGAATAGAGTTATCCTCTCAGAAGTGCCACTGGAGGGTTGCCCTAGCCATGTGTCGGCATCCTCTCAGAAGTGCCACTGGAGGATTGCCTTGGCCCTGTGTCCAGCATGGTCTGGATTTGTTGTTTACTTAAGGACATTCCCAGGGTGATTGCCTGACCGGTATTGATGGGTTGTTGGGTTTGTGAGTGGGAGCGGCATTCCTTTCCTTGCTCTGGTGTAGAGTGCATCGCTCTCCGTGCTCTGGTCTGGAATCGCCCTTCTCATAAGCCATCCACACCCCCATCATCTCCCCGGTACAGGTATGTTTCCCTGGAACTGTCTTTCATTTATTATTATTCTATAATCATCTGTAGTCAAATTATCCTCATTAATCGAGTATTTTAAAGGAGTGTGTGGTTTTCATTGCCAATCCCCAAGGTTGACGATAACTCGTTCATACAGTTCATACAGTGACTGTCGCATTCCCGCTCCGAAACTTTGGTGAACGATCAATTAGCTCCTTTCCTCTGTAAATATTATATGTTGATTGTGCTTAGTGCCGATTCCTTTCGTCATTAGGATGATCCATTCTATTCGAATTGTTTAGAATGTATGAGTTTTCATTCTTTTCCACTCCTCTATTGAATATGTTTTTAGAAATGCCCATTTTTGTTGTTTAGAATATAGAAACTATATGTAGGGATTTATAAGTTGTATTTTTCTGTGTGTATTCAGTCCGAAGTATGGTAGGTTTCAGTCGAACCATAGTTGAACAATATTGGTTTCTTGTACAAGCACTTTGCTACAGTGGGAAACCTCTTTCCGCCTTAGGCTATAGCACAGACCTAGTAGGCCTGGTAACACCCCACTCTGGACATTCCAATGGTGTGCCAGCTTGTGTTTCTCTAAGTTGACCTTTGCCCTGTGCCCAGACCAGGCAAGAGGCTGGGGAGGTTTCGACTGACATTGCGTGTGGTATGCTTAGACCACTTGTTTATGCATAATAGCCGGTCTGCCACCATCTGTTGTTTGCTTGGCTGCACTGTGTTTTGTTCTTGTAGTATTTGCATGTAACTGGTACTGCTAATCTGGGAGTGAGCCAAATTGTATGTGTTGTTGGAAGATTTCGAGTGTTTTGGCGTTGTTTTCATTCTGGATCTCTGATGACTAGGCAGTATAGTTATTCTTTTTTTGATTTAGTTTGGACATTTTCTTATTCGATTCCCCATTAATTAATTGTCAAGTTAAATGTAATTTTAAATGACTCGATTGAGCACGCATTCCTTTCCTTGCTCTGGTGTAGAGTGCATCGCTCTCCGTGCTCTGGTCTGGAATCGCCCTTCTCATAAGCCATCCACACCCCCATCATCTCCCCGGTACAGGTTCCCTTGCTGCCTTTCCCGTGTCGTTAGACAAGATTGGGACGGTACCGTGCGACCTGTGGAGCTGATTGTCGTCTCAACCCCCCGGAAACTCAGCTAAGTCCCCCTTCATCTGTCCCTTTCGCCGGCCTGACGTCCTTAGACGCTTGACCCCTCTCGTCTGCCTATAGATATATACCCTTTCTACACCGTGGACTCATTCATTGTGAACTTTGTGCTCGCGCGCAACAGGAGGAGCCTGCCCTGCACGCCAATCATCACGTGGATGGGAGAATCTGAAATTATTTGACGCTATTAAATTACTGTACTGTTGCATTTATCAATTGTGTAATGTCAGTTATCTTGTGTTCTTTGATTTTCATTTTGTTGTTGTAAGTTTGTCCTTCCCGAGGATACCGTGTGCGAGTGACACGAATAATATTTTATTCCGACCCATAACTGTACATAAACCTCTTTTCCCCCTTGTTGTATATTATTTTTTTTGTTATTTTGTCGAACCGGAGAGCTAAGGTTTTTCTGCATAAAGAATAGACCTGGCGACAAAATGATATGACATCACATATTTTAGGTCAAAAAGGGAGTTTCCCAAGTCTGTCTCAATAGTAGTCAAAAGAAAAATGTCCTTTTCCTTGCCAATTATGCTTAAATGAATGTGAAAATCTGGAAATTTCATGGACTCATATGGCACAGCGAACCTTTGCGGTAAATCCAATTCCTTTATTGTTAGTTGTTATTCGAGTCAAGGGCCATGATTGCCACACTACAGTTCCTTTTATTATTCAGTTTCGTCATTGAATTAAATGCAGCTATCATGCATGAGTGAGCATGCAAAGAGAGTTTAAGAGAAAGTGATGTGAGAGTGTGTTGCAGAGGACTTTTGAGAACACGAGAGAAAAGAGGTGCTATGCAGTGTAGAGAGAGAGAGTGAGGTGTAGTCTCCTTCCCAACTCTGCCTACATCCAGCTAGCAGCATAGAAAAAAACAGTTCTGGAGTTCTTTTCCCAGCTAAGACTGTCATAATATTGCCCCTCCATAGAAGTCCCCCATTATTCTGGGTTGAACTGCTTGCCCTCACACCCCTGGAGCAGGTCTGTCCAGTTCCAGATGATAAGTGGGTAGAACTTCTAGACATTCCTCACTCTTGGATTGTGCTCTTGCTTTTGTTTGCTGCCTCTTTTATTATAAACTCCAAGTAGACTCCCTAGATACTCCCTATATAAGCATGTGCACGC
Source organism: Luidia sarsii (assembly GCA_949987565.1). Taxonomy (NCBI): domain Eukaryota; kingdom Metazoa; phylum Echinodermata; class Asteroidea; order Paxillosida; family Luidiidae; genus Luidia; species Luidia sarsii. The sequence continues at coordinate 14,068,738 of OX465109.1, read as the reverse complement.
CCTCAGGTCAGGGAGTCTGCTGGGTGGGGCTGAGTGGGACAGCTGTAGGGAGGACTTTGATGATCTGTCCAAATGGTTGTACACTGTACATGTAGTTCCAAAGTAAGAGTTTGGTTCCTTATTTTCTCATCTCAACCCCTCATAAACTTCAAGATAAAATTAATTAGAAACTATCTAATGAATATTTAGCTAAACGTAAATCCTAGGGCTAGGATATTATTTACTTCATATAACAAATAATATTGGGTAATCCTAGGACATAATTAATTCATTTGAATGGACTAATGACTAAATTAACTTGTAAAGATAGGTACATGTAGTAGAAATTTGTAGGTACTAAGATAATTATCATAATCAAATACTGTAATTTCTATTACATTGTTTCTTGCCGCGGCCTTCGGTTACGCCTCAATATTATGTTTTGATCTTTTGAACAAATAATTAATTAATTAAAGACATTTTTGTAGTTCACAGTTCCTGAAAGTTTTGCGTACAAAATTGTGAAAGTTCCAAAGTGGTGAATCAAATTTGAGTTGTTAATTGTTATAAAAAAAAAACACCAAAAAACATTGAGATTGGAAAAACATTATTTTTGGAACGTTTTGAATTGAACTAGAATTTAAAGCGGTATAAAAATATTGTGATAGGGAAAACCCAGATCAGAACAAAAAACCAGAGAAACAAATAACGGAATCACTGATTGGGATTAGATTTAGAATTGAATGGGAAGATGTGTTGAGGAGTTCATTGATTAACTGTTAAAAACTGAATTGCTTGTATAGAGAGCCCAAGTAATTTCGTTGTACGGTAATTTCCAGTGGTTGTTATTGTGATTGTTGGTATTTGTCAACACATCAGAAAAAAAAGAAGACTTTGTTAATGCGGGTATGTTAATGCGAGTATTTGGTAGGAGCGTGCTATGAACAGTGAACACTAAAAAAAATAAAGGGAGTTAATAAAGCGTGTAAAGCGTGTAAACTGACAGGCTCTTGGCATCATTTTTAATTTGGAAAATGTCTTGCACGTTACAAGGAGTTACATCATTAATATTCAGGAGATTTTCACGGTCACATGGTGGCAATTTTTGGATACACCTTTTCCCGACTTAGTTACATGCCAAGTGTTGATCCTGTAGGACCTGAGATTCCATCATGATTGCACTTGGTGGTTTTGCCTTTAAAGGTGTGCCACATGGATATCCAGCAAAAACACACATGATAATGTTTTGACCAAGTTTGGTGAAGAACGGTCTTTCCATATTGCTAAACAACTGATTAGAATGCACCTGTGCTTTGTCTATGGGAATTACATGCACAAAGTCTATGGGACAATATTAAAAAATTCATAATAATTCAAAACAATAGATTAGTCGATCGATTCCAATCTTTCGATTTTGAGTGTGTGGCTAAATTATTAACTGCCCACGAAGTTTCAAGGTCATTGGCCAATGGATAATATTTGCTTTAAAATCTCGCATGTCATTTTGGCCCCAGGTATTTCTAAATCATATCACCATTATATATTAAAGAAAAAATGAAAAAAATCTTGCTGCGTTAGCCGGATATTGTCAATTATACGTAAACATCTGAAAAGTTCATGACCTCATTAATATTCACAAGATGATGTCACGATCTAATGATGGCAATTTTTGGATACACCTTTTCCCTACTTAGATATAGTGCAAAATTGAAACCAAACGAAATTGCACTTTTGCATATAATGGAGTTTGAAAATTTGCCCCTTTGAAGCGCTGTCATGTGACAAATGATGACGTAATATTAGCGTCGTTGTGCGCGGCACTAATAGACCTCAGGGACAATGTTTTGACCAAGTTTGGTTAAAAACGGTCTTTACATATTGCTAAAAAACTGATTAGAATGCACCCATGCTTTGTCTATGGGATTTTTGGCCGAAGAAGAAGAGGAAGGAGAAAAATAAAATCAGAACAAAAAATATGCCTTTTCCGTTGAAAACGGAAAAGCCAATTAATGTGGTTTTATGTCATAAGCATACATACATACAAACATAGATTCCCAAGATATTTGCAACTTACTGAGTTGACTCCTTAAATATTGTGCGCTGTCAAAACTCTGGTCCACTTGCTTTGTTCTGCACGGGCTCTGTGATTTCACTGGAGGCAGTCTCCAGTTTCCTGTTGCAAAAATGTCAACTTGTGAATAAAATAATCTGAAAAAAGATGTGTCAAACTGATACTTTATTTTATTTAAAATAGGTCAAAGGTCACAAAATTGACTTCACTCACGAAATATCACAAATCTATTTTTGCTAAGAGCAAGTACTTTCTGTCACTTTGATACCAAATTTGCATATCTTTGATGAAAGATGAAAGTTACAAGTTTATTTTTATCAAAAATGTGGATTTTTTAGTAAAAATGGTCTGTTTTTGTTGACATCTGTCATGTTCACAAAGAAAGTGAGATTCCGCCATGTTTAAAAAAAAAATGACTCCAGTGACTACAGGCTCAGCAATTGTCAATCAAAAGTTGAAGACCTTGGGTTAAAACGGGAATTGGTCTGACATGGAATGACACTGTTTGACAAATACCTACATGTATGCATTGCAGCACACATGTCTTGCCTTGCTTTTTGGGGATTGACAATAGAGCAAAAACATTTCTTATACAAGCACAGCCTACAATTCACTGAAACATTTTCATAGTTTTCATAACATCATCTTGACAAAACTTAGGATAGAAGAGTGGGACAATCATCTTATTTTTCACTATTACCTGGTGAGAGAATTTGAGCAGAAAAGGGCCGTGTCCGAAACGGGCGTCTTGAGCTAGGTCTAGGTCTTCCCCCTATTGGAAATACACGGAGATGCAAAGACAATAGCCCTAGCCGTAGCTCTGGAAGCCCGTTTCAGACACAGCCTAGGGCAAGAAGTCACTGTGTCTTGTTTATTATAAATAGGCCTTGGCTAAACACTTGGCAAAGAAAACAATTTTGACTGTTGTAATCCTGGCTTTTTCAATTCAAGTCAAACAAAATAATGAAAGAAAAACTATACAGCAGATATACTGTACATTGTACGGTGCCGTAAATGGTTGAAAAAAGATCCCAGGACAAGCAGTATGAAGACATGCAGGTTTTTTCAGCGTGTCATCAATTATATTGGTTTGTGTACTTTTCTCCTGCATGCAAGTACATGTATGTCTGTGCAGTATGGTTAGCGTAGACGAGAGATGGTAGTTCAAAATGATAAATTACAGATATTTAGAGTTACATACTGTATATATAGTGGAGTTGTCAATAATAATAGGTATTCTGTTTTTGTCATTAGCCTTTGAGAAAGGTCATGCTATAAAGATAAAAAATCATACCCGCTACATTTTTGAGATATTCATTTTGGTCATTTAAATCATAACCCTGACCTTCCTCAATCCTCCATAATCCTCCGGGTTGTGTTGGAGGATTGTGGAGGATTGTGGAGGATTGAGGCAAGTAAGAAAATTTCCAGTTGGAGGATTGTGGAGGATTGAGGAAGGTTGTTAAATTTACACTGGAGGATTGTGGAGGATTGAGGAAGCTTGTTAAATTTACACTGGAGGATTGTGGAGGATTGAGGAAGCATACTACAATGCGATCTTGGAGGATTGTGGAGAATTGAGGAAGGTTGTCAAATTTGCACCGGAGGACTGGGGAGGACTGTGGAGGATTGAGGAAGGATGTAAAATTTACACTGGAGGATTGTGGAGGATTGTGGAGGATTGTGAAGGATTGAGGAGGGTAACAAGTACCTCAACAGTACTAGGGGGTTAGGGTTAAGGCAGTTTGCACAATTTTTGTATTTCATTTTTACTGGAACTCGGATTGTGATCTCAACTCAATTAGGACATGCAAATATTGTCTTGTACTTGCTCCCGATTTAGATTGTAATAAAAATAAAAATAGGTGTGTCATTGTGAAGGTAAACCCAAATGGATAACAAACATGTACATGTATCCCTAACAGCATGGAATCAGTATCAACTTCTATAAAAACATGGGAATGGGGCGTACTGAACATCCCCATTCAATGAGTACTTTGATTTTTGCTCTAAGAAAGAAGTGCGGTTTATTTGGCAGTGTGTTTTTACAGACTCTAACCTAGATAAACTCCAACAAAGTTCTGTAAAACCGTGCTGCAAGCCTTTTATTTGCTGCTGACACACAGGCGTGTATCCGCCTCCCCATCGCTCACACAACTTCATTGGCTTCCCATTCGGCAAAGAATTGACTTTAAAATTGCTCTCTCCATCTTCAAGTGTCTCCATCAAACAGCAGCTTAGTACCTTGAGAACCTCATTTACCGGTAGATCAACATCAACTCTGCCTTCGTTCCTGCCGTGATGCTACCCTACTATCAGTGCTGAGAACTACATGTAGGAACACTTTCAGACAAAGCCTTCACAATTGCAGGACCGAAAGTTAGGAACACTATATCCACCAACATCAGATTGCTGGACACCATTTTGTCATTTAAAAAACCCATGACAACTTAAATACATCATGTTTCCCTTTCATATGTACATGTATATGTTTCTTGTGTTGCTTAGCGCCATAATCTAGATGGAATGGCGCTCTACAAATCCTATTATTATTACAAATATGACAAGAGAATTGAGGCTTACCATTATTGGAGAGACTTCCATTTCTTAACATATGGCAATCTCTACTTTGTTCCTCATCACTGGAGTAACTCCCACTACTTTTTTTGGTGTCACTTTCACTGTCTGTGATGTAGCTACTGGAAGAATCAGAGTCATCATGATGGAAAGAGACATGATGTGAAGGAGGTGTATGAGGCGACGGTGCTAGAGGGGATGGCTGCAGAGGAGATATCTCACCACCTAAATTAACATTAAAAAATGACATTCATTAATTAATAAATCCCTAACTATCCCAAATCCTACATATTCCTATTGTCCTAGTGTAGGAATGTGTAGGATTGAGGGCATGTGGTAGTTGATGCATAGTAGGAATTAGCAGGATTGAGGGCATGTGGCGTTTTTGTCACTGTAGGAAAATGCAGGATCCAGGTTACAAGGCCCAATGTGATGGAGGATGAATCTGCAGGATTGAGGGCATGTGGAGTTTTTGCCACTTTGGGAAAATGTAGGATCCAGGTTATAAGGCCTATCACAAAGGGGGATATGTACCAATGGTCCAGGGAAAAACTGTTGGGCTGTCAGGTTTGGGGTTGCACTGGCCTGCATTTGTGAGGGAGTTTACCCACGGGCTCTTGGTCATTTTCTGGTGATGTGTTGGGTGTGTCTCAAGGCAGTGCACTGAGACTACTTTCGTGGGTGAGTTTACCCATGAGCTCTTGGGTATGTTCTGGTCAAGTTTTGGGAGTGTGTGGCAGTTTTCTGACAATGCTTTCGTGGGTGCATTCACCCACGAGCGGTTGGTCATTTTCTGGTCAGTTTTTTTTAGTGTTGCTGTGAACTGACAGTGTTTTCGTGGGTGTGTTCAACCATGAGCTTTCGGTCATGTTCTGGTCAATTGTGTATGGCAGTGTGCTGAGATTCATGGTTGAGTTCACCCAAAGTCAAGTGGAGCCATGGGTAATCAGTAGTTGTGTGACTACACTGGGACTTGTTATTTTGACCACTCAGAGTGTGCCTGTGGGCAGGGTTTGTTTATTTTGATCACTCATTAGCATTTCAGACTGCTGTAAGCCTCCATGCTATAAGTTACTGTGGACAGATGAAAAGCAGGTGGTATATTGAAGGTCATGTTTATGGAGTTGTATGCAGCACTCTGCATACAATCTTTGGTAAAGGTGGTCACTTGGGACAGTCAGTGGTCTGGTGTCTGATTACATAGCACTTAGCATTAGCAATGCTTCTTCTTCCTCTTCCTCCTCTTCCATTTCCTCTTCCTCTTCCTCGTCCTCTTCCTCTTCCTCTTCCTCTTCCTCTTCTTCTTCTTGAAGAAGAAGAAGAAGAAGACTTTTGACTTTTCAAATGGAGACTTTATTAAATCCATTCGACATGAATACAATACATGTGTATATACACAATTTTTACACGTGATTTTTACAGGGCTTTCTTAGTTTTTACAAATATTATTGATGATTATTAGCTTTTTCGCCGCGAAGCGAAAAAGCTATTGTTGTTGTTCTGATTTTTTTTTTCTTCTTCTTCTTTTTCTTGTCGGAAAAAATCCCATAGACAAAGCACAGGTTTTTTTGGAAGGCACTTTTGCCATTGAACAAACTTTGATTTTTTTCAAACTTGACAAATGCATAGAGCCCTCGCTGAAATTTTGTGTCGTAGTCTTGAAAACGTCATGACGTCACCACAGTGCTTCAAAGGGGCAAATTTCAAACTCCAATAAAAGCAAAAGTACAAGTTCGTTTGGTTTCAATTTTGCAGTATATCTAAGTTGGGAAAAGGTGTATCCAAAAATTGCCCTCATTTGATCGTGACGTCATCTCGTGAATATTGATGACGTCATAAACTTTTAAGATTTTAACATTCAATTGAGCATACATGTATTTGGCCAACGGAGCAAGATTTTTTTATATTTTTTTATATCTATTGGGAATGTAGTTTAGAAACACCCTTCGGGGCCAAAATGCTATGACGCAATCGTGACGTCATCAAAATGCGTGTTTTTAAAACACATATTTGCCACAGGTCAATCTTCTCAAAATTTGGTGGGCGTTTAGCTATTGGGCTAGACATTCTAAATCCTGAGTTTGGAAGCAATTGACCATTGTTCAGAATTATTATGATTTTTTGAAAAATATAATGAAGTCCCATACACTTTGTGCACAAAATATGCATGTGCGTTTTGGGGTAGGAATGGAGGGTACGGGTTCGAATCCCGTTGATGTCAATTTTTTTTGATCATTTTTTTTTTTTTTAAACAACCAGATGCGGAAAAGCGTTATGTTCTGTTTGCCAACAGACATAAATTTCTAGTTATAATCATAAATTGGAAGTTTTGGATGACATGCGATCACGTGATCATTTGAGTAAAAAAGCTCACAGATTTCTATCACCGATCAATTGTAGAACTGCCAGATTCTACCTTCTCCCGAAAATTCACAAGACCAACAACCCAGGCACACCCATCATCTCTGGCAATTGTTCACCTACGGAACACATATCTCTTTTCATTGACTCTTTTCTCAAACCCTTGGTTCCCCAAATCCCCTCATACGTCCATGACACTCCGGACTTTCTGCGAAAGTTGGAAAGTGTCAAGGATCAAATTCCTACCACTGCCATAATTGGTACTATTGACGTTTCCTCTCTATATACACTAACATCCCCCAGGAAGAAGGCATTCAAGCTTGCTCCTCGGCCCTGGCCAAAGGAAAACAGTCTTCTCCACCCATCTCCGACATAACCACCCTCATGAGGCTAGTGCTGGCCAAGAATAATTTCTCCTTTCTTGGCAAGCACTATTTTCAAGTGCATGGCACTGCCATGGGCACGCGCATGGCTCCTTCCTTTGTATGAGACGTTTTCTTCATTTGGACTAGGGACGATAGCAGCTTGAATACCTTCTTTGACCACATCAATTCCTTCCACACCACTATCAAATTCACATGGGAACACTCTCTCCAGCAGACCCACTTTCTGGATGTCACCGTCCGGAAAGACCTCGACACACTTACTACTGACTTGTATTCTAAGCCCACCGACAATCATCAATATCTCCATGCCTCCAGTTGTCACCCCAGACACTGTAAGACTGGTATAGCTTACAGCCAGGCCCTCAGATTGAGGCGCATATGTTCCCATGAGTCTGACTTTCGCCGCCATACACGTGTATTGGCCAGTAACTTGGTTGCTAGAGGCTATAGTTCTCGCCAAGTGAAGAACTCCATTGCTAAAGTCTATTCCATTCCCAGAAGTTCGGCACTAAAACAAAAGCCACCAGGTCCCAAGGACAAGCCCAAGGTTCCCTTAGTTACTTCCTACCACCCTTCTCTTCCTCCTCTCAGGAAGATAACTAAGGAAAACCACCATATCCTCCACACTTCAGATCGTCTGGCTGATGCCATTCCAAATTCGCCTGTTTTGGCTTTCAGGCGCCCCCGTAACATGCATGACTTAATTGTCCGAGCAGAGGTTCCCCCTTTGGACTCTTCACCTCCAACTAAATTTGGTACATTTAAGTGTACCGGTACCTCGAAATGCATTGTTTGCAAGACACATGTCAAGGAAATAGACTCTTTCAATGGACATTCTTCTGGAACTACCCACATGACCTATGGCTGTATCACGTGCACTACCTCCAACATCATATACACATGTACCTCATCTCTTGTAGAGTTTGTAATATTCAGTATGTTGGCGAGACCAAAAACACCCTAAAAAACGGATCTATGGCCATAGGTCTACTATCAAAACCGGTAAAATGGACACCCCTGTTGGGTATCACTTCAATCTCCCTGATCATTCGATATCAGATATGAGTGTACTGGGCATAGAATCACTTGGTCACCGTAGTAATGCTGTCCGTATTAGCCGTGAGAAAATGTGGATGAAGCATCTTCGGACTATTCAACCACAGTCTCAACATCCAGGAGGGTAATGACTAACACCATGCAGCTTTCTGATAATCCTTCTTTTGTGTTCAGTCCTTCACACTTCTCTCTTTGATCATTCCCCCTCTTCTCACTAATCCCTACCCCACTCCTTGCCCTTCTCTTTGATCTTTCCCCCTCTTCTCACTAATCCCTACCCTACTCCTTGCCCTTCCCTTTGATCTCTCCCTACCAGCTTCACTCTTTGTCCTTTGTTTTTCATCCGTGTCCTATTCACTCTCTCCCCCCTTCCTTCGTGTACATGTATCTGTTTTGTCCTTGTCACTCTGCCTTTAAGAAAGGTCCTGCTAGGATCGCAACGTCAGGCCCACTAAATTCTAACAATTATAAATTGTATTATTAGCTTTTCCGCATGCTTCAGTGAAGCGGAAAAGCTACAATGTATTGCTGTTGTTCTGATTTTTAGCTTTTCCGCCGCATAGGGGAAAAGGTATTGTTCTTGTTCTTAATTTTTTTTTAGCTTTTCCGTCGCGTAGCGGAAAAGCTATTGTTCTTGTTCTGATTTTTTTTCTTCTTCTTTTTCTGGTCGGAAAAATCCCATAGACAAAGCACAGGGTTTTTCTGACACGCACCTTTGCCATTGAAAACACTTGGATTTGTTCAAACTTGGCAAATGGATAGAGCTCATGCTGAACTAGTGCACAGTGGTCTTGAAAACTTCATGACGTCACCATGTGTCACGTGACAGCACTTTAAAGGTGCAAATTTCAAACTCCAATAAAAGCAAAAATGCAATTCCGTTTGGTTTAAATTTTGCACTGTATCTAAGTTGGGAAAAGGTGTATCAAAAAATTGCCCTCATTTGATCGTGACATCATTTCATGAATATTCATGAGGTCATGAACTTTTGCGATTTTAACATTCAATTGAACATATTTGGCCAATGCAGCAAGATTTTTTTCATTTTTTCGTTTATATCTATTGGGGTTGTAGTTTAGAAACACCTTCCGGGACCAAAATACCATGACGCAATCGTGACGTCATCAAAATGCGTGTTTTTTAAAACACCTATTTGCCATAAGTCAATCTTCTTGAAATTTTATGGGCATTTAGCTATTGGGCTAGACATTTGAATCCTGAGTTTGGAAGCAATCGACTATTGTTCAGAATTATTATGATTTTTTTAATATTATAATGAAGTCCCATACACTTTGTGCACAAAATATGCACGTGCGTTTTGGGGTAGGAATGGAGGGTACGGGTTCCAACCCCGTTGATGTTAATGTTTTTTTAGTTTTTTTTTAAGAGAACCAGATGCGGAAAAGCGTTACGTTCTGTTTGCCAACAGACATAAATCTCTAGTTATTATTAGTATTATTATTGTAAATAAAATAATTTATATTTATATGATTCATAAGATCTCAAAGGAGACAGAGGTAATAACAATTTTGGAAACTTGATGGAGTAAAACATTACATAAGATTACTTTTATCTAATACATACAAATGTACATTGTAATTAAGGGTAAACAGAGAAAAGAGGAGAAGTAGGTAAGATGTTTGGGGGACGATGGGGGGTGGTCTGAGTCTGGAGACAGTGGGAACACCCATGTCTCGCCAAAGCGAGCAGCTGTCTGAGTCTCAGAACGGAAAAAGACAGAAAAGAAAAGGTACTGTAGTTCACAAAGGGATAGGACAGATAAGATTAAAGGGTTTACATCAACCATGTCAGTTTTTTGTCATCGGAAGTAAACAGAATATTTTGAAGGGGCCATTTAGTAAAGAATTTATTGAGATTGTTGAGGGAATTAAAGTATGTGTATTCAAGGAGAATTTTGTACTTAAGACGATGTTGCCAGATTGTGAGAGGGTCTGAAGCCCGACAGGTACGGTAAAGCCAAAATATGATGTTTTTACAGCTGAGTATAAAGAAGTTTGCAAAGTGAACTTTCTCTGCACCGCGGCCTCTAGTATGCGGGACCAGGGCCCAGTAGACGTCAAAGGACAGTCTCAAGTCAGGGAGAAGACGGGACAGGATGCTGTGTAAAAAGTTGAGAGCCGGTTGGATAGACGGACAGGCGATGAATAGATGTTCAATGGTGCCCACCTCTCCGCACCATCCACAGGACGAGGGAATATAGGGATTGATATGATGTAGCACTGGTAGAGATGGTAGGATATTATGAAGGAGTTTGAACTGGATGTCTCCTTCTTTCTTTGTGCATGGCAGTTTGTAGATGGACTTCCACTGGATGTTAGTGGAGGCGTCCAGAAAGCCCGGTTTATGACAAGGGGAGATAGGGTGATCCGAGAGGGAGTTGAGACGACTGTTTAATGAAGAATACAGGAGTCTGGAAGGTGCTTAGAGTCCTTTTGTGGAGGTGCCAAGTAGAAAGGAGATGGGGGGAGACAGACGGTCCGGGATCTCATGTGGCGGTTTGTGGTCGGATCGTAGTCCGGTGTCCGCAAAGATTCCAGGGAAGGTGGCGATGAGACGTTGACGAAGCCGTAGGAGTTCTGGTTGAAGGACGCGGTGAGAAGGAGGGCGAGAGGCAAGTGTAGAGTTCCACGGAAGCGCTTCAGGACTCAGCCAGCGGTCCGTGTTGACATTGAGCAGGTGGCGGAGGAGTCTGATCCCGCGTACAAAAAGCCGGGTGCCAAGATTAGGTTCGCTGCCGAAAAAAGGTTCTAAGAAGGGGCTGATTAGGGGAACATTGATGACATGGTTGAACGGAAGAAAAGGGTATTTTGATTCGAGCTCCGGATTCACTCCAAGCACGCATAATGTCATAGTAAAAAGGAGGAAGACTGATTACCAGTAGATATTTGGTTTCGACTTTACAGAGCAATAGGTGGTAGTCAAAATTCATTTTTTTAATATTTACGGAGGAAAAATTCGAAGAAGGAAAAGGAAGGGTGATTTGGTTCGGAGAGATAGATTAACTTGAGGATTAACTTGAGGCGAAAGGCAGCAAATTGATTTGCTACTAGGATCTTTCCTTTATAAGAGAGCATGTATAAAAGTCTCGTCCATTTGTAGAGAGTTTGCATTTTTCCCAGTTTTGTTTTACAAAGGAGGGATTGTTTTCTAAGTGGACTCCAAGGAAGCACAAACCGTCACTGTTCCAGTGGAATCCTAGAGGCTTGTCATTTCGCCCGGTTCAACAACCAGCCCATAAGCCTTGAGATTTTGGTGTATTAAGGCAAGCAGCAGAGGCGCGACTAAATAAATCATAAGTATTACTGATTAATTCAAAACCAGATTCCTGGGTTATGAATATAGAAACATCGTCTGCATACGCCGACACCGAGCACGAGGTTGTCCGGCCAGGAAGACAGAAACCTTTCTTTTGGAGATTTTCTCTTAATTTGTTAAGGAAAGGCTCTATAGCAATGGCATACAAAAGGCCAGAAAGTGGACAGCCTTGCCTAATTCCCTTATTGAAGGGAAAGGGCGTTGTTAAGGAGTTGTTTATTTTAATGAGGCTTTCCGTTCCTTTATAGAGCAAGTGAATGTAATTTAGGAAAAGAAGACCAAAGCCCATGGCTCTCATTGTGGAGAACAAGTAGCTGTGATCAACATTGTCAAAGGCTTTCCTTTGGTCAAGGTTGATCACAGCTAGAGGAAGATCATTGATGTTTGAATGCGCCAGAATATCACGTATCAAATTAAGGTTATCATATATATATCTTTAGGGGACACAGTACCCTTGGTCTTCATGGATAATGCTGTCAATGCACTGTTTTAATCTGTTGGCAAGCAACTTGGCCAAGATTGTGTAATCAGTGCTCAATAGAGAGACCGGCCGCCAGTTGCTTATATCTGTAAGGTCGCCTTTTTTGGGAAGCAGGGTGATTACAGCCCTGAGGAAGGATTTAGGAAGATAACCGGAAACAAATAATGAGTTAAGGATGGACAGAAAATCTGTGCAGAGAAGAGGCCAAAAGCCTTGAAAAAATTCATTTGTAAGACCGTCCAGACCGGGTGATTTGTTTTGGCCAAGTTGCTTGGCAGTAGCGTCAAGCTCTTCAATGGTCAGAGGAGAGTCTAAAGTGTATGCATCGCCACGATCTAGTGATAGGGAGGGGGAGGTAAAAGGATCTGTCGGTATTTAAGGGTTTAGTTGTTTGTTCGGAGGCTGGTTTGCGGGATAATTTAACGAGTTTGGGGGGAGGAGATGATGTCGAGTTGTTTCGAGATGAAATTCCTTTGGTTATAACTTCTGAGAAGAGTCGGGAAGGTCTGGGAGGTGTTTCTAGACCTTTGGGACTGTTAGCAGGGTTTGCGGGATAATTTAACGAGTTTGGGGGGAGGAGATGATGTCGAGTTGTTTCGAGATGAAATTCCTTTGGTTATAACTTCTGAGAAGAGTCGGGAAGGTCTGGGAGGTGTTTCTAGACCTTTGGGACTGTTAGCAGAAGGCTTGGAAAGGGTTGGTGACTTGGAGGTATCGTTGTTGGATTGTTTTTGTGAAGGAGGGGGGTGGGATGCGGTAGCTTGTGAGGTGGATGTGGGGCTGGTAATGTTATTTGAAGCTAGCTCATTACCCACAGACGATTGGTGGGTCTTCTTTGGTGATTTTCTGCGTTTTCCAGAGGGTGGGGTTGGGGCGACAGACTTAGTCTGAGATGGAGAGGGGGAGCTTACTTCGTCAGCAGATGTGGATGTCAGCCTGACAGTCTCGGGGGGGGGGGGGGGGGGGGAGGTTGCAATGAGTTGATCAGATTTGGATTTTTTGCCGGGGTGTTTCAGGCTGGATTTATTGTGATTAGAAGTAGCTGGAGGGTTGGATGGGTTATCTAATTTGTCGGGTGCGTCCGTTCCAACGTGTTCAACCTCATCAGATTGTCATTTCTTGCAGGAGCGGCTAACGTGGCCGAACTCTCCACAGTTGAAACAATGGGGGGACAATATTAGGGGCAAAGAAAACTTGTACAGATCTGCGGAAAGACATGATATGGGATAAGTTTGGTTGTTTGAGACCGAGGGGGATGGGGCGAATCTTTGAGACCACTTTGCAGAAGGAGGACAAGTATTTTTCCAAAAGGGCATTAGGAATTTCAGGATGGACATTTGAGAGCGTGACTTTGGTTGTGGGGAGAACAAGGGGGGTAAGTTGAAGAAATGTACCTTTATAATCAAAATCCTGTTGGACAGCGCTCACGACAGAGTCTCTTGAGCTCAAATATATGGCGACTCGGCTATTGGATATGCGCGAGGCGGCCATGACATCTTCAGGGGGTTGTTGTTTTGTAAAGTGGTCTATGTAAGACTGCACGGAAACAGTGTTAGTCGCTGGGAAGCTGACTCCATTGTATCAAGTGAGGTTGGTGAATGGATTGGCACCTGTGATAGTGGGTCTGATTGCGTTTGCCGTTCTCACGCATGGCTGGTTCTCAATAGGCGGTTCTGCTCGACTAGCCATGGTGGCTAGCCTGGGCAGAAAATCCCGAGTGGAAAGGGTAAAATTTGAAAAAACAGAACAACAATAGCTTTTCCACTTCGCTGAAGCGTGCGGAAAAGCTAATCAGAACAACAAAAGCATTTCCGCTACATGGCGGAAAAGCTAATCAGAACAATAACAATAGCTTTTCCGCTTCGTGGTGGAAAAGCTAAAAAAAATCAGAACAACAATAGCTTTTCCGTTTCGCAGCGGAAAAGCTAACTAGAGATTTATGTCTGTTGGCTAACAGAACATATTGCTTTTCCGCATCTGGTTCTCTTAGAAATTTTTTTTTGACATCAGCGGGATTCGAACTCGTTCCCTCCATTCCTACTCGAAAAAGTACGCACATATTTTGTGCACAAAGTCTATTGGACTTGATTATAATATTCAAAAATTCATAATAATTCTAAACAATAATCAATCAGTTCCAAACCTAGGATTTTGAATGTCTAGCACAATAGCTACGTGCACACCAAATTTCGAGGAGATTGACCTTTGGATATTTTTGGATACACCATTTCCCAACTTAGATATAGTGCAAATTTGAAACCAAACGAACTTGTACTTTTGCCTATAATAGAATTTGAAATTTGCCCCTTTAAAGCGCTGTCACGTGACACGTGGTGACGTCATGACGTTTTCAAGACTACGGCGCAAAATTTCAGCAAGGCTCTATGCATTTGCCAAGTTATCGGAAAAATCCCATAGACAAAGCACAGAGTTTTTTCGGAAGGCACTTTTGCCATTGAACAAACTTTGATTTTTTTCAAACTTTAACCCTAACCTCCCCAAATCCTCCTGGATCCTTCGGTGGTATTGGAAGACTTTGGAGGATTGAGGCTGAATGCAAAATTTTTCAAGAAGGAGTTTGGAGGATTGAGGCTGAATGCAATTTTTTTCAAGAAGGAGTTTGGAGGATTGAGGCTGAATGCAAAATTTTTCAAGAAAGACTTTGGAGGATTGAGGCTGGTTGGAGTTTGACTTCAAAAAGGATTCTGGAGGATTTTCTGGGGGGTTTGGGAGGAATGATACTGTGGGTGTAAGACTAACAGGTTGTTGTCCACACAGCGTTTTTGTTGTACTGTACAGTGTATGTGTACATGTAGTTGCCCCCATGCAGGGTACTCCCTTTGTTTATTGCATGTCAGGTTGATGGTGTCCATGCACATGTGTATCAGTCACTGGCACTGCATTCATGGGACAGTTTGTTTACCCAAGGGCTGCTTGCCAATCCCTGGGGAGGTGTTGGAATGTCTAGCAGGCTGGAGCCAACAATTCGAGGGCGAGTTTACCCACAGACTGCTGGTCATTTCCTGGTGAGGAGTTGGAATGTCTAGCAGGCTTGAGCCAAAAATTTGTGGGACAGTTTACCCACGGACTGCTGGTCATTTCCTGGTGAGGTGTTGGAATGTCTAGCAGGTTTGAGCCAAAAATTCGTGGGACAGTTTACCCACGGGCTGCTGAGCATTTCCTGGTGAGGAGTTGGAATGTCTAGCAGGACTCAGCAAAAGATTCGTGGGACAGTTTACCCACGGGCTGCTGAGCATTTCCTGGTGAGGGGTTGGTTCATGGAGGATTTGGGAGGATTGAGGCAGTGGGCACCACTCATTTCATGTAGAGTACAAAATATTGGAAGATTTTGGAGGATTGAGGCTGAATGAGTTTTGTATTTTACAAGTTGGAGGATTGGGGAGGATTGAGGCAGTGGGCACATGTAATGTATAAAATATTGGAAGATTTTGGAGGATTGAGGCTGAATGAGTTTTGTATTTTACAAGTTGGAGGAATTGGGAGGATTGAGGCAGTGGGCACCACTCATTTCATGTAGTAGTGTACAAAATTTGGAAGATTTTGGAGGATTGAGGCTGAATGAGTTTTTTTTTTATTTTGGAGGAGTTGGAGGATTTGTCTGGCAGTGTATCTGGGTTCATGGGTGAGTTCACCCAAGGTCATTTTCTGATCCAGTGGAGGTATGAATGGGGGTGGGGTGCTATTAGGTAATTAGTACCTAATGTTTGTCAGTTGTTGGAGTGTGAACAGTGCACCTACATGTAATCTAAACAATTCCAATGAAACCATGTGCATCCCCAACGGCACTGTGTTGAAACCCAAGCTCTTTGTTCATTCAAAAGTCTGTGGAATATTCCACTCAAAAAGAGGTTATTTTAATTTTCATTTTGTTATTCTAAACTTGTTTTCAGAACATTTGATTGCTTCATAATAAACCATTGTACAAATGTTGTAAAGAATTATATAACATTGTGTAATTTAGGGTAATAGGTCCATGATTTTTCCTATAAATACGAGTGAAAACTGCCACACGTCCCCAGTTCATCACTGAACGCCCAACTAATGATGAGAGAAGTGCAAGCTTTGCAACAGTCTATGTCAAAGGAGGAGAAATCCATATTCCTGTCGACCGTCATGGGGGAAGGAAGAAAGAGAAGGAAGAGAAAGGAGCGCAAGGAGTGCAGTTCTGACGAGGAGATGGAGGAAGTAGTGAAGACTACCAAGAAGAAGAAGAGAGGTGACAAGAAGAGAAAGGAGAAGGAGTCCAGCAGTGGCAGCGAGGAGTGGAGCATCGCGGAGGGGAGCATGGAGGATGATGAGGAGCTGATGGCCTCGTCTGAGGGAGGAGACTTCTTCAATACTTCAGAGGAGGAGGTTCCGAAGGGCAAGAAGGTGGCTCCAAAAGGGAAGGGGAAAGCCCCTCTGCCAAAGCACCGCGATAAGGGGTATCGAAGACGGCAGCGCAAGGCAAAGGAGCAAGAGCTTCGGGCTGCTCTCCGAAGCAGTGCAGTGGAGGCTGGCATCACCAGAAGCAGGAAGCACTACCGCGCCTTGGTTGAAAGTTCTTCTGGCAGTGAGGCAGAGTTCCTGGATGACGCCATAGACCTCCAATGCTCTTCAGGCAGTGGTGGCAGTTCAGAGGAGGAGGCTGAAACTGACATCTCTGACATCCCGGAGCCCACTGTCAGAAAGAAGAAGGCTGGCACTGGCAGGAGGAAGGCTACAACTTCCCGCACCACTTCTCCGTGGTCAGACAACGACCCTGACCCACCCTCTGCCTACCAGCCCGACTACCCGGAGGATGGGGACGGGTGGAGCAGAGCGCTAAGTGAGCGCAACATCCACCACTTCCGGGGATCAGCTCCACCTGGCCCCACTTTCCACCGAGGGACCTCTCCACTCCACTATTTTTTGAGGTTTTTTCCCATCCTCCTCATGACGAAAATGGTGGAGTGGACGAGCCAAAAGCTCCATTCTGCCGGACAGAGGGCGACATCCTTGGCGGAGATGCGAGCGTTCCTGGGCATGCACCTGCTGATGGGTGTTGTGAAGGTGGCCAGTTATCGCCAGTACTGGTCCACCCATCCTGGTCTTCACAACAAACTCATCAGTATGACCATGTCCAGGAACCGCTTCGACCAGCTGAACTGCTCCTGGTGCTGCAGCGACCCTCAAAAGGACCCGCAGAAGATACGAGACAAAGGTGACAGGTATATGTACATGAAGACCCATCCCCTGTACCCCGTACAACCCATGTGGGATGAGGTCCGGAACAGGTGCGTACAGAAGTACAACCCAAGACAGGCCCTTTCCATTGACGAAGCCATGATCAAGTATCGTGGCTTCAAAGCCAATGTCAAGAAGTTCTTCATGCCAATGAAGCCAATAAGAGCTGGCTTCAAGGTGTATGCTTTGGCAGAGGCCTCGACTGGGTACATGTTGAATTTCCAGGTGCATCCCTCCCAAAAAATCACCATGGCAGGGATTGTGACCTCCCTCATCAAGCACCATCGTTCCATGTACTACCACCTGTACACCGACCGTCTGTATTCTTCTGTGGCCCTGGCGAGGGAGTTGCTCAGCTGCAAGATCTACTTCACGGGAGCAGTGAAGTCCACCAGCAAGCATCTCCCCAAGGATCTTATCAAAAGCCAGGACAACGCCCGAATGAAGGAGATGGCCAAGACACCACGTGGCACCTTCTACGTCCGGCAGAACGGCCCCCTCGTCGTTGCGGTCTGGAGGGACTCCAAGGTAATGATGACCATCTCCACCGGCCATCAGGGTTGGCGTGACCCCAACGTCCACATCGCCCAGCGCAAGATCCCCAACGAGGCTGGGCGGTTGCGGGTCACGTCCATCCCAGCACCACCCCAAGTGCTGGATTATATCCGGCACATGGGCGGAGTTGACCGCAACGATCAGCTGCGGTCATACTTCACGTGCAGTCGGAAAGCCCAGTTCTGGTGGAAGAAAATTATGTATTTTCTGTTGGATATTGCCCGCGTCAACTCGTGGATCAGTTACAAACAACACCACATGAAGGAGGGTGGAGACAGCGATGAAGACAACGATGACGAAAGCGATGTTGCTTCATCCACATCGAAGATGTCCCACTCCTCCTTCGTTGTGACCCTGGCCACTGAGTTGATAGCGGGCTACACCACCGCATCCACAGAAAACTTCCGCCAGTCCAGGGCTACTTCCTGCACCGCCATCAAGGGGCATTATTGTTCCAAGATGCCCGGGATGTACCCCAAGCGGTGCAGGTGGTGCCGACTGCACGGGGGTGTGACCCCCAAAGGCCGCACTAAGACCACGAGGAGCGGTTGCCCTGTCTGCGGGGTACATCTATGCCCAGGCAGGTGCTTCGCGCTCTTCCATGCGGCCTTTGAGCAGCTGACCTCCACCTCCACCTCCGAGTAGCCGGCTGATACCGCAACCTTGGGTCGTACTGCGCCACGTGTCATCATCCGGGAGGTGTTGCGGGCCTGCGAATCAGCCGGCGGAGCCCGGGCTCTTAAACTGCAGGGTACACGGCCCGACCTCTCGGGACACCAGTGGCGTAGTAAGACCCGAGGATTGCCGGTATCCCTCTCCACTGCCACCACCGCCACATCCGCCTCCAGCTAGCCAGCCAGCCCTCTACAAATGCCAGCACCACCATCTCCACCTCCAGCTACATGTAGCCAGCCAGCCAGCTCTCTTCAAACACCAGCACCACCATCTCCACCTCCAGCTAGCCAGCCAGCCAGCTCTCTTCAAACACCAGCACCACCATCTCTACCTCCAGCTAGCCAGCCAGCCAGCCAGCTCTCCTCAAACACCAGCACCACCATCTCCACCTCCAGCTAGCCAGCCAGCCAGCTCTCTTCAAACACCAGCACCACCATCTCTACCTCCAGCTAGCCAGCCAGCCAGCCAGCTCTCCTCAAACACCAGCACCACCATCTCCACCTCCAGCTAGCCAGCTATACCCCACCCCCCCCAAAAAAAAAAAATCTGTGGCAATGATTATAACTGAGCTGATCACCATTCAGCGCTAAGTAATGTATGAGCCATGCATACCTTCCCACCCCACCCTTCCCCATGGTCTGTTGAGGTGTTGGAATGTCTAGCATGCTCCTGCCAAAGCATTAGTGGGACAGTTTACCCACGGGCTGCTGAGCATTTCCTGGTGAGGAGTTGGAATGTCTACCAGGATTCAGCAAAACATTCGTGGGACAGTTTACCCACGGACTGCTGGTCATTTCCTGGTGAGGAGTTGGAATGTCTAGCAGGATCCAGCAAAACATTCGTGGGACAGTTTACCCACGGGCTGCTGAGCATTTCCTGGTGAGGAGTTGGAATGTCTAGCAGGCTTGAGCCAAACATTCGTGGGACAGTTTACCCACAGACTGCTGGTCATTTCCTGGTGAGGAGTTGGAATGTCTAGCAGGATCCAGCAAAAGATTCGTGGGACAGTTTACCCACGGGCTGCTGGCCATTCCCTGGGGAGGTGTTGGAATGTCTAGCAGGCTGGAGCCAACAATTCGAGGGCGAGTTTACCCACGGGCTGCTGAGCATTTCCTGGTGAGGAGTTGGAATGTCTAGCAGGCTTGAGCCAAAAATTTGTGGGACAGTTCACCCACAGACTGCTGGTCATTTCCTGGTGAGGAGTTGGAATGTCTAGCAGGATCCAGCAAAAGATTCGTGGGACAGTTTACCCACGGCTGCTGAGCATTTCCTGGTGAGGGGTTGGTTCATGGAGGATTTGGGAGGATTGAGGCAGTGGGCACCACTCATTTCATGTAGTGTACAAAATATTGGAAGATTTTGGAGGATTGAGGCTGAATGCAATTTTTTATGTCGTAAGTTGGAGGATTTTGGAAGATTTGGGATGGTCCACAGTAATTTGGCCTCGGGGGTTAGGGTTAACTCTAAGCAAATGCATAGAACCCTTGCTGAAATTTTGTGCCGTAGTCTTGGAAAGTCATGACGTTACCACATGTCACGTGACAGCGCTTTAAAGGGGCAATTTCATACTTCATTTTCAGTAAAAATGCAATTTTGTTTGGTTTCAATTTTGCACTATATCTATTAAAGTTGGGAAAAGGTGTATCCAAAAATTGCCCTCATTTGATTGAGACGTCATCTCATGAATATTATCATAAACTTTTTCGATTTTCACATTCAATTGAGCATATTTGGCCAACGGAGCACAATTTTTTTCTTTTTTCGTTTATATCTATTGGGGATGTAGTTTGGAAACACCCTCCGGGGCCAAAATGTCATGACGCAATCGTGACGTCATCAAAATGCGTTTTTTTTAAACACATATTAGCCAAAAGTTAATCTCCTCGAAATTTTGTGGGCATTTAGCTATTGGACTAGACATTCTAAATCCTGAGTTTGGAACGAATTGATCCTTGTTCAGAATTAATATGATTTTTTGAATATTATAATGAAGTCCCATACACTTTGTGCACAAAATGTGCACGTGCGTTTTGGGGTAGGAAAGGAGGGTACGGTTTCGAACCCCGTTGATGTATTTTATTTATTTTTTCTATTTTTTTTAAGAGAACCAGATGCGGAAAAGCTTTATGTTCTGTTTGCCAACAGACATAAATCTCTAGTTTCATTACTTTTCATGAAGTAATTAATGCAACACATATAAATGTACAATGTGCTATTCATGAGAAGCATCACAAAGAGTTAGGTCAAAAAAACATTTTCATTGGTATTTGAATGTATTCCTTTACCTTGATCTATATCAGGTGCTGAAAGTACTGCACTTGAGGAAGGAAGGTCAGGTTTCTTCTTGGGATGGATTGATGACACAGACATAGCATTCTTCAGACTGGTTGCAGAGTCCATATTGGCTTGCACACGGCCAATTTGTGCCTTACTTGTGCCTTCTTGCCTGTAGATACAATTTGAAAAAAGAATGAGAAGAATTTTAATAAAATGGGTAAATAACGAGAAAACAAGTCTGGTTGACTTCATAGCCTTTTCTAAAATCCTTGGCAACAATGAATGGACCTTTCCCATGAAATATGCAAATTAGACCTAGCGCATGTGCTTCACTAAATTGGTGGGCAAGCGGGCTGCCAACCAATCGTAGTTTTCCACGGGCGTGCGCGCGTTCCTTCTCACTAACAGTTTGGCGTGCGGTCGTTGGCTATTCAGTGTCTCCTGCGCGCATGTTTCGAAACCTGCACGCAACGTGCACTCGTTTACCCACCAATTTAGTAAAGCGCTTGCGCCAGCTCTTATTTGCATATATTATGGGAAAGGTCCATTGATTCCTAGCTGCATGCATCGATCTATCTTTTGGCAAGCTTAAACATTCCACACTGGGTTATTCCGTGTCAATTCAACACACTTTTGGACCTGACCGTCACGAATTGAAACAAAATTAAGTGCGCTGATTGGACTCCTTGAGAAACTCCCAGAATCAAAATTTTATGTAAATCGGTCAAGTAGTTATTGAGATTGGATTAATGAACTTTTGACTAATTAACATGACCAGCTATGTTTGGACAGCTCTATCTCAAAGAAAAGGAAAGCACCTACAGAAATAAATTTCACACCATTTGAAAGCTCTTGACAGGCCCTTTATTTCATAACTTTAAACCAAATTTCTACAACCTACCCGAAAAAAATTATGTAAAGATATGCCCTTTGACCTTGATTCTAAAAAAATGCTTACTTTTCATTATTTTTCACCCCCTCCACTCATTCAAAGCTGACAATGTAAGCATCATTTCATAACAGATTTTTGATGGGCACTCATGGTTTTGGAGTTTTTGTTCCAATCCGTGACGGTCAGGTCCAAAAGCATGTATTTTTCTGGTAGGTATGGGTGGGTATTAGGCTTGTACTGTAGGGTATGGGTGGGTATTAGGCCGGTAGGGTATAGGTGGGTATTAGGCTTGTAGGGTATGGGTGGGTATTAGGCTTGTAGGGTATGGGTGGGTATTAGGCTGGTAGGGTATGGGTGGGTATTAGGCTGGTAGGGCATGGGTAGGTATTAGGCTGGTAGGATATGGGTTGGTATTAGGCTTGTAGGGTATGGGTGGGTATTAGGCTGGTAGGGTATGGGTGGGTATTAGGCTGGTAGGGCATGGGTAGGTATTAGGCTTGTAGGGTATGGGTGGGTATTAGGCTGGTAGGGTATAGGTGGGTATTAGGCTTGTAGGGTATGGGTGGGTATTAGGCTTGTAGGGTATGGGTGGGTATTAGGCTGGTAGGGTATGGGTGGGTATTAGGCTGGTAGGGCATGGGTAGGTATTAGGCTGGTAGGATATGGGTTGGTATTAGGCTTGTAGGGTATGGGTGGGTATTAGGCTGGTAGGGTATGGGTGGGTATTAGGCTGGTAGGGCATGGGTAGGTATTAGGCTTGTAGGGTATGGGTGGGTATTAGGCTGGTAGGGTATAGGTGGGTATTAGGCTGGTAGGGCATGGGTGGGTATTAGGTGTGTAGGGTATAGGTGGGTATTAGACTTGTAGGTTATGGGTGGGTATTAGGATGGTAGGGCATGGGTGGGTATTAGACTTGTAGGGTATAGGTGGGTATTAGACTTGTAGGGTATAGGTGGGTATTAGACTTGTAGGTTATGGGTGGGTATTAGGATGGTAGGGTATGATGGTACATGTAACTGAGCTGGCAATAAAACTGCTCACAAGGGCTCAGTGCGTGACAACTTCTGGATGAGAACACAACAGAAAAAACAGCGGGATTAAAACCACAAAGAAACTTGTGGCTTGCTACAGATTTTAGGTGAAAAAAACACTAAAACAAACCAAATCTCAGCTATGTACAATATTCATGTAGGTCGATATGGTTAACATAGCACTGGACATGTAAGCAGATGCTGTGCACAGCACATGTACATGTACAATGCCATAGGCCGGATGCGTTTGTTGCGTTTTACCGAGTGGTGTGTTTCCACTGGACTAATTGGCTCGGTTACACTTCCCTGGTCACTTTTGCTGGGCAGAGGTTGGCCGGTAAAAAGTAACCATTCAGCTCAGTTAAATTAACCGAGAGGAAATTTAACTGGGCCGTTTCCACTGGACTTAAAATGGGAAGAGTAACCATCATCTCGGTTACTTTGACCAAAATAAGTCCAGTGGAAACACGGCTTAAGTGGTCAGAGTCCCTGGTTCATATTTACCTTTGCTTCTTGACTTGCATGTTACAGGTCAGTCTCTCCAAAGTGAACTCGCCTGTTCTGTGGTCATATATCAGTACACACTCCTTTTGCAAAGGTCTTTTTGATCCTTTGAACTTCGTGCAAGTTGTTCCTTTACTCTATATGACAAACGGATGTACATACAGTAAATTCTTACCATACATAAATACACCATACAAATAATGAAGTACCGGTACATGTACAGTAGACTCCCGTTGTAACGAGCTCGGTTATAACGGCAACTCAGTTATAACGAGCATATTTTCAAAGTCCCGATGAATTTGTGCACATTTGTATGGGGAAATATTCGTGTATAACGAGCACACACGCTACGAGACTCCGGTTATAACAAGCATTTTGGCTGACTGAACATGAACAAAAGCATGTTCACGACCTATTTTTGATCACTTCTTTTGGAAACTACGGGCGCCGCGGCGTGTCAAAAACTAAACCTTAATCAGGAATCGCATCTTTCAATGCCCCATGCATGCACGTACATGTAGTGCTGCGGTTTCAAGTGAATGTTGTTTCATCTCGCCGATAATGGGACGGTTTGTATGGTGGCCCAGAAGGGACATCGAAAATCCCAAACATTTGCTGTTAAAAATCCCTCTTGCGGTTTCGGACAATGTGGCTTTTAGGGGATAATGAGTGCATGGAAGATATGCTCCATATCGTTTAATACCCAACAGTGGGGACGTAAACTGCTGCTGGTAAAATGCTGCTAAGTTTGAAATCCAAAGAATAATAAATCGGAAGTATTATTGGGGTGCCCTCTCTTGACTAATTCAAGGACAGCAGAACTAAATGTCTATCGTTTTTTATTGGTACATTGTTTGTGAGTGACGGATTTACGCGCTCGAAGTTTCCATCGTGTCCAGATTAATGTCGTCAAATATACTATGGAGGAAGATATTTTCAACCTTTGTTTTATTTATTTTATTCACCAGCATTTGTATTCCAAAATAATGTGAAATAATCTCCATTGCATTGGCTTGAGTCCGGACGTACATGTACGTTACACCATGGTTACACGATTGCAATACACACGGAAACATGTGCCCATACAACGATCGACGTTGGCTGTGCATAACCAATGAGAAGTTATTTTCACTACAACATTTACAGCTTTTCAACTAAATTCAGCTAAAAAGAAACCCAAAGCCTGCTGTATTAGCTGACGCTTGTAGCTGATGTACATAGTATTAGTAGAAATACTTGCAAGATATGCACACTAGTTTAATAGCAATCTTACCTCTATATTAGGTAGGGAGATATTAATCTCATGTCCTTCTCCAACCTCTAGTACTGCTTCTTTAGAAAGATCTACGGATGCTGGTTTGAAATCATCTGTGCATACCAATAAAATAATGCATATTACATACAATGAAAAATTATATTTAAATAATTAATTGTACACTGTAGCACCATGGAT
Organism: Luidia sarsii; assembly: GCA_949987565.1. NCBI lineage: Eukaryota > Metazoa > Echinodermata > Asteroidea > Paxillosida > Luidiidae > Luidia > Luidia sarsii. The sequence continues at coordinate 14,043,878 of OX465109.1, read as the reverse complement.
ATCAATAGCATGCACATAAATGTATCAAGGGGGCTAGTAAAACCAATGCCAAAAGCTGATTTTGAGAATCTATATGGGCAGCAAAAGTTTTTTAGCAATGCTTACATCCGATCCCATTATTAAAATGCTTATTGAAACCATGCAGACGTGAAGGTAACAATTAGGCTATTTAAAAATCTAAAATTAGGAGGGTCTGACATTTTGATCCTAGCAGGCCCTTTCTCAAAGGCAGGTAGAATGACAGGGACAAAACAAATACCGGTAGGAAGGGGAGAATAACAGGGACATGGATGACAAGTACATGCGTAGATAGCTGGTAGAATGGGATCAAAAGGAAGGGCTAAGGCTGAGTCAATTCGAATAATTGACTATTCAAATATTCGGTCTTCAGTTCGATCGAATATTTGAATATTCGATCGAGTTGAACGACACTGAATGGCAAGGCTATTATTTTTTGTCGGTCTCCATTATCTACACATTTGGAGGGGCACCAAGGCCAAAAAACAAGTTGGACCATGGTTACATGTACCTAGGACACCACGGCCTTTGATGAGAAAAGGTTAAAATAAGGATCCCTGCTTGTGGAAGAAATATATAGTAGGTTGCAACTTTCCAAAAATGACCGTTTTGCGCTAGCGATGATGAGCAGCAAGCAGTCAGCTGCCCTAAAATTAAGTTTGTCGGACAAATAAGCCCGGAACATTTGTTCATATTGTGTTTTTTGACCTTGATTTAGTCGAACTGACGAAGAATAACATATTCTTACATCTATTCCATTAAGATTTAGGGCAATTTTCCCGATCGAACCAATAACCAAGTTTCGTTCATGGCAGCGTTCTCGATCGACAATTCCGTCTGGAGCATGCAACACGGAGGAACACAACATATTATTAATAGGCAGCTGCGGACGTATCAGCAGTAGACTTGTCCTGACCCCGACTTGGTCTGCGCATTGCTCCATTAATTGTTCGTACATTGTATTCGCGTTCACACACAGACTGGTAACAAGTTTAGCTACGCACGTGATTAAAGGATGCATTTTTATTGGATAAGGCGCCGCTCAGCACAAGAACACATGTGACAAGAACGGTAAAGCATCTACGCTGTGCATGTCGTACAGTAAGGTATTCATTTTCTACATCAAGTTGTTAGTGATCGCTTTCAGGGAATTTTGAAGAGAGGCACCGCGGCCAAGGAATAAGGGCAAAGCGGCCTTTATTGCTGTAAACTACTGTAGGCCTATGGTACCGGTATTTTGTTTATAAAAATACGGCAGCCACAGCCGTCGTTTATTTCCAGCCATGTTGTTGATGAACAAATTTCAAAATTTAGTGGGCCTGACATTTCGATCCCAGCAGGACCTTCCTCAAAGGCATAGTGACAAGGACAAAGTTGTGCATTAAAGTCAAAATGCGACCACACTTTGCTAGTAGCACGCAGCATAATTATAGCGTATTAAGTTTGACTATCTACATGTACGTTCATGTACAAATGTACTTACAATCAATACAATACACGTGTGTGCACTTAAAATGACGGCCATACTAGATATATTTCGCTCCGATCATCTTTCGCAGTGCGCTCAGGGCCAAACGCAGCCGACAAAAAGGTTGCCGAAATAGGGAGTCAGATTCGGTTTTTTCTGATTGGCCGAGTGGGGAAACGTATCCTTGAGTCAATATTCGATAATCGAACGAATATTCGAATATTCGGCACAGCCTTATGAAGGGCAGAGATTTAGGTAGGGATTAGGCAGTGAAAGGGGGAACCATCAAATGGAAAGCTTGAAAGAAAGAAGCAGGGGAATGAACACAAGGAGGGTTATTAGTAAACATGCAAGGTGTTAATCACTCCTCTCCTGGATGTTGAGGTCATGTGGTTGAATTGTCCGAAGACACTTCATACACACTTTCTCCAGGCTTCAATGGACAGCATCATCATGATGACCGAGTGATTCTATGCCCAGAACAATCAATATGGAATGATTGGGGAGATTGAAGTGACACCTTACAGGTGTGTCCAATTTACCAGATTCGATGGTAGACCTATGGCCGTAGACTCACTTTTTGAGAGCGTTTTTAGTTTCGCCAATATATTGAATATTGCAAACTCTACAGATGAGATACATGTTGTTGTGTACACTAACGTTGGGGGTGGTGCATATAATAATTATACACATAGTGCCATACATAGGTCTTGTGGGTTGTGCCCGAGGAAATTCCATTGAAAGTGTCTGTTTCCTGGACATGGGTCTTGCAAATGATGCACTTTGAGGTTCAATTAAATGTACCATATTGATGGGAGTTGAAGTGTCCAAAGGGGGAACCTCTGCTTGGACAATTAAGTCATGCAGGTTATGGAGGCCAACATTGGCATGTCTGGACTAGCACTAGCCTGACGATCCGATGTATAGAGAATGTGATGGTTCTCCTTGGTGATTTCCCGGAAGAGGCACACATGGATGGTATGAGGTGACTAAGGGAACCTTAGGATTGTCCTCAGGGCCGGAGGATTTTTCTTTGAGTGCCGGACATCTACGAATGGAACAGGCTTTGGCAATTACCGTAAATTCCCGGGTATAATGTGCACCCGTGTATAATGCGCACTAATCCTCACCCTACTCCTTGCCCTTCCCTTTGATCTCACCCTGGCAGCTGTTCTCTTTGTCCTTTGTTTCTCATCCATGTCCTATTTACTCTCTTCCCCTTCCTTCTTGTACATGTATATGTTTCGAAACATCAGGCCCACTAAATTTTGTAATTTTGTATAGAGTAGAATAATTTTAAACTGAGGACAAATGGCCATTACCTAAATCTGGAATTTTTTTTAAATAAAACTTACATCGTATTGTATGAAATGCCCTGTGTTTATCACCATCAAAACTTCTTCCAAGTTTCAATTGATGGGGCTCAGTTCCAAAGATGGTTGTGATGGGTGCCGGGCTACTACCTGATTTGTCCATCATGTCAACTGTGTCAAACTTGTGTAGTGGTTTGATGCATGCACACGTATTATCGATTATCAAAGAAACTACATGCATGTAGCATGTGCTGGTAATCAACGAAGAATAAACTGTTTCCTGTCCATGTTGACATTCCTATTTGCATCCAAGTCTGGTGTTCAAACAGGAACTAATATCTTGTCATCAACGAAGTGCAGATAAGTGCTGGATCTCATTTTTAAGCTGCCGATAAGAAGAAAAGAAAAGACAGTGTCAATCAACATGGAAACAATTAAGATTAACTAGGAACACAGATTACCCAAGGACTGCTGAGCTTGAACACAAAAGAATAGTTGGTGTAACAGGGTTAACTGGTCAGGCTGGGTAACTTGTCCTGCCTGCCAACTTTCCCATGGGGATCTGGTCAACCCACACTACCACACATTGTACACAATGTACACACATCAGGTTAAACTAAAGTGATAGAGTTGTTGGCCATATGCAGAAGAATGAATGTCAACTACATGTACATTGCTTCATTTACTACAGTAGGATCAAAGTTTCTAGTATTAGGTATTGATATTAACAGGCATTTGGGGATGCTAGATTGCTGTCCTTTTTAATTGTTTTGTTTTAGACTCACATCTATCACACAACAACATTCAAAAGATGGATTTAAACAAAAATGATAAAAACATTGAAAAGGAAGTTTCATCTTTTATGATCATTTCATATAAAAAATAAACACTGATTAGACAAAACGTCAATGCAATATGGTCCTTCATTAAATGATGCTAATGAAATCTTGATGTACACAAAAAAAGTTCAAGCCAATCATACTAATACTAAAACTACCTACAGTTACCTACATGTATGTGCTACTCACCTACGAGTATCATAAAGAGGGAAAAATCATGGAATTTGGTGGTCAAATTCGCGTTCCCGCAAACCTCCATCTTTTCGAATGGCACATAGGTAATTGTAGGTAGTTTTTCATACCCAATCAGATAAGCCAAAATTTTTCTCTGGTCTCATTCCCCTTTAAGGGTAATAGGGCTTACTAGTCTGGTTCCTGGACCCAAACAATATTGTAATTGTTGAATGTACATGTATACTGTAGCCTAATACCTTTAGTGATTTTGTTTGTGAGTTACAGACTTTTATCTTTAAATCAAATAGACTCAATCTCGTTTTGATTAAAGCTCATTATTAGCAAAAGTACTGTACAAGATCAAATGGTTTCTATTTTGCACCATATCGAAGTTGGGAAATGGTGTATCCAAAAAATTGTCATTGTTTGATCTTGATGTTATCTCATGAATATTAATAGGTCAGGAAATTTTCAGATTTTAACATTCAATTGAGCATATTTGGCATATTATAACATATTTTTTTAATAGAAACAGCCTCCGAAATGACATGACGCAATCACGATGTCAGAAAAACTGCTATTGGACTGACCTTTGCATTAAAGTTAAATTTAAAAAAAGAGGAAGATTTTTAGACTTCGAAATTTTGTTCAGTGTGAAATAACCTAATAAACCTGCTTGTTTTAATTATAATTAAAACAAATTTATGCTGTTTTTTAAAACTCAGAATCATCGATCCTGTTTCTGATTTTGTATTCCTACTCCTAGACTTAAACAAAAATAGTCTTTTACTTGGCTGAATGGAAAAACCTAGGATTTGAATTGAAACTTTTTTTTTTCACGGACCGGGAAATAGATAAACGATCAGATAAGGTAGGGTACATTTGGTTTTTAATGCCCAAACATGCAGGGTGGACCAGTAAAAGTTGTCCAGTACTTTTTTTCGTGGTCCGATCTTCCTTCAATTGTCCGTTGTACATGTAACATGATGGGCCCAGGTTCCTCAGTCTCAGCAAAAGCCAAGTTACAGCAGGGTAAAATCCATAATTTGAAAACTAAAATGTGCCACGGAAGTAACATATCGTAGATACTCCTCCCAAAATAAAGGATGGTGTACATGCGTGAATCTTTTTCTGTGTCAGCCTAAAAATTAGGAAGCTCCGGGGTTTCAGTGTTGTTGTCAGTGACGTCGGCTGTTCAGAGAACTGCTGCTGCACGGCCGGATCATGTCGGTCATTTTCCCTCCATGCTATATAGCTCTATGAAGTTAGTTTTTATCTCACCTAATTGACCCTTAATTCCTCTAATCGAACAACATACGGACCTTTACATGATGTACATGTACATGTACATGTAGGTGGGTTTCCCCCGGAATTTATTTCCTTTTGTAAACAAATCATGTTTCAAGGGCCTTAATCACCAATACCATGGAACGATGTAGGAAGGATTTTTGTTGGTGCTGTTCCATGTTTTCAAAAAATAAATTCTCCACAAGAAAACCGTGAATGAATGGTTACAAAATTATTGAATTTGCTGATTGATCAATAATAATGCACAGCCACATAATGCACAGTCACATATTACTTTTACTTGGTTTATTACTTTACCGTGGGGTTCGGCCTACCGTTTGTTATTTCCCCACGCACAGTTTAGAGGTAGATTCGGGGAAGTAAAAAAAATGCTAGTTTGAACCCTGCATTTACCATGGATGATGCACCATCTTTCTACCCTTCCAAACAAAATTAAATTCGAGGCGGATACCCTAACCCCCTTATGCTGTGTGCCTGGAACCATCCTCAATCCTCCACAATCCTCCAATGTGAATTTTGCAAGATCCTCACTGCCTCAATCCTCCACAATCCTCCAATACAAGGTTTTGTTAGATCCTCACTGCCTCAATCCTCCACAATCCTCCAATACAAGGTTTTGCAAGATCCTCACTGCCTCAATCATCCACAATCCTCCAATACAAGGTTTTGCAAGATCCTCACTGCCTCAATCATCCACAATCCTCCAATATGAGTTTTTGCATGTACATGTACCTCACTGCCTCAATCATCCACAATCCTCCAATACAAGGTTTTGCAAGATCCTCACTGCCTCAATCATCCACAATCCTCTAATACAAGGTTTTGCAAGATCCTCACTGCCTCAATCATCCACAATCCTCTAATACAAGGTTTTGCAAGATCCTCACTGCCTCAATCCTCCACAATCCTCCAATACAAGGTTTTGCAAGATCCTCACTGCCTCAATCCTCCACAATCCTCCAATATGAGTTTTTGCATGTACATGTACCTCACTGCCTCAATCCTCCACAATCCTCCAATACAAGGTTTTGCAAGATCCTCACTGCCTCAATCCTCCACAATCCTCTAATACAAGGTTTTGCAAGATCCTCACTGCCTCAATCCTCCACAATCCTCCAATACAAGGTTTTGCAAGATCCTCACTGCCTCAATCCTCCACAATCCTCCAATATGAGTTTTTGCATGTACATGTACCTCACTGCCTCAATCCTCCACAATCCTCCAATACAAGGTTTTGCAAGATCCTCACTGCCTCAATCCTCCACAATCCTCCAACATGAGTTTTTGCATGTACATGTACCCCACTGCCTCAATCCTCCACAATCCTCCAATATGAGTTTTTGCATGTACCTCACTGCCTCAATCCTTCACAATCCTCCAATATGAGTTTTTGCATGTACATGTACACCACTGCCTCAATCCTCCACAATCCTCCAATATGAGTTTGTGCATGTACCTCACTGCCTCAATCCTTCACAATCCCCCAAAATGAATTTTTGCATGTACCCCACTGCCTCAATCCTCCACAATCCTCCAATATGAGTTTTTGCATGTACCTCACTGCCTGAACCCTTCACAATCTTCCAAAATGTGTACAGGTTTTTTTTTTTTTTTGCTCAGTCATACATGTAGTACATGTATCTTGCCAAAATGATGAATTAGCATTAGATACTGTATGTCATCATTGCCATTTTTATTAGCTTTTCGCGGGAAGCCGAAAAGCTATTGTTGTTGTTAAGATTTTTAGCTTTTTCGTGCAAAGCGGAAAAGCTATTGTTTTTGTTAAGAATTTATTTTTTCTTCTTCTTCTTTTTCTTGTCAAAAATTCCCATAGACAAAGCACAGGGTTTTAGTGGGCATTTAGCTATTGGGCTAGACATTCTAAATCCTGAGTTTGGAAGCAATTGACCATTGTTCAGAATTATTATGATTTGTTGAAAAATATAATGATGTCCCAAACACTTTGTGCACAAAATATGCACTCGCGTTTTGGGTTAGGAATGGAGGTTACGGGTTCGAATCCCGTTGATGTCAATTTTTTTTTTATCAATTATTATTATTTTTTTTTAAAGAGAACCAGATGCAGAAAAGCGTTATGTTCTGTTTACCAACAGACATAAATTTCTAGTTAGCTTTTCCGTCGCGAAGCGAAGCGGAAAAGCTATTGTTTTTGTTAAGATTTTTTTTTTTCTTGTGCCAAAATCCCATAGACTTTGTGCAGGGGTTTTGTGGAAGGCAATTTTGCCATTGAACACACTTTGATTTTTTTCAAACTTGGCAAATGCATAGAGCCCTTGCTGAAGTTGTGCACAGTTGTCTTTAAAACTTCATGACGTCACCACGTGTCACGTGACAGCGCTTTAAAGGGGCAAATTTCAAACTCAAATAAAAGCAAAAATAAAATTCCGTTCGGTTTCAATTTTGCACTATATCTAAGTTGGGAAAAGGTGTATCCAAAAATTGCCCTTATTTGTTCATGACATCATCTCATGAATATTAATGAGGTCATGAACTTTTCAGATTTTCACATTCAATTGCGCATATTTGGCCAACGGAGCGAGATTGTTTTCATTTTTTCGTTAATATCTATTGGGGTTGTAGTTTAGAAACACCCTCCTGGGCCAAAATACCATGACGCAATCGTGACGTCATCAAAATGCGTGTTTTTGAAACACATATTAGCCAAAGGTTAACCTTCTCGAAATTTTGTGGGCATTTAGGTATTGGGCTAGACATTCTAAATCCTGAGTTTGGAAGCAATTAATCATTGTTCAGAATTATTAGGATTTTTTGAATGTTATAATGAAGTCCCATACACTTAGTGCACGAAATATGCACGTGCGTTTGGGGTAGAAATTGTGGTTACTGGTTCGAATCCCGCTGATGTAATTTTTTATTTTTTTTACCATTTTTCAGAATTATTATGATTTTTTGAAAAATATAATGAAGTGCCATAGACTTTGTGCACAAAATATGCAAGTGCGTTTTGGGGTAGGAATGGAGGTTCCGGGTTCGAATCACGTTGATGTTGTTTTTTTTTTTTTTTTTTTAAGAGAACCAGATGCGGAAAAGTGTTATGTTCTGTTTGCCAACAGACATTAATTTCTAGTTTTGTTTAACTCTTTCACTACGGAATTAATGCGCATGTCTGTACGGAATTAATTTGGTAAAATATTAGAAACGATGGGACAGTTTGGATACAATATCATAACTTACCTTTACCTGCAAATTGTAGCACAATTTATATATCAAAATAAAGCTGATGAAGTACTGAATGCAATTATATAATTATGTGTGAACTAATTATGGCCATATGAAAAATAAAAGTTGTTTGTTGCAAAAAAAAAATCAACATTTTTTTTCATCATTTTTTTTTCAACATTTTTTTTTCATGGTCATTATTGGTCAACCCTATATATTCACATTTAGTACTTCATCAGCTTTATTTCGATGTGTTATATGATATAGGTGTGACCACTGATGGTCATACCATTGTTTCAAAAATGTTACTTGAGAACATAAACTGCGATTTTATTTTTCGAGGGGATGGCAATGTGTTTTGATTTTTAGTCCCATTCTTACTTAGAATAAAATCCTCATGCACATGTCAAGGTATTGAACAGGATTGACAACATACATGCTTTATGGCCATCAAGAAACCAAAATTATGGCATAATTATATGCACATTACATGTATATGCACCTCTGTGCACACTTTTTTATGAGACAAGAATTGTGGTGTAAGCAAATGTCATCTAAAAAAATGCAATAATGCAATATGACTGACACACATACCTGACTATGTAGGCCTACATGTACTATAGTCTTTTTAGGGGTAACTTATGTACAGATGTAAAGATGGGCTAAATGTGAAGTATGGCTTTGAATGTGTGACGTCAATGATAATGAATCATACATTTGAAATTGCATGTACTATGACTCTGTTATCTAGACGACATCAGTTTACTCTTGGAATTGAACCTCCGTTACAATTGTTGGTCCCAAGCTTTGTAATTTGACCACGTTACTAGACCACAATCATGGCGACTTGCCCCTCGGACCATGGTGCGACTGTCACTGTCTATGTACTCCTCCACTCCCCGAATCCGCCGTTGCAGCAGTGAAAGAAAGACCTCAGTCTGTGTCGATGTATGCTGAAGAATGATATTTTCTAAAACATTCAGAAGGATGGAGATGGGGTTTGTTAGTGCAACCAGTACAGATGTAGGTTGTCCTCTTCCGGTCCTCGGGTGTGCTGCAGACAACACAGTTTGTGTCCCTCTTCACTTTGTCCACCAGGTGTTTGTTTCCTTGAAGGCGCTGGACAGGATTGCCTTCCCTTGGACGACCAACTCGAACCTCAGGCTCATCTGGGGGGGCAGTACTGCAGCTGTAGCACTGAAGGCTTTGATGAGATCCTGCTTGAAACTGTGGAGGCTCATGTTACTATTTGGATTTTGCTGAACAAGCATATACAAGATGTACGCATTTGATTGGCATATTTCAAGAAGCCAGAAGAAGATGCGCTTCCACCATTTCCGTGTCTTACGGACAAAATTGGCCATAATATGCCACGGTCTGGTCAACTCGGTCGCAACCATTCATGGACATGTTGTAGTCCTGCACAACAGTAGGCATCATGACTTTCTCCCCTCGTTTTCTCGTCACTTCCACAGTCCCGACTGTAGCCTTTGTTGAGACTAAAATGCATGGTTTGCGTGCTTTTTTATCCCGCCATGCTACGCAGAGTGTGCCGTCATCATCAGTGCGATAGAATTTTGCCTCGCGATGCTGTAGCTTGATATTTTTTATCTCTTGTGGGAAATTCTTCCTATTGACTTTCAATGTGCCAGTGTAGTACATCTGCTGGGTGGACAGGTATGTGATCAGTTTATCAGATGAATAATACCGATCAGCAAATATATGGTGGCCTTTCCCCAGGGGTCGTAGTAGATACTCGAAAATTTTCTCCGCTTGGCCACTTGCAGGATCCAGGTTTGGATTGTAGGCTGTTTCTTCCCCGAAATAAATGAGAATGTTCATAACATACCCAGTAGTGCTGTCACACAAGCCAAATGTCTTGATGTGGTGCTTCTTTGGCTTAGATGCATTGTACTGCTTATATTTCCAGCGACCCTTCCATCCGATCACCATTTCATCTATTGCCACATTTTCATACGGGTAAAAGGCTGCCTGAAACTTACCGAGAAGCACATTGACAAAGGGCTCAATCTTCTCCTTTGACTGAGAGTCGATGTCCGAAGCATGGAGCATGGTATGATATATAGCCTCAAATCGATCACGTGGGAACATCTGGCTGTACCATGGCGTGTAGTAGATCGGTGATCTTGACCAGTAATCTTTGATGGAGGGGCGCTTGTCAAGGCCCATGGCAATCAGAACTGCGAAGAATTTCATCAGTTCATGGCTGGTCACTGGTTTCCAGGCCCGATATACTGATCTGCGTTTGTGCGGGTTGTTGATCCTAGTCTTATAGTCAGTGAAGTCGTTGATCATCTGAATCAGGCTCTGCACAACATCATCCGTCAGAAGCTCAAACAAGCAGTCGAGTGGAGTCGAGTCTGCATCTAAGTTTGCATTTACACCCGGGTTTTTGGCAGGAACAAATCTAAATGATGAGCTGGTCGAATCATTCTGGGATCCAGTGACATCTTTCCACTTTTTGCATGCTACATTTCTAGTGTTACCTACCCTGCCACGAGTTGCTGCCGTGCGCTGACGGGGCCTACCGCGAGCGGCCCGAGGTGCTGGTGGTTGCGCTGCACTAGTACTCGGCATATCGTGACTGTCACTGTCACTGCCAGAGTCAGAAAAGTCGGAATTGTCGGTTGTTTTGTCAGAGTCTGAGTTGTTATTGTCACTAAAATTACTGTCAGCATAGTCGGAGTCATCGTCAGTGTTGCTGTCAGAGTCAGAATTCCAGTGGTGTAAGAGATTCATCGCCTGATTTGGAGTGAGTTGTGGAGCTGTATTTCTTCTCGTGGGCGCCGCCATCTTGAAATTCACGGATGAAAAAACGAACGTAAACAATGTGCCTTGCATTCACTACTGCCTGTCAAACACTCGTGTTTCGGAATAGTTCGGAAAAACCGAAGGAAAACTGATCGCTGATTGGTGGATTGGTAGTGGGTGGGACTAAAGACAGATTATTCATTGACTGACAGGGGTCACAGGGGGCACAGCACACTGCCAAACAAAGCCGTCGCTAGGAGAAGATGCGAGCCGATGTATCGGCTTTCCGTCTACAGAGGGCGGTTTACCGAGCCGATGTATCGGCGCGCCGTACGGAAAGAGTTAATACTTTTTTGGGGGGTCAGATCCTCAGGCCACAATGTGCCACTAGTGTCCTGGGAGGTCGAGCCATGTAGTTCGCAGGCTCGCAACACCTCCCAGGTGATGACATGTGGCACAATGACCCGCCAATCACCCTTGACAATAACTGTTTGGGGTTTTGTTGGCGAGTGTTTTGGGATAATTGTTTTGGGGGTTTGTTGGTGGGTGTTTAGGTGTGTCCTTGGGATAAATGTTTTTGGGGTTTGTTTGTTGGGGGTGTTTTGGTGTGTCCTTGGGATAATTGTTTTGGGGGATTGTTTGTTGGTGGGTTTTTAGGTGTGTCCTTGGGATAAATGTTTTTGGGGTTTGTTTGTTGGTGGGTGTTTAGGTGTGTCCTTGGGATAACTGTTTTGGGGGTTTGTTTGTTGGTGGATGTTTAGGTGTGTCCTTGGGATAAATGTGTTTTTGGTTTGTTTGTTGGTGGGTGTTTAGGTGTGTCCTTGGGATAACTGTTTTGGGGGTTTGTTTGTTGGTGGGTGTTTAGGTGTGTCCTTGGAATAACTGTTTTGGGGTTTGTTTGTGGGTGTTTAGGTGTGTCCTTGGGGGAGTTCTGTTGTCACCTGTGTGATGATTGAAGTCAAAGGTCTACTCGGTGGTTGAAGACTCGGACTGCCTCTTGGCATTATGGAATTTTAAGAAGCACCTGCCAGGACAGAGGTTGACGCCACATATTTGGCAGCCACTTCTTGTCGTCTTGATGCAGCCTTTGGGGGTTACTCCCTTGTGTGTCTTACACCACCTGCACCATCTGGGGTAAGTGCCTGGCATTCGTGATGAGTAGTGCCCTGGCACATTGATGTTGGGCACTTTGGAAGCCTGTCTTGCCTGGTGCTGGTTCCCACCTTGGGCGTAGCCATCAATTAGCTCCATGCCCAGCTTCACGACAAAGCCTGCATGGGTTAGGCTGCGTGTTGATCGGTTGTCATCATCCTCATCCTCCTCTTCGTCCTCGGTGGTGTGGTGACGCTTGTAAGCAACCCATGCGTTAACACGGGCTATGTCAACCAAGAAGTACAGCAACTTCTTCCACCAAAACTGCGACTTTCGCGAGCAGGTGTGGTAAGCTCGCAGTTGGTCCTCGGTCGACACTGCCCATGAAGCGGGTGTAATCGATTGCTTGAGGAGGGGCTGGAATCTCTTTCCGGGTGATACGACCTGTTATCTTGTCTGGGATTTTTCTAGAGACGGTATCTTCAACCGGGTCCCTCCAACCCTGGTGACCAGTGGACAGTGTCATCATGACATGACCGGCTGTCCTTCCATGTTGCAGCGACAAGCTGACCGCATTGCCGGACATAGAAGGTCCCCCGGGGGGCTTTGTTGAGGTTGGCTGCTCGCTGGCGGGTGGTATTGGCAGCGACATTGAGCAGCTCCTTCGGTAGACCTTTGCTGTTGGACTTCACCGCCCCGGTTAAATCCATCTTCTGATGCAAAAGGAGACGGGCGGTGTGGGCGGAGGTATACAGCTTGTCACTGTAGAGACCTGATATCTTCCATGATGGTGCTTTGTCACCTTCATGGTGATGTCTGCCATCTTTGTGGGCTTATCAACATGAGGGTGGACAAGGAAATTCAAAATGGCTCCAGTTGCCGACTCTGCCAACACGTATACCTTGAGGCCGGCTCGTATCGGCTTCAGCGGCATGAAGAACTTCCTTACAGATGACTTAAAGCCATGGTATTTAATCATGGCTTCATCTATGGTTAGCTCCCTGGCGGCATTGTATTTGCGGAGACATCTGCTTCGCACCGCATCCCAGACTGGCTGCAGGGGGAACAGTGGCTTCTTCTTTTTGGCCAGGTACCGATGTGCTCTGTCTTCAATTGCATCCGGATCTGCAGATGGGTCGTTGCAACGTATGAACTCGTTGATTAAAAATGTCAAAACGATTCTGGGTCATGGTCAAAGAAATGGCTGTGTTGTGAAGTGCAGGGTGGGAAGACCAATAGGAGCGGTAGTTGTCAACTTTCACGACACCCATTAGGGCACCCCAAACCAAGCTCTAATTTCTCCGATTGAAGTGACATTTTTCCTGGCCTTCTTCAGCTGGATGTTTGCCCAAGCCATGATGGAGAGGAACAGGGACAAAGGGAAGAACTGCCGGAAAAAATGAAGTGGGGAGTCGGACCGTGTAAACCTAGCGCCTTGGGGTAGTTTCCCTTGAAAGGGATTGACGGATACCTCTGAAAGACTTCTGGTCCAACCATCTTCGTCGGGCAGATAGTCAGGCTGGTATATGGAGGGTGGGTCTGGGTCGTCGTCGGACTCCGGAGCAACTTCTCTCTTTCGCACTCGACGAGGGTGGCGCTTCTTGGGTGGAGATGGCTCATTGACATCACTGTCATCTTCCTCGCTATCGGACTCGTCTGACCCATCTCCTCCTTCAGTGGGGTCCACAGCATCGACCCACTCCTCATCTTCATCCTCCTCCACCTCTCTGCTTCATCAGAGGTGTCATCGACGGCAGAAGGCGATGAAGTGCCCTCCCAGGTGATGCTTCCATTGACTGAGGATGGGCAAGAGGACTGGCTTCTCGCCATGGCTTCATCTAAAAGCTCCTCCTCACTCTCGGAGGATGTACAGACCACGGCCCGGTACTTCCTCCCAATCCTCACTTTGGCTTCTTTCGCACTTACTCGGAGAGCGTGTCGGAGTTCCAGGTCTTCGGCCTCAGCCTGACGTCGCTTGAAACCCTTTTTGGGTTTCCCTTTCCCAGGCGTCTTCTTCCTTCCACGCTCCTTCCTTCCTCCACGCTCCTGCGAGCCCTCCCCTGACTTCTCTCCACGCTCCTTCCTTCCTCCACGCTCCTTCCCTCCTCCACACTCCTTCCCTCCTCCACACTCCTTCCTTCCTCCACGCTCCTTCCCTCCTCCACGCTCCTTCCCTCCTCCACGCTCCTTCCCTCCTCCACGCTCCTTTCCTCCTCCACGCTCCTTCCCTCCTCCACGCTCCTTTCCTCCTCCACGCTCCTTCCCTCCTCCATACTCCTTCCCTCCTCCATGCTCCTTCCCTCCTCCACGCTCCTTCCCTCCTCCACGCTCCTTCCCTCCTTCACGCTCCTTCCCTCCTCCACGCTCCTTCCTTCCTCCACACTCCTTCCCTCCTCCACACTCCTTCCCTCCTCAACGCTCCTTCCCTCCTCAACGCTCCTTCCCTCCTCCACGCTTCTTTCCTCCTCCACGCTCCTTCCCTCCTCCACACTCCTTCCCTCCTCAACGCTCCTTCCCTCCTCCACGCTCCTTTCCTCCTCCACGCTCATTCCCTCCTCCACGCTCCTTCCCTCCTCCACGCTCCTTTCCTCCTCCACGCTCCTTCCCTCCTCCACGCTCCTTCCCTCCTCCACGCTCCTTCCCTCCTCCACGCTCCTTCCCTCCTCCACGCTCCTTTCCTCCTCCACGCTCCTTCCCTCCTCCACGCTCCTTTCCTCCTCCACGCTCCTTTCCTCCTCCACGCTCCTTCCCTCCTCCACGCTCCTTTCCTCCTCCACGCTCCTTCCCTCCCCCACGCTCCTTCCCTCCCCCACGCTCCTTCCCTCCTCCACGCTCCTTCCCTCCTCCACGCTCCTTTCCTCCTCCACGCTCCTTCCCTCCTCCACGCTCCTTCCCTCCTCCACGCTCCTTTCCTCCTCCACGCTCCTTCCCTCCTCCACGCTCCTTCCCTCCTCCACGCTCCTTCCCTCCTCCACGCTCCTTTCCTCCTCCACGCTCCTTCCCTCCTCCACACTCCTTCCTTCCTCCACACTCCTTCCCTCCTCCACACTCCTTCCTTCCTCCACGCTCCTTCCCTCCTCCACGCTCCTTCCCTCCTCCACGCTCCTTCCCTCCTCCACGCTCCTTCCCTCCTCCACGCTCCTTTCCTCCTCCACGCTCCTTCCCTCCTCCACACTCCTTCCCTCCTCCACGCTCCTTTCCTCCTCCACGCTCATTCCCTCCTCCACGCTCCTCTCCTCCGCGTGCCTTCTCTCCCTGGCTATCCTGCAACTTTCTCTTCTAGGACTTGTTCTCCATGATGGAACTGAACAACAACTCAGACTCTCCTTTAGAACTATGCAGAGCATATCATTCTCTCAAGGTCATGTTGATACTAGGATCAAGGAAAGACTGGGGACGAGCAACAGTGTGGGCTCCTTTTTATACTCTTCTTGACCAACTCTTATGTAATAGTACACTATTGATACACAAATTACTCCAGTAATGATCAATAAGAAATCATTCATCCATATTATTTCTCACAATTTGCCATACAACTTTCATACAATATTATGCAACTACCTTCAGACAAAATGGAAGAGTCCATTTGCCCTCCTTGTGTTTTTCCAGTGACCCTTACTCGAAATTTTCCTCTGTCATGACTCATGAACATTATCTTGATATAATCTAAACACTGTCTTTGAGAAAGGTCCTGCTAGGATCGAAACGTCATGTCCACTAAATTTTAAGATTTACATTTTGGTAATTATAGTTTGCAACATTTTTGTATATCACCCTAAGTCATTTCCTTATGTTGCTGTATCCCCTCATGGTGATCCTCCTCGCTGACCTGTCTATCGTGTGTATGTAAGTCTGTCCGTCCGTTGGTTTGTAAGTCTATATTCTGTGTTTGTCTCTTGTTTCTTGCTCTTACTAATATGAATAACCCATCCTGTTTCTTTCAACTTGAAACTGCAAGAAAAGGCTCTTCGGTACACTTTCCATCAAGAAAACTACAACTTTTTCTCAGTCTCTCGCCTAATCCCTACTGGCTTACAGATATCTCACACCCCTCAAATTGGAAAACTCTCCCCCAATCTACAGAAAAAATGGAATTAAATTCTTTATAGTGCTTCCATTCAGCTCATCAAGGTCCTCTCTGAGCAATGCGAAATCACCCTTCAGGCTGTCCACCAGGACATTGCTAATCTGGACTCCAAACTCCGCTCCAGCTGTTCTGAAAGCCAGTACAAGGATCTCAGTGATGAGATTGAGAAAGGTCTCTCTAACCTCAGTTCTGTTCTCACCGCTTCAGACGCAGTCCCCAGTCTACACCTGTACCCCCCACTAACACTGTTGTCAACCTTTCCTCTTCTTCTCTAACTGACGCCGAGCATACGTTACTTTCCAAGGGCTTGAACTTTTGTCCAACTCCCCCCAAAGTTGACCAAGTAATGCTCAGTCAAGATCTCACTGAGTATTACCGCAGACTTCGTCTGACTGAGTTCTTCTTCGATTCTGGCTCCTGTAAAGAAGAACCTTTCCGAGTAAAAAGCACCTGGGTCCCCCCTAAGAACCGTGTTCCAGCCCTTGAAACGTATGCGCAAGCAGTCAGTTCTCAAGTTTCCAACTCCTCTCATCTTACCCGTAAGCCCCACGACAATCTCCCTAGGGAAGAACGTCTTGCCCTCAACACTCTACGTTCCCGCGGTGACATCATTATCAAGCCAGCAGATAAAGGGTAAGCCGTAGTAATCATGGATTGCCAAAAATATATTGATGAAGCCAATCGCCAACTTAACAATCCCCAGCACTATAAATGTCTGGACTCTAACCCCACTGGCAAATTTTCAGAGCAAATTCAGGAAGTTTTGGATGACATGCGATCACGTGATCATTTGAGTAAAAAAGCTCACAGATTTCTATCACCGATCAATTGTAGAACTGCCAGATTCTACCTTCTCCAGGAAAATTCACAAGACCAACAACCGAGGCAGACCCATCATCTCTGGCAATGGTTCACCTACGGAACACAAATCTCTTTTCATTGACTCTTTTCTCAAACCCTTAGTTCCCCAAATCCCCTCATACGTCCATGGCACTCCCGACTTTCTGCGAAAGTTGGAAAGTGTCAAGGATCAAATTCCTACCACTGCCATAATTGGTACTATTGACGTTTCCTCTCTATACACTAACATCCCCCAGGAAGAAGGCATTCAAGCTTGCTCCTCGGCCCTGGCCAAAGGAAAACAGTCTTCTCCACCCATCTCCGACATAACCACCCTCATGAGGCTAGTGCTGGCCAAGAATAATTTCTCCTTTCTTGGCAAGCACTATCTTCAAGGGCATGGCACTGCCATGGACACGCGCATGGCTCCTTCCTTTGCCTGCCTCTTCATGGGTGACCTTGAGGAACGCATGCTCAGTGAGGCTCCATGCCGTCCCTGGATTTGGTGGAGATACATACAGTAGATGACGTGTTCTTCATTTGGACTAGGGACAGTAGCAGCTTGAATGCTTTCTTTGACCACATCAATTCCTTCCATAGGACCATCAAATTCACATAGGAGCAGTCTCTCCAGCAGACCCATTTTCTGGACGTCACCGTCTGGAAAGACCTCAATACTCACTAGGCTTGGGCGGTTCCAGGATTTTGGGAACCGGTTCCGGTTCCAGTTAGGAACCGCGGTTCCGAGATAGAACCGGTTCCTAAAAAACAAAGAAAAACATAAGATTTAATAAAAAACAAAAAGACCTCAGTGAGCGCGGTTTCGCAGACGCCGCCATGAGCTTGGAAGGTTCAACTACATGCGCGTCTTTTATGGCGACTTAATTTTGCTTCAATGCATTGATAAAGTATACCGAATGCTGGTTTGGCAGTCTGATTGTCCTTTATGTATCAATAGGATGTATGAGACATGTTTAAAAGATTTGCTTGAATTGTTTGGCTGCTCATTTGCCCAATATTTTTAACGGAAAATACAACGCGGTTCAATAACGAAACCGTTAAACGAATGGAATCATCCAAACCCAAACTCGGGTCTTCCCATTCTTAAAAAAGGGGTGATTTGATTTCATTTCGATGGAAAAAAATAATTTCTGTACACCGATGAATAAACCGTAGATTGATATAGATTTAGATTTGAAAACATGTTTAGATTTTACGATCCTCTATTCAAAAGCAATTCTGCATGGCATATTAAGAACAGGGAATAAAACCTTTTGAGTAAATTCACCCGTAGAAAGTGGAAGGGTCAAGCCATTACCTTTTGGTTGTTTATTGGACGCGCGCCAGCATGGTTGGCCAGGTAACTTGGATAACTTCGGCAGGTACGCTACAGACAAAATGTACCACGTGGCTACTTCCCGAGTCCTCGATTCCAACGCCTGCAGTCCCCGATTCAAACACCAGCAATCGCTGGAGCCGACAGCTAGCGCAAATAGCCGTGTCAGTCCCAAATCCCACGCAAAACTCGGACCCAACACTGTCCCATATCCCGAGCAATACCCGAGCCCCGCGCGGTCCCGAATCCTGAGCAATACCCGAGCCCCACGCAGTCCAGAATCCCGAGCAACACCGGGGCCCCACGTACGCGATCCCGAGCCCCACGCGGTCCCGAATCCCGTGCAAGACCATAGCCCCACGCGGTCCCGAATCCCGTGCAACACCATAGCCCCACGCCGTCCCGAATCCCGTGCAACATCATAGCCCCACGCCGTCCCGAATCCCATACAATACCCCGAGACGCACGTGGTCCCGAATCCCACGCAATACCCCGAGACGCACGTGGTCCCGAATCCCACGCAATACCCCGAGACGCACGTGGTCCCGAATCCCACGCAATACCCCGAGATGCACGTGGTCCCGAATCCCACGCAAAACTCGAACCCAACACTGTCCCGAATCCCGTGCAATACACGAACCCCACCCCACACAACGCTGTACCGAATCCGCTCCCATGCAACACACGAACCCCACCCCACACAACGCGGCGCGCCGTACCGAATCCTCTGTCATAGCAATACACGAACCCACCCCACACAACGCTGTACCGAATCCGCTGCCATGCATGCAATACACGAACCCCAACCCACCCCACGCCGTACCGAGTCCGCTCCCATGCAATACACGAACCCCACCCCACACAACGTCGTACCGAATCCGCTCCCATGCAATACACGAACCCCACCCCACACAACGCCGTACCGAATCCGCTCCCATGCAATACACGAACCCCACCCCACACAACGCTGTACCGAATCCGCTCCCATGCAATACACGAACCCCACCCCACACAACGCCGTACCGAATCCGCTGCCATAGCAATACACGAACCCCACCCCACACAACGCTGTACCGAATCCGCTGCCATAGCAATACACGAACCCCACCCCACGCCACGCCGTACCGAAACTCCATTCCTGGGACACCTCCCGAGCCAATTACCCGGTTCCAAACTTGGGACCGGTCCCAATCCTGGGACACCTCCCGAGCCAAATACCCGGTTCCAAAGCTGGGACACCTCCCGAGCCAAATACCCGGTTCCAAAGCTGGGACACTTCCCGAGCCAAATACCCGGTTCCAAACCTGGGACACTTCCCGAGCCAAATACCCGGTTCCAAAGCTGGGACACTTCCCGAGCCAAATACCCGGTTCCAAATCTGGTACCTCCCCCCCGCGAAGGAACCGGGTCCGAGTCCAATGCAATCGTGCAATAGCCGAGTCCTACGCTGGAGCCGCGCGAGTCCGGCCGTATGTACGTGCAGAACAATGTAAGAACACAAGTAACAAGACGAGATAAATATATCTCTGCCTAGGGAGCCAAGTGAACCCGTCACAACCATGTGGTCTGTAAAAGAATCGCGTGATTGGGCATTGGTAGCCGATGAAATACTGATGAAATCACACATGCTTGGGAGCCCTACTCAGACTTGCACCACATGGCAACACAAGTACAGTGCGTGTAGGCTGTAGTACAATGTATGCGTACAGAATTATCCACGATCGAATGGGGTCATTCAATGCGTTGCTTATTGCTGCCACGTGCAGTACCACAGTAGCAGCCTGCGTTCGATTGTTGTGAATTTACAGGCATACAAAGTAAATTGTACATGTACATGTGTCATGCTCCCATTGCACTGTGCATGTACAAACCAACATTGCATAAGTTATCCATGGTTGGGGCCAGGCCATTGCGTGACTGCGTGTTCGCTAAATGTGCGCTGGGCCGCGCTGGCCACAGAGTTTGGAACCGGTTCCTCTGAAGCGGGAACCGTCCAAAGCGGGTACCCGGTTCCAAAAAAAAACGGAACCACGGTTCCGGTTCCCATTTTGGAACCGCGGTTCCACTTGGAACCGGGAGAACCGCCCAAGCTTAATACTCACACTACTGACTTGTATTCTAAGCCCACCGACACTCATCAATATCTCCATTCCTCCAGTTGTCACCCCAGACACTGTAAGACTGGTATAGCTTACAGCCAGGCCCTCAGATTGAGGCGCATATGTTCCAATGAGTCTGACTTTCGCCGCCATACACGTGTATTGGCCAGTAACTTGGTTGCTAGAGGCTATAGTTCTCGCCAAGTGAAGAACTCCATTGCCAAAGTCTATTCCATTCCCAGAAGTTCGGCACTAAAACAAAAGCCACCAGGTCCCAAGGACAAGCCCAAGGTTCCCTTAGTTACTTCCTACCACCCTCCTCTTCCTCCTCTCAGGAAGATAACTAAGGAAAACCACCATATTCTCCACACTTCAGATCGTTTGGCTGATGCCATTCCAAATTCGCCTGTTTTGGCTTACAGGCGCCCCCGTAACCTGCGTGACTTAATTGTCCGAGCAGAGGTTCCCCCTTTGGACTCTTCACCTCCAACCAAATTTGGTACATTTAAGTGTACCTCGAAATGCATTGTTTGCAAGACACATGTCAAGGAAATAGACTCTTTCAATGGACATTCTTCTGGAACTACCCACACGACCTATGGCTGTATCACGTGCACTACCTCCAACATCATATACCTCATCTCTTGTAGAGTTTGTAATATTCAGTATGTTGGCGAGACCAAAAACACCCTCAAAAAACGGATCTATGGCCATAGGTCTACTATAAAAACTGGTAAAATGGACACCCCTATTGGGTATCACTTCAATCTCCCTGATCATTCGATATCAGATATGAGTGTACTGGGCATAGAATCACTTGGTCATCGTAGTAATGCTGTCCGTCTTAGCCGTGAGAAAATGTGGATGAAGCGTCTTCGGACTATTCAACCACATGGTCTCAACATCCAGGAGGGTAACGACTAACACCATGCAGCTTTCTGATAATCCTTCTTTTGTGTTCAGTCCTTCACACTTCTCTCTTTGATCTTTCTCCCTCTTCTCACTAATCCCTACCCTATTCCTTGCCCTTCCCTTTGATCTCTCCCTACCAGCTTCAGTCTTTGTCCTCTGTTTCTCATCCGTGTCCTATTCACCCCCCCCTTCCTTTATCTACATGTATCTGTTTTGTCCTTGTCACTCTGCCTTTGAGAAAGGTCCTGCTAGGATCGAAACTATATATATACAAAAATGTTGCAAACTGCTTACTGATTAAAATTACCAAAATGCAAATCTCAAAATTTAGTGGGCCTGACATTTCGATCCTAGCAGGAGCTTTATCAAAGGCAGAGAAAGGTCCTTTGAGAAAGGTCCTGCTAGGATCAAAACGTCAGGCCCACTAAATTTTGAGCTTACATACTGTAATTATGTATTATTTTCAAGGTCTGATCCACAGCACAGTTTACATGTATCATATCATCACGAATCCTCCAGTGTCAATTTAACAACCTCAACCTTCCTCAATCCTCCCCAATCCTCCAGTGTCAATTTTACAACCTTCCTCAATCCTCCTCAATCCTCCAGTGTCAATTTTACAACCTTCCTCAATCCTCCCCAATCCTCCAGTGTAAATATTACAACCTTCCTCAATCCTCCACAATCCTCCATCTGCAAATTTTACAACCTTCCTCAATCCTCCCCAATCCTCCAGTGTAAATTTTACAACCTTCCTCAATCCTCCCCAATCCTCCAGTGTAAATTTTACAACCTTCCTCAATCATCCACAATCCTCCAACTGCAAATTTTACAACCTTCCTCTATCCTCCACAATCCTCCATTAACCCCTGGAGGATTGTGGAGGATTGAGGAAGGTTGTAAAATTTATTGGAGGATTGTGGAGGATTGAGAAAGGTTGTTTTTTTAGTAAAAATGTAAAATAAAGGTTTGAGCCTATTGTCTATTGATCAGCCTTTTGATGTAACAGTGAGTTGGCCTAGGTGCCCCCTTGAGGTGGCCTTGGTGCCCTGTGCAATGGACCTTTCCCATGAAATATGCAAATTAGACCTAGTGCATGCGCTTTTATTGGTGGGCAAACGGGCTGCCAACCAATCATAAGCCCATTTTACATGAGAGCTGAAACAGGGGGTCCCTTGTGAAGGAATCGCATCGATGTCAAGAACACACGGATACCTTCTCGTGTAAAAGTGTATCTCTGTCACCAGACCGCAAGGGTCCCTTGCGATTCTTGACAGGGATCGAGACCTCCTCCAAAATTTCGCATCGATGCGAAATCCTTACGATAAACACAGAGATAGGTCGTGTAAATGCACCCATGCGACGTTCGCAAGGATATTCGTTGGCGCATCACAGAGACGTATGCGTTGATATTTCCGTGAGGAGCAAACGAACGATCAACAATGTCATCAAGGCAACAAAATAATTGACGATGAAAATGAATCCCGTGCGACCCCGCAAGCATGTTACACGATCGGCCTCGTTACGTTGTGTACTGGTAGTGTGTCTTGCATGAGATAGAAGTTTTTTTTTTTTTAGCTAACTTCAATGTCTGCACCTGGCCCCAGCATTGCAATAAAATGTTACATGGAGGAACAAACACCAGACTCAATCATGTCGAGGGTTTCCCGCCCGATCCTGTTTGGATCGAAACTTTTGTTCGAAAACATTGCGCAACACTGCGACTGTGAAGCTAGCTATTATTTTTCCTTCCTCCATGGTTGTGTCCACTGTACGGACGTACACGTACAGTACATGTACATTGTACATGTACATGTAGTACATACATGTAGATGTATTATTTTACAGTCCGTGGCTGCGTGCCTGCATGCACGTGCTGGGTGCGGAGGAGTGCGCGCGCAGCTTGCTACTGCTAGCCAACTGGACCTTACTTCGTGCGCAATAATTATTGTTCTTGAAAACTGCCATCATGATCGTAACGTCAATCAGACAATTCGCAACGCCGGCGCTGAGCTGAGAGCAACACTGGTAAACGTATGCCTCCGTGTAAATAATAGCGCAGTACCAGCGATACGAATAATAACCTCTGACCTCGCCTCCAAATACGGTGAAGCAAGGGACGTTTGCAACCGCGCTGCGTTGTACCGTGTAAATGTCTGCGATCAAATCGTAAACGACCATTGCGCCAGACACCCGGCGCCAATTTTCGCAGACATGCATTTTCAGTGCTCGTGTAAAAAGGTCTATAGTTTTCCACGGGCGTGCACGCGTTCCTTCTCACTAACACTAACAGTTTGGTGTGCGGTCATTGGCTATTCAGGATTTCAGCGTCTCCTACGTGCGTCCTATGCGCGTATTTCGTTTGCCCACAATTTTGCATATTTCATGGGAAGGTCCATTCGGAAAACGGCAAGGCTAAAGTGAAAGTGGCTTGCCCCCTTTTTTTTTGCTTAAGTTCGAGGCCTGCAGTAGTACTATACTACTACTAAGTACTACTAGTACTAGAATTTAGAAAAATTCTAGTTGTAGTACCTACTACCTAGTAACTACTAGTAGTAGTTACTAGGTAGTAGGTACTGTATCGTGGGAGGCCCAGTTTTCGACGGTACGCGTTTTCGACGCTTGGCCTTCTAACTCACATCGCACGATGAAAACAACTCCCTATAACGATCTCAGACTTGTATCTTTCGGTTTGTTTCCTGCTCTTTGTCCGTCACCGAAAATGTGGAAAGTTAAGGCTCTTCCAGAAGGCCAAACTCGTGTGATTCCAAAAGTTGCTCTTTTGGGGTCTATTTTCCTAGGTACAAAATTGGCAGTTGCTTCGTAGCTCCAGTTTTCTTTATTGTTGGTCCTAAAAAAAATCTGAGTGTACCATAACAAACCCCAACATACGTAGAAAAACATATATCACGCAACTTGAGGCAGTCCGTTCTGGGTAAAAACTATGGAGGCTCCTATAGAGCGTCTCGCTTATATAATTTTTTTATTTGTTTTTATTATTATTTAAAGGCATTTTTATTTAAAGGCAGAGAAAGTACCAAGGAGGAAATGTGTCTCTTGAGTGACATTGGGAAAGGTCATTAACTGAAGAAGCAGTGAGAAAGAGGATTGTGGATTTTTTTTAAACGTCACAGAAGAAGACATCAACCAGATAAAAAATACAACCCCCACCAAAAGGGCAAAGAAAACAAATCTGCTTCCATGGCTGAATCATAATTAGCTTGGACCAAGCCGAACAATCACATCCTGCCACAATGTATCTTCTGATGCGGAAATTAGGATGAGAAATGCTGCATGTGTCACTCATAACTACCGCCCTACCGTATTTCACCTCTATGGTTTACTTGAAGATCCAAATTAAAAAAAGTTAAAAGATATCTTTCAGTTAAATGAACTTCTTTTCACATTTAAAATTATTCTCAATTTGAATGATTCATTATGGTGATTAAATTTATTTCCTTATTATTATGAGGACAGGTTTGATGATTTGGAAAAGGATGGGAAAGTGAAGGGAAAGGAGTTGACAGGTGATAACAAGTCAATCCAACTTCCCCATCTCAAAGTGGCTCAGGGCAATGGGACAAAATTAATGCAAACCAATTTTAAGCATAAATTATGAATGTTTTGAGGAAAGTATTAGAAGCAGTGTCGGAAAAAAAACCCAGAAAGATGAACCAAAAAACCATACAGGGAAGAATTTTAGTGCCACACAGCATTTTGAGTTATTTTAAGAATTTATTTTACGTTTGGCTGCACTGGGACACCTTACTAAACACCGCCGTCGAAAATAGGTCACGATGCTTACTGCGCGGTGCGCCGTGGACATCGACAAAACTGGGTAATCTTACGGAAGTGACAGGCTTGATCAACCTTCTCTGTGATTATTCTAATAGTCTGTGGTGTGGAAAAAGTGACTGAGACCTCTTTTAGTGTGATACTTTCGTCCACATTGGTCAGCTTGGTGAAAAGTCCTTATATCGTCGAAAACCGGTAACTGGAGGATATAATAGTTTTATTATTTGTATAGTGGTCTTTTAAACCTCCCTGAAATCGAATGACGTATTTTCTGCCGCCACATGCACGCACGCGAAGTCGACATCGTAGTACAGTGCATGCATCGCTGACGACTTTGTTACTGTTAGGGACCCGTTTTTTTGCCGATCTCACCGTGCAAGAGCTTCTTATACATGATTGACTATTAAAACTAAAAGACACCTTTTTCCATTCCGATAATGACAGGGAATTTGCCATGTTTCTTGTGCCTGTAATGAGCTTGAGGCGGCGTTGCCTGTGCATGTGGGGTTTAATACCACATGCAACAAAATCTGGTATGTCCTCGCACTTGCACAGTTGCAGTGCCGTAACCGTAACTACAGAAAATTGAAGTTGTGTTACGGCTGCCGTAACAATAGCCACTGCGTTAAAAAACTTCACAATCCTCTTTCTCACTGCTTCTTCAGTTATGACCTTTCCCAATGTCACTCAAGAGACACATTTCCTCCTTCTTGGTACTTTCTCTAGCTGCCCTTTATTTATTTTTTAATTTTTTAAAGCCTATTAATATTATTAGGCATGTTACTTTATGCCTTTAAATAATAATAAAAAAATATAAAAATTATATAATAAGCGAGACGCCCTTTAGGAACCTCCATAGTTTTTACCCAGAATGGACTGCCCTAAGTTGCGTGATATATTTTTTTCTACGTATGTTGGTGTTTGTTATGGTACACTCAGATTTTTTTTAGGACCAACAATAAAGAAAACTGAAGCTACGAAGCAACTGCCAATATTGTACCTAGGAAAATAGACCCCAAAAGAGTAGTTGCGGTAACCGTAACCCTCATCCTCCCGAAGGTCTCCGACCTTCGGGAGGATGAGGGTTACGGTTACCGCAACTACCAAAAAAAGAGCAACTTTTTGAATCACACGAGTTTGGCCTACTGGAAGAGCCTCAACTTTCCACATTTTCGGTGACGGACAAAGAGCAGGAAACAAACCGGAACGGCGGAAGATACGAAGTCTGAGATCGTGATACGGAGTTGTTTTCATCGTGCGATGTGAGTTGTAATAAAAGGCCAAGCGTCGAAAACGCGTACCGTCGAAAACTGTAGTTCCCACGATACTGCCGTCTGTCGAGTGTCGTACTCACTACTGACACTGATCATTCATAATCATATGTCTCCTGCAACTGAAAAAGTGCGACGGCCGGCCATGGCATACAGATTTCCGCAGTTCGTATGTCAGACCATTAACATGTCAAAAAGGGGGAAACAACCCTGTATAAAAATTTTAGCTGAAACAAATGACCTTATAAAATAAAGGAGAAAAATGCCAAACAAACTCACGTTTTCGACACTCACAAATGAACGGAGTCGGTTTCATTTTTAAACAGCGCCCTCAAGCGTTTTGAACGAATACCTGTAAGGTCAGGATCAGTCTGGTCCCGTATTGTAGCCACGGACGTGTATAAAAAACCTATACACGTCCGTGTTGTAGCCATTGGTCTTTATTATGTAGATCAATGGTTGTAGCCATTGATCTCCATAATATTATGGAGATCAATGGTTGTAGCCCCCTCTGCTGAAACATAATGCTTCACGATGGTACGGTGCCCTTTGGGGGACGTTATCACTATTCGCCAAGGACGTATAAAATTAATTATAAAAAATAATTATGTCCGTGCTATTCGCCCAACGATGCTTTTGAAATTGAATGATATATACAAATATAGTGTCAATTTTCAATTCTAACTTAAATCGTTCCGAAATTCACTCTTTTCTTCCAACACGTTTGCAGATGCATGTACTGTACACAAACGTGCTGACAGACTGTACGTGTTAATACCTATACAGGTGTAGCTGCTTCTAACACTTTCCTTTCAAGCCCAATATATTTTTTTGACACCAGAATGTTTAATGAATTTTTTTCTGGGCCACTGATGGTGATTAAAATGCTACTTTGATTGTTAAAATTAAAAAAAATTCTTCTGTCACCAATTATCATGCATAATTAGCAGCGGGACTTATAAGTCCCGACGGGCTGTGTGAAGACTGAACATTGCACTGAACTTCATATGAATAACCAATGAACACAAACAGACACAAATCAATTTGTATCTACCGGTATTCTTAACTCGCAGTTTTATTACAAATTGTGCAAAATTACTGTGGAACATGAACAATTGAACATGAATAGAGAAATCCTTCAAGATTTGGTAAGATTTTCCAAGAAACTTGAGCGTAGACAGTGATACCTGCTTCTTCTGAATGCACATTTAGAAAGCGATTACGTGGCATAAATTCAGTAACAGTTCCGACATGGAGATCAGGATCAATGGACCAATAATTCCGCCATGACGGAAGTTGATGGTAGCCCATCAAGACAGACAATTCCGAGAAGCTCTCTATCTGTGAAAGGCTACAAATGCTTGCCCTTTTGGACCGCATACAAATTTGACTGTATTATCCCGTATGATCTCATCGTCAAAATACATCAAAAATGTATCAGTTGCAGTGGAGCAGTCTTCAAACATCTTCTTGTTGCACGAACCGGCAGCTTCAGAGAATTCTGGAATTACGTTGCTTGTCTTGATTTCTTCCACTAACGATGTGCATCACGCGTCTTTAGCAAAGAACCCAAAGGTTGATCATCTTTGTCTTCAGAGTCAGAAACCTAAGCTTGTTGTGTCTGCAAGACCTCACGATCATCCAAAGGCAATGTGGCTGTGGCAGATTGTCAGCAAAGAACTCTTCGTCATCTATGTCGGATTCGATAGGCGTGTCTTCATCTGACCCATAGTCAGGAATACTATCCATGATGGACTCAAGGTTTTCTTTGAAGACGACATGATTAGAATCTGATGAAACAATAAAAACAAGAACATGCAATTAACAACATATCAATTCCTTCCATAGCAAAAACGCTCCTTCGAAAACTGCTGTGCCTGTACCCTTATCTCTTAATCTTTGGGATTAACTATTGTGTAAACACAAGTCACACAGGCCTCATGTGTGTACAACGTGGTGGTACAGCGTGTGTTGGGTACCGGTTGACCATGGATATAAGAATTTTTTCCATTGGCTGGAAAATCTTTGTCTACATTTGGACGGTGGTTAACATTGGCCAATCACAATGAAACTTATATTGATAGTAAGCTTAGGAATCACAGCGTCTCCTGTGCGATTAACAAAGTCAAAGGAGGGCGCTAGCGAAAATTATGGCGAGTTGAAAACGGGCAGTACAGCAGAAACTAGCGGAAGTACCGATTCTACACACAAATTTTAACAAAAACTGGAGAGAGTCATGACGTTTATCCCGAAAATGACGGTCCATAATTGTTGTTTTTTCAAATAAAATTCACATTAATCGAAAGTATATTATATATTCTTCATAATACTCGATTAACAACGAAGACTTTTACCGCGTTCTTTAGTTATGACAGTATTATGAAAATAGCCGGCTGATTCCAGTGTACCGTTCCTATGGGGGATGTTCTAGTGGTTGTGTGGTGCATTGAAAAGGAGCGAAAAGGAATTCATATGAAGGCTATTATAAGTAAGTTAGGCCCTACTTCTGAATTATTGTTGTGTAAATGCAAATTCCATCCTCAATTCTGACATGAAAATGCAATGTACGTACACAAAACAGTACACAAACATACACACACTGTGTACAATTACTACAAATTACAATGTACGATGTACATGTACGTTACATAATGTACAGTGCATGCATGCTGGCCGCCATTTTGAATGCGTACCCACGCTATGCCACAGCCTGACGGGACTTCTGAGTCCCATCCACAAAATCATGGTACCTAGTACAGGCAACTATTTGGTATAAAAATAATCTACAAAGGATGTACAATAAGCATAAAAAATCAGAGTTCCTACCTGGACAGCAAATGTAATTTTTCTGGAGCGGGAAGTTGGCGCATAAATCGATGGTAAATTGAGACGTAGCAGTTCACAAAACTCAGTTGAGACTAAACACTACATGCCTATAGAGGGCAGCATTTATTATGCTAGCTCTATACAGGGACTCAGGAGTCCCGGCCCTAGCCTTCCAGGCTAGGCATGAATGGACTGAAAGGGATTTTATTTTCTTAAATTGCACATTGAATTAGGAGCTGGGACTTTAAAGTCCCGTCGGACGCGAAAGGGTTAAAAGGTGATATACAAAAATGTTGCAAACTGCTTACTGACTAAAATTACCAAAATGTAAATCTTAAAATTTAGTGGGCCTGACGTTTCGATCCTAGCAGGACCTTTCTCAAAGGCAGAGTGACAAGGACAAAACAGATACATGTACACGAAGGAAGGGGGGGGGGGAGAGAGTGAATAGGACACGGATGAGAAACAGAGGACAAAGAGTGAAGCTGGTAGGGAGAGATCAAAGGGAAGGGCAAGGAGTAGGGTAGGGATTAGTGAGAGGAGGGGGAAAGATCAAAGAGAAGGGCAAAGGAGTTAGGGTAGGGATTAGTGACAAGAGGGGGAAAGATCAAAGAGAGAAGTGTGAAGGACTGAACACAAAAGAAGGATTATCAGAAAGCTGCATGGTGTTAGTCATTACCCTCCTGGATGTTGAGACCATGTGGTTGAATAGTCCGAAGACGCTTCATCCACATTTTCTCACGGCTAAGACGGACAGCATTACTACGGTGACCAAGTGATTCTATGCCCAGTACACTCATATCTGATATCGAATGATTAGGGAGATTGAAGTGATACCCAACAGGGGTGTCCATTTTACCGGTTTTTATAGTAGACCTATGGCCATAGATCCGTTTTTTGAGGGTGTTTTTGGTCTCGCCAACATACTGAATATTACAAACTCTACAAGAGATGAGGTATATGATGTTGGAGGTAGTGCACGTGATAGAGCCATTGGTCGTGTGGGTAGTTCCAGAAGAATGTCCATTGAAAGAGTCTATTTCCTTGACATGTGTCTTGCAAACAATGCATTTCGAGGTACACTTAAATGTACCAAATTTAGTTGTAGGTGAAGAGTCCAAAGGGGGAACCTCTGCTCGGACAATTAAGTCACGCAGGTTACGGGGGCGCCTGAAAGCCAAAACAGGCGAATTTGGAATGGCATCAGCCAGACGATCTGAAGTGTGGAGAATATATGGTGGTTTTCCTTAGTTATCTTCCTGAGAGGAGGAAGAGAAGGGTGGTAGGAAGTAACTAAGGGAACCTTGGGCTTGTCCTTGGGACCTGGTGGTTTTTGTTTTAGTGCCGAACTTCTGGGAATGGAATAGACTTTAGCAATGGAGTTCTTCACTTGGCGAGAACTATAGCCTCTAGCAACCAAGTTACTGGCCAATACACGTGTATGGCGGCGAAAGTCAGACTCATTGGAACAAATACGCCTCAATCTGAGGGCCTGGCTGTAAGCTATACCAGTCTTACAGTGTCTGGGGTGACAACTGGAGGAATGGAGATATTGATGAGTGTCGGTGGGCTTAGAATACAAGTTGAATGTTTTCCTTAAAACATTCATAATTCACATTCATAATTTATGCTTAAAACTTATTGGTTTGCATTAATTTTGTCTCATTGCCCCGAGCCACTAAATTTGATATGGGGAAGTTGGATTGACTTTTTTTGTTATCACCTATCAACTCCTTTCCCTTCATGCTACCTCTCCTTTCCCATCCTTTTCCAAATCATCAAAACTGTCCTCATAATAATAAGGACATAAATTTAATCACCATAATGAATAATTCAAATTGAGAATAATTTTCTTAAAATGTGAAAAGAAGTTCATTAAACTGAAAGATATCTTTTAACTGTTTTGAATTTGGATCTTCGATCAAGTATGCATAGAGGTGAAATACGGTAAGGCGGTATCTATATGAGTGACACACAGCACACGCAGCATTTTTCATCCTTGTTTATTTCCAAATCAGATTAAGATACATGTACATCGAGGCAGGATGTGATTGTTCGGCTTGGTCCAAGCTAATTGTGATTCAGCCATGGAAGCAGATTATGTTTTCTTTGCTCTTTTGGTGGGGTTGTATTTTTCATCTGGTTGATGTCTTCTTCTGTGACGTTTAAAAAACCCACTGCTTCTTCCTTTCCCAATGTCACTCAAGAGACACATTTCCTCCTTCTTGGTACTTTCTCTAGCTGCCCTTTTTTTTAATTTTTTTTTTTTATAAAAGCCTATTAGGCCATGTTACTTATGCCTTTAAATAATAATAATAATAATAATAATAATGATAATATAGTATATAAGCGAGACGCCCTTTAGGAGCCTCCTAGTTTTTACCCAGAACGGACTGCCTCAAGTTGCGTGACTTTTTTTCTACATATGTCGGGGTTTGTTATGGTACACTCAGATTTTTTTTAGGACCAACAATTAAAGAAAACTGGAGCTACGAAGCAATTACTGCCAGTTTTGTACCTAGGAAAATAGACCCCAAAAGAGCAACTTTTTGAATCACACGAGTTTGGCCTACCGGAAGAGCCTTAACTTTCCACATTTTCGTTGACGGACAAGAGCAGGAAACAAACTGGAAGATACGAAGTCTGAGATTTTTCATCGTGAGTTTTTATCGTGCGATGTGAGTTAGAAGGCCAAGCGTCGAAAACGCGTACCGTCGAAAACTGGGCCCCCACGATACTGTAGTAGCAGCAGTACACGTCGCCCTCTTTTGGCAAGATTTACAATCTATTGTTCCACAATAAACACCCGATAAAATTATGTGACCCGGCACAGCGACATGAAGAATATCCCACCAAAACACTTTTCCAGTAAACAACGCCTGAAGTCAAAGTATCTTCTCAATTCGATTAAAAGTATGTTTTTTTTTGTATTTTCGGAAAGTTAATGTATACGATGATGTTATGTTCAAAGGATTTTTTCCGAAATATGTCTCTAAATGTTGAAAAAGGATTTCGGGGGAGTGTTTGTGTAGGCCTACTGTTTCCATGAGAATGTAAAGTTCCTGCCTTCATGAATGGCCGCTTTCGAGGAGTTAGACTGGTGCTGCTATAATGTGTCTGCATGGTGCCAAATGAACGAGCGAAGTCCCCTCGTACTATTTACAAAAAAAGTTCATACGGAACTAATTTTGATATCATTCGAAAGCTAATGGTATACTCTTTCACATCATTAAAAAATCTCAAAATCACAAAAGTGGGGGTTATTCTTCATTATGCTGTGCCGGGTCACAAATATAGTTTTTCGGCCGATAAACGTGGTTTTGACGTCTGCCTCATGAGGGCGCTATCGTAAAAGACCACGATGGTACCATGCTACGTTCCAATCGTGTCGTGATTACCGTGTTTACGAGTTCACTTGTCGTGAAGAGGCGTTCCAATCGTCTGGTAACTCGTGGTCACCACTGAACTAAAAATAGTTCAGTGGTGGTTACCGCGGTCGTGAACTGGAAGCAGGCGTACGCCCCCCCCATGAAAGATATCGTCGCCCCCACTCCCCCCCCCTACTGGGATTTGAGTTTTTTCAATGAAAAACAAAAGAACATCAAAACCACACAATTATAAAGATAAATTAAGAACCGCATTACCCAAATTCATGTGTTTTTTTGCGGTAGTAAAAAATTAATAACTTGTAGCTGCTGAGCGCTGATTCTACCTCGCAGAAACACAATTGTTCAGAGTCAGTATGGACGCACATCTGTTGCGGCCGAAATACCACAAATACTTTACAGACAGAAAAGTCTGAATAGAAATGCAAATGAGTGAAGGTACGGTCTATAAAAGCCAGAGGCTTGGACGAGAAAACCCTAGTGTACATTTGTGTAGCCGGAATACCACCACAACCATGCTCTCCAACGCGGACCTAAACGAGCTCAGCCTGGAAAAGCTTCTGGAGATGGAAGATGATGAGTTCCAGCAGGCACCGGACCCTCCCAAGAAGAGGAAGAAATCCGCCCCAGCGACTTTCACACCTACGGCGGCGGCAGTATTATCCGGCAGGGTCCCGGGGACAGAGATGACATCACACCAGCCAACAACCGACTTCACAGCTGCCCCCGCTATGTCCCGTCAGGAGATGGTGGCTAGCCTTCAATCGATGGTAACGACGCTAGTTACACAACGAAGCGAGCACCCTCCTCTCCAGACACAGGCACCTAATTCCCCTGGCACTTGTGGGGACGTCGACGATTCGGCTGAGATCTTATCAATCCCGATCATGCCTTTTGGGGGCATTATATGCTGATGCGATTACTCAGTCTGAAGAGACTATTGGTGAACCCTTGACTGACAAGTTGGCAAGTATTATCAACAAACTCGCTCGGCAGAAGACCAGCGAAAAGGCCTTGAAGGACAAATTGGAAACCTACCCTATATAGACCTAAAAACTGTGACACGCTGTTGCGCACAAGGGTCAACCCTGAAGTATGGGCAGCTCTCAGCAAGACAACGAAGATTGCGGATAACAACCTTCAGAATATTCAGCACATTTTGCTGAGGGCCATCGTGCCCATCGCCTTGGCGGTTGAGGGGCTATTGAACCCTCCCGCGCACATCGACAACCGCGTCAGGTTGCCGTGAAGCGCTTACTGGATGCGGTCTCGCTCATCGGAGACGCTAATTCCGAACTTAACATTAAGCGCAAAGAGCCTGATGAGGCATCAGCTCAGTGCTACTTTCAGATCACTGTGCTCCTCGGAAGCTGTCGATTCTTCCGCCACCCTCCTGTTCGGAGACAATTTGGCCCAGAGGTGCAAAGAGTTACGCGAAACTCACCGGCTAGGTCTGAGTGCTGGAAGATCACCACGTTCTGGTCGTCGCACCTTCGGCATGTCCGGACCTTCGGTCCGATCGCCAGCATATTTTTCTCGCCCCACTCCCTACCGGCGAGATCAGGATTTTTACCCGCGCCGTCCCTACAGACCACGGCAGAGGTACCGGAGGAGAGAGAGCGTGGCCCAACGCCCCCGCAACTAACTGCAGAAAAAGCAGGACTAAAGCACCAGATGGTGAGTCATTGTCCTCGCACAGCGTCACCATTTACTGGTGGTCGTTTGGCTCAGTTTATTTCTTCATGGAAGCGCATTACATCAGATAATTGGGTGCTGGACACGGTGGCACATTACCACTTTAAATATCATACCCCTTTCCCACTACGAAATCTCCGGGTTATCTCGGGGGTAACGGCAAGCCTTACCCCCGAGATACCCCGGGTTGGAAATGGTTGCCAGGACGTTTCCCACTACACTTTTCCCGCCCCGGGTTGAGACCGAAAAATCGGCCGTTACCCCGGGGTTCGTTAACCCTGCTCGCGACCAGGGTTAAGGATGGAAATCTCGGGGGTAACGGCCGAACCCCGGGGTTGGCGTTGTAGTGGGAAACCGCGCCGGGGTACGGGTACGAGTCCAGTGGACATTCTCAGGGTTAAGACACCGGATGCGTTACGTAATGGGACGGTCAGAGGTGGGATACGTGGCGGGAAAATCCGCATGCGACGCACATCTGGCATTTACAACAGGGCAGTAAATTCACGACGGCAACGACGGCAGTTGCCGTCGTGCCCTCACCAATTGCCGCGGTGCCCTTAAATTTGGAGGATTTTCACGGCAACAAATTGCCGTGCCCTTTTAGCACACTGCAGCGCGCATGAAATAATATTCCGACTGCGGTGCAGTGTGTGTACAGCACACATGGAAGCTTCACTGTACCGTGCGCACTGTCAGCTAAACATTGCGCATTCTGTGCACAACAGTACTGTATGGACTGTGGATGGGTGTACATGTACAGTACATGTGCATCTACTGTACATGTACACGTACACATACACGATCAATGTACTGTACATGTACATGTACATGTACAGTACTTACATGGCCATGTCAGATACTTACATGGACAGTGCGTTCGATCCTGACAGTTTCATGTCAACGAACTTTTAATCTGCGGGTACCAGTGAATCTTGGACATCGCTGGCTGTACCAAGCAACGGGTACCAACGGTAGTTGGGAGCGATTTGCGTTGCACGATGGATAGATTGCGCAGCATGCAGCACGTGGTCGGGTTGCGTGCGAAAGTAGTAGAATCGTAGAGCTGTCAAAGGTTTGCGTGTTCGCGGGTGCCTTTTCAAAGTCGTAACCATGCCCCGAAAAGAGAAAGCTAAACAGCAAAACGAGCTACTACTTCACGATACAGCACAAAAATGTCGCAAACTTTATTCTTTTTTTTCAGGTAGGCCTACGAACGTAGTTATTCTCAATTTTTTGGACGAGAACTGATGAGAAGGTTTTGGAACACCGAACCCACATCGCGATACCTTGACAGCATGGACTATTCTATTAGGAATGAGAGGGGTGCGACTTTATACAATAATAAGCTCCGATAATATGCTCGTTTAGGTTGGACCTAGCTGCTTAAAAATCCATCTTTACAAAACATGTAGGCTATTTAGAATCCCTTTTATTTTGATTTTTTTGTGAGGATCTATTGTCAGATATTTTTGTCGTCCCGCTTACTATAGCAGTAGCACCCCGGCCATACCTGAATGGTACTGTTCATGTTCCGTGAGAATACGTGTTGGTGGCTGACTGAAACCTATTTTAGACGTCATTTTTATTTTGGAAAGTGATCTTTTTCAGGCATTGTGGTCCCACAGAAACGATGATATATTAGTAGGAGACCTAAAACAACGATTCGGTGCCTTCAGCGCCTATTTTGAAAGTTTTTTTTAAAGTGCTTACAGCGTGTTTGCATCGGTACTAATAAAAAAAGTCGGTAAATTGCCTTGATGCCCTGGATTTGCCGAAATTTTATATCTATATTATATTTATATCTGACGCCATTTTCAATGCAGTGTACATGTACACGAGAGTGCGGATTATGCCCAAACGAAAGTACATGTCCATGTACAATGTACATGTACATGTACGTTAATCGAGTACAGCCCACATGTATCCAGTCAGGCAGCGCGCGCCGACGGGTGGTTGCTGGGCGACAAGGCGGTACGAGGCATTGTGGGACCAGCTAGCGCGCTGTGGGATTTCCGGTCCGGGCAGTGACGGACACCGGGGTTGGGGTGAAGTGGGAAATCGCACATCGTTAACCCGGGGCAAGCTCGCCTCGGGTTTCGCGAAACTCCGGGTTAACGCGACAAATGTGAACAGAACTCAGGGTTAACGAACCCCGGGGTACAGAATGCTTAAGGCAAATCTCGGGGTTAAGCAGTTTGTAGTGGGAAAAGGGTCAGAATACAAGTCAGTAGTAACTGTGTCGAGGTCTTTCCGGACGGTTACATCCAGAAAGTGGGTCTGCTGGAGAGACCGTTTTCTGAGGTTTTCTAATGATGTGAAAGAGTATGCCATTAGCTTTCGAATGATATCAAAATATAATATCCTCTAATAGTTAAAATTTCCGAAAAGAAAAAGAAAAGAAAATTGATTTGTAATCGAATTGTGAAGATACTTCAACTTCAGGCGTTGTTTACTCGAAAAGTGTTTTGGTGGGATATTCCTCATGTCGTTGTGCGGGGTCACATTTGGCACTTGTCATTCAGAGTCGTTGCATTCCATTGCCAGGAGTATCTGGCTTTGGTGCATGAACAGACAAGTCTGGCTCACTTCTGTTCACATACCTGGCACGCAAAACTTGACAGCGGACAGGTTTTCAGAAGACTGACACACATGTTTTTTGTTCCGGACATAGATTTGTTCGCCTAAATAAGCAGGTCGATTGTTTTATATTATGGGGTCCCGATCCGTTTACATGACTGGGGCGAGTACAAAGGTTACATATGTTCCCGCCCTTTTGTCTCCTCAGTCGAGTGCTGCATAAGATATGTTTGGATCAGGCGGAAGCTTAGATTATTGCTCCCCTGTGGGATACCCAGCCCTGGTTTCCAAAACTATTGGATATGCTGGTAGACAACCCCGTTGCTTTACCCAATGACAGAGATCTACTTTATGTCCCATTTTCCAACAGATGTCACCCACTTCAGACGAGGCTACGGCTATAGTGGCCTGCCACATTTCGGGGAAAGTCTCAATTAGGCGCAAGGCGTACCAGAGGAGGCTATCCCCATTATCATCCAGTCATGGAGAGAATCTACCCGACGCTGCTAAGGGTCTGCCATCAGGAAGTGGCTTTTGTTTTGTTCTGCGCGGAAAAGTCATCCGCTTTCATCGAATGATGTAAATTTGGTCATTAGTTTTCTAACTAACGAGTTCAAGGCGGGCGCATCATACGCAACCATGAATACAAGCAGGAGCACTTTATCTTCTTTTTGCCGCCCGTACACGGACATGCTATTGGTCGTCATCCCCTCATCGTGCATTTCTTGAAAGGAGTTTTCAACGTCAGGCCTTCGTTACCCCGGTACCAGCGTACGTGGGACGTTAGCGTAGTCCTTCGCTTCCTTCGGACAATCCACCCACCACAGGAAGTCTCAATGGAGAATCTAACGTTTAAGCTAGTAGCACTCGATCGTCGCACTGACTACTGGCCAACGAGCGCAGACCATTTCTTTCATGCAGCCTGATGAGGCGGTAATTATAGCCAGTCGACGGCCGTCTTCTACATCAAGAAGCTAACGAAGACGAGCCGGCCTGGGAAGCCGCCACCAGTTATACGTCTGGGCGCATATCCCAAGGACGACCGCCTCTGCGTTCTCCAGACTCTTCACGAGTACGTTCA
Organism: Luidia sarsii; assembly: GCA_949987565.1. Lineage (NCBI taxonomy): Eukaryota > Metazoa > Echinodermata > Asteroidea > Paxillosida > Luidiidae > Luidia > Luidia sarsii. Next base: position 14,005,788 of record OX465109.1, on the reverse strand, counting down.
ACGAACATCAAGATATACATCACAATGCAACGTCCCAGACGATTAGCAGATGGCTTAAGACTGTGCTATCGCAGGCTGGCATAGACACGACTATGTTTAAAGGACATAGCACCAGGGCTGCATCATCGAGCGCGGCTTTACGTAACGGAGCCTCCATCGACGATATCCTAGCAACTGCGGGATGGGCTTTAATTGTCACGAAATTTTGCTGCCTTTTATGATAGGCCAATAGACAAGGCCCATGACTCGTTTGCGTTAGCATTACTCGATGGTGCTGCTTAACTTACGAGCTTTACCTGAAACGGAGGTTGACTCAACATAACTGTATCGTTTGTTTTACTTTTGGAGTGAGGAAACAGAAATTGATATTATAATTTTGTTGTCTTTGAAACAAATTATAAGTTACATGGTACAGAGATAATGCACTGCCTCCTGTTGTTGTTTGCATGCGTGTGTCACTGTCAGCTCTGATGGTGCTTCTTTACCCCTGCTCTTTCGTTAGCTCACCCAATTTGGGCTTTGAAGGTCCATACTGACTCTGAAGAATTGTGTTTCTGCGAAGTAGAATCTAATAACTAAACGAGATTTAAATGAAATTTAAAAGCGAAGTTTAATTGTGATTCTACGAGTAGAAGCACAATGTGAGGAGTCAGTTTCCCACCCTGTTTTGTGGTTACAGCCCTCCCCTATTGGAGAGTTGGGTGAACAGCTTTCTTTGAACACTGGGGTTTTCTCGTCCAAGCCTCTGGCTTTTATAGACCGTACCTTCACTCATTTGCATTTCTATTCAGACTTTTGTGTCTGTAAAGTATTTGTGGTATTTCGGCCGCAACAGATGTGCGTCCATACTGACTCCTCACATTGTGCTTCTACTCGTAGAATCACAATTAAACTTCGCTTTAAATTTCATTTAATTCTCGTTTAATTATTAGATGATCATGCAGAGTGGCTTGAGTAGCGCAGCGTATACGTACAGTACATAAACATGTACGTGTATGCAGCCAGCATGCGGCCGCTGCACATTGTACATGTATCGTGGGAACCCCCGTTTTCGACGCTTAGCCTTCTAACTCACATCGCACGATGAAAACAACTCCGTATAACGATCTCAGACTTCATATCTTACAGTTGGTTTCCTGCTCTTGTCCGTCACCGAAAATGTGGAAAGTTAAGGCTTTTCCAGTAGGCCAAACTCGTGTGATTCAAACAGTTGCTCTTTGGGGTCTATTTTCCTAGGTACAAAATTGGCAGTGGCTTCGAAGCTCCAGTTTTCTTTATTGTTGGTCCTAAAAAAAATCTGAGTGTACCTTCACAAACCCCAACATCCATAGAAAAAAAAATATCACGCAACTTGAGGCAGTCTGTTCTGGGTAAAAACTATGGAGGCTCATATAGGGCGTCTCGCTTATATAATTAAACAAATATATATATTATTTAAAGACAAAAAGTAACATGACCCAATAGGCTTTTATAAAAAAATGGAAAAAAATAAAAGGGCAGCTAGAGAAAGTACCAAGAAGGAGGAAATGTGTCTCTGGAGTGACATTGGGAAAGGTCATACATGTAACTGAAGAAGCAGTTAGAAAGAGGATTGTGGAGTTTTTTTAAACGTCACAAAAGAAGACACAACCAGACCAATACGTTTTAAGCATAAATTATGAATGATTTGAGGAAAGTGTTAGAAGCAGTGTCGAAAAAACCCCACAAAGATGAACACAAACAAAACATACAGGGAAGAATTTTACAGTGCCACACAGAATTTTAAGTTTTTTAAAGAATTTATTTTGCGTTTGGCTGTACTGGGACACCTTACTAAACACCACCATCGAAAATAGGTGACGATGCTTACTGCGCGGTGCGCCGCGGACGTCAAGAAACCGGGTAATCCTACGGAAGTGACAGGCTTGATCAACCTTCTCTATGATTATTCTAATAGTCTGTGGTGTGGACAAAGTGACTGGGAGCTCTTTTAGTGTGATACTTTCGTCCACATTGGTCAGCTTGAAGAAAAGTCCTTATATCGTCGAAAACCAGTAACTGGAGGATACATGTACACGTACGTACGTGTACATGTACGTACATTATACTGTACATGTACAGTGTACATGTACGTACATATACATGCACACGTACATGTACATGTACAGTGTACCTGTACATACACTGTACATTCGCACACACGTACATGTACAAGTACATGTACGTACGTACACAGTGTGTGCAAGGCCGGACGTGTTATGTCTTTTTGCAATGCTGCGTAGTCTGGTTTCGGCCCCACTGATCCGTTAGTGTCACTATAGCACCTAGAGATGGAAACCAGACCTAGACTTGACAAGCTCTCTAACGTCGCGAAGGGAAAACGGTCATAATAAAATCCGCTACATTTTTCAACCTCGGCTGCACGATGCAATTAGCTTTCGATCGGTACCGGTTTGAATGTACTTTCATCGTTTCTAAGTTATAGTTCCATATAACTTAGAAATATATAATAATATATAGAATATATAGAATAGAAATATATAGAATGTTGTTTTTGCGTTATTTGATATTATTCCTTAGTCATTAATTTTGAAAGTGGTATGGAAAGAATTAAGAGTAATATACAGGCTTCAATTTGAGGGTAATTTTACCCCGAAAACACCCGTGAAACCGTCCCACGCACCCATCTTTGGATTAAGTGAGAATCACACGAAAATTTCTCCTTTTTCCCCAAACGTGAGTAAACAAAGTAATGACCAGTATTGAAATCGGTGATTCTCACTTAATCAAAATATGGGTGCGTGGGACGGTTTCACGGGTGTTTTCGGGGTAAAATCTAGGGGTTTTGGTCGGGGGTAGTCAGGGAGTCGAACACATAGTTACTTACCGGGTTTCCCAGCAGGATTCCTTGGACCCTACTATCGCCCGACCCCTCATAATAAAAAAAAAATGGCGATTGTAAGGGTCCAAGTTACTTGGACTAGCTGGTGCGTACAAACCGTCAAAACATTTCGACCGAAAAACCACCCCACCGAAACCCCCAGATTTACCGCCGAAAACACCCGTATCACCGTCCTACACGGCCATTTTTGAATTCAGTGAGAATCACAGATTTCAATAATGGTCATTTTGTATTACTCACGTTTGGGGGAAAAGGAGAAATTTTCCATCATATCAGTGACGTTTTGACAGGTCCGGGAGCACCTTGACGTCATCGGTTTACGTGTATACGTGCGCGGTAATACCGTTTCATTTTGAAATCCAAGATGGCCGCCTTTTGGCTCGTCGCACGGGAGAGAATGTTCTCGATCAAATGAGGGGAAATTTCTCCTTTTCCCCCAAACGTGAGTAATACCAGTACCATTATTGAAATCTGTGATTCTCCCTGAATCAAAAATGGCCGCGTCGTATAGTGTAGGAGGGATTTTTTTGTGTGTGGAAAGGAAATTCTACAGTTATTATTATTATTATTATTTTTTTACTTAGTACATTATGTTACCACACAGGCCCTATATCTTGTTTTCTTGTAAGTCACAGTGCAGCCATTGTGTATAGTCCCCACCCCCTGTTTCAGCTAAGACAAGGACCACCTGGACTTAGACCACTGCCCCATGGTAATTGAGCACCTATTCAAGACCCCCCTCCCCCTAGTCTAGGTTAATACCAACCCTGTACACTGGACTTCAGATGGTAGGCCAGCAGCAGAGGGTGATGACCACAACCACCCTATCTCCCACAACCCTCTGATTGCTGTATAACGCCCGCCTACCGTGGCTACTCGGAATAGTTAGATTGTACCGATAGAGTTTTGCCCTTTGTGCCGTGTTGGTTTTATTTTTTTTCTTTAGTTTAAATTTTGTCGGTTACCCCCTTTCTAGTTTACATTTTTTATTTTGTTTTGTCCTTTAAACCCCTCTGCTTCATATTATACCTCATACTGCTGGAGAAATTAAATTTGAAGAAACTTTGGCTCAACTTCCCTCATTTCTCGTAATAAATTATTTTGTTTAATTGCTGCAAATTTTCTCGGTATAGTGGGGTGTTTTTTTTTGTCTTTGCTGTTTTCCCCCCTTCTTTTATCCTTTCTAAGCAGTCAGCGAATTAATCCTAAAAGAACCAGTGGACATTTTTTTCCGTAGTTCATTTCCCTCCGCTACATATTTTTGGTGCCGAAACCCGGGAGGATTTTATTTTCGATTCGAACTTCGCTTTCTGACTTACTAAGGAAGTATCCCTCCGCCAGCCCCATTTTTTTGTGTAACCAACACGGTACTTAGGGTTAGAACTCTGGACGTGCATGATGGCTACTCCGGGTGGCCCACCAGTCCTCACACCCATGCTAGTGAGGACTCCAACCTATGCAAGCCCTCTGATGGGACCTCATCCCTCGACGGCGACGCTTCCCCCAGAGTTTCACCCTCCAGTCTTTGGTGTTGGTGGCAGCCCGCAACTACTCAGCCCGTTGACGCCACAGCCCACCCTACTCTGTCCGCCGCAGCTGACAGATGGTGTCCAGTCAGCAGCTCATCACACACCCTTGCCAGGCAGTTCATCCCACCAGTCAGCCCCACACAACCCCGTGGATCGTCACGTCACCATCAGCCCATTGCAGTTGGCAGGTCTGGACCCTCCTCCGCCGAATCTGAACAGCCACGCCCCGTTCACCTACACGGCACATCAGCTAAAGGATGTACCGACCTTCGCTGGGACGGCGAGTGAGAAACATGGACTGAAGGTTGAAGATTGGGCACGAGACATGACATACCTTCTCGAGGCGAAGGGCCCTCAACCAGACCATGTACAGTTTCACGAGATGGTGCGCCATACCAGAGGGAAGGCCCGCGACGCGGTACTTAATCTGGAACGACGCGGAGGAGCAACTGCCAAGAGAGCCATTGCCGAACTCATAGAGGAGTTTGGGGAAGGTGTTGCCACAACGACACCAATTGCCACGTTCTTTGCCCGGAGACAGCGACCAGATGAGACCCCCACAGATTACGCCATTGCTCTTGAGGCTCTTCTGCGTCATGTGGAAGACATGCAACAGCGGCAGGGGAGACAAGTCTTCCTTGGGGAAGACAGGGATCTGCTCCTGACCTCGCAGTTCATGACCGGCCTTCACGACAGAGAGGTGAGACAGAGGCTGGCACCCATGCGGCCCCGCACCATGTCCTTCAAGATGATGCGTCAAGAGCTACGAGTCATCTGCGAGGAGGACCGACTGATGAACGACAGGCGACGCCAGCGTGTCCTCATGCAACAGCAGGCAACGAGCATGGAGCATGCTGGGCACCCCGCAGACCATGCTGCACCCCCTACAACCACCAGGCCAACCAGCCAAGGCAAACCACTGCCGACAAGTTGTCAGAGCTGACCTCACTGGTGCACCAACAGCTGGCAGCCCTCAACGACGTTCTGCAGGGCCAGCAGTACTTGGGTCGACGAGTACAGCACATCGAGGGCCACCTTGGTCAAGTCCCGCGGCCAAACCAGCCCCAGGTACCATCACAAGAAAGTCCTCGTGACCAGCTACGACGGGAAGGCCGCTGCTTTGTCTGCGGAGAGCGTGGCCACATTGCCAGGCAGTATCTCCGTCGCCAACCTCAGAGGCCCCAGGCAGCACCTGGTCAACTACCAGCCAGTCCGTTAAACTAGGACAGCCTGCTGATGCAGGGCGATCAGCGGGTATGAAGGAGTTTAACGAAGAGTGCCCTATACAGTCAAGCCAATCCCAGAGGCATTCAGCTCCAGCAGGAGGGGACGCTGAATGTACGGAGCAGCAGCTCGTCGGTCCAGTATTGAGCACAGAAGTGGTGGTGTCCGGAAAGGAGTGCAGAGTTCTTCTCGACACTGGATCTCAAGTAACCACGATTACCGACGAGTATTATGCTCAGCACCCCACACTCCGTCTTCAAGCCCCTAAGAAGTCCAGTGTGAAGATAGAAGGTGCCGGAGGCCAACCAGTGTCCCATCTTGGCATTATCCTGATGGACGTGAATGTTTTGGGTAGAGAAGTGAAGAGTGTCCCCACCTTCATAGTCCCAGCAACAGTTTCCAGGCGCTCTATGCCAGGGCTTCTGGGGACAAATGTGATCCGTGCTGGACGAGATGCCCTTCACCACGCAAATTCATGAGAAATGTGCAGAGGGTATCAGCTGCTTGGCACCTCGCTTTTAAGTGCATCAATGACGACGGGACAACCTTGGCGACCACCAATGGAACTATTGGTGTACTGCGGTATATGCTGCGTCAGCCTTTTGTCCTGGAAGCTGGAAAGGCTGCAGATGTTCCAGCCATGGTGCCAAAGAAAGCGAGGGGGAAGAGTTTCGATGCCATGGTAGAAGCTCGACAGCGGGGATGTTTCACCATCGGCCTTGCCGTCACTCCCATCTACACCAGAGGCTCCAGTGGCGAGGTGAATCTTCGCCTCTGCAATGCGTCGACAACCGACATCACCATTCGACGAAGGACCCCATTGGCGATGTTGCTAATTGTACGTGAGGTGGCATCCGGGAGCAACCAGCCATTCCATGACGACCTCAAGCAGGCGCCGGAGAGTAGTGCTCCACTCTGTGCCGAGATCTCCACAGCCATTTGCTCGCCTGGAACTGAGGCAAAGGATGACCAGATGCGGAGTTCAGAGAATGGTATACGGACAGAGCACAGAAGCTGCCGAATCTTGACCTCAGTAGCACAGCCCTCTCTCCGTCTGAAAGGACTGCCCTGGAAGACCTGCTCATCAGAAACAACGACTTGTTCTCAACTACGTCCCTGGACGTTGGGTCCACGAACACTGTCCTCCATGGAATCCCACTCGTTGATCCAACTTCTTTTCGTATGCCATATCGCCGAATTCCCCCTGCCCAGTACCAGGAAGTGCGGGATCATCTGGAGGAGTTAAAAGCAAGTGGGATCATTGAACCCAGTCAGAGTCCATTCGCTTCCCCAATCGTGATAGTCCGGAAGAAAGATGGTGGCATCCGTCTTTGTGTCGACTACAGAAAGCTTAACTCTAGGACGGTTCGTGATGCATTCCCTCTGCCTCGAATTGAAGACTCTCTAGATGCCCTTGGCCAAGCCAGATACTTCTCTTGCCTGGACATCACATCGGGTTACCTCCAGGTGCAAATGGCTAAGGAGGATCGTGCAAAGACGGCTTTCACCACCCCGATGGGTCTATACGAGTATATCCGGATGCCCTTCGGCTTGATAAATGCGCCGGCAACATTTCAGCGGCTGATGAACATTGCCCTAGGTGACCTGAGTTTCTCACAAGTCCTGAAATACTTAGACGACATCATCGTTTTCAGCTCGACATTTGAGGAGCACCTTCAACGCCTATAGAGAGTATTCACCAGACTGAGGCAGCATGGTCTCAAGCTGAAGCCATCCAAGTGTCACCTCTGTCAGAGTGAAGTCCACTATCTTGGGCACATCATCTATGAGAAGGGGATCGCAACCGACCCAGAGAAGGTTCAAGCTGTCCAGATGTGGCCAGTTCCTCGATCGAAGAGGGAAGTCCGAGGGTTTCTAGGGCTAACCGGATACTACCGGCGATTCGTCCGAGATTATGCCAAAATCGCAAATCCCTTGTTCGGCCTGATCGGAGGTAGGCGAGGAGTCAAAGATCCACCCTTCATTTGGACAGAGGATTGCCAGACAGCTTTTGACGTTCTCACCAAGAAGCTCATCTCGGCACCCATCCTTGCCTATGCAGACTTCAAAACGCCCTTCATCGTCCAGACGGATGCATCGGGGAAAGGCCTGGGAGCAGTCCTGGTGCAGAAGCAAGGTGGGCAGGAAAAGGTGATCGCTTATGCAAGCCGAGCTCTCACCCAAGCGGAGGGGAGGTATCCTGCTCATAAGCTGGAATTCCGAGCACTCCATTGGGCAGTCACTACCAAATTTAGGGATTACTTGTATGGCCAGGCGGTTACTGTCATCACAGATAACAATCCGTTGACGTACGTCATGAAGGCGGCAAAACTTGATGCCCATGGTCATCGTTGGGTAAGCGATCTCTCCACCTTCAACTTGGAAGTGGTCTATCGGCCTGGGAAGAGCAACAGAAATGCCGACGCTTTATCCCGTATACCTCGAGGGAAGGTGGCCCAGATCCTAGACAAGCTGGAGAGAGGGACGTCTCAAGAAGAGGGAGGCCCAGCGACGAGACAAGACCGCAAGACGGTAGCCAAGACACTGGTCAGAATTGTCCTCCCGTTCCAGTAGAGGCCGGGACACCTGTGTGAACGGAACCGTGTGGAAACGCACAAGCATCTCGCGGATGACGAATCTGACACCTCGCCAGACCCGAGTTTGGGTGACAGTCCAGGACAATCCAGTCGTACCCCGTCCACGTCCTCAGGGAACGATGATAGCTTAAGTCCACCCGTTTCATCTTGCGATGAGAGCGAGAATAGCAGTAGTAGGAGTATTGGGGCGGACTTCTCAACTGGAGGGAGTTTGCTGGAGGCACAGAGGCAAGATCAAGATATCCAGCGAGTAGTTCACTTGAAGGCCACGTATAATGGCATGCCCACTACGCGAGAGGTGAACTCAGAACCCACAGTTGTTCGTCGACTACTCAAGAGTTGGGACCGATTAATGGTCAGCGGTGGGTTGCTGTTCTACCGCCAACCATTGGAAACAACGGGGCGGAAATTCCTCTTGGTCATGCCGAAGTCTCTGCGCACTCTGGTCCTGAGGCATGTACATGACGAGATGGGACACCTAGGCTTCAACAAGACCCTACAGCAGCTTAAAGACCGGTACTTCTGGCCTGGAATCTACGCAGAGACTAAGGCCTACATTAGGCGATGCACCATGAGGAAGGTCCCAGACACACAGAATTGTGCGCCTTTAGAGAATGTCCGAACTACACGACCACTTCAACTGGTATGCATTGACTTCTTGGGCTTAGAGCGATCACAAGGAGGCTACGAACACCTTCTCGTAGTTACTGACCACTTCACCCGCCTTAGTCAAGCTTACCCCACCAAGGACGAGAAGGCAGATACGGTAGCGATCGGTTCTGTGGCAGAAGTTCATCGTGAACTACGGGATCCCTGACCGACTCCACTCAGACCAAGGCAAGTGCTTTGAAACAGTCGTTCGAGAGCTGTGCAGTCTCCTGGGTGTGCAGAAGACGAAGACGACCCCCTATCACCCTCAAGGCAATGGGATGACCGAACGGTTTAACAGAACCCTCCTGTCGATGCTTGGCACGCTTAAACCTGAACAGAAAACGAATTGGGATGTTCACGTTCCTAGCCTTGTCCATGCTTATAACTGTAGCCGACATGAATCCACAGGGTTTCCCCCCTACTATACCTCATGTTTCTTCGTAAGCCAAAGATCCCTGTTGAACTTCTTCTGCCGGTTTTCCCGAATGATGACCCAGATGACGAGGGAAGGGACGGGCCAGGCTACCCTACCTATGTTCGACGACTCAAACGACACTTAAAGGAGGTCTACGTAGAGGTTCAGTCTGCTGCAGATAAAGCCAGGATGAGACAAAAAGCCGGTTATGACAAGAAGGTCCGTGCGAGCATCCTCAAGTCGGGAGACGTCGTCCTGGTTGCCAATAAATCACAGCGAGGACGGTGTAAACTGAAGAACCGCTGGGAGAGTATATACCGCACGTTGTAGTCTATCAGTATCCAAACCTTCCAGTATATGTAGTACGTAGCACAACATCCAGAGCCACAAGAACTCTCCATCGTAATCATCTTCTTCTCTGCCCCTTCGATATCTCTGATGTTCACGATTCAGCTGAACCCATTCCGCCGCCTCCCGAATTTCAAGATGAGATGCCACCGGTGGAAGAATCTGGCGGGTCATCTGTCTACAGCTCCAGCTCGTGCGATGATGAGTACAGTTCTTCTTCAGAGCAGTCTGAGATCTGCGCGGACACAGTGATGAGGCTTCTTGCTCGGAGGGGACAGTAGCTAGGGGAAGGCCGAGGAGAACACATGGCCCCTGATCGATACGGTGACTGGCAGTAGTTTTTCTCTCTTCTTTTTTGTTGTTGTTGTTGTTGTTGTTGTTGTTGTTTTGTTGTTGTTGTTTTTTAAGCAGTGAGAGTTTAAGGCAGGGCAGCTTTTTGATCGATTTGGGTTTGTAATTTGGTTCACGCTGACATTTTTTTTTTTGGATAATGCCCCTGGCCTATGTCATTGGATTTTTTTTGTGTGGTTTAATTTTTACCCTTCTTCTGTGGGGTTGGAGTGAATTTGCTGATTCATTGTTGAGGACAACAATGGATTTAACCAATGGCGAGTGTAGGAGGGATTTTTTTGTGTGGAAAGGAAATTCTACAGTTAGTGGTTTTTTTTTTACTTAGTACATAATTATGTTACCACACAGGCCCTATATCTTGTTTTCTTGTAAGTCACAGTGCAGCCATTGTGTATAGTCCCCACCCCCTGTTTCAGCTAAGACAAGGACCACCTGGACTTAGACCACTGCCCCATGGTAATTGAGCACCTATTCAAGACCCCCCTCCCCCTAGTCTAGGTTAATACCAACCCTGTACACTGGACTTCAGATGGTAGGCCAGCAGCAGAGAGTGAAGACCACAACCACCCTATCTCCCCCTTATTCCTCCATGCTCCCACAACCCTCTGATTGCTGTATAACGCCCGCCTACCGTGGCTACTCGGAATAGTTAGATTGTACCGATAGAGTTTTGCCCTTTGTGCCGTGTTGGTTTTATTTTTTTTTCTTTAGTTTAAATTTTGTCGGTTACCCCCTTTCTAGTTTACATTTTTTATTTTGTTTTGTCCTTTAAACCCCTCTGCTTCATATTATACCTCATACTGCTGGAGAAATTAATTTTGAAGAAACTTTGGCTCAACTTCCCTCATTTCTCGTAATAAATTATTTTGTTTATATAATTGCTGCAAAATTTCTCGGTATAGTGGGGTTGTTTTTTTTTGTCTTTGCTGTTTCCCCCCCTTCTTTTATCCTTTCTAAGCAGTCAGCGAATTAATCCTAAAAGAACCAGTGGACATTTTTTTTCTGTAGTTCATTTCCCTCCGCTACAGTAGGACGGAACGATTTTGCAAAGTATGCAATTTTCAACTTCCGAAATCTCCAAAAATATCAGACAAATCCTAATTTTTTCGGGAATTCTCGAAAACATTTCTTTTGAGGAACGGAAAAACAAGAAAACAATATTTCTTACATAAAATAAATTATTGAAAATTGTCTCAGTCGTCGGGTGCACTGCGCACTGTGCATTTTCTCACGGCTTAGACGGACAGCATTACTACGGTGACCAAGGGATTCTATGCCCAGTACACTCATATCTGATATCGAACGATCAGGGAGATTGAAGTGATACCCAACAGGGGTGTACATTTTACCGGTTTTGATTGTAGCCCTATGGCCATACGTTTTTTTAGGGTGTTTTTGGTCTCACCAACAACATTAACATTACAAACTCTACATGAGTTGAGGTGTTTGAGGTGGTGCACGTGATAGAGCCATAGGTCGTGTGGGTAGTTCCAGACGAATGTCCATTGAAAGAGTCTATTTCCTTGACATGTGTCTTGCAAACAATGCATTTCGAGGTACACTTAAATGTACCAAATTTAGTGGGAGGTGGTGTCCAAATGGATGAAGCGTCTTCGGACTATTCAACCACATGGTCTCAACATCCAGGAGGGTAATGACTAACACCATATGCAGCTTAATTTCTGATAATCCTTCTTTTGTGTTCACTCCTTCACACTTCTCTCTTCCCCTCTTCTCACTAATCCCTACCCTACTCCAATTGCCCTTCCCTTTGATCTCACCCTACCAGCTTTACTCCTTGTCCTTTGTTTCTCATCCGTGTCCTATTCACTCTCTTCCCCCCTCCTTCGTGTACATGTATCTGTGTCGTCCTTGTCACTCTGCCAGTTTGAGAAAGGTCCTGCTAGGATCGAAATGTCATACATTATTATTATTTGTTAGAAAACATGTGTGTAAAGACTGGTGGAAGTCTACTAATCATTCCGGACGTACTGAGTGCACACACACTGGACGGTGGTCTCGTAGCGTGCAGAAATCACGAGGACGAGTACAATCCCACATGGTGTTTTTTGACGAAGATTATTGGTCGACAATTTACTGATTTTTTTGCATAATTTAACTCATGTGAAAAAACAAAACAAAGGTGATTAAACATTCACGGTTTTGCAAAAATCAAAACCGAAAACCGTCTCCAAGGCAAAACTGAAAAACCTTGAAAAATCGAAAAACCTTGAAAAACCGAAAAACCGCCCACGAAATTTGGCATCGCCTCCCCCCCCCCATGAACAAAATCCTGGCTACGCCGCTGGGTGGCGGATTCTGCAGCCAGGAACGAAAAGGTGAATTTACCATGAATTTACAATGAATGTTTCCAACATTCCATTACATTAGCTGCGAGTCGTCGGCGTACGAGTTGTCCGACTCGCGTACGTACGTTTGTGAAAACCAGCCGCGTAGCAACTAGCATTTAATACTATTCGGTCTTTGCGCTTGCGCAATGTGCGTGTTGGCGTGGTGTTGGTGAGTAGCATTTGGAATGCAGCCCACTCGTGAACTGGGAAATACTGGTCGTGAACATGATAAACACGACGTGATTGAAACGCAGCATATAGGCCGTTTTCGAAATAGAGGCTTAATTAGGCTCGGGCTCAGGCTTCGTCTCCATCTGACAAAACCTGAAAATCCAGTTTGTGGTTTGTTTCCGAATTTGAAGGTTTGTTGGCTTGATAGGTACAGGGTATTCACCAAGAAACTGGGGCCAAACGCTTGTTTTAGAAGCCTGTAATATTATAACGAGCAAGATAAATATGACCGAAGCCTGAGCCTAAGCCTTTATTTCGAAAACGCCCATAGAGATTAGAAATAAAGACTATAGAGGTGACAAAAGTTTGAGACGCTGAAAGGAGCGCTGGAGCATGTTTAGATCCTCGCAGACGCATACGCATACACGCACGTAATGAGACGCACACAATAATCCTGCACGTATGCCATGGACTGCGGAGAGCGTGAGTGCTTTATACTTGTGCGTAGTCGCTTCACTCGCTTGTCGAATAAATCGAATAGCGCCGCTGTGTTCGAACGCCGATCAAAATTAAGGCTTTGCATGGTGTAGGAAGGTTTGCGGTGACACCACGTATAAGGTCTCTTAAAGGAAGAGGTGTGGTTCTGAAAAGAACCTGAGTGGTAACTCGACGTTTCGACCAGTATGCTGTGGCCGTCATCATCTCCTGATGACGGCCAGAGCATATACTTCATTTTAGGTTTTTTTTTTCAAAATGTTTTGAAAAGTAAATTGTGCAATAAACTATGGTACAAATATGGACATTTCGCGCGCTTGGCCATGCTTGCACCGGATGTTGTCACTGTACATTGCGGGATCTGATCCTGAACCGCGTTTACACTCAAACCTTGATCCCGCACGTGGGATCAGACCCGGATCTGATCGTTCCCGAGAGGTGGATCAGATCATGGAGGATCTCTACTTATTCCTCCATGATCAGATCCCGGGATCTGATCCTGATCGCCCCCGCGTTTACACTTGTCTTTGATCCCGCGTTGATCGCGCGTTGATCCCGCACGCGGGATCTGATCCCGCGTGCGGGATCAAGTGTAAACGCGGTCTGGTTTATAAACAGACCCCTCTTATCTTTACTTGAATCGCCTGTAGGCACTGGGTCCGGAGGAGATTTTCCTTGCGGTTTGCGATAGCTAGGCATGCAGGGTGACCCAGGCCCTTAGAATATTTTTAACTATACAGTATACATCTAGCTATCTACATGTTCACCATGATGTAAGTATACAATGGTACAATGTAATGTACAATGTAATGTACGTACTGTACTGTACATGTACACGGAGTACATGCACTGGTGGTCCTCCCTCCGAGACATGTTTAACCGAAAAGACGTCTGTACTGTACGGTATACGTGTATAATTATTATAAATTGACTCGTACATTCTAAAAGACCCATGCATGCACAGTTTAGATCATGAATACCCCCTTATGACAATCTCTGGTACACCTCATACCATGGAGGAATAATTCCTCCATGCTCATACACACGACCATAATAAGTTTTATGGCCATGTACGTGTACACACGACTTGTTGCTTCTGTGATAGGTCGTGTAAAAAAAATCGCGTCCCTTTCCCAAAAACTAATCACTTTCCCTCAAAACTTGCATCCCTTTCCCTCAAAACTTGCATCACTTTCCCTCAAAACTTGCATCACTTTCCCTCAAAACTTGCATCACTTTCCCTCATTGTCTTTGAGAAAGTTCATAAGAATACCAAAAAGTCCAGCCTTTTCCAAACCAGGATTTGGTTGTTTAGCTTAGAATAAGCAAGGGCCGTTCCCACTACGAAAATAATCGCGATTTGAATCGCGATTCAAAAACCAGGTTTTCTTTGTCGTTTTTGAATCGCGTTCAAATCGCGATTATTTTCGCAAATAAACGCGAGCCGATTGCGGTTAGCATGTGGTCGCGCTGCGCAAGCGGGAATGGCGGGACTCGCTGACGAAAGTAAAGAAACCCTGTGCTGCACTTCCTGCAGTAAGCGGCTGGCAGGAAATGCCATGCCTGCGCAATGCATCGTGAGCTTAAGGTCAACTGAAGTGCAAAAATTAGAAAATCCTGATTTGGCATTAAATATGTTCATTGGTACATTGTAATTCCAGATCAAACATAAATTTTGAGTTTCAGGCTTATTAGAAGCCTTTTTCAATTAATTAAAATTATGCTCGTAGTTATTGAGGGCGCTGTTCTTTACGTCACCGGATGAACGCAGAATTTTTGTTCTCTCCCCGCGAGAGTCGTATGCACTTAGATAGTCGGAGAGGTTCCCTGACGCGTTCAGCAGATAATGCACGTTTTTTGAGCGTGGCACCAGTCTTTTTCTCGGCGAGAAAAACCTGACAATTTTGTTGGCCGAGACGTCTTTCGACAAGCTTTTTCTTCGGAATCAGATGAATTATAAGTCGATAACAAGGATAGAAATTCTGAAAATAGTTTTCCTATGGCCACAGACGGGAACACGTTGCCAAACCATACACGTATGAGCCCGGATGGTCTCCGTGAAAACAAGCTTCGAAATGGACACTGCACTGCACGATTTGACGGGTCAGATTATTTCGGTCGTGTCAGCGTGATTTTTGACGTCAAAATGCGGCTTATTCTAGGATCGTCAGGGAATAAATGCATGTTTATTCCACTGCTGCAATCTTCAACAACGAATCTGGCTGGCGTGTCAACGGGTTTGTCGATATTTACTCCCGAAATTGGTTCTCTTGAAAAACGTGCACTGACTGTTGGTATACACGAACGTGCAATACAATAGTTCCCCGACTAGACAAGAGTAATGGACCGAGTCTTCATCCGCTGACGTCCCCAAGGACGTCCTCCACGGGGGCGTGGCTGCTCCCCCTTCCAAACTTAAATATTTTTTTTAAGTTTAAAATTCGGAAAAAATGCATGGATGTATTTTACTGACACCATAGTATTATTTGAAATAATAAAAACGAATTCCAAAATGCATTGCAGTTGACCTTTAACAAAACCCGGTGCGATTTGACCGGAGCGTTCCCACACACATCGCGTCGCAAATAAACGCGATTTATATTTAAAAAAATCTCACTCTTAGTGGAGTCCGAATCAAGATTCAAATCCCACTAATAATCGCGTTTATTGTGTCCTCACACGCAAAAAAAGTGGAGTTTGAATCGCGATTCAAATCGCGATCCAAATAATCGCGTTTATTTGGTGTAGTGGGAACGGCCCTAATTAACATCCGGGTTTATCGCTTGAGGCATTTAGCTTGGCTTATACACCAACCACATCAGGGAACCCAACCTCTCCGGCTGGAGTCTGGACCCATGCATGCAAGGCCCAGCACCTTGCAAGTGCATCCCCAGATATACAGATTTCCGTTGTTTGTGCACCAATTTCAACGTTTAAAAAGAGAAAAGATGGTTTCATTAACATATAAGCACAAATATGGCATTAAATATCATTTTTTATTAAAAAAAAGGATTCGGCAGGCCCACTTATTATCAGTCAGTCAAGCGAATACTAATCGTTTGAAGCTTGCGGTGGGCCAGTTTGACAGTCCCCACTTGGATATGTGTTTAACTTATCATATCCATCTACATAATGCACACATGCAATTCGGGCCTTTGGTTCTATAGTAAAACAACCTTTCTTCTCCTCCTTTTTTTCTTTTGAACGGATCGTGCCCTAAGTCCATCAGGGTCAACATCGTACATCATGCACTGCATGCACCTGGTCTCGCGGTACTTTGAGCCCATATGCTCCTGCCTCACTTTCTTTTGCATGGCCGGTAGCCTAGAAGTGATCCTGGGCCATTCAGCTCACTCCTGACTGCCTCCCGCGCACATCCGTCGATCGTCAACGGTGACACCTTTGTCGTGAATTTGTAATATATCGAAGTAGCGAAACCTTCTATCTAACGACCCGAAACTCCAAGTGTAAACGGGAAAGTCCCTCCACATGAAAGTAAGAATCTCCCGATCAGTTGTTTTACATACTTTTCTAACTCTTCTTTCAAGTCAATTAATTGTCCTCCCTCTGGTAGCGCCACGCCATGACACCGATATGTATATCTATCTAGGCCCTTTTCCAAAGCCCGGCTTAGGCTTCGGCTCCGGCTTCGTCTCTGACATCCGAAAGCTGAAAACACAGGATGGAGTTCTTTGTTAGAGTTAATTGAAGCTTTGCATTCTTTTTCAAAACGCAGTATTACATTCTGAAACGAAGCCAAAAGCATTTTCAGCCTTGTACTTTAAAACGGACAGAAGAAAGAAAGACAAAGCCGGAGCTTGAGCCTAAGCCGGGTTTTGGAAAAGGGTCCTACTGTAAAGCTAAAGTGACTTCGGACAGTAGTCTGGTCTCCTGCCATAAGATCCCTGGTACCTCCTTGGATATCGTCAGGATAAAGGAACTAAAGTCGCCACAAGTCGCTCGCTGATTTCAGTGCATATATGCGCACTTCAGCAAAGCATTCTGGCAACCATAGGCCGTTACATAGGCCCCGTATCACACGAATACGGAGCCCCTAAAGGGACATTCGTTGAAAAAAACCCTCTAAAACAATAATTATTTCGTGCGCTCGAAATGATTTCGTGCGCACGAAATAACGAACCAAATTTTATTTATTTTAGATTTTGTTTTCAGCGAATGTCTCTTTAAAGGCTCCGTACACGAAGGCTAGGTACGGAGCCCCTAAAGGGACTTTCGTTGAAAACAAACTCTAAAAGATTTTTTTTTGTTCGTTATTTCGTGCGCACGAAATCATTTCGTGTCCACGAAATGATTTCGTGGGCATGAAATAAATCCATGAACGTGCAGCAAGCCAGAGAGAAAGGACACGTTTGTAAAGGCCGCCGTACACGAGAGCTATCTGCTGAGCAAAAAAATATTTCTCTCGAGGTCGTTAGCTCACCACGTATCTCGTGTGCGCTGAACTTTTAGTGAGATTTCTGCCTCAAGAGGCCGTGAGACCGTTCTGTCCTGTTTGATTTTTTCGCCTCTCGTGGATGAAAACTCATCGAGTGCGGCGACTTGAGCTACGTGCTGAGCAAAATAATATTTTTTGAAGCCATCACGTGAACAGAGCGTGCGCTTTCATTGGACAGTTGTTATTTTTTTGCTCAAAACTGTGGAGGCTCTAAAAAATTTAATATTCAAAGGCATAAAGTTAAATGGCTTAATAGTAATAGGCTTTAAAAAAAGAATATAATAAATAAAAGGGCAGCGAGATAAGGTACCAAAAAGGAGGAAATGTGTCTCTTAATTTTTTTTGGGCGACATATTGGGAAAGGTCATAACTGAAGAAGCAGTGAGAAAGAGGATTGTGGAGCTTGTTGAAACGTCACAGAAGAAGGCATCAACCTGAAAAATACAACCCCACCAAAAGGGGAAAAACACACACCAGAATCTGCTTCCATGGCTGCATCACAATTAGCTTGGACCAAGCCGAACAATCGCACCCTGCCTTGATGTATCTTCTGATGTGGAAATTAACAAGGATGAGAAATGATGCGTGTATCACAGATACCGCCCTATTGAACTTAAGGATTCACTTTAATTCACCTCTATGGTTTACTTGAAGATCCAAATAAAATAAAAAATAAAGGCAGCAAAGTTGTAAAGTTAAAAGAAATTTTTCAGTTAAATGAACTTCTTTTCACATTTAAGAACATTGAGAAACATAGCTTGAATTATTAATGATGGTGATTAGATTTATTTCCTTATTATTATGAGGACAGTTTTGATGATTTGGAAAAGGATGGGAAAGGAGAGGGTAGCACTAGCAGGAATTAAGCATGAAGATCCAAGGAAAAGGAGGGGATAGGTGATAACAAAAAAGTCAATCCAACTTCCCCGTGACTCGATCGGGCCAGTGGGACAAAATTAAACTAGTGTTTTTGAGGAAAGTGTTAGAGGCAGTGTCAGAAACCCCCCGTAAGCTAAGATGAACAAAATTAATAAAACCATAGACGGACGAATTTTACAATGCCACACAGCATTTTGCGTTTGGCTTCACCTGAGTGGGACACCTTGGCTTCACTGCGCGCGCGGTATCGCCGTGGGCTGATGACTCGCATGGCTTGGTCAACGACCCCCCGCGCGGTTCAACCATGATGGTTCAACCATGTAGGATCTCTCCTTATTCCTCCATGGTTCAACCATGTACTGTACAGTGTACAGTACATGTACATGTACATGTACATGTACAGTACATGTACCGATACATGTGTAGCTCCATGGTTCAATCGTGTCGCTCACACGTGGGTACGAATCCTAAACTCACGTGCTACGTATACGTGTGCATTGTTCTCACTACTACCTCGTACTACTAGTACTAGTAGTAGTACTTAGTAGTACTACTCCATGCTACTAGTACTACTAATGTACTTTACTTTGTACTGGTACTGGTAGTGGTATTAGCTGTACATTACGTTGACGTACCGTGGCTGTACTTTGTTGTACCGTCCGTAGACGGTAGAGTTGTACACATCATGACTTGTTCAGCGAAATGATTATTTTTTAAGTCTCAATATTCACTTACGCCTGCTCCATTTTCTGCCGATTTTGAAACATTCTTGTGTAATTTGCGGATATTATAATTAAATCCACTGAAGCCATCTGACATGGCAACCGCTACCACAGCAATTTCCGGCTTCGGCTCCCATCTGCAGACTAGATTTGTTACTAAACAAGACCGGTATGTTATCTTTTGCTCTATTTTTGTGGTCGGCATTCAGTGACTGATAATTTGTATTGACTAGTACTATTATTATTAATATTATTGTAATAATAATTTTCATGTTTTTTTTACATTGTGTCCATTTCTTAAAATTATGTATGATCTATATCCTTTCACCAAATGTTTTACAGCTTTTCAGTTGGTGATTCACCATTCTCAGTTCCTGCATCTGTTGGTATTAAGGAACTTAGTGCACTAATCAACAGACTGCTAAACAAAGGTACTGTATCATTAAGATGATCTTGACAGATTTGTTTTTGCATTTGTAAAATTTGCTTTGCCTATTGCTGTGAGTAGACTAGTCCGAGTAACTTGGACCCGACAAGTCACCCTTTTTTATCGAATTTTGAAATTTTGAGGGACGGGTGACTAGCCGTGTAGGGTTCAAGGAAAGTGGCTATGCAACTGGCTATGCAAATTTAATCTTTGAAAAATACCCCTGACTGAAATCCCCAGATTTACCCCCAAAACACCTGTGAAACCGTCCCACGTGTCCATTGAGGATTCAGTGAGAATTGCAGATTCCAAAATTATTATTACTGGTCATTTTGTTTTACTCACGTTTGGAAAAAGGGAGAAATTTCCCCTCAGTTGACCGAAAATGGGTCGACGAGCCGAGTTGGGGTGGCCATCTTGGATTTGAAACTGCATGACGTCACGATGTGCAGGCAGGTCCGGGTGCGGAATGGTCTGCAGAAGTGTGTGCGCGCGCTTGCACGCGATGAGCCCTACGACTGTTTCCTGAACAGCAGTGCAAAGCAACATCCGGGACATCGCACCGTGCGCGCACACACTCCCGCAGTTCTCGCCAAGTGAAGAACTCCATTGCTAAAGTCTATTCCATTCCCAGAAGTTCGGCACTCAAACAAAAGCCATCAGGTCCAAAGGACCATCCCAAGGTTCCATATATAGTCACTTCCTACCACCCTTCTCTTCCTCCTCTCAGGAAGATAACTAAGGAAAACCACCATATTCTCCACACTTCAGATCGTTTGGCTGATGCCATTCCATATTCGCCTGTTTTGGCTTTCAGGCGCCCCCGTAACCTGCGTGACTTAATTGTCTGAGCAGAGGTTCCCCCTTTGGACTCACTCTTCACCTCCAACCAAATTTGGTACATTTAAATGTACCTCAAAATGCATTGTTTGTAAGACACATGTCAAAGAAATAGACTCTTTCAATGGAAATTCTTCTGGAACTACCCACACGACCTATGACTCTATCACGTGAACTACCTCAAACATCATATACCTCATCTCATGTAGAGTTTGTAATGTTCAGTATGTTGGGGAGACCAAAAACACCCTCAAAAAACGTATCTATGGCCATAGGTCTACTATCAAAACTGGTCAAATGGAAACCCCTGTTGGGTATCACTTCAATCTCCCTGATCATTCGATATCAGATATGAGTGTACTGGGCATAAAATCCCTTGGTCGCCGTAGTAATGCTGTCCGTTTTAGCCGTGAGAAAATGTGGATGAAGCGTCTTCGGACTATTCAACCACATGGTCTCAACATCCAGGAGGGTAATGACTAACACCATGCAGCTTTTTGATAATCCTTCTTTTTTGTTCACTCCTTCACACTTCTCTCTTTGATCTTTACCCCTCTTCTCACTAATCCCTACCCTACTCCTTGCCCTTCCCTTTGATCTCTCCCTACCAGCTTTACTCTTTGTCCTTTGTTTCTCATCCGTGTCCTGTTCACTCTCTCTCCCCTTCCTTCGTGTACCGGTACATGTATCTGTTTTGTCCTTGTCACTCCTGAAAGGTCCTGCTAGGATCGAAACGTCAGGCCCACTAAATTTTAAGACATGTTTCTACATGTGGATAAATATCTATAGTGCACAAATCAATTGAGAGAATACAGGGGTGATGAGAACAGACGTTTCATTGTTGCCCTTCATGTATTTGTTTCTCCTTTTAACAAATTGTAACTTACATGTACAACTACATGTACATTTCAGCCACAAATGTTCGGTTCCCATGTTGAGTAAGAAAGAGACTACAGTAGTAAGTACAGTACATGTATTTTTTTTTAGAGGTGGCTGGATAAGCAGGTTTTACCGTATAACACAATCTTGAGGTCAAAACCTGGCATAGATCTATGGTAAGTTGGGAAAAGGCGTATCGCAAAAATGTCACCTTGTTGCCGTGACGTCATCCCATGAATTTTCATGAGGCAATGAAATTTTTAACATTTAACATTCATTTGATCATATTGAGCAAACAAAACGTAATTTTTCTGATTTTTGGCTTTTCTGCAATTTTTGCAGAAAAGCTTTTGTTTTTGTTAATTTTTTTTTCTCGCTGGGCCCCATAGGTTTTGGGCACAAAATCATTCTCGAGACCATTCGGGCATTAAATCAAAACTGACAAAAGCAATAAACTTTAAACTTGGCACATACACATATACAGGTATACTTAGAACACTACCCCAGAGATGAGGATGTGCACTGAAACTTTTTGCAATCGTGAGTTCGTGACGTCACCAGAGGTCACGTGACAAGCGGGCAAAGTTTAAGATTTCAAATGCCAATTATGACGCAACCGTAGGTTCGATGGAATCCATACTTGGCATCACACTTGCCATATATCTAAGTTGGGAAAAGGTGATCCAAAAAATGTCATCATGTGAAGTCATCTCATGAATTTTACTTTTTGTGTGGTATTCCTTGGTCACATGACAGCCCTTTAAAGGGGAAATCCACTAAATACAAGTACAATCATGACACAATCTTGGGTCCTACAGTATCAACATTTGGCATGTATCTTCATGTACATGTACATGTACGGTAAGTTGGGAAAAGGTGTATATCCAAAAATTGCCATCATGTGACGGTGACATTATTTCATGAAGATTAATAAGAAATTCAAATGTTCAGAATTTCACGTAACACATTTGTTACATGATTTTTCTTTCTTTTCACAACTATTTAAACAGACCTGTGAAATATTTTTTTTAGTATACTGATTCCACAAATCTGCGGTTTTTTTTGTGGGAAGGGGCGTTCCACTTTATCTAAAAATTAATTAAAAATTGGCTGGCTCGTTAATCTCCCATACCAGGTGGTGCAGAGGTGGCCAGAAGTGTACAGTGACCTTTTCACCACAAGACTTGCACAGTCTATTGCCTACTGTAGCTATCATCTGCCAAAGTGAATATGCTCACACTGCACACTGTGAACAACACATGTTACCCCATTCTGCTTCTCATCCCTTGGTCAAACATCAAAATCAGCCCACTGCCTCAATTGCCAATTTCTTTGTCGACTGAGGTCAACCTGGAGGATAGTTTGCAGTCAGAGGTCGCACGTACGGGGTACATTTATGCTATAAATTCACATACCCAGTTGGAATCTTCCACTATAGTGCTACATAAAGTGTATGCCCACAGCATTTCACCACACTCTAAAATTGTGTCCGGTTTGACTGACTACTGTATACAGTATATAGCAGGGTACACATTTTTAGTGAATCTGGAAAATTTCACATTACTCAAAATTTCCATCACAAAGTGCATGGGCACCAAAAGGTGGAGTCCACCATAAACTGTATTAACTGTATTAACATGATAAGTAGAAGGGTGATCAAAGTCACGCGATGTGATGTTGCTGGTGCCGACGTTTCGGTTGCTAACTGCTAACCTTCAGCAGGCAACTGAAGAATGTGCGCTGCGGCGTCCGTTTCCGCTTAGCCGGTTCCTGTGTACCGGTTTGCGAACGTTGGAGTAGTGATTGTGTGGTTTGGCGCGCAATGCTGGTGTCCACTAGCGGCCCTGTCCATGGTGGGTCGGCGGTCGTGGCGTTTGATGGTGGGGAGCCAGAAACCAGGGATGTCAATGCCGCTGTCCCGGTTGATGTTGTTTCGGCGAAGTCGGATGTGGATGGCCTCCTTGACGCGCCTGGTGTACCAGTGTTGCTCACAGTCGATACACCGCACATCGTCCCAATTGGGGCGGTGACCAGCTCCCCAAGCGTGTTCGGCTACCGCCGATCCGTCCACACGGGAGAGTCTCACGTCGCGTTGATGCTCCTTGATTCTCTCACTGATGGGCCTGCCGGTTTCGCTGATGTAGACCTGGTTGCATTTGCCACATGGGATCTCGTAGACGACACCTCTGCGTCTTCCCAGGGGGACAGGGTCCTTGGGGTGGATGAGTTGGTTCCTCAAGGTGGTAGAGGAACGAAACACGGTACGGATACCATGTCCCTCAAGGATTTTCCTCAACTGTCCGGAGACGCCGTCCATGAAGGGGAGTACAGTGAAGGACTTATACTCAACCCGCTCCGTATCAGTGTTCACCTTGGGTCTCGAAGAGCGACGGATGAAGGGGGTTGGGTATCAGTTCGCTGTTAGGGCAGCGTGCACATGGCGTTTCTCTGAGGCCGTACAGCGCGGTTTGGTAACCAAACGTGCTGCACGGTCAAAGAGGCACTTGGCCACTCCACGCTTCACAGACTCAGGGTGGATGGGAGTCGTAAGCCAGGTTACCCAGGTACTGGTCAGTGTGCGTGGGTTTGCGGTACACAGTGGTGGTTAGGCTGCCGTCGGGCTCCCTGTGGACCAATGTGTCCAGGAAGGCAATGTTGTTGTCCTCCTTGATCTCGACAATGAAGCGTATGGTGGGCCGGAGACAGTTCAGGTTTGAGAGCAGCTGGTCGGTCCGGTCGCGCGGTGCAATAACAAAGGTGTTGTCAACATATCGCTTCCACACTGAAGGGGAGCATTCGGGAGGGCAACTCTGTAGAGCCTCCTCCTCAAACGCCTCCACGTACAGGTTGGCGATGACCGCGGACACTGGTCTGCCCATAGCTGCTCCGTCCATCTGCTCGTAGAAGGTCCCTTCGTGGAGAAAGTACGTGGATTGTAAGACGAACTCCAGTGGGGTGGCGATCTTGGCGGGGGAGAGGGAGGTTCGGTCCAACAGGTTCGGGTCCCCTTCCAGGCGTTGTAGGGCTACTCTGCATGCGCCTTCAATGGGGACGTTGGTAAACAACGACGTGACATCGAAGGAAATCAATGTCTCGTGGCTGCCCATCCGTTGTCCGCGGAGGAATTGCGCAAAGGCCGTGGAGTTGGGCACCGTATTGGTCGTGTTCCCGATCAACGGAGACAGGATTCCTGCCAGATACTTGGACAGGTTGTAAGCAAAGGAGCTTACGCGGGAGACGATGGGCCTTAGGGGTGTACCCGGTTTGTGGATCTTAGGCAAACCGTACATGTACATCCTGGGCGGTTGCTTGCCGGAGGGGCGGAGCTTCCGGTAAGTTCCGTCGTCCAGATCCCAGGCCCTTTTGAGCTCCAGTAGCTGGGGCGTGATCTTCCTGCAAAGCCGTGTGGACGGATCGGCTGTAGCCGAACACGCTTGGGGAGCGGGTCACCGCCTCAATTGGGACGATGTGCGGTGTATCAACCGTCAGCAACACTGGTACACCATGCACGTCAAGGAGGCCCTCCACATCCGACTTTGCCGAAACAACATCAACCGGGACAGCGGCATTGACATCCCCAGTTTCTGGACGCCACGACCGCCGACCCACCACGGACAGGGCCGCTAGTGGATGCCAGAACCGCGTGCCAAACCGCACGATCACTACTACGACGTCTGCAAACCGGTACACAGGAACCGGCGAAGCGGATATAAACGGACGCCGCAGCGCACATTCTTCAGTTGCCTGATGAAGGTTAGCAGTTAGCAACCAAAACATTGCCACCAGCAACGACACATCGCGTGACTTTGATCATCCTTCTACTTATCTGCACCACCGCGATGAACAACCCCTTCATTTCTCTTGTATTAACATGCATGCAGTTAGTATTGAATATACTTTATATTCTACCATGATATGATCAGTATAGCTGTCATTTGTAAGGAAGCATCATAAATCATGATAAAGAAAGTCAGCCAAATGTGTACAATATGATAGAATTAAACTGAACTAAATTTTTCTTCTCTTTCAGGATCTGATAATGTGACAGCAATCAACTTTGATTTTTTGATCAATGGTGAATTCCTGCGGTCAGCTCTTGGGAAGCACCTTGAGGAAAAGAACATTTCAACAGAAACTGTTGTAGAAGTTGAATATTTGGAGAAATACCCAGCACCCGAGCCAACTGGAAGTATCCTGCATGATGATTGGGTGAGCTCGGTACAAGGTGCCAGTAACAGGTCAGCATGATGTCATGTTCTTTATCTCTACACAACATGGGTACATTCCAGCAGCTTCCCCATGTACACACAGAACTAACGCTAGTTACCAGAAAGCATGCCTTGGAGCGTAACGGACTTGTGTGTGTGTGCATGTACGATACTGTCAATCTCTGACCGCAGACTCCAGCCTCCAGCCTCCAATCCAGGCAGTCAAATCTTTGAGTTGGTCGGCCACAACCGAGCGTGGAAATGTGGGTGGAATTCCACTGCCTGACTAACGACCGTTGGGCTGTGTGGCATGCCAACACAATGTCCCCCGTGTGCTTTCAGCGGCAGCGCGGTATCCCTCGATCATCCACAGTAAAGGTCCCAGTAAATTGCACAATTACTGCTGCTAATCTTGCAATTCATGTGGCAACTTGTGTCAAAAAGGGTCTTTGTACTGATTCGTATTGCTTTGTTCTAAGCTGAAAAGAGTCTTTCTTTAAAATGTTGACAATAGTGGTGCCCGGATTCAGAGGGCCCCGTTGCATATTCAATCCAATGGAGCTCCGATTTTGGAGGTACTGACACAAAGTGGTTAACCAGCCAAAAACAGATCAGGAGTTTGCCACATGATTTATCACCACACATGATAATGGACACAGTACAAAGACCCTAGATTTTGATAGATCTAATTGTGTTTTATTTCAGGATTTTGACTGGATCATATGATAATGCAGTCAGGATATGGAACCAGGAAGGGGAGTCTCTGGTTACTATGCATTATCACTCAGATCCAGTGAAAGCTGTTGCTTGGATTAAATCAGGTCAGGTACATTATTTTGTTTCAGCTACCTATATACATTTCATATACAGTAAACCTTGGCTAAGTCAGCACCCTTGGGACCGGCATTTTTGTGACGACTTATGCAGATGCTGACAATGTACATGTACTGTACATGTACATGTACATGTAAGTCATCATTTTGCTGACTTACACATAATACATCTATGTACATGTAAATACTTTTGTGCTAAGTAGGCATGCCATCAATCATGCTTGTACTTGTACAAATTGCACGCATTGAAAGGAATACCATGAGAAAATGCTGTTTACTTGTACAGGTCAAAAAAGTTACATGTATACATATACAATATTATACTCAGATTCCATAAAAGACAAGCAGGGACAACTTATTTGATTGAAGGCCACAGCCTTGGAATATTTATTTGCGTTGTGCCTGATACCGGAATTGTCTAGGCAAACCGGACACACCCCCATTTATGGGATACACCTGATCCCAACTATTTCCATAGGGATACATCTGATCCCAACCATTTCCATAGGGATACACCTGATCCCAACCATTTCCATAGGGATACACCTGATCTCAACCATTTCCATAGGGATACACATCCCCACCACTTCCATAGGGATACACATCCCCACCACTTCCATAGGGATACATCTGATCCCAACCATTTCCATAGAGATACATCTGATCCCAACCATTTCCATAGAGATACATCTGATCCCAACCATTTCCATAGAGATACACATGATCCCAACCATTTCCATAGGGATACAATGTACATCTGATCCCAACAATTTCCATAGGGATACATCTGATCCCAACCATTTCCATAGGGATACATCTGATCTCAACCATTTCCATAGGGATACACATGATCCCAACCATTTCCATAGGGATACACATGATCCCAACCATTACCACAGGGATACATCTGATCCCTACCTGTACAACTGGTACCCATACCTGGGATTCCCCATAGCAAAATTGTAATGTTATTTTTTCAAGAAATCCAGAACAATCCGCAACAATATGTATTATCATGTTAAGTACCAAGGCACAATCATCCTCAAGCAGTAATTAATTCTGACCATTGGAAACATACAGTCAGAAATTGAATAGCCCGTGGGGGACCTCAAGGCACTATTATAACTGCTTGTTACAAATACAATTCAAATATCATACCATTCCAAACTTGAATTCAATCAACTTTGCTAATAACACATGATATAATGTTTGTTTGGGTAAAAAGGAACCATTTGCTGTTTACATCCCGCCAAAATTATGCCTACCTGACAACCTTAAGCCAATACATGACTTAAATGAGGAGGAGGTTGGGGCGGAGGGCGGGAAAATATTCTAACTGCAAATCATACACGGTTCTGCTTGAACAAAAAGGCTGTGACAAAGTGAAGCAGCAAACTGAAGGTTACCAACATCACAGAGTCCGTAGATACAGGAAGCTCTCTCATTGGTTGCAAGTTTTCCACCCTTTTACTGATTGGCTAGGGGCTTGCTATTATTGCATATATTTGCATCTCATTTGCATTGCCCAAGGATTACCTTTTATGGTAATGACTGTTCTGCTCTAGAACTTTCCAACCTATATCTATTTTTAGCTACATTTACCCTTTAGGCATAGACTTGTTACCAGTCTCTTAGTAGCTGATTTACATGTAGCTAACCATTATGTCACTGAGTATAAATGATTTTATCCTCAATTGATAAAATATGTTATACATGTATTGTGTGTACAGTATTTGAGTGCCATTTTCTTCATGGTGAAAGAAAAAAACTAGGGCATTATATGATTTTAAACAGTTGATATACCATGATAACAAATACTGGTATATCATGAACCCCCCCTTTCAAAATAACATTAAAGAGCAACTCCAACGAAAATTCACTGTCCAAGTTTTAAGTTTTATTCAATCAAGTTGATATGACCATGCCTTAGCAGTCAAATTAATGTTTAATCTTTCTGAAATTCTCAGTTGTCTGCACTGTTCTTCTAAAAACAGGAAATGCCTAATGAATCATGATTATGATCCCTTGCAGATATACTTGGGAAAAAAGTATGATTTTTTTTGGCCGGGGGGGGGGGGGGGCTAATGTGGGTCAGTATTTACCCATTACAGGGAATACAAGGAGACCTCTGGATTAACGTACTGTACCTGTGCTCTTCCATCTGAGCTATGCAGCCTTTAGATAGTGGCCTTCCCTACAAGTCAACTAGTCTGCGGAGGTGGGGGAGCCAGTCAGAAGCAATTCAACCATTAACTGCACTGTATACAGTAATCTCCAGTCAAAGTTTTCTTTGCCAATTTTTCAATTTGTTCGAAAGTTCCCAATCAGGTTTTCATTTGTTTGTTTGACAGTTAAATTGAAAAGGCTGCATCCCCTTTGTGTGATCTTTGAGCTGCTGTAGCCAGGTTTATACAACAATTTGTTGTTTACATCTAAATGAAAACAAGGTGTGTGATCCCTGGAGATAAATGGCAGTTAATGGTGAAATGATTCTGGCTGGTGCCCCCACCTTGGTAAAGGCAAGTCAACTATAACTTGCGAAGGCCACCATCTAAGGGCTGGATAGCAGATGGTAAGAACACTGGTATGTAAAACCAGAGGTGTTGGGTTCAACTTATAGTCCACTCAAAGTTTTCTTTGCCATTTTTCAAAACTTGATTTTTTCTAATCCAAGATACACCAGATTTGACTTATGTTTCTTTTTGTTTCAGATGAAGCAAAATGTCAGGTTGTGAGTGGGTCAATGGATCAGACTTTACTTCTGTGGGAATGGAACGCCAAGATAAAAACACATCAGTGCTTATGCTCATGCAGAGGACATGCTGGAAGTGTAGAGACAGTTGCTGTTGAGAAATCACAGACTAAGGTATCATGAAATATCCAAGTGCCAGTTGTACTAATGACAATCACTTGCAGGCTGTAATAAAGACAATGGCAATAATGGGTTCAGCTCTTACACATGGCCAGATCCAAAGAAATGGCCAAGTCTAAAGATGGTATTAATGATGTACATGGATATCTGCACTGTCTATGCTTTAGTCCTGGCAAATGCACAAGTTCTAGCATCAGCCATAAGCCGCGTCCGCACTGGACTTAAAATGGGAAAACTAACTGAGCAAATGGGTAAATTGACCATTTTAAGTCCAATGCGGACAGCCCAGGAAGTTTTCCTCCCAGGTAACCTACCCGACTCCAGTGGGTAGTTTAACCGACCAACTTCTGCCCGGTTAAATTGACCAGGTCGATTTAACCGAGTCGATAAGTCCAATCCGGACACGACGTCTCGGTAAACGACTCGGTAAAAAACCACATCCGGCGCCCCGCACGTTACGTTACTGTATGCAATACTCGTGCGGGCGTAGGGTAACAACGTGTTTGTGTACCTAGAGTACATGTACATGTACATGAGTCGGTTAGTTTTGCCGATCGTCGAAAAGTCCAAGTGCGAACACCGGGAGGATTTACCCATTGGAATGTTACCCACGGGCTCGGTAAAAAATAAGTCCAGTGTGGACACGGCTATAGTCATGGCCAGTCATTTGGATCAAGCCTGAAGCCAGAAGATGATATACACTGGTCTGGTTATACTGTATATGGGAAGAGAATAGTGTTTATGTTTTGAACTTCCAATAGGGATTCATGGTGTGAACCGTAGTGATGTAAACAAAATCAATTGTTTCTATTTTTTATATTAAAGGATTGAAAGTGTAAAACCTATTTTCAGTTTTCAAACAGACGTAGATGCTGCAGTTTACCTTTAAGCTATTCATTATTGCCAAAAACTACAGTAAAGTGTTTTAAAAATCACCATACAGTACCTCAAATAAATAATCTAAAAAAATCATCTTATCTTGTCTTATCTTGTGATGATTCTTAATGACCACTGTGAAAATGCTCACAATAGTGAAGTGTGAAAACCTGAAAATGACAAGATATCAAGTCATTCTTCTGAAGCACTTCCTAACCATTCCATCTATTCCAAGTTTTGTTTCTTTGCTCATTACTTGTCTTTGTTATTTGGTTGTATATTAATATATTCAATGTATGATCTACTTTTTCAGATGGCAAGTGGTTCAATGGATTCAATGTTAAAGATCTGGTCTGCAAGTATGCAAATTTAATACTTCACTCTCCTCCTTTCATTTTTTTCCCTCACATTAACTTCATTACTTTTTATTTTACTCACCTCATCTCACCTCACCCCACCCCGCATCACCAAGAATTTGTTGTTGTTGCATCGCAGTTGATGCCAGCTCAAAACATGGTCTGCAGCAAGTTCCTATATTTTGTGGCATGAATGAGCGAAGTTCTAAGGCATATATTTTTCACAAATCTACACTCGCACATTCTGCTGCACATATAATGTACATGGTTAAGGAATAGAACAAAATAGGAGAATAGAAATAGTTTTCATATAAAGGGCCAAATGTTAGTTCAACAGACATATTTTTTCAACAGCAGCACTAGTATCTTTTGATATGTTTCATTTCTTTTGAACCACTTGTTGCGAAGGTACAACGAAGTGTTAATACCTTTATATGGTGGTACTTCCTACCACCCTTCTCTTCCTCCTCTCAGGAAGATAACTATGGAAAACCACCATATTCTCCACACTTCAGATCGTCTGGCTGAAGCCATTCCTAATTCGCCTGTTTTGGCTTTCAGGCGCCCCCGTAACCTGCGTGACTTAATTGTCCGAGCAGAGGTTCCCCCTTTTGACTCTTCACCTCCAACCAAATTTGGTACATTTAAGTGTACCTCGAAATGCATTGTTTGCAAGACACATGTCAAGGAAATAGACGCTTTCAATGGTCATTCTTCTGGAACTACCCACACGACCTATGGCTCTATCACGTGCACTACCTCAAACATCATATACCTCATCTCTTGTAGAGTTTGTAATATTCAGTATGTTGGCGAGACCAAAAACACCCTCAAAAAACGGATCTATGGCCATAGGTCTACTATCAAAACTGGTAAAATGGACACCCCTGTTGGGTATCACTTCAATCTCCCTGATCATTCGATATCAGATATGAGTGTACTGGGCATAGAATCACTTGGTCACCGTAGTAATGCTGTCCGTCTTAGCCGTGAGAAAATGTGGATGAAGCGTCTTCGGACTATTAACCACATGGTCTCAACATCCAGGAGGGTAATGACTAACACCTTGCAGCTTTCTGATAATCCTTCTTTTGTGTTCAGTCCTTCACACTTCTCTCTTTGATCTTTCCCCTTCTTGTCACTAATCCCTACCCTACTCCTTGCCCTTCTCTTTGATCTTTCCCCCTCCTCTCACTAATCCCTACTCCACCGCTTGCCCTTCCCTTTGATCTCTCCCTACCAGCTTCACTCTTTGTCCTTTGTTTTTCATCCGTGTCCTATTCACACTCCCCCCCCTTCCTCCGTGTACATGTATCTGTCTTGTCCTTGTCACTCTGCCTTTGAGAAAGGTCCTGCTAGGATCGAAACGTCTGGCCCACTAAATTTTACCTTTATATGAAAATGGATTTACACCAAGCACTTCAAATAAAAAAGAAAATAACATTGTAATTCAGATTAAACCCTTCTCAAATGCAGATAGAGTATTCTGTCTTTTTATCCTGGTAGGATCAAAATGTCAGGCTTGACATTTTGCAATTGGATATACAGTGTACTGTAGTCTTAATCCCTCAAGTCAGTAAGCAGTTCAAAACAATTGTTGCTGTACTTTATAAGAATACTTAAAATTGTGTGCTGTTTTCTTACAGCTTCTGATGGTGATGATGAAGAAATGGATGAAGTGCAACCCAAGAAGGCCAGAACAGAATCAAGAAGACCATTTATTAGGGTAAAATTGATAACCAAATCTTTACCTAATTAAGTAGCAGGTTTACAGTGACACTCTCTTAAAGCCCCTACACAACATTGGTAAGATCGAAAAATGAATTGATGATTCATGTTGGTTTTGAAAGATTGGAAAGAGACATAGGCCTAATGAGGCTGTGACTCAGACAGCAACCACGCAACTCCAGTTAAAATGATTATCATAGGTTTTTTTTAAAGACTCTTTTTAGCCTCCCACAAAACAATTGATATTAAACATGACAAAAGCCCCATAGACATCTGATTGTGCTAAATTTGAATCGCATGTATACTTTATCAATTTATTTCACTGGAATTGATTGTTCCTGGTTATTTAGGAAGTCTACTGCCTTCTCCTACCCAGATTACCATACGAGTTGCATATTTCCCTAGACTATTATGCCATTCGCTAAATTCTTGATCAACTGGTAGTGCGCCTTCATCTCCCATGATGCCTATCGGCATAGCCACCATGATCTTCCTCTTTTTCCTTAGCGCCATTACGAACGGACGTGTTGTCCGAACTCTCCGAGTTTCCGGAAGGTTTTCGTTCGCTTTTGCGCTCTGTGGCAGTTCTTCGATCAACTGTATACTTCTAATTCAAGCTTGTTATTTACCTGTAATCCTGGTAAGATCGTTCCTTTGGGGAAATCGTATTACTTGTGTTTTTTGCTGTATTCTGACTTGTGTGCATGTGCATGTTGGTGTGTATCGTGTTTTCTTTGTGCATTATCTAATAGATCACGAGACCACCGTCAGGATTCGTCGGCTCGCGGCGTGGGTGATCGCGGTGCGACTCCCCACTCACGCCACCGCGCGAGCAAGGGATTGCTAATGATCGCGGGAAACAGTAGAGTGAACGGAAATACTGTTTCTCTAGCTTTCGTGGGGTAATAGGACGTGCGACCTTACTATTACCACCTATGGTCGGTTGGGCTACGACCAGCAATACCCCGTTACATCTGCCTCCATCGTAGCTTCAAGGTGTCTGTAGTGTGTAGTGCAGGTTGCGGTGCTAGCCGGCTCACACTCCCAAGCTTGCTGGGTTGACAGACGGACAGGGTCACTCTTTTATCGGTCGAGAGGCACGACCAGGTGACCCCATCCAGACCGGGGCGGCAGACTCGTTAGTAGGCGCGCAAGGCCACGAGTCCTGCCCGCCCCCTCTGGCAACACGCTCCCGGATCGGGGTGGCGGTCTCGTTTCTGTAAGGCACGAAAGGCCACGAGACCTCCCCACCCCCCTCCCGCAGCGCTGGGCCTCTACACGCCGAGCTTCTCTGGCCCCTGCACGCTCGTGAACACGGCCTTTCAGAGCATGGCAGCAACAGTGGGACGAACGGTAGTTCAGTGAGGCGTGACGGCCCCCCTGCACGACCGTGAGCACGGCCTTTCAGAGCGTGGCAGCAACGGTGGGACGAACGGTAGTTCGGTGAGGCGTGGCAGGCCGCTATTCTCCAAGACGGGGTTAGCGCCCGCGCCGTGTGCCCACAGAACAAGGCCAGACAGCACCCTCCCCCTAGTTCGGGGCGGCTGCGTGCTTTGTTCTGCGGGAAGCCTACTGCGTGCGCCCGTAACCGCACGTAAGCCTTGTGCAGACACCGGGCCGCGTCCCCAGATCGGGGCGGCCGTGTGCTTTGTTCCGGCGGTCAAGACCCGCCGTGTGCGTCCGCTCTAGCTTCCAGCCGACCCGCAGAGGCGACTGAGGCGGCGGCGTGCCCAGCTCCGGACCACCATGACTGACCGAGGACTTTCCGCACCTAAGAAGACGGCGACGTCATCCCGTACTCCCACCGCGGGGGATGCCACAGTCGACACTGCGGCCCGGTCCCCAGCAGCTGCTACTCACTCGCCAGCACGACCTGCCGAACCCCTTGGATTGCTACGCCGCCGGGGTTTTCGGCATCCGCTTTCCATTAACCAGCATGTCCAGTCCGAGGCCCATGTTTTGAGTAAATCTGATGACGTTACTCAACGGGGCCACGCCTTGGGTGTATTTTCAGCCTCCCCGTCGGTGGCGATGTCCGCGCACCAGTCCGGGTCCGACTCTTCATCCACGAAGAAACGTAAGAAGTCTTCCTCGGACCATTCTTCGAGCAAGAAGAGAAAACGTAAGGCTGATCCCTCACCGTCAACCACAGAGGCCCTCCGTGCTATTTCAGAGACTTTGTCCTCTCTGGTTCAGCAATGCACTCCTCGTCCAGCGGCCTCAACCCATCCAGATCCGGACCCGTACTCAGCCCCCGATCTCCATTCAGATATACAGATCTCTGGAGCTGGAGATGAGAAGCCCGCAGCTCTGCCCTATCGGGGCCAGCCTACAGCCAACGAGATTCATGCCCACGCCGTACCTATGGGCCGAGCGGCTTCCGATATCGACTCGGGACCGCCTGCACCTGACGAAGGGGACCTGCTGTCCGATGAAGAAGACCCTGTCTCATTGAGCAGTCTTTCTCCCGCCGAGTCAAGACTCCACCTACTGCAACGGGAAATGGCCTCCCCGCCCCAGTACAGCAGCATGATACCCAGGATCGTCCGTCCTTTAAACGACACTCCTTCGTCGGTGCCAGTTTTTCCGGAGCTCCCCCTGGATAAGGCCTGCGTCGACACCATGAATCACCTAGCTAACGCAAAGAAATGGCGACCATGTAATATCCGCTCCAACAAGTACTTTCATTTTCCTCAAGATGACTTCGAGACTTTCCTCTCTGTACCAGCGATCCCAGAGGCAGCTAGAGACAAAATCGCCGCAGAAAAACATAAATCAACCAATGCGGCCCCTTTCCCAGAGAAAACAAAGAACCAGATCGAGTCTACATTTTTCGCAGGTGGACCTTGCTGCCCGAGTGGGTATTAAATGCACGTCCTTTATGGTTTTCCTTACTGAGTTCCTTGCCCGCGCATGTGAGGAGGGCTCTGACATCTCGCCGGACTTTGCCGCCCTGGCTCTGCGTACCCTGGATGAGTCACTGATAATCGGACTAGAACAGTTCACACGAATCTCACTCCGAGCTACAACTGCGCGGCGGGATAACGTGGTTTCTGCGCTAAACATCCCCTATGACTCTGTCAACACAAAGCTGCAGAACCTCCCGATATTTGGTAAAGACTTATTCGCGGGACAGTTCCTTGATCTCCTGGAGACCGAAGCCAAAAGGATAGACACGACCCAGAAGATCTCCTTCCCACAACCTCCCAAGCCACCGCCTCAGCCAAGGCGTGGTCCGGGACCGATACAGCGACAGCGGAGGTTCCTACCTGCCTACCGTCAGCCCCAACAATCATCCCGCCGGGGCTTCAGACCTCCACTAGCCAACGTCGGACGAGATCGACGTGACCCACCTCGACCGCGTACAGCTAATACCCAACCCCGACATAGTAACTCCTTTCATTTCCCCCGCTCGGCTAGGGGGCGGTGTCGGTGACTACCCCGCTTTGTCCACGGCCACCAATCCTGAACCTGTTGGTGGTCGACTGCAAAGCTCTGCAAGGTTCTGGAGAGACATCACCTTGGATGGATGGGTACTCAACACGCTCTCTCACGGCTACCGATTAGAGTTCTCAAGTCCCCCTCCGTCCGACATGGTGCTTCGTCCAACTACGATCCCGACAGATCCTTCCAAGCAACGCTCCCTCGAGTCGGAGATAGAGGACCTCCTTTGGAAGAAAGCTATTCTTCCCGTCTCTACACAAGACAAAGGAGGCTTCATGTCGACTTTCTTTCTAACACCCAAGAAAGAGCCAGGGAAGTGAAGACCCATCCTCAACCTGAAGCCGCTCAACAGGTTCATTCGTCCAAAGAGGTTTCGGATGGAAACTCTGCGCACCGTGATGCAGTCCATCACCGTCCCGGCATGGGCATCTACGATCGACCTGAAGGATGCCTACCTCCACGTTCCTATTCATCTTGATCATTACAAGTACCTCCGCTTCATGTACAGGGTGAGGGTGTTCGAGTTCTGTTCCCTACCCTTCGGTCTCTCCACCTTACCTAGGGTGTTCACCAGGATCGTGAAGACCGTGGGGGCATCACTCGGCCGCTTTGACATATTTATTTTCCTGTACCTCGACGATTGGCTGATAGTGGGCCGCTCCGAAAGCGAGGCTGTCCATGCCACCCGAGCTACTTACGATCTGACGTCTCGCCTCGGTTTTCTCATAAACCACGAGAAGTCAGGAAGCACGCCAATGCAGACGCCAACCTACCTCGGAGCAGTTCTCGACCTCCGCAGGGGAATAGCATCGCCT
Organism: Luidia sarsii; assembly: GCA_949987565.1. Taxonomy (NCBI): domain Eukaryota; kingdom Metazoa; phylum Echinodermata; class Asteroidea; order Paxillosida; family Luidiidae; genus Luidia; species Luidia sarsii. The sequence continues at coordinate 13,969,440 of OX465109.1, read as the reverse complement.
ACCAACGACCGAGTCAAAAACCTACTCCAGTGTGTCGCCATGTTTCAAATTCAAGGCAACACGAGTGCCAGAGCATGGCTTCACCTCCTAGGACTGATGGCCAGTCTCGTGGACCTCGTTCCCTGGTGCCGGCTGTTCATGAGACCCTTACAGTTAAACCTCCTGGCTCATTTCAAACCCAAGAAGGACTCGATCGACCTAAAGATCCCGACATCGCCCATGGTTCTTCAACACCTTGCTTGGTGGTCGACAGAAGCAACCTGACGGCTGGCTCCACTTTCAAGGTTTTAAAGCACGAGCTGGTGATCACAACAGACGCTTCAAACCTCGGCTGGGGGGCCTCCCTTCCCCCGAGACAAGCCTTGGGCATTTGGGGCCCCGACCTCCAGGGATCGCACATCAACTTCCTCGAATTACGGGCCATCTTCGAGGCCCTACAACGCTTCCAGCCATTGGTCCACGGCAAGAGAGTGCTGATCCGGTCAGACAATGCAACAGCAGTCGCATACGTCAACCATCAAGGCGGTACACGCTCCCCTCGTCTGTGTGTCCTGACTTGGCAACTCCTTCACTGGGCAATCAAACACACGGTGCGAATCCGGGCAGAGCACATCCCGGGTGTTGACAACAACTTGGCGGATGCACTTTCCCGAGGGACAATGCGTCCCACCGAGTGGACACTTCAGCCAGAGGTGGTCAGAGCATTGTTCCAGGTTCTCGACAGGCCCCACGTGGATCTCTTTGCATCACGCCTGAATGCCCAGCTCCCCACATACTGCACGAGATATCCCCATCCTCAGGCCTGGGCAACGGACGCCCTACGCATCCCTTGGGAAGGACTTCTGGCATACGCATTCCCTCCCCTGTCTCTAATACCGAGGGTACTGTCCAAAATAGAACAGGAGAGCTGCTGCGTCCTCCTCATTGCCCCGTTTTGGCCGAGGCAGTCGTGGTTTCCCCGCGTGGTCAGACTCCTAGTCAACATTCCTCTGATTCTCCCGCTTCGTCCGGACATCATTTACCAACCCAGGTCACACGTCCTGCATCCGGACCCAGCTCATCTGCACCTAACGTGCTGGACTCTGTCCAACAGTCATTCCGAGAGGCAGGCCTTTCTCTCGACGCTGCAGCTATGGCCGCCAGGGGCCGTCGGCCGTCTACCAGAAAGATCTACGACAGCCGAATACGATATTTTGACTCGTGGTGCAAGGGACGATCTACTGATCCGTTCACGGCACCTGTTTCAGAAGTAGCTGACTTCTTCATGCACCTGTTTCACTCTGGCCTCCTGGTGTCGACAATCTGGAATTATCGCTCGGCCATCGCGGCGATCCACTGTGGCTTTGGTGATGGCTCATCCCTTTCCGACAACTCGGCAATTCATCACCTCCTGAGAGGAATGTTTATTGAGCGTCCACCATCTAGGAAGCTTATTCCGTCCTGGAATCTGGGTCAGGTCCTACGTCTGCTGGCAGGCCCACCATTTGAACCCGCTGCAAGGGCCTCCCTTCTTCACCTCGACATCAAACTGGCATTCCTCTTAGCTGTTGTAACGTCAAGAAGAGGTTGCGAGATCAAGGCTCTCTCCATAGCCAATGGTCATATTAGATGGGAGCCTCTTGGTGTACGCCTCATCCCAGGTGTCAGGTTCCTCACCAAAAACCAGACGCCTTCTTTTCAACCACCGGACATCTTCGTCCCGTCAATCCGGTCACACTCAGCCTCCTCTTCGGATAAACTCTGGTGCCCAGTCCGGGCCCTGAAATGGTACATTGATAGGACAAAGGCGATAAGAGGAACAACTTCGCAGCTCCTCATCACCTCTACTGAGCCCTACCACCAAGCCATACAACTCAAGAGACACCATAAGTAGATGGATAGTGTCGGCTATCAAGTTTGGTAATGAGGACTGGGTTTCTGCACCGGACGATCAAAGTAAACGTCACATCTGGGCTCATGATGTTCGGGCTGTGTCTTCCTCCTGGGCTTACTTCAAGGGGATTTCGATAACAGACATTTGTAAAGCAGCATGCTGGAAATCCCCTTCGACTTTCACTTCTTGCTACCTCAGCGATGTCTTGCAAGGGGACCACTCCCATGGGCTGGCTGTCCTTGACACAGCAACGCAGTCGACTTGAGGCCGGCCACCCATGCCCGGTCAAGGGACTCATCCACTTTTGGTGAGCCTCTTAACCACCATACTTAAATACATACTTATTTGTCAGGTTACTTATCTTGGTAGTGCGGCCTCGCCGAGCCCACCACCTTGGTGCGGTGCTACTCTGCAACTCGTATGGTAATCTGGGTAGGAGAAGGCAGTAGACTCTCCCACCACCTGATGTGGTCCGAGTCTACTACTGATACCTACCCAGATTACCAGTCTCCCTCCCTTCCTCCCCACTCGGCTTCGGCGCTTAGGCGCTTCGAAAAAGAGGAAGATCATGGCGGCTATGCCGCTAGGCATCATGGGAGATGAGGGCGCACTACCAGTTGATCAAGAATTTAGCGAATGGCATAATAGTCTAGGGAAATATGCAACTCGTATGGTAATCTGGGTAGGTATCAGTAGTAGACTCAGACCACATCAGGTCGGGGGAGAGTTTTGAGAATGGCTCATTATACACATTCCTTGTGCTGGTTATGGGCACAGAAAAGTGATCCACACTCTGCAATGGTGATGAATAAATCTTGTAGGGAAAACAGTTAACAGTCATTTAGGACAATGGTGATATACAAAAATATTGCAAACTGCTTACTGACTAAAATTACCAAAATGTAAATCTTAAAATTTAGTGGGCCTGACGTTTCGATCCTAGCAGGACCTTTCTCAAAGGCAGAGTGACAAGGACAAAACAGATACATGTACACGAAGGAAGGGGGGAGAGAGTGAGTCATTTAGGACGGTATACTGCAGGGCTTTCCCAATGGATCTTGAGGCAGTCCAAAAGTATCACCCTGTGGGATATCACTTTTCGAACACCCATCAGTTTGAGTGCGAGTGCATCACAATTTAATAACTACACATGGAGCCAAAATATATATTAGGAAGTGTATATTTTGCAGTCACTGGCATTTTTATTGCACACGCTATTTTGTTCCCTACTCTGATTTGCCAATTTGTTACATGTCATGCCGTCATAAACATCAGCAGCAACAACTCCGGGAAAGTAACATTTAGAGCAAGAAGGATGGCATGACGTAATGAAAATTGGCCAATCAGAGGAAGACAATGGCAAAAAGGCATATGCAAAAAGAATGCCCATGTCGGCAAAATATACAGTGCCTATATATATCATTATATATTATTTTGTTTGAAGCATCATTATAAAGTGACTCATGTAAAGAATGATTTGGGTATTGACTGACATTTGCTCAATGTACAGCTGTACAACTTACAAGCAGTAAGATCGAAAAACAGAAATGTTCACAGATTTACATAAAACTTATACAGTTTGAAGATGGTTATAGTAGAAACCTTACACTGAAATATTTCTGCCTATAATGTTGTAAAAGAAATCGTTTACGTCTCACAGAGATCTAAACTATTTTTCGGAACAGTACGGCATTGAATGCTGCATTTTCGCGAAACAAGTTTTCACAATTTTCTCTAGACTCGGTTGGCGGATTGAGCTGAAATCTTCACAGGTGTGCTATTCCATGCGTATATTGGATCAGACAACGTATGTATGCTATTCTTTGACCTCAACCAATGCTGTGTAGGGGCTTTAAGAGAAGGAGTACATGTACATGTATATGGCTCTGAAAAGAGCTGGTAACTTAACCTTTCAGGTAGTGTGCCTGTTGTCAGGAGACTGCTGGATTCCAACTATCATCAGTGTTTATAAGTGCTGTGAAGAGCATTGGAGCATGGAGGATCTTTCTCGCCTAGCATGACCACAGGCGGATGGAGGACACTTCACGACCTAGACTCTTAAAGGCCGAATACAACATTGGGAAGATTGGAAAACATCCATGTCAACAGATTTCCTTTTAATTCACACAGTGTGTAGATGGTCATGATAGAATCCTCATGTTGAAATCTTACGGTCTGGGATGCTGTACTTCTCGAGAAATCTTCACTCAAGCATCAACAAATAGTTTTATTACTCGCGAGTAATAAACTATTTCTTACACTACAGAACGGTGCATAAACCGTGACGATTTTTTGCCTTTTTCTACTTTCTCAGATTACCATTTGAGCTGAAACCTTCGCAGTATTGCTTTTTTGGAATGTTTTATGGTTTAACACACAAACTGTGACAATCTTTTGACCTTTACCAATGTTGTATAGGGCCTTTAAAAGTGATGTCGACAGGCCAAGCTATTTGACATGAAAACTTGCTGTTTCACTCATCAAAATTTACCAAACCAAAGAATGTAATAACAAATAAAATAGTCTTTCCTTCACACAATTTGATGTTTTACTTATGCCTAGTGTCAATCATAGTTGTCAACTTTGGTTTATGAGATGTGTGCACTCGAATATATGTATTTTCTTGCATCAAATTCCAGTTCAAAAAGTTATATTTTTATCCAATCCCTTCTTTCCTACCTCTTATAAATGACACATGAGGTAGCGCATTTTGTCTGCTTTGTCTCATGAATATTGATATTAAAGAAACTTTCCATTGAATTTGATGCAGGATTCCTCTGGATTACCATCATGAAAAAGGGTCATTGACATTCAAAAGACATTTTCAAAAGAAGAGTGCCATAATATTTATTTAATATTAATTTGTTGAAGATTTAAGTTTGCTTTGGTGGTATTGGAAAAGTATTCCAAAAATGCACTTCTTACATAATTAACATCTCTGCAGCCGATTTCAAGAAAAGTTGCGTAAGTTACGCAACGTACAAATGTTGCGTAAGTTTTGCACCACAATGGCTCTTTTGTGCACTTTTTAGAAAAGGCAGTAAAATGTTGCGTAAGTTACGCAACCAAATGTTGCATATGCAACATTTGAAGTTTCGTGAAATCAGCTGCAGGAGTTGCCAAGTGGTAGGTTGACAAAGATGCATTTTTTGATTTTTGTTCTTGATGTGTTTCACAGATATATATACGGTACATGTATAACATACTGTTTGGTGTGTTTCGCAAATGGGAATTAGTAGAAATATTGAATTTGACCTTGACAATTAACATGTTATTAAAGTAAAAGCAGATGGCATCATTAGAATGGAAGTAAGGACAACACTCGTGTTACTTCAAGTACATTATTGGACATATTTAGTCCAGAACAAGATGATTTTAATGGGAGGATACACCATTTGCTAAGTGCCCAATTTCCGGCCATTCCAAATTTGAGAAATTACTTACTCATCAGGAAGTTTATAATGGTATCAGACATTTAATGACATTTTCACACTGGAAAATCTGCTGTTCTATGAAAAGAGGAAATGTATTTCCAACAATCGTTCAAGTTCCTTTTACAGATACTGCCCTCTGTGTCTGGAAAAAGTTACAATTTAATTTTGTTTCATGGTTTTTCTCATGACATACATGTAGTTGACACTTGACAGGTGTGTTATTTTATGTATACGTTGAGTTTGAAAGTATGGAATCAATTCTTTGACCTTTGCAAATGGTGTACCCTACCTTACATCTGTATACAATACCTGTACAGTGTTCACATTATGTGATAAGATAGAGCATAATAGCTGATACCACAGTTTTTCTTATGTTTTTTTTCAGACACCATTGCGAACATTTGAGGGTCATACTCAGGGCATCTCATCCCTTGTGTGGTTAGATGAGAAGAGTATTTGCACTGCATCTTGGGACCATACCATTCGCTTATGGGATGTTGAGCAGGGAGAACATGTGTCTTCACTGGTAATGAGTCTATGGCACAAAAATAATGCATTTTATTTCTTTGCCTTTTCTTTCACATTTGTGCTTGTTTACCTCGTCTTTGACTTATCCAGGAAAAGTCATCCTTTTTTAATATGCTTCTGTAGTCATTTGTGTAAAGATTTTGTCACCGAACTTGGTACTAACCTAATCTCCATATCATGTCATCATATGTCATATGTATTAAGTAGTATCAAACAGTTTTGACACTAGTTACTGTATGTATGTTTAAACACTGAGCACTCGATTGTTACATCGAGTCAGGCAAACCCTCATTTAATGTTTAAACTTTTTAGATCTTGGTAATGGTGCTTAATTAGCAACCTTTGAACTGCATTTTCAACTTGCGGAAGGGTTGGAAATTCACAGATGGTAAATCTTGCCAATAGGGCGGGTGCATTAAATGTTGTCATAACAAGAAGTGTTGATGAATGTGATACACTTTTTTTTTTTTAAGGAGGATAAATAATTCTGTGTGTGCCTCCTATTGCTCATACTTATACTGCTGGAAAGTTCTGTTCAAAGCTTTACAGTGATGTAAGGGTCACAAAGGCACCATTTCAATTTTCGGCATTATCACCATGTGAACTTTCTCAAAATTCCATACCGCTGCAATGAACGTGTAGTATGCTTGAATACTTCATGAAAGTGCAGATATTGTGGTGATTCCAATTATTCTGAAGAGGGATTCCGATCTTCCTGGCAAAACATCACTTTTTTTACACAATTACTTGATTTTGGTATAAAATTGAAGATTATGTAATACAGTCTAAGAAACTTGTATTCAATGAAAAAATGATGGTGAAAAATGAGTTTGAAACGCGACCTGTTCAGAATTGTGTTAAGCAAATGAGCAAATACTTTCAAATAGCCTCCTGTAACTTGCTTGATGTAAGCTAATTTGAAGAAAGGTCTACTGAGTAAAATGCATACAACATTTTCACTATGGGAAAGTCTTCATTATGGGAAATTAGGTTGAATGGGGTTGCCGGTGCACCTATTGCCGCATCAGAATTAGTTGGCAAACTTGTTGATACCACCTCATCTCTAAGTTAGGAAAAGGTGTACAGTATTACAAATATTGCCATGGCTGGCATTCTTCCCTTTTTTTCAAAGTTTAAGAGTATTTTCATATAGCAGTGTTAATAGGATTCAGCCAAGCCCTTCATTTTATGTCCAAAAAGATACTCGCCAAGTTCTTTTTCAACTTTTCCATGACCCAAAAGCCAAAAAAACAACCCACCTATAGATAGCTTTTGTTGTCTTTAATGAATTGTTTTTCTTTGCAGATTGGAAATAAAGTCTTTCTTAGTGTGGCTTATTCCCCACATAGCAAGCTTCTTGCCTCAGGAAGCACTGATAGACACATCAGACTGTGGGACCCAAGACAAAAAGGTATGAAAAACAGAGGCATGAATGACTGTACATTACATCAATAATGGGTGTCTGTCAGGGCGCTCCAGTGATCAAGACATCTGCACTAGAAAGCAGGAGCTGTGTTCTCAAATCCCTCAAGCTGCTTATTCTTTTCAGCAGGCAATTGGGCAAACCACTGAGCACACAGTGTTTAATTGCACATCAAGTAGAGCAAACCTGTGTTTGGGTACATTCTCCTCAACGAAAAACATTATATCTATGATGCAACGCATTAGCTGTCGCTATACAGATGCAAATTATGCACCATTAGCCCTTGACAAGCTCAGTTCCAGTGGTCAAAGCATATGCACTAGGGAGCAGGAGTTATGCATTCAAATCCCCTTGGACAGCATAATATATTTTTTTCATCAGGGAAATTACTGAGCATAGTGTTTCATTACATGTCAAGCTGGGCAAACCCTTCTGGACATACATTCTCCTTGGAGCAATACCATGTTAAATCTATGATGACTCCCTGTCAGATGATTCTGTCATTATATATATATATTTTATCTTGCAGATGCTGTGCTGGTTAAGTCATCCTTAAGTCATCATCATGGTTGGGTATCAGCCGTTGACTGGTCTCCACATAATCAACATCTTCTTATATCAGGGTCTTATGACAAAACATTAAAGCTATGGGATACAAGAAGGTATGTATGTGACACAAACTGTTATTCAGTGTGTTAATGAAAATGCAGTGGGGTGCTTTATGCATCTATGTATATTGTAGATGACCAAGTATCATATCCTAAAACAGGTTGTTCCAAGCCAATGTAACAAACACAATTTTGTTTATTGTGATGAGTGATAATTTGTCAATTATCCATTTTTTTAAACCAAACATGGATGAGCAAATACAGATTATTTACACTTTCTATTGATACACTGTAATAATGACCCACTGCAGTTGCTAGAGAGCATTGAGAGGCATTGAAACCATGGTAACCGAAGACATGCATCTCCTTTTATAAATTGTGCACATGGTGAGAATTATATGTGCATGCTCAGGGAAATCAAATACCGGTACTTTTGCATGTCACTGACCATCGTAAAGTCTCCCATTCAAAGCATCATTATAATCAATTGGCATTTAAGACCACCAGTAAAAATGCCTGACATAGACTCCGGAGATCAGCTCAGCTACCACATCCCGTTTCTCATGGCAGCCCGATTGGAATCATTGGATGTGTGTGTGACATTGGTTGCCTCACACGAACTTAAAGTAGTTTCTTAAGTTTTCGCTGTACTCCTCAAAAAAATTGCCGTAGGTTTGCTTGAATGCCACTGACCTGTATTGTGGCAGGTTGCAGCAACAACACTGAAGATAGGATCAGTCTCTTATCATTTTCCTACTGACCCCAAATTTCAAAGAATTTGGACGGCGAAAGTCAAACTGACTGGGGCAAAGTGGTCAGGAACAATCGTGCACTTGGTCATCTGCTCAGCGCACTTTGAGCCTACTCATTTTGACCGAGGCCTGAATGAGCAATGTCACCAGTTTGGGATAACATGTAAGGCAATGCTTCATCCCAATGCCGTGCTGACAATATTTCTTCCAAGTCAACTTCTAAGCAAAAAACCCAAACAAGTTGGAGACAAGAGAAGAGGAGCTTTTACTAAAAGCGAGAGACTCAGAATAAGTCAGAACAGTGCCACAGTTGGGCCGTAACATACACACCTACGCGTATGCAAATCAGTACACATCGTTCCATGCTAGTGCTGCTGCTGCCTCTTTAGAATGGTACCCACAACAAAGTCTGGCTACAAGACTATTTTTGGTCTCAGGTGTCTACATCACAAATAGTGCCACCGCGCAATGCATTCAATGATGGATAAGGATTATTTTAGGGTTTTTTCAATTACCAATTTACATTTACAAGTTTTACCCCTATAAACTAGGTGTAAAGTAGCCTCAAAAATCATTTTGTTAATTAAAAAAAAAAAATTGCAGATAAAGGTTAGAAAGAAATATGTAATATGTGTACAAGTGAGTCAACCCTGTCATAATTTGAACGTTGGTGTGGCTTTTGTCCCCCAAAAGGGCCATTGTGCTTTGCGAATGGAGCTTAGGATGACTGTGTGTACAGTGTGTCCGAGTACCGTAAATTCCCGCGTACAAGGCGCACCCGCGATAAGGCGCACCCCCAACTTTCGACATCAGCCGACAGAAAAAAAAAAGTTGCACGGCCAACTGGTAAAATATCGCCAACTCATGGGATCTTCTTCTGAGGTGCTTGTCAATTAGCCCCTGACCATTTTTCCCCTAAAAGTCTGCCATTGTAGGCCGCGAAACTCTGCATTTTGTAACATAAGGTTTAGGACTTCGCCTATCGCTTTGATCATTCTTCCGAAGTTCGACTTTCCGGGTACTCAATAGCGAATGCGGCGCGTGTTTTAGAACCTTTTACTTGTGCCGCGCAATGATCGCAAACCCTACTAACAAGACCGCCAGCAGGCTGTACCCGTGTATAAGGCGCACCCCCAACTTTGTGTTTTCATGTCGGTGAAAAAAAGTGCGCCTTATACGCGGGAATTTACGGTAGACTGCTTTTGATCTCAGACTAGCCTCCACTCCAGGCGATCAAATCTTTGAGGTGTTTGGCCTCAACCAAGCATAGAGTTTACTGTGGAGATAGTGGAAGGAATTCCACTGCCTATATCATGACCGTTGGGTTGTGGGACATGCCAATACACTTTCCTGTAGCAGCGCACCATCCCTCAATCATCCACACTAGTGCATTTTTTGCTGTTAATCTGGCAATTCATGTGGTAACTTGCGTCAAAACGGGTCTTTGTCATGCTTCATATTGCTTTGTTGTAGGCTGAAGAGTCTTTGTTTAAAACTTGGATCATAGTAATGCCTGGATTTGGATAGCGTGGCACAAAGTGGTTAATGAATACAACATCCCTTGTGGCTGTAATTCTGACTTGTTTCATTGTTGATTTGATTTCTAGTTCTAGAGCACCTCTATACAACATGTCTGGATTAGAGAATAAGATACTGGCAGTTGACTGGTCCCAACCTGAAGTAAGTCCCATTTACACAAACATTTCTCACAACCATGATTAAAATTTAATTAAACGTGAACAACGTAAACTCTAAATAGTAGTATATACTTTGTGAGCATTATTGCAGCTGCATGCAATTTCCTAGTTTCCAAGGTTTCCTAGACCATATGTTTACCATGTCTTCTTCCTGTTCCAAATGGAAATTGAAATGTATTTGGTATTTTGTTTTAACAGTTGCTACTGTGTGGAGGGGAAGACAATGCCCTACATATATTCCAGGCTGCTAAGGCAATGCAAGCTGTGGAGAGTTGAAAATAAATCATGGGACCTCTCTTCGGGAATCAATGAGACTTTTGTTCATGCCAATAATTTGAAGACCAGTTATGTTTTACTCTTTCTGAACAATTCTTTCTTCCATGTGATCTAATTTGTGAAAAAGTTGGGTTTGTACATGTAATGTATAAATTATTCCAATTTTTGTCTTGCATGTCAATCCTTCTGAAAAAAAAGCCAACTTTTGTATTTGATTTATACATAAAAAGTGAAATCCAAGTAAAATGTCAAGTTTGTTTCCTATATTCTGCTTATGCATCATCCAGTCATCCAGAAAAAGGATCGATAAAAAATTATGGAAACACCAATGAGCCAGTAGTCAAAGTATGGAGTTGTTGTTTTTTAAACCAGGATAACATTTCAAATGATTAAGTTAGCACATACTAGTATGTATTACATTATATTACAGTTACAGTTTGAAAAGGGCTTGACATTCCTCAAAGGCAGAATCAGGGCAAAAGAAAAATAGATCAGAAGAAGAATGAGAAGATGCTGTACTTAAGGCAGAAGATGGGCAAAAGGGGAAAGGTGGTATACAAACTTGTAGATCAAACAAAAGGACGGGCAGTAGGGAAGGGATTTAAGGAGGTATGATCAAAGGAAAAATGTAATTCTATGCCCAGTGCACTCGTATCTGATATACCGGTATAGAATGACTGGGAAGATTTGGGTGATGCCCAAACAATTTTTGATTGCAGCTTTATGACACAGATTTTTGTTTTAGTATTATTATTATTTTATAGTTTTACCAACATTTTGTTTAATCCTGCAAATTCTGCAGAAGATGAACCATGAAAGCACAGGTTTATTTCTGGTAACCAGGTAGCTTGGTAAAGGTCATTACACTGTGTAGCTCATTGAGTACATGTACTGTACATGAAATTGGTAATTGTATCCTCAGCTACAATCATGTATAGTAGTACCACAGCCATTGATAGTAACACACTGGCTTCAGTACCCCAGCAAGAAGTGTGGTGGTCGATGAAAAGTACAGTTTGTGTCCTTTGTAATGATTGTAAAGAACATTCTGCAGTAATTACACCCAAGGGAAATTGTGATGAAATGTACGTGTAATTGCCATGGTAAATGTCAATGGTAAATTAAATCTTTGCATCAAGCATTAATTAATCAATCATAAAGATGTATGATATGTATTAATTATTTTGGGGGTCATTTGGGGGACCAAATATATATATAGCAGCTTAAACAGTTGGTATAAAAGTGGGAAAGGTTCATTCTTATATTTTATATAATTGAGATAGTCCATGAACCTTAACATGTTCTTCAGAGGTCACACTGTCCAACCCGTCCAGGGAAATATATGTGAAATATTGACAAGAAAAACTACCGGTAAGTGGCAACCACATTCTACCACAGAATCCCTTATACAACCCATATTCAAGTCCTAAACAGCGGCACATGGTAAAGCTAAGATGAGCCATTCAGAGTAGGCAACTTCGCTGATCAATCTCAACATGTTAAAACCAAGGAAACCAATTTGATTCCGAAGACGTTTCATAATTGCACGATGAAATTGTTATTTGCCTGGTTTTGTAAATTTTCCCTGTACAAAAACCCGCTGTACACACAAGCCTTCCTTCTTGTTGACAGTTTCTCTAAGAACGTATTCATTATTTACAGCAACAAATCCAGCTTCTCTGAATAACTTGTCCAGAATCTCTGGGGGAACAAAACATAAAACAAGCTATGCATAAATGAATTATGAAAGATACAGAATCACTTCCATTTTTTGTTCTCTCATAAAAGCACGGAACATGTATTGAATGCTGAATTTAAATGCCCTATACAACATTGGTAAAGGTCAACAGATTGACACAGTTTGTGTGTTAAACCATTAAACATCCAAAAAAAGCAATTCTGCAAAGGTTTTAGCTGAAATGGTGATCTGAGAGTAGAAAAGGGTAAAAAAACGTCAGTTTTTGCACCATTCTGTAGTGTAAGAAATAGTTTATTACTTGCGAGTAATAACCTGTTTGTCGATGTTTGAGTGAAGACTTCTAGGGAAGTACAGCAGATTTCAACATGAGGATTCTATCATGACCATCTACAAACTGTGTAAATTAGGAGGAAAACTGTGGACATCGATGTTTTCTGATCTTCCCAATGTTGTATTGGGCCTTTAATATACAGATGTGTTGCTTAACACAGTACATAATGACAAATAGGAGTCAAACAAATAACAGAACTTTTTTTAACAACTTTAAGAAATGGCAATAAAAACTTTTACTGGACTGGGACTTGAATCGGATCCGAGATCTCTGGTTTTATGTTCTAGCACTCTAACCAGTGTCCCCAATAGTCGACTACCCGGTAGTCTTTGCCGGGGAGGGGCACCAGTTGGAAGCATTTAATCATTAAAAGCCAATATATGTATGTCCAGGGATCACAACCCCGTTTTCATTCAGATGCAACCAACCATTTATTGTAAACCTGGCTACAGCAGCTCAAAGATTGTTCTTTGCCATTTTTCAAAATTAATTTAATGTAAAATATTACACTTTTTCCCTCACATCTGCAATGAGACAAGGATAAATGTTTACATGTCAGATGGATAGATCAGACAATTCAGAAAAAAAGAAATATAGTATGAGCTAGTGCAGTACAAAACCATTTTTTGATGTCTTTCATACCTTCAGTAAAGTAGTAAGCTCTTGTACCATCTTGCCGCACATAAAAATGTTCACTTAGTTTATGACCTTTCTTGAACCGCAGCATGGCATGGTCATATATACCATAGTCTCTGAATAGCACACAGCCACCTGGTCTCAAAACCTAGATTTGACAAATCAAGACAAAGATAAAATGTTATTAATGGTAATATTAAGAAAATTAAGTTTCCACACAATCTACCGTACTCTCCACAACTTCAGCTTCAACCACTGACAGCTTCAACCAGTATGATGTGATGAAAAAAATTGTTATAATATACCATAGAAGTATGCATATACCTACAGGTACATATATGTACCATACATAGAAGTAGAAAATGGTTGAATTCACATTTACCTCGTATACATTACTTAGTACAGCAGTCATCTTGTCTGGATGTATTGCAGATAGGACAAATAACATCGTGACAATATCCACGTTTCGGTGTGGGATATTCTTTGTCAGTGGCTCTGAAGTTACATCACATTGAAAGGCACAGACTCTGTCTGGATCATAGGCAGTATTATCCTAACATGAAAATTTCAAATCAAGAAAATCACATTTTTAACAATGGCCTCAAATTAATTTCATCAATTAATTTCATTAATATGTACGTGTACAAAAGAAATATCTTCCAAGTTCATATGTAGATTCATCCATACACGTATATCATAGAGAAACATCAATTATACTGTACAAGAAAATTGGCAAAGAAAACTAGTCAACTTGTCTTTGCCAGGGTGGGGGTGCCAGTCAGAACTCGGAAGCAATTCAACAATTAACTGTCGATATCTACAGGGATCACCCCCCCTCCTTTCATTCAGATGCAAACAACCAATTGTAAACCTGGCTACAGCAGCTCGAGGATCACACAAAGTGGATGCAGCTTCGAGTCAAACCAACAATTGAAAAACTACATGTTTCCCCTCGTGGTGATCCTCCTTGCTGACCTGTCTACGTGTGTATGTAAGTCTGTCCGTCCGTTGGTATGTAAGTCTACGTTCTGTGTTTGTCTCTTGTTTTTTGCTCTTACTAACATGAATAACCCTACCTGTTTCTTTCAACTTAGGAAACTGCAAGAAAAGGCTCTTCGGTACACTTTCCATCAAGTCAACTACAACTTTTTCTCAGTCTCTCGCCTGATCCCTACTGGCTTACAGATATCTCACACCCCCCAAATTGGAAAACTCTCCCCCAACCTACAGAAAAAATGGAATCAAATTCTTTATAGTGCTTCCATTCAGCTCATCAAGGTCCTCTCTGAGCAATGTGAAATCACCCTTCAGGCTGTCCACCAGGACATTGCTAATCTGGACTCAAAACTACGCGCCAGCTGTTCTGAAAGCCAGTACAAGGATCTCAGTGATGAGATTGAGAAAGGTCTCTCTAACCTCAATTCTGTTCTCACCGACAGGAGAAACAAGAAGATTGGTGGCCTTGTTGCCAAACAACGCAGACACAACCGCTTCAGACGCAGTCCCCAGTCTACACCTTTACCCCCCACTAACACTGTTGTCAACCTTTCCTCTTCTTCTCTAACTGACGCAGAGCATACGTTACTTTCCAAGGGCTTGAACTTTTGTCCTACTCCCCCCAAAGTTGACCAAGTAATGCTCAGTCAAGATCTCACTGAGTATTACCGCAGACTTCGTCTGACTGAGTTCTTCTTTGATTCTGGCTCCAGTAAAGAAGAACCTTTCCGTGTAAAAAGCACCTGGGTCCCCCCCAAGAACCGTGTTCCAGCCCTTGAAACGTATGTGCAAGCAGTCAGTTCTCAAGTTTCCAACTCCTCTCATCTTACCCGTAAGCCCCACGACAATCTCCCTAGGGAAGAACGTCTTGCTCTCAACACTCTACGTTCCCGCGGTGACATCATTATCAAGCCAGCAGATAAAGGGTCAGCCGTAGTTATCATGGATCGCCAAAAATATATTGATGAAGCCAATCGCCAACTCAACAATCCCCAGCACTATAAATGTCTGGACTCTAACCCCACTGGCAAATTTTCAGAGCAAATTCAGGAAGTTTTGGATGACATGCGATCACGTGATCATTTGAGTAAAAAAGCTCACAGATTTCTATCACCTATCAATTGTAGAACTGCCAGATTCTACCTTCTCCCGAAAATTCACAAGGCCAACAACCCAGGTAGACCCATCATCTCTGGCAATGGTTCACCTACGGAACACATATCTCTTTTCATTGACTCTTTTCTCAAACCCCTGGTTCCCCAAATCCCCTCATACGTCCATGACACTCCCGACTTTCTGCGAAAGTTGGAAAGTGTCAAGGATCAAATCCCTGCCACTGCCATAATTGGTACTATTGACGTCTCCTCTCTATACACTAACATCCCCCAGGAAGAAGGCATTCAAGCTTGCTCCTCGGCCCTGGCCAAGGGAAAACAGTCTTCTCCACCCATCTCCGACATAACCACCCTCATGAGGTTAGTGCTGGCCAAGAATAATTTCTCCTTTCTTGGCAAGCACTATCTTCAAGTGCATGGCACTGCCATGGGCACGCGCATGGCTCCTTCCTTTGCATGCCTCTTCATGGGTGACCTTGAGGAACGCATGCTCAGTGAGGCTCCATGCCGTCCCTGGATTTGGTGGAGATACATAGATGACGTGTTCTTCATTTGGACTAGGGACGGTAGCAGCTTGAATGCGTTCTTTGACCACATCAATTCCTTCCATAGGACCATCAAATTCACTTGGGAGCAGTCTCTTCAACAGACCCACTTTCTGGACGTCACCGTCCGGAAAGACCTCAATACACTAACTACTGACTTGTATTCTAAGCCCACCGACACTCATCAATATCTCCATTCCTCCAGTTGTCACCCTAGACACTGTAAGACTGGTATAGCTTACAGCCAGGCCCTAAGATTGAGGCGTATATGTTCCAATGAGTCCGACTTTCGCCGCCATACACGTGTATTGGCCAGTAACTTGGTTGCTAGAGGCTATAGTTCTCGCCAAGTGAAGAACTCCATTGCTAAAGTCTATTCCATTCCCAGAAGTTCGGCACTAAAACAAAAGCCTCCAGGTCCCAAGGACAAGCCCAAAGTTCCCTTAGTTACTTCCTACCACCCTTCTCTTCCTCCTCTCAGGAAGATAACTAAGGAAAACCACCATATTCTCCACACTTCAGATCGTCTGGCTGAAGCCATTCCTAATTCGCCTGTTTTGGCTTTCAGGCGCCCCCGTAACCTGCGTGACTTAATTGTCCGAGCAGAGGTTCCCCCTTTGGACTCTTCACCTCCAACCAAATTTGGTACATTTAAGTGTACCTCGAAATGCATTGTTTGCAAGACACATGTCAAGGAAATAGACTCTTTCAATGGACATTCTTCTGGAACTACCCACACGACCTATGGCTCTATCACGTGCACTACCTCAAACATCATATACCTCATCTCTTGTAGAGTTTGTAATATTCAGTATGTTGGCGAGACAAAAAACACCCTCAAAAAACGAATCTATGGCCATAGGTCTACCATCAAAACCGGTAAAATGGACACCCCTGTTGGGTATCACTTCAATCTCCCTGATCATTCGATATCAGATATGAGTGTACTGGGCATAGAATCACTTGGTCACCGTAGTAATGCTGTCCGTCTTAGCCGTGAGAAAATGTGGATGAAGCGTCTTCGGACTATTCAACCACATGGTCTCAACATCCAGGAGGGTAATGACTAACACCATGCAGCTTTCTGATAATCCTTCTTTTGTGTTCAGCCTTTCACACTTCTCTCTTTGATCTTTTCCCCCTATTGTCACTAATCCCTACCCCACTCCTTGCCCTTCTCTTTGATCTTTCCCCCTCCTCTCACTAATCCCTACCCTACCCCTTGCCCTTTCCTTTGATCTCTCCCTACCAGCTTCACTCTTTGTCCTCTGTTTCTCATCCGTGTCCTATTCACTCTCTCCCCCTGCCTTCGTGTACATGTATCTGTTTTGTCCTTGTCACTCTGCCTTTGAGAAAGGTCCTGCTAGGATCGAAACGTCAGGCCCACTAAATTTTAAATTGAAAAACTAACTGGGAACTTTTCTAACAAATAGAAAATTTGGCAAAGAAACCCTTGACTTTATACAAGCAATTACTTAATATAAAAAGGGTTTTGTTTACATTTAATTTATCAAACGGCATTAGACATTTCTTAAAGGGAAATTCCAACTTTCTTTAATATTTAGCCATTAAGACTGCATGCCCATGTCACATTGCACATTGATTGTATTACATCTACAATACAGGCATTGAATTTTAACATATTTAGGGCATGGTTACTTTGAGGTAGCTACTTTCAAAGCCAGTAGGTAGGGCACCGAGGTCAAAAAATATCTGAGGAAAGGGACACGAAGGCCATGTGAATATGAACTGGGATGCAAGTGTGCCCTTAGAAGATTCATCCATGGTGTGCGAATATCAATAACACTTATTTTTGCAGCTAGGGTGCCATTGCTTGAAGTACCGTATAGGCACATGCCAGAACTGGGCTTCTGTGTACAGTACAGGTACATGTACAGTGTGTACATGTACGTCATGTAAAGTGGCAGCATGGTAGCGGGGGCTGCGGTTGTCTGGCTGCTCCTGCTAATGTTATGGAATCCGTGAAATTTCATGCCCTCTGATCCTGACGGCATTCAAATACACAGTCAAGGGGTGTGAGAGCATTTGAAAACATGGTCTTAAAGACTTTTTTTGCAAAAAGTGCACAAAAAGGGTGAAGGAAATAATAAAAATTACATTTTTTCAGCAATGCTCAAATAAACTTACAGTAAGAAATGTTGCTTCTATCAAACACCTGATCCAAAGAAATGTCAAGACATTTGTGAAGTGGACAATATAAAATTGCCAAGTCAAGTCAAACACCTGGTGCTCTATACCATTTGGTCCTGCACTGTATCACATCCAGATCCAGATCTATTTTTTCATGCTAAACAGATCATTTGTAGGAGCCAGAGCCAGAAAATTTCTAAGAAAACTGTCAGGCAATTCTCTTGGAGAAATTCACCCCCAAATCATACTGACTGCTCCCCAGTTTCCATATGTATTTAGAAATAGAATCAGTATTTCATGATTAGGAAAAATCATGGTACAAAATGGTAACAATAACTGGTAATGAAGTTTCACCACTTGGTAAAATAGACATATCCATGGAATAACTTAACACAGCACATTCATTTACACATAGACATATGCTATAATGCCCTGGTTTGCTCCAAGCATAATTCAAGTCTGGGTACATGGCCCTTAGTTCCCTCGCTGTGGAATCATATTGACCTGTGCACAAGCCATATCATAAACTATTGGATTTTTTAACAATAAATTATGGAAAGATTTTAGTTTAATACCAACACCATAAAATGGTGTGTGGGGGAATCTACAATAGACCCCAATTGTTATATAAAGACATACCATTGTCTGGCACAACCAATTGCCGAAAAAATGGACTTTGTTTTCCCAAAAATCATCTGATCATGATTTTGTGATAGGAATAGCTAGAGCATAAAGTGCATGTTTTGAACAGCTGCGTACTGACCGTTATCCACTTGACTCCATCGTGTCGTACCATGGAGGTTATTCCTCCATGGGCATACCAAGCCCACCACTGTTTACAAAATAATAATCAATAGTACATGTATAGTCTTCTTACCATTTGGGTGCCTATCATACAATCAGAAAGGTGTATCAGACAAAATCTATGAAAGACTGGGCCATTCTTTTGTTTAAAAAGTGACCTTTTTGTGTACAGTATCAAACTAAAATCTTTCCTAAATTATGGTTGCACCCGTCCAAGTAAAATTCCCTCCAAGATCACATGTGAAACCTGTGTGACCACCAAGGGTAAACAGACGCAAGCTGAGCTGAGCAGTCGAGGTTCAACGATGATATGAATGAAGAGAATAAAATGTACATTTGTACACAAACATAAATGATCAAGCAAAAGAAGCAAATTTGTTATGAACAATCATGTTGTCAGCAAATATCAAATTACAAGTAGATGTAAATATTAAATTGCCTAGATGTGGCCAATATAAAATGTACATGTCAAATTTGACAATTAATTTGTAAAACAAAGCTTTGATTTGATTCAATAAAACTGAATTGTCAAAGATATCTAAGGCTTGTCTAATCAGCCAAACCCAAATTTGCATGGCACCCTCAAGACATTTATTTAAACAACTCATTAGAATGAAATAGCACCCTCACAATTTTTCTTAAACTTGATACTGAAATACACAGTTCTGTCCATAACATCCTGTGTAATTTGGCTACTTTATCTTGGGGTGTGATTTTTAATAGCAGTATCACACAGTGTTTGCATTTATTTGTTTCCCATTGTTACATTATTAAGGGTACCTTTTAATTCCCTTTTTAAATTTTCTAGGTGTTGGTTCAACTCCGCCAGTATGAATCTTATATATCTCCAAAAATCCTTTGTTTCACTCGTGGATTCCAATACAAGAATCACCTGTGAGTGACATTGACTTTTACAGGCAGTAATTCAGCCACTACCCCCTCGATTCTATTCTGTACAGTCAATACCAATTAGGGTAGAATTTGTATCTGTACGACTGTACGTAGTATATTGTTGTGGTACCTTTCTTCATTTTTTATTTTTATGCATTTACGGTACTACCGGTATAATGCTTGTAGCTGCAATTATAGTGGGGCTGACGTTTTGATCCTAGCTTAATATTTCTCAAAGACAGAATTAAGAAATGATAAAAAATATGAAACTGTCTATAGAGCCTACTTGTTGAGATTCCTTTATAAATTATATTTGTTCACTCTTGTCAGTATGCAGATTGCAACATTTTTGTATTACCTGTAATAGAACTAGTAACAATAAAACAATAAACATTGATAAAGGGGTACATCTAGAAATGAAACAAATAAATGGGGGAAAAGCAGTTTTACAGGATACGGATTGGACTATGTAAGGCATGCATAGCGACTTCAGACATCAGTTACAACTGTCACTACTCACTACTGCAAGAACGCATGGTTGTCAAGTGCAGGTATAGGAATACTGGGAATCACTTGTTTAGCATTGAGTAGTTGAAATATTCTCCCATAAGTGACTGCAGATAACCAAGATTTTAGTCTTGGCTGGCTGTGAATGGAATGTCACCCACAGCTCCAGATGTTTTTTTTTTTATTATTATTAATTGAACATCTGTCAGCCTAATCCAAACAATTTTATTTCAATATCTTACCTTTACAAACTGCACAGCCCTTGGTGAGAAATCACAGGCATATACAAACAATTGAGGGTTCTCTTCAAGGAGTGGAAATATAGCATTACCAACTCCACATCCAACTTCCAATAGCGTCCTGTTTCCTGAGCTACTAGTGCAATCCTAACATTTAAAAGAAATGTACAGATAATATTCACTGATATTTTAATAATAAAAAAAAAAGGAAAGGAAAACTGGCAAGGACATTTGAGAACATTTCTGAAAAAAGGTAAAGTTGCAAAGATGACGGAGCCAGGATTTCAAAGCAGGCCTCTAGTTTAACATGTAGCTCTCTTCAAGCTGAGCTTATGCAAGCCATACATGTATGTCAGTGTATGTGGGGGAATTCCCGAATAATGAACTAGTCTTTGGCGGGGTGCTGCATTTCTCAGAATCACCAATAATTGACGTATTACATGAATCACAACCCAATCATCATCCACTGGACACAAGCAACAATTGCTGGCTACAGCAGTTTGGCAATAAAATAATATGGATTTTGAAGCAATAGTTTCAAACTAAATAAAGACAAATGAAATTTGGTACGGACGCCTGGAGGTAAACAAATTAGCAATACAAACATTTTTATTTCCATGCCAGTAAGTTGTTGAAATTTTAACCTTTTGTGCTGACTGTGCTAGCTCTTCAAACTCCCTTGAAGTCCAGTGCCTATCTTTGAAGAACTTTGTGGAATTCCTTTTGTAGAATACATCCCAGTTTCTGCCTGCATCTTTCTCTAGTTTGCACTGTCTGAACTCTGACACTAATGTAGTATCTGAAGACAGTTTTTGCCTTTCTTCATCATTTAGTTGTCGATGTCTATGTGCTCTCTTCTGAAACTGAGGTGAAACTGAGCCTTGGGTGTCAGGTATAAAGGAAAATCCTGATGTGCCTGGATTCCCTGGAACATCCATTTATCTGCCAGACAGTACATGAACATTATTAGCTTGTAACAAATTTAAATAAGACTTAAGGTTATGTATGGAAGTGGTACTAATAAAGAGTATAAGTTTGCGGTGACACCATGTACGATAATTTATTTTGTGAGTTAGTGTGGCTCTGAAAAAAAACCCTTTTTTTTTTTACAATCGACGTTTCGGACAGTGTGCTCTGTCCGTCTTCAGGAGGAAGAATGCTTGTCTGCATGTGTAAGTGGTGTGTTTTTAACCACTTCGCGCCGGGACCTCCGAATCCGGAGCTCCGTTGGCTTGACTATGCATGCTTGACTATGCTTAACTATGAATCCAGGCACCACTATTGTCCACATTTTAAACAAAGACTCTTCTCAGCTTAGAACAAAGCAATACAAATCAGTACAAAGACCCTTTTTGACGCAAGTTGCCATATGAATTGCAAGATTAGCAGCAGTAATTGTGCACTTGTGGGACCTTTACTGAGGAGGATCGAGGGATACTGCGCTGCTGCTGAAAGCACGCGGGGGACATTGTGTTGGCATGCCACACAGCCCAACGGTCGTCGGTCAGGTATTGGAATTCCACCCATATTCTTCAACGCAATCTGTACGCTCGGTTGTGGCCGACCAACTTGAAGATTTGACTGTCTGGAGTGGAGGCTGGAGTCTGCGGTCAGGGATTGACAGTATCGTACACGCACACACACAAGTCCGTTATGCTCCATTGACGATGCACAATGGACCCTTTTTCGAATGGATAATCTCTTGACAAAAGCCACAACAACGTCCGAATTGTGCCAGGTTTTACTCTCTTGTACCCATAGTATACCCTTATTGATTTATTTCACAGAAATATATTGTGCCGATTGTTTTAGTGAGATTTGAAAATGATGCATTGTTCAAAAACCCCCGTATGGCGGTCATCAGCGCTGTAAAACCACCCGGCGCGAAGTGGTTAACCATAGTATACCCTTATCGATTTATTTCACAGAAATATATTGTTCCGATTGTTTTATATCAATTGGATAAGGGTAACGGTATAGGCCTACTATGGGTATACTACTTTGGGTTCACTGCGTGGTCTGGCATTGGCCTAGCGCACTCTGGCGCGTAGAATCATGCATCAAGCTCTGCGCACATTTTTGTGCATGCACAAACAATCTTCACACACGCAGCGAATGCAAAGGGATTTTGCGAAAATAAGGTGTTTTAGTTAAATCATGGCTACTTCGTTGTATACCTCCATCCATGGCTAAATATGGTAGGGTGGAAATAGTCTGAGTAACTGGGACCCGACAAGTCACACTTTTCTTTTCGAAATTTTGAAATACTACAAATACTAGTAATAGTAATACTATCAACCTTTTCGACGTTCGCAAAGCATCATCATGGGTATAGATGACAAACTGGCCATATTTTCATCGCACAACTCTATAGCAAAGCACTGAAGTTTGTGATGTTTTTATTTTACTACTACTAGTACTACTACTAGTACTACCAGTAGTACTTCTAGTATTTTACTACTGTGCTGGTACTAGTACTACTAGTACTACTAGTGCTAGTACTAGTACTTGTACTACTAATACTACTACTAAAGTACTAGTAACTACTACTGTACTACTACTAGTACTACTACTACTAGTAGTACTTAGTACTACTAGTAGTACTTAGTACTACTAGTAGTACTTCTACTAGTAGTACCCATGGTAGTATTACTACTACTAGTGCTAAAGTACTAGTACTAAAGTAGTTACGACTACTCTAGTGGGTAGTGTTAATGTTACTACTAGCATTAGTACTAGTACTAGTCGTACTAGGCCAAGTAACTTGGACCCGAGTCACCCTTTTTTCCTGAATTTTGTAATTTGGATGGTCTGGTTACCCGACCCTCCAAAGTCGATTGTGTCAACCAGACGACTGTCACTACTGACACATAGGCAGTGTACAAATCGGCTAGATCTTTGCTCCATTGGAAACACGCAGGGATGCGAAGACAATAGCCATAGCCGTAGCTCTGGAAGCCTGTTTCGGACACGGCCTTACTACTACTTACTAGTACTACTACTACTAGCAGTGCTAGTGAGAAGTGTCAGTGTCACACTGGTCACACTCACATTCACTGTCACAGTATAGTGTCAGTACTTGTTGCGGTAACCATAACCATGGAGGAATAAGAAGTTCTCCATGAAGAAGTTCATCCTCCCGAAGGTCGCAGACCGAGGATGAGGGTTACGGTTACCACAACTCAGTACGTACTAGTACTAGTACTTGTACTACTACTAGTTCAGTAGTTGCGATAAAAAAAAATCCTTCCTCCATGCCTCCCATGCCGTAACCCTCATCTTCTGACCCTCGGGAGGATGTAGTCCGAGTAACAATTGTACCCTTAGTCGGCCTTACAATCGCCCTTTTTTTATTTTGAGGGGGTTGGGCGATAGTAGGGTCCAAGCAATCCCGCAGGGTAACACCGGCCGTTCTAGTCCGAGTAGCTTGGACCCGACAAGTCACCCTTTTTTTTAATCAAATTTTGAAATTTTGAGGTTCGGGTCGCCCGAACCTCAAAATTTCAAATTCAATACTGGTCAATTTCAATACTGGTCGTTTGTTTTACTAACGTTTGGGGAAAAAGGAGAAATTTCACCTCAGTTGATCGAGAAGATTCTCTCCCGTCCGACAAACGAAAAGGCAGCCATCTTTGATTTCAGATCGAATACACGTAAATCGATGAAGTTTTGACAGGTCCGTGTGCGCGGTAGTCCGAGTAACTTGGACCCGAGAAGTCACCCTTTTTTTATCGAATTTTGAAATTTTTAGGGGCGAGTGAATCTCAAATTGATAAAAAAAGGGTGACTTGTCGGGTCCAAGTTACTCGGACTAGGGATTTCAGTCGGGGGTATTTTTCAAAGATCAAATTCCCACATTGCATAGCCACTATCCTTGGACCCTACAGTCACCCGAAACTAAAAATTTCAAAAATCGATAAAAAAGGGTGACTTGTCGGGTCCAAGTTACTCGGACTGTGTGCGCGGTGGGTCTGTGAGAGTTTGTGCGTGCACAGCACGCATTAAAAGGGTCATCGATTTCCGTGTACAATGTATACTGTTTCAATTTGAAATCAAAGATGGTCACCTTTTTGCTCGTCCGACGGGAGAGAATCTTCTCGATCAACCGAGGTGAAATTTCTCATTTTTCCCCAAACGTGAATAAAACTAGTCCGAGTAACTTGGACCCGACAAGTCACCCTTTTTTTATCGAATATTGAGATTCTCAAAATTTCAAAATTCTATAAAAAAAGGGTGACTTGTCCGGTCCAAGTTACTCTGGCTAGAATAAAACAAACAACCAGTATTGAAATCTGTGATTCTCACTGAATCTAGTCCGAGTAACTTGGACCCGACAAGTCACCCTTTTTTTATCAAATTTTGAAATTTTGAGTTTCGGGTGACTGTAGGGTCCAAGGATAGTGGCTATGCAATGTGGGAATTTGATCTTTGAAAAATACCCCCGACAGAAATCCCTAGTCCGAGTAACTTGGACCCGACAAGTCACCCTTTTGAAATTTTGAGATTCACCCGTCCCT
The DNA here is from genome assembly GCA_949987565.1 of Luidia sarsii. Lineage (NCBI taxonomy): Eukaryota > Metazoa > Echinodermata > Asteroidea > Paxillosida > Luidiidae > Luidia > Luidia sarsii. Next base: position 13,944,418 of record OX465109.1, on the reverse strand, counting down.
CTACATTTCAAAATTCGATAAAAAAAGGTGACTTGTCGGGTCCAAGTTATTCGGACTACACTGAATCCAAAAATGGGCGCAGGGAACGGTTTCACGGATGATTTTGGGGCAAAATCTGGGGATTTCGGTCGGGGGGAGTCGAAAAACGTGAATGGCTGGTGTTACCTTACGGGATTGCACTAATCGCCCTAGTTGCGGTAACCGTAACCCTCATCCTCCCGAAGGTCGGAGACCTGAGGGTTACGGGAACGTATGTACAAAATTATAGCGAGGTTTTTGTTTTTACCATTTTGGAAACACCACTGTCCCGATCGCCCCCATTTTCCACCCTTTTGAAAATCGCCACACACAATCTAAGGACATGCACTTGATCCCAAATGTATACTGAATGTGATCAGATAACTCAAAACATCGTGGGTAAAATACTTTTCCGAAAAACGGGCAGAAACTCACCAAAATACTGTCTGTAAATGTCCCGTCAACGTCTCCGCCAGGTTCGGAATCCGAACCTGGCGCCTCGACCAATCAGCGCTTAGTCTCGTGACGTATACCCGCGCGACGGCTATTTGCTGTTTCGCAATAACAGTCCACACTCGTGGTGCGCGCGCAGGTCATCGTCCTGTGAAGAGGTATTAGGCGAGCTCGCCTAATACCTCCTTGCTGGTACTGACTACTGTATACAACCATGGATATGCGCGCGCACCACGAGTGTGGACTGTTATTGCGAAACAGCAAATAACCGTCGTGCGGGATATACGTCACGAGACTAAGCGCTGATTGGTCGAGGCGCCAGGTTCGGATTCCGAACCTGGCGGAGACGTTGACGGGACATTTACAGACAGTATTTTGGTGAGTTTCTGCCCGTTTTTCGGAAAAGTATTTTACCCACGATGTTTTGAGTTATCTGATCACATTCAGTATACATTTGGGATCAAGTGCATGTCCTTAGATTGTGTGTGGCGATTTTCAAAAGGGTGGAAAAAGGGGGCGATCGGGACAGTGGTGTTTCCAAAATGGTAAAAACAAAAACCTCGCTATAATTTTGTACATACGTTCCCGTAACCCTCAGGTCTCCGACCTTCGGGAGGATGAGGGTTACGGTTACCGCAACTATAATCACCCGACCCCCTCAATTAAAAAAAAAGGGTAAAGCCTCCAAGTTACTCGGACTAGGGAGGATGAGGGTTTTACAGTTTTAGTTACCGCAAATAGTTTTTCCCCAGACATTGATTTAGTACAGTGAGGGTATTAAAATCTTGCCGGAGTGACTTACGTTTTGTTGATTCACAATAATAATACACACGTTTTGTTTCAAGAATTAGAAAATAGAACTTTAGAAGCAAAGTCCAACCACGGCCACGTGTTCGACTTCGATGAGTTTGTTTACTTGCCGTTTCATATCAATTGAGGGCGCGCTTGAGTTCCTGTGTTATGCTCACAGACTAAAATAACCGAGAAGATGGTTAAATCTCTAATGGTCAAATTTGACCGTCGTTCCCACTTGGACTTTTGAGTCAGTCAAAAATTTAACCGAGACGATGGTTAAAGTAACCGAGCTGGCAATATAACGGCTCATGAAGGTCAAGTGTCGGCCGGATACACAATGTCAGTGTGTACATTTATAGGCGCGCAACATGAAGCAGACGCTGTGCACAGTGCATGTACGTGTTACGTCATAGGCCGGATGTGTTTTTTTACCGAGTCGCATTTAACCGACGTGGTGCGGTTTCCACTGGACTAATCGGCTCAGTCATGAACGCTAATTATGGGATAAGACGCTATGGTTGTCATCATTGCAGCAAAAGCTATAGTCGGCGATATACGGTAACCTTCGAAGACATGAAGAAAACGCACACGGTGAGGGTGAATCGAAAATGGACGACATTGACGATGATCGTAACAGAGGCACATTTGCCAATTCTAACTCGAAGATTATCAACCAGAATTTAAAAGGCGTAGATGTCAGGATTCGGAAACAGACAGCAGCGGAACTGAATCTACAATTGATGGTGACGGGACTGAATCTAAGGTTGATGGTGACGATTTAGAGGAGAGTGATGATCGACGAATCAGAGGAAGAAACTGACGATGACTTGTCGGAAGAAGATGGGTCCAGCTCTGAATCGGAAGATAATATCGCTTATCAAGACTGGTTGGAAGCGGCCAAAGAAGCAACCAAAGATTTGTGGAATGAAAAACACGAGAAGGACATCGACAATGGTATGGACGAAGATCAAGCCAAAGACAAAGCCAATAGGAAAACCCTCTGGGCAGTCAAGAGAATCTTCTTCGACAGCTACAAGGATTTCCTGTCAAAGTTACTTGCATCTTGAAGACAATGATACCCACCAAGTTATTCTCGCAGATCTCAAAGAAAAAATAGATAAAGGAATGGAAGTTGACAAGTCCCTGGACAGGGTAATGGCTAAACACCATGCGGAATTTATCGGCTTGTTCCAACATGATGAAAGCGGAAGACCACATGGGAGATGGCTAAGGAATTAGCGAATCCTATTTCTCTGCCTGTGAGAAAAGTCCTGCTAGGATCGAAACGTCAGGCCCACTAAATTTTAAGATTTACTATTTCTTTTTGCTAACTTCTCAAAAAGTTTAGGGGTCTGACGTTTCTCAAATGCACAATCTTTATTATTTTTGCAAAATTGAACCATACAGTGTTATTCGACAGTTCTATTTGTGCATTTCCTCCCAAAACCGTGACAAATTGCAGTCATTATTTCAACTGTCCCAACTTTTAGACTGAGGTGAGATCCTTGTCAAGTCCCGTGAAGACTTCCACGACCGCGCTCAAAGACGTCAATCGGACAATAATACCTTCATTAACATTACTGACACTGTTCGTGGCAGTGAACGGTCATCAATTACATTCAGCCTAGATTCCCTCTTTGTTCTGTCCGCTAGACACTCACAGATCCCGTTTTTGTCCTGCCCGAGAGAGATTTACGGGCCCCTCATATACCCGGCCCTCGTCAATCTGTCCAATAGAGGCGTGCAGGTCACCGATTATCCCCTCTTTGTTTGGTCCAATAGAGCCGTGCCGGTCCCTCATTATACCCACTCATCGTGGGTTTTTTTAATAGAAACGTGCAGGTCCCTGATTAAGCCCTCTTTGTTTTGTTCGATTGAGACTCATGTCCCCTTGACTCGTTGTAGTAACAACTCACCTAGCGACCGATTCAACGTTCCCCTGTCACCCTCGCAGACGATCATTACGCGTTCCATCTTCGGACTGAACACAACTGCACCGGCCTACAATATGGACAACTATATACGAAGAATTTTCCTAGCAGAACCGTCTCCAATACCTTTTGGAGAAGTATGAGCAAGATATTGAAGACGGGCTTTCACCCACCCATGCACCTCGAGGAAATCAGGCGGAAGATCAACACCCTTGTGGTCGTCACACATCATATTTTTATTTCGGCAGAAGAGGCTCGCTTCCGATACAGTAAACCCATAACAAAACCCCAGACGAAGTATTTTCCCATGCCCGGCTCTTCGACCTTGTGTGGAGGTACGAACAGTTGTGGAGCAAAATAAATCTCCTGGCAACCCGTCTGCTCCTACGAGATATCATCATGCAAAATCCCCGCATCTCGGAGCAAGAAGCCCGCCGACGTTACCGGAAATTCAAGAATCCGTTTATTGACCTGGAGATGTTCCTCTTTCTCAGGAAAATGGGCTGTGAAAAGTTCATCTAGTTTGATTCATCTTTCAACAACCCAAACGGCCCTTTTCAGGGCCACCACATTTTCAAAAAAGAGAAATGTCTGCATTGTCTTCCTCATCACCCATTTGCCCAATAATAACGTAATTTTTTTTTTTTTTTTTTTTTAAATAAAAACAGTCTTTTTCGCGGGTAGTAGGCTTAACCCGCCCCCCCCCCCCCACACACACACACATGATCTCGACAAGAATGATACTCAAAACCAACAGATCAATTCCAACTTTAATAAATGTATCATCGTTCGCTATCCTATTCTGGACAGCTCCAAACCAGCCGACTCTTCAAACACGTTTCAGGCCGCAGTCGCCCATACCCACAACGTCGCTGATAGTCTGTTGTTTAAATCTCTGTCCTTTGTTTTCCGCAAATGTAACGCTCAATCTAGTCATGAACACCCCCACCCATCCATCAAAGTATAATAAATTTACCCAAAATACATCAAATCTTTCACACACAACCGCCCCCACCAAGTGTTCCACCGCTCCACCGGCACCTCTTCCCCCAAAAAACAAACACGCAACTGGCCCGCCCATATAATCATCCTCACTATAATTACTCCTCCCGCTCCACCAGCATCCCCCAAAAAAACACATAACCAGCCCGCACACACAACTTTACCCACTATATAATTACTCCTCCCACTCCACCGGCACCCCCAAAAAACCGCACAACCGGCCCGCCCATACAATCACCCCAAAGAATTACTCCTCCCGCTCCACCAGCACCCCCCAAAAATACACCCACCGGCCCGCCCACACAACTTTCCCCACTAATTACTCCTCCCGCTCCACCGGCATTAAAAAAAAGCCCACATAACCGGCCCGCCCATACAATCAACCCCACGAATTACTCCTCCCGCTCCACAGACACCCCCCAAAAAACACGCAACCGCCCCGCACTGGCTCCTCAATTTGGTGCACTGGCTCCTCAATTTGGTGCACTGGCTCCTCAATTTGGTGCACTGGCTCCTCAATTTGGTGCACTGGCTCCTCAATTTGGTGCACTGGCTCCTCAATTTGGTGCACTGGCTCCTCAATTTGGTGCACTGGCTCCTCAATTTGGTGCACTGGCTCCTCAATTTGGTGCACTGGCTCCTCAATTTGGTGCACTGGCTCCTCAATTTGGTGCAATGGCTCCTCAATTTGCCACACACACACACACACCGCACGCTCCGCTGCACTTGCTCCTCCATTTGCCACACACACACACGGCTCCTCCGGCTCCTCCGGCTCCTCTGCCGCAAACTGCCGCAAACGGCTCCTCCAATAGGGGCCCGATCGCAACATTATATACTACTGACGGCGCCCGAGTAAAATTTATGTGAACTCCGTGGGCGGAAGTAAATGAACAATGTGCACAAACATAAATGGAGAAATCCCGGAATGATAGATTCAAACTGGATTTTTTTGGATGAAACAATAATTATACTGATTGAGATTAAAAGCCCTTTTCAGAGATGAATATACATACTCCATTAGTTATATATACAGATGTGTATTTGCGTGTTTTATTAGAAATAATAATGAATAAAAATTTGGCTGTCATTTTTCTCGTGGATGGCGAGTTAAAGTTTGTGTACGTACGTACGTACGTCCGGCCGGCCGTCGGTCCGTGTGACTTGACGAACAAGTTTTTCCATGTTTTGAGGCATATTATGTGTCACGACGTATGACACTCAACCATGCATGTGGTTGGGTAGCCTATGGTTGCATAATACACACGTATGACGCATTGTGTATGGTTGCTGGCCTAACACACGCAACGTTGGGCACTTTGGTCCCGTTTGACCATAACCGTAACCGTAATGCTAACCCTAGCCCAAACAACCCTAATTCTAATCCTAATCCTAACCCTAACAACCCTAATCCTAAACCAACCTAACCCTAATCCTAATCCTAACCCTTACTCTATCCCTAACGCTAACCCAACCCTAACTCTAATTAGCTCTAACCGTAACCGTAACCCTAACCGTAACACCCTAATACCCTTTTCCCACTACAAACTGCTTAACCCCGAGATTTGCCGCCCCGGGTTAAGCATTCTGTACCCCGGGGTTCGTTAACCCTGAGTTCTGTTCCCATTTGTCGCGTTAACCCGGAGTTTCGCGAAACCCGGGGCGAGCTTGCCCCGGGTTAACGATGTGCGATTTCCCACTACACCCCAACCCCGGTGTCCGTCACTGCCCGGACCGGAAATCCCACAGCGCGCAAGCTGGTCCCACAATGCCTCGTACCGCCTTGTCGCCCAGCAACCACCCGTCGGCGCGCGCTGCCTGACTGGATACATGTGGGCTGTACTCGATTAACGTACATGTACATGTACATTGTACATGTACATTGTACATGTACATGTACTTTCGTTTGGGCATAATCCGCACTCTCGTGTACATGTACACTGCATTGAAAATGGCGTCAGATATAAATATAATAATTATAGATATAAAATTTCGGCAAATCCGGGGCATCAAGGCAATTTACCGACTTTTTAGTACCGATGCAAACACGCTGTAAGCACTATAAAAAAAACTTTCAAAATAGGCGCTGAAGGCACCGAATCGTTGTTTTAGGTCTCCTACTAATATATCATCGTTTCTGTGGGACCACAATGCCTGAAAAAGATTATTTTCCAACATAAAAATGACGTCTAAAATAGGTTTCAGTCAGCCACCAACACGTATTCTCACGGAACATGAACAGTACCATTCAGGTATGGCCGGGGTGCTACTGCTATAGTAAGCGGGACAACAAAAATATCTGACAATAGATCCTCACAAAAAAATCAAAATAAAAGGGATTCTAAATAGCCTACATGTTTTGTAAAGATGGATTTTTAAGCAGCTAGGTCCAACCTAAACGAGCATATTATCGGAGCTTATTATTGTATAAAGTCGCACCCCTCTCATTCCTATTAGAATAGTCCATGCTGTCAAGGTATCGCGATATGGGTTCGGTGTTCCAAAACCTTCTCATCAGTTCTCGTCCAAAAAATTGAGAATAACTACGTTCGTAGGCCTACCTGAAAAAAAAGAATAAAGTTTGCGACATTTTTGTGCTGTATCGTGAAGTAGTATAGCTCGTTTTGCTGTTTAGCTTTCTCCTTTCGGGGCATGGTTACGACTTTGAAAAGGCACCCGCGAACACGCAAACCTTTGACAGCTCTACGATTCTACTTTCGCACGCAACCCGACCACGTGCTGCATGCTGCGCAATCTATCTATCGTGCAACGCAAATCGCTCCCAACTACCGTTGGTACCCGTTGTTTGGTACAGCCAGCGATGTCCAAGATTCACTGGTACCCGCAGATTAAAAGTTCGTTGACATGAAACTGTCAGGATCGAACGCACTGTCCATGTACGTATCTGACATGGCCATGTAAGTACTGTACATGTACATGTACATGTACAGTATACATTGATCGTGTATGTGTACGTGTACATGTACAGTAGATGCACATGTACTGTACATGTACACCCATCCACAGTCCATACAGTTGTGCACAGAATGCGCAATGTTTAGCTGACAGTGCGCACGGTACAGTGAAGCTTCCATGTGTGCTGCACACACACTGCACCGCAGTCAGAATATTATTTCATGCGCGCTGCAATGTGCTAAAAGGGCACGGCAATTTGTTGCCGTGAAAATCCTCCAAATTTAAGGGCACCGCGGCAATTGGTGAGGGCACGACGGCAACTGCCGTCGTTGCCGTCGTGAATTTACTGCCCTCTTGTAAATGGCAGATGTGCGTCGCATGCGGATTTTCCCGCCACGTATCCCACCTCTGACCGTCCCATTACGTAACGCATCCGGTGTCTTAACCCTGAGAATGTCCACCGGACTCGTACCCCGGCGCGGTTTCCCACTACAACGCCAACCCCGGGGTTCGGCCGTTACCCCCGAGATTTCCATCCTTAACCCTGGTCGCGAGCAGGGTTAACGAACCCCGGGGTAACGGCCGATTTTTCGGTCTCAACCCGGGGCGGGAAAAGTGTAGTGGGAAACGTCCTGGCAACCATTTCCAACCCGGGGTATCTCGGGGGTAAGGCTTGCCGTTACCCCCCAGATAACCCGGAGATTGCGTAGTGGGAAAGGGGTATAAGCCTCACCTTCGCTGGTTTACAAAACACGTCTTTGTATAGCCCCCACACAATTAACGGAGTACCAGCGACGGTGGTTGAGCGTCGTAATTATGTCGGTTCTGTTATAATATCTCCATGTTTTTTCACGCGTCCTGAAATTACAGTCTAGCGCCCACTGTTGTCGGTCTATAGGTTATTTATGGCCGTTTTCGAAATGAAGGCTTAGGCTCAGGCTTAGGCTTCGGTCATTATCTCACTCGTCACAGGCATCTAAAAACGTGCATTTGACCCCAGTTTCTTGTGGAATTCCCTGCACCTATCAAGCCATCAAACCTTAATTCGGAAACAAACCACAATCAGGATTTTCAGGTTTTGTCAGACGGAGACGAAGCCTGAGCCCGTTCGTTTACGGGGCAAGAAACCACAGGTTCAAAATGGCGTTCTTTTGCGTTTTCCAACATGACAAGTTTTGCTGGGAAAATATCAAAACTTTAACCATAACAATTTTATAAGAACAACTTTATAAAGCATAAGACGTTCAGCTCCAAATCAATCTTAAACTCCCCGCTTAATTGCCGCACCTGAAAGGACATAAATTACTCTTTTGATTTTTACAGCAAAGAGGCGAACTCTTTCGGGGAAGCCTGAGTTATACTAGTTTGGTCAACTGGCGTTTCGTGGGCTCAATATTATGCTCGTATGCTGCGTGTGCTCGTGCGCGCTTGTGCGTGCGCCGCGTCGCCTTTGCATAACTATTTTGCAAGCATAATTATGAAGCAATCTAACAGTTGGTAAAAACTTGTTGCCCTTTGACCTCCTGACCCAAGTTGACCCCATTTTGTTGTCAATCGTGAACTGGAGACAAGATTTCTGCCTCGAGTTCACGACTGGTGACCAGGAGTTACCAGACGATTGGAATGCCTCTTCCCGACTAGTGAACTCGGCGTGAACACGGTAATCACGACAGCTCGCTTGCCCACCAATTTAGTTAAGCGCATGCGCTAGGTCTAATTTGCATATTTCATGGGAAAGGTCCATTGATGGGCAAGCGGGCTGCCAACCAATCATAATTTTCCACGGGCGTGCGCGCGTTCCTTCTCACTAACAGTTTGGCGTGCGGTGATTGGCTATTCAGCGTCTCCTACGCGCGTATTTCGAAACCTGCACGCAACGCGCACTCGTTTGCCCACCAATTTAGTAAAACGCATGCGCCAGCTCTTGCGATTGTGTCACTACCAAAGATAGTATAGCGCCGCGTAGCGGCGCAAGATGGAGAACTGGCTGGAAAACCTGAAATTGGCATGGGCGCCCGCAGCCGCCATTCTGGCAAGCTGGATTGGCCCAAAGTCTAAGCGCGGTACTAGTACGAGTGTATACAGGCTAATGGCAAACGCAAAGTGAACATCATATCGACGTTTTGCTAGGCCATTAACTGCGCCGGAACAAGACAGGGAAATGCCCGAATTTATCTTTCTTAAGATTTCCAAAGGTTTGTAGATGTATAATAAATTGAATTGATTCGTTGGTTAACGTTTTTGTAATTACTGTAATTTTCAACAGCATTTCTCGCCCTCATAGTCATACACTACAGAGTACTCTGTATACTACCGAACTAGTCCGAGTAACTTGGACCCGACAAGTCACCCTTTTTTATCGAATTTTGAAATTTTGAGTTTCGGGTGATTACGGTCCCTTGGCCAATTAAATAAGTGCTTTGCGGCATGATAGTGCTTTAGGCCAGACATCTGAGATAAAATTTTGAGTTTCGGGTGACTACAGTCACCCGAAACTCAAAATTTCAAAATTCGATAAAAAAAAGGGTGACTTGTCGGGTCCAAGTTACTCGGACTACTACCGAACCATGTGTGCGATTCAAACATTTGATTAATTTATTGAAAATTGATAGGCCTTTTTTTCTTGGACCATTTCAGGTACCAGTATCTCCTGGGAAAAACCCCTTGCTATGTGCGTTCAGTATATAACTACCGGCTTTGCAGTCAGTGCTGAACATTTTGAGGGAAGGCAGTTCCTCAACAAGGAGACGAAGAAGCTTTAGTTGAATGTCATCCCTACCAGGCCATTCCAAATCCCCCACACCCATCGGGCAACCAAGGCAACACCACTGTCATAAATACAAACAAGGAGGCAGAAATAACCTTATCTCTTTAATAATTAAATTTGAACAAACAGAGAAATACAAATAATACACACACAAAATGTTGCAAACTGCTTACTGACTAATATTACCAAAATGCAAATCTAAAAGTTTAGTGGGCCTGACGTTTCAATCCTAGCTGGACCTTTCTCACACATGTATAAAAAAAAACCAAATACGTAATCAAAATAATCAGAGAAATATTTTCTCCCACTAATTGTGATTTTTTGAAGGAATTCAGATTAACACAAACAGGAAACAGCAAACATCCAACTCGATCTTCCACACTGTACTATTGATATCAAGTAAATCAATGTATTATTATTAGCCTCAATGCTCGAACGAAGGAACAAAATAATGCAAGCCTACAATAGCGTTTTTTTTTTGTTTTTCGCTTGGCGAGTCAGGAACTAACCAAAAAACCAACAATAACAACTGAAAACCAGTTTCGTAACTAAATAAATACAAAAAACAAAAACCCGAAGAAAAAAAAACCCACACCAGATTGTTCCGAATAAATATTCGGATTTGTTCTACTGACTGTTTACCTAGATTTTGCTGCTGGCATTTTGAAATTGAGGTTTATTACGGTCCCTTGGCCAATTAAATAAGTGCTTTGCGGCATGATAGTGCTTTAGGCCAGACATCTGAGATAAGATTTTGGTTTGGTCATGGGCTCATTAGCAAAATAAGTAAAACTATATATGTTTTCATTCCCTACCGTAGGCTAGCTATATACTCTCAACATTGGAAGGGTAAGAACTATTCTGTGGGGTCCAATTTCTTCTATAATCTGTAAATCATATTACTCCCCATGACGTTGATGTTTGGAAGAGTTGTCCCAACAACTTTAAAAAAAGTTATTTAAAATTCCCCAAAAGGACAAAAGTCAAAGGGCGTACCCTATGGTTGCGCAACACTATTCAGTTGCTGCAATAAAGAGAATAACCTGAAGGAGGTGACATGGTTAAAAGTATGTAAAGGGATAATAGGCTTAGGGCAAAATTAATCAAACATCTGCTAGTATACATATAAGTTGTAACAATTTTGATACTTATTCCCTTTTCATTGCTGACAGCAGAAAGTGTGTTCAATAATTCCTCGGGACAAAATACACAAGAATTGATCATTCATATATATAGTTACTTCCTACCACCATTCTCTTCCTCCTCTCAGGAAGATAACTAAGGAAAACCACCATATTCTCCACACTTCAGATCGTCTGGCTGATGCCATTCCAAATTCAGCTGTTTTGGCTTTCAGGCGCCCCCGTAACCTGCGTGACTTAATATGTCCGAGCAGAGGTTCCCCCTTTGGACTCTTCACCTCCAACCGAATTTGGTACATTTAAGTGTACCTCGAAATGCATTGTTTGCAAGACACATGTCAAGGAAATAGACTCTTTCAATGGACATTCTTCTGGAACTACCCACACGACCTATGGCTCTATCATGTGCACTACCTCAAACATCAAATACCTCATCTCTTGTAAGAGTTTGTAATATTCAGTATGTTGGCGAGACCAAAAACACCCTAAAAAACGGATCTATGACAATAGGTCTACTATCAAAACCGGTAAAATGGACACCCCTGTTGGGTATCAATTCAATCTCCCTGATCATTCGATATCAGATATGAGTGTACTGGGCATAGAATCACTTGGTCACCGTAGTAATGCTGTCCGTCTTAGCCGTGAGAAAATGTGGATGAAGCGTCTTCGGACTATTCAACCACATGGTCTCAACATCCAGGAGGGTAATGACTAACACCATGCAGCTTTCTGATAATCCTTCTTTTGTGTTCAGTCCTTCACACTTCTCTCTTTGATCTTTCCCCCTCTTCTCACTAATCCCTACCCTACTCCTTGCCCTTCTCTTTGATCTTTCCCCCTCCTCTCACTAATCCCTACCCTACTCCTTGCCCTTCCCTTTGATCTCTCCCTACCAGCCTCACTCTTTGTCCTTTGTTTCTCATCCGTGTCCTATTCACTCTCTCCCCTGCCTTCGTGTACATGTATCTGTTTTGTCCTTGTCACTCTGCCTTTGAGAAAGGTCCTGCTAGGATCGAAACGTCAGGCCCACTAAATTTTAAGATTTACATTTTTTTAATTTTAGGTGATATACAAAAATGTTGCAAACTGCTTACTGACTAAAATTACCAAAATGTAAATCTAAAATTTAGTGGGCCTGACGTTTCGATCCTAGCAGGACCTTTCTCAAAGGCAGAGTGACAAGGACAAAACAGATACATGTACACGAAGGAAGGGGGTAGAGTGAATAGGACACGGATGAGAAACAAAGGACAAAGAGTGAAGCTGGTAGGGAGAGATCAAAGGGAAGGGCAGGGGGTAGGGTAGGGATTAATGAGAGGAGGGGGAAAGATCAAAGAGAAGGGCAAGGAGTGGGGTAGGGATTAGTGACAATAGGGGGAAAGATCAAAGAGAGAAGTGTGAAGGACTGAACACAAAAGAAGGATTATCAGAAAGCTGCATGGTGTTAGTCATTACCCTCCTGGATGTTGAGACCATGTGGTTGAATAGTCCGAAGACGCTTCATCCACATTTTCTCACGGCTAAGACGGACAGCATTATTACGGTGACCAAGTGATTCTATGCCCAGTACACTCATATCTGATATCGAATGATCAGGGAGATTGAAGTGATACCCAACAGGGGTGTCCATTTTACCAGTTTTGATAGTAGACCTATGGCCATAGATACGTTTTTTGAGGGTGTTTTTGGTCTCGCCAACATACTGAATATTACAAACTCTACAAGAGATGAGGTATATGATGTTTGAGGTGGTGCACGTGATAGAGCCATAGGTCGTGTGGGTAGTTCCAGAAGAATGTCCATTGAAAGAGTCTATTTCCTTGACATGTGTCTTGCAAACAATGCATTTCGAGGTACACTTAAATGTACCAAATTTGGTTGGAGTTGAAGAGTCCAAAGGGGGAACCTCTGCTCGGACAATTAAGTCACGCAGGTATTGGCCAGTAACTTGGTTGCTAGAGGCTATAGCTCTCGCCAAGTGAAGAACTCCATTGCTAAAGTCTATTCCATTCCCAGAAGTTCGGCACTAAAACAAAAGCCACCAGGTCCCAAGGACAAGCCCAAGGTTCCCTTAGTTACTTCCTACCACCCCTCTCTTCCTCCTCTCAGGAAGATAACTAAGGAAAACCACCATATTCTCCACACTTCGGATCGTCTGGCTGAAGCCATTCCTAATTCGCCTGTTTTGGCTTTCAGGCGCCCCCGTAACCTGCGTGACTTAATTGTCCGAGCAGAGGTTCCCCCTTTGGACTCTTCAACTCCAACCAAATTTGGTACATTTAAGTGTACCTCGAAATGCATTGTTTGCAAGACACATGTCAAGGAAATAAGACTCTTTCAATGGACATTCTTCTGGAACTACCCACACGACCTATGGCTCTATCACGTGCACCACCTCAAACATCATATACCTCATCTCTTGTAGAGTTTGTAATATTCAGTATGTTGGCGAGACCAAAAACACCCTCAAAAAACGTATCTATGGCCATAGGTCTACTATCAAAACTGGTAAAATGGACACCCCTGTTGGGTATCACTTCAATCTCCCTGATCATTCGATATCAGATATGAGTGTACTGGGCATAGAATCACTTGGTCACCGTAATAATGCTGTCCGTCTTAGCCGTGAGAAAATGTGGATGAAGCGTCTTCGGTCTATTCAACCACATGGTCTCAACATCCAGGAGGGTAATGACTAACACCATGCAGCTTTCTGATAATCCTTCTTTTGTGTTCAGTCCTTCACACTTCTCTCTTTGATCTTTCCCCCTATTGTCACTAATCCCTACCCCACTCCTTGCCCTTCTCTTTGATCTTTCCCCCTCCTCTCATTAATCCCTACCCTACCCCCTGCCCTTCCCTTTGATCTCTCCCTACCAGCTTCACTCTTTGTCCTTTGTTTCTCATCCGTGTCCTATTCACTCTCCCCCCTTCCTTCGTGTACATGTATCTGTTTTGTCCTTGTCACTCTGCCTTTGAGAAAGGTCCTGCTAGGATCGAAACGTCAGGCCCACTAAATTTTAGATTTTGTAATTTTAGTCAGTAAGCAGTTTGCAACATTTTTGTATATCACCTTGACTTCACGGGATAGAAGGCGATGTGATAAAAATCTATAAACTAAGCCTGACTTCACGGGACAGAAGGCGATGTGCTAAACATCTATAAACTAAGCTTGACATCACGACCTGTTTGTCCCCTTAATTGTCGCTATCCTGTTGTGCATTTCTTGCAGGCGTACAGCAATTGCATAAGTGGTCTAAGCAGACATACTTGGGAGTTTTCGTTATCCCAAGACTTTGACCCTGTGCGGGCGCAAGCTTCAATCAGGCGGAGTAAGAGCGTCCACGCTTGGCTTGACATAGCGGGCAAGCCGGCCAATGCACCTGATGGGTCGGCCCCAAGTCCTGCAAGACGCCCTGACCGGGATCAGAGATCCGGATTTTCAGGCCCTCCGTTTTCGGGACCCTGCTCTGTTTGTAGCGGGTGGCCTGAATGACAGTGTGGATGCCTGGGGCCATGTACTGGCGGAGTGCCATAGCACAGGGCACCTAGTCGAAAAGTGGTTAAAGCACGGAGTAGATTTGTTTGACTTTGTTCAACCTTACCAAGGGAAATACTTTGATTCAGATATCCCACCGCCCATGTAGTTCGCCAATGCCCCAATTTGTAGGCAGTTTAAGCAGTTCACCAATGAGACTCTTTTGAAATGGCTCTTGGAAGGTTCAGTTCAGCTTTTGGGTCCAGTGGATTGGGTTCCCCCTCCCATGCAGATGCCTGAATGCTCTATTTATAGAGCCCAAGAAGCCAAGATTGATACCGTCGATGAATTAAGGACCCGAATCTATAGTGCAAAGACACGCCTTTCAGCTTAGTACCCCTGGGGGATACCCCTGAAGTCGATAGACAAAGACGGTTATTTTTCTGGTACTGACGACGCTCAAGGATACAATTAGCAGGTCCAGTTGCATAATTATGAGGTCTCGGACCTAATTGCTGCTTCGAATGGGCCGGTTTCTATTTTGTGGATACAACGCTACCCTTTGGTTTTAAGAACAGTGTCTATAATTTTACTTCACTATCGGGTTCTGCCTCTCTACATGGTTAAAGAACAGGGGAGTTCACACAGAAATCTGGATTGACGATCGATTCATCGGCCAGAGTGGCAGCGGCCTTTCCAATGCTGTGGTTTGATTATATGATGTGTTTCCTGTTTGCAGGACGTGACTGCGGAAGACATCGAGGGCTCTGTACGCGGTTTGTTCAGTTACATGCAGATGCAGCTGGGGTATTCTGTGAACATCGCTAAAAGCCAACTGTGCCCGACCTCAAGCATGATTAAAGGTTTGGGTCTGTGTCCGAAGTCCATGTCCTTTTGAATACCTTATAAGAAAAAGAAGGCCTTCTCCGAAGGCGTGGTTATGCTAAAAAAAAATGCGGCGATTTGTGTTTGAAACCGAGGAAGTTGGCAAGTTTGTTATCCACCATTGTAAATCAGTGATTGCCTCATTAGGCAACTGCATATATGGGCGGAAAAATCGCCATTGTTTAATTTCAACGCGGTATCTTTCGCTATATCCAGATTTCTGTAAAAGAGAGGTCCGGTGGGTATCGCAGGAAAGGACGAAATAAGTTTTCCAATAACTCGAGTTACGAGCCAAATTGTTGACCGTCTCTGGTTTACAAGATGCGTACATGCATGTACTATGCTGGAAACTTTTCGTGCTGGTAGGGAAACCAACATGTCAGTTGTATTGATTACGAAACCCAAAAATTCTAATTTCTGTGTTGGAGTTTTAACCGACTTGGTTTGGTTTATAACAAACCCCAAGCGATCCATTAAACGACATCTATCATGGATATTTCTGTTACATCCCTCTTCGGAGTCACCAATATAAGAAGGGAGTCATCGATGTAATTTGATGAAATGTGTCCCTGGTTTCGCAATGTAGGGATACAGGTCAACTCGTACGCGTGCCAACTCGTACGCACCAACTCGTACACATGCCAACTCGTACGCAAGAGGCTGGTCAACTCGTACACACGCAAAGTCGTACGCAGGCCAACTCGTACGCATGAAGCCGGTCAATTGTTGTAATAATAAATAATATAAAATAATTATTATTCATTTTTAAGCAAAATTTGCAGCCAATATCAGATGCATTTGGGGATTTGGGTGCTTTCATTTTATACCGGTATAGGCCTAAAGAACGCAAATCTAATGCAATTGCAAAACTCCCCTTGCCTAAACAAACACCGCCCCAGACATTTCTGGTTTCGCTGAGGAAATCCTAGACACACAGCTCTCCTTGCTAGAGGAGCAAGTCAATCAAAAATACCGGTAAACCAAAAACTGAGACAAACACTACTGCAACTGACGATTGTCCAGATGACATGACAAGATGTTATTGCTACACTTATTCTCTTTCTCTCCCTCTCTCTCGATATCTCCCATTCTCTCTTTCCCTCCCTTCCTCTCTCTCTCTCTAACTCTCTTCCTCTTTAACTTAAAATGCGTCGGTGAAGATAAAATGATTCGACTTCAATTGGTTGGCAATTCGTCAAGCCTTTCGGCCCTGTGATCGGCAACTTTTCTCTGATCCGATCCCTCTTTCATTATCTTTAAGTAGGCCTAAAGAACGTAAATCTGTTGGGCAATGGGCTCGAACAGAAGAAAATCTTGCTTAAAAATCTTGCGTGAACAAATCACCCCAACCTGGTGGCGATTTGGCCCGCATACGAGTTTGCCAAACCGCGTACGAGTTGGCCCGCGTACGAGTTGACCAAGCCGCGTACGAGTTGGCCTGCGTACGAGTTGACCAATTTGCGTACGAGTTGGCAAGCGTACGAGTTGGCGTGCGTACGAGTTGACCTGCTCCCAATTGCCACAATTTGTCTCTCCATCGAAACCGTACTTCTGATGTTCCTGTGCTATCGGAACTGTTAAGTATGTATCTTTTAGGTCAAGAGAGGCCAGATATAACAGCCTCGACGGATTAGCGTCAATGCATATTCAAAAGTTTCCATCTTAAAGTGATGGTATTTGACAAACTCGTTGATAGCTTTAAGGTTAATGATTGGTCGCATAGCACCATCCTTTTTGGGGCGAAGAAAGATATTCGACAAGAACTCGCCCCGACAAGGGGTCACTGGCTATATGGCACCTTTACTGAACAGCGATTGTACCTCAGCATCAATCAGACTTGATTCGACAGGCGAAAAGTTAATGGGCTTTGGGGTTCTCCGTTGCGTAGGGGTTTCAATGAATTCAATATGGCAGTGAGAGACCGAATCCAGAACCCATGTATCAGAAGTAACGGTTTCCCATGCCGAGACAAAGTGTTTAAGTTTGCCTCCAATAGGATAACACTTACTCACTGTGTCTGAAGCGAGTCGTTTGCTTGGTCTTGAACCCTCTATGCTAGAGGCTTCCTTCCGTTTGCCCCAGTGCTCGTGAACTGGCTTGGGCTTTGGGATGGCACTTGGTTGAACTGCGTTCTGTTGTACCGGCCCCTGCGGTAATACGCTGATCGTTGCTGGCGGGCCGGCCTCGAAATCCGCGCCAGTCCCCCGATGCATGTGAAGCACCAGCTCGGGTGTACGTGTAGTTACCCCGTCTGCGGCCACGTACGTTGGTCCGAACCGTATACCTTCGAGCCCAATCTGTTTGCCTCTTGGATAGATTTGCATGTCTGGATCAGGTCATCACCAAACAGTAAGCTTGTGGATTTTACCTGTGACGAGCATAGGGGTGCATACTTTGGGCTAAGATTGGGGCGGATGAGGTCCCGTCTGCGAACATTCAACTGGGCGTTGCTTGTGCCAAGAAAGGCAACAGCATCCACGAGAATTAAGCTTGACGAGCTGCGCAGTATCAATGCTATTGTTATCCGCTAGTAGACCGAGCGTTCAGTAGTTGGTCAGTGGCCATTGTGATGGTGATCAAGGCATGTTTTATGTAGCCTTGAATCTTCTGGAATTTCACGTCCCGAGCTCGGGTCGTTGTTTTCAGGAAAGCCCAAATTTCTGGGTTAACCTTTGTCAAGCCCAGATTCGTGCAATTCTTTGGCTTGGCATACTTCTTCAGCTTTGCTCGTTAACAGGTGGCCCAGTTTTGTCATCGCTCTCAACGAGAGTCGCAATATCAGTGAGCAAATCATAGTTATTCCCCTAATGGCTTCGTAAGTCATGTCTCTCGATCGCAGCAGGTTTCACGGAACATTCCATCATGAAGAGAGAGTTGGCGGGGATTAGGATGGGCTTGTAACCCACTGTTCGGACTTTACCTGCAACATCTGGCTGATGTACAGTGCCACCTCGCACTTAATTCCTCGTAGAGAGCAAGTACATGAGCCCATTCAGGTCCATCACTCCGACTGTTCAGCATCTTCAGGTAGTCTTGGCCTCTAGCATCTTGCCGTAACCTCTCTCGGACATCCCTGAAAATGTTTGACCCAATCACTCCAGGTACTCTCTTCTTCCTCTCTGCAATTGATGTGCCCGTGGGGTCCTTAACTACCAGGAACCCCATGTTGACGAAAGAGTGGCCCAGCGCTGTTAGTGGTAATTTAACATAGCCGAGGTAGGGAACAGCCAGACCTTGAGCACCGGATATGCTGATAAACGCAGTCACATCTACTAAATCTGTCTCAGGAAAATGCTCTCTGAAGAAAGATTCAGTAATCGTTGAAACTTGAAATCGTTGAAACCGTGTCAAGTAGACAACGCACCTCTGATGCACCAAGCTGGATGACATATTCTGGACACTGCCCTACCGCTCTCCTGTAGATTGAGCCGCTGTTAACGGATTCTTGTGGGCCTGCCGTGTGGCTCTCAATGACAGACCGGTCTAGTTTAACTGAGGGCTAGGCTGCTGGGGGGTGAACTGCTGTATCAGGGACTGCTGGGGGACGCCATGTCGTACTGGGGACTGCTGGGTGTCCCTGGTACTCTGACTCATTCATCCAGGCGGCATGGATGACGGAGGATTGGGGCAGTCTCGCTTGAGATAGATGACCCGTGGACTGGCAATTGTAGCAGCGTCTGAGACCTTGACTCCAACGGCGAGCAGGTCGCTGCATCGCCTGTAGGAGTGCCTCAATCTGCTGTTGCTGCTGCTGCAACTGCTCACCCTACTTCTCAAGAAGAGCCTTTATGCCTTGTGCCCCGTCTTCAGCCTTGACCTCCTGTACATACTACTACCGCCTTCTGGGTTTTGACACGGCTGGTGCCGAGCCACTCGATGGCATGGTCTCTAGCATCGAAGAAACTCAGCTCCGGCGAATCGATGTTCATGCGGCGCAGTTCTCTCCGTAGGCCCTCGTCATTGACTGCCTCAGCTAGCCTTCCCTTCAGCGTCTGGTCTCTCATGGCATTGAAGGAGACATCCAGGCGGGCCATAGAATTAAACAATTCCATGAGCTCCAGGGAGAAACTCAGTAGATCTTCTCCTTGGCCTTGGCGGAAGGAGAAAAAACTTCTGCTGGATCTGGGGGAGCGTCTCACCATCACCAAAGACCTTGAGCAGTACACGGAAGATGTCGTCTGGAGCCTTCACAGCTTCACCTCTGCCAAGGATCTCTTGCCTGGCTCTACCAGCAAGATGGTCGACAATGAACGCCGCACCGTCAGTCCCTCTGATCTGTCGGGCAGTCAACTGACCTTTGACATCACTGACCCACTCCTGGACGGATGGATCACCAGGTTTCTCAGGCTTTCCCCTGAAGCGGTCCAGTCGTCTGCCTGCTGCTATATGTAGATCTGCTGCGTTGGTGGGGTAGTGGAGCTGACACCTGCTGTGCTTGTGGCCTTCTCCCGCTCCTCCTCGGCCTGGAGAGCAGCCTTCATCGCCTCAAGCTCCGCCCGCAGTTGCTCCATTCCCTCCATCCTCGTCGAACGCAGCAGCTCGTCTCAGGTCGGTTGTAAGCTTAACCGCTTCGCGCAAATTTAATGCGTCATTCCCTAGAGCGCTAGTTTTGGCAGGCGTTGGGTCGCAATTTGGCAATGCAGCTCGCTTTTCGGCTTTCTTTTTAGCAGGAGCGGGCATGGCGCTTGATTGAGCCCCCTGGGTGAGACCAGACAATTCTACCTCAAAACCACATAGCACTTCGGCCTTACTTTGAGATTGCACCTGCCACCGGTATTTATTCGTCACACTTGAGAGAGTCTTTTGTTAAAAGAGGCTACTCCCTATATAAGTGAGCCCCGCTGTCCACGCCTCAGTGCATTTTTGTGACCGGTATAGTTCGTACAATGACGACTCAACTATTCTTCGGACATCTTACGCTTGCTCGACGGGCCTTTGGACCTTGAGTGCAGATACACCGTGGCTGCGCTGACATCCAGCCATCAGCTTTCTGTTCTACGCCTGCTGGTAATCCAGCAGGTGCGAAGACTAAGCCGAAACCCAGGAGAAATCACCATGCGGTGAACACTAATTGGCAAAGGTTTGTATCATTACATGCTGTCCGTCGGGTAGGAAGTCTACTATGTATATATAGACGATATTGGGAGCAAGGTCAACGAGAAGCTGGCAGGCGTTGCTGTGTAAGATATCATCGCATGAGAAGGTAGCCGAAAAACTTAATAGTTTTAAGCGACCAGACAACGTCCCGGAACTGGACTGTACTAGAGTAAATCCAGAAATCTGGAATCCTCTACAATAAAAAAAACAGATCAATAGACATCAAACTACAGAAGGTGGAACTGGCTGCACTAAAAGGAATGGTGCCTATAATTTTTTGCATTGAGCCTCTAATGAGCAGCAATAAAAGCCTGGATGATAATTCGATTGGTGACAATATTGCTGGATTTCATAGCCATAATTGGCCATGCAGTAACTGAGCTGAATCTCGGCAGAGAGAGCTCATCATGTCTGACCTGAACCGACAGTGGCAACTCTTTGCTCTTTACTCAAGTTCCCTTAACCGGGCTCTTGTTTGGGGACAACTTGTCCCAGCAACGCAAGAACATTCACGAAACGAATAAGCTTGGCCAAAAATTTGGCCACCGCCCGTGTACGTGTTGTACACCAAAATCGGTTCCGATAAGACAAAAAAGGGAACGCTAAGTTTTCCCCCACGTCGGGCAAACTCGCCAGTGAAATTTCTCTCTTGGCAAAAAGGAAAAGCTGACCGAGGCGAGACAGCAGCCCGATTCAAAGTAATTCATTGAGTGAGCACTAATGTGAGTACACTCGTTGTAATGATGCTAGAATCAATCTAGCAGGTAAACTCGCACAGAACATAGCCAAATGGCGCGAGATAACATCTGATAAGTGGGTACTGAATGCTATTCAGCACTCTTCAGTTCAATACCACACCAAACACGCATTCCGAAAGAAATGCGCTGTGAACACAACGGGGTTGAAATTGCCAAATTGCTGGGAAATGGGCTATATTTAGCTTACGATCCAGTTGGTGATTTTGTTTCCTATATTCTAGGACATCTCAGTGTAGGCCTACTCTGAGTGACTGGTGTAGAACTAGAACGCACGGGTTCAAGTCGACCCACGTATGTTGCATACATCAGACCCCCAAAAGGATGGATCATTCCGCCCAATCAGAAGCTGAAGGGAAATTTTCATTTCAAAATGGAAACTACCCGCATGACAATTCAGCTAATCTGGCCTTATTGTTATAGGCCTATGGCCTTTGTACACTGTATACATCTTAAAGATGCCTACTCTGCAGTTCCTATAGCCAGGGAGCATAGGAAATAATAATCGGTGATTCATTGGCGTGACGTTGTGTACGAGTTACCTGTCTGCCATTCGTTTGGCATAATTATGCCCCACGCGTGTTCACTAATCATGAAACCGCTGATTGCCTCACTGAGGTTGAAAGGTCATGAGTCATGTGATTACATTGACGATTCCCTTCTTGTTGGGAGAACAGTTCAATAATGGATTGGAATGTTCGAGCACGCATAACCCTTACTAAAGAGCTAGGGTTTATGCTGAATGACAAAGTCCGTGACCATGCAAGCCCACGAAAAAAATCGATTTCTTAGGGTTTCATCTGAATTCAGAACTGATGAAGATCTCAATCCCAATCGGCAAGGTACACAGTACGACTGCCTCTTTATCCATAAACTTATAAAGAAACAATGTCTGAAAATTAGACGTTTCGGGGGTCATTGGTCTTCTAGTTCATGCATGTGGACTACATGTAGCTGTGCTGTATGGACCATTGTTCAGGCGAACAATAGAGAATGGGAACAACCTAGCGCTCTCAGAGCACTGTGGTGAGTTCGAGGCGCTGATGAACATTTCTAAAGAGGAAGTTTCTGATTGAAACTAGTGGATAAAAGAACTTCCCACTCGCCTCTGCGCCTATGCCCAGATATACGAACCGAATTACGTAATCGGAACCGACGCCTCTTCATTGGTGTATGGTGCATATTCTGATGGTTGCACCGCTGGCGATTGGTGGCCAAAGGCCATTCATCATATCAATTGGCTTGAGCCAAAGGCTTGCTCACTAGCGTTGCAATCATTCTTTGCTAAAGAACATGGTATTTCAATCCATTTGAAATCAGACAATGCTGTTGCAGTAGCATACCTGCGAAACTTTGGGGGTGTTAAGTCCCACCCTCTGAATGGACATACCAGAGAAGTCTGGGGTGGTGTATGCCAGGAAATTCTGGTTGACTTCCACACATCTGCCAGACGTACAAAACAATTTGGCAGACCCCGTGTCTCGACTCTTTTGAGACGACTGGAGCGGAAGCTCAATCTCAAATACTTCACCTCTTCCCGAAAGAGATGTAGTAGGCCTATATGTCTAGGCAAACCTCCTTGTATTCTGATTCAGGTTGAGGTATCAGTTTTACCATACGAGTTACGACAGGGGATCCAGGGTCGGTCTATACCGACGCATTATCATTATAGTCTGGTCAACGCATAATTGCTTTTATGCGTTTTCCCCCTTTAGCCCGATAAACCAAGTGCTCACTTTATGATTGAGCATGACAAAGCGGTTGGTATACTGATAGTACCGCTATGGTAAAAACGCAATCGTGGTTCCGATCTTATTCAAACTATATACTAGTCAGAATTAACCCCATTCATGATACATGTATTGCCTATTCAACAAAACATGCTTCGCTTCCCTTCTCGAACAGGCTTCACCCATTGAGGGATCGCCTCGAGTTGATGGCATGCTTCTTGTCAGAGTAGTGCTCAATAGCACGGCGTATCGACACCAGCTGTCAAGCTAATCCTGGCAGCATGGCAATCCAGCACACGCACACACGCACAAAAGTGCTACTAAACTGTATTCAGGTAGTGGATTCGATTCGATCTGTACTCGTACAGAAACTCATACAGTTCGAACAAAATTCGGTAACTGTTCTCAACTTCCTGACTACAATTGTTGTCGGGTACTAATTATAGTAACCTCAGCATTGTCTGCAGCAAAGAGCAATGTCTGCAGCTACCGCGCCTATTGACTGCGCTTCAGTTGGTGCTGCGCTTCAGTTGGCGGAAGGGTTGAAGAAAATGAGTATTCAACTTGAGACCACCAAAGGCCCGCTATACACACATAAGATGTGACTGTAATGTTAAAATACTTTAGAAGGCTTTAGGGCCTAATGAGGATATCTCATTACAGAATATTACCATGCATGAAACTGGTATACTTCTTGCAATGGCACCCTTACGTCGGGACAACGCTGTCAGATGCTGGCCTTAATGAACCTAGACTATGTCCAAGTTGGGACAAACTATTTTAATTCTGTTATCGAGGCGAATACTAAAACAAGGGGAATCGGGAAGCCTCACACAGGAGTAAACCTAATGGCCTGTCCACACAAGGATTTACTTTGTGTCATGTCTACTTTTGAAGTTTAACTTGACAGACTAAAAATGTCAGAGGAAGTGAAAAGAAGCTTTTCACTGATAAGCTATGTACCTCCCCACAAAACAGTGGGATCACAGACAATAGGCCGATGGATTAAGTTTGCCCTCTCGAAGAGTGGTATTAGGACGGATAAGTTTACCGTCCACAACACACGTTATTAAACATCGTGTAGTGCAGCATCAAGGGAAGATGTACCAGGAGATACATAAATTTTATGAAGGCTGCAGGATTGTGTTATTAATTATAATAAGCATAAAATTATTGGATTCAAGTACACATGCGTTTGCTGAAAGCATCCTTAACCATTCAGTTTAAGTCGAATGCTGCTAGTCCATAATGTGGAACTTAATATGTTTCAACTTAATGGGAACATTTTTCGTTTCTTACAGAAACTCTATCCTGTTGAAATTGGAAATTTTGGCAGTTGCTCTAAACATCTCAAGTAAGGCCGAAGTGCTATGTGGTTTTGAGGTAGAATTTCCTAATTAAACGAGATGTAATGAAATGAAATTGAAGTTTAATTATAATTCTACCGAAAGACCACTAGCACTGAAGGACTTACGGTCCCTCCCTGCTTGACTTCCCTCCCAGTTTTACTGCAAAATTTTCCTACAAAAATGCCTTGAGGCGTGGACGGCGGGACTCACTTATATAGGGAGTAGCCTCTTTTAACAAAAGACTCTCTCAAGTGTGACGAATAAATACCGGTGGCAGGTGCAATCTCAAGTAAGTCCTTCAGTGCTAGTGGTCTTTCGGTAGAATTATAATTAAACTTCAATTTCATTTCATTACATCTCGTTTAATTAGGAAAGTCTCCCTCCAGCTGTATGAAAAGGCTTTCGCTTTCTGACGGGAAAACATGAATTTCGACTTCGTCAGTAATCATGATGGCAGAGAAGTGACCACAGATCGCGGATCAAGAAAAGTGTGAATGAAGCTAACACTCAGAATGTCCGCCCGCGGCGATGCACCAAAAATACACTGGAGGGCGGACCAGCAAGGGCCACTTTATATAGGAGGTGGGGCCCTTCTTATCCCTTTGTATCTTTGAATGTGTGACGTAACCTCAATCACCAGACAATACAATCTCACGTAAGTCCGAATGGAGGTAATGGTGAGGTAGAATATGTCAGAAGCAATCGCGCGCGTAATATGAATGGGGAAAGGTATAGCCGAAAGGTTGTGAATGCGGAAACTAAAATGTTATAGAAATGGTTTTTAGTAATGAAAGGAAAGGCCATCAATGCCTCAAGAGATTGTTGAATTTTAATGTCCTACTTTCTTTTGTAAAAAATCATCCTGTGATGTCTTGAGGCCTGTGTGCAGTGCGTGTCTCCATGTGACTCTGTCAGCGGCCAGAACCTCCCACGTGTCGCCATCGATGTCTAGCGTCTTGAGATCCCTCTTGCAAACATCCCTGAAGCGCAGTTTTGGGCGTCCGAGGGCTGGATCGTGTGCCTGAAGCGAGTTCCACATACAGAAGATCTTTTGGGATGCGCCCGTCTTCCATGCGGCGAACGTGGCCAAGCCAGCGGATTCTGCGTTGCTGGAGGAGTGTGTACATGCTGGGGAGTCCCATTCTCTGCAGGACGGCGGTGTTCGTCACGCGGTCTCAGTGACCATGTGATGTTTAGTATGCGTCTCAGGTTTCGGTGGAACGATCGGTTGAGCCGTCTCTCGAGCCTGACTGGAATATAGAGTCCAGGACTCGCTGCCATAGAGGAGGGTGCTGAGAACGCACAGCTACCTTGTACGCGTTGGTGGTTAGCTTGCTGTTTACCCACAGTCTTTTTGACAGCCTGGCGAAGGCCTTGCCGATGCGTCTGTTCTTCTTCTTGCGTATGAGACCTGCTGCTATACTATACAACTTCACGAAGGTGCCGCAACCATTCCACAGTTGCTGGGCATGGGTTGGTCAGGTTAGTGTGGGATCCCATAGGTGGACCGAGCCTGGTGCATTCTGACAGGATGTGGTCCGCCGTCTGCTCAGGAGCACCGCACTGACAGGCTGCTGAGGGGCTGAGGCCCCATCGGTACATGCTGGCACCAAAACGACCTACTCCAGTGCGGAGGCGGTTCAGTATGGTGGCGCAGAAGGGACATCGCAAATCGCAAATATCTGCAAAGATATTTGCAATTCGCACATTTTGTCGCAAATATGTGCGCAAATATTTGCGACAAAATGTGCAATTCGCAAATTTTGTCGCAAATATTTGCGCACATATTTGCAAATCGCAAATTTTGTCGCAAATATGTGCGCATATATTTGCGACAAAATCTGCGAATTGCACATTTTGTCGCAAATATGTGCGCAAATATTTGCGACAAAATCTGCAATTCGCAGATTTTGTCGCAAATTTTTTTCAAAGAAGCTAGAGGGCCACAAAAATAAGAAACCGCTGATGATCACTACACACAGTGTTAGACCATGAAGGAAGAAGAGGTGAGACCCGGCTCAACGATGGGACTTGGAGTATGGAGTATTGTTGACAGTCACGAACGGATTTTTGAAGTTTTCTTACTTTGTAAACGAATGGAAAGGTATAATTTACGGAGATTGAAGAACAGGGCTGTGTATGTTCCGTGACACCGTGAGACTCGGTATTATAGTCACAGTGTCAGGCCCATTTCACGTTGTGCTGTAACCTTGTAGGGGGGGGGGTGGCCACAGCGCACTACGCGACCTTTGACCAAGGCACCGCACAGTGAGTCATGCGACACTACGAACTATATACATGTACATGTATATCTCGACACTACAGCACTACTGGTTTGGGCCCCCTAGCTTCTTTGAAAAAAATTTGCGACAAAATCTGCGAATTGCAGATTTTGTCGCAAATATTTGCGCACATATTTGCGACAAAATGTGCAATTCGCAGATTTTGTCGCAAATATATGTGCACATATTTGCGACAAAATTTGCGATTTGCAAATATGTGCGCAAATATTTGCGACAAAATTTGCGAATTGCACATTTTGTCGCAAATATTTGCGCAAATATTTGCGACAAAATATGCGAATTGCAAATATCTTTGCAGATATTTGCGATTTGCAATGTCCCTTCTGCGCCACCATAGTTCAGGGTGACCCACTCTCTGCGAGGGAGGTCAGCTCCTGGTGGGATGTGTGTGCTGGGAGGGATGGTGAGCTGTGCAGGCTTTGTCGTCTCTTGCCAGTCATGCTTCCATTGCTCCATTAGGTTGAAGTTGGAGGTTGCTAGGGATTTCGCATGACGGCTAAAAGGTCGACGAGAGCGCAGGCGTTGGTGGCCGAGGTTTTGGGCTGTTGTAATGCGGGCGTGTAGAAGGTGGGAGGTGTCTAAAAGGGCCTTCTTAACCAACATGGCCGTGTGGTGTTCTCTGCGAAGTGCAGGTGGAGCAATTCCCGAGAGGACAGGGAGGTATTTCACTGGGGTTGGGCGTAGGCAGCCATTGACTATTCTCATTGTGTCGTTGAGAGTAACATCCAGTTTTCTGACATGGGTGCTCCTACACCATGCTGGGGCAGCATATTCTGCAGCGCTGTAGACTAGTGCGAGGGCGCCTGATCGGAGAGTGCTTGTGTAAGCTCCCCAGGATGAGCCAGCAAGACGACGTAGGAGGTTATTCCTTGACGCCACTTTGCCACGCAGTGCCTCAATGTGCTGTCTGAAGGTGAGTTGTCTGTCCATCTTCACCCCAAGGTAAGTCGGGGTGGGGTTGCACGGCAGTGTTGAGCCATCCAGCTTGACTGTAAGCTGTCGGTGAGCTTCCTTTGTGTTCAGGGTGAAAGGCGTCGCGGTTGTTTTTGCAGAGCTCAGCTTTAGTCTCCAAATCCTCAGGTACTTAGCGAGGGCATCCATGTCAGTTGAAAGTGTATTCTCAACCATCGTCCAGCATCTACCAGAATACAGGAGTGCAAGGTCGTCTGCATATACGTACTTGGATGATGAGGTTGGGGGAAGATCGCTGAGATAGATGTTTAAGAGTGTCGGAGCCAAAACTGAGCCCTGGGGGACCCCATTTTTGAGTCGGCGCAGACGGCTGACCTGCCCGTCGCTTGTCTTGAGCGTAAAGCTGCGGTTAGAGATGATAGTACAGATGAACCGCACAAAGTGACGGTCAGGGATGGTCCGTAGTAGCTTCAGGGTAAGACCCCGGTGCCATACCGTGTCGTATGCGGCTGTGAGGTCCACCAGTATCACGCCTGCCTTGAGGCCATTCTCGAAAGCTTCCTCGATGTCATCGGTATAAGGTTGACGATCTGATGGACAGTACTCCTACCGCGACGGAAGTCAGCTTGCTCGTTAGGCAGCTGTGGATCGATGATAGGATCCAATCGAACTAGGAGAAGTCTTTCCAGAAGCTTGAACGGGACACAAAGGAGCGAGATTGGACGATAGTTCTTCGGGTCGTCAGTTGGCTTATTGGGTTTGGGTGTCGCGATGACTGTTGCCTTACGCCAGATCTTGGGTACGGTCGTGTTTGAGAAACATTTGGAGTAAAATTCCCTAAGCCATTCAAGACAACTTGGGCCGCAGTGGATAAGAAACTCTGGAGGGATGTTATCTGGTCCCTGGGCCTTTCCGCTCTTGAGTTGGCGGACGGCTAGCGTAAGCTCCTGGATGGTGAAGGGAGTAGAGAGAAAACCGTCGACTCCAGGGGCTTGCCACAGGGCGGATGTTTCTTGTTTGACATAGCGTGCATGCTCCTTGCTGGCTTCTTTGAACTTCCCGTTCTCCAAGAGTTGTTTTGCAATGGCATTCGAAGACACAGGGCATCGTGAGGATTTTGCGCTTCTGCCTGTGAGACGATTGAAAGTTCTCCAGGCTCGCCTACTGGAGTGGGAGAAATCAATACCTATACAGTCTCCTCCCAGCGCACTCGGCGTTTCCTGTCTAAACAGTCAGTCAGTGCTGATGCCTTGGAAGCTGCATCTTCGTCACCAGGTTGGGTGTGGAGGAAGTCTTGATAGTGGGTAGAGCACTCATCGTCCCAAAGTGGGATGTAGCGCTTACGGAAGCCGCGAGGGATGGTGGCTTTTGCTGCACTGATAAGGAGGTTGCAGAAAGAAGAGTATGCTTGGTCCAGGTTGGCAGTTGAGGGGGGGGGGAAGATCGTCAACACCTGAATCCACGAGACTTTCGAACTGGGACCAGTTGGCCTTGCGGAAGTTCCACCTCTTCACTGGCTTGGAAGGGATTGATGTGATTGGACTTTCCGAGATGATCAGTGAGGGCCTGTGTTGTGATCTGGGCCGGGAAGTGGTCCAGGATGATGCGGGAGGGTGCTGGACCGTCTAAGTTGACGAATGCTAGGTCTGGATTGGACGTTGTGTTCCAGCGGCCAGAATGGAAGCTATCTGGCTGCTTAGGATCGTGAAGGAGGTGCATACCAGAGGCTGATGCCCAGTCTTCGAGAGAATCACCATCTGGGTTCGATGAAGAGTAGCCCCAGGTTGTACTACGGCAGTTGAAATCACCGGCATAGATGCACGGACTGGTAAAGACTGGGATCGAGTCAGGTTGGAGCCGAAAAGGAGGTTTGTAGATATTAACAATGGTGACGCCTTCCACCTCAGTGGCTGCCCATTGCAGGCTCGAATCAGGAGCAGGTGTGCCAAGCTCTCGCCATTGGGTGGGGTGTCTCACAAAGGATGCAATGCCATGGACATCACTCTTTGTGTGGGCTGCAAGGACGAAACCAGGGATCTTCAGCTTGGAGGCTTCTTTGGAGTGAGTCTCCTGAAGAAGGATGACAGTGACTTGTTGTGATTGAAGGAGGTGTTCGATTACTGAAATCTTGGACTTCGTGATACCTTCTACATTCAGTTGCACTGATATCCCATCCGGCGTGACACCAGCTGGTGCCTGCCCTGAAGAGGGCACGAGTTCCGGGGAAGGGGTAAGGCCAGGCTGCATCTGTCGAGAGGTCATCTTTACTTGGAGGAAGTAGCAGTAGAAGTAGCAGTTGTAGCAGTAGTAATCTCTAGTGCTGTCATTCGCCTGAGTCAACAGAAAGCTGTTGGCTCAGTTACCAGGGCTCACCACGAGGAGGTTAGACAACTTGAGCCCCGATGCGTCTGTTGACTTTCGCTGTCGAGTGAAAGGTCGTCCTTGGCAGTGAAGCCTAGGTAGGTGAACTCGTGGACGACGTCCAGCGTGCTACCGTTGACTGAGATGCTTGGTTGATTCTCAACATCCTGGCCCATGACGTTGGTTTTTTTTAAGCTGATGCATGGTCATCCCGATGTCTTGGCTAGCGCGCGAGAAGCCGTCCATGAGTGCATGGCTGTATATATAGTTGGTGTTCTGCGTCATCAGCGAACAGCATGTCTCTGATCAGAGTCTCTCGAACCTTGGTCTTAGCTTTGAGGCGGGAGAGGTTGAACAGTTTTCCATCCGAACGGGTACGGAGGTAGACGCCGTCGGTGCGAATCGCCTTAGGCCTGCTTCAACGTGACAGCGAAGAGATGCCCGAACAGAGTCGGCGCCAGCACACATCCTTGCTTCACACCGCTGCGGATGCTGAAGGGCTCAGAAGAAGCCCGGTGCCGAACTGTACGATCCCCTTCATGTCGGTGTGAACAGACTTGACGATGCTCAGAAGCTGGGGGGGGGGCATCCCATCTTGGCGAGTGTACGGAATAGACCTTTCTTCCTCCATTCTTCCGTCAGAAAATTCATTTCTTTTCTATTTCAACGTCAGGCCCACTAAATTTTAGATTCTTTTCAATTGTTACCTCCTTAGTTGAGAGATGGAGGCGAATACATTCACACGAACAATTGTTTAGTCATGGTGAACATTGGGATCGGACGTAAGCGAACCCTGTTACGTAACACTGAGTGGTAAGCAACGGAAAAAAAGCCTGTCGTTCAAAAAACGAAAAGAAATTCCACATCGCGGCTCACAAGGTCGAACGCCTTCGTAAGGTCTATGAAGGCGATGTACATAATGTACGGTGTTTGACCAGACTGATCCTGGCCCTAAATTTAGGCCTGAATTTCGGCTGGCCTGCCCGTAAATCGCTACGGTGTCCCATACATGACACACAATATTTGAATTGTCGTTTTGCTAGTTTAAAAATAAAAATAAGAGCGAGATTGTATTGCATCTTTGTGATAACATGATTCTATACATAACCAGCGTGAATACTTGTTTTTCTTTTTCCAAAAACATATATTTTTCAGAAAAAATTGAATATACAGGATTTTACTTCAAATAAAACGAATCTGGAATACTCCTCTGTTGGAAAAGTGAGTGTACCCTACGCATTCCACTTAAACGTAATAAATTGGATATCATTTGAAAGAGTACAAGATTCTACAGAGGATGTAGGCGTTCCCGATTTAATTCATGCAACCGATCATTCAGGCTAACAAATTTAACCTTGACCAAAATCCACTTTCGGTCGGAATCTCGCTATACGCTAATATGCATTTTGCTGAGAGTTCGAAATACTCCTCTTTTGGAAAAGTGAGTGTACCCTTCGCATTTCACTAAAACCTACTAAATTGGATATCATCTGAAAGAGTACAAGATTCTACAGAGGATGTAGGCGTTCCCGATTTAATTTATGCAACCGATCATTCAGCCGAACAAATTTAACCTTGACCAAAATCCACTTTCGGTCGGAATCTCGCTATACGCTAATATGCATTTTGCTGAGAGTTCCAAATACTCCTCTTTTGGAAAAGTGAGTGTACCCTACGCATTACACTACAACCTATTAAATTGGATATCATCTGAAAGAGTACAAAATTCTACAGAGGATGTAGGCATTTTCGAGTTCATTGGTGCAACCGATCATTCAGCCTAACAAATTTTAAAATGACCAAAATCAACTTTCGGTCATAATCTCGCTGTTATACGCTAATATGCATTTTGCAGAGAGTTCCAAATACTCCTCTTTTGGAAAAGTGAGTGTACCCTTCGCATTTCACTAAAACCTATTAAATTGGATATCATCTGAAAGAGCACAAAATTCTACAGAGGATGTAGGCGTTCCCGAGTTCATTGGTGCAACCATACTTTCAGCCTAACAAATTTAACCTTGACCAAAATCAACTTTCGGTCGGAATCTCATTATACGCTAATATGCATTTTGCTGAGAGTTCCAAATACTCCTCTTTTGGAAAAGTGAGTGTACCCTACGCATTCCTCTAAAACCCATTAAATTGGTATATACCATAATGATGTGAGTCAACCAAGAGACAACACGTGTTCTCGTGGCATTTTAGACCTTTATTTTCCAAAAATAATTCAAATACAGCCAAACAGCCAGAGGAGTGTGATCAGGATAGACTGCCATGCAGCATTGTGTTTAAACTTACAGAGAATTTATTGTTATGCAATTTAAACGCACAACCTTGATAATTTCATCCGATGTGTCGAAGGTTTCCGCATGGGTCCACTCTCAAACAATAACCCCACTTGACTATAATTGTTTATTTTCCGGGCAATACTGCAGATAACACGTGTGGCAGGTATAATCATGGAGGAATAAGGTATAGGCCCTGCGCAAAAACAGCTCCTGACGGAAGCCGCAATTAGCCCCCCCCCCCCCCTTGGCAGTCACCAACGTCTTAATCCTAAAGACGAGCATTATACCAACAGGGAAATGGGAGGGGGGGGGGTCTGATAGACGTCCAGGTGTCATTTTTCTCCAACTTCACCTGCCAAATCCCAACAAATCTCAGAGACCCTCTCCGTATAGTGAAATGGAGGCCCCGAATAATATTGGTGACCGAAATCAACTTTTGGTCGGAATCTCTCTATATATACTATATAATATGTAATTTTCTGAGAGCTCGAAATACTCCTCTGTTGGAAAAGTGAGTGTACCCTACGCATTTCAATAAAACCTATTAAATTGGATATCATATGAACGTGTACGAGATTCTACAGAGGATGTGGGCGTTCCCGAGTTCATTGGTGCAACCGACCATTCAGCCTAACAAATTTAACAATGACCAAAATCCAGAAACTCGCTATACGCTAATATGCACATTTTTATTTTTGCTGAGAGTTCGAAATACTCCTCTTTTGGAAAATTGAGTGTACCCTACGCATTCCACTTAAACCTATTAAATTGGATATCATCTGACAACTAATTTAACATTGACGTATAGGCAATTGACAAAAAGAACAACTTTGACTTCACTCTCGGTCAAAAACTATTTCATTTTTGAATGGCCCCTGTGCACCATTGTTCATAACAACATTGATACTCCAAATTGCCTATAATCCACTTTGGTATATTCTATATAATGATGTTAGTCAACCAATAGACAACATGTTTTCTCATGGCATTTTAGGCCTATACTTTTTTTCCCAAAAATAATCCAAAAACAGCCAAACAGCCAGAGGAGTGTGATCAGCATTGTGTTACAGAGAATTTATTGTTAGGCAATTGAACACGCACAACCTTGCGAATTTCATCCGATGGGTCGAAGGTTTCCGCATGGGTCCACTCTCAAACAATAATCCCACTTGACTATATTGTTTATTCTCACGGCAATACCGACAACACGTGTGGCAGGTATAATCATGGAGGAATAAGGTACAGGCCCTGCGCAATAAACAGCTCGTGACGGAAGCCGCAAACCCGCCTTATTATTGGCAGGCACCAACGTCTAAATCCCAAAGACGAGCTTCCAACAGGGAAATGGAGGGGGGGGGCGTCTGATACAGGCGTCATTTTTCTTCAACTTCACCTGCCAAATTTAATAGGTTGTAGTGTAATGCGTAGGGTACACTCACTTTTCCAAAAGAGGAGTATTTCGAACTCTCAGCAAAATGCATATTAGCGTATAGCGAGATTCCGACCGAAAGTGGATTTTGGTCAAGGTTAAATTTGTTAGGCTGAATGATCGGTTGCATAAATTAAATCGGGAACACCTACATCCTCTGTAGAATCTAGTACTCTTTCAGATGATATTCAGATGATTGCAATGCGTAGGGTACACTCACTTTTCCAACAGAGGAGTATTCTAGATTCGTTTTATTTGAAGTAAAATCCTGTATATTCAATTTGTTTCTGAAAAATATATGTTTTTGGAAAAAGAAAAGCAAGTATTCACGCTGATTATGTATAGAAACATGTTATCACAAAGTTGCAATACAATCTCGCTCTTATTTTTATTTTTAAACTAGCAAAACGACAATTCAAATATTGTGTGTCATGTTTGGGACACCGTAGCGCTTTACGGGCAGGCCAGCCGAAATTCAGGCCCAAATTATTTTAGGGCCAGGATCAGTCTGGTCAATACGGGTCGTGTTCAATAACGAACGTGCAGGTCGTGTGTGCGTAGTCGGTCGTGTTTGTTCGTACACTGCCTCTGGATATTTTTTATTGAAAAAATGATTTAAAAACCGTACTTCTGAAGAAGACCATTGAAAACTGGTCAGTATGTAAACAAACTACATAAAAAGTATCCGCCTGTGTCTTTAGAATCACGATTACACGTGTTTTAGTGTTAGCTCCGGCTACCTCCGGGACCTCCGGGTTTTACCAATCGCCGTAAGTATCCTCCAGTTACCGGTTTTCGACGATATAACTGGGAACAGGTCAACTCGTACCCAAACCGACTCGTACTCTGACCGACTCGTGCCCATTTTGGTCAACTCGTACCCGTGCCAACTCGTACCCGTGCCAACTCGTACCCGCACCAACTCGTGCCCGCACCAACTCGTACCCGAGCCAACTCGTGCTCGCATAAAATAATGCACGGAGAACGAGTTGACTTGAATTCTAACTAACCTTTGTGAAGTGTCCAGTTATAGGGGATCCAATGTGGGGGAATTTTCGGTTGGGTAATTTGTATCGCTGTGTTGTTGGTGTGGGGAATCGTCCCTTGGGACTATGTGTACCGGTATATCGTTTTCACTGGTGAGGGTTAAGCCCCAGAGGGCGTCCTATTTTTAAAGTCTTTTTTCCCGTCCACTGTGATCGAGTCCTGTTGCTGGCGATTCTCACGGAACAGGGAACTGCTCCTTTTCGGAGGCCATGGTATTAGTACACGTACTAGTATCCAGTCTGTGAAGGCCTCGAGGAAACAAAATGGACACATTTTAACAACCAAGGAGCAAACAATTTTTTTTTTTTTTAAGAAAACTTTGACTGAACCGGGACTCGAACCCGAGACCTCTGGATTACCGTACCCGCGCTCTACCATCTGAGCTATCCAGCCCTTTGGATGGTGGCGGTCCCATATCTTCAGGGATCTCGCCCCCGCTTTCATTCGATACGCAAAACAATTGCCCGACTGCTGTAGCCAGGTTTGCAACAATTGTTGTGCGTATCGAATGAAAGCGGGGCGAGATCCCTGGAGATATACGACAGATCTAGGTTAAATACTTCTGACTGGCGCCCCCACCACGGCAAAGAATAGTTGACTATTAAAAAAAAATAAAAACGTTCCCAGTCAGTTTTCCTTTAATTGTTTGACTTTAATTTTTTTTATTAATTTTAATAGCAAACTTAATCACGAGCACAAATTGGTGCGGGTACGGGTTGGTGCGGGTACGAGTTGGCGCGGGTACGAGTTGGCGCGGGTACGAGTTGGCGCGGGTACGAGTTGGCTCGAATTCATATAACTTGGCCTTTTTTTTTTAAAGCTGAACAATGTGGACGAAAGTGTCACACTAAAAGAGCTCTCAGTCACTTTGTCCACACCACAGCCTATTAGATTTAGAATAATCATAGAGAATGTTGATCAAGCCTGTCATTTCCGTAAGATTACCCGGTTTTGTTGATGGCCACGGCGCGCGCACCGCGCAGTAAGCATCGTGACCTATTTTCGACGTTGGTGTTTGGTAAGGTGTCCCAGTGCAGCCAAACGCAAAATAAATTCTTAAAATAATTCAAAATGCTGTGTGGCACTGTACAATTCTTCCCTGTATGATTTTTTTTGTTCATCTTTTTTTTTTTTGGACACTGCTAGTCTGCTACTAACACTCCACAATCCTCTTTCTCACTGCTTCGCTTCAGTTGACCTTTCCCAATGTCACTCAAGAGACACATTTCCTCCTTCTTGGTACTTTTTCTAGCTGCCTTTTATTTTTTTCATTTTTTTTTTATAAAAGCCTATTAGGCCATGTTACTTTATGTCTTTAAATAACAATAAAACAAATATATAAAAAATATATAAGCGAGACACCCTTTAGGAGCCTTCATAGTTTTTACCCAGAACGGACTGCCTCAAGTTGCATGACATATTTTTTCTACGTATGTTGGGGTTTGTTATGCCTTATGGTACACTCAGATTTTTTTAGGAGCAGCAACAAAGAAAACTGGAGCTTCGAAGCAACTGCCAATTTTGTACCTAGGAAAATAGACCCCAAAAGAGCAACTTTTTGAATCACACGAGTTTTGCCTACCAGAAGGGCCTTAACTTTCCACAAGAACAGGAAACCAACTGGAAGATACGAAGTCTACCCAGACATCTCATCTCCTTACTTGGTTTGCCCTGACACGGAGCAGGACCTGAATTGGTAGTGTTTGCTCCTATACACAGGGACTGTCTCCGTGGAAGGACAAACTAAATTGTGAGTAGTAGCGCCCCTTTAAATTAAAATTATTAGCCACAAAAATTAGGGGAATAAATAATCCCAGAAACCCTAAAGTAGTACTAAGTACTAGTGACTACTCTAGTACTAGTTAAAAGTATGAAGTACAGTAGTACTGACTGTATTATACTACTATACTATAGTATTAGTAGTTCTAAGTAGTACTCAAACTCAAAGTACTTTAAGTACTGTAAAACTACTCAACTAGTAGTGGTACAGTACTCAGTACTACTACTACTATACTAGTAGTACTACTAGACTACTTCTAGTACTACCAGGGTAAGTAGTACTGGTAGTGGTACTGTGGTAGTACTAGTACTGGTACTGGTAGTGGTACTGTGGTAGTACTAGTATCGTGGGAACCCCCGTTTTCGACGCTACACGATTTCGACGCTTAGCCTTCTAACTCACATCGCACTATGAAAACAGCTCCGTATAACGATCTTAGACTTCGTATCTTACAGTTGGTTTCCTGCTCTTGTCCGTCACCGAAAATGTGGAAATTTAAGGCTTTTCCAGTAGGCCAAACTCGTGTTATTCAAAAAGTTGCTCTTTTGGGGTCTATTTTCCTAGGTACAAAATTGGCAGTTGCTTCGAAGCTCCAGTTTTCTTTATTGTTGGTCCTAAAAAAAATCTGAGTGTACCATAACAAACCCCAACATCCGTAGAAAAAAAATATATCACGCAACTTGAGGCAGTCCGTTCAGGGTAAAAACTATGGAGCCTCCTATAGGGCGTCTCGCTTATATATTTTTTTAAATTTATTTTTTATTATTATTTAAAGACAAAAAGTAACATGGCCCAATAGGCTTTTTTTTTAAATGAAAAAAATAAAAGGGCAGCTAGAGAAAGTACCAAGAAGGAGGAAATGTGTCTCTGGAGTGACATTGGGAAAGGTCATAACTGAAAAAGCAGCGAGAAAGAGGATTGTGGAGTTTTTTTTAAACGTCACAAAAGAAGACATCAACCAGACCAATACGTTTTAAGTATAAATTATGAATGATTTGAGGAAAGTGTTAGAAGCAGTGTGGAAAAACAAAAACAAAGATGAACACAAAAAAACATACAGGGAAGAATTTTACAGTGTCACACAGCATTTTGAGTTATTTTAAGAAGTTATTTTGCGTTTGGCTACACTGGGACACCTTACTAAACACCACTGACGAAAATAGGTGACGATGCTTACTGCGCGGTGCGCCGCGGACGTCAACAAAACCGGGTAATCTTACGGAAGTGACTTGGCTTGATCAACCTTCTCTATGATTATTCTAATAGTCTGTGGTGTGGAGAAAGTGACTGGGACCTCTTTTAGTGTGAAACTTTCGTCCACATTGTTCAGTTTGAAGAAAAGTCCTTATATCGTCGAAAACCGGTTATTGGAGGATACTGGTAGTACTTACTACTACCAGTACTAGTAGTAGTAGTACTACTATCGTGGGAACCCCCGTTTTCGACGCTTAGCCTTCTAACTCACATCGCACTATGAAAACAACTCCGTATAACGATCTCAGACTTCATATCTTACAGTTGGTTTCCTGCTCTTGTCCGTCACCGAAAATGTGGAAATTTAAGGCTTTTCCAGTAGGCCAAACTCGTGTTATTCAAAAAGTTGCTCTTTAGGGGTCTATTTTCCTAGGTACAAAATTGGCAGTTGCTTCGAAGCTCCAGTTTTCTTTATTGTTAGTCCTAAAAAAAATCTGAGTGTACCATAACAATCCCTAGTTGCGGTAACCGTAACCCTCATCCTCCCGAAGGTCGGAGACCTGAGGGTTACGGGAACGTATGTACAAGATTATATGCGAGGTTCTTGTTTTTACCATTTTGGAAACACCACTGTCCCGATCGCCCCCTTTTTCCACCCTTTTGAAAATCGCCACACACAATCTAAGGACATGCACTTGATCCCAAATGTATACTGAATGTGATCAGATAACTCAAAACATCGTGGGTAAAATACTTTTCCGAAAAACGGGCAGAAACTCACCCAAATACTGTCTGTAAATGTCCCGTCAACGTCTCCGCCAGACCAATCAGCGCTTAGTCTCGTGACGTATACCCCGCACGACGGCTATTTGCTGTTTCGCAATAACAGTCCACACTCGTGGTGCGCGCGCAGGTCATCGCCCTGTGAAGAGCCGACTGGTACTGTATACAACCATGGATACAACACGTGCGCTGTACATGTGATTGTACGGTACATGTACATGTACCGTGCATGTGCAAGCATAGTACCAAAGAATACTCTTTGATAATACGCGTACACGTATGTACATGTACATGTACTGTACACGTAATATACTGTACATGTACAACAGTACAGAGTACATGTACATGTACAGTACTGTCAGTACATGTACATGTACATGTACAGTATGAACCCGTACGCTACGTACACACACGTACATGTACATGTACATGAGTATTCTTTGGTACTATGCTTGCACATGTACGGTACATGTACAGTACATGTATCGTACAATCACATGTACAGCGCACGTGTTGTATCCATGGTTGTATACAGTACCAGTCGGCTCTTCACAGGGCGATGACCTGCGCACGCACCACGAGTGTGGACTTTTATTGCGAAACAGCAAATAGCCGTCGTGCGGGATATACGTCACGAGACTAAGCGCTGATTGGTCGAGGCGCCAGGTTCGGATTCCGAACCTGGCGGAGACGTTGACGGGACATTTACAGACAGTATTTGGGTGAGTTTCTGCCCGTTTTTCGGAAAAGAATTTTTCCCAAGATGTTTTGAGTTATCTGATCACATTCAGTATACATTTGGGATCAAGTGCATGTCCTTAGGTTGTGTGTGGCGATTTTCCAAAGGGTGGAAAAAGGGGGCGATCGGGACAGTGGTGTTTCCAAAATGGTAAAAACAAGAACCTCGCATATAATCTTGTACATACGTTCCCGTAACCCTCAGGTCTCCGACCTTCGGGAGGATGAGGGTTACGGTTACCGCAACTAAACAAACCCCAACATCCGGAGAAAAAAAATATATCACGCAACTTGAGGCAGTCCGTTCTGGGTAAAAACTATGGAGGCTACTATAGGGCGTCTCGCTTATATAATTTTTTAAATATTTTTTTAAATTATTATTTAAAGACAAAAAGTAACATGGCCCAATAGGCTTTTAAAAAAAATGAAAAAAAATAAAAGAGCAGCTAGAGAAAGTACCAAGAAGGAGGAAATGTGTCTCTTGAGTGAAATTTGGAAACGTTATAACTGAAGAAGCAGTGAGAAAGAGGATTGTGGAGTTTTTTTTAAACGTCACAAAAGAAGACATCAACAAGACCATGGCAATACGTTTTAAGCATAAATTATTAATGATTTGAGGAAAGTGTTAGAAGCAGTGTGGAAAAACAAAAACAAAGATGAACACAAAAAAACATACAGGGAAGAATTTAATAGTGCCACACAGCATTTTGAGTTAATTTAAGAATTTATTTTGCGTTTGGAATTGGCTACACTGGGACACCTTACTAAACACTACTGACGAAAATAGGTGACGGTGCTTACCGCGCGGTGTGCTGCGGACGTCAACAAAAAGCGGGTAATCTTACCGAAATGACAGGCTTGATCAACCTTCTCTTTAATTATTCTAATAGTCTGTGGTGTGGAGAAAGTGACTGAGACCTCTTTTAGTTTTAGTGTGATACTTTCGTCCACATTGTTCAGTTTGAAGAAAAGTCCTTATATCGTCGAAAACCGGTTATTGGAGGATACTACTAGTACTACTACTAGTAGTAGTAGTAGTACTAGTACTAGTACTAGTAGTAGTAGTAGTAGTCCCACTTATAATTACTGGGCCGCTAGGAGCTCCTCTGAAACGATTTGTGTGTTGATCTGCGACAGATCAACACACAAATCGCTCCAGTCCTAGCGGCCCAGTAAGTGGGACTAGTGCTGTAGTGGTACTACTACTTGTATTTACTAGTACTACTACTACTACTACTACTAGTACTAGTACTACTACTAGTACTACTACTACTACTACTTCTACTACTCAGTACTACTACTACTCAGTACTAGTACTACAGTACTGTACTACTACTAGTACTACTAGTACTAGTAGTAGTACTACTAGTACTAGTACTACTACTCACCAGTACTTACCATTGACGTTTCCTCTCTATACACTAACATCCCCCAGGAAGAAGGCATTCAAGCTTGCTCCTCAGCCATGGCCAAAGGAAAACAATCTTCTCCCCCCATCTCTGACCTAACCACCCTCATGAGGCTAGTGCTGGCCAAGAACAATTTCTCCTTTCTTGGCGAGAAATGGCACTGCCATGGGCACACGAATGGCTCCGTCCTTTGCTTGCCTCTTCATGGGTGACCTTGAGGAACGCATGCTCAATGAGGCTCCATGCCGTCCTTGGATTTGGTGGAGATACATAGATGACGCTTTCATCATTTGGACTAGGGACGGTAGCAGCTTGAATGCCTTCTTTGACCACATCAATTCCTTCCACAGGACTATGAAATTCACATGGGAGCAGTCTCTTCAGCAGACCCACTTTCTGGATGTCACTGTCTGGAAAGACCTCAATACTCTCACTACCGACTTGTATTCTAAGCCCACCGACACTCATCAATATCTCCATGCCTCCAGTTGTCACCCCAGACACTGTAAGACTGGTATAGCTTACAGCCAGGCCCTCAGATTGAGGCGTATTTGTTCCAATGAGTCTGACTTTCGCCTCCATACACGTGTATTGGCCAGTAACTTGGTTGCTAGAGGCTATAGTTCTCGCCAAGTGAAGAACTCCATTGCTAAAGTCTATTCCATCCCCAGAAGTTCGGCACTCAAACAAAAGCCACCAGGTCCCAAGGACAATCCCAAGGTTCCCTTAGTTACTTCCTACCACCCTTCTCTTCCTCCTCTCAGGAAGATACAGTAACTAAGGAAAACCACCATATTCTCCACACTTCAGATCGTTTGGCTGATGCCATTCCAAATTCGCCTGTTTTGGCTTTCAGGCGCCCCCGTAACCTGCGTGACTTAATTGTCTGAGCAGAGGTTCCCCCTTTGGACACTTCACCTCCCACTAAATTTGGTACATTTAAGTGTACCTCGAAATGCATTGTTTGCAAGACACATGTCAAGGAAATAGACTCTGTCAATGGACATTCTTCTGGAACTACCCACACTACCTATGGCTCTATCACGTGCACTACCTCAAACATCATAAACCTCATCTCATGTAGAGTTTGTAATGTTCAGTATGTTGGCGAGACCCAAAACACCCTCAAAAAACGTATCTATGGCCATAGGTCTACAATCAAAACCGGAAAAATGGACACCCCTGTTAGTGTTGGGTATCACTTCAATCTCCCTGATCATTCGATATCAGATATGAGTGTACTGGGCTTGGAATCCCTTGGTCACCGTAGTAATGATGTCCGTCTAAGCCGTGAGAAAATGTGGATGAAGCGTCTTCGGACTATTCAACCACATGGTCTCAACATCCAGGAGGGTAATGACTAACACCATGCAGCTTTCTGATAATCCTTCTTTTGTGTTCAGTCCTTCACACTTCTCTCTTTGATCTTTCCCCCTCTTGTCACTAATCCCTACCCTACTCCTTGCCCT
The DNA here is from genome assembly GCA_949987565.1 of Luidia sarsii. Taxonomy (NCBI): domain Eukaryota; kingdom Metazoa; phylum Echinodermata; class Asteroidea; order Paxillosida; family Luidiidae; genus Luidia; species Luidia sarsii. Next base: position 13,902,384 of record OX465109.1, on the reverse strand, counting down.
TCCCTTTGATCTTTCCCCCTCTTCTCACTAATCCCTACCCTACTCCTTGCCCTTCCCTTTGATCTCACCCTTCCAGCTTCACTCTTTGTCCTTTGTTTCTCATCCGTGTTCTTCCCCCTTCCTTCGTGTACATGTATCTGTTTTGTCCTTGTCACTCTGCCTTTGAGAAAGGTCCTGCTAGAATCGAAACGTCAGGCCCACTAAATTTTAAGATTTGCATTTTGGTAATTTTAGTCAGTAAGCAGTTTGCAACATTTTTTGTATATATCACTTTAAGTAATACTAGTACTGTACTAGTACTGACCAGTGACCAGTCACTGGAGTGTTGGTATACGTGGTATGCAGAACAAGTCCATTCCAAGTTTTCTTTACCATTTTTTCAGAATTTGTTTGAATTTATACTGCATTATTTGTGTGTCTTTGTAGGTTGCAGTTATCTGATGCCAATGTTCTGCTGCCTGTAAATGAACAATTGCCTGACCAAGATGCCATCTTTTTTAGGAAAGGTTATTCTTATCACAGGTATAAAGATTATTAATGCATTAAAAGTAGGGTGCCTATCTGAGGTATTTGAATTGTTTAACATTCAAGTCCCACTCTGTCTGGCGTTTGAAAAAAGTGATTGACAATTTTATTATTGACAAAGTAATGCCATCCCTTTTTATTTTCATACTGTAAAACCACTGATTGGTGATTTGCAAAAACAAACAACAAATCTAATTCTGTTGAATGTATCCTTTGTATGCCCCTGTACATGTATACTTGAAAATAATTGAGAAAATGTTACTTTTAATACTTTTTCAGGAGCAAGCTCTGGCATTGGTGCTGAAACTGCTGTGGAATTTGCTGCATCAAACTGTGGTGGCCTTGCTCTTGTTGGAAGAAACAGAGAAGGCCTTGATGCTGTATGCACACAATGTAACGATAAAGGAGTGCCAAAGGACAAGGTACAAAGGAAATATGTCATTGAATTAGTGCATGTTAGATAATTTCATGAAAGCATTCTCTGTATGTATAACTTTAGAGATAATGGTATTAAATTATAGACTTTATGTTGGTTTTGGTAATTTTTTCATGCTTCTCATATTTTTGCTAATGTTTTATTGTTTTACATACCGGTACGTACAATGGCTGCATGTTGGAAAGGTTAAGGAATGTTTGGTATTTTATTTTGTTCCTGTAGGTTCTGGTCATTGTTGCAGATCTTACCAAGGAAGATGATGTGAATAGAATTATAGAAAGTGCTATTAAGCATTTTGGTCAACTCGATGTATTGGTGAGAGCTCTTGATACAATTTTACACAATCATTTTTTAATTTGCAAGATGTAAGTTTTCTGGTTTAGGCAATGAAGTGATAGGGAATGATTTGAACTTTGATGCATTGCTCTAGTTTACAAACATCTGGACTACTTCATGTTGTATATGTAATACTAAAAGCACTACAACAAATTAAATGTTACTGCACTACCATACATGTCCAATTGAAATACTACTACTAGATGTCTATGTCTGCAAACAGAACAGAACGCTTTTCCGCATCATTCTGATTTTCTTAAAAAAAAAAAAACACCCTCCATTCCTACCCCAAAATGCACGCACAATACAATATTGTGCGTGCACAAAGCCTATGGTCTTAAGTGTGATATATACAAAAAATCATAATAATTCTAAACAATGGTCCTTCGGTTCCAAACCTAGGCTTTTGAATGTCTAGCACAATAGCTAACTACCCATCAATTTTCGGGAAGATTGACAATTGGCTTATGTGTTTTAAAATCATGCGTTTTGATGATGTCATGCTCCGGAAAGTGTTTCTAAACCATGTTCCCAATAGATACCAACGAAAAAATGAAAAAAATCTCGCTCCGTTGGCCAAATATGCTCATTTGAATGCTACAATCTGAAAAGTTCATGACCTCATAAATATTCATGAGATGACGTCACATTCAAATACATGGCAATTTTTGGATACACCTTTTCCCAACTTAGATACAGTGCAAAGTTGAAACCAAACAAACTTGTGCTTTTGCTTTTAATGGAGTTTGAAATTTGCCACTTTAAAGTGATGTCACGTGACCTGTGATGACGTCATAAAGATTTCAAAACATCTGCGCATAATTTCAGCATAGGCTTTATGCATTTACTAAATATGATAAAAATCCAAGTGTGTTCAATGGCCAAAGTGCTCTTTACAAAACCCCTGTGCATTGTCTATGGGCTTTTGGGAGGAAGAAGAAGAAGACGAGAAATCTACGTCTGTTGTCACAGATCGTAGAGCTTTTCCTTCTTTTTTTCTTCTGGGGAACGACCGACTCTCGACGAAATCGGAAAACCAGAAGAACCACCCTTCCAGGTTGATCGTCATTGCAGTGCCATTACTGTGTACTGACTGGTGACTGCACATTACCCAGCCACAACCTTATCAGGACTTAGCGTAAACATCGTGTCCTCTATCTCCCCTCCTTCTCCTACTCCCTACCCTTTGTTCTAACCCTCCCCTCTTCACTATCTCGGTGTCGCCAATACCCCCCCCCCCCCAAATATCTAAAGCCCCTCTCTCCCCTTTCTCTCCCCTTTCTCTCCCCCTCTCTCCCTCTCTCTCCCCTGTCTCCCCACCCTCGACGTTGAGACACGCACACACCTTCACAGACATTAGACATATTGAAAAAAGACATCTGGACATAAATGGAGATATCTGGAGATAGCGTTTGGAAATCATATTTTTCATAACCACAGGCGTTTTAAAACTTCTGGCAGCATATGTATGGTATCATCGGAAAGAAAAACCTGTAATATTTCATGTGGTGAAACAATTAAACACGTAAATTAATTTTATGAATTTTTATGAATTTTTGAAAAAAAAAAAAATTATTTGTAATTTCCGTTATGTTTTTTTCACGTCCTTAAAGCTTGTCATGTGCATTGTCCGAGTGTGTGGCTATCTTCCTGCCGAATTTGAAACGATTTCCTCAAACTTCGCCACAGGGATTGTGTTAAATTACATTTTCGGACATTTTCAATACACGTGTATGGCGGCGAAAGTCAGACTCATGGGAACATATGCACCTCAATCTGAGGGCCTGGCTGTAAGCTATACCAGTCTTACATTGTCTGGGGTGACAACTGGAGGCATGGAGATATTGATGAGTGTCGGTGGGCTTAGAATACAAGTCAGTAGTAAGTGTGTCGAGGTCTTTCCGGACGGTGACATCCAGAAAGTGGGTCTGCTGGAGAGAGTATTACCACAGGTGATATTGATAGTGCTGTGGAAGGAATTAATGTGGTCAAAGAAGGCATTCAAGCTGCTATCGTCCCTAGTCCAAATGAAGAATGTATTGGCCAGTAACTTGGTTGCTAGAGGCTATAGTTCTCGCCAAGTGAAAAACTCCATTGCTAAAGTCTATTCCATTCCCAGAAGTTCGGCACTAAAACAAAAGCCACCAGGTCCCAAGGACAAGCCCAAGGTTCCCTTAGTTACTTCCTACCACCCTTCTCTTCCTCCTCTCAGGAAGATAACTAAGAAAAACCACCATATCCTCCACACTTCAGATCGTCTGGCTGATGCCTTCTAAATTCGCCTGTTTTGGCTTTCAGGCGCCCCCGTAACCTGCGTGACTTAATTGTCCGAGCAGAGGTTCCCCCTTTGGACTCTTCACCTCCAACTAAATTTGGTACATTTAAGTGTACCTCGAAATGCATTGTTTGCAAGACACATGTCAAGGAAATAGACTCTTTCAATGGACATTCTTCTTGAACTACCCACACGACCTATGGCTGTATCACGGGCACTACCTCCAACATCATATACCTCATCTCTTGTAGAGTTTGAAATATTCAGTATGTTGGCGAGACCAAAAACACCCTAAAAAACGGATCTATGGCCATAGGTCTACTATCAAAACCGGTAAAATGGACACCCCTGTTAGTGTTGGGTATCACTTCAATCTCCCTGATCATTCGATATCAGATATGAGTGTACTGGGCATAGAATCCCTTGGTCACCGTAGTAATGCTGTCCGTCTTAGCCGTGAGAAAATGTGGATGAAGCGTCTTCGGACTATTCAACCAATGGTCTCAACATCCAGGAGGGTAATGACTAACACCATCCAGCTTTCTGATAATCCTTCTTTTGTGTTCACTCCTTCACACTTCTCTCTTTGATCTTTCCCCCTCTTGTCACTAATCCCTACCCTACTCCTTGCCCTTCCCTTTGATCTCACCCTACCAGCTTCCCTCTTTGTTCTTTGTTTCTCACCTGTGTCCTATTCACTCTCTCCCCCCTTCCTTCTTGTTCATGTATCTGTTTTGTCCTTGAAGAAGACCATTTATTAGGGTAAAATTGATAACCAAATCTTTACCTAATTAAGTAGGTTTACAGTGACACTCTCTTAAAGCGCCTACACAACATTGGTAAGATCGAAAAATGAATGGATGATTCATGTTGGTTTTGAAAGATTGGAAAGAGACATAGGCCTAATGAGGCTGTGACTCAGACAGCAACCACGCAACCCCAGTTAAAATGATTATCAAAGTTAAAAAAAACAAAACTCTTTTTAGCCTCCCACAAAACAATTGATATGAAACATGACAAAAGCCCCATAGACATCTGATTGTGCTAAATTTGAATCGCATGTATACTTTATCAATCTATTTCACTGGAATTGATTGTTCCTGGTTATTTAGCGAGTTTTGAGAATGGCTCATTATACAAACACATTCCTTGTGCTGGTTATGGGCACAGAAAGGTGGTCCACACTCTGCAATGGTGATGAGTAAATCTTGTAGGGAAAACAATTAAAGGGATAACACAACATTGGTCGAGGTCAAAGAATAGCATCCATACGTTGTCTGATCCAACATATGCATGAAATAGCACACCTGCGAAAATTTCACCTCAATCCGCCGACCGAGTCTCGAGGAAATCATGAAAACCGCTTCATTTGTTTAGCGAAAATGCAGCATTCAAAGCCGTACTGTTCCGAAAAATAGTTTAGATCTCGGTGAGACTTAAACGATTTCCTCCAAAAATACAACATTTTAGGCAGAAATATTTCAGGGCGAGGTTTCTACTATAACCATCTTCAAACTATATAAGTTTCATGTAAATCTGTGAATATTTATGTTTTTCGATCTTACCAATGTTGTGTAGGGGCTTTAACAGTCATTTAGGATGGTAACATGTATGTCAGAGATGGGTGGAGAAGACTGTTTTCCTTTGGCCAGGGCCGAGGAGCAAACTTGAATGCCTTCTTCCTGGGAGATGTTAGTGTATAGAGAGGAAACGTCAATAGTACCAATTATGGCAGTGGTTGGAATTTGATCCTTGACACTTTCCAACTTTCGCAGAAAGTCGGGAGTGTCATGGACGTATGAGGGGATTTGGGGAACCAAGGGTTTGAGAAAATAGTCAATGAAAAGAGATGTGTTCTGTAGGTGAACCATTGCCAGAGATGATGGGTCTGCCTGGGTTGTTGGTATTGTGAATTTTCGAGAGAAGGTAGAATCTGGCAGTTCTACAATTGATATCATTCGATATCAGATATGAGTGTACTGGGCATAGAATCCCTTGGTCACCGTAGTAATGCTGTCCGTCTTAGCCGTGAGAAAATGTGGATGGAGCGTCTTCGGACTATTCAACCACATGGTCTCAACATCCAGGAGGGTAATGACTAACACCATGCAGCTTTCTGATAATCCTTCTTTTGTGTTCAGTCCTTCACACTTCTCTCTTTGATCTTTCCCCCTCTTGTCACTAATCCCTACCCTACTCCTTGCCCTTCTCTTTGATCTTTCCTCCTCTTCTCACTAATCCCTACCCTACTCCTTGCCCTTCCCTTTGATCTCTCCCTACCAGCTTCACTCTTTGTCCTTTGTTTCTCATCCGTGTCCTATTCACTCCCCCCCTTCCTTCGTGTACATGTATCTGTTTTGTCCTTATCACTTTGCCATTGAGAAAGGTCCTGCTAGGATTGAAACGTCAGGCCCACTAAATTTTAAGAAGAAGAAGAAGTAAAAGAAGGAACTGGAAAAAAAATCAGAACAAACGGAATACCTTTTCTGCTACGCTGTAGCGGCGGAAAAGCCAAGAAGATGTAAAAGAAAAAACTGAAGAAAAAAAAAATCAGAACAAACGGAAAGTCTTTTCCGCTACCCTGTAGCGGCGGAAAAGCCAAAGATGTAAAAGAAGAACAGGAATAACTCAAATCAGAACAAACGGAATACCTTTTTCGCTACGCTGTAGCGGCGGAAAAGCTAAGAAGAAAAAGAAGAAGAAGAAGATTAAGAAGAAACTGGAATAAAAAAAATCAGAACAAACGGAAAGTCTTTTCCGCTACACTGAAGCGGCGGAATAGCAAAAAAAAAACTCAGAACAACAACAATAGCTTTTCCGCTTTGCTGAAGCGTGCGGAAAAGCTAAAAAAAATCAGAACAAAAGCAATAGCTTTTCCGCTTCGCGGCGGAAAAGCTAAAAAAAAAGATCAGAACAAAAAATATAGTTTTTCCACTTCGCTGGAAGCGGCGGAAAAGCTAAAAAAATCACAACAAAAGCAATAGCTTTTCCTCTCGCTGAAGCAGCAGAAAAAATAATTATTAAAATACTGTACATGTACAGTGTAATACTATTACGCAGCTTAACATTAAACCATTTGGATGCCTGATTCATAATATTTACGCTGAAAATACTTTTCGCATATCAATGAAGAATCAGAAATTCTTGAAAAGACCTGTTTTTTATTTTAATCTTACGATATCATGTTGCATAATTATGTACAATCATTGTTTTTGTCTTCCTTTATGATATTTAGATCAATAATGCAGGAATAGGTGGGATAAAGAGTATTGCAGAGGAAGGCGTTATGGAGGTCTATGATCAAGTAATTCAAGTCAATGTAAGAGCATTGGTACAGCTCACACATCTTGCTGTGCCACATCTCCTTCAGACAAAAGGTTTGTGATTTTACTTATTACATACACTATGACTAATGATAAAACAATTAACAATACAAAAGTGCCTGTAGAAGTGGGCCAAAAGTAGTACAATAGCATTTGGAAAACTAGATCTATGTCTGGTTGCAATGACGAAAATGAAAGTCGTTATTGCTCAAGAGCAAGCAGACTAAGTTTAAACAGCATATCAGAGCTCGAACAAAGACTACACGACTAACTGCCTGCATGCCCAAAGCGCCTTGGAAACCCTCCACAAAGCTTATGTTTTCTTAACATTTGCTACCGTTTTGGTAGCAGATACGATATGCATATATGCATGAGTCTTCACCATTCAAACAGAGATCCAAAGACGCTAGCGGTGGTGCGCACAGTCCACGACACAGCTCACCCACCACATTGTTTGCAAACACTGGCTGGCCCCTGGAACGGTTTGTCGTGTACCGGTAGTTATTCTTCGTGCATACTGCATACATGTAGGTAGCACAATCATTTTGAAATTTGTGCAAACGCTCGGCAGAGCGATCATTTCACAGCATGCGCCTGATCAAAGGCTACAGAGCAGCTCGCTTTTCTGCATAGACACATCAAATTACTTGATTAAATAAAGGCGTCACTTCATATTCTGTGACACTAAATAATTGTTGCCAGGTTTTGAGAAGATTAGCCAACGGCTTTGATATGTTTTATATATTATTTTTATACACATGTATTATCACATTATTTTGGCTCAAAAGGGTGTTTGTAGACCATGATACACATTTTCCCAAGTTAGATACTGTACATAAACAATGTTGATACAGGATCTAATATTGCGTCATGATTTTACTTGGTGTTTTGCACCTTTAGAGGGCTATCACGAGACAATCCAAGCAAAAAGAAAACAGTATATTTTAAACTGGGTGTATACCCTCTCTACATCATGTTGATTACCGTGTACTTTGAAAAATTACTTAGACTAAAAATGATCAAAATGCAAGTATCAAAAATTCCGAGGGCCTGACGTTTTGATCTTAGCAGGACCTTTTTCCAAGGCCTTTGAGAGAGGTCCTGTGACGATCAAAATGTCAGGCCCTTGAGAAAGGTCCTGCTGGGATCGAAACGTCAGGCCCTTGAGAAAGGTCCTTCTAGGATCGAAACGTCAGGGCCTTGAGAAAGGTCCTGCTGGGATCGAAACATCAGGCCTTCGTAATATTTGATATACGTGTATGTAAAAACGTTTTTTAAAAGTTGGCATGGGTTTCGAACCCATGTTGTCCATGCTCACAACAAGATGCAAACATTTTGTCCACAATGTCTATGGGACTTGACAATATCATTCAAAAATTCATAATAATTTGAAACAATATTCTCGGAGTGTAGTTTCACATTTTGTGTCCGGCACCATGACTTATTGCCCACTAAATTTCGAGAAGCTTGGCCTATGCCCTACATGTATGTGTGATTTAAAATCTTGCATTTTGAGGACATCATGATTATGTCATTTTGGCTAAAAAGGGAGGTTCTGAACTACAAGTATGTAGGCCTAATGAGTGGTTGCCAGAAGAAAAAAAACAGATAAATCACGTTTTGTTGGCCTAGTATGCTGGAAAAAATGTTACATTAATTATCCATGATGTCACAGCACAATGGTGACAGTTTTTGGATACACCTTTTCTCAACTGAGATTTTATTTTATGTCTAAATACATGTATGTTCCTGTCGCACCCAACATTGGTTCATGACTGTACTTGGCAGTTTGCTTAGAGCCTCTCCAGAAAAACAAGTTGACACAAGAAAGAACAATCCTCGGACAATGTTTGGCTGGAATATCTTTTGTTGTTTGCAAGATGATCTACAAAGGCTTTGTCTTTTGACGTTTTTGCAATAAGAAGAAAAAATGAGAACACAAAGAAAGACATTACTGCTTTGCTGACCTGGTGGAAAAGCCAACAAGCAGATATGCACAGGGGAAATAACAAGAGAAGATAGTGGTGCTCACTGCTCTCTGCTGATCTGCGAACTGACTTTTGACCAGCAACCCCAGAGCAACCCCATGACACTTAATGCACGCATTTATTACTTCAGAATGAGAGCAAATAAGCAACTTTAATAACAAAAAAGCAAAGGAAAATACAGTTACTCATAAAAACAATTGGTGTGTGCAAGGGCAGTGAGCATTACGTTTGTGTTGCTACCTTTGAAACAATAATTTTTGTGATCTGTTTTACAGGAAATATTGTAAATGTCAGCAGCGTTTGTGCAACGAGAACTGTGAGTTGTTTCTTAAAATTTCTTTTAATGAAATACAGAAATAGCCTTGTTAACCACTTCGCGCCGGGGGGTTTTTCAGCGCCGATGACCACCATACGGGGGTTTTTGAACAATGCATCGTTTTCAAATCTCGCTAAAACAATCGGAACAATATATTTATGTGAAATAAATCGATAAGAGTATACTATGGGTACAAGAGAGTAAAACCTGCCACAATTCGGACGTCGTTGTGGCTTTTGTCAAGAGATTATCCGTTCGAAAAAGGGCCCTTTGTGCATCGTCAATGGACCGTAACGGACGTGTGTGTGTGCGTGCGTGTACGCTGCTGACAATCCCTGACTACAGACTCCAGCCTCCACTCTAGGCAGTCAAATCTTCGAGTTGGTTGGCCACAAACGAGCGTACAGATTACGGTAAAGAATGTGGGGGGAAATTCCAATGCCAGACCGACGACCGATTGGCTGTGTGGCATGCAAAGACAATGTCCCCTGCGTGCTTTCAGCTGCAGCGCGGTATCCCTCGATCCTGCACAGTAAAAGTCCCACAATTGCACAATTACTGCTGCTAATCTTGCAATTCATGTGGCAACTTGCGTCAAAAAGGGTCTTTGTACTGATTCGTATTGCTTTGTTCTAAGCTGAAAAGAGTCTTTGTTTAGAATGTGGACAATAGTGGTGCCCGGATTCGGAGGGCCCCGTTACATAGGCAATCCAATTGACCTCCGGATTTGGAGGTCCCGGCGCGAAGTGGTTAATACTGTGATAACTCATGCATAGATAATTCATAAAGTAGATGGTTACATTAAAAATTTTCTCTTGATTCTGAAAGTATGTATGCTAAAATCAGAAAGGCGTAACTCATTTGTTTTCAATATGAATGCTTTGATGTGTTCACATACTGTATATTCTGCCTGCTAAAGATAAATGAAGTACTGTTAAAATGATAAATGAAGTACTGTTATTTGAAATTTCACCCCAGTTAAGTTTCCTTTATTTGTCAGGGTTCAAAGTTGAAATGAAATTCTGAACAATAACAGTCATGATAAGACAAAACAAATATAGTGCTGAGCCTTGAAAGACCCAGTTAATAAGATACCAGTACAACATGTATTTGAATGACCCTTAACCACAAAGATTTAATCAGTGCATTTCAGTGAACACTTTGTGTTTCTACCATATACAAAGGTCCGGCTTTTGAAAAGTCAGGCACTCTAAATTTTTGCAGTTGGTATTTCCAATTTGGTTGGCTATATTTTGGTATTACTTTACTTTGTGTTTTGATTTGTATGGTATGTTTCAGCTTCCAATGGCAGTAGCATACAATATGTCTAAAACGGCTATTCATCAGTTTACTAAATGTGCTGCCCTAGGTAAGGTACAGATGTGGGAAATAAATTGTTTGTGTCATGTCAGGGAAATTTATTTGTTTATAATTATTAAGTAGAAAGGGTGATCAAAGTCACACGATGTGTCGTTGCTGGTGGCGATGTTTTGGTTGCTAACTGCTAACCTTCATCAGGCAACTAAAGAATGTGCGCTGCGGCGTCCGTTTATGTCCGCTTCGCCGGTTCCTGTGTACCGGTTTGCGGACATCGTAGTAGTGGTCGTGCAGTTTGGCGCGCGATTCTGGGGTCCACTAGCGGCCCTGTCCGTGGTGGGTCGGCGGTCGTGGCGTCTGATGGTGGGGAGCCACAAACCGGGGATGTCAATGCCGTTGTCTCGGTTGATGTTGTTTCGACGAAGTCGGATGTGGATGGCCTCCTTGATGCGCCTGGTGTACCAGTGCTGTTCACGGTCGATACACCGCACATCGTCCCAATTGGGGCGGTGACCAGCTCCCCAACCTTGCACGTCTACCGCCGATCCGTCCACACGGGAGAGTCTCATGTCGCGTTGATGCTCCTTGATTCTCTCACCGATGGGCCTGCCGGTTTCGCCGATGTAGACCTGGTTGCACTCGCCACACGGAATCTCGTAGACGACACCTCCGCGTCTTCCCGGGGGGACAGGGTCCTTGGGGTGGACGAGTTGGTTCCTTAAGGTGGTGGAAGAACGAAACACGGTATGGATACCGTGTCCCTCGAGGATTCTTCTCAACTGTCTGGAGACGCCGTCCATGAAGGGGAGTACAGCGAAGGATTTATACTCTACCCGCTCCGTATCGGTGCTCACCTTGGGTCTCGAAGAGCGACGGATGAAGGGGGTTGGGTATCCGTTCGCTGTTAGGGCAGCGTGCACATGGCGTTTCTCTGAGGCCGTACAGCGCGGTTTGGTAACCAAACGTGCTGCACGGTCAAAGAGGCACATGGCCACTCCACGCTTCACAGATTCAGGGTGGTGGGAGTCGTAAGCCAGGGACTGGTCGGTGTGTGTGGGTTTGCGGTACACAGTTGTGGTTAGGCTGCCGTCGGGCTCCCTGTCGACCAAAGTGTCCAGGAAGGCGATGTTGTTGTCCTCCTTGATCTTGACAATGAAGCGTATGGTGGGCCGGAGACAGTTCAGGTGGGAGAGCAGCTGGTCGGTTCGGTCGCGCGGTGCAATGACAAAGGTGTTATCAACATATCGCTTCCATACTGAAGGGGAGCATTTGGGAGAGCAACTATGTAGAGCCTCGTCCTCAAATGCCTCAGTGTACAGGTTGGCGATGACCCAAGGTGAGCACCGATACGGAGCGGGTAGAGTATAAATCCTTCGCTGTACTCCCCTTCATGGACACGGTATCCGTACCGTGTTTCGTTCTTCCACCATCTTGAGGAACCAACTCGTCCACCCCAAGGACCCTGTCCCCCCCCCCGGGAAGACGCGGAGGTATTGTCTACGAGATTCCGTGTGGTGAGTGCAACCAGGTCTATATCGGCGAAACCGGCAGGCCCATCAGTGAGAGAATCAAGGAGCATCAACGCGACGTGAGACTCTCCCGTGTGTACGGATCGGCGGTAGCCGAACACGCTTGGGGAGCTGGTCACCGCCCCAATTGGGACGATGTACATGTACGGTGTATCGACCGTGAACAGCGCTAGTACACCAGGCGTGTCAAGGAGGCCATCCACATCCGACTTCATCGAAACAACATTAACCGGGACAGCGGCATTGACATCCCCGGTTTGTGGCTCCCCACCATCAGACGCCACGACCGCCGACCCACCACGGACAGGGCCGCTAGTGGACGCCAGAATTGCGCGCCAAACCGCACGATCACTTCTACGACCGTCCGCAAACCGGCACGCAGAAACCGGCGAAGCGGACATAAACAGACGCCGCAGCGCGCATTCTTCAGTTGCCTGATGAAGGTTAGCAGTTAGCAACCAAAACGTCGCCACCAGCAACGACACATCGCGTGACTTTGATCACCCTTTCTATTCGTCTACACCACCGCGATGAACAACCCCTTCAATTCTATTGTTTATATTAATTTGCAATATAGCCCAAAAAACTTTGTTCAATACTGGACTGAGATTTGAAGCCACACAACTGCTCAAGCCAGGCCTCTGATGTACCAGCGCTGTACAACCTGTGCTGTCCAGTCATTAGACAAGGCCTTCCTAAATGATACATGATTAGGCTGCCAGTCAGAAGCATTTTGTTTGCATTGGAATGAAAATGGGGAGTCCTGGATATATATGGCAGTTAAAGGCTTTTGATTGGTGCTCCTACAGCAAGTTGATTACATGTTTTGGGGAAGGTCCCCAGAGGGTTGGATAGAAAGGGTTGTAGAGCGCTGTTGTAATTCAAAGTCAGGTTGAAAATCCCTTTCCAGTCCATTGTATTGTCTATTTTCATAATTCATTAAACAATAAAAATTCATGAAACAAATAAAAATGTTAGTGTATTGTTCCTTTCAGACAAGCAAAGGAAAAAACTTATTGGGAACTTTTGAAGAAATTGAAAAATTGGTAATTGTAACAAAAAATGTTAATTGTAAATGTTAATCAATATCATGAAGTATGAAATAGGTTTCTAAAAAAATGTTTAAGATAAATGGCACATTACATACAATTACATAATTATAGTAGCACATGGTTATTGATAGATACCCGGTACACAGATCCAGTAGGCCATGCGCACCATAGCAATGGCCAAGCAACCGCGCACATGCACACAACATGTCACGATAGCTCACATGCCGTGCGCATCCACTGCATGCCCACAACCACCGAAAGCACTTGGACTTTGGTCTTGAAAAGGCCAAAAATGTCCTCTCTGGCCAGGGTATCGAGAGTCAGGAAAACTCAGGTTTGCAAAGGAATTTCCTGGTACATGTATACGAAACAAAAGTAAAACACAACGAAAAGTGTGTAGTAAAGAATACAAAATTTTAAACTTTGTCGGACAAAATGGCGACATCGGACCTTAAAGCCCCTACATAACATTGGTAAGATCGGAAAATAGAAATGTTCACAGATTTACATGAAACTTATACAGTTTGAAGATGGTTATTGTACAAACCTCTCAGTGAAATATTTCTGCCTAAAATGTTGTATTTTGGGAGAAATGAGTAAAAGAAATAGTTTATGTCTCACCGAGATCTAAACTATTTTTCGGAGCAGTACGGCGTTGAATGGTGCATTTTCGTGAAACAAATGAAGCTGTTGTCAAGATTTTCTCGAGACTCGGTTGGCGGATTGAGCTGCAATTTCCACAGGTGTGCTATTTCATGCATATGTTGGATCAGACAACGTATGGATGCTATTCTTTGACTTCGACCAATGTTGTGTAGGGGTTTTAAATCGTGCGTTGTGATTGGTCAATTTGTCAAGGTGCATGGCAAACTGGATCAGTGTATTATACACATGTACTGAACAAGTTCACTTACCACTTCACGTAAAATATCCACCAATCGACAATCATGGATGTTTATATTTTTAAATGAATCATTGCTTTTGTCTCATAGAATTAGCGTCAAAGCAAGTTCGTGTGAATGCTGTGAAGTAAGTACCAGTATCTTATATGTTAAATGTATATTTTTTCATCTTGACTTCATGTCACTTGAAGTACATGTATACATCCCAAGGCACAGTCAAATGAATGGATATATGTACAGAGGGACAGACATGAAATGAAATTTTCTGTGCCGTTTTGAATGCAAATTTGTTCAGTAACCAATCAGTCTCTTTGGTCTAGACAGGCTATGAAGATGCATGTTATGATGTCATCAGGTGTCCTATTACAGCCCTTTAAGGGGCATACCCTACAATTATTAATGAGCAACCAAATGTTAAGGTTGACCCTTTAGTTCTAAGATAAGAAAAGGAACATCCAAAATTGGCTGAATGTCTCTGTAACATCTTGCTATGAATAATGAAAGCTATGAAAGCAACAGAAAACAAGTTCAACCGTGTAATTGAGACTTACCTTTGTTATTTTTTCATAATTAACAAGGTCATTTTATATAATTGTTATATTAATCATGTGCTGAATCCGTAAATAGTTTTGGCATTTCATCATTACAATTTTAACTGTAGTATTATAATTTTCATCATTTTCTTTGTTTAACTTGCAAAGTGCTATTGAATATTGTTATTATAAATGGCATTTTTGTTTTCTTTTTTGGGTACAAATTGTATAATGTGTTTTACAGTGTACATAGTACATGTACATTCATAAATTACTTAAATAACAAAACAAAAAAAGCAAACCCAAAGGAGCTCTTTTGGCTGCTTATATATAAAATCTCATTAGATCATTCCTTGTTGAATCATTTTTTCCACAGCCCTGGTTCAATATTAACTCCTATACATGAGAGATCTGGTAGAAGTGATTCAGTCATTGAGGTAAATTGATATCTTTGACACTGTTTTTCGATATCTTTTAAATTGGACATTTCTGCTTGAAAATTTTAAATATGACTTATCACCGACATCTTTGATATCTGAATGGCAGTGCCCAATGGGCAGATAATAGGGGCAAATGTCTTTTTGTCGTAAAACATGAACAAAAATGATGTTTTTTACGTTTCAGACAGCAAAGCAGGTGCATGCCATGGGGCGGATTGGAAAAAGTGAAGAAGTTGCCAAAGTGATCTTGTTTCTAGCTTCTGATGATGCTTCCTTCATGACTGGAGTAGCTGTACCCGTGGATGGTGGTAGACATGCTATGTGCCCTCGTTAAATGAGATTGGTTGGCTAAGAGACGGCTAATTAAATAAAAGTAATAGAGCTGCATCCACTCTGTGACCCACAAACTGCTGTAGTCAGATTTACACTTGTCATTTGTATGAAAATGGGCAGTTAATGGTTGAATGCTTCTGACTGGTGCCTCTGCTCCATCAAAGTTAGATGATCTTCTAAAGGAGGCTGTCACATAAGGGCTGGATATCTCTGGTGGTTAAAACACAAGTAGGTATAACAACAGATTTTGGGTTGAAGGTTGTCAAGCTTTATTTGCTATTTTCATTTCTTTTTAATTTCCTAGTCATTCTTTTTCTTTTGCAAATAAAAAGTATGTACACATGTAATTTCCACATAAATTAGTAGGTATAACAACAGATTTTGGGTTGAAGGTTGTCAAGCTTTATTTGCTATTTTCATTTCTTTTTAATTTCCTAGTCATTCTTTTTCTTTTGCAAATAAAAAGTATGTACACATGTAATTTCCACATAAATTGCAGTGATGTACTTGTATTGTTCTTTAAAGAGGCAGTGTCGTCAGTACATTTTAACATTTTTCAAATAGCGCCCTCCTGCGACCTCAATGCATTTAAGTAGGAACCCCCACTGTGTTCCAAGTCCCAAGAGATAATGATGCTGGCTTGAAATCATTCTCAGTACAGTCAGTGTAATGTACATGTACCTTGTAATATGCTTGTATCATGGAGCTATGGATAGCTTCATGCCTGTACTATCTGCAGCTTCTGCAGTACAAGTCAAATTGGTATGTGGACAGTGGAGCTATGCCATGCAAGGAACAAGAACTAACTTCAATCATGCATGAATCACGGAGGATCTTCCTATTCCTCCATGCTTGAGTGTACATGTCATCATCATCATCATCATCATCATTCCCGCGGCTGGATAGTCGTCGGGGGATCTGAGCGCAAGAGGCTGACATCTTTTGCCAGGCGGGTCTGTCGAGCACTGCTGTGAGGAGCTCAGGCATAGTCAGGTCAGTCCAGGTCTTCACGTCGTCTGACTAAGATTTCCGTTGACGACCACGCCTGCGCCCACCCTCGACGGTTCCTTGTATGATGGTCTTGCAGAGGCTGTTGTGCTGAGTCACATGACCATACCAGGATAGTTTCTTTCGCTTGACAGTGGAGAGGAGATGTTCTTGGGTGCCGACATGGCTCTCAACCTGCTGCCAGACGAATTTGTTGGTCTTGTGCTCTCGGTAAGAGATCTTCAACAGACGTCTCATGCACTTGTACTCGAAGGCCTGAATACGTCTCTTTTCTTCTGCATGTAAAGTCCAAGTCTCACATCCGTATAGGACGATGGAGACGACCAGAGACTTATACAGATGGTATTTGGTGGCGAATGACATCTTACTGTCGTAACACGCAGGGGCGTGCACGGGGGTCCGCCAGCGTGTGCTGAGACGGGGGGTTGGGAGACGATCCCTGATCCAAAGACGACTCGACGGACAATTTGATTTACGGTACTATGGCGGGCCACTCCTCATCTTTCTTTATTCGGCGATTGAACCCAAACCGGAGTACAAGAAAACAAAAACCCTAGCCAACGGGTGTGGACACAAAATAACAACAGAAACGTCCTTCCTTGAGCCTTTCCTCAGTCGCTCAATTCACAATAGGGAGCTCTCTGTCCACAGAGCGACTGACCACTCCGAAAACGTATGGAAGACTGCCCAAGTTAGTGTGTTGAAAAAGTTAGTGTGGGCGAACTCTTTCATCGTTAGCGCCCCCAACGACAGTTTATAATAAGGAAAACCCAATTCCCCACAAATTCCCTGTTTTAGAAACCATGCGCCCCGAATGGTTATTTGTGTAAAATTAGAAAAAAAAGGTAAGTATCATAATTCGAACTCATCACACTACTTCATAAACCATCAAGAATGAACAAGCATGTAATTCTAACTACTGGGTAAATACAGAATACATATTCTGAGATAAACGCATTAACATGAAACTTAACAAAAAGCAAAGGTACATTGCTTAGATCTATACATCAAAAAGCAATAGACAAACTCGGATAGACCTCAGTCAAATCATTCCCTTACAAACGAACAAACCAGGTAAAGTAACGTCTTTACAAAGTACACAGAAAATTGTCGATGTATACAAACACTGTGGACGGCTCGATTAACCACCATTATAATACATAAAGCAAGAAACACAGAACCAACGAGCAAAGTGAGAATATTGGCCCTCCATCCATCAGGTGCAATTAGCCACCTCCCCACCTATCAAATTAATTGAGACTATGGGGGGCAGACGCGATCAATCATGCCGCGTAATGGCTCACACTTGCAGAGGCTCCATTGTCCACTTACAGTCAAACGCTCTTACGTCCAACCTGACTGAATTTTGAGTGGTATGGCCTATCCGCAATATTTGCAACACGACAACCAAGCATACCCAACATGCTAGATTTACGAAACAAAACATGTTACGTACAGAATCACGACTCAGATACACAACCAGCCAAAGGATTGTAGCCCGTGGAAAGAGACGAGGCCCGAAAGTCAAACTGAGTACCTTGCCATAATTATCTCATCATCTCTTTTCCGTGAGAGGATAACCATAAAACACAACTTCGAATGGTTAACTTTCTTCAAACTAAATCAAAAACACAAAACTCCATGCAAACATCGAGTGAGTCAAAGAGTCAATCTTCCCACTACATTTACAAAAAGACGATTTAAATAATAACAAAGATTATACATGTTTAAGTATACGCAATACAAGAACGCAACAAAGTAAACATAATCACACATCATTCTGTGGTCTTTCCACCCTTTCGCAAAGCAGAACCCTTAGATTTCTTAGCCAGTCGCTTGGACCGGCGCAACTCGACGCATGAAGTTTTATCATGCGGCGCAGACTGGCCACTCTTACCGTTACTACTCGGCTGTCCTTGTTTGGCTAGAGTGTCACCACCTTGAACTAATTCACTAGGGCCAAATAAAGAACAGGGTATTGGTATTAATTCTTCATCAGAAGATGAATCTTCCTCGGCCATACTCGATTTACAAGTATCTGAATCAGAAAATTCAGACTCAGAACTCCCATTTTCCGGAGTTTCTTCTGCCCCAGGGAGAAATGCTAGAGGCTCCGAGGACCCACACCATTCCTCACGTGGGTCAGAAATAAGTTGCTGGCGGTTCACCCATTTCTCTGGCCCACCAAGGAGAGGTCGGATTGAATACACGTCCTTATCACTCATGCATTTAACAATAATATATATAAGGGGTATCCTTATAATGATCGATTAACTTATGTCTCCCTGTAAAAGCATTATTCTTTATCAAAACCTTATCACCAATTACAAATGGTTTGGCTCTACAGCGCTTATCATACCGTCTCTTGTTATAGGCGGCAGCACGTTGTAATCGATCCTTAACCACACTAGCTCGCTGAACAAGCTTCGCCTGCTGTTGTATATAACCCTCGGTCTGCCTCGTCGGACCACAAGAAACCCCTCGTAGCCTTCCCTGTTTTTGCGTCAGTCTTACCCGTCAATGCGTGCAGTGGAGCCGCAACGGACGCAAAACCACGAATAAAACGTCGGTAAAACGACGCCAAACACAAAAAGGAGCGAAGCTCACCACCGTTTGTCGGTGCCGGCCATTGGGCCACTCGGGAAACTTTTTTCTGGATCTACGGAAACCACTTTCTTATTAACTATGTGCCCAAGGTGTCGAACTTGGTCTTTAAGCAACTCGCACCGTGCTTCCCTTAAGTTTGAGGCCATGTTGAATGAGTCGTTTGAAAACAACATCCAACCGAGCAAGATGATCCTCGAAAGTTTCGGAAAACACGAGGATGTCGTCAAGATAGAGAACCAGCTGGGACATGTTCATGTCGCCAAATAGCAACTCCATAGTCCGCTGAAAGGTCCCAGGACTGTTGCATAATCCCTGAGGCATGCGCTTAAAAGAAAACAAACCCCATGGTACCCTGAACGCTGTCTTGTTTACGGACTCGGAGTGCATCTGAATCTGAAAGTAACCATGAGCCATATCAAGAGTGGAAAAGAACTGCGAGCCAGCCAACACATCTAAAGTTTCCTCAATACGGGGAAGCGGGAATGCGTCCTTCACAGTAAGTGCATTGAGCTTTCGATAGTCTATGCACAATCGAAGGGTTCCATCGCGTTTTCTCACCAAAACAACGGGACTTGCATAAGGACTCGATGACCTTTGAATTATACCCTTGTCAAGAAGGTCTTGCAATAACTTCTGGACTTCTGGCATTAGATGAGGGGAGATCCTACGATAAGGCAGGTTGACCGGCCGATCACTGGTCAGCTCTATCTCATGTGGGATGAGTTTACATGAACCCAAATCCAGAGAATGCCGCGTCGTTTTCTTTTACCAACTTGGCCACTCGAATAGCATTATCACCAGCGAACCCCTGCAGAGTGATGCCAGGGGGAGTTGGTATCGAGTACCATCTGGGAACGTAAACATCTCTCGTGCCTTATTACTATTAGGTTGTCCCTTTTCAACTTCCCCTACATCGCCCATGTCCGGAACATTTCGTATTCGAGGTACAGCGAGGTCATCTAAGACAACATTATCAACAGATACAAGATACCCTTCTCCAGAAAACTGGAGAGATATCTCTTCCTCTAATTCGACTTCAACAGCCTTGGCCAACTTATGGCCGGCTGATATAACTAACGGCTCGGAGCTGTCATTGCTCACAAGCAGCTTCAGCTGTTCTGACACACACTGAATACCCTCGAGAACTTCAACCCCAGCATTGTCACTCGAATCGGCCTTTCCACAGCCGTCGGCCTTATTTCCCCATACGTCAGGCTTCAACAGGACACATCTACTACGGATATTATCAAAAGAGTCATCAAGATCTACTTCAATCAACTTAACTGTATGAGGTTGAATTGCCTCATCGTTTACTGCCCTGACAATTTTGTCACTTTTGGGCTGAAGTGGTTTATCTTCAATTGGGGCAACCCCGGCCTTAAACCATCTAAGGGCCATTGACCAGTCCCCAGCAAAAGGACCCACTGGGGCAACATTAAGTGACGAAAGATCTCGTAATATGTTACACCCCAGGATGATGGGAAATTCCTTCCTCCTATTACTCTCCATCATCCCACTTCGGTCTGACCTGACCAGAAAGCAAGCCTTAAAAGAGGCAGTGTCGTCGTGCTGGTTTGCTTCCTAATGCACTCGTAGGCACTAGCCTCATGAGGACACAGCAATAGACCCCCACTGTTGTTTATGTGATCGATGACAAGATAAGGCAATTACCACAGAGTACAGACAGTGCCAGGTTGAGTCCTAAATGGTTCCCTGGGGCATTGCTACCACTACTAGTGGAGCCATGAGTTGAAATATGACACTTTCCCTGAACACCTGTCCAGAGCCCACCAAGGACCTTGGTAGAACCCTTGGTAGAACCCTCCATGGTAGAACCAAGGAGGTATACCTCCTTGGCCGATGGTCGAACCGCATGGTGAACTGTGTGCAATCATTGCAATACACATAGTACAGTACTACACAGTACACGTCCTGTACATGCACTGTACATGTATAGGCTTAGCTGTCACAGGAGCATAGAGCACTGGTGCATGCATGAATGCTGGATACCTATCCAGTATCCTTCTTGTGCAAGAATTGTTACAGAATAATATATATATTGGTTGAATGAAATAAACTTTTTACATCATGTACAGAGTACATCATGTAATAATTATTACATTATTATAAAATAATGTGTAGGCCTACAAGAGCAATCAGTATGGTGACAGTAACACTGTAAAACATTACTATACCGTGGGGAAATCTGATGGTCCTGACCAAATTTCTGGATTCCCTACTAATATATTCTTTTATGAAATACTTATGACATCCAATGAGACTCTTTGAGAGTAAATCAAAGTTAGTTCACGGAAAAAATGCATATACATGTACTTGTAGTTGTAGGCCAATATAACCTGGATTCGCTCTAAAAAAAATCTCTGGACAAATAAATTACCCACGAAACCTTGGAAATAAAGGATAAGACGCTGTTAGTACAATAGCCAAAATTTGGAAATAAAACAAAAAAACAAAAACTCAACAACAAAATCAACCAAAATACACAGCGTCAACAGAAGTCAATCAAAAGCAATACAAGAAATCAAAACTCGAACAGAATAAAACAACCAAAAATACAGGAGAGGGAAAACAAGAGGACTTGGACATAATGGTGCGCCCTGCTCTTTGCCGACGGAACTGGGAACTCTACAATACTACTAGTGTACACTTGGATTGTGCTAGGGTGTCTGAGTCCTCCTAGTCCTAGGTCCTGTGTGCTACTCGGTAGTGTGGCACAAATATATGAATACAGACGAAGAACAGACTCCGGACACAAAGATTGATTAAAAGTGAACACAATTGCAGAAGAAGGGATATGTTTTGTAGATGTGTTATGGGGGCTGGAATAAAGTATATTGATGACGTATATAGGTGGTTTTCAGAATAAGGGCATGCCTTTCTACTAGACACACTTGAAATAGTGAGCAATACCTCGCCAAGCGGGTGATGACCTACACAATTGATTCCAGAGGAGTTGATCACTATACTGGACTTCTTGGGAAATGGACATTGGACAAGAGGGATCGAACTCGATCTGTTGTGTGGAGAGTGACCGGAGAAAATGAAGACCTACTTATACTACAGAATTTGGGGCTTACACGAGTTACATCATGTTCAAACCTATAGTTGTGTTTATATTGCCTCTCTTCATTTTTCTCTGCTTTAATTGTCTTCAAACCCTACGCAATCATAATAACTTCTGATTCTGATTCCAAGAAACTTACTGGACTCCAGAATTGATAGGCTTTTTCCTGAAAAATATCCAGCTCTATAAAAATGGCTGAGGGTCGATCATTGGCAATGACTTCGGGTCATCAAAGTTTGCAAAAAAGTGAAACCAGCGGCCTCGGCAGTCGGGAGTCGCCTTGGTTTATCGTCTGAGCTGCCCAGAACAAACGATACAGACAGGGGTCACTATTCAACCCTGTAGTATAATGTCGTAGCATACGATAAGATGAGGTTTAAAATGTTGAAATCTTATACATGTATACATACTTAGTTTATGGAAATTCATGGGGGAAATCATTTCTCCATTTGGTCAACCTGGGAAACTCATATCCCAACATTTACTACCCCCAGCTAACTCTAGTCAAATCTGAGGGCGACTCATACCCACTGGACAACTTGTACCCTGATATTTACCCCCAACTAACTCTAGTCAAATCTGAGGGCGATTCAAACCCAGGACAACTTGTACCCTGAAAGTTTGGCCCCCAAGCTAACTCTAGTCAAATCTGAGGGCAATTCATACCAAGGACAATTTGTACCCTGAAATTTCCCCCCCATAGCTAACTCTAGCCAAATCTGAGGGCGATTCATACCAAGGACAACTCGTACCCTGAAATTTACCCCCAGCTAACTTTAGTCAAATCTGAGGGCAATTCATACCAAGGACAACTTGTAGTCTAGGACAGCTTTTTTACCAGATACCCAAACATGTACACATTTTAGAATTTTGAAAGATTGTATACATGGAGGCAGTGGCGGACTGAGGTCGGTTGCAACTGCATAACCTTCACTTTGCAGCTTCATGGGATACAAGTCTCGCAAACTCCATTGCGGCAAATACTATGCAAATACATGCGGTGTTCAGTATCAGCAATGCTGCAGGTGCAGAATCATCACAACCTTATGAAAAAGGTATTATCTGTATGTAGAAACTGTTATGGTGCACGCACACTGATTTTGGTTCCAGTTTTACAAATAATATCATATTATGTGAAGAGATACTCAAATTAAGCGCTCCAAGAAGTGGATAGCGCAGCTGAAGCTTGTACCCAAGACATATGTCATATACCAATATACATCCAGGAACTGATGGAAAACATTTTTGACAAGAGAGGAACGGCATTCGGACATCTGTCGCAGCACATAAGTATGTCGACAGATGATCCCCGTAGAATTTCTAAAACAATTGCTGCAAACGCAGCACCGTCCATGCAAAAATTGATAGAAGAGCGAAGATAGCGTTGGAAAAGAAATTAGCGACATTTTGGGGGTTTAGTGTCTGAAAGTGCAATCCTCGTGTTCACTTCTATTTCTCACGTATTTTGTATATATCATTTATTCAAGTTATGGATGCCCACATATTGTTTACTCAGAATCCGAGTGAAAGTTGGGGGTATGGGTTGTTCAGCTTGAATAAATTGTGTTTTTACTTCTTATCATTATATTTGCGTTTCTGTCAGCTGACTTATCCAAAAACGTATTTCAAACAAGATTTCTGTTGTAGCACAGGCGTTTCTTGGTGCCACAGGAACATGCATTAGTGCAGTGTTACTTGGCACATTTGCAACTTTAGACATGCCCCATGTTTAGACAATCCCACACTGCCAGTTTTCTAAGCACGAAGAGTCCTACCATACATAGTACATACTCAGTAGAGCTAAGAAAAAATACATAGCCTCTATGCCCATGTCCATCGATTTTGATGATAAGTGAGACTTTTTTATATGTGTGTAAATGTACGTTCAAGCATGGAGGAATACCAATTTGACTTGACGTTGTACTGCAGAAGCAGCAGAGAGTACAGGCATGAAGATACCCATACTGCTTTAGCTCCATGAAACAAGCATGTACAGTGCACTAACTGTACTGATAATGATATAAAGCCAGCAGCAGGGAAGAGAAAGTTGGTTACATAATAGTGGTTTCAGTTGTTTGTTTTAGCCCAGTACCAGAAAACCCCAAGGCCATGCTGGCCAGACTTCTTATCAGGAACGCAGTGGGGGTTCCTACTTAAATGCATTGAGATCACAGGAGGGCGCTATTTGAAAAATGGTAAAATATACTGACGACACTGCCTCTTTTTAACATCAGCACCAAAAACCTCAATGTCGGTTTCAAGAAAACCCCTAACGGGTATCTCAAGATCATTTGCCCCAAAGAGCCGAATAAACGACCCAACTCTGCCCAATTGATCAGCTTTCTCTGCTAAGTGATCGTCGAAAAAGGACGAGGAAATCAAAGAGGTTTCGGCCCCTGTATCAAGTACGCAATGGGCATCTACCCCACCTATCCTAATGGAGACTGTGGGGCTACGCGAAATCAACATATTACGCAACTCCTCTTCGCCGCGGGCGCATTCTTTACTATGGGGTGCGCTCATCCCCAGCGACATCACTGATGGGCGTCAAACCATCCCCCGTCACACTGCCCCTTATGACGGAGGAGGGGCGTTTCCCTGCGACCCTTCAACATGTCTGCTTTGATCAACAGCCATCTTCTTAAAACAGCTCCGCGCATAATGACCAGGCTTCTTGCAATAATTGCAAACAATCGAAGGTTTATCTTTACGAGATAGCGCATCATCTAGCTTCTTATCGACCAGGTCGGTTAGCTTGGTCAGTAGAGATGTACTCGCTGACTGTTCTCTGACCAATGCATCTACACGATCAGCAAGTTTCACATTTGCGGCTGCAATCTGACCCAGTGCCCCTTCGAGTCCGCCCCCTGAGCTGGCTGGCTGAGCCACCGATTGGGCGGCCTCTACAGAGCAAGCCGCTTCTCGAATCTTGCTACCCCTGACATTGGGCTCCTTATCTTCAAAATCAGACAAAAGGGCCAAAACTTGTTCCCTAAATCTATAGAAGGACAGCTCGGGCTTGTCGACTTGAAGTCGCCGCATCTCACGACGGGCGGCTGTGTCCCTGACCCCCTTAGTAAATTGTTCCTTAAGAACCTAATCCCTCATAAGCTTTCCTTTTCCGGCCCGTCAGCTGATGCATCGATTCGATCGTGCAGGCGCATCAATGCGCGACTGAAATCCGCTAGTGACTCGTTTGAGTGCTGAGTCCGAGCATACAGAGCACCGGTCAGCGCAGCATACTTATCCTGTGGCCCGCAAGTGCGACTTAGTAATGCACTTAACTTCCGGACCGTGTCTCTTTCCTCTACTGGGCTACACATCACCTCCTCTTTAGCAATACCACCCAAGTGGTCTAACATTACATCAAGTGTTTCACCCTCCGTGATACTAACTATAAAAGCTGTCTAGAGTAGAAATCTACTTCTTCTAACCATTCATGGAGAGTAGAATCTCCAGGTTTCTGGGGAGGTCCATTGAACTTGGACAACTTAACCTTCGGTGCCCTGGCAAACATGAGATTTTGCAACGCACTCGCCAGAGTTTCGGCTACCGATTCGTTGGACTCAGGCTATCATTTGAGCGATAGCCTCCGAGTTCTCCATGGCTGACTAGATACTCAACAAACTTGTACTGAAAACTTAACAATCCTAACACTTGACAAGGTTAAGAGTACATCGTTATACAACCCGGATGGTGAACAAAAATAAAGGACACTCCACCTTAATAACAGATACAGGTCTACTCCTACAAGGCTTCAGCCTAACATACCCAAACTATCTCATCCTGCAAAAGCATAATTATAACGGTGCCAACAAATAAATCGGCAATCATGCAGGAACACACGAGGTCAAAGGGAAATTACAGATGGGCATTAAATAAAAAAATATGCCAAGCCGTTTGGGGGCTCCGAGAAATCTTCTAGCTCCATCCTGATGCCGTCTCCCGGATCCTGTCTACGACGCCAGAAATTGTCGTAACACGCAGGGGCGTGCACGGGGGTCCGCCAGCGTGTGCTGAGACGGGGGGTTGGGAGACGATCCCTGATCCAAAGACGACTCGACGGACAATTTGATTTACGGTACTATGGCGGGCCACTCCTCATCTTTCTTTATTCGGCGATTGAACCCAAACCGGAGTACAAGAAAACAAAAACCCCAGCCAACGGGTGTGGACACAAAATAACAACAGAAACGTCCTTCCTTGAGCCTTTCCTCAGTCGCTCAATTCACAATAGGGAGCTCTCTGTCCGCAGAGCGACTGACCACTCCGAAAACTTATGGAAGACTGCCCAAGTTACGTTAGTGTGTTGAAAAAGTTAGTGTGGGCGAACTCTTTCATCGTTAGCGCCCCCAACGACAGTTTATAATAAGGAAAACCCAATTCCCCACATAACTTTTCCACACTCTTGTCAATCTGGCAATTGCTGCTGTTGCTGTTGCAGTCCTCGTGCGGACTTCTGTAGAGCACGAGCCATCCTTGGACAAGGTGGCCCCCAAATATTTGAAGTAACACTTCTTCCAGCTGCTCGCCGTTCATGGTGATGTTGACGCTGGCATCTCTCACGCTGTTGACCATTACTTTGGATTTAGTGGTGCTGATCTCCATGCCATAGGCGCCACCTCGTTCAGAGAGCTTTGTAGTCAGTTCTTGCAGCTCACGGCTGGATCCAGCCATCAGGTCGATATCGTCTGCAAATCTAAGGTTACAGACGGGCCGCCCACCGATAGAGATGGTCGTGACGTGGTCATGGAGGGTCTCCTGCATGATCTTCTCCAAGAAGAGGTTGAATAGCGTTGGCGAGAGCAAGCAGCCTTGCCTCACGCCGACCGTCGTCCTGAAAATTTCACCCATTTGATTGTTGAGCAGCACTGCGCTAGTGGCATTGTTGTAGAGGGCTTGAATCATCTGAACAAGTCCCGACTCAATATTGTAGTTCTTGAGGACGTGCCAGAGCCCTTGGTGCCAGACTCGGTCAAAGGCCTTTTTGAAATCAATAAAATTGTGAAACAAGTTCTTCTGATGCTGTAGATGTTTCTCTATCAGGACTCGGCAGTTGATACATGTACACACATAAAATGGAAGGTCTCACTTATCATCGAAATCGATGGACATCCAATACATGTGTAGGCCTATAATATTTTTTTCTTAGCTCTACTGTATGGTAGGACTCTTCGTGCTTAGAAAACTGGCAGTGTGGGATTGTATTTTTTTCGTCATTATTACGACAGAGCCAGTAATTCAGTAATTAATTATATATTTTGTATGCATTACTTGACATCTCCAGCAATATTTTCACTTGTTGAAAGTGTGAATTTCCTCAAATATTGACAAATTTAAGGAAGATATCATGATGATGATACAATGGACATGGCGGAAGCACAATATGCTACAACAGAAATCTCGTAAGTTTGAAATAAGTTTTTGAATAACAATAAGTCAGGTGACAGAAACGCAAATAAAATAATGAGAAGTTAAAACACATTTTTTTTCAAGGTGATCAACCCATACCCCCAATGACAGCCCTTTTCTTTTCAACTTTCACTCGGATTCTGAGTTACTGACGATATGTGGGCATCCATAACTTGAAGAAATGATATACAAAATACGTGAGAAATAGAAGTGAACATGAGGATTTCACATTCAGACACTAACCCCCCCAAAATGTCACTAATTTCTTTTCCAAAGCTCACTCCACTCTTCTATCAATTTCTGCATGGACGGTGCTGCGTTTGCTGCAATTGTTTTAGAAATTCTACGTGGATCATCTGCCGACATACTTGTGCTGCGACAGATGTCCGAATGCCGTTTCTCTCTTGACAAAAATGTTTTCCATCAGTTCTTGGACGTATGTTTGTATATGACTTATGTCTTGGGTACAAGCTTCAGCTGCGCTGTCCACTTCTTGGAGCGCTTAATTTGAGTACCTCTTCACATAATATTATACATGTATTATCTGTAAAAATGGAACCAAAATCAGTGGGCGTGCACCATAACAGTTTCTACATAAAGATAATGCCTTTTTTTAATAAGGTTGTGATGATTCTGCACCTGCAGCATTGCTGATACTGAACACCTTTTAACACATGTATTTGCATAGTATTTGCCGCAAGGAGTTCGCGAGACTTGTATTCAATGAAGCTGCAATTTATGAAAAGGTAATACGGTTGCAACCTCACTCTTTCGAAATCCGCCACTGCCTCCATGTATAAATACATGTAGATACATTCTTCCAAAATTCTAAAATGTGTACATGTTTATGTATCTGGTAAAAAAAGCTGCCCTAGACTACAAGTTGTCCTGGGTATGAATCGCCCTCAGATTTGACTAGAGTTAGCTGGGGGAGTAAATTTCAGGGTAAGTTGTCCTTGGTATGAATCGCCCTCAGATTTGACTATAGTTAGCTGGGGTAAATTTCAGGGTACATGTTGTCCAGTGGGTATGTCCAATGTCCATTTCACAAGAAGTCCAGTAGTGACCAACTCCTCTGGAATATATTGTGTAGGTCATCACCCGCTTGGCGAGGTATTGCTCACTATTTCAAGTGTGTCTTGTAGAAAGGCATGCCCTTATTTTGAAAACCACCTGCGGCATCAATATACTTATTCCAGCCCCGGCCCATAACATATCTACAAAACATATCCCTAATTGTTCTGCAATCTTTGTGTCCGGAGTCTATTCTTCGTCTGGATTCATATATTATTTTGTGCCACACTACCAAGTAACACGTACAGGACCTGACTCAGACACCCAAGCACATGCAGTCCAAGTAGTAGTAGTAGTACTAGTAGTAATGTGGAGTTCCCAGTTTCGTCGGCAAAGAGCAAGTTAAGTATTTCATAAAAGAATATAGCAGGGAATCCAGGATTTTGGTCAGGCCCATCAGGTTTTCCCCATTAAGTACCGGTACCGGTAATGCTTCAGTGTTTCTGACACCATACTGATTGTAGGCCTACACATAGTATTCTATAATAATGTGATATTAAACAATTCTTACATGATGTACTCTGTACATGATGTAACATAACTGTTATTTTATTTAACCATTATACACTATATATATTTTTCCGTAACCATTCTTGCACAACTGAAGAAGGATAGGTATCCAGCATTCATGCATGCACCCGTGCTCTATGCTCCTGTGACAGCTACTACCGTATACATGTTACTTTGTACATGTACAGTACATGTACTGTGCCGTATGTGTATTGCAAGGATTGCACACAGTTGACCATGGGGTTATACCATGGAGGGTTCTACATGGTTGGTTCTACCAAGGTCCTTGGTGGGCTCTGGACAGGCGGTCAGCGAAAGTGTCATGTTTCAACTCGGTGGCTCCACCAGAAGTGGTTGCAATGCCCCAGGAAACCATTTAGGACTGAACCAGGCACTGTCTCTATTCTGTGGTAATTGCCTTATCTTGTCTCGCTCAGATAAACAACAGTATGAGGTTAGTGCCTAGAGTGCATTAGGAAGCAAACCAGTAGGACACAGTCTTATCTTATGGGTAATGAATAACAGAGCACCATCAGCATATCCACAAAGTACAATACATTTGTACATATTCAAAAAGAAAGGTGTTGTTTGTAGTTATATCACAGAGGGCTTTTGTAAATTTGACTGTAACCACATGTTCCACGTCGAGTGCTGTTGTTGCTGTGCGCCAGAACCTCAGAATTTGGTTTTGAATAAAGACTCTTCAGCTTGCAACAAACAAATACAGTATATAGTATGACAACAGCGGAGACTCTGATTGAGCCAAGTTTGACTCGCTTGTACACCAAAGCCGCGTTTCCACTGGACTGACTCTGGGAAAAGTGACAATGGATACTCTTCCCATTTTAAGTGCAGTGGGAAAGGTCCACTAATATTTCCTCTTGGTTACTTAACCGGGCCGAATGGTTACTTTTACAGGCCAACCTCTGCCCAGCAAAAGTTACTAGGGAAGTTTGCCGATTAGTCCAGTGGAAATGCACCACTTGGTAAAACGTGACTTGGTATAAAAAAAAACATCTGGCCTACGACAACGCCCATGTGCTGTGCATTGGCCATAGTGTCTGATAGCGTGTCGTACACTATGTTGACCATATCAACCTACATAGCAGACACTTGGCATGTATCGGTGCTTCTTTTGCCCCAAATCGGTAGCGAGCCACAAGTTTCTTTGCTGCTCCGATTCCGCCACTTTGCTTCCGTCTTTTTTTTGCCCACACTGCAATTATCTACCATGTTTGAACATGAAGTAAGCGTCCTTTCCTTCCAGAAGATTTGTTTTCGTTTCGCGCAATCGATGTCATTTACCGGGTAGTAACCTTTAAGGTTATGCGCAGCGACCTCATATTGCAAGCTTTGTTACTTCAACCATCTTCGCAGTCAAATTGACCGACACAAAACGTGGGAACGACGGTGAGGGTTAACCATTTGACATTTAACCATCATGTTAATTCTTAGTCCAGTGGAAATGCGGCTTAAGTGTACTAATTAATTTATTTCACAGGTATTTATTGCTCGTGGTTCATAAACAAGTACATACATTGAAGCAGAGGTCTCTGGTTCAAATCCTGTTCTAATGGTCCCAGACAATTTTTCATTTATTTGTTTGAGTTTTCAAAATGGCACATTATTGTAAGGCCCATGCTGTAGTCATAGACGCTGGAAAGTGTCTGCTCTTCATTCAAGGCTGGATGAAATTATCTCTATACAATGTACATATAGTTCAGTTGGTGGTGGTGATAATTGATGTTAATCTGTGATTAATGTATGATGTTAATACCCTTTTGCAAAATCCACTTGGAAGGGAAAGATGGGTCACACTAGCTTGTGTGCGCTTGAAAATAGGATTGCAACAAACTATGGCCTTTTCTGCCGAAGGCAAGTTATGTTTGTTATGTTTGTTATGTTGATCATCAATTTACAAAGTATTGTGATCAGCGAAGTCATGGGGAATCGTTTCTGCACATCTTCCACTTGCTGTGTACATTCTGTAAAGTTCAAAGTTCATTTAAATTTTATTTTATATGGTAAAAATTAAAATCTAAGCAATCATGTGTTGGAAACTTGCAAGTCAACTCATTCAATATTGTTATGGTGAAGTTATTTTCTGAGCTAATTATTTAGCTTTCTTTTTATGGTACACATTGAGGAGGAACCGTTTAACATGCTCAAATAAATGATGGAATTAAACAATATAGTCAAGGCATCATGTATGACTGATTTTATTTTTAATTACCATTCAATGCATTAAATGATACATGTGAACATGGTTTATGAAAGCAGATGACGTAGAGTGCAAGTTATATCTCTGGAGGCAGACAAGGAAATCAATAGGCCTATACATGTACAGTACGTGTATAATATGTAATGCCTTATTGCTACATATAATCAATGCTCAACAAACGTGGTCTTATGGATTTTGTTTCCCTATGCAAAGAAATTGGCTGTTTTTATGAATGTTATGATATAAAATTCATATTGTTTTCCTGTTATTGCACGAGGACAAACTACATTATATTTGCTGGATGTTTTCAGATGTGTTTTTGTCCTACAACATGCTTTTGTCATGACTGGAAAATGGCAAGGCCTTACAACATGTGAAAATACATGTACCAATTGTTACCATTACCATTAATCATGTACATGTAGCATCAATGGTTAGAAGGTATGGCGTACACTGCTTACATCCTACATGTACATGTAGCATCAATGGTTTGAAGGTATGGCGTACACTGCTTACATCCTACATGTCCATGTAGCATCGATGGTTAGAAGGTATGGCGTACACTGCTTACATCCTACATGTACATGTAGCATCGATGGTTAGAAGGTATGGCGTACACTGCTTACATCCTACATGTACATGTAGCATCGATGGTTAGAAGGTATGGCGTACACTGCTTACATCCTACATGTACATGTAGCATCGATGGTTAGAAGGTATGGCGTACACTGCTTACATCCTACATGTACATGTAGCATCAATGGTTAGAAGGTATGGCGTACACTGCTTACATCCTACATGTACATGTTCATGTAGCATCAATGATTAGAAGGTATGGCGTACACTGCTTACATCCTACATGTACATGTAGCATCGATGGTTAGAAGGTATGGCGTACACTGCTTACATCCTACATGTACATGTAGCATCGATGGTTAGAAGGTATGGCGTACACTGCTTACATCCTACATGTACATGAAGCATCAATGGTTGGAAGGTATGGCGTACACTGCTTACATCCTACATGTCCATGTAGCATCGATGGTTAGAAGGTATGGCGTACACTGCTTACATCCTACATGTACATGTAGCATCAATGGTTAGAAGGTATGGCGTACACTGCTTACATCCTACATGTACATGTAGCATCAATGGTTAGAAGGTATGGCGTACACTGCTTACATCCTACATGTACATGTAGCATCGAT
Source organism: Luidia sarsii (assembly GCA_949987565.1). Lineage (NCBI taxonomy): Eukaryota > Metazoa > Echinodermata > Asteroidea > Paxillosida > Luidiidae > Luidia > Luidia sarsii. Next base: position 13,869,954 of record OX465109.1, on the reverse strand, counting down.
GGTTGGAAGGTATGGCGTACACTGCTTACATCCTACATGTACATGTAGCATCGATGGTTAGAAGGTATGGCGTACACTGCTTACATCCTACATGTACATGTCCATGTAGCATCGATGGTTAGAAGGTATGGCGTACACTGCTTACATCCTACATGTACATGTAGCATCGATGGTTAGAAGGTATGGCGTACACTGCTTACATCCTACATGTACATGTAGCATCGATGGTTAGAAGGTATGGCGTACACTGCTTACATCCTACATGTACATGTACAGTAGCGTCGATGGTTCTCGTCATGTTGCATTGTACTGTCCATCAAATAGGAAGCATGCTGTATTCCCATTCATAGGAAATATTAAGCCCAAAGTAGACTAAAAATCGTCAGTGGAGGCATTCCTTGTTCTGCTCCCTTTTTGAAACCTGAATTTAACAAAAATAGTATCTTGGTCATTGAAATCCATAATACATGTAAGCTTCTAAAATGTGAAGAAAAAAACCACAACACCACAAAAACACATTAACAATGAATGCATCCTTGTTCATTTAATTTTGAATGATAAAAGTGAGGGTCTGATGTTTCAACCCAGGTGAGGCAGAATGATAATGCCCAGAAAGCGTAATAGTGAGAAGTAATATTGCTGAATGATCTCAAAATTTGTGCAAAGTCCCTCGTACAAACTATAAATGTATAATTAATTTTAGCGTTAGGGTAGTCCAGTCTACTCTCTAACCCTAAGAAAAGGAGCTCATTTTAGCTGATGTCACAGAATATTGCATACAGGCATGACAGGGGACTCCAGGGTCCCAGCATGTTCAGGAGAAAGAGTGCTGGAGTTGAATGCTTGACCAGGTATGACCTCTTGGCAGGAAGGTCCTCATAGATCCTAATCCTGGCTATAGTTGGATCCTAATCCTGGCTATAGTTTGATCCTAATCCTGGCTATAGTTGGATCCTAATCCTGGCTATAGTTTGATCCTAATCCTGGCTATAGTTGGATCCTAATCCTGTGGGTAGTTGGATCGTAATCCTGTGGGTAGTTGGGTCCTAATCCTGTGGGTAGTTGGGTCCTAATCCTGTGGGTAGTTGGGTCCTAATCCTGTGGGTAGTTGGGTCCTAATCCTGGCTATAGTTTGATCCTAATCCTGGCTATAGTTGGATCCTAATCCTGGCTATAGTTTGATCCTAATCCTGGCTATAGTTGGATCCTAATCCTGTGGGTAGTTGGATCGTAATCCTGTGGGTAGTTGGGTCCTAATCCTGTGGGTAGTTGGGTCCTAATCCTGTGGGTAGTTGGGTCCTAATCCTGTGGGTAGTTGGGTCCTAATCCTGTGGGTGGGTGAGTGAGCATTTCCTGACTGATTGAATAAGGGCTAAAGTGAGTTATGCTGGAGCTATTACAGGGGATTGAAACCCAGGAAAAAATGTTGGCTTATCTGATTGGGTGTTTAAAACAACCTACAATTACCTATGTGCTACTCACCTACGAATTTCATAAAGAGGGAAAAATCGTGGAATTTGGTGGTCGAATTCGCGTTCCCGCAAACTGCTATCTTTTCAAATTGCCCGCCAGTCAGTGCGGGGGGTATGACATCGCAACGGAAAACTCCCGCATGGGCCCGGACAGATGTACCCCTGCTACATGTATATACTGCGTGCAGTAATACACTCACGAGCTTAACGATGATGTACTGCCAGGCTTTTGGATGTCAAAATGCCAGCGGAAAAAAAACATAAGGACAAGAGACCTGAGTTTTTTAGGAAGTGGGCTGCGGCCATCAAAGTCATCATTTCAACTGTACATCCGTCCGGACCCATCCGGGAGTTTTCCGTTGCGATGTCATACCCCCGTAGTGACTGGCGGGCCATTGGATAAGATGGCAGTTTGCAGGAACGCGAATTCGACCATCGAATTCCATTTCTCCCTCTTTATGAAACTCGTAGGTGAGTAGCACATAGGTAATTGTAGGTTGTTTTTAACACCCAATCAGATAAGCCAACATTTTTCTCTGGGTTTCATTCCCCTTTAATGTAATTATAGTATTGTAGTACTTAGTATTATGTACAGTGTACATGACTTGTATATTATGTACATGTAGTAGTAATACTAATAGTACTAAGTAGTCTACTAGTACTACTCGTACCAAATACTAATAATAGTAATATTATTGCTTGTACCAGTACTAGTACTACCATAGTTGTACTAGTATAGTACTTGTACTATACTAGTATTGTGCTGCCTACTTCTACTTACATGTACTACATCACACATACATGTAGTTTTTAGTAGAACGTGTAGTAGTAGTAGTAGTCGCTATAACAAATTGAAAATTCTTCTGTATAGCGGTCGATCATTATAGCAATTGCGGGCACATATTTTGTACACAAAAATGGGGAGCATGTTTGTTAGGTATCGGCATTCGTTATAGGCTTAGCGACGTTCCATCACTGTACTACTACTACTACTTACTAATTACTAGTTCCACTGTACCGTACTACTACAAGTACTAGAATTTGGAGGGTCCGTCCCTCAAAATTTCAAAATTCGATAAAAAAAGGGTGACTTGTCGGGTCCAAGTTACTCGGACTATAGTAGTAGTACTAGTACTAGTAGTAGTACGACTAGTAGTACTAGTAGTAGTAAGTATAGGTACTACTAAGTGTACTACTACTAGGTACTTGGTACTACTTACTACTAGTACTACTACTACTACTATAAAGTACTAATACCAGTAGTGCCTTTGAGAAAGGTCCTGCTAGGATCGAAACGTCAGGCCCACTAAATTTTAAGAAGTACTAGTAGTAGTATACTATTACTAGTACTTAGTACCACTACTAGTATCCTCCAGTAACCGGTTTTCGACAATACAAGGACTTTTCTTCAAACTGAACAATGTGGACAAACGTATCACACTAAAAGAGGTCTCAGTCACTTTCTCCACACCACAGACTATTAGAATAATCATAGAGAAGGTTGATCAAGCCTGTCACTTCCGTAAGATTACCCGGTTTTGTTGACATCCGCGGCGCACCGCGCAGTAAGCATCGTCACCTATTTTCGTCGGTGATGTTAAGTAAGGTGTCCCAGTGCAGCCAAACGCAAAATTGATTCTTAAAATAACTCAAATCTCTGTGTGGCACTGTAAAATTCTTCCCTGTATGTTTTTTATAATTATGAATGATTTGAGGAAAGTGTTAGAAGCAGTGTCGAAAAAACAAAACAAAGATGAACACACACAAAAATACAGGGAAGAATTTTACAGTGCCACACAGCATTTTGAGTTATTTTAAGAATTTATTTTGCGTTCTGCTGCACTAGGAGTCAGTGGGACACCTTACTAAACACCACCGACGAAAATAGGTGACGATGCTTACTGCGCGGTGCGCCGCGGACGTCAACAAAACCGGGTAATCTAACGGAAGTGACAGGCTTGATGGAAGCTTGATCAACCTTCTCTATGATTAATACTAGTCTTAGTTGCGGTAACCGTAACCCTCATCCTCCCGAAGGTCGGAGACCAGGTCTCCGACCTTCGGGAGGATGAGGGTTACGGTTACCGCAACTATTACTAGTCTTACCCCCAGAACTGTGGGGTTCTACGTCGTCCGCTGCTCTCCCGACCGGAACCTCACAGATAACTAGGTTTTTTTCCCATAGGCTTCTTTGTAACGTTCACAAGTGCTGTGGCATAGGGATCAGCAGGTTCAGCATAACTCATAAAACACTGCTTCATTTGGCCCAAGATTTCTAGCAAATGTGGTTTACATACCACGCACCTGTGTGCAACTGTCCATAGGGCGAAAATGTGTCGATTTCCCCCCCAAAATGGGCGAAAACCTTCCGGTTCGGTTGCAACATTCAAACGGCAGCTCCGTAACTGGCAGTCTGGTCCCTGAAGTACGGTATAGCGCCTTGCTGCGAAGACGTAATCTTGGGCCAAATGAAACAGTATTTTATGAGTTATGCTGAACCTGCTGATCACTATGCCACAGCACTTGTGAACGTTACACAGAAGCCTATGGGAAAAAAGCCTAGTTATCTGTGGGGTTCCGGTCGGGAGAGCAGCGGACGACGTAGAACCCCACAGTTCTGGGGGTATACTAGTCTGTGGTGTGGAGAAGGTGACTGAGACCTCTTTTAGTGTGATACTTTCGTCCACATTGTTCAGTTTGAAGAAAAGTCCTTATTTATATCGTCGAAAACCGGTTATTGGACAATTTGGAGGATACATGTACGATACATTTTGAACGTGTTGACGCCACTATCGTGTGTTGACACCGTCTTGACGCAAATTAGTATGACCATGGAGGTACCCCGACTGAACAAAATTTCAAAATTCGATAAAAAGGGTTACTTGTCGGGTCCAAGTTACTCGGACTAATGATGGAGTGGAGGACTGAACGAGGAATTTACAAATTACATACCCAAGTAAAGAAGAAATGGAACAAAACCAAACTGAAAAGTCAACTTGGCGACCGTCGTAACATTCACCAATCTCTGTTTTGTCTCTTGTTTGACTTTCATTTTGAAGGGCGAGTGAGATCCGAAAATGTCACGCTAAATCCGATGGCGTGCATGCACAGTTAGTCAGTTTGACACGGCATGCGCTTCTTGCACAAAATGTCCAGTCACGAGGCCGTTGCACAAAATAGGCCGCGTCCGAAACGGGCTTCCAGAGCTACGACTATGGCTATTGTCTTCGCATCCCTGGCCCTACGTGTTCTCAATGGAGCGAAGATCTAGCCGTAGCTCTAGACACGGGATTCGGCCTTATTTATTTGTAGCTGTAGCCTGTAGTCCTGTGGGGTGTTTCATAAAGAAATAAATCTTAAAATTTAGTGAGCCTGACGCACTGGACGTTTCGATCCTAGCAGGACCTTTCTCAAAGGCACTCTGCCTTTGAGAAAGGTCCTGCTAGGATCGAAACGTCAGGCCCACTAAATTCTAAGATTTGCATTTTGGTAATTTTAGTCAGTAGGCCTAAGCAGTTTGCAACATTTTGGTATATCAAAGAAATAAAAACAATTAATCTTTTCTTTTAATCTTAAGTCAAGATCAACCTTGGGCTACAATCAATTGTAGAAATGTTTCATAAAATCAATCTTAAGGTAAGATTTATTGACTTTGCGATAAGATCGATATAAATTATTTCTTTGAAGATTAATATTATTGGAAAAGCCTAAAACGCAACCTTTGACCAAAACAAAGTTTTTCAGCTGCTGAAGACCTACAGGCATTGATTTCCATAATAAAGACTTTATTATGGAGATCAATGGTTTTAACCAAAGATCTTCTAGCGCGCGAAGCAAGATAGCATATTCTTGCGAGATCACACGCATCCGGGTGAAGTACGCACTGGGCACCGTAATGATTAATTTTTAGTAAGCAAAGTCGCACACATTCTCTCCATTTCTTGGTCAAATCACATCGAAAGTTATCACATTCTGTTCACGCATCCAAAGTTGTATCTTCTTTTATTGTTACAGCGAATTCAAAATGCCGCAGCAAGGCTAGCAACCAATTCTCATCGATGGTGTCATATAACTCCTATCCTTAGCTGCTTACATTGGCTGCCTGTTAAGTTTAGGATTGATTTTATTATTTTACTTTTGGTTTTTAAATGTCTATGTACAAGGTCTCGCTCCGATTTACTTAACTGAATTGATTATTGTCAGAAGTCAGCGCCGTCACAATCTTAGATCATCAGGTGAAATTTTATTACAATATCCTAAAGGCAAAATGTTGCCTACATTAGGTGACCGTTCTTTTTATTCAGCTGCCCCAAAGTTATGGAACGAGTTACCATCTAACATTCGTAATATAAACTCACTAAATCTTTTTAAAACTAAATTTAACACCTTTCTTTTCAGGAAAGCGCTTGGTGATGTGTAATGTTTTTCTCCAGATTGTTTTAATTTCATCCTAATTGTATATAACTAATTCTTGTATTCACTTATTATCCGATTTTAACTGCTGTAATGACTAATTACATATTTTTATGTTAGGCTCATTTTTATCTTGATCTTTTTTTCTGATTAGTATGCATTATAATATTATATATATATGTAATATGTTCTCTAAGGCTTTTTAATGCTGCTCTTGCTTTTATGTATACTATTTTATTAGGTTTTGTGTAATGCGCTTTTGAACAGGCTGGTCCTGGAGCGAGCGCAATATAAGTTGAATAAATTATTAGCTTTTCCGCCGCTTCCAGGGAAGCGGAAAAGCTATATCTTTTGTTAGGCTTTTTAGCTTTTCCGTTCCAAACGGAAAAGCTATTGTTCTTGTTCTGATTTTTTTTTTAGCTTTTCCGCCGCGTAGCGGAAAAGCTATTGTTCTTGTTCTGATTTTTAGCTTTTCCGCCGCGTAGCGGAAAAGCTATTGTTCTTGTTCTGATTTTTTTTTTTTTTCTTCTTTTTCTGGTCGGAATTTTCCCATAGACTTTGTACAGGGTTTTTCTCCACGGCACTTTTGCCATTGAACACACTTGGATTTTTTTCAAACTTTGCAAATGCATAGAGCTTATGTTGAGCTAGTGCACAGTTGTCTTAGAATTGCCATGACGTCACCACGTGTCACGTGACAGCGCTTTAAAGGGGCAAATTTCAAACTCCATTATATGCAAAAGTTTAAAGTCGTTTGGTTTCAATTTTGCACTATATCTAAGTTGGGAAAAGGTGTATCCAAAAATTGCCCTCATTTGATCGTGACGTCATCTCATGAATATTAATGAGGTCATAAACTTTCAAGATTTTAACATTCAATTGAGCATATTTGGCCAACGGAGCAAGATTTTTTTCATTTTTTCGATTATATCTATTGGGGATGTAGTTTATAAACACCCTCCGGGGCCAAAATGCCATGACGCAATCGTGACGTCATCAAAACGCGTGTTTTTAAAACGCATATTTGCCAAAGGTCAATCGTCTCGGAATTTGCTAGGCATCTAGCTATTGGGCTAGACATTCTGAATCCTGAGTTTGGAAACAATCGACCATTGTTCAGAATTATTATGATTTTTTTAATGTTATAATGAAGTCCCATACACTTTGTGCACGAAATATGCACGTGCGTTTTGGGGTAGAAATTGAGGTTCCGAGTTCGAATCCCGCTGATGTCAATATTTTTTTTTTTTTTTTTTTAAGAGAACCAGATGCGGAAAAGCGTTATGTTCTGTTTGCCAACAGACATAAATCTCTAGTTTTTTTTTGTCTTCTTCTTCTTCTTTTTCTGGTCGGAATTTTCCCATAGACTTTGTACAGGGTTTTTCTCCACGGCACTTTTGCCATTGAACACACTTGGATTTTTTTCAAACTTTGCAAATGCATAGAGCTTATGTTGAGCTAGTGCACAGTTGTCTTAGAATTGCCATGACGTCACCACGTGTCACGTGACAGCGCTTTAAAGGGGCAAATTTCAAACTCCATTATATGCAAAAGTTTAAGGTCGTTTGGTTTCAATTTTGCACTATATCTAAGTTGGGAAAAGGTGTATCCAAAAATTGCCCTCATTTGATCGTGACGTCATCTCATGAATATTAATGAGGTCATAAACTTTTCAGATTTTAACCTTCAATTGAGCATATTTGGCCAACGGAGCAATTTTTTTTCATTTTTTCGATTATATCTATTGGGGATGTAGTTTATAAACACCCTCCTGGGCCAAAATGCCATGACGCAATCGTGACGTCATCAAAACGCGTGTTTTTAAAACGCATATTTGCCAAAGATCAATCGTCTTGAAATTTGCTAGGCATCTAGCTATTGGGCTAGACATTCTGAATCCTGAGTTTGGAAACAATCGACCTTTGTTCAGAATTATTATGATTTTGTTAATGTTATAATGAAGTCCCATACACTTTGTGCACGAAATATGCACGTGCGTTTTGGGGTAAAAAATTGAGGTTCCGAGTTCGAATCCCGCTGATGTCAATATTTTTTTTTTTTTTTTTTAAGAGAGGCAGATGCGGAAAAGCGTTATGTTCTGTTAGCCAACAGACATAAATCTCTAGTTTTTAGCTTTTCCGTTCCAAACGGAAAAGCTATTGTTCTTGTTCTGATTTTTAGCTTTTCCGTTCCAAACGGAAAAGCTATTGTTCTTGTTCTGATTTTTTTTTTAGCTTTTCCGTTCCATACGGAAAAGCTATTGTTCTTGTTCTGATTTTTTTTTTTTTTCTTCTTTTTCTGGTCGGAATTTTCCCATAGACAAAGCGCAGGGTTTTTCTCCACGGCACTTTTACCATTGAACACATTTGGATTTTTTTCAAACTTTGCAATTGCATAGAGCCTATGTAGAGCTAGTGCACAGTTGTCTCAAAATTGTCATGACGTCATCATGTGTCACGTGACAGTGCTTTAAAGTGGCACATTTCAAACTCCATTTTAAGCAAAAATGCAATTTCGTTTTGTTTCAATTTTGCAGTATATCTAAGTTGGGAAAAGGTGTATCCAAAAATTGCCCTCATTTGATCGTGACGTCATCTCATGAATATTAATGAGGTCATAAACTTTTAAGATTTTAACATTCAATTGACCATATTTGGCCAACGGAGCAAGATTTTTTTCATTTTTTCGATTATATCTATTGGGGATGTAGTTTATAAACACCCTCCGGGGCCAAAATGCCATGACGCAATCGTGACGTCATCAAAACGCGTGTTTTTAAAACGCATATTTGCCAAAGGTCAATCGTCTCGAAATTTGCTAGGCATCTAGCTATTGGGCTAGACATTCTGAATCCTGAGTTTGGAAACAATCGACCATTGTTCATAATTATTTTGATTTTTTGAATGTTATAATGAAGTCCCATACACTTTGTGCACGAAATATGCACGTGCGTTTTGGGGTAGAAATTGAGGTTCCGAGTTCGAATCCCGCTGATGTCAATATTTTTTTTTTTTTTTTAAGAGAACCAGATGCGGAAAAGCGTTATGTTCTGTTAGCAAACAGACATAAATCTCTAGTTTTTTCTTCTTCTTTTTCTGGTCGGAATAATCCCATAGACTTTGTACAGGGTTTTAGTAAGCGCCACTTTGGCCATTGAACACACTTTGATTTTTTTCAAACTTGGCAAATGCATAGAGCCAATGCTGAAGTTGTGCACAGTTGTCTTTAAAACTTCATGACGTCACCACGTGTCACGTGACAGCGCTTTAAAGGGGCAAATTTCAAACTGCAATAAAAGCAAAAAAGCAATTTCGTTTTGTTCCAAGTTTGCACTATATCTAAGTTGGGAAAAGGTGTATCCAAAAATTGCCCTCATTTGATCGTGACGTCATCTCATGAATATTAATGAGGTCATAAACTTTAAAGATTTTAACATTCAATTGAGCATATTTGGCAAACGGAGCAAGATTTTTTTCATTTTTTTGATTATATCTATCGGGTATGTAGTCTAGAAACACCCTCCGGGGCCAAAATGCCATGACGCAATCGTGACGTCATCAAAATGCGTGTTTTTAAAACGCATATTTGCCAAAGGTCAATCGTCTCGAAATTTGGTGTGCAGGTAGCTATTAAGCTAGACATTCTAAATCCTGAGTTTCGAAGCAATTGACCATTGTTCAGAATTATTATGATTTTTTGAATGTTATAATGAAGTCCCATACACTTTGTGCACGAAATATGCACGTGCGTTTTGGGGTAGAAATTGAGGTTACGAGTTCGAATCCCGCTGATGTCAATTTTTTTTTTTTTTTTTTTTTTAAAGAGCCAGATGCGGAAAAGCGTTATGATCTGTTAGCCAACAGACATAAATCTCTAGTTTTTTTTCTTCTTCTTTTTCTGGTCGGAATAATCCCATAGACTTTGTACAGGGTTTTAGTAAGCGCCACTTTGGCCATTGAACACACTTGGATTTTTTTGAAACTTTGCAAATGTATAGAGCCCATGCTGAAGTTGTGCACAGTTGTCTTTAAAACTTCATGACGTCACCACGTGTCACGTGACAGCGCTTTAAAGGGACAAATTTCAAACTCCAATAAAAGCAAAAGTACAAGTTCGTTTGGTTTCAATTTTGCAGTATATCTAAGTTGGGAAAAGGTGTATCCAAAAATTGCCCTCATTTGATCGTGACGTCATCTCATGAATATTAATGAGGTCATAAAATTTTAAGATTTTAACATTCAATTGAGCATATTTGGCCAACAGAGCAAGATATTTTTCATTTTTTCGATTATGTCTATTGGGGATGTAGTTAAGAAACACCCTCCAGGGCCAAAATGCCATGACGCAATCGTGACGTCATCAAAATGCGTGTTTTTAAAACGCATATTTGCCAAAGGTCAATCGTCTCGAAATTTGGTGGGCATTTAGCTATCGAGCTAGACATTCTAAATCCTGAGTTTGGAAACAATCGACCATTGTTCAAAATTATTATGATTTTTTGAATGTTATAATGAAGTCCCATACACTTTGTGCACGAAATATAAACGTGCGTTTTGGGGTAGAAATTGAGGTTCCGAGTTCGAATCCCGCTGATGTCAATATTTTTTTTTTTTTTTTTTTAGAGAACCAGATGCGGAAAAGCGTTATGTTCTGTTAGCAAACAGACATAAATCTCTAGTTTCTTCTTCTTTTTCTGGTCGGAATAATCCCATAGACTTTGTACAGGGTTTTAGTAAGCGCCACTTTGGCCATTGAACACACTTGGATTTTTTTGAAACTTTGCAAATGTATAGAGCCCATGCTGAAGTTGTGCACAGTTGTCTTTAAAACTTCATGACGTCACCACGTGTCACGTGACAGCGCTTTAAAGGGACAAATTTCAAACTCCAATAAAAGCAAAAGTACAAGTTCGTTTGGTTTCAATTTTGCAGTATATCTAAGTCGGGAAAAGGTGTATCCAAAAATTGCCCTCATTTGATCGTGACGTCATCTCATGAATATTAATGAGGTCATAAACTTTTAAGATTTTAACATTCAATTGAGCATATTTGGCCAACAGAGCAAGATATTTTTCATTTTTTCGATTATGTCTATTGGGGATGTAGTTTAGAAACACCCTCCGGGGCCAAAATGCCATGACGCAATCGTGACGTCATCAAAATGCGTGTTTTTAAAACGCATATTTGTCGAAGGTCAATCGTCTTGAAATTTGGTGGGCATTTAGCTATCGAGCTAGACATTCTAAATCCTAAGTTTGGAAGCAATTGACCATTGTTCAGAATTATTATGATTTTTTGAAAAATATAATGATGTCCCATAAACTTTGTGCACGAAATATGCACGTGCGTTTTGGGGTAGAAATTGAGGTTCCGAGTTCGAATCCCGCTGATGTCAATTTTTTTTTTTTTTTTTTTTGAAGAGAGCCAGATGCGGAAAAGCGTTATGTTCTGTTAGCCAACAGACATAAATCTCTAGTTCTTAGTCTTCTTCTTCTTCTCCCCCAAAGCCCATAGACAATGCACAGGGGTTTTGTAAGCACGACTTTGGTCATTGAACAGACTTGGATTTTTTTCAAACGTGGCAAATGCATAAAGCCCATGCTGAAATTGATCCTAAACACCTTGATGTCATCATGACGTCATCACGTGTCACGTGACCTTGCTTTGAAGGGGCAAATTTCAAAATCCATTAAAAGCAAAAGTGCAAGTTCGTTTGGTTTCAACTTTACACTGTATCTAAGTTGGGAAAAGGTGTATCCAAAAATTGCCATCGATTGACCGTGACGTCATCTCATGAATATTTATGAGGTCATGAACTTTTCAGATTTTCACATTGAAATGAGCATATTTGGCCAACGGAGCGAGATTTTTTTCATTTTTTCTTTGATATCTATTGGGGACATGGTTAAGAAACACCTTCCGGAGCCAAAATGTCGTTACGCAATCATGACGTCATCAAAATGTGTGATTTTAAAACACATATAAGGCATTGGCCGATCATCTCGAAATTTGGTATGTCGTTAGCTATCGTGCTAGACATTCCAAATCTAAAGTTTGGAACCGAAGGACCATTGTTTATATTTTTTATGCATTTTTGAATACCACACTCGAGTCCCATAGGCTTTGTGCACAAAATATGTACATGCGTTTTGGAGTAGGAATGGGGCTATTCTATGACTTGTTAACAACAGAAGCGGAAAAGCTCTATGCTCTGTTTCACAACAGACATATATTTCTCGTTTATATTTCTGTTTGATCGAATTAAATTATTAAAGAGATAAGGTTATTTCTGCCTCCTTGTTTGTATTTATGACACTCAGGTTTTCTTGGTTGCCCGATGGCGAGTGATGGGTGTGTGTGTGTGGGGGGGGGGGGGGCTGGAATGTCGATGGTAGCGATGACATTCCACTAAAGCTTCTTTGTCTCCTTGTCGAGGAACTGCCTTTCCTCTAAATGTTCAGTACTGACTGCAGAGCCGGTAGTTACTGTACACATAATTATAGCAAGGAGTTTTTCCCGGGAGATACTGGTACCTGAAATGGTCCAAGAAAAAAAAAGGCCTATCAATTTCCAATAAATTAATCAATAACGTTTGAATCGCACTAAATACCCATGGTAGTACAGAGTACTCTATAGTGTATGACGGCGAGAAATGCTGTTGAAAATTACAGTAATTACAAAAAATGTTAAGGTCAACCAACAAATCAATTCAATTTATTATACATCTACATACCTTTGGAAATCTTAAGAAAGATAAATTCGGGCATTTCCCTGTCTTGTTCCGCCGCAGTTAATGGCCGAGTAAAACGTCGATATGATGACTTGTTTACTTTGCGTTTGCCATTAGCCTGTATGCACTCGTACTGTACTAGCCAGCGCGTAAACTTTGGGCCAGTCCAGCTTGCTAGAATGACGGCTGCGGGCGCCCATGCCAATCTCAGCTTTTCGAGCCAATTCTCTTGGTTTTAACAGCCGCAGTCACCCACTGCATGCATCCACGGACGTGTACATGTACATGTATCCTCCAATAACCGGTTTTCGACGATATAAGGACTTTTCTTCAAACTGAACAATGTGGACGAAAGTTTCACACTAAAAGAGGTCTCAGTCACCTTCTCCACACCACACACATTAGAATAATCATAGAGAAGGTTGATCAAGCCTGTCACTTCCGTAAGATTACCCGGTTTTGTTGACGTCCGCGGCGCACCGCGCAGTAAGCATCGTTACCTATTTTCGTCAGTGGTGTTTAGTAAGGTGTCCCAGTGCAGCCAAACGCAAAATAAATTCTTAAAATAACTCAAAATGCTGTGTGGCACTGTAAAATTCTTCCCTGTATGTTTTTTTGTGTTCATCTTTGTTTTTGTTTTTCCACACTGCTTCTAACACTTTCCTCAAATCATTCATAATTTATGCTTAAAACGTATTGGTCTGGTTGATGTCTTTTTTTGTGACGTTTAACCAAAACTCCACAATCCTCTTTCTCGCTGCTTCTTCAGTTATGACCTTTCCCAATGTCACTCCAGAGACACATTTCCTCCTTCTTGGTACTTTCTCTAGCTGCCATTTTATTTTTTTCATTTAAAAAAAAAGCCTATTGGGCCATGTTACTTTTTGTCTTTAAATAATAATAAAAAATGAATAAAAAAAAATATATAAGCGAGACGCCCTATAGGAGGCTCCATAGTTTTTACCCTGAACGGACTGCCTCAAGTTGTGTGATATATTTTTTTTGTACAGATGTTGGGGTTTGTTATGGTACACTCAGATTTTTTTAGGACCAACAATAAAGAAAACTGGAGCTTCGAAGCAACTGCCAATTTTGTACCTAGGAAAATAGACCCCAAAAGAGCAACTTTTTGAATAACACGAGTTTGGCCTACTGGAAAAGCCTTAAATTTCCACATTTTCGGTGACGGACAAGAGCAGGAAACCAACTGTAAGATACGAAGTCTGAGATCGTTATACGGAGTTGTTTTCATAGTGCGATGTGAGTTAGAAGGCTAAGCGTCGAAAACGTGTAGCGTCGAAAACGGGGGTTCCCACGATATATAATACACGTCCGTGCCACGGACGTGTATAAAAAAAAACCACGTCCGTGGTCCGTGCATGCATCATGCAATGGACGCCAAAAAAAATGTTAAGTGTTCTAAAATTAAAGTTAAGTATCCACACTGCCTATTATATTATTGCTACATGAAATAATTGAAGTATAATATTATTTGGTCTTTAACATTTTGATAAGAAAAACTAATATAAGAAAAAGCAACAATTCTTCCCCGATGCAATAAATAAAAAGTAGTCTCAGCAAGCCTGAAGTATTTCAAGATGGCGCTGCACGCAGAGGGCCGCGTGGTAGTCCGTGGTGGTGCTGATCTCATTAAATGTCGACCTGTTTTCTCGATAGATTCAAAGTAAGTTGAAATATGAAAAGTTCGTCTCATGTATAACTGGACATTCATATTTATAAAACGGTTGATTGGTCTTGGAAAGAGAATTTGGGTGGGATGCTGCAAACGCGGCAGTGCAATAACTAATAATATTAAGCCAATTGAATAGGCAATATGCTAATGCCAAGGCTTTGGCTTGGCATTGCCGCATTGCCATTCACTAGTCCGAGTAACTTTGACCCGACAAGTCACCCTTTTTTTATCGAATTTTGAAATTTTGAGTTTCGGGTGACTGTAGAGTCCAAGCCGATCAGTGTCCTAATAAGTAATATGGATTATCTGTACAAACCGCCAAAAAACATGTCGACCGAAAAACTACCCGACACAAACCCCCAGATTTACCGCCGAAAACACCCGTACTATCACCGTCCTACGTGCCCATTTTTGGATTCAGTGAGAATCAAGGATTCTAATACTATTACTGGTCATTTGCTTTACTCACGTTTTGGAAAAACAGGCAAAAATACCCTATAGAGCAGTTGATTGAGAAGGTCTTTCGCCCGTGCGATAGCCAAAACAAGGCGGCCATCTTTTTTTCTAAAAATAGCATTCTGACAGTTCCGTGTGCGCAGTGGGTCTACAACCGTTGAGCCCGCGACTGTTTCATGAACGGCGCAAGGCACTGCGCTGTACCCGGACCCGGTACTGTAAACAGAATTTTCGGGACTCGTGCCGCCGGCCGTTATTGCGACGATCGCACTTCGCGCGACGCAGTACGGTGCTTCGTCTCGGTTAATAATAATCCAAAACATGTAGAATTTTTCGAGAAATATTTTAAGTTACTGCTATGCACCACACACACCGCGTATCGTTGTATGCTTTGCGCCATTTATGAAACAGTCGCGGGCTCAACGGTTGCAGACCCACTGCGCACACGGAACTGTCAGAATGCTATTCTTAGAAAAAAAATGGCTGCCTTGTTTTGGCTGTTGCACGGGCGAAAGACCTTCTCGATCAACTGAGGGTATTTTTGCCTCTTTTCCAAAACGTGAGTAAAGCAAATGACCAGTATCAGAATCCTTGATTCTCACTGAATCCAAAAATGGGCTCATAGGACGGTGATACGGGTGTTTTCGGCGGTAAATCTGGGGGTTTGTGTCGGGTAGTTTTTTGGTCGACATGTTTTTTGGCGGTTTGAACAGATAATCCATATTAGGACACTGATCGGCTTGGACCCTACAGTCATCTGAACTCAAAATTTCAAAATTCGATAAAAAAAGGGTGACTTGTCGAGTCCAAGTTACTTGCACTAGCCATTCACCTAGTCTGAGTAACTTGGACCCGACAAGTCACCCTTTTTTTATAGAATTTTGAAATTTTGAGGGACGGGTGACTGTAGGGTCCAAGGATTGTGGCTATGTAGTCCGAGTAATTTAGACCCTTACAATCACCCTTTTTAAAAATTTTGAGATTTCGGGCGATAGTACTATTACTTAGTAGGGTCCAAGAAAAATAGTTGCGGTAACCGTAGCTCTCTTCCTCCCGAAGGTCGGAGACCTGAGGGTTACGGGTAGATATGTACAAGATTAGAGCGAGGTTCTTGTTTTTACCATTTTGGAAACACCACTGTCCCGATTACCCCCAGAACTGTGGGGTTCTACGTCGTCCGCTGCTCTCCCGACCAGAACCCCACAGATAACTATGCTTTTTTTCCCATAGGCTTCTGTGTAATGTTCACAAGTGCTGCGGCATAGGGATCAGCAGGTTCAGAATAACTCATAAAATACTGCTTCATTTGGCCCAAGATTTCTAGCAAATGTGGTTTACATACCACGCACCTGTGTGCAACTGTCCATGTGGCGAAAATGTGTCGATTTCCCCCCAAAAATGGGCGAAAACCTCCCGGTTCGGTCGCAAGATCCAAACGGCAGCGCCGCAACTGGCAGTCTGGTCCCCTGTACGTCTTTGCAGCTAGCCGCTATACCGTACTACAGGGGACCAGACTGCCAGTCACGGAGCTGCCGTTTGACATAGAACCCCACAGTTCTGGGGGTATGTCCAAATCACCCCCTTTTTCCACCCTTTTGAAAATCGCCACACACAATCTTAGGACATGGACTTGATCCCAAATGTATACTGAATTGTGATCAGATAACTCAAAACATCGTGGGTAAAATATTCTTCTGAAAAACGGGCAGAAACTCACCCTAATACTGTCTGAAAATGTCCCGTCAACGTCTCCGCCAGGTTCGGAATCTGAACCTGGCGCCTCGACCAATCAGCGTTTAGTCTCGTGACGTATATCCCACCGCGCACACGAACCTGTCAAAACGTCATCGATTTGCGTGTAGCGTTTGCGTGTAGCGTTTGCGTGTAGCGGTTGCGCGTGCCGTTAAAAATCAAAGATGGCCACCGCATTTTGGCTCGTCGGACGGGAGAGAATCTTCTCGATAACCTGAGGGAAAATTTCTCCTTTTTCCCCAAATGTGAGTAAAACAAATTACCAGTATTGAAATCGGTGATTCTCACTTAATCCAACGATGGGTGCGTGGGATGGGCTTCACGGGTGTTTTCGGGGTAAAATCTGGGGGTTTTGGTCGGGGGTAGTCATGGAGTAGAACACACGTATACAGTGTAGTTAGTTTGACAGGATTCCAAGCAGTTTTCCTTGGACCCTACATCGCCCGAAATTTCAAAATTTTTGAAAAGGGCGATTGTAAGGGTCCAAGTTACTCGGACTACCCACGCGCCCATTGAGGATTCAGTGAGAAATACAGATTCCAATACTGGTCATTTTGTTTTACTCACATGTGGGAAAAGAGAGAAAATTCCCCTTAGTTGACCGAGAACGGGTCGACGAGCCGAGTTGGGGTGGCCATCTTGGATTTGAAAACTTGATGACGTCACCAGGTCTGGGTGCGGAGTGGTCTGCGGAAGTGTGCGCGCGCTTGCACGCGTTGAGCCCTACGACTGTTTCCTGAACAGCAGTGCAAAGCAACGTCCGGGACATCGCACCGCGCGCGCAAACACTTAGAATCCTTGATGATTTGTTTTCATGATTTAGAATGAAAGAACATGGTGATTTGTAGACCTTTCATCTTATTTGAAACCTCTAAAGAAGCTTTCATTCTAATTCCTGAAAACAAATAATCCAAAACATGTAGGCTTGAAATTTTCGAGAAACATTTGAAGTTACTACTATGCACCACTCACACCGCGTATCGTTGCATGCTTTGCGCCATTCATGAAACAGTCGCGGGCTCAACGGTTGCATACCCAATGTGCACACGGAACTGTCAGAATGCTATTTTAAGAAAAGAAGATGGCCGCCTTCTTTTAGCTATCGCACGGGCGAAACAACCTCTTGATCAACTGAGGGTATTTTTTCCCTTTTTTCCAAAACGTGAGTAAAGCAAATGATCAGTATTAGAATCCTTGATTCTCACTGAATCCAAAAATGGGCACGTAGGACGGTGATACGGGTGTTTTCGGCGGTGAATCTGGGGGTTTGGGTCGGGTAGTTTTTCGGTTGAATTTTTTTTTTGCGGTTTGTACACATTAGCTATGTTTGGACTCAGTTTTTCTTGGACCCTACTAGTACTACAGTCACCCGATACCGAAATCCCCAGATTTCCCCCCAAAACACCCGTGAAACTGTCCCATGCGCCTATTGAGGATTCAGTGAGAATCACAGATTCCAATACTGTTTTATAATGTTTTAAAAATGTTTTACTCACGTTTGGGAAAAGGGAGAAATTTCCCCTCTGTTGACCGAGAACGGGTCGATGAGCCGAGTTGGGATGGCCATCTTTGATTTGAAACTGCATGATGCATGATGCAGGTCCGGGTGCGTAGTGGTCTGCGGGATCAGTGTGCACGCGTTGAGCCCTAGGACTGTTTCCTGAACAGAGCAAAGCGATGTCTGCACTTCGCTTTGCACTGTTCAGAAAACAGTCGTAGGGCTCAACGCATGCAAGCACGCACACACTTCCGCAGACCTGTATTGGACCAGTGTCCATGTTCATGTTCAAGCGCAGAATTACCTGTTGTACTTAGACTCTACAGTCACCCAACCCTCAAAATTTCAAAATTTGATTAAAAAAGGGTGCTTTATCGCAGGGTTCCACACTAGCAATTTTTTTTACTTGCCCCTCGGGCAAGTGAATTTATCACTTTTCATATTTTTACTTACCCGAATGGGAAATCTACCGGTACTTGCCCGAAAATGCAAATAAAAGAAAACATAAAAAAAATAAAAAAATATTGAATTTCTCAATAATCTTAAATCACTTAAGCCTTTCAATGGCATTTTGAATTTGTTAAAAAAATGCTGTGATTCATTAGAATTCTAAATTTTCATAACCCATCATCATTATCAGGGTTCTCCCTAGGATTGGAGAAAGTATGGGGCTTTTGGCTCGAGTCCACTGGCGCGCTTTGTGCAAAGTAAACAACTCGTGACAATTTGAAAATATCTGTTAATAAGTGTAACCATTCATTCAGTTTTCTTGAAGAGTTTTTCTTTTTCGTACCGAAAATGAGAATGTGGAACTGCACCCCCAAAAAATGTAATGTCACTGTTAGTTCCACTGTTAGTTGGTGATTAAGGCCCTTGATCAAGCAAAGTGATTCTACTGTGCAAGGGGAAGTGACAAATGGTAACCCTAAGGTGAAGTAATTCTAAAAGTGAAGTACATGTAGGCCTACTAAAACTTAAAGTAATATAGAATTGCTTCGCGGCGGAAAAGCTAACTAGAGATTTATGTCTGTTGGCTAACAGAACATAACGCTTTTCCGCATCTGGTTCTCTTTAAAAAAAAAAAAAAAAAAAATTGACATCAGCGGGATTCGAACCCGTAACCTCAATTTCTATCCCAAAACGCACGTGCATATTTCGTGCACAAAGTCTATGGCACTTCATTATATTTTTCAAAAAATCATAATTCTGAACAATGTTCGATTGCTTCCAAACTCAGGATTTACAATCTCTAGCCCAATAGCTAAATGCCCATCAAATTTCGAGACGATTGACCTTTGGCGTTTTAAAAACACCTATTTTGATGACGTCACGATTGCGTCATGGCATTTTGGCCCCGGATGGTGTTTTTAAACTACATCCCCAATAGATATAATCGAAAAAATGAAAAAAATCTTGCTCCGTGGGCCAAATATGCTCAATTGAATGTTAAAATCTTAAAAGTTTATGACCTCATTAATATTCATGAGATAACGTCATGATCAAATGAGGGCAATTTTTGGATACACCTTTTCCCAACTTAGATATACTGCAAACTTGGAACACAACGAAATTGCTTTTTTGCTTTTATTGCAGTTTGAAATTTGCCCCTTTAAAGCGCTGTCACGTGACACGTGGTGACGTCATGACATTTTCAAGACCACTGTGCACTACCTCAACATCGGCTCTATGCATTTGCCAAGTTTGAAAAAAATCCAAATTTGTTCAATGGCAAAAGTGCCGGTCACAAAAACCCTGTGCTTTGTCTATGGGAAAATTCCGACCAGAAAAAGAAGAAGAAAAGGAAGAAGAAGAAACTAGAAACATACGTCTGTTGTAACAGAACGTGTAGCTTTTCCTTTTTTTTTTTCCCAGAAGAAAGACCAAGTTGAAAATCTGAAAACCAGTAGCACATGCATGATTACTACAGTACTTCCGGTCTGGACCGGAGGAAAGGGTCACATGACACGAGGAAGGTCATGAAACCTTGGTCCCTGAAACTCCTCTCACATGCTATATGCGCTAGCAACAGCACAACAAGGGAGTTAACCATTGATTTAATATCGTTTTTTTATTACCTCATTAATATTCATGAGATGACCTCATCATCATAATTATTGCAATATTTGGATACACTGTTGCCCAAATTAGATATATGCTAAATATTGATCCTGCGGGATCTAAGATCGTGGCGTGATTGCACATGCCAGGTTGGCCCTTTAAAGGGCGGTCACGTGACAACTCAAGCACAAACAAACGAAAAAAACCACAGTTTTACTGTATATTGGTGTAAACCCCTTTTAGCATCGTTTTGATTGAGTTCATGAAGGTGGCAACTCTGTTTCGAACCCGTAACCTCCATTCCTAACCCAAAACGCACGTGCATATTTTGTGCACAAAGTGTATGGGACTTCATTATATTTTTCAAAAAATCATAATAATTCTGAACAATGGTCAATTGCTTCAAAACTCAGGATTTAAGATGTCTAGCACAATAGCTACCTGCACACCAAATTTCGAGACGATTGACCTTTGGCAAGTATGTGTTTTAAAAACACGCATTTTGATGACGTCACGATTGCATCATGGCATTTTGGCCCCAGAGGGTGTTTCTAGACTACATCCCTAATATATATAAACAAAAACAATAAAAAAATCTTGCTCCGTTGGCCAAATATGCTCAATTAAATGTTAAAAACTTAAAAGTTTATGACCTCATTAATATTCATGAGATGACGTCACGATCAAATGAGGGCAATTTTTTGATACACCTTTTCCCAACTTAGATATAGTGCAAACTTGGAACAAAACGAAATTAATTTTTTTGCTTTTATTGCAATTTGAAATTTGCCCCTTTAAAGCGCTGTCACGTGACACATGGTGACGTCATGAAGTTTTAAAGACAACTGTGCACAACTTCAGCAAGGGTTCTATGCATTTGTCAAGTTTGGAAAAAATCAAAGTTTGTTCAATGGCAAAAGTGCCTTCCGAAAAAAACCTGTGCTTTGTCTATGGGAAAATTCCGACCAGAAAAAGAAGAAGAAGAAGAAGAAGAAGACAAAAAAAAAAAATCAGAACAAGAACAATAGCTTTTCCGTATGGAACGGAAAAGCTAAAAAAAAAACTAGAGATTTATGTCTGTTGGCTAACAGAACATAACGCTTTTCCGCATCTGGTTCTCTTTAAAAAAAAAAAAAAAAATTGATGAAAAAAAAATTGACATCAACGGGATTCGAACCCGTAACCTCCATTCCTAACACAATACGCACGTGCATATTTTGTGCACAAAGTGTATGGGACCTCATTATATTTTTCAAAAAATCATAATAATTCTGAACAATGATCGATTCCTTCCAAACTCAGGATTATGAATGTCTAGCACAATAGCTACCTGCACACCAAATTTCGAGACGATTGACGTTTGGCAAATATGTGTTTTAAAAACACGCATTTTGATGACGTCACGATTGCGTCATGGCATTTTGGCCCCAGAGGGTGTTTCTTGACTACATCCCTAATAGATATAAACAAAAACAATAAAAAAATCTTGCTCCGTTGGCCAAATATGCTCAATTGAATGTTAAAATCTTAAAAGTTTATGACCTCATTAATATTCATGAGATGACGTCACGATCAAATGAGGGCAATTTTTGGATACACCTTTTCCCAACTTAGATATAGTGCAAACTTGGAACAAAACGAAAATGATTTTTTGCTTTTATTGCATTTTGAAATTTGCACCTTTAAAGCGCTGTCACGTGACACATGGTGACGTCACGAAGTTTTAAAGACAACTGTGCACAACTTCAGCAAGGGTTCTATGCATTTGTCAAGTTTGGAAAAAATCGAAGTTTGTTGAATGGCAAAAGTGCCCTCCGAAAAAACCCTGTGCTTTGTCTATGGGAAAATTCCGCCCAGAAAAAAAAAAAAAAAAAAATCTTAACAAAAACAATAGCTTTTTCGCTTCGCGCGAAAAAGCTAACTAGAGATTTATGTCTGTTGGCTAACAGAACATAACGCTTTTCCGCATCTGCCTCTCTTAAAAAAAAATAAAAATAAAAAATATTGACATCAGCGGGTTTCGAACTCGGAACCTCAATTTCTACCCCAAAACGCACGTGCATATTTCATGCACAAAGTGTATGGGACTTCATTATAACATTAAAAAAATCATAATAATTCTGAACAATGGTCGATTGTTTCCAAACTCAGGATTCAGAATGTCTAGCCCAATAGCTAGATGCCTAGCAAATTTCGAGACGATTGACCTTTGGCAAATATGCGTTTTAAAAACACGCGTTTTGATGACGTCACGATTGCGTCATGGCATTTTGGCCCCGGAGGGTGTTTATAAACTACATCCCCAATAGATATAATCGAAAAAATGAAAAAAATCTTGCTCCGTTGGCCAAATATGCTCAATTGAATGTTAAAATCTTAAAAGTTTATGACCTCATTAATATTCATGAGATGACGTCACGATCAAATGAGGGCAATTTTTTGATACACCTTTTCCCAACTTAGATATAGTGCAAACTTGGATCAAAACGAAATTGCTTTTTTGCTTTTATTGCAGTTTGAAATTTGCCCCTTTAAAGTGCTGTCACGTGACACGTGGTGACGTCATGAAGTTTTAAAGACAACTGTGCACAACTTCAGCAAGGGCTCTATGCATTGGTCAAGTTTGAAAAAAATCCAAGTGTGTTCAATGGCAAAAGTGCCGTCCACAATAACCCTGTGCTTTGTCTATGGGATTTTTACGACCAGAAAAAGAAGAAGAAGAAGAAGAAGAAGACAAAAAAAAAAAATCAGAACAAGAACAATAGCTTTTCCGCTACGCGGCGGAAAAGCTAAAAATCAGAACAAGAACAATAGCTTTTCCGTATGGAACGGAAAAGCTAAAAAAAAATCAGAACAAGAACAATAGCTTTTCCGTTTTGGAACGGGAAAGCTAAAAAATCAGAACAAGAACAATAGCTTTTCCGTTTCGGAACGGAAAAGCTAAAAAAAAAATCAGAACAAGAACAATAGCTTTTCCGTATGGAACGAAAAAGCTAAAAAAAATCAGAACAAGAACAATAGCTTTTCCGTTTTGGAACGGAAAAGCTAAAAATCAGAACAAGAACAATAGCTTTTTCGCTTCGCGCGAAAAACCTAAAAAAAATCAGAACAAACGGAATGTCTTTTCCACTATGCTGTAGCGGCGGAAAAGCCAAAAAAATCCGAACAACAACAATAGCTTTTCCACTTCGCGGCGGAAAAGCTAAACAAAATCAGGACAACAACAATAGCTTTTCCGCTTCGCGGCGAAAACCTAATGATGTGATTTGTAGCAATCACTTCACCGAGGAGGATTGGGAGGAAGACTTGCAGGCCAAACTCACTCAGCGAAGCGGAAAAGCTATTGTTGTTCTGGTTTTTGGGTTTTTTCTTCTTCTCGGAAAAATGCCATGTAAAGAGCACTTGTAAAGAGCACTTTGGGCATTGCACACACTTCAATTTTTTTCAAACATGGCAAATGCATAGATACCAAGCTGAAATTTGTCATAACATCCTTGAAATTGTCATGACTTCATCACAGGTCACGTGACGTCACTTTAAAGGGGCAAATTTCAAATGCCATTTGAAGCAAAAGTACAAGTTCCTTGGTTTCACCTTTGCACCATATATAAGTTGGGAAAAGGTGTATCCAAAAATTGCCATCATTAGATCGTGACCTCATCTCATGAATATTTATGAGGTCATGAACTTTTCAGATTTTCACATTCAATTGCACATATTTGGCCAACAGAGAGAGTTTTTTTAATTTTTTTGTTTATATCTATTAGGGATGTAATTTAGAAATTCTCTCCGTGGCCAAAATGCCATGATGCAATCGTGACGTCATCAAAATCCTTGTTTTCAAAACACATATTAGCCAATGGTCAATCTTCTCGAAATTTGGTGGGCAGTTAGCTTTTGGGCTAGACATTCGGATTCCAAATCCTGTGTTTGGAACCAATTGACCATTGTTAAGAATTATTATGATTTTATGAATATTATAATGAAGTCCCATACACTTTGTGCACAAAATTTGCACGTGCGTGTTGGGGTAGGAATGGAGGGTATGGGTTCGAATCCCGTTGGTGTCAATTAATTATTATTTTTTTTAGCGGAAAAGCGTTATGTTCTGTTTGCCAACAGACGTAAATCTCTGGTTCATTGTGCTACTCTGTAGGATTGACAGCCATTTCCATAGTTAATGCTTTTTTATTGTGCTACTCTGTAGAATATGTCAGTCATTTGCATAGTTAATAAATTATTCATTCTGCTACTCTGTACAATGGGTGCCTTTGGTGTAATTAGCCCTTTGGTCACCGACTCACCTTAATATGTACTGTATTTCCCACCGTGCACTGGGGTCCAATTTATGAAAAAAATGACTTTACTACAGCTCTTATCACAAGAAATTATTCAAACTAGACCTCAAATTTTACTTTTGTATACATGTGCCGTGTGTGCCATTTTTCTTTATTGTGCAAAAGAACCTCTATTAGCAGTCCTGTGTGGTCACAGTGGTTTTTCCATTTTTTAATAGTGATTTCCTCTTTAATGGAAAAATGGCAAAGAAAATGTGACTGGACCAGAACCAACTTTAGACCTCTGGTCATACATGTACATGTACCAGTGCTCTAACCATCGGAGCCATCCGGCCCAACTAGTCTTTACTTGGGTGCAGCCCCAGCTGCAGGCATTCAGCAATAAACCCCAACCTCCCCAAATCCTACAGAATCCTTGTTTCCTACTGCAGGAAATTGTAGGATTTGGGGTACTTGAGAGTTGATGCATTGTACTATTTTTTTTGTAGCAATTTGCAGGTTTGGGGGCATAAGGTGGTTTTGTCACTGTAGGAAAATGCAGGATACAGGTTAGCCTACTAGGCCAAATGTGATGGAGTATGATCTTGTAGGATTGGAGCTCCATGGGACAAACACCAAAATAGGATTTTGAAGGATTCGGGTCACGTGGTTGTAAAATGATACATTGTAATTGTAAAGTTTAATAGCCACAGAAAGACAAAAGAATTTTTTTGTCTTTTCAAATATTTCCTTTTTTTTTTTAATTCAGTGCAGAATTTTGCAGGATTCGGGCAGTGGCACATCACCAACAGTATTGCAAGATTGTGTAGGAATTTGGTCATACATGGATGGGGCTTTTAACACTGAAGGATTGTAGGATCTTGCAGTATTTGAGTCATGAGCAACAAAAAAGGCGTGGGGAGTTAGGGTTATTAAGGATAAAGCTTTTTAAATTATTCTTCCAATCAGACAAAATGAAGGAACTCTTATTGAGAAAGTTTGATGACAAATTGGTGTTTGAATCAGAATGAATATTCTAGTGCTGTTGTTTCTTTTATGTTGACATGTCATCCAAAAAATTATCAGGATTTTATGTCAACATACATGTAACATGTTGCTTGTTGTTTAATTCATTAAAATGCAGTGCAGTTTTGTACCAGAACACCCTTATGATTGAAGCATACTGTTAATTCCAAATACCATGTCCCTGTGCTTTTAACATTCCCTGTAATTATCAATATATTTTTTTTATAATTTAATTGCAGGTATGTTTTTGTTTGTTCTGGATATTTTGTCAAAGTCTTCAGCACAAGTAGTGGCCAGTGTGTCAGAGAACTAAAAGGTCATGATGGTGAGGTCACAGGGGTGATTATCAACCCTCAGAACAGATTACAGGTATGTATTTATAGTTAGAAGATTGTACTTGCACCCCTGTGAGGGCTAGTGTTTATTAAGTCAATGTCAAAGTGAATTATAACATTGAGAGTACAACATTGTCTTCAAATACATGTACATGTATTTTGTACATTTCCTCCTTGTAAAACAAAACAATTAAAAAAAAATTCAAACAAATTGAAAAAATGGTAAAGAAAACTTTGAACTTGGATTTGAACACAGGACCTTTTGCATACCATCTTAGCCATCGGTCCTTAGATGGTGGTCTCCCTAAATAGTCAACTAGTCTTTGCCGGGTTGAGGGTGCCAGTCAGAAGTCTTCA
The DNA here is from genome assembly GCA_949987565.1 of Luidia sarsii. Taxonomy (NCBI): domain Eukaryota; kingdom Metazoa; phylum Echinodermata; class Asteroidea; order Paxillosida; family Luidiidae; genus Luidia; species Luidia sarsii. Next base: position 13,843,888 of record OX465109.1, on the reverse strand, counting down.
ACCATTAACCACTTCGCGCCGGGTGGTTTTACAGCGCCGATGACCGCCATAGGGGGGTTTTGAACACTGGTCATTTTCAAATCTCGCTAAAACAATCGGAACAATATATTTCTGTGAAATTAATCGATAAGGATATACTATGGGTACAAGAGAATAAAACCTGGCACAAATCGTTGTGGCTTTTGTCAAGAGATTATCCGTTCAAAAAAGGGCCTATTGTGCGTCGTCAATGGAGCGTAACAGAATTGTGTGTGTGTGCGTGTGTGTGTATGGTACTGACAATTCCTGACCTCACACTAGCCTCCACTCTGGGCAGTCAAATATTAGAGTTGGTCGGCCCCAACTGTGCGAACAGATTGTGGTGAAGAATGTGGGTGACCGACGACCGTTGGGCTGTGTGGCATGGCAACACAATGTCCCCAGCGTGCTTTCAGCGGCAGCACGGTATCCCTCGATCATCCACAGTAAAGGTCCCACAATTGCACAATTACTGCTACACTGTACTTATCTTGCAATTCATGTGGCAACTTGCGTCAAAAAGGGTCTTTGTATTGATTCGTATTGCTTTGTTCTAAGCTAAAAAGAGTCTTTGTTTAAAATTTGGACAATAGTGGTGCCCGGCTTCGGAGGGCCCCGTCGCATAGTCAAACCAATGGAGCTCCAATTTCGGAGGTCTCGGCGTGAAGTGGTTAACTGCAATTTACAATGTATCTCCAGGGATCACATCCCTGCCCGCTATCATTCAGATGTAAACAACCAAATTGTTGTAAACCTGGCTCCTGCAGCTTGGGTATCACCAAAAGTGGATGCAGCTTTTTCAATTCAAGTCAAAGAAATAAATGAAAAACTGATTGGGAACTGTTAGAAGAAATTAAAAACAATGGCAAGAAAGCTTTGACTGGACTGGGATTTGAACCTGAGACTTATAGTTTTGTGCACCAGCCAATCTCTGCCCAGTCAAAGTGACCAGGTAACTTTAACCGTGCCGATTAGTCCAGTGGAAACGCACCACTAGGAAAAGTCCACATCCGCCCTCTTGACATAACGCATGCCACTGTGCACAACGTCTGCTTCATGTCGCGCACTAAATGTACACTTATACACAGACTCCAATAAAAGTGATACAAGACACAGGGTTTGGATTTTGGATCACTGCCACAGCCTTGGATGACACCAAGTTGTTTAAAAATCTTTATTTTTCGTGTACCGATGCCTACTGGGCAAAACGGCCACTTAATTAAACTTATGAATAAAGAAATAAAACATAATACAAATATGCGGGCACACCAGACCCGACTTGACCGTTATGGGCACTTGAGGCCCGACGGGTGCGGGCACACCAGACCCGGGTGAAAATGTTCCGTAAGGAAACCTAAAACCGCTCTCTGTCCTTTGGATGGCTGTGACAAAGTGGCCAATAATTCCAACCCCGCGAATACGCGGCGTCCGTAGCAACGGGAGTTGCCCTCCCCATTGGCTGAAAGTTATCGCGCTTCTGATTTGCATGTCAACGACCTTTCACCTATGCATAATTAAACCATATTTGGGCATTGAGGTATGCGGCCAATTCATGCATCAACAGTGTGTTAAAGGTCAAATGACGTGTTCTAACAACTTTTAGTGGCTATGCGTAATGCATACGCCGGCTTAATTCTTTGTATAGTGAATGAAGGGCTCATCAACAGTGCGGACGGACAGCCGAGGCGACCAGGAAACTGCACATTGTTATACGCTGTGTATAAGACCTTTTACCATGTACTGATAAAAGGAATTATACACAGACTCCAATAAAAGTGATACAAGACACAGGGTTTGGATTTTGGATCACTGCCACAGCCTTGGATGACACCAAGTTGTTTAAAAATCTTTATTTTTCGTGTACCGATGCCTACTGGGCAAAACGGCCACTTAATTAAACTTATGAATAAAGAAATAAAACATAATACAAATATGCGGGCACACCAGACCCGACTTGACCGTTATGGGCACTTGAGGCCCGACGGGTGCGGGCACACCAGACCCGACTTGACCATTATGGGCACATGAGGCCCGACGGGTGCGGGCGCACCAGACCCGACTTGACTATGGGTACGAGACCCGTTACCACGGGCACACCAGACCCGAACATGCTAGGCACACCAGACCCAGCTATATTCAACTAAAGATAAAATCAAATTCCTTAGACATAATTGTTTGCAAAGTATGTACAGTTGTGTTCCCACCGATGTAGTACACTCGGTCGGGATCATAGCCTGATGACACTTTCCAGCGCTATGAAAATGAATACTTTGCAAAACAAAAGCAAGTATTATTTATAATGCACGACATTGTATGATAAATGATACCTAAGCCCGTAAATGGGTTAATGGCTGACTGTGTCCAGCAGAACAATTGCCATCCGCGCCCGCGCGCGCCCACCAAGGAGAAAGACAGCCAGCAACCCAAGAACGGCTCGCACAGGATAACAATGAAGGCCTATTAAATGAAGGACTTAAACAGACTGTGGAACAATATGGGACTGGATACAGCCGCGCAAATTAGCCGCAAATAATCTATTCCCAACCCTGGACAAGTGAACCCCATCATACAAGTAAAGGGGGAATTGAGACCATACAAACTGCGGGTGATGTAAGCAAGATGCCCTCGACACTGCTGCACATTGGGATTTTGCCCACCTGTTGATCGTACGCCGCTTCCGCTCCAACGCCGACTGGGAATAGGCGCCGAAGTAAAACACAAGTGGAAGTATGTCCGACCATACTATACTGAGCATCCGGGAACCACATTGCGCAATCGCGCAGCATGACTGCCACTCGTTGCCGAAAGGCATACTCATTAACTGTGACTAAATCATTGGTACCAATATGCAATATCAGCAACGCCGGTGGAGGATATGTCTTGAGCATGCCTGCTAGCTGGACGCCAATATCGGCAACACCCGCCCCGCCCTTGCCAGCCCAGTGGACCTGAACGGGAAGGCCAAAACGTTGCTCCACCCGGCGGATGAGAGAATCACCAATTATCCACACTGAATCTACAGCGAACAAAAAAGGGGGTGGGATCCAAAAGAATTGTCAGTACCAGCCTTTACAAGCCTGAATTGCTCAACAGTAATAGTAGATAGATGTAGGTATAGCTATAAGACGGGAGCTATGAATGAAGGTCACTATTTCGTGCCTCCCCAAAATGGAAAACCGGTGCAGGACGTATATACGATAGGAACGCATTTGAACGCCATCGCCCCATCTGCTGGATCTCTGAATTGGAAACTCCAAAGCGAGAAGCAACTGAGGCCGCTCCAATACGAAATGAATGACCGCGGATTTGAGACCCTTCCATCCCCGTAAACTTGACAGTTTTTCTCAAAACAGCATTGAATTGATATTGGGTTAGCGGACAGCCGTTAAAATGGCAGAAAAATGGGCCACCGAAAGGCGGACGAACAGCTGAGAAATCATGCAGAGCCTGAACTGGACACAGGGATTTGTCATCCGACTGCACAAGACGGATACATTGGGGGGGACCCCTCTGATTGTTTTTTGCATGCCGGAATACAATAAGAACTGATGCAGAATTGGTGAACTTATCAGACTGGCAGAAATGAATATCAGACTGCGTAAGAACGGATTCCTGAATGCGATCGCGCGAGTTGACTGCAAATTCCCCAACACGCATTAGCCCAAAAAATGCACTTAAAAATATGGCTTTAAACATAACTGCCTCAAACTGTGAGGAACAAACGTCAGACAAAGAATGAACCATACGCGCCAGAACTGGCAGGGAAATAGGCAACCGACCATCCCTCGTGGGGCGAAGCCAGCGAGCACCTTCGATAAGTTTTGTGACCAAGAAATCATCGGTTGGGTCGACCATCCCACAAATTTTGTGGTAATAACCTACACCTGATAAATACGTTACAATGGTGGAAGGCGCTAAACCCCGTAAGGACAGCCATGCTATGAACTGTCGGATCTCCTCAACCGACGCAGGCACTATCCGTGTCGAAGGCTGTTGACGAAACTGACAAAACGCCCTCCAACCTACTGCATATGTCTTATGAGAATTGTGTGCCAAGGCTGCCGACAACAAGCGCTCCATCTCGTCGCTTACCAAGCTTGAGGAAGAGGAGGGAGTGGGGACATAACAGCATCTGCCTAGGGGGCAGCTAGGCGAAAACGGTCCATCTGAAAACGTGATAAAGCATCTGCTATGTCATTCTCTTTGCCAGGCACATGGACAGCCATAACGGAAACGTTAAAGAGAAGACACTGAAATACGAATGGACGTATCAATTGCATAATGCGTGGACAGGGCGATGATTTCTTGTTAACGATATGCACTACTGCGATGTTGTCAGTGTGAAACAACACCTTCCGACCCGACAGCAGCGGGGCCCAGCATAACAGCGCGATGTAAATTGGAAAAAATTCCAAAAAAGCTATAGATGGCGGGCGGCGTGAAATATCCGTTGGCCAACGACCTTGCACCCACTTGCCTTGAAAATAGGCACCGTACCCAATGCTCGCCGCGGCATCGGTAAATAAGTCAAGAGTGTTATTGTCCTGCCATTCCACGTCTGAAAATACTGAGACTCCATTGAAATGCTCTAAAAATTTGAGCCAAGTGAGTAGATCCAGCCGCGCTCCCCTGGAGATGCGAACCATGTGATGTGGGCGGCGGAGGCCTTGGGTCAGTGCAATTAAGCGGCGTAAAAAAGCGCGCCCAGCAGGAATTGCTCGGCATATGAAGTTCAAGGACCCGACAATTGATTGAACCCCCCGGAGGGAGATCCGGCGCTTGTGCAAAACCTGTGAAATCTGAGAAGACAGTGATGTTACTTTCTCACCTGGGACTCGCACTTACCCTTTGATTGAGTCAATTTCGAGCCCCAAAAACGTGATGACTTGGACAGGACCAACAGTTTTCTCCATAGCTAATGGTACACCCAATACTGTAGTTTACAAATAGACTGAAAGGTGGTCAACAGACTGGCACAAATGCTTCGCGAAGAAGCCACAAATAAAAAATCGTCAAGGTAATGAGTCAGTGATGAAGACTGGCTCACGCGCCTGACCTTAAACTCTAAAAACGAGCTGAATTTTTCAAACAGCGAACATGCTATGCTACACCCATGGGTAAGCACCGATCAAAATAATACATACCCTCAAAAGTGAACCCCAAAAGCTCGTAATCATCAGGGGAGACGGGAAGTAACCGAAAAGCGGATTTTATATCCGCCTTAGCTAACCATGCGCCTCGCCCAGCTCGAGCTGCCAATTCCACTGCGTTGTCAAATGGAGCATAGTGAACTGTGCATAGATCTTTAGCAATAAAGTCATTAACAGACTCACCAGCAGGGAAAGACAGGTGATGGATGAGACGGAATGTGTTCGGCTCCCGCTTTGGCACCAAACCGATAGGGGAACATTGCAAATTGGAAAGGGGGGGGGGTCAACAAAAGGCCCAGCTATCCGACCTACAGAAATCTCTGATGCAAGCTTTTTCCGCACCACAGAAGGGAGCTCCGCAGCCGAGGCCAAGCAACGCGAATCGCGAGCAACCCTAGGACCTTCGTAACCTAAGACAAACCCCAATTTAAACCCTTGTAACAACACATTAGCATCCTGAATTACCGGATAATCCAACAGCCACTGCTCCAAAACATCAATCTTAATTGGTGTTGGGAGGGCGAAAAGAATTATTTGCCATATTTGGCGTCACGCCTGTTTTCTCAATAATATTATGGTGTCCCTTGTAAGGCTGACCTGAGGCCGGTAGATCACCCCTAGCACGAGCCTTAGGGGGCATGGAAGTGGCATGGAACATACGGGAAGGGGCAACTGCAGTAGGACCGCTGGTGGGATTCACCCAGCGCGTCTGCCCCCTAACCTTACACCGCGCCGCACCGTGACCAGGTCGCATGCATTTGCTGCAAGTGTGCGCATATGTGCAGTCACCACTAGGCCTATGGCATCCATATGCCGAGTTGTAGGCAAAACAATGACCCGTCTTAGATAGTAGCTTACGAGAAGTGACCTGCGACGCATGAAAAGCACCCCGCATCACGGGGGAAGTGACACCCGCTGCGGCGACTGTGAGCCAAAGCTCCACGTCAATGTCGCCCCAAGAGCGCGCTGGATTGGCTTCTTGCTTTAAGCGAAATTGCTCGTCATACGCCCGCCAGCCAAACCCTGGAAACTGAATTGATGCGGTCCGTATTACCTCTGCATACTTGAGCAGTTCGCCACAGCGTGTGGGATGTTTAGCTACAAAAATTGCCATGAAAGTATGGAACGCCGATTGCCATGCGTCGTAAGTGTCTATCTTTTTTCGGTGTCCCCCTGTTTTGGCAAGAACTAACTGACCCCCTTCAACTGCCAAAGTGAAAGATGGTTTGGCCGGATCTAGGGAATTAGTCAAGATGGTACTTGCAGCGTCCTTATAAAGCAGAGCAAAGTCAACAAATGCGCTCTGCCAGATTTTTTCCTTAATTCCCTGGGGGACGTGCAAGCCCAGGGGGGTGCCCACGGCCGTCATGGCGTCAGGGCGATCGGCATTGCATAAAAACCCCGACCGCGCGTTAGCATTCTCAACAAGGCCCGCAGAACCATAACCAACGTTGGGGAAAAGATTTTGAGGCCCAGGATTACACTCACCCCCAACTGACAAACAAGGCTCCAAAGACGTGGGCATCCCTAAGTTAGGGAACTGGTTAGGGCGAGGACCTCCGTCTTGTGCAGCCGATGCTGTAGGTGGGATGCCGGTGGTCACGGGCTGGCTCGGCGACACTGACTGATGGGCCGGTGGGAAGGACGCCAACGACGCAACAACACTTGAACATGCCCTTGAACTTGAAGCCGCAGTCGATGAAGCCATCACCGGGGCGTGACCAAAAATGGCCGATGTAGGGGGAGGCACGAACGGCTCCCCGCAGTGACTGGAGGACACGGTCGCTTTTAAAGCTGGCTGATTGGCCGAGAAGACTGGTGGTGCTGGGAGAAAGGCGGTTGAAGCTGCTGGTCCCAAGGATGTTAAGGCAGACGCCGCGCCTGTACCGGCCGTAGAACGGGATGGGGCATTTCTCGCGCCAGCCTTCGCATTCTTCCCCGATTTTTTTGGCTTCTTGGCTTGCGGACGGGCTGCAGCATCCGTAAAACGGGCCGGCCGACGACGAGCCCTCGAAAGATCGGCCCGATTCATGTTATGCCGAAAGGTTGCAAACGTGAGGCGGAGAAATGAAAATGTTCCGTAAGGAAACCTAAAAACCGCTCTCTGTCCTTTGGATGGCTGTGACAAAGTGGCCAATAATTCCAACCCCGCGAATACGCGGCGTCCGTAGCAACGGGAGTTGCCCTCCCCATTGGCTGAAAGTTATCGCGCTTCTGATTTGCATGTCAACGACCTTTCACCTATGCATAATTAAACCATATTTGGGCATTGAGGTATGCGGCCAATTCATGCATCAACAGTGTGTTAAAGGTCAAATGACGTGTTCTAACAACTTTTAGTGGCTATGCGTAATGCATACGCCGGCTTAATTCTTTGTATAGTGAATGAAGGGCTCATCAACAGTGCGGACGGACAGCCGAGGCGACCAGGAAACTGCACATTGTTATACGCTGTGTATAAGACCTTTTACCATGTACTGATAAAAGGAAATATTTTGTATGTACGTTGACCTAATGGACCGACATGTACATGTATAGTACAGTGTACCTGGCTGACACTTGGCGTCAGCCATCGTTTTTGACATTTCCCCAATGTCTGATGTTGTTGGTGTCATTGGGAAACAAATTCTGCCGCTTTTTTCAATTCAGGCTTCTGTTTTTTGGTGTGTTTTTTTCACTGCTGCAATTATCCACCATGACTGAACAAGCTTTTTCTATATAGACAATGAATTTGAACGCTACCTTTCTCCAGGTTGTAAGGCAGTGTGTGATAATCCTGTCCACTGCTTGTACCGGTACAGTACAGTGTACCTACATGAAACCACATACCCCTAGCTTGTGTCGTGAATATTTATTCTGAGATAGTGTGAATGAAAATTTGATTCTGACATTACCAAAATTACATATGTGCTTGGGATATGTAATGTTGTGCTTCATGAAATTATGACACAACACAGGGCCAGTAGTTTATTAAAAAAATGCAAAATTTGGTTGGATTCTGTCCTTGCAATTGCACCTAAATGTGTACTACTGCATTGAGAATTAACTGAAATTACTTGTTTTGTAAATACATTTGAGGATTTGTTGTGCACTGTTAATGTCACAATGTTCACCACAATCGGGAAACAGTGTAGTTGCGATACAGACATCAGTGTGGAATCTAAGGGCTTGAACAGCACCAACAAATGAAACAGGGGCACAAAAAAATATATTTTTTTAATTACAGAAAATTAATAAAGTTATTACAACTTACGTTATACTTTTTGCCCTAGAAAGGACGAGAGGAAGCACAAGTACAAAATATATGTGGTCTGCTCCAGCTAAGCCTCACTGAGCATTTATTGCATTATTCAGTACACGTACTGTAGGTGCTAGTTTTGCACGCTGTAAAGCCTTAGTGTAACCTGAGCCAATAAACTGGAGTTTGACCAGTTTTATTACAATCAACTGTTGCCAGACCCGAATGGGGCCCCAAGGCAAAAACATAGTAACTCGAGTAATTAACCATAAGTGAGCAAAAAGGCCACAGACTAGAGTGCTAGCAAGATACGCCAGCGAACTGGTTTAGTAAGATACATGTACCTACACTAAACCACTGCACAGGAATTCGCTTAAGTACATACATGTAACTACACGAATAAGCATCAAGCCCCCTGTCCATTAAAAGCAAAGGGTCAAAGGTCATGATAATACAGAATAGAAAGCGAGCTTTGTTGATGAGCTGTAAAAATGAATCCGGTGAATTTTGGAACTGCCCCTTATAAGGGGACCTCCTGAGAAGGGGCAACTGCCCCAGACAAGTATGTACTCGTTACTCTTGCTAATGCCCAGACACCGGTGAGAACCGCTGCTCATGGAAGTGACAACAAACTAGAGGAGGGAGGGAGGGAATCGTCGGATGTGTTGCACGCTCGGCGGTATAGCAGGAAGAGGGAGAGAACGCGCGAGATCACTACAGCTTGCCTGTCTCCTGGGCAGGGATTGGCCGGCGATAACAGACCAACAGCAAAGCGACCAATCATGAGTAGGCTATGATGGCCCCCTCGCGAAGCAGGCCATTGGAATGCCTGCTCTCACCCCCTCTGCCAAAGGGGGTTTTCTCGACACGAGTGCCGGAAAACCATATTAATACAACATAAGTCAAATGAAAGTGATCATTCCATATGGCTGACATGTGCATGTTGAACGGTGCACAGCTGGATACTACACAGTCAGGGGATGACGTCAAGTCCTCCAGTCCATGTCTGCATAGCTTGTTCGGCGGCATCAAAATGTCTCGTACGGCCACACCTCAATACCTGACAGCCCTGAAAATCAATTTAAATTCCATTTCTAACATTAAACAATTAAAGATATACATTGTGTACATGTACAATTCACTAGTTTTGCAATATTATGTTGTTCCAGACATTCAGCCATATTTTTGTCATGAGTTTCAGAGAGCAACAATTTCCCCAGTTTCTGTCATCAGTGTCGATACGGAGTCGTGTTTAACTACTTCGCGCCGGATGCTTTTACAGCGCCAATGACTGCCATACAGGGTTTTTGAACAATGCATCATTTTCAAATCTCGCTAAAACAATCGGAACAATATATTTCTTTGAAATAAATCGATAAGGGTATAGGCCTACTCTGGGTATACTCGGAGGGCCCTATTGCATAATCAAACCAACTGCGCTCAATTTTTGGAGGTCCCGTCGCGAAGTGGTTAAACGATAGAACTGCATATGGGCAATTCCACCGTCACTCACGTTACATTTATGGGCCAGGAGGCTACTTTGGCCTCTCACTGCATCAAAAGTAACTGATCAATCTAATTCAAAATAGCTACATCCCGGCCTGGAGACAAAGTCTACTCAATAATGTAAAGACAAATTGAAACGGTTCATTCTCTTTTTTATAACAGGCATTTTCTTGGTCGTCACTCACGTTACACGAAAAAGGCATGGTCATTTGCGGGTGTTGATTCACTGTTAAAGTCTCCTCAAACTGTTGGATTCATCAGAGAAGTGCCACTGTTATTGTTTACATTTGGGCTATAGCTAAACATCAGAAAACATTTTACTTGAAATAATGGCATGGTTTTGGCAGGAGAGGTATTCATTTACATGTACAAGGAGGTGCCGTCACTCACTGACTTCCTCTTTTCACTTTCTAAAGCAAGGTATAACTCAAAAATCACAATGCGTACAAGTTTTTGACACCCATTAATTAAAAGATGATGCCAAAACCAACATTAAAAACACAGTTATGTGTCATATCATGTAACTGCAACTTTTAGGGAAACATTTAAACAAGTTAAACCACAAAACCACAAATTTAATTTACAAACAAATTGTCGGCAATCATATGAACCAGCAAATATGGGAAATTATGTGGAATGTTCAATTTTCTTTATTTTACACATTATTATGACCTTGTGAATGTTAGTCTGTTGAAATAACCATTTGAAAATTATCAAATCATTACAGTGTTGTTGTTTTTAAGATAAAACAATTGTATAGTCTGATAGTGTGATGGCTAAAAATTGAATTTCAGATTGCAAAGAAAAGAAAACGAGAAATATATGTCTGTTGTGAAACAGAGCATAGAGCTTTTCCGCTTCTGTTTTTAACAAGTCATAGAATAGTCCCATTCCTACTCCAAAACGCATGTACATATTTTGTGCACAAAGCCTATGGGACTCGAGTGTGGTATTCAAAAATTCATAAAAAATATAAACAATGGTCCTTCGGTTCCAAACTTAAGATTTGGAATGTCTAGCACGATAGCTAACTACATACCAAATTTCGAGATGATCGGCCAATGCCTTATGTGTTTTAAAATCACACATTTTGATGACGTCATGATTGCGTAACGACATTTTGGCTCCGGAAGGTGTTTCTAAACTATGTCCCGAATAGATATCAAAGAAAAAATGAAAAAAATCTCGCTCCGTTGGCCAAATATGCTCATTTCAATGTGAAAATCTGAAAAGTTCATGACCTCATAAATATTCATGAGATGACGTCAAGGTCAATTGATGGCAATTTTTGGATACACCTTTTCCCAACTTAGATATACTGCAAAATTGAAACCAAACGAACTTGTACTTTTGCTTTTATTGGAGTTTGAAATTTGCACCTTTAAAGCAAGGTCACGTGACACGTGGTGATGTCATGAAGTTTTAAAGACAACTGTGCACAACTTCAGCATGGGCTCTATACATTTGCAAAGTTTCAAAAAAATCCAAGTGTGTTCAATGGCCAAAGTGGCACTTACTAAAACCCTGTACAAAGTCTATGGGATTATTCCGACCAGAAAAAGAAGAAAAAACTAGAAACATACGTCTGTTGTAACAGAACGTGTAGCTTTTCCTTTTTTTTCCCCGAAGAAAGACCAAGTTGAAAATCTGAAAACCAGTAGCACATGCATGATTACTAAAGTACTTCCGGTCTGGACCGGAGGAAAGGGTCACATGACATGAGGAAGATCATGAAACCTAATTGGTCCCTGAAACTCCTCTCACATGCTATATGCGCTAGCAACAGCACAACAAGGGAGTTAACCATTGATTTAATATCGGTTTTTTATTACCTCATTAATATTCATGAGATGACCTCATCATCATAATTATTGCAATATTTGGATACACTGTTACCCAACTTAGATACACACTGTATATGCTAAATATTGATCCTGCGGGATCTAAGATCGTGGCGTGATTGCACATGCCATGTTGGCCCTTTAAAGGGCGGTCACGTGACAACTCAAGCACAAACAAACGAAAAAAAACACAGTTTTACTGTATATTGGTGTAAACCCCTTTTAGCATCGTTTTGATTGAGTTCATGAAGGTGGCAACTCTGTTTCGAACCTGTACAGTGTACCATCCATTCCTACCCCAAAAGGCACACAAACGTATCGTGCACAAAGTCTATGGGACTAAGAAATGATATTTAACAAATCATAATAATTCAAAAGAATGTTTAATCGGTTCCAAGCTCAGGATTTAAGATATCTAGCCTAATAGCTAACTGGCCACCAAATTTCGAGAAGATTGACCATTGGCTATTATGTGCTTTAAAATCACGCATTTTGATGACGTCACGATTGCGTCATGACATTTTGTTCCCGGAGGGTGTTTCTAAACTACATCCCCATTAGATATAAACGAACAAATGAAAAAAATCTTGCTCCGTTGGCCAAATATGCTCAATTGAATGTTAAAATCAAAAAGTTCATGACCTCATTAATATTCATGAGATTACGTCACGATCGAATGAGGGCTATTTTTGGATACATCTTTTCCCAACTTAGATATGCTGCAAAATTGAAACCAAACTAACCGATACTTTTGCTAATAATTAAGTTTGAAGTTTGACATTTTAATGACCTGTCACGTGACCCCCTGATGACGTCATGATGATCTCACTTTTTGCAATGAATCTCCATCTACTAACCTAAGTATGTGCCAAGTTTGAAGCCATTTGTATTTGATATTAGGCCCTTAATGGATTTCACAGCTAATTTGTACACAAACCTATGGCCCTTAGTATAAAAAACCTAAACAATGAAAAGCAAAGGAAATTCCTGAAATATGTTTTGATATTTTCAATCCGGGGTATATGTTGAGTCGGTTGAAGACAAAATAAAAGAACGATTTTTTCTTCGTTCAGGTAGTAATCTTCGTCTGAAGTTTAGATCTACCTACGTGAAGCCATAATTAATGACTACAGTGTAGTGTACAAGTTGCCCCTTTAAAGCACGTGCATATTATGTGCACAAAGTGTATGGGACTACATTATAATATTCAAAAAATCATAACAATTCTGAACAATGGTTAATAAATTCCCAACTCAAGATTTAGAATGTCTAGCCCAATAGCTAACTGCCCAACAAATTTCCAGAAGATTGTCCAATGGCAAATATGTGATTTGAAAACACGCATTTTGATGACGTCACGATTGCGTCATGACATTTTGGCCCATGTGGGTGTTTCTAAACTACATCCGGAATAGATATCAACAAAAAAAAATTAAAAATGTTGCTCCGTTGGCCAAATATGCTCAATTGAATGTTAAAATCTTAAAAGTTTATGAGCTCATTAATATTCATGAGATGACGTCACTATGAAATGACGGCAATTTTTGGATACACCTTTTCCCAACTTAGATATAGTGCAAAATTGGAACCAAACGAATTTGCATTTTTGCTTTTATTTGAGTTTGAAATTTGCCCCTTTAAAGTGCTGTCACGTGACACGTGGTGACGTCATGAAGTTTTAAAGACAACTGTGCACAACTTCAGCAAGGGTTCCATACATTTGCAAAGTTTCAAAAAAATCCAAGTGTGTTCAATGGCCAAAGTGGCGCTTACTAAAACCCTGTACAAAGTCTATGGGATTATTCCGACCAGAAAAAGAAGAAGAAGAAGAAGAAGAAGAAGAAGAAGAAGAAGAAGAAGAAGACAAAAAAAAAAAATCAGAACAAGAACAATAGCTTTTCCGTATGGAACGGAAAAGCTAAAAAAATCAGAACAACAACAATAGCTTTTCCGCTACGCGGCGGAAAAGCTAAAAAAATCTGAACAACAGATATATAGCTTTTCCGCTTCCCTGGAAGCGGCGGAAAAGCTAAAAAACAAAAATGTGCGTGCACTCCTCTCTCCCCCATCTGTAACATGACATACACATGTTAGATGCATCATGTGTATGAAATACAAATTGTTTACAATAAGTTCTGTTATTTGTTAACAGGTCTGGAGACTATTTAATGTCTTCAATTAAACATAAATAAACAAAAAGTTTAACTCACCTTTTAGGCTTGAAGATATTGTTGACAAACAAGATGATGGAAGATTAAAATACACATAGTATACATATATCCATTCAATTTAATGCAGTTGAAACAATGGAGAATTAGCAGGGGATTGTGGGTCATCAAGATAAGGGAATTGTAGGTAATCTAAGTACAGTCCTGTACTACATGTATACTAGTATTGGTCATCAGGCTACTGCAGGAATGACATGGAGGCCATAAACTTTGTTCCCCTGGTCTTGGCCTGGGTGCCCCTTTGAAATGTTCCTTTTAGACATAATTGATTACCAAAGGAAGTACCCTTTACCCCCAAAGGTGTCTTGCCCCATCAAGACAAAGTACTATGTCTTCAAAACCATGATGTTTTGACAAGAAAAGCATACACTGTCACTTTCCTCATCTTTGTTTTCACGTCACTCACATTACAGACCGTCACTCATGTTACACACCGTCACTCATGTTACTCGTCACTCACGTTACAAACTTTAGCCTGTTATATCAAAGCATCTGTATGTTTTACAGCTGAAGTAAAGTTCTTATAATGGATGACACAGATAGTTGTAGGAAAAATAATAATAACAAAGTTGTGCATTGGAGCATTTAAAATTTACATTAAAAACATGATCTTTTCGTCACTCATGTTAGCTGGTCCTGTTCCACCAGCTAATGAATATTTATTTGGTACTACACAGGAAGCTTCTTTTAGAGTTTTCTTTGTGTGCTATGAAGCTTGCCTCAGTTGGATGCATACCTTACACCCAACAAAAGTGTGTCATGCTATGCATGTATATAAAAGAACTCGACCAAGCATGGTTGGGTATAAAGCAGTTCAACAAACCAAAGGTTTATATGAAGTATGGTAACCCGGAACTGACATTGTAACTAACCAATGCAGACAAAACTTTTAAATGCTTTGTAGCAGTTAAAGTTAATACAAATTCAATTCGTCTACCGGTATATAAAAAGTTGGAAGTTAGTGTACCGGGTATGATGTTCTTTGCACAAACTTGAAGCTTGCTCATGCAATGGGCTGCCCTATTTTTCATCCCACGGGAAGTTTGGAGTTTGCACAAGGGACCTTGCGCAACCTTAAATTAAAGATTGTGCAAGGTTATTTAAAGTTGTTTTTGACATCCTGACTGCCCTGACAATTATCCCACACTGTTGTAGATAAATGTGCCTTCTTAGGTGGTGTCTTTAGTATCACCTTAGGGGGAGAGCAACAATTTGAAGGAATGAAAGACAAATATGTGAGGGTCAGTGAGTCAGCTTCTTTATTACATGATCTTAATTAAACTAGTCTTCATTTTATGAGCATTTTTCATTATCATAATGTCCCTTTTATTGTAGATATATACAAGCTCTCTAGATGGGACAATCAAACAGTGGGATTTTAAGGATGCTGTTTTACTGAAGGTACGTGTAAGCCCTTAGATGGTTGCCTTCCCAAATACAGTACTAATAGTCAACGATCTTTGCCGGGGTAGAGGTGCCAGTCAGAAGCATTTAACCATTAAATGCTGTACAGGTATATTCTAGGTATCATACCTTTATTTTCATTCAGATACAAAACAACAATTTGATATAAGCCTGGCTGCAGCAGTTCAGGGATGACACAAAGTGGATGAGCTGTTATATGTATTTTTTTAAAGTGCATACATTTTTGGCAATTAAAAAAAAAAATCTTACCCATGTGCATTTCAGCAACATTCATGTACAACTTATGTGTCAAATGTAATTTTTTGCTCAAAGATCATGATGTAGAAAATATTTATATAGAACATTTACTTAAATGTACATGTATGTTCAATCATGGAAACTAAACTTGATGTCTTTTCAGTCAAATTGTTTTACACATTGAAATGATTGAATACACTACTTGTTCTTACATTCAAATTGGAAAAACTGACTCTGAACTAGTAACAAGTTTTTTTAGATGGCAAAGAAAACTTTGACCTGACCAGGACTTGAACCTGAGACCTCTGGTTTTGCGTCCCAGTGCTTTTACCATCTGAGCTATCCAGCCCTTTGATGATGGCCTTCCCAAATAGTCAATTAGTCTTTGCCAGAAACATTTTCCTTTGCCATTTTTGAAATAACGTGTAACAAATAACATAATAATTATGTATGTGTATATACTAAAACCTGATTGACACATTTTTCCCCCGCAGACATTTTATGTTAGGTCACCAATTCATGGCTTATTTGCTCATAAAGACATATCAGCTGCTTTGTTGGCAACTATATTTGATGATCAAAGTTGTACATGTAAGTATTGTTTACACAAAGCCTTATCGTGAAACTTTTTTTTTAAATTTCTGTTTTCTGATTTTGTGGCTTGCATACTAAACATATGCAATTGGAAATTGTAGGTCTACCTACATGTACTGTATGCAAATAATTACTGTTACAAAGTTTGTACCTACATGTACATTTACCTCTTCATGTACCATATTTGTTAAGTTTACTTCTTTTTATATCTATTTCTGGGTTCACTTACTATACTAAGTAGTACTTTATTTTTTCTTGATAAAACAATGGTTTTACATTCAGGTTGATAGTTAAAAGAAAAAACCTTTTTCAATTGCATTATTTCTAATGGAGGGTCTTTACTTTACCACTGAACCAGATTTGTTCTTTTATATATAGCCAAGAAATCACAGTTGAAGCTGGTCCAAATTACACTTCCCAAGCAGACTGGACAGTGTGTTGATGTGAATGATCGGTTCCTCATTGAAAGTGTTCAGGCAGGGGATAAGGCTGTAGCAATTGGCACCAGAGGAGAGTTCATCGCAGCAATTAATGGCAACATTCTGAAAATATTATTCATGAAAGACATGCACCTGAAAAAGTAAGTGAAATAAGGCTTGATTTGATGATAATACAGTGCTCATTATGTTTCTGTTTGCACCTGCTAAAAGTGAAAACCTTTTGCAATTAATATTCATTTTGCCATTCTCCTAGATTGTCCAAAACAATATTTTGTGGTTAATTAATTTCTAAACAGGGAAACAAATCCTGGGATATTAATTTCAAAGTGTGACAAATATGTCTGAAAACAATTGAAATGAAAGTTATTCATACACATTTAGTTTCTACAAATTTCAATTGTTTAAATTCCTAGACACAAAATTATCTCTTTATACATGTTATAGCTAGCCAGGGGGGAGGAGAGGGGGTTGGGGTATCCACAGGACAATGATTTGTTGTCTTTTATAATCATTCTTTTTTATAATCAAATTTTGTGAATTTCACAATGCACAGCACAAACCAACTTTAAGTGCCCAATCGCCCAGTGCAAACCCAAAACAGATTTTCTTGCTTTTCTTCTTTTGTAGACTCAGTCCAGAAAAAAAATCACTGACATGTGTTGCCTGTCACCCATTTGAATACTGCATTGCAACCGGCGATGAAACTGGGCGGATATCCATCTGGCACAATTTCCACAAGAAGGAACTCTGTACTGTTGAACACTGGCACTCACTCAGAGTTGAGGATTTGTGTTACTCACCAGAGGGTTAGTACATGTAATTTGACTTTTCATTTATGAAGCATCCCAAATAATCCAATGTTTTAGGTGTTTTGCCAGCAGTGTATCAAACAAATAATTGATTTTGTTGATATTGTGTTTGTGTTTAAACCAAAGAAAATTGGACTGTCTGAGATTTGAAACTGAGCCATAAGTTGAGTGTGTCAGTGATCTACCACCTGAGCTATTCAGCCCTCAACCACTTCGCGCTGTGACCTCTGAAAACGGAGCAAAATCGGCTTGTTCTGTACTATGCGATGGGGCCCTCCGAATCCGGGCACCACTATTGTCCACATTTTAAACAAAGACTCTTTTCAGCTTAGAACAAAGCAATATGAATCAGTGCAAAGACCCTTTTTGACGCAAGTTGCCACATGAATTGCAAGATTGGCAGCAGTAATTGTGCAATTGTGGGACTTTTACTGTGGAGGATCGAGGGATACCGTGCTGCCGCTGAAAGCACGCGGGGGACATTGTGTTGGCATGTCACACGGCCCAAGATGGGAGCTTCCCTGATAGTGTGTCAGTGATCTACCACCTGAGCTATTCAGCCCTTAAAGATGGGAGCTTCCCTGATAGTGTGTCAGTGATCTACCACCTGAGCTATTCAGCCCTTAAAGATGGGAGCTTCCCTGATAGTGTGTCAGTGATCTACCACCTGAGCTATTCAGCTCTTAAAGATGGGAGCTTCCCTGATAGTGTGTCAATGATCTATCACCTTAGCTATTCAGCCCTTAAAGATGGGAGCTTCCCTGATAGTGTGTCAGTAATCTACCACCTGAGCTATTCAGCCCTTAAAGATGGGAGCTTCCCTGATAGTGTGTCAGTGATCTACCACCTGAGCTATTCAGCCCTTAAAGATGGGAGCTTCCCTGATAGTGTGTCAGTGATCTACCACCTGAGCTATTCAGCTCTTAAAGATGGGAGCTTCCCTGATAGTGTGTCAATGATCTATCACCTTAGCTATTCAGCCCTTAAAGATGGGAGCTTCCCTGATAGTGTGTCAGTAATCTACCACCTGAGCTATTCAGCCCTTAAAAATGGGAGCTTCCCTGATAGTGTGTCAGTGATCTACCACCTGAGCTATTCAGCCCTTAAAGATGGGAGCTTCCCTGATAGTGTGTCAGTGATCTACCACCTGAGCTATTCAGCCCTTAAAGATGGGAGCTTCCCTGATAGTGTGTCAGTGATCTACCACCTGAGCTATTCAGCTCTTAAAGATGGGAGCTTCCCTGATAGTGTGTCAGTGATCTACCACCTGAGCTATTCAGCCCTTAAAGATGGGAGCTTCCCTGATAGTGTGTCAGTGATCTACCACTTGAGCTATTCAGCCCTTAAAGATGGGAGCTTCCCTGATAGTGTGTCAGTGATCTACCACCTGAGCTATTCAGCCCTTAAAGATGGGAGCTTCCCTGATAGTGTGTCAGTGATCTACCACCTGAGCTATTCAGCCCTTAAAGATGGGAGCTATTCAGCCCTTAAAGATGGGAGCTATTCAGCCCTTAAAGATGGGAGCTTCCCTGATAGTGTACTAATGGATGGGGACGTTAGCCAGGCAAAAACATTTAATCAATAAATACTTTACATCTCCAAGAATAAAACCCCATTTTACAGAGAATAATACCCCATTTAAAGAGAATCATGGTAATCAATTCTGGCTAGATGTTAATAGAGAAATATATAGGTGATATACAAAAATGTTGCAAACTGCTTACTGACTAAAATTACCAAAAAGAGAAATATATATATAAAAACTGGTGAAAAAAGGATGTTTTCATTTGCAAATCCATTTTATATTTGTATTTGTCCATGTAATGAAGTGATTAATATGCTTATGCACATATTTCATCTTGGTTTTTTTCAGGTTCTTCATTATTCAGTGTTGGCCATGAATGTACTGTTGTGGAATGGCAGCATGACTCTTCAAGGAAGAAGTTTCTTCCTCGTCAAGGAGCACCCATATGTCACATATCTTGTTCCACCAACAATCAACTGAGGGCACTCTCTCTGATGACAAATGGTTTGTACTTGTTCACACTTGCTCTCCCTCACTGACACTGTACATGTGCATGTACTGTACAGTACACGTGTACTGTACATGTAATGTGCAGTGCTGCACACTGTACATGTACATGTACGTGTACACGACGATCACGTGTGCACATGTTTGTGTGTGTCAGGTGGGATCGGAGTGCGTCGGTAAAACCGTTGCTGTCGAACGGTGGGTAGCGTGCACTGCTGCGCTTTGCTGCTATTTTTTGGGAAAAACAACAACCCGAAATACAAAGCTGAGATCTAGAATTCTCTTAAAGAAATTCTGGCCATTACAAAGCTGTGATCTAGAATTCTCAGAAAGAAATTCTGGCCTTTTTTCATAGCGTATCGATAGCGTATCGGCAAAATTCGGGAATTTTCGATTGCGTATCGGAGCGATACGCTATTTGCTGCTGAGGAGTATTAGAATATCCCAGCAAACGTGTCAAACTATGCTTTGAATTGCGCTGAGGAGTATTGGAATATCCCAGCAAACGTGTCAAACTATGCTTTGTACTGCGCTGAGGAGTATTGGAATATCATAGCAAACGTGTCAAATTATGCTTTGAATTGCGCTGAGGAGTATTGGAATATCCCAGCAAACGTGTCAAATTATGCTTTGTACTGCGCTGAGGAGTATTGGAATATCCCAGCAAACGTTTCAAACTATGCTTTGAATTGCGCTGAGGAGTATTGGAATATCCCAGCAAACGTGTCAAACTGTTTTGAATTGCGCTGAGGAGTATTGGAATATCCCAGCAAACGTTTCAAACTATGCTTTGAATTGCGCTGAGGAGTTTTGGAATATCCCAGCAAACGTGTCAAACTGCTTTGAATTGCGCTGAGGAGTATTGGAATATCCCAGCAAACGTTTCAAACTATGCTTTGAATTGCGCTGAGGAGTATTGGAATATCCCAGCAAACGTGTCAAACTGCTTTGTACTGCGCTGAGGAGTATTGGAATATCATAGCAAACGTGTCAAATTATGCTTTGAATTGCGCTGAGGAGTATTGGAATATCCCAGCAAACGTTTCAAACTATGCTTTGAATTGCGCTGAGGAGTATTGGAATATCCCAGCAAACGTGTCAAACTATGCTTTGAATTGCGCTGAGGAGTATTGGAATATCCCAGCAAACGTGTCAAACTGCTTTGAATTGCGCTGAGGAGTATTGGAATATCCCAGCAAACGTGTCAAACTATGCTTTGAATTGCGCTGAGGAGTATTGGAATATCCCAGCAAACGTGTCAAACTATGCTTTGAATTGCGCTGAGGAGTATTGGAATATCCTGAGGAGTACATGTATTGGAATATTCAGCGACTAACTTGTCAAAGTGGACTATGTCAAAAGCTAGAAGCAAGCAAACAAAACTCTAAAGAGTTGTATATAACCCTGAAAGAAATCACTGCACAGTTCACACCAAGGCTTGGAGTGCTCAAGGATAAGGAAGGCCATATCATCACAGAAGAGCAGCATATCAAGCATAGATGGCGAGAATACACAGAAGAACTATACAAGAAAAATGAAGCTATAACTGAAGAGTTCCAAGAAGTTCCGATACTATACTAGAGCCAGAACCCATGGAAGAGGAGGTAACTGCAGCTCTTAAAGAAATAGCCAACAACAAATCTCCTGGTATCGACAACATCCCCATAGAATTAATCAAGCAAACAGACCAGCAGGGAATTTCTCTGTTGACTCAGCTTTGCAGGAAGATATGGAGATCTCTAGAATGGCCAGCTGACTGGAAGCTCTCAGTCTATGTCCCTCTACCCAAGAAGGGAGACACTCGGGAATGCGCTAACAACAGACCGATGGCCTTGATTTCACACACAAGCAAGATCCTACTTAAAATCATTCAAAAGCGCTTAGAGGTTTATTTGAATCCTGAAATAGCACAAGAACAAGCAGGCTTCCGTCGTGGACGAGGTACCCGTGACCATATTGCCAATATTTGATGGCTACTGGAAAAGACACGAGAGATGAATGTTCCAGTTTATCTCTGTTTCATTGACTATAGCAAAGCTTTTGATTGTGTAGATCACAACAAACTGTGGAACAACATGCGCAGTTTAGGGATTCCTGAACATCTGATTATCCTAATCAAGAACTTATACACAGGCCAAGAAGCAACAGTTTGCACAGAGTTTGGCAACACCAAGTGGTTCAAAATTGGAAAAGGTGTAAGACAAGGATGTATACTCTCGCCTTACTTGTTCAACATCTACTGTGAAACCATCATGCGTACTGCAGGCCTTTATGACATGGCAGGAATCAGCATCGGTGGCAGGCCCCTCAACAATCTTTGGTATGCGGACGACACCACCTTATTCGCAAACAGCAAGGAAGACTTGACAGCACTGATCCAGCAAGTTAAAATTGCAAGTGAGGCAGCAGGGCTGATGCTGAATGTGAAGAAGACTAAGATCATGACAACAGAGGAAGTGCAAGAATTCAAAATTGGCACAGAAACACTGGAAATTGTAAAAGAGTTCTGTTTCCTTGGGACACTCATCAACCAAGGAGCAGATTGTGAGAAGGAGATAAGAAGGAGAATAGCAATGGGAAAAGTAAACATGGGAAAACTGGAGATGGTCATGAAAGATAGAGACGTGTCCCGTGGCTTGCAAATCAAGCTGGTTCAGACATTGGTATTCCCTGTCGTCACCTATGGTAGTGAAAGCTGGATTTTGAAGAAGGCAGATCAGAATAGAATAGAATCTTTTGAACTTTGGGTGTGGAGGAGGCTTCTCCAAATTCCATGGACTGCAAGGAAAACAAACAGCTGGGTCTTGAATCAAATAAACACTAAAAAATCTCTTCTGAACTTCATAGACAAGGGTAGATTGACTTACTTCGGTCATATCATGAGAGCTGACAACAGCCTTGAAAAGATTATCATGCAAGGAAAGAAGGAGGGCAAAAGGGGACGCGGAAGACCAAGAACAAGATGGTGGGACAACATTCTGGAAAAAATGGGCCGACCCCCCATAGAGAAATTTGAACAACAACGGACAGATCAGCATTGTCAACATGGTCACCAGGGGCCGAAACCGACCTGATGGAAATAGATAGATAGAACTTGTCAAAGTCAATCTGTATTCACTGGCCCACTACTGACTAGGATTTGTTTGGTGTTAACGAATGTGCGCATTTGTTGTTTGCTATCTTGACCCTGGAAATTGTGCATGGGGTTATTGGTAAACCATGTTTGTTTGAGTGGACTGTCCCAAGCGAATGAAAGCTTGCAAGTGACCTAATTCCTATTTTCTTATGGTTCTTTCCTGATTTTTTTTTTTTTTTTTGTGTTTGCTTTTTACAATTTTCAGCCATTCTCATTCAAGCTCACCAGAAGACTTCGCAAACAATCCAAGGCTTGGTTCATACAAACTTCAACCAGCATAGGAAAGGGTATATGCCTACAGGCCTTGTCATAGATCCACACACAAAGGCTCTTGTCACTAATGGCATGGTTGGACAGCTTCAATTCTACCAGTTGCAAGAGGATTGTTTACTTTTTAGCGTAAGTCGAAATATTTTTCTTTGTACTGGTAGCAATTTATAGATAGAGAAGATGGGGAATTAAAGCTTGCGTTCCCATTTTCACTCTTTTCTACAAAACTTAATGCTATTAGTGTTAGTACATCATTGGTTGATCATGATGATTAATTTTGCACATAAAAACGTCATCAGCTGTATAGCTGTATTATACACAATCTCAGTTAAAGCTAATTTCTTGTTCATGCATTTCTCAGGTATCTTAAAAAATGATGGCTTCCATTAAAAATGAAAGGTTTTTTCATCATTGAGAAATATGGTATAACTTTTCCTCTTGATTGTATTATGTATTAATGTACATAATTACATGTGCACATACTGTATGTATTCAATGAGCATGTATGTTTCTGATGTTGGCAAATAATTTATTGCTTGCTAGCACTTGCAGTCCCAATTGCTAGCACTTGCAGTCCCAATTGCTAGCATTTGCAGTCCCAATTGCTAGCATTTGCAGTCCCAATTGCTAGCACTTGCAGTCCCAATTGCTAGCACTTGCAGTCCCAATTGCTAGCACTTGCAGTCCCAATTGCTAGCATTTGCAGTCCCAATTGCTAGCACTTGCAGTCCCAATTGCTAGCATTTGCAGTCCCAATTGCTAGCACTTGCAGTCCCAATTGCTAGCATTTGCAGTCCCAATTGCTAGCACTTGCAGTCCCAATTGCTAGCATTTGCAGTCCCAATTGCCAGCATTTGCAGTCCCAATTGCTAGCACTTGCAGTCCCAATTGCTAGCACTTGCAGTCCCAATTGCTAGCATTTGTAGTCCCAATTGCTAGCATTTGCAGTCCCAATTGCCAGCATTTGCAGTCCCAATTGCTAGCACTTGCAGTCCTAATTGCTAGCACTTGCAGTCCCAATTGCTAGCACTTGCAGTCCCAATTGCCAGCATTTGCAGTCCCAATTGCTAGCACTTGCAGTCCCAATTGCTAGCACTTGCAGTCCCAATTGCTAGCATTTGCAGCCCCAATTGCTAGCATTTGCAGTCCCAATTGCTAGCATTTGCAGTCCCAATTGCTAGCACTTGCAGTCCCAATTGCTAGCATTTGCAGTCACAATTGCTAGCATTTGCAGTCACAATTGCTAGCATTTGCAGTCACAATTGCTAGCACTTGGAGTCCCAATTGCTAGCATTTGCAGTCACAATTGCTAGCACTTGTAGTCCCAATTGCTAGCACTTGCAGTCCCAATTGCTAGCACTTGCAGTCCCAATTGCTAGCACTTGCAGTCCCAATTGCTAGCACTTGCAGTCACAATTGCTAGCATTTGCAGTCACAATTGCTAGCACTTGCAGTCCCAATTGCTAGCATTTGCAGTCCCAATTGCTAGCACTTGCAGTCCCAATTGCTAGCACTTGCAGTCCCAATTGCTAGCACTTGCAGTCACAATTGCTAGCATTTGCAGTCACAATTGCTAGCATTTGCAGTCCCAATTGCTAGCACTTGCAGTCCCAATTGCTAGCACTTGCAGTCCCAATTGCTAGCATTTGTAGTCCCAATTGCTAGCACTTGCAGTCCCAATTGCTAGCACTTGCAGTCCCAATTGCTAGCACTTGCAGTCCCAATTGCTAGCACTTGCAGTCCCAATTGCTAGCACTTGCAGTCCCAATTGCTAGCACTTGCAGTCCCAATTGCTAGCACTTGCAGTCCCAATTGCTAGCATTTACAGTCCCAATTGCTAGCACTTGCAGTCCCAATTGCTAGCACTTGCAGTCCCAATTGCTAGCACTTGCAGTCCCAATTGCTAGCACTTGCAGTCCCAATTGCTAGCATTTGCAGTCCCAATTGCTAGCATTTGCAGTCCCAATTGCTAGCATTTGCAGTCCCAATTGCTAGCATTTGCAGTCCCAATTGCTAGCACTTGCAGTCCCAATTGCTAGCATTTGCAGTCCCAATTGCTAGCACTTGCAGTCCCAATTGCTAGCATTTGCAGTCCTAATTGCTAGCAATTGCAGTCCCAATTGCTAGCACTTGCAGTCCCAATTGCTAGCATTTGCAGTCCCAATTGCTAGCACTTGCAGTCCCAATTGCTAGCATTTGCAGTCCCAATTGCTAGCACTTGCAGTCCCAATTGCTAGCACTTGAAGTCCCAATTGCTAGCACTTGCAGTCCCAATTGCTAGCACTTGCAGTCCCAATTGCTAGCTAAAAGTATAAATCGTGCATAAATCCCGGCCGTAGCCACGTGATTTGGGAACAGACTTTTTACCAAGTTTTGCTGGCGTGTTTTTAACTCTTTTTAAGGAAAGTTATGGCAGTTATATGAAACACCACAACCAAAACATACTTTTTACGTGTAATTTTATGTGAAAATGCCATTGAATATAAACTTTAATTTAAATAATCATTATTTGGAAAAAAAGGAAAGTCTCAACCATGGACTTTAGACATGGACTTTTTGTTGAAATCAAAATTGCTATACCAAATTTAGGAATTGCGACATAAACTGAAAAGTGTGTAGCAGTTTTTGCGATACAAAAAAAGCCTTAATTCAAATGCTGCATGTATGTACAGTATTCTGTGTGAGGTTGAGTATTTGGTTCTTTCTGCAATATGCCTAGGCTGCCCCTAGGCACTCACAGCCATACAGATAATCCATATGTATTTCTTGAACATCTTCGGCTCTTTTCAGAGCAAACCAATTTTAAAAGGGACTGCAAACTTTCCATAGCATGCATTCTGCTACTTCTATAGCGTTAAAATGATTGCAAGTAATTATTATTTAAAAAAATGAATTGGGTGAGGGTTACAGGTTAAATGTTTCCTTAAAGGTCAACTGAAGTACAAAAACTAGAAAATCCTAATTTGACATTAAATATATTCATTGGTACATTATAATCCGAGATCAAACATAAATTTTGAGTTTGAGGCTTATTAGAAGCCTTTTTTAATTAATTAATATTATGCTCGTAGTTATTGAGGATTCTGTTCTTTATTACCGGATGAACGCAGATATTTTTTTCTCTCCCCGCGAGGTTCCCTGTCCCGTTCAGTAGGAAATGCACGTTTTTGAGTGCAGCACCAGTCTTTTTCTGGGCGAAAAAAACGTGACAAATCTGTTGGCAGAGACGTCTTTCCACAAGCCTTTTCTTCGGAATCCGATTAATTATCAGTCGATAACAAGGATAGAGATTCTGAAAATAGTTTTCCTATGGCCACAGACGGGAACACGTTGCCAAACCATACACGTATGAGCCCGGATGGGCTCCGTGAAAACAAGCTTCAAAATGGACACTGCACTGCATGATTTGACGGGTCGGATTATTTCGGTCGTGTCAGCGTGATTTTTGACGTCCAAATGCGGCTTATTCTAGGATCGTCAGGGAATAAATACATGTTTATTCTCCTGCTGCAATCTTCAACAATGAATCTGGCTGGCGTGTCAATGGGTTTGTCGATATTTACTCCCGAAATCGGTTCTCTTAAAAAACGTGCACTGACTGTTGGTATATACGAACGTACAATACAATAGTTCCCTGACAAGAGTAATTGACCGAGTCTTCATCCACTGACGTCACCAAGGACGTCCTCCACGGGGGCGTGGCTGCTCCCCCTTCCAAACTTAAATGATTGTTTTACACTCTTTCTCATAGTTTAAAATTTGAAAAAAAATGCATGGATGTATTTTACTGACACCATAATATTATTTGAAATAATAAAAACGAATTCCAAAATGCATTGCAGTTGACCTTTATAAATGCATGTACTGGGGTATTCATTATTTTAAACTCAACTCTTTGTATATGTTGAATAATTGACAAATGTTTTGTCTTGCATACCCTTGGCAGGTGGATATTACAGGAGAAAACTACATCTCTCCAGCAGACTTACACAAGCCCCTCATGCACACAGAGGTGGAGAAAGTTGCCTTTGATCATACAGGGCATTGGATGGCCACATTGGAAAGGAGGGAGGATAAGAAAACGGCTCTTGAATTGAGGCTTAAATTTTGGGAGTTTGACAATCAGAAACAAAGGTTACTAATCGTGTTTACATGTATTTCTTCAAGCTTGAATTAAAAGGCAGATTCTGCCTTTCAGACAGTTTCTGTTAGGATGGAAATCTCAAACCATCTAAATTTGTGAGAATGGTAATTTTGGTCATTTAAGTACATGTATGTAAGAACTATCACTTTGAAATTGGTAAATATATTATATATTGGCAATATGATTTGAGAAAGGTCCTGCAGGAATTGAAACTTGTTTATTTACAGTCAGCTTAGTGAGCTTACTATTGATTTTCACATGAGCAGGCCTTTGCAAACCCAATAGCCTCTTCATTTATGAGATTTTAGTCATTTATTTTAGCAAGGAGTTTGCAACATTTTTGTGTCTATGAGTTTCATATTGGTATTACATTTTTGTCTCACTTTAGTTTTTAACTTTCTCTTGTCTTTTTAGTTTCAAGTTAAACACCATCATTTCAGAACCACATAGTGACAGAGTTAATTGTCTGAGCTTCAGACCATTATTGTCTTTGTCACATGTTTCTTATGGACCCACTGCTGTGACAGCAAGTCAAGATGGAAAATTCAAACTGTGGACTCTTGATGATGACAGTGACAGTCAAAGTACAGCACCATTACTGATATGTTTGTTAGTAAATTATAAGAACATTAAGGAATATGAAGGCCTGATGTTTAGTTCCTAGTAGGACATTTCTCAAAGACAGAATGACAAGGACAATACAACCACGTGCCTCGATATCCAAGAGGGGAATGATGAACACCTTGCAGCTATTCTCTCCTGGTCCTTTGTCTGTCATCCCTGTCCCTATTGGTGCCCCCTTCCTATTTGTTTTTGTCCTTGTCATTCTTCCTTTGAGAAAGGCCCTGCTAAGATCAAAACGTCATGCCCTCCTATTTCTTGATGTTTGCATCCGAGTAATTTTAGTCAGTAAGCCGTTTGCATCATATTTGCATGCTCTCATCACTCTTGAAATGTAAGAACCTTAAAGGGGAATGCAACCCCAAAATAATGTTGGCTTATCTGATGTGTCACTCATGTACACTCACGTCCACATTCATGGAATTGTAGGTCAAATTTGCGTTCCTGTACGAAGGGGCCGCCTGTCATCTATCATTTGTCATCTATACCCATGATGCTTTGCAAGTGGCGAAAAATCAGACGCGGTTGCCGTCTTCTTCGCCCTAATGTCACACCCCCGCAATTGGGGGCAGCCCCTTCGAAAAGATGGCGACGTGCAGGAAAGCAAATTCGACCTACAATTCCATGAATTTTCTCTCTTTATGAAAATCGTACGTGAGTGGCTCATAGGTAATGGTAGGATGTTTTTAACACCCAATCAGATAAGCAAACTTGATTTTTGGGGTTGCATTCCCCTTTAATTGATTTATTCATAATGCAGTATAAGTTTACTGATTGAGCTGATAGAGATAAATTTAGAATTTGCATTTAATGGTTCAATGCTTCTGACTTGCGTACCCACCCCAGCAAAGACTAGTTGACTATTTAGAAAGATTGCCATCCAAGGGCTGGATAGCTTAGATGGTAAGAGCGCCAGTACGCAAGGTCAGAGGTCTTGGGTTGAAGTCCTTGGCCAGTCAAAGATTTCTTTGCCATTTTTTGAAAATGGTTACCCAGTCAGTTTTTCCTTTATTTTGTTTGACTTAGAGGTGATTTTACTTACATTCATTAAAACATCCATACAATATTCTTTTTAATGACTGTGCTCTAGGAAAAGGAAGAAGCTGGGGCTGCTTTTCTGTGGGTTTCTTCTGGGATGAAGTTCCAAGATGTGCATGCTTCTCATCAGATGGGTCTCTTCTTGCAGTTGCCTTTGGTCATGTGGTGACTATATGGGACCCTGACTTGAATGTTCTGAAGAAGACATTATGCCATGGACCAAAAGACCAACCTATTACGTAAGCTGGTTTCTGTAGTGCTAGTAGCAAGTGACTTTATAGGGACTAGGTATTGAAAAATGCTGAGTCTCCATGCTGAAAGAGAGCCATTATTAATGAACTCTGAAAAGAGTCTTTGTTTAAAACTTGGTGCTGCCCACATTCGGAGAGCCTGTCTCATAGTCAAACCAGTGGGGCTCTGAATTTGGTGGTCCTGGTGTGCAGTGATTAATAGTTGGGAAAAGAAATCTTCATTGATCTTTTTTAGCTTACATTTTAATTTTTGTGTCAGATCAACAGTGGATGATAAATTAAGGTACTGTACTCATAATCCTTGACTTTTTCAGGCACGTTGCGTTTGGGCATGGTTCCTCTGCTCATTGCCTTATGTCAGCCTCATCATCTATCCTCAATGTATGGAACCTTCTTACATGTAATGGTATGTATTTTCAGAATGCTTTATGGATGTTGCTAATAGCATCATTGACATCATTGGGTTACGATTTCTATGTGGGAAGACCGGTTGTTGGCTTTCTGTCCCTTGTTAAATCATCTTTGACATGGATATCAAGCCCAGCCTTGGCTGTCAAAGTAATTGGACTGTCATTTCATGCTTAGTGCATTATTCAGTACCAATTTCTGTTTCGATTTGTCATTTGGTTCTGGTGTTTTGCTGTCTCCCAGCTTACTAGCATTAGTGCAATATATGCTTTTTAAAGAGCCCTTAAGTTAATTGCGGAATTGCGGAATTGGGAATTCTGTGATATGGTTTTCATTTTGTTCCTTGATCCAGTCATGTGGCGAGCCAGTATGGACATCATAGTTCTTGTGGCTGATACAGAGTCTGAATTTGTGGCAGTGTTTGATAAACAGGGAAATTGTAAGTACATGTACCTATGATTGGAAGTAGGTATAAACTTTGTTTTTCTTCAAAATGTATGAAACCTAAAAAATGAAGTGATATTCTTTCACTAGTTAAGAAATATACAGTACAAGAGTATAAGTACTATTGACAGCATTTTGAATTCATGATGCAAATGAGTTTCAGTAGTAAAGATACCAGCTATACTTAATTCTTCCTGAAAAAATATTGTTGTTTAATTCTGTGATTTAAATTTATTTTACTACCCCACTTTCATTTAAATTGCACCGATCTAAAGAGCAGGTGATGTTTTTTATGTGACTTGTTGAGCTTATTTTTTTCAGTCCACCCTGCAAAGTTAAGATTCATCATACTTTTAAATGTTTAACTTCAAAATAGAAGCATATGTGATATGAATATGGAAATATTAGTCCTATACAAGTACATGAATGTCCTTCAAAGATTTGATTCTCTTCTTTAGAAACAAATTGTGAATTTTGTCCCCATAGTTTCCTGTTCTACATTCGCAGATCATTTTAAAGTTTAATAGTTTTGATCAGTTATAATTATATATTGTGTAATATTATGCAGTTGTAAAATATTAAATATCATATTGTCGTCTATATATTTTTTAGTGATTAAATGCAAACAAAAGTGTTTGTAGGGAAAAAACATGAGAATTTAATGAATCTGCTCTCTTTAAGGTTTAATTTTGACTGGCATTTCATATAGCACTATATAACATGCATTGGCTTTGTTTTTCTTTCCTCCCATTGTAGTGTTTGTTTTTCATCCTTTGGAGCATAAGCTAGTCTATTCAAATCAGAATCTGCCAGTCTCCAAAATTGTTGATGCTGTCTTCATTCCAAGGACACAAGCAGCACCCTCTAGTGTTAACGGCTGCAGCCTTTTGCCTTGGGAAAGTCATTCACATCTTTACTTCATGACAAAATGTCAACTGTTGCTTACAGTAACAGGAGAAGTCGAGAAATCTGGAGCATTGTCAAGAATTGGTCATGTGGTAAACAATCTCTTTGAATTCTCTTTGAAGTTCACCAAGATCTCATAGGACCTATTGAAACAAAAGTTGCATAGTTAATTAAATTACCAGATGGTGGGCTTTACACAGCAAAGTTTCTTAAAATTTGACCTACCTTCATGCTAAAAATTACTTTTTCAAAGAAAAGTTGAAACTGGAATTGGGGAGTCCATTTTTTGAAGTGCTATTGACAATTAAACACTACATAAACTTAAGGTGATATACAAAAATGTTGCAAACTGCTTACTGACTAAAATTACCAAAATGTAAATCTTAAAATTTAGTGGGCCTGACGTTTCAATCCTAGCAGGACCTTTCTCTGCCTTTGAGAAAGGTCCTGCTAGGATCGAAACGTCAGGCCCACTAAATTTTAAGACTACATAAACTTGTCCATTTTGGGCTTCAGATGTTTAAACAACAGAAACATAAACAAACAAAACCAGCTGGCAAAATAGGAAGCTAATACAGGCATGTCCCCACTTACACATGAAACTGTTCAACTTTCCTATATGTAGTATGAACAGTACATGTATGTTATGCATGAACAGTATAATATATTTTTTAATTGAGAGAATGTTTACATGAAGGAAAGCTGAATTGTTTCATACGTAAGTGGGGACACCAAAATGTCACAAGTTGGACCCCTCATTTATGGAATTATCCACTTGGTTGTAATGATAACCACTGTCTTAATATGCCTTTTTGATGTCTAGGATTTGGAGGAAAGGCTACCATTGACACCTTTTGCCATGCTTCTGAATAACCAGCAACACATTGTTATGAAAGAGGAACAAGAATTTAGGATGCAGAACTTGCCAGCATCAGCAAATATGAGAGAGGCAAGTACTGGTAGATGCATTTGATTGGTACAGCTACTTCCATGCTCAATGTTTGAATTAACCCCTTTTTGTTTCTAGTATGAAAACAGTGCTCCATGCCCATTGTCCCATGTTTTCATGAACTAATTTTTATTTATAGGACATAACAAATTTGGTTTCCAAGGCACCTGAAGGATACACCAAACCAAAATAATTGATGGCATTATTTTTTATTTGCTGGCACTAATCCCCCAGTTATCGGAATTACAGTACATTGAAACCTTGATCTACAACAAATGTGAACTGCATACATATGTAATTGGATAGCTGGATCCATGAATGAAATGACTCTCCTTTAGTTTGCCAATGTACTTGGAGGGAATCAGTTGCTGACATCAGGCTAGTGTCAATTTCTTGACAAATGATCATCTGTTTTCCAATACTGAAGTCAAGTCAGTCTACTGTTACCAATTTCACTTGCATTATTGTTGCTGGTCATAGTGCCAATGAACATCATTGAAATCATCTCTACTCTCTAGGTAAATTGGGAAGACAAACTGAAAGTACACAACTGCTGATCATATGCACAAAGTCATCTTTAGTAATTTGATACCCTTTCAGGAAACCCATTTATTACCAGCTGGAGAGGAGCAATTCATGGTAAAGCATCATATCTTGCGATGCAAGAAGCACAAACTAGACTAGTCACCAGCCACACAAAATTAGATCAGCCATCTCACCAGTGCATCTAGGTTTCCCCTCCAACATGAACTATTTTAATATTATATCACTTGTATTCTATGTGTGTTTATTAATCAGCATAGGGCATTTCCAAACCCTTAGGCTCGTGGATTTTGGCATTAGCAACTTGAAAGCACTGTAACTGGCATAACCCTCAAGCATTTTCTGGTTTCTTATTTCTATCGTTGTCCAATTATGGACTATGGTATCTGATGTCATATGTGTATTATGAACCACTTCTATGTACATGTATGTGGTTACTGTGCTTGCTGTGGCTCCTTTTTTGATGGCTCCCAGTCTGATCTCAAGATGGCTTGGTTTCTTACAGTAGATTTGAATGTTTTGAAATTAGAAATCACATTTTACTATTTCTAAACCTAATCCTATTGAATCTATTGCAATATGATCTACAATTTTACAGATGCTTCATTCTTCAGCTCATACACTGCCACGTGTCAAATCTTTATGTACTATGTTTGTACAAGCTGTTCTCAATCCAGGGACTGATGATGTTAACAGGTGAGTACAACCAATATTACATTTTACTATTCCGTCAATGAACAATTCGTTCCTGTATTAATATTTGCCATTTTGTCCAGGGAACATTTCCAAAATTGAAGATATTATACAGTTAGTTTATTGTCAGAGTTAGGAGACCAGTATGTCTCTGAAACGTTTCTTTGGTTCGCTCATAAACATGTCGTGCACAGTCATGGCATATGGTGAGACCAGTATGTCTCTGAAACGTTTCTTTGGTTCGCTCATAAACATGTCGTGCACAGTCATGGCATATGGTGAGACCAGTATGTCTCTGAAACGTTTCTTTGGTTCACTCATAAACATGTCGTGCACAGTCATGGCATATGGTGAGACCAGTATGTCTCTGAAACGTTTCTTTGGTTCACTCATAAACATGTCGTGCACAGTCATGGCATGTGGTGAGGTGTTGGCTATTGTTTATTCCCCAGTTTTGTCAATTTCTTTGCTTCCTATGTCCCATAAATTTGAAAAGACTAATGATATAGACTAATATCATGACTATAG
Organism: Luidia sarsii; assembly: GCA_949987565.1. Lineage (NCBI taxonomy): Eukaryota > Metazoa > Echinodermata > Asteroidea > Paxillosida > Luidiidae > Luidia > Luidia sarsii. The sequence goes on along the minus strand of OX465109.1, from coordinate 13,810,439 downwards.
CCTGGGCTGTGTGGAATGCAAAATGACAGGATTGACACCCTTTTATTGCCAATCAATCTTTTCCTTCATAACAATAACAAAATGACAAATAAATATATAACAACCAAAAAGAGATGTTTGCTGTTTTGAATTTCCATATCAGGTGTGATTATTTTTGTTTGGAAGGTATATTTGTTTACGAATAATCCATATTAATTGTATCATATTGGTATTATTTCTTACCCAGTGTATACCACATTTATTTGTCCATCTTATTCGTCATTCTCACATCACACACAATAATAACTTGCCCATAATCTGTCTCCTGTAATGTAGCCATTCCTTTCAAACTCCTGTTTATAAGAGGCAACACATCTGTTGCATATTTACCAAATATTTTGTTAAAATATATTAACCCATATCTGTTCTCTGAAATGTAGTTGGCCCGACATAACCATTGTACCAGGACAAAATGCAGAATGCATGGCATGTGTGTTCCCTTAAATTAAAGTTGCCTTCTTGCATTGGCAGGAGAAAAAGCACCGAGTCAGATGAAAGTGAAGACGACAACAACGCAAACTCAGACTGTGAGGAACCTGACAATGAGGAATCTGATATGGAAACACAAACACCTGCTGCAAGCTACAGGGAAAACATGAAAGAAATTGACAGATGTGAAGATAGCATACAAAACACTAGGAATCAAGATGACCAAGAGAAACTAGAAACAGATTATCCGATCCTTTCCAAAGTATCACGGTCAGGGCTGAAATGGATACGGAAAATCTTCCATGAAACATATTAAGATTTGAGTTTGGTGATGTACTTCTTTACAAAAGGATACATTATGGAAAATGTACATATTTTGATAATTAGAGACATCACTTCCATCCACTGGTACAGTCTGTAAATGTTAATTCATTCAGGTGTCAAAATTAATGCCAAATGTTGAATGGAGTGTACTTTGTGGCCAATCAGTGATCCACTGTGTATGATACTACCATTCACATAAGCCTGCAACTAATAATATCTTTTGTTTCCTGTCGTGGTTCTTGCACAAATGAAATTACTTGAAAGTCCTTTTTGAAATTGATTTGTTGTCAAGTCCTCTTGCACACTGAGTAAAGCCAACCAGATCTGTCAGACTAGCATCCAGTTCTGTTTGAGCTATTTTGTATGTCTCGTGTATTATTTTGAGTTTGTTATAAATTTCCTGAATTATTTCACAAAAGATCAATGTTTAAAGGTATCCAGCCCAAAGGTTTTTCAGTACTGTGCGTAAATATGGTTGCATCTGATTGGGTGGTTTACAAAGGTGTTGTCATTCAGATATAAGATTAAATATGGAATACAAGCCTTCCATGTAGTCGCGGTATATACTGTGTACATGTCCGTGTTTTTGTCAGATAAAAACCACATGTAATTTCAAGACGGTTGTTTGATACATTATGGAATGCACACTGACAATGCTTCATTGTACTGAGGTGCATTTTGGTAATCACAACCAAGTATTTGTTCCGCTATTATTCCACAGATCTTTCCTGGCAATTTAAGTTATATGTTAGTGCTACACTGGGTGATAAAGTGTACAAATATTCACAAGTCGACCAGAACATTCGACAGTGGAACATTTTCTTGCTTTTTCCCCCTGGTTTGCTCATCAGTCATCAGATTTTTAAAATTCTTTTGATAACCTTAGTAAAATAATTATTCTAAACATGGAAAGGGTACTGGAACATTACTTTACTGGAACATTACTTATCAATTAAAGAGCAAAAACAAATTGACTGACTGAGATTTTTTGATTTAGGCATGTGGTTTATGAGCTGTTAAGCCCGTTTAGCATCCTTAAAAGTTAACTATCTTCGTTGGGGGTAGTCAGAAGGAATTAAACATTATCTTCCATGTCTCAATCTTTTCTTAAATTGGAATATTTAACAGTTTGGAGTGGATGCAGCTTTCTAAACTTTGATAGGCCTTTGATAGAAAATGAAAGGAAACTGAAGAGAAAGTGTCTCACCCAATTTTAAGAAAAGTTTAATTCATACAAAATAACAGTTTGATACAACTTATTGAAAATACCAAATACTAACAAAGCGGATAAGGACACTGCCGATGGACGCAGACCATTTCAGATAGACTAGCGTGGGTATACAAGTATAGTGCACATTTTTACACGATATTCCTATAGAGCGCCCTCATGGACCGATCAAAGATTTGCTCGTCATCCAGTGCTACACCACGAGTGTGCCCAATCAGTACTGGGACTCGAATCAATGCATACTATTTGTTAGCCCAAGTGCTCAGCAATTTTCACGCAAAAAAACACCTTACGAAGCTTAATATTATTTGCCTAACAATGGCAACAATTGAATGGGAACTTTATATTTGTCCTCATCGGTAATATAATACATGACTGGTGTACAGTTTGTTGAGAGGTCGTTTGTTATGTAGCAGAGTTCTTTAGGAGCATATCCGCAACTTTGTTATTGCGGACGTCTCGGATTTTGATAATGCTAAAACGGTCTGTTGCATGCGACAAACTGATAAAATATAATTAAAACCTCTACACACCATTTGTAAAGATCCAAGAAACGCGTTCATACTTTGTCTAATCCAGAATATGCATGAAATAACACCTGTGAAAGTTTCAGCTCAATCTGTCAACCATGTCACGAGAAAATGGTGAAAAACTGGCTCATTTTTTTCATCAAACTGTGACAGCTTCGAGGATCGTAAAATGCACCTCGCAGAATTTCCAATAGCGCCACCGTGCGTTTAAACCGGAAAATTGCGAGTAAATCTCGCAACAGTCGTTGGTAATTGCGAATGGACCATGTTGGATTTGTGAAAATGGTGTGTAAAGGCTTTAAGGATGGTAAGCGTGTTCTTTTCCCCATAAGTCGTTATAAAACGACCGTTGGAAATTCATTTATAATTCCACATTTTCACAGGTGTGCTATTCCATGCATATGTTGGATCAGACAACGTATGGATGCTATTCTTTGACCTCGACCAATGTTATGTAGGGGCTTTAAGTGACGTTTTAGAGTTAAGGCAATCTTACATAAAGAAAAAAAAGTGTCCCCACTCACCTTTGAATATAATGTAGACCGACGACGTTTGTAGTATATTGAGAAACTAAGAAAATGGCCCTAACGTAAGATACAAATGATACGCCGTGTTGCTTGCTTCCAAAGTTCATACTTCAGCTGGCCACACAACCATCGCCTTGCACATAATTATGATTTATGACATTGAGAGAAAATCTAGTAAATTACATGTTCGTTGCTATATGATTCATGCATTAAATACGATATATTCCATAATAAACCCCTTTTGCAACTTAGACTAAGATATGTGAAAAAAGGGTAAAGCTGATGGAATCAAGCGTCTAAATGTTTGGAATCAATATGTTTTCGCTTGCGTGCCTATACTCATTATAAATGACAAATTTGTTTTTAAGTAGGCCTAGTTGCTTCTACAAATGTGTACGCATTCCATGTAATTACCTCGTGGAAACTAATTTTTCATCCTAAATTTCATTTCTGAGGTCTTCAGCGAATAGTAATATCCCTTCCATTGGTACCACACAACTCCTTTGCCATAGCTGTCCGTTGTTCCACCCAGGTAATCGCCGTTAAGCGACGCGTAGAAGCAACTATTGTGCCACCAGGCACTGTGATACTCCTTTGCACAGTTCTTGGTACCCCAGTTATCGTTGTCTCTGTCCTTGGTTGTAAAAGGCTGGGTATTGTGATTGGCCATTGCATCGCCTAGGAGAATAGGAGGAAGTAGGAGAACATGTGTTAACACAGCCACAATGTACAAGTTTGTTGCTCGGAATTATTGATGGAGTATTACCTACACTTTAGAAAATCCTGTCTTGTACATGAAAGATTAATAATGAACACGGTCCGTTTGAACCAGGCGCGTCTCCCCACTGCGTTGTGTATAGGTTTAAGCAATGAGGTCTGTTCACATGTAGGGGTTGGCGCGGTATTCTTCATCAACCCATGACTAATGTTCTCTTGATGTCTCTTTTGAGATAATGAGATTCGGCCAATAAGGGACTATTATACGATAAACATCGATGAATGAGTGATTGGTGCAACACCACCATGAATCGTACAAACAAACACACCAGTGTGTTATTTAAATATCTAACACATATGCCCTATGCCCTTCAATCATTGACTTCTTGGAAACACGAATGAACTAAAGTTGTCTTTTTTAAGTTGGTCGTCAGTGGGCCTTTAACCATTCTAATATACCTTAGCTCTGTTAAAATGTGCTCCCATTAAGCACAATGGCAGGGGAATAGAAACAAAATTACAGCGGAGCTTAGTAACTACGTTACAATGGAGTACATAGTAATTGGACATTGTTAAATTGTTATATTGTCCTTTTTGATCGTGTCCCAAATCATAAAAGTCCATTGAACTGTGTTGCAATCTTACCGGCAGTGCCCGAGTAAACGCCCACTGTGATTCTGTAGTTATCCTGCGCATCTCCCACACGGAAGAGGTCGTACTGAGCAAATGCCGAATTGCCCTCGAAGTCCGCCAGGTCCACGCGTAGTTCGTATTCATCCTGAGCGGTGAGGCGGTTGAGATTGTCATTACCCAACCAAAACTCCCCATCTGGATGACCAAATCCACGGCGGTAATTGGCAAAGTTGCGGTCAAAATCCACTGTACCGTCAAGACGCCTTTGGAAAACCTTTTCAAATAAAATGATTTAATATTTCGTCAAGTATAGGCCTACATTTTCATTGCCAAGTAGGCAGTAATATAAGCACACGGGGCCAGAAAACTTGGTTCTAATGAGTTTAAATTAAAAGTAGACTTTTCCAAAAGGAAGTGATATGGATAATACGCGCGGTCACTATACAGAACTTACTGTAATAGGCTGGGCGACCAAAAAGATTTGTTGCGCGCAAAAAATATACATGTATAGGTTATAACTTTGAATATATAAGTTCTTAAATGTACAGCGAAAACCTTTTTTTTTCTGTATTGTTAAACTTTCACTGTAGTGTAATAGCTCCTTACCGTCCAACCTCCGCCATCTGTCTCCATATCGCAATATACTTCGATCGCGCGGGAAAAATCGAGCGGTTGCACCATGTACACACCGCTGTTGATCGCGCCTCGTTCAAGGGCTTCGGAACAGTCTTTTGGTGAGGAAATCAAAGAAGCTGAAAAGGAGGAAGGATAAGGGATTGTTTTAATTGTATGCAGTGCCTGGCCTAACCTTTTCATATTCTTATTTGAATCTGCCAAACATGTTATTCTCAATAAAAACGGATTAATTTCAAATAAAACGTTTATTTATTATTTGAAACGTTATTGACAAAGGTGATAGTCCCAATATCCATATGGAGCTTTTTGGCCCTTTCATAATAGGTGGGTTCTCACGGAGGCAAATATCAAGAATTGAATAAAAAGTATATGGTGTACGCAAGGCTAGGGGTATAGCGCTTGCACTGCCAATCAGTATAGAATTGAGCTTGGTCCATTCTATTGTCTACATATCAGTGTCCTGTTCGTCATTTCGTCTGATTGATTGCAGTCTTTAAAAATATCAGGTGACGCGGAAATATATTGCCACTCGAGCTTTTACTAGGATGCACGCGCATTAATCTAATACAGTACCTTTCACCAGAAACTGAGGCCAAGGTATGCACCGTCCTAGTGTCTTGTGGAACTACGCTGTGAATGGGTGTGGTTCTTGCGAGGCTTGGCTGCAGCACCGAATGCTGGACTTAATTGAACGGTCCTAGTCGAGCGAGACAAACTGCCGTCCCCAACACCCACCCCGCCGTGCTAGCCCTGCTGAAGGTCAAGTTGTGCCCAATTTAATTTGTAGAGCTAAATAGACCTGATGCACATGACATCATTCCTGTACGGTTCTCTCGTCAACTGGTCAAAATAAGACCGCCTATCAGCTAAGCACGCACCGTGTAGGCACTCCAAGCCGTGCATTTGCCATTGTCTGGTAAGTTTTACGCATCAAGATGGCGGCGTAGTGCCGTTAATGTGTTCTGAACGCCGTGCCACGGTAAGGCAGTCCCGAATTCTGAACAAACAAAATGTACAAGGCACGGTAGCATGCACGGTGTAGCCTTGACCTTTAAAAACTGAAGTCCACAGAAGTACATATGAAGCCCGCCTTACAAGGGTATTCCGCTAAATTTGGGGCTTCTCAACCAAACAACAAGGCAGACCCCACGTGACCCTCATTTCCACGAAATGAGTATCTACTGTACCATTAAAAATACTGTAACTGGAGGTTTGCGGAAGTACGAAGCTGTATTAGAGACAAGGCGACAGAAAATCACTCTGACCTATACTCGTACGTACGACTTATGAATAATGTCCTGTGGGTACACTGTTTAAATCATACATACGACTTATATCTCGTACGGACGACATCTAGGTCGTACATACGACTTATAATTATGTCGTACGAACGACATCTAGGTCGTACGTGCGACTGATATGTCGTACGGACGACATTTATAGGTCGTACGTGCGACTTATTATTATGTCGTGCGTACGACTTAGGCCTTTAAGTCGTACGTACGAGTTAAATCGCGAAGTCCTGGGACATGTTTACCTATGAGATATGTCTTACGTACGAGATATAAGTCGTTTGTGCAGCTCCTCAACGTCAACAGGTTCTTCAACGCCAACATGCTCCACTATATTATAGCTGCCTAAAGAAAATGTGTGCGGACCAAGCGCGCTCGCTGTGCGGCACGGGTACTACCTGACCAAAGTATTGGAGGACTAGGGAGCATGTTGACGTTGAAGAGCCTGTTGACACTGAGGAGCTGCACATTCGTTCTTACGACATAGACGTCGTACGAACGATATATAAGTTGTACGTACGACTTATAACTCGCACGTACGAGATATAAGTCGTACGGACTTAGGCCTATAACTCGTACGTACGACTTAGGCCTATTATAACTCGTAAGTACGAGTTAAAAGTACTTACGAGTACTTACGAGATACAAGTCGTACGTACGAGTTAGGTCAGAGAGGGATTTTGTCCTTATTACAGCTTCGTAGAAAAGAGCCTAGCCATGAGTGAAACGTGAACTTGTGCGAGGTGCCTATTGTTTGCCGCACTCACTGACTAGCGGCGGGTCCGTTACGGGAAGCAGTTTTCAGTACAATGCTTTTAATACTATACATGTATTACATGTACACTGTACATGTAAGCCTACGTGTAATTGTTCAGGTAGAGTCTGCGTGTCACGTTTCAATTTAATGTTTTTTTGAGACCAATGAAAGACTCAAGGCCTTCTTCATTGAGCGCAATTTCGGGTGGCTGGTGTTGATTAGTCCGTGGACCACTATTGACCAAGGGGTGACCTTTAAACCAAACCTATCGTGATCCTAAATGCAGGGCTATGGCCAACATTTCTAGTACAAAAGGATGCTACCTTGGTCGTCATTGCTGACCTTTTCAATGGTAGATTTCCACACTCGCCTACGCTATCCGTCGTTGATTGCTGGATCCATGTACCGTAGTCTAATACTAGTTCAGCTGACAGACCAGTTCATAAAACGTATTTCTTTTCTGTATCTTTATAGGCCAACACATATATTACATTTTTATATTGCATATCTAAAGCTGATTTTTCTGCCTCGATTTTGTACGCCCGACTCTGACATAAAACATCCAAGTTTTTTTAGTTTCCAATTTTAATCCTTAATTATATATTTATTCCCCGTTATATTTGCAAACTACTTTACGATTAGGTGCACAACTAGCAGTAGTGGTCTACATATTACTGGCACCCCAAGCTGACCTGACACTGATAGTTTCACGTATACACGTAGGGACTTTTCTGTGCTGAAATAATATACAAACGCATCTGGTGGCAGTCCTTCACATACCTCACACAAAGACAATTTATAAAACCTTTATGAAGGGGGGGGGGGATGTAAACTTCTCCTGACCTCCAAAATGAGTTTATTTTTTCTGTACGTGTCACTAGTCGAACTGCTGCTTTTTGCGATACTTTGTGACTTTATTTTGCTGTAATGCAAGCTAGAGCTAACTTGATTTATCCCATTCAAAGCGTAGGCATTACCATTCAGTCTGAAACAAGTATCACCACTGCCCGTGCTTCCTACCTGACACGGGTACTCCTGGTCGCTGGAACGTCTTGAGGACAACTGCAAGGTCTGATACTGCAGAATGAAGCAGCTGGAGTTGTTGTCCGGACTCTTGGCCACCCAGGGAACTACGACAGATATCCCGCAGCCTGGCCAACTCAGAGGAAATCATCTCGCGAATCACGGAACAATTGCAACAAGTTCCTGAATTTGTGGCGCCAGCCGGCTGGTGGATGGTAATATGCGGTTGGCAGACAAAGTTGCTGGAATCTGTCTCGGTATCTGTCGTTCCATGTGATCCAGGGCCCGGTTGCGCCTGTGTATCCCTTGGTTGTCCACCCATGTTGAAGTTATTTGGTTGCGAGGAATGTCCAGATGACTGTGTTGGCAGTCCCGTTTCGATTTTTGCCCCGTCTAGTTTTTCACCAATGGTAGTGGGTTCCTCGGTTCCTGAAATCTTGTCTTTTTCATCTTGGGAATTCGTCCGTATTATCAGCACAAATAAGAGCAGAAATAATTTCAGGTGTGGACTCATTATTGACGGAACAATGTGGTAACGCTGTTCACTCAATCGGCAACCGATGAAAGAGTGTGGACCAAACCTCACCAGCGGAAATTGGCGTATTTATAAAACAGTTTCAACAGGATGCAAGGTCGCACTACGACGGCCTTTATCGTACACAGTAAAAATAAAGTATCATTTTGACTGTGATAGGCCTTACGCGAACGTATCTTGCACTACAGTATCGCAGATGCCTACCCGTTGCAAACAAAAGCGGGTTTTAGCGGTTTAGCGGGTCAAGGTTAGCGGATTAGGGTTCGTTGGGTTAGGTTTGTGGTTTGGTTAGGGTTGGCGTTGGGATTCGGCATTTTTTTCGGGTTGGGGTTAAGGCAAATTTAGCGTTAATGGTTAGGGGTTACCGGTTAGGGTTGAGGTTGGGGTTTGGATTGTGAAGTCAGTGTAGTTTGAGATAGTACCGGTGCTAAATTGAATATTCTAATTCTAGCTCTCTGAGTGGATCAAAGATTAGGAGGGCCTGACGTTTCGATCTAAGCGGGACCTTTCTCATAATTTTTGTTATGGTAGTCAACATTGTGCTAACCACCGTGTATGTCAAAGCTTTTTACACCTATAGGCCTTAACCAAAAGGTTAAAAGTGGCCTGGCTGAATGTACGCGGTTGTATGCTGAAAAGAACAATTGGACCCTTTTCAATGTGACCGCCAAACTTGGTATACAGCAATGATTGCGCCCCTGTCCTTGGGATATCTTCAGTAGGAAAAGTACTCGTGGATGATAAAGAATGAGATAACAGTCGGTGGAAATTTACTATCATCGCGAACCGGATGGAGTTTTGCGGTGATAGTGAAAAATCCCACCCAGTTCTAAATAGGGCGATTGGTTCCGGCACCACTGTAGCGCCACGTGACTGTGCGACTGAAGAAAGTTATCAACCAACTGATTGCATTGGTTAGTCTCTGCATGGCACCAAGGTCTCATTTCACCTTATTCGATCACACTTCTTCATCACAACGCACAGAATGCAATCAGCAAGCAGAGTTATAAATCATATCAGTGAAGGACACTGTTGTTCGTGATATAAAGGGAGTCCATTGTTTGACTTTGTTTGGACACACAATGGATTGAACGACCGACGAGATTTGAACGATGAGCAAGACGTTGCGTGACCCCCAGTCTACAAAGTTATACATGTAACTTATAAGCTTGTTCAGTCATTTCATTTGTTCGGTCAAAAAGGCTTCCTTTGTAAGTAACACTTTCCTGTAAAAAAAATGTAAGAGTGTATTGTAATTGGTTCTCAATTATTTTCTAAGAATATAAAAAGTAATAATTGTATTCATTTTGCATTATCTTACGTGTAAGGTAAAGGCGAATGTTTTGATGATTATTATAATCCATTTCATGGTGGAATATACGTTTCCTTTATTTACGGTACCATGGGTGGATACAATTCCAAACGAACCAACCTTTGGAAATCCACAGAATATACTAGACACTTCACTCTCGGCCGAATATTTTCGACCGAGGAAGCACCACCACCACGATGTTCGGAGTAATTTGATTAAGGCCAGCTTTATAACTTTTCATTTGCCTCTAATAGCCAATTGTGGTCATATACCCACATCGTGATAAGGAACACTACCATGGCCAACAATAGTTAACGCAATGCAGTCACATTTCCGGAAATGTGTGTAAACTTCCTTTGTTTTTGCATGCCCTGAAAAATTGTTTCGATGTGAAACTGCCTAGTGGAAGCTATCTGTAGGAAGACTTAATACACGCAACATAATCGCTACACTGGCAGGTTAACAAATGATTCTTGGAGTGACTGTAATCAATGCGGGTTTACCCTAATCATCGTAACTATAATTATTAATGCATGTTAATTGATTTCCTGATTGCCTGCTGAAAAAATAGAAGGCAGTTTAGGTAGGATTCGAACCCGCGACTCCTGCTTTGTAGTGCATACATCTGAAAAGGTCTGCAATCATCTAGGATTTGAACTGTATACAGACATATTGGTAAGTCAGAAATTGGTCATCTTTTTTACCTTTTAAATCCTTATAAAAATGAGGGCGCTATTGTAAGGTCATGTTAGGAACCAACAGTTTAAAACCGTAACAAAAACATTAAATTTCAAACTGCAAATTAATCCCTCTTGATTAGGTTTGATGAAAACTTCTTCACTCAATGATTACGAAGTATACATTTTGGTAGTAAATCAACAGGTTTAGGGATAGGTCTGCAGGAAAAACCAGAAAAACCTTTTCCAGAAATTTGTGTATACATTCGATTGAGTTTCTGTTGCATGATCCTGCGATGACATCACAAATTTGCCCATGAACATTAAAATTCTCATTAGCATAAAACCTGAAAGATGCAGAACGAGTGTGAAAAACAGTTTGATTGTTAGCAACATTGTAAAAATATTCTGTAAAAATATTATGTAGCATGTAGAACTTTATTCTTCTCATTGCAGTCAAATATAATTTAGAAATATTGGTTTGGATAATGTGGGTCTCTAAAGTTTATCTAAATTCATTTAATTAAATCAATGTCAGGAATTAACGGGAAAGTTGATACATCACTTTATTTCCGCCACCATAGCAGTAACTCTACTATGTATGATACCACATTACGGCTTTTCCAAGCCTTTTCAATTCAAGAAAACGTATATTTTTAGTTTTCCTCATGAATGGCTCGAATATTCTTAATTGGAACTTCACCAGCTGTAAGAGTTGGCAAGGTATCACAATTCAGATTTTTTTTCATCTGAGAAGGTCGCCCTCAGCTATTAAGGTAAAAAGGGGTCGGTCGTTTAAGCTCATCCTTCGAGTGTCTGTTATCTGTTTGAAGTTTTGTAACTTTGAATTATGACATGAAATCATGTTTACCACAGTACCTTCTAATATGTTCGCCTTTGTAATCGTGACTCGAGTCCGATATCAAGTCTGAGTCCTTTGTAATCGTAACTCGAGTCCGAGTCCCTTGTTGTCGTGACTCAAGTCCGAGATCAAGTCTAAAAAATCCTGACTCGAGTCCGAGATAGAGTCAGAGTCCTTTGTAATCCTGACTCGAGTTCGAGATCGAGCCGGAGTCCTTTGTAATCGTGACTCGAGTCCGAGATAGAGTCTGAGTCCTTTGTAATTGTGACTCGGGTCCGAGATAGAGTCTGAGTCCTTTGTAATGTGACTCGAGTCCAAGATAGAGTCTGAGTCCTTTGTAATGTGACTCGAGTCCGAGATAGAGTCTGAGTCCTTTGTAATGTGACTCGAGTCTGAGATAGAGTCAGAGTCCTTTGTAATCCTGACTCGAGTCCGAGATAGAGTCTGAGTCCTTTGTAATCGTGACTCGAGTCCGAGATAGAGTCTGAGTCCTTTGTAATGTGACTCGAGTCTGAGATAGAGTCTGAGTCCTTTGTAATCGTGACTCGAGTCCGAGATAGAGTCTGAGTCCTTTGTAATGTGACTCGAGTCCGAGATCAAGTCTGAGTCCTTTGTAATGTGACTCGAGTCCGAGATCAAGTCTGAGTCCTTTGTAATGTGACTCGAGTCCGAGATAGAGTCTGAGTCCTTTGTAATGTGACTCGAGTCCAAGATAGAGTCTGAGTCCTTTGTAATGTGACTCGAGTCCGAGATAGAGTCTGAGTCCTTTGTAATGTGACTCGAGTCCGAGATAGAGTCTGAGTCCTTTGTAATGTGACTCGAGTCCGAGATCAAGTCTGAGTCCTTTGTAATGTGACTCGAGTCCGAGATCAAGTCTGAGTCCTTTGTAATGTGACTCGAGTCTGAGATCAAGTCTGAGTCCTTTGTAATGTGACTCGAGTCCGAGATAGAGTCTGAGTCCTTTGTAATGTGACTCGAGTCCGAGATAGAGTCTGAGTCCTTTGTAATCCTGACTCGAGTCCGAGATAGAGTCTGAGTCCTTTGTAATGTGACTCGAGTCCGAGATAGAGTCTGAGTCCTTTGTAATGTGACTCGAGTCCGAGATAGAGTCTGAGTCCTTTGTAATCGTGACTCGAGTCCGAGATAGAGTCTGAGTCCTTTGTAATGTGACTCGAGTCCGAGATAGAGTCAGAGTCCTTTGTAATCCTGACTCGAGTCCGAGATAGAGTCTGAGTCCTTTGTAATGTGACTCGAGTCCGAGATAGAGTCTGAGTCCTTTGTAATGTGACTCGAGTCCGAGATAGAGTCTGAGTCCTTTGTAATGTGACTCGAGTCCGAGATAGAGTCTGAGTCCTTTGTAATGTGACTCGAGTCCGAGATCAAGTCTGAGTCCTTTGTAATGTGACTCGAGTCTGAGATCAAGTCTGAGTCCTTTGTAATGTGACTCGAGTCCGAGATAGAGTCTGAGTCCTTTGTAATCGTGACTCGAGTCCGAGATAGAGTCTGAGTCCTTTGTAATGTGACTCGAGTCCGAGATAGAGTCTGAGTCCTTTGTAATGTGACTCGAGTCCGAGATAGAGTCTGAGTCCTTTGTAATGTGACTCGAGTCCGAGATAGAGTCTGAGTCCTTTGTAATGTGACTCGAGTCTGAGATGGAGTCTGAGTCCTTTGTAATGTGACTCGAGTCTGAGATGGAGTCTGAGTCCTTTGTAATCGTGACTCGAGTCCGAGATCAAGTCTGAGTCCTTTGTAATCGTGACTCGAGTCCGAGATAGAGTCTGAGTCCTTTGTAATCGTAACTCGAGTCCGAGTCCCTTGTTGTCGTGACTCAAGTCCGAGATTAAGTCTAAAAAATCCCGACTTGAGTCCGAGATAGAGTCAGAGTCCTTTGTAATCCTGACTCGAGTTCGAGATCGAGCCGGAGTCCTTTGTAATCGTGACTCGAGTCCGAGATAGAGTCTGAGTCCTTTGTAATTGTGACTCGGGTCCGAGATAGAGTCAGAGTCCTTTGTAATCGTGACTCGAGTCCGAGATAGAGTCAGAGTCCTTTGTAATCCTGACTCGAGTCCGAGATAGAGTCTGAGTCCTTTGTAATGTGACTCGAGTCCGAGAAAGAGTCTGAGTCCTTTGTAATGTGACTCGAGTCCGAGATAGAGTCTGAGTCCTAATGTGACTCGAGTCCGAGATAGAGTCTGAGTCCTTTGTAATCGTGACTCGAGTCCGAGATAGAGTCTGAGTCCTTTGTAATGTGACTCGAGTCCGAGATAGAGTCTGAGTCCTTTGTAATGTGACTCGAGTCCGAGATAGAGTCTGAGTCCTTTGTAATGTGACTCGAGTCCGAGATAGAGTCAGAGTCCTTTGTGATCCTGACTCGAGTCCGAGATAGAGTCTGAGTCCTTTGTAATCGTGACTCGAGTCCGAGATAGAGTCTGAGTCCTTTGTAATGTGACTCGAGTCTGAGATGGAGTCTGAGTCCTTTGTAATTGTGACTCGAGTCCGAGATAGAGTCTGAGTCCTTTGTAATGTGACTCGAGTCTGAGATGGAGTCTGAGTCCTTTGTAATCGTGACAAAACACCCCTCTATAGAGGAGCTATATGGAGGACAACTCTTTTTCGAGTTGTCCTCCATATGGCTCTTTACAAGAGTGGGTTTTCACATCTTTTTCGAGCGGTTTTGACTTTTTGGAGCGATTTTACTCCTTGAGAGAGTGAATTATTCATTCAATTGCATTAAGAGAGCTAGGAAGGAAGGCCCTCAGCTCCTTCGCTGACTTGGGTTGCTGCCAGTTGACCATTGATGCCACTTTGTCTGGAGAAGTGCTAATTCCTTCAGCCGAGGCGACATAACCTAAACAGTGGCACACTTTTCGGAAGAGGTTGCACTTACTGGGCTCCACCTTCAACCCATGCTGTCGAAGTCGCTGGAGATAACCTCAAGCCTTAAGGCGGGATTCGAAGGTATCTGAAAACACCAGGATGTCGTCTAGGTACATGGTGCAGACTCCCGTAATTCAGGTCACCAAGGATTGCTTCCATCAGCTTTTGGACGGTTACAGGACTGTTGCTGAAGCCACAGGGCATGCGCCTATACTCGGTATTTCTCTTCAATGGCAACCTGGTGATATCCCTGAGCCAAATCAAGGGGGTTGGAGATCAACTTTAGACAACTTTAGGCCTCGCTCCCTGGGATGACCATCACCCTCGTCCTCTTAGCATCTTGCTCCTGCTGATGTAGGTGTGAAGCCAACCTTTTTTTGTCCTGAGAGTTGCCCTATTTAACAACATTTGCTGTTCGGACCGACTTGTTTGAGGGTAGGCATATGATGCTAATAATTCCGCAAGGAGAAAGGCAACTACCGAGTGAATATTGAAAAGGAAGTAAAACTAAGAAATAATACTATGGTGTCAGTAAAATACATCAATACATTTGTTTCCTAATTTTAAACTTTGGGAAAGAGTTTAAAAAAATGGAAGGGGGAGCAGCCACGCCCCCGTGGAGGACGTCCCTGGTGACACCTGGGTTGAAGACTCGGTCCATTACTGTTATCAAGCCATTGCAGACGGCCCTGGGACGTAGTTCCCAGGCCCAGTGGAGTGGTCATCGTCGATAAACGTAAACAAAACACAGTGGATTTGCCCACAAGCAAAAAGGCCACCAAAAGTTCGCTCTTGTTTTTATAATGTAACTCTATGGTACCACATGAGAATATTATTCGCGCATTTGCGAGCAACATGCATACAATTGTTATACATGAGCAGCAATAACGCGTGTTGTGCTGAAAACATTGTATTGCACGATAGCGTGTGACGTTCCCAATGGACTTCATAACTTGCAAGTTGTGACATTCTCCCGCTCATGCACAGTACGTTAACGCAGACGGACCATGATCACACAGCTTAATCCCCTGTTATAACAGGCATTTTCATCCGCTTTCAATTTCATCGCGCAAGTCGTCCCATTGTGTTTTGGCACAATACATTGCTTTATCAGCATGGTTGTCCATCAACAACAGCGTGTGATTCCAAAGCTAGTTCGTCTTTGTTTGTATAAAATCCAATAGCCTAAGCATTTTTCTCCACTTACATATGCCCATCTCATTACTCTGGCGTTTGTAACGAACGCCCAAGCTTATGAACAAAATAATGATACATATGGAATTACTACCCGATGTTACTGGTGGGAAAAAAGAGTTGATACCATCACCCTCTATAAATCTTCAACGATCATGAATAAGGAGACCAATCAAATACCTTCTGCTTCTATCATGGAATGATATGAGGCGTCATAGCAACATATACGGATTGGCGTCAGCTATGTTGTTTTGTATCCGATAACGCGTGGACGTCAATGTCCACAGTCATTCATTTTCCCGGCTGTCGGTGGAACTATAACTATAAGTATAAGGGCCGTTTCCACTACACCAAACAAACACGATTATTTGGACCGCGATTTGAATCGCAATTCAAACTACCCTTTTTTTCGTGGGTGGACGGACTCCACTAGTATTTAGTGAGATTTTTCTTCTTCAAATAACCGCGTTTATTTGCGACGCGGTGTGTGTGGGAACGCACCACTGAATCGCACCGGGGTTTTTAATCCCACAATGCACCACCTACGCTCTGCTTGACAGGATGTGCCACGCTTGTTTATGTATCCTAGGCCCTGTGTGGCCCCCCTCAAGGACAAGCCCACCATTTGACCACAACTGCTAACCGCAATCGGCTGGCGTTTTTTTGAGACGCGATTTTTTGGCCTGTGTGGACACGACCCCCCCAAAACCCGTTTATATAAACCCGTTTGTATAACCACATCTTTAATTCCACGATGATAAGTTTGCACTCTCGTTCAATCACATCCCATTTCATGAGGATGGTGCGATTACCACCTCCAAGGCCATTGTTCTATTTTCATGCCAGTGTTCAATAAGAATATGACCAATTATATCCACACTGCTTGTTCAACTTAATTTTGTGTTGAAAATTTTGAAACGTACTGAAAATCAGTGCTATGCTGTATGCATATAACACTTTCTACAACATTTCATCTAGGTCTGTCTGCTACGCCTGATGTATTGACAGATAGTTTATGGAGAATAATATTGGTAGCTGAGATAATTTTCTAATTTACCAAACTCTAAAATATTCATCGGTAAACATCATAAAGCGCGCCTCAACTCATTCCATTTATAAAGGTTTGTCCCGTTATAGGCTAAGCCAACTGTTGCCATGAGCAATCTTGCTGTAGCATGCTCATGAACAACGCGTGCCATTGGTGAAGAGTCATGTTGTCTAGCAAAATTCAGGGCTTGGACCCACTTGTGCAATGCGAAGATAGGGGCTAAATATACGCCTAAAGGTAAACTCTATCACAAATGGCTCAGGGTGATATACAAAAATGTTGCAAACTGCTTACTGACTAAAAATACCAAAATGTAAATCTTAAAATTTAGTGGGCCTGACGTTTCGATCCTAGCAGGACCTTTCTGCCTTTGACAAAGGTCCTGCTAGGATCGAAACGTCAGGCCCACTAAATTTTAAGACATATGGCTCAGTTATGAATGAATAAGCAATAACGAAAGGCCTATAGTGTCATGACTCATGATGCTATACCCTACCGACACATTGTCTCTATATTATTTGCTACACCAAGATGCGTCTTACGTAAAGCTGCTAAAAGCACACTGGGATTCACAACACGATTTAATGCTCAAATATCATTTATTATATAGCCAGCATTTACACGTCAATTCTCAAATTCTCTTTACCAAACTGTAAGGACGATTGACTATTTAATTTCTAGGAAAGACACGGTTGTCCTTGGGTAACTACATGTATAGCCTAGCATGAAATAGGTCGGGAATGAAGTTATTCTTTGATGTAGACGTATTTACAAATATGATCTCAGTGAGAGACCCTTAAGTCTATTTCATTATGGAAATATAAACACCGAAATGTGTCGTCAATGTGCAAGAGTGTAATCAACAAAAATAATGCTTTAAGAATTCAGTGATTCTAGTCAAATGTTTTCAAATCATGAAAGTAGGATACAACCAAGAAACCTATTTTATTTTGTTTTAACTATTGTGAAATAGGACATATTGCAATGCAACATGACAAAGCTATCAGGTGTGCAACCGGACATACTGCAATGCAACATGACAAAACTATCAGGTGTGCAACCTTAATAAGTACAGTTTTACGTATATAAACTTGCCATGGTTACCATCGCACTGAGGTTTGGAATATCGTCTTTATCCTTCAGTTGTCATATGTGCACAAGAGAAGGTAGACGTACTAATGGCAGGTATATTAGACGGAAAACGAGAAAAAGTGAAAAAGAGAGAAAAAAATCAAAAACTTATAAATAATAACCTCATATACCCAGTGTGGACTATGTACAAGTCCAGTCAGATTATCCTGTATGTTGATTGCATTTGAGTTTCAATTCTAAATGCAAGGTGACCATGTTTCTGGTGGTGATCTCACCGGAACCCTGTGAATAAAACACAAAATGAACATGATAGGCAACAAATAGGCATTGTACACTGCTCAATTCACAAGAAGAAGCCATTTTATGAAAACAATGTAGGCCTAATCTGTTAGGCCTTCTGCACAATGATGTACATGGATAGGTATACTCCCATGGCGGGGTAAGAATGTCAGCATATTCGGGACGACCAAGTTAATGTGGAATTACTCCAATGCTTGAAACTTTGTGGGGACCGTTAGATGAGTTATCACGGACCATGCCGGTTTTTTAGGAGAAAGAATAAAAGCGGAATGAGGGTTTATCAAATAGGGTCTTACGTTCCTACTTGGCTTCTAATGCCCTATTGAATTTGAAATCAGTCCATTTACACTTGTACGTAGCATGGCGTCAATACTGTAATGATCTTCGTAGGAACAAAATTGTCCCCACCTGATGGTTTACTTGCAGAGTGCGTTCTGTTGGTTCATTCGTCGGCACCACAGGGCGAAGTGGAGACTATCCAACTTGTGATCAATCGCCTTAGAGCTACCACGCTTCTCTTCACTAAACAACCCGCTCCCCCTGCTAGCCGCACGCTGTGCACACAAGGAAAGAAAACATAGAAAATGAAATAACAAAAATAAGAATCAAACAGTCAGTGCAAACTGCGATGAGATGGTGTCCCAATGGTTACTAGCACGACAGCCTTCAGAAAATAGGACACAGACCTCAGATAAAATAATCACATTCATTATTGTTGTTATTGCGAGGCATTGCCTCGATTTATGATCTAAGTTATTCAAAACAAAAATACTCATATAGTTTTTCAATACTCAAAAATCCTGACCCCGAGTTTGAGTTTGCCGAAATCGCCTCCATACAACGATCTTGCAAACTTTATGCTTAACGAACTCAATTCAAACGCCAATCGCTGTAAAAATGGGTCTGAATTGAAAAACACGATATTTCCATTTCTTTGCCTGTCTGCGATCAACAGGCCGAGAAAAGCCCTGCGGTATTCTTAGTGCGGTGATTGAGTGCCCTCTACCCGCCTAATACGCTCTGACAAGTCGTGTCGTGCTTCTACTTGCCACTACTGAACGGTTATTGCCCGAGGGCTCTCCGCAAACCCAGCCAATGTTGGCCAGTTATTTGCCTTCCTCAAGCCCCTGGCTCCAAGGCTGTGCTTGGATCACCAACGCTCACCATTTGTTTGGGCTCGATAGCCCTGACCCATTAAGTGTTGGCAACTCCTCATTTGAATTAAGGATGATCAAACAGTGAATATTTCGAACTCAAAGACTGCACCACACACCAACTTCAACTTAATTTTCATTCACGATAAATACTGCTGCATGATACCTTTCTAAAGTCGTTAAGTATTATATACCGGTATACAGCAAACGAATGCGACCTGGCAAGATGGACTTCTTTGCAATTCCTTGTTAATGTCCGCATGCATAGTGCATGGACTGAAGTGGTTACTTAATCATGCTATAGGCACTATGTGCTTGATTACAGTCATTTCAGTCTTTGCAGTCTTTTGGCGATGTAAACAATCCCCTATGTAGAAATGTGCACGATTGTGTACATTATGTCTCAGTCACATTAATGGCTGGAGTGCACACCTACAGTTATAATTATGTTATAATACGTGTTGTATCAGATCAGACCTAAGCTGACATTATATGGACGGTAAAATGAAGCAGTTCAGTGTAGGGTAGAACTAGAAGAATTTTTTTTTGAAATTTTGCAAAACACAATTACATCCCGTTGCTTTTACTACACATCTTTCTTTGCAATATGTCGGTAGCCGACGTGGTCCTAATAAAAAGACAATGCCATCACACTCCCTCAAGATGCAGTCTTCAGCATTTACAGTGCCTCCTTATGGCACTTACAAGACTTCCTCCGGTCTGCTCGGAGAATGTGGCCCAAGAAATATAAAGATCAAACCATATACCACAGTTCATCGCAATCCTCAGCCTTATCGTCACCATATATTTCATGATAGCAATAATAATATTAATAGGTATGACGACAACAGCATCAATGTAGTGATTTATAATTTTGTCTGGAAAGTATAACCACTCCAGAGAGAGTCTCAAGGTAAGCCGCTAAAGAATTTCAGTCAAATAATGTGGGAAAAAAGACCTTTCAGTTTGTCTCCGTTTTCGAAAAGCTTAGTGTAGATAGACAATGTTGTTGTTTGATTACAAAAAAGGCCTATGGAATGGTGCCACGTAGTATGTTTAGAACCGATGCTATGGGACCTGATGCAGTAAAAGTCGTTCTTGATAAGAACATGCGAACATGGCGAACGAATCTGAGAGTGAATGGAACCAATCTGGGAAAGGTAAAAGAGGTATTTTTCAGAGCAATTCTCTGTATGCGGCTGTTAGTTATTGCTGTGGCCCATGTGAATGGAACTATGAGGAAAGTTAGTGCAGGGTACATGATGACCAAGGACAACTCTAAGATCAACCATCTTCTCTTTACGGATGATCTGAAATGGTTTATTAGGAATAAGAAGGAACTTCGTCTCTGATGGAAATTGTGTGAAAATCTTCAGCGATGTTAACGGTATGAAGTTGGATCTGGATAAGTGTGCTGTGATGATGATGAAAAGAGGCAAGAAGGTTCATTCTAATTGCATTTGTTTCAGAAAAGGATTACAGCTGAGGGATAGGGCAGGGTGGCTACCAATATATTGGGATACTGTAGTCAGAAGACGTGCTTCATGGTAGGATGCAAGGATCGGCTTAAAGGTGAGTACACGGGGTTCAAGTTCAATGGAGGGAACATCGTTAAGACAACTAATATTTGGGCAGTGTCTGTAATGAGGTATGATGATGGGAGTGTTGACTGGACAAATGCCAGCACCGCGATGTCAGCGGCGCCTGGTGACTACAAGAAACATGTGTGCGAGACCTGGGTGCGGAGGAACAATGACTCATGGAGTTCATAAGGGAAAAGATGGAATACAGGCAACGGAGTAAGCAGCCTGGCTTGTTCAGCTTATGGTGGGGCCGACGAGTTCCCAGAGTTGATCGGGGAAACCGCGGGCCTGATTTCTGCTTCTGTACAGAAGTCGCGTGGGACAAAATGTGATGAAGGCAATGTTGAGGCTAACGTCCCTCCAATTTGCAGGACTTTCAATTATGCTCAGCAGAATAATAAGATGGTCTGACGTTTCGAACCTAGCAGGACCATTCTCAAAGGCAGAAGAGTAAGCTTTTCAGATATATCCTGGTAGGATTGAAACTTATTTGTTGATATTCGCATTTTGGTCTTTTTAGTCAGTAAGCAGTTTGCAACTTCGCTTGTGTGTATATTAATCTGGTGCCTTCCATCTTGTCAGCACTTGCAAGTTGATGGCAAAGAGTGAGTGCAAGGCTAAACATGCTAATTTGGTGAGGTTCAATATTTTGATCTTGTGACTTGAGCCAAAGTGGTACAAACGTGCTTCAGAATGACCGGGTTAAGATCTGATGGGACTTCAATATCCAGACGGACCATTTGTAGAACATGGACGACCGGATTATTGTCGTACTTGATAAAGAGTTGACCTAGAGAATGTACGAGTTACCGCGAGATTCCTAACTTTGGGCACCTCGCATATAGGAGCTACAGCGCCAACCGTCGAACTTGTTTGTACAAATATTTTGCATCGCGCTTATTTGAGCGATTTTAACTTTTACGTTTGTAATCTTAGAACGTATGCAACAGGAGAGGATCGTCGTTTTCCCAGACGAGCGAACGCGTTACTTTAGGCATGAAAATGCATGTACTGGCTAACGGAATCGCGCGCGTGATTTTTCTTTTAGTAGGGTTAGGGGCAATTATTACAAATGGGCGTGTTGTAATCTTGTTCTGTCGTAATTTTCTTTAGAAACGATTCGACACGCCCATTTATTATTATTTATGATAATTGGCCCTAACCCTCCTACGAAAAAAAATACGCGAACCGCGTAGAGGCGTTGACATTGCAGTACTGACTTGACTACGCTCTTCTGACCCGAATGTGAACCATGCCAATATTCGGTGCGGTAGGCATATAGCACTAATGTACTATTTCCGAGTTTCGTGCCACAATCTTACTTACAACTGGCCTTTCATGTTTTAGTATAGGTCTACTGATTCCACAAATCTGGGTGTTTTTTTTGTTGGACAGGGACTTCCCACTTTATCTAAAAATGAATTGGGCACGCGTTAATCTCCCATACCAGTCTATAGATTGGCAATGCTAATTGCTATGCCTTGTGATAGCAGGGTTGAGGACCCGGCACGGTATACATGTGATTCCTGTTGGTTGTGGGCCTCTCAATAGGAACTATTTTCTTACTACACAATTCCACAGCAAACATGTTTGTCATTTTTAGAAGGACATCGTTTTCTACAGCCTTTCTAAAATGTGGGGGCCGGAAACGAGCGAGAAAGATGCAGCTGTAAAAATAGAACCCCTGAATCTGCATAACAAGGACGTACAATTAATTTGTATGTTATCCACAACTTTTTAATATCATTAAAAGGTTCCAACTTAATTCGCCGTTGTAATGAGGCAGAGTTATTCAAGGCTATTAATTGGGTTTCACGCGAGGAAAGCCTATTAACTACGCACATCCGTACACGATGCATCTGTCAAAATAAAGTAAGGCGTGAACGCAACAACAATGGCACTGTGGAAGAGTTGTACTGAATGCAAAATCATTGTTTTCACAAAACAAAACAGTCAATGCGTGTACTATATTTCTTACATGTCGCTTTTTCTGTCTGCAGGTTCTGGAAGGTACAGTTAGTGATGAATGCTGGCCAAACTCTTACCTGTAATAGTGTTTGGAACCAGCGGCTGTTATCAAGGCTGTCTTCGTTCTCCCAATTGGTTGCACCTCCTGCTCTCCTCTCTAAGAAGTCGTCGAACTCTCGGGCGTGTGTGCTTGTGAAGTGAAGTATAAACACAGTGAGGACGGCCATAAAAAGAATGCAGATAGACGTCTTCATGGTGATTGCCGGAGTTTAAAAGCTGCAATGTTGACGAGGAAAATTAGGGTTTTAGTTTAAGTCACACAATGTAAAACTAATCCAAACAGCATTCAATTGTGCCAACTATTAGTGTTTTAAATAAATAAATTTCTTAATTGCATCTTTCTGACTTGCTTTCATGAGCAGTATCATGCATCGTTTTCCTCACAAGATAGATCTTCCCAACTGAGTGGGATTGTGGCAAATATTTCCTCAATAGATTTGATGAACAGCCCCATGATTGGGTAGTGTTCTATATGGATAAATACTATTTGATTGAAGTAGTCCCTTTTCTTACAGCATCACTGAACTCCGGGTATGTGAATGCCCTGCACATTGCAGATAATCATAGTTTATGTGCCTTGCATGTTTGCTTGAGTACCGGTAGTTGTACAAGCCCTTCCGCGTTTCCACACGTCTTGATCAATGCGCGCCTCGTCCAATTATCCAATTATCTGTGAGTGAAACTGTTCACAATACAAACGATTCGCGTGCATTATTGCCTGGCCGCACCAATTTAGTATGTAGTGATAACAAATACCGTTTCCTCAAGCGATGATTCTAGGCGATACAATGGGAATTTTTCATATCTGAAAAAGGAGGTCCCTTAAATTGGTAGTCCATGCTATGCGTATTACAGAGACAGTGCAGGCCTATTCATGCCGTATGTTTGAGTGTAGCTTCGATGCTATGAGAAGTCATTTCAAATTCAGTTGTAGGCCTACCGATTGACTCCCTGTCGTTCATTCTTGGGTCCATGCCATGTCAATGCACACTCCATTGTATTTTTTGCACTTATTTCCTGCTGATAATCGAATCGATGGAAAGATAAAAGACGCAATACGTACTCGCTACGCATGCACAATGCGCAATGAAGGGAAACGTGCACATGGAAAGACAGCCCCTACACAACATCGGAAAGATCGAAAAACAGAAATGTACACACATTCTCATGATACATATACAGTTTGAAGATGGTTATAGTAGAAACCTCGCACTGAAATATTTCTGTCTAAAATGCTGCATTTCTTTTAGAAAGAGTGAACAAATAGTTTACGTCTCATCCCGAAATCGCGTTTTCGCTATTTTCTCGAGACTCGGTTGCCGGATTGAGCTGAAATTTTCACAGGTGTGCTATTTCATGCATATGTTGGATCGGACAACGTATGGATGCTATTATTTGACATCGACCAACGTTGTATTATTAATACTCCAATTTGATAAAGATTTGTCCAAGAAAAAAATGTACAATCAATTGCTGTAAACGTTGAAAAAACGGTTGCAGATAGAGAGCAGACGCATTTTAAATTTAAATTATTTATCGGCTGAAATGTGTTCTTTACGTTATTTGTATTCAATGTGTCATCAATATTGGGCAGGACTACCTATCAATAGTCAATACCATCAACAATGAAGACGGTTATGAAATTCTAGCAAACAAAGGAAAGGAATTTTGACTTGTGATTTTTTAAACAATTTGAAAAATTCGACGGAAGCAAGACATGAACTCAAGATCAAGACCATTGGCTTAACGTAGCAGCGCTTTTAACACCTGAGCTATCCAGCCCCTAGATGGGGGCCTCCCTAAAAAGTCAACTAGTCTTTGCCGGGGTGGGGGCGTCAGTCAGAAGCAATTCAACCATTAAGTGCTATAATTATATCTCTAGGAATCACACCCACATTTTTATTCATAATTTTGTTGTAAACCTGGCTACATCAGTTCGGGGATCATACTGAATGGATGCAGCTCTTGTTGAAGAAATAAAAGGCGAGATGACAATGAGTCGAATCGTGATGGATAATCAATATACATGATCCTTATCAGTATCGCAGAAGTCCTTAACAAAATGCCATGAACCTAACCGAAAAACGACACTTTTCAGGCATTCAAATAGCATTTAACACTTAAAAGGGCGCTCAAGTCGAATAAAGATGGATGGATGCACAAAGTAAGCTTCAAGGGGCAATTTAGTACCTGAGCCTGTAAGCGGGAAGGGGGGGGGGCGGCGTTGCGTTCCCAAGACTAGGCAATAAGCATTGTACCGGTGTGGCAATTAAATTCATATTGAGTCTGTGGTGTACTTTGCCGCAGTTTATCCAATCTCACACATTTTGAACTTCAAAAGCGATTTCCTCAAAAGCGAACTCCAGAATGCAGTGTAGCGGTGTTTATCTTTCATCATGGCTGCCACTCCCATATCTATCAGCGCAATAATAACAACCCCCTGGGCCACTTGTTCAGTAGATAAAGAGGACATCTAAATATCAGCTTATAGAATATACAACATGAAATTGGAGCACGGCCTTTTTATGCGTTCTTGTCGATCATTGGGAAAAAAACTGATAAGATATGTAAAATATGAAAAATATGCGAAAAGTCAAGTAAAACCCAAACCCTCGTCAAGTTCGTGCCAAGATTTAAGCGTTACGTGTTTATGTTATGATGGTGTTATTTGGATACATACATACATTATGCAATGGCAAAATACATTCGTCGAAATGCCTTATCTGAACTCACTGCTTTGAAGAACTTTAGTGGGCCTGACGTTTCGATCCTTTCTCAAAGGCTTTCTCTCTGCCTTTGAGAAAGGCCCTGCTAGGATCGAAACGTCAAGCCCAATAAATTTTGAGATTTGCATTTTGGTAATTTTAGTCAGTAAGTACTGTATATTGCTTTGAAGAACGTTGAGTTTAGCAAACATGAACCCCTGAATCCAAGAACAAGAACGTCGCAACAAACGGTTCTTTATGCTTGTGGCATTATTATCGCATTTCAATCTCTGTTCTCAGTCTACTGAAGTTTGGAGGAAAGTGGAGTTCTTTTACTTATAGTATAAGTACATTTTGTTTAGCTTGTGGCTTATATATGGGAAAACTCATTTGAATCTCGTCGTTAATCATTCATACCGTTAACGAGTCCTTTATTGCCATAGTTTTACCATCAGTGGAATCATCCCACGATGACTTGTTCGCGCTCCTATTAATCGCTTTGTTTAAATTCTGTCCATGTATGTGTCCAATATAATAATTAATTTTCCTGAATCGAACTCAGCTAATCCAGCTATTAGTTTTGAATTAATCCTCGGATTCCCGAATGTTCATGCAATGTCCACCATATAATAACATGTTCCCTTTTATAATAAAATATTTTTTATTGATATTGATTCACGGATTCGAAATTGATGGTAAGTTATTGCCCTGTACACACACCAACACCTCTGTTGGCTGGCAATGTTATAGAAGCTGGATGTATGGGCGTTTTAGCCTGTGAAGAAGAAAAAACACGCATCATGCAGGCTACACAATACATGCAAAATGGCAAACTTGACCAACTAAAGTATGCCGTTGTGCTAAGGTGACACATTTTCTCGATTAAAAAACCCACGGTTTACCTTTGTAAAGTCAAAGGTCCGACAGATATTGATAACGAAATGACGTTAATATAGTTACATATCCGGGGGGATAACCAGTACCAGTATATACCATAACATAACAGTTCAGATCCAAATCTTGTCACTCGAATTCGAAATTCTGTGCAGTGTGCTTTGTTTCCAAACATGCATCATTCCACAAATTCGCGTTTGTCGGCATCCAGTCAACCATTGTCAATTGTCATGGCAATGACTAGCCGATTTTGTCATTCAAAAGAGAGATACATGCAGTTAACCTTTACTTTGTTTATTCAATGAATATTGGAATCACACAAATGAGTGAATATTAGATAAATTTGGAGTATTCATGCTATCCGTTTTAAAGAACGAATTCCAGTTGCAACATTAATTTTGTCTAAATTTGATTTTCATTGTTGAATTTTCCCCGACATGCCTTCATATTAAACCGTTAAATGACTAGGTTATTTAACGGTTCGTAAAAACTTCCACTCAGTAAGCCTTTGAATACCCTATGCAAACTATGTATCATTAATCACTTTTTATTTTTGTAGGTTAAAGAGTAATTACAAACTGTTTACCCTTCACCGGTACAAATGTTCTTGAATGAAGGGGGGAAGCAAAGCTCTTGTCGTTAATGTAGACCTATATATGTAACATTAAAAGAGGTGATATACAAAAATGTTGCAAACTGCTTACTGACTAAAATTACCAAAAAGTAAATCTAAAATTTAGTGGGCCTGACGTTTCGATCCTAGCAGGACCTTTCTCAAAGGCAGAATGACAAGGACAAAACAGATACATGTACACGAAGGCAGGGGGGAGAGAGTGAATAGGACACGGATGAGAAACAAAGGACAAAGAGTGAAGCTGGTAGGGAGAGATCAAAGGGAAGGGCAAGGGGTAGGGTAGAGATTATGGATCTGAAAGGTTGAAGATGGATGGGTATCATAGAGCTCTATGATGGGTATCATAGAGCTCTATGATGTGTATCAATCGTCAATGTTTCAGTTTGCCGGGGGCGCTGAAGAATTGAGCCCGTCGTGGAGTTAACGCTGTAAGTGACGCCTGGGGCATTTTCAATTTAAAAAAAATTGAAATAACCAGATACCGTTATACCCAATACCAATTTACGGGTCCGTTTACATACCGTTCAATTTAGACAACATAAATGACTACAATGAATGGAAATTTCTATCTTTACAAAACAGGATCTACATATTCTAAACTACACGGCCTATTGCAAGATAATTAATTTTATTGATCATTACTTGAAAGTTATTTTTTTTAAATCAAAATACATTTTTCTTTTCCCCATAGCCCTAATCATGATAAGAATTGCAGAAAACATGGCTAAAATATAACAGTTATGAGGATCGTGTTAGCTTCTATCTCTTTTAATGTTAATCTAAAATTTAGTGGGCCTGACGTTTCGATCCTAGCAGGACCTTTCTCAAAGGCAGAGTGACAAGGACAAAACAGATACATGTACACGAAGGCAGGGGGGAGAGAGTGAATAGGACACGGATGAGAAACAAAGGACAAAGAGTGAAGCTGGTAGGGAGAGATCAAAGGGAAGGGCAAGGGGTAGGGTAGAGATTAGTGAGAGGAGGGGGAAAGATCAAAGAGAAGGGCAAGGAGTGGGGTAGGGATTAGTGACAATAGGGGGAAACATCAAAGAGAGAAGTGTGAAAGACTGAACACAAAAGAAGGATTATCAGAAAGCTGCATGGTGTTACTAGTCATTACCCTCCTGGATGTTGAGACCATGTGGTTGAATAGTCCGAAGACGCTTCATCAACATTTTCTCACGGCTAAGACGGACAGCATTACTACGGTGACCAAGTGATTCTATGCCCAGTACACTCATATCTGATATCGAATGATCAGGGAGAATGAAGTGATACCCAACAGGGGTGTCAATTTTACCGGTTTTGATGGTAGACCTATGGCCATAGATTCGTTTTTTAGGGTGTTTTTTGTCTCGCCAACATACTGAATATCCAACATACTGATCTCATACTGATCTTGCGTTAGGCCGTGTAGTTTAGAATATGTAGATCCTGTTTTGTAAAGATAGAAACTTCCATTCATTGTAGTCATTTATGTTGTCTAAATTGAACGGTATGTAAACGGACCCGTAAATTGGTATTGGGTATAACGGTATTGGGTTATTTAAAAAAAAAATTAAATTGAAAATGCCCCAGGCGTCACTTGCAGCGTTAACTCCACGACGGGCTCAATTCTTCAGCGCCCCCGCCAAACTGAAACATTGACGATTGATACCCATCATAGAGCTCTATGATACCCATCATAGAGCTCTATGATACCCATCCATCTTCAACCTTTCAGATCCATAGGACCGCGATTTTTGTCAGCACGAATCAACTCTTTTGTGGATCTGGGTCAAGATATTCCTGGCACTTTATTGTTCTGTTCAGCGGTATGTGAACTTCCAGATGATGGGGAGAAATGAGAGGTTTACCAAAGATGAAAACCCTAAAAAATGAGGAGATCGGAGGCCACGGTAACGCACTTTGTATGGGCAAACGCTGTTCGATATGTGGACTTGATATATGTGTTCATGGCAACAGGTTATGGTAAGATCCATGGCGTCCTGACTGCCGACTCGTAAAGATATAATCTGATGTTTTGCATCGAATGTAATTCAATGAGATTTTGTCCTTGCTCGACGTGATAAACACTGAATGCTCAATGCTTTGCCCGATACCTGATGAAAAATATTCGAGCATTCGAATACACCACACGACCTCGACCAGCTCGGTGGTCAAGGGTTAAGACATCGGCACTAGAAAGCAGGAGTCGCGGGTTCGAATCCCACCCGAGCTGCCTGAAATTTCTTCATAAAGGCATCGCGCAAAGGACTGAGAATTCAGTGTACATCATGTCGAGCAGGGCAAAATCGCATTGAATGACTCGTTCTTGATGGAAGCTACTGAGTGCCTCAGCGGAAACTTTTCTTATGGATCAAGGCACTGATGCACACCAGGCACGTACATGCCACGCGAAAATATTGAAGCGGAAAGTATAAAGCTGAGATAAGTGCTAGTATCATCACAAACAAGGGCAAATGAAGAACAATCGTCAAATCCACACAGTGGATGAGACTATGGACGCTTCCTGGCATTCTCGGGAGTTGTATTATTCGCCCTTGATATTCAGACACTCTACGAAAGAGATTTGTGCCTATATATACAATCTGGGCGGCAAATTATGAACGCAAATGCTGCATTTTCCACAGTGAACGTATTTGAATTCCATTCCAAAAGTCTCCAAGGAATAAGACGTGTTGACGTTAAAAAGTCATTTAAATGCTTATCTCAGCAGTGCACGCACTTTCATGTATATTCCTGCTGGATTTTGGAGATCATATTGTATGCACACTTTACGCTTACTTTATTTAATGTTTATGCACCGTGTAACGGCTAAGTATATACACGTGTTTTTGCACACCTTTTTCTCCCGATTATGTTGATTACAGTCAGGAGTATAATTATGTATACCTGATCATCTACAAGCGTGCAATCTAAACATTCTTTTCTCCGACCGAATCAAGGATATCGTGTAAATAATAAAAGATTTCCAACACTTAGACTTTGACCTGTTTGAATCTTTCGTTCCATAAGTCAGTTTCCTACACATTTCTTTTAAATATTTTTAAATAACCCTTCGTCTTTCTTGACATTAGGCCTAGCGAGTCCTAAATATCCGAGGTAAGGCCAACTCCTATATAGACGCATTTTATCATCTCGCTTCGGGTGTAGTAAGCTGAGATCGAAATTAAATTAAATTGTAGATGTGATATCCATGGAGTTTACGCAAACCTGATGAAAAAAGAAAGGAAGATGTGGAACACGAATTCTCGAAGGACTAGTGCTTTCATCCGGTCTGGGATTAACTCGACGAAGTGGAGAAACCGCGGCACCTCCCCATGACGAAATCTTGTCTCCGAGAGGGAGACAATTTACTGCCAAAATAGCTTTTGGTGATTTTGTCCGCTCTCTGCTGAGGTGCTGACCAAACGAGCGGTGTATGTTGCCTGCCCAGGGCGACAAGGGCTGGAACAGAGCGCGGGTAGGGCCACCTTGTTGACAGTAGTAATGCACCTAATCCATTAGCAGCCTGCCTGCCGTGAAACATCTTATCATCCCCAATAATTCAATCATACGCTTTTTAGTACCACTTGCTTTCCAAGGCATGCGTTTCATCAGGTCAAAATAAACCTAGGTTACTTGATGGAATGTGAAATTTTACTCTTAAAAATCAACTAAAATAACATCGATTTTAATTTTGGTCTTCGGTATTTTGGTTTAGAATCGAAAATATATCATCATTATTGTTACTCATTTATTCTGATTTATATGATGTTTTTTTGGAAAAACTATCCAAGTTCTAATGTGTATTTGCTGCTTGTTTGACTCTTTGCCTTTCTTTGCCCATAATAGTCACCTCAAATGCGTTTGGAAGCGTAATTTGTAATTTTTGGGAAATTACCGAATTGCGAGGATATAGTTTCCATGGAACACAGCTGCAACATCTTGATTTATGGAGTCTACTTTATGAAAAAGGCAATGCCAGGCAGAAGTAGCGCGACGGATAGCCGTGTTTAATGGTTTGCACGTATCCAGTTTCTTGTGTCAAATGTTGAGCTGCGGGAATTTGCCAAATTAACTGCCATTTTATTGGTATCGTTGTACATTATTCATTATTGAAACGGACCATGGATCACGCCGCAAAGTAGACATTGGCTTCGTTTCAAATGTCGATGATTGACCTGTCGATGAGGAGACTTTGTCAGTTTTAGCTTCTTCACTGATTACTTTCTCCATTAAATCATTTCAACAGAGCAGTTGTATTTCACTAATGTTCGCGCTTTGTTGCACAGACATTGTTGCTATAACGAATCCCAAAGGGACTACCCCTCTCAAGGGGTCTCTTTTCCTGATTTTCAGAACTACCTGGGGTTAATCAAAAGTTATTTTCTATCTGTAAAGAAGTAAGTTTGATATTTTGGTTGATTTCCCACGTCGCAGCAATTTAATGCCTCATTTTGTGCAAGTAATCATGGAATTGTTTCGTTTAAACTGGAATGGAGACATTTCAACCCCCCCCCCTCAAAACCACGAAAGCGTCTTGGGGGCAAACATTAAATTAAACGAAATATTTGCAATAAAATCATATATTCAAAAAGTATTTTTTATGGAAGTACACGATTCTGAGGACAATGAAGTCTGATGAACCATAATGATTAAGCTGCCCTGTAGCACTGCCGCAACGCCAGCTATCGTATTGTCCAATACGTTTACAATCCAGCCGCGCTGGATTCACATATATTGTCGAATATATTGTCGAATTTGTGTAATCGTTTATTTTTT
Organism: Luidia sarsii; assembly: GCA_949987565.1. Taxonomy (NCBI): domain Eukaryota; kingdom Metazoa; phylum Echinodermata; class Asteroidea; order Paxillosida; family Luidiidae; genus Luidia; species Luidia sarsii. Next base: position 13,778,642 of record OX465109.1, on the reverse strand, counting down.
ATAACAATATATAATATCAATTATGTTTAGTATATACAATAAAGTACACCTATACTAGTAATTGATTTTATCTATTTTATCTATGGTATCTTTCCAATGTGATTTTCATTTTAGGTTCAACAGTTACATGCTCAAGCGTATTATATAAACAACCTGTACGGGTAAGAAATTCTACATAAAACAAGACGGGGACTTCAACTTTGATAATGAACGTATACACATAAGTTGAACAGATGATCTCATGTGGGTGTTTGACATACTGGTTCAACTGGTATCTACGCTATATCTATTAGGCTTATAGATAACCTGTAAAACAAACGTTGTATGAGTACCGGTATATACGGTGTCTCTATATACTGCTTAGAATATCCGAGAAAAACAAAATTTGGTCCACATAAACCGTAAATATGCCGTAGAAATAAGTTCCACTTCAGAAATAGGTGATGCACTTTGACCACGGTGTTAATACCCAACAAACCATAGTAATCTCGAGATTATATATTCCCATCTTTAAACCATGGTGTCTGTGCAGGCTGCATTCACAATCATAAAGTGATTTAGGCTGAATAATTCAACATGTGTACCGTCGGTCTGTAACCAATCAGTTTTCAAATAAAACTGCGGGCGGTTGTCTCAATAAAAACTCCATTAACCCTCCCATGAAACCCACAGTTGGATAATAAGCTACAACTGCTTCGAGAAATGGTCGGTTTTAAAGCATAAATACCGAAGACGAGAAATCAATATGTATCAGTTTAATATCTGGCGTGCTGATAGCAAGGAACATAACACGAGCTGAATCATTATCGTCACGTTCCATTAGGTTACAAGCACCGCGCCCATCTCACCAAACTTGCATGCCGTTGTCATTATAAAGTCATCGTACACACCTGCTAGTCCAGCGAGACGCGAATGGATATAGTTGGACAGACTCTTGACAAAATATACAGTGTCCAATCTCGTACTCATTGGAAAATAAATTCAATGCCATTGTGTGGTATTAGACCCTTGGAAGTGTCATCAACTCCTACTGCCGCCTTGAAACGCCGACACAGCTATTCTGCAAATCGTCTGATATTCTTGTTTTGAATAGAAAATGAAAGCTTATTCAGTCTTGGGGGGGGGGGTGCTCAAAGAATACATTGTAATAGGGTGAAAATACAGATGACAGCAAAAGTCAGCTGCTCGCTAATCATGATTTCCCACACTGTAAAAACGTTGGGTAACAATAATGGTCAAGATGGCAACACTTGCTGTGGTTTAATCAGAAATGCTAGGAGATTGTTATAGATTTTGACAAACATAATACACCAGATTTGGCTTTGAATGACTAAAAGGCCTAGGGCAATCGTGCACTTCATGGATATATAGACTAACTGGCCAAATGTTGGTGAAATGAAGCCCATTATTATGTTCCTGTGTATATGGTTATACAAAGTATATAAATGCAAACAAATATTTTTTTATTCATGACGGAAGCAAAATTGCGCATACAAGTCTATTTCTAAAGCCCGAATATGCCAATAATTATGTCTTTATTCAAGACATTTAAGACATTATTTATTGGTTTTATTATGTCTTTATTTATTTGCCTTTGAGAAAGGTCCTGCTAGGATCGAAACGTCAGACCCACTAAAATGTTAGCTTTATTTAAGGGTCAGAAGTATCCTGGCTTGCAAAGCTTGCACAAAATAACATCTTATTTTGATGCACTATGGAAGTCATATAGAACTAGGATTCATGAAGAGCATACAATAAACCATGGAAGTCATATAGAAATAGGATTCATGAAGTTCCATAAAATAAACCATGGAAGTCATATAGAAGTAGTATTCATGAAGATCATACAATAAACCATGGAAGTCATATAGAAGTAGGATTCATGGAGTTCCATACATTAAACCATGGAAGTCATAGAAGTAGGATTCATGAAGTTCCATACATTAACCCATGGAAGTCGTATAGAAGTAGGATTCATGAAGTTCCATACAATAAACCATGGAAGTCATATAGAAGTAGGATTCATGAAGTTCCATACAATAAACCATGGAAGTCATATAGAAGTAGTATTCATGAAGATCATACAATAAACCATGGAAGTCGTATAGAAGTAGGATTCATGACTTCCATACAATAAACCATGGAAGTCGTATAGAAGTAGGATTCATGACTTCCATACAATAAACCATGGAAGTCATATAGAAGTAGTATTCATGAAGTTCCATACAATACACCATGGAAGTCATATAGAAGTAGTATTCATGAAGATCATACAATAAACCATGGAAGTCATATAGAAGTTGGATTCATAACATCCATACAATAAACCATGGAAGTCATATAGAAGTAGGATTCATGAAGATCATACAATAAACCATGGAAGTCATATAGAAGTAGGATTCATGACTTCCATACAATAAACCATGGAAGTCATATAGAAGTAGGATTCATGACTTCCATACAATAAACCATGGAAGTCATATAGAAGTAGGATTCATGAAGTTCCATACATTAAACCATGGAAGTCATAGAAGTAGGATTCATGAAGTTCCATACATTAAACCATGGAAGTCATATAGAAGTAGGATTCATGAAGTTCCATACATTAAACCATGGAAATCATATAGAAGTAGGATTCATGAAGTTCCATACAAAAAACCATGGAAGTTTAATTGTCGGTTGATGACTCCAGCAAAACGCCGGCTGAATATTGCAACTTGCCATTCCCTTCTCCTTATTCCCGCATGGGCCATCCTTGTTTTTTATATTTTTTTTTATAGTGGCCAGATCCACGTCGGTTTTCTCTTTCAATGACTCAATTATTTGATTTGTGCTCTGTTTGACGCACTTATCTGCTCATACTTCACAATTAGGGAATTCACATTCACGTTAAGCATATTTAATAATGTTTAAATTTAATAAACCGTCGTCTTCTACAATATTGTTCGATGGTTAGTCACCTATGAAAAAAAAACCCGAAGCGCGGCGTTTTTGTTCTCTTGCGAAATTAAAATCAGCGCACTACGTACCGAAATGATTTTATATGAATAATAATCATAGGACTAAGTTCAATTCAAATATTTGTCTGGGTATTTTAACAACATTTTTTTTATCTAGTACAGAAAGACGTCAGGGTTCTTGCTATCATTAGTTACGTCAAAGAGAGTCCACTAATAATAAAGAAGAGCGTGTATATACCACTATGTGCAGGAGTATGGCAGGTTGTATATTTTGTTACACAAATGAAACCCACCATCACAGGAAACAATAAAAATACAGAAATAATAGCGTCCTGTGCAAATATGTATCGCCGTCCTTGGATGATTTCATGAATACCCTGCATACATTATTACGCATAATGATGTGCGCATCATCGTCATTATCTGTGTAATGGTTTCCATTGCATTATGTAGTTTATCAGAAACAGAATGAATTTTGTTGGACAAGATGCATTGTACATTAAAACACGGGCTACTAAGTCGTTAATACAACAAATGTTTTAAAGAATACATCTTCGATATCGTTTGGTAATCTGGATACTTGCTTGACTTCGCATGTGACATATTCAACAAGATCACATACGCATAAGTCTTTTACCTTTACCTACATAGTGCTTGTTATGATTTGGTGGTATAAAATGTTTATAAATTCATAAAACAAATTAAAACAACAAATACTTGAATTTATACCGCAGCTTAAAACATACAGTATTTTGTTAAAAATGAGACACGATTATTAATGTTAATCATTTTATAAACTGATTAAATTTCAGCGACGAGCTGTTGTCATTGACTGAATTCATTTTGGATGAATAGGCGCCACTACAGTTTGCCTTCTTGCCAACACTACAATTTTGCCTGCTCGTCATCGTTGGAATAATTCTACCAAGCTATCATCGGTGAAGAACTTAAGTGGAAAGCCCCGTCATTCGGTCACTTCCGTCTCCCCGGGCGTTTTCAATTTCCAGTTAAAACATTTAGATGCCTCGGCCTACCCACTTTACTTTGTGGCCTTTGATTTTTAAGGGGCGACAGAGCAGTCATTTAAGTTGGAATGCCTGTTGACACAGGCTTCTTTGACTAGTATTGGTCACCGACAATTTAAAACCTTTAAGAATAAATTGCAGTAATCGAAAAGAAAGCGTTATCAAAACAAATCCAATCTAAAATGTCATCTCATGTCCATTATTTGTCGGGTTAGACAACGACATATCTATTATAATGATATATATATAATGACAAAAGCAACCATATTCGATATTCGTTATTTGGCAGTTTGCAGTTTCACATGAAATCAAAAGCTGTCACGCTATGTTTCAGTATACAAGTGGTTAATAGAATACAACACGGTCAAGACAGTATTCGCATGCTATGAGTACAGAATACTATATAAGTGACTTATCATGGCTGCCTAAGTATTTTTGCGATTTGATTAGGGCCTATGGTATTTCCCTGTCCGTCTTTTTTCTTTAAATATATTTCACTAATTTGTGTTCACTCCTCCACACTTTTCTCTTTGATCTTTCCCCCTCTTCTCACTAATCCCTACCCCACTCTTTGCCCTTCCCTTTGATCTCACCCTACCAGCTTTCCTCTTTGTCCTTTGTTTCTCATCCCTGCCATATTCACTCTCTTCCCCCTTCCTTCTGCCTTTGAGAAAGGTCCTGCTAGGATCGAAATGTAAGGCCCACTAAATTTTGAGATTTGCATTTTGGTAATTTTAGTCAGCAAGCAGTTTGCAACATTTTGTATATCACTAATTTATGAATAACAAGACTCAAAATAACTAGCATTGTCGCTATCCCAATTATCAATATCATTGAAATGATTAAATCAAATTTTGGGAACGAGCCAGTTACTGAATAAATGTTTGGGCCACACCGCCTCTCTATATATACTGTCCAACCTATGCATTACCACATTAAAGGCGATATTGTTTTTTTATGGTCACGGATCTTAGATCATCAATATTTCAGCCGACATTATTTTAACAATTGCATGCTTTGAGCTGATGCATGATTTTCAATTATCAGAGATTTACATTTACATGAAAATGCCCTTTCCCTAAAGTGTCCTTCTCCTAAAGGTAATAGATGCTTGAATTTTGGTCAGCCGTAATGCAGATTAACTCATTCCATATAAATGATAGGCACCGGGGGATATTTGGGAAAGTTGAGATGGGGAAGTGATGTCAGCTGTATTGAAGCGTATACAAACGCACCTGTGGCTAGGCATGCATTATACATAAACCATATACTTGTAGAAGAATGGCAAACGCATTAGGCGTACGGGGTAAGTGCAGTCTAAATACGTTCACAGTCCTACTGTGATTTGGATGTCTTACTTTCCACTGAGAATAAGAACTCCAAACGCAAGAAGCGATGGCTAACGTTCTCTCATCTTATATCGAGGGAGTTGTTATCTGCACTTGCAGCAAACGCTCCTGATGCAAACTGCATTTGCAGACAAGAGAATTTCGTCAAGTTGTCGAGCGTCATTGCCGATGGCAGATGTGTAAGAACCCACGCAAGACAAGTGTCAATATTCAAGCGACACGTTACGTACAAAAGCTTTAATTTTTTTGGAAAACTAAATTTGGCAACCTTGTATTCGGTAAAGTGATAAATTTTCTGCAAGCTGCTGCTTTCTGCGCATTGTATTTGTTAACGCTTTCAAAATGTTTTCGCTTTTAGCCTATGGCATAGTTGGAACTTGCTTCCAATTAGTCAAGACTGTCAAGGCACTGCCATGCGGTATTGTTGGATGGCAGGGTGATTTGTAACCCTATGCGCTTCAATATTACCCCGGAATTATAAATGTAAAAGCTGTCGAATTTAACAAATTGTTTAGTCGAGACGACTCATCTCAGGTGAGGAAATGAAGGTTGATGCCAACAAAGGTTTGTAGATGGTTGAAATAGTGCCCGCGTGCAGAGTTTGTTTGCGCCTGTCATCTGATCCCGTCAGCCCCAGGCCTAATCAGCGTCAAGAATTCTCCGGCTTCTCATCTTCTGCTTTGAATTCGATTCAGACTTTAAACGTTCTATCAAGAAGTGTGAGCCTTTATTCAAACAAAGTCTAAGCTGTTTGAAACTGATTGCTCGAAGCATTTTTAGCATTTCATTGGAGTGTCGGAGAAAGAAAGCTGACGAATTTACGTTCCCGCTTATGAAAGGATCTAATCATATCATTTATTCACTTCAACAAATAAATATTCCTGACGTGTTTAGTATTCAGAAAATTGATTGGGTAAAATCCAAAGTGTAAGAAAAGTTTCGAAGTGAATACAAATGCCAATGGAATATGGTTACGAATACAAGCACGAGTACGAATACGAATATGATTATGAATGCGAACACGAATGCTAATGCATTATATGGAAAGAAAACATTAAATCTTGTTGTGTCAGCTTTAACAAGTTGTTTGTCTATTTTTTGCCTCTTTTTAACATGGCGAGAAACAAGGAACAAGAAAAATAAAAAATGCTAGACAATTCACAAAGCTTATTTTCTTCTTGGTGATGTAATGTAGGCATATTCTTCATCCTAGAATTTCCTGTAAATTTCATTGCACTGAAAATTAATGGCAATACACACATGATAGGCCTACCTGTTTTCTGTTACATCAAACTTAATGACAACCAAGTAAGACAATTGGTTCGAATACATTGAAAATACATACATTGAAAATAACGTGTATCGCAAAATATCACACATCAAGATTCACAATTAGCAAACTTTATGTTATACGTGGAATTCACGCGGACAAACTGGCGGGTATGGGTGTAGCCTATATTGATCAAGCAAATCGCAGACTTGCTGAAACCCAATCTGGAAACGGAGACTTTCCGGAGCTTTAATTCGGCATCGTTGTGTTGCATGCAAAGCACGGACATCGTTGCGAATTGTTTAATCGATCAAACGCGAGGCTTCCATGCATGTATTCACCGGGTTGAATACTGAACATCAATACAAACCATCTCAAGTAGCTGTGTATAAAAAGATCTGTGTCACAAAGGTAAACTTGGTGTCAATGATTACGGAGATTGCCGTGTCAGTTACAAATATTGAAGAGGACATGTCAAACAAAGGTGCATCTGAGCAAAGACACGGTAAGACCTTGCAAGTAAACGAGCTACACGACTACTATGTATATAAGTATACATGTGTACCGGCAAATAATGCAATGCACGTGGAACCACAAGAAAGAAATATCCGTCAGGTTTTGCAAATAATCCAAAGAAAAGGTAAGACAATCTATAGTTGATGAATTTTCGTCTACTCTTACATATAATCTCGATTACAGGGATGGTCTACTCTGTAATAATTTGCGTGTGATGCAAAATCCATTTGGTCCAATTACAGTACTCACTTCTGAAATTACTTAGTCATCTGGTGTATTGATGCACATGCTTCCGTTTTATTTTCATAATTTCCATTTCTAATTTAAGTCATGATGTGGGCAGGCCCTATCAGACGTCAGATTATGCGCCAGGAGTAGGACCCTTACCAAGAAAGCACATCAAAATGTGGGTGCAATTTCCGCCACCTAACTTGGCCTTACAATTTAATGAATATATGATTGCAGTTCTGTGCACATATATTGTATATCAAGGTTTCGAAACGACCAAATACTCCCTCGTCTTGTTGTCATTGTTCGGCCTAAATTTTATTTTTCTTATGATTGTTTTATAATTAAAGCTATGAGCAAATGAAAAACGTTCATTTGGTATGTACATAAACAGACCTACATCGCCCCCAGTTTCAAGGATTCAATATAAATTTTCGAAAATTGAGACTGTAGAAGTGGAGTATGCGGACGGTCGCTGATATGAATATTGCTTTGATGAACATGGTATGTTGAGGTTCCTGCTGGTTTTTGGCATACATACAGGCAAAGTAACGAACTTCATATTGAAGTGTTTAGCTGTCCGTCTCCTTTTATCAACTCCTTCATTTTGGGTGTGAAAAGTAGACATTGACTTATAGGTATGAATATTTCCACCAATCCTTAGTGCCTTATTATACCCGGCAGATGTGACGCAAAGTTTAAAACCCATCTCTTTAATTCCTAACACCTAATTATTGACCAGGAAGTTTGGGATAAAAATATAATATACATTTGAATGACTATCGGTGAAGCGGTATGTCGTACCGCTGACAATACATGAGTGATCCTGATATTAAAATATGTGGACTTATTTCATTAAACCTATCACTATCCAAAATATTTGTTTGCACTGACCCAAAAGAGGAAGACCACATGATACTTTACGGTAGAAGAATGAGCGGAAGTAATGGCTAAAACGATGTCACGATGATATAGCGTATGGGAAATGGCATCTGTTCTGGTCTGTAACCAAGCATCGAAACTATTTCTCAACTTGGAACACCCTCAAGAGCGCTGCACTAATGCCCATTCCTATTCAGATTCACTTCAACTCTCGCTCTTTGATTACGTGCGTTAAACGGACAAGTAAGAGCTTGCTGTTTTCAATATTAAACAAGAGACCATTTCCGTAAAGCCTATTTTATTTTGTGATTTTTTAGGAGCTATTTTTGTCATCACCCGATTCTGCGACAATGTGGAGATTTATGAATATTGATGAATACGAGGATGATGATGTGGGTGGTGTTGATAATTCTGTTTACCAAATTATGATTTAATAATAGTATCAATATAATTGTAAAATGCAAGACTGTAAGGTGATCATACACATGTACACATTTATTATGAGACGAATACATTAGGGACGATTAATCTACCTACATGTATATAACTGAGGTTGGAGCAACACATCTATCTTTTCAAGAAGTTTCTCCAAAGCTGATGACTCTGACACGACTTTGACAGATTTGTATATTTGCATTTAATTATTGGAAATATCTGGCCAGCGTATTAGTGTGTTTTCTGTTAATGGTACAAACGCAATTTCATTAAAGCAATAATCTGTCGAGGCAATTAGTTTGAACTTTATGCTCGTTACACCCTATACAAGGTGTGCAAAGTGTGGGGACATGTAATAAGCAAAGAATGGCAATCCCCAGTGGCTACGAGGTTTTGTTGATGTACAGGTGCCAGACAGGTGCAGACGGTGCACGCTCGCTTTGCGATAATTGAGGCAAAATTAGATTGACCAAGGACTCAAATCTTCTCACATAGGAATAATTCTACACTTGGTTCCTTAAGAAAAGAACACTATTATTGCCATTCTATTATTTCATTGAAGTTCAATCCGTTCGATGAATTGACAGTGTAACTAAAAACTCTTAAAAATTCGACTCACGATTTTTAACATATTCTACAACTTTTAATTCGGTAGGCTAGCCTATTTAGGCCTAATGTACTCTCTGCAACTCGGTCAGATATTACACATGTCTTTGTAATGGCCGAACTTTACAAGTGGATTCGAGGCTATGATGGGAGACCTATTGAGTTTCCGCTGACCTATCGAAGTATCAATATACTAATGGAAAACAGTTCTGATTGACCTTGAGTCAATACTTGACGTCCTAGTGGGAGATATTAGGTTACTGACAGCTTCTGGTAATTAGAAACATTGCAATCGCAATTATAGTAGCGAAAATTGCTAATAAAGGGAAATATGAGAACCGAAATAGAGGCAAATCATCAAAGAAAAAAGTGCCTCATATATCAGAATGAAGTTGGGCTGCCATAAAGTGGTCAATATGCAAAGGACATTACCAAAACTCGGCAGCTAATTATAATTATTGTCGGGCTGTACAAAATTCAATCGGAAGGTAAGCCTTCATTATAACCTTATGGATATAAAAACTTGTCAATTTTTTTAGGAAAAAGGGGATTACATGTAATGTGAAATTTCGTATTATTTCGAAAATGGTTTCAACTCATCTCCCAGTTCATAAAACAAAATCCAGACTAACGAAGAAAAAAAAGGTACACCAACACGAAATGTAATACTGGAACATAAGACAAAGACTAATTGACTATTTGGGAGGCCACCATCTAAAACAGTTCAGTTGGTAAGAGCGCTGGTACACAATATCAGAGGTCTCGGGTTCAAGTCCCAGTCCAGTCAGAGTTTTATTTTAAAGTTCCCATTCATTTTTTCCTGTATTTGTTTGACTTGTAGTGATATCCTGCACATTCCTAGGGTCTGTTAGAATACAGGTGGCTTAGGAGTTATTTAATCCTTCCTTTATTAAATAACGTAAGAAGCACAATAGCCATTCTTTTATTAGGCCTTTTGAGGAGAAAAAGCCAATGCCTCTCCTTGGTGCATTCAGTTCAGTCTTCAGCCAAACCTCGTGGAGACAACATCGTAGCCTGCTATCATTTAGTATAGTTTTAGCAGTTGGTCTGAAGCGGGGATAGGAACCGATTTGGCAGTGTTCACTCCTACACGGCGATCACCCCCGTGGATGACCATCTTAGCTACACGTAATTTATACCTAATAACCTAGTAATAATATAATAATAACTGCCTTCAGGCTGTAATATATAATTAATTAAAAGCAAGAAGACCGAGCCAGCAACCTACAACTCCTCGACAGGAGAATTTAGGGTAAGCGTTATTAACCATATTTTATTTTGTAACACCCCAAAAACCTAAAGATTTAAAATAATTTAGAAAAAAAGGTGCATTCGCTTTGTGTGATTCCCGAGCTGTTGAAGCCAGGTTTACAATGATCATTTGGTTTCTTTGCATCTGAATTATACGTGACGTGATTCCACCCGGCAACGCCTAGGCCTTTAGTTGACTGTTTGGGAGGCCATCTAAGGGCTGGATAACTGAAACGGTAAGAGCGATGGTACGCCGTTATGGGTTCAAGCCCCGGTCCAAGTTTTCTTTGCCATTTTTCAAAACCGATACATAAGATTCGATGCTGAAGAATTACATTTAAGTGTGTGACGGATCTGCCCGCGTCAATAACGTTGGAATGGCCAGTTACCAAGAAAATGTCATGCATGGTGCTGCGTCTTCAAATGACCCGGTGACAATCATTCGATGACTTGTAAGCATTGGAAGTTCATTCATCTCACTTGAATGAACTTTCAGTGTTTGAATGTAACTAATTCAAGCATTCTTTACGTACATCGAAAGTTACTAATCACTAAACGTGAAATCTACAAATCTCAAGGTGGTGCATAATAAACAGGGAAATAGCCAGCCAAATCCGATAAGTTTAAAGCGATGATTTTCTCATCTGTCTAAATACTTCCAAACAGTCCTTTTGTTTAGAAAACTTGGCTCTTTACTGAGTTTTCTATCATTTTAAAGATTCTAATTTTCAGGTCACACAAGACTTGTTACAAATAGACGAGGATAAATGAAGAATACATTTTCAAACTCATATAATTTATATAGGCAGAGAGATGTTTTATAAGTATCCATCTCTTGAGAAACATTTCTGTCTGAAATTATTTTATTGTCTAGACATGTTCTTCAACTCTGGCACGTCTGTGTCGAAACGACACCAGCAATAATGGTGCATCTATCAGTATCCATTGCTTCTTTATAACTCAATTTACTGACTGAACTTCGATTTTCAGAGCATATAAGACAAATTTAGTGGGTTATTTTGCTGTATTCTAACCGGTCCCCATCTTTTGAATCCTTAAAAATATTTGCTGAGTTCATTTTAGACTCTTCTATCGAATTTCAACATACATGTACACTTTCCAGAAATAAAAATCTCCATATCCACACGCTTTTTGGTATGCACTGATTAAATTCCATTCCTGTCTAATGTCTTTAGTGTGCGCTACAGGACTGACGTCACACGTCTTTGGTGCAGATAATGCAAATAATCCCAAACACTTATGTCCACCAACTGGTTTTTCCAGAGTTCCGGAAATTTTGATCATCACGTGTGATGGGACTTTCAAAAAACAAAATGGATAATTATTTCAATATTGAATACTCCTTAGCCCACTTACTATTATGATAACTGAAATCATACAAATCCTGAAAGGGAGAGGCATAACGTTTCGAGATGTCTGTTAAAGACAAAATGGATTTGTTAAGGTAAACATTTTCTTAGATTACATTTCGCCGTCCAAGATTTTGAGTATAAATAACATTTAGAAACGAATACACGTGTTAATACAAGATAAACCTGAGTTGTCGTTACGAATGATATGGATACGTTTAGTTGCAAATGGTATACGCATTGGTGAAGTGTATAACACGCATATGCACGCATCGAATTAAAGTGCGCAACGAAACCGCGTTAAAACCTCAATAACCAAACCAGTTCCTTACTATGAACAGTTGAATCCAACACAACGTTGGTCCATCAGAATGGTACGACGATCTACAAATGCACTGGGTGGCCTGATTAGTATGCTTCAATGATCATATTGTTTGATTCTACTGGAGGTTTAATAATGTGAGGTTGGTTGTAGTATCATAAGCCAAATACATGTAGGCAATATCGAAGGTCTTGGGCCAACAATTATAATAAGCATGAAATTGTAGCTATTTAAATGCATATAGAGTAATTCTGAAGAAAAATGCGTCGTTAAAAGCATGATGATTTTTTTACGAATCCTGATTGCGTAACGTTGATTATGCTAGTGTTAAACAAATGGCTTACACTCGATAGACTCTCAATCATTGCAGTGCACCAAACCAAAGCCTTGCTTGGATCAAATTAATGCATGTCAATTATCACATTGCTTAGGAATTAGTCTAATTTTAAGGTTAGTTCTTTCCCCTTTTAGCAAAGTGGATCTAAATAAATTTACATATTACAAATTTATATCATTTTTATCTTTAGTACAATGCACACGCGTGGTATCCAACACCAACCATAATATTGGCGGCGTCTACTTAGCGGCATGTACGGTACATCTTCTTCACAGGAGACAAATTCATTTGAGCACATTACAGACTGCAATGGGAAGTCATTCGCAAAGAAAGGAAGAAAATCAATTTTCTGTGGTAGCTCCACAATGTAATTGACAGCGTTTCATTTGTTTCAATAAAATGGAAATTGGTTCATCTACAGTATACGTTCACATTACACTTTAAAGAAGCTTATATACTTAAGACGGAAACGTCTTTGAGTCGACTTCTTGGGATGACTAAATGTTATCTCCGTACAGCTATTCAACCAGAAAGACACAGATGTTCTCTATCTCTTGACTGTATGGAAGGGACTATTCCTTAATTGATAACTCAAATATAGATATTTTGACAATCCTAATAAACCTTCATTTAGTAATTTATTTGTCAATTGTTAATTTTTCAATCCTATCTTTGCTACGATTATCAACGTTATTTTTATTACAGTCATGTAACATACATAAAATTATGTTTTTTCCGACTTTTTCACGGCAAACAAGTATAAATGTTATTAATTTTGAGTTTATGATCAACCTGTGCACAGTATCAGATTTAAAATTCTACAGAGCAATTATTCATTTTTGATAGACTTACCCCAACCTCAATGGATTGTTCTTGTTTTTCTGAAGATCACTTGGAAGCGCGTTGTTCTTTGTGTTTGCAGTCTATGGGATTAGTACCTGCTTGTGAGATCCGTCTGCCACGCACTTGATTATACTGCTTGAACTGAGTCGCAGTTGCCTTTGCAAAGCACTGGGTTTTATATGTTGGCGCTTACACCCCTCCTATACAGCAGTGATCGTGCCACCCACTCACACCACTACTGCGCACTCCGTGTGTGAACAATCACATGACGTTCAGATGTCACGGAATCAGCGAGGCAGTGATGCCAGATGCTGCCCACAGCAATCCAATGGTTTTTATTCGCCCTTTAGTCTAATGTCCTGCTTGAATATAATACTCTCTGTAATGGATCATTGAACAATGACTAGATCTATGATATAGTTCATCTTATACTTTTGGACTTTGAATCTTAGAATATGTCTTTACAAGTATAGCTTATTTGTGTTTATTGATTGAAAAGAAGTTCATTTTCAAATATTTTCATCATGATTTAGGAATCAAAGGCATCTTTATTATTCCCTCAGCTTTGTGAATTGTGTCTAGTAACTGGATATTATCTTTCTGCGCTGGTGAAGGGATGGATAGGCTTAAATTGCAAAAACGTTTTTCGAAGTGAATCAGACAGCGAATCTCCAAAAGCGGTCAAGGTATACACGGTGCGCAGATTCAGCAGTGGCAGCCATTGAACTTAACAGGCACTGATTGCATTGAGATTGCCTCCCTTTCTACCTCGCATAAAGTGATGCAGTCGGGATACAAGGTTCAAGGACTACACGCCTAGCTCCATTTCGGGTGCAATTTTGTAATGTGAAGGATACGCGGTCAATACAACAGAGTCCAAAGATTCTAAGCATCCTATTGTCAAATGGGCTAGGTGCTAGGAGGGAGGCAATGCATGTTTTCAACAGTTTCATTTCAAATTCTTAGGATTGACTTCATGTATTGAAAATGTAAGTAGACACCTCTACAAAAATAGGTATTAGACAGTAATAGCCCTCTGCATTTCATAAGCACATCAGGCCCAGATCATTACATTCAACCATACATTCCAAGCTGAAACGAACAGTGTCATTATTCAGAGCAGACTCAACTCAAAGAGCGGTTTTCGTTTTATCAGCTTGCACGGTAGCGACCGACATCCTACAAAGCATTCACGTTGGGATTGCCTTCCTCGATGTGGCACGTTTGATCAGTACCTTTATGGCTATTAAATTGAACGTTGATACTTCCTTTGTCGATGACACTACTGTGGTGTCTTGAATCCCAAGCCACGCACTGAATCTGACATAATACAGGCACATTGGACTGCGATACATAGATATAGGCCTACCTTTTCATCAATAGCAATCAGTATGTACTCCAATTCCCAATTTGTTTTAAAGCATAGTCAAGGTTTTCTTTGGAATACGTTACTTGTTGACATTTGTATGAACTTGAGTGATATGCAAAAATGTTGGAAACTGCTTACTTTACTAAAATGACCAAAATGCAAAATGCAAAATTAGGAGGGCCTGACGTTTTGATCCTAGCAGGACCTTTCTCTTCTGCTGTTGAAAAAGGTCCTGCTAGGATCGAAACGTCAGGCCCTCCTAAGTTTTTATAAGAACTTGTTAAGACGCCCTTGATTCTATAGCGCTTAATTATCAAATTGATAGAACGTATATCTATTTTTGGCGGTATGTTTTTGAACAATATAGTATCGTATAGCTGCATATAGGGATTAGCTGCAATGGATGCTATAGACTGCATGTTCTTAAAATCCTTCTGCAGTTCTCGGCACGAACAAATTCATCTTCAAAAGCGCGAACTAGTTGAACTAAAATCAAGAACGCACACAGAATTCAACAGACATTCAACACATGTGCGTCACTTTGGACGATATATTTGTTAAGTAATATTGTGTATTTTTTTTCAAAATGAAAGATTTTGATGTCAAATTGAAATAATAGGCTGTAACTAAAATTGTACTTCAATTTATGTATATAGCGAAAGAACCTGTCATGCTTTAATTTAAGAAAACCCAAAGTGCTTCGATTGTATAAAACATTTTTTTTAAATGCCGTCACAGAAAAAACGTTCTCATGACACACAGCTACAGGAGCACTACAACGTTCTCATTTCAATACTTCAACCTTTACACATGGTCCTTGTGCGACTCGTGGAATGGAAAGAAAAAGAACCTAAGGGGTATGCACACTTTTCATTCTATAGTGGGTTTTAATCTAAACCGATTTTCGACATCATTATTAACAAATTGAGTCGCATTTTTTCATCAAACCCGTAAACGATCAAATCGAAATACAACTGAACTGCTTTCTTATGCAGCGTGGCGATTTTGTAGCATAACACATGCT
Organism: Luidia sarsii; assembly: GCA_949987565.1. Taxonomy (NCBI): domain Eukaryota; kingdom Metazoa; phylum Echinodermata; class Asteroidea; order Paxillosida; family Luidiidae; genus Luidia; species Luidia sarsii. The sequence continues at coordinate 13,762,834 of OX465109.1, read as the reverse complement.
TTGCTGAAAGAGCCGGAGAGTACAATTGTTGAAAATCGCACATAATCATCAAACCCCTATCCAACAACAACCTCCCCCATCTTTTTAAAATAAGCAGCTGTCAGTAGACCATCTAGATTGGACAGCATCCTTCTGTAGATATTTACAGATCTCAGGTTTTGCCACGACATGTTCTCAGAACGCATAGTGACAGATCTCCTGCACCGTCACTCCTACTCCTATAACAAAGGCCTGAAATATTCAGAAGATTATAGCGGGTAGCTCCTGAGATCTTCAGGACAAGACAATAGAGAAGAATTAGAAAGGGCCCTTCTGGGTAATTCTGCATATAAGAACACACGCGTCACCTATCAGTTGAATAAAGCAAAGAGATCAGGGATGGAATCATGAATTTTAATGGTAATATTTGATAGGTAAATATTTGGTGAACTAATGATGTCCACCATTAACCGTTTACCATCAGAGGGAAATTGCAGTGTCAAATAGGAGTTTGCAAGAAGAATGTCCCAGCTTTCCAAAGCACTATGTCTTGGGACGAACCACTGCAGTCCAAATGCTTTGAGTACAGTCATCATTATTTCATGGTTGTTATTCATAGTGGAACGCGATGGAACAAATCGATTGACTAGACTCATTGCAAAAAGAGAACGCCGTGAGTTGAGTCACCACAATTGTTTAGAGCGCCTTGTTGTTTTGATCAACGACATGACTGATGGATCTCTATAATATAACACGACACTTCAATCCATTCCTTGCGAGTTTCGGGCGCTGATGTATACAATTTGTGTATAGTTATATTGCAAGTAACCGATTTCTAAAATAAAGTTTAGGTCAATTCCTCTAACACTGTATAAAATGATTACATTCGGATGAATGTGATGCAATCTAAGTGTAACAGACCTCCACATTCGTTTGTACACGGGCACCTTTAGTGTGTTGGGTTTTTTTTTTCCTTTTTTTTTTCATCTGAAGTTGTCAACCACGCTGTCAATAGATCCACCGTTGCGCACAGACCAGCGTTTGTCTAGCTTCACTGCGGTATAGTCGTGCGTTTCACCTGCAACACCTCATTGTTGCTGAGATGTTTTATTATGCGTGTCCTGGCCTCGACGGACGAACACATATTTTATGTACTGACTCGTAGCGGGTTGTATACGTGGAGGTTGATTTGCATGAACGCACGCACCATTGACGTATGGTCCTTAACGTCTGAGCACAAGCAGCTTGACCTGCATCACTTTTTGGTCGCTACTGCACTAACGTATAAATGAAGTGCTTTTCGTACACATTGCAGGAGAGCTGCTGTTTTAGAATGACAGTCCGGAAGTACTTCAGTCGATTGTATTTCAAACTTATTTTGACAGTTGGGTCGTGGTGTTTCGCGCCAGCATCTTATCCAGTGTAGAACCATGCATCTTATCCAGTGTAGAACAATGCATCTTATCCACTAACAAACCCGTCATCTCATCCACTGACAAACCTTTCATTATATCCACTGATGAACCCCGTCATCTTATCCGCTGATGAACCCTGTCATCTTATCCACTGACGAACCTGTCATATACACTGACAAACCTGTCATCTCATCCACTGACGAACCCTGCCATCTTATCCACTGACGAACCCCGTCATCTTATCCACCTGACGAACCCCGTCATCTTATCCACTGACGAACCCTGTCATCTTATCCACTGACGAACCCTGTCATCTTATCCACTGACGAACCCTGCCATCTTATCCACTGACGAACCCTGCCATCTTATCCACTGACGAACCCCGTCATCTTATCCACCTGACGAACCCCGTCATCTTATCCACTGATGAACCCTGCCATCTTATCCACTGACGAACCCCATAATTGTATCCACTGACGAACCCGTCATCTTATCCACTGACGAACCCTGTCATTTTATCCACTGACGAACCCTGCCATCTTATCCACTGACGAACCCCATAATTTTATCCACTGACGAACCCGTCATCTTATCCACTGACGAACCCCATCATTTTATCCACTGACGAACCCGTCATCTTATCCTCTGACGAACCCTGTCATCTTATCCACTGACGAACCCTGCCATCTTATCCACTGACGAACCCTGCCATCTTATCCACTGACGAACCCCGTCATCTTATCCACCTGACGAACCCCGTCATCTTATCCACTGATGAACCCTGCCATCTTATCCACTGACGAACCCCATAATTGTATCCACTGACGAACCCGTCATCTTATCCACTGACGAACCCCATCATTTTATCCACTGACGAACCCGTCATCTTATCCACTGACGAACCCTGTCATTTTATCCACTGACGAACCCTGCCATCTTATCCACTGACGAACCCCATAATTGTATCCACTGACGAACCCCGTCATCTTATCCACCTGACGAACCCCGTCATCTTATCCACTGATGAACCCTGCCATCTTATCCACTGACGAACCCCATAATTGTATCCACTGACGAACCCGTCATCTTATCCACTGACGAACCCTGTCATTTTATCCACTGACGAACCCTGCCATCTTATCCACTGACGAACCCCATAATTTTATCCACTGACGATTCCTGCCATCTTATCCACTGACGAACCCCATCATTTTATCCACTGACGAACCCCATCATTTTATCCACTGACGATTCCTGCCATCTTATCCACTGACGAACCCCATCATTTTATCCACTGACGAACCCCGCCATATTATCTATTGACGAACCCCATAATTTTATCCACTGACGAACCCGTCATCTTATCCACTGACGAACCCTGTCATTTTATCCACTGACGAACCCTGCCATCTTATCCACTGACGAACCCCACAATTTTATCCACTGACGAACCCGTCATCTTATCCACTGACGAACCCCATCATTTTATCCACTGACGAACCCGTCATCTTATCCTCTGACGAACCCTGTCATCTTATCCACTGACGAACCCCATCATTTTATCCACTGACGATTCCTGCCATCTTATCCACTGACGAACCCCATCATTTTATCCACTGACGAACCCCGCCATCTTATCTATTGACGAACCCCATCATTTTATCCACTGACGATTCCTGCCATCTTATCCACTGACGAACCCCATCATTTTATCCACTGACGAACCCCGCCATATTATCTATTGACGAACCCTGCCATCTTATCCACTGATGAACCCTGTCATCTTATCCTCTGACAAACCCCGTCATCTTATACACTGACGAACATTTTCGTCTTATCGTTATGATTTTCCAACCCAATTTTATAATGTTATGGATGGAATCACAATCTTGAACCACGAGGCACAAACAGAGATGAACCCTAGATCTCAAAATGAAACCGGCAGCCACCGGGAAATATGCAGACTATCAACAACTCACTGTATAATCGAAGCACTGTACATCATGCAGATTATGACAGATTTTCGTGGTTTTAGAAGTTATTTTTCCTAGCATGATGTTCACGCAAATGACTCACCGCACACTATTCCTCGTTTCATCTTGTTGGCAATCGCGTTTGACTTTCTAAAATCAGTTCCTCCTGTAAATATATGATAAGGCATCAACCCCAGTTGTACGCCTTGTACGGCTATTCCCGGATGTAGACTGAAAGCTATTGCAAAAGGTTTTCTCTCAGTTCTTTATCTCTTAGAAAATGTGGTGACTGGTTCGCCTTGCCCTCATGGTGTGTCTAATCTGTAGAGGAACCTTAGTTGGTGTCGCCTCCACAAAGAACTCTCCATCAGTTTGTTTTGAAATGCTGACATCTCACATGGGATATCGATTAAGATAATGCAAACATATTATGCAATGACAAATCGGAATCAGATCACGAACTGATTCAGAAGGATTGGCCTGGTACAGTCTTCACGGAATACCGACATTGACATCTTTATTTTAGGATGTGGCCAAGCCATGGTGACATCACTACATCTTGTCTGTAATGCGTGGTCTTCAACAAGTCGAAAGCCACCTCCAGAGCGCCTGGCAGTGACAATATTAATGGACAGAAATTCGTTAGGGCAGTTCTTGTATTGTTAGACACATTTTCCTCACCCAATGGGATTAGTCACATTCATCCTGCATTCTCAGCGGAATCAAACCTTTCGATCATAATTATTCAGAAACTTGAATTTTTCGAGAGAATTTGCATTTGTAATGAATAAAGTACGTCATCTGATATTGAAAACTACGTCAACGCCATATTCAAATTGAATGAAAGAAAACAAACAAAATTGAAGAAACCACAGTGATTACAAGGTTAATTCAGACGACAAACCAAGTATGGCTTTTCATTATGTCCTTAATTGGACAGGTTTCCTGTTATATCAAAAACAGTGTGGATGTGCATGACTTTAGAAATCAAAGATATATTGGCAGTGGTGGACGAATAATAAACAAGGAATGTGAAAAAAAACAGGTGTAGAAAGGAAATCTAAAATCTAATACGTACAACTGGGGACTTGGTCGATAGATGAAGACTGAAACCGTGAAACGACGAGGTGTTTGGGATGGATGTTCCGTGTATCTTAATATTAAAATAGGTGTACTTTTCTTGCCTTGATTATATGGAAGCGATACACACCGATGACAGATTATTGTGACTTCTACCGGACATTCGTTTGATGATGCCAAGGGTATAGTGTGTGCAAAATTTGCATGCGAGCCTAACAAGTTGTGCCGTGTCACAAGAGGCAGAAATTAGCCCAGAAATTAAGGGGCATCACATTACGCGCAATCCCTGAATAGGCAAATCGTAGGCCCAATTGCATTTCAGTGCTGGCGACTTATGGGGAGGAGGTGTAGACTAATATCCGTAACTAGATACTTTTTTTCTAAATGATCATTCTAATTTAATGATTTTCTTAGCTGAAATATAGGCCTATTTCAACTCGACCCCTGTGAGGCAGAATCCATTCTCTTTTTGCAAAAAGGTTCTATCATTCAGTTGTTTGCAGTTGATCAGCTTAAAGAGCACAACAGATTCAACAGCACACGGTCGTAAGGGCAAGGTTGAAAAGTTGCGACTTTCTATAGGACCAGGTTGTGCACGGGAATGACAATTGTAGATTGCGTCCATAATGAGGGATCTTTTCAGCAGGCCGTGCAGCAAGTAGCTACAGTCACTGGTTTCAACTGACTACACAATATTGGATCTTGGCCCATTGCATCGTATTCATTGTTCCAGCTGAATAAAACAAAACCTCCGAAGACGCTTCGTCCAAATTTTCTCCCGACTCAGACGGACAGCATCGCTACGATCTCCAAGTGCTTCTATGCCCAATACATGATATCTGATAGAATGATGAAGGAGATACCCAACATGTGTGACCAATTTACCAGTTTTGATAGTAGACCTATGGCCGTAGACTCGTTTTTCAAACGTTACAAACTCCACAGGAGATAAGTTATATGGGGGTGCATGTAATACTGTCATAGGCTTTGTTGTTTGTGCCAGAAGAAGGTCCATTGATTGAGTCTGTTTCCTGAACAGAACATTTCCTCGAGCGTTTCGAGGTAGGAGTTGAGGGGGAACCTCTGCTCGGACAATTTAACGGCCTATGCAATGGATTCTTTTGAAATAGAAAACAATTAAATCGGTTTTAATATATCAAAACACCCTCAAAAACGTATCTATGGCCATAGGTCTACATTTAAAACCGGTAAAATGGACACCCCTGGGTATTACTTAAATCTCCCTGATCATTCGATATCAGATATGAGTGTACTGGGCATAAAATCACTTGGTCGCCGTAGTAATGCTGTCCGTCTTAGCCGTGAGAAAATGTGGATGAAGCGTCTTCGGACTATTCAACCACATGGTCTCAACATCCAGGAGGGTAATGACTAACACCATGCAGCATTCTAATAATCCTTCTTTTGTGTTCACTCCTCCACACTTCTCTCTTTGCTCTTTTCCCCTCTCCTCACTAATCCCTACCATACTCCTTGCCCTTCCCTTTGATCTCACCCTACCAGCTTTACTCTTTGTCCTTTGTTTCTCGTCCGTGTCCTATTCACTCTCTTCACCCTTCCTTCGTGTACATGTTCCTTCGTGTACATCTGTTTTGTCCTTGTCACTCTGCCTTTGAGAAAGGTCCTGCTAGGATCGAAACGTCCGGCCCACTATAATATTTTGAGATATGAATTTGTAATTGAAATAATTGGAATAAAAATTACTCATTGAACGCACCGCGCGGTGGCGCTATTCGTGACGTAGGCACCGGAGGTCAAAGAGGATCGAAATAAATAGTTTGGTACCCAGACTTTGCTGTGGGTACCATTCTAAGTTGGGTCAGTCAGCCAATAAAAAAAAATTACGGGGCCGAACGTAATCAGGGTTATTTCAAACATTTGGCTCAGAAAAAATCGAGGTGAAGTGGTTTTAGCGGTGTTGACATTAAGAGTTACGGAGAATTTATTGTAAAACTTCGAGTTAAACGTAACCTCTTTCGATTTTTTTTAATGCACTTGCCCGTAGGGCTAGCAGCCTTGGAACATTTGGTTGTCCCGGGACGTCGGACTAGTGATTCTACGAGCTCTGGTAAGTCACACATCGTGTGTTTAAAGCGGGCCTGTAATGATTTTAGTCTTGAACCGATTTCAACTATTTCTTGTATGTAGTTGTTTGTTATATCATAATAACACATTGATATACACAAATCTTATCTCTAACCCGCAAAATAAGCGTTTTTTTAGGGGTTCGTATCACTCGCGATTTGCAAAACAAAGATCATGGGTCAATCGATCGATAAGCTTGATGAAGTGCATCTTGGGAGTCGTCCAAAACAACGAAATGCAAGCGCGACAGTGTGGGGTCTTGCGATTTCAAGAAAAGTTGCGTATAAGTTACGCAACGTACAAATGTTGCGCCACAATGGCTCTTTTGTGCACTGTTTAGAAAATGGAGCAAAATGTTGCGTAAGTTACGCAACAAAATGTTGCGTAAGCCACATTTGAAGTTCCGTGAAATCGGCGGCGGACTACAGCATAGCTTGCACTACACATTATTGATTCCGTTAGCGCGTAGTCAGTGCAGCCTTGACGCGTGTTTGCTGCAAGTTCTGGCCGCGATTCCGACGGATCCTAGGAAGAAAACAGGTTTCATTCGGAAGGATTTTCTTCTTCATCAAGCATCAGCACCAGTACAAGCAGTGACGATGATTTCTAAAAGTGAAGAGGGGTGAAAATGTCCGTGGTGCTGAGCCATATCGGTTCGAGCCCTTGGCAGCAAACAGAGGCGCATGAGGCCGATGGACGCGATGTTCCAGTCCCACTAACAGCCAACATGGCGAAACGTGGATGAGTGTTAGTGGGGGTTGGAATACTAGTCATCATTTTTTAAAATTTGTATCAACCCAGCAGCGAACGAATCGCCAGTTACAGGATTACAGAAAAACACTTTTGCATAGTTTTATGCAATAGTGTTTTTCTGATTTCTTTAAATACATTAATAACTGTCATCCTGTGATTGGCGATAAACAATATTAACCCCCAACAAAATACATAGGGGGCCCACTGCGTGAACAATTAAAAGTAAATACAATGTTGTCAAAAGACAAAATCTTTATGACGATCACGACAAGGAGAATTGGAAGAGACAGCTGAAGGGGAAATACACAAGACACAAATGAATGCGCAGACACTAAATAGGCCCTAAGACAAGGCAATAAGCATGAGACATAACTGATGAATGGACAGTTGGGAGGGGAACGGGCAGACACACAAGGTGCTTTACAGATAATATAGACCACACAAAAAAGAACAAAATAAGACTGATATAATCTCAAAACATTCCGTAAAAAATGAAGAAAAACAATCTCACACGAAGCACGTCAAACTGTATTAGCTGCAATTGCACGAGAAATCTTGGTCCGAAACACCGAACACATGACAGTGCAAGTGGAAGAGATTGTAGAGCCACTAGCCACGTCTTGTAAGCTCAACACGGCTCTGTGGGATATACAAGATGTGCTTGTTGGCAAGCATTGTCCGTCTTGTAGGTTCATGTAAAATTATTTGCATCGGTGATATTAAACAGACCATGAAAGTGTTTGTTGAGGAGCACAATTCAGAGGATCCCACAATTCAAGATATTAAATGTTACACGTACCACTATTAAGATTCTTATACGTACGTACAGAAATCCCAAGAAATAAAATAACCAAACTTATCTCTGCTTTCATGGGGCAAACAAGGGGAGTCTGAATGGAGAGGGAGCTTAAACAATCAAAGTCACTGTACATGTATTTCTTTTTCAGTGAGATGGGGATTTCCTTCCCCTTTTATTCACAAATCAACACAGACATTAATTACACCAAAACTTAAATTTAAAACAATGAAAACAGAAATTAGTTGAATTTTTTGTATTGTTTTTGTCGCTTCACAAGTTAAACTTCAGAGCATCGCTTATTATTTATTCATTTTATTTATTTATTTATAACATCCAACAGCGAGAGGACCGCCCATTACAGAAATAGGAACTTTGTTATTAATGGAACTTTGTTATTAATGGAACTTTGTTATTAATGGAACTTTGTTATTAATGGAACTTTGTCATTAATGGATCTTTGTTATTAATGGAACTTTGTTATTAATGGAACTTTGTTATTAATGTACTTTGTTATCAATGAACAAAGAACATTATACTCTTTATTTGAATCAGTTTAGATTTCTCTTTGTCCAATCTTTTCCTTTCCATTTCAATGTGTTTTCATAAATTTCCTTTTCAGAGATCGATTTGATCTTCATTATTTCTATATCTATATAGAAGCACCGTGTTTGCCATATAACCCTATGTAATTTACATTTTAATAATACAACAATATATTTTGAACGCCAGTCCCCAATATTCTTGTTTTATCAGTCAAAGTGAACGTATGGTGTCTAGTCTACGTTTTTATCAAGTGCTCCACAAAAAATCCACACATTCCGATGTTTTACACATTAAATGAAGATGTTCCAAAACTATGTTTCTTTGTCGCACAATTAACACCGGTCGTCTTGAATTACCCCCATTTCTTCAGTTTATTTTAGTTGGCACAGGGGTGTCCAATTTACCGGTTTTGATAGTAGACCTATGGCGATAGATCCGTTTTTTGAGGTTGTTTTTGGTCTCGCCAACATACTGAATATTACAAACTCTACAAGAGATGAGGTATATGATATTGGGTTTCACTTTAATCTCCCTGATCATTCGATATAAGATATGAGTGTACTGGGCATAGAATCACTTGGTCACCGTAGTAATGCTGTCCGTCTTAGCCGTGAGAAAATGTGGATGAAGCGTCTTCGGACTATTCAGCCACATGGTCTCAACATCCAGGAGGGAAATGACTAACACCATGCAGCTTTCTGATAATCCTTCTTTTGTGTTCAGTCCTTCACACTTCTCTCTTTGATCTTCCCCCCTCTTCCCACTAATCCCTACCCTACTCCTTGCCCTTCTCTTTGATCTTTCCCCCTCTTCTCACTAATCCCTACCCTACTCCTTGCCCTTCCCTTTGATCTATCTCTATACCAGCTTCACTCTTTGTCCTTTGTTTCTCATCCGTGTCCTATTCACTCTCTCCCCCTTCCTTCGTGTACATGTATCTGTTTTGTCCTTGTCACTCTGCCTTTGAGAAAGGTCCTGCTAGGATCGAAACGTCAGGCCCACTCAATTTTAAGATTTACATTTTGGCAATTTTAGTCAGTAAGCAGTTTGCAACATTTTTGTATATCTCCATAATAGGTTGTTTACCATGATATACCATGCCAAAAGGACTTATACATTGGAATCGACAAAAAGATAATATTGGAATAAGATTAAGTGGATAAGATTTCGACCAAAAGTAAATGCAAGATGTGGCACGTAACGTGGGTACTTTCGGGGAACTTTCTCGCTTAGTGCTTGACTCAGTCAGCCAAAGAATTAAAAGTTGATATTATCAAATCATTTCCATTAGTTTACTGGTACAAATGTTGCTGAATGTCCATCAGACTGTGGGTAAAAAACCATAGTGGCGATGAATGGCACTGTAGCTCTGTCACATCTATACAACGCTCTCGATCGTCGAGTGCGTTTAGAAAGCCCACTGACAAAGAACACAGTCAGTTTCACAGAGCTAGGGAATTCTGCTAAGCCCGAAGACTTCTCTTTGACCGTAATAAGGTTTGTTGCGATATTTATTTTTGTATTTATTTTTTATCAGGTTATAGTGTTTTACCAGGCATCGGGCAAAGCACTGAGCACTCAGTGTTTATCACGTCTAGCAAGGCAAACCCTCATTGAATTACATTCTCCTCGACGCAAACATCATGTTATATCTATGAGGTTAGTGTTTGCCTCCATTCAAATGGAACTTTGGCTGGCAACCTGATTGTATCTTCAGTCCGAGGGATGGCTACTTCTGCAGAAAAGGGATTAACTCTAACCGTAAACCTTGGCTGCCTTGATGTCATACTCAGTGATGGGTAGGTTTGGGAAGTAAACCCAAGGTTAAGTCCGGAGCTGGAGTCCCTAAGGCGGTTGGTTGTCAATTGGCATTTTTCCGGCAACTCCAAGACCTGCCGCCAAACCGGCTCCAGACGTAAATGCTGTTCAGTATTCTCCTATAATAGCTGGAGTCAGTCGGGCAGAGAGGGTGTGTTGTCTGGGCAGTGTTAAGCCTCCATACATCATTGTCCATCATGCATATGCCTTCAATAGGTCACCTCTTTTGGTTTGACTGCTTTTATATCGTAATTGGATTGGCGTAGAGATGGACATCACGATCATGCTGATTAACTACCGCCTATGCCATTGTATGCTTGCTCCATTGAGTGCCTGGCACTGAATAAAGCAGACCGTTAACCAGTATTCCACCCAACACCCAGGCAAAATGCAAGCTTGAATCTGCAAACTGTCGCGTAGCCTTCAAAACTTCGATGACATTCATAGACTTAACACCGACATAGTAAATGTGCAGTAAACATTACTCACTGAATCTTCTGAGTTCTGTAAGTGATTGATCCACCATCAGGAGCCACAGGAAGAAGCCTAACCTTACTTCTCCCATAATCAACTCGTCTTCCTCACTTGGTATTACTTACCAAGTGTTAGATGATCAACATGATCCATACAGAATGCATTTCCTTCTAGGAGACTTTAATTGATGTCAGCCTGGTATCAAACCGTGAACCATGAACACAAGCACGAAGCATAGCCAGTCGCGCTGTGCCATCGTGCACAGTGAAAATGAACGAATACGGAGGGAAACGTTTGACGAGGCTTGCTGCCACCACAACATGTGTGTGACGTGCACCTTTTCTCGAACAAGGGCCCTTTTCCAAAACCCGGCTTAGGCTCAGGCTCCGGCTTTGTTTCTGGTTCTTTCATCCATTTCAAGTACAAGGCATGAAAACAGGAAGCCTTTGGCATCATTTTTGAATGTTTTACTGAGTTTCGAAAAGGAACCCAAAGCTTCAACTTCAACAAAGAATTCCAACTTGTATTTCAGCATTTGGATAACTGAGACGAAGCCGGAGCCGAAGCCTAAGCCGGGTTTTGGAAAAGGGCCAAGGAAAGCAGCCCATGCAGTCTAACCATTGAAATCAGCTACGCCATAGTTACTAGAGGTGACCTCCTTATAGCAATTTACTTAATTACAGAGTGTGCCGTATTGTCGACTTTGACACTGTCCATTTTCTGATCTTCTTAAAGGTCAAGCTTAGACCCCAGAAATTCTACCATATCAAGAGGAAATGTAAGGCAAAACTTTGTATGGCCAAGACTGTTTTGCAGACAAGAACTATGTGATCTTAGAACGACTTGAGGAGGGAGAATATGATGCGACCTATGCAGTATCTCATCCTGACACGCCTCATGCGCATTGAGTCAACAGACAGTGGTCGATTACAAGAGATGGTGGCCGTTGTACGCAAACCATATACACGGCCCATTACGGCTACGGTGGATAATCCCTCGTAAGTTGAGATTATGTATAAGATATGTATGCATGTTAGCATGCTGTCATGTAGCAGGGGATGTCACTGCTGAGTAGGCCTCACTTTGCTGTGAGGGACTGCTTCCAATTACACACTGGTGTCTGGTCGGGTTGGTGACGCGGAGTTGTCGTTAGAGATCGACCTGATGAAATTGGGATCACTTTCAGTATCGGTGAGCACAGCCACATATCATTGAGGAATTTGCCAAGTGGGCGACACGAATTCGAAGATTTGTTACGAGCATTTGTTACTTCCAACGTTATACAACACCTCAATGCAGTAGTTTGGTAATGAATGGTTGCACACGTAGGAGGTCTCTATTCCTATAAGATGTCGACAGATCATGCCATTGTGTGTGATTGCCAGATTTGAGTAGGGTCGAGCACTTGCTGATGTAAAGCAAAGAAGTCGGGGATGTATACTAACACGAAGTCCCATCGCGATGTAGACGTTGATGCGAGCGACCAAGTAGGTGAAGTAGAGCGGTGAGTTAGTGTCAACGTTCTCACTAGAAAATTGTCAAGGACGAAATAAATTGATTGAGTCTTTGAGGTGGCGTGTGGCTAATTGGTTACTAGTTTTTAGCGAAGAATGAGGCCGACTTGAAATCAGTTGTGCAGTTGAATTTAATGTGGAATCTATCAGGAAAATTAAAAGCTACACCAGTAATCCGTGATGATACAGTCGGGCAAGTTTCATATCAGCTCAATAGAATTGAATATTTTGGGCTTCTATTTTGACAAATTTCGTTAATCGTTAAGTGGTTCGATAGACGATGCACATCTATAAATACTGCAGTGTATCTGGCAAACAATCTGTTTGAAAAAAGCAGCCAATAAGATCTTTAATTTGCGCCTCAAAAGCTACTATTGAGAATGTAAACAATGGCATGTATATGCAGTGGGTGATCAGGTAGGCCTACATGTTTGTATATAGTGCAGATGAGACATTGCATTGATATACTGCGACTAACTAGAAGAATGAAGGAAGATACATACTCCACCTATAGGGAAAACTATGATTACTGCATCATAGTAATCATCATTTTTTGAAAATGAAATTAAAGTCGCCTTCTACAACCTGCTTTGTTACGAGATGTGTCAATAGTTAACGTCGCTGAACTGAAAACAACTCACTCTAATGTCACGAGGATCTTTTTGTCAATACAAAGAAAGACTTGAAACACAATTACAAGATTTAGGCTAGAAGCTCATGCAGTTTTTTTGTCTTCAGTTTTTTTATTTTCACATTTTGTATTTGCATTTGTGTGGCTAATGCGGCTATACCATTCCGATAGTGCCATAAACTATAGCAATTCTATCTACCATGGAGTTCAGCTGGCTATACCATTCCGATAGTGCCATAGCAATTCTATCTACCGTGGAGTTCAGCTGGCTATACCATTCCGATAGTGCCATAGCAATTCTATCTACCATGGAGTTCAGCTGGCTATACCATTCCGATAGTGCCATAGCAATTCTATCTATACCGTGGAGTTCAGCTGGCTATACCATTCCGATAGTGCCATAGCAATTCTATCTACCATGGAGTTCAGCTGGCTATACCATTCCGATAGTGCCATAGCAATTCTAACTACCGCGGAGTTCAGCTGGCTATACCATTCCGATAGTGCCATAGCAATTCTATCTACCGTGGAGTTCAGCTGGCTATACCATTCTGATAGTGCCATAGCAATTCTATCTACCATGGAGTTCAGCTGGCTATACCATTCCGATAGTGCCATAGCAATTCTAACTACCGCGGAGTTCAGCTGGCTATACCATTCCGATAGTGCCATAGCAATTCTATCTACCGTGGAGTTCAGCTGGCTATACCATTCCGATAGTGCCATAGCAATTCTATCTACCATAGAGTTCAGCTGGCTATACCATTCCGATAGTGCCATAGCAATTCTATCTACCATGGACTTCAGCTGGCTACACCATTCCGATAGTGCCATAGCAATTCTATCTACCGTGGAGTTCAGCTGGCTATACCATTCCGATAGTGCCATAGCAATTCTATCTACCATGGAGTTCAGCTGGCTATACCATTCCGATAGTGCCATAGCAATTCTATCTACCATGGAGTTCAGCAGGCTATACCATTCCGATAGTGCCAGAGCAATTCTATCTACCATGGAGTTCAGCTGGCTACACCATTCCGATAGTGCCATAGCAATTCTATCTACCATGGAGTTCAGCTGGCTATACTATTCCGATAGTGCCATAGCAATTCTATCTACCGTGGAGTTCAGCTGGCTACACCAGTCCGATAGTGCCATAGCAATTCTATCTACCGTGGAGTTCAGCTGGCTACACCAGTCCGATAGTGCCATAGCAATTCTATCTACCGTGGAGTTCAGCTGGCTATACCATTCCGATAGTGCCATAGCAATTCTATCTACCGTGGAGTTCAGCTGGCTATACCATTCCGATAGTGCCATAGCAATTCTATCTACCATGGAGTTTAGCTGGCTATACTATTCCGATAGTGCCATAGCAATTCTATCTACCGTGGAGTTCAGCTGGCTATACCATTCCGATAGTGCCATAGCAATTCTATCTACCATGGAGTTCAGCTGGCTATACCATTCCGATAGTGCCATAGCAATTCTATCTACCGTGGAGTTCAGCTGGCTATACCATTCCGATAGTGCCATAGCAATTCTATCTACCATGGAGTTCAGCTGGCTACACCAGTCCGATAGTGCCATAGTCATTCTATCTACCATGGAGTTCAGCAGGCTATACCATTCCGATAGTGCCAGAGCAATTCTATCTACCATGGAGTTCAGCTGGCTATACCATTCCGATAGTGCCATAGCAATTCTATCTACCGTGGAGTTCAGCTGGCTATACCATTCCGATAGTGCCATAGCAATTCTATCTACCATGGAGTTTAGCTGGCTATACTATTCCGATAGTGCCATAGCAATTCTATCTACCGTGGAGTTCAGCTGGCTATACCATTCCGATGGTGCCATAGCAACCGTGGAGTTTAGCTGGTGCAGTTGATAAATCATACATGCAGTTGAAGAATTTGGATATTGCCTCCTATTGATTACTGTATCCACACGAACTTGGCGCACATTTACCCATGCAGACAGGCGCATTGATAATGGAGGAGTAATTGAATAAAGAGTGACTCCTAGGAAATATTGCATTTCTGAAGACTGTGAAATGACGTAGGAGTTACCTACCAATTCTTATGAACGTAGAAACTGGAACTGGCCTTTATACAGTATTTCATCAAACAGACTTTCTTGATGGAGGCCTTATTGAACTTCTGGAACAGTTTATAGTAAGAAACCCATAAATTCAGAGTAGGCCTAATTATGAATGACAATAATGACTTGTATTCGAGTCACAAATTATTGAGTCCGAGTCCAAGTCTTAGTCGCATCTTCCGAGTCCGAGTCTCGAGGCTGTATTTACATTCCATCTTAGCGTAGTGTGTCGCAAAGGTCCCAAATTTTGCTTTTTATTTTTATAACGAGTCAGAAGTCACACGAGTCGAGTGCGAGTTAAAGTCCCAGTGACTGTCCTAGTTCGAATACAAGTCCCAGTGACTGTCCTAGTTCGAATACAAGTCCCAGTGACTGTCATAGTTGCAATACAAGTCCCAGTGACTGTCCTAGTTCCAATACAAGTCCCAGTGACTGTCCTAGTTCCAATACAAGTCCCAGTGACTGTCCTAGTTCCAATACAAGTCCCAGTGACTGTCCTAGTTCCAATACAAGTCCCAGTGACTGTCATAGTTGCAATACAAGTCCCAGTGACTGTCCTAGTTCCAATACAAGTCCCAGTGACTGTCCTAGTTCCAATACAAATCCCAGTGACTGTCCTAGTTCCAATACAAGTCCCAGTGACTGTCCTAGTTCCAATACAAATCCCAGTGACTGTCCTAGTTCCAATACAAATCCCAGTGACTGTCCTAGTTCCAATACAAGTCCCAGTGACTGTCCTAGTTCCAATACAAGTCCCAGTGACTGTCCTAGTTCCAATACAAGTCCCAGTGACTGTCCTAGTTCCAATACAAGTCCCAGTGACTGTCCTAGTTCCAATACAAGTCCCAGTGACTGTCATAGTTGCAATACAAGTCCCAGTGGCTGTCCTAGTTCCAATACAAGTCCCAGTGACTGTCCTAGTTCCAATACAAATCCCAGTGACTGTCCTAGTTCCAATACAAGTCCCAGTGACTGTCCTAGTTCCAATACAAATCCCAGTGACTGTCCTAGTTCCAATACAAATCCCAGTGACTGTCCTAGTTCCAATACAAGTCCCAGTGACTGTCCTAGTTCCAATACAAGTCCCAGTGACTGTCCTAGTTCAAATACAAGTCCCAGTGACTGTCCTAGTTCCAATACAAGTCCCAGTGACTGTCCTAGTTCCAATACAAGTCCCAGTGACTGTCCTAGTTCCAATACAAGTCCCAGTGACTGTCCTAGTTCCAATACAAGTCCCAGTGACTGTCCTAGTTTCAATACAAGTCCCAGTGACTGTCCTAGTTCCAATACAAGTCCCAGTGACTGTCCTAGTTCCAATACAAGTCCCAGTGACTGTCCTAGTTCAAATACAAGTCCCAGTGACTGTCCTAGTTCAAATACAAGTCCCAGTCATTTTGGTATCGTAACACGAGTTTGATCCCAGTTGCCGTGAAAACGAGACTCAAGTTTGACTCGAGTCCAAGTCACAAGTCATGCAAGTCTGTAATAAACTCCGCAAAGTGTTATGGACGCGATCCCCTCCTTTCGTTGTTGGCTGTATTATGATACAACGACAATTTGTTTGATGGAGAGTTTGACGCGCAAGTATAGACTTACTATAGTAAGTCTATACTTGCGCGTCAAACTCACGGAAGAATCGGTGCTCAAGGTTTGAGTTTCATAGTTGCATCCTCTGTCGATGTTTTTACAACTGAGATAAAAAATAACTTCAATCACAATCGCTTCAGCCAAACCGTTTTGCAGATGGAATGATGTAACCCTTCTGTTTCCATGTGGATTGTACGAGGCAAAGGAAAACTAGCCGTAAGTCTAAGGCAGAAGTGACCAGAATGCACCTTGTTGATTAATTCGAAAGCACCTTTTCCATTATCTCAATGACGTCTTTCTGCGTTCTTTCCAATTAAATTAGCTATGGACGTCTTCCTTGTTAAGACCACGTACAGCTGCCACTCCCTCATTAAATGGCTAAAAGTGCATAAATAGTAACTTCATTATTCATGTAAGGTTTTAGACTGGAAGATTGGATTGTGTTTAGCTTCGGAATACCCAAAGGGGTCTTTAAGTTCTTGGAAGTACACATCATCGTAGCCTGCAGGATTACAGTAAAGTACTGCTAACCAGTTGTGCTTTGCCATGAAAACCCCGCACCTTCCCAGCCAAATGATAGTTTGTAATGGTGTTCAGTGCGTAAAAGCAATACCCACATCTTTTATGTATGCTTTTGTTTCTCTCATTCAATAAATCACGACATGGTTGATATTTGTACGACGTTAACAAACCATGTATTTGAATCTAGGTTTGGCCGTCATGGCATTGCATTTGTTGAACAAATATATAGAACCTTATTCTCTTGCAATGTAACTACTCGTTGGCTGCTCCATATTTAGTTCAGGATACCCAATAGTAAACTTCACATCCCACAAAAAGGCTGAGCAAATAGGTATTGTTTCCTTCCAGCATCTTTCTGTCTAGCTTTCCATTTCCTTTCACGTGTTCCTCCTAATGGGTAGGGCCATTAAGTATTGATAGTTGACATGCATTATCATTCTGAATCATCAGCTGACAGATTCATGCCCTTCTCATCCCATCTTACCCACACCGTATTCAATCATTCAACAGAGAAGCTATTTTACACGACTCCATGATTCAAAGGCAGACAATATCTCTGGCTACATGCTTAAAGGGATAACACAACATTGGTCGAGGTCAAAGAATATCATCCATACGTTGTCTGATCCAACATATGCATGAAATAGCACACCTGTGAAAATTTCAGCTCAATCTGCCAACCGAGTCTGGAGAAAATAGTGAAAACCGCTTCATTTGTTTCGCAAAAATGCAGCATTTAATGCCGTACTGTTCCGAAAAATCGTTTAGATCGAGGGATAAGACGTAAACGATTTCTTTTACTATTTTCTCCAAAAAATCAGCGTTTTAGGCAGAAATATTTCAGTGCGAGGTTTCTACCATAAGCATTTTCAAACTGTATAAGTTTCATGTAAATCTGCGAACATTATTTTCTGTTTTTCGATCTCACAAATATTGCGTAGGGGCTTTAAAATACCATAGATGTAGTTATCAATAAATCTACGACACTACATGTATCTGATGGCTTTTTTTCTTCAAAGACAATTAAGAGAATTAATGTAAATGTAAGCCAAGGTGAGCGCTTAGCATACTGTTTATACTAGTTCCCGAAAGGTGTAACTGTTGAAATGTCAGACTACTGGTTTGAGGATTCTTGCTGGCACGTATTAATAGCACACTTTTCCCGTGAGCTTTACAGGAATCTGAAGCACGAACAATTTCAGCAGATAATGCGCATAAATGAGACGCGGTGCAGTACCAATAAAGCCGTGGACCGCGTATTCATTATTAAGGACATTATAGGAACCATCATACAAAATCCATGCTTTGCAGGAAAGGTGCCATATACGCCACAACTTACTAACCAAGTGATAAATCCTTAATTTATGTATTGCTTGAAGATGTATTATACATACATAATTCCTCTCCCAGTCCTGTGATAATTTAAAGATTGTTTAAATCAATTCATTAGGATGAATGAACATGAGGTGAATATGCTTGTGTACTGATTGGCCTATCGCGTATCTTGTGTTCGTAAGGTTTCTAATTGTGCCTGTAATGCATATAGGTCTACGCGTCGCTCAACGACGAGTAACCCACTCCGATATACACTACACTACATGCGGCCGTGCACATTGGTTTCTAGTACGTGCATTGGAGTACTAATTATTCGGCTGACATGAAATTTTCATACAAATTGCGATTATCTATTTTGAATAAGAAAGAAAACACTTATATAGGTTTAGCTTAATTAATAAAGCTTAGATTAAATTGAACACAAACGTTCCAGTAAAGAATTATTCAAAAACCCAATAATTATTAACACATCTGCCATGATTTGTGGTCTCTACCCAGAGGGGAGCTTTCACCTTACAACAATCAGATTCAGGAAGCCAACATCGCGGAGGAGAGAAATTAAACTGTCTGTTTTATATCGCAATAAAGGTCGTAGAAAAAAACATTTCCAGTCGTGACAGGGCATACTTAAATGAAATCGCCAATCAAAGCCACTGCATTCTTTCATCTGCCATGGTCTCACAGCACATGTTTTCTAGTACATGCATTGGAATCATGACGATAGTGTGAGTGTTCAACAGGTCTACCGAACAAACGCAAAGCATCACATTATTTCATTGGGTACATTTTGAGGCATTGATTCAAACTCGGTGGCAATTAATGAACAAAATGGTAAAGAAGCGACACCGCAGTTGTTCGGACGACAGGGTAAGCCTGCTGTATACCCTAGCACAAAATGTTGGGCCGACAATTTGATATCTTGAATATGGCCGGGGGCGAATATTTTGTACTACTCTTTAAAAATCATGCATGTATAAACAAGTAGGCATATCCCAATGAATAGCACTGTGACGTTGACAATTTCCTGTCTCGATGATGCGAGGACTACAGAAACGAACAATGAGAATACAATGTACCAAGAACGAGCGTGCTTCCAAAGCCGTAAACGACACAACCAGTTTTCAATCTTCAACTAACAAAAAGTCTTCAAATCGAAAGAAAATTATGCCCAGGATATACATCGACGTCAAGACAATGCTTCCTTTATATTAAGGTCCATCTAAAGATAATGGATCATGAGTAATTTGTTACGAAACGTCGCTTTAATTTTTTTTTTGTCATCCGGTTTATTGATTGTTTGCTCGTCTCGACTCTCAAGCCGATACACGTGACATTTCCTCTATGGCACGGTACCTGATACCGGTACATGGCATAATGAACATATTTTAGGTTGACAAACTGAGACAGCGCAAGTTTATAGGGGCCTACAAATACAATACAATCTCGGCTAGAAACAGTTCGTCAGAACACTAACAGGACATGTTTTGTACATTTACATGTATAGGTAAATAATTCATTATTCAGTGCATGTTACGTAAACTCTCGCGTTGGCGCCATGCAAAGGCTCTCAGCAACCTATTGCCGCCCAGAGGGATATAACAAAGTTACTAGACACAGCACAATCATTTCATTACTCATTTTATCAAAGAGGGACGCTTGATCAAATATCTATTAAGTATAACACATTCCAGTTTACATAATTTGTGCATTTAGCTTGTTTGTATTCCAGCTATACTATAAGCGTGTACATCAAACGATAACTCCTGCCTGCAGGGGTCATCTTTTGGACTCTACACAAAATAATGATCAGCCCTTTCATTATAATTTTTTTTTTTAGTTTAGTGGGCCTGACGTTTCGATCCTAGCAGGACCTTTCTCAAAGGCAGAGTGACAAGGACAAAACAGATACATGTACTCGAAGGAAGGGGGGAGAGAGTGAACACAAAAGAAGGATTATCAGAAAGCTGCATGGTGTTAGTCATTACCGTCCTGGATGTTGAGACCATGTGGTTGAATAGTCCGAAGACGCTTCATCCACATTTTCTCACGGCCAAGACGGACAGCATTACTACGGTGACCGAGGGATTCTATGACCATTTTTGTTGCTTACTTTTCTATTAAACCCCTCCACCTTTCAATTATTGCTTACTGTTCCTTCCGTTGTATCAATTTGACATTTTCGGAAGTATACCTCTATACAGTAAAAATATATATATTTATTTTTTTCAAGTTTACCCTGAGACTATACAATGGTCAATCTCAGAAGCATTTAACCACCAACTGCCGTATATCTCAGAATGCTACGTTTAACACAGCCATAAAATTGGGCCCAGGATTGGTACAAGGATCGGGGCAAAGATCTCCATCACTGCAGGATGTTATGAATCTGAACGACACGCAGCAAGATTTCTTCCCCCAACTATCTGTAAAATGTTGATGGGGACCCATAGGCCTTCTCAAAAAACTCCTCGTGCTGCAAAATTATGGAGCATGTTTTAAGACGATACCGTACCACCACAAGATTAAAAACATTGCGGCTACATCTAGACAAACCTGGAAACAACACATACGTCATAATCACGCGCTTCACCCATTACTAACAGCGTCTTACATGTGACGTTCTTTGTAATATTTTCTCCTGACTAATGAAGCAGCCTTGACAAGAATCCATCATTTGATGGGCACACATCTGTAGGCAGGGGCCTCGATAGCAATGGCATAGCAGGCTCACTTACACGCGTCTGCACACTCATTTTAAAAGGAGGCTCCACACGCGTCACTCGTGACATCATCTAGAAGATGATTGTGGAAACCATTTGGGAGAAAAAAACCCACACGTGCGATCAACAACATTTGCAAAACTAATCATTAAAAATACTTTATTCGAATCTTTTTTTTAAATTAAACTGTTATTTCTTTAATTTAACGTGCTATCCCTGAGCTGATGTAGCCAGGTTTACAACAACTGTTTGTTTGTTTGTTTGTATCTGAATGAATTCTAGCGTATGATCCCTGGAGATAATCAATGGTTGAATGTTTCTGATTGGTGCCCCCACCCCGGCCTATACACTTTGGGATGGCCGCCATCTAAGGGCTGGAGAGCTCAGATGGTAAGAGCGCTGGTGCATGGTGTGCCAAAGACTAGTTGACTTTTTGGGATGGCCACCATCTAAGGGCTGGATAGCTCAGATGGTAAGAGCGCTGGTGTGCCAAAGACTAGTTGACTATTTGGGATGGCCACCATCTAAGGGCTGGATAGCTCAGATGTAAGAGCGCTGGTGTGCCAAAGACTAGTTGACTATTTGGGATGGCCACCATCTAAGGGTTGGAGAGCTCAGATGATAAGAGCGCTGGTAAGCAAAACCGGAGGTATCGAGTTCAAGTTCCGGTCCTGACTTTGCCCTAACAAAAGACATGTTAAAAAAAACAAGCTTTTCCTTTATTTGTTGGGCTTATTTAAATAACAAAGAAACCTGCCCTTGCATTTTTCCGGCCCCACACAGCCAATAATAGTTGAGATTTGGCAACGTCTCATCTAAGGGATGATCAGACCAAGTTATAAGCGCTATAACTTCCCCTGATTCAGAGTAGGCCTACCACTACATTACGCCTGTACCATTACTGTACGGGCTCAGACTTCATGCCATGTTCAAGGTGAAGTTAGAGATTCAGCAGTGGACATTTTGTTCGCCGAAAACCTTCGACGAAAAAATAGCATTACAAAAACCTGAATCATAGTTAAAAGGCTGTTAATGCAGTAAAATAACAAAATTAATTTGCGTTGATACACAAATTCACAAATGAGCTAGGATCGAACTGGCCAGCGAACTTAAGTTTCCAGTTTCAAACTTAACGCAATATAGTCGAAATTGACCGGTCGAGCAGAATCTAATACAAAGCAACTGTCAACATCAGCACTGAACGTTGACCTCATCAATAATTGCAGATTTGCACGAATTAAAACTGCACACGAATCGTTATATACATGTACATGCATTTTATAGTCGGACAATGCTAACAAGTTTTCAACAAGGATGTATGCGATGCAATATTGAAATAAATTTGACGAATGAATAAAACATAATGAATAAATTGGTAGTAAATTATCAACACTAGAGGTCGGGTGTTCTCCATACTTAATTCAAACCAGTGTCATAACGATTGAAGAAGAGTCATTTTCAGCAACCTGGCAGTCAACTGTACATCCACACACCGGGGTTTGCTCTTGGCCTGGATTGCCAGCAACCCAAGAGGGCGCCATACAACGGATTACGGATGCAGCACACCAAAATAATTACTCTTCCATAAGCCATAGTTCCTAAACACGTACTTTCACTTTCAATTATTTCTTACACGGTACTCGGAAATCTTGTTTCAAACTTAGATTCCGTTAATTTGTGTCCCGTTAGCCAATTAGATTCTTTAGCAAACTACCCGAAGGAAAACATGGATTTTTTGCAAAGTACCCCAAGATAAACATTTACCCTAAAACGTGATTTATCCAGAATCGATGTGCCTGCTGCCCGTTTTCGGGTCACATCTCTTCGCTTCCGTTGTCAATTCTCCGCATTTCGAAAAACAAACAAACACATGGGGTCATGAGCTCTAATTTTGTTTATCTTTCGAAAGCAATTTACCCCACAAAACCACTTATTAATCAAAGAAGAAGTAATCTTGGCTTTATTAACCTTTATTAACTGTTGTAAAACTGTTGATTCTGCCTTTGAGAATGATCCTGTTAGGATAGAAACGTCTGGCACCCTTAATTTTGGCTGTTTGCGTTTTTGTCATTTTAGTCAGCAGTTAGCACCATTTTTGTATCTTACTCCTGCTGTAATACATTTTGGAAAATGAACACAGAAGCTCAATAACTGTGCTCACAAACATCACGTAGGCTATAGTTCATGTACACGCACACAGGTTAACAAACATAATGTCTCCTTGTGCATGGTTTTATGTGTTTTAACTGTTCATCCCCTGAATCCCCCTGATGTCAAAACACCGGAATGCCCTTGGGCTTGGGATCCTGTTTTCAAGCTGCTTATCATTTTCAATATTTCCAGATTCATTAACGCGAATGACGCTCCTGCTGCCGACCAAACAGTGCGGTTGAATGACTGTGAACGGATGGCTCTAGGCACGGGTGCTATTATAGTAGGCACGTCATGAAGGTTGCACATAATCCATTTGCGTCACATGCAAAACAAAATGAAAATAAACTAGAAGTCTATGGCTGTTTCTGAAACAGAGTTTAGGGCTTTTCCGCATCTGTTTTGTTTTACAAGTGGTAGAATATTTCGATGATATGTGCTGTATTAGCTATTTCGTCCAGTGTCTCCTGACAACAGACAGATTGCACACCGAATATCCCATCAAGTTTGGAGAAGACTGATCAATGCCTTAGATGTGTTTTAAAATCACGCCTTTTGATGAAGTCATGATGATGTCATATCATTTTGACCCAAAAGAGTTTTTAAGGTTTGTATTCATAAGTTGTAAAAGAATAAAAAAGTCATTTTCTTGGCCATATATGCACGAAGGAATGTTAAATTTTGCAAATGTCATGACCTCATAAATATTCAAACAAATCGAAAGTGGAAAATCCTTTGAGCTATCCAGCCCGTATAGATGGTGGCCTCCCAAAATAATATTCAACGTCTAGTCTTTACAGGGGTAGGGCGCCAGTTAAGCATTCAACCATTAACTGCCGTATATCTACAGGAATCATCACACCCCAGTTTTCATTCAGATAGACTTACAAACAACCAATTGTTGTAAACCTGGCTATGTAAACCTTGAAGAAAGGGAAAAGCAAAGTATTCAAAAATCAATTCGACGTATAATCAAGAAGAAGGAAAAAACCCAGAACGCTACGCTGAAGCGGCGGAAATGCTACCAATAATGCTACAATGGTGACAATAAAGACGGTGTTACATATACTGCTATTCCTTCTCGCGGCGTTGTAAAGACCGGAAGGCAATCTTGAGAATAGAAAAGCCGGCGGTTTAGAGGCGCCCATTGCTTACTTCCATTTGGCCTGTCCATGACCTTTGCCGGATTTGAGAAGTAGTCCCGCTATCAAACTCCTAATGTCGGACGACAAACGGGGAACACCAGCAGCTGTGGATAGCTTGTCCTCGTCACTGACTCCATACTGCATATCCATAAATACCACGCTCTTCCGGTCTGTGTTTTGATGGCTGCTATGTCATATCGATCGGCCAGTACTGTTTGAGACCAGAAAGAAGTTATCATAGCGAAGAATCGTGTTCCTCCATTGCTCCATTTATATAGGCATGGCCTTATGAAGCGTTTGGTGAAGTCTGCCTTGCTAAACCTACGTGTGAAAGCGAACGCCGTTGATAGGACAGGTGCATGCGTTGAACATACGCTCTAGAAACGATTTCACCTGACACAGTCATCGCATAGCTTTTTACGGCAGCGTAGAGCTGCCAAGCACAAAAAACATTAGCCGAGCTATCTCTTACGTACCAGATAATAAGTCGAACGTGCGATATAGTAAGTCGAACGTACGAGATAATAAGTCGAACGTGCGAGATAATAAGTGTAACGTACGAGATAATTAGTCTAACGTGCCAGATTATAAGTCGAACGTACGAGATGATAAGTTGAACTTACGAGATAATAAGTCGAATGTACGAGATAATAAGTCGAACGTACGAGATAATAAGTCGAACGTACGAGATAATAAGTCGAACGTGCGAGATAGTAAGTCGAACGTACGAGATAATAAGTTGAACGTGCGAGATAGTAAGTCGAATGTACGAGATAATAAGTCAAACTTGCGAGATAGTAAGTCGAACGTGCGAGATAGTAAGTCGAACGTGCGAGATAAAAAGTCGCACGAACGAGATACCAAGTAGCTGTTTTTGTTGCGTTCTTCTCAGAAACAGCGCGACAATTGGCTAGGCGCACGCTGTTTGTGAACGCTACCGAAAAGAGAAATGGGTTTCATTGCACGATTCAGTGCATTGTCACCAGCCACAACCAGCTGTTTACATTGTATATCCACATGGCTGTGCGCGAGCAGTGTATACATTGTACGTGCAAACCAGAGTGCAAGACACGGTTGGATATAGAAAAAGAACCTACGTCCGTGCTGCAGTGCGGAAACAATTGCCTCCGGTTTTTAACAGGTCACATTTCAGGCATGCAGTTCGGCAGCAAAAAAAACAAAAAACAACAACAACAACTATGCTTATAAAACCTCTAAATCCAATTGATAATGTACTAATTTGAAGTTGAAGTTGAAGTTAAAGTTAAGTTGAAGTTGTTCTATTGCAAACCCATGCAGATATCACTTTTTGATCCCTCAGAGGAAACCTGGTCAAGGAATTAAAAGAAATACCCCCACTCCAAGTTCTCTGCCGTGCCAAAAAAAGTTGGGAGGATGAGGAGTATGGGGAATATGGGGAGGATGGGGAATAAGGAGGATGTTGCTTGTGAGGAAAGAGACAAATTACAGAAACTGCTCGATAAAGACAATTCAAAGACAGACATAAGTATGGCAATTAGGCCTATAGTAAGACAGAGCCCTAGAAATGCAAGCACTGAGTCAAAGCAAAGCAATTAATTATTTCTGTCATAACGGAAGTAATTTACCATAATCTGTGAGTCCAATAAGCTGGGACGATACGTGGTCCTAATTGCCGTGAAAACCAACCCGTTCGGCAAACAAGTTGTACTCTCTTTAGTGAAAAATATGATACACTGTAATCACTTTGTATATACAAAAAGGTTGGCGCAAATATTGCCCATGATCGCTATCACTTTCCTTCTGTTACAATAAAGGTATATAGGAGGATGAACTGACTTTAGAATTATAGACTGACCTGCTTTCGTCTTCTTTCCCTGCACAATATTTACGAAAGCAGATAATTGGTGCACTGTAAAAAAAAAACCAACAACCCAAAACCGGCTTTTTGCCAACATTACACTACCGCTTGTCAAAATGACCAGTGATATCATTGAAACAAAGGAAAAAATTACTCGGAACTTTTGAGCAAATTGAAAAATTGGTAAAAACAACTTTGACTGGACCGGGATTTGAACCTGAGACTTATGGTTGTGCGTACTAAGACTATTTGGCTATTTAGGGAAGCCACCATCAAAGGGCTGGATAACTCAGATGGGAAGAGCACTTGTACTCAAAACCAGAGGTCAGGGGTTCAAATCACGGTCCAGTCAAAGTTTTCTTTGCCATGACTTTTTTTCAATTTGATGACTCAATTAGTTAACACAACTGCTGAGTCAATCACATACCAGATGGACCTTTCTTTGATTTTTTTTTTAGATTTTGAAACCACACGCCCTCCTAACTTTTGGCATTTGCATTTTGGTCATTTTAGTCAGTAAGCTGTCACTTTTGCACATAACACCTTTTCAAAAGAAATCAGCAAGATGCGAAAACGCTCTGCAATACGCTCCGTTTCACAACAGAGGAAGAGTTCCAGTAATTATGTATACTTAAAGGGAAGTAGTGTGTTGGGTCTTGATCGGACAAAACAAAATAATAGTATGCATAATGCACAAATACAATAGAGCGGATTAGCATGTCAACGGATCTCATTAGCATATCAATGAATCTCATTTGGGTAGATTTGTATGCATTAGCATGACAAAGGGATTCATTTGCGTGTATTAGCATACGTTAGCATAACAAGAGGGGACCTGGGAATCTCTACGGGACAATGGGAGGACCTAGAAATCTCTACGGGACAATGGAAGACCTGGAAGTCTGTACGGGACAATGGGGACCTTCGAGTTCCGATCGGCCAGAGCAAAGGGCGTTGATAGTCAGAATAATGGTGGAACTAAGAGGCGCGATTGGACGGAACAAAGGGTGTTAATGAGGAGTTCGAGAGTGATTGATAGAACGGGACAAGGAGGTGATAATGTGGAGAAGACAAAATGGCGGACTTATGAAAGCTAATTGCAAAACGTGTACATCAATCATAGGGAAACTATGGGGGAAACAATTAAAAGAGTGGATCAAAACACATACGTCGATCATTCGAAAAATTCTAAGGAAACAAAATGGCTGACCCCAAACCCCCTTGCGCGTGAGTGGGACGGGAAAACAAAATGGCGGATTGAGAAATCCAAACCGGACAGCGTGTATGTCAATCATATACGGGGAGAAATGATGGACCAATGGCGGACTTATGAACCCTGATTGCAAAACGCATACTCAATTATTCTGAGAGAAAAAACTAAGAAAATAAAATTGCTGACTCCCCCCCCCCCAAAAAAAAAAAAAAAAAAAAAAACCTGACCGCGGAAAGTGCGTGTGTGCCGGATGGGGGAAATCGAGAAATCCAAATCGGACAGCGCGTACCTCAATTATACGGGGAAAATGTTGGACCTATGACCCCAATTGGCCAGTTGAACGGGAAAAAAATCGGCATACATAAGACAGAATGAGATGTGAGGGGGACGATCGGAATGATGATGCATGGACGATGCATGTAAAAAATATATAGTACGATTAGTCCTGAACAGGACTGTTTTGATTGAGTACTCACGGAAAAGCCACGGTCAGGCAGACGAAGGAGTAAGCAGACAATTTGAAACACTTCTCTCTTTTTTGAAAATGTGGTGGTCCTGAAAAGGGCCGTTTGGTTTGAATACTGAGATGGAGCGCTTCAGACGAACAATCCCAAGCCCATCTTCGTCATGCAGAGGAAGGTGTCGATATCCATGTGGAATGGATTCTTGCTGAGCCTGTATCTTCTGCGGGCTTCTTGTTTAGGAATTCGGAGGTCCTCCCTGCCGCAGCAGACGGCTGGCTATACTAGGTGGTTGATGCGATGCCGAAGCGTCTCCGGCCGTTTCCTCCTCGTGCTGCTGAATACGATCGAGCAGACGGCTTTCTGAAAAGGCTACCTCATGGCTTCCCGTGGGTTGATGCAGCAGGGAAGTCTCTTCTTGGGTAATGCATTACGATGGAGAAAGTTGGCCTCATTATCAATCTTGCTCCTAAGTTTTTCCAGATGTTGGAGGGGAACTCCTCGGCGATTTTCTCCTTGAAAATCATAACTCTTCCGCGAAAGTGCATCATAGATGCCGGCCATGGGGGAACGCCTTATTTGATTGGTCCTCGATGAAGTTTGTGGGGGGGGGCCTTATTTGATGTTAATGGTCTGAATAATGAGGGGGACCCGTAAGTCCCTTTAGGTCAATGGTGGACCTACGAGTCTTGATCGGACAGAACAAACAAGTGTTCTTGGTCTGAATAATGAGGGGGGCCCGCAAGCCCCTTTAGGTCAATGGTGGACCTACGAGTCTTGATCGGACAGAACAAACAAGTGTTATTGGTCCGAATAATGGGAGGACCCGTAAGCCCCTTTAGGTCAATGGTGGACTAACGAGTCTTAATCGGATTAGTGCTATTGGTCGTAATAATGGGGGAGGGACCTGAAAGTCTCTACTTGACGGGTCGTGCAAAGGGTGTCGATGAGGGTGCCACCGTCAAGGGTTGGGAGGAGGGAGACGCTATACCCACGCTAGAACATTGACGGCCATTTGCTCATTTCTAAAGATTTTGTTTCAACTGACAATCCAAAAATATACATCAGAATAAATATATGTGACACATTAATGCTTCGTTATGATGTTTTTTTTTTATTATCGTTTTGTCGAAACCATCCTCCTTTATCATGCAACGGATTCGTTCGAGACGAAGAAATTATTCATTTGACGTTAGCAAATTAGCGACCATCGATGAGCATGTTTCATATTACATTTTATTGTATTTTAATTACTTTATTGAAGTAAATGTTTTTAAAGCGTCAGGATTCTCTATTCGACACTGTCTCTCAGGTTATCTTCCGCTGCATCAGGTTGGAACAGGCCGAGAAATTCGGCATTGCGTTTAGCCATTACCCTGTTTAGGGCCTTGCAAGGTTTCGTGCCTTTATTTACTTTTTCGTTGAGATCTTCAACAATATCCTGGTGGGTTTCATTGTCTTTCAGGCCAAAGTAACTTAATACGAAATCCTTGTACTTGTTGAAGAGGAGTTTCTTGACTGCCCAGAGGGTTTTCCTATTGGCTTTGTCTCTGGCTTGATCTTCGCCCATACCCTCGTCGATGTACTTCTCACGTTTTTACATTCCGCATTCCTTCGGTGGCTTCTTTGGCCTCTTCCAACCAGTATTGATAAGTAACATTATCTTCCTAGTCAGGGACTGACTCGTCTTCTTCAGATGACTCGTCCTCTTCTTCAGATGACTCGTCACCTTCTTCCTCTGGTTCGAGTTCCCCATCACTCTCTTCTGAATCATCGTCATCAACCGTCAATTCTGTACCGTGGCTTTCTGTTGCCGAATTTTGGCATCTGCGCTCTTTAAATCCGGGTTGATAATAATCTACGTAAGAATCGCCAAACCGAAATGGCCCATCTTCATGATAATCGTCAATATCATCATTTTCTGATTCATCTGCAGCATGTGTGCATGCTACATGTCTTTGAAGGTTATATCGCCGATCGTAGCTTTTGCTACAAGATTGACAAGTATAGAGCTTCATCAAATCAATCTCTATGTGGCAGGACAAGGATGAAATTGGCTAATATATAAACATCTCGAGTCCACTGCTCATGTTTGCTCATTCTTTACTCATTTTACTCAATATACTGCTCATTTTACTCATTTCTTACTCATTTCTTACTCATTCTTACTCATTCTTACTCATTTTTACTCAATTGTATACTCACTGGTACGCTCTGTGTTTCAAATAAAACACACATTAGAATAAAATCATGGACGCATCAATGCTTCGGTGTTTCGATTATTTTATTATCATTTTGTCGAAACCACTATCTTCCTTTACCGCCGTTATACAACAAAATCGTTCGAAACAAGCAATGGTTTTATAGTTAACAAAAAGAGTGATCAACGGCGATAATGTTCCAAATTACATTTAATTGAATTTTAAATATGTTATCGAAGTATAATCGGCTTTCTGTTTCCGAATTTAGGCTTCGGCGCCTTTTATATTCGGGTTCATAATAATCCGCGTAAGAATCGCCAGACCCAAATGCCCCAACTTTACGATCATCAATGTCACACATATCCGATTCATATGCGGCATGTGCGCATTCTTCATGTCTCTGAAGGTGATAGCGCCGATTGTAGCGTTTGCTACAATAGCGACAAGGAAAGGGCTTTAGCGAATCGATAGGGTTCATGTTAACTCATTGAGGGTCAATCTCCAAGTGACAGGACGAAGATGAAATCGGTATATATAAAAATTTCGAGTAAACTGCTCATTTTGCTAATTTTTACTCCTTTGTTTTTACTCATTTTACTCATTCTTACTCATTCTTACTCATTCTTACTCATTCTTACTCATTCTTGCTCATTCTTACTCATTCTTACTCATTCTTACTCATTCTTACTCATTTTTTACTCATTTTCACTCATACTCATTATTTTACTTATTCTACTCATTTCCGCTCGATTCACTGCTCAATTCACCCCTTTGTACGCATTCTTGTCCAAAAACTTAAAAACAAACGGTTCGCGGCACAATTGTCTGGGTCACAAACTCTACCGAGGGCGTAGATAGGTTCGTGCGTTTTTCAGTTTTTGGACAAGAATGCGTACAAAGGGGTGAATTGAGCAGTGAATCGAGCGGAAATGAGTAGAATAAGTAAAATAATGAGTAAAAATGAGTAAAAAATTAGGAAGAATGAGCAAGAATGAGTAAGAATGAGTAAGAATGAGCAAGAATGAGTAAGAATGAGTAAGAATGAGTAAGAATTAGTAAAATGAGTAAAATGAGTAAAAACAAAGGAGTAAAAATGGGCAAAATGAGCAGTTTACTCGAAATTTTTATATATACCGATTTCATCTTCGTCCTGTCACTTGGAGATTGACCCTAAATGAGTTAACATGAACCCAATCGATTCGCTAAAGCCCTTTCCTTGTCGCTATTGTAGCAAACGCTACAATCGGCGCTATAACCTTCAGAGACATGAAGAATGCGCACATGCTGCATATGAATCGGATATTGTGTGACCAGCGGCGTAGGCTGGTTCCCGTCCCCTACATGGTCTCCAGACGTCTCACGTCCTCCGAAATGTAGGAGGACGTGAGACGTCTGGAGACCATGTAGGGGACGGGAACCAGCCTACCAGTGGCGTAGCTACGGGGGGCGTGGGGGGCGTACGCCCCCCATGAAAGATCGTCGCCCCCCCCTCCCACTGGGATTTGAGTTTTTTCAATGAAAAACAAAAGAAAATCAAAACCACACAATTCTAAAGATGAATTAAGAACCCCATTATTACCCCAATTCATAATTTTTGCAGTAGTAAAATAACTGATGATCATGCAGAGAGGCTTGAGTAGCGCAGCTTATACGTAGGGCCTACATGTACGTGTATGCAGCCATGCAGCCGCTGTACATGTACATGTACATGTACTGTGCAATGTAATGTACATTGTACATGTACGTGTACATGTACATTTGTGTACATTGTGTACATGTACAGTACATACACTGTACATGTACACTGTACACGTACATGTACATGTACGTACACAGTGTGTGCAAGGACGTGTTATGTGTTGTTGCAATGCTGTGCGTAGTCTGGTTTCGGCCCCACTGATCCTTCAGTGTCACTATGGCTTCACCTAGAGATGGAAACCAGACCTAGACTCGACAAGCTCTCTAACGTTGCGAAGGGAAAACGGTCATAATGAAATGCGCTACACTTTTCAACCTCGGCCATTATCTGGATGCACGATGCAATTAGCTTTCGATCGGTACCGGTTTAAATGTACTTTCATCGTTTCTAAGTTATAGTTCCATATATATCTCTTAATGTTGTTTCCGCGGAATTTTAAATATTATTCCTTAGTCATTAATTTTGAAAGTGGTATAGAAAGAATTGAGAGCTTCAATTTGAGGGTAATTTGTAGTCCGAGTAACTTGGACCTGAAAGTGACAAGTCACCCTTTTTATCGAATTTTGAATTTTTGAGGTTCGGGTGACTGTAGGGTCCAAGTCGAACCGAGTCCAAACCCTGCTGTGCGTAGTCCGAGTAACTTGGACCCTTACAATCGCCCTTTAAAAAAAATTGAGGGGTCGGGCAATAGTAGGGTCCAAGGAATCCTGCTGAGAAACCCGGTAAGTTATTACTATGTGTTAGACTCCATGACTACCCCCGATCAAAACCCCCAGATTTTACACCGAAAACACCCGTGAAATCGTCCCACGCACCCATCTTTGGATTAAGTAAGAATCACACAAACATTTCTCCTTTTCCCCCAAACGTGAGTAAAACAAAATAATGACCAGTACCAGTTATTCTCACTTAATCCAAAGATGGGTGCGTGGGACGGTTTCACAGGTGTTTTGGGGGTAAAATCTAAGGGGTTTGGGTCGGGGGTAGTCATGGAGTCGAACACATGAGTTACCTACCGGGTTTCCTAGCAGGATTCCGTGGACCCTACTATCGCCCGACCCCTCAAAAAAAAAAGGCGATTGTAAGGGTCCAAGTTACTTGGACTAGCAGGTGCGTACAATTAAGCCAAAACATTTCGACCGAAAAACTACCCGACCGAAACCCCCAGATTTACCGCCGAAAACACCCGTGTCACCGTCCTACGCGGCCATTTTGTCATTCAGTGAGAATCACAGATTTCAATAATGGTCATTTGTATTACTCACGTTTGGACGAAAAGGAGAAATTTCCCGTCATTTGATCGAGAACATTCTCTCCCGTGATTCTCACTGAATCAAAAAATGGCCGCGTAGGACGGGGCGATTTTGCAAAGTATGCAATTTTCAACTTCCGAAATCTCCAAAAATATCAGACAAATCCTAAATTTTTCTGGAATTCTAGAAAGCATTTCTTTTGAGGAACGGAAAAACAAGAAAACAATAATCTTACATAAAATAAATTGTTGAAAATTGTCTGTCGTCGGGTGCACTGCGCGTCCATTTTGTCCAAGGTTTCATAACGCGCGGCTTCGTCGCGCTATAACGCCTCTCAAACCGCCCTACAAGACAAGAAGTTAAATTAGACAAGTAGTGTAAAGTCTAAATTAACATGTTTTCACAAGCCCAGGTTTGTGAAAACCTTTACAAGTAGTCGAGTGATCTGAAGTTTATATCCGGTAGACAAATATACACGTTCGGCATTGATTTGTTGGACTAGTCGGAGCGCGTACTTCGGTTGACCGCGAAACGCGAAACATCGTTGGTAACTTGTTATTACGGAGCTCTATTAACTATGCACATGCAATAAACATCACGTCCGACTTCGTCGAAACAACATCAACCGGGACAGCGGCATTGACATCCCCAGTTTCTGGCTCCCCACCATCAGACGCCACGACCGCCGACCCGCCACGGACAGGGCCGCTAGTGGACGCTAGAATCGCGCGTCAAACCGCACGGTCACTTCTACGACGTCGGCAAACTGGTACGCAGGAACCGGCGAAGCGGACATATATAAACGGACGCCACAACGCACATTTTTCAGTTGCTTGTTAGCAACCGAAACGTCGCCACCAGCAACGACACATCGCGTGACTTCGATCTCCCTTTCTACTTGTCTACACCACCGCGATGAACAACCCCTTCATTGCTATTACATTATTTGTTAGAAAACAAGTGTGTAAAGACTGGTGGAAGTCTACTAATCATTCCGGACGTACTGAGTGCACACACACACACACACACACACACTGGACGATGGTCTCGCAGCGAGCATAAATTACGGGGACGAGTACAATCCCATAAGGCGTTTTTTTATGAAGATTTGGTCGACAATTGACTTAATTTTTTGCATTTTTAACTGATGTGAAAAAACAAAAACGAAAGTGATTAAACATTCACGGTTTTGCAAAAATCAAAACCGAAAACCGTCTCCAAGGCAAAACTGAAAAACCTTGAAAAATCGAAAAACCTTGAAAAACCGAAAAAACGCCCAAACTACAGTCCGCCCCCACGAAATTTGGCAGCCCCCCCCCATCGCCCCCCCATGAAAAAAATCCTGGCTACGCCGCTGTGTGTGACATTGATGATCGTAAAGTTGGGGCATTTGGGTCTGGCGATTCTTACGCGGATTATTATGAACCCGAATATAAAAGGCGCCGAAGCCTAAATTCGGAAACAGAAAGCCGATTATACTTCGATAACATATTTAAAATTCAATTAAATGTAATTTGGAACATTATCGCCGTTGATCACTCTTTTTGTTAACTATAAAACCATTGTTTGTTTCGAACGATTTTGTTGTATAACGGCGGTAAAGGAAGATAGTGGTTTCGACAAAATGATAATAAAATAATCGAAACACCGAAGCATTGATGCGTCCATGATTTTATTCTAATGTGTGTTTTATTTGAAACACAGAGCGTACCAGTGAGTATACAATTGAGTAAAAATGAGTAAGAAATGAGTAAGAATGAGTAAGAATGAGTAAGAAATGAGTAAGAAATGAGTAAAATGAGCAGTATATTGAGTAAAATGAGTAAAGAATGAGCAAACATGAGCAGTGGACTCGAGATGTTTATATATTAGCCAATTTCATTCTTGTCCTGCCACATAGAGATTGATTTGATGAAGCTCTATACTTGTCAATCTTGTAGCAAAAGCTACGATCGGCGATATAACCTTCAAAGACATGTAGCATGCACACATGCTGCAGATGAATCAGAAAATGATGATATTGACGATGATCATGAAGATGGGCCATTTCGGTTTGGCGATTCTTACGTAGATTATTATCAACCCGGATTTAAAGAGCGCAGATGCCAAAATTCGGCAACAGAAAGCCACGGTACAGAATTGACGGTTGATGACGATGATTTAGAAGAGAGTGATGGGGAACTCGAACCAGAGGAAGAAGGTGACGAGTCATCTGAAGAAGAGGACGAGTCATCTGAAGAAGACGAGTCAGTCCCTGACTTGGAAGATAATGTTACTTATCAATACTGGTTGGAAGAGGCCAAAGAAGCCACCGAAGGAATGCGGAATGTAAAAACGTGAGAAGTACATCGACGAGGGTATGGGCGAAGATCAAGCCAGAGACAAAGCCAATAGGAAAACCCTCTGGGTAGTCAAGAAACTCTTCTTCAACAAGTACAAGGATTTCGTATTAAGTTACTTTGGCCTGAAAGACAATGACACCAACCAGGATATTGTTGAAGATCTCAACGAAAAAGTAAATAAAGGCACGAAACCTTGCAAGGCCCTAAACAGGGTAATGGCTAAACGCAATGCCGAATTTCTCGGCCTGTTCCAACCTGATGCAGCGGAAGATAACCTGGGAGACAGTGTCGAATAGAGAATCCTGACGCTTTAAAAACATTTACTTCAATAAAGTAATTGAAATACAATAAAATGTAATATGAAACATGCTCATCGATGGTTGCTAATTTGCTAACGTCAAATGAATAATTTCTTCGTCTCGAACGAATCCGTTGCATGATAAAGGAGGATGGTTTCGACAAAACGATAATAAAAAAAAAAAAACATCATAACGAAGCATTAATGTGTCACATATATTTATTCTGATGTATATTTTTGGATTGTCAGTTGAAACAAAATCTTTAGAAATGAGCAAATGGCCGTCAATGTTCTAGCGTGGGTATAGCGTCTCCCTCCTCCCAACCCTTGACGGTGGCACCCTCATCGACACACTTTGCACGACCCGTCCAGTAGAGACTTTCAGGTCCCTCCCCCATTATTACGACCAATAGCACTAATCCGATTAAGACTCGTTAGTCCACCATTGACCTAAAGGGGCTTACGGGTCCTCCCATTATTCGGACCAATAACACTTGTTTGTTCTGTCCGATCAAGACTCGTAGGTCCACCATTGACCTAAAGGGGCTTACGGGCCCCCCTCATTATTCAGACCAAGAA
Source organism: Luidia sarsii (assembly GCA_949987565.1). Taxonomy (NCBI): domain Eukaryota; kingdom Metazoa; phylum Echinodermata; class Asteroidea; order Paxillosida; family Luidiidae; genus Luidia; species Luidia sarsii. The sequence continues at coordinate 13,726,300 of OX465109.1, read as the reverse complement.
CACTTGTTTGTTCTGTCCGATCAAGACTCGTAGGTCCACCATTGACCTAAAGGGGCTTACGGGTCCTCCCATTATTCGGACCAATAACACTTGTTTGTTCTGTCCGATCAAGACTCGTAGGTCCACCATTGACCTAAAGGGGCTTACGGGCCCCCCTCATTATTCAGACCAAGAACACTTGTTTGTTCTGTCCGATCAAGACTCGTAGGTCCACCATTGACCTAAAGGGGCTTACGGGTCCTCCCATTATTCGGACCAATAACACTTGTTTGTTCTGTCCGATCAAGACTCGTAGGTCCACCATTGACCTAAAGGGGCTTACGGGCCCCCCTCATTATTCAGACCAAGAACACTTGTTTGTTCTGTCCGATCAAGACTCGTAGGTCCACCATTGACCTAAAGGGGCTTGCGGGCCCCCCTCATTATTCGGACCAATAACACTTGTTTGTTCTGTCCGATCAAGACTCGTAGGTCCACCATTGACCTAAAGGGACTTACGGGTCCCCCTCATTATTCAGACCATTAACATCAAATAAGGCCTCCCCCACAAACTTCATCGAGGACCAATCAAATAAGGCGTTCCCCCATGGCCGGCATCTATGATGCACTTTCGCGGAAGAGTTATGATTTTCAAGGAGAAAATCGCCGAGGAGTTCCCCTCCAACATCTGGAAAAACTTAGGAGCAAGATTGATAATGAGGCCAACTTTCTCCATCGTAATGCATTACCCAAGAAGAGACTTCCCTGCTGCATCAACCCACGGTTGACCGTGGCTTTTCCGTGAGTACTCAATCAAAACAGTCAGGACTAATCGTACTATATATTTTTTACATGCATCGTCCATGCATCATCATTCCGATCGTCCCCCTCACATCTCATTCTGTCTTATGTATGCCGATTTTTTTCCCGTTCAACCGGCCAATTCGGGTCATAGGTCCAACATTTTCCCCGTATAATTGAGGTACGCGCTGTCCGATTTGGATTTCTCGATTTCCCCCATCCGGCACACACGCACTTTCCGCGGTCAGGTTTTTATTTTTATTTTTATTTTTTTTTTTGGGGGGGGGGGGGGAGTCAGCCATTTTATTTTCTTAGTTTTTTCTCTCAGAATAATTGAGTATGCGTTTTGCAATCAGGGTTCATAAGTCCGCCATTGGTCCATCATTTCTCCCCGTATATGATTGACATACACGCTGTCCGGTTTGGATTTCTCAATCCGCCATTTTGTTTTCCCGTCCCACTCACGCGCAAGGGGGTTTGGGGTCAGCCATTTTGTTTCCTTAGAATTTTTCGAATGATCGACGTATGTGTTTTGATCCACTCTTTTAATTGTTTCCCCCATAGTTTCCCTATGATTGATGTACGCGTTTTGCAATTAGCTTTCATAGGTCCGCCATTTTGTCTTCTCCACATTATCACCTCCTTGTCCCGTTCTGTCAATCACTCTCGGACTCCTCATTAACACCCTTTGTTCCGTCCAATCGCGCCTCTTAGTTCCACCATTATTCTGACCATCAACGCCCTTTGCTCTGGCCGATCGGAACTCGAAGGTCCCCCATTCTCCCGTAGAGACTTCCAGGTCTTCCATTGTCCCGTAGAGACTTCCAGGTCCTCCCATTGTCCCGTAGAGATTTCCAGGTCCCCCCTTGTTATGCTACTGTATGCTAATACACGCAAATGAACCCCTTTGTCATGCTAATACATGCAAATCTACCCAAATGAGATTCACTGATATGCTAATCCGGTCCATTGTTATGCTAATCCGCTCTATTGTATTTGTGCATTATGTATACTATTCTTTTGTTTGTCCGATCAAGACCCAACACACTACTAAGGGAGCATGAAATAACATTTCGATTGCATTATATTGTTCTTAAATCAATAAAGTGTGATGTTCTAAACAATATTAATTATTATATATAACGACTCCGCCCCACGAAGGGAAGCTTCATTAACATAAAACTTCGGGGGTATGACGTAAATCAAGGCAGAGACTTGCCTCGCTGTGGGGGCCGGGGGGTCACCGGCATTCACGCACGCGACACATTGAGTTTCGTTTACGTTATCGGTGAGAAATATCCCAATTTTTGGCAATGCCGACAAGGTGTGTGGCTGCTGGATGTAGCAAAACTTCCAAGGATTGGATCGTGGAGAATGAACTAAACCTTTATTTGTTTCCCGTTGAACGGAAACTTTGGAAGATCTGGACGGCCAAAGTCGAGGCAAATAGTTCTGATTTGCCAATTCTGAAATCTCTCCGATTCGAAACGTGTCCACCGCTACCTGCAGAGGTTCTCCGCATTGAGTCACGGAATGGAACAATTGGAAATGTTTTACCTCTCGATAGCAGGTGTCCACCCGTGTACGTCATGCGGGATCCGGATGAGCCCGACGAACCCTTAGGGTGCGAGGTGCGAGGAGAGGCGATCTCGGGCGGCCTCTTCTGTCGTCCGGTCAGATGACAATGCAAGGACGCGCCTAGATCCACCGAGCTGTCCCCTCTGTGATTTGACCAGAGCTCTTCAAAGGCACCGAGCTCCGAGGTCCTCTGTGGATTCTACAGGTGTAGGAGCGTGCACAGAGTGCTAATGGATACGATGGGAAAAGTCGGTGCAGTCCGCCCTAAGCGTTGGAAGGACTTCACGGAAGTCAATACAGTATGCTTAATTGTTTAATTGTTATTAGGCCCTAGTATTCATAGGGCTGTCATGTGTGGTAATCTGGAGTACCATACTATATGCATGACATAAGGAGCTGACCGGCGACTCGTGAATTTAAATGAAATCTGGCGATGAACGACCCACGAGTGACTGCAGCTTTATGGGTCCCGCGATGACGTCACTACCCGTCTCGCGTGACCACATTGCAGACAGCAAGTTGTGGTTTGAAAGGTTCATGATGACAATTCATTCGGAGGGGTTTGATCTCCTAGAGTGTATGGTCGAATGCTTCTGTCTGGCACCTCAGCCCACTATTTCAGTACAGTATTTGTCAGGCCACCACCACATGCATGAACTAGCTTATGACGTTAGATCGCTAGTACACTAAACTTGACGTCTCGAGTAAATAGCCCGGTTCTGACAAATTGTCTTTGATATTTCATTGAAATTGTCAATTATGAAAGTAAAAGAAGGCTCAAAAAAGTATTTTCTATTGCCATTCTGAACAAACTGTCACTCAGTGGCATGTGGAAGTCTATTCGTACACACCACTTAATGTTAGTGATCTGACATGGACAGTGTCTATTAGAAACGAAGTAGGGGTACTGTAATACAATGGGATCCCGACTCTTTGGCAGTTTACGAAATGAAGGCTTAGGCCCGGGCACAGGCTTCGTCTCCGTCTGACCAAACCTGACAATCCAGGTCGTGGTTTGTTTCCGAATTTGAAGGTTTGTTGGCTTGATAGTTACATGGTATTGACCGGGAAACTGGGGCCAAACGCTTGTTTCTAGAATTATGCCTGTGAAATTATAAAGGGTAAGAGAAATATGACCGAAGCCTAAGCCCGAGCCTAAGCCTTCATTTGGTAAACTTTTGTATGACGTGTGATGCGATGCGCGTTCAAATTTACCAGTGGTTCCATGGGGCTACAAACATGGCATTGCCCTTTAACTTCTACCCATGGGTGCAGCACGCAAATTCCACCCAAGATGGCTCCGCCGAGCTGATTATTATAAAGTGTGGACCCACAACATTTTTTAATAAGGGGTCTCTAGAGGCTAATTAACTGAAACATTGTAGAATAAGTGAAGTTTAAGACAACCTGGGTGTTCACATTAATTTGGTATGTAATTTGGACCATATCTGGCTTTAAATTTAAATGAGGGGAAATCCTTGCAAGAAATTCGGCTTGGACGGCTACACATGTTGGGGTTGTTTTATTCTGGAGTAATTAGCAAAAAATATAATCGGCTAAGGGCACTAAAATTGAAAAGAATCTGAGAAATGAAGGTCCAAACTACAATTTTCAGTATAGCTAAAGAACTGAGACACTTTTGGGTGTGGGATAATAGGCTTTGAAAGTGGTTGTTTTTGTAGTGTTCAATGGGAGCTCGTTTGTGTTCTGCACCCCTATGCTTTTGTAAAGATGGCAGCTTCCAAGGCATTTCAGTCTGGTGACTACTATTAATTGTCGGTCTATAGGATTATGTCTATGAATCCTCAATACGATAAATACACAGCGCTCTCTGTCTTATAATTATGTTGACTTGCCTGTTATTTTCGCGTCTTATAATTATCCATTCATGTTGCACGCTGTGACTGCTGTAGCTATCAGGCCTGGGTTGGGCAAACGAACCGGCTACACCAATATAATACTTTGCACTTTCTTCAGTAAAACAAGGACGCATTTGAATTAATTTCTTACCCTTAGAAATGGAGGTATTTTCTTAAATTGTCGCCCAAAGGGCCTGTATGAAAACTTAATCGGTATCCGATGAATTGGGTGTGGCGGGGTACCCGATGAATTGGGTGTGGCGGGGTACCCGATGAATTGGGTGTGGCGGGGTTCCCGATGAATTGGGTGTGGCGGGGTACCCGATGAATTGGGTGTGGCGGGGTTCCCGATGAATTGGGTATGGCGGGGTACCCGATGAATTGGGTGTGGCGGGGTACCCGATGAATTGGGTGTGGCGGGGTACCCCATGAATTGGGTATGGCGGGGTACCCGAGGAATTGGGTGTGGCGGGGTACCCGATGAATTGGGTGTGGCGGGGTACCCGATGAATTGGGCGTGGCGGGGTACCCTATGAATTGGGTGTGGCGGGGTACCCGATGAATTGGGTATGGCGGGGTACCCGATGAATTGGGTGTGGCGGGGTACCCGAGGAATTGGGTGTGGCGGGGTACCCGATGAATTGGGCGTGGCGGGGTACCCTATGAATTGGGTGTGGCGGGGTACCTGATGAATTGGGTGTGGCGGGGTACCCGATGAATTGGGTGTGGCGGGGTACCCGATGAATTGGGTGTGGCGGGGTACCCGATGAATTGGGTGTGGCGGGGTACCCGATGAATTGGGTGTGGCGGGGTACCCGATGAATTGGGTGTGGCGGGGTACCCGATGAATTGGGTGTGGCGGGGTACCCGATGAATTGGGTGTGGCGGGGTACCCGATGAATTGGGTGTGGCGGGGTACCCGATGAATTGGGCGTGGCGGGGTACCCTATGAATTGGGTGTGGCGGGGTACCCGATGAATTGGGTGTGGCGGGGTACCCGATGAATTGGGTGTGGCGGGGTACCCGATGAATTGGGTGTGGCGGGGTACCCGATGAATTGGGTGTGGCGGGGTACCCGATGAATTGGGTGTGGCGGGGTACCCGATGAACTGGGTGTGGCGGGGTACCCGATGAATTGGGTGTGGCGGGGTACCCGATGAATTGGGTGTGGCGGGGTACCCGATGAATTGGGTATGGCGGGGTACCCGATGATATCCAAATTCGAGTAGCGGTACTCGAAATACCCAATATTGCCCAAGCCTAGAAATTAAGGTATGCACTAATGGTAAAAGTATGTTATCCATGGCGCATCAATAACATTATTTATTGATGGTTATGATCCGTACAAAATGTTTTGATTGAATGAAATATATTATTGGGAATTGTGTGCGAGGACATCCTGCGTGTGGTAGAACTTCTCGGTAATAACAAACGCTGAGTGATCTACTATGTATACGTGCCGACAAGGGGACTGCGACGCCATTACCAAAGAGCGCAAAAGCATGGATCTCTATGGGGCAAACAAATACCAATTTTTACAAAAGAAAGTAGGACATTAAAATTCGCCAATCCCTTGAGGTATTGATGGCCTTTCCTTCACTACTACAAAACCTTACTATAACCAAAAAATCATGTAACATTTTAGTTTCCGCATTCGCAACCTTTCGGATATACTTTCCCCATTCATAATGACGCGCGATTGCTATTGACATCCGGGCACTTCGAGCTGAAGTTGCCCTCTTTGGTAATGGTGAATGCGCGTCCATGTCGGCACACGTTCGTACCGCGCGTCGCGCACTCTAAGAGCTCTATGACTACAGGGTAGAATACGCATCGCTTGTTGCATGTAATTCTCTGTTTGCATTGAATTCTCACTTTTTTGTGATGAAGATTTCGACTGCTGTAAAGCATCGAGTCAAAGGTGAACTGGGGACAAGCTCTAATAGACCAAGTCCATCACCCGTTCCTGTCTATAGGATCGAGCAGACACCGACAGAACGTAACTAAACAGCTCAAAAAAAAATAGAATCCGTTTATGTAGATGGAAATGGAGAAAAGATGACAATAGGAAAGCGATTGAATGTTATTTAAGAAGTAATCCAGATAGTACAGGGTATAGGAAAGATTAGTACTAGCAACCTTACATAGACAAATATTGGCTTTGCTGGTGCTGTAGTCGTTGGAGAGAGATTAGGGGATAAGTTGTGTCCGAGTCAGATAATAGGCCTGAAGATAGTGTCCCATGGTGGAAGCGTAAATTATGGAGGAGCAGATTCAAGAGTTAAGAAAAGATTTTAGTAGAATATAACAAATTGACAGGGGCAGTATGAAAGACTCTGACGTACCGTAGAGAATGATGAGAAAATGCAGCGTCAATGGTAAAGGTACGTGCGTGGTAATAGAGGAGATTAAAGGCTAAGGCTGACAAAGGTCAAGAGGTATGATGATAGGGTGAAACAATTCCATTAGAACAACAGTACTTGTGTCAGGACTAACCAGAGGCAGTTGTTAAAGAAATTGAATGGGAAGGCCAATGAAGAGCAATAGGCGCCAGAGCCTACCGAAGCGACTACTTTCTGGAAAGGTCTCTGGGACCAGCTTGTTGACTTTAACAAGCGTACTGAGGCGTTGGAAGAGGTGGGCGTGAGTTGAAGACTTGATCAGCAGAGAGATGTGCGGATAGACGAATGAACAGTTTAAGAAAGAAATTTCCGTAGAAATTGGAAAGCACCGGAACCAGATCAGGTGCATGGATTTTGGTCGAAGAACTTTCTTCATGGGAGGATAGCCCGCCAGTTGCAGGAATGTTTAGGGAGGGAAAGATGTCTTCGTGGATGACAGAGGCCAGAACTGCCCTTGTCATGAAGGATACTAAGAAGGTTTCATGTCGCAACTAATTACCAGCCAATTACTTGCTTGTCGGCTTACATGCAAACACCTGACTTGCATCTGCATCATGGAAAATCACTGCACGGGCGATTTCTGCGGTGTATGGAGGGACAAGCGAGTGGCAAGACTTGGAATTGGTTGAGGAATGGGGATCTGAAGAAGGAAACTGAGGGCCTGATTACAGCTGTTCAAGACCAGTCGCTACTGATGAACGTGATGAAGGCTAGGATCGAGAAGGCTAACGTCTGTCCTATATGCAGGATGTGCAATGTGGATGAGGATAATGTGTTTCATATCATGTCAGCGAGTGCAAGATGATGGACCAGAAGGAGTACAAGGCAAGGCACGACAAGTTGGCGAAGGTGATTCATTGGGACTTCAGTAAGAGTGGCTTTCGGGTAGGAGCGAGATGGTACCAGTATGTTGCAGAGAGAGTAGAAGAGAATGACCGGGTGAATATATTCTGGGACTTCAATATCCAGACAGACCATGTTGTAGAACACAGGCCACCGATATTGTCGTCCTCGACAAAGAGCGGAAGGCGTGTCAATAAATTGACATTGCTGTGCCGGTGACAGCAGAGTTCAGGCGAATGGGAAGATCGGGAAATACGAGGACTTGGCGAGGGAAGTTGTGGGGTGTCAAGGTCAAAGGCATAAGAAAAGCACCTTGACAGTGTCGGGTCATCAGTAAAGGATCTAAGGCTACGCGACGCAGCTTGATCCGAGGTGATTCCAACACCAATGGAAATAAGATTTGTCATTGTGTCGTGTAAAACTAACAAAATAATACATAACTTTTCAATACGGCTGTTTCTAAAGCGCACCCTTTTCTGTGTACAAATTGCAACCAGAACTTGAACAAACACCCGAATTATGAATCAGAACTTTCTCAATAAATCATTCATGCATAACAATGCTATGAGATCAAACATACAAGGAATAAAATGGTGTGCACCTCCCTCGACCGACTCACAACTGATCGTGTGCAATTCAATTATGACTTTAAAAGGTGAGGGAATGAGTGTCACGAAAATGCACCGGTATATTTGATCACAGATTAGTCCAAAGAATAATCATTTGTAATATAGAAACTGTGTATTGTCTTGTTTGACTACCAGTTTTGATTATACACTGCTGTTAAAAAATCCAATTCATTATCCAAATCCAATTCAAAATCCAATTCAAAATCCAATTCATTACAAGTATTTTAGAAGCTAGCATATATGCATCATATTATATTTATATGCATATGAATGTCTGCGCATATGAATGTCCACCCTCAGTGGACAAGCAAGCAAAAAGCAAGATAAGCGTTAGTATTCAGCCAAATTCTGCAAAATGTTTGTATTATATCATCTATACAACCTATATAGACCTATATTATATAACAATGCCATGCTAGGAACCTGCGTGCGCATGATGTGTGCTTGGTCGACTGAAGTTGATATAGTCGTATCTTTGAGTAATTTCTCTCTAAGGGCTTCTATATAATAAATTGTTTATCAGTTTAATAAATAAATTGTCAATTTACAACAATGTTTAGCATTCTATATGATTTTTAATTAAAAGGATTGCCAAAAATAAGCCTAGGTGTAAGTGTGCCTTGATTGGTTTAATTTGGTAGACCCATTTCAATTAGTCAGACAGGCTCTGTCTTTCTTTTAAGCTTCTTCTAAGCTTTTTAAGCTTCAACTTCAACAACTAGAACCTGTGTTCTCAGCTTTTAGATAAGAAACGAAGGTTGGAGGCCAGAAGGTTGGGACTCAGGGCAAGCCCCACATTTGCTGGGAAAATGGCAATTGCGGCATGGCAGAGAGCTGATTCACACAGCAAACTGACATGCAGAGACCCTACACTACCCCACCACCGATTACCAACACAATGTATTAAAACACATCAAAGTGACCAATGGCCAAAGATTTTCGAAAATAACGAACGCATAAAAATACAACCCAAATTTAACAACAAGATTGGCAATTAAAAAAGCCAAATTTGAAAATTCAAAACTCATTGCGCAACGAAATGTAAAAATATAGATGAAGTAGACAACAAATTCTTTATACAACCGAAACTAATCATGAAAGATTCAATTCCAAAAACTAACCCGAATCACACTAAACAACTGGTCATAGTCAATAGTAAGTTAACCCGTATGTTAGAAACTACTGGACCAACTTGCGCAAAAGTTTGGTTCTGGGGGTTTCTCATGGAGTCAAATAAGTACACAAAATCAGTCATCTCACTCTAAGAAGGTAGATATACAAAAGCATGTTGAATTGACATGGAACGACCAATATGCATTCTTTGCTTCTTCCCATTTGATTGACAAAAATACTGCAAGGCAAATCAGTAAAGGATCTAACTAGTTTATTTATAAATAATGAATTAGTTTCAACAGATTGATTTATTTGAATAGTTTGCTTGAACACTGGGTTACAGTTACCCTGGCTTACACCAGGCTATTATGTGATTGAACATACTGATGTGATACTGTAGGCCCACTGATACCAAGTACAGTATGTCAAAGCATTAGGTAAAACGTGATGTTGTTTATCTATTTCTATAATGCAACCATTACACAACATCTTTTAGCATGTCAATTGATATGCATTTTATATAAATACTATCAGTGCCAGAAATTAATTTGTCAATAGACACATTAATAGAGGAGTACATGTATATGTATGCACTTCAAAATCTATAACTAATTTATGTGGCAAGCCAGCCACACAGCACGTAATAGAATCAATGATACACCATTTAGCCCTATGTATCAAAAACAGAAAAAACACCTCTCACATAATTTCAAGTCTATGCAATGTTCTTGAGTGCATTGTTCCTACATCATCTCATATCCAAAGTGAACAGGCCTTTTGTATGATGGAACTCAAGCAGACTTTTGTATTGAAAATGAGTTCTTGAGTATAGTAGGGATATAACAAGCTAATAACGAAGCTTGGTGACATGCATATTAGAGTCATCAATAAGCTGGATTGCATAACTGAAAGATTCAGTCACTGACATTACAAATAAATGTACAAAATGTCCTGACACCAGCATACAACATTGCATTCAGTCATTATGATCACATTGGTGTACAGGTTCAAATAGCTACTTCTGAACCGTGCTTTCCAATTGGGAAAAAATATGATGCATTTGTATAATGCTGAATTATGTTACTGATCATTCTATTTTATGTAAGAGGGCTAAGGTCATTGATGCTTACTTCATGTTTTACTCTGTTCAAAGATTTATTTCAAACCAAGGCAACTCATTGTGTCCTTACCCTCAAGGTATCCAATTCCTGTCCATGTGAGCAGCAAATACAAATATATGGACGAAGTAGGGCCCTGAACATACTTGACTGACGACCTTTTAAGCCATGGTAGAAATGAAAGCTGATTCAAATTCAGCTGAAAAAATGAAAAAAATTAGATAGCCAGTTGAAAGGAACATGAAACTAGTATTGTCAAAACATCCATTGTTCTGGTTGTTTCTTCAAAGGGTACAAGAGCAACAACAAAATTCACTCCCAAAACTTCTAATGTTGATTTGTCCCTTGATTGATTCAGGCACAAACTGTTGGGATTGGATCAACGGGTTGCTATTAATGTAGATGTCCGAACCTCTCAATTCATGTGGAAATTGTGATACTTTTCACGCATTATTTTTTTTTGAGGGGGGTACTGAGATTTTCTTTCTGGGTAAATCCAGTATTTGCCCAAGCTTAATAGGTTCCATCTATGTCCATAAACTGCAGCTATGGCAGCTTGTTCTCCTACTTGCACTGGCTGATCAATTCCTACAAAGCAGCTGTAGAAAAGTAGCAGCAATCTATTATCTATTCTATGATATCAAGTGTATGAATTCAACACATCTTACAGGAAAAGTAACTAATTTTGAAAATTGGCAAAGAAAACGTTGACTGGACCGGGATTTGAACCCCAAACCTCTAGTTTTGCATACCAGTGCTTTTCATCTTACCATCTCAGCTATCAACCCCTTAAATGGTGGCCTCCCAAAATAGTCAACCAGTCTTTGCCAAGGAGAGGGCACCAGTCAGAAGCATTCAACCATAAACTATATCTTCAGGGATCACAACCCCTGCTTTCATTCAGATGCAAGTAATAAAGTAAATACATAACAAAAAAAAATAGTTTTGTTTGGATAGAAGTAACTGATAACAAAGACAAATGAATGCATTGAAATGTGCGATGTCTTTAAAAACAAAAAGGGGATAGTTAATTGGAAATGTAATAACTATTTTGTACATTGCTGAGTATCCTGTCCTTTCCCATGATGCAAGGATTAGCTTTTAGTGGGTTATTTGCACCACTTGAAAAAATAAATGTTTAGACAAATACAGGACAAAACTGACAGGGAACTTTTAAACAATTTTTTTTAACGACAAAGAAAACTTTGACTGGAAGGAGACTTGAACCTGAGACCTCTGGGTTTTGCATTCCAGCGCTTTTACCATCACAGCTATCCAGTCCTTCCCAAATATTCAACTGGTCTTTGCCAGTCAAAGTTTTCTTTGCAATTTTTTTTCTTTTTTTCTCTCTTTTCCTGTGTAAAGTAATACAATTTCAGACTAATGCACCCCACAGCAACAATTGGTAGAAGCCTGTGTATAAAACTTTATCAAAAAAGTGAAAATAATAATTTAATTCCATTAATTATTCAATAATTATCAAAGAAAATAGAAAAACAAAATGTGAGCTCATAAAAGTCAGTAGTTTATGTAACTGTATATTCAGACTGAATTCTACATGATAAATTTGTATGTCTTGCTTTGTGTGGTGCAGATTTAGTGGTTGGCTGCACCATGCCAGAGCCAATCCTTACAGCAGTGATTGAAACTATGAGTCCTCCACAAGTTCTCCAGAACACTGTAACGTTGATGGCAGAGAAACAAAGGCTTGCCCCGTCTGACAAAAAAAAGAAGGAAATTGTAAATTGACATTACAGTAAAACACGGTTATAGGAGCCATGGTTGTATAAGGATAGGAGCAAAGTGCTAATACAGGAGTATTACATGTTGTGGTGGTTTGGTATAATAGTATTTTGTGCGCATAATTAAATAGCCTGTAGCCTACTTGAGTTCCCGATCCTCTTCACCGTGTCTGTCCAGGTAGACTGATGCCCAGTAGCACATCCGTTCCCCTCGCACAATGATTATTGCTGAGGAATTGATGTCAAGATACACCGCAGTCCCAGCTCCACATGACAGTGAATGCTGCTGTAAGACCAAAAGTAAATCAAGGTATCAGTATTTTTACAAAGAAAGTGAAAGCATTGTTTCTATAATTCTAAATTATTATTAGGGTCCAAAAATGCTGGTGAATAGATATCTAGGTACATGTACATTGTCCATGATTTGTCTTAGTTGTCGCAGGTGTTCTGTTCATGATTAAAAAAACACAATTACTACATGTACATTATATAAGACGGACAAATCCTCAAGAAATAACTCAAAACAAACTTTTACAACATTACTCTGTGGATAAACCATATGTGGATTTATTCTTTTTATGTAAAGAACCCGAGTGAAAGCTTGACATTTTCAGCCAGGATGCTTTGGCCATCCTCACATTTTTACTTAAACTTTATCAATGTGTTAGTGACATCAACAAGAACTGATTTGATATTGTGAGAGATTTGTATATCATATCCCACATTACTAAATCTATATGTGCATTGATTTTGATACCAATAGTTGTACTTACTTCAGTCTGCAAAGTAAGAGTGCTTGTAACATGACACCCTAATCTGGCCCCATTCAGACACAAGAGGGCGCCACAAATGAGACAGATTGCAGGACGATTGGGAATTGTCTTACACCTTTTGCATGTCTTTTCCCGATAGTACTGAAATACAACATCATAGTTGTCTGGCAGTTGAAGGAGTCGAGGAGGATGGTAGGTAGGATTGTACATCAACAAGTTCTGTAATGGAGGTCATAATTTCAGCCATGTCATCAACTGAATACATATATCAATTGGAAAATAGGCCCAAGAGAAGGAACAAATCATTACAAGATTTCTTTAAGAGTTCCATACACAGTTTTTGTTGACCTCTGTTTGAAAATAATTTTTATCCAATTTGTTTAATCCCTGAATACTGTAGCCAGGCTTATAACAAATTGCTGCTTGCATTGGAATAAAAACGAGAATGAGTTATATAGCAATTAATGGTTGAATGTGTCTGTGGGACCCCCATCCAAGAAATGATAGTTGACTTTTTTTCTTGGGATATTTTTATGATATTGTCCACTTTATTAGTTAAAAAGAGAAAACTATGTACCTTTGCTGTTCTCAGTCTTTTTTTGACAAATACCATGAGTTCCTTGCACCAGTATGCAAGGAAATCTGATGGGTTGTCAGTGAAATGTAGACAATGATGACTGAAAACGTCTGTTTCCTTATCACAGCCTGACAGTGTGCACAGGTGTAGGAAATTGCTGAGCACTTCAAACTCCATATCCAGGCTCTACATGGAAAAGATAGGACAAGATTCAAACTGGACTTATTGATATCTTTCATAACACACGAAGGTATGTATGCAATATCTTTTCAAGATGCATTTGTATTTAATGGGGCTATTCTTGCAGAATTCCAAACAATAAATAAATAATAATATACATGGAAAGAATGAACAAATGAAATATTGTTAATTGCACTCTAAGTTACATTTACATTTGGCATTGTTATCATAAAGGACAAAACACTATCCATACTTTTCCATGCGTCTTTCTCAACCATACCGGCTTTATCTTTAGTGTGCATCTTACAGTGGCTTGGTAACTTGTATACTTAGATTTCCATAAGAAATGTACGCTTTGTATGAATGTGTACAAGTTTCTGCCTATACTTACCTGCCACGTTGGCAGTTGCTCTTTGAATAAATGATGTTGTATCAATGCTGCAATGCGTAGAAAGGGCAGACAGTAATGTTGTATGGACATCTCAATGCACTGAAGAGTCCACACTGACTGGCAAACCTGAACAAAACAAAAACTAACGCTTGAAATCCCTTTCAGGAATATTTCTGCTATCAGTCAAATTCATTGAGTGTATATGGACACCATGAAATCACTGTACAGGTACAGGGGACTTATGCATTTCTGGCCTATGTGCTGCCTGACTCATGGAACCCTTTTTATAGCAACGTTAACAATACCAACATGCAACAAGCAAACATTATGGGAAATAACTTAAGGTGATATACAAAAATGTTGCAAACTGCTTACTGACTAAAATTACCAATATGTAAATCTTAAAATTTAGTGGGCCTGACGTTTCGATCCTAGCAGGACCTTTCTCAAAGGCAGAGTGACAAGGACAAAACAGATACATGTACACGAGGGAAGGGGGGAGAGAGTGAATAGGACACGGATGAGAAACAAAGGACAAAGAGTGAAGCTGGTAGGGAGAGATCAAAGGGAAGGGCAAGGGGTAGGGTAGGGATTAGTGAGAGGAGGGGGAAAGATCAAAGAGAAGGGCAAGGAGTAGGGTAGGGATTAGTGACAAGAGGGGGAAAGATCAAAGAGAGAAGTGTGAAGGACTGAACACAAAAGAAGGATTATCAGAAAGCTGCATGGTGTTAGTCATTACCCTCCTGGATGTTGAGACCATGTGGTTGAATAGTCTGAAGACGCTTCATCCACATTTTCTCACAGCTAAGACGGACAGCATTACTACGGTGACCAAGTGATTTGGACAATTAAGTCAGGCAGGTTACGGGGGCGCCTGAAAGCCAAAACAGGCGAATTAGGAATGGCTTCAGCCAGACGATCTGAAGTGTGGAGAATATGGTTGTTTTCCTTACTTATCTTCCTGAGAGAAGGAAGAGAAGGGTGGTAGGAAGTAACTAAGGGAACCTTGGGCTTGTCCTTGGGACCTGGTGGCTTTTGTTTTAGTGCCGATTTTCTGGGAATGGAATAGACTTTAGCAATGGAGTTCTTCACTTGGCGAGAACTATAGCTTCTAGCAACCAAGTTACTGGCCAATCCACGTGTATGGCGGCGAAAGTCAGACTCATTGGAACATATGCGTCTCAATCTGAGGGCCTGGCTGTAAGCTATACCAGTCTTACAGTGTCTAGGGTGACAACTGGAGAAATGGAGATATTGATGAGTGTCGGTGGGCTTAGAATACAAGTCAGTAGTGAGTGTATTGAGGTCTTTCCGGACGGTGACGTCCAGAAAGTGGGTCTGTTGAAGAGACTGCTCCCATGTGAATTTGATGGTCCTATGGAAGGAATTGATGTGGTCAAAGAAAGCATTCAAGCTGCTACCGTCCCTAGTCCAAATGAAGAACACGTCATCTATGTATCTCCACCAAATCCAGGGACGGCATGGAGCCTCACTGAGCATGCATTCCTCAAGGTCACCCATGAAGAGGCATGCAAAGGAAGGAGCCATGCGCGTGCCCATGGCAGTGCCATGCACTTGAAGATAGTGCTTGCCAAGAAAGGAGAAATTATTCTTGGCCAGCACTAGCCTCATGAGGGTGGTTATGTCGGAGATGGGTGGAGAAGACTGTTTTCCTTTGGCCAGGGCCAAGGAGCAAGCTTGAATGCCTTCTTCCTGGGGGATGTTAGTGTATAGAGAGGAAACGTCAATAGTACCAATTATGGCAGTGGTAGGAATTTGATCCTTGACACTTTCCAACTTTCGCAGAAAGTCGGGAGTGTCATGGACGTATGAGGGGATTTGGGGAACCAAGGGTTTGAGAAAAGAGTCAATGAAAAGAGATATGTGTTCCGTAGGTGAACCATTGCCAGAGATGATGGGTCTGCCTGGGTTGTTGGCCTTGTGAATTTTCGGGAGAAGGTAGAATCTGGCAGTTCTATAATTGATCGGTGATAGAAATCTGTGAGCTTTTTTACTCAAATGATCACGTGATCGCATGTCATCCAAAACTTCCTGAATTTGCTCTGAAAATTTGCCAGTGGGGTTAGAGTCCAGACGTTTATAGTGCTGGGGATTGTTGAGTTGGCGATTGGCTTCATCAATATACATTGGCGATCCATGATTACTACGGCTGACCCTTTATCTGCTGGCTTGATAATGATGTCACCGCGGGAACGTAGAGTGTTGAGAGCACGACGTTCTTCCCTAGGGGGATTGTCGTGGGGCTTACGGGTAAGATGAGAGGAGTTGGAAACTTGAGAACTGACTGCTTGCACATACGTTTCAAGGGCTGGAACACGGTTCTTGGGGGGGACCCAGGTGCTTTTTACTCGGAAAGGTTCTTCTTTACGGGAGCCAGAATCGAAGAAGAACTCAGTCAGACGAAGTCTGCGGTAATACTCAGTGAGATCTTGACTGAGCATTACTTGGTCAACTCGAAATGCATTGTTTGCAAGACACATGTCAAGAAAATAGACTCTTTCAATGGACATTCTTCTGGAACTACCCACACGACCTATGGCTCTATCACGTGCACTACCTCAAACATCATATACCTCATCTCTTGTAGAGTTTGTAATATTCAGTATATTGGCGAGACCAAAAACACCCTCAAAAAACGGATATATGGCCATAGGTCTACTATCAAAACCGGTAAAATGGACACCCCTGTTGGGTATCACTTCAATCTCCCTGATCATTTGATATCAGATATGAGTGTACTGGGCATAGAATCACTTGGTCACCGTAATAATGCTGTCCGTCTTAGCCGTGAGAAAATGTGGATGAAGCGTCTTCGGACTATTCAACCACATGGTCTCAACATCCAGGAGGGTAATGACTAACACCATGCAGCTTTCTGATAATTCTTCTTTTGTGTTCAGTCCTTCACACTTCTCTCTTTGATCTTTCCCCCTATTGTCACTAATCCCTACCCCACTCCTTGCCCTTCTCTTTGATCTTTCCCCCTCCTCTCATTAATCCCTACCCTACCCCCTGCCCTTCCCTTTGATCTCTCCCTACCAGCTTCACTCTTTGTCCTTTGTTTCTCATCCGTGTCCTATTCACTCTCCCCCCTTCCTTCGTGTACATGTATCTGTTTTGTCCTTGTCACTCTGCCTTTGAGAAAGGTCCTGCTAGGATCGAAACGTCAGGCCCACTAAATTTTAGAATTGTAGCATCGTCGCATAGTTGCGTCGCATCGTCGCATCGTCGCATTTTGATAAAGGTCTGTCTTTTTTTTCGCCGAGTGAGGGCGCACAAGTTTGTTACTTCAGGTTGTTGGAAAATCATCAAAAACATGAATAGGCGTACGTTTTCCAATTACACCTTGCTGGATCCCTCTCTGCGCTGCCAAGAAGATAGTATCCTTTTGAATTGCACCAGCTACCGCCAGTACTGACCTAATATTTAATAATTAGGCCTACTTGCAGAACATTATACCCACCCGTTTCTACCTCCATTCTACCTCCATGTATGTGGGCAATTCCGTATGGGAAGAGGCAAAAATGGGAAATTTGAAAGTTTATCAAATACAAATATAGCATATGTTTTAAGTAGACAACATCCTATATTTTAGTGAATAGAAAACCGTTTGTGTGTAACCTGAATAGTTTTTCTGAAATCTATGTTGGAACTTGAATTGAAAACATGGCCCAATTTAATAAAAAATCAACAAATCACTTATCCCTGAACTTATTCCTATGTATTCTTTGTAGTTATGCAGGTAAATGGATGACAATCATATTTTGTAAATCAGTTACTACACCTGGATTTAGTATTTGCGGGATCAATATGACGAAATTTGCACTGATTTCTGTGTAATTCCGTTACCAAAATTGGACAAAAGTTTTAGCCAGGATCTTAGGGTTTGCTGAATTATTTTGTAATTGTAAATTCTCTGCCTTCATTTGTTTCCTTAAAACCCCAAACACCAAATTAATTAATATTGTAACCCTTTCCTATAAAAACACTGGTAACGGAATTACATGGTAACGGAATTACCCTGGTAACGGAATTACATGTTCTCTCTTGTGAAGCCTGAAAGTCAAAATTTGAGAATGTCAGCCCTAAGGTGGATAAGTTGGATGACAGGAATGTAACTTGCCAGTATACTGTGACTTAGTTACACATAAGTTCAAAGCTGTTAGCTTTGTAGTGCTTTCTACTTAGTGTTACACTAAATGCTTTGTTAATACTAATAGTGAAGTTTAGGATGAACTTGGACATCGAATTATCTACATACACCTGTACATGTACTTTGTAGATTGTACTGTATACAATGTATGAATAATGCATTGAGCAAATGCACATTGTGTATAATTATACATGATACTTCAACCAAAACACCGTGGTACAATGTATCCCCGACATGCAAAGTTCTATCAGGAAAAAAAGAACAAAAAACTGTTCCTTTATACTACCTGTATAGTTCACATTTTTATAACCAAAGTGCATAATGTTTTTACATTATATTGAAAAAAGGGTGCTTTTTGTATTGTTACATGTATCAAATGCTTCAGTGCCATAGATTTCAACTGGATGGATACTGTAATTTGGAATGTTTGTAGTTACGTGAGAAAAAGCCTCAATAGTGTAATTCCGTTACCATGTACATTTGTGTATATATATAAGTTAGAATGACTGTCTTGAATTTTGGTTGCAATTAGTGTTTACACATTGAAATAACATTTTTGATGCATTTCAGCTAATCTGCTGCTCAAAAACTGGTATATTTTCATATAAATTTCAGAAGGCGTAATTCCGTTACCATTTTCGTAATTCCGTTACCGCTGCATTTTTTGAAAACACTGTTGATTGTGGAGTAACTAGTATCTTACATTAGAAAAAAACAATACCTAGATAAAGTTAATGAAACAGGTAATGAAATTCCAGTACGATCAATTCAAAATATATTCTAAAATTCAGAGGAATTCATTTGAAAGTTGAAGGTAAAACAAAAGGTCCATTTTCTGACGTAATTCCGTTACCGAAGTACCACACCTGCTAGCATTTTCCATGTCCATAATATTTCATAAATTGTGGTTTTGTATGGTAGCAGGTGTAACTCCAGAACATATTAGAGTATACATACATGTATGTAGATAGTAAATTTCATCCATTCTATAAAAAATAATGAGCAAAATTGCTCTGAATTGAATTTCCGTTACCGTGGAATTGCCCATAAACCACTACCAAAATTAAATACTAAATAATAAAGCCGCTTCATTTTTGTATACAATTAAGTGGTCACTCAGACTAAATGAAGATAGAAAGATACCACAAACTGTTGATTTACCAATGATTGAACACGGTTCACCCTACTTCAATTTCCTGATCTAAATTTAATCCTGCTCCCCTGTCTATAGTAATAGTATTGATTAACATAACACATTGCATTTTGATGAACACATAATTTCTGCATGACCTATAATTTCATATTATTGTAGTTAGACCTACCCAAAGAAAATAAGTTTTCACTTTTCAGAATTTTTTCATTGTTTAAATATCATTATTCCATAATGCTTAAAATGTATGTGGGTTTAATAAAAAAAAGTCATTTTTGTAAGAACATAAACATATTACGGGTACATTTAGAGCAAGTGATATAATATTTCACTTTGACCTCGTGTTGAATGCTACAATTTCACTGCTTGAGTTATTCACTTAAATGAAATCGCCAGGGTGTGATGAGCTCATCTGCCATTATTTTGCAGCAGGTTACACCTATCCTGAAATCTGTGGCATTTTGATGATTCGGCATGGTGTTCGTTGCAGGTATTTTATTGAGAAAATGTTTTTCCAAAACATAAGACCGCCCAGTAAATGTAATTGATAATAGACAGTGTTTGACCCATTCTTTCCTGCCAACATGCAATGGATCATTTTTTCTGCATCTCTCAAAAAAGGACACTAAAAACATAGTGAAACATGGTGAATATTGACTTGAAGAAATGGTTCCTCAAAATTGGAACAGGTGTATAAGCCCCTGTGAGAGTGATATGTTACTGCTTCTCATCATGTCATGACATCAGTACAAGGATAAAATAGGCTAGTCAGCTTCATGATGTGAAACACCTTAGTTTATGAACCAATGTACGTTTATTTACATTATTTACAACATGAGCATTAAATCAAATTGAAGACATACCCCGTTCTCCTTAAAAGCTTCTAGGAGCTCACTGAGATCAAGTTCACATAAGATGTCTTCCATGATGATTATTTGGGCCGAGAGCACATTCCAAGGACAGAAAGTTTACTCAGTCAATAATATTAATATTATTATTCAATGTTATTGATGACGATGTGTGCACGTAATTTTAAGGCCGATCTCGGTTTAGCTTTGTGTAGCTTGAGCGCCCTCACTCGGCGAAAATAAAGATAGACCTTTATCAAAATGCGACGATGCGACGATGCGACTATGCGACGATGCGACTATGCGACGATGCGAGGGCACGACGCGACGATGCGACGGCACGACGCGACTATGCGACGGCACGACGCGACTATGCGCCGTCGACGGCGTAAACAGCTAGAGACCCTGAAAAACGAAATGCGACGATGCGACGATGTGACGGCACGAAGCGACTATGCGACGGCACGACGCGACGCCGAAACGGCCCTATACACACAGAGCAAAAAGGGGCGACGGGACGACGCGACTATGTGACGGCACGACGCGACTATGTGCCGTGGACGGCGCATGTTTGGGAGATATGGGTATAAATGCGAAACATGCGCCGCGTAACTTGGCAGAGATGGAATTCCATAGTTTTGTCCTTGTCACGCTGCCTTTGAGAAAGGTCCTGCTAGGATCGAAACATCAGGCCCACTAAATTTTAAGATTATGGGAAATAGTTTCTCACTAAAATGTACACAGCAAATTGCGCTGTACAGGTGGCTAGCCTGACACAATAATTGATTAACAACAGACTCAATGATCATTGACATCTACTTCTTTGTATAATAGCTGCCATGATTACCCCACCCCATGGTGGTAATGTTTGCATTGGCTGTATTAATATGAGTGAGCAAGATTGGGCCATCCATGTTTGCATTGGCTGTATTAATAAGAGTGAGCAAGATTGGGCCATCCATGTTTGCATTGGCTGTATTAATATGAGTGAGCAAGATTGGGCCATTCCCTTCCTACCCATTAGTATAACAACCCTGCTCATTGATTTACTTACATTGATTCCTTCAGCTACATCTAAATCTTCATACAGTTTGCTGTCCGAGTACAAGGTGATGACCTGATGCAGTAACGATTGCAGACGTAACTGACTCGACTGATCCTGAACATGACAATCATAAAGTCCATCCATTATGCGGAGATGAGACTTGACACAGTTCAAACCACATTGCTCTTCCACTGTTAATGCCGTTAGTCCTCATAATACAGAACAGAATGTGCATGGAATTAAGACCTACATAAATGAATATATGCCTTATACTACCAAATATACAATGTGTCTCAATAAATAGACATATCATTTCAGTGCAGAAAGTATGAGGAAAACAAGATGTCCAGAAAACACGGGTCATTTTGCCTTGAATACACATTTATAGAGAAGGATGATCCTGAATGGTTTGCTAAGCCCAGTGCATACGCAACATTACTCCTTCAATCTTTTCCCATTGTTCTTGTGAGTGTTCTTACCTTACATGTCACCCTTTTTGTCGACCAAGCTTGCCTCTCTGTTGACGGCATTTTACAGCTGATACAAGACAGTGCTTGAACATACACCAAGGTATATACTACACGCACTATGCACTCAAAATACTCTGTAAGGAATATGCAATAGCTAAAGGTAATGGACTTCAATCTTCTGGTTCATCAAATCCTCCCTTAATTGGCTAACAGTAAAGAAAAGACATGCCTCTAAAAGCAGACCAAGGAATTCAATTCTCTATGTTTATCCAAATGTTGAGACTGCAGTCCAGTTCTTAGGCTATGAACACATTTAAAACGAAACTCAATC
This sequence comes from Luidia sarsii, assembly GCA_949987565.1. Classification (NCBI taxonomy): domain Eukaryota; kingdom Metazoa; phylum Echinodermata; class Asteroidea; order Paxillosida; family Luidiidae; genus Luidia; species Luidia sarsii. Next base: position 13,704,297 of record OX465109.1, on the reverse strand, counting down.
TACCTTCTGGACTGGCAACACGATCTTGAAACTTCAATGGAATATTTCAAATAGGCCTACATATATTTATTTTAAACTGGGTGTAGACCCTCTCTGCATCATTTTAACACTTTGAAAAATTAAAACAAAATTGAATTGCCATCTCTGTGATTGGAACCCGGCACTGCCTTAACCAAAACGCACACACACATTTTGTGCACAAAGTCTGTGGGACTTGAAAATAATATAAACAAAAAATCATAAGAAGCAACATTCAATTGGAGTGTAACTTCACATATTTCATATCTGGGACATTCAATAATTGCCCATCAAGTTTCAAGGTCATTGGCCAATGGCTGATAAGTGTTTTGAAATCTTGCCTTTTTATGACATCAGTACGTCATACAATTTTGGCAAAAAAGGGAAGTTGTGAACCATGTGCTGAATAGTTGCAAAAATATAAATTTGAAAAATAAAAATCACATTTTGTTTACACAGTATGCTTGAATGAATGTTGAATTTTAAAAGTTTAATTACCTCGTTAATATTCATGAGATGACATCAAGGCAACAGGGTAACATTTTTTGATACACCTTTTCCTAACTTAAACCTACGCCAAGTTTTGATCCTGTATGACTCAAGATTGCATCATAATTGCACTTGGCAATTTGCACATTTAAAGGGCTGCCACGTGACCATCCTTTGAAAAACTCAAGATGTTTTTTTCAAGCACGACAGGACAATCAGACAATAGGGACAATGGGGACATCTTGGCTAAGTTTGGCTCAAACACCTTTTGTCGTTTGCTAGATAACCTGCGCAGAATACCGCTATGCTTTGTGGCAGAAAGGCCCCCCCAACAAAAAAATACAATGAAAGAGAGAATTAAAGATTGCAGCAGAAAGACTTGCAGAATGTCAACTCACCATGATGCATTGGTTGCTTGATGGCCAGCACCAAATGAACTAATAAGCAAATGGGATCCTTCAACAGCAGAGGAACCTCATCACTCATGCATCTACTCCTGTTATATTACACAACAAGTATCATCATTACTCCATCATCCTTAGCAGATACCTATTTCTATAAAATCATTAGCAAAAAATGAAGAAGCTAGCCACCCCATACACGTATAGGTGGAATCCTTCCAAAATAGTCAACTATCTTTGCCGGGATGAAGACACCAGTCAGAAGCCACATATATGGGCTGGATACATGTAGCTCAGTCGCTAAATTAACCACTTCACGCCGGGACCTCTGAATTTGGAGTGCCGTTGGTGTTACCTTGCGCTGGGCCTTCCGAATCCGGGCACCACTTTGGTTCAAGATTTAAACAAAGACTCTTTTCAGCCTAGAACAAAACAATACCAAGCATGACAAAGACCTGTTTTGATGCAAGTTGCCACATGAATTGCTAGAATAGTGGCAACAATTGCTATTGTGGTACTTTTACTGTGGATGATCGAGGGATAGCAATCTGACATGGAAGACAGCGTGTTTGATGGCCAACAGCCCAACAGTCATCAGACAAGCAGTGGAATTCCACCCATTATCTTCACCACAAACTGTACGCTCCATTTGGGCCAACCACCTCGAAGATTTGACAGTCTGGAGTAGAGGCTAGTTTACAGTCAATGGCTGTCAGTACAGGGGCTACTCAGACACAACTTACACACTCACAGTTGTGCTACACTCCATTGACAATGCACAATGGACCCCTTTTCGGACTGATAGACATTATAGAATATAGAATATAGAAAATATAGAAAATAGTTTTACCTTGACTGACTAGTTGACGTTTGTATTTCTGTCAGCATGCTCCAAAGCTTCATCTCTACAGAAGTGTTGGTCTTCTCTCCTAGCAAACTTAGAAGCTCCAGAAGAGAACCTAATAAAATGGTGACAGCATCATCATGATGACAGCATCAGCATTCTGGTGCCCTTTTTATTTTGAATGTTTGAAGTGGGCACTTCAATTCCAACCAATGACCTATATACAAGTGTACCCCAAAATGCATTGTTTGCAAGACCCATGTCCAGGAGATTTTTCTGGAACAACACACAATCTCAAACATTATTCGCATGTACCTCATTTCTTGTAGAGTTTGCAATGTTCAATAAGTGGGTGAACTAAAAGCACACAAAAAGTATCTCTCTGGCCATGGGTTCACAATAAAAGCAAGAAGCTTGGCTACTCCACACGACCTCAACTTCCCCCTTTGATCTGTTCTCTTACATGTAAGTTTCCGTTCCTTGGCCCCTTCCATACTGCTCAATTTGTGACCACATCCTTGTTTGTCTACCAAGTTTTCCCATTGATCCAACTTGTCATCCGTATCGTCGTCTTCCCTTCTTATCTGTTTTTGTGCTTGTTGTCCTTAGTCTTTGAAAATGCGCCTGCCAAAAAGCCAGGCCCTCTGTGTTTGGCTCTAGATTCAGCTGTTCATCTACTATAATTATGCATACAACATTTTTTGGTTGCATGATGTTTGAAATGCATAAATTCCCCATCAAATTATGTGTACTTCCAAAAATATGGTCATTTGTGTGGCATTCACTGCTGACAAATAAAGTGACATTGTAGGTCCTTGCCGTAATCTGTCATGTCTTCATTTTCTAGCCATTTTTTTTCTTGGTTATGGAAAGTCCACACAAATTGACTGGTTTCCAATTTGATACTATCTAAATAATACAGAGATAACAATGGTCTTACCAATGCAGCTTCTGTTAGATGATTGATGAGATGATGCTGCACTTGGTAAAGCGTCTCTAGCCAAGAGGTCTAATTCTAAATTCATTCTATCGAGAAGAAAATATGAGTTGCCTAATTGAGAAATTGTGGCGACATAATTTCTAAGATCACCAGCTATTTAACCACTTCGCGCCGGGACCTCCGAATCCGGAGCTCCATTGGCTTGACTATGCGACGGGGCCCACCGAATCCGGGCACCACTATTGTCCACATTCTAAACAAAGACTCTTTTCAGCTTAGAACAAAGCAATATGAATCAGTACAAAGATCCTTTTTGATGCAAGTTGCCACATGAATTGCAAGATTAGCAGCAGTAATTGTGCAATTGTGGGACTTTTACTGTGGAGGATCGAGGGATACCGCGCTGCAGCTGAAAGCACGTGGGGGACATTGTCTTTGCATGCCACACAGCCAAACGGTCGTCGGTCTGGCATTGGAATTCCCCCCACATTCTTTACCGTAATCTGTACGCTCGTTTGTGGCCGACCAACTCGAAGATTTGACTGCCTGGAGTGGAGGCTGGAGTCTGCGGTCAGGGATTGTCAGCAGCGTACATGCATGCACACACACACACGTCCATTACGGTCCATTGACGATGCACAAAGGGCCCTTTTTCGAACGGATAATCTCTTGACAAAAGCCACAACGACGTCCGAATTGTGCCAGGTTTTACTCTCTTGTACCCATAGTATACCCTTTTCAATTTATTTCACAGAAATATATTGTTCCGATTGTTTTAGCGAGATTTGAAAATGATGCATTGTTAAAAAAAACCCGTATGGCGGTCATCGGCCCTGAAAACCCCGAAGTGGTTAATGCGAAGTGGTTAATGTAAAATGCAAAAATGTTGCATACTGCCTTTGAGAAAGATCCTGCTAGCATCCAAACGTCAGGCCCTCCTGTTAATATGTTACATTCATTGTTAATTTCTGAAATGCAAATTTGAATCTGCTGAGAACACTTCCTTTCCTTACCTTGCTGTTGATCTTAGTAACACATTAACTAATTCCGACTCCTCTACTGTAGGCCTCAATTCCTTCACCTTGTTTTCTTTCAGAAGTCTATCAATAAAGACTCTCTTTGCAGATTGGATAATATCCTGTAGGATGAACAATCAGTTTATACAAACATTTAACAGAAGCATATATCTTCCTTCACACCAATTGGTGGTTAAGAGTTGAAGAGGCATAGACCAAACTTCTGCTAATGTTCTTGAACAAAGAGCTGCTTTCCTCCAGCAATCAAACCTACCTTCCTTGAATCAGGGTTGTCTTCCTTGCATTGATTTAGTATCTCCTTCAGTTGTGATGTGACTCTAGCATGGCTACAACCCTGTGGGCTTGTCTTAGGCCTATGCATTCTTGGCACACATGGAAGGACAAAGTTGGCCAACTGTCGGCATAAAGGGCACTCATACTCCCCCCTCTCCCGTACATGCAGTTGAGGAGATTGGTAGTCTTGCTGCTGAAAGAATCAAAGAATCCTTGAACAAAAATCAGAATGATGAATGCGTCTACTCAGTCTTGTTGCTGTTTCTACACAAATGTTTCTATGCATTGTTTCTTTCCCACAAATCAAATCAAATGGTAAAAGCATAAGAGAGAGGCAAAGCTTGAACATCTAACCCTTTAAGAACCATCTGATTATTTTACATGCATGCATACTCAATATCCTATCAACATTCTTACCCTGAGTGATTTGATGTAGGAATCGTGGCAACATAGATGAATATAATGCCTACAGCTTTGTATATGGACACCACCATGCCATCCAACATTAACTGATGTCAGCACAGATGACTGCATAAAAAGAACAATTGGAGGTACTTGTTACAGGGCTTGATATATGAATAACATCTAACAACATTCCCAAAGGCCTGGCCATGGTCATCACCGTTTTGTCACTGTTTAATTGTCACTGTTTAACCTTGTGCAGATGCAATGGCACCTTTTAGCGCCTTAAAAAAAAATTATAACACATTTTCATGACCAAATTCAATCATCTCCTTTCACTTCTCTCTGTGTTCATGCTGGAAAAGCTAGTAGAGTCACTTTTAACATCACGGCTTAACCCGAAAAGTGAGAAAAAAAGCCAGCCAGCTCATACCATGGCCCATTTGAATTGTGTACAAAGTTTTCAGTGTATATATATCAGCATATCTTAGGATTTTGTGCCGCTACAGCGTACTGGAAAAGTCTTTCTGTTTGTTCTGTTTTTGTTTCCTACTTCTTCTTTGCCTGTTTTTCGGGGGCACATATGATCTAGCAAACAGCAAGAGATATTCTAACCAAACCTGGCCAGCACAAGGTCTTTATTGTCCTGTTGAGATATGCTTTTTCTGGAGTGGCTTAAGGGATGGTCATGTGACAGCACCTTAAAGGGACAAACTGCTAAGTGCAGGGATGAAATTAAAAATTTCCACAAAATCCGGAATTCCTAAAACCATAAAATATCACCCAATAAACGGACACTAAACCACCTGACACCTATTTAATGTGATATAGGAGGGTTTGCATTTGCGCTGACACCATGTATAATAAGGTCTCTTAAAGAAGGAAGAAGAAGAGGTGTGGTTCTGAAAAGAACCCGAGTGGTAACTCGATGATCCAGACAGTACCCGGTATGCTCTGGCCGTCATCAGGAGAAGCCAGAGCATACTGGCTGGAATGTCGAGTTACCACTCAGGTTCTTTTCAGAACCACACCTCTTCTTCTTCCTTCTTTAAGAGACCTTATTATACATGATGTCACTGCAAACCCTCCTATTGTTTCATCCACCATGCAAAGCCTTAAGTCTTATCTATTTAATGTGATTAAAGGTTACCAGAGGAGCTGTACTTCAGCCTATCGTTGCACCACAAACAATTGTGTATCCTGGCTGAGTGGTAAATTTTCCATATATAATCCGACAAAAAATCCCTTTTACAATCCTTCTCCTTCAACCATTCCTGATATTTGATCGACGACCTTTAAATTGTGTGACCGATCAACCATTTGTACATGATGGCAGATATTCATTTTGAAAATGAGGTTGCCATACTCAAAATTTGCATGGGCAGAATACACTCAACGTGCATAGTAGTAGTATGCATAGCAAAACAAGTGTGCACAAGATTCAGGTTGTAGTCTTTGTTCAAGATGGGTTTTTTAACCCAAAACGGAAAAGGGTACTCTTTTATACAAATTTTGCATGAGTGTAAGCCCTATGTGTAAGCCGTGTCTGTGTGTTATGTCTGATGGACCTGTGGTGGAGACTACTCACGTCAATTGTGACACACTGATCATTCTGCTCACAAATTGTATGAGATTTAAGCACATATATTTTATTACAATATTAGCAGCGCCGATCTGGAAAAAACAGAAAATCCAGGAAACATTTTTCTGCCGTGCCGATATCCGGATTTCCGGATATATCCAGACAAGTTTCATCCCTGTAAGTGCAATCATGAATTCCACAATGTCACATGCTGGCATGTATGATGTATATAGGTTGGGAAAAGTGTATCCTATGATATCATCATATGAATATTTATGAGGTAATAAATATCAGTAAATATCTTAGGAAAGAAATCTACATGTATATGATAAGGGTATTACATGGAGGGCGTCCCCAACTCAAGCCATTTCCACAACCAAATAATAAAAAGACAACAAAGCACAGATGAAGAGAGGGCGCTGTTCGCTGAGAGAGTTTGTGTTTCCAATCACTCCAAATCAATCCGGAGAAATCGAGTAAATTCTGCCTCAACCAAGACCCAAATTAACCCCTAATCTACTCCAGTATATTCAATCATCATTTGGTCTGGCTTTTGGTTTCCAAAAGGTAGAGGATCATCGAAAATTCGCTGGATACCAACCCCAATATTACTGACCACCTGAAGTAAACAATTAATCAACGTTGGCCGCCATCTTGGAGTTGGACTACGGTATCTACATCGCACAACTATGGCGCTTCGCTTCATACTCACCATCGTGTTCGTACTCAAACTGTACCAGCATTTGAATACCTTGAGGCACACCTGGACACTGAAACCCAGCATTCCTGCAAACCGACTGCTTCCAAACCGTCACTTTTCAATCTCAAGTGAACCCTGCTGCAACAACTTCAAACCAAACCACCCCTGCACCATCTTAACACTGCTACTTTCTGGCGACATTCACCCTAATCCCGGACCCCGTGGAAATCACGCCAGCATTTACCCTTGTGGTACATGTGAGTACCCAGTTACTTGGAACTGTAAGGGGGTGGCCTGTGATGACTGTAGTGTCTGGTTCCACCAGTCATGTATTGATTTGTGTTCAGCGGACTTTGAGCTACTAAATACCTCAACCGCTCAATGGAAATGCCACAAATGCAACAGTATCAACTGTGGAAGCTTCACCTTCCATAGTTATGAACTGGATTGTTCAACCAACTACTACATACCGCACCTGGACCCTGACAGATCAGTGGATACTATTTCTTCTAGTCACGCATTCAGCCCACTCCAGACAAGCAGCCCAACAATAGATCGTAAACCAGGCGAAGCTCATTGTTCCCCACATTCTCACCAGAACTCTTCTGCGTCTTACCTACCTCATAAACAAAACCTGAGGATAATGACTGTTAACTGCCGCAGTGTGTTGGCCAAAAGATCCGAACTAATTGCAGCCATGGAATACATAAAACCTGATATTGTCTGCGGAACTGAATCCTGGCTCAGTGGTATCAAGCCAGGTAAAATTGCATCTGAAGGCTACATTAAATCAAGCGAAATCTTCCATGAAAATTTCACTGCATACAGAAATGATCGTAATGCCCAAGGAGGGGGTGTTTTTATACTCGTTCGTCGGAACTTGGTCTCCATTGAACAACCACAACTTGTTACTAACTGTGAGTTAGAATGGGTCAACGTTAAACTCCAAAACAGCAGGGACCTGTTAATTGGATGTTTCTACATGCCTCACCGAAATGCTAGTGACATCAATGAACTCAGCAGATCGTTAAAAATACTAACAGCAAACAGCCTCTCAGATAAGCATATAATCCTCGCAGGAGACTTCAACTGCCCAAACATTAACTGGGATAGTTGCACTGTTACTCCTGGAAGCAGTGATACGTGCATACAACAAAACTTAATTGACATCACCACCAACCTGACACAAGTCCACTTGCTACCCACACGTGAAAATAACTTGTTGGACCTAGTATTCACATCCAACCCTACATTAGTGAAGTCTTCAATCTCTGCCCCAGGACTTTCTGATCATGATATTGTGATAACTGACGTCGATACAAAGCCATTCCATATTCATTATGCACCGAAGAAATGTTACTTGTACTCACGCGCAAACTGGAAAAACTTATCAGAGGATATGGATATTCTTTCAAAAGATATTGGAAACATGCAAGGAAACGGCTGCGACGTACATCAGATGTGGGATCAGTTTAAATCAACCCTCTTGAAGGCAATTGAAAAGCACATTCCCTACAAGATGAGGAAAGGGAATTCCTCTCCTCCTTGGTTTGGCAGAACCATTACAAAACTAATCAAACGGAAAAGGAGACTCTACAGACGTGCCAGGAACCACAACAAATAGCAAGCATACCGCTGCTTCCAGAAGGAATGCAAGAAAACAATCAGAAGGGCAGAATGGGACTATACAAACAAAATCATCCAGGAGGGCCTGAGCAACAATAACACCAAGCCTTTTTGGAGGTACATTAAAACTAGACGACAGGACAACATAGGTGTTGCCCCCCTGAAGAGCAAAGGCACCCTAATCAATGACAGTGCGTCTAAGGCAGGAATCTTGGCTGACCACTTCAAATCAGTATTCACTCATGACACTGACCCCCTCAATGATCCTCCTCAGATGACCAAAGTCATTGGCCAACAAATAGGTCGCATAGTGATCCATTCAGCCGGAGTGGCCAAACTCCTACGTAATTTGAATGTCAACAAAGCTTGCGGACCAGATAACATCCCCAACATTGTTTTAAAAAGCTGTGCCAACAACATCGCCCCAGGACTGTCCGTCATCTACCAGAAATCACTTGACTCTGGCCAACTACCAACAGACTGGCTGAATGCCAATATACATGTATCATGTGTGTTCCAGAAAGGAGATAAACATCTTGCTGAAAACTACCGGCCCATCTCTTTAACATCTGTAGTATGCAAGCAACTTGAGCACATCATCCACAGACAGATCATGGCGCACCTTGAAGATCACAACATCCTCACACACCTGAACCATGGTTTCCGCAGTGGCTTCTCTTGTGAAACCCAGCTCATTGTTACAGCCGATGATTTACTTAAATCGTTTGACCAAAAAAAACAAGTCGACATTGCGGTACTAGACTTTTCAAAAGCGTTTGACACTATACCCCACAGAAAACTTCTTCACAAACTACATAACTATGGCATCAGAGGTACGCTACACCAATGGCTTACCTGCTTCCTCACACAACGCAACATGAAAGTCGTACTGGAGGGTATGGCGTCACAGGAAGTACCAGTAGGCTCTGGAGTCCCCCAAGGAACAGTGTTGGGACCATTACTTTTCCTGTGCCACATAAACGACCTCCCGGACAGCGTTGCATCCCAAGTCCGCCTTTTTGCAGACGACTGTCTCTTGTACCGCCAAATTAACTCACCCGATGACCATATTACCTTGCAGCAAGACCTAGAAAACCTCGAAACCTGGGCCCAACAGTGGGGAATGCGCTTTAATGCCAATAAATGCAGTATGTTGAGCATCCGAAACAAATCTACACACTTCTACAGCCTCAACAACACCATCCTAAAGCACGTATCTGATATCCGCTACCTGGGCATTCACTTTTCCTCGGACCTCAAATGGAACTTACATGTATCCAACACCACCAAGAGAGCAAACTCCACATTAGGATTCCTACGGAGGAACCTCAGAAACTGCCCACCAAGCTGTAGACGGACAGCCTACATGGCCCTGGTGCGATCGGCGCTGGAATATGGGGCAGTGGTTTGGGACCCCTATTCAATAACCAACATAGACCGCCTTGAACGTATCCAACATCGTGCTGCTCGTTTCATTACTGGCGATTACAATTCACGGAAAACAGGATGTATCACTGAAATGCTGCGATCTCTAAAATTACAGCCCCTTCAGGTGAGACGGAAACAACTACGCCTGTTACTCCTGTACAAGATAGCAAATGGACTGGTAACAGCTATCCCCTCACACCTATACCTAACACCAAAGAAAAAAGGAAGATTAATTCGCCCAAGAAAACTTGATGGCTCAACCACATCCTCATCCAATCCCATAGCAAATTCCATCGCCGTAAACTCCAAATGCTTCAAAGCATCCTGGTGCAATACAGACCAACTCAAAAACTCCTTCTTCAATAGGTCAATCATAGACTGGAATCACCTAAACGAGAACCTTGTTCAAGCTGACTCGGTTGAGAGTTTCAGAACCCTCCTCGGCCATGGATCACACTCAGTCTAATTCACCAGCGTTCACCCTCTCTCTCCGTTGCATTAATGCCAGAATTGGTTTCTGCAACGTACCCATACAGATACAGATACATACATGTATAGAAATTATATCCATGTTTGTTAAAATTCATCTCTAGCGACAACATACCTTGGGAAAATTACTTAGCAGATCCACCTTCCTCTGCTGATAGACAGCCCTGAACAAGTTTGTCTCTGATATGGCCTCACTGTCCTTTGTTGGTAAGTTTTGTGCAGGTAATGTGTGGGATCGATGGCCAAGAACTGTGAAGAGAAATGAAGTGAGTCAAGCCAGTTAACATCTTCCAGATGATAACGCATTGGTAGATGGGTTTTGCCCATCAACAATGGCAATTACCACTACTAAACAAGTCAGATTATCCAGACTCACTGGCCAATCATTTAGGAATAAGATATAAAAAGGGCTAACAACAGTTTCAAAAATAGAACAGGCTTTGCTTTTCAAACAGATAATTGTCTAAACAAAAACTACTCCCATTTAACAAGCTGGTACCTGTGCATGACAAAGACTAGAAACTATTAGCTAATAGAAGTCCAGCTAACAAATGTAACAGGTAGAGAGGTCACCATAACACAAATGGACAAATTAAAGAAGTAAAAAGGGAACTAAAAGAAAAAGAAATATATCTACATAGACAACCGGTGAAGCAAAGCTGATATAGTTGCACATACCTGCTGTTGGCTGCATGAGTGCCACCATGCCTATTAGTTTGTCATGTGTACTGGGCTCTGCTTGGCCACATATGACACACTCATACACTTCTTTAGCACCAGGTAGAACTTCCTCAAGAGTCTCATCTTCATTACCTACACTTTCTGATTCCAATGTTGGGTCTTCTGTATCATAAAGGAAACATTGACATACCTGATAGAGGGCTTGCCCTAAGAAGCAAATCTTCTGCTGGCTGAATGGATTTTTGATGGCCATGATGTTGGAAAAAAGCTTTGACTTTCCAAATGCTGCAGTGCAAGACGTATATTTCCTAAACCTTTTTGGGTACAGAGGGTTACTTTGTAGTCATTACGACAAATACAAAAGATTTTGTGCTTTAAGATTGGGATTTTTAAAACCCCAGAAATTGCATCTTGAAATTGTTAAACTGTGTCTAACAAACAACATTTGCTGGTGTTCATAGTCGAGTCACCCAAAACGGCTTTTTGTACTGTGTAGTAATAACACCAAGACCAAACCAAAAAGACAACTTAAGGTAAAATGACTTGCAGCAAGGTCACAATGTGTAAACATTATGGACAAGAATTCCACATGAACATATGTTGGGCTAGTGGCTAAACAGAATCACACTTAGTCTCCATTATCCCAGTTACTTAGATTTCAAAGCCTCTTCACTTAATGTTTTGATCCCTGATGAAATGTAAAGTTCAAAAGGATATTTGAGGGTTAACTCGATGCATCAACTCCAGTGTTGTATCCTTATCATATGGAGACTCATTCTAATGTGCCCAGTAACTTGGATTAAACCTAAGTTTCAAAGCACTTGGACTTGAACATTGGTCTTCAATTTAAATGATGTGTCATTGTGACATTCACCTTGGAACTACACCACTCATCAAATTTCATTACGATTATCCAACACCACATTTTATAAGATGTCATGTTGATATCATTATGCTAATCAATGTGTCATTGCGAACAGATATATGATATTAAAAAGATAATCAAAGCCATCGGCAAAGTCAAGAAACAAGTAAGAGTAATTATTTCAATCCATGTCTATACCATGGCATGGTTGACACATACATTGTCAGGGTGCCAAGAAATATTCCTCTGTACACAAATGTCATGTAATGGGTAGAACTGTAAAGTACATGTGACTGAAAGTTTCAGTGAATTCACCTGCAGCCAAAGACTTCTCCAGAAATTTCATCTGTTCTGCAGCTAGCTTAGCACACAACTTCCGTTGTGCTTCTCTTGCCTTCTTCCTCCTATTGTATCAAGTTGTAAAACAGCAAGTTGGTAATTAATTAATTAATTATATTTTGAAATGGAAATATACTGATATATCCCAAAGAAACTATTATAATTTCATGTCATCAGTATATCATTGCAGTAGGTGTCAACTGGGTTTTTAGTCAATGTAATAGTCATGCATTTTTAATCCTGCAAGTTCATGTTATAAACCTGAGAAAAAACACAGCCAACTCCTTTTAACAACTGACATGATCCCTATTCCAACTAATGACGACCCACATACCCAACCACCTCAATCACTAAATGACAAAATGGTAATAAACAAAGGGAAAAAATGCAATCATGAATTACGACGACCAATTCAACAAGGATCAAGCATTACTACTCATTACTAAGAGCTACACATGTACTATTCAGCTCCACATAACAGTTACCGGTGGGACTGTGTTACATGTACCTGTCAGCTGCTGATCTATGTGCACTTATTTCGTCTGTGCCTGCATTGGCTTGCTCTTGACACTGACACAACTCTTCCAATGGCTTCCTGCTTGCTGGCTGCATGTGCCAGATCTTATCCAGTAATCGTTTGATGTAGAATGGGCCACCACCAACCTACACAGTGTATGAACAATCACTTATATTGTTATGCTGAATAGATGACTACCTGCAGTTATTTCATATCAAGCTCATGTCATGTGTGAAGAATAAGCCACCTTCAATCTCAGGAGAAATTATCCAACACTTGAATAATATGCAAAATAGGTCAACACTGACTGACTCACTTTTCAATCATTTTGAATATGGTGGGTCACCAATAACAAGGTATAGAGAGATGTATATCATCACTCTTGAATGAAGACTGCATAAAGCAATTAACCTTATCATAATGCAACTTCATTCATTACTGATTTATAATGATACTACTCTAAAATTGTGGTCCATACATGTAAATATGGACTAGGTCCAATTATATCAAAAATGTGTGAGTCTCTAGGTCACACATAACAAACACATGAATGCAATTTAAGTTCCATAAATATTATTGTGTATCAAATAGAAAAAATGTTGTTCTGTAAGCAAACATCCATCTGTCTTTGTCATTGATTGTTTCCATCTGGAACATCAAAAGCCAACACACCTGTGCATGTTGATATGCCGTTTGCATTTCTGCTAGTGCCTCTGCTGGAGGTGGTACATAAGAGCCTTCCTTACCAGCAAGTTTGGAGTGTAACTTAACAAGCAATTCCAGCATTGTTTGATTGATGCTCAACATCTTGCTAGGAGTCCACAGAACTGTGCTGATCTTGGCAGCTTTCTTGGCAGGTTGTGTAGAAGAGGATGTAGATGGTTCCTCAGAAGAGGGTAGAAATGAGGACTGGAAATATAGAACATATCAACTCAATGATGAGAGTGTGACAGTGGTTTCTTTGTAAAATTAGAATGAAATTATGCAGAACTTAACCAGAGATGGAAAAATCCAAACATCAATACATATGCATGTACATGTATGTCTGCCAACCTTGTCTCCATTATTCATTATTTGACGTTCAATGGCTATTCATTGCAGTGTGGACTACAATGTGAAGATAAAGCAGAGGGAGAAGTAATTGACTTTGACAACCAACATGAAATCTGGATCATAAGATTGCAGTTGCTGAAAAGTGGTGTTTCAATCACTTGTTCTTTTGAGGTTATGCTAGACCTTAGAACATTCAGTAGCTAACCAAAGTGGTTTATGGTGTACCAGTGGTTAGATAAATCACATTTTACAACTGAATAACAATTAAAAAAAATCCACAATTATGTTAATGAAATGGTTCTTTAAGTTGTGACTATACAGAAAGTAATAACTATATAAGTACATGTACCCCTCCCACATTTGGAATGGATGTACATCAACAAATGGTCCATCAAATCCCTGTGAAGAACACATTTGATATCTTGGCAGGCTTAAGTCAAAGTCAGGTGCCGGTAAGACTTAATATAGTATGCAGTAAATCATTTCTATCTAATCACATGGTTATTCCTCTAACCATTGTGTTCATAGGGAGTGTTTAACATATATACAAACCTGTACAGATGCTTGTCCTCCACTTGCAGTAGATGTGTCTTCATCCAAAGTTCCCTCATTGACCACTTCCATGTGCTGTTCATATACCTCCCCTTCCTCTACTTCCTCATAGTCCACTGGTTGCATTGCAGCTACCTCCTCAGGCATAAACATCTCTTCCTCCATCCCATCAAGGTTTTCTAGGAATCCTGATGCAGCACTGAAAAAACCTTGGTTGAAGATGTTTACTTCCTCTTCAAGACTCTGTTAACCAACCAATTGCAAAATATTCTCATGCCAGAGATTAAAAGCACACTAGATATATTTGTATGGCCTAACATTATAAAGTGATTATGACTTTGGTGTGTGTACATATAAAATGGATGTGTCTTATCTTCCATCAACAGCACAAATTAGGTAGACCTTCACAAATAGATGACTGCATTTCAGTTCATGCAGGATGATGATTTCAACTGCATACATGTACCAGTATGTACAAATACTGTAGCTCCATTATTTGGCGTAAACTGAGATGTAAATAGCCTTTGATCAAGGCGCACATGGCGAAATGATAGTCACGCTTGCTAAAGAGCGAGGAAACTACCCGTACCAAATCAACGCATGAAGAATGACTACACAACAAACCGCCTGGACACCCCAAGCACCTTTGGAAGTGTGCTCCACAAAGCTTATGTTTTCTTAACATTGCTACCGTTTTGGTAGCAGATACGATATGCATATATGCATGAGTCTTCACCATTCAAACAGAGATCCAAAGACGCTAGCAGTGGTGTGCACAGTCCACGACACAGCTCACCCACCACATTGTTTGCAAACACTGGCTGGCCCCTGGAATGGTTTGTCGTGTAGTTATTCTTTGTTCGTTGGTTAATCTGGCCTCCTTACTCTTGGCATGCACGTTGCGCAATAATTTAGAAATTTGTGCAAATGTCTAACACAGCAATCGCAACTATCCATTTTGCTGCATGCGCCTTGATCAAAGGCTAAAATGTAAAGTGCACTGATTAGGGTGATTCCTGAGTAAACATGAAATTATGAATTTTCAATAAACACTGCATCACTTTGAGTTGCGGTAGATGGGTTTACAACTAATTATTCTTATTACATCTGATGAAAAGCATGATCCAAAGATACCGGTATGTATACATGTATTAATGTTTGTTGTTAATGTCTTTGACTGGCTCCCACAAAGTAAAGATAGTCAACTATTTGATCAATTGTGCCACAGTAATCATGGAAATGGTTCTCACCCTTGTTAAAATGTTCCTGTATTTGAAATGAGTTTTTTGATTTTTTGCATTTGTGGTCTTTAAAGATGACAGACATGCAAGTCTAAGATGTTCACAGAATAGCATAACTGTGTAGCCAGATTGCAGAGTTGCTGTGGTTTCTAGCCAAGGCTTAGTGCAATCTTCTCTATACCTGTATCAATGTGTTCCTTTATCAATTAATAATATGTGCATAAAATGCGTTTCTTCACCAAATACGGTATGGAATAGTGTTACAATGTTTGCTTACCTGTCTTTGACTGAAGGATTTTTCATACACAGTCACTGTGGGAATTTCCACTGCTTTAATGCAATGATTTAAGTTGTTCAGAATTGCATTGTCTGGAAACATGGATGCAAACTTTCCATCCTGCACAATGTCTGGTGTCTGGATCTGAGTATGAAGGAATATGTACATGTACTTAAATACAATGACAATGATGTGCTGTTTTATCAGACAAGATTAAGAGCACTACACAATGTACTGTACAAAAATGTTGCACAATGACCGATATGCACAAGGAAATGAAATAATATTGTAAGCATATGCAAGCTTTGACAAATAACAGCACACTTCTTCAATAGCTAATGCTTGATACATGTACCGATACATTACCATGAGTAAAATTGTTGACAGAATGACATTTGTTTAAGCATTGTGCATCTGGAACTATGGGAACCTTTGGGTTGCAAACTGTGTGATCCTTACCACAACCAATCTCATTACCTTAGTGGAGATGTTTTCTGCTGACGTCTGTAGCATCATGTCTAGTAGAGCAATGCACAGATAGAGTACATGGTCACTGATTGATGTACCATGTACTGCCTGTGGGGAGGCAAACATTTCACCAGGTTTCACTCAGGTTAATACTGCTATAATGAATCCATGTCCGGCATGATTTCTAGGATGGGACTTAGTGCTTCAGCTCACCTCAGGCTGTTTCAGGGATGGCTGAGCACTTTTGATGGAAAGAGTTTGGAAACTTTAAGATCTACTCACAAAGGACAAAGAAAACAGCTGACTTGTTTAGTTTGTGTCAACAAACATAGCAACCACTTAACTTAACAAGAACAGCCCAGTCCTGAGAGTACTGTACTAAATCATTAGATTATTGTTATGCATGTAGATTATTGTACACTATCAGAACAAAAAAGAACAACACAAAACATATGTCAACTAGAGAGTCCTGTGCATTATTTTTGGCATTACATACATTTTTTATCAATTTATAAACAATGGAGGGTGTAGATCTTTTGACTATTCTATCTAGATTACTGAAACACTCTCATTCATCATGTGACTATCACACCATCATTCACTAAGCTGTAGTTACCTGAATGCTATCGATTATATAGATTTCAAACTCATTATACACTAAAAGTGATGTAGCAAACTGCTTAATAACTAAAATTACCAAAAGGTAATGCTACGATCGAAACGTCATGCCCCCTAAATTTTGAGATCATTATACACTTTATGGAAATAAAATGCAAGTAATGATTCAGGTATTTAAAAAATAAGCACATAAGTGTATGTTTGAATATAAACAAGAAATGTAATGCTACAGTTTGTCCTTGGCTGTACATGGTGGTACAAACCTTGAACAATGATGTCTTACCTTATATAAGATGATGTACAGAGCAGCATGAAGTGTCTTGCAATGTAGGATTTGGTAGAGAGATTTGAAGGCAGCACATGGAGGTTTGAGAGGTTGGATGGGAGGCCAGAGGTCCCTGCTTCCACAATTCTTACCAGTCTGCTTCATACTATTATCAAGACAAGTACAGATGCAACTACATGGTTAATACCTATCAACATATGCTAGTGACTATGGCCGAGAGTCAACATTTAGCCTTCAACCTCTGACACAAGATCTCAGTACTTACTGTGACCTATACCGATCCATTGTAGTTTGAAAATCCTTCTTTTGCATGGCTCTCAGCTGAACATGAACTGGATCAAACTCAGATTGCCAAATGCTTGGTTTTGGAGAGTATCTGCCCTGCTGAAGACCCCCACTTCCACTCTCTGACATGGGGCAATGGTAATCTGCAATCTAGACAAAAGTAGATCTGTTGTATTGCTGTTCATCTTGTATTTGTTCATTCCATTTTCCTTCAAAATGGCAATGGAAATCTTACAATTACTCCAAGTTCAGTTAGCAGTTAGGATAATCATAGGACAATCATATGATATGTTTAACTTGATACTGCCATAAAATGAAACATACTCAATGCACTCCTGTAATGACTTGCCAGACCTATCAACAAGGTATTCCCTTGATAATAAAGGTTACTTATTCAAGAATTCTACATTAGGCATAATATCATTACTGCAAACACCTACCTCAGCAAGCATTGGCTCAAAGCGTTCATGAGAGGTAAATAATCCGGTTTTCTCAGGGATGTGAACCATTTAATTAAGAAATATTTTTCAACAATTATTAAAAGAGGTGGTATATGTACAAATCACACAAAAGCAAAACCTATTCTTCTAATTTACGTTTTTAAAAGAAATGTTTTCAAGTGACAATATGCACTTTCTCCCTGATAAACCAGAGTCACATTATTTCTGCAATTACCTGATAAAGAATTATTACAAGAGCAAACTATTAGCTTCAAATAGCAAACCAGAAAACACCATTTAGAGAGATATTTTTTCTTATCTAAGTCCTATTCCAAAGAGATCTATCTCTTTACAAAATGAAACAAATGAACAAAATGGCAAAGAAATTTTCAACTGGACCAACCAGGATTTTAACCCCAAACCTCTGGTTTTGTTGAGCAGTGCTCTTTTATCTTAACTGTCAAGCCCTTAGATGGTGGCCTCCCAAACAGTCAACTAGTCTTTGCCAAGATGGCTTATCTGTAATTACCAACTACATCATTGACTAACTGTCCAATTCACAAACTGTCTTAGTTGGATCAAAGTTGACTGAATCCCAAACATGTCAATTACATAAACAGTTAATAGGTCAGCTTTATTTAGATGAATTAGTTCAAAGGATATCTGATCAGTGAGTCTACTGTGAGTTGTATCATGCATACATAGTAAGCAGACCATTTCTTGGCGAAGTACTTCCTCTTCTGAAGCCCCTGTGTACAATCAACAAAACCAAATGTTATATACAAGCAGATGCTTGATTAATGAAAACTGCTGAGGGTAAATTTTGCTCATTCAATGCCCTCATTATGGATTGGGCTGGGGTCAACAGTCATGATTAACTAGGATGCGAGATGGTGATTTCTGTAGAAATGTAATGCAATGGTAAGCATCAAGCTGACTTACTAAGCCTTGTTTACTTGAAACCTACCCATATATGTTCTTATAGTGAGAAGTGTGACTAGAAGATCTAGGCAACTCTCTAGCATGGAAGATTCCTTCTCTGCCTCCATATGGCTGTTTACGTAGGACTGATTGAAGGTCAATGATTCAAGAACTTTGAAGCTGTAAAAAACACAAATTGGTTTTAACGTTACAAGCACTCTTACATGCACACAAATCCTTTGAATGCCATTATATGATTATTAAGCCAGTGATCTGTCCATGATAATTGACAAGCTTATGTGTACATGTATTCCCACAGTCTCCTCCAATGGCCTACTCCCATGGCCTGCTCCTATGGCCTACTCCCATGAACACTCCCATGGCCTCCTCCCATGGCCTGCTCCCATGGCCTACTCCCATGGCATACTCCCATGGCCTACTCTCATGGCCTCCTCCCATGACCACTCCCATGGCCTGCTCCTATGGCCTACTCCCATGACCTCCTCCAATGGCCCCCTCCCATGGCCTACTCCCATGGCCAGTCCCCCATGGCCTCCTCCTATGGCCACTCCCATGGCCTCTTCCTATGGCCTACTCCCATGGCCTCCTCCTATGGCCAGCTCCAATGGCCCCCTCCTATGACAAAACTCCCATGGCCTCTCCAATGGCCTGCTACCACAGCCTCCTCCCATGTCCACTTCCATGGCCTCCTCCCATGGGCACTCACATGACCTGCTCCCATGGCCAATGCAACTGCAAACAATATCATCCACTGTAAAAGTCTTATGTATCTTCTTGATACAAGTGGCTACATTAAATCAGGTTAAATTAGATCTACACACATACAATGTATTCAAACACCAAAAGAAATAAACTTACTATGAGAAAACTTTTTCAACAAAATGATCTGGATCCAGTTGAGCAGCACAAACCTATAGAAATAAAATTGCAACCTATCAATTAAGGAGTACCGGTATATTCCTTATGGTCATTTCACACCTACCGTACCAATCATGTGCATATAAGCAGATCAGGCACTAGCTATTATTTGACAAGAAGCTCCTCACGCGATGGCCTGTTCAAACTCCAGATTTGCACATTTTGGGCTCAAACAGAAAATTCAAATATGTGTTATGCAGATCTTGATCTTCAGCAAAAAAGGGCAGGCAACTTTGACCTTGCCATCCTCAAAATAGCACAGGGCATCAAAGCCAACTCAATGGGGCTCCAAGCCAACTTAAGGGGGCACCAAGGCCAATTCAAGGGGGCTCCAAGGCCAACTCATGGGGGCTCCAAGGCCAACTCAAGGGGGGGCGCCAAGGCCAACTCAAGGGGGCAGCAAGGCCAACTCAAGGGGGCACCAAGACCAAATCCAAAGGGCAGTGAGGCCACCTCAAAGGGGCAGTGAGGCAAACTCAAGGGGGCACCATGGCCAACTCAAGGGGGCACCAAGGCCAACTCATGGGAGGGGCTCCAAGGCCAACTCAAGGGGGGGGCGCCAAGGCCAACTCAAGGGAGCAGCAAGGCCAACTCAAGGGGGCACCAAGGCCAAATCAAAAGGGCAGTGAGGCCATCTCAAAGGGGCAGTGAGGCAAACTCAACGGGGCACCATGGCCAACTCAAGGGGGCACCAAGGCCAACTCAAGGAGGCAGCAAGGCAAACTCAAGGAGACACCAAGGCCAAATCAAAGGGGCAGCAAGGCCAACTCAAGGGGGCAGAGAGGCAAACTCAAGGAGGCAGCAAGGCCAACTCAAGGGGGCTCCAAGGCCAACTCAAAGGGGCACCAAGGCCAACTCAAAGGGGCACCAAGACCAACTCAAAGGGGCACCAAGGCCAACTCAAAGGGGCACCAAAGCCAACTCAAGGGGGCACCAAGGCCAACTCAAGGGGGCAGAGAGGCAAACTCAAGGAGGCAGCAAGGCCAACTCAAGGGGGCTCCAATGCCAACTCAAAGGGGCAGTGAGGCCAACTCAAGGGGCAGCGAGGCCAACTCAAGGGGCACCAAGGCCAACTCAAGGGGGCAGAGAGGCAAACTCAAGGAGGCAGCAAGGCCAACTCAAGGGGGCTCCAAGGCCAACTCAAAGGGGCACCAAGGCCAACTCAAAGGGGCACCAAGACCAACTCAAAGGGGCACCAAGGCCAACTCAAAGGGGCACCAAAGCCAACTCAAGGGGGCACCAAGGCCAACTCAAGGGGGCAGAGAGGCAAACTCAAGGAGGCAGCAAGGCCAACTCAAGGGGGCTCCAATGCCAACTCAAAGGGGCAGTGAGGCCAACTCTTGGGGCAGCGAGGCCAACTCAAGGGGCACCAAGGCCAACTCAAGGGGGCAGAGAGGCAAACTCAAGGAGGCAGCAAGGCCAACTCAAGGGGCAGTGAGGCAAACTCAAGGGGCAGCGAGGCCAACTCAAGGGGGCAGAGAGGCCAACTCAAGGAGGCAGCAAGGCCAACTCAAGGGGGCTCCAATGCCAACTCAAAGGGGCAGTGAGGCAAACTCAAGGGGCAGCGAGGCCAACTCAAGGGGCAGCGAGGCCAACTCAAGGAGGCAGCAAGGCCAACTCAAGGAGGCAGCAAGGCCAACTCAAGGGGCTCCAAGGCCAACTCAAGGGGGCAGAGAGGCAAACTCAAGGGGGCTCCAATGCCAACTCAAAGGGGCAGTGAGGCCAACTCAAGGGGCAGCGAGGCCAACTCAAGGGGGCACCAAGGCCAACTCAAAGGGGCACCAAAGCCAACTCAAGGGGGCACCAAGGCCAACTCAAGGGGGCAGAGAGGCAAACTCAAGGAGGCAGCAAGGCCAACTCAAGGGGGCTCCAATGCCAACTCAAAGGGGCAGTGAGGCCAACTCAAGGGGCAGCGAGGCCAACTCAAGGAGGCAGCAAGGCCAACTCAAGGAGGCAGCAAGGCCAACTCAAGGAGGCAGCAAGGCCAACTCAAGGAGGCAGCAAGGCCAACTCAAGGGGCTCCAAGGCCAACTCAAGGAGTCAGCGAGGCCAACTCAAAGGGGCAGCCAGCCCAACTCAAGGGGGCTCTGAGGCCAACTCAAGGGGGAGAGGGCACCAAGGCCAACTCAAGTGGGCATGATAAGGCATGATTGGACGTAGTGCACACGTGAATGGTCAGAAAGTTAAGCACGCCACTGGTATCCAACTCATTTCTACTTAATTTATTATAACCCTATTCATTATTGGGATATTTATTATATCCCTATGCTTGATACCAAGCGTTCATGTACATGTATACATGTATACATGTATAAGCAAGAACATACCAGCCATGCAGTGGTGAATAACAATCACGACACTGACTACCTTGTACATGTACACTGACAGCTAGCTTGGCAGTGTGCCATGTTCAGAGTAGCCTTTAATCAAGGCACACATGGCTACCCAGACTCAATACATGATCCAATAGCTGGCACGAAAAAGAGGAAAAGTGCCTGCAGCATGACTACGCGAGTGGAACTCATGGCTTTGCTACTGCACTTGTTTACATAGTTGTGCTGCAGGAGCTTTCAGGTTTTCATGCCAGCAACCAGGCTGTTTATCTACCGGTACATGTATAGCATTGGTTTTGATCACCGTATACAAGTGTTTGGGTCACACTGTATACTGGTAGATCAGTGGTGGAGCTTGCCGCAGCCAAGGAGCTATGATCAAGGAAGGCTGCCAGGCACTGAGGCATGTGCACTGAGTATAGTACGGAAGTGATGTACAATGTACATGTACAATGTACCGTACATGTGCGTACAAATCGCCAAATCACAAATGAACAGACCATGAAAAAAATACTGTATTTGTTTTCACCGCAATGTTTTTTACTGGGATGTAGTGGTAAATACAAAAGGGCACATTGGCCAAGTTGGTCATGACAGGTGCATAAATTAAAGGGCATTGCGGCCAAGTTGGATGGGCATGCGATCATAGGCCACGGTAAAGATCAAGGCCTGGTTATGTGTTTATTTGGATGGTCTAAGATATAACTAAAAAAAAATCAAATGTTTAAGACTTTGACAAGAAAAGGCAAGAAAATAGGCATGAAATGCATACAAAGCTAACTAAAAAGAAAATATTCTAACAACATTGTTTGGACTACATGTAGTATACATTTGCAATGTATAAGCTTGCCTTATATTTCAATAAATACAGAATGTATGGATTCAAATATATTGGAAAGGTGCTATAACGAACATCCCGGGATGCATTAAATTTGTTCGATATAGCGGTTGTTTGTTATGGCAGTTGCTGCTATATATCCATGGACGCATACGTCGGGAGCCCGACAGGGCATGTCCGTTATAGCCAAATGTTCAGTATAGCGTTATAGCGATGTTCCACTGTACCTAGTTTTTGATGCCCAAAAATCTACCTTACAAAGTTGAAGTTCTGTACATACCTGAAGTAAGAATAGATCCAAATCAACCATGGAGGCACAGAAATGACACTGCATGTAGGTAAATGCTTGGCGTTTGATCTGCACACCATTACGCACCCACATCCCACAGGATATCTCACCAACAATCGCCTGAAATGTAATCAATTGTGGTCTATGACACTGATTGACTGCAGGGTTAGTGATAACTAGAGTAAAGGCCAGATGCATCCTCATCTTAATCTCAGGGAAATCTTAAACTAACATCTCAAACTAATTTTGAACATTTGACAATGAAAATCACAGCTTAATCAAATACCTTTCTGGGTATAATGAGAATTATTGACCCAATCAATATTGAGCTTTGTTGAATTTGTAAACGGTGTACATTGTGAAAGACCAAGGTTTAATATCTTGAGAGTTGACAAAGGGCAGGATGTGTGCTATACATTTTGCATTCTTTTATGACCTTTGAGAAAGTCCCTGCTAAGGAGACAATTTCAGCCTGCTAAAATGATTGGAATAATATCAAAATGGTTGCTTAATGAGGTCTATACTTAGTGTCTATTCAAGTACATATGAAATGGTTCTCTACAAATGATAATCTCATGTTTGGCTCTGGTATCAGCAAGCCTTATCAGTGCATTTGAACAAAGGAAAGGGGAAAGCACATTCAAATTCCCTGGTTGGAATGAAATCGATGCACACACTTCAACAATTTACATCAGGAAACGGCTTTGATTTTTCTGGGGAAAAATATTAAAAAGGGTTGTACCTGAATTTGTAATGGGTAGTTCATCAGCTTGTTCAAGAAATTTCTTGAAGGCAAAACACTGAGTCCTTGCTTCATCACAGCCTGTACACATCAAAGATTGTTGAATGGACCATAGTCAATCAATTGCCCAGTCAACAAAAAACATTAAATTAAATTTAAATGTGTAAATATTGAATGCGACTATGATCAATAATGCAAACATTTGATAGTGTAGTGTTTTCGGAATAGTCAAACAAACAAGGAAAAATTGAACTTTGAACAATTTTGAAAATGGGCAAAAGGGGAAATGGGCAAATTTCTGGAATCAGTTTATGACTTGAACTAATAATAAACAAATCCATTGCATAGGATCTTCAATGCAATGTATTTTTTTTCAAAATTGATACATTATTTAATGGGGCTATTTATATCTACTTTATGGGAGAATAACTTTTTTTGGTTTTATTTCTTTTTGCGAGTGGATCTTAATAATGCAAATTTGTAATTGAAAAAAAATATATACCAATTGAACGCAATGCGCGGTGGCACTGTTTGTGGTATAGACACTGGAGGTCAAGGAGGATTAAAAGAAATAGTCTAGTACCCAGACTTTGTTGTGGGTACCATTCTAAGTTTGGATCAGTCAGCCAATCAGAAAAATTATTAAGTGCTATGTCGGCAACGTTTTGCCCAGTCAGCCAATCAGAAACAATTCTTACGTGGCATATGTAGGCATTGCAATCAGGGTTATTTCAGAACATTTGGCCCCCCAAAATAGAGGTGAAGCGGTTTTAGCAGTGTTGACATTTAGAGTTACGGATAATTTATTGTAAGACTTCGAGTTGAACAGAGTTTTGATGTAACCAAAGATTTTTACTGTGCTTGCCCGTTGGGCTAGCAGCCTGGAACATTTGGTTGTCTGCCAAAAAAAAATTGGTTGTCCTGGGACGTCGGTCTACTGATTCTGCAATCCCTGGTGAGTCACACATTGTGTGTTTAGCACGACGCTGAAGAAAAGAACACCGAAAGCATGGACAATTTGTCACCATTTTCAATGGCAGATGGAAAGCTTTCTGCTATAAGTTATCCCGAACTAGTGACTTTGGCTCAAAGTGTGCTGAGCAGATGGCCGAGTGCTTGGTTGGTCCTGACCACTTTGCCCGAGTCAGCTTGACTTTTGTTGAAATTTGGGGTCAGTAGGAAAATGATAGAGACTGATCACATCTTTATTGTTGTTGCTGCAACCTGCCACAATACAGGTCAGTGGAATTCAAGCAAACCTACGGCAATGTCTTCGAGGAGTATGGCGACAAACTCAAGAAACTTCTAAAAGTTTGTATGAGGCATACAACGTCACACACACATGGCCGATCGGGCTGCTGCGTAAAAACGGGATGTGGTAGCTGAGCTGATCTCCAGAGTGTACGTCACAAATGTTAAGCTAATAAGGTGGAGCATAGTGGGCATCCCTAAAACAAAATTGTTTTATTACATAAATTAATTGATGACCTATATGAAGTAATAAAGAAATTCATTGCATAGGCCCTTTAAGGGAATGAGGCAATAAGAAACCCACCTGGCTGAGGAAGAGGGCATAGTAACGGATTAAAGGAATATGAAAAGAGACTTGGTATGGGTCCATGGAGTCAGAAACATCAGTGGCATCAATCCATCTGTCAATAGTTTCACTACAAGCTGTGAGAATTGCCCGAGTATAATGGAGTGTAGCCTGCAAAGATATAATGGTTGAAATTGTATTCAGCATAACGGTAGACAACATATTACATAAATTATATGTCTATAGAATGTAACCTTTGCGGCAACATTCAAGCAATCAGGTAGACTGTGAGTGTCATTACTGTCCTACAAGCAGATGTGATCAAGATGTGTCCCTTGAGCATGAGTAAAACTTGATGACTTTGGCTAAGACTTGACTAAAACCCATCATGCCTACAGATCACACTATGATGAGTGAGCATCCAACTGTGAAATGAAGAACTGCATGACAAGGCAAGGTGAGAAACTATGTACCGGTAAATACTTTAATTTTTTTAATATAAGCTGCAGGGTGTATGAGCCACAACACAATAATTCAGGCCTTAACGTATAAGCCATGCCATTATATAAGCCGTACCATTCTAACTTTTCTTCACTTATGTTGTGCTCGTTATACTGCTAATGCGGTCGGGTGCCAAACATGTAATAAAAATTAGATTTAGTCTATTTTATTAGAAGTCTCTGACTTATTTCACGATTTGTTTTTAAGTTTTTAAATCAAATAAAAACAATTACAAACAACTCAAGGAAATTTCACTGAATACCGGTTTTGTACATGTATCTTGTATCGTTTGGTCATTGGTGAAAAACTAACTGACAACCGACTGGTTTTCAAAGATCGGATGCCAAGGCCACAAACCCCACATTTGACTACCAGTGTCAGCTCCAACTTTCGTTGAATATTTTCCTATTAAACTGCCTTATAAAATTGGTATTTCTCTTAAAACATTTCTCTTAAAACATATCAAGCTACTGTACAGGTGTGTAAGTTTCAATAAATATTCACTACGTAACTGCCACTGAGTCGATCATGAAACTACTCACGTATTACAATAATTTAAATGGAACTTACACGTGTTCCAAACAAGTAAAATAAATAAAGAAACAAATGTGTTCTAAACAAGTTTGTTTTCTGACACTTAAAATTAGATTTTTTTTCGTAACAAATTTAACATTTGATGAACTAATCTTAACTGTATAACGATTCTCTGAAATTGTTTTGGTGTACTATGGCATGCACATCTTGTTTCCTCAAGATACCTCTACATAAACCTTTTGTCATGAAACACTCAATAACAGAACAAGAGTTTATATAGCAGTAGAAATGTATGGTAAGTTTACCTACTTACTTCATCTTTACAATGTGTGTATAGTTGCCACATAGGTGCTGCACAGGCTTCTATCTCAGCAGAGAATGCTATTGAATAGGCATGTGGTTCATACTCAACATGTTTTTGCATCTGCCTTTCATTCATATTCATATCTGAAAAAGAAGGAAACAAAATCCTTATTTTAATCTTAAAATTTATTGGGACTGACGTTTCAGGACCTTTCTCAAAGACAGAGTGAGAAAGGTCCTGCTAGGATCGAAACGTCAGGCCCACAAAATTTTAAGATTTGCATTTTGGTTATTTTAGACAGTAAGCAATTTGCAACATTTCTGTATATCACTCAAAACCCTTATTTGTGCAATACTGGGTTTTCAGGCAGAGGTTCAGATGCATTGTTATAGTTGGACTTGTTGCACAACAGAAAATGACATTTATGTAGGGGCTTTGGAAAAGATGAGCTAAACTCATTATAAAGTTTAATTAATGATAAGGAATATTCAAATGTACATTGGGACCTTCAAAACCTGTATCTGTTGTTTCAGAAAATGTCTACTGATGACGAATGGATAAGTAGCCTCTTTCACATTTTTCTTCACACAATAGAAGGGATTGTAAAACAGTAAGGTTTGTACGCTTGTGAATGTGTGAATTATTGTACATTCAAGACAAACCTGTATCTGGACAACATGTATCACCTACAGTACAATAGATATGATCTCCAATGTCAATATCATTACAAAACAGAGGACAGAAAACTGAGCGGGGAAGCTTTAAATAATCAATTGATAATTAGAAAATTTAATTACCGGTAGACTGTTTCAGGACTTGAACCCAAATCTTTGGTTTAATGTACTAGCAGTCAACCACCATAGTTATCCAGACCCTAGGTGGGGCCTCCTATCTGCTAATTTCACCCATTTAAATATAGAGTACATGTTGCAAACTGCTTTCTGAATTAAACTACCAATTCAAAAATTTCAAATGACGAGGGCCTGACATTTGGATTTCAGCAGGCTACCTTTGAGAATGGTCCTGCTGAGATCAAAATGTCAGGGTATCAAGTTAAAAGAAGATAATGCACTGTGATGGTTTCCATAGAGAACACATCTTGATGGTATACTCACACATGAACATAGCCAGTACATTCATCCACATCTTAACAAGGACTGGGTCCATAAAAAACTTGTCTACTACACTGCGATGTGACAGGATGTTGGTGAAGTCACTGATGACTGGCCAGTACCAATGTTGATGCATTACTGGGTGAGCACAATTAACTACTTTTCTAACCCTCCAATTCCCATGAACACCTGAAAAGACAAGCACTGAATGGTAAAGTCTTAGTAACCAGTAAGTGATTTGATTACCTATCAGCCACTTAAAATGCCTGATACGTTTGAATGTACAGTTCCTAATATGATTGACTCATATATCAGGTAGAAACTACCAGATATACCATACTACTCCACCCATTTCATTCACCATTATCTTCATACAGTTGAATTTCCATCATCTTTCTAAAGTAATGCAAAGGGTATCAGAAAAACATGTCCCATATCCACATCTAACTTTAACACAAGGATAACATGGTCCAATGTCCAATGACGTACTTGATTCTTTAAAAGGATAATGAAAATTACCTCTTGTGCGGTAATCCATTAAGGCACTTTTCAGAAGACTCTGAAGAGATACAATCAGTATGTGGATTAGCTGAAGTTCCTCTGTCATCTGAATGGCCAGGTCCTCATTGCTGAAAAGCTGTACACTGATGTGAACCACACGACTGGACAGCTTCTCAGAATGGGATGATGTGGCTATGGACATGGCAATACGACCATAGAACTTGACAAAAGACTTAGCAAATATCTCCTGTTGAAAAATAAGTCCAAGAAAATGGAAGGGTAACAGCATTTAAATGTTAAAATAAAAACTGTTAAGTCATTATCAAACTGGCTTATTGGATTAGTTTTGGTCCTCAAGACATGGACTAAGGCATCATAGTCAAGTAACAAGGAATTTGCACATCATACATGTTACATGATCTGTTAAAGTGTTGATTCTTTTTTGTAATATAATACCTGCTCTCTAGTCTCTACTGAATACAAGTACATGAGAATCGGTGGAGATTTTTTTCAAATGATAATTGATACTTTCCAAGTTTAAAATTGAGGCCTACGTGTACTATTTAATTCTATCAGGGGTTGCTCAAAAGCATGACATTACAAAGTCTTGGAAAACGTTCCTTCTTGGATTGAATCATTAGAGCCTCTTACTTGTTAGGACTACATGTAATTCATATCATTCTAGTCAGCAAGCAGCTAGTAGCAATTTCATTTCAGATTATTTAACCTCTGAACTTATTCCTCTAACACCACTACTTTAATAGGCTTGAAAATTGGTCAATCTCCTTGCAACACTTAATGAAAATAAGCATGCTGCTCTGGCTAATTATCCACAGCTGGACACACCACCAATACTGAGTATACCTTGTAACTGTTGTCTGGCAGCATTTTCAGTAGAAGAGTCACTATTTTCTCTGGAAACTCATAAATCACAGCCCAAAAAAGCAGCTCTTCAACAAAGCTCATTGGTAAAAGAGGATATGAGACTGCTGGGTTACCTGAGAGTAAACACAAAATGATAATGAAACTTTTAGTGCTGTTGTCGAGATAAATTTTTTCATGTCAACATGTCAACATAATTCTATGTCGATGTCGACATCAAGTCGACATGACATTGTGAAAGAGTTACAAAATTGGCTTGTGATATTGGATGTGATATTGCAGGTTTTTTATAAACAAATAACGCATGCCTTTATATTCAATGGCATGTTATAGAAATCGATACATAGAATTTGTTTTTGTGTGTTGGTATTTCATGCTACTGTCGTTATTTTCTTTAAAATGTGAAAAACATTATTTATTCATGAAGTCATCTATCGGCGATGCGTGTGCGTTCTCACTGTAGGGAAGAGTTAATATTCATGATCACTTCACTGATCACTTTACGTTCCCCACGATACCAATCCGGACCTAAACCAGCGTTCCCTGCTCCAGACCTGCTAATCATGTCGTATAGTGCCAGGCATTTAGTTCCGTGGTCTTGGGAGTGATTATATATTTCTTTCTTTTGGGATGGAGGTGGACTTATTTCCATGCTGGTTGTTGGCCTTATGCCGTTATGGGTATTTTTTAAGAATGGAGGAGGGGGCAATGCTGAATGTCTTACTTATGCGGGCTTATTTAAAGGACACGTATAGATAATTCCCTAGGAATATATGCCTGGCGTTGAATATTTTTTGGGTAAGGTACATTTCCTTTTTTTCGGATATATTTCGTCAGGATTTCTATTTTGCAAGAAGTAAGTGCGTGGACGTCCCCAGTCCAGGTCTTTTGTTAAGATTTATCTTGCACTATAGGCCGCGACCCATACGTCAACCGTGCATGGGTCACTTTGGTTACTCAATTCATGCATTTATTTTCGGTTATTTTCCGTGCGCTAGTAAAAATTTGTGGTTCAGCCCTGACGTCCGGCTCTCGGAATTATTTTCCGTGACCCGTTGAAAAGTTGCCAATAAAATAAATGATATACTTTCCTTTCATTTAAATACACTCAATCCTCCCTTTGAGACAGCATTCATGTCCTATTATATCTTCCAAGGCTTTGCACTGAAGTATCAGTTGTCTGCTTTTTCCTGAACTAAACCGTAAACCCAGCAAGACGGCTTTCATCAAAGAAAAAAGGCCCTGTACCGCACCGAAGCGTTCCCTGCTCCAGACCTGCTAATCATGTCGTATAGTGCCAGGCATTTAGCTGCGTGGTCTTGGGTGTGATTATATATTTCTTTCTTTTGGGATGGGGGTGGACTTATTTCCATGCTGGTTGTTGGCCTTGCCTTATGGGTATTATTTTTTTTATGAATGGAGGAGGGGGCTAAGCTGAAAGTCTTACTTATGAGGGCTTTTTTAAAGGACATACATGCCTGGCGTTGAATATTTTTGGTAAGGTACATTTTTTTTTTTCGGATTAATTTCGTGAGGATTTTTATTTTGCTTTTTTTAGGGTGTCTGGAAGTAGGAATGTGCCTACAGTACAGGGAATTAGTTTTCTCTTTGAATATATACATTATTAAGTCTTTTGTTTTCCGATTATAAAGGCCAACTTTTAAAAAATATCAGGATATTACTTGATTTCTAATGCATGGGAAATTATTTAGGCCTATGACTTAATAATATTTTCGGGTTTAATTATTTTCTTTCGGACATCATAATCAGAGGCGTGATGGTCAGGCCAAATGGGCCATGTCCTACATGTACACGCAATATATATGACAACTTCCTATAGGGGCGGTAATCTAAAATGTGGACGACTCAGCCAACATTTGACCCACTGATTTGGGAGTTCTTGCCTATGGTGCGAGCACCTCGGCAGTAGCGTGTACATTGTACAATAGGTGGGTGCCAAGGCTTTCCTGTTAGCTGTCGATATTTTGCGGGCGATTATCAACCGCTTGTCATGTCAAAGCGTATCAAAAAACAACGCAGTCAGTTCCCTGATACAGGGTGTATCCGTTAGCGCACAATGGTACTGGGAACTTGACAAAGCTTCGGCGTAAATTTCCCGGATGTCAAAGTCTGCAGGAGTCAGCTTGGAACACATCATTTTCAAAGAGGTGTACGCACGACTTCCGTTCAAACAATCACATAAATCGAAGGATAAAATGTCACTTTTCAATATCAAAACCTAAACGAACAAGAAATACAAGACAGATGTCGTACAATATGCCACTAAAGGGTTCCCTTTGTCAGGGTTTCGGCCGATTATTTTTTTTACCCCTCAAAATGAAGGCCATTAACCCCCCCCCCCTTCCTACCCTGTATTTTCACAATGGTACGGTCTTCGCAACACATGCGGCCGCTTCTGCATAGGGAGCCTTGCGGAGCTCGACATGGTATTTTTACCGGGCCGGTCGCCCTCGGGAGTGGAGACCCATAAATTTGTGACCTTTTTCGCTTTTTCTTACTCCGTAACTTGATTGTATTGGATTGAAACTTTCACAAACGAGAGATAAGATATTCAACAAAAATTATGTAAGGTAATAATACTATGTTGGAGATCGAGTTTTGTAAAAATTGTTTCAGTATAATGTTGAGAAATTCCACATGCGAGCTCGTCCGAACAAATTCGACGTCGCTGAACAACCTACTATAAATAATCGCCATCGACTCATCAGAGGCATTTCATTCAATAATTGTATAAATAACGTGCAAAACATCAGTACCAGTAAATTAACGTTCAGAACGATCACATGAACCCAACGTAAATAATCAATTCAACAAGTAGGCCTACAATGAAACTACCAACAAAAACATCACATAAACGTGGGGGCAGTGACGGCGCTCCGTTTGAGTTGGTCCGTAGTTGGTCGTGCATCTGTAGTTGGTCCGCTCAATCTTTGTTCACGGCGAGCCCAACTGGACGGTCGCGGGTCAGTGAATACTCGCAAGCGCTCGCAGGCTGTTTTCGAGCGAGTTCGAGCGAGGGCTTATCGAGCGAGGGCTTACGAGCGCCTGCGAGTGCTGGCGAGTTTATTTGAGTGCGCTCGAGCATTTACGAGGCACTCGACAGCGCTCGTATCCCCTCGTACTCGCTCGCTCGTTTATGGGTACTTACTTTTAAGCACTACTGTACAGTATCATGCAATGATATACAGAAGAAACTTCTATTATGGTATGTTGAACACGGGTACCTCTCATGAAGTCAAGGGCCTCTGGGATGGTGAAGCTTCTCTGAGCTCTGTTCAAGATACCACGTGACTGGCTGATGTGTGACTTGAAATGTTGATAACATTCAGTTGAACCTGTCAAAGTAAAATAAACCACGGTGAAACTGGCATCACATACCGGTATGTGCATGTGTGCATATGTGCATGTGCACATGCAGCAGTTCACTCTATCAGGTTGAAAAATGGATTCTTTACATTTCCTTTAACCACTTCGCGCCGGGACCTCCGAATCCGGAGGTCAATTGGATTGCCTATGCAACGGGGCCCTCCGAATCCGGGCACCACTATTGTCCACATTCTAAACAATGACTCTTTTCAGCTTAGAACAAAGCAATACGAATCAGTACAAAGACCCTTTTTGACGCAAGTTGCCACATGAATTGCAAGATTAGCAGCAGTAATTGTGCAATTGTGGGACTTTTACTGTGGAGGATCGAGGGATACCGCGCTGCAGCTGAAAGCACGCGGGGGACATTGTCTTTGCATGCCACACAGCCCAACGGTCGTCGGTCTGGCATTGGAATTCCCCCCACATTCTTTACCGTAATCTGTACGCTCGTTTGTGGCCGACCAACTCGGAAATTTGACTGCCTGGAGTGGAGGCTGGAGTCTGCGGTCAGGGATTGTCAGCAGCGTACACGCACGCACACACACACGTCCGTTACGGTCCATTGAGGATGCACAATGGGCCCTTTTTCGAACGGATAATCTCTTGACAAAAGCCACAACGACGTCCAATTGTGCCAGGTTTTACTCTTTTGTACCCATAGTATACCCATATCGATTTATTTCACAGAAATATATTGTTCCGATTGTTTTAGCGAGATTTTAAAATGATGCACTGTACAAAAAGCCCCGTATGGCGGTCATTGGCGCTTTAAAACCCCCCGGCGCGAAGTGGTTAAATGATTTGATATACACTTTAATTTGGGAACTAAATCACAACATTCTGAAATGGATTTTACATTGTGTATGCACTGGCAATATGCCAGAAAGTTTCACAACTTACTTCATGTACTTTTTACATTTGAGGCAATTAATTCACTTAATGTAATTAGTCAAGTATGAAACAAGAGTCATGTTGAAGATATTACCATCATTTAGATTCTTGTACAGTTGCTCATCTGTCATTGCTCTTGCTATCACACTCCGCATGGCTCCTCCCATATTGCATAATTCATGAAGCAGACCAAGTAGTGGTTCCCCTTCACTCAAATTAAAATGAAATGATGGACGGTCAGACCCTGAAGAGTAAAACAAAAGAAACATAAATGCATTTATTCAGAAATGAAGCAGTAACCTTGCTTGCACCTTTTCCCCATAGTTCTGGGCATCAAGGGATATGATTTGTCAACCGTTGAATACAGATGCTGAAGAGAAATACAAGCAAGACATATTAATGTTAATCAGTCATACTTAAAAGAACAAGATTTAGCGTACTGGGAAGTGGAGTTATACCGGTACCATGACTCAGGGAGAGAAAATAGGGTGATAAGTAGAATTGTGTTACTGAAGACAGAGAACGGTGTTCAACGTGCATATCAGTGCAAAGCAAGTGAAGG
Organism: Luidia sarsii; assembly: GCA_949987565.1. NCBI lineage: Eukaryota > Metazoa > Echinodermata > Asteroidea > Paxillosida > Luidiidae > Luidia > Luidia sarsii. The sequence continues at coordinate 13,670,170 of OX465109.1, read as the reverse complement.
TTTAAATGGTCTGTGTATTTCAACATCTGATCAGGAACTCCTTATGGACAAATCTTTGGGATAGACACTTCTTTCTGGGCTAAGGGGCAGGGACACAGTGTATGGCATTTATGGGTGCCATGTGAGTCCATGTCATGAGAATAGATTCCTCATTGGGACTATGGTAAGTACCGGTACCATAACTTCAGCGCGTGACTGAGGGGCTGTCCCTGCAGGCCCCCACACTGAGGGGAAACAGTGGCAAAGACTATCCGAGCAAGGGTGATGACTAAGCAGGTACAAACCGCTCCTTTTAGTCTCCCTTTATAGTCAGCTTGTGCAATTCCGGCTAGTACTCATGTACCTGGTGTGAAGTGATTATGAGGAGAGATATGGAATCCATCCATATCAAATCTTATTACATCACAATAGGTATGTACATATCATTATCATCCACTTCTATGGACGTATGTCACTCATCATGTCATGCTGTTGGGCAGCTGGCAGCCATAGGAAATTACACACAAATAGAGTGCGTACCATTTTCATAGAGTTGCCTGAGATAGAGCACAAATCTGAAGACTAATCTGGGGACAACCACATCAGCCACGGACAGCAAATCAGATGGAACAGACAGATTTTTGGGCTTGTCAGGTCCATGTAAGGAACAAAATCTGAAGAAAGAAAATGAAGAAAAAAAATCATTTAAAAGATGGCATTCAAAATCAAGAAATGGAAGTTGTGAAACAGAGAAAAAACTTCTTTATACCCATCAATTTATAACTAAAGACCACACATACCATTACCCAGCCATGGAACATTTCGCAACCATTTATGAAAGTAGCCAAAAAAATGGAGCATGATCCCTGATACATCAATTAATGGCAGAATGCTTCTGACTGGTACCCGGGCACCATCTAAGGACTTTGTACATTGTAGCTCAGATGGTTACAGCACTTGTACCTTAAGCCAGAGCCTCTTGGGTTCAAGTTAAAGTCCAGTCAAATGTCTTTGCTATTTTGTTTGAAAAAAAGTTGTCAAACTGATATGACAACTAGGCAAATGTGTGCGACTTCAACTACATGTAGTTACATGTATTATATTTGCATATAAAGCACATGAAATAAAATTATAGAGTTTAAAAAGCAACTCTCTGAAAGAGAACTTAAGTTTAGCCTTACCCTGCACTTTTCATAACATTTGGGTCTCCACAGTCACATGCACCACCAGCCTGACTTCGAAACATGTTGAAATCATGATCTTTGTGATCCCCTCCATGGAAGCAATCTGCACATATAGACATGCAGGGAGATATGCCACATGTTCTACATCTACATCAAAATAAAAACAAAATAAGAGTTAATGCAGAACTAAGGATATCATTATGATTATTTTATAACAGATTAAGTAAAGTAATACAGATACTTCTCTCTTTGATCTTTCCCCCTCTTGTCACTAATCCCTACCCTACTCCTTGCCCTTCTCTTTGATCTTTCCCCCTCCTCTCACTAATCCCTACCCTACCCCTTGCCCTTCCCTTTGATCTCTCCCTACCAGCTTCACTCTTTGTCCTTTGTTTCTCATCCGTGTCCTATTCACTCTCTCCCCCTTCCTTCGTGTACATGTATCTGTTTTGTCCTTGTCACTCTGCCTTTGAGAAAGGTCCAGCTAGGATCGAAACATCAGGCCCACTATATTTTAGATTATAATACAGATACTGTAATATAGTAACTGTATAGGTATATATTACAAACTACCTACTGGCTTCAATAACTAAATTTATACAAAGCTTTTTTCTTTCTTTTTTAAAGATATTCTGATGTTTTGACCCTGTCAGTGCCTTTCTCAAAGGGACTAGGATTGAATTTTCAGGCCCCGATAATCTTCTGACGATCTGTGCCCTATGTAAATGTATATCAGTCACAATAAAATAATATGTGTTATTCTTGGTCATAATGTTGTTGTCAACATTGTAAAATTGATAGATATCATATGCCTGCCCCATTTAGTATCTAAGGGGTCATGTAAGTCACTAAGATAACATCATTACATTGAGTCAGACTGGACTTCACAACAAGGAAAATTAACCGAGGTGATGGTTAAATTTCAAATGGGTTAATCTTACTGCCATTGGCACTAGGACTGGGGTCAGGAAGTTCAACCTACACTGTGATTAAAGTACATGTAACCAAGCTGGTAATATAATGCTTATTGGCTCCTGATGGTACAGTGCGTGACCTTGCATGACCTTTGAGGTCAGCAAAATAATACCACTTTTGGCTGCAATCAAGATGGAGTTTGATTGTAGTACGCTGCGCAGCATGTATGCAGAAACTGACATGCACAACATATGCATGCAGCTGATGACATTTCACTGCATGTGTTTTCCCCAATCCTGCCTTTGCGACTAATACTAATTGGAAAAAGTGACCTGCTTCCTTTTCCTGGGCAGAAGTTGGCCAGTAACAGTAATCACTAGACACGGGTAAAGTAGCTAAGAGGAAAGTTTCCTTGGCCGTTTGCATTGGACTAAAACTTTGAAAAGTAACCATGTCTGGGGGAGTTTTACTTCCAAATACAGTGGAAATGTAGTACGGTATAGCGGCAGCTACGAAGCCATACAACGGACCAGACTGCCAGTTGAGGCGCTGCCATTTGAATCTTGCGACTGAATCGGGAGGTTTTTGTCCATTTTTCTTTTTAAAATCTACACATTTTCGTCACATGGATAGTTGCACACAGGTGCTTGGTACATGTAAACCACATTGCTAGAAATCTTGGGCTAAATATGAAGCAGTATTTGATGAGTTATGCTGAATCTGCTGAGCCCTATGCCACAGTTGACAGTACAAGTGAATGTTACACAGAAGCTAGATGGAAAAAAAAACATAGTTATCTATGGGGTTCTGGTTGGGAGAGCAGCGGACGACGGAGGACCCCACAGTTGTGGGTGTAAGGCCAACATGGGATATAGAGATAGAGTGATCACTTTTCTCATAACATAGAGACGATTATCTCTGTTTCGCTATGTACGGTAAATACATAACGGTATGTACACTTGTACATCAATAATGTACATGTACATGGCTTATGTTAAGATGAAAATATGAATTGTAATTGATGGTCACTTTCATGGTCATGAATGATGGTCATGATGGTGTAAAAACTTACTACCATTACTACCATGGTAGTCCGAGTAACTTGGACCCGACAAGTCACCCTTTTTTTATCGATATTTTGACATTTTGAGAGATGGGTGACTGTAGGGTCCAAGGAAAGTGGCTATGCAATGTGGGAATTTAATCTTTGAAAAACACCCCCGACCGAAATCCCCAGATTTACCCCCAAAACACCTGTGAAACCGTCCCACATGCCCATTGAGGATTCAGTGAGAATTACAGATTCCAATACTGGTCATTTTGTTTTACTCACGTTTGGGAAAAGGGAGAAAATTCCCCTCGGTTGACCAAGAACGGGTCAACGAGCCGAGTTGGGGTGGCCATCTTGGATTTAAAACTGCATGACGTCACGATGTGCAGGCAGGTCCGGGTGCGGAGTGGTCTGCGGAAGTGTGTGCGCGCGCAGTGCGATGTCCTGGACGTTGCTTTGCACTGCTGTTCAGGAAACAGTCGTAGGGCTCAACGCGTGCAAGCGCGTGCACACACTTCAACAGACCACTCAGCACCCGGACCTGCCTGCACATCGTGACGTCAAATCCAAGATGGCCACCCCAACTTGGCTCGTCGACCCGTTCTCGGTCAACTGAGGGGAAACATGAGTAAAACAAAATGACAAGTATTGGAATCTGTAATTCTCACTGAATCCTTAATGGGCACGTGGGACGGTTTCACGGGTGTTTTGGGGGGTAAATCTGGGGATTTCGGTCGGGGGTATCTTTCAAAGATTAAAATCCCACATTGCATAGCCACTTTCCTTGGACCCTACGCTACAGACAGTCACCCATCCCTCAAAATTTCAAAATTCGATAAAAAAGGGTGTCTTGTCGGTTCCAAGTTACTCGGACTACCATCATGGTACTGGTACTGGTAGTGGTAGGTCTACAGTAAATATAGTCCGAGTAACTTGGACCCTTACAATCGCCCTTTAAAAAAAAAATGAGGTTTCGCCTCAATTTTTTTTAAAAGGACTACAGTTACTCGGACTACAGTAAATATGGGAGTAAATGAGGACATGTAATATAAAATTCATGATATACACGGTGCATGTGTACCTATAAGCGACAAAGTTGGATGTCCAGACTAAGCCACACGTCGAAGCATTATCATACTGCCGTACAGTCCTTGCGAATTCCTCAAAAGAGCTTCCCCCAGCGATCAGTGCCTGACACCAGTCCAGGTTATCTTTGCTTTCTGGTGCTGTCTTTGGATTTAGAACAATATCCAGCAATTCACTAAGCTGTTGTTGGCTTCTTCCCCGGTTTAATTCGGTCTTCAGGAGAGCAGAAACCTGCCGTTTCTCCCCTTTCACCAGTTCCGCCATGTTTACTTTTGACAGGTTATTGACCTTTTACGCCAACGGTCAAAGGTCACTGATGCATATTCAGCATTACTCTCTTTGGGGCGGGGGGGGGGGCTGAGTGCGAACGAAACGCGCATGATCAAAGCTCGCTATCCTTTCGGCCGGAGGCAATTCCCCCCCCCCCGCACCACAAAATGCCACGGGCCCATAAATAGAACAATTACGGGGTGGGGGCAAGGGGGATCGGGAGGGGAGGGGGAATAGGCTTTCTGCACAGCCAATAAAGGCTTTCTGCCACAGCGAATACAACGTACGTGAACAATCTGAGTGACTCAATTCTTTATAAAAAATGATTACTTTAATTGTTTTTCTTAAAATTTAGTGGGCCTGACGTTTCGATCCTAGCAGGACCTTTCTTCAGTTGACCATGGAGGAATAAGGTCCTCCATGAGTTGACCAAGTAATGCTCAGTCAAGATCTCACTGAGTATTACCGCAGACTACGTCTGTCTGAGTTCTTCTTCGATTCTGGCTCCTGTAAAGAAGAACCTTTCCGAGTAAAAAGCACCTGGGTCCCCCCCCAAGAACCGTGTTCCAGCCCCTTGAAACGTATGTGCAAGCAGTCAGTTCTCAAGTTTCCAACTCCTCTCATCTTACCCGTAAGCCCCACGACAATCTCCCTAGGGAAGAACGTCTTGCTCTCAACACTCTAAGTTCCCGCGGTGACATCATTATCAAGCCAGCAGATAACTCTAACCCCACTGGCAAATTTTCAGAGCAAATTCAGGAAGTTTTGGATGACATGCGATCACGTGATCATTTTTTTTAGTAAAAAAGCTCACCGATTTCTATCACCGATTAATTGTAGAACTGCCAGATTCTACCTTCTCCCAAAAATTCACAAGACCAACAACCCAGGCAGACCCATCATCTCTGGCAATGGTTCACCTACGGAACACAATCATATCTCTTTTCATTGACTCTTTTCTCAAACCCTTGGTTCCCCAAATCCCCTCATACGTCCATGACACTCCCGACTTTCTGCGAAAGTTGGAAAGTGTCAAGGATCAAATTCCTACCACTGCCATAATTGGTACTTTTGACGTTTCCTCTCTATACACTAACATCCCCCAGGAAGAAGGCATTCAAGCTTGCTCCTCGGCCCTGGCCAAAGGAAAACAGTCTTCTCCACCCCTCTCCGACATAACCACCCTCATGAGGCTAGTGCTGGCCAAGAATAATTTCTCCTTTCTTGGCAAGCACTATCTTCAAGTGCATGGCACTGCCATGGGCACGCGCATGGCTCCTTCCTTTGCTTGCCTTTTCATGGGTGACCTTGAGGAACACATGCTCAGTGAGGCTCCATGCCGTCCCTGGATTTGGTGGAGATACATAGATGACGTTTTCTTCATTTGGACTAGGGACGATAGCAGCTTGAATGCCTTCTTTGAACACATCAATTCCTTCCACAGCACTATCAAATTCACATGGGAACACTCTCTCCAGCAGACCCACTTTCTGGATGTCACCGTCCGGAAAGACCTAGACACACTTACTACCGACTTGTATTCTAAGCCCACCGACACTCATCAATATCTCCATGCCTCCAGTTGTCACCCCAGACACTGTAAGACTGGTATAGCTTACAGCCAGGCCCTCAGATTGAGGCGCATAATTATGTTCCCATGAGTCTGACTTTCGCCGCCATACACGTGTATTGGCCAGTAACTTGGTTGCTAGAGGCTATAGTTCTCGCCAAGTGAAGAACTCCATTGCTAAAGTCTATTCCATTCCCAGAAGTTCGGCACTAAAACAAAAGCCACCAGGTCCCAAGGACAAGCCCAAGGTTCCCTTAGTTACTTCCTACCACCCTTCTCTTCCTCCTCTCAGGAAGAGAACTAAGGAAAACCACCATATCCTCCACACTTCAGATCGTCTGGCTGATGCCATTCCAAATTCGCCTGTTTTGGCTTTCAGGCGCCCCCGTAACCTGCGTGACTTAATTGTCCGAGCAGAGGTTCCCCCTTTGGACTCTTCACCTCCAACTAAATTTGGTACATTTAAGTGTACCTCGAAATGCATTGTTTGCAAGACACATGTCAAGGAAATAGACTCTTTCAATGGACATTCTTCTGGCACTACCCACACGACCTATGGCTGTATCACGTGCACTACCTCCAACATCATATACCTCATCTCTTGTAGAGTTTGAAATATTCAGTATGTTGGCGAGACCAAAAATACCCTCAAATAATGGATCTATCGCCATAGGTCTACTATCAAAACCGGTAAAATAGACACCCCTGTTGGGTATCACTTCAATCTCCCTGATCATTCGATATCAGATATGAGTGTACTGGGCATAGAATCACTTGGTCACCGTAGTAATGCTGTCCGTCTTAGCCGTGAGAAAATGTGGATGAAGCGTCTTCGGACTATTCAACCACATGGTCTCAACATCCAGGAGGGTAATGACTAACACCATGCAGCTTTCTGATAATCCTTCTTTTGTGTTCAGTCCTTCACACTTCTTTCTTTGATCTTTCTCCCTCTTCTCACTAATCCCTACCCTACTTCTTGCCCTTCTCTTTGATCTTTCCCCCTCTCCTCACTAATCCCTACCCTACTCCTTGCCCTTCCCTTTGATCTCTCCCTACCAGCTTTACTCTTTGTCCTTTGTTTCTCATCCGTGTCCTATTCACTCTCTCCCCCTTCCTTCGTGTACATGTATCTGTTTTGTCCTTGTCACTCTGCCTTTGAGAAAAGGCCCTGCTAGGATCGAAACGTCAGGCCCACTAAATTTTAAGATTTACATTTTGGTAATTTTAGTTAGTAAGCTGTTTGCAACATTTTTGTATATCACTTTAATTGTTTGTGCACAAACATATGGGCCCATAGCGTTTATGTGGTACGAGAAAAATATCGCAGGCCGGAGTGAGTAAAAAAAATCACGATTTTCTCATGAACTAATGTTATTTACGTCTGGGGAGGGAAATCAAAAATATATGAATGATTTAAATCATGAAAATTTGTTGACTCGCTTCATACCTAAGAATTAAAAAAAAATCGCGTCCGGGACGTCGTAGGCGCTAGCTCCTTGTGTGACCATGGAGGAAGGCCCCGTGTTGAGACTGAGCCCCCTCCACCGTATCCCCGTACGTGATTTTTTTTATATCTCATTTACGTCCGAGCCTCCACGTACCCATGAACCTCCATGCATGAACACAACACAGTACATAGGCTACATCGTTGGCCGACGATATAGAAATCTAAACCCGGCCTGGTGGTTTGGGCAAGTATCCGAAGTGCAGCCACATTCTGCGCACGCCATACGTGTAGTCCCTGTCCCCGTACGAAGCTTGCGAGTGCATGTCTGTACTGTTAGGACGACTGCGTACATGCACGCTCGTAGCGAACGTCTTGTACGAACACTGACTGTTGTGTGTGGGATGGCAGCAGCTCGGCCTGCGTGCCGTGTACATGCATCCAGCTCTACGGCACCCGCTCTACGTCTATACGTTCTACTCGCTGCGCTACGTTCAGCACGAACGATTGCGTACCCCTGCATGTGTTAATAAAAAAATATATTAAGGTGATATACAAAAATGTTGCAAACTGCTTACTGACTAAAATTACCAAAAAGTAAATCTAAAATTTAGTGGGCCTGACGTTTCGATCCTAGCAGGACCTTTCTCAAAGGCAGAGTGACAAGGACAAAACAGATACATGTACACGAAGGCAGGGGGAGAGAGTGAATAGGACACGGATGAGAAACAGAGGACAAAGAGTGAAGCTGGTAGGGAGAGATCAAAGGGAAGGGCAAGGGGTAGGGTAGGGATTAGTGAGAGGAGGGGGAAAGATCAAAGAGAAGGGCAAGGAGTGGGGTAGGGTATTAGTGACAATAGGGGGAAATGATCAAAGAGAGAAGTGTGAAAGACTGAACACAAAAGAAGGATTATCAGAAAGCTGCATGGTGTTAGTCATTACCCTCCTGGATGTTGAGACCATGTGGTTGAATAGTCCGAAGACGCTTCATCCACATTTTCTCACGGCTAAGACGGACAGCATTACTACGGTGACCAAGTGATTCTATGCCCAGTACACTCATATCTGATATCGAATGATCAGGGAGATTGAAGTGATACCCAACAGGGGTGTCCATTTTACCGGTTTTGATGGTAGACCTATGGCCATAGATTCGTTTTTTGAGGGTGTTTTTTGTCTCGCCAACATACTGAATATTACAAACTCTACAAGAGATGAGGTGAGCCATATGGCTCTATCACGTGCACTACCTCAAACATCATATACTTCCGTGTGTATTGTGTCGCGTGCGCGTCTTGTCCTGCGGCCAGGACAGATGCGTACATGCTCGTACACTCGTGTACATGTACGTCTTGTACGAACACATACTATTGTCTGCGAGTCGTGTACAGCTTGGACCCGGTGTAACGATCTCAAACGGGCTCTCGTGCTGAGTTGAGCCGTGACGTTACTGGCTCACCTCAGCACGTTGCAGCAACGTTCTCAGCTGCATGCTCAGCGTGCGCAGATGAGTCAGTGGACCAGGCACGTAGGGGCGCCCTTTATCTGCGAACGAACAGTTTGTAAAACTATATTTTGCTTTTGACTGTATAAAGCCAATCGATGCACCCTCATTACGGCCGGGGGAACAACTGTATCATTTCTTCCCCAATGTATAAGTTCTAGGCCTGGTTACTAGGCTCCGTACTGAACGTTGTTGAACTACGGGTCAACTATACGGGTCAACGAACGTGCCTGAAAGCGCTGCATTGCCAATGGCCGTATCGACTCAGCACGGCCTTCAAAATGGACAACTACTACGCGCACTTTATCCATATGGTAACGGTCTCATCTGAGCATGGGGCCCGGTGTGACAGTCTAAAATGGGTGACATGATCAAATGGGTGGGCTGCCATATGGGCAATGAGGTTAGCGTAAAGGGCGCCCGCACGCGCTCAGTTCACCCACTCATCTTAGCACGCCGCCTATTTCGCCTATTTCATCAGGTTGTCGACCGCTACGTGCTCGATGGGTGGTGACGTCACCCACCCATTTTAGCACGGCCACCCACTTGAGATCGTGACACCGGATCAGACCGTTACACCGGCGTGATAGTGATGTTGTTCCGCGGTTTGCGTGCGTTTGGTCCGGATCTCTACCCGGAGCCTTGGACAAGGCTAGGGCTAAGACTGCGGACCGTTCCGCGTGCGCCGATTTCTATTGCGCCCTCTCGTGATTTCATTGCGCCAACTGACGGCTCGAGCGACGGTTTGGGGAATCCCCTTCAAACCAGGGCGTGTCCTTTGTATGTAAAACAGGTGTTTAATAAGATTATTCACACCTGACCCTGTAGGATGTAAAGCGTTGGTAAATCGCTACACAGACATCCACGTGTCCTAATTATTGTAGACTTTGTGGAAATTAGTTAGTTACGTCATGGAGCTATATAAAGTGTAAATCTTATCGACAGCTGAAAAATCGTAGGCGATACACATGTATGCAACACAATACCTGAGACAAAAGGGCCTAGAACTTGCAGTTTTACATTTGGGAAGATATATGCTACAGTTATTCCCCGTTAATAAGGGTGTATCGATTGACTTTATACAATCAAAAGTAAACTGTATTCGTTCGCGAAAAACCATAAACAACATTCACATGAAGGGCGCCCTCATCACGTGCATGCTTGGTTCACTGACTCATCTGAGCACGTCGAGCAGTTGAGAATGTAACGTTGCTGCAACTCGATCGTGCTGAGGTGAGCCGGTGACATCACGGCTCAACTTAGCAAGGGAGCCCGTGTGAGATCGTTACAAGATTCGAAGGGCCTGGAGCATAGAAACACCAGCCGCCCTCTGAATTCCGAGGTTCTGACGCGAATTGGATAAAAAAAATCCCATTCTGGACCCCCTATTAGATCCTATGTAAAGAAGTTTACAATTTATTGAGCAAATAAACAATGAACTGACCGGAAGCTAATCAGACAAACACTATTAGACGGTTATTGTTTCTATGTTGTCATATCCTGGATCTACAACCATTTGAAATGACATCGCCCAACCCATTCCTGGACTACACAACAAATGCATGACACCTCTCCTCCCATTTCGACATCCACGATACAGACATGCTGACCCCCGGGCCGGCATCCGTTCTCATGACCGACCCATTTCCGGGTTGTTATTGTTGTAACTCCATCGGGCGGATATGCGGAGTCGGATGACAGTGCGGCCTTTCAATATTTGCCATCTTACAACTGAATCAGTACAAGCAAGTTAAAGCAACCCTGACAAAGCCGACCGTCCCAGTTATTCCACGTAAACTGTATAGGACGACTCAAATAGTATAGAATCCCATTACCCAAGTCTGCTTTTCAGCGTTGCAGTGAGTCTTTTGTTACAATATCATGGGCAAAAATCTAGCAGATTTTTTTTTGGAAGTTGAAAGTGACAAGTACACATGTACAACGTATTTAAATGCACAATCGTAAGAGAAGGTACGATTTCGATGCGTGTTCCCTCCTGTGGTTGACAAGTAGCTTAATATTGACCCATGCTGAACCAGAGCAAGGGAAGCTGTACAACAGAGCGAGGAAAATGTTTTTTATGATGGCATCCAAATTATTATTCCATCGGGGAAAACAAATCTCAGCTAGGTAGAGCTGAGGGCTTACGTTTTAAAAACGTCTTGTCTGTAGGACTGTAGATATCATCCTATACCAACACCCTACTACGTGAAAGTGTATACCCACGCCCTATACACGTGAAAGTGTATATCCACGCCCTATTGCGAAAGTGTACCCACGCCCCACTATGCGTGAAAGTGTACCCACGCCCTACTATACAGCGGCGTAGCCAGGTGTTTTTTCATGGGATGGGGCTACCAAATGTCGTGGAGGGGCGGACTGTACTTTGAGCGGTTTTTCGGTTTTCCAGGTTTTTTCAGTTTTGCCTTGCAGACGGTTTTCGGTTTTGACAAAACCATGAATGTTTAATCACATTTTTTTCACATGAGATAAAAATGCAAATAACTATGTTTTGTGAAAAAAATGTTGCAACAAAAATGTTGCAAACTGCTTACTGACTAAAATTACCAAAATGCAAATCTTAAAATTTAGTAGGCCTGACGTTTCGATCCTAGCAGGACCTTTCTCAAAGACCTTTCTCTGCCTTTCAGAAAGGTCCTGCTAGTGCTAGGATCGAAACGTCAGGCCCACTAAATTTTAAGAAACTATGTTTTGTGTCAGAAATTTAAGGCATTCGTCGACCAAATCTTCCCTAAAAAACGCCTTGTGGGATTGTACTCGTCCTCGTGATTTAGTGCACGCTGTGAGACCACCGCCCAGTGTGTGTGCACTCATCAGCACGTCCGCAATGATTAGTAGACTTCCACCAGTCTTTACACACCTATTTTCCAACAAATGAAGTAATGTTGATTATAGGCATTGTTTATAGAGCTCCGTATGATAACAAGTTACCAACGGTGTTTCGCGTTTCGCGATCAGGTACAGAGTTGTCTTTCGTAATGGTTTTTAACTCGCCAGGTAATGTTAGAGTATTGCTAAATACCATTTCTGCAACTACAACTATTAATATTTTTGTCCAAATACGATGTTTTACTTGACGGTCTCGTGAGTACCGGCTGAAGTTTAGCCATTTGTTGTTTAAGTTTCTTAACAAAATTGCTTGGATCGGGCACAGAGTTGTCTTTGGTAATTGTTATTAATTTGCCAGGTAATGTGTAGTGCCAAATACCATTTCTGCAACGCTTGCATTAATGTCAGTTTTGAGAGCTGTTCGAATGCCTAATAGTATAATTGGTAGGATATCTGCCCAATTATTAGATTGGTCAGATGCTTTAAGTTGATGGCAGCTTTTAATTGACGATGAAATCGTTCTATTAAGCCGTTGGCAATAGGATGGTAAGCGGTTGTTCCTAATCACTTAACACCTAAAAGTTTAGACATATCACTGAAAAAAATGGATTCGAACTGTGAACCTCGATCTGTCGTTATATAGGCAGGGACGCCGAACATCGCGACCCACCGACTTAGAAAGGCTTCGGCAATAGACCGTGTAACTCTCGTGGTGAAAAAGGTCACCGTACACTTCCGGGCACCTCCGCGCCGCTTGCTATAGGAGATTAACGCGTGCCCAATTTTGAATGCATTATTACATAATGAAGAAAGCCTCTTTCCAACTAAAAACCCAGGTTCAGTGATTAAGTATATTAAAAATAGAAAAATGAGCCCAAAAAAAACTCTTAAAAAAATGAGAATACGGCAGAGAAATCAAATAAATATAACCCGACCTTAATCTTCCGGTTGTAAGTACAGTATTGCGAATACGGCCCGACTGTGGTACGCGACGTGAGCATTACTACTTGTATCGCGCCGAAGTTGGTGTGGTTCGCATTCGGGCAAGAAAAGCGCCTTGTACTGTACTGCACATCTGGATACCGTACATGTAAACAAGATAATACAAAATCAAAACACAAACGTGAAAACGTGCAAAATCACGTACTTTACACATTGTATTTTAATATTTTATCCCTAAAAGACTATTCTAATTTAAACTGCTTCAATCGGCGCGATAAAAAATAGGCCTATTTTAACAAAAACGTTCGACGCTCCACGCTATCCGAGGAGCCCGGAAGTCAGGAATCTCGCGGTAACACGTACATTCTCGAGGCCAACTTATACGGTCCATTGTCTCAGTCGTGGTATTTGGAATTGGAATCGCTTCCGGCCAACGAGTATATCTATCAATGATAGTTAACATGTGAGTAAAATTATCACTGGGAGGTAAGGGGCCTACTATATCGATATGGATATTGGCAAAGCGTGCCTCGGGTTTGGCAAACGTAGCGGCGGGAGCCGTAATGTGTCGATGAAGTTTGGCTCTCTGACATGCCAAACATGCTCTTGCCCAATTCCGTACATCTTTATTCATACTGGGCCAAACGAATCGTTTTGCAACTAATTGCTGTGTGGCGCGGATTCCTGGATGTGCCAAAGAATGCAATGCAGAATATACCGTCTTTCGAAATTTGTGCGGTACATAAGGACGCGGAATCCCTGTCGAAGTATCACATGCAGCTGATTAATTTGTCAGAAGTATGGACAGGTATATAGATCAATCATTTTGAGCGATGATGATTTTCGAAGTTTTTCTAGTTCTTCGTCACCTGATTGTTCAGTTGCAATTTGGTCTAAATCTATTATTTTGGAAGGTTCGACAGTAAATGCGTCAATTGCATAACGTGACAGTGCATCAGCGACTACATTTTCTTTATCCATAATATAACGAAAATCAGTTGTAAATTGGGAGATGTAGTCGAGATGTCGAATTTCATGAGGTGAATACTTGTCAATACGGGCATTAAACGCATGAGTGAGAGGTTTATGGTCAGTGTAGACTGAAAAATCGCGACCCTCGAGCATGTGACGAAAATGTCGAATGCTTAAGTATACAGCGAGCAGTTCTCTACCGAAAGTACTATATCTAGTTTCAGCAGGTTGTAATCGCTTTGAGAAAAATCCTAATGGCTGCCACGTATGTACCGCCAACCGCAAGGTTGGATGCATCAGTAGTGAGACTCAGCGGGGCATTTGAGCAAGGATGGGTCAATAACGTGCTTTCAGCTAATGCTAACTTACTTTTCTCAAAAGCCACAAGTTCTGCTTTATCAAAGTTGATTGCTGACTTTTTTGATTGACAGTTTTTTTTATTCTTTAGGATATCCATCAGTGGTTGAATAATATGCGCGCAAGATGGGATAAATCGGCGGTAAAAATTCACTAATCCTATAAGTATTGTCTGAGTTGGCGAAGTGATTTTGGAACTTTTGAAAGTCTTTAATAGCTTCAACTTTCTCAGGCAATGGGGCAATGCAACCGGCATCGACAGAGTGACCAAGAAATGGGACTTTTTTGTTTAGATTAATGACTACACCATATTGATTCAATCGTTCGAAAAGTTCGTTTAGGTGTAAGGCATGCTATTCCTCGGAATTGCTAGCGACAAGTAAATCGTCAATGTACGCATACACAAAATAATGATAGTCCATTTATAATACTCTATCAATAAAACGTTGGAATGTTTGCGCTGCATTGCGAAGACCAAAAGGCATTTTCAGAAATTCGAATAATCCTAATGGAGTTGTAATAGCCGTTTTATGAATATTTCTGGGTTCTATTGGGATTTGATGATATGCCCTTGCTAGATCTATTTCTGAAAAATAGTTTTGCCATTTAAATTGGCTGAAAAGTCATGTATGTGGGGGATCGGGTAACGATCAGGAATAGTTATTTTATTCAACGCTCGATAATCCCCGCATGGACGCCAATCACCGGATTTTTTTGGAACCATATGCAATGGTGTCGCCCAACAGCTTTACGGACGTATATTATCCCTAGCTGTAACATGTGGTCAAATTCTTGTTTGGCCATGCATAAGCGATTCGCTGATAAGTGCCGAGGGCGATGGTTAACTGGCGGTCCATTTGTACAAATGTGATGGGTAACATTATGCTTGGCGGCGACAGAATTATGCTGCAATCTCAGAATATTCGGATATCGAGTAAGCAATGCATGCAATTTAGATTTGGTTGCGTCAATGCTTAACGACAGACTAGGCGAGACACTGCAGGGGCAGGGGCAGGGGCAGGGGCAGAGGCAGGGGCAGGGGCAGGGGCAGGGGCAGGGGCAGGGACAGGGACAGGGGCAGGGGCAGGGGCAGGGGCAGGGGCAGGGGCAGAGGCAGAGGCATTGACGTATAAAAGCCAGGAATTGATAGCGAGGTTTTTGAATCAACTAACCTACATTTTTTAATGTCAACCAGCAAGGCAAAATGATCCAGAAAATCTGCACCAATAATGGGTTGAGTTACTTCAGCTAAAGTAAAAATCCATCTGAATGTGAGTCTGAGCCCAAGATTAAGCGTAAGTGATTTGTCACCATACGTTTTGATTGGCGTTTTATTTGCTGGTTTTTTATTTTTTATTTCACTGCTTTTGCCACTGTTGCTGTTACGGTAGTTGCGACTGCCTGAGCGATATCTAGGTCTTCTGCGCAGTCTAGCTTCTAGTGCTTCAAGTTTATTGGTCAACAGTCTTCCTCAATTCCGTAATTTCGGATTGCTCGGCTGCATCGCTGCTAGGTTTGCCGACGTTCACCGTCGCTATCTGTCCCAATGATGGGGCAACTTCCGAAATTGTATCTGCCACGGCGGCCAGTTGCTCGATGGAAACGGTATCGCTGGTGGGCGCAAGAATGAGTTGCGTGTTGGTGGAAAGCCTTTGTAAGAACGATTGTTTAAGGATGCTTTCTTCCAACGTGTGGTCTCCTTACAATTGGCTCTTGCGACGTAGGAGTTGAGTGGGCTTGCGGTCTCCTAATACTTCCGCTATTAAAAGCTGATGCAGACGTCTTTGTTCGGACGCTGAAGTGCGCTTGTTTATTGTACGGGTCGTTGAGGGAGTACTGTAAAAGTAAGTCTCGTACTTCTAGACCAAATCGAAAAAGCTTACCGTTTTTTAATTGATCGGGCTCAACTCAGACGGCCAACTGATAGTCAAACAAACTGTTGTCAAAAAATCGGGAAAATTGATTGGTGGATGTTCTTTTGAGATTTTCTTGCACGTTAATGTGTAAAAACAAGAAATATCAACGGAAAAGTATAGTTTTTTAATTGCCGTACATGGCTGAGACATTGTAGTCTGGTCTACGTCCCGATCATATTTTAACATACAAATGTATACGATGACGTTTGGGAGCCACGTTACATAGCGAAATCCAAGGTGGCGCGTCCCGTAACGATTCCATCAATCATTCATCATGCAATCATGGACATGGTCCCACTCCTGGTGTTATGCAATAACCTAACTAAAAATAGTGCATGCCGACTTGGCTCACACAAAAGGGCACAGAACTACGTGAAAGTGTACCCACGGGCCATGCTACTTGAAAGAGTACCCAAGTCCTACTAGTATCGTGAAAGTGTACCAACGCCATTCTCATACTATCATAGTGTCAGCAAAGTTTTGGAACAATTGGAATTTACGAATTGGAGATTGGATATACTGTTTTGCTGAATATATAGGTAACATTGCTTGCATGCATTGATTGTGTGAATGCCGCAGGGCGTTCGTGCAATTAACGGTTTGGATTTCATTCGTGGTTTCCCCACGACAAAAGATAAAACAGGTTCTATACCGCGCAAGGTATTGAAGCGTGCAGACAAACCGAGCAGCCAATTGGCCAGCACCAAGTGCCATACATGTACACAGTATACAGCACGTTTTGAGAGGTGCGACCACCATTGCCAACTCTGCAATATATTGACTGGACTGTGCAGTATAAGCTTCACGCCGTGACCATTCGTTGGTGTACTGCGGTAACTATATGCCATATCTGAAAAACTCTTCTAAGTTGTAATATTGGGATCAACTGTAAACATGTCCGGAGTCAGCACTCTTGAAACAGGCATGTACGCCGAGCCGACGGGGAGTGCCGCGTTTGAGTTCCAAGACTACAACCAGCGAGTCGTAGTGGCTGTATGGATTCTACTCGTAGTCATAATCGGGACTTTTGGTAACATTCTCACCATCGTTGCCGTCTACCTGTCCACTAAACTACGGCTGCCCGTCTTCGTGTTTGTGGTTAACATGAGTGTGGCAGACTTGTTAACCTGCCTGGTGTATCCATGGGACGTCGTAGCACTCCTCGGTAAAGATGGGTTACCAGTCGGCGAGTGGGTTTGCAGCGTGGCCACTGTAATTAAGTTTACAAGCATCGGCTGTAGCGTGTGCTCCCTGGCATCGATATCCCTCAACAGGGTGTTATTGATTTGGCGTCCAACTGCCTACCTGCGGCTCCACAGAAGCCGAAATGTGGTAATCGCTTGGCTTGTGATCATTTGGTTGTTTTCACTCCTCGTCCTTCTAATACCTCCATTAGCCGATGTCGGTGCTGTAGGATTCAACCAACCGTATCACTTCTGCGGCTCCAAATCCACGCATCCGCTCTTCGAACTTTACAATTTCATCCGCGTCGTGGCCTTTTTCCCAATATCCCTTCTACTCGTGATCATCAGCTTCATTGCCATCTGCATCAGCCAGCGCCGACCTCGTTCACGTTCTAGAGAGCAACCTGTTAATGAGATGGTTCATTTGGAGACAAATAACTTGGATGAATCAGTTGTCTCACCGCAGTCCTCAGTGCCAGATGCAATGAGCGAACAACAAGCTGCTTTTTCAGTGACATTCCTCTTCGTCATAGTTGGCTTTGTCGTATGTCTGACGCCTTATGCTGTTTTAATCTTCCTAGATATTAATGAAGTCATACCTTACGCTAATGTCTTACTGTACACTAACAGTTGCATCAATCCCATAATCTATGCAATCACCAACCGTGATTTCTTGACCAGTTTTCTTGACATTCTTCATCGACGCAAACGTCCGGCTGATATCCCATCATAATTAGGTGCTTGACATCCCCTGTAGGGAACATCCTGGTCTCAAGATAAAAGGTCATTTTTATACATGCTGTCTATGGTACCTATATATAATGACTATTTTGGTGTTTTTCGACACTTAAAATTGCTATGACTATAGTCTTACCATTTACTTGTAGATATTTTGGTAGTTTAAATATATTCCCATTGTGCACAATTTGCACTTATGTTATAGGCCTACTTATAATTATTGCACTGCACCAAAAATACATTAACTTTACAACTTAAAATTCCTCTTTTTCTTTTTTTAATATATTTACATAAATTGTGTGTATATTGTTAATGACCCAATTCTACAGTTGCGCACAAAATAGGTATTTTAATTATCGCAATTTCGTAGACTTGGAAATTATTTACTTACAGGATACCTCACCCAAACAAAGACAACCGACTTTTTAAAAAAGGCCCCACCCCATCGTCGGTATCAAAATAAGATTCAGTCAATTTGTATTTGATCTTTTAAAATGATGTTTATTTGTGTTCGTTTTTAAGTAGACATTCAATCAACAATTGTATAAGACAGTGGTCATGTAAGATTGCCATTTTAGTGATTTACTGTAATAGATCGGCACAACTGCCTTCATTGCTTTCAGGTTCCAACGCATTGTACAATGACGAATATAAGACTGTAAATATCCAATATAGGCTATACTGCATAATTATACACTATTATTAATTACTATTACATTTTGTATGTATACATATACAAGTGTCCTCTACTATATTTTCGTATATTTAGAAAATGTGAAAAAAAATTGCCCCTTCTGCATCCCTGTTCTGAGTACTGGCGACGAGGTACACTTCTATTGAACTTTCACTGTGGTCGATCGGGGAACATTCCTATGGTGCTGACTGCTGAGCACAATTAAAGCTATAATCCCGAAGGCAGTAGTAGCTATTATAGTACGTGTAGTATAAAAGGTTTTGGCGTGGGTGACAGCTCGGGATGGGACGCTGACTGGCAACACCACCTCTGCTACCAGTATTGTTGCACTTCCCGTGGCTGATCTTACGACCTAAGGTGTGGCCGCCCTATCGGACTGCCCTGGTACCTTTCCACGCGCTGATGTCCTGCTGATCCCGAGGTCGTCCTTTCTACAAGTCCCTGACAGCGATGAGGTGGTGTCAGTGCCGGACTCCCCATTCCCGAACCCTACGTCGAAGCGAGCGGCGATATTTATATTCTAATCATTAAGTTGGCCAAATATTGGATTTATAACGTCCCTTATTTATTGATAGTTTTCGTGGGATGTTCATGAGTTGTCTTTAAATAAATGTCTACATTTGTTCTTTCAAATTCAAAATCATCCATTAACTTTTGTTAATTATTGCTGGTTGGTTCACATCACTATTATCAGTATGTATCTTATAGGGCCTATCTGCCGTGTGTTGATCTGTTGGTTGGGTTGAGCTACGTATGTAACATTAATTGAAGTAAAACTTATTTTGATCATATTCGACATAAAGACGACATTGGTGAACAAAATTCACCGCCTAATCCAAAATCGTATGTGTCCTGTGTATGCCGAGTCCTATCAGCTCAACACCGTAGGCGAAAATGACGCGGTTCAGTTTTCTATGGAGAGCCGTTTTAACATTACTTTCGCGACGATCTTTAATGTTATTGTTTTGCAGATAGGCCTATCTCTAAATAGTTTCGCGATTTCTTTAAATGATATTTCGAAAAAAGTTGATAGATATGTCTGAATTGAACTAGAGAAATATCTTTAATTGAATCGAAATCAAGTCTATATAGCAAGTCCTTTTTAGGTAATGACCCAAACCATCCCTGTCGCAGTCTCTCCCACATGCGTTGTTCTCGTGCCATTACTACCGCCCGAGTAACGCTCGACCTAGGACAAATATTTCTAAACAGAATCCCAGATGTAATACATGGGTTTCTCTGTTGAATTGTATGATATACAAAAAGACACTGAATACATGTACAATGAACATGTCATGGGCAAAGTTCTCCAGCGAGCGTAATGCGTGCCCCCTTTACGTATCGGTAAACTCTAAATTCTGGGTTTTGTCATGCATTGTGTCATACACAAAGATGATTTCCAAATTTGAATTTAGTATTTCATTGAGAGGTTCTTGTTAAGAATGTCTATGCTCATTATTGTTGCTGTGGAGGGAGAGCTGCGTGTCGGAGGGGGCGGGGCTCCCCCTCTCCTTAGTGACAGCCTGCCCATGTATCGTCCTAAGTTTACCTACCGGTAATGATCCACTTTCAGTTCCCGTACTTTTTTTAAAGAATAATATTAATTCAAAAACACTTCAAATTATCAACCGATGCCACTTAGGCTATTATTGTGAAATCGGTTAGGGTAACAATACCAGTTAATCTAGTCAGCGAAAGGTCTGATTTCCCTAAGCATGTTCCCATGTACATTTTGATTTTTTGTTGAGCAATCAGGTTTTAATAACTTTAATAACTTTACTTAATTGGAATTTATCACCGTTTACTACGTCCTTGTCACAAGTGGCACACACACTTTTATGTAGGCATATATAATTATGAGCATATAAAATTCATCATCACCATGCATCACCTGACCACCACCATCATCATCATTATGACTTTCGTAGACATGGCGATGTATTGCCTTCATCTTAAAGCTTCGAAATGATGAATTGATGCCCTCCATAGGGCCTACGCATCTTTCCGCTACCAACTGTTCCCAGGTGGTGGTTGGGATAGCAAAGTCTTTTAGGTCGCGCAGTACACATGTAGTAATAATTATTTGAAAAGTTTGCAGTTTGTACGGAGATCTATGCGTAGGCCAAGTTGTTCAATACTTGAAGTACTAATGCTGAAATTGCTGTTATGGCCTGCGTAAACATGTAAACATTACTTCGTCAATGCTAAAGGCTTTTATAATCAATTAGCGAATGAATGGTTCAATGGAATAGCACAGTTACCTAATGATGCATATAATTTATTAACCATGTCAAGGGTCATTTGAAGTAAATTGACGTCTGCATGCACATTTCACCTTATCTGCATAGTAATCTATAGCTACGTGTTCTTTCAAGACTGAGCGCATGCATGAGTGAATATTAACGAAAATATCGGTCGATGGATAGGCCTAATGAATCGAAGGTCACATTACGATTAGATGGTAGGATAATGAACAAAATATAGACATATGCTATTCCCCCACAATCATGTAATAACACATTTAAAGTTTGAATAAAACAATATTTAAAATGTCAAAATTAATCAGGTTTCATAATTATATCATTTTACTTAGAAACTGCCAGAAGTCATATGGAAAGTTAATAAAACTATAATCACGCGGTATATTAAGTATTTGGATTGTTACAATAAGGATATAAAAAGAAATTTATAATTCAATTAAAGCAATACAGAGATGTAGCAAATTATAGTGAAAATGAACCTTCAAGGCAAAGGATTTCCTGAACGGCAGTTGTGTTAACCTTGAGTGACAGGAGCAAGCTGTCATAACAAACTTGTCAATCTGCAGCTAGCGCCCACAGTTCATGATTCTCATTGCAGGAAGTACAAGTACAAGGGCAGAAGGAGAGACTGGTGAAGAGGCGAGATCAAAGAAGGTTGGATTAAAGTGGTTGGCCACAGGATTAAAGTCAACGATGGACACAATGGGGCGGTGTTGTGTAAATTCACAGGAATAAAGCAACCATTTTTTTCTATTAGAAAGTAGCCTATATCAAGGCCTAGATAAGAAGGTTTGCATAGTGGAAGTCCAAAGTTTGGCAGTGACACCATGTAACACTGACGTCTCTTCTGAGAAGGAGTGCGTTGCTCCTGACGACGGCAGAGTACAGCACACTGCCCGAAACGTTAAAATACCGAATCTTTTCAGAGCCGACACACTCCTCAGAAACGATGTGTTACATGGTGATACAAGGAGAACGGTATCCTTGTATCTTAAGTAGGGTCTACTTTATAGCTGTTTTTTATTATTATATTTATTATTATTTTTTAAACAATGCTCCTTATTTGCAATGAACGGGTATAGGCCTATAGCTAAGCCCTATATGTTCTGCGCCCAGCCAGCAAACTGTACAAGAGCACCCGTACCGTTTGCGGGGCGAGGGAAATTTATTCCACACACATTCCTTTGATCTTCCTTTTTGACCGATTTGTGGATCGACATTATGACAACCCATGCCAGTATGGATATTAATACAATAATAGATCTGTGAACCCTCAAAGGTTGAAAATGAAACTGCAGTTGTAACCACGCCGTCACACCGATGACGCAATATCACTCTAAGCTAAAGGTCTGACAATCACACGCAGGGTTTGAGATAAGGTTGCAAATGCAATCTACGTTTGTACATGTACTGTTTTGTATGCGAAACTTCAGGCTATTTTTTTTAACATTAGCCGCAACGCATTAGCTACAAGTTTGCAGTTTGGCTAACTTTCATTTAACACCATCACATAGGGCCCAAGTCGAAATAAATGAGATGAAAGAGGGAAAACATATATTTGGCAATTGAGTAGTGACATCCGGGTATAAGTGTCGGTAGAAACACTCGGGTATTTCCCATGCTTTTTGCCCACCACCTAGGACACCATGCCCCCCCGGTCTCGCATCGCGCGTGTGCAGTCATGTGGTGTAATGACATCATAGAGTTATATGTGACCCGGCACAGCATAATGAGGAATAACCCCACTTTTGAGATTTTGAGGTTTTCGAATGATGTGAAAGAGTATACCATTAGCCTTCAAATGATATCAAAATATCCTCTAATACTTAAAATTTCCGAAAATAAAAAAAAAGAAAATTGATTTGTAATCGAATTGTTAAGGTACTTTAACTTCAGGCGCTGTTTACTCAAAAAGTGTTCTGGTGGGATATCCTCAGGTCGTTGTGCCGGGTCACATATGTAACTCTCGGGCCGTTTTCGAAATGAAGGCTTAGGCTCGGGCCGCTTAGGCTTCGTTCATATTAATCTTACAGGCTGCTAGAAACAAGCGTTTGGCCCCAGTTTCTTTGGGAATACCCTGTACCTTTCAAGCCAATTAGACATTCGATTTCGAAAACAAACCTCAACCTGGATTTTCAGGTTTTGTCAGACGGCGACGAAGCCTGAGCCCAAGCCTAAGCCTTCATTTCGAAAACGGCCATATTTATGAATGGCATAGGCCGTTTACGAAATGAAGGCTTAGGCTCGGGCCTGACAAAACCTGAAAATCCAGGTTGTGGTTGTTTCCGAATATATGAAGGTTTGTTGGCTTGATGAGTACAGAGTCCTCACCAAGAAACTGGGGCCAAACGCTTGTTTCTAGATGCCTGTGATATAATATTATTAACGAGTAATGACCGAATCCTAAGCCTGAGCCTAAGCCTTCATTTCTAAAACGGCCACAGAGTAGAGTTCAATGGAGGTCAATATGTAATTTCGAGTGCGCCCTCCAGAGTTGTCACAATGTATCTCTATGGTGGTACATGTGGAGTTTGGTGCATGGTGCATGGCATGGCAGTGAGTGGTGTACCGTGTACTGTGTAGTGTTTACAGCTGAGATTGCTCGTGGTAGTCGAGGTAAAGTTTGTGCCGTTGGAACCTCAACGGAGCATAATTGGAAAGACTGACTTGGACAAGGCTATGCATTTGTTTGAGTACAGCCTACAGGCATCTGGCATCGAAGTTTAAGTTCAAGCGACCTCCGTCCTACACATGCACTGATGCAGGTACCGAGTAAATTGGGCCCGACAAGTCACCCTTTTTATCGAAATTTAAAAACTAAAAAAAGGGGTGACTTGTCGGGTCCATGTTACTCGGACTTCTAGTACTAGTAGTAGTACTGTAGTAGTAGTACTAGTAGTAGTAGTACTTAGTACTAGTAGTAGTACTACTACTATATTACTATAATACTAGTACTACTAGTACTAGTACTAGTAGTAGTACTAGTACTAGTAGTACTCTGAGTAACTTGGACCCGACAAGTCACAAGTCACCTTTTTTTTATCGAATTTTGATTTTTGAGGGATGGGTGACTGTCCGTAGGGTCCAAGCACAGTGGCTATGATTTTATGAAATGTGGTAATTTCATCTCTGAAAAATACCCCTGACCGAAATCCCCAGATTTACCCCCAAAACACCTGTGAAACCATCCCACGCACCCATTGAGGATTCAGTGAGAATCGCAGATTCCAATACTAGTTACTACTACTAGTATAGTACTACAAGTACTACTTAGTACTACTAGTACTAGTCATTTTGTTTTACTCATGTTTGGGAAAAGGGAGAAATTTCCCCTCAGTTGATCGAGAAGATTCTCTCCTGTCCGACGAGCCAAAAGGCAGCCATATTTGATTTAGAATTGAAACGGTTTAATTTATACTGTACAGTTTTGACAAGTCCGTGCACGTACATGCACACACTCACACAGACCCACTCTGGACGCAGACCTGTCTAAACGTCATCGATTTACATGTACGTGTATACGTGTACAGTATACATTTTGAATGTCTTGACGCTGTGTTGACGCCACTATCGTGTCTTGTCTTGACGCCAATAAGTGTGACCCTCTGGTGACCCTCTTGAGTGGTCATAATATTAATAATGTCCACTTTTAGAAATATAGTCACATGAATGAGTGAAAATTCATCAGATGGAGTTGCATTTAAGTTATTACTAGAAATAGATTCAAACAAAAAGTTTAAATAAATTTTTGATTTAGCTGTAAAATTATTCGCAGTGGCTATTGTTACGGCAGCCATAACGCAACTTCCATTTTCTATAGTTACGGCACTGCAACTGCGCAAGCACGAGGACATATGACATATTATCGAACCACGAAGCCAGTGCTTCTGGCCCGCCGTCTGTAACGTGTACACTGACTTTGGGAGCGCGATGTCGGATTGCGACGCTGCCGTCTGGCCGTCGTGCTTGATCTTGATTAGTTGCATTTGCATGATACATTCGTCATTATTTATTGCCACTGTTTGATTAGAGAAAATTACAATGTTGATTTATAGGTATAATAGTTTCATAATTTAGTGGTCTTTTAAACCTCCCTAAAATTGAATGACTTCTCGTATTTTCTGCCGTCATGTACAGTACATACAGTGCGATCTCACCGTGCGAGAGCTTCTTATATACATGATTGTAAAAGACACCTTTTTCCATTCCGATAATGACAGGGATATTGCTTCAAGACAAGCAAAATATGTGCCTACAGCCAGAGAATTTGCCATGTTTCTTGTGCCTGTACTGAGCTTGAGGCGGCGTTGCCTGTGCATGTGGGTTTATACCATATGCAACAAAATCTGACATGTCCTCGCGCTTGCGCAGTTGCAGTGCCGTAACTATAGAACATTGAAGTTGCGTTACGGCTGCCGTAACAATAGCCAAGTGGCTGCGAAAATTATTAGCTTTTCGCGTGAATAGAAAAAGCTATTGTTGTTGTTAAGATTTTTTTTTAGCTTTTCCGTTCCATACGGAAAAGCTATTGTTCTTGTTCTGATTTTTTTTCTTTTTTTTTTCAAATGGTCGGAAAAATCTCATAGACAAAGCACAGGTTTTTTTCGAAGGGCACTTTGGCCACTGAACATACTTGGAGTTGGAATTTTTTCAAACTTGGCAAATGAATAAGAACCCTTGCTGAACTAGTGCACAGTTGTGTTGAAAACTTCATGACGTCATCACGTGTCACGTGACAGTGCCTTAAAGGGGCAAATTTCAAAAGTCTGCATTATTAGCAAAAGTTGAAGTTCGTTTGGTTTCAGCTTTGCACTATATCTTAATTGGGAAGAGGTGTATCCAAAAGTCGTCCTCATTTGATCGTGACCCTATCTCATGAATATTTATGAGGTCATAAACTTTTCAGATTTTCACATTCAATTGAGCATATTTGGCCGACAGATCGAGATTTTTTTCATTTGTGCATTGATATCTATTGGAGATATGGTTTAGAAACACCCTCTGGTGCCAAAATGTCATTACGCAATCATGACGTTATCAAAATATGCATGATTTTAAAGCACATACAGTAGTTGCCAATGGTCGATCTTCTTGAAATTTGGTGTGCATTTAGCTATTGTGCTAGACATTCAAAATCCTGAGTTTGGAACCAATTGATCATTGTTCATAATTATTATGATTTTTTGAATATCATACATAGACTTTGTGCACAAAATATGCACGTGCATTTTGGGATAGGAATTGGAGGGTATGGGTTCGAAACACAGAGTTGCCCCATTCATGAATTCAATCAAAATGATGCTAAAAGGGGCCTACACCCAATAATATAGTAAAACTAGGGTTTTTTCCATTTGTTTGTGCTCGAGTTGTCACGTGACGGCCCTTTAAAGGGCCAACCTGGCATGTGCAATCATGCCACGATCTTAGTTCCCACAGGATCAATATTTGGCATATATCTAAGTTGGGAAACGGTGTATCCAAAAATTGCCATAATTATGATGATGATGTCATCTCATGAATATTAATGAGGTAATAAAAAACCCGATAATAAATCAATGGTTATCTCCCTTGTTGTGCTGTTGGTAGCATGTGAGAGGAGTTTCAGGGACCAAGGTTTGATGACCTTTCTCATGTCATGTGACCCTTCCTTCCAGTCCAGACCGGAAGTACTGTAGTAATTAGCTTTTCCGTTCCATACGGAAAAGCTATTGTTCTTGTTCTGATTTTTTTTTTTGTCTTCTTCTTCTTCTTCTTCTTCTTCTTCTTCTTCTTCTTCTTCTTCTTCTTTTTCTGGTCGGAATAATCCCATAGACAAAGCACAGGTTTTTTTTGGAGGGCACTTTTGCCATTGAACAAACTTTGATTTTTTTCAAACTTGACAAATGCATAGAGCCCTTGCTGAAGTTGTGCACAGTTGTCTTTAAAACTTCATGACGTCACCACGTGTCACGTGACAGCGCTTTAAAGGGGCAAATTTTAAACTGCAATAAAAGCAAAAAAGCAATTTCGTTTTGTTCCAAGTTTGCACTATATCTAAGTTGGGAAAAGGTGTATTCAAAAATTGCCCTCATTTGATCGTGACGTCATCTCATGAATATTAATGAGGTCATGAGATTGTAACATTCAATTGAGCATATTTGGCCAACGGAGCAAGATTTTTTTTATTTTTTTGTTAATATCTATTGGGGATGTAGTTTAGAAACACCCTCCGAGGCCAAAATGCCATGACGCAATCGTGACGTCATCAAAATGTGTGTTTTTAAAACACATATTTGCCACAGGTCAATCTTCTCTAAATTTGGTGGGCATTTAGCTATTGGGCTAGAGATTCTAAATCCTGAGTTTTGAAGCAAAATTTGACCATTGTTCAGAATTATAATGATTTTTTGAAAAAAATAATGAAGTGCCATAGACTTTTTGCACAAAATATGCAAGTGCGTTTTGGGGGAGGAATGGAGGTTATGGGTTTGTAAAAAAAAAAATCATCAATTTGTTTTTTATTTTTTATATTTTTTAAGAGAACCAGATGCGGAAAAGCATTATGTTCTGTTTGCCAACAGACATAAATTCCTAGTATTTCATTAACTTTCTCATTCACGCCTGTACTGACACTATCTTTCAATCCAGGGAATAGCATGAAACAGCCAAACTGACCAATCAGGTGCCAGAATGCCATTCTGTGACGTTGGTACCTACCAAGTGAATACTGTCTTTTAGCCTCCATTGTGTGCTGACTGTATGGGCCACGTGCACAGTGTGAATCCAATGTTTATAGTCTGGTAGTGTGTGCCCCAAAATAAGTACCGGTACTAAGTAGGGAAAAGTTGTGGTTAGGGCCAAGTCATTTCCAAGTACTGAGGTACAGGGTTAGGGTAGAACAATGGGACCACTTTTTTTTTTTTTTTTTTTTTTTTTTTGGGGGGGTACTTATCAGCCATGCAGTCAGGAATTTGGGCAGTCTTGAAGTGGGGTTGGAAGATTGGTGCAAAGGAATGATTTGAGCATTTGACGCCCAGAGCATCTAGGCCTACCTGTTACTTCTAGTCAGTCAGAAACGGGAACTAGATGAGTGACTATAGCCGCGTCCGCACTGGACTTAAAATGGGTAAACTAACCGAGCAAATGGGTAAATTGACCATTTTAAGTCCAGTTCGGACAGCCCAGGAAGTTTTCCTCCCAGGTAACTTACCCGACTCAAATGGGTAGTTTAACCGACCAACTTCTGCCCGGTTAAATTTACCAGATCAGTTTAACCGAGCCAAAAAGTCCAATCTGGACACGTCTCGGTAAACGACTCGGTAAAAAACCACATCCGGTCCGGCGCCGGCGCCCCACATTGCCTCGATACCACGTGACGTGTACGTCCCTGTACACAAGACGGGCATGGGGTATGGGGTAGCAACGTCACTACAGTACATGTACATGCACATGTACATGTACTGTACATATTAATGTACACACACGGCCGGTAGATTGTGTACAGACATCCGGTGAAGGGTCACCACGAAAGTGCCCTCATGCGTTTGTTTGCGCCAGTCGGTTAGTTTTACCGATCGTCTCGGTTAGTTTACCCGAGTCGAATAGTCCAAGTGCGGACGCCTGGAAGATTTACCCATTGGAATGTTACCCACGGGCTCGGTAAAAAATAAGTCCAGTGCGGACACGGCTTATGACTCTATTTCGGTTATTTAGGATTATACAGGGGTGTTTTTGTTTGAGACTGGAAGAGAGTTAAGATACATGAACTGCAGTCGGAAGGACTGATTGTAGAATCTTAAGTAAGTACAGTACAGTGAAAGTGAATGAAGCCTAGGCATGTCTTTATAAGTACAGTAGTTTTACTATAGTCAGGGAAGCACCTGATGAACGAGCACCTGTTGCAGGTTTACATGTTCAGGGACACCTTGTTGCAGGTGTACAGGGACAAATGTTGCAGATGGGTAGGAGCACCTGTTGCAGGTGTGCATGGACACCTGTTGCAGGAGCACCTGTTAAGGGTGCAAAGGAACACCTGGTGGAGGTGTGTAGAAACGCATAAGTTGCACCTGGTAAAGGAAGGACTGATGCACTGCACACAGTGCACGCTACTGCACACTGCGCAGTGGGCACCTGAACCTTTCAGAACATCATCGTTTTCGCATAGCAGTTGCGTGTGCAGTTCAAAATCAAATTTAGCTGCCGCATTTTCTTGACATGATCGTTGATCAAGATAAAAATGTTGAAAAAGGAGTAAAACCAAGTAAAACTAAAAGGGCTACAGTTACCGTAAAGAGCATGCAGTTTAGTTCATGGCAAGGTGGTTCAATGTACATGTACTGGATTTTATATCCAGTGCGGACAGCCTGTGACGTTTTCCCCTCAGTTACTTTTCCCACTTTCCCCAAGTCTAGTTGTTACTTGCACTTAGTTGTAGTTGTACTATGGAGCTATAAACCGGCCAACTGCTGCCCAGGAAAAGTTAATAGTAGGGACCAGTATTAGTACTACCACTGCTAGTACTAGTACTAGTGCTAGTATTGTAAGTAGTAGTTACCTGGTCATTTCCTTAGACAATAAGTGCAGTGCGTACAGTATATGCATAGCGAGTTGGAAAGTGTCGACTAGTCCTGCATCCGGTTGGGGGAGCAAGATCATGCTGCACAGGTCACCATGCATGCGTTTTGCATTGTTTTGAGTCATTATACCTTATACTGCCAGCTTGGTTACTTCTACCACGGTCTGGGACAAGCCAATGTCAAGAAAGGTTGCGTAAGTTACGTAACGCACAAATGTTGCGTAAGTCTTGCGCCACAATTACTCTTTTCAGCAATAATTAGAAAAGGCAGCAAAATGTTGCCTAAATTATGCAACAAAATGTTGGGAATGCAACATTTGAAGTTTTGTGAAATCAGCAGCTGGTCTTGGTAAACTTTTCCTGTGTCGAAAGTCCAAGTGCAGTCAGTGGTTACATTTGACCATACATGTGTTTTTCATTTTACCATTGTCTTGGTAAAACCTTCCCCTTAAAAAGTCCAGAGCGGACATGTATACTGTACATGTAGCTTAAGAAAAAGAAAAGCAAAACTAGAAACATACGTCTGTTGTAACAAAACGTGTAGCTTTTCCTTTTTTTTTTCCCGAAGAAAGACCAAGTTGAAAATCAGAAAACCAGTAGCACATGCCTGATTACTACAGTACTTCCGGTCTGGACCGGAGGAAAGGGTCACATGACATGAGGAAGGTCATGAAACCTAATTGGTCCCTGAAACTCCTCTCACATGCTATATGCGCTAGCAACAGCACAACAAGGGAGTTAACCATTGATTTAATATCGGTTTTTTTATTACCTCATTAATATTCATGAGATGACCTCATCATCATAATTATTGCAATATTTGGATACACTGTTGCCCAACTTAGATATATGCTAAATATTGAACCTGCGGGATCTAAGATCGTGGCTTGATTGCACATGCCAGGTTGGCCCTTTAAAGGGCGGTCACGTGACAACTCAAGCACAAACAAACGAAAAAAAACATAGTTTTACTGTATATTGGTGTAAACCCCTTTTAGCATCGTTTTGATTGAGTTCATGAAGGTGGCAACTCTGTTTCGAACCCGTAACCTCCATTCCTAACCCAAAACGCACGTGCATATTTTGTGCACAAAGTGTATGGGACTTCATTATATTTTTGCAAAAATCATAATAATTCTGAACAATGATCAATTGCTTCCAAACTCAGGATTTAAAATGTCTAGCCCAATAGCTAAATGCCCACCAAATTTTGAGACGATTGACCTTTGGCAAATATGTGCTTTAAAAACAGGCATTTTGATGACGTCACGATTGCGTCATGGCATTTTGGCCACGGAGGGTGTTTCTAAACTACATCCCCATTAGATATAAACGAAAAAATGAAAAAAATCTTGCTCCGTTGGCCAAATATGCTCAATTGAATGTGAAAATCTGAAAAGTTCATGACCTCATTAATATTCATGAGATGACACCACGATCAAATGAGGGCAATTTTTGGATACACCTTTTCCCAACTAAGATATAGTGCAAAGTTGAAACCAAACGAACTTCAACTTTTGCTAATAATGCAGTTTGAAATTTGCCCCTTTAAAGCACTGTCACGTGACCCGTGATGACGTCATGAAGTTTTCAAGATAACTGTGCACAACTTCAGCAAGGGCTCTATGCATTTGTCAAGTTTGAAAAAAATCAAAGTTTGTTCAATGGCAAAAGTGCCCTCCGAAAAAACCCTGTGCTTTGTCTATGGGATTATTCCGACCAGAAACAGAAGAAGAAGAAGAAGAAGAAGAAGAAGAAGAAGAAGAAGAAGAAGAAGACAAAAAAAAAATCAGAACAAGAACAATAGCTTTTCCGTATGGAACGGAAAAGCTAAAAAAAACCTAACAACAACAATACCTTTTCCACTTCGCTGAAGCGTGCGGAAAAGCTAAAAAAAAGCAACAAAAAAAAAGCATGGCAACTTACTGGCCAATTGTAAACAGTTATGTAAAAATTGCAAAGGAAGTTTGTCTGGAGTGGACTAGGATTTGAACCCGAGACCTCTTGTTTAACATATCAATGTCTAATCATCTGAAAATAACAAACGAAATTTGACTGAACCGAACACCTCTGGTTTATCTTTGATCTATCCAGCCCATACTGTACATGTACATTACAGACGTAGAAAGTGGCCTGTCAGAATTGTCACCCTTTTCTTGCCAGGGGTGGGGGTGCCAGTCAGAAGCATTCAACCATTAACTGCTATACATGATAAGGATCACAATTCCTGAAGATGCAAATAAGAATTTGCTTTATGCCTGGCTACAGCAGTTTGGGCATATTTTTTTATTTTGTTGATTCAGCCAAGTCAGTGAGAAGCATGGGTTCCACTTCAGCTGGTCGGCAGGGTGGGAGACGTGGCCCACAGAACTTGAGCAGAGCCAAGACAGCTGTGCACAAGATGATGCAACAACTGGCCGATGATGGACAGAAGGGCAGTAGCCGGAGGGGTCAGGCCTCTCAAGCCGATCCCAGGGAAGCCATGTTCCGGGGCAAGATGGAAATGTCCCGGAAGGAACGCCGGAAAATGGTCCGGAGAGCCCGGAAAGCGCAAACGAACACTTCCCAAGCAAAGCAGTCGGTAGGTGAAGTTAGCGGCCTCATCTTTGTCAACTCTGAAAAGGCTACTGTCCATTTCATCAAACTCATCGTAACACAATCAATCACAAGACGATAATGAGCAATGTGCATTAACCATATGAAAGGCTGACAATTGAAGGCTTTGTGGAATCCACCTCACATGTTTCAATATGCTCTTATCTTAGATTCGTCCAATTTAGGGTAAAAAAAAAAAAAAAAAAAAACTGACTGGGAACTTTTAAACAATTTTGAAAAATGGCAAAGAAAGCTTTGACCTGACCGGGACTTGAACCCAAGACCTCTGGGTTTGTGCACCAGCGCTCTTGCCATCCAAGCTACTGTATGATATAGTAGCTCAGATTGTTAGAGCGCTGGTATGCAAAATCAGTGGTTTGGTGCTCAAGTTCCAGTCCAGTTAAAGTTTTCTTTGCCAAATTGGTCCACATTACGAATATAGGGTCACTTTCTTTGGCTGAATGAGACCAAACAAAGCATATGCTCTGAATTAACTGGAAATTTCTGTTTCTTGGAGGTTGCTGTCGACAAGGTCAGAGGTCATCCTTTACTAGGGTCACATCAAGTCAATGCTGCTGCACCGCCAGGCAAGAATCGGGAAAAAAACAAGCGCAAGAAACGCAACCGACGTCTGAAGGAGAAAGAGGTATTGAGAAATTTATGTCATAACTGTTTGGGTAGAATTTTTGCCTGTGACCTTGTGTCTCATCTGGGTCCAGTTTCATAGAGCTGCTTATGTACTGAAATTGGCTGAACTACTTTGTGCCGGGACCTCCGAAATCAGAGTGCTGTTGGTTTTACTACGCAACGAGCCCTCCGAATCCGGGCACCAATATTGTCCAATTTTTTAACAGATTCTTTTCAGCTCATAACAAATCAATACGAATAATTACAAAGATCCATTTTGAGGCAAGTTCCCACATGAATTTTCGAGATAAGCAACAATTGCGCTATTGTGGGACCTTTACAGTGGATGATCGAGGGATAGCACGCTGCCTATTGGTCTAGACTGCCACTGGCATGTCACACAGCCCAACGGTCATCGGTCAGGCAGTGGAATAACACCCACATTCTTCACCACAACCTGTAAGCTCTATTGGGGCTGTCCAGCTTGAAGATTTGACTGGCTGGAGTGGAGGCTAGTCTGTCATGTCTTTGGTCAGGGACCGTCAATATTGGTACACGCACACACAACTCGTGCTACGCTCCATTGACGATGCATAATGAGCCCTTTTTCAAATGGATAATCTCTTGACAAAAACCACAATGATGTCCGAATTGTGCCAGGTTTTAATCTCTTGTTATCACAGTATTATTGATATACCGGTATTTCACAGAAATATATTGTTCTGATTGTTTTAGCGAGATTTTAAAATAGGTGATATACAAAAATGTTGAAAACTGCTTACTGACTAAAATTACCAAAATGTATTTTTTCAAATCTCTAAAATTTAGTGGGCCTGACGTTTCGATCCTAGCAGGACCTTTCTCAAAGGCAGAGAGAGGTCCTGCTAGGATCGAAACGTCAGGCCCACTAAATTTTAGAGATTTGAAAATGACGCATTGTTCAACCCCCCCCCCTATGGCCGTCATGAGTGCTGGAAAAAAGCCCAGTGCCAAATGGTTAAGCATAAATCAAGTTGCCAGCCAAATTTCCACTTGTACAACAGTGCCCACTATTTGAAGTAAAACAAAATTACTGGAGCCATTTTGAAATATGTTTGCCAACCATGTTTTATTAACTGAGGAAGCAATTTTATGCTGAGCAGGTTTTCAGGCTTAAGCTCTATAAAAATAGACCCCAATTGGTATGTGGTCTAGTGGTCTACCAGTGTGTGGTCTACTGGCATGTGGTCTACCATAGTTATGTGGTCTACAGGTATGTGATCTACCATATGTGGTCTACCATCATGTGGTCTACCTGTATGTTGGTCTACCATAATTTTGTGGTCTACAGGTATGTAGTCTACTGGTATGTGGTCTACCTGTATATGGTATACTGGTATATGGTCCACTGGTATGTGCTCTACCACTGAGTATGTGGTCTACTGGTATGTGGTTTATTGGTATGTGGTCTACCAGTATATGGTCTACTGGTATGTGGTCTACTGGTATGTGGTCTACCAGTATATGGTCTACTGGTATGTGGTCTACTGGTATGTGGTCTACCAGTATGTGGTCTACTGGTATGTGGTCTACTGGTATGTGGTCTACTGGTATGTGGTCTACCAGTATATGGTCTACTGGTATATGGTCTACTGGTATGTGGTCTACTGGTATGTGGTCTACCAGTATGTGGTCTACTGGTATATGGTCTACTGGTATGTGGTCTACTGGTATGTGGTCTACTGGTATGTGGTCTACCAGTATATGGTCTACTGGTATGTGGTCTACCTGTATATGGTCTACCAGTATGTGGTCTACCAGTATGTGGTCTACCTGTATGTGGTCTACTGGTATGTGGTCTACCAGTATTTCTGTAGACAGAATTTTTAGGCCCATGCTTTCTCGAAAAGCAGTTCAATTAAATGCAACAATTATACATGTTGTACACGTTAAGTAAAACAAGAAAAGAACATTATTGGCCCTATTATTTAGTTATTCCAATTACAAAATCAACTTACAAGGCCTTCGGCTTCGTCCGAGCCTATCCTAGGGTCTGGCGTTCCCGGGAGAATGCGATGCGCTACACACAGGCGGGCCTCAATCGCCCATACGCGGAAACTCAAATGCTCCTCTCGAAGGAGCTGGAGGTGACTGCCCGGCA
The DNA here is from genome assembly GCA_949987565.1 of Luidia sarsii. NCBI lineage: Eukaryota > Metazoa > Echinodermata > Asteroidea > Paxillosida > Luidiidae > Luidia > Luidia sarsii. The sequence continues at coordinate 13,635,334 of OX465109.1, read as the reverse complement.
AAAAGCCCTCGGCGACCCTCCGACTCGACAGCCTCTGCGCTGAAGGTCCACACCCAGTCCGCTGGCGAACACCCAGCCCGGCGAGACACACTCTGGCTCTCGCACCGCAAAACTCAACTCCACAAAAAGTGGGCGAGGTTTATACTCCTCCCAGAACTACCCACATACCCATTCACCCTACTTCTTGTGTTCAGTGCCCATTCCTATTGAGGAATTCACAAAGGCACTAACCCACAAGTGGGGAGTTTCGAGACCCAGTACACGCACAAAAGAAACTCGCCTACACAAAATGTATTGTCAGCTGCTTGGCGCAGCCCCTAACATTATGCAACAGTCAACTTAAAGTGATTAATTCAACCCTGCTTGTGACAGTCTACCTGTATATGGTCTACCTGTATATGGTCTACTGGTATGTGGTCTACTGGTATGTGGTCTACTGGTATGTGGTCTACTGGTATGTGGTCTGCCTGTATGTGGTCTACTGGTATATGGTCTACCTGTATATGGTCTACTGGTATGTGGTCTACTGGTATGTGGTCTGCCTGTATATGGTCTACTGGTATGTGGTCTACTGGTATGTGGTCTACTGGTATGTGGTCTACTGGTATGTGGTCTACTGGTATGTGGTCTACTGGTATGTGGTCTACTGGTATGTGGTCTACTGGTATATGGTCTACTGGTATGTGGTCTACTGGTATGTGGTCTGCCTGTATATGGTCTACTGGTATGTGGTCTACTGGTATATGATCTACTGGTATGTGGTCTACTGGTATATGGTCTACTGGTATGTGGTCTACTGGTATGTGGTCTACTGGTATGTGGTCTACTGGTATATGGTCTACTGGTATGTGGTCTACTGGTATGTGGTCTACTGGTATATGGTCTACTGGTATATGGTCTACTGGTATGTGGTCTGCCTGTATGTGGTCTGCCTGTGTGTAAATCTAAAATTAAGTGGGCCTGACGTTTCGATCCTAGCAGGACCTTTCTCAAAGGCAGAGAGAGGTCCTGCTAGGATCGAAACGTCAGGCCCACTTAATTTTAGAGATTTGAAAATGACGCATTGTTCAACCCCCCCCCCCCTATGGCCGTCATGAGTGCTGGAAAAAAGCCCAGTGCCAAATGGTTAAGCATAAATCAAGTTGCCAGCCAAATTTCCACTTGTACAACAGTGCCCACTATTTGAAGTAAAACAAAATTACTGGTGCCATTTTGAAATATGTTTGCCAACCATGTTTTATTAACCGAGGAAGCAATTTTATGCTGAGCAGGTTTTCAGGCTTAAGCTCTATAAAAATAGACCCCATTTGGTATGTGGTCTAGTGGTCTACCAGTGTGTGGTCTACTGGCATGTGGTCTACCATAATTATGTGGTCTACAGGTATGTGGTCTACCATATATGGTCTACCATCATGTGGTCTACCTGTATGTTGGTCTACCATAATTTTGTGGTCTACAGGTATGCAGTCTACTGGTATGTGGTCTACCTGTATAGGGTCTACTGGTATATGGTCCACTGGTATGTGCTCTACCACTGAGTATGTGGTCTACTGGTATGTGGTCTACCAGTATATGGTCTACTGGTATGTGGTCTACTGGTATGTGTTCTACCAGTATATGGTCTACTGGTATGTGGTCTACTGGTATGTGGTCTACCAGTATGTGGTCTACCAGTATATGGTCTACTGGTATGTGGTCTACCTGTATATGGTCTACTGGTATGTGGTTTATTGTCTGTGGTCTACTGGTATGTGGTCTACCTGTATGGTCTACTGGTATGTGGTCTACTGGTATGTGGTCTACCTGTATGTGGTCTACTGGTATGTGGTCTACCTGTATGTGGTCTACCTGTATATGTTCTACCTGTATATGTTCTACCTGTATATGGTCTACCTGTATATGGTCTACCGGTATGTGGTCTACCAGCATGTGGTCTACTGGTATGTGGTCTACCAGTATATGGTCTACTGGTACATGTATGTGGTCTACTGGTATGTGGTCTACTGGTATGTGGTCTACTGGTATGTGGTCTACTGGTATGTGGTCTACTGGTATGTGGTCTACTGGTATGTGGTCTACTGGTATGTGGTCTACTGGTATGTGGTCTACTGGTATGTGGTCTACTGGTATGTGGTCTACTGGTATGTGGTCTACTGGTATGTGGTCTACTGGTATGTGGTCTACTGGTATGTGGTCTACTGGTATGTGGTCTACTGGTATGTGGTCTACTGGTATGTGGTCTACTGGTATGTGGTCTACTGGTATGTGGTCTACTGGTACAATGTATGTGGTCTAAGTACTGGTAAGTGGTCTACCGGTATGTGGTCTACCGGTATGTGGTCTACCAGTATGGGGTCTACCAGTATGGGGTCTACCAGTATGGGTCTACCAGTATGGGGTCTACCAGTATGGGGTCTACCGGTATGTGGTCTACCAGTATATGGTCTACTGGTATGTGGTCTACTGGTATGTGGTCTACTGGTATGTGGTCTACTGATATGTGGTCTACTGGTATGTGGTCTACCTGTATGTGGTTTACCGGTATGTGGTCTACCAGTATGTGGTCTACTGGTATGTGGTCTACCTGTATATGGTCTACCTGTATGTGGTCTACCGGTATGTGGTCTACCTGTATATGGTCTACCTGTATGTGGGCTACCGGTATGTGGTCTACCTGTATGTGGTCTACCGGTATGTGGTCTACCTGTATGTGGTCTACTGGTATGTGGTCTACCTGTATGTGGTCTACCAGTATGTGGTCTACCTGTCTATGGTCTACGAGTATGTGGTCTACTGGTATGTGGTCTACTGGTATGTGGTCTACCTGTATGTGGTCTACTGGTATGTGGTCTACTGGAATGTGGTCTACTGGTATGTGGTCTACCTGTATGTGGTCTACTGGTATGTGGTCTACCGGTATGTGGTCTACCTGTATATATATGGTCTACCAGTATATGGTCTACTGGTATGTGGTCTACCTGTATATGGTCTACTGGTATGTGGTCTACTGGTACATGTATGTGGTCCTCTGGTATGTGGTCTACTGGTGTATGGTCTACTGGTATGTGGTCTACTGGTATGTGGTCTGCCTGTATGTGGTCTGCCTGTATGTGGTCTACTGGTATGTGGTCTACTGGTATATGGTCTACTGGTATGTGGTCTACTGGTATATGGTCTACCTGTATATGGTCTACTGGTATGTGGTCTACTGGTATGTGGTCTACTGGTATGTGGTCTACTGGTATGTGGTCTACTGGTATATGGTCTACCTGTATATGGTCTACTGGTATGTGGTCTACTGGTATGTGGTCTACTGGTATGTGGTCTACTGGTATATGGTCTACTGGTATATGGTCTACTGGTATGTGGTCTACTGGTATGTGGTCTACTGGTATGTGGTCTACTGGTATGTGGTCTACTGGTATGTGGTCTACTGGTATGTGGTCTACTGGTATGTGGTCTACTGGTATGTGGTCTACTGGTATGTGGTCTACTGGTATGTGGTCTACTGGTATATGGTCTACTGGTATGTGGTCTACTGGTATGTGGTCTACTGGTATGTGGTCTACTGGTATGTGGTCTACTGGTATATGGTCTACTGGTATATGGTCTACTGGTATGTGGTCTACTGGTATGTGGTCTACTGGTATATGGTCTACTGGTATGTGGTCTACTGGTATGTGGTCTGCCTGTATGTGGTCTGCCTGTATGTGGCCTACTGGTACTGTCTACCAGTACATGTATGTGGTCTACCAATATGTGCAGTCAAGAATGGTGTCCAAAATAACAGCACTGGTGTTCAGACTGGTGTTATGAATATGTACGTTCAAGCTCTTCTTACAGTAAATGGATTGTAATACTGTACATCTTAATCTTGTGTGTTTCTTAGCTAAGTTTTCTTTTGGTCTGGTTCAGGAGCAAGAGAGAGCCGTGAGGGAGGAGGAGCTTGCTGTTGCTAACAAGGAGGATGAGCGTACCATCAGGCAACTGGAGAAGGATATGCACTTCCGCAAGAACAAGAAAACTAAGACCAAGATTACACCGTCCATCTTCAAGGCTGAAGGCCTAGATTGTATCCATCATCAACTCTTAAGCCATCTCAGCTAAGGTTGTTCGATATTTCGATATATCGTGATATCGCGATGTCGCTTTCTGGCGATTATCATATCGAGCGCATTTCAGGATATCGCGATATTTTCGATATCGCGATATCGAAAAAAGTATCACGATATCGGAAAAAAATATGGTTTCCCAACCCCATTATCCCTGTGTGTAAGCTTGTATAGCGTGGCCATCAGAGAGATCTTGAAGGGCGATAAGCTTTCGTTAGTAAAAACAACGAAAAACCCGAGACTGAAAGGGGAGAGGAGCGCCAGCCAGCCATTTCACTCTTGCATTGCACGCGGTCTCCACAAAGGCAATGCGTCGGCAACAGACCCACTGCAAGTGCAAGCTCACTTCCGCTGTTGATAGCACACTTTTCGTACAGCGCGAACTCGGCACGCTGGGCACGCACAGCAACTCATGTTTGGGACATTTCCCCCATGTGGCCTACATAAGTTATCCGATCGTTTACGATATTATCCAGGCTGCAAAAATTGCAGATTCAATTCCCTGCCGATGTCTCCCATTGCAGCCAAATATAATGTAAAAATACATACTTTACATATGTTTTAATATCAGAAAATCAAAATCAAAATCGAAGAGGAAAGACGTTGGAAAAACGTCACTGTTCATAACGAACGTGCGACCTGATTTCCCGATCCTTTCATGCTGCTCTGGTACCCGCCACGCAGCTGTACTAAAGGCACGTATAAGGCAACGTACACCAGCTAAGCACATCGTGTACACCAAACAGGTTCAGTGGACTATTTTTGGGGGGTCGCTTCGCGATCTATTCCAACTTGAATGATTCCAACTTGAATGATTCCAACTTGGACATGTACATGTATACTAACAATCATTTTGCGGCGTGGATGAGAAAAGGTGAACTGCTGCTTTATTCTACTTATTAGCAGTCCCCCACAAAAGAAAGGGTACAGTTAACATTTTTCCAGTACGCATCCGTACGACCAAAAGGGACATCAGATTTTGTTCAAGGTGATCGTTATGCCGACGTAAATGTACTGGTTTGTCTCCCCTCATGAATATTAATCTGAAGACCCATTGGCTCTGGCCAGACATGTATTTATGACGTCATAAGTAAGCATCGAGTTGCTGAAAACCGTCCGGGATATCGTCTTTTTTTAATGTAATAAAGTATTCTTAATACTTCAACAAAAAATAGCTTCGTTTTGGCCTATACTTTTAGAAGAGCGACCTGGGATAGTTGTTTTAAATTATTTTTTTCGTTGATAAATGAGGAGTTTAAGGGGGTTAAATAATTGGTAACTATGGCTTTACCACTTCGCGCCGGGACCTCCGAATCCGGAGCTCCATTGGCTTGACTATGCGACAGGGCCCTTTGATTCCGGGCACCACTGTTGTCCACATTCTAAACAAAGACTCTTTTCAGCTTAGAACAAAGCAATACGAATCAGTACAAAAACCCTTTTTGACACAAGTTGCCACATGAATTGCAAGATTAGCAGCAGTAATTGTGCAATTGTGGGACTTTTACTGTGGAGGATCGAGGGATACCGCGCTGCAGCTGAAAGCACGCGGGGGAAATTGTCTTTGCATGCCACACAGCCCAACGGTCGCCGGTCTGGCATTGGAATTCCCCCCACATTCTTTACCGTAATCTGTACACTCGGTTGTGGCCGACCAACTCAAAGATTTGACTGCCTGGAGTGGAGGCTGGAGTCTGCGGTCAGCGATTGTCAGCAGCGTACACACACGCACACACACACACACGTCCGTTACGGTCTATTGACGATGCACAAAGGGCCCTTTTTCGAACAGATAATCTCTTGACAAAAGCCACAACGACGTCCGAATTGTGCCAGGTTTTACTCTCTTGTACCCATAGTGTACCCTTATCGATTTATTTCACAGAAATATATTGTTCCGATTGTTTTAGCGAGATTTGAAAATGATGCATTGTTCAACAACCCGCGTATGGCGGTCATCGGCGCTGAAAAACCCCCCGGCGCGAAGTGGTTAAAGTTAGATGCATTTGCTACATATAGGCTTCCGGCAATCATACAGTGTGTATTAAATAGAAATCCAGGTCACTACCTTGACTTCCGCTTACGCACCAGATATCACGATAATATCGAATATCGCGATATATTCCTCACGATATATCGAAACCAAAAATTCTGGATATCGAACAACGATAATCTCAAATAAAGCCCATTTCACACACAAACCGGAAAACTAGGGTCCTTGGTTACAGGCGCCAGTTGTCTGTCACCTAGGTCGTTAGCGATCACGAAGCGAGCTTACACACACAACGCTGTCACCAAAACACCAACGTCCCCCCTTTCGGAACTTTACGTGCACTCAGTACGTGTGCAATGATTAGTAGACTTCTGCCAGCGCAGCCCTTACAGTTGAGTTGTTTTCTAACAAATAACTAATGTTTATTACAGTTATACTAGCGATGTTTTAAGTTTCGCGGTCAACCAAAGTGTATTTTCTAGAATTCTAGAAAATTTGAGAAGGAATTTTTAATTCATTTCTTGAGATATCGGAAGTTGAACATTGCAAAATTTTACCCTCAAATTGAAGCCTGTGTTCCCCTTCTTTCTATTCATACCACTATTCATACCACAATAGTAACGAAGGGAATAATATTAAACTACGCGGAAACAACATTCGGAGACAAACGATGAGTAGCGTACACTATTATTTTTTTTGATATACAAAAATGTTGCAAACTGCTTACTGACTAAAATTACCAAAAAGTAAATCTAAAATTTAGTGGGCCTGACGTTTCGATCCTAGCAGGACCTTTCTCAAAGGCATTGTTATGACCGATTTCCCTTCGCGACGTTAGCGAGGTTGGCAAGTCTAGGTGTGGTTTCCGCCTCTAGGTAAAGCCATAGTGACACTACAGGAGCAGTAGGGCCGAAACCAGCCTACGCGCGGCACATGTGACATGACACAACACGTCTTTGCACAAACTGTATACTGCATGGTGCACGTGCACAGCGACCGCATGGCTGCATACGAGTTACGACTACAATCACGCTGCGCTATATAGGCTCAAGCCTGATCGGAACTCGGTTACGCTACAAAAAAAGTACAATTTATTTTACTACCGAAACCATGATATAGATTGGGATAATAATGGGGTGAACACAGTGCCGGTCAGAAGCATTGTTTTTCACAAGGAGTGGTTGACGAAGATTACTCGTGGTGGTCGGCCCCGTCAGCCGGCCGACCAGCGCAGCTATAACACTGGTTCCAAACATAAACACGCGCAGTGCGCATGCCCAGTGTCCCTGCCAAAACCAGGGTCCGTGGTTACGAACACTGTTCACGTTTCACACACACGATCACGGCGATTTTGACAAGGGTGCGAAATTTTGTAGGAGGTCTGGACCTCGGAGATCAAAAACCAAGGTCCCTGGCGATTTGTTTCGCAAGGGTCACTTGCACACACCACAGATTTGCGATTTCATGACATGGTTGCGATTTCATCGCCAGGGACCTCGGCGATTTCGTTTAGTGTGCAACGGTCTTAAGACTTAAGGCTTTGCATGGTGGGTGAATGAATATAGGAAGGTTTGCGGTGACTATCAGGTCTCTTAAAGGAAGAGGTTTGGTTCTGAAAAGAACCTGAGTGGTAACTCGACGTTTCGACCAGTATGCTCTGGCCGTCATCAGGAGAATGTCTTGGGCTCTGTGTAGGAACTCCTTATGTACCGGTGGTCACTGAGGCGGGAAAGCGGGAAAGATAATCCTCTGTGGAGGATTATCCTAATGGCTTAGGTCACTGAGGTGGGAAGGCGGGAAACCCTAAGGGGAGACTGGTGGGGGGGGGGTAACCTATGGGTGCTCACTGGGGTGTGTCAGCCCCAAGACATCGGCTATCACCTCAGCGACATATGGCTCCCCCTCATCCCGACCAATGGATCTTCTATATCCCAGGTCACCCAAACCATGCCCACACCAGTCTAAGTCCCCCCTTCCCTAGCCGACTTATGGATCACCTATATCCACGGCCTCCCCACCACCTTCTGACACACATGCTCACAATGCTGAACAATGTCTTATATGCCACAATTGTAACCAGGTTCAGATCTTCAAAGATCTCAGATTTTCATATGGCTATACGGTCACTATGCCAAAGTTTCTATTATGGCCATTCCCACTGTCCCCCCAAATCTTAATGGTTTTGATCACTATATAAATCGCTATTCAAACTCCATTTTGTGTATGTGTGTGGACATATTAAACGCGATAATTAGTGGGATTTGAATCATGATTCTACTATTAGTGCGACTTTTCTAAATAATAGTGTCTATTTTCAGCTATCAGGAGGTTTGATATTAACGCATCAAATATGTACCTGTTTGCATCCAAAGTTAAGAGACCCAGTTGAGGGCTAGTAGCTCCTTGAGCAAGTCTTTGCTTAGCACAAATGTTTCGTAATCTCTGTGCTCATTGGCATATCCTCACAGCTAACAATATAAATATGATGAAGATCAAAGACGATGGCAACAAACAAACAATGTAAGCACAAGATGTAAGATCAAAAACACGGAAAGTTAAAATCATTACCAGGCAGCAAGAAGAGCGCCCCCAAAGTGTTACCGTAGTACCGGGGTAGTCAGTTTGCAGCATTTTCCTATGACTTTTTCACCCAACAATTTTGTTATGACCTTTAACAAGCATTTCTCGACAGACTTGCTAGATCTTGTCAATGCAGACTCAGAAGACGTTATTCGGGATGGAGTGGAAGAGGAGGACGTTGAAGACGAACTGGACGGGGAGTTTGAGGATGAGTCTGACAGCGACAAAGAGCAACCTAGTGCCATGAAAGGGAGACATGGCTTATTGAAGCAGGAGGAGGAGGAGAAGGAGGAGGAGGAGGAGGCAGAAGAGGTAGATGAAGATGGAGAACCATTTGAAGAAGATGCAGAGGAGGACAGTTCTGATGATAGTGAGGACAACCCTGACAGAGATGTTGACCAAGATGCTGACTCCTCGCCTCAACCCAAACGGATGAAACCCTCAAAGAGAAGACAGCATCCCTCTGCGGAAGACGTTTCACAAGATGGTGGTGAGGATGGCTCAGACAGCACCCCTTCCCAGGCAATGAGGATTCCCTCGGTGCTGAAGATGGATCCATATGGCAACCTGATTGGGGAGGAGGGGCAACAGAAAGTGGAGTCCTACGTGCCACCACAGAAACGGGCCAAGATGATGGGGATGGATGCGAAGAAGCAGGAGCAACTAGACAGACTACGCAAGCAGCTCAAGGGCTTCATCAACAGGTGGGTTTGGCCTGAACAGATTGAAAGATTTGTGTGGTGAATCTAAATGAAGAATGTTTACTGTTGCGCCATGTGAATTGTGCTTCAGGAATGGCCACAGGGGCAGGATTCAGGTTAGTTCTTGTGGAAATGCCAAACGTAAATGATTTTACCTCTCAAAAATACATGTGAAATGAGACTAAAAGAATTAAAAGTGTCATTCCACAGGGATACTCACTGGAATTGGGCGAAGCCAGCATTTTTGAAATGGATTCGATTCTGTCCTGTCATTGCGATTCCACTCTGAATCGACTCTATTGGCCTAAGTAACATTGAGTTTGTGCATGTTTGATAGTGGTCATGTGTACTACTTATGAGTTTGTTAAATCAGTTTTTGATACATAATTGACTGCTTGGTTGTTGTAAGGAGGAAGAATTTCCATTTAAAAATGTGCACAATTCAATTTCAAAATTTTCACAATTTACGCTGTATTGGTAAGTCTTGGGAAGCTCCCTTTTAACATCTGTATTTACCACCTGTACTGCTTGTAAGGCTCACATTAAATTTTTGCTAAATTGACAAATGTGAGTGTGAAAAAACAAAGTAAACATCAATGCACCTTTTCAAGTTCTGTTATCGTCCATGGAAATCCATACAAAATTCCTCTTTTCTCAAAAACAGCAGCTTTCCATGCACTGCAAATTACTTACTTCTCCTGTGAGTACTGTAAGTACCTTACACACGGGGGTAAAAGTTACATCAAGTTACTATCAAGTAATGTCAATGTTCAGATCACGAACCTTTTACCTATTCCCTGAAAACTGAGCGAAAAATATTGTGGTTGAATATAAAAGGTCAAGTGACAGCATGCAAGTCCAACACACGGTGTTTTTTGTGGTTGCCATTCAAAACAAATTGGGATCCACATAAACAGTGGCTTGTGCACTGGTTTCTTTGAGGTCTTTAAATCAATAGTTCGAAGTCACTTTCTTTTTCCCAGGGATTGCAGGAAGCTAGTCCCTTTTCAAAATTGTTTAAAGCTTCGTGGAATTGACTTTTCGGGAATGGAACCAATTCTCTTTAGGGGATTGATTTGTGAAAAAGATGGAATCATAAGCCTGATTTCAATTGTGGTGTCGATTCTATCTGATTCTGGAGGTGAATCGCCCAAGTCTAATACTTACTGTTGGGAGCAGACACTACCTCATCTGTTCTGTTCTGAGATGAAAGGATATGCTGTTCAACTGGAAACTTGCTGAAGAGGATAATCACACATAAATGTAGCCAGCTCTAAGTCAAGGGTGTGAGTAAGGGGCCCGCAACCTGGACGTACACTATAGTTTTTGTTTTTTAAGCTTCTGGAGTTTTCATGCCCTGCTCAGTTCCATTCTCTTTTGAGCACAGTTGGGTCTGGGTCATACAATAGAGAAAGGTGGGATTCTTGTTGCACCAGTGAAAAGCCTCATCTTTCATCTTATCCCATCTCTTCAGATTGAGTGAGTCCAACATTCAGTCCATCAGCAAACAAGTGGAAGAGCTCTACTTGACAAACAGTCGGAACGGTAAGAATCACACATTATTTCCTTCATCATGAAGGCTAGGGTGACTTTCATTGGATGAAATTCATATAGCTTTAGTGTGTGCTTTCTTAGTCCACAGGGTTACATTAAGTTTACAACATAGTCAGTTATTTTTGTGTTCATCTGCCCTCTAGATATGAATGAGACACTTGCTCAGTTGATCCAGGATGCGTGCGTTGGCCCAATCTTGACTGGTGAGAGACTAGTCATGGAGCATGTCATGCTCATCGCTGTCCTCAATGTCAATGTGGGCATTGAAGTGGGTAAGTCTATATACGTGTAGAAGGGTTTGCGGTAACACCATGTATAAGGTCTCTTAAGGAGTGATAACTCGATGTTCCGGCCAGTATGCTCAGGCCGTCATGTAATTCTACAAAATGTTGCAGCTGAATGAAAACTGTGGGGAGATCCCTTGAGATATACGGCAGTTAGTGGTTAAATGCCTCTGACTGGATGTTTTGTCTGTCTACAGGAGCACATTTCATCGAATCCTTAGCTGGTAAACTTGATGAGCTGTACAAAGAAGGTGGTAACTATGGCAATGGTAAACAATGCGACAACATTATCCTGTTGTTCACTCATCTGTACAACTTCAAAGTAAGTGAAAGTAAACAATGTAACACAAATGAAAAACATCTTTTACTCAGTACTTTGTAATCACAGATACATATTTAACCCCTTCGAGTCGGGAAGCCGCTATGCATGCATAGTGAGTTTCAAAATTTGGACGCCGCTATTGTCCAACCTGTAGACAAAGACTCTTTTCAGCAATATGTACCGGTATCATGACAAACACCTTTTTTGACGTCAGTTGCTGCAAGAATTGCTAGATTAGTGGTAACATTGGTGCTATTGTGGGGCTTCATTGTGAACGATCGAGGGTCTGCGCGTCACTACGGCAGACAGTGTGCTGGCCTGCACTACAACCAATGCGGTCACCGGACAGACTATGGAATGCGCCCGCTGCCTTTACCACAAATTGCACGCTCTATTGAGGCCGTCCAGCTGGATCCTTTGTCCGCTGCAGTGCAGGAATGTTTGCGGTCAAAGGGTATATGTAGCAGCACACACAGTTCTCGGAATCATGTCACTGATCATGATCACTGATCATGATCACTGATCATGATCACTGATCATAAACACTGATCATGATCACTGATCATGTCACTGATACAACCAGTGCACTCTTATTGGTTTATTTTGCAGGTTTATTGTTCTCTGATTGTTTAGCGAGCTTTTGAAATGGCACTGTGCCGGCCATTGGCACTAAAATTATCCCGCCGTCAAGGGGCTAAAGACCAACCAATTTTCAGAAAGAAGATGAAGTTTGAAGGGTGAAACTAATGGGTTTTTTGTCTTGCATTTTTTGTAGGTAATTCATTGCACGCTGGTGTATGACATAGTGCACAAACTTGTAGATGGCTTCACTGAGCGAGATATTGAAATGCTGCTGCTGATTCTGAAAAGTATGTGTGCTATCTGCACCTTATTTGATGTTGACATGTGTGTGAATTAGCTTGTCAGCTTGTCAGTATTTTTATTGTCCTGTAGATTGCAAGAAAACCATTTGCCCTGCCATAGCAAAGCTTAGGTTTCAATTAGAAATTTGAGAGATTTAGATTTGAAAATTGGTATTCAGTGACTTGTCTTGAATGAAATGGAGTGGAATGAAGTGGAATGGACTGGAATGGGGTGGAGTGGATTTGAATGACACCACATCTCTCATTCTTAATTCCGACAGAATGGGAAACGGAGTGGAGTGGATTGAAATGGAATTGAATAGAATGGAGTGGAAATGAATAGAACAGAATGGAGTGCAAATGAATTGAATAGAATGGAGTGGAAATGAATAGAATAGAATGGAGTGGAAATGAATAGAACAGAATGGAGTGGAAATGAATAGAATAGAATGGAGTGGAAATAAATAGAACAGAATGGCGTGGAAATGAATTGAATAGAATGGAGTGGCATTGAATAGAATAGAATGGAGTGGAAATGAATAGAACAGAATGGAGTGGCATTGAATAGAATAGAATGGAGTGGAAATGAATAGAATAGAATGAAGTGGAAATGAATAGAACAGAATGGAGTGGAAATGAATAGAACAGAATGGAGTGGAAATGAATAGAACAGAATGGAGTGGAAATGAATAGAATAGAATGGAGTGGAAATGAATAGAATAGAATGGAGTGGAAATGAATTGAATAGAATGGAGTGGAAATGAATTGAATAGAATGGAGTAGAATGAAGTGGATTGGACTTGAATTGAATCAAGTGTCTCTGATTCTTAATTCTGACAGGCGTAGGTTTGATGTTGCGTAAGGATGATCCATCAGCTCTGAAGGAGATCATCACACAGATCCAGACCAAGGCAGCAACATGCTCAGATGAATTCAAACAACAGTGAGACCTTAGACTTACTTGGGTTTATCTTCTGGAGAATGTAGAGGCTCAGACATTCCAGACCTGCCATGCTTGGACACATGCCTACATTGTCAACAGCACATTATTCATACGTTTTCTCTCTGCCTATTTGTTGCATTCTAGGTCAAGAGTAAAGTTTATGCTGGAAACCATCTATGCGATACGCAACAATAACGTCCGGAAAATCCCCAACTATGACCCAGCCCAGCTGGACCACATGAGGAAGGTCCTAAGGTCACTTATCAAGGCTAAAGGTCAGTCTGTAAAGGTCATTTGAAAGGTTGGACATTATGGGCGTGAGAGATGCAAGTCAATTACACATTGATGTATAATCATACCTGTACAATGGTAATTGTACGTTGAGAAGGGCAGACCCTTATTGAAGTACATGCTCCTTTTATCACTAATATCTATATATCACATTCTATCTATATATCACATTAATCTATGAATCATATTTTGATTTAAAAAAATTATAAATTTCATTTAAAAACCAAGTTCATGTAGGGCAAACTCTCATTGAATTACAGTTGGGCAAAGCTAGCATCATGCCATATATGGCAAACAAATCATATTCTACATACTGTACAATGTATGTTTCATTTCAGGGCACACTGATTCTGATGCCACAATGCGCATCTCGTTGGAGAGTCTTCTGAGCACGGATGAGCGAGGGCGCTGGTGGATTGTTGGTTCGTCCTGGGCTGGCCACAAGCCTGCCCAAAGCCAACGTCATGACACATCATCCAGCACCGAGACGGGCATCGTAGCCAATGAGACCAGTAATCTGATCGCTGAGTTGTCACGTCAACAGCGTATGAATACAGATCTCAGAAAGGCAATATTCAATGTCATCATGACGGCTGAGGTACTATTTTGATAGCCAATGAGTGCATTTTAACTGTCCTAACGAGTGCATACATTATCTGTTTTGGTCTGAAGACCCATCTCTTTCCGAAACCATTGAAACATTAAATGAAAACTGTCAACAAGAAATGCAAAAATGCTTCGCCACCCAAGTGTGTGGCTGAAGGACATAAGTAGCTTACCTTGCCAGTGTGGCTTTCTTCAATGCCAGGACTACCTAGATGCCTACGAGAAGATGTTGAGGCTGAGTTTGAAGGCAGGTCAGGAGAGGGAGGTCATCCACGTGGTCATCAACTGCTGCCTGCAAGAAGTGACCTTTAACCCCTACTATGCTCACCTTGGAAACAAGCTCAGCCAGCATGACAGGAAGTACAAGGTAAGATGCAGTCCCATAAACCACTTCACACTGGGCAACTGTCCAGTGCCCCTGACCGCCACACAGGTTTTTTTAATAAACAACCACAAACAAAATTCCCAAATTAGGCAAATTTAATGAAGTACATGTATTTTTTTAAATTCTATTAATAATGATAAAGTACAAGTCTTCAGAGGGTTAGCATATTCCACGTGGTAAGGCAGTGCTTAACCCCTTGCGTACGAATGACGTCTATAGCCGCTGGGGGAGTTTCAAAAATTGGACGCTGCTATTGTCCAAACTGTAGACAAAGACTCTTTTCAGCAATATTTATCGTGACAAACACCTTTTGTGACGTCAGTTGCTGCATGAATTGCCAGATTAGCGGTAACAATGGCTCTTTCTTGGGGCTTCATTGTGAACGATTGAGGGTCTGCGCGCTACTACGAGAGACACTGTGGTAGCCTGCCCCACAACCAATGCGGTCACCGGACAGACTATGGAATGCACCCGCTGCCCTTTACCACAAATTGAACATTCTGTTGAGGCCGTCAAGCTGGATCCTTTGTCCGCTGGAGTGCAGGTATGTTTGTGGTTAAAGGGTAGCAGCACACACAGTTCTTGGAGTCGTGTTGCACAGCCTAGTTGTGTCGCACACTCTTATTGATTTATTTTGCAGGTTTATCGTTCTCTGATTATTTAGCGAGCTTTTGAAATGGCACTGTGCCGGCCATGGGCACTTAAATAATCCCGCCGTCAAGGAGTTATCACAAAGGAATTCAAAGTGCTTTAAATTTGAAAGGGGCCTGCAGTCATCTTTTCAAAGGACAAGGGAAATATGAAATAGCTCCCTTAAATACCATACCAAAAATAACCTCATAAAATAAGCCCACTGTCGCAACAAAATTGTTTACGGTTGTGACTGGAAGATTTGTTGTACACAGCGATTTTCTTATAAGCAATAGACCACCTTCATTGTGTCTGCCACGTCATTGCCAAACAAGGTACCAGTGAGGGAAATGTGTTTGGCACAAAACCCTTAACCACTTTGTGCCGGGCGTTTTTCCAGTGCCCATGACCGCCATACGGGAGATTTTGAACAATGCATCATTTTCAAATCTCACTAAAACTATCGGAACAATATACCGGTATTTCTTTGAAATAATCAGTAAGGGTATACTATGCGAACAATACAGTAAAACCTGGCACAATTTGGACATCGTTGTTGCTTCTGTCAAGAGATTATCCGTTTGAAAAAGGGCCCATTGTGCGTCGTCAATGGACATAATGGACTTGTGTGTGTGTGTGTGTGTGTACGATACCAACGGTTCCTGACCGCAGACTAGCCTCCACTCCAGGCAGTCAAATCTTCGAGTTGGTTGGTCCCAACTGAGCGTACAGATTGTGGTAAATAATGTGGGTGGAATTCCACTGCCTGACTGACGACTGCTTCCTATCAGCCGCAGCGTGCTATCCCTTGATCATCCATTGATCATCCATTGATCATCCATTGATCATCCATTGATCATCCATTGATCATCCATTGATCATCCATTGATTATCCATTGATCATCCATTGATCATCCATTGATCATCCATTGATCATCCATTGATCATCCATTGATCATCCATTGATCATCCATTGATCATCCATTGATCATCCATTTATCATCCATTGATCATCACATCAACCCACAATAGCGCAATTGTTGCTGCTTATCTTGTAATTCATGTGGCAACTTGTGTGAAAATGTGTCTTTGTCATGATTCGTATTGCTTTGTTTTAAGCCGAAAAGAGTCTTTTTTAAAAATGTGGACAATATTGGTGCCCGGATTCGGAGGGTCCCGTCGCATAGTCGAACCAACGGAGCTCCGATTTTAGAGGTCTCGGCGTAAAGTAGTTAATTCTGTTTTCACACATGCAACTTCAGGTTTTCCAAAAACACGACAGCATCAATCCTTCCAGTGCTATGTGCTAGATGTTGATCCAAGTCAATGACCCTTTTCCAATCTGAGGCCTCTTTGAGATCAGTAAGGATGGCTACATATAGGGGTAACCCCTTGAAGATACTCATCTGCAGCTTTGGTGATTGAAAATCCATTGCTCTTGCTCTTAGTGAGAGCGAATTCCAAATTTCTGGTTCCACTCTTGGAACAGTCACAGCTGTAGCGTTTACAGGTGGTGTTAAACTTGTCAAATAGTTTCTGTAATGACTTCTTCAGGGGAAGATGAGTAACAGACTTAGTAAGTCTGTCAGTCAGGTTGTCATAGACTGGAGGCGACTACACCATGTTACCCTCTCTGTCTATGACACTATCAACCCCTACCTTTAGAGTTGATGTGAGTGTGGCCAGCAGATTATAAGCCATCTGGTTCATGGAGATATTGGAAGAAGTGGCCCCTACATGGGGGATAGGAACTCACTGTCTAAGACAGCAAATAACGCATATGTCGATGTCCACATCTGACCCTGGCTCGAGCCTACTGTCGAGCCTTATGGGAGAGCCGTGTCTATGTGTATCTCATATCAGGCAGTTCTGCTGACACTTGACAAGGCACTACCAGAGCTTCTATCTGCCAGGCAGGACACTGCATCAGACAGGCATTGGATCTCTGCTGCTTGGGAGGCTAGCGTCACCTCCATGCTCATCAGCTGGTGGTTGTCCTCAGCATTGCTGTTAGACATAATGTTACTGGACTGCTGTCACACAAAAGATGACTGCACCTTCGCAAGGATATCCCTTATAAGTGGACCTCTTTCGTACGAGGCCCCTTTCAAATTTAAATAACCTTGAATGTCTTTGAGTTAAGCACTGCCTAACCACAGGGAATATGTTAATCCACAGAAGACTGGTAAAAGTGTTATGTACGGTAATATAATTAGGAAACACGTTTCCAATACATTATTGAATTTAAAGGTGACTCAGACTCAACACTTAAATTTTGTGACCTGGACTCAACCTGGATGACTTGCGACTTTAACAACTTCGCGCCGGGGGTTTTTCAGCGCCGATGACCGCCATACGGGCTTTTTTGAACAATGCATCATTTTCAAATCTCGCTAAAACAATCGGAACAATATATTTCTGTGAAATAAATCGATAAGGGTATACTATGGGTTCAAGAGAGTAAAACCCGGCACAATTCGGACGCCGTTGGGGCTTTTGTCGAGATTATTCGTTCGAAAAAGGGCCCATTGTGCGTCGTCAATGGAGCGTAACGGACTTGTGTGTGTGTGTACGTGTACGGTGCTGTCAATCCCTGACCGCAGACTCCAGCCTCCACTCCAGGCAGTCAAATCTTCGAGTTGGTTGGTCACAACCGAGCGCACAGATTGCGGTGAGGAATGTGGGTGGAATTCCAATGCCTGACCGACGACCGTTGGGCTGTGTGGCATGCAAAGACAATGTCCCCCGCGTGCTTTCAGCGGCAGCGCGGTATCCCTCAATCATCCACAGTAAAGGTCCCACAATTGCACAATTACTGCTGCTAATCTTGCAATTCATGTGGCAACTTTTGTCAAAAAGGGTCTTTGTACTGATTCGAATTGCTTTGTTCTAAGCTGAAAAGAGTCTTTGTTTAGAATGTGGACAATAGTGGTGGCCGGATTCAGAGGGCCCCATTGCATAGTCAAGCCAACGGAGCTCAGGATTTGGAGGTGGTTAATGTCAACTTGAATGAACTCAATATTTTGTGACTTGAATACATGTCTGTCACATATGCAATGAGCTACACTCACAATGGGTAGTCCATTGTAATGTTTGGATGGATTGTCTTTGTGAAGTCAACCCCAGAGCTGTTACACATACATGTATGTCTGTGTACATGTATGTGTTTGATGGATCTTTTGCACTTTGTGTAGCCATCTTGTATTCCTTCTATCAAAGTAGTGTAACTTTACAGTGGCTGATCTAATTACAACTTTCAAAATCCATTCTTGAACTTTTGCTGAGCAGATGGCCTTCCAGTTTGCATTCTGGGACAAATTCAAGATTCTGGGTGAGATGACGGGCAGTAACCGTGGAAACCTGGCCCAGTTGCTCAGTCTTATGCTCTTGTCCAAGGCCTTGTCCATCGCTGTCCTGAAGGTGGGTGAAAGGTATTCTTTTCGCTGAAGTTGTGCAGATATTGTTGCAAATTGCATGCTGTAGGAATTGGCATCCTTAAGAAACCATCTGAACAGAAGTTGAATTTCGTTTGGTCCAGTCCATGTTTTTATGAGATAGAAAGGGGAGAATTAATGAAATACATGTATGGATGACAGAAGTCGGACAGGAGGAAAGATGATAGACTGAGTGGGATGAAAACAAAAACAGACAGGAAGGTGAAACTTTATGATACAGGTGACAGAAGATGGTGAGTGAGGAAAGCTGGTATCAACTTGGTTTCCTTGGAGAACTTGACAAACGTCTTGTGGATGTTGCCATGATCATCATCTGTATTCAAGACATGGCACATATCTCTCTCAATAAACAGAGGATAATTTGTCTTGTTTTGGAAATGACAAGTTTTCCTGATCATTCTCTCAGGTGATAGAGTTTGGGGACATTGAGAAGGTGACTGTTGGTTTCCTGAGGCAGACTCTCCGGAGCCTCCTACTTGCCTCATCCCAGGAGGCCATCGTGAGTGTGTTCAGCTCAGTCACCTCGGTCGCCAAGCTCCAGTTTTTCCGTGAGGGCCTGCGCCTCTTCCTCCACCACTTTGTCCTCCCCAAGAAGGGCAGAGGCAGCGCCGGGGATGAAGAGAATGATGTCAAACTCAAAGAGCGAGTTCAGCTGGCCAGTCAGATATTGGCGGGTGAAGACTATGGCGCAAAGTTTTGAAAGAACTTTTCATCGTTTTAAAAGCAGTATGTCATGTTATATATTTGAACTTTTGAAGCTCGGCTTTGTCCCCATCACTTAAACCCTGGAATTACAGGTTGTGGGTCGTCGCTGATTTTAACTGTGGTTAAAATCTTGTTCTTTAATACCATTATTTTTATGGATGTGAGAAATGAAACCAAACTCCAAGCCCATGCACAAGTCGTCCCTTTCAGCCTGTCCCTTCAGATAACAATATTTAACCCTTTGCTGTTACAAAACAATTATTTTGCCACAAAATGCCTGATATCTTCCAGAATGACGGTATGATTTCATCAATGTCAGAATTAGCATTCTTATACCGGTAGATGAAAAATCTGTTGTTTAAAATCTCTATTGTTCCATCTTTGATTTAAACTTGATTTTCAAACAAAGTAAAGGAAAACTGAGCAGGATTTTTTTTTTTAACAATTAGAAAAATTGTAAAGCAAATTGGACTTCACCACCTGTAAGATGATGGCCTTCCACAATAGTCAACTAGTCTTTGCCTGGGTGGGGGCGGTAGTCTTAATTTATTCAACCATCTACTGCCATATATCTCCAGGGATCTCATCCCCATTTTCATTCAGATGCAAATGACCAATGGTTGTAAAGCTGGCTGCAGCAGTTTGGGGATTACATAAAGTGGATGCAGCTTCATAAGTAATTTTGCTTATGAACCAGAAAACTGACAGGAAATGTTTGCTGTTACGTTCAGCCAGAGGGCGCCAGTTCAAGTCCTGGCAGACTAAAAGTCCCTTTACTACTTTTGTTTTTAAAAATAAATTTAACTTGCCAATAAAATTGAGAGGAAAGGCAGAACACAACATAGCGTAAGGTTCAAGGCACATTGTATGCTTTTATTTGTGTTAATGCATATATTACGATTGTGTACGACATAGGAAAAACAAAACAAAACAACATTTGGAGAAGTTCTTATTTTGTTAGTAATGCTGTGAATTATTTCAAACACAATTTGTCAAATGTCGGGTACAGTCACATATGACAGCAAATCTGAAACTAGATTGGAATGCATTGGAGAATACTTTTCAGAATCTGTAATAAGGGCCACCTCTGAAAGGAGACGAGAAAACCAGCACCACACTACCTTGTGTTACTTGGAACATGTACTTGGAACAGAACTGGGAGGGGTGACTAGTCTGAATCTCCATCCCTATTGATCTAAGGGATACTATCCAAGGCTGACAAATAGAACTGGGAGGGATGACTAGTCTGAAGCAAGGCATGAGCCTCCATCCTCATTGGTGGTAGACTGCCAGCCAAGGCAATACAAAAAGAACTGGGAGAGGGTGACAAGTCTGGAGCAAGGAATAGGCCTCTATCCTGATTGGTTGTCAGGGAGCATCCGTATTACCATAGTTAACAGCCTCACTCCACCTACTGGCACTGGGGGCAGGACTCCAACCCATGCCACGGTGGTGGAAGGCAAGGGATATCACATTTGCCCATAGCCAAACCCTTCCTCAAACTCCAAACAAAAAAATCTCAAAATTTGAACATCCATCATCTAAAACTGGTAGCTGTACTGCTACATACATGTACACAACTTTTTTTTTTTTTATGCCCAAAGCATATTTCACCTCAAGAAGCATGTATTTTGCTTTCCCATCGAATGAACACCCATGCGGGAATGAACACCCATAGCAGGAAATGCTATGTACATGTACATACAGTACTTCAACTTATCATTTGTTTGCAAATCATCCATTTAGACTTGTTTTTAGAGTAAGATTCATCCGTTTGAAGATGGAATCAAAATTAGTCATCTTGTAAGGTGTGCATTCTATGTGACTGCACAAGTGAGAAGTTTTATGACGATAACCCACAATTTAAAAACAAAATTCAGATCAGGCTTCCCTCATTGCCCGTCATTGACAGTACAATGTAGTCTTTTTAGTCCCTGTGGTGCATTGTGGGAAGTTTTTCTGGGCATGTAAAGATAGTGGGTAAATCCATAGACCTAGTGGACCAATGTGACTATGGCTTATAATAATAATGGCAATGGTGAACCTAGTGGCTGTGGCTACCATAGTTGATTTAGCTGCTGCCAGAAAATTTTAAGTTAGCTGTTTTTAGAACAAAGACACTCAAACTTTTCATGAGTTGTGGTGAAACGTTTGTATAATTATTACCAAAGATTGAGGTCAGCACAGATACACTGAGGTGCTGTGTTTATGTAGACGGTTATTTGTTTAATGTATGTCTTAACTTTCGAATTAATTCAATGATGGATGACCATTCTTACAGATTCTTACAGATCCTAACAACGGATTCATGTGAGCAACAGTGCCCTCGCATGTAAGAGGAAGACCAGTCTCTGGTTGAGAGTGGCACTGGCCATCATTTGGCCCCAAAGGCCACCATGAAGGGGTCTGTTCTATTTGTGTTTTTTTTACAAAAAGAAAAACAAAATATATAAGAATTGGCATCTTCATCGCAACTTGATATTGTCACATACCACTCGTGAAGAATGTGCATGGTGCTTATGACTGATCTACTCCCCACTGAGTTAGATGATACTGAATGAGTAGCTTGTAAATATAGCAAGGATTTGTTCATGAATATGACATGACTTAATTCATGAATACATACAGAATGACCTTGGCCTTACCCCATTTTCTTTAAATGCATTTAAATTGTGGTCAGAGTCAGGCTGAGATATTCTGAATCTATATCTGAAGTGGCTAGGGCTTTTGCTACATGCAACTGTGAATCCGCCTTAAATTAGGTGCAGGCTTCACATAGCGATGAATCTTAGTAACAGCCATTTCCATCAATGTAATTCTTGCCAAAGTATTCAATTTTCTAATGCTGGTTAATCAATCATAAATAAGTTATAACCACACCCTTATTGAAGAGAGTACTGTACAATTAATGAAATGCACCAAATTAATTGGGTAAGTACACTGTATAGTTGTTTATATCACCATGATTACAGAATATTAATACAGTTTCATTACTTAAATCCAAACCAATGAAATAATTTTTTTACATTATTCCTGGAATGCTCGCCATGAAATTTGCGAATTTACACAAAAAATAAGACATTTATCTTCATGATGATCTGAATACATGGTCTTCCTTAGACAGTGGGTTTGGAAACTCACAAAACATTTCCCATCAGTTGTCATTGACACATCAAGTATACATGAAATGAAATATAAAATGCTAATCCATTTTCAAGATTAGAACATTAATATTTCCTTTCATTTAACACCCCCAAATGCTGCTTTTCAAAGCGCTTTCCAGGCCACAAGAAACAACATTCTCAGGTGCTGAATGAAATATCAAACCAAATATTTATTTATTTGCTGGGAATCCTAGAAGGGACCCCAAGATAAATTGTGGATTATATATCCAAACCAATTAATTGAATCTTTAATATTCATCAGACACAAGCAGCTTGTCCAGTTTTGCTCAAATATTGTGAATCAATTCTGACTGCTTGTTCCAGGCTTAGATTGAGAGATGTACACATACCCAGGGTTGATCAACAACCAAATTAATATACGATCAATTTAACAAAACATTAATAATACTTTCTATGTTTAGCAGTACAAAAACAAAAACAAATCAAAAAACATAAAAATGTTCGTAAAAGCCCTGCATTGCAAATGAAACAAATCAATGAGTGAATGAGTGATTAATACGGTATATGGGGTTTATTCTCATTACGGGAAATCCCTTTTTTGAGGGGTGAGGGTTATTCCAGGGTACCATTTGACAGTAAATCAATCAACATTATTCAAATTATAGCAGAAAATTACTGTATATTTTTGTCTCCCCTAAAATAAGACATTGTGCTTCAGCCAGAAATCAGTTTTTAGTCATTCACTGAAATTAAGGAATAAGAATTTATTTTAAAAGTCCCAAATTTCCATCTTAGTACTGGTTGAGGTTAATTAAACACATTTGCTGATAATCCGAGGAGTTAATTTGTAGCAAAATAGAATTAGAGTACCACTTCAGCGAGAATATTTGTTTTAACATACCAGTACATCATTATGAATAAACATAATAGAGAAAAAAATTAACATTATAAAGTAAATAACAAAATAAATAATAACATAATAAAGGTTATAAAATGCAATAGATTACAACTTATTATTTCTCTTTTTGGTCAATTTTGGAATACAAAGCATGATCATACAAGGTCTACCTCATGATTTATGCAATTTGAATATTCATATAATATATCAACTGAATATCCATATCAATGAATACCATACATGTATGAATTGATTTTCCATATCAATTAATATTTATATAATTTATCAATTGAATATCCACATCAATGGATTTTCATATCATGCATCAAATGAATATTCAAACCATGCATCAATTGATTATTCATACTTCATTCATGAATACATGAATACTCATGGTACAATTAATTATGTTTGTTGTGTTGTGCCATGTTACTCTTTATAAAGGCGGCAAACATCTTGTGCTAAATACAATTATAAAATAATATACTGCAAATTTGTTTAAGCATTTCTCTCCAGCAAAAATTAACTTATTTTGATAAGTCCTACCCAAAATATATTTTCTCTAAATAAAATTAGGTTAAATGCAAATTTATCTCCCTGGGTTTTGCATATGGTGAATATGCAATCGTGCACTGTCATGTGTCTACATCTCGTGAATATGGTGATTTTTGGCCAGTGTGCTAAAAAACAACCACAAAATGCTAGTGAGACTCGGGTAAGTTGAGGTGAAGTTCTTGCAAATGCCATTCAACTACATGTACATGTATGATGCATAAATGCAATGCACAGCATGGGGTCAATGATGATGCTCAACTCACACACATGACAGAAGGCATAGAGTTAGTGCTTGGCTTTGGCAGAACAGTTTCTGCTCCCACTGAAAGGGCATTACAAGAAGAAGATGTCTTATGCATATGCCCCTCTAGTCTATGGTGCCAATAATTTTGCATGAGACTATCACTACCAAAGTGATGAATTGACCTTATCTTTTAGCAAATTCAAATCAAAGCAAAGTAATGTAATAATCAAATACCCAAGAAATTCAAGGTGATCTTCTGGACCCAAAGGTGAAATTTCAGCCGTGCTGAGGAAATGGTAGTTTAGCATTTTGAAAATATGCTTAAAGTTTTGCAAGGCTCATGTGACAGATTTAAGTACAATAGTGTAATGCCACATTATTGCATAGGTGCTCAGCATGTATCAAGATTATCCAAGTCAGTCCTCCACATGAATCCTCAATTGCTAAAAATAAAATCTCATCATTTTAATCAGTGAGTAGCTAAATACCTCCAGTGAAGCTTAGTCAATACAAAGCCATCTCTACAACAACAGACAGCTCTAACACTATACTGTTTTAACCCTGAACCAACCTGAACTTTCAAAATACCACAGCCATGTTGATTTCTGGAGTGTAAGGGATCACTGTGGAATAGATCAAGTTGTTAAGTCCAAAAGAAATCCTCATTTTGGAAGCACAGAGGAACACGGAAGTACGTTTTGAATTAAAAGACTGTTTCTGCTTGATTCTTGGTGGAACATGACTTATAAAAAAAGTTGTGGCGTTTACTGTCTTTAAAAAGGGTTGATGAATCAGCAGATGTCAGTAAAGGAACAGACTTCCAAAGTTGGCATTTATTTTCTAGAATGTGAATCTAGAACTTTAATGTCTCGGTGCTTAGGGTATTACCATTATATATACATTGCATACTTTGTGATAACCCTTGATGTGAAAACTACTTTGGTGTGAAAGAAACGCAGAGGTTAAAGTCCACCAAATCCTCCCCAACTCTGTCCCAACTGGTCTACATTGGTGATGAAAAGCCAAGAGCAACGGGAAGACTGAACAACTAGACCATAGGAAGGCCCCTGTGAATACTTTCCAAAGAATACAAATGTCACTTTGTCAATTCTTTATGCTGCACCTGTAATCTGACTGGGCCCACATGTAAAAAAAATAATAACATGGAGATATTTAGTTTGATGTTAATAAAATTTCATGCAGCAGACAAAGGTTTACAGGAATGTTGAATTGATCATTTGACTTAAATATGCTAGGTCAACGACCAGAAATATGGCATTTTTCAAGAGCCCTGTTAATTGTCTTAGTGATACCATTGACCATTGACTTGTGAAGTGAATAGATCACTTTGTTTCAACCCAAAAAGTCGGATTCCAAGTTATCAATGCAGTCTATCCGCTGGGATACAACCCGAGTTGACAAAAGTCCCAGCTTAGACATGCTGAAATCAATCAATGATAATAGAACAGAATTGTTTACTGTTTGACATTATTCTGCTTTCCTTTTTTTGGTCAGTATAAACCAGGTCTATGCTTGCAAGGTGCAAATTAGTTTGCAAGGTGCAAATGAGTCTCGTCGATCAAAAGCTGGTTTAAAGGCAGAATATTGGTCCCACATCATCCTAAAAAATGTTGTCTTTCATAAAGACAAAATGCAACTCCTCAGGATGGTGAATTAAATGATTCTTTAATTCTTCAATTAAATGGTTCATAAATATTTTATATTTATGGTTTTACCTTTACTTTCTTGTAAACGGTGTTAGTCCTTTTATTTTAGAAAAGTGCTTGCTTCTGCAAAATGGATGTTTCCAAATGTGTAACATAAAAAAAATAATACTCACAAGAGTAATGAAAAATCCCCCAAAGCATGTCAAATATATACAAAATAATATGCCAATAAAAATATAATTCCCTGTATTAATGTCAACTCCATTGTTACAGTCCTTAAACCCAAAATAGTACATCTATAGCAATTTCTTTTTAAGATTAGTACTCCAGTTTCATTTGAAAGGAACCCAGAATTTAAAGAAAAAATAAATGGGTGCATATGAAAACACTATTTCCAGTTAGTACTTCTTTTTACTTCCATACATATATCGTCACGTTAGTTCATTGAAAACCACTATTCAGAAAAGGTAAAAAAAAGAAAAAAGAGAAGATTTCAGTTAGAACCTTTATACTATTTCAAGGCTGTAAATGATGTGCTTTTTCAAGTCAGTTTTGAGTCCAAAGGTAGCCAATGGATTTGGTGAAAAGAGAAGATTGCTGTGAGGTTAATATGATTTCTGTCTACAATCATTCAGGGCCTTGATTCTATCTGCATGACTAGGGCAAAGTCACAGGGCATGCCCTAAGGAGCAAGTCAGGCCCTTTTTGTTGTTTTACAGATCCATGGATCAGGCTCGAGCTTCAGTCCCTCGTCACACAACAACAAATAAACACTTGAAAAAACAGACTGCAGTTTGTCAGTGAATTTTGCGGAAGGTTTGTTGACCTCTATACAGACTATCTACATAATAGCTGTGATCAAAGTATCTGTGGTATTATAATAGGTGTGAGATATGAAACTGATTCCCAATCCTGAGCCTAAGCCTTCATCTAGTAAAGGGTCATAGTGTACACTAGGCATTAGTGGCTCTGCAATCATACCAGCCAAAATGCAGCCAAACCCTCAAGTAGTTCGCTTGACAACAATGGCATCAGTGACTCTTGAAAACTGGATGCCAGAGATAAACTCAGATGACCGTAGTATGGAGTGATACTCTGATCATTTCTGTTTCTAAGTTTTAATAGCACATTCCTGATTTGATAAAGGTATGTCTTAATAAGTGGCCCTTTCCAGGACCACAGGAATTGCATGCACATACATTCAGAACATTAAATGTTGTATACACTGTAGGTATGTTAACTGCATACTTAATATTATGAATGACAAACAAAATGTCCACTGCCCCATCTGGGTTGACAGCGCAATGTGGCCCATCACACAAAGCCACACCCCTTGGAGAGGTCAACGCACTTCTACAAGGCTCCTTGGCTACTGCTGATGCCAGAGTGGTAACCCCCACTTTGTTGCTACGGAGATGACCTTCCTTCTGTCAGTGATTACCTTGGCCAAAGATCTGTTTGAGAGATTGGGGATAAAAACGATCATTTCAAGTAATTTCAAGAATCTATGAATTGTTTTCATTAATTTACTTTTGCATTTGAATGAAAGTTGGGCCATGATCCCTGGAGAGATACCGCAGTTAACTAGAGGTTTCAGCTTCACATCCCAGTCTAGTCAATGGTTTCTCTGCCATTTTATAATTTGTTCAAAAGTTTCCAGTCTGTTTTTCCTTCATATGTTTGATTGAATCTATTTCTCATTAGTTTCCAAATGAATTTTCCTTTCTTTTATTCAAATTAAAGTACATTTAATACAATGGTGGAAACTGACTTGAACTACTTTGTGCTGGGTGTTTTTACAGCGCCCATGACTGCCATACGGCGGTTTTTGCATCATTTTCAAATCTCGCTAAAACTATCGGAACAATATATCGATAAGGGTATACTATGGGTACAAGAGAAAAAGACCTGGCACAATGGACCTTTCCCATGAAATATGCAAATGAGACCTTACGCATGCGCTTTACTAAATTGGTGGGCAAACGAGTGCGCGTTGCGTGCAGGTTTTGAAATTCGCGCACAGGAGACTCTGAATAGCCAATGACCGCACGCCAAACTGTTAGTGAGAAGGAACGCGCGCACGCCTGTGGAAAACTACGATTGGTTGGCAGCCCGCTTGCCCACCAATTTAGTCAAACCAACGGAGCTCCGATTTCGGAGGTCCCGGTGCGAAGTGGTTAACAAGCAAAAATGCAAATCTCCAACGTTAAGAGGGCCTAGCATTTCAATTGGTGCGGGAGGTTTCTGGCAGGGAGACTCATGCTTCCTGCTGGGATTGAAATGTCAGGCCCCATGAATGTCGGCTGTTTAGCCTGAAATCATTCTCATCATGCATTGAGAGTCAACACGTCAGAACTGCTTAGCCAAGTGTGAAACATTCCAGCTGGCCAGCCAATTCTGTGAGTGCACGTGTTAATATTAACAATCAGAGAGCTTCTGAATTTCATGTAAGCAGGCAGTGACATTGAACAGCAGACATACCGGTACAGCCTTTAGACTTGGGCTGAGGGTTTCTGAGAAATCCACAGGACACACCCCAGACAGAAAGCCATTTCCACGATGACAGTATAAAGTGATAAAATATATTTTGGGTATCACACAGTCTGGGCAAATCAAGCACAGCAGCTTCTGGACGGATCTTTCAGCTGTCAATGTAAAACTATCTTCACCACTTCCAATGAGATATTGAGTGAAAAGAGCACAATCTGAAGTGAGACTGCAGCAATCAAAATCTGTATTACCCAATCCACAAGCCGAGGATTTTGGGTTTGCTTGTTTCATAAATCAGTTCCACCACGTTATGCAAGACATTTAAGTTGGAACTTAACGCAATTTCTTTCACACAGTTATTCCTTTCCAGTTGACAATCCTTAACCACTTCGCGCCGGGACCTCCGAATCCAGAGGTCAATTGGATTGCCTATGCAACGGGGCCCTCCGAATCCGGGCACCACTATTGTCCACATTCTAAACAAACACTCTTTTCAGCTTAGAACAAAGCAATATGAATCAGTACAAAGACCCTTTTTGACGCACGTTGCCACATGAATTGCAAGATTAGCAGCAGTAATTGTGCAATTGTGGGACTTTTACTGTGGAGGATCGAGGGATACCGCGCTGCAGCTGAAAGCACGCGGGGGACATTGTCTTTGCATTCCACACAGCCCAACGGTCGTCGGTCTGGCATTGGAATTCCCCCCACATTCTTTACCGTAATCTGTACGCTCGTTTGTGGCCGACCAACTCAAAGATTTGACTGCCTGGAGTGGAGGCTGGAGTCTGCGTCCGTTACGGTCCATTGACAACGCACAAAGGGCCCTTTTTCGAACGGATAATCTCTTGACAAAGGCCACAACGACGTCCGAATTGTGCCAGGTTTTACTCTCTTGTACCCATAGTATACCCTTATCGATTTATTTCACAGAAATATATCGTTCTGATTGTTTTAGCAAGATTTTAAAATG
This sequence comes from Luidia sarsii, assembly GCA_949987565.1. NCBI lineage: Eukaryota > Metazoa > Echinodermata > Asteroidea > Paxillosida > Luidiidae > Luidia > Luidia sarsii. The sequence continues at coordinate 13,605,958 of OX465109.1, read as the reverse complement.
ATGTATTGTTCAAAAACCTCCGTATGGCGGTCATCGGCGCTGAAAACCCCCCCGGCGCGAAGTGGTTAAAGCCCCTGCACAAATCCTATTTAGACCTGACAAATTATGTTTACTTACTCAAGTGGAAGTAAATACCAGTATCAGACATGCTGTGAACATTTAGCGCCTGGAATCCTGCCATTTCCATGAAAAGTGGAATTTTGAATTTTGATTTTCCAAGGTCCTATTAAAACGACTTTTTGATAAAAAAAGCCTTAAAGCCCCTACACACCATTTGCACAAACCCAAAATGGTCCATTCGCAATTATCGACGACTGTTTCAAAATTTACTTTCAATTTTCTGGTTTAAACGCTAGGAGGCGCTATTGAAAATTCTGCAAGGTGCATTTTACGATCCTGGAAGCTGACACAGTTTGATGAAAAAATGAGCCAGTTTTTCACCAATTTCTTGTGACATGGTTGACGGATTGAGCTGAACCTTTCAAAGGTCTGTCATTTCATGCATATGTTGGATTAGACAAAGTATGAATGCATGTCTAAGACCTTAACCAATGATGTGTAGGGGCTTGAAACAAACCCTCATGACAGCAATTCATGGAAATCTAGGATTCTGAAAGACTGGATTTCAAGACTGGACGCTCAATTACAACCACTTCTGTATTTCAGAGGTGTTAATGTTTTTTTTTATACTTACTGTACAGTACCTTCACATTGAGAACTGACATACAGACCCCTTTTATTCCAATATTGCTATGACTTACCCGGTACATGCATGTGTGTGCTTTACGTTATTTTACTTTTCAGTGGAGTAGATTTTAAGAAAGATATTAGGCAAAGAAGCAAGGGAGGTGCATATGTGGTAAAAGGTAGAGGGTAGTGGATAGGTCCATTAGGTCCATATAAGGTGGTGGACCAGTGTATAGAGTGGCAGATAGATGTATAGGGTGGTGGATAGGGTGGTGGACTGGTGTATTGGGTGGATAGGTGGATAGCGTGGTGGATAAGTGGATAAGGTGGTGGACTGGTGTACTGGGTGGTGGATAGGTGTACTGGGTGGACAGGTGGATAGGGTGGACAGTTGTATAGGGTGGACAGGTGTATAGAGTGGTGGATAGGTGGATAGGGTGGTGGATAGGTGGATAGGGTGGTGGACTGGTGTACTGGGTGGTGGATAGGTGTACTGGGTGGTGGACAGGTGGATAGGGTTGAGCACAGGTGGTGTATAGGGTGGAGAGTTGTATGGGGTGGTGGGCAGGTGGATAGGGTGGACAGGTGGTAGGTTGGTGGACAGGTGTATAGGTGTATAAGAGCCCAATAATGCAAGTGTTGGAGAAGGGCAAGGGTTAAGAGATTATCAGACAATTTACATAGGTTGGATTGTCTATGATTGCCCAGTGGTTCCCATCCCCATGAGATCTACGGTACAGTGGGTCTTGTGAGACACTGATTGGGAGCAGGTGGACTTTGAGGGATGCCATGCTCAAGCCAATGCAGGTGAAACAGATCAGCAGCAACATGACAGCGACATGCACCATGGGACGACAGAGACAGCCAGGAATGTCGCCCCCACCTGTCTGAGCTGCGACACGCTGGCGTCCGCCTTGACCTTGGCCTGCTCCTGCTCCTGGGACCGGATGTTGTTGATCTGCACCCTCCGCCGTGGGAGAGGAGCGCCTTCTTTGGTCGAGGATCTCTCTGATGATGCACCACCACCTGTGGTGTGTGGTCTAAACGCTGGCTGGACAGGGGTCACTGAGGGCACTGGGGTTACTGAGGTTACTAGGTCTACCGATGTCACATGGGCTACTGAGGTCACTGAGGGGACAGGGGTCACTGGGGTTACTGGAGTCACTGAGGTTACAGGGGTCACTGACATCACAGGGGTCACTGGGATCCTGGGGGCAACTGGTGTCACTGATGTTGCTTCATTTACAGAGGTTGTTTCAGTGATTGGGGTCACTAAAGTCACTGGGGTCACATTAGTGACTGAGGTCGCAGCAGTTGATGAATCTGAATTGATGTGGACTGATTCCTTTTCTTTGGCTACTGCCTTGGCGGTGATTGGTTTTGGAGCTCCAGCTTTTCCAGGAGCTGATGGAGATTTTGACTGGCTAGAAGTGGTTGCTGAGATCTTTGTAAGGGTAGCAGGGTGTTGGATGAGGGTCTCATCTATTGGAGTGGGCTCTTCCACAACAGAAAGAGGTGTGTGAGAATTGACAGGGGTTTCAGGAGATACTGAGGGGCTGTTAGTGGAAGAAGGAACTGAAGGACTAGGGTTAGTAGATTGGAGGTTGTTAGATAAACCAGAGTCCCCTGGGGTTATAGTCTTGGAGGGAGGAGGGATTGGGATGCTTAGTCTGACTTTGGTCGGTTTGGGCTTGGTTACACAGGGCGGCACCTCAGGCTCCCAGACACCTTGCGACAATCCTGAGGATATGATCACATTGGGGGGTATGTGCACATTCTGAGCCATTTCCCGTTCCACCGCAACTTGGACCGCGTCAAAGGTAGAGCTGGGACTGGCCACATTGGGGCCATAGGAGTCCAGCGTGTGTGCCCTACCTCTGCCTGTCTTGCCGCTGTCTGTTGCCTTGGCATCGTTGGGAGCATTGGGGGGGCTCTTCTGCTGCCGCTCCGTCTCTGACTTGCGCGAGAACTCCCGCTGGGCTGACAGGATGTAGGAGTACTTGGGCGTCTTCTTCTTGAAGAGGCTGAAGCCAGACTTCTTCTGCTTGGGTGACTTGGCCTCGTTGGTGGATGCCGGGCCAGCTTGATTGGAATCTGATACAGCAAAGGCACTGATGGATGCGGTCTCTCCAGCCATGCCATTCTTGTCCACTGTCTTCGTCTCTGTCTTCTCCTTGGGATCTTCTGTCTGGTTCTTCTCTACGGTCTGATTCTGGTTGGCATCTACGATTACTGCAACCCCACCACCATCTTGGCTGGGCTCTGGCTTGGGGAGCTTTTCAGCATTGCTTTCTCCTTCAGGAGCATTCTTATTAGAATCAGGGATCTGTGCTTCTTTCTGGGCAGGTTTGGGAGAGCCTTCAAGAGATGGCACCTCATCCAAAATGGAAGCTCTCTGATGCTGCTTGGGACTTCGAAGAGTGTTTGGTGGGGAGGCGTGGACGGCCTTAGTGTCCTTGTTTGGCACTTCACGGGAGCGGACAAAGTGATACGTTGGATGGCTGACAGATACCTCATCTGCTTTCAGGGCTGGGGAGAGAGGTCGCTTCCTCTCTGCTTCTGGTTCAGTCAGACTAGAGTCCCCGTCGCTCTTTGAAATGTCAGACTCCTTGGCTGGGGATTCCATGGACTCACTCAGGTCTAGTGTGGATGGGATTGGAGTCTGCTGAGCCTGCACAGTGGCTGTGGCTGTGGCCGTGGCTTGCTGGGAATATGAGTCAGACAATGAAGTGTTAGGTAATTTGCTGACTGTGGGATAAATCATCGGAGGGGTCATCAAGAGTTGCTGAGGTGACACCACCATCTGCTGCTGCGGCGATAGCATCTGCTGCTGTGGTGATATCAGCTGTTGCTGAGCCAGCATCTGTTGCTGCGGCGACAGCATCTGTTGCTGTGGTGACATCATCTGTTGCTGCGGTGACATCATCTGCTGCTGCGGTGACATCATCTGTTGCTGCGGCGACAGCATGGACTGCTGATACGGGAGTGGCAGGACGACGGGCTGTTGGTTGGAGGCCATCACCATCTGGTTGATGAGCTGCTGCTGCAGCAACATCTGCTGTTGCAGCTGCTGCATCTGCATTTCCATCAGGCCTGGCTGCTGCGGGCTCTGCATCTGCTTCTGCAGGGCAGCTAGCTGGGCTTGCAAGGTGGTGTACTGCTCTGTTAACTGCTCTGCCGCTCTGTCACCCCCACCTGATGATGGACTGCCCTTGGCCTCAGCCTCTACCGTATTGGGCCTCTCCACTGTCTTAGCTTCCTCCTCTACCGGGGTCTCAATGGTCGTGGAGTCTTCTGCTGCCTTCTCGGGACTCTCCTGGGCATCTGTGAGAGGGCTTTTGGTCGCCTCTTCTTTCAGGCCCTCCTCTTCAGCCTCCTCCTTGGGGCTGTCCTGCGGGACTGGGGTGGCTTCCCTGGTGACCTCAAAGGCCAAGGCGTGGACGGACTTCTCCTCTAGCATGTCGTGGGCGTCATCAGCCTGAGTGTGTGGGGGATACTTGTGGGCATCCTTGGCATCCTCGTCCAGGCTCATCTTCATCATGTGGGACAGAAGCTCCCTCTGGGCCTTGCTGTCTTTGTCTGTGCAATGGACAATGAAGCGGAGAAAAGGAATTAGGGGTTAGGTTCATGAAACCAAGATGTACTTAATTCTATGCACATGCAATAGATATGTCAAGAGCAATGCAGGTGTTCTCCTTTAATTCAAAGCAGATAACTTGGATGTATCGATAATACTCATTGAAAACTTCCGTCAGCTTTCCTTCTATCACTTTGTTGGATCTATAGACAAAATCCACAAATAAGAAAATCCCACTCTTTACAGTAGAACATTTCACTGCTGTCTGACAACCTCTGCATTGAAGTGCTGTAACCTATTGGTAGCTGCTTTCAATTTGTATGTTCAAGTCCCCTCATGCTACAAGGCCCTCACAAACAAACCTCCAACACTGCTTACATGTACATGATGATTGGCAATGAAAATACTGAGTCAACCTTCACACAACAGCAATACAGGGTGCAAGGGGTGGGTAAATGTCACAGAATATTCTTTTGAGTTAGAAATCACACCAGACATGCTTGCATGTGTATGGAAAGTGATCAGACAATAGCATTGTGCGAGTTATAGGATGGGCCTGATTGGATGAGGAGTATAAACTTTGAGGTCTCCGGACAGTTTTAGGGTTTCTGGGGTTGACCCAAGTCGGTGTTCAGTGATACAATCAATATCTCAAATAAAACACTCATGCAATGAGGTGTATATGCATATGTACATGTGTACATGTAGGCCTGTGCTACCTAGATATACATAGGGCTATGGCTTAATTCATTGGCTATGGCTGTTAACAACACACAGGTCTATGGGAAGTGGCTGCTGCCTCTGGCTGGCACCCTTTAACTGCACATCAGGACAGGGCAGACCAGCACTGAATTGCCTTCACGAGGCTCCATGTGTCATTTAAAGACATAGCACATGAATTCCACAGGGCATAATAGAGTACACAAAGTGAAACATAAACAGGAAAGGTCCATTAGCTATTTGTAATATTAGGGGCACAGCAGTAAGCACAACTACAGTAAGACAATCTACTGTACATAATGTATTCACTAAAGCAATTATCTACACTAGTACACTGTATTGTTGCAATAAATTGCAAGAAAGCTCTAGAGCCGGTTAATATCCTTACAAAAACTTCAAGCAATTAGAAAGACAACAACCGTGTTTATGATAAACCTCATTTTTCCACGTTTCAGTGAATAGTTGCTCACTGCGTCCAACTGCTTCTTGGCAATTGAGTACTTTACTTTGAATCTCTACTTGACCTGAAGGAGACAATCCAGGTGGCTATTCAAAATTCATTTGAGAACTTAACCCTACAAAGCCTTGAGTAGCACGTGTACTTTTCAGGTGATTTTGTTGCCTTTTTCCAAAACATGCCTTTTTCTGTGATATTTGGAAAAATTAAATCATTGCTCTAATGCTCTTTCCACATCCAATAATAGAAATTATTAGCTTTTTTGCCGCGAAGCAAAAAAGCTATTGTTGTTGTTCTGATTTTTTTTTTTCTTCTTCTTTTTCTTGTCGGAAAAAATCCCATAGACAAAGCACAGGGTTTTTCGGAGGGCACTTTTGCCATTGAACAAACTTTGATTTTTTTCAAACTTGACAAATGCGTAGAGCCCTTACTGAAGTTGTGCACAGTTGTCTTTAAAACTTCATGACGTCACCACGTGTCACGTGACAGCGCTTTAAAGTGGCAAATTTCAAACTGCAATAAAAGCAAAAAAGCAATTTCGTTTTGTTCCAAGTTTGCACTATATCTAAGTTGGGAAAAGGTGTATCCAAAAATTGCCCTATTTGATCATGACGTCATCTCATGAATATTAATGACGTCATAAACTTTTAAGATTTTAACATTCAATTGAGCATATTTGGCCAACGGAGCAAGATTTAAAAAAAAAATTTGTTGATATCTATTGGAGATGTAGTCTAGAAACACCCTCCGGGGCCAAAATGCCATGACGCAATCATGACGTCATCAAAATGCATGTTTTTAAAACACATATATGCCAAAAATCAATCTTCTCGAAATTTGGTGTGCAGGTAGACATTCCAAATCCTGAATTTGGAACCAATCGACCATTGTTCAAAATTATTATGATTTTTTGAATATTATAATGAGGTCCCATACACTTTGTGCACAAAATATGCATGTGCGTATTGGGTGTTAGGAATGGAGGTTACCGGTTTGAATCCTGTTTTTTTTTAAAGAGAACCAGATGCGGAAAAGCGTTATGTTCTGTTTGCCAACAGACATAAATTTCTAGTTTTTAACTGATGTGGTTATACCAGCATTGTTCTACCGGTAGGCAAAACACCAATCAAATACTCAAAGAGAGAAAGGTCCTGTGTGGATGGGAACATGAGGCTCTCTAAATTGATGTGATAAATAAAAAAATAAAAAATTCTTTTATAAAGAAAAAATATATATATAACTGTGCCATAGCATTTTAGTAGGCTGATTGCAAATATATATGTACATGTACCTGTATATGTATATAAACTGAAGGCTTTCCTTGTACAAATGCATTAGATCACAGACTCCAATATAACGTCTAAATGGGTTAACATCATTTTTGAAAGAAAAGACAGTGAGGAGTGGTGGAAGCAAAAGCAAAGTAAGACAAAAAGCTGAAAGGTGAGGGTCAGTAGAAAACATGAATCCCTTAGCCTGTTAGCAAAGCTGTTCAGCAGAACAGGCACCAATTGTTAGTGGGTAAATCTGACTTTCCACACCGCATCGGTGAATCCAATGCTTGAGCCCATGAGCCCTTGGTTAGTTCTTCCTCAAGTTGACCCCTTCCTCCAGTTGACCCCCTGCACAAGACTGCTTAATGTGTGGGTGTCAGGACAAGACATCACATGATTCAAGGTGTTCATGATTCACACGTACATTTCACAAAGTATTACCAAACATTACCAATCAGTTTACCACAGGCACCCCCACACAAAAGGATCGTTAATAATGGTGAGTTGGATGACTATCTACCATTGGTCAGATGATTTGGGGATGTCAGTGAGCAAGGCTGCTGGCTTTGACTTGATGTGTATTCATGATAGAACCTTTCCATACCCTTTCATCCTGATGCAGGAGTTTCAATTCTACAAGGATTATTTTCAAGAAGACTCGTGCCCAGAGCGCCTTGGAGAAAAGTCCTAATGGGAACATTAGGCCCTTCAATTTTATGAGATTTGCAAGGATGGTCATTTCAGCCTGTCAGCTGTGTGCAACATGTTCATATCCCTAGCGAGTTTTGAAGTGTTACAAAAATTTGCCTTTGACAAAGGTCCTGCTAGGATACGTCAGGGCCTCTAACACTTCCAGGTTTCAACTTGGGAGTCATATACAAAACTGTTGCAAACTGCTTAAGTCTGTAAGTGACCAAAGTGCAAATCTCAACGAATGTAGAGGGCCTGAAGATTTGAGGTTTCAAGGGTTCTGATTAGATTGAGGGAGGCATTCATATTAGTGACTAGGTGAGAGGAAGGTGCACAGCAATGTGCTTGCCAAGCAGTGAATTTGGATTTGTTCTTATTTCAAGGCAAAGACGTCACTGTGAGCTAACCTGAGGCCCAACAAGCAGGAGGAAGAGGAATGGAAAGATTGGGTTCTGGAGATACCAGCATCTCCAGCTGGGCTTGGCACGGATCCAGGCCGACTTCTGTCTCACTCTGCAAAGCCTGTGAAGGGTCCAAGATCTCAGATGGAGCTGGGGGGGTTGCCTCAGGAGAAGTTGCTGCCAGCGTCTCAGCATTGGAGGTTAGGGCAGCCTCTGTCAGATCGATTGTACGCTGAGTGCAGCTCAGCCTGAGCCCTTCCAAAGGCCTCGCCTTGTCTAGAAGCGACAAGGACCGGCCTGCCCTCACACAGAGTGGCATGGCAGGCACAAATGAGTCTGACAGGGCCCGGTTTGGTCTCCCAACAGCGCCCTCTGTTGACTTGGCCGGGGCAAAAATTGCAGCAGCCTCGTCATATATCGGGTAGACCTTGACAGGCGATCTGGGCTTCTTTTTGTGGAGGTGCACCAGGGCAACCTCCGAGTCAATGTTAATTGTGACTGTGTGACTGTGGGGTTGGTGATTAGAATTGGCTGAGGAGGGGTTAGCAGAGGCTGGAAGGAGATCTACTCAGGTCAGGGTGGGAGGGACACAGGACACCAAGAAAGGAAAGAGAGAAAGACAAAGTGCAGAATAAGATCACCAAGACAACCACCGACAAAGGGAATCAGGATTTGTCTTGACTACAATTGCCAACCAAGAGTGATGTTCTTCATTTCAGATTCTTTCTGCACACTGCTTTAGGATTTCAGTCATATGCTAAAATGTTCCAAATGCTTACTGGCTAAATGACCACAATTCAAATCTCAAAAATGCAGAGGCCCAATGTTTGGATCCTAGCAAGACCTTTCTCAAAGGCAGAATGCCACCATTTCCAAAGGAGGTTACGCTCTTTCACACTGCAATTTTTCACCTTGGGTCAATGCATCACCTAGGTAAAATAATACCTCGGTAAAGTTTCTTCATAAAAATCGAGAAAACATTTTTTTTTTCAAATAAAAAATAGGGTCATACAGAATTCCAGTTAAGGAATGCCAACTTTCTGGAATACATTTTAAGGATGTTTTGGCACCTTCTGAAGTTTTTACTACCAGTATGTATCCACTAGGGATCACATTAATGGTTGCTATGGTTGTATTGTTACCCTAGTTGCATCGCTACCACGGTTAAATTCCCACTAAAGTTTGACTAAAAAGCTCTCACTGTAGACAATGTATCACCACACACTAACGCACTTTACTATGTAATGCATTCACTCTTCGCAAGCACTTCTTTTCAGTTAGCCAATGGTGCAAGAAAATTCTCTACAAGAAGACAAATGCACATGGAATTGCCGCAAAGGGTGCAGAGGGATGAGAAGTGGATAAGAGTGCAAAACATAAATTGCTATCTAACAATGAAAACACAAGAATGGTTTCAAAACTATCCCACCCTGTACAATTCTATCGTCCAAATGCAGTGATAGTGTGACATACCGGTAATCAAAAACATATCTGGTCTTTTGCAATCTGGTAACTTTGCTTTTTGGTACACCGATCAAGCCTTTAAAAACCGGTAATGATTAATTTGCCCCAAACTGACTTCTCAGGTGTGTGGTTTATATTGGGAACAACTGTTGAATTTAAAGACAAAAATCATCTGAAACATTTGATGCAATTTCTTAAAAATGAGAATTTGGGACAAATACAAAAAAGAAAGAGATTTCACATTGTATTCTATCATATCACAATGTTATACAGGACGATGTACATTGTACATGTACATCAATTCTAAGAAGGATTGGCATAGCAAGCTCAAGCTAATTGCAGAGAAAAGTGATATTATTGCTACCTCCTGCATTCAAATTTCCTTTTTGTTAATTTGCTATGAAAAGCACAGATATGATTTATTACCCATCACCAGAGATGTTCTACACAACGCTCGTGATGAGGTACATGTACAGTACATTTAGTTGAGGTACAGTTGTACATGTACATGTACATGTACATAAAAACATGCAGATCACCCCACCCTTGAGCAAGTGGTTTTCACAGTCTGTTATGAGTCTTACAATTGATGTTGCTTGGTCATATATTGTTAGTAACACATGGTACAATGTACCTCTACAACACTGCTAAAGTGCGATGGGGATGCAGGGGTCAGCACCCCTTGCAGTCAACCATTTTAATTATGCATTTTGTTTCTTTGCTTTGAGCTGCAGTAAACCAGAGGATTGCCCAGGGAGATGCAACACTGCTTAAGTGGGCTATGGTATTGTTCACAAATGGTCAATTGTATATTTATACGTACAGTACATGTATGTCCATGAATATATACTGTACCTAATGGTCTGAGTATGAAGCTGTTCAGGCAAATGAAGCCTCCCCTTTCTACACTTTGCTTTTTAGGCTTTCATTGCATCAGATGTAAGTCATTGGTCATTGTTACTACAAATGCTTATATACTCTTCCCACCATACATGTAAGTCTTGAAGTGGCATCCATTGGTTGTTATCATTCAACTCACAAGTACCGGTACAATGGGTAAACCATTGTAAGTCAGATAGGTTGTTTCCATGCAATAGTAGTTTTCTTACAATTGGTTGCAAGTTAGAATGAGGTTGGTGAAATTGAGCACAGTTCCCCGAAACTCACAAATATGAGTTCATGACATGAATGGACGCAGTAACTTGGCTAGCATCCCATCTAAGAAAAGGAAGTGCCATTGTGTAGTTACCAAACGGCTGTTCATTCATTATGCAGTTCAACACAAACATCTGACCTGTTCACTCTCTGCATATGCCGTCTTGTTTACAACTCATGCACACCCATACACAAACCCAACTGCCTATGGGAACAACTATGCTTTCCGACCAAACCTATGGTTGTGGATACAAATTGGGACAAAATCCTTATCCCATCTGAAAAACAAATCCAAAAAAATACATGTACACTCCTTCCTGTAACTGCATGAACTTGAACTACAGTTTTCATTTTTTGTTTTGTGTTTTAGGAAACACAATGCTTGCAAAATATGTCAGGAATAAAAAAGAAAATACCGTAACTACTGTAGCTCATTGCCCAACATTTCTGAACACTGACATCTGCAGAACATGCTTGCTGGACAAAAAGCAAGAATTTTATGCCGAAACGCAAAAACCTCTTCAACTGGTCAAAGGTTAGACAACTTTCATCCCCCTTTTAGATAATTTATTCCATTATGTTCATGTTATTACTGAATACATGTAGGTACTGTATATGTCTTTTACACGTTATCTTCACATCAAATACCAAATGTACCCAAGCACCTTATAAAATTATGAAAGCATCTTGTTACATGTATATGTACAGTAAAGTAGTAACAGAAATTCCAACACCATAATATCATTGACAACTGTTGGAATGGTAAAATTGGCAATTAACCAAATAAAATATTAACCCAATGAGCATGGCACTGGTCTCAGTGGTCTCTTCAATAAACAAGTCAGTTCTTTAAAGAATAAAATTTCTGCTGAACTGACAAACATATGGCTCAAACGTGAATCCTCACAGCTACGATGCAATAAATATACTGGGTACATATTATCAAATCAAGAAGAAATAATTCAAATCAATGGTAACCATGGTAACAGTCAGTTCAGGATACGGAATTTGTATCTGAGTCCCAAAGTCCTAACAATTCAATAATTGCCTGATAATAAATATGGATATATAAAACAAGTACAAGGTAATAATGGCATAGAGAAACACAGTCAATCTGTTTATAAAATATGAACCATTTTGATTTTACCATACTGTACATAGATTACATGAGTATGATTTAAGACCATGATTATCTGATTTCATACATACCGGTACACCACAGCATTACAAAACATATTTAGAACTGGCACTTAGTTATCTACAGACACAGTATTTAAGTCATCAGATCTGGATTATCCAGTTGTGAGTGGACAGGGCAGACCTGACACATTGTAACATTCACTGGAATGTCTTAGTCTGGATTTCACCACATGGACTGATATTGAAGACCACATTGGTGCAGTGTATCTTCAATGCTACCAATAACAATCAGTGTAATCATTTTAATCAGTGACCCAAAGATTCTAAACAATACTCTAGGAATCAATTTATCAGAATAATCAGTACATTTGAATACAATGAACAAAATGAATAAAATGGAATAATGCAAATTCAATGCAGGCAAGTACCTTGGTCAGGTTCCTCGGTTGGCATGGCAACTGCATCAGCTTCCTCCTCTAGAACCTCCTTGCCATTTTCCTCCCCCTCTGACCTCTCAGGCCCCGCCTCCTGCTCCTCCCCCTCGACCGCGGCAGCCAGGCTGAGGGTCGCGACCTCCGCCTCCAGGCCAGATGCATCCTGGGGAAGTTCCGTGGGCTGCTCTTCCTTCATTTGTTCCTCCATTTCTGTGAGAGAGAAAAGTATAATATTCTTCACTGCATATGATAAAATTAAAGGAAAGCACAACGGAACGGGAAATTCAAAATAATTTGTGAAAATAGCAAAGGAAATCTGACTAGACCAGGACAGGACTTGAACCCAAGACCTCTGCAGTAACATTCAAATGCCCTAACCACCTGAGCTATCTAGCCGTTAGGTGGTGGCCTTCAAATAGTTGATTACCTTTGCTGCATTGCACTGCATCTATTCAAAACACACTAATGAATTCCATGCAGAAGCAACTTTTTAAGAAGCATGTCAAAGATGTCAAAAGATGACAAATGCTAAGCTACAATTGAAAATCAAGTGCATTTAGAGAACATTCATAAACATTCAACACCATGTTGCTTAGCAACAGGTAGATGCAGAGGCAGAGTCAATTCTATAAAAAGAACGCTGAGAAAGATTCAGATTCTAGTATTCTACATATCAGCCAAACAGTGGAAATGGAAACTGACTGGGAAGGTTTTGAACTTTAGACCCCTGGCTTGATGGAATGCTAAGCCTGAGGTCTTGGGTCCTAGTCACGCTCCAGCAGATTGCCGTTGTTTTTTTAAATTTATGGGGGGGGGTGCTATTTTTTTATTTGCTCTAAAATTGGAATCATTCCAAATGTAACTTGAGAAGACAGTGTTAACTTATTTTAGCCTCCAAATTTAGAAATAATTAAGTAAATACTAAAACTACATCTAGAGAGAAAATGGGAAAAAAAGTGAAAAAGAAAACTGTTCAAATGTGAAGATCCCCAAATCTGAAAAGGAATTTCCACAGACTCTGAAAATGCATGCGGCTCAAATCACACAAAAGACTGTAGATATTTTGACAAACCAACCAGCCAAATCCTACCTTGACATGGCTACACTGCAAACAAAAATGTACAAAGGAATACAAGAATGTTGCAAAATGCTTACTGATTTCAATGACCGAATCACACACATGAAGAGAGAGTTAGTTTCAATTCCAGCAGGACTTTCACAAAATAACTGCTTGCCTTTCCCAAAGATCCTGCTAGGATCGAGACATCTGGTCCTCTATTTTTTGTGTGAAAAATCATACAATTTGAATTTGGAATCACAATAAGTTTGAAAGGTTGGCCTGTGGATTGTGTGGTGTTTGACATGCTGGCTGAAAAAATGTGTACGATGGAAAGACAGAGGTTGCCTGAGGCAAAGGCGGACATGAAGTAGCATCGGGGTGTTGTGAGCAATGGATAGGATCAGGCAGAAGCAATGGGTGGGGCAAGGGGAGGGTGAGGTTAGTGGCGGCAGAAGCAGACAAACCTGCTTGGCCCAAGGCAATGGCCTCCTGAAAGCATTCATCGATGCCCGTCTCGGTCAGGCTACTGCTAACGGAGTTGGAGTGCGTGCGCGGGGACTCTGTATGACAGTGACAATGGCAATGGCAACATTCAGTGGCAAAGCAGTGGCAGACATGCAGGAGCCAGCGGCAGTGGCAGGGTTAATTGGTGGAAGTCAAGCAATGACGCTGACAAGTGACAAAAAAAGTAACAAAAACAATAATGACAATAACAATTACAGTGACAAGTGACAATGGTGATGACAATTATTGTGATAGAGGGAAGTAACAATGCAGTAACCAGAACAGTGACCAATGCAATGAAAGTGACAGAAACAAGTGACAACACCAGAATTGACAATTGACACTGATTGGAACAGTGACATTTGCAATGAGTGACAAAACAAGTTACATTAGCCAAGAAAGCAGTGACAGTGACAATAATAAGCTATCTTGTTTCACATCAAACAGATCCTGATTTTCTTGCACAACTAAATGTGACTGCTTATGGGAAAAACACACAGGCAAAGCAGGCAGTATGAGCAGGATCAAAAGCATGCAGGTTTGTAAAGAAATATTAGGCAAACGGTGCATTGTTGTGTTAATAATAATATCATGCAGATCTAGATGCTAGACTAGAGATTTAATAAGGGTTTGCACTGCTCGATGTAGTAAGCACTGAATGCCCAGTGCTTTGCCCGATGCCTGATAAAAAAAAAAAAATCAGGCAGCTCAGGCGGGATTCCGGAGCAGGGCAAATCCTCACTGAATTACATTCTCCTCGATACAAAGAGACTAGAGATGTTAGTCATTCAGTCAAACAGGCAAGTGTGCAGTTCAGCCAGTCAGGTGTCATTGGGTCAATCACCAAGGTTCCAAAGGTTTTGGTGTGTGATCAATGTCAAGGGTGCAGAGTTAGGCAAATGGTTGAGATCTGTACACTTCCTAATGGGTCAACTGTTGGGCTAGTGGTCAGCATTCATCGACTCGATATCGTTATGTACTGGGTAGGCCTTCGGTTAGGCAAAAGTCAAGGAGCGGAAGTCAATGTTACAATAGACTGATGCTTCAAACTGATGCTTCAAGCCCACAGGTGCTTGAAACATTGTGCCATCCTTGTGAGTCAAGCAGCCACTCTCATCTGCAGAACCGGAGACTTCCTTGTGTAAGGTCTGGCCACTTCTTTCAAGACAGCATTCTTCATCAAGGAGAAATGTAAAGAAATTCACAAGACAGACTCCATGGCGAATTGTCAAACTGCTGTCATTTTCAAATCGCCTGTTACACGTATGAATATTTAACCACTTCGGGCCGGGACCTCCAAATCCGGAGCTCCATTGGCTTGACTATGCAATGGGGTCCTCCGAATCCGGGCACCACGATTGTCCACATTCTAAACAAAGACTCTTTTCAGCCTAGAACAAAGCAATACGAATCAGTACAAAGACCCTTTTTGACACAAGTTGCCACATGAATTGCAAGATTAGCAGCAGTAATTGTGCAATTGTGGGACTTTTACTGTGGAGGATCGAGGGATTCCGCGCTGCAGCTGAAAGCACGCGGGGGACATTGTCTTTGCATGCCACACAGCCCAACGGTCGTCGGTCTGGCATTGGAATTCCCCCCACATTCTTTACCATAATCTGTACGCTCGTTTGTGGCCGACCAACTCGAAGATTTGACTGCCTGGAGTGGAGGCTGGAGTCTGCGGTCAGGGATTGTCAGCAGCGTACACGCACACACACACACACACACACACACGTCCGTTACGGTCCATTGACGATGCATAAAGGGCCCTTTTTCGAACGGATAATCTCTTGACAAAAGCCACAACGACGTCCGAATTGTGCCAGGTTTTACTCTCTTGTACCCATAGTATACCCTTATCGATTTATTTCACAGAAATATATTGTTCCGATCGTTTTAGCGAGATTTGAAAATGATGCATTGTTAAAAAAAAAACTTATGGCAGTCATCGGTGCTGAAAAACCACCCGGCGCAAAGTGGTTAAAGTATATTTATGCGAGACCATAGATACTACACTGAACATGTATCACCAAACAAGGTAGGAATGTGACGATGGATTGATGTATGATGTACTGTAGACAATGCAGGGTTCTTCTCTGTTTTGATCAGACACAGAACATCTTACAAGTAATGAATCACTGCAGTACCATTGATCTGAAGAGATAGACAGAGGCAGTACGATGAGGTCATGTACGGTATCATCACCACATGTATACATGTACATGTACATGTACATGTAAAGCACAATGCTATATGTGTAGCAAAGGGCACACAATAAGTGAGCAGACCCAAGGAAAACTGCAGAACTGTTGAAAAAAGAAAGAAACCAACTAGGCTACACAACATGGTCAGAGGCTGAAGTACATGTAGCAGCCCAAGATACAATGTAGATTGAGTGTGGAGGAGGAAAGATACTCATGGCCTCATTCTCCATCAGGAGACGGGGAAATAGTACGGTAGTAAAACCACAACACCACAGTTGCTGAGATGGGTAACCAGTTGAAGATTTATCAAGATCAGAGAGAGGACAGGGAGGACCTGTTAAATACTGTCATTGATGACATGACCATTTTGCACCAACTTTGTACCACTTAGCTTAGGTTTTCTATTATCTTCTTGTAAAGTGCAGCACCGTCAATCCCAACACAACTGAAAGCTAATGAAGTACCTTGGTACAGTACCGGTAGGTCACATGTTGGAGGATGGTCAAGTTCAGTGAGTGGACAAGTAGGATTTGTCACGTAATTGATATGTCACTGTCATCATTATCCTGAATGTAGGCCACTGTGCTACATTCAAAACTGGCAGTTGGTGCTAGGCAAGTCACCAGTGTGTGGACAGGGCAGACCTTTTACATTAGGACCATGAAGTGTGCTGCTTGCAGAGTTTACGATGGGGGACGATGGCACTCCAAGGAGATGACTCACGACAAATTGAGACTTTGGAAAAGATGATGAGTGGAAGGAACTGTTATGTGTGGACACAACAGTTACATGTAAGGACAGCAAAGCACAGCACACAGGAACTCCAGAGGGTTGATGTGATTTACAGAGTCAAGTTCAAAAAACAATGTTTAACACAGACCCTGTTTTCGAAGAGAGAAAGTCTATAACATGTTAGGTTTCTGACATAACTCCAAAGATTTGTCTATGGTCTTGCATGATTGCCCATCATTAGTTGAGTTTTACTCGCTCATCAAATCCACACAAAATATTTGTCTGTTTGTAAAAAAATAAAATGCAAACAAGTTCCAAACTGCCTACTGACTAAAAGGACCAATATGGGAATATAAAAGCATTGAAGGGCCAGACGTTTTGACCCAATGCAGACAGTAACCCACTGAGTTAGGTTTCAATAGTGATTAGTGAAGGCTTGAATAGTGCAAGGTCCTGACCACACACAAACACACACACACAAAGCCAAGTTTGGCATGTTAGGGTCCTAGGGTCCAAAGATGTGCACAACATTCTGGATTGACAGCCAAAGGCCAAGGCAGGGTTGGAGATGCTGTGGGTGAAGTTCTGGGGGTGGGGGAATTACTGACAACGTCCAGGCCGAGAGAGTGAGGGTGTGTGAGAGAGTGAGTGCAAGGAGATAAGGGAGACTTAGAGTGACGGAGAGGGAGGGAGGGCGGGAGGGAGGGAGGGAGGGAGCAACCAGTGGTTGGGATCACCTCACCTTCAACACACTCCTCCTCTTCCACTTCCTTTCCGTTCTCCTCATCAAAGGAGCGATCTAGCCGCCCCTCCTCCACCAGTCTGCTGATGTCCTCCTGAGTCGTGTTGGGGGACGGGGGCAGGTCAGGGGGCGGAGGTGGAACAAAGATGGGCTCCGGCGGTTCTACAATGGCCGTGGTGGTGGGGGCGGGTGCAGCCTCGAGGCTTGGGCCTCGTACGATGGAGGCTGGGCGTGGCGGTTTGGGTGGGCGGGATCGTTTGTCTGCGGTAAGAGGTTTGGAGGGAGGGAGGGAGGGGATAGGGTGGGGGAGCAAATGAAATCACAGTGGGCGTACAAGACACAGCTGGGGGGACTCCCAGCCAAAATCAAACAAAGTAAAACCAACTTAACAAGGTGCATGTGTTCTCATATGTACATGTATGGTATCCCAACCCACCCTGTCCCCTCCCAAATCCCCCTCCCCCCATAAAAAAGAAAGAAAAAGAAAAAAACATATGACAGCCTCCACCAATATGCTTTAAGTGTTATTAATAATTCAAAAGAAATGTGGTCAAAACCTATTTTGGATAGATTGTTTACACATCAAAGGGGATTCTTGTCAACCTTTGTGTTTGAGGGGGTGGGGTCATGGATATGAAGTTAATTCGCCCAAATACCGTACACGTACATGTATCTTCCTAGTGCACCTAATTCTTCCCAGTTTTGATGGTTGCTCTTGATTCTTTCACATGAAATATCCACTTCCATCCATCTGTTAATTTAGATAACTGTGCAGACTAATGACAAGATATTATTGACCAAACTCTAAATTACATGATTGAAAAGCAAATGCAAAAAACGGGCCTGGTGTTTCAATCCCAGCAGGACCTTTCTCAAGGGCAGAAATGGCCATCCTTTCTTTCTCCAAGCTCATCAATCTGTGACAGACCCAAATTCATGCGAGTGCTCCTCAAAGTGAGAAGAACTCTGACTGGATAGCTATACTTTACAGACATGTTGTTAATCAGCAACAGACTATCACTGTCATGAGTTAGTGACTGAAAATGAAACATGATCTACTGCTGAAAAGACTAAGCACAGATAGCATGCAAATGGATCACTTTCTAATTCTTCTTTGAGAGCTAAAAAAACCCAGGAGTCTATTTGCTAAATTGTCTTTTGAAGTATATTCACACAAAAAACCAAAAGCATTTTGGATGGTAGAGTCAGGGCATGATTTGCGAGGCCAACTACATTTTTGTCTTCAAATTTTGTGTTACAATGGCAGAGTTTGACATGTTCTCTAGAGTAGACAGGGGTTGGATTATCAAGTTGGATTATCACTGTAGAGAATGATCAGCTTCATCCATCAATGTCCTGATTCAAGTGGATTCCAACGGATTTGAAGCTGGTTCTTGAGGCTACATCGATAATTCTAATTTGGGGAAATTGTACATGTAGATGTTTATACACTGAACATAATTGAATAATGACAACTCCTAGGAAAGCACGTAAAGACTAACATGGGAAGAGTGCACAATCTTTCCTAGCAACAACTACTTTATCAGTTGTTGCTAGTTATTGCCACTGCTATTAAAGATAATGCACTCTTCCCAACTTGTTAGCCTTACTATCCTTATTAAAGGTTGTTATTTGTCATTGAGACTACAGTTCATTCAAGAGCTTGAGCAAATTCATAATACTAGTCTGGACTGTGTACTGTTATTCATGTACTGTTGTTGGTGTCACTCTTGACTGACAGATGATACCGACTCTAGGCCAGTTGTGGGTGGGCTGGAGGAAGGGGCATGCCTGAGCATTTAATGAGTTCTAGATCTAGCTCAACTTGGATTGGTCTGACTGTGACTAGATCTCCATACAGCAACACAATTGGAGCATCAATCAATCAATTGTGGTTGAAAAGATCCTGCAGAGAGTCCACATACAAACCTTCTTGGCTGGGTGAGGTGACCAGCTGGGCATCTCCAGGCTCCTTCTCTCCATGAGGCACAGTGGGGGACCTCGTAGGGGGCGAGGTGGGGCGTGGTGGGGGGAACGAGGGCACAGTGTGGGCAGCACTGGCACCCAGGGACTTGGTCCGACGGGGCGGGGAGCAGGGCCGGGGAGGGGCCGGGGCACGCCGCTTCTTCAGCGTATTGGAGTCCTCGTCCGTCCTCTCCCCCTTGTCCTCATCAGAGCTGGCAGTCACACGCTTGCCCATGGGTGGGGGAGGCGCAGGCCGCCGTTTCTTCAGGCTGTTAGTGTTACTTTCCTCGGGCTCCTGGGTGGTGGCGGAGGATTTGGTTGGCGGTGATAGGTGAGGGGCCGTGTTCCTTCTTGTCAGATCCTCTCTCACTGCAGGGGCACTCTTAGTGGGCTCCTCTATTGAACCCATTCCTCCTAATTCATACTAGAACAAGTGTAGAGAAGGTAGTGTAATAGTCATAACTGATGAACTAGAACAGCAATGCTGCCATGGTGCAATGCACCCTCATCAGGCCTTTTAGTACGAAACACAAAGCAATGAAGGAAAGTAACTCAGCTATGACCGAGTCCTGTGTGCATGTATTCCGGACATTAAAAACACATTTTTCATTTCTGATAATGATAAAATCACCATTGTTCAGGTTATTCAAAGAGGTTTTGCCCTTACTCGACGTGGTAAACACTGAATGCTCAGTGCTTTGCCCGGTGCCAGATAAAAAATATTTCAGGCAGCTCGGGCGGGATTCGAACCCGCGACTCCCGAATTCTAGTACGGACGTCTAAACCACTGGACCACCGAGCTGGTCGAGGTCGTGTGGTGGATTCGAATAATGTATAGCGGCGGGTACCGCGTTGCATCATAGATATAACATGATGTTTGCGTCGAGGAGAATGTAATACAAAGAGGTTTTGCCCTAATTCGACGTGGTAAACACTGAATGCTCAGTGCTTTGCCCGGTGCCTGATAAAAATATTTCAGGCAGCTCGGGTGGGATTTGAACCCGTAACTCCCGAATTCTTTTTCCTTTCGGCCGACAGGATAGTTGGGCAGATCGGACTGCCAGCTGCCGCACGGCCGTTAGCTCAGCACGCATGAAATAGAATCCCGACTGCTGTGAAACATTGCGCATTCTGTGCACAGCAAGTTGTTGCACGAAAGATACATTGCACAACAACACGCGTTTGGTTGCGTGCGAAAGTAGAATCATAGAAAGAGCTGTCAAAAGTTTGCGCAGCCGTTAGCACAGCGCGCATTAACCACTTCGCGCCGGGACCTCCGAATCTGGAGGTCAATTGGATTGCCTATGCAACGGGGCCCTCCGAATCCGGGAACCACTATTGTCCACATTCTAAACAAAGACTCTTTTCAGCTTAGAACAAAGCAATACGAATCAGTACAAAGACCCTTTTTGACGCAAGTTGCCACATGAATTGCAAGATTAGCAGCAGTAATTGTTCAATTGTGGGACTTTTACTGTGGAGGATCGAGGGATACCGCGCTGCAGCTGAAAGCACGTGGGGGACATTGTCTTGCCACACATGCCACACAGCCCAACGGTCGTCGGTCTGGCATAGGAATTCCCCCCACATTCTTTACCGTAATCTGTACGCTCGTTTGCGGCCAACCTACTCAAAAAATCTAAATGGCGCATGCTTCGCGAAACTATTTTCGCGAAAGGACTTTCGCGTGGAATCTACTCATTTTTGACTAGTACGGTATGTTACTTTATCTGATTCGAGACTTTATTTGCAATATATTAAAATGTAGGAAGAGTATAATCGTTTATGAATAATGGAAGTTTGTTTAGCAAACCCAAACAATAAAAAGCAAGAAGGAAGAAGACATGTATACATACCCCTTTCTTTTTCTTAGTCATTCTACCAAAGAAACTGCCCTTCTTCTTCTTCTGTTCAGTCACTGCCTCAAACTCAAATCCTCCTAGGACAAACAAGGCAAGCAAGATTTGTACATGCTACACTTTATTCCAGTTGCTTCAAACCATAAGATTATCTGTGGGCGCAAGACATACATGTAAGACCACTCGCTTGCAGGACTCTACCATAATTTAAAGGTCTGGGGTTTCAGACAGGAGTACAAGTTTATGGTACCTGGAGTGGAGTAGGTACATGTACCAGTACGTGCAATAAAGCTCCCTATCGGCTAATGTCTGCGTGACTGTGTTGCTCACAGTGCAGACCATACCATTATTCAAAAGGGGTGAAATAATAAACCAACAATCTTTTTCTGAGGGGCGTCATGCATATCATACAACTGTAGACTAGGTACAGTAGGGTATTGATAATTGATAAAATAGGAAATAGCTCTATAAAACTCACATTTTATTTTTTCATTATCAAATAATATCAGATAATAATATTATCAAATAAGAGTGCACTCTTGATACTCTAAACTAGTCTGCAGCAAGGAGCCCTCTATTGGCCTTAACCAGGCAATTGTATTTCTTTCACAGCTGTACAGTACCTGGGTGGTATCATCTAAGTGCTGTTCATGGCATGTTGGCAGCCAGTGGAAATGTTTTGCACGGTGTACATTGTACATGTGCATGTACAATGTACACTGCCGTGCAAAAGTCTGATCGCACCCACTCGTACAACAAACTTTTTGTATTTTGATCATCAAAATCAACAAAGAAGTAAATAAAAACTATACCAGTGTCTTTGTGAATATCCACATTCTGTTAAAATCACGTTATATTCCATGAATCATTCCCTGAAAGTGATAAAAGTGTCAAAATATGAAGGTGTTCGTTTTAGGTGTGCACAAAGTTAACGGAGAGTCGGCGAAATCCAAGATGGCAGCGCCCAGTGCACGATAAAAACTCGAAAGTAACACGAAAGTTAGCCACGTTTTAGCAACGTGTAAAGGCCCCGCCAGCGTCAATGACGGCTTGAAAGTGCCTTGTTATTAAAGCCAAGTGATTTGTGATACCCTGGAGGTCCAGTCCCTGCCAAATCCAATTGAGATTCTGGAACAATCGTTCGTATTTTAGGGGTCACTTTTCACGCTGTAAACAGCGATCCAAATCGTCCCGGAAATTCTCGAACGGATTCAGAACCCGCGACACCGGGCCACTGTCCGGGCAGATCGTCACCTCTAACTAGTGCTAACTGCAAGGCAGGGCTTGTGTCCAGCAACCCTTCCATGGAGATTGATCTCAGCCAATCGGCAGGACACGGTGCTTTGGTGAACCCTGACACCAATGACGTTGGCGAAGTCGATCGCCAGCTAAGGAAGGGGGTGCGTCGGGACGATCGCCCGAGATGCCTGTGATCCCTCTCCGTAGATCCGTAGAAATCCGTAAATGACCTGATCTTGGCCGGACATCCATATTCCCATATTCCTGAAACTTTCTCAGATTTTATCTAACAGCATTCTCGCTTACAGTGATCCGTTTTGCGACTTCGCGGTTTGACATTCCCTCCCGCTGAAATGCTGCGAACACCCCTTTTTTGAAGTCGGTTAGTGGAGCGTTCCACACCATTGTTGGTTGCGGAAACGATCTCAATGCAAAGCCGAACCCAGCTTCTATAATAGCCTAGTCCATTTTTACGAATGGGGGTCCATATCACCTCATAATTATTCATTAGAAAACCTTTCCCGCTGAGCGGACTTTGTTGCCATTGGTTTAAATGCCTAGATAATGTATTTATGAGCTCATGAATACGTAATGAGGCCATTCAAGATGGCGGTTTTGCACGTTGAAAAAAACTGTTGCGAAATCATCGTCGTCGTGGAGTTACTGGATGCTTTGACACCGTGGAAATATGATTATATTTGATTAAAATAAACACACATGACACAGGTTTGACATTTTATGTAAAATTCAGAAAGTTTTTCTGTAAAACAGGTCTTTGAAAAAACGCATGTGAGTGCAATCAGACTTTTGCACGCCAGTGTACAATGTACATGTACATGTGTACAGGTACATGTGAACATGTGCCAAAACGAATGATTGTTAGTATTGATACGAAACCCAGGAGCCACACGCATTTGATTGGTTCATTTCACTCTCAAAAGGACTTGTGTACTCATGTGTACTTCCAAGCAATAGGCAATGATTCAGGTCAAAGCGAGGTCTGTGCCATTGACCCAGTCTTGTGTCTGTTTCGTCTACAGTGTTTCTCTAAGGGCCTCTGTCTACAGTGTGTACACTAAAGTACAGACTGGGTGATTAATGAGTATTGATTCAGTCTCACCTGCTGGCGGTGCCTTGAGGTCCAGCAGCAGGAACTCCACCACTCCCACCTTGTCCAGGGTATGGCTCATGTCCAGTGGTTCCTGGGGCTGGTCTATCAGTCTTAGTGCATGGCTGGCCTGCTCCACGCCCCGCTCCTCACATATCTTGGGTAGGAGCTCCTCCAGGGTCTTCTCTGGGTCCACTCGCAGGCAGATCTTACGATTCTTGCTGGAGATGACCGTGATGCGCGTTGTCGGCTGTAGGAGTCACAGGAATACACAGGTTTAGCTTTCAAACGGGTAACTCCCAAAATTCCTTTTAAATATGTTAAACTCAATTAACATTAAAAGTATATAAGCTTGATCCACTTTGTGTGATCCTCGCAGTACTGTAGGCAGTAGCCAGGATTACCATGTTTGCACCAATTGGTTGTATGCATCTGAATGGAAACAGGGGTGTGATCCCTGGAGATATACATGTACCTGTAAGGCAGTTTATAGTTAATGGCTAAATGCTTCTGACTGGCACCCCACCCCAGCAAAGACTAGTTTACTGTTTGGGAAGGAATTGTAGGAGAACTTGTACACAAAACCAGGTCTCAGGTTCAAGGTCAAGTCATGGTTCAGTCAATGTTTCCTTTGTTATCTAATTCCCCAATCAAAAATGGACTGATACAAAAATGTTGCACACTCCAGATTGACTTCAGACATATATAACTGTTATAGAGAAAGCACACATACATGTAGTTCTACCAAATAAGCTTTCCATGAAGTGAGGCAAGTATTTGAGCATACTTATACCTTTGCGTGATTGCCTGAAGTTAACCACCTACAACTATCACATAAAAGCTGGATAGCTTAAGTGTTAAATCACTGGTGCGTTCAACCAGAGTCTAGTCACATTTCCTCAGCTTCTCAAAAGAACAACCGTTGTCTATTTGTAAATATTCTTTCAAATTGAAAGGACGTAACATTTCAAACCTAGTAAGACCTGACTCAGAGGCAGAGTAAGGACATGCTACATGTGATATGGCCTTTGACAATTGTTTTGCTAGGATCGACAAACCACAACTTCTACTTTATCAAAGGCTCAGGCTCAAGGCATAGGACAAAGGTCACGTTTGGCCAAAAACATCAGGCCCACTACCGTACCAGTCAGAAATAAGTACTGTAGACTCCACACGAAAGTCCTTTCGCAAAAATATTTTCGCGAAGCATGCGTGATTTAGACATTCCCCCCCCCCCCCGCTAATTTGCACGTTTCGCGAAAATAGGTTTAAGTCAGCCAACAACACGCCTTCTCACTGAACATGGACTATACCAATCAGGTATGGCTGGGGTGCTAGTCAGCCGTGCCAAAACTTTCTCGTCAAAAATGTGAGAATAACTTGAAAAACGATCACGTACATGTAGGCCTACCTGGGAAAAAAAACATTTGTGTGCTGTATCATGTAGTAGTACATGTAGCTCGTTTTGCTGTCTAGCTTTCTCCTTTCGGGGCATCGTTACGACTTTGAAAAAGCACACGCTTACGCACAAACTTTTGTCAGCTCTGTCTGTGATTCTTCTTTCACACGCAACCCAACCATGTGTTGGTGCGCAATCTATCGTGCAACGCAAGTCGCTCCCAACTACATATACAGTTGGTACCTGTTGTTTGGTACAGACAGCGATGTCAAGATTCACTGGTACCCAGAGACGAAAAGTTCGTTGACACCCGCACAGTACGTACATGTACTGTTGTGCACAGAATGCGCAATGTTTCACAGAAGTCTGTATTCTATTAATGCGCGCTGTGCTAACGCCCGTGCAAACTTTTGACAGCTCTTTCTATGATTCCACTATCGCACGCAACCCAACCACGTGTTATTGCGTAATCTATCTATCGCGCAACCACTGTTGTGCACAGAATGCGCAATGTTTCACAGCAGTCGGGATTATTATTACAGTATTTACATGTACTCTGCATTATTTCACGCGCGCTGTGCTAACGGCCGTGCGGCGGCTGGCAGTCCAATCTGCCCAACTATCCCGTCGGCTGAAAGGCAAAAGGGCACGACGGCACTGTGCGGGCATGGAAATTTGTTGCCGTGAAAATCATCCAATTTTAAGGGCACTGCAGCAATTACATACATGTAGCCTTGTAGGTGGTGCTATACAATGTTTCGTCAATATTCTAATTAGGGAAGTTGCTTCTTGCCTTCTTCGCGAATGCTTCACGAAAGCTTTTCGCGAAAAGCGCAAATTAGGGGGGTGGACTAAAATTTCTATATCGCACATGCTTCGCGAAAATATTTTCGCGAAGGGACTTTCGTGTGGAGTCTACTTATTTTTGACTAGTATGGTACATTGGAGCTTTGTATTTTTAATCCTACCATATTCTTACCTCATACACTGCTGACTTCTTGAAGTCTTTCTTGTAGACAAAAAGCTGTTTCTGGGTGCGCGGAATGATGTAGATTGTGTCGCCGACCACATCTGACAACTTTTGATTGGGCTTGAGCTATAACAAAAACAGACACATTTCTGAACAATGTTAACGGATAGCAAAACATATGTGCTTGGGTAAAAACATACAAGTGAAGATTAGGGAACAATATCAATTACTACAAAGATGTTATTTGCATTACTACCGAAAAGAGTGATCCTCAAATATACACATTTCAAATCCAGAGGTCATATAGTTTGGGATCATTGCAGGACTTGTTCACTGATTACAATGAGAAATATTACACCAATGGTGTTTGTGTAGTAGGAATAGTAAGAGGAATGTCTGGCTAGGATAGTAGAGAGCCTAGTCTTTTGATCCTGACAGGTCCCTTCTCAATGATGTTGTGAGTTCTTTCACTCTTTCATTCAATATTGTTTTTACCTGAATGGGTGGGTCCTTTGAGCGAGCAGCAGGCTGGGCTATCATGTGAGCTGTTGGGCTTAAGTGGTTCTTGGCAGCGATTTTAATGAGAAGATCCAGGACTGGCGTGCTGAAAAAACAGTGTGGCAACAGCCTTGATGTTAGATACACTGTACGATATTAGATTCTTAGCATGGTGCATGCTCATGTACTGTACAGCAATTAATACAACTAGAAATTTATGTCTGTTGGCAAACAGAACATAACGCTTTTCCGCATCTGGTTCTCTTTAAAAAAAAAAAAAAAAATTTGATGAAAAGAAATTTGACATCAACGGGATTCGAACCTGTACCCTCCATTCCTAACCCAAAACTCACGTGCATATTTTGTGCACAAAGTGTATGGGACTATTGGGACATCATTGTATTTTTCAAAAAATCATAATAACTCTGAACAATGGTCAATTGCTTCCAAACTCAGGATTTAGAATGTCTAGCCCAATAGCTAAATGCCCACCAAATTTTGAGAAGATTGACCTTTGGCAAATATGTGTTTTAAAAACACACATTTTGATGACGTCACGATTGAGTCATGGCATTTTGGCCCCGGAGGGTGTTTCTAGACTACATCCCTAATAGATATACAAAAAAAAAAAAAAAATATTGCTCTGTTGGCCAAATATGCTCAATTGAATGTTGAAATCTTAAAAGTTTATGACCTCATTAATATTCATGAGATGACATCATTGATGGCAATTTTGGACCTTTTCCCAACTTAGATATAGTGCAAACTTGGAACAAAACCAAATTGCTTTTTTGCTTTTATTGCAGTTTGAAATTTGCCCCTTTAAAGCGCTGTCACGTGACACGTGGTGACGTCATGAAGTTTTAAAGATAACTGTGCACAACTTCAGCAATGGCTCTATGCATTTGTCAAGTTTGAAAAAAATCAAAGTTTGTTCAGTGGCAAAAGTGCCCTCTGAAAAAACCCTGTGCTTTGTCTATGGGATTTGGGCGACCAGAAAGAGAATAAAAAAAAAATCTTAACAATAACAATAGCTTTTTCGCTTCGCGCGAAGCTAAAAAGTAAGGTACTGTACACAGGTACACCGTGTGGAAGGGTCTCTATAAGAAGAGGTGTGGTTCAGAGAAGAACCTGTGAGCCATAGCATCCTGGCTGAGACATCAAGTTTATTTCTCTGGCTACTGTATTAACACATATAAATGATTTCAATGGCTACTGTATTTACACATATAAATGATTTCAATGGCTAATGTATTTACACATACATGTGTAAATGATTTCAATGGCTAATGTATTTACACATACATGTGTAAATGATTTCAATGGCTACTGTATTTACATGTATATGATTTCACTGGCTACTGTATTTACACATATGATTTCAATGGCTACTGTATTTACACATATGATTCCCTTTGTGTCTAACTGGACACAGGCACGTGGATTTCTTAATCGGCTCATGTCATCATTAAAAGGTTATTTTGGATGAGACAAGGCTTACTCTTTGACAGCCGATGCCTTGATAATCTTCTCTCCAGGTAGGACGACCGTGAACTGTCTCTCATCAGGTCCTGGGATGGCACTGCCAATGTCCTCAGTGCTCCCATTTTTCTTCAGCGTATCCTTCTCCTGGTCTGACAACGCTCCGTTCTTGCCTTCCTCAAACGAGGGTTTCTTGGTCGGCGGAGGTGGAGCACGCGTTCTTTTGGACCTGTGTGATACACAAACAAAGGCCTTTTCACACTGTCCAAAATCTCTGGGTCGGAACCGGTTCCGACCCCGACCCCTTTTCACACTACTAAAATTTCAACCCGGTTCCGAACCGGGTAGCATGCTCTAGCCGGCTCGAAACCAACCCTGGCAGGGACCAGGGTTGAAAATATCGATCCGGATTGAAAATGCATTTTTCAGCTTGAACCGGTTCGAAAACGATAGTGTGAACCGCCCCATGTTGAGATCACTACCGCCGATCCGGGTTGAGTTGTGTGGCGCGAAACTCTGCGGAAGAACACGTACCCACAGACGTAAAGTTCGTTGACACCCACACAGTGAGTACCGTTGTGCACAGAATGCGCAATGTTTAACAGCAGTCTGGATTCTGTTAATGCGCGCTGTGCTAACGGTCGCGCAAACGTTGACAGCTCTTTCTATGGTTCTACTTTCGCACGCAACTCAACCACGTGTTGTTGCGCAATCTATCTATCGTGCAACCAATGTTGTGCACAGAATGCGCAATGTTTCACAGCAGTCTGGATTCTATTTTACGCGCGCTGTGCTAACGGCCGTGCGGCGGCCGGTAGTCCCATCTGCCCAACTATCCTGTCGGCCGAAAGGCAAAAGGGCACGGCGGCACTGTGCGGGTACGGAAATTTGTTGCTGTGAAAATCATCCAAATTTGAGGGCACTGCAGCAATTACATAGGTGGAGCTATACAATGTTTCGTCGTTATTTCATTTAGGGGAGTTGCTTCTTGCCTTCTTTGCGAATGCTTCGCGAAAGCTTCTCGTGAAACGCGCAAATTAGGGGGCCTACCAACATTTCTAAATCGCGCATGCTTCACGAAAATATTTTCGTGAAAGCGTGTGGAGTCTACTTATTTTTGACTGGTACATCCGGCCGCTTGGCGCGTCGCAAGGCATTGTGGGAGCGAGAAAATCACCACAGCGCGCAGGCGCCGCACATGATCCGTGTTGAGAGTTCGTAGTGTGAATACGCACGGCTGTATCCGGATTGAATGTTACCCGGTTCACGCCGCGGCCGGTTTGTGTCATGAACAGTGAGAACGTTGTGTCTCTGTGAACCGGGTCGAAAACAGCCAAGGCTGAACTGGAGCAGAACCAGGTAGGTTTCAACCCGGTTCGAAGCGAAGATAGTGTGAAAAGGCCTCAAGAGGTTTCATATTCTATTCTCATACATTAGGAGGACATGACATTAGATCCAGCAGGATCTACATGTAGGCAGAAGGACAAACACAGATAGGAAGGGGACAGCGATAGGGACATCGATGACACACAACATGCACAAGGACAAATAGAAAAGTAGGAGTAGGGTGGAAGTGGGAGAGTGAACACAGAAGGACATTTCTATCATGAAAATAAGTCTTCAGTTCAAGTCCTGGTCCATTTTCATTGTCATTTGCCAACAAAATTAAAGTTGATGTGTAATTGAAATTGCAAGCTTTGATTTCATTACTTCAATTATTGACATTTATGGGAAAATGTTCACAACATGCTGTAACAAAAATGAAGCTTCTTGTCCATAACATAACATGGACTTGATTAATGGCACATACACATATTGTACAAGTACATACCGTACATGAGATTGCATGCTACGTACATGTATGAGCCATTCTTGTCATGCAGTATGCACAACTTTGTTTAGGGCACATAGTGAGAATTAGAAAGGTTCAGGTTGGGACGTTGGGTAAGAGCTTTCAGTCATGAGATATGTTTTCCAGCATTTATCACCCAGAATTCATCCCCTTGTGTAGGGACTTTGTGAAGAGCCTCTCTTTGCATGAATGTAAACGAGACAATGATGCCTCTTGGAGATGGCATTTTAGATTTGCCAAGGAGACGCATCTACAGCCCCCTTTGCCCTAATACACACAAATGTTGCAAACTGCTTACTGACTAAAAGTGACCCAAAATGAAAAAATAAAAATAAAATAAGTGCATAAGATCTGATCCTTTCCTACATGTAACTTAGTACAGTACATGTACAAATAAGAAAGGTTCTGTTAGGATCAAAACGTCAGGCCCTTTTTCTACAAAATTTAACCCCTGATGGTGAGCTTGTGTGTTGAGTAGATACATGTACATGTACACTGCCGTGCAAAAGTTATAACGCACCAACTGCAACATTTTCAACTTTAGAATTCACTTTGAAAAATCGCAGTAGTTCAATAACTATCGAACCTGTTTCTGGAGTCATTATTTTAATCAGTAATAATCATATTTCCACTAAGAAACACCCTCTGCATTACGGCTAAAAAGAGCAACTTCACGACACTTTCGTTGCAATGTTAAACCGCCATCGTGATTTGTCTCAGTCATTTTATATTCATGAGCTCATGAATATCATTACGCGTGCATGTAAACCATGGGGCGAAAAAAGCGCAGTCATTTCAAGCTTTTAAAAATGAATATTTACGAGGTGAAGCTGGAACCCAAGTTATAAATATGGAGACTACAGTTGCCAATCCTTATAAGGAAAGGAGTGCCACAATTTGCATATGAATGCTGACTGTGAGCCGTTAAACGGCAGCAATGCCCAGGCAAAATCAGATCAACGATTAGCAAAAAGGGGTGGTTCGTGCTGCACTCGGCATGGTGAGGGGATTTTGATTGGGGAACGTAGGAAAAGGCTTCGATCAGCGAAGGTACCATAAAGAAATATCAAAGAAATGTCTCCACAAACAATTTACTGAAAAAAATCCCGAAAATTGGGCCACCAAGAAACGGTAATGTTGTCCAACATCTCACCCAGACCTCCCAACCAAATCGCTTTTTGACCGCCCCTGAGCTACTCAATCGACCGGGCCAGATCTGCAGGGTTTACGTTCATTGGTCAATCTGTCACGTCGCCTAGCAGCAGCAGGCCTTCATTGACGAACTGACAGGTATAAACCCCGCCTTCCACCAAGCCACAATGCTCGCGGTTGGATCAGGCCCGTGAAAATCTCGCCTGGACCTGGCCGACTTGGTCCGTCGAATCGCGGTGTGTTCACCGTAAAGATTGGCCTCCTAATAAGACAGATTTTTTCCAAATTAATAAGCGGATCTGGCATTGTTCAGACCAGCAAACTATTGCCAATCTGTCTGGGATCATTTGGTTGGTGGTACCATGCCGTCATCAATGCCAGTGGAGCTTTTACACGATGATGAAAGATTGTGTTTTTTCTATTTATCTACGGTCCGTGGGCGCCACCATCTTGGATTAAACGTTAACTCCCATTGACTTTGTGCACGGGGATAATTAAGATGTTGGATTTATTGATATTCTGAACACATAAAGCATAATTGTGTGAATAAAATATCACTAATTTCCAATAGATATACCACTCAAGAGACAGGTATGATTTTGAAAGTATTTATCCTTTATTTAATCGGGTAAAAAACACTAAGCATATTTTTGTTGTGGGTGCGTAATAACGTTTGCACGGCAGTGTACATGTAGATGTTCAATGCACTTACATGTGATGAGACAGCAGTTTGGAGGTGGTTTCTTCAGACATTCTGAGGCTTTGCTGAGAGGGACTTGTTCACATGACAGAGGCAACAAGCTGGCAGAATGGATTGTGAGAATGAGGGACACTGACGGTGGATTCTCTCAATGCTCCTGCATCTTCATGACACCAACAAACCTACTGAAAGAACCAAATCAAATATTTAACTAAGTGACTGAAATGCATTCCATCAAAATTAAAATATTAGCAAAATTATTATCAAACATAATAACAAAGCAAATTTGACAGGACCACAAATTGTTCCTAGACTTCAGGTTTAACATACAGTAACAGCACTCTAAAACCTCTACAACCTCAAGCCAGTTAGTGATTATGGACAATAGACTTGTACCGGTATATGGTATACATACATTGTACATAAACATGTACATCATGTAATGTAGCTTGAGCATTACACTATAGAGCATCAACAGGGGGGATGTACGGTACACTGTATGTGGGTCGTTTCACCAGGTTGGGACACAGTAGTCAATTCACCAACGTAGCATGTTTGTGTCTTTCTCTCTTCTACCCCGTTGCTCTTTTTGTTTTTAATGCTGTATATCCATTTAGAAGGGAATGTCCCCTCCAAAATGACACCAAATTTAACTATCTGGAACATTGATAAAGTTATTAAAAACAAAAAAAATCAGTGGTGTCATGAGCTATTTTTTAGGTGAAATTGTGACATGAAAACTCCGAAATTTCAGCAACTATTTTTCTTAAAATGAGGTGCAACAGACAAATTATATTTTATGGCAAAGAAACAACAAATGCTGACCGAAATGCCCCGTTGTGTCACTTTTCCGAAAATACGTCGAGTATTTTTAAAAATCAGCTCTCCACTTACATGTAGCGCTGCCCGACGCAACTGCCGTGTCATATTCTGGATAAATAGTTGCGTCGATTGAGAGGGGTGTAAATTTTTTCACGATAAATATAATGGGAAATATATCGTTGCACTGTGTCACACTATGCTTTACTTGAAATATCATTCAAGAAAAACCTGTAATTCTACATTAATTTTCATTTTTTATTGGGTCGGAAACCATAAAACCGTGAGTCGTGTAATTCAATATTTTGTTGCGTCGGCACACATTTCGTCACACAAATCATGACTTACCCCTATGATGATAGTGGAACGGTCCATTTCTACAAACGACCTTCAACGGTGAACCATTCACACAGGGTCACATGCTGTGTAGATTGTTGTGAAGTGAGAGAGATCGTGAAGAACATGTGTTGTAAATGTTGCGTCGGCTTCTAGCTTGTTACATCGTCGTCATTTGTCCGAGCATTTGACACATCTAATGTGTAAGTATTTCAGCATATTTTGGGGATATTTTAATAGACGTTTTCCACCTTAAAGATCGTTATAATTTTGTTGTTTTTGTATGGATTTTTGACATCGAATGATTCGCGCATAAAACGACCACGTGTTTTATCACTGTGTATGTGTTACGTTGATCAGTGATCGTTGCATCGGCGGTGTTTGCCTAGCATTGATGCTTGATTCGTAATTGTTTTTTGGGCCTTTTTCTGCTGGATCGTACGAACATCTTATTA
Organism: Luidia sarsii; assembly: GCA_949987565.1. Lineage (NCBI taxonomy): Eukaryota > Metazoa > Echinodermata > Asteroidea > Paxillosida > Luidiidae > Luidia > Luidia sarsii. The sequence goes on along the minus strand of OX465109.1, from coordinate 13,572,880 downwards.
ATTTAAAGATTGATGTGACATTAGTGATTTTTTGAGTGTTTATGACATCGGGTGATGCACGAATGGCAGAAGTACGATTTCGTACTCTGTGTCAGTGTTGCGTCGCCCGATCAGCGTACGTGACGTGGGTGCAGGCAGGGCCGAGAGGCAGGATTGTTCTGCACTTCCCGTGTAGCTGTAGGTTACCCGCTCCACGTAATTGGCAAACCGAAATTAAATGAGTTGTAATGAAGTGATTGTGGCTTAATTTCCCATCGATTATATGTCTGGAATCGAAGAAAAATATTTTTTGAAAAATTCTAAAATTGAAAAATTCCAATGGGGAACATGCACTGTTGGATTTTAAAAAAATTATTTCATCCCATGCAAGTCTAAATTGAGACATCTCTTTCTACTAAAAATTCTAGTGAGGAAACTGACCAAATTACTAACCGTATTTTATATACAAGGCCAACAAATTTATCCTGTATTATGTTTTTCTTCCTTTCAGGATGTGGATGATTTCATCATGGCACCAACTATGATTTGTATCAGACTACGCATTAACCCTAAAACTGAGCCGGGGAGGGGGTGCCTCTCTGTATTTTTTTTTATAGTGTCTCTGCGATTTTTTTCTGCGTGTTGAGGCTTTATGAAGTTTTCGGCAATCTTCTTGGGCACATTTTGACACCAATTTTATTAAATTTGGTGGTGCCGTTCTCTGTCAATGAACTTTTTTCGGGGCCATGGTATAGCTTGATGGAAATGTTTCCATTGACTTACACTACATAAAAGCATAGCATCTAATGTGCACATGGTATTTCTTTTTAGGATTCTTTGGCATAATTAGCTTATTAATATTGCTGCATGCAATTATTGGTTCTACGTGGCTTATTATCATTGTCAAAATTATGCAAATTTGGGTAATTCAATAAAAACAAAGGAAATTCAATTAAAACAATGAAAACATAAAAAAAATGGAGTCATGAATAATTAATGAGCTATAATTAGACAAAACACAATTTTGTTCAAATACATGTAATAAATGTTTATTATGTAATTCACTATCACACTGCAAAATTTCATTCAAATTCATAATTTGGATTCAAATCCATTATTTGGGCGAATCAACCCCCCCCCCCCCCCCGGCTGTGAGATGGTAAAAATAACCTGGCTCTTTGAGGGATAAAGTGCATTCCAGAGACGACGACTGTGAGAAGTGCCCTGGTGAAAAACAGCAAGCCAATCAACGGAAGTTACTTTCAGGAGAGAGCTCAAAAGAAAAAAATCTGCCCAAGCTCTCACGGCGTCAGTGTTACGTCATACTTCATCTTGAACCCTCCCTTGCCACTTTTTGACAACCAACAAATTATTTCAGGTTGTGCTCACAATTCAGAAGTTACTAGGGTGCTGTCAAATGCCATTGAACCTCCTTTTTTTATCATTATCTGAATTTTGTTTGTACTTTTGACTTGAAAGGAGAAGACATAACATGACACGGTGTCAATGTTACGTCCTGCATAATTGTGTAATCAATTTTAAAACATTAAAATTTTCATTTTCTGATCTGTTGTAAGTAAGATTATCATAACTTAATCATTTGCTATGTAACAATGTATTGTTTGTATCCATTCTTGCATGATATTCTGTTGTTTTTCTTGTTTTGTAGAGTAGTTTTTGAAGTTAGTTTGTTTTACCTTAAAAATATGAAGGAAAAACAAAGATTCTCAATGTGAGATACTACAATTTCATTTGTATAGTGTCATTTATTGGCGTAATTGTTGTTGTATGTGGATTCTATGCAGAGAGAGAATATAATGAGAGTGGTAGTAGTAAAAATAAGCTTCATTACAGTTAAGGTTGACACATTTAAACATTTCATGTGGTGTCAGTGTTACGTCACCACTTTTCTTGACCCAGCTTTCAATGTGGCTTTCTAGTACACTGCTGTTGAATCTACACATTTTGACTGATATGAATTATGAAAATAGAATAATTTTCCAATCCAGAAATGATAATAAAACAATGCTGTGCCAAGTTTGAAAAATTGATCTCCATGTCACACAACTGTGTCCCAACCTGGTGAAATGACCCATATGTACACGTACATGTACATGTACATCGGTACATGTACATGTACATGTACATTATGTTCTGTACTGTACAGTGTACAATGTATTACACGTACATGTACATGTACATCGGTACATGTACATGATGTACTGTACTGTACAGTGTACAATGTATGTACACGTGTAAAGGAAACAAGACAAAATAACAACAATTATATTCCAGTAAGTCTGGATTTTTATCATCATGTTACTCAAAATTCAGTCCCTACAGCAGCAATATGGTACCCTACATACTGTATGTACTGTACAGATTCAACAAATACATGTATACACACTGTAGTATACAGGTACCGGTACATGTACATATGTACATGTACATGTATGATAGAGACGCAATGGGTGGATGACTGAATGTGCAGTTGTGCAGACTGCAGTGAATGCATTTGCTGGATACATCCTCCTTGCAGCTCAGTGCAGAGGCAGGGCAAGGCACCAAGACCCACCAGGATACATTGTAAATTGATTGCCTCTCTGCAAGCAGCCTGGCTGATGAAGCCTAGCAAAAATGTATCCTTTGTATGCCATTGTACGGTAACGGTACATGTACCGGTACATGTATACATGTACATTTGTGTACAAGTGTACATGTACATGTACATGTACACGTGTACATGTACCGGGTAGAGTACATTGTACATGTGTACATGTACATGCACATGTACAGTGTACACTGTATACAGGTACAGTACAGTACATGACTGTATACATGCATACTATGTACAATGTACATTATAGATACATGTACATGCTATCGGTAATTTCACACAGTGGCAAATCATTAAATAAGAATGTAACAATTGCATAAAAACACACGGTACAGATCATATACTGAAAACATGTACCAGTAGATCATCACCAGATCACATCACAAGAACACTATTCAATCATGTACATGTGCAGTGCATGTGGACATACATGTACATGTACATGTACATGTACACTGTATGTATGTGGACAGGACCATGATTTGTTCCCGGACCTCAGATTTAACATACCGGGTACATGCATGTACCCGGTACCAGCACTGTCTGTAGACACTGGTAGAACCTGAACTAAGCATGTACATATCAAGCCAGTTGATGTACATGTACATGTACCGGTACCGTAGAGTGCACAAACTTCTTTTTCAGTGAGTGAGAACTGAGTACAACTACAAGTACAGTGTACTGTATACAGTGTACATGAAATACTAAAAAACATATTCAACTTACATACATGTACATGTATGTCCATGTAAGTTGTACAGTATCTACATGTACATGTACATGTACATGTACATGTAGTACAGTACATGTACGTACTATACTGTACAGTGTACAGTACGTACATGTATGTACATGATCATGTACCGGTACATGTACATGTACATGTATAGTATACATGTAATGAATGGCTACAACACAAAATACTGAGTGTTGTGAACTACTGTAAAGTACACTACAGTACAGTTGGGCCGAGACAAAGCTCATCAAAGCTTATCAAAGCTCAAGTGAGAAATAAATTTGTACACTGTTAAAAACAGATGGATAGCATGTAGGTACATGTAGGACTCACAGACAGATGTTTGTCAGATGGTATACATGTACTTGTGCAGATGCAGACGTCGGAGACTGCAGACACTGCACGATAACAGTATTTAGTGGGTCAACAGAGGAGCACTTGATCCAAATGCATTTGCACACAAACAGGACTGCCACTGACACTGCCACTGCACACCACGCAGGTACATGTATCTGCGCACGTACTGTACAACAAGTACATGTACCTGTACAGGTACGGTATGCTCACAGACCCTCCCACACTACACACCATGGGAACTTTGGGCAATTCTGATTACTGCTCAGGTCATGTACTTTGAATGCCGCACCCATTCATATTCAAAGCAGTTGTGACAACGGGACTAAAATCAGTGATTCAGAGATTGGTATTTCTTTTGTAGTGTCCCACGTATGCCATCCCGTGTACATGTACATTGCACTTGTCATGTGGTTTTGTACAAAAGGTTTTGGAAAGCTATTTCCTTTGTTGGGTAAGGGGGAAGGTAATTGGCCTCCAGATACAGAAACTGCCCCTTGAATAGAATCCTATGCCAAGTTATTCCCCACAGTCCTCAAATTGCAGCTCTAAAGTAAACTACATTTGTAGTTCCTTGTCTGTCAATCTGATGGTTTTCAGACCAAATTAACCACAGACATGACAGACTATAGAGGGCCTAAGCAAGCCACTTTTTCAGAATTTTTTTTTTTTTGGTTGCCTACAAACCATTAACAAAAATGTATTGTCGATTGTGTACCTCCACTGCCACGCCTAGGCCATGTACATGTTCAGTAAATGAAGCACCGTTTTCCCTGGACCAACCAAACCTACTGTACAGTAGAAACAATGCATGCCCATACAGTGTACATGTAGGCTCTACATGTATTTTGTGAAACAGATAGTACACATACAATGTACATATGTACCTGTACTGTAGGAGGGCAACATTTTTCTTGAACAGTAATTTGAAATACACTGTACATGTACATGTATGTTGTTGTTCAGAAAATGTATATCCCTCATCAAAAAGCTGCTCACAAAAGTGTGAAAATGGAAGAAGAAGAATTTTGACAATTACAAAAGTATTTTTGTGGTCAAGCCTATTGCCCCCAGTTCAGCTAAAATTGATGATACATGTGTACTGTACCTATAGTTTCCCGGAATAGAACAATCTCAATCAACGTATAATCATCACTGAGATCCAAGATGGCAGCTTCCATGCAACACTGCTCATCGGTGCATCCTGTCATATTTTCGTCCAACTATTGTGCTAGGCACGTACCGGTACTAACTACTGGGACTTTAACTTGAGACCTCTGGATTACGTACTGTAGTCTGTACTGTACCAGTTCTCTTACATCTAAGCTATCCAGCCCTTAGATGGTGGCCTCCCTAATACTAATAGTAGACTATTAGCCAGGGGCACCAGTCAGAAGCAATTCAACCATTAACTGTCTTATACATCTCCAGGGATCACACCTAAAGTTGCTTTCTCCATGTTCAGACTATGCAAACAACCAATTGTTGTAAACCTGGCTACAGCAGCTCAGGGATCAGACAAAGTGGATTCAGCTTTTTCGATTCAATTCAAACAAACAAAGGAAAAACTGACTGGGAACTTTTGAACAAATTAAAAAATTGGCTGCACTGGACCGGGATTTGAACCCAAGACCTCTAGACTAACGTACCAGGGCTCTTCCTTTGAGAAAGCTGCATCCACTTTACATACGATGTGTATACATGTACATGTACAGTGAAGTTGACTACTTGGGAAGGCCACCATCCAAGGACAGGATTGTTTACATGTACATGTTGATGAAAAGAGCGCTGGTTACATGGTACAATTTCTTTATACCATGTCACACAGGGATTGTTAAATCTACATGTTTTGGTACATGTAATTTTATTTTTTAGATGGTAAAATACATAGCAAAATACACTTGTTATGCTTGGTTCCATTCTTGTGAGGAACATGTCTTGAACCCCAAACATGACAGGTGGAGTGACCTCTGACCCTTTATTTTAGAGGAAACAAAGATAATTACTTGACCTCATTGAACCTCACATGTACAACCACATAATTATTATTGTACTGTGTAAATTTATGTACTACAAATACAATGTACACTGTAAATGTGCGCAGTGTACAGTACTGTACATGTGCATAATAGAATACACAATGTACTCTACAGTGTACAGTACTATACAGTGTATTATACCTGGTACATGTACATGTACAGTACGTACTGTACATGTACTACATGTACATGTACCGGTACTTGTACACGTTTATGCACATCATGTACATGTACACTGTATTGTGTAGTGTACATGTACATGTACATGTACATGTACATGACTACATGTACATGTACTATGTACATGTATCTTCAATGTACATGTACAGTAATGTACACACACATACTGTACATGTACATGTACATGCACACTGTACATGTACATACTGTATACGCATCATTTACATGTGTTCATGTACACGTGCATGTATATTTTGTACATGTACTGTACATGTACATGTACATGTACATGTACATTGAAGTTCTATATGTACATGTACATACTGTTGCTGTACTTAGCACTATACTGCGCCTACATGTACAACATGGTCTCCTATGTATGTACATGTTCATGTATGTACATGTACATGTATGTACATGTACACATCCATGTACAATGTACAAGTACATTGTTTTTGTGTGTTGTGTTGTACAGGTACGAACCAAAGAATTCTTTGCATACCATGCAATTTGCACAACTGAACTGACAGCCTGACCAAGTAATGAATTTGGTGTTTTCATATTTGTTTGCCCACAAACTGGCAGTGACAAAGGCCTGGAATTTGTGTTGTTAACCGAACCCTGGCTCATACCAAATGCCAATTGACAAAGAGATTTACATGTACGTGTACATGTAGCTGCATTGTGATGATGGGTGGCTTCAGTGCTTCACCTACATGTACATCATGTGTACATTGTACATGTACAGTATGCATGCACGTGTACCCTTTTCCTTCCTCCGTGATGTACAATGTACATTGTACATGTACAGTACATGTGTACATGTACCGTACTATGCATGGTACATTTACATGTACTTGTAGTGTACACACATGTATCCTCCAGTTACCGGTTTTCGACGATATAAGGCCTTTTCTTCAATTTGACCAATGTGAACGAAAGTATCACACTAAAAGAGCTCTGTCACTTTGTCCACACCAGACTATGAGAATAATCATAGAGAATGTTGATCAAGCCTGTCATTTCCGTAAGATTACCCGGTTTTGTTGATGGCCACGGCGCACCGCGCAGTAAGCATCGTCACCTATTTTCGACGGTGGTGTTTAGTAAGGTGTCCCAGTGAAGCCAAATGCAAAATAAATTCTTAAAATAACTCAAAATGCTGTGTGGCACTGTAAAATTCTTCCCTGTAGGTTTTTTTGGTTCATCTTTGGTTTTTTTTTTTTCAACACTGCTTCTAACACTTTCCTCAAAACATTCATAATTTATGCTTAAAACTTATTGGTCTGGTTGATGTCTTCTTCTAACTAAACTAAAATCTCTCAGTGCCAGGAGGCACATAAGGCTAGGACATCAGCCTTCCATTGGGGTCGGTCTGAGGCTGCATGGCGCACCGTACTCCAGGAGCTCCAGCCCGCACCGTTCCGTTCAACCTCCACCGTACGTCGCCATGTTGTTTTGGGGCGACCTCTTTTCCTTCTTCCTTCCGGCGTCCACCCTAAGGCCACAGCGCAGTCGTCAGATGGGTCCTTTCTCAGCACATGGCCGATCCAGTTCCATCTTATTCTTCTCACTTCGTCACTGATCTTGACCGCCTCCGCCATCTGGAGAACTGTTTTATTTGGGGTATGCTGCTGCCATCGGATGTTGAAGATTCTTCTGAGGCATTTGTTCTGAAAGATGTCAAGTTTTTCTTCTTCTTTTTTGGTCAATTTCCATGTCTCACATCCATACAGTAAGACAGACAACACTAGGCTTTTAAAGAGGGAGGCTTTGGTCTTTCTGCTGATGCCTGATGCCTGCCAGATGTTGGAAAGTCTCCTGAATGATGCGCTTGCAAGTGCTATTCTTCTTTTTATATCTGTTGTGCTTCCACCGTCCTTGGTAACGTTTGCACCAAGGTATGTAAAGGTCTCAACATCCTCCACTTTGTTGTTTCCAGCTGTTAGTTTTTCTGTTCTTTTGCTGTTGGTTCTTAGGGTTTTGCACTTGTCTCCATTCAGCTTCAGGCCAACTCTTGCTGCACTTTCTTCAAGTCTGGTCGTTTTGGATTTTAAGTGGTTCAGGGTTGATGACAGGAGAGCAATGTCGTCCGCAAAATCGAGGTCCTCAAGCACTGTGGTGTAGTTCCATCAAATTCCGGCTCTCTCCTCCTCTACCGTCTGCCACATCACCCAGTCGATCACGAGGAGAAACAGGAATCCCGACATGCAGCAACCCTGTTTCACACCCGTCACCACCGGGAAGAATTCTGTGGTCTCACTGTCATCAATCACAGCACACTGAAAGTCCTCGTAAAGGGTCTTCACCATTTGGATTAGTTTCTGCGGGATTCCATACTTTTTCATGATGATCCAAAGACTGTCTCTATGCACTGAATCAAAGGCTTTGGCAAAGTCCACAAATTGGATGTACAGTGTAGCGTTCCATTCGTTGGCCTGCTCTAGAATGTTTCTGAGGATAAAGATCTGGTCCACAGTTCCCCTTCCTCTACGGAATCCTGCTTGCTCTTTTCTAAGAGCGTGGTCAGTCCCAGCTTGGATTCTGTTAACTAGGATCTTGCTAAGTATCTTGCTTGCTATTGGCAGCAGGGTGACCCCCCTCTAGTTGCCACAGTCCTGAAGGTTTCCTTTTTTTGGTATTTTGCATATCAGGCCTTTGTTCCACTGCTTGGGTACTTTTTCATCTGCCCATATCAAGTCAAATAATTGCTTGAGTTCTTCACTGGTTTGTTTTAGGTCTGCTTTTAGCATCTCTGATGTGATTTGGTCTGCTCCTGCTCTGATTTCCTGCAGGGTTGGCGTTTCCACTGGTATGTCAAGCTCTTCTCCTCTATCATCATTGTCTTCTGGTGGTGTTTCTGGTGTGTCTCTATTCAGTACCTCTTCAAAATGTTCTTTCCATCGAGCAAGTCTTGCTTCTTTGTTCTTCAGCAGCTCTCCATCTTTGCTCTTCACTGCGACTGTTTGTCTGTTGTTCTGGCCTGCCAGCTGCTTCACGATGTTGTACAGTTCCTTTGATCTCCCATTCTCTGCTGCGGTTTGCGCCCTCTCTGCTTTTTCTGCCATCCATCTCCTCTTGTCTTCTCTCACACTTCTCTTGACTTCTCTGTCCTTGTCACGGTACTCATTTCTCAGTCTGTTCTTAATTCTCTCTGATCGTGTGCTGTTGATCTTAGTCTTGATGTTTCTCCTCTCATTGATCAGCTTCCAGGTGTCTTCGCAGATCCATGGTTTGCTCTTGCCCTTTCTGAGTCCAAGCACTTCTTCTGCTGACTCGACATACGCTTTCCTCTGTTGTTCCCATTCTTTGTCGACATCATTGTTTTCTTCTCGATTCTCCTGAAGCTTCTTTTTCACAGTCTCATTGTACATCTTCTTTGTCTTCTCGTCTCTCAGCCTACCTACATCCAGTCTTGGCTTGGATTTGTTTTTCTTTTTGTGTGTGTTGAGGCACAGCTTGATGCGTGTCCTCACCAGGTAGTGGTCACTATTCACATCAGCTCCTCGCTGAACCTTGGTGTCTAAGACTGAAGACCTCCATTGACCACTTATCAGAAGATGGTCGATTTGGTTGTTCGCTCTACCATCTGCCGATACCCATGTTGCCTTGTGGATGTCTTTGTGGGGGAATATCGTTCCTGTGATGACGAGTCCGTTGATTTGACTAAATTCACATAGTCTCTGTCCATTATCATTCTGCACCCCCAGTCCATGTATGCCCATTGTTCTTTCAAATCCGTTGTTGTCGCTCCCTACTTTTGCATTCAGATCTCCCATGACAATGCAAATGTCGTTCTTGTTGCATCCTTCCAGAGTTTCTTGCAGTTCTTAATAGAATTGCTCTTTCGCTTCTTCATCTCTCTCGTTGTGTGGGGCATAAACTTGTATGAATGTCACTCTCCTGCATCTGGAGTAAAATCGTGCTGTTATGATTCTATTGTTGACTGGTGTCCACTCCATGAGTGACCTCTCTTCCTGCTGGCTGATCATGATGGCAACTCCACCCTCATGCAGTGTCTCGTCTCCACTGTAGATGACAGTCTGACCAATGGCCAGCTTCATCCTTCCCGCTCCCGTCCAGCGGCACTCACTGATGCCGAGAATGTCCAGTTTGTACCTCTCCATCTCTCTCGCGATCTGTGCTGCCACCCCTCCAGAGCTATACATTGTCTTCTTCTGTGACATTTAAAAAAAACTCCACAATCTTCTTTCTCACTGCTTTTTATGACCTTTCCCAATGTCACGCAAGAGACACATTTCCTCATTCTTGGTACTTTCTCTAGCTGCCCTTTTATTTTTTCCATTTTTTTATAAAAGCTTATTAGGCCACGTTAATTTATGTCTTTAAATAATAATAAAAATATATAAAACAAATTATATAAGCGAGACGCCCTTTAGTAGCCTCCATAGTTTTTACCCAGAATGGACTGCCTCAAGTTGCGTGATATGTATTTTTTCTACGTACATGTATGCTGGGGCTTGTTATGGTATACTCAGATTTTTTTTAGGACCAACAATAAAGAAAACTGGAGCTTCGAAGCAACTGCCAATTTTGTACCTAGGAAAATAGACCCCAAAAGAGCAACTTTTTGAATCACACGAATTTGGCCTGCCGGAAGAGCCTTAACTTTCCATATTTTCGGTTACGGACAAGAGCAGGAAACCAACTGGAAGATACAAAGTCTGAGATCGTTATACGGAGTTGTTTTCATCGTGCGATGTGAGTCGAAAACGCGTACCGTCGAAAACTGGGCCTCCCACGATACACTACTGATCATGTACATGTACACATGTACTTTACCTGCTGTACAGGTATGGTACCGTATACATTGTACTTTACATTTTACATTACATACATGTACAGTGTGTACGTACATGTACATGTACGTACTTGTACATATACGTACTGTACATGTACATGTACGTACATGTACATTTACATGTACGTACATAACATACATGTACGTACATGTACATGTACATGTACATCAGCGCTGATGTACATGTACATGTACATGTACATACTTTTGTACTGTTGTACAATGTACACTGTACATGCTGTGCATGGTATCACTAAGTTGTTTGGAAAAACATGTTGCTTTATTGCGCTATTCAAACATAATTGCTAGTGTAAGAGATGAAATTTGTACTGCAACGTACAATGTACACAAGTACTATACTTGTACAATGTACAGTATGTACAGTATACAATGTAGCTTATAAAAACAGAGCAATTTAATTAGACCATTAGGGACACTACTGTACATGTAGCATTAGCACAAATTATTGTACATGTAAATTTATGTACATGTACCAGTACATGTACATGTACATGTACATGTATACTGTACATCTACATGTACATGTACATGTACATGTACAGGTATGTGTACAATACACAGTACATGTACGTGTGTTCTCCCCTCGTTAATGTACTGTGTATGCTACATACAGTGCATATGTACATACCATGTACGTATACATGTACATCTGCACGTACAATTACTTATAATACACTTGCTTGTACAATTACTTATACCAGTAATACACTTGCTAAGATGCATTTGGACTCATCAGCAATAAAAAAGATATCATCTAGTACTGTAGTAGCCTAAAGGCTCACATACCGGTATGATACAAATCTGAACAAAATAAATGTGGTTTCTTTTCTCTGTTTGTCTCGTCCATCTGAAATCCTTCATAATTTACAGTGCATTACTGTAATACTGTGGTGCTGTTAACATAAGATTACATGTACATGATCCTATCCAAGCTGTAAATCAGGATTTCTTCAGGTGACAATTGCAGTGAGCCTTTTATTAGACGTCTTAATGATTGATGATGAACACATTGAACAGACACAATTTCACTACTTATGTACTTGGTACTTCCACTGTACATGTACATGTAATTGTACAGTACATGTGTACATGTACATGTACTATTGTATACAGTACATAAATGCTTATGTAACTTATCCTTCAACCCTGTGTACATGTACATGTACTGTAATGTACATATGTATTATGAAGAACTGCCATAAAAAAATATGTCCACGGCTAAATTATTAAAAATTGAATCGCGATTCAATTTTTTTTATTTTTTTTTACAGGCCGAACTATGCATGCCATGCATGTACAATGTACATGTACCGGTACATGTACATTGTGTACATTGTGTTCGGTACAGTACATTGTGACCTAGGCTATCCGGACCGCACATGCCTGAAATGTGACCAAGCCAGCTGAAGCACTTTTTTCAAAGGTTACAAGGTAAAAAGCTTGTGGTTAAATTTTGATGCGTGGTGAATTTGGTGCCATGATCTTAAATGTCGGCTGCATATCGGTCCAAAAAATTGTGTGGAATGTTGTGCGTTGGACGCGTGCTGAAGTTGTACATGTACAATGCTGACTAGAGTGTCACCTTGAAAACCTTCAACCAATCAGGCTGTTGTATTTTGCATCAGGATGCCAGGGTATGAGTTCGGCAGTAAGTAGGGCTACCTATACGGCCACTCTGTCACAGCAGAGCCATTCATTCAAAGAGATTTTTGTCATCCAAACTTCACAGTTCACCCACCACCACCCCTTACTCCAGTCCACCCTGACAAAATCCTGCATTTGTCGACATATACATAAGTATATGAACAGCTGTACATGTACTGGAGCGCTCGCAAGTCATGAGGCTAAGTATAATGGTTAAGGTTTTCCCTCGCAGGGCAATTTTTTGACGGTGTAAGACAGCTGGTAACCCAACTCCTCATAGTTTTGGGATCAAAAATAACTTCAAGTCGATGTACAGTATAATTGTTGTGCCAATTTAATTTGATGCCATAGCTAAAGTTGTTAATTAGACATACTGTACATGTAGCTAAGCTTATTTCAACATTGTTGTTGACAAAGAAATATCCCAATATGTCGACAAGGTTTTTTGGTTGTCGACAAAAACAATAAAATACAATATTAGCCTACCGTATCTCATAATGGCCATCTCTGAAAAGACGGGAACAAAAAGGGAACAAAAATTCCTTAAATTGTGCGTTGAGCATTTCATTTTTGCTCATCCGCGCCGCAAAATAATAGTTACTAAATATCTTTGAAGTTGGAATGGATTGCGACGCGACCTAAGAAAATCTTTCGCCATTACGATTATGTACATGTACATGTACAATACTGTATAGCGCACATTTCTTCATGGCCGTTCGTCAGCAGTACAGAAGTTGGTGTACAATGTACGTTCACTGCATTTCTTCCATTAATGCAAATATATGTGTACAGGTACACGTACATGTACATGTACATGTACAGGTGTACGGTACATGTATGTATCCAGGCCGTGTGCTTTGAATTGTAGGATGTAACTTTTCGATTCTCTTTTCACAGTATTTACACACATAGTGCCCGGCAAATACGGTACTCGCGATGTTTCCGGCAAATTGCAAGAAGAACTGCATTTTGAATCATGAATATTTGTGAATCTTTGGAAAAACTTGGATTGCAATGTTTCGTGCCAGTGGGATGGGAATGCACACGTCTACTGTATGTACATGTACAATGTACCGGAAGTTAAATTTCAAAAGGGTACAGTATGTAAATCTTACCGCAGTTCTCCACTTGCACCTTTTGAATCTGGAAATTTAATTGAGACAGTGGTTACAGTAACCGAGCTGGCAATATAGCATAATGACCTAACCTTTGAGATTACCAGAACCTACACGTATTGACCTCATTGCCACAACGAAGAAGTTCGATTGTAATTTGTAGTGCCTGCCAACAGCCATGCACGAGGTGTGTTTTATACCAAGTGGCGTGATTCCACTGGACTTACATGTATTTGTACCGGTACATGTATGATTGTATGTACATGTACATGTATTGACTTCGTTAAAGTTACCAGAGGTTGGCCAGTAAATTTAATAATTGGACTTGGTTAATCTTAAGTAACAAATTTGACATTTCCACTGGACTTACAGTTCATGTACGATTGTACGGTACATGATACAGTATGTAAAATGGAAAAAGTAACCATCTTCTCTGTACATTACATGTACATGTACATTAGTTCTCTGTGAGTTTAACCAGTGTCTATGAAGGTGAACACACGGCTTTACATGTAAATGATTATCACAGTTAACAAGCAGCCCACTGCCAAATGGCAGCCTATGGAAAATTTGGCTGGCAGGTTGAAATTCACATCTGGTGACAGGCCAGTTTAAAGAAAAGAAAAAGGTTGAACCCTGGCCTGATATTTTGAGGACCTTTCTCAAATATCAAAGGCAGGAAGGTCCTGCTAAATGTAGGATCTAAAACATGTATTGAACATGCCTTCTCTTAGATGAAAGTCAATCTTTTGAGCACAATTCATCAGCACTTTAGCAGCCAGCAGGCAAAAATTGTATGAGACTGCTACACCTACATGTACACATTCACAGTGCTCTGTCTTAATATATGCTTAATGTACAGTACAGTACTGGTAGGCCTACATGTGTCTGTATGAAAACCACCCCCATTTTGTCAGGAAGGTCAGACTTAAATTGTATCTAATCAAATGGAACCTCTTCATGAAAACTGGAAGTACTTCTATTCTATGGGTTCCTTTCTAGCAGATAAATTGAATTTTCTCCACAAAAAAGTAGCCACTATATATTGGCGTATCAAATCTCAATAGCCATACAATGAGGAACAATTAACGTACAGTAAGCCTACGGTACAGTATACTCACTGGCAGATGGGTATCAATATTGCTAAGTACTGTCTATCTCTTTCTTGAGAAGTGATGCTCGGCTGTGGGGCTTTATTTCCCTCAAACATGTCAAAGGATGGTACACTGCACACGAATGTATAAAGTTTTGGACTACCAGTATTTTGCAGGCAGGCATTTTTATTAGCACTATAATAATGACAATTACGAAGATACATGTACATCTACATGTATGTACAGTACAGTACATGTACAGTACATGTACATTTGTCATGTTTATGTACATGTACGTCCTAACGTAGATGTACTGTACATGACTTTTTGTGTACGTATACAATACCATGATTACGGTACGTGTGCAATGTACATGTACCAGTATTATTTGTTTGTTGGCACACGATATAGAACTCAAGCTGACATGGTGAGCGAAGAAGATTGTCAATGAATATTGAGACAAAACTGGGTACAAAACTGAGACGATTGATCTGGGAGAAAAAAAAAAAAAATACACATACACATGTACATGTATGTACATGTGGTATAAAAGTACAATGTACATGTATACAATTACTGTACACATGGTATACGGCACGTGTAACTAGTACCGGGGGTAATCATCAGAATTTGAACAACTCAGGTTCAGGTTGTAATATGCATTGTGCATACAGCCATAAGGAACAAGTTGCAACATACTGCATGTGCCTCTATTTGATAGATTGGACAGTATTGTGCAATGTGCATCATTCCTTACAAGCACAATGTAGTTCAAGAATCAAGACTTCTTTCATCATTTTTTTTCATCAATTCTTGTTAATAATTGTTTCTTTTGGTTGATTTTTCTTTTTTCTTTGGCATTTACAGTAAATGTTTGACATTTGTTGTTATAAAAACATCAGTACATGTAAATCAAAATACATACTGTAGTGTAGGCCTTAACTGCAACTTTGCATTCCATTTCCACTGTGCCCACTTCACTGTCATTCAAACATAATGTGCATACATGCACTGTACAGTGTGTATTAAAATTTAGTGCACTGATCTCAGTTTGGACCATTCACGCTTCACATGTCAGATAGTCAGATACATGTAGTACATGTACAGTTGTACATGTACACGTGTAAGATACCAGTTTCTGTATAATATTATAAAAGGCAATTAAAAATGATTAAAATTGATTAAAAATGCCCATGTACCGTACATTACAACCATGAACATGTCATGCATACACACGTACATCAGCCAGTGAACGTGTCACGCGTTGACCCCAAATTTCTCGTCCACACAAATCGAATGTCACGTGAGCACAGCGAAAACGGCCTTGAAAAAGGCTTCTGAAAATTGTCGTTTTCTATGCCTCAGCGTATCAAATCCTTTCAAATCCAACTTTTCTAGGTACATGTAGTTGAAGATCTAATGCGTGCCTCCAATAAGGTTTTTCTTTTCCAAAAGGATGATTAATATGTATTTTGAGGGTTGTTATTTTACCGAAAAATCGACTGAAAAAGTGCGACGTAAATTCTTATTTTTCTCGACGAAAACAAAAGTCTCCTCTTAGCTGAGGTAATCATGGGAAAGAGTGTACCTTGATCTAGCAAAACCCCGTGAAGATGATGTCGTAGGTGTTTTAAGAATGCGATGTACACCTGAAGTTCTCAACGAGTCCCCCACTTTTTAACGTAGGGGATCGGCCGCCATTATTCGAGCAGGAAAATCCGTGACCTTGTGACCTGAATGGAAAAGCGCGCGCCCTGATTGGACAATGCCAAGTTAGCCTGCTGAATATTAATAAGTCATTGCTTGGGCACACATGTACTGTACATGTACTGCACGGCCGGGTATTGTAATTGTGATTGTGTACATGATAATTATGTACATGTACAAGTACATGCACACGTACTACGTACATGTACACGAGCAGACCATGTGTACAGAAATGGGCCTACTTCGGTGAAATCTCGCGAAAGTCGCCAATTTTCAGTTGGCGATTTGAGCCGAAAACGGAAAACATTATACATGTACATGAAGCATTCAATCTCCCCTTTCTCGTGAAATATGTGGTTTATTTCGACTGTTTTTAAGAATTCGATGTACACCTACGGAAAACTGGCCGTCGGATTTTGGTCCAGAAAGCATGCTTTTTTTGGTCGCGCTGTTACATGTCCAAAATATTAACGAAAGTGGACATACCGGTATTTGATATGAAAATAGAGAGCACGATGTCAGCTATCCACTTACCACGCCATCTTGGCAGCACCTATGCTACATCGGGGTATTTTCCTGTGTTTTCCGTAGTCTCGAACTCAGTCTCGCAAAACGTGCGTGATTCGTGCGTGACCCCGGACGAGAAAACTCGGCTATAAAGGCCCGTACGCGTGACACGTCCACTGGCTGTACATGTACTACATGTGCAGGTGCATGTACATGTGTTGTACAGTGTACACTGTACATGTACATGTACGTATACATGTACATGTACACGTGTACATACATGTATGTATACATTGTACTGGTACAGTGGTACATGTACACAGTGTGTGTATTGTGTACATGTACCTTCGTGCAATTCCAAAATACAAATGGGTACAATGGAGGGTAAAAGCCCTTGTCATGTTTAAAAAATGGCAAATTTATCGTGGGGGAAATAGCAGTCTGAATGACTTGTACAGGTAAGGCTGTTGTCGACATGGGTTACAAGTACTGGCATGTCGACATGGGTTACAAGTATTGGCATGTCCACATTATTGTCGACATAGAAATATCCCGACATGTCGACTGTAAGGTTTTTCGGTTGTCAAAAAAAATAAAATAATGGAGGGATGTAGGTTTAAGGGTCACCAACTCAACATTATGCTAATTGTCAATGTACAGTACATATGTACAGTATGTACAATACATGTACAGTGTACATTGTATTGTAATGTACCGTCGTACAATGTACATGTATCGTAAAGTACACATGTAAATGTACGTAAACATGACATGTACTGCACGTACAGGTACATGTACAAGTACATGTACATGTACATGTACTGTGATTGTGAATAACAAACAGGGCTGGCTGTTGTAGCAGCAGGTGTTTTTTCTTCTGAGATTCACTACAGTACAAGCACACTATTTGCATTTACTACACTGTATCTAGGCCTATCATTGTTTTAAGTTTATGATGAACACAATTACACCAATGAAGCATTGTTTCGGGCAGTTTTTCAAGAAATGTCATGAATAAACCATGGAGAAAGTAATTAAATTAAAGCATGCAATATCATAAATTAATTTAAGCTGCATTTTCACTGGACTAATATTGAACCAAGACCATGGAATGTCAATATGGCTTTCACACTAGATGAAATCCCTGGTAACTTGTAGTTTTAACGTAGTGCAACAAGTATCTACATGTACATGTAGGTAAGCAGATGCTGTGCACAAAGCATGTGCGATGCCATCAGCCAGTTAGCATTTACCAAGTACTTAGCATTTTACCGAGTGGTGCATTTCCACTGGACTAATCTGTTCAATTAAACTGCCTTGGTCACTTTTACTGGACAGAAGTTGGCTGGTAAAAGTAAATATTCGGCTTGGTAAAGTACATGTAGTGTACACTGTACAGTATGATGTATGTAACCAAGAGGCAAGAGGAAAGTTTTCTGAGCCATTTCCACTGGATGTAAAATGGGAAGAATTACAATCGTCTCAGTTACAATGCACTTTAAACACATGGAAGAAGGAACACGAAAATAATAAGTCAGTTGCTATCTAAGGGAAACGCAGCTCTGCACTGCACTGATACAGAAATAACTTAACTTGGTCCACATTCTAGCGGATAGGCATATTGTGTATTGGATTAACCACTAGGGCCATTTCCAATTCCACTAAACCAAATAAACGCGATTATTTGGATAGCGATTCAAATATCAAACTCCACTTTTTGGCATGTGTGGACATAATAAAATAATGCAAATTAGTGGGATTTGATTTATACATGTAATTCGGACTCAACTAAGAGTGAGACTTTTTCAAATAATCGTGTTTATTTGTGACAGTGTGTGGGAACGCTCCACTGAATCACACCGTATTTTTTCTAATCCCACAATGCACTGCTCACAGAATGAAGCAAAGTCCCTAGGTATGAGTACTAGGCATTGATTGACATTCCTAAAGTGTTACATGTACATGTATACATGTACAGTATGAAAACGAAATGGTAAATGACCAGACCTTGGAGAAAGGTTCTTCTTGCATCAAATCTTCAGCCCCTCAATTTTTTATTTATTTCCATTTTGGTCATTAAGTTTAAAGCAACACTTCAGCTCAATCATCAAGTTTTCGGAATGATTGCGATTTGCACGTCATTTTTTTTGTTAATACACAGGTTCATCATACGTGTACAGTTATTGAAGGCTCTTTACAACCTTCATTAACTGTACATGAAGTTCATAAACCTCCTAATCAACACAAAAATGACTTGCAATCAAAAAGAGCCCTAGATAGCATGTTTCATGTAAGACACTCATCAGACCCTCTATGATCAGACTGACTCACAGTTATCATCATCATTTGAATCATTATTCCCTCGACTGGATATTCGTCGGGGGATCTGAGCGCAGGAGGCTGACATCTTTTGCCAGACGGGTCTGTCGAGCACTGCTGTGAGGAGCTCAAGCCTAGTCAGGTCAGTTCAGGTCTTCACGTCATCTGACCAACATTTGCGTTGAGGACCACGTACGCCTGCGCCCACCCTCGACGATTCCTTGTATGATGGTCTTGCAGAGGCTGTTGTGCTGAGTCACATGACCATACCAGGATAGTTTCTTTCGCTTGACAGTGGAGAGATGTTCTTGGGTGCCGACATGGCTCTCAACCTGCTGCAAGACGAATTTGTTGGTCTTGTGCTCTCGGTAAGAGATCTTCAACAGATGTCTCATGCACTTGTACTCGAAGGCCTGAATACGTCTCTTCTGCATGTAAAGTCCAAGTCTCACATCCGTATAGTACGATGGAGATGACCAGAGACTTATACAGATGGTATTTGGTGGCGAATGACATTTTACTTTTCCACACCCTTGTCAATCTGGCCATTGCTGCTGTTGCTGTGGCAATCCTCGTGCGGATTTCTGTAGAGCACGAGCCATCCTTGGACAAGGTGGCCCCCAAATATTTGAAGTAGCTCACTTCTTCCAGCTGCTCGCCGTTCATGGTGATGTTGACGCTGGCATCTCTCACGCTGTTGACCATTACTTTGGATTTAGTGGTGCTGATCTCCATGCCATAGGCGCCACCTCGTTCAGAGAGCTTTGTAGTCAGTTCTTGCAGCTCACGGCTGGATCCAGCCATCAGGTCGATATCGTTTGCAAATCTAAGGTTACACACGGGCCGCCCACCGATAGAGATGGTCGTAACATGGTCATGGAGGGTCTCCTGCATGATCTTCTCCAAGAAGAGGTTGAATAGCGTTGGCGAGAGCAAGCAGCCTTGCCTCACGCCGACTGTCGTCTTGAAAAATTCACCCGTTTGATTGTTGAGCAGCACTGCGCTGGTGGCATTGTTGTAGAGGGCTTGAATCATCTGAACAAGTCCCGACTCAATACTGTAGTTCTTGAGGACGTGCCAGAGGCTTTTTTGAAATCAATAAAATTGTGAAACAAGTTCTTCTGATTCTGTATATATGTTTCTCTATCAGAACTCAGCAGTTAAAAATCCTGCCTGCTCTTTGGATATGATTTCCTCAGCCTTGGTCTGCAGGCGGTTGAGGATGATGTGAAGCAAGACTTAATTTGGGCGGCTGATGAGACTGATGGTTCGATGGTCACAGGTTGACAAACAAAACCACATACATACATGTACACGATGGAGACTGGGGTCTATTTAATCTTGATTCAGTATCGTAGTCGCCTAGTCGGGCCCTCAAGGCCTCAAGCAATGTTCCATGGTGTTGATGGACATTGGGTACTATTCCATCCAACAATTCAGTCGAACGTAGAAAAATTGTGACAGTTGTAACGTGTACATGTAACTTCTTCAGTAAAATTTATGGTAAAATACCATTTTATCTCAGAATTATGGAAAAATTACAGGGTTTGTTAGGATAAAACGTGACGTAGGGCCTATGACATGTTTTGCTGCAAAATGTGATCACATTGTAAGACACACGCTGATTGGCCAATAATTTGACAGGTCTCTAACCAATCATGAACAAGGTTTAATAAAATAACTATAGGCTTGGTTTAGCCTCTTGTCATGGAACTTTTTTAATGCAGAATGCCACTTTGTTTGCTCTCTTTGTCATTTGTATTCATTTGTAGTTGTACCTGCACTCCTGCAAGGTACATGTATGGAGAGTGAATTATAATTTTATAGCCCCATGCATTGCATGTTCACGTGGCACGTCTAGTTCCCAGTTGAGTTTTGAACAACTCGACATGTCCGATGCCGACAAAGGAGAATTTTTTTCAGAATTGCAATCCAAAGATTAATTGTAACTTCGTAAGTACAATGTACCGCTGAAGTACCACTTGTTCGTCTTGACATACATGTGTAGAATCCGGCAGGTGCTTTTAAGTTTTATTTTTATTTTATCTTTTGAGGCAATTTCTAATGCAATACTGATAACTGGTCCAAGTAACTTGGACCCTTACAATCGCCCTTTTTTTTTAAAAGAAATCAAATTTTTTTAAAAGGGCGATTATAGCCCAAGGGTCCAAGTTACTCGGACTAGTCATTTGCTTAACTCACGTTTGGGAAAAAGGAGATATTGAAATCGGTGATTCTCACTTAATCCAAAGATGGGTGCATAGGACGGTTTCATGGGTGTTTTCGGGATAAAATCTGGGGGTTTTGGTCATGGGTAGTCATGGAATCGAACACATAGTTAGTTTCTCGGGTTTCCGAGCAGTTTTCCTTGGACCCTACATGTACATCGCCCAGAACCTAACATTTTTTTAAAGCGCTGTGGCTATTGTTACGGCAACCGTAACGCAACTTCTATTTTCTATAGTTACGGCACTGCAACTGCGCAAGCGCGAGGACACATGCCAGATCGAACCACGAAGCAAGTGCTTCTGGCCCGCCGGCCATGACATGTGCACTGACTTAGGAAGCGCGATGAGATGCAATGACATAGCCGATTGAACCATTGCAGTGAAGCTAGCTGGCGACTCTAAAGTCCGGCCGGCGTGCTTGATCTTGATTTGTTGCATTTGCATGATACATTTGTCATTATGTGTTGGATTAAAGAAAATTGCGACGGTCGTTGATTTAATTATAGGTATAATAGTTTTATAATTTGTATAGTGGTCTTTTAAACCTCCCTGAAATCAAATGACTTCCTCGTATTTTCTGCCACCACATGCACACACGCGAAGCTTAAGTTGACATCGTAGTTTGTTAGGAACCCGTTTTTTGGCCGATCTCAACGTGTGAGAGTTTCTAATGTACATACATGATTGTAAAAGACGTCTTTTCCCATTCCGATAATTACAGGGATATTGCTTCAACAAGACAAGCATATTATGTGCCTACAGCCAGAGTATTTCCATGTTTCTTGCCTGTACTGAGGTTGAGACGACGCTGCCTGTGCATGTGGGATTTTTACCCCATGCAACAATGTCCTCGCGCTTGCGCACAATGCGCAGAACTGCAGTGCCGTTACTATAGAAAATGGAAATTGCGTTACGGCTGCCGTAACAATAATACTAATAAGTAATAGCCACTGTGTTTTTAAAAGGGCGATTGTAAGGGTCCAAGTAACCCGGACTAATGAAGTACACGTAATTTACTGTGTTTAGTTTTGACTGAGCCTGAGGTTTACCCAAAATCCAAATGTTTATCCACATGGTTTATCGTAGTCCGAGTAATTTGGACCCGCCAAGTCACCCTTTTTTTATCGACACCCGACCCACAAAATTCGATAAATAAAGGGTGACCTGTCGGGTCCAAGTTACTCGGACTAGCTCGGACTAGGTTTATTGAGTAGGTTTATCCATGCCCGGCCCCCGAATGCCGATGGTTAATCGCCGACTTACCCGGTTGAATGATCCCGAACAGCTTCAAAGTTCATGCACGTCCAATTCACTGCAAACTGCGCAGAAGGGAATATCAGGTTGGGGTAAACAAGACTTTAGCGGACGATTGCAACCACTGAACCAGGCAAAGGCGATATGCTACGTACATGTACCATAGAATAATTATGCTGTCAAGCCGATATTCGTCAGGCGTGTGGTAACTTTACCCAGACTTAATTTACGGGGTTTTGTACACAGTACAGGTGTAAATAACATGGTACCCTGCCTTTGAAAAATTACAAGACTCCGTAGCGAAACGCATACAAAATCGTAAAGGTTATCGATTACCAGCTATCTTTCCACCGCACCCGTGAGTATAAAACCCAGACTTCTCAACCATATTACATGTACAATATTATAGTGAGGAGCAGTACCAGTAGACACATAATACAATATGCAGTATCTAAAATTCACTCAAGTGTGAACGTTGATTGTTGCTTGGGCCGTGGTTCAGTGGATGGTGTTCATTATGACCTGCATATACGGTACCATTTCGACGTCCAGTATTTATGCATAAAGTACACTACATTGTGTCATTTATCCATCGTCGGTGGTAAAATACACGGCTTTCGGCATTGTAATTCACACAAAACGGACTTTGCTAAGCGCGCCATCACGCGGCGATTAAAGTCCAGGCTTGAGCTATGAGGGGTGCAGAACACTAAATCAAGCTCGCATTGAACACAAAAACGCTCACTTTCAAAGCCCAAGCCCAACTCACTTTCATAATCACTGGCACGGTTTCTGTCATCCAATTAGTTTGGAGAGCCCCCTGACAGAAACTAGTTTCTTTTGGGCAATCCTATGGGAGCTAATTGGATGTTGTTTCTGTTGTTTCTGTTGTTATTGTTGTCGGTTTTTATTTTATTGGTTTATTTCTGCTTTCCACTTTATTCTTATTTGAGTGTGCTGTGATGTGTATATAAATAAATTATGTATCCCGGAAAATTAAATAAATAAAATAAATAAAAATTAATAGATAAATGTTGAGCGACTTAGCTTAGAGAACCTAACGTCAGAAACTCAATTGCACTCAACTAGCAGAACTAAGTAACAGGTACCAAGCCCTAATTGATTTTGAAGACAATGATATCCAGTTGAAGTGTTCTTGCCGCGAATCTGTTTGTTGTTGACACTTTATACAGTCACCATGCATAGTTTGTCTAGACAGTTACACGCTTAGCGCGTCGTGCCATACCACATAATTGGCCTGCTTTCCCCCCCAAAAAATGGCCGATCTCCTCATTTGGTATGCCACTTGGCCTATGCCTAGAGAGTTGTACCGAACATTTCCACAAGCTGCACATCTATTTTACGGTGATAACCTGGAGAGTAGAGCCAGCCTGGTGAACCAATTGCCTACGCATGTACATGCAGATGGAATGCCCCACCTTATGTTCCAATACTTCGACGAGGTCCATGACTATCTTGCCCGATGTAGGGAGGTTGGGGGAGGATGGTTTTGAGGGTAATCCGTTTTGAGCATAAGGAGCAGCTGGATCGGACTTGGCGCTGTTTTGGTTTGGTCCCCTGCTTGTGAACAAGTCCCAGGAACATGTGTACCCGGTTTCGGACATTTTAGTCGCCATTTTGCCTGCAGCTTTCCGTGGCATGTGTTGCTTGAAGCCGAGTCGTCCCTTGAGCCTCACTAATGCCTATCGTCCGGTGAAAGGTTTATTCCAGGCCGATAGACCCAACGGAACGATGGCAATACAATGTCTAGGAGATGAGAGGGCGCACTTGTGTAGAGTTTGTCCAGGGGTCGAGTCATGGATTCGATGAGCTCTGTTATCGGCAAAGGTGATAGAATCGAAGCACTTCTGTGAATCGATTGCGATCAATGGTCGAGGAAAAGAGGGGACTTCGAAGGACTTCCAATTTGGACCAGTGCATGGGATATCTAGGTCGCTGGTTGATGAAAACAACAAACGCGATGAAAAACATCATTTCGGGTACGTCAGTAGGAGTCCACGTAGTCGGTGTGGACATTAATTTTCTGCGTCACACATTTCCGAGGACAGTGCATAGGAAACTTGGATGCTTTATTGCGCTGTCCACTAAAGTGGAATGCAACCCAAGAAATAAAGTTACCTTGTCTAATTGAGTGTTAAAAACAACCCAATCAATATAGGAAGGTTTGCGGTGAAACCATGAATAAGGTCTCTTAAAGATGACGACCAGAGCATACTGGTCGAAACGTCGAGTTACCACTCAGGTTCTTTTCAGAACCACACCTCTTCTTAAGAGACCTTATATACATGGTTTCACCGCAAACCTTCCTATATCAAGTACAATTCTCATAAAGAGAGAAAATTCATGGAATTGTAGGTCGAATTTGCGTTCCCGTACGTAGCCATCTTTTCTAAAAAGCCGTCGCTGATTGCGGGAATGTGACGTGAGGACGGATAACTGCCATAATGACTATGAGTATCGAGGTGCCCGGATGTACTGCATGTGTGGAGTTTGTGTACACTCGCGCGCAAGCTAAACGATGGTGTACTGTCAGGCATTTGGCTGTAAAAATGCCATCGGGAAAAAGCTGGAAAACACTTTCCATGCAATTCCCAATAAGGACAAGAAAACTGAGTTACTTAGGAAGTGGGCCGTGGCCATCAAAGTGGAGACATTTCTCAAAATCGGCTATACCAATACTCAATAGAAATCGAAAGGATGTGAATGTGATTTGTACTGAAGCGAAGTTCACCTCCGGCATGCTTCACCGAGGAGTATTGGGAGGAGGACTTGAGGGTCAAACTCACCGGCTCGAGGCCGATACTGAAATAACCGTGCTGTTCCTTCTCTGGCATGAAATACATCGACCAGCGGTGAAAACACGTGAATCGACAGCTTCAATATTTTCCGAATTGTTTTCGTTTAAGTCCGTGTGTAAACATCGAAAGGTTTATTTATAGAGTTCTATGGGTTGCCGTCATTCTGTCGTGACATCACACCCCCAGCAAACAGCAGCGGCACCGTCCTTCGAAAAGATGGCTACGTACGGGAACGCAAATTCGACCAACAATTCCATGAATTTTCTCTCTTTATGAAAATCGTACGTGAGTGACTGTAGGTTGTTTTTAACACCCAATTGGATAAGCAAACTTTATTTCTTGGGTTGCATTC
The DNA here is from genome assembly GCA_949987565.1 of Luidia sarsii. NCBI lineage: Eukaryota > Metazoa > Echinodermata > Asteroidea > Paxillosida > Luidiidae > Luidia > Luidia sarsii. The sequence continues at coordinate 13,547,093 of OX465109.1, read as the reverse complement.
CACTTTAAGAGCTACCAGCGATCAATGAAACAGTAAAATCGTTCCTATTGGCGAAATATCAGTAACGACTGAAGAAAAATAAATGCATTTCAGTTATATACATTGAATTACGTAATTCTCCTCTTTGATAAGCCAGCACTGAAATGTAGAAGACTAAAATCACACTTAGCACGATGGTTATTATGTGAATAGATTCAGAGAATTTACAGATACCATGCCTAGGGTCAACAACTCCAGCTCTGCCTCAGGTCATCTCCCTACGACATCCTCCACTGAAGTGTCATGCTTCACTAACTGCACCAACAACCACCCACAGGATTAGGATCCTAGGCGACCCTCCCACCAAGATCTTCCCGCCTAGAACTTCCCGCCAAGAGGCTGCACATCAACGAACTTCCAGACCACCACCACTTCCACACCAAGCTACCCTACTCAAGTTACATGACTGAGCAGATCCTTGTGTCTAAAAACTGGCAGCATGACACTGCATCTATCCATACAGACTGCATAAAGCAATTATTGGCTCATTCAAGTTACAGGAAAACCTATACAAAACGTACATGTATGATTATGACCCCCAAAAAAATTAGAAATGTTTAAAATCTACATAAACAGCCTCAGCAGACTGAATATTCTTCTCCAGTAAATAAATCTGCACATGACAACTTAGGTAAACAAAGTGTTAAGCTAACCCTGGTGCCGATTATTGTCAATTCTGGTAAAAGAGCATGAGACTGAGGCATGGAGGTAACCTACAGTGTATTATATGGTTTCTGACATTTCTTAAGTGAAATGACTGAAGACTAATACATTTGATAACAATAAGACAGATATGATAGCAATGCAAGGAAACCTTTCCATCGATGGACAGAACATGCATTGTCCGAAACGTTGAATCACAAGCTCAGCGTAGAGGAGATGACTTACACGATCACCGCGAACATTCCACACTATTGTGAACGATATCCACTTGAAACGCTACTTCATTATAATTTTTTCCCCCATTATAATTATGCTGATTATTACAGTTCATTAACAGATTCATCAATTACATTCCCCCAAAATAGAAAACGATTCACTCTCTGAAATGTATCAAAACAATAATTATATCAATAGTAAAAAAAATCCATAAATATATAGGCCTACATTGAATATTTTCACCCTTTTGGAACAATGTCATAATCCTATAATTTACAGTTATAATGCATCCTGTAGATATAAATGGTACGATTGGTAAACGTTAGGCCCACGGTACATGTTTTTCCGATTAAACTGAGTGTTTTGGCCCAAAGCAGGGTTTGCAGGTGTCATGGAAAACACGGACATTTACAAAAACCGACTCATGAAAACATTTTGTCAAGGGAATTCTAACTGTAAAGGCAAATGGAAGGCGAAAATTCCCAAACGTCTTGTGAAACCCTCCGGATCTTTTCATAAGCACACTCACTAACAAAAGTGAAACCCTTTACATGGTGTAGCTGCAAAACTGAGGTGTAAGAAGCTCTATGAATTTTGGTCACTGCTGTGTCCGTACTATGCTGTGCATCACATAATCTATACCTGGCTATTCTGGTAAAGGAAGCCTTTTTCTTGGGAATTTATGTCCGTCATCAGGTTAGCAACATCAAAGGTTTTCATTTGCAGGCAGACTTTCGCCTACAGCTTCGAAATGTTTATGATCAAACAATAAAGGAAAAGCCGACTTGGAACTTTGAACAATTCTGAAAACTGTCAAAGAGAACAGCCCTTACATGGCGGCATTCCCAAATAGTCAACTAGTCTTTGCCCGGGTTTGGGCGCAAGTTAGAAGCATTTCAGCATTAACTGCCGTATATCTCTCCAGGGATCAGGCCCCTGATGTGTCTATGATTTAAATCATAGAAACTACCGTACCAAGAATCTGGACCGTTTGAACACAGAGTATATTGCACAGAATATTTGCCCAGCACTCGGTGTGGTTTGATCAGAAATGTTATAGGAGTTATCAGTTGATATTGTGATCAACATGGGATACTGTGATGCTTGAATATCACCGACACTATTTGGGGCAGTGAACTGAGGTTATTCGTCTCCGCATTTTTGCATTAACTGCCGTATATCTCCAGGGACAAGGCCCCTAATGTATTTACAAAGTACCGCACATGATGTTTGCCCAGCACTCGGTTTGGTTTGATCAGAAATATTAGGAGTTATCAGTTGATATCTCGATCAACATGTGTGACTTGTTTTGGACAGTGAATTGAAGTTGTTCTTCACTGGGTGATGTCTAAATTTGTGGAGATCCATCCAGTCTGTGTAATGGCCGCGCTGCGATGTTGTTGGAAGTTCCCTCAAGATTCAGTCTCCTCTTCCTCAGGAGACTCACTAACCTAGAGATGATTGGAAAAGTAAAAGTATTCCAAGTAAATTTCATATGACCAGAGTGTCTATACCTGGCAGGACATTACTCAAAGCAGAAAGTAACCCGTAATACATGCACGAGGGACGAGTGTGGGTTTGATTTTGCGAGCATTGTTATTCGAGCACTGTAATTTGTGGTGATTCCAAAATGTCATCCCGTTAGGCTTTCCATAGGCAAACGCCGGCAAAGTCATAGGAGATTCTTCTCTTACCTGATGCAGATTGCGGCCGAACTTGGTGGCGGCACACTTGCGCTCATGCTCCATGAACGCCTCCAGGCAGGAGTGGGCAGCAGAGGGCGCCCTCTTCCCGTCGTGACTCTGATAAGAGTCCAACTGGGTCTCCTGCAAGAAAGCACATAAGCCTGATTATAAACACTGTACCAGTGTGCAGAACATGGAACTACTAAAGGAGAAATATCACCTGTTTCAGATTCAAACAAGAATTGTGTTTTAACATTCACCATTTCAAAACACATTCAATATGTTGTCTTTCATGTGGCAATTACCGGTGAAGGAATTTTGTGAACTGTTCGATTAATTTCCAATACTTTGATGAATTTCTCAACTCAGGGGATTCATCTTCTTTAGTGATATTTACTTTGATCATGGTTCAGAAAGAGGAAAGACAGAAGGAGGAACTGTAGAAAAGACCAAGGATCAGCAAGCAATGGGGGAGATGAAGAGATAAGGACTCGCAGTGAACTCACAAGATGGCGTCTCTCGGCCCTGGTGACGTCATCCTTGAGTTTCCGGTCCTGAAAGTTGTTGTTCAGGACGGCGCGACTCAGGCAGGACGGGAGCGGCCTGGTGGCATTCTTGCCGTAGAGGGCGAGCTCCACCTGGAGGCCCCCGCGAGAGGGAGGGCGCTCTTTCCTCACCCGTTTGACTGGCAGACGGTCCGGGAGAGGGCTGAAGGGCCTGCTGGCAAAGTACTCGATGGAATTCACTGCAGTGAAGAAAACACACACTATAGCCCTTACACTCTATGAAGTATGATGTCGTATCGGAGTTGTAACAAGTAGATATGAAGGGTATGGAGACCATAGAGGCACTACTGGGGCCCTTGACCAATCTCTGGCTCAGGCTCAGGCTTCGTCCACGTTATTCAAAAACATGAAAATACAACCATTTTGGTTTGACACTGATTTTGAAGGTTTGTTGTCTTGTTCAGAGTTTTCAACTGGAAACTTTGATGATCAAAACCTTCTTCTCTGTTTCCCACTAAATCTAATGAGAGAAAATGAAACCTGAAGGTTAAGGCCTTTTTGAAAGTTATTTTGATTCAGAAGATTTTTTAGCAAAGTTGAGGTCTGAACCAAGGGATTTCGAATACAATATCAAGGCAGATCCTTCAACCAAAGACAAACTTCAATGATACTCTTTGCAGATCATTGTGATTGAATGTTAAAGTGAGAAGAGGTAAACGACAAACGAAAGAATAAATTGGTGATAACATCAGATCGCTGCATGGTAATCAGAGGTCTCGGCTTCAAGTCCCGGTCGGTGAAAGTTTTCTTAATTAATACAAATTCAAACAAAGATGTTATAAACTGCTACTGAATTCAATGCCAAAGTGGCAAATCTCTCAACATTAGAGGGCCTGACGTTTTGATCCAAGCAAGACCTTTCTGAATGGGCCTTTCTTTTTGTCTTTGAGAAAAGGCAACAATTTTCATCAATATTTACACCCTTTTTTCATAACAGACTCACCATTTGCCTGCTCACTCTCCAGGTCAACGACTTCCATGACCCCGGCATCGGGGCTAGGAAGTCCAGGGCCAGGTCCTGATTGGCTCTGAGTATCAGCTGACTCATACTCGCCGTTGGTGGCGCTGTCTGAGACAGACGCACAGTTGCTCTCAACTGGCGCGCCATTGACTGTAGGCGTGTTAAAGTCGCTCCTAATGATGAAATAATTTTGAAACATGGGCAAGAAGTTCATCCGGCAGTTCATCACTCCGGCTATGGAATTATGTCAATACATGTACATTGTACATCACTTACTTACAATCATGTATACCTCTAGCCTATAATTTATATCCATAATGCATGTTGGTATTCTTTGACGCATTAAAAAAGTCCATTGGATATAATGACCTAAAAAAAGTCATGTCATATCATGAATCAGATATTCAAAAGCATATTCCCCTAACCTGTCAATGGCGTTGCAATTGTCAGGCATAATCCCTATGGGTACCACCTTAGTAGACCCTCCACACACCGGTACCCTAATCCTATCCAGCAGTCCACGCCACGCCCCACCACGCCCCTTTCCCTTCGACCACGCCTCCACGCCAGCCCACACAGGCTCGGGGTGAACTTTGGTATTCGTGCAACCCATTTTTGTCTCGGGAACTTGCAAGAAAAATCAGATTTTTCGTCGATAAAGCTTCAAATTCGAGCAGCTGAAAGATTCGCTGTTTGCGTATTCGATAGTAAAACGTTACTGTTTGAAATAATGGATTTTTGTAAACAAACGATGAACTCGTCGCATGATGACGTCACAATGGAGTACATAATTCAGATATTCAAGCATAGATTATTTGTTTATTTATAGATTGTTTTTTCCTTTTTGGCACAGTTGATCTTTATAAGCGAACATTGAAAACGCTACATATTTTGGACGATGTCTGCATCAAATCCTCATTGAAATAATTTCATTCCAGCTCCACATTTTACGAAAGAAGAAGAGATTCCTGAACGTTTCTGAGGTCGCACGTTAGGTCGGAATAATATTTTTTAATCACGCGCGAGGCGTTCCATGACAACGCGCGCGTACTGCGTGGAAGGTCGCGTATCAACACCATAGATATCGGAAGAATAATACACTAGATGGGAAGCGCGTGCGCGCGAGCCATTGCTTGTGCAGAAAACTTTCTTGCTGCACATGGACGCGCTAAAAAGTCACGTGAATGGGGCGACGCGCAAGGGTAAAATGGAATAGGCAACATGAAATTAGCAGAGGAAAAGGGCTGTTTACCTGACAAACCAATGGAACTTTACACACGAGAATAAAGTGCATTTAATTTTAACGACAGAGCTAGAGAGGTTTGTCTAATAACGGTTCTCATTATGTTATTTACGCTAATATTGGGCTCTTGCTTGGAGTACATTCTGATTCTTTTACATGAAAAGATTGAGGATCGGGCCAATGAGAAATTGAATAACAACGAAGGACACAAGATGTTGGCTCACATGTTGATGATTGTGTGATTTATTTTTTTCAACAAATCTATGTGTGATATTAATATATAAATTTGATATTAATATTACATTTTGTAAGATGTTTCCTACAAGAAGATAATTTCTCCTTCTTTATGATGCGTTTTCATAATATGCGCTTGCGCCAAGCGCTGCGTATTCCTCAAAACTCGTCCTGGGATGATGATTTGACGGCCGATCGCAACACACGCGAGTGTTTGGATAATTTAAGTTTGTTTCTGCATGTTTTTATGAAGTAAAACGCATGAACTCATCGTACACTCAATTGACAATCAAAAGGGGACGTGGAAATTGGAAAGCCATCTAATAACTCATCATAATGCTTAAGCTGGTGAGGCATACGCTTCCCACACTAAAGGATGGACTGCTGTTGGCATAATCAATGCGTTGGTTTTCAGTTCGTTTACTGTCCTTTGAACAGGACAAGTTTAGAGAGAAGCCGTCTTACTTTATTTCCTTGAAGCTGTTCTGTCGCCGTTTTCCCCAAATCATATGCCCTAATTTGCAAGTAGTGACGGGCTACCAGTCGCATGAGTAGTATGCCGTGACCGGCCTCACCAGTCAGGGCGTCACAGGCGTGCTCGGTAGAGAGAAATACCCCGGACCCAATCATTTCATGTGCAGTGCGGCATTCCATTGTAGAGAGCAGGTGAGGGATCGAAGATGGCTGGTTTCCGTTGTACAGTCGGAACACCCTCTCCGCAGCCTTGCAAACAGCGACCACATCTTTAGATGGGTATATGAGACCCCCATTGTCTCTGAGATTTATGAGATGAAGATCAGGACTGAATGTGATAGGATGTTGAACTAGTGCTTCCATGCAATCGACACATTTGATTATGTTCAGCAGCTTCCTTACAACATAGCCTGCAATGTAAGAATTGAACTCTGAGAGGGTCCTTTGAATGGACGATGGGGTGGATCCGTTGTGGAGACATTGTTGTGGCAGTACAGATGTTAAGACTCGTGTATCATCTTGGTGTGTTGCACTGGTGTTGGACGATGGACTGATGTGGCACATCAGAAGTTGTCTGTAGGCTCTTCTGTTTAAAGGGCAAATCACAAGAAGCGTTTGGTATTAAACTGTACATAACACATAACAACATCATTTTGTTAATCGTAACATCGAAGGTTTAAATCTCCCTTTACTACCCATTCCAGGCCAGGGTATGTTTGGAGATACGCTCTTCAAGCGTGCGTGTCTCACCTGAACTGTGTGACGGAGGGGTTATTGTTGAATCCGCCTCTGCCTCTGATGGCACCGAAAAACAATTCTATGTGATCTTGACAGAATTTGTAGGTCAAAAGGTACCTGAAAATAAAGATGATTGGATACAGTATGAGTGTATCTTTATTAAATCAATCGTCAAAATCAAAGACACAAGGAAGAATCATTTTCCAATATGTGCGTGTCACCGCAATAACAGGTATCACGTACCGATATTTGCAGGAAGCATGACCCGAGCTTTAATACAAAAAATAAGATTCATAAAAGTCCAGCTACAAATCTTGAATACCCTTTTCGTACCTGAGTCTGGGAGATGGACAGGCACAGAGATCCGAGAAGATGCCGATGATTGACCGGATGTTAACGAGGAAGCCAATTACAGCTGTTTTACGACGGGTGTTCGTCAGAGGCACACCGTCCTTATTCCGGAGATTCAGTAGGTAGTCGTTAGCTTTTTCCATGAAAGGTTGCCACAGATGTTTGTTGTTCAATGTTAGGGGTGCCTTGAATCCCTTTGCAAAGGGATTCTTCACATTGCAGACATCGAACAATCTGAAAGTACATGATGCATTGACACCACTGACAATAATGAAATCTTTCTTTCTCATTTTGATAACTCCTAGCTGCCTTCACATGTAAAGTTTACCTACCTGTCAATTATTCTCAAGAAGTTGACAGTTGGCTCACAATTCTGAAACTGCCGATATCCCATATCCCTCATGAATTCCAAACCAGTTGCCACAGAGTTGCTGAGAGTCTGAGCCGCCAGCGAGACTTTCATTTTTTGTTTTTCCCAGTGGATATGCGATGGCCGAAGTTTGTTTGCTGCCCTTAATCCCTCAACTTGTTGAATGTGTTCCAGGTTTTTGATGAACTGCCGGCAAACTAAGTGTAAGAAATTTAATTTCAATATTATTATTATTATGATTTTGTTTTTAACTTTACAAATGCAACAATCTTGGTAAAGAATTTGTTACAATGTCCAAGCCATTTTCGTTTTTAATGTTTGAAGAATAGATACACTTACCACACGAATTGGTTTCGCCGTCGAGTAACACTTTCCACGATGCAAGAAGATTTCTCATCAATTTTAGCATGTGGCAAGGATCAAATATGAACCAGACCTTGACGCACGGGTCACATGGGTGAGGGAACCAAGCCTGGATGTTGTGTGGTGTTTTCAGCTTTACACCAAGAATTTCGGCAGTTGTTACGTTTGCACTCAATCCATCCCCTGCAATCGAGAAAGACAAGAACATTTACATATCATAGCATTCAGCGACACTTCAGCGTTTATTCATGACTTGTATACTTTAAAATTTTAGTGGAATCTCAGGCCTACCTGTAAGAGAAACAATCGTAACTCCGATGTCCCAAAGTAGAATCAAAGCCTCCGTGATAAGTCTTGCTTGGGTTTCTGCGTTCATACTCGCGACTGGGAAGTATCCAATGGGTAGCTTCCAGTGACCGTTCATAGCAACAACCATCAAAACAATACATTGCGTTGCTGGTTGACAGCTCATCTGGCCGTACCCAAGATCTTCATAACTGGGGAAAAGATTTTAAATCATTCAAATGATACAATGCATAATCATTATGCTTCAAAACTTACGTGTTTAATTATTTTAACTGTATTTGAAATAATACTTCCAATACGCATACCCGGTATATCTCGATCCATCAAATTCTACTTGCTTCCGTATACTCATTCCGTCTATCATGAGGCATACAAGTGTCTCATCATTGTCAGAAGCTTCTCGCTTTTCCCTGATTCCGTCAAAGGCCTCTTGGGTAAATCCAGGATTGCAGGCAGTCCTAGCCAACGAGGCTCTGACCGTACGTGCTGTTGGAAGAGAGAAAGTCTTTCTCACGAATTCGTAAGCTTTTGTGGAACAGTAGTACAAGTACAGTGCAAACTTTTTCATCTCTGCACTATACGATCGACTGCGATTCGCATTCGAAGACAAACTGTTCGCAAGCTCAACTTGTAAGTTTGCAAACTTTGATTGGATTTGCTGCGCCTTGTCATCGGGAACAAGTTGTTCCTTCTTAAGGCTACGGACAATGTCCTTCACTGACGCAAACTTGGTCTTCAAATCCAGGACTTTCTTTTTAAGCATTTTGTTTTCTTTCTCCAGTTGGGCAATACGCTGGTGAGCTTCCGGAAGATCCATACTTTCAAGCTTGCAATATGTATGATCGGTCTGCATCTGCGTTGGCTCGATACAACTGAACGGCTTGGTACTGATTGAAGATAGGCCGACGACAGGATGTTTCTTCTTCTTTGTTGGTGGCTGAAGTCCAAACTCGGGGCAGAATTCTTTCTGTAAAAGTATAGCACATAAAAAGTATTGGTACCGCCCAATTCTTTTTATTTAATTACCTTTAACTTCAGTGACGCTGATAATCATTTTGTACTTACGGGCTTCAGGTGATCTGGGTAGTCCTCGAATATCGATGGGACAGCATCATCTCGAAGAAATGTTCTTCCCCATCGTACTTCAAAACATTCAGGAGGAAAGTGGTCACTGCAGAGTCGATCATTCTTTGTTGGATACCATTTTGAACCTTCACTGTTGTTACGCTTTATCCTTTGTAGCCAGATTTTGAGTCGTTTATGGTCTCCAAGGGGGAAACTGTAAATTTTAGTTTAATGTTAAAAAAAAAAAGAAGGAGAGTCTTTGTTTAAATCATGAACAAGGTTAGTTCAATTGAAATGCAGCACCATTTTAGCCTCATGTAATTGCATGGAAGAAACATTTGAGAAAAACACTTCCCGTTCGGACCTCTCGTTCACAATTTATTTTTTAAGCTGATTCACCATTAATAATAACTCTTGTGGAAATTGAGGATCAGTTCTTGTTACGACCGGCTAGATCTTAGTATCGTCTGATATTGTCACTTTTCGACAATTTTAGGCCTGGTCAAAATTATGTAGGCCCTACATGATCTTAGGAAATTGATTGCAACTACATGTAATGTTGCACTTGTAACTATAACTTATAATGCTGGATATTCATAGCCATAATTTTGTTAATAATGTGCAAACCTTCCATCACGATTGTCATGTATAATTTGGCTTTATACTTGGGGCCATTAAACGCTCAGTATGCAACTAAAAGTGTATAGGCTACTGTTGAACTGAAAAAAATAACGTTAGCCTATAGGCCTATTAATATTACTCAGCTGCCAACCGATGGTCAATGGGGAAGATCAAACTCAAGTGCAGCAAAAACTTAAACTATTTGGCTTAATCACCACTATTTCAGCATTCATTAAACCGTAGGATACTTACCAGTGGTAAGTCAATTTGTGGGGAGACTGTTCTCCATCAGGTTCGTTCTTTCGCTTGCGGCTGCGGCAAATTGCCGCCGCACAGTTGACAACCATCCCTTCGGCAGAGATCTCAGATTTTGCACAACTATAATCAGTCCTCCTAACTTTCAATAAATGAGCACTTTTAATCGTATAATATTTTAATAAGACTAATAAATTTGAGGTATTTCTACACGCAAAATGCGCCTGTACATCCTCCGGCAGATGGCATGGATGAAGTGATCGTCACGTACGCCGGCGCCGCGATTATTTGCGCGTTCAATTTTTAACCCCATTCACGTGACAAATGGCAGCGCCCACACTGAATGCGCGTCTGATACGCGCTTCCCATCTAGTGTTCTATTCTTCCGATATCTATGAAATAATTTGGACGATGTCTGCATCAAATCCTCATTGAAATAATTTCATTCCAGCTCCACATTTTACGAAAGAAGAAGAGATTCCTGAACGTTTCTGAGGTCGCACGTTAGGTCGGAATAATATTTTTTCATCACGCGCGAGGCGTTCCATGACAACGCGCGCGTACTGCGTGGAAGGTCGCGTATCAGCACGTGCTCATATCGGGCGTGTCATTATAGAGCTGAATGGGCGAAGTCGTCATAATGACTGGCGGCTGCCGGATTCGAGAAGTCAGCAATACAGTGCCGTGACGCGCCGCAATGTATTAGGGGTTTCCAAATTGGACCCGTGTTGAAAGTTCGATGCCGTGTGTAGTGTGAAACGATCACGCATTACACGGGTCGAAACATTGACACGGATTGAGAAAATGCCGGTGTGGCGTTGCGTAGTGTGAAACCGCGGCGAGAGTGATCCGTGTTGAATTACACGGGTCGGACCCATGCCGGACCCGTGTAAGTCTGAACACGTGTTGAACGTTCATAGTGACTGAAAATCAAAATCTACATTCTGAACAACAGTCTTAACATTACCTGATACTCAGGCGCTATTTCGAGGATCACACAACGTCTATACATAACAGACTTAGAATGAAACAAAAAATCTTCAGGATTTGTATTAAGAACCAAATTCAAGAAGACGGTCTACAGAGAACTGTTGCAACCAAAAGAAATTTACATATTTGAATAATTAAATAGGCCTACAGTAATTTGAAGTCCTGGTCCAATCAAAGTTTACTTCGCCTTCAAAAAAAATTCATAAATTGTTATAGATTATTCGGAAATGTTGCAACCGCTTATTGAGTAAAATTACCAAAGTTCGTATGTAGGCCTATAGGCCTATTGTTTATATAATAATAATGTTTGAATGTTCCCCGTCATGCTTTTGATTCAAAATTTGATGATCTTTTTTGGTTGTCCAGTTGTTAATCACTAATGCCTGGTTGACTAACTGCTCAGTCATACGATTGACCTTTGACCGATGACATCTAATGGGTCATCTACGGACCAAAGAAAATATGCGGAGGAATAACAATATATATGCGGAGGAAGAACAAACATGCTGTGCGCCTTCCACATCATAGTTCAATGAGGGTTGCCCTACCTGACGTATTATGTATAATAAAGTATGTTCAGTGCTTTGTCCGCTTGACTGCTGAAAATGTACAGGCAGCATGGCCGGGGATTGGACCAAGTTACTCCTGTACACAGATACGCATTTATAGTGCAAGTAGGGCAAACCCTCATCGAATTACATTCTCCTCAACACAAAATCGGATCACATTTTTTACTTCAAGAGTAGTTGACAGTGTCATTGTATACAGTGCCACCGCCGAGCGTTTTTATCTTGCTATCTTCAACTTGATAGTTAGAGTTTCCCACCAAAGTTCCACTGGGCCCTGTTGGTGTGAGAGTGATTTGCAACACGTAGTAAGGATAGAGGTTTCCACCCAATTCTACTGGAGTTCTTTGGTGGAAAAGTTTCATACCAAAGTTCCACCGGGACCTGTCTGTATAAAATTGATTTCGACCAGGTTCTACTAGATTTCGTAGGTTGAAAAGTTGTTGTCACCGACAACATAGTAACTAGGTCCATTTTTGTCTGCCGAATGTCCGTCTTTTTTTTCTTTTCTTTTTGACGGTAACACCCCCCCAAAAACCCATAAAGCAGATAGGCCTATAATAATATTATAATACGCGACACTCTGAGTGTGAATAATTATATAATTATAATCACACATGACACGAACTAAGTCGACGAGGACATCAGTTTAAAAATCAGGAACAAAGATGAAGCGAGTGAATATCATTCTGTGAATCAAGACCAGAATGCAAGCGAATGCAGTGTCTCTGGGACAGGAACTGATCCGATGGAGACTGTCGACCAGTAACTCTATGTGCACTGGGCTATTTCGCTCCATGAAAATACTGCAAGCCCCCTCCCATATTGATCTCATAACAGAAGGTCCGATGAACTTGAAATTTTGTCTCGCAGATAGATTTTCATGAGCTGAATCTGATTCCAGGATTAATTTTAATCAAATAATTTGTATAATTTATATATAATGACGAATGTATCATGCAAATGCAACAAATCAAGATCAAGCTCACGCACTATCTTCAAGTGCATGGCACTGCCATGGGCACGCGCATGGCTCCTTCCTTTGCTTGCCTCTTCATGGGTGACCTTGAGGAACACATGCTCAGTGAAGCTCCATGCCGTCGCTGGATTTGGTGGAGATATATAGATGACGTGTTCTTCATTTGGACTAGGGACGGTAGCAGCTTGAATGCTTTCTTTGACCACATCAATTCCTTCCACAGGACTATGAAATTCACATGGGAGCAGTCTCTCCAGCAGACCCACTTTCTGGATGTCACCGTCTGGAAAGACCTCAATACACTTGTATTGTAAGCCCATCGACACTTATCAATATCTCCATGCCTCCAGTTGTCACCCCAGACACTTTAAGACTGGTATAGCTCACAGCCAGGCCCTCAGATTGAGGCGCATACGTTCCAATGAGTCTGACTTTCGCCGCCATACACATGTATTGGCCAGTAACTTGGTTGCTAGAGGCTATAGTTCTCGCCAAGTGAAGAACTCCATTGCTAAAGTCTATTCCATCCCCAGAAGTTCGGCACTCAAACAAAAGCCACCAGGTCCCAAGGACAAGCTTAAGGTTCCCTTAGTTACTTCCTATCACCCTTCTCTTCCTCCTCTCAGGAAGATAACTAAGGAAAACCACCATATTCTCCACACTTCAGATCGTCTGGCTGATGCCATTCCAAATTCGCCTGTTTTGGCTTTCAGGCGCCCCCGTAACCTGCGTGACTTAATTGTCCGGGCAGAGGTTCCCCCTTTGGACTCTTCACCTCCAACTAAATTTGGTACATTTAAGTGTACCTCGAAATGCATTGTTTGCAAGACACATATCAAGGAAATAGACTCTTTCAATGGACATTAGTCTGGAACTACACACAGACCTATGGCTCTATCATGTGCACTACCTCAAACATCAAATACCTCATCTCTTGTAGAGTTTGTAATGTTCAGTATGTTGGCGAGACCCAAAACACCCTCAAAAATGTATCTATGGCCATAGGTCTACTATCAAAACCGATAAAATTCTTTTTAAGTGCCAAGGTACAGGTCTTTTCAAGTGCCAAGGTACAGGTCTTTTCAAGTGCCAAGGTACAGAACTGACCGGTATGGTAATAGCCCCATCCCTTACCTCACAAAAGTGTTAAACCACTAGTCCGTGCTGATTTAAGCTGTATAACCGTGTGATTTGGTGGGCTCTTTGCGAGACCTGGCAATATCTTGGTGCAATAGCTTTGTGCAATATTCAATAATTATTTGAAATAATCAAGTTCGAGAATTACCTCTGATAAATCCACTGCGTATGTTTTTATTGATACAATTTTGTCTACTAATTTATTTAATGAAATGTTAATTATTGTTTGTTCTTGTAAACCTTTTATATGTGTTATTTCGATGATTTTTACGACATGTATGTAATATTCCATGTAATTCAGCTTATAGCTGCGATTTGGTAATAATAAATAATAATAATAATAATAATAATAAAAATAATAATAAAATGGACACCCCTGTTGGGTATCACTTCAATCTCCCTGATCATTCGATATCAGATATGAGTGTACTGGGCATAAAATCACTTGGTCACCCTAGTAATGCTGTCCGTCTTAGCCGTGAGAAAATGTGGATGAAGCGTCTTTGGACTATTCAACCACATGGTCTCAACATCCAGGAGGGTAATGACTAACACCATGCAGCTTTCTGATAATCCTTCTTTTGTGTTCACTCCTTCGCACTTCTCTCTTTGATCTTTCCCCCTCTTCTCACTAATCCCTACCCTACTCCTTGCCCTTCCCTTTGATCTCACCCTACCATCTTTACTCTTTGTCCTTTGTTTCTCTTCACCCTTCCTTCGTGTACATGTATCTGTGTTGTCCTTGTCACTCTGCCTTTGAGAAAGGTCCTGCTAGGATCGAAACGTCAGGCCCACTAAATTTTGAGATTTGCATTTTGGTAATTTTAGTCAGTAAGCAGTTTGCAAAATTGTTTGTATATCACTTCAGGTTGTATAGTGAGCAGTTTTTCCCTGCTGAGGCGGACAGCATCTTTCCGATTGCCAAGAGATTCTATGCCCTGTACAGACATGTCAAGAATGGAATGATTAGGGAGATTGACGTGATGACCCACAGGTGTATCTTATTTATTTATTATTTTTTTATGTTTCCAAACTCTGATTAGTTTCTCTCAGAATCATTCAGAAGCATGAAATCAGTGCAACATCATAAAGCACGATTCATAAACAAATGCAAGCCACTGTCTGGGATTTTTTAGATCGTACACAAATAATATGCGATTGTAATAACCCGCACATACCTCCTAAATGACAGATTAGATTAGACAAATTAGATATCAAAATTTGCGCAAGAATACAGAAAAAGGCGTGAAGCAAGAGTCTACTTTTTTAGCTGTCGCGATGCAGTAACCAACAATATGGAGGGGAGCCTCCGAGCCAGTGCAGATAGGGTTAACTGAGGATGAGTCGCCGAAGGATGGCATCTGAAAATGCTGGGGTATCGATGCAGACAGAAATGAATCATTTGCCTCCAGGTAAGGAATCCCCTAACCCTTTGAAGGGAAAGGATAAATGGAATGGCTATCAACTGCATAGTCGGCACCGGTTCATCGGTGACATTGCTCTTAACGAAAACCTACGACTGCGTTGACGATCGGTCATCTGCCAAACTCCAGCCCGTCGATTTGCCACTAGCAGGCGTTGGTGGTGTTGATTTTGGAGCGCTTGGGAAAATCACAAAGTCCACCACATTGGGAAAAATAGGGAGAAGACAGCAAATAGTTGTAGCGGAGATATCGACAGACGGTATCCTTGCATTGATTTCTTTCCACAAAGCAAATGTCCAATATTTCTGAGGAGATTCTCTCGTTGGTCGAGGGATGAGAGACAACGTGTATGTAGGGTAGTACGTGTACACTGCAGAACTTAGATCACACCACGTACAGAGACACTACTCATTAGTTCCCATTAAGATCACGAAGTCTTGACAGCTCATGGATACGGGTCTAATAGAGACGCGTGGAGACCTGTTCAAGATAAAGAACATAATCACTGACAGGAGGCCGGTGTCGAATCACTAATAAGAACATAGTTAACTGTGGAGATAAAAGGTTACTTCTATGATTTACTATGGAGCACTGTCTGATAGAGGTACAGGATAGCTTCAGAATATAAACTCTTCCGTGCACGATAAAGGCAGCCAGCTCACCCAGAAGCACTCTATGCAACGCGAGTGATATACCTCTCCCAAATAGCATTTGGGGAGAAGACAAGGCCAAGAAGTCGCAAATCCGATAATTCCGGTATAATGCTGTGGAGTCCATTATGAATGAAGGAAGCAAATGGTCTTTGGCTCCTGAAAAAAAAATAGAACTAAATGTAACCAGCCAGCCGTTTTCCCAGCTCAGTACCTTACTCCAAATCCTGACCACAATTATGTGGTGCCTATAACACTACGTGAAGTGTTAGAAGAGTGAAAATTGTAGCGAAAATTAGTCTTCACCTCATGTGATTCTGTTAGCGCGCGAGAGTAATGGCATTACCGTTATGTTTAATTTTATGCGCTTTGCAGAGTTCAACTCGTTCGCTTCTTAGTTTGTATAAAAACGTCTCAACGGTCAATGCTTATATAGCGAATATACACACACTGTACTTTGTACACAGTTTGCACGCGGGCAATGGCTGCGCGGACGTACTTGGGTTTCCGCTCTGACTACTATACGCATGCGCGAAATTATTGGGCGCTTTTTCGTTCTTAGGCCGTTTACGAAATGAAGGCTTGGGCTCGGGCTTAGGCTCGGTCATATTTTTTTTCTTTTTTTCTTACTCGTTTTGATATCACAGGCATCTAAAGTTTTGGGGCGAATACCCTGTACCGGTACCTATCAAGCCAACAAACCTTCAAATTCGGAAACAAACCACAACCTGGATTTTCAGGTTTTGTCAGATGGAAACGAATCCTGAGCCCGAGCCTAAGCCTTAATATTGTAAACGCCCTTAATAATGAGCGGTTGTTAATGCTAATAGGGTAGCCTATTTGGGGGCGTTTTGTCGTGGCGTACTAGCAGCGGGAAGATAAAGCCACTGCTAGGTATACTGAGGAGGAGAGCTGATCACTTCTCGAGTTGTTGCCAGCAGTCACGCACACATCAATAATTCATTACGTATTCGGGGCAGCCATCCAGCCTCAGCTCTCTCCATCCTCCACCACAGATCACTCACTGAGTATATAAGAGAAATTACTTCGAGTATTGCTTTCTCACTTGTGCTGGCAGAATGTTCTGATGCTCTTATGTCAAACTCTCGTGATATTCATAGGACACCGCTCGCACTCTGAATTCCTATTGGATCATTTGAAGATAACACACCCCTTGGTAGAGTAGGTCGGATGAGGAGTAGTCAGACTCCTTTCAGATGTAATCATTTTGGAAGTCCTCCGAGATATGCCCTCGATTTTTAGAGCCCGGTAGTGGTTACTGCCTAAGTCAAGTCTGCACGCACAGGATACTAGTCCAGTTAAATTTGTATCTGTCCATGATTGACTTGGACATAAATAGATTATTCTCATTGAATTTTGCTGTCCACACTACCACCTTGTCTCTGTTGTATAGATGTATTCACTCAATTCTGTTCGCTAGCCCATGGACCAGGATATACTTTCCTAAAATGATCGTCCCCGCAAGCTTAGGCTATATTCATCCGTTTGAGTATAGCTTGTCTTGTTAATTATTTCTTAGACCGGTGTTGCTCGTCCTCAGTGACTGTCAACCTCCCCATGTTTGGAATCTCGGATTCCAAGTCACAGTTCGGTTCGCCGAAGTTTCTTCAATTGTTTAGACCTACCACTGATTTTCCGTGACACAGTTTTACGTTCCCCTCAATTACTGTACTTTCTTTCTTCTTTCAGATTTAATATCAAATAAAAAAAGTTCAACGGTTTCATTGCATGAGTTTATTTCAAATTCGCTATAAAATATATAATACATAGGCCCAAATTCATATGTTTCTCTTTTATTTAAACTCCTGAGGCCCTCTAAATGTTCAATATTTAGATGCATCTCGTCTTTTTTCAGGCAGCAAGCAGTTTATAACATTTCTGTCGTAAAATAATCAACTTAAAACCATTTACTACCATATCTGATTGTTCAGCTACCATCTGCAAAGTCTTCACAACGAATCTGGTATCAACCATCTGAACGATATAACATCCGCAAAGAATTTGCACAAGGAATTGATTTTACCATGTTCTTTATACTTCCTATTACGCTATCAAGTATCAGTAGGCACACATTGTAGTAATTTATAATGTTAGTTTGCTTGCGATATTATATAAAGGTAGTTTTCTTTAAATAATATATTTTCGATCCGAGCAGGATCTTTCTCGAGGGCAGAACTTCTGCCTTTAAGATTTTCTACATAATTATTAGAATTTTTGTAATTTTATTCAGTACGCAGTGCGCAACGATTTTGCATATGATTATGATATCCCCCAAAGGAATCAATACAGCATGACCTTAAAAAAAATCTCCATAACACATGCATTGGTTAGATAGTTTGAAGAGCCTTTTGAAATAAATTCGCTTCTTTTGGTTAATCCTGTTGGAGGTTTTTGAATATTGGTTTCTGTCATGCTTTCAATGTAATGGCCGTTTACCAGATTTGAAGATAAATGTGTATGCATTAGTTGTCTGCAATTTTATACTTTGTGTATCCCGGAAAATGAGATAGATAAAAGTAAATAAATTACATATTGCAAAAAGTAATAATTATTTCACTTCCGGTAGTACAACCATTTGTTCATTGTTCATCAATTCACATTGCACAAAAAAGCTGCGGCATGGAAACGCTTGACCTTCTAATTAATAATGAATAATTATCTTGATAGGATTAATCAATAGTTTGCTTCGGGTGGCTTAGTCATGGTGTACCTTGAGTTTTCCTGACAGGGACGATGTCAATCTTCATTCATCATTAGTCCATACAAAAGGTGACGTTTCTCCTGATTATTTTGGAAACAGTCCGATAGATGATTACGTTATCAAAGAGATAATGAATTGTATCAGGTGACTTAAATCATCAAGGTGGATTTATTTTAATGCGAAGCATTATTGACGCACGAGGTCATTTTCAACTCCTTCAGCCAATTTTTAAGATCGATTAAAAAAGCATGAAAGGTTTCCCCTTGATGATGACAAACCCCATTGCATGGAGATGGCGAGGGATTCTTGACTTGTAGTCCACTATGCTTTACTTTGGCATAAAGCAAAAGTGAAGGTCCAACTACTCACAGAATTATGATCTAACTACCCACCTGATAAGGATCCAACTACCCACAGGATTAGGATTCAACTACCCACAGGATTGGGATCCAACTACTCGCAGGATTATGATTTATCTACCCACAGGATTAGGATCCAACTACCCACAGGATTAGGATCCATACTACCCACATGATTAGGATCCAACTACTCACATGATTATGATCCAACTACCCACAGGATTAGGATCCAACTACCCACAGGATTAGGATTCAACTACCCACAGGATTAGGATCCAACTACCCACAGGATTAGGATCCAACTACCCACAGGATTAGGATCCAACTACTCACATGATCAGGATCCAACTACCCACAGGATTAGGATCCAACTACTCACAGGATTAGGATCCATACTACCCACATGATTAGGATCCAACTACTCACATGATTAGGATCCAACTACCCACAGGATCAGGATCCATACTACCCACATGATTAGGATCCAACTACCCACAGGATTAGGATCCAACTACCCACAGGATCAGGATCCATACTACCCACATGATTAGGATCCAACTACCCACAGGATTAGGATCCAACTACTCACAGGATTAGGATCTTACTACCCACAAGATTAGGATCCAACTACTCACAGGATTAGGATCTAACTACCCACAAGATTAGGATCCAACTACCAACAGGATTAGGATCCAACTACCCACAGGATTAGGATCCAACTACTCACAGGATTAGGATCCAACTACTCACATGATTAGGATCCAACTACCCACATGATTATAGGATCCAACTACCAACATGATTAGGACCCAACTACCCACAGGATTAGGATCCAACTACCCACAGGATTGGGATCCAACTACTCACAGGATTAGGATCCAACTACCCACAAGATTAGGATCCAACTACCCACAAGATTAGGATCCAACTACCCACAGGATTAGGATCCAACTACCCACATGATTAGGAATCAACTACTCACAGAATTAGGATCCAACTACCCACAGGATTAGGATCCAACTACCCACAGGATTAGGATCCAACTACCCACAGGATTAGGATCCAACTACCCACAGGATTAGGAATCAACTACTCACAGAATTAGGATCCAACTACTCACAGGATTAAGATCCAACTACCCACAAGATTAGGATCCAACTACCCACAAGATTAGGATCCAACTACCCACAGGATTAGGATCCAACTACCCACAGGATTAGGATCCAACTACCCACAAGATTAGGATCCAACTACCCACAGGATTAGGAATCAACTACCCACAGGATTAGGATTCAACTACCCACTGGATTAGGATCCAACTACACACAGGATTAGGATCCAACTACCCACAGGATTAGGATCCAACTACCCACAGGATTAGGAATCAACTACTCACAGAATTAGGATCCAACTACTCACAGGATTAGGATCCAACTACCCACAAGATTAGGATCCTACTACCCACAAGATTAGGATCCAACTACCCACAAGATTAGGATCCAACTACCCACAGGATTAGGATTCAACTACCCACAGGATTAGGATCCAACTACACACAGGATTAGGATCCAACTACCCACAGGATTAGGATCCAACTACCCACAGGATTAGGAATCAACTACTCACAGAATTAGGATCCAACTACTCACAGGATTAGGATCCAACTACCCACAAGATTAGGATCCAACTACCCACAAGATTAGGATCCAACTACCCACAAGATTAGGATCCAACTACCCACAGGATTAGGATCCAACTACCCACAAGATTAGGATCCAACTACCCACAGGATTAGGAATCAACTACCCACAGGATTAGGATCCAACTACCCACAGGATTAGGATCCAACTACCCACAGGATTAGGATCCAACTACCCACAGGATTAGGATCCAACTACCCACAGGATTAGGAATCAACTACTCACAGAATTAGGATCCAACTACTCACAGGATTAGGATCCAACTACCCACAAGATTAGGATCCAACTACCCACAAGATTAGGATCCAACTACCCACAGGATTAGGATCCAACTACCCACAGGATTAGGAATCAACTACCCATAGGATTAGGATTCAACTACCCACAGGATTAGGAATCAACTACCCACAGGATTAGGATCCAACTACCCACAGGATTAGGATCCAACTACCCACAGGATTAGGATCCAACTACCCACAGGATTAGGATCCAACTACCCACAATATTAGGATCCAAATACCCACAATATTAGGATCCAACTACCCACAGGATTAGGATCCAACTACCCACAGGATTAGGATCCAACTACCCACAGGGTTAGGATCCAACTACCCACAGGATTAGGATCCAACTACCCACAGGATTAGGATCCAACTACCCACAGGATTAGGATCCAACTACCCACAAGATTAGGATCCAACTACCCACAAGATTAGGATCCAACTACCCACAAGATTAGGATCCAAGAGGATCTTCCCGCTATAAGAGGTTATTCTTCGACAAGCATCCAGACTAGTGAAATCCTGCCTGCTGGTACTAGTACGTTCAGCACCAACACAACACCAGCACCCTTTCTCCTGAAGACAGAGCGCACTGTTTGAATCGTCTACTGAAACCCTCCGGTTCTTTTCAGAACCACGCCAACTCACAAAAGAGCAACCCTGTACATGGTGTCATTGCAAACCTTCTCATAATTAGAAAAGGATTACCAATCATATTTCCAATGATGCTTAGTGCATTCGACTAATAAATATAATTATTAGAATACATGTACCACGTGCTCGGGTATTTGAGGTGTAAGTAGCTGTATGAAATTGTTCACTGCTGTGTCCGTGCTATGCTGTGCATCACATAAACTATACCAGGTTATTCTTATTCACTTATGTCATCAGGTTTGCATTTGCAGGCAGACTTTCGCCTATAGCTTCGAAATGTTTATGATCAAACAATAAAGGAAAAGCCGACTAAGAACTTTTGAACAATTCTGAAAACTGTCGAAGAAAACAGCCCTTACATGGCGGCATTCCCTAACAGTCAACTAGTCTTTGCCCGGGTTGGAATTGGGCGCAAGTTAGAAGCATTTTAGCATTAACTGCCGTATATCTCCAGGGATCAGGCCCCTGATCTGTCTATAATTTTTAATCATGGAAACTACCGTAACAAGAACATTGACCGTTTGAACACAAAGTATCGCACAGAATGTTTGCCCAGCACTCGGTGTGGTTTGATCAGAAATGTTAGGAGTTATCAGCTGATTTCTTGATCAACATGGGTGACTGTGATGCTTGAATACTACGCCCGACATTTTTGGAGCAGTGAACCGAGGTTGTTCTTCTCTGATGAGTGATGTCTTTCTGGAGATCCATCCAGTCTGTGTAATGGCCGCGCTGCAATGATGTTGGAAGTTCCCTCAAGATTCAGTCTCCTCTTCCTCAGGAGACTCACTAACCTAGAGATGATTGGAAAAGTAAAAGTAATCGAAGTAAATCTCATATGACCAGAGTGTCTATACCTGCCAGGACATTACTCAAAGCAGAAAGTAACCCGTAATACATGCACGAGGGACGAGTGTGGGTTTGATTTTCCGAGCATTGTTATTCGAGCGCTGGAATTATTTTGTGGTGATTCCAAAATGTCATCCCGTTAGGCTTTCCATAGGCAAACGCCGGCAAAGTCATAGGAGATTCTTCTCTTACCTGATGCAGATTGCGGCCGAACTTGGTGGCGGCACACTTGCGCTCATGCTCCATGAACGCCTCCAGGCAGGAGTGGGCAGCAGAGGGCGCCCTCTTCCCGTCATGACTCTGATAAGAGTCCAACTGGGTCTCCTGCAAGAAAGCACGGAAGCCTGATTATAAACACTGTGTACCAGTGTGCAGAACATGGAACTACTAAAGGGGAAATATCACCTGTTTCAGATTCAGACAAGAATTGTGTTTTAACATTCACCATTTCAAAACACATTCAATGTGTTGTCTTTCATGTGGCAATTACCGGTTAAGGAATTTTGTGAACTGTTCGATCAATTTCCAATACTTTGATGAATTTCTCAAATCAGGGGATTCATCTTCATTAGTGATATTTACTTTGATCATGGTTCAGGAACAGGAAAGACCGAAGGATGAAAGGAGAAAAGACAAAAGATCAGCAAGCAATGAGGGGGATGAAGAGATAAGGACTCGCAGTGAACTTACAAGATGGCGTCTCTCGGCCCTGGTGACGTCATCCTTGAGTTTCCGGTCCTGAAAGTTGTTGTTCAGGACGGCACGACTCAGGCAGGACGGGAGCGGCCTGGTGGCATTCTTGCCGTAGAGGGCGAGCTCCACCTGGAGGCCCCCTCGAGAGGGAGGGCGCTCTTTCCTCACCCGTTTGACCGGCAGACGGTCTGGGAGAGGGCTGTAGGGCCTACTGGCAAAGTACCCGATGGAATTCACTGCAGCGAAGGAAACAAGACTGTGAAGTAACACACACTATAGCCCTTACACACTATGAAGTATGATGTCGTATTGGAGTTGTGACACGCATATAGGAAGGGTATGGAGACCTTGGATACACTACTGTAGTCGAGCCCTTAACGAATCTCTGGCCCATGCTCTGGCTCAGGCTTCGGATACGTCACACACAAATCAGAAAATACAGGTTGTGGTTTGACACTGATTTTGAGGGTCTGTTGTCTTGTTCAGTTCAGAGATTTCAACTGGAAACTGTGATGATTGAAACCTTCTTCCCTGTTTCCCACTAAATCTAATGAGAGAAAATGAAACCTGAAGGTAAAGGCCTTTTTGAAAGTTTTTTTGATTCAGAAGATTTTAGCAAAGTTGAGATCTGAACCAAGGGATTTCGAATACAATACCAAGGCAGATCCTTCAACCAAAGACAAACTTCAATGATACTCTTTGCCAATCATTATGATTGAATGTTAAAGTAAGACGAGGTAAACGACAAACGAACAAACGAAAGAATAAATTGGTGATAACATCAGATCGCTGCATGGTAATCAGAGGTCTCGGCTTCAAGTCCCGGTCTGGTCAAAGCTTTCTTAATTAAAACAAATTAAAACAAATATGTTATAAACTGCTACTGAATTCAATGCAAAAGTAGCAAATCTCTCAACTTTAGAGGGCCTGACGTTTTGATCCAAGCAAGACCTTTCTCAATGGGCCTTTCTTTTTGTCTTCGAGAAAAGGCGTTCTAGGATCGAAACACCAAGCTATTCTAGCAACAATCAATTTTCATCAGTATTTACCATCAAATTATATCACCTTTTTTCACAACAGACTCACCATTTGCCTGCTCACTCTCCAGGTCAACGACCTCCATGACCCCGGCATCGGGGCTAGGAAGTCGAGAGCCAGGTCGTAATTGGCTCTGAGTATCAGCTGACTCACAGTCGCCGTTGGTGGCGCTGTCCGAGACAAACTCACAGAGGCTCTCGACTGGCGTGTTTAAGTCGCTCCTAAGGACGAAGAAATTTGGAAACAGGGGCAAAAAGGTCATCCACAGCTTTCACAGTCACTTAGAAATCAAGTATAGTCAGGCAGGGAAATTAACGTTAAAGCAAATAATACTATGTGTGAAAATAGATCAAGCCCTCCGTATATGGAATGATAATATCATTCTCTTGAATGACTTAAGTATACCTGTATACATGTACATGCAGGTATTCTTTGACACACTAAAAAAGTCCATTAGATATAATGACCTAACTGAAAAACAGTCATGCCATTTCAACGGAATCAAATGTTCAAAAGCATATCTTCCTCACCTGTCAATGGCGTTGCAATTGTCAGGCATAATCCCTATGGGTACCACCTTAGTAGACCCTCTACACACCGGTACACTAATCCTATCCAGCAGTCCACGCCACGCCCCACCACGCCCCTTTCCCTTCGACCACGCCTCCACGCCAGCCCACACAGACTCGGGGTGAAATTTGGTATTCGTGCAACCCATTTTTGACTCCAAAACTTGTAGGAATCAGTTTTTTATTCGTCGAGGAAGCTTCAAATTCGAGCAGCAGAAAGATTCGCTGTTGTTGCATTCGAGAGATAAACGTTACTGACAAATTTTGATAAACAAACGATTAGTCATTTGCATGATGACGTCACAATCGAGTAAAAAGAAAAATATCCAGATTTCCAACCCTACAAAATTGTTATTAATTCGATACAGACCGCAAAGATAATTCTATTTCACCTGTTTTGCACAGATGATCTTTATAACTGAACATCGAAAATACCACAATTATTTTTGGCGACGTCTGCAGCAATTTCACATTGAAATGATTTCATTCCGACTCCACATTATTTTTTTATAAACGTAATTCCTGAACGTTCCTGAGGGAGCGCGTTAGGTCGTACATGAAAACGCGCGCGTACTGCGTGGAAGGTCGCGTATCAATACGCGCGCATATCAGGCGCAATCACTGGTTGTATAGAGATCAGTGGGCGCAATCCCTCCGTATGCCTTGAAATACAATTTAAGAAACAGTGTTCTGCTCACTGAAATTCCAACTCTACCTGCTGAACTAGACTTAACATGATATTACGGGTTTCTAAAAGAATAATATGGGTCCATACACACGTCACTTAACATTCAAGTGAAACAAAAGAAAGCTGCTCTCTAAAACGTTTTTATTCAGAACCAAAATCAATAAGACCGTCTAGGACCTACATAGAACTTTTACAACAAAATCGATAGATAGGCCTACGGTTCATTCATTTATTCTATAGGGCCTACAGAATAGGCTATATGCATTTATATATGCATAATTTATTTGCATATTTTTATGATCTGTCAACATGATTGTACAGTACAGTACTAGCAAATCTTAAAACAATTTGTATGTCGGATGACCGCCTCTAATTTGCCAGATGGTTTACATCTTTGCATACTGAAAACAGATTTCCAGCCAAAAATTGAATCTTTAAATCGATTTTAGACAAAACCTTCGTTTGACACAAGTCAGACGCCATGCACATTGCAGGAAAGCACGGATTATAATTGTTTAGCCAACATTGGCTTTCAATGCTAAGCGATTTATTTATGAAAATAATTAACAAATTGCGAATGCCAGCAGTGATTATCACAGGTGTCTACTTGACCTGACTGACCAGTCCTCTCCCTGACCTTTGACATTCTAACCAAAACCTACCATGCAGTTATACTTTGATCATAACGCTCCATTGCATGGGTCACACCTAATATCATACAGATGTCGGTGGCAAAAGTTCGATGATGTGATGATAGCAAGCAGGGTTGCCCATGCATATCAAACTGCGAGGCGGCCAACCTCACTGCATGTACTTGGATAGACCACCTCAGGTATTTGTATCCAAAACTTGCCACCTCAGTAGTCAACATATGGAAATATGAGCACAAAGCAAACCCACTTCAGCATGTGCAAAGTTATGCACCAATGTTTTTTTCCAGATGCACATAATTATTCATACTCAGGTGCCGTGTCTGTGGCAGACATCGGCGGTGTCCCTCCAATCCGGTCGGTTCACAGCCTTTTGAAGAAAGGTTTTAGAAGTGATCTTGCTGTCTATTGTGCTGTTGATAAGGCTATGAATGTGAGGCACTGTCTCACTCTGCTTTTCCCTGTCAAACTGTCCTTTCGATTCGTTCTTTTCTGTTTCCATAAATATGGGAAATTCCAGTGTCACTCGCATTATACTTTTGTTTATCCTTTCACAATTTCGATCATGTTGTTTTTACAGTATAGACTGAGTATTTTCCCCTACAAGATATCTTGAAATGCCAAGCCATTATATATAATTGTGTTGATTCATGCGTAGTTTATCTAAATTGTGTAGCTCAAAACAAAGGAAAAGTAGCATCAGAATCATCATTTCACAAAAATTGACAGTTAATAATAACAATATACAAGTTTCATACTGGTACATTTACAATATACATTCACAATGCACACTACAATATGAATGTGTACTTCTATCAATCAATCAATCAATCAAAGAAATTTATAAAGCGCCTAAATCAATAAAAGTTTGCTGTAAGGCGCTAACGAGTCACTGGAATGAAGAATAATTATTGATGGTACGCATCCTGAAAAAGATGGGCTTTCAGGAGAGTCTTGAATGTATGCAGTGAGGTGGTGTCCCTGATGTATTGCGGAACTTGATTTCAGGTTCTGGGACCATATATACAGAGAAAGATCTACCATCAGATGACACACGATGAGTTCTGGGCTCAAGAAAAAGCACTGAGCAGGATGATCGAAGTCGTCGCCTTTGTATTTCATGACAAATTCTCCTCAATTTCAATCTCTTCAAATCCTAGATACAATGTATCTCCAGATGCGTAGTTGATTGTGTGAACATTATCGGTACATGTATTATGATTACAAATGGGACAACCATGTCAATGTCAATTAACAGTATATCTATCAGAAGGTAAACAGTCAAATGTTCATGCTCAATTTATTGAAGTTCAAACTGCTTCTCTCTGACTTGTTAACAGTGTGCTAAAGAAAGAGAAGCAAATTATCAATTGCCAACTAAATTAAAAAGAAGATTTGTTCTCACTCGCAATTCATACCTCCAGTCACGTAGGCCCTCGACAGCTGTGCACCTACATGTCTTCCGTCAAGGAAATTCATAGATGATTTTTTATTTATTTTCCTGTGAAGGCATGAAGTCATACTACTAAATGACATTATAAATTTCGGGACACTGCTTTTTCCAAGAAGAAAACAAAATTAAATAAATGAATATGCCATTAAATTATATTGTATTTTTGAAGTCTAATACACGGTACACAGAAAGAAACATGACAAACATGTATTTCATCAACCAAAATGATCATCACTTCCCGGTCCTAGCATCTATCAGCTAAAACTTGAAAAAGAAAAGGAAATTAAAAAAAGAAATTGATTTATTTGGGGGGCCATGCCCCTGTTTGCATGGAATTGGCCACATCATGACCAACAATTGATTTACATCATGATATACATACTATTGTTGTACTGTATATTCAATGTGGAGATGCCATGCCAACAATCTTGCAGGGAGGAGACTGCTTTACACTCATTCCCTTATCCAATCTGCAACCCATGGAACATCAAGCTAGCACCTCCACATGTATACAAAGCACACCTATTGAACAAATTGTCAGTTGGCACCTCAGACTCTTAAAACTCCAGGGGAAACTCTAAAACCAATAATTATATTACTATATTAATTATATTTAATGAGGGTTCCCTTTAATATAAGTCTATTTACACCAAGGACCGAGTAAGGATTGATAGTGGCTATCATGTGGTCTGGTCACCTCTCCCAGCCTAGAAAGATGTCTGTGTACTCAGGATGGAGGATTGCTATCATGTGGTCTGGTCACCTCTCCCAGCCTAGAAAGATGTCTATGTACACTCAGGATGGAGGATGGCTATCATGTGGTCTGGTCACCTCTCCCAGCCTAGAAAGATGTCTATGTACACTCAGGATGGGGGATGGCTATCATGAGGTCTGGTCTACTCTCCCAGCCTAGAAAGATGTCTGTGTACACTCAGGATGGAGGGTGGCTATCATGAGGTCTGGTCACCTCTCCCAGCCTAGAAAGATGTCTATGTACACTCAGGATGGAGGATGGCTATCATGAGGTCTGGTCTACTCTCCCAGCCTAGAAAGATGTCTGTGTACACTCAGGATGGAGGGTGGCTATCATGAGGTCTGGTCACCTCTCCCAGCCTAGAAAGATGTCTATGTACACTCAGGATGGAGGATGGCTATCATGTGGTCTGGTCACCTCTCCCAGCCTAGAAAGATGTCTATGTACACTCAGGATGGAGGATTGCTATCATGTGGTCTGGTCACCTCTCCCAGCCTAGAAAGATGTCTATGTACACTCAGGATGGAGGATGGCTATCATGTGGTCTGGTCACCTCTCCCAGCCTAGAAAGATGTCTGTGTACACTCAGGATGGAGGATGGCTATCATGAGGTCTGGTCTACTCTCCCAGCCTAGAAAGATGTCTGTGTACACTCAGGATGGAGGATGGCTATCATGAGGTCTGGTCACCTCTCCCAGCCTAGAAAGATGTCTATGTACACTCAGGATGGAGGATGGCTATCATGTGGTCTGGTCATCTCTCCCAGCCTAGAAAGATGTCTATGTACACTCAGGATGGAGGATTGCTATCATGTGGTCTGGTCACCTCTCCCAGCCTAGAAAGATGTCTATGTACACTCAGGATGGAGGATGGCTATCATGTGGTCTGGTCACCTCTCCCAGCCTAGAAAGATGTCTGTGTACACTCAGGATGGAGGATGGCTATCATGTGGTCTGGTCACCTCTCCCAGCTAGAAAGATGTCTATGTACACTCAGGATGGAGGATGGCTATCATGTGTTCTGGTCACCTCTCCCAGCCTAGAAAGATGTCTATGTACACTCAGGATGGAGGATGGCTATCATGTGTTCTGGTCACCTCTCCCAGCCTAGAAAGATGTCTGTGTACACTCAGGATGGAGGATGGCTATCATGTGGTCTGGTCACCTCTCCCAGCCTAGAAAGATGTCTGTGTACACTCAGGATGGAGGATTGCCATCATGTGGTCTGGTCACCTCTCCCAGCCTAGAAAGATGTCTGTGTACACTCAGGATGGAGGATGGCTATCATGTGGTCTGGTCACCTCTCCCAGCCTAGAAAGATGTCTGTGTACACTCAGGATGGAGGATGGCTATCATGAGGTCTGGTCACCTCCCCAAGCCTAGAAAGATGTCTGTGTACACTCAGGATGGAGGATGGCTATCATGTGGTCTGGTCTACTCTCCCAGCCTAGAAAGATGTCTATGTACACTCAGGATGGAGGATGGCTATCATGTGGTCTGGTCACCTCTCCCAGCCTAGAAAGATGTCTTTGTACACTCAGGATGGAGGATGGCTATCATGTGGTCTGGTCACCTCTCCCAGCCTAGAAAGATGTCTATGTACACTCAGGATGGAGGATGGCTATCATGTGGTCTGGTCACCTCTCCCAGCCTAGAAGGATGTCTATGTACACTCAGGATGGAGGATGGCTATCATGTGGTCTGGTCACCTCTCCCAGCCTAGAAAGATGTCTTTGTACACTCAGGATGGAGGATGGCTATCATGTGGTCTGGTCACCTCTCCCAGCCTAGAGAGATGTCTGTGTACTCAGGATGGAGGATGGCTATCATGTGGTCTGGTCACCTCTCCCAGCCTAGAAAGATGTCTGTGTACACTCAGGATGGAGGATGGCTATCATGAGGTCTGGTCACCTCCCCCAGCCTAGAAAGATGTCTATGTACACTCAGGATGGAGGATGGCTATCATGTTTTCTGGTCACCTCTCCCAGCCTAGAAAGATGTCTGTGTACACTCAGGATGGAGGATGGCTATCATGTGGTCTGGTCACCTCTCCCAGCCTAGAAAGATGTCTGTGTACACTCAGGATGGAGGATGGCTATCATGAGGTCTGGTCACCTCTCCCAGCCTAGAAAGATGTCTGTGTACACTCAGGATGGAGGATGGCTATCATGTGGTCTGGTCTACTCTCCCAGCCTAGAAAGATGTCTATGTACACTCAGGATGGAGGATGGCTATCATGTGGTCTGGTCACCTCTCCCAGCCTAGAAAGATGTCTTTGTACACTCAGGATGGAGGATGGCTATCATGTGGTCTGGTCACCTCTCCCAGCCTAGAAAGATGTCTATGTACACTCAGGATGGAGGATGGCTATCATGTGGTCTGGTCACCTCTCCCAGCCTAGAAGGATGTCTATGTACACTCAGGATGGAGGATGGCTATCATGTGGTCTGGTCACCTCTCCCAGCCTAGAAAGATGTCTTTGTACACTCAGGATGGAGGATGGCTATCATGTGGTCTGGTCACCTCTCCCAGCCTAGAGAGATGTCTGTGTACTCAGGATGGAGGATGGCTATCATGTGGTCTGGTCACCTCTCCCAGCCTAGAAAGATGTCTGTGTACACTCAGGATTGAGGATGGCTATCATGTGGTCTGGTCACCTCTCCCAGCCTAGAAGGATGTCTATGTACACTCAGGATGGAGGATGGCTATCATGTGGTCTGGTCACCTCTCCCAGCCTAGAAAGATGTCTGTGTACACTCAGGATGGAGGATGTCTATCATGTGGTCTGGTCACCTCTCCCAGCCTAGAAAGATGTCTATGTACACTCAGGATGGAGGATGGCTATCATGTGGTCTGGTCACCTCTCCCAGCCTAGAAAGATGTCTGTGTACACTCAGGATGGAGGATGGCTATCATGTGGTCTGGTCACCTCTCCCAGCCTAGAAAGATGTCTGTGTACACTCAGGATGGAGGATGGCTATCATGTGGTCTGGTCACCTCTCCCAGCCTAGAAAGATGTCTGTGTACTCAGGATGGAGGATTGCCATCATGAGGTCTGGTCACCTCTCCCAGCCTAGAAAGATGTCTGTGTACACTCAGGATGGAGGATGGCTATCATGAGGTCTGGTCTACTCTCCCAGCCTAGAAGGATGTCTATGTACACTCAGGATGGAGGATGGCTATCATGTGTTCTGGTCACCTCTCCCAGCCTAGAAAGATGTCTGTGTACACTCAGGATTGAGGATGGCTATCATGTGTTCTGGTCACCTCTCCCAGCCTAGAAAGATGTCTGTGTACACTCAGGATGGAGGATGGCTATCATGTGGTCTGGTCACCTCTCCCAGCCTAGAAAGATGTCTATGTACACTCAGGATGGAGGATGGCTATCATGTGGTCTGGTCACCTCTCCCAGCCTAGAAAGATGTCTGTGTACACTCAGGATGGAGGATTGCTATCATGTGGTCTGGTTACCTCTCCCAGCCTAGAAAGATGTCTGTGTACACTCAGGATGGAGGATTGCTATCATGAGGTCTGGTCTACTCTCCCAGCCTAGAAAGATGTCTGTGTACACTCAGGATGGAGGATGGCTATCATGTGTTCTGGTCACCTCTCCCAGCCTAGAAAGATGTCTGTGTACACTCAGGATGGAGGATTGCTATCATGTGGTCTGGTCACCTCTCCCAGCCTAGAAAGATGTCTGTGTACTCAGGATGGAGGATTGCTATCATGAGGTCTGGTCTACTCTCCCAGCCTAGAAAGATGTCTGTGTACACTCAGGATGGAGGATTGCTATCATGAGGTCTGGTCTACTCTCCCAGCCTAGAAAGATGTCTGTGTACACTCAGGATGGAGGATGGCTATCATGTGGTCTGGTCACCTCTCCCAGCCTAGAAAGATGTCTTTGTACACTCAGGATGGAGGATGGCTATCATGTGGTCTGGTCACCTCTCCCAGCCTAGAAAGATGTCTATGTACACTCAGGATGGAGGATGGCTATCATGTGGTCTGGTCACCTCTCCCAGCCTAGAAAGATGTCTGTGTACACTCAGGATGGAGGATGGCTATCATGTGTTCTGGTCACCTCTCCCAGCCTAGAAAGATGTCTGTGTACTCAGGATGGAGGATTGCTATCATGTGGTCTGGTCACCTCTCCCAGCCTAGAAAGATGTCTATGTACACTCAGGATGGAGGATGGCTATCATGAGGTCTGGTCACCTCTCCCAGCCTAGAAAGATGTCTGTGTACACTCAGGATGGAGGATGGCTATCATGTGGTCTGGTCACCTCTCCCAGCCTAGAAAGATGTCTGTGTACTCAGGATGGAGGATGGCTATCATGTGTTCTGGTCACCTCTCCCAGCCTAGAAAGATGTCTATGTACACTCAGGATGGAGGATGGCTATCATGAGGTCTGGTCACCTCTCCCAGCCTAGAAAGATGTCTGTGTACACTCAGGATGGAGGATGGCTATCATGTGGTCTGGTCACCTCTCCCAGCCTAGAAAGATGTCTGTGTACTCAGGATGGAGGATGGCTATCATGTGTTCTGGTCACCTCTCCCAGCCTAGAAAGATGTCTGTGTACTCAGGATGGAGGATGGCTATCATGTGTTCTGGTCTACTCTCCCAGCCTAGAAAGATGTCTGTGTACTCAGGATGGAGGATTGCTATCATGAGGTCTGGTCACCTCTCCCAGCCTAGAAAGATGTCTGTGTACACTCAGGATGGAGGATGGCTATCATGTGGTCTGGTCACCTCTCCCAGCCTAGAAAGATGTCTGTGTACTCAGGATGGAGGATTGCTATCATGAGGTCTGGTCTACTCTCCCAGCCTAGAAAGATGTCTGTGTACACTCAGGATGGAGGATGGCTATCATGTGGTCTGGTCTACTCTCCCAGCCTAGAAAGATGTCTATGTACACTCAGGATGAAGGATGGCTATCATGTGGTCTGGTCACCTCTCCCAGACACTCGAGTGACCAGACACTCACCTCCCCCATCCTAGGATAAACAGAAAGAAAAAACAGATAAAATAAAAATGGCATAAATGAATTGAAGTATCAAGTCCAAGTCACATAAAATACATGAATCTCTAGTCTGAGTCATCCATGCCAATTGTTGAGACCGAGTCACAAAGGTCAAGTCACCAAGAGTAACCTTTAACTTCAAGATTTCATCTGAAACTTTT
The DNA here is from genome assembly GCA_949987565.1 of Luidia sarsii. NCBI lineage: Eukaryota > Metazoa > Echinodermata > Asteroidea > Paxillosida > Luidiidae > Luidia > Luidia sarsii. The sequence continues at coordinate 13,513,605 of OX465109.1, read as the reverse complement.
CCCCCAAATTGTAATATTTTGTTTTTTTAAAGAGGAAATAAATCTTTCAAAGGACCGATGTCAAGAAAAATCAGACATTCGCTGTACAAACCAATGGGAATGCCCAATGTCCAAATATCAATGTTATAATCACATGTATTATGATTCTTGCGTTGATAAGAATGAAATTTGATGAGGGTACATGAGCTCTTTCTGCTCAGTGCTTTGCCCAGTTGCCTGCTGAAAAGAGGGCAGGATCCTGCCTGTATTCTTTCAGCAGGCAATCAGAAAAAGCACTCAGCAGTCAGTGCTGACTACATCGAATAGGGCAAATCCTCATTGAAGTCCAATGTCAAGAAACAATATCAGACATTTGCTGTACAAATGAATCAGAAAGTCCAAACTAACCTTACTGTGTCAAATCATTGCTGGAAGATTGGGCTGCATCTGTGGGAGGTGGAAGGCACTTCTTGGGTGTTGATTCTTGTTTTAATGTCATGTCACCCCAAGACGAGACATTCTTTAAAATGCCTTGGTATCTGTCATCATCAGTGTCCAGTGAAAGGTCCTTCATGTGAATCAAGATCTTGTTGCGGAAGGTATTATCTATGTTCTCAGTCTCCATAATCAACCGACGAATTTCCTCTGGATCAGCCTGACCATCTCCTTGCAAGGCTGTCTCCTTCTCGGCCATCTCACTGCAGAATCTCCCATGAGCTTCTTGTCTAGCTCTGAGGTCTTCCTCCGTAGTTGTCAGCATGGACAGGCTTTCTTCCAGGCCGTTGTCCAAGGACTGAAGGAGCTCCTGCTCCCGTTCAGTAGCAGCTCTTATAATCTGGTCCATTCGATCAATCACAGTCTGCTTGGCGGTTTCCATGGTGTGCTGGAGAATAGCCTGTCTCCTGCAAGTCTCATCAATATTCTCTTCTAAAACCTTTTGTGAGCGTGAAACCTCCCTCATCGAAGCCTTCAAGACGGTGAGCAGTCCTTCATTGTCAGTGCAGGAAATCTGCAATGAACTCGATGAAGCCTGCCCACTACCAGCAGATGCAGAGTCCGTGTGATCCGTCTTCTGAAAGGAACAAAGAAAGACCTTTTCAGGATGAGACGTCTCAATGCAGTTTCACATTACGAGAAGACCGAGTGCAATTGGATAACTTTCTTTCAGTGTAGGACCCCTGAATCATCTGTCAATAGTAAGTGTAAACTAAGGTTGTTCCATATTTCGATATATCGTCATATCGCGATATCGCTTTCCGGCGATTATCATATCTAGCGCATTTCAGGATATCGCGATATCGAAAAAAGTATCGCGATATCGAAAAAAAATCTTGTTTCCCAACCCCATTATCGCCTGTCTGTAAGCTTGTATAGCGTGGCCATCAGAGAGATCTTGAAGGGCGATAAGCTTTCATTAGTAAAAACAACGAAAAACCCGAAACGGCAAGGGGAGAGGAGCGCCAGCCAGCCATTTGACTCTTGCATTGCGCGCGGTCTCCACAAAGGCAATGCGTCGGCAACAGACCCACTGCAAGTGCAAGCTCACTTCCAGTGTTGGTAGCACACTTTTCGTACAGCGCGACCTCGGTACGCTGGGCACGCACAGCGACTCGTATTTGGGCCATTTTCCCCCATGTGGCCTACATAAGTTATCCGATCATTTACAATATCATCCACTGACCAGGCTGCAAAAATTGCAGATTCAATTTCCTACCGATGTCTCCCAATGCAGCCAAATATAACGTAAAAATACATACTTTACATAATTATGTTTGAATCTCAGGAAATCAAAATTAAAATCGAAGAGGAAAAACGTTGGAAAAACGTCACTGTTCATAACGCACGTGCGACCTCTGATTTCTCGATCCTTCCATGCTGCTCTGGTACCCGCCACGCAGTTGTACTAAATGCACGTGTAAGGCAACGTACACCAGTTAAGTATGGCCAGGCCATTTGCACATCGTGTACACCAAAGTTCGGTGGACTTTTTTTTTTTGGGGGGGGGTGGGGTCGCGTTGCGATCTATTCCAACTTGAATGATTCCAACTTGGACGTGTATACTAACAATCATTTTGCGGCGTGGATGAGAAAGGGTGAACTGCTGCTTTATTCTCCTTATTAGCAGCCCCCCCCCCCCCAAAAAAAAAGTACAGTAAACATTTTTCCAGTACGCATCCGTACAACCGAAAGGGACATCAGATTTTGTTCAAGGTGATCGTTATGCCGACGTAAATGTACTGATGGTTTGTCTCCCCTTCATGAATATTAATCTGAAGACCCATTGGCTCTGGCCAGACATGTATTTGTGACGTCATATGTAAGCATCGAGTTGCTGAAAACCGCCTGGGATATCGTCTTTTTTTAATGTAATAACGTATTCTTAATACATCAACAAAAAATAGTTTCGTTTTGGCGTATACTTTTAAAAGAGCGACCTGGGATAGTTGTTTTAATTTTTTTTCGATGATAAATGAGGAGTTTAAGGGGGGGTTAAACAATTGGTAACTACAGTATGGCTAAAAGTTAGATGCATTTGCTACATATAAGTTTCCAGCAATCACAGTGAGTATTGAATAGAAATCCAGGTCACTATCTTGGCTTCTGCTTACGCACCAGATATCGCGATAATATCGAATATCGCGATATATTCCTGACGATATATCGAAACCAAAAATTCCGGATATCGAACAACCTTAGTGTAAACATACATTAAATATGATCATCTTAGATGTGCAAGTTATCATTCTGCATAATTTCCCTTTTAGCAGATGATTATCAATTTGAAAAATGGCAAAGATTGGACCAGGATTTGAACCCCAGACCTCCGGGTTTGCGTTCCAGCACTGAGCCACTCTTACCATCTGAGCTATCCAGGCCTTAGATGATGGCCTTCCCTAATAGTCAACTAGTCTTTGCCGGGGTGGGACGCCAGTCAGAAGCAATTCAGTCATTAACTGCCGTATATCTCCAAGGATCACACCCCCAATTTCATTCAGATGCAAACAACCAATTGCTGTAAACCTGGCTATGAACCTCGGGGATCACATGTACACAATTTGAATGCAGCTTTTTCAAATAAAGTCAAACAAAGGAAAAACTGAGTGGGACCTTTTATGGGAACAGTTATTTTGAATCTCCTGATTGCTAGTCTTATCTAACACTCATGCACAGCCACTGTGTAACCATACATGTATAACAATTTATGGCATACATGTATCCCCTGCTGCACTTTGCAATACAATTCTAAAAGAAATAATGTAAAAAAATTAAATCACCTTGCTTTTGAGAACTTTGAACTGAGTTTGAAGCTGTTTTCTCAGAACATTACATACAAAATGTACGTCATATATCAAATCATTAATAACTAAATTTTCACTATAACATTTTTGCTTTATTGGTGAGCACTCTTACAGAAGGCCCCCAAAAATTATGGAACGCTCCCAAAAATGAAAAAAAAAATTGTTTAGTGTAGCACACTGACACCCAAGTCCTCTTCTCTCTATCTATCCCCCTTTCCTCTCTCTATCTCCTCTCCTGCCTTTTCTCGTCTTTGGATTTTGATTCAGGATTCACCAGAACGTCTGTAGAGTGTCTCCAGCTGCCTACGTATACCTCTAGGCTATGGGGGATTTTTGCTCAGAAAGATTGAAACAACGCATCTTTTGTAGACCTTCCAATTTTGAAGCAGGAATTTGCATATTATGAATAATAAATATTCATCCTGGTCAAAAAGGAGAGAAAATTAATGAAGAATGAAGATGTGCCATGGGTTATTTGTAATCTGACTTTGAAAACAGCAATTGGACATGCTTGTCTGATGTCTTACCTGTTTCTGAAGTTCTGCCTTCATCTTTTTCCGCTGATTGTGGGAGATTTCTAAGAGTTTCATTGTAGTGTGGCAGATGTTTAACTCCTCCATCAGGACATCGTGTTCTTGGCGACATTCTGGACACTTGATAATGCCCCTGCCATGCCTGCGTGCTCGATCTATCAAACAGGCAGTACAGTAGACATGCGAGCATGGAAGAATCCTTGGGAAGTTGTTCTCACTGAATTCCAGTGTACAAATAGCGCACTCAAGCAGAAGACTAGCACTAGTGGATGACTGTGAAGAAGCCATGGTGATTGGTGCACTTGTGTCTCACGTACAAATTACAATGAATGACCTGAAACAGGTGATTGAGAGCAGAAATTAATGTGATACCAAAATAAAATTTGCCAACACACAAAATGCAGTATCTTATTTTTAACTTGTTCACCCTCACCATGTTGTATTGGGCTAGTCCGAGTAACTTGGACCCGACAAGTCACCTTTTTTTAAATCAAATTTTGAAATTTTGAGGGACGGGTGACTGTAGGGTCCAAGGATAGTGGCTATGCAATGTGGGAGTTTGATCTTTGAAAAATACCCCCGACCAAAATCCCCAGATTTACCCCCCAAAACACCCATAAAACCGTCCCACGCGCCCATTGAGGATTCATTGAGAATTACAGGTTCCAAGGCTGGTCTCGACATTTTGTTTTAAGTCTGACGTTTGGGAATAGGGAGAAATTTCCCATAAGTTGACCGAGAATGGGTCGACGAGCCGAGTTGGGGTGGCCATCTTGGATTTGAAACTCCATGACGTCACGATGTGCAGGCAGGTACGGGTGCGGAGTGGTCTGCGAAAGTGTGTGCGCACGCTTGGACGCGTTGAGCCATACGACTGTTTCCTGAACAGCAGTGCAAAGCAACATCCTGGACATCGCACTGCATGCGCAGTCACACACTTCCGCAGACCACTCCGCACCCGGACCTGCCTGCACATCGTGACGTCATGGAGTTTCAAATCCCAGATGGCGACCCCAACTCGGCTTGTCGGCCCATTCTCGGTCAAATTAAGGGAAAATTCTCCCTTTTCCCAAACGTGAGTAAAACAAAATGACCAGATCGAGTATTGGAATCTGTAATTCTCAATGAATCCTCAATGGGCGCATGGGAGGGTTTCACAGGTGTTTTGGGGGGTAAATCTTGGGAGTTCGGTCGGGGTATTTATCAAAGATCAAATTCCCACATAGCATAGCCACTAATCCTTGGACCCTACAGTCACCCGTCCCTCAAGGGTGACTTTTCGGGTCCAAGTTACTCGGACTTGTAGTAGTATTGGGCTAGTTCCACTTACTGGGCCACTAGAAGCTGCCCTTAATCGAGTTTTGAGATTGTCTGTCTAGCGCGACAGACAATCTCAAAACTCGTTTAAGGGGAGCTCCTAGCGGCCCAGTAAGTGGGACTAGTATTAGGCCAAATTTAAATCATAGAATAAAAACCTGTTTCCTTGCTCTGTACTAAACTGACTGACATTCTAAAACTGAAACACTGAAAAATTTAGAGGGCCAGATTGATGTTCCAAGAATCAAGATACATGTTTGAACTGTGATGTAATGCAACAAGTTTAATATTTTTACTAGTCCGAGTAACTTGGACCCTTACAATCGCCCATTTTTTTTACGCAGTGGCTATTGTTACGGCAGCCGTAACACAATTTCCATTTTCTATAGAACTTTACGGCACTGCAACTGCGCAAGTGTGAGGAAACCCAGAGTTACTTACATGTATATCTCTATGATTAAACCCCACATGCAAAGGCAGCGCCGCCTCAAGCTCAGTAATGACGAATGTATCATGCAAATGCAACAAATCAAGATCAAGCACGACGACCGGACGGCAGCGTCGCCAGCTAACATCGTGCTTCCAAAGTCAGTGTATCCTCCAGTTACCGGTTTTCGACGATATAAGGACTTTTCTTCAAGCTGACCAATGTGAACGAAAGTATCACACTAAAATAGCTCTCAGTCACTTTTTTCCACACCACAGACTATTAGAATAATCATGTAGAATGTTGATAAAGCCTGTCACTTCCGTAAAATAACCCGGTTTTGTTGATGTCCACGGCGCACCGCCCAGTAAGCATCGTGACCTATTTTCGACGGTGGTGTTTAGTAAGGTGTCCCAGTGCAGCCAAACGCAAAATAAATTCTTAAAATAACTCAAATGCTGTGTGGCACTGTAAAATTCTTCCCCGTGTATGTTTTTTGGGGTTCATCTTTCTGGTGTTTTTTTTCGCAGTGGCTGTTGTTACGGCAGTCGTCCGTGTGGTTCCCTGACTTGATTGAATTTCGTCAGCATTGCAGGCTGGTTGAACCAGTCTATTAGCTGATAGTCTGGTTCCAAGAGCTAAACATCCTGACAAATACTGTGAAGTCAGGGAACCACACGGACGACTACCGTAACAACAGCCACTGCATTTTTTTTCTTCACTGCTTTTAACACTTTCCTCAAAACATTCATAATTTATGCTTAAAACTTATTGGTTTGCATTAATTTTGTCCCATCATTGCCCTTAGCCACTTTGAGATGGGGAAGTTAATTGGATTGACTTTTTTGTTATCACCTACAGCTGTATCAACTATCAACTCCTTTCCCTTCATGCTACCCTCTCCTTTCCCATCCTTTTCCAAATCATCAAAACTGTCCTCATAATAATAAGGAAATAAATTTAATCATCATAATGAAAAATTCAAATTGAGAATAATTTTCTTAAAATGTGAAAAGAAGTTCATTTAACTGAAAGATATCTTTTAACTTTTTTGTATTTAGATCTTCAAGTAATCCATACGGTAGGGCGGTATGAGTGACACGCAGCATTTCTCATCCTTGTTAATTTCCACATCAGAAGATACATCGAGGCAGGATGTGATTGTTCAGCTTGGTCCAAGCTAATTGTGATTCAGCCATGGAAGCAGATTCTTTTTTGTTTGCCCTTTTGGTGGGGTTGTATTTTTTATCTGGTTGATGTCTTCTTCTGTGACATTTAAAAAAACTCCACAATCCTCTTTCTCACTGCTTCTTCAGTTATAAAATTAGATGACCTTTCCCAATGTCACTATAGAGACACATTTCCTCCTTCTTGGTACTCTCTGTAGCTGCACCTTTTTTTTTTTTTTTTTTTTTTTGAAAGCCTAGTATTAGGCCATGTTACTTTATGCCTTTAAATAATAATAAAAAAAAATAACAAAGAATTAAGCGAGACGCCCTTTAGGAGCCTCCATAGTTTTTACCCAGAACGGACTGCCTCAAGTTGCGTGATATATTTTTGTCTACGTATGTTGGGGTTTGTTATGGTACACTCAATTTTTTTTAGGACCAACAATAAAGAAAACTGGAGCTACGAAGCAACTGCCAATTTTGTACCTAGGAAAATAGATCCCAAAAGAGCAACTTTTTGAATCACACGAGTTTGGCCTACCGGAAGAGCCTTAACTTTTCACATTTTTGGTGACGGACAAAGGGCAGAAAACAAACCGAAAGATACGAAGTCTGAGATCGTTATACGGAGTTGTTTTCATCGTGCGACGTGTTCCCTCGAAAACGGGGGTGCCCAGGATACATGTACATGTGTATCGTAGGGGAGCCCGGTTTTCGACGGTACGCGTTTTCGACGCTTGGCTTTCTAACTCACATCGCACGATGAAAACAACTCCGTATAACGATCTCAGACTTCGTATCTTCCGGTTTGTTTCCTGCTCAGCTCTTGTCCGTCACCGAAAATTTGGAAAGTTCAGTAGGCCAAACTCGTGTGATTCAAAAAGTTGCTCTTTTAGGTACAAAGTGGCAGTTGCTTCGAAGCTCTAGTTTTCTTTTTTGTTGGTCCTAAAAAAAATCTGAGTGTACCATAACAAACCCCAACATACGTAGAAAAAATATATATCACACAACTTGCAGTCCATTCTGGGTAAAAACTATGGAGGCTCCTATAGGGCGTCTCGCTTATATAATTTTAAAATTTTATTTTTTTATTATCATTAAAAGAAAAAGTAACATGGCCCAATAGGCTTTTATAAAAAAATGAAAAAAATAAAAGGGCAGCTAGAGAAAGTACCAAGAAGGAGGAAATGTGTCTTTGGAGTGACATTGGGAAAGGTCATAACTGAAGAAGCAGTGAGAAAGAGGATTGTGGAGTTTTTTTAAACGTCACACAAGAAGACATCAACCAGACCAATAGTAGTAATACTAGTTTTAAGCATAAATTATGAATGATTTGAGGAAAGTGTTAGAAGCAGTGTCGAAAAAAAACCCAAAGATGAACACACACAAAACATACAGGGAAGAATTTTACAGTGCTACACAGCATTTTGAGTTATTTTAAGAATTTATTTTGCATTTGGCTGCACTGGGACACCTTACTAAACACCACCGACGAAAATAGGTCACGGTGCTTACTGCGCAGTGCGCCGCGGACGTCAACAAAACCGGGTAATCTTACAGAAGTGACAGGCTTGATCAACCTTCTCTATGATTATTCTAATCATGGAGGAATAAGTAGAGACTTATTCCTCCATGTTCTAATATAGTATTAGTAATACTAGTCTGTTCTAATATATTCTAATATAGTCTGTGGTGTGGAGAAAGTAACTGAGACCTCTTTTACTAGTGTGATACTTGCGTCCACATTGTTCAGTTTGAAGAAAAGTGCTTATATCGTCGAAAACCGGTTATTGGAGGATACAGTGTCAGTAAACTAAATCAAATGCCAGTCATTACAATTACTAATTAGCTATCTCAATTACTCTGTACTCAAGCACACTTTGTGACAGTTTGTCATTTAGAAAAGTCTGCAAGAAATTGAAGAACATGACCATCTAGTTTTTGTAAGGATAGGGAAAACAATGGACTTACAAAGTTATGCGCAGATTAAAAGGTTGACAGTTGAACCACTGACGATAAAATGTCTGACTGCAAACCTGCACAAACACTAGTACTAGTAGGAGTAGTAGTATTAGTAACAACCTAACACGGAAATAAACTACGCAGTGCACGCCTAGCTTATTGAGCACCCCCTGCTGCACACTATGCTACGTACGCGGTACGCGTAATGCGTGTAAGGTCAAGGGTGGCGTATTGATACCATGCATAATAATAGTGCACAGTTAACATTGATCACCATAATACTATGGAGATCAATGTGTATACATTACAGTCACGATTAATATAGTTCCACTTTGCAGAGCTTTATCCACAATCATGATAATGGTGCTGCAAGTACAAAGTGGAACTATATGAGGCTGCACGTTTACACCATAGAGTTGACTATGGTTTTCCGGTGTTTTCCGGTGTTTTTCGGTGTTTTCCGGTATTAGTACCGCCGCTAAAGTTTACGCTTTATCAATACGCCATGATGCACCCTTGACCTTACACCGACGTCGCATCGTAGGTCGGTGCTATAAAAAGGCAGTGCGCAGTTAATTTCCGTGTTAATAATACTTACTCCATACTAATAGTAAAACCATCATATCTATAAGACTATATAATGTGCAGGTTTGCTTTCAGTTTCAGACATTTGATCGACAGTGGTTTGTAGGGGAAATGTATTTGGGATGTGAATTAAGAGAAAAGGAGACAACGTGTTGGCGCAACTTGGCGGTATATACCCTACGATTTAATTTTGAGATCCAAACCATGGCCAATAGCTGAGTAAAGAAGTTATGCTTTATACACGAAAAGTAAAAGGAAAATGCAGTTGAAAGGAAATGAAGTAAGCTTTGGAATTGAATAGAGAGTAAGGATGCGGAGGAAATGCAGAGCGACAATAAACCAGTGACGAGGATAGTAATAAAAGGTTGCATGCAAAGGGTTTGACTTTCAAACACAAAAACATAAAAGGTCGAATGAATAAACCAGGATAAAAGTGGAATTCAATAGAAATGAAGGGGTTGTTCATCACGGTGGTAGGTATAAGGAGAAAGGTGATCAAGGTCACGCGATATACCAGCAACGATACATCGCGTGACTTTGATCACCTTTCTCCTTAAAAGTGGAATTGTTCACCAAGGCGGTCCACGCGAAATGTCACGGCAGTTATTGGCAGTTCAATGGTGGTGAATCACTGAATGGAACAGTGAATCGGTGAAGGGTATGATGTCCACGATGTCCCGAAACTGAGATCCGCAGAGGGGACAAAACACAGATGAACAAATGGATCCTCTTTGGGTGAAGACAGCAGGTTTCCAAGCAAACACGGCGGTGCAAAATCCAAAGTGCGAGCTGAGGGGCGACGCGGGAAGAAACTCGGTGTGCTGGACGTCAGCCTCGGCTGGTCGTACTCCCGGTCGTGCAAGCTCGAGAAAACACCCGGTGAAGAACTTAAATCAGCTAAGGGAAGAACTCAGGTGGACTCAGTGAGTGAGCGAGGAGAAGAGAAACCGGATAAACAGCTACTCAAAGGAGATAAGATCCATGGTAACATCAACTCAATCAAAAGGTCTCGCTCGAACCCACAAAATGGACTTTGGAAAACGCAGTGGTCAGTGCTCTAAGTTGTACTGGTTCACGGTTCTACTGCTGAGGGTAGAGAGAGAGTGAACACAATCTACATGCAGATTAGACTGGTTCTCTGTCTGTACCTCCATGCTACATCCATGCAGGTTCAACCACTTCCTCCATGGTTCAACTGCCAATCCTTGTATCTGATGTGCATAACTTTGTACTAAGTCCATTGATTTTCCTAACCTTACAAACTCGATTCTTCGATTCCTTGCAGACTTCTCTAAATGACAAAGTGATTCTGTGCTTGAGAAAGGCAAGTTTTTCTGTGGCCAGGATTAGTAATAAAATTTATATTAATATTAGGCCTATAGCCTGGCGTCATCGGTTTTTGATCGGATATTTATAACGGGAAAATTTCCCGAAAACAGGAACTAATTGCAGTTTTACAAAACCACTCGACTAACTTTTCAACTAGACACTTCCAGTTTATTACTTGTATTAATCTTCGAAAATTAGGTGATTTTATTCCGAAATCTTGTCCGCTATTTACAGCGGTAACGAAACCGCTATGTAAACACAGCGTAACCTTGACGTATTTTCAGTGAACCTGTCTGGTTCCCCAACTTGTATGTGCATTACCGATTGGATAACTACAGTGATGCCGTTGTGCAGCCCACTCCACAACGGTACCCAACGAATTCATGAATATTCATTATTTCTTGTAGCGAGAACGCGCGCATCGCCGATCAATGACGTCAAGAATAAAGAACGAGCGATCGCTTTTTGTATGATTTTTACGGAAATTGAAAATGTAACATGCAACATCGGTGCACAAATTTAGATAAAAGAAGCCATTAAATATATAAAAAAAATAGAAATAATAATTATCCATGAAAACAAGCTTCACAACCATGAACTTTAGACATGATTGTAATGCATGTATAATAAGTAGCTGTTGGTGTATCGCACAAAAAAGAGGGTCCGGTAGAATAGCTTTTGTGGCAAGGGTGCCGGTATCCGGCTCTAGTAATCTTTACCCCAAAATGCCTAAGTTTTGATCTTTTGATTATCACTTAATTACGAATGGAAACTTTTTTCAACATCCTGAATGTCGGAGATAGCGGGGAGGATAATCGTCCCATCACTCATCAGGGATACTGATCTCAAAGTACCGCGAGTGCATGCATCTTGCACGCTCTCGTTGTAAATGGGAATTTAATTTTGGGATCGTAAACATATGACGATCGAAAACACATGACGATCGAAAACACATGACGATCGAAAACACATGGCGATCGAAAACACATGACGGTACGATACATACCCTCTCTAATCTACACTATAAATACATGTTACATCTACAGTATTTTTCTCTCCTTTTGACCAGGATCTTGGAGAAAGTGCATGTGGGACTATAGGGTAGATTATCAGCCTGACTCCGGACCGAGGAAGTGAGCACCGTCCATGAAGGGGTATAGTACTATATACCACGCCTCTTCACATCTGAATGAAAGCAGGGGTATGATCCCTAGAGAAATACTGCAGTTAATGGTTGAATTGCTTCTGTCTGGCGCTCCCACCCATGCAGTTGACTAGTTGACTATTAGAGAAGGCCACCATCTATAAGGGATGGATAGCTCAGATGGTAGGAGCTGAAAGAATGTTGGTATACCGAACCAGAGGTCTGGGGTTCAAATCCTGGTCCAGTCAAAGTTTTCTTTGACTTTTTTTTCTTCTAAAAAATCGTCTCCTAAAATGTAAGTTATGCATGGATGATAACTCTGAATATCAAACTTAGAAACTATCAGATGTCTAAGATGATCATATTAGGACCTAATGTTTACAGTTACTATTGACAGGTGATGCATGCAAGGGTACTAAACTGAAAGAAAGTTAGCAAATTGCACCCAGTCTTCTCGTAATGTGAAACTGCATTGAGACGTCTCATCCTGAAAAGGTCTTTCTTTGTTCCTTTCAGAAGACGGATCACTCGGACTCTGCATCTGCTGGTAGTGGGCAGGCTTCATCGAGTTCATTGCAGATTTCCTGCACTGACAATGAAGGACTGCTCACCGTCTTGAAGGCTTCGATGAGGGAGCATTTGACCTACTCGACGTAATCAGCATAAAATAAAATATTGTAAATTGTCTCATTGCGTCGGGTGCACTGCCCGTCTATTTTGTCCAAGGTTTCATAACGCGCGGTCAAGTTGAACGCTTTGCGTCGCGCAATAACGCCTCTCAAACCACTCTAGAAGACAATAAGTCTACATTTTATATGTTTTCACAAGCCCAAGTTTTTGAGAAACCTTTACAAGTAGTCCAGTGATCTTAAGTTTATATCCGGTAGACAAATAATACACGTTCGGCATGGATTTGTTGGACTGGTCTGAGCGCGTACTTTGGTTGACCGCGAAACGCGAAACATCGTTGGTAACTCGTTATCATACGGGGCTCTATAAACTATGCCTGTAATAAACATTACGTTATTTTGTTATAAAACAAGTGTGTAAAGACTGGTGGAAGTCTACTAATCATTGCTGACGTACTGAGTGCACACACACTGGACGGTGGTCTCGCAGCGTGCACTAATCACGAGGACGAATACAATCCCACAATGCGTTTTTTAGTCAAGATTTGGTCGACAAATGCCTTAAATTTCTGACACAAAACAAGTTCCGCAATACATCAGGGACACCACCTCACTGCATACATTCAAGACTCCCCTGAAAGCCCATCTTTTTCAGGATGCGTACCATCAATAATTATTCTTCATTCCAGTGACTCGTTAGCGCCTTACAGCAAACTTTTATTGATTTAGGCGCTTTATAAATTTCTTTGATCGATTGATTGATTGATTGAAGTACACATTCATATTGTAGTGTGCATTGTGAATGTATATTGTAAATATACCAGTATGAAACTTGTATATTGTTATTATTAACTGTCAATTTTTGTGAAATGATGATTCTGATGCTACTTTTCCTTTGTTTTGAGCTACACAATTTAGATAAACTATGCATGAATCAACACAATTATATATAATGGCTTGGCATTTCAAGATATCTTGTAGGGGAAAATAAACAGCTTTACGGCAGTGCGTTATTAATTAATTAATTAATTATTAATTAATTACATGAACTGTTTCGTGGATTTCTGAAAAAGGGTTTTTCTTTGTAATTAGCATTTTGATCATCCTCAGCAGGTTTATAAAGGACATTTGAAAAGACGTGTAGCTAAAACTCGAATTTTGGTTGAAATGCTTCCTTGATAACAACTTATTGAACTTATTGAATGAACAAATGGAAATGTGAGTTACAGTCTTTCTTTCCCTCTAACTTAGGTACAATTACATTTTGTAAATATATGTAGTTGACGATTCTCTATACTGTAAAAACTACATTATCAAAATTGTGAAAGGATAAACAAAAGTATAATGCGAGTGACACTGGAATTTCCCATATTTATGGAAACAGAAAAGAACGAATCGAAAGGACAGTTTGACAGGGAAAAGCAGAGTGAGACAGTGCCTCACATTCATAGCCTTATCAACAGCACAATAGACAGCAAGATCACTTCTAAAACCTTTCTTCAAAAGGCTGTGAACCGACCGGATTGGAGTGACACCGCCGATGTCTGCCACAGACACGGCACCTGAGTATGAATAATTATGTGCATCTGGAAAAAAGCATTGGTACATAACTTTGCACATGCTGAAGTGGGTTTGCTTTGTGCTCATATTTCCATATGTTGACTACTGAGGTGGCAAGTTTTGGATACAAATACCTGAGGTGGTCTATCCAAGTACATGCAGTGAGGTTGGCCGCCTCGCAGTTTGATATGCATGGGCAACCCTGCTTGCTATCATCACATCATCGAACTTTTGCCACCGACATCTGTATGATATTAGATGTGACCCAATGGAGCGTTATGATCAAAGTATAACTGCATGGTAGGTTTTGATTAGAATGTCAAAGGTTAGGGAGAGGACTGGTCAGTCAGGTCAAGTAGACACCTGTGATAATCACTGCTGGCATTCACAATTTGTTAATTATTTTCATAAATAAATCGCTTAGCATTGAAAGCCAATGTTGGCTAAACAATTATAATCCGTGCTTTCCTGCAATGTGCATGGCGTCTGACTTGTGTCAAACGAAGGTTTTGTCTAAAATCGATTTAAAGATTCAATTTTTGGCTGGAAATCTGTTTTCAGTATGCAAAGATGTAAACCATCTGGCAAGTTAGAGGCGGTCATCCGACATACAAATTGTTTTAAGATTTGCTAGTACTGTACTGTACAATCATGTTGACATATCATAAAAATATGCAATTAAATTATGCATATATAAATGCATATAGCCTATTCTGTAGGCCCTATAGAATAAATTAATGAACCGTATCTATCGATTTTGGTGTAAAAGTTCTATGTAGGTCCTAGACGGTCTTATTGATTTTGGTTTTGAATAAAAACGTTTTAGAGAGCAGCTTTCTTTTGTTTCATTTGAATGTTAAGTGACGTGTGTATGGACCCATATTATTCTTTTAGAAACCCGTAATATCATGTTAAGTCTAGTTCAGCAGGTAGAGTTGGAATTTCAGTGAGCAGAACAATGTTTCTTAAATTGTATTTCAAGGCATACGGAGGGTTGCGCCCACTGATCTCTATACAACCAGTGATTGCGCCTGATATGCGCGCGTATTGATACGCGACCTTCCACGCAGTACGCGCGCGTTTTCATGTACGACCTAACGCGCTCCCTAAGGAACGTTCAGGAATTACGTTTGTAAAAAAATAATTTGGAGTTGGAATAAAATCATTTCAATGTGAAATTGCTGCAGACGTCGCCAAAAATAATTGTGGTATTTTCGATGTTCAGTTATAAAGATCATCTGTGCAAAACAGGTGAAATAGAATTATCTTTGCGGTCTGTATCGAATTAATAACAATTTTGTAGTATTGGAAATCTGGATATTTTTCTTTTTACTCGATTGTGACGTCATCATGCAAATGACTCATCGTTTGTTTATCAAAATTTGTCAGTAACGTTTATTTCTCGAATGCGACAACAGCGAATCTTTCTGCTGCTCGAATTTGAAGCTTTCTCGACGAATAAAAAACTGATTCCTACAAGTTTTGGAGTCAAAAATGGGTTGCACGAATACCAAAGTTCACCCCGAGCCTGTGGGGGCTGGCGTGGAGGCATGGTCGAAGGGAAAGGGGCGTGGTGGGGCGTGGCGTGGACTGCTGGATAGGATTAGGGTACCGGTGTGTAGAGGGTCTACTAAGGTGGTACCCATAGGGATTATGCCTGACAATTGCAACGCCATTGACAGGTGAGGAAGATATGCTTTTGAACATTTGATTCCGTTGAAATGGCATGACTGTTTTTCAGTTAGGTCATTATATCTGATGGACTTTTTTAGTGTGTCAAAGAATACCTGCATGTACATGTATACAGGTATACTTAAGTCATTCAAGAGAATGATATTATCATTCCATATACGGAGGGCTTGATCTATTTTCACACATAGTATTATTTGCTTTAACGTTAATTTCCCTGCCTGACTATACTTGATTTCTGAGTGCCTGTGAAAGCTGTGGATGACCTTTTTGCCCCTGTTTCCAAATGTCTTCGTCCTTAGGAGCGACTTTAACACGCCAGTCGAGAGCCTCTGTGTGTTTGTCTCGGACAGCGCCATCAACGGCGAGTATGAGTCAGCTGATACTCAGAGCCAATCACGACCTGGCTCTGGACTTCCTAGCCCCGATGCCGGGGTCATGGAGGTCGTTGACCTGGAGAGTGAGCAGGCAAATGGTGAGTCTGTTGTGAAAAAAGGTGATATAATTTGATGGTAAATACTGATGAAAATTGATTGTTGCTAGAATAGCTTGGTGTTTCGATCCTAGAACGCCTTTTCTCGAAGACAACAAGAAAGGCCCATTGAGAAAAGGTCTTGCTTGGATCAAAACGTCAGGCCCTCTAAAGTTGAGAGATTTGCTACTTTTGCATTGAATTCAGTAGCAGTTTATAACATATTTGTTTTAATTTGTTTTAATTAAGAAAGCTTTGACCGACCGGGACTTGAAGCCGAGACCTCTGATTACCATGCAGCGATCTGATGTTATCACCAATTTATTCTTTCGTTTGTTCTTTTGTCGTTTACCTCGTCTTACTTTAACATTCAATCATAATGATTGGCAAAGAGTATCATTGAAGTTTGTCTTTGGTTGAAGGATCTGCCTTGGTATTGTATTCGAAATCCCTTGGTTCAGACCTCAACTTTGCTAAAAACTTCTGAATCAAAAAAACTTTCAAAAAGGCCTTTACCCTCAGGTTTCATTTTTCTCTCATTAGATTTAGTGGGAAACAGAGAAGAAGGTTTTAATCATCACAGTTTCCAGTTGAAAACTCTGAACTGAACAAGACAACAGACCTTCAAAATCAGTGTCAAACCACAACCTGTATTTTCAGGTTTGTGTGTGACGTAACCAAAGCCTGAGCCAGAGCATGGGCCAGAGATACAGTAGTGTATCTAAGGTCTCCATACCCTTCCTATATGCTTGTTACAACTCCGATACGACATCATAGTGTGTGAGGGCTATAGTGTGTGTTATAGTCTTGTTTCCTTCGCTGCAGTGAATTCCATCGAGTACTTTGCCAGCAGGCCCTACAGCCCTCTCCCGGACCGTCTGCCGGTCAAACGGGTGAGGAAAGAGCGCCCTCCCTCGCGCGGGGCCTCCAGGTGGAGCTCGCCCTCTACGGCAATAATGCCACCAGGCCGCTCCCGTCCTGCCTGAGTCGCGCCGTCCTGAACAACAACTTTCAGGACCGGAAACTCAAGGATGACGTCACCAGGGCCGAGAGACGCCATCTTGTGAGTTCACTGCGTGTCCTTATCTCTTCATCTCCCCCATTGCTTGCTGATCCTTGGTCTTTTCTCCTTTCATCCTTCTATCTTTCCTCTTTCTGAACCATGATCAAAGTAAATATCACTAAAGAAGATGAATCCCCTGATTTGAGAAATTCATCAAAGTATTGGAAATTGATCGAACAGTTCACAAAATTCCTTAACCGGTAATTGCCACATGAAAGACAACACATTGAATGTGTTTTGAAATGGTGAATGTTAAAACACAATTCTTGTCTGAATCTGAAACAGGTGATATTTCCCCTTTAGTAGTTCCATGTTCTGCACACTGGTACACAAGTGTTTATAATCAGGCTTATGTGCTTACCTGCAGGAGACCCAGTTGGACTCATATCAGAGTCACGACGGGAAGAGGGCGCCCTCTGCTGCCCACTCCTGCCTGGAGGCGTTCATGGAGCATGAGCGCAAGTGTGCCGCCACCAAGTTCGGCCGCAATCTGCATCAGGTAAGAGAAGAATCTCCTATGACTTTGCCGGCGTTTGCCTATGGAAAGCCTAACGGGACAACCTTTTGGAATCACCACAAATTCCAGTGCTCGAATAACAATGCTCGCAAAATCCACACTCGTCCCTCGTGCATGTACTACGGTTTACTTTCTGCTTTGAGTAATGTCCTGCCAGGTATAGACACTCTGGACATATGAGATTTACTTGGATTACTTTTACTTTTCCAATCATCTCTAGGTTAGTGAGTCTCCTGAGGAAGAGGAGACTGAATCTTGAGGGAACTTCCAACATTATCGCAGCGCGGCCATTACACAGACTGGATGGATCTCCAGAAAGACATCACCCGGACACGAACAACTTTAGTTCACTGACCAAAAAATGTCACCAATTTTGATCAAGATATTATTCATAATAGTTCATCTGATCAAACCACACCGAGTGCTGGGCAAACATTCTGTGCGATGCTTAAAGTTCAAATTGTCCAGATTCTTGTTACGGTAGTTTCCATGATTTAGAATTATAGACAGATTAGCGGTCTGATCCTTGGAGATATACGGCAGTTATGCTAAAATGCAGCAGAACCGAGAAAAAACACAAGTTGTCACCGCTTATTGGTCACAATATGATAAACTAATAACTTTGACAAAACGAATGATACATTCTGCCCAGCCTGTTGTCAATTTACAGGCTGAAAAATGAGACAAAAAACACACGCGAGATCGAGAATTTTGCAGCATTGCTCGAAGGAGTTGACTTAGTGTGCTGCATAGCGCACTAAAATAGACCAAGAGCTGATTAACCCAAAGTACACACACACATTTGGTTTCAATAAGCTGTCCTTCGGAGCTCAGCATAACATGCAATACCAATTATTGCAAAAGACGTGATTTTTAAAGGTATTGCACAACATTTTCGAAATCAAAGAATCGCTTCCATACTTTGACAATTACAACGTACATTATAGCAACGAAACACCTGTATGAGTTTCGGCTCGATCCGTCTACCATGTCATCGGTACAAATGTGGAAACAAAATTTAAAGCTACCCTTTTCAGACATTATAGAGGGCGGTGTTTGCCGAGAGGAACTCAACGGAGCGATCTTCGAAAATTCAAGAAATTTCCTCCTTTCTCGAAAACGGCAGATTTTTCTATGTATCAAATTCCACGGAATGTCCGAAACTATTACACACTTCTCATTTCTCAAATTTGGATTGTCCGGAAAATGGACACATTGCAAATTCTTTACCGCCCGGCCTATAGATACATGTATTTGAGGCCGCTTTTTAATGTTCACACAGAGCTGCATGGTTGCCTCGCACTGATTCAATTCAAGATATCTCCGCCCGTGCCGCTGATTATCATAAATTGTTGACCCACAACTTGTTTTTAATGGGGGGCCGTCGGAGTCTAATAACTGATATATTGTAGAATAAGTGAAGCTTTAGACAACCCGGGATTTCAAAATTCGATTTGGCGTGTAATTTGGGACATGTGGGACTTGAAATGTGGCCCTTTTTTCTGTGCAAGTACACGGATGCGTCCCAAAAATCCTTGCAGAAATTAGTGTTGGATTGCTACACACGAGTTGCCGCACTTTGCCGACCATCGCCTCGGCTCACATCTTTCCGAGAAATCCAGCCAACCGTTCAATCTACGGGTTGAATTAAAATTAAACCGCTCCGCGTTTGTTCGTCAAATAAACCCATCAATGACTCGCATTCGCCAGCCACTTTAGCTCTCTTTTTTCAGGAACAGTCCTCAACTACACAATTTTAAGAACATTATGAAATCAAAATTAAAACAATTTACTGTGCGACCCATTTCCTCCCAACCAGGCGGACTACATTATGTGTGTGACGGATGACGCCAGAACAAGTTGGCGGAAGCTTGACCGTTAGAGCGAAATAGCGCCCTCAATGCATATCAAAGAATCCAGATAAAACAAAATGCGCCTCCCTTTTGATCAACTCTCTATACTTGAAAAGTCGCAAGGAACAATTTCCACCGAAAATGAGAGACTCCCGTAAACGAATTTATTCACCTTAATTTCCCTCATTTTTGTCTTTGTCACTTTGGCTGATGTAGCTTGGTGGGATGTTGCCTGTTTGTTTGTTTTTGAAAATACGGCCTCATTATTATGCATGTGGGTTCAGTGCATTCTCCTATTCACTCGATCACAATGAAATCCACAAGCCAGCCGCCTTCGGCATAGCTCTTCAGGTCAGAATTGCCTATTACAGTACATTCAAGCTTTAGACGAGAGGAAACAAGCAGTGCAAGTGGCGGTGTGTAAAAACGCTCGGCTAGTAACGTGTAGGTCCGTGGTTCAGTTCCCGGGGGGGACTTTTCAGTTCCTTTTTTTTCTCGGAAGGAGCCCGCAGTACTAAGGTGCTTAAAAACCTCCCGCAACCACCAACATTGCATGTGGCGCATCCCGATGAGTCGGTGTGATGCTTGAACTGTCCTGTCAAACCCGGTTTGCGTCTTCCTACAGGGACGCGTGCTTTTAGTCGTCTCGGCGGCTAAGGTCTAGGGGCCGCCGCGTGTTTCCTCCCCCACATGGCGCATGGTTCTACGGCCTATATGGATGAGGGCAGGGAAGGAAGTGCGTTGGACCGGTACCGAGTCCAGAAGAGCTCTATAATGACCCTTGCTCACGTGGCGATCCTGGCGGTCCTTGGAGGTTTGAAAGCTTGGTCTGAAACCGCATAACTTCTTGTCTCCAAAAAACTTTTGATTATTTTATTTCAATACGAATTCATAATTACGTACGAAATGATGATATGCCAAATGATAATTACATCAAATTATCTAGTCCTGTATGACATGCTATCTTTTTCTTTTTTTAATTCGATCGCCCCTTTGCCCATCAGAGTAGTTATTTTTGCCCAAAATATATATTTCTCGAAAACGTCAGATTGTTTAGGTATCAAATTTCTCGGAATGTCCGAAACTATTACAAACTTCTTGATGGAGAAGTTATTTCTCAAATTTGGATTGTCCGGAAATTGGACACATTGCAAATTCTTTACCGCCCGGCCTATAGATACATGTACTTGAGGCCGCTCTTTTAATGTTCACACAGAGCTGCATGGTTGCCTCGCACTGATTCAATTCAAGATATCTCCGCCCGTGCCGCTGATTATCATAAATTGTGGACCCACAACTTGTTTTTAATGGGGGGCCTTCGGAGTCTAATTAACTGATACATTGTAGAATAAGTGAAGCTTTAGACAACCCGGGATTTCAATATTCGATTTGGCGTGTAATTTGGGACATGTGGGACTTGAAATGTGGTCCTATTTTTCTGTGCAAGTACACGGATGCGTCCCAGAAATCCTTGCAGAAATTAGGCTTGGATTGCTACACACGAGTTGCCGCACTTTGCCGACCATCGCCTCGGCTCACATCTTTCCGAGAAATCCAGCCAACCGTTCAACCTACCCGGTTTTTTCCCCGAATTAATCCGCGCCACGTTTATTCGCCAAAGAACACTCCTTTCGGTAACTACAAATTTCTAATGATATTATGAAATCAAAATTAAAACAATTTACTGTGCGACCTATATCCCCCTCCCAATATGGCGGACTATAATTTATTCTGTATCTGGGTATGTGTGTGTGTGTGGGTGTGTGTGTGTGTGTGTGTGTGTAATGTGTTTGTGTGTTTGTATGTGTCATAAGGTCATTGTATTAACGCGTTAGTTTCAGTAAAAACAAATCGAAGTAGGCCTATATGCATATAATTATACGTTACACAACCAAACCTCAATGTTTTCACAAACTATGGGGGAAGGAAACATGCTATGTTTTTAAAGTTATTTTTTTAGGCAAGTTTCCGCATCCAACCGCCACTTCATCGCACACTCGGGCGAAGTGGTCAGGACCAACAGAGCACTCGGTCGTCCGCTCAGCGCAATTTGAGCCACCTTGTTTTGATCGAGGCCTGAAGGATGAACGCCACCAGTTCGGGATAATTTATAGTAGAAAGCTCTCCATCTGCCGTTGAAAATGGTGACGGATTGGCCATGCTTTCGCTTCAGTGTTTTTCCCTTCAGCGTGGTTCTTGTAATCAGCGTGCTAAACACACGATGTGTGACTCACCGGGGCTCGCAGAATCGGTAGTCCGTGGTCCCGGGACAACCAATGTTCCAGGCTGCTAGCCCGACGGGCAATTCGTAGTAAACATCTTGATAAGTGCTTGCGTCTGAACTCCGTTCAACTCGAAGTCTTACCGTTAAGCCTACTGTAAAGTACAAAAACTACAAATGTCAACACCACTAAAACCTAGGGGGGGGGGGGGCAACTACCCTGATTGCGTTGCCTCTAGGCCTATAGGCTGTGTAAGAATTGTTTCTGATTGGCTGAATGGCCAAAACGTTGCCGACATAGCGCATAAGAATGTTTCTGATTGGCCGACTTATTCCAACTTAGAATGGTACAACAACAAAGCCTGGGTACAATCCTCCTGGCCTCCCGTTTCTACGTCATGAATAGCGCAGTGCGTTCAATGAGTATTTTTTTTTCAATTACAAATTACAAGGCCCCCTGTTCAAATTGACAAAATAAAACGTTTTACTGCTATACAGTAAGTATAAAATAACCCACAAAACAAAATTGTTAATTTAAAAAAAAATTCCATTGCACTCGCGATAGAGTATATTCTCAGTGGAATTCTTCGGATATTGAATTCCAGGATTGGTCGGGACAAGAGAGGGCCCATACAGTATCACTGTAAGAGGAAACCCACGATCTTGGGGACCGACGACCTGTTTACGGGTCTAAAACAATAATTATGAAAACCTAGGCTTAGGTCATTATGTCTCTGGTTGTCCTCTAGTTGAGGGGGTAGTGTTATAGCGCCCTATATCTTGGTTATTTCTGGGCCAATAATTTACCCAGTCCACAAAGAACCAAAATAATTAACTTCATGATACGTAGGAGAGGAGATTTCATGCAATGTCATTTTATTGATCAAACACCCTCATTCCCCTAATTAGTTTTATGACTGTAATGCAATGGTGCCCATTGTAAAATAATGGTATTTATTGCCAGATACGGAAATCAAAATCAACTCAAACGCAAACATCAACTCGAATTGGAACTAGAAATCGTTATGGAAATCGAAATGGAAATGGAAATGGAAATCGAAATCGAAATCGAAATCGAAATCGAAATCGAAATCGCAATCGCAATCGCAATCGCAATCGCAATCGCAATCAAAATCAAAATCAAAAACAAAACAAAATTGAATCAGAATCAAAATCAACATCAAAATCAAATTATCACTCGGTTACGAATGGGAAGGAATTTTGCCCTACTTTTCATTTGGATAATTATTGATTGAACGAAATGGAACGGAGTGGAATGAAATGAATTTGGATGAGATTGGACTGGATAGCATGGGGTGGAATGGAAAGAAATGGGATGGGCATTCTTATAATGAAATACATCCGAGAACCATTTTAAATCATCGATTAGAACAATGTTGGCAACCCCCACGTTTTCTTTGTTTCGAAACATTTCTCCAGCTGTCGGTTTTAAGCAAAAAGAAGGACGGTCCCCCAAATAAAATCCCTCCCAGAAGTATAGTAATAGTCTTTGTCAAAGGGTGCAGAACACTAAATCGATCTCCCATTGAACACAGTACAAAAACACTTTCAAAGCCAATTATCCCCCACCCAAAAGTCTTTCAGTTCTCGTACCTATACTGAATTTTTGTTTTACACCTTCATCTCTCAGATTCTTTTAAATTGTAGTGCCCTTAGCCGATTAGATTTGTTTGCTAATAACACCCAGAAAAAACACCCCCAAAATGTGTAGCCGTCCAAGCCGAATTTCTGCAAGGATTTTGGGATGGACCCCTCCACTTCTACAGCCAAAATAATAGGGCCACATTTAAAGCCAGATATGGTCCAAATGACATAGCAAATTGAAGAGTGAACCCCCAGGTTGTCTTAAGCTTCACTTATTCTAGATTGTATCAGTTAATAAGCCTTCAAATACCCCTCATTAAACAAAGTTGTGGGTCAACATGTTACGATAATCAGCTCGGTGGAGCCATCTTGGACGGAGTAGGTGTGCTGCACCCCCAACAGGCCCATGTCCTCAGCAGAGATCTCAGGACTTCTTTCACTCATATACGAACCAATTGTTGTAAACCTGGGAACAGGAGCTCGGGGATCATACAAAGTGGCTGCAGCTTTTAAGATTCAAATCAAACAAATACAATTCAATTATTGTTAATTATTCCTCAATTAATTTTGTTTTTAAATGCATGGCGTATGACGTCAATAGGGATTAATGAAGAGTACATCATGATTTACACCTCATAATCTTGCCTCGGGTGTTTCAAGACGTTACTTAAATAAATTGCAATTCCTTCTTTGACATTTAGATAATGAATAAAAAGCAGAGGAACAAGACGAGCACGAAGAAGATCATGAAAATAAAACAAGTATCAGAAACAAGAGGGAAAGATGTGAATTACTTACGATTTTACACTCAAATTACAGTCATGACGAAACTTTCAACGAAGCCGCCGTAGGAACAGGTGACAGTGTTCAACCCAGCATAGAATTTGGACCCTGAGCGAGGAGTACAATCGGCCGTGACTCCAGGAACGTCCACATTATTTTTTTTTATGCCTACCTCTGGGTATTGGACTACGCCTTCACTGAGCGTAGTTTTAGTTAGATATTCGGGGAATTTGAAGGTTACAATTGGATCGTCTGTGTGAAAAGCAGAAAAGGTTGCGCAATATAGTAACCAAGTCTTATCCACAGCTGAATTATGTTTCATGATTTTTTTTATTTGCGACTTCTACACGACTTTTTTTCAGAAGGGGGTATTTGCGACAAATCACGGGATTCAGCAACATCGTTATTAATACGATTTATAATCATGTTCGTGGGATATTCTGTGTATTTAAAAACATTGCCAGGGCCTAACTTTTCGATGCTTGCAGGACCTTGAATACCATGTAGTATTGATGAGAGTCCACCTGAGGGCGGGGATAATTGGCGGTTTTAATGCAGCCCAGAAGCAGGCAGGTAACAGTAGTCCCGTAAGGCCTGTTGAAACAATAATGAACCTGCGAGACTGTGTTGGCTGACGTAGCTTGCCGTAATGGATGGCCACTCGTCTCATTTCATACGGGTAAAAGACACTTAAACCTGCATGTTCCTAGGTCATCAACATGGCACCACGTTTTTGTAGCAGACGACGTTTTTCTGGATGTTTTCGGTGGGTTTTGTTCACGAGATCAAGTGAAAAGGAGGTAGTTTTTCGTGTATTTTAAAAGATAAGGTTAAATACAACTGGAATTGATTGAAATTAGAAATTCGTTTTTTAAATACCTATTGGATAGGAGTGATCGCCATATGAGGGAAGTGTAGGGGAGAGAGAGGGAAGCGGAACAGAATTAAATGAAAAACAAGAACTAGAAAACAAGAAAAACTAAATTTCGAAGACATTTTTCGACACAGTAAAATGAGGGAGACGACGAGATTTACTTACTACTTGATGGGTTGATATAATACATATTTATAAAGACATAGACAATCCGCCTGTTGCCATATTTGTCAAGGGCCGAACACTTTATTGCGGTATTCCCCAAGCTGAAAAAGGAATTTGGCGGCGGGATACATGACACGATGGCTTCATCGTCAAGAGCATCTTTGGCTTCCGGCATTGTGTAAGCAACCTCGCCTCCCATCGGATTTTGAGTGGTCACAGTAGCACCATACGTCCTGGTGAAGGTTGGTGGAGTATCTGCAGGAAAAACAAACAAATTCCGGGCACGTTCACGTTTTAAGCATGTGTTATGCACACTCATTTCTGCGTTGTGGCATTATATTTTTTGGGGGGGGCAAATCGAGAAATCACGGGATTGTTGCAGTTGACGCAGATCTCTACCTTTTATTTCGTCTAAAGTATTTGAAGACATTATTGAAAACAACACTCTTTCTTGAAATAAACAATGAATAATGTTTTAAGCAGAGACAGAAGACGACGCAGACGGAGACAGTGACAACGACAACGAAAGCTACGGGAAACGACGACAGAGAGGGAGATGGAGATTTATGACATTATGAAACAATAAATATGGATATAATCATGTAGAGAAAGAAGAAGACGAACACGAAGAAGAAAAGTCAACAAGTATTCCAAGGCATTCGAATTCATTTGATGTGCAGAGGAAGAGAAAGACGAGGTGAAGATAACTTACAATTTTCAGGGTCATAATTTAGAGCCATGATGAAATTTTCTTTGTAATTGCCGTTTTGACAGGTGACACTGGATTGCCCAGCAAAAAACGTGGACCCTGAGTTAGGAGTACATGGGAATCCGTCTTCGTTGTTTAAATCCGTCCTTGTATTTAGTGTATAGTAGACACTGCTGGTCCAGCGTTGATTATCCCCGCCGACTGCTTTTATATAATGATGTAGCACAAAAGGGACGGGTGGATTACCAATCAAATCTGTGGGGAAAGCAGAAAAGGTCGTGCACGTTTACTTAGTAACCTCGTCTTATCCACACTGAATTCTGCTTCGTGACTTTTATTTGCGACTTCTAACCGACTTATGTCTGTCTGTTGATTTATTTCTTACCTTTTTTTCGAGGGGGATTCAAATCATGGGACTATTGCATAACAATCGACTTAGCCGGATTGCATGGCCGTCTCATTTCATACGGTGGGTCATTTCATTGATCATGCATGGCGTATATAGTGCCTGAAATGCCAAGAATTTGGTCGATTGTTGACAGTAAACTGGTTCAACAATTGGAGTTACTGTGTCTTCATATTGGCTGATCATGATCATTGGTACTCAGCTACTAAGCATATTATAGTAGGCCATATAGATGGCCTGAAAAGAGGACGATTGTAGCTTATGAGCTTTGATGGAGATCCCTTGAGACCCAAAAGGCAGACCATAGGTGATGGATGAGGTGGAGTTATGCGATAATAATAATTGGACAGGAGTGATCGTCATATGTAGCCATAATTTATGAGGGGTTACCGGTATGGGGAGAGGGAGGGGGAAGCGAAACAGGAAGAAGAAGAAGTGATAATTAAAAAAAAAGAATTTCGAAGCCATTATTTTGTTAGGCACAGTAAGAAGAGGGGGCCGACGACAATTACTTACTATGTCCTATGCTGCTATAATCTAATACCACGCTGGAATATCCAATCAGCCTGTTACCGTATCTGTCTATGGCCGAACAATTTACAGCGGTTCTTCCGTATACGAAAGTGGACCCACTGGGCGGTATACATGTGACGACGAGTGGATCACCGTGAGCATCTTCGGCTGTCGGATTTGTGTATGAAACGAGGGCTCCATTCCAATTTCCAGTGGTCGCAGTTACCAAAACTTCGGGAAGGTTCTTGAATGATGGTTGAGCACCTGCATGCATTGATAGCAGAAGTACGATTCGTGGGATAATTTTGTATATTGAAAAATGGACAGGTCCTGACGTTTCGATCCTAGCAGGACCTTTCTCAAAGGCGTGATAATCCAGCCTTTGAGAACCTGTATAAAAGAATAAGGGCCCAGCTAAGGGAACAGGGAAGAGTGGAACATTATTTCTACTTAATAATCTTGCCGCCAGTATTCCAAGACATATATCGCACTGAAAAGAAAATGCAATATTTTTTTCTTGAAATATCGTCGGTCATACCACGAAGTGTCCTATCTCATTTTGGGGACTTTTGGTCAAGATCGCTTTGCCGATCGAATATTGGGTGCAAGGAGGCCAAATGGCAACCCCGTTGACTGGCCTACGTGGACTTCTATACTGACGTACACGAGATGGTGCTCTTCATCACCCTTGTTCTTTGCATGTGCATCATCCAGAGGCCTAGATGTGCCATGCACTGTTCCAAATCAAATCTTCTACTCTCTTACTTGACCATGACCCGTAAGCGATTCAAAGCGATGCTTCCAATTGTTCACCTTGCCGATAACCGAGCTCATCGAATAGACGACACGACCCTGGACAAACTCTCCGAAGTTCGCCCTTTCCTAAACATGGTATTGCCCTCGTTCCGTCGGGGATTGAAATGCGGATTAAAATGCCTCTCATTAAACGAGTCGTGATCAGATAGGCCCACACAATCATGTACCTGATGAGACTATAATTTTTTAGGGACAAATCCAAGACCACCGCAAAGTCAACTCAGTGCCGGTTTGGCTTATGCTATAAAACACCAGCCTCAAACCTCCCTGCACCGGGCAACATATTCATCGACCTCGTCAAAGGATGCGAACATAAGGGACATTGCATCTATACATGGACAAGTGATCTTTTTTTTAACCCCTCGAGGGGTCATATTGCGTGGTTGTGAAATATTGTGTGGGAAAGAAATGGTATTGACAGTCTACATCCAGTGTGGTTACCAATGCATAAATGAGAAATGTCTCTAATGTATGCAGGAGTAGGAACAAGGTACGGCAATACCTAAACAATACATTAAACACGTCCATGTCATTTCGCTGCTAAAAGAGCCACAGACCAATGTTAATGTTAGACGAAACTTAAGGGAGATAGGGCTATTGCCAAGAACCAAAGGATTTGCATTATAAATCCACCAACGCATCGTTTCAAGCGTGTCGCCAGATCGATAGGCGGTTGAATTGAGTGCATGTCGTATTTGGCGTTAAAAGGCTATAGGGCAGAATAGATAGGCCATCGGATTTCTGCCTTTTAGGGCCATGATTGTTATGTTGTATTCTCGCGACACCTACAATTCTTCCAGGGATGTCAGCACAGTGATTCAGTGTCTTGACAAATCATTTCCCCGTCCTGCTTTCATTACCTACCAGTCAATGCTGCAAGCAAAGAAACTGCAGCAGCCACAAAGAGTACGGAAGCCATCTCGTAGTCGGGCAAGTAACGTTGAAGATGATTAAGAGTCCGTCTGATGCAGACATAAAGAAAAAGTAAAAATCATCAGTGATGAGAGATGCATTGTAGGTAAATGGAGTGCCACCTTGACTGTCGTACATGAAAAGACGTGATTTGGGACCGCTGAGATCACGGAAATATGCATGATCGTTTGGCCAACAATGTTAAAGGAGAATGCAACAAATAAAGTTAGCTTATCTGATTGGGTGTTAAAAACAATCTACAATTATCTATGAGTCACTCACGTACGATTTTCACAAAGAGAGAAAATTCACGGAATTGTAGGTCGAATTTGTGTTCCCATACGTAGCCATCTTTTCGAAAAAGCCGCCCCTGACTGCTGGGGTGTGATGTCACGACGGAGTTTACGGCAACTGCGTCTGATTGGTCAATGAACCTTTTCAACGTTCGCAAAGCATCATGGGTATAGATGACAAACTGGCCGTATGTTTATTACACAACTCTAAGGTGAAGCACGTAAGTTCGTGAATTGTTTATTTGTTTATAAAAAAACCCCAGATGGAGTTCAAAAATTAAACTCACACAGAATTTTCGTCTAGATACCAGCAAAAAAAAATGGTCGGAACGTTGAGTGTGTAGTTAAACTATTAAACAGTTAAAAAACTGTTAAAAAATAAACAATTCACAATTTTTAATAGTTTAACTATCCCCGGTACCCACTCAACGTTGCAACCAAAAATTGAAAAAGTGTTTCTGGTATCTAGACAAAAATTCTGTGTGAGTTTCATTTCTGAACTCCATCTGGTTTTGGAGATTTATTTTTTAACAATTCACGAACTTACGTGCTTCGCCATAGAGTTGTGTGATAAAAATACGGCCAGTTTGTCATCTACACCCATGATGCTTTGCGAACATCGAAAAGGTTGATTAAGTTTGTTAAATTTTAACTAAAGTTATCAATCAACATTTTTACAAAGCCATACATAAATCTAAACCAATTTTTTTTTACAAACATACTTGTTTTGCTTAAATTAATTTATATTTAAAAATAAAGAAATTAAACTGATTCCTGCAGGCTTCAAGGCGAAGTATCTCACATGCCCGTTCTGCCTAGTCTTTCGCGCAGACAGCCCAACGCCACGCCGCCCCAGCTCCATACGGCGCGGTACAATGTACATGTACATACGATGTACATGTATTGCGGCCTGCGCAAAGATACACTGTAAAAATGCACTGCACCTCATGCACTTCTGCAATGGCACATATTTGTCCCAGAATCATGAACACTTGAGGCACCTACTGTACTTCATGTACATGAAATACTGTAGATCAAGCACATGTGGCATTGTAATCACTTGAGCAAAAGTCGGATGAGGTGCATGAAGTGCTTCATGTACAAGAACATCTCCCTATTTGCTGTACCTCAAGCACATGGAGTGAAAGTGAGCATCACCTCGTGCGCATGTATCGTGCACCATGTGCATCAACATACTTCATCCATGTGCATGACGTGAGCACTTTTTTTTTTTACAGTGTAGGCAGAACGTGCACGGGAGAATAAGTAAACATTCACGCAGGGGCCGAAACGAAAACAATTCGGTAATTCTTGAAGCTGTCGATTCACGTGTTGCCACCGCTGGTCGATGTGAAATATAGAGAATGAACAGCATGTTCTTTCAGTATCCTTTCTCGGCTTCGAGGCGGTTAGTTTGGCCCGCAAGTCCTCCTCCCAATCCTTCTCGGTGAAGCATGGAGGTAAAGTGATTGCTACAGTACAAATCACATTTACATCCTTTCGATTTCTATTGAGTATTGTTAGCCGATTTTAGAAATTTCTCCACTTTGATGGCCACAGCCCACTTCCTAAGTAACTCAGGTTTCTTGTCCTTATTGAGAATTGCATGGAAAGTGTTTTCCAGCTTTTTCCCGCTGGCATTTTTACAGTCAAAAGCCTGGCAGTACACCATCGTTTAGCTCGCGAGTGTACACAAAGTGCACACAGTAGGGGGGAACATCCGGGCACCTCATGCTCATAGTGACGGCAGTTCTCCTTCGAGAACTTGGCTACGTTTTCGAACAGATGGCTACGTACGGAAACGCAAATTCGACCTACAATTCCATGAATTTTCTCTCTTTGTGAAAATCGTACGTGAGTGACTCATAGGTAATTGTAGATTGTTTTTAACACCCAATCAGATAAGCTAATTTTATTTTGGGGGGTTGCATTCCCATTTAAGGGCATACGGTAACATGATGTTTGCGTTGAGGAGAAATCCATAATATTCATTGACGGTTTGCCCTACTCGACGTACATCAGGCATCGGGCAAAGGACTGAACACAGTGATCATTAGCAGGGCAAACCCTCCCTGAATGACATCATTATACTGAATGGGCATGTATAGGGATGTGGCCAAAAAGTGCAATTTAACAGGGGGCCTGCAGGTGATATTTTAAGCGGGCCAAACTATTGGACAGACATTGCACAACAATGTTGTGTAGTCCCAGCGTGACACAGATCGTGCACAGATACAGTCAAGACTGTGGTGGACCGTGGGACATGCCAGGTACAGCTAGTGTAAATCTGCAATCTAATGTAAATCTGCACGATCTCTTTACCACCTCGTATACACTGGATCCTCATCCTGCAATGATAGCGCGTTGGCCAACGGCCGCAGTCCCCAATTAGGCCGTGGGGCAAGCCTCCATATTCGTTTCGTCTGACAAATTGAGGGGCAACCTAAGCCTATCGCAGAGACCAAATATACAATAAAGTACTCATTGTCTTCAATTCTTCAAAAATTGACAAACAAAAAAATTGCCCCCAAAATACCTTTACTGAAAAAACCGTGCAAGTTTCGCGCGTGGGAACAAGCATATTTGGATTCAGCACCCCACAATTGGATTTCCAAGCCTATTTTCAGGTTGCCCCCAGATGTGACAGACAAACCTCTATTTCTGAAGCCCTTATGGGGTCTTGCCCCACGGCCTAATAATGGTATAATGGTTATTATTCTCAGTCTGAAATAAATCACCAAGTACACACTTTGCTTTATTTGTCTTTCTGCCCAGCTTTGTTTTATTTCCTAAATTTACTGTATCTTGCCAGGTACCAGAATTGTGGGCAAACTGGCAACAAATTGTATGTCATCGGGCGCACCAGACCCAACCTTGAAATAGGGCACACCAGGCCCACCATACACATGGCCAAGTAGACCATGTAAACATTCAGGGCACACAAGACCCTGCTGCAAGTATGGCTCACCAGACCATCAAACATTGTACATGTGTACGTGTAATCAGAGCGCACCAGGCCCACCGTTAACATGGCACACCAGTCCATCCAGGTTAGGCCACCACTGGAAAACTCTAAACATGCAACCCAGACCATGTTAATGAAACAATTATACAACCCTGGCTCTCACTTAAATGCTGAATAACGATTGGGCACACTAGACCCTAAAACCCGATGTTCCCCCGTTAAAGTTACGGGAGGAATGGCCCAAGGTGAACATCCAGACAGCCATTCGAGTGCCTGACACAAAACATTGAAGTAACTGTCCTAATGCCTCCAATGTATGTCAGAGCAGCTGTAAATGGAAAAATAAATTTATTGGCCATTATAGGAGCTAATTTTTAATTTATTTCCCACCATGTCTGTCAAATTCCCGCCCAAAACTGCTTGGAAAGCACGAATGTCTTCCAAGTCTATACAGGATACAATTCCCCAACTGAACCGTTGGGAGGAAGATGGCTCTTGGTGCACATCCAAGAAACCATAACCAGTAACTGGTGAGAAATTCCTTCTCACAAGGTGGAGACGGGGTGGAGGTGGGTAATTAGATATCTTTTTTAAATTGGCACATAGCCTGATTGTAACCCATACATGTACAAAGGCTGTGACAAACTGAATACTATTTACATACATTGCTTAATGCCAAACCTCCCATTCAGATGTCCTATTGGTTAAAGGATTTGTCACTAAAGCTCTCTCATTGGCCAAAATTCTCTACTGTAATTGGCTGACACATACATGCTCATTGGCCTGTGGATCCTTTTTGGCAAAACTGTGTTTCTCAAAAAAATTGTGAAGTCAATTTAGCTAGCATGCTTTCATCAAATTCTACACAGATCTGCAGATAATGAAAGCTGCTAAAAAATACTACCTTACACTCCAGCACCACTTCTAGATAGTTAGCATAGAAGAGATTTTTCAGTTTTTCTTGTCCCCATTTGCCAAAAAATTGGATCAACTAGTTTGACAGCTTCACCAAGCCATGCTTACACAGCGTGAAGATTCCAAATTGTTACAGAAAGGTCCAACCATCATACACAAGAAAGGTACGCACATGTCTTCCAGGAAAACAAGTGCAAACTAAGACCTTCTGTGAAGCACATGTACAGTTCAGCACTCTGCCTACAGCACTGGCAGCTTACAATGAATATTCATTATAAAGTTGCAACCAATGCAGCTGATTGGCTGTTTGCAAAAGAGCCGGAACCCTTGTTGACACAGAATTGCTGATGGCATTTTGTGTGTTAAGCACCACAAGCATTACAAAGAACCCAACCCAGTGTGTGCATAACTTGAATAGTCTCGTACATTTGTGTTTCGATTGTGCTGTGATTTGTTGTTACACATATTACACAACCAATTGATGAATCTTGTCAACCAGTGACTGACTGCTTAAACACTACATTGAATTCTGAGAATAAAGCATTTGATCAATTAATGATAAAGTGTCTTATACATGC
Organism: Luidia sarsii; assembly: GCA_949987565.1. NCBI lineage: Eukaryota > Metazoa > Echinodermata > Asteroidea > Paxillosida > Luidiidae > Luidia > Luidia sarsii. The sequence goes on along the minus strand of OX465109.1, from coordinate 13,480,323 downwards.
ATGCCTATGCGTATAGGCTACTAGGTTACTAATAACGACTATATAGTAGAGCGTATATCAGGCCACGACTCGTGAAAACAGATGACGCGACAAGTAGGTCTACGTATATATACAAGCGCAATGCTATAGGTACACGCACTGTACACACCCATACGTTCAGAAACAATCCCAACTCTTTGTCTGGTCCATAGCCTACCGCAAGCCGTGCATCTCATTCGCCATTTGGCTTCTTGCACGATCACCCTGCAAGCTATTCGGCGCTCAAAATTGGCGCTAAATCGCGGGGAAGGGGGTGAATTGCCCACAGATATAGTATTGAATACACACTGATTGCGTGTGCCAAAAAAACAACGGGGAAGTACGAAAAATCAAAGGAGCATTTTGGAGAACTTTGGCATGGCTTGCAAAGTTTTGATAAGAGACAAAGTTATGCGACTGTTCAGGTACAGCTATGCATGTAGGCTTTTTTCGACATGAGGCACCCTGCTCTCCCCCGTAGATTGGTTACATGCATAATACTAACCATGTTTACCAAAATAATGTTTTGGCGTTGTGCAGTAACAAGCCATACACGTTTTGGCGTTATATACACGCACAGCTTTCGCGCGCTTGGCCAGGCTTGACCGGTACGAAGGCTGTAAGTGTGAGGATCAGACCGGGCAATGCGAATGAATGATGCGAATGTCGAATAATGGCGAAGTTTAACATTTGGATTTTTTACTCCGAATGTGTCTCGACAATCATAGCCTTAAACCATTCTCTTGCGCAGTTTGCGCGTAGTTCTCACAACGAACGCCCGAATGTTGTGTGTGGCAACATTCGGCCAGGTCGCACACACGAAGGACAACCGTCACGCGACTAAAACGCGAGCAGCACGAATGTTTGTGCGAATCTAGGGCAACATTAGTGCGGACATTTCGTGACACGTACGAACTTTCAGCGCATAGGCCCTAATTATTTCGCGAATTGTCGTACGACATTATTTTGTGCGACATTCGTACATATTACGCGATTATCTTACTATACCTCGGCGTCACGTGATGTCAAATTTGCCGCCAAATCCATTTCGTGAATAAATCGAGAAATGATCGGAAGAACTTCGCTGCTTCGCTGCGTGAGACATTCTCCAAACTGTCGGACTCTGTTTGGGGTTGCACGAAGATTTTGCGAACATCACGCAAGTAGTAAGTAGGTCTTGAGTGCATAATAACAAGATACCGTTTTAAATTCCCCCGAACGAAAAATGACTCCCGCAAACAAGGTTTGGCCAACTTTTGGAGCCTAAAATTCGACTGTTGGATTTTGCGACATTTGCATCCATTGTTCGCGTGTCCCGTGAAAACATTGCTTCATGCTCAACGTTCTGTCTATATGCACAACAGTGAACAATTCACTCTCTCAAGAAGTAAAAATCTTTCAAAAAAGCCAAAACTGCTCAAAAAGAGTGAAAGGAGTGAAATCCCACTCCTGTATGAGCAGCCGTAATTATGGTGGACTGCTCGAAAAGAGTTGTCCTCTATTTATGGCTTCTCTATAGAGTGGTGATTTGATCAATTCTTAGCGGTTTCCACACCTCTTGTTTTCACTCTTCATATGCGGTTTTGGCTTTTCTTGAGGAAATGTCACTCTTTTTGCGGGTGAATTATTCACTTTCATGCATTTAGAGAGTTGATACCGCACACGGGTTCAGACCCGGATCTGTGCATCAGATCCTGATCCTCCTTGCGGGATCCAGTGTAAACACGTTCGTCATGGTCAGTGATAAGATGATCTCAATCCCCCCCCAAAAAAAAATATAATATATAATAAAAAAATATACTAAAAATTTATGATAAAAAATAATTTATATAATAAAACAATATATAATAAAAATTTATGATAAAAAATAATTTATATAATAAAACAATATATAATAAAACAATATATAATAAAACAATATATAATAAAACAATATATAATAAAAATATATATCATCCAGTGACCGGTTTTTCGACGATATAAGACCTTTTCTTCAAGCTGAACAATGTGAACGAAAGTATCACACTTAAAGAGGTCTCAGTCACTTTTTCCACACCACAGACTATTAGAATAATCATGTAGAATGTTGATCAAGCCTGTCACTTCCGTAAGATTACCCGGTTTTGTTGACGTCCACGGCGCACCGCGCAGTAAGCATCGTGACCTGGTGTTTAGTAAGGTGTCCCAGTGCAGCCAAACGCAAAATAAATTCTCAAATGCTGTGTGGCAGTGTAAAATTCTTCCCTTTTGTGTTCATCTTTCGGTTTTTTTTCGACAATGCTTCTAACACTTTCCTCAAAACATTCATAATTTATGCTTAAAACTTATTGGTTTGTATTAATTTTGTCCCATTGCCCCGAGCCACTTTGAGATGGGGAAGTTGGATTGACTTTATGTTATCACCTATCAACTCCTTTCCCTTCATGCTACCCTCTCCTTTCCCATCCTTAATGAATAATTTAAATTGAGAATAATTGAGAAAAATGTGAAAAGAAGTTCTTTTACCTTTTTTGAATTTGGATCTTGAAGTCAGTAAACCATAGAGGTGAAATACGGTAGGGCAGTATATATGAGTGACACACGCAGCATTTCTCATCCTTATTAATTTCCACATCAAAAGATACATCGAGGCAGGATGTGATTGTTCGGCTTGGTCCAAGCTAATTGTGATTCAGCCATGGAACCAAATTCTGGGTTTTTTTCTTTGCCCTTTTGGTGGGGTTGTATATTTTATCTGGTTGATGTCTTCTTCTATGACGTTTAAAAAAACTCCACAATCCCCTTTCTCACTGCTTCTTCAGTTATGACCTTCCCAATGTCACTCAAGAGACACATTTCCTCCTTCTTGGTACTTTCTCTAGCTGCCCTTTTATTATTTTTTTAAGCCGATTAGGCCATGTTACTTTATGCCTTTAAACAATAAAAATAATAAAGGTGATATACAAAAATGTTGCAAACTGCTTATTGACTAAAATTACCAAAATGCAAATCTTAAAATTTAGTGGGCCTTACGTTTCGATCCTAGCAGGACCTTTCTCAAAGGCAGAGAAAGGTCCTGCTAGGATCGAAACATCAGGCCCACTAAATTTTAAGAATAAAAATATTATATAAGCGAGACGCTCTTTAGGAGCCTCTATAGTTTTTACACAGAACGGACTGGCCCCGTGGTAGAAGCGTCCACGTCGCGGGGCTGGAAACTGGACAAGGTCCTAGACTGCGTTCTGAGCTAATTCTGCCGTCACCATCATCTACTGCATCATCTATTGAATCTCTACATCCACTGAACTCAAACTACGATGGTTTCCACTAATTGTCGCCGGAAGCTGTCGTCCTTTTCAGGACGGACGATGACAGTGATGTCCATCAACACCGAGGGGCTCCCACCAGCAAAACAACAGCTCATTGGGAAGCTCTGCACGGACAATGATTGTCTTGTACTTTGTCTGCAAGAGACCCACAGAGGTCATGAACAGAACCGGCCAAAGATCCCCGGTATGAAGTTACTAATTGAGAGGCCACATGATAAATATTGGACTGCCATCTTCGTCAAAAGTGATGTCACCATTGGCAAGACCTCACTGGCTGAAAGCAACAATATTGAAATCCTCACCGTCAACTTTGGGAGACTAGGAGTAACATCTGCAGCAGCCGATCTGCGTACGCAACATTTTGTTGCGTAACTTACGCATCATTTCGCTGCCTTTTCTAAATAGTGCACAAAAGAGCCATTGTGGCGCAAGACTTACGCAACATTTGTACGTTGCGTAACTTACGCAACTTTTCTTGAAATCGGCTGCTGTTTACAAACCACCAGGGTCTACATTCGCCTTTGAAGAACCGGAAACGTTCAGCTATACGAGCATGTGAATGTTGTCATCGGGGACTTCAATAGTCATAGCACATCATGGGGCTACCAACGAAGATGGAGATCTTCTGGAGGATTGGGCAGATGTACATCATCTAGACCTCATCCATGACGCCAAGCTCCCTCCCTCCTTCAATAGCAAGAAGCAAGTCCTTGAGCCAATACCTCACTCACAGCACAGACCAATCACTGTCGCCATCTCTGCTGCTGTGCTTCCCCAAAAGGTGCCCCTGAGACGGCGTTTCAATTTCAAGAAAGCCAACTGGGGAAAGTTTTCCCAAAGCTTGGCCCTGTGTGACATTGACCCTGTCCCGTCAAACTATGATCAATTTGTTAAGAAAGTCCAAGCCACTTCCAGGGAATGTATCCCTCGTGGGTGCAGGGAGCATTACATACCTGGCATCTCTCCTGACAGTGCTTCACTATATGAGTCCTATACAAAGCTATACGAAGAAGACCCCTTCTCAGAGGATACCATGGACGCAGGGGAGAAACTCATGGCAGCCATTTCAGAAGATAGAAGGAAGTCATGGCAAGCCCTTATCGAGAGTGTTGATATGACTCACAACAGTAAACGCGCATCATGGTCAACCATTAAGAAGATCAACAATGACCCCAAAAAGGCCACCCTGCACTCCAATGTGACAGCAGACCAAGTTGCTCACCAACTGTTTTGAATGGGAAACCACCACACAAGTCCCGCAATAGAAGGCTAACAAGACAGCAGAGCGACACAGAGTCAACGTGGCAGTTTACAGTTGAGGAACTCAAGACTGCCATTGACAGCCTGAAGAATGTTAAAGCTGCTGGCCTGGATGACATCTGCACGGAACAGATCAAACACTTTGGACCACTTGCTCGAAAGTGGCTCCTTTCACTCTTCCGTAGCTGCATAACCCTCGTCCAGCTCGCTCCCTATCCTATGGCGCAAGGCTCGGGTTATTGCCATCCTGAAACCTGGGAAAGACCCACAAGAACCAAAAAGCTACAGACCAATTTCCCTCCTGTGCCACACCTTCAAGCTCTTTGAGCGACTGATCCTGAACCGGCTTGGCCCAATCACCGAGGAACACCTAATCCAAGAGCAAGCTAGCTTCAGACACAGAAAATCATGTACTGGTCAAGTACTCAATCTGACTCAGCACATTGAGGATGGTTTTGAGAAAAATGATCCAACAGGTGTCGTTTTTGTTGACCCTGCTGCTTACGACACAGTCAACCATAGACTTCTCCTCAGGAAACTGTATGACATGACAAAAGACTACCACCTGACAAAGCTGTTCCAACTGCTTCTGGAAAATAGACGCTTCTACGTTGAGCTGAATGGCCAAAAAAGCAGTTGGAGGAAACAACGGAATGGCCTCCCCCAGGGCAGCGTCCTTGCTCCTGTGCTGTTTAATATCTACACCAATGATCAGCCAGTATCACCAGAAACAAGGAGCTTCATCTAAGCAGATGACCTTGGCATAGCAGCACATACTAACAACATCGACGATATAGAAGCCACCCTGTCAACAGCTCTGCAGAACCTGACAAGGTACTACAAGGAGAACCAATTGAAGGTTAATCCAGCGAAGACCCAGGTTAGCTTATTCCACCTACGCAATCGAGAAGCTGGCAGGAAATTGTCCCTTACTTGGAATGGTGTTGACCTTAAGCACTGTGACTTTCCTGTGTACCTTGGAGTCATCCTGGACCGAACACTTTCCTCCAAACAACACATCGAAAAGTGAAAGGGAAAGTGAGAACAAGAAACAACCTCCTTCGTAAACTTGCAAACTCATCATGATGGGGTGACAACCCTTCCACGCTACGTACAACCGCCCTTGCACTGTGCTACTCAGTTGCTGAATATGCCTGTCCGGTTTGGGAAAGATCAGCCCATGCTAAGAAAGTCGATGCTTCTCTCAACGACAGCTGTAGATGCATCACTGGGTGTCTTCGACCAACAAATGTTGACATCCTATAGTGATATGTTCTAGCTGGGATTGCCCCACCTGGCATCCGCAGATCAGTCGCCAGCAGGACCGAACGCAGGAGGCAAACTGATGACACTCACCATCCATGTCATATCCACCAACCCGCCCCGAGCCGCCTTAAATCGACGAAGAGCTTTCTTCATGCAGTCCAACCATTGTCTCAGCCCGCTCATACATGTACATGTACATCTAGGCTAGCACTGTGGGAGGGGCGGCGAGACGAGAAACAACACATGGCAAAGCTGCCCATCCCAACCAGTGAGCAATTGGCACCTGGCTACAAATCTGAGTGAAGGCTGTGGAAGTCCCTCAACAGACTACGCACAGAAATGGGTCGTAGCAAAGGCAACCTGAGCAAGTGGGGCTATGCTGATGTGGCCGATCAAACCTGTGAATGCGGTGTTTCAGAGCAGACAATGCAACATCTACTGAGATGTCCCACTCCTGGAGGACGAGTGCTGCCTAGAAGATCTGGCAAGTGCGAATAGGAAGGCCCTCGACAGCTGCGCAAGAGCCTGGCCCAACATTTGAACCAAATCAGAGATGATGGACACAAAAGAAGAAGACCCAGAACGGACTGCCTCAAGTTGCATGACATTTTTTTTCTACGTATATGTTGGGGTTGGTACACTCATATATTTTTTTAGGACCAACAATAAAGAAAACTGGAGCTACGAAGCAACTGCCCATTTTGTACCTAGGAAAATAGACCCCAAAAGAGCAACTTTTTGAGTTTGGCCTACCGGAAGAGCCTTAACTTTCCACATTTTCGGTGACGGACAAGAGCAGGAAACATATCGGAAGATACGAAGTCTGAGATCGTTAATATACGGAGTTGTTTTCATCGTGCGATGTGAGTTAGAAGGCCAAGCGTCGAAAACGCGTACCATCGAAAACTGGGCCCCCACGATATAATAATAATAATAAGAAGAAGAAATAAATAAATAAGAAATAATAAGAGAAATTCTATGAATAATACAGAGTATCGTTACAGTGGGTCATGGTATGGAGAAGGATCCCCCTCAAAAATCGTTGAGTACTTACAATGCTCAATGCCATTCGCGATAAAGAGCTGCTGTGAGTAAAATGGAATTCTAGGATTTGACCCTGGTAAGCTCTGTAGGACACAGAATGGGCGGGAAAACCACATGAAGGATTAGGTCTTATTCTATACATTGGCAGGTCAATGACCAAGTCATAGGCTATCATCACGTTGCAATACAGGTTCCGCTTGAATATCTATACAACGTCATGAACTTTTGCCGGAAGTTATTCTGATTTTGGTTCAAGATAATAGTCAAGGAAAGCTGCCACACGGAGGAAAAAGACAAACACAAAAACTCCCTCTGGAAATAAGTCTTCGAGACAAAAGTAGGCCAAGTAATAATATCAATATGGAGCAGTTATGGAGGTTGTATTGAAGTAGGAAAACACTGAGGATTACTGATGTGAATGCTTCGAAACTGTTGTTGATGGTGACTGAATAATTATGTAAGAAGTAGGCCTACTCACATCTGTGGATGTTGCCAGGCGAGTGTGTCAGCCGTCGGTTGTTGTCTGCCAGGCTGCCAAAAGAATGATGGGTGGTCGCTGTTTCTGCCATGGTTTATATAGATCCAGGGGATCTCTGACGATCCATCCACCCCGCTTTGCATTGCCAGGTATAGGCCTATCCATGCTCACCTTGCGATTTATTGATTGATTAATTTATTTTTACATCGGTATCACCTTCCTTGTGATTATCTTGCGATTATCTCGAAATAAATAATCGATGGAGCCTTCGGGAAGCACATTTGGCCAGGCCGGTGTCGCGGTCCACGCTGTCCGACCTTGCTCAGCAAATCCGGCCTAAGGAATCCGTCCGGTGTGCTCAGATAGTGTACGGCTGGCTCCCCAGGCCCAGTACACAAGGGCTATGGAGAGCAAAATGATCCAATCAAATGCTGGGGGTTTTCTGGGTTTCACATGAATAATTCACATCCAAGTGCACGTCCGTACGTGTACATGTACTGTACACGTACATGTACTGTACGTACAGTACATGCATGTAATGTGTGTACAGTACAATTATATTATACGTACGTACAGTACATTTACATGTGGATACACACACGAAGGCCTACACGAACAATGGCAGGTTTCCGTGTCATATCAGCCTGAGAGCGATCACTGATCGCGATCGGCTTAAATCATTCCTACAACTCCGTCCTAAACAATACGCGGTCCCTATTTCTAACGGATTTGCAATCCATCTGGCGCCAGACAAAAATTCAAAATTCAAATTCAAATTCTTACTTATTTCATCACTATTGTTGCCAATGGCCAAATTACAGTAAAGAGTACACAACAGTACATTAAAAATACTAAAAAAAGGAATCGTTTCAAGATTGTAAAATACATTGACAAAATTAACCATTATGGCAAGAGAAATACATTTGCAATATGATACATGAAAATTAAAACCGAGTTAGTAGAATATAAAAAAACACATACCGGTAGATTTATCTTAAAATTTAGTGGGCCTGACGTTTCGATCCTAGCAGGACCTTTCTCAAAGGCAGAGTGACACGGACAACACAGATACATGTACACGAAGGAAGGGGGAAGAGAGTGAATAGGACACGGATGAGAAACAAAGGACAAAGAGTAAAGCTGGTAGGGTGAGATCAAAGGGAAGGGCAAGGAATAGGGTAGGGATTAGTGAGAAGAGGGGGAAAGATTAAAGAGAGAAGTGTGAAGGACTGAACACAAAAGAAGGATTATCAGAAAGCTGCATGGTGTTAGTCATTACCCTCCTGGATGTTGAGACCATGTGGTTGAATAGTCCGAAGACGCTTCATCCACATTTTCTCACGGCTAAGACGGACAGCATTACTACGGTGACCAAGTGATTCTATGCCCAGTACACTCATATCTGATATCGAATGATCAGGGAGAAATTACTGGCCAATACCCGTGTATGGCGGCGAAAGTCAGACTCATTGGAACATTATGCGCCTCAATCTGAGGGCCTGGCTGTAAACTATACCAGTCTTACAGTGTCTGGGGTGACAACTGGAGAATTGAGATACCTTGAGGAACGCATGCTCAGTGAGGCTCCATGCCGTCCCTGGATTTGGTGGAGATACATAGGACTATCAAATTTACATGGGAGCAGTCTCTTCAGCAGACCCACTTTCTGGACTTCACCGTCCGGAAAGACCTCAATACTCTCACAACTGACTTGTATTCTAAGCCCGCCGACACTCATCAATATCTCCATTCCTCCAGTTGTCACCCCAGACACTGTAAGACTGGCATAGCTTACAGCCAGGCCCTCAGATTGAGGCGCATATGTTCCAATGAGTCTGACTTTCGCCGCCATACACGTGTATTAGCCAGTAACTTGGTTGCTAGAGGCTATAGTTCTCGCCAAGTGAAGAACTCCATTGCTAAAGTCTATTCCATTCCCAGAAGTTCGGCACTAAAACAAAAGCCACCAGGTCCCAAGGACAAGCCCAAGGTTCCCTTAGTTACTTCCTAACTGACCCTTCTCTTCCTCCTCTCGGTCTCAGGAAGATAACTAAGGAAAACCACCATATTCTCCACACTTCAGATTGTCTGGCTGATGCCATTCCAAATTCGCCTGTTTTGGCTTTCAGGCGCCCCCGTAACCTGCGTGACTTAATTGTCCGAGCAGAGGTTCCCCCTTTGTACTCTTCACCTCCAACTAAATTTGGTACATTTAAGTGTACCTCGAAATGCATTGTTTGCAAGACACATGTCAAGGAAATAGACTCTTTCAATTGACATTCTTCTGGAACTACCCACACGACCTATGGCTCTATCACGTGCACTACCTCAAACATCATATACCTCATCTCTTGTAGAGTTTGTTGGCGATACCAAAACACCCTCAAAAACGGATCTATGGCCATAGGTCTACTATCAAAACCGGTAAAATTGACACCCCTGTTGGGTATCACTTCAATCTCCCTGATCATTCGATATCAGATATGAGTGTACTGGGCATAGAATCACTTGGTCACCGTAGTAATGCTGTCCGTCTTAGCCGTGAGAACATGTGGATGAAGCGTCTTTGGACTATTCAACCACATGGTCTCAACATCCAGGAGGGTAATGACTAACACCATGCAGCTTTCTGATAATCCTTCTTTTGTGTTCAGTCCTTCACACTTCTCTCTTTGATCTTTTCCCCTCTTCTCACTAATCCCTACCCTACTCCTTGCCCTTCTCTTTGATCTTTTCCCCTCTTCTCACTAATCCCTACCCTACTCCTTGCCCTTCCCTTTGATCTCTCCCTACCAGCTTCACTCTTTGTCCTCTGTTTCTCATCCGTGTCCTATTCACTCTCTCCCCCCTTCCTTCGTGTATATGTATCTGTTTTGTCCTTGTCACTCTGCCTTTGAGAAAGGTCCTGTTAGGATCAAAACGTCGGGCCCACTAAATTTTAAGATTAACTTTTAAATGAGAATGATTGCTCAAAGGAGTGAAACTATACGAATAACGTGTGTGAGCGTATATCAACGAGCGCTTAACCTACCTACAAATGATTATTACTTACGGACCCCGATACGCTAGTATTGGGCCAAGACGTCAGTGATCGATAGTGGATTGAGAGTGCGTTCTCGAATAATATCTGTAATAGCGCGCCCTCGTGCGACATAGTTTGTCCAACTTTGCTCGCTCGCACTAACGTCTTGGGAATCCTGCATTGCTGTGGGCGTCGCCGTTTTATGTAAATGAACCATACCATGGTCGCGATTTGCATAACCCAAGTTAATCATCGTTAGTACCGTGTGAACTTGAACAACATGGCGGCTCTGTGTAAACAACCTGCCAGCCTAGTGTCTGGTTTGCTCCAAAGAATTGATCACATGTAAGAATTATTATTAGTTAAAATCAAAACACGAAATTGCCAATATCCTACAGAACATCGGCGGTGATGTTAGTACAGCTGAATCTCATCACATTTGTAATTCTTGTAATAGATAACTTTGTCGGAAGTCACAAATGAAGTACCTTGACAAATTGACAAATCACAACGCGCGATTTAAGTAGTCCGACAAATTGCCGTCATTTTGTCCGACACAACATATAAATGTTGTATGTCTTACTATACACTTCGTTGTGTTTAATTTTGTTTCGTATGTACCAAGCAATTCCTTTGCAAACTCGAGTTTTATCCTTTACCGTGGTCAGGCGGTGTTTGCATTTTTATTATAATTGTGACTCTCGATACCCGGCAAGAGCATTTTCCCAACCCAACGGAGAAAAGTGCTTTCGGTGGTTGCGGGCGCTGCGTGCAATGTAGTGGACGCGCGCGGCGTTTGGGCGATCATGACACGTTGTGCGCATGGTCGTGGTCTACTGGATCGGTCACGTACGCCGGCGTACTCGCTATTTTTTCATACGCTGACATTCGCTGGCTAAATCGTCAAGGTGTGACAGGGCCACCACGATCGGTAAAAATCTTGCTAACCGTTCCTAAACCATACCCAGCTTACTAGGGACACCTGGCCTGGTATTAACTAAGAAGATTATTTGTGTCTGTCATTGTTTTGAAGATATATTGAGACATGAATCGATAACACTCGTGACCATCATCAGTGTCAAACTGTTGACATCGACTTAGCGCGGCCCCTATTTATAACGGATTTGCAATCCATCCGGCGCCAGACAAATGCTGTGAATTCCTATCTGCGAATAGTAAGAATTGAACTGCGAATTAAAAGCGTTTGTTGAATGCCAGTAGATTAATAATATATTAATTTATGTAAGTTTGTTTCAGTGATCGCGCGCTGATTGGTTCCCTAGGAAAGGCTGGGGAGAAAACAAAGAACAAGTTAACCCAACAATGCAGGATTCGCAAGACGTTAGTGCGAGCAAGCAAGTTGGACAAAGTATGTCGCAAGAGGGCGCGCTATTACGATTTTTCGAGAACGCACTCTCAATCCACTATCGACGCTGGCATTCGTGGAAAAGTCTTTGCATGCAATTTTTTCGACGACCTCGCGGTACTACGACGTATAACAACGTGCTTCATCGTGCTCTTAATACACCGATCCTGTAGGCCACGCCCCTTGTAAAATTGACCAATCACAACGAGCGATTTAAGGTCCGACAAATTGCCGCCATTTTGTCCTACACAAAATTTTAATTTGTTTATTCTTTGCTTCACACTTTTCGTTGTCTTTACTTTTGTTTCGTATGTACCAGGCAATTCCTTAATCTTTTGCAAACTCGAGTTTTATCCATCACCATGGTCAGGCGGTGTTTACATTTTATAATTCTGACTCTCGATACCCAGCAAGAGCGGAAATGTTCATTTTTGGCCTTTTCCAAAACCAACTGAGAGAAGTGCTTTCGGTGGTTGCGGGCGTGCAATGCAGTGGACGTGCACGGCGTGTGGGCGATCGTGACACGTTGTGCGCATGTGCGCGGTTGCTTGGCCGTTGCTATGGTGGTCGTGGTCTACTGGATCGGTCACGTACGCCAGCGTATTCGCTATTTTTTTCATACGCTGACATACGCTGGCTAAATCGTCAAGGTGTGAAAGGGCCACCACGACCAGCTTAAAATCTTCCTAACCCATACCCAGCTTACTAGGGACACCTGGCCTGGTATTAACTAAGAAGATTATTTGTGTCTGTCATTGTTTTGAAGATATATTGAGACCTGAATCGATAACACTCGTCAAGGTGTGAAAGGGCCACCACGACCAGCTTAAAATCTTCCTAACCCATACCCAGCTTACTAGGGACAGCTGGCCTGGTATTAACTAAGAAGATTATTTGTGTCTGTCATTGTTTTGAAGATAAATTGAGACCTGAATCGATAACACTCGTGACCATCATCAGTGTCAAACTGTTGACATCGACTTAGCGCGGTCCCTATTTATAACGGATTTGCAATCCGGCGCCAGACAAATGCTGTAAATTGCTTTCCGCGAAAAGTAGGAATTGAACTGCGAATTAAAAACGTTTGTTGAATGCCAGAGTAGATGCTTGCATAAGCCCTCAAAGAGCTGGGTTATTTTGACCATCTCACAGCCGGGGAGTGGATTCCGCCCCGCCCCCCCACCAGATCTCGGTCGTTCAATGATGGATTCGATATTCGGCAGGGTAATAGAGAATAACATAATGAACATTTGTGTAAATGTCATTTGAAAAAATTATTTTGTGTCTAATTATAGCTCATAAATTATTCATGATTCCATTTTGGGGGCTTTTTTATGTTTTCATTTTTTTGTTGGATTTCTTATGTTTTTTTTTATTTCCCCAATTTGCATAAATTTTACAATGATAATGAAACACGAAAAAACAAATAATTGCATACAGCAACATTAATGAGCTAATCATGCAAAATAATTCCTAAAAAGAAAACCCTGTGCACCTTGTATGTTATGCTTTTATGTAATGTAACTCAATGGGAATCCGTCGAACTATACCATGGCCCTGGCGGAATCCGCCGCGGCTCTTTTACGGTTAAAACAAGATTAGTTTCTTACAAAGAGCTGGACAAAATAATGCCCGCTGAGTAAAATCGAAGGTAACTAGAGGTCTATGTCTGTTGTCAGAACAGAGCTTAGGGCTTTTCCGCCTTCTTTATAACTTTGACTTCTTTCCAATGTAATGCTCATACGTAGGACCACATAGTGACTGCGCCACCGCGGGATTGAAATGCAACTATATATTTTTACAGCGCCTAAAACTGAAATCACAGTTAGCAAATTCAACCTGGGCTTTGACAGCCGAGTTACGCATGCGCATGAAAATGACCTGACACCCAACAAAGAGATGATGGTTGTTTCTCCGATTGCGCAACATGCAAGGAAATTTGCCAGGTACGTTCTTCGATGCCGGGCACAAATTGTATGCACAAAGTCTATGGGACTGGGGAGTGAACAATATTAAAAAAAATATATATAATAATTCAAAACAATAGTCGATCGGTTCCAATCTTTAGATTTCGAGTGTGTGGCTAAATAACTAAGACGAAGAAGATGAAGAAGACGAGAAATCTACGTCTGTTGTCACAGAGCGTAGGGCTTTTCCTTTTCTTTTCCCTCTGGGAACGACCGACTCTGGTCGAAATCTGAAAAGCAGAAGAACACATACTGCTGACATAACACAGCTGTCGCCGTACAGTACAAACCTGTTTGAATATCGAGAGACGGACATTGTATTTTTCATCACCACAGGCGTTGTGTGATTACTGGCAGCATGTGTATGGTATCATCGGAAAGAGTAACCCTTATCATTTCATGTGGTGCAAACATCACACTCGTAGCTTAAAGATGTAATTTTATTATGAATTTTTGTAAACAATTATGAATTTTAGTTATGTTTACGTCATGTCTTTAAAACTTTTAATGTGCATTGTGAGTTTGTGGCAATCTTGCGCTCTAGTAGTTGATGACGTCATATGTTAATGATTTAAAGAAAGTGAGTCGTCCTAGACCTAACAACGTTAATACAAAGTTCATATCTGTCACCAAATTTGAATACGAGCCTCTACGAGGGCACTTCCTGTTTCGACCGGAACACGAGGTCAGATGGTATCACGAAGGTCATCAATCTCTAGTGCCTGGAAAGACCTGTCACATGCCACAAACAGCAATACAAGGTAACCAACCGTTTCTAATTTCTGCAAAACTGCGGTCACGTGACCATTTTTTGAGCAACTCAGTTCAAACTAATTCAGGACCACGGTTGTGTGTTAAGTTTGGCTGAAGAATCTTTTGTAGTTCTCTACATTTTGAGTCCAGAATAATCGGCACATAATCGTCCCATGATCGTAGCGCGGCGACATTTACTGCGACTACCCGTACACCTCGGCTTAAGCCTGAAAAATACCGACGAACAATTAGTTATAAATGCGATAAAGCGCATACTGTGTGATTACATGTAATTATCAGAGTGATCTATTGGGCATGCGAGTGTAGGCCGACCGGCTAACATGACCGTCGTGCACGGTTACTTCGTGCTTTCTTGCTGGGCCACGGCCACGGATTCAAAACGATATGGCTCGGTACCGTACCACGAATCACCAAAGCGGGCCCCGTGTCATCGTCCTCGACATCAAACAATTCTTCATCACTGCTATCGTAATGATTGAGGAATGTTCCTCGCCGCTTTCACTAGAACTCGACATTTTAATCTCCAAATTCAGTGCAAACTGACGCTAAAAATCCTTCACAAAATGTGACGCGCATACAGCGTCATTGTCCGCCGTACCCTGGCGAGGATGTGTTGTAATGTCCGTCCCCAATGACGTCAATTGACCGAAGTAAACGAGTTGATCTCACGCATTTTTTTAGAAATCTCCCGCTGTCATTTTTGGCCCTTAAATCCATTCTGTTAGAGTTAGTAGATAGCCAATCTATCCAAATATACCTTAAAAGTCAAATTATTTCAAACCGTTGGTGTTGCAAACCGTTGGTGTTACGCTGGTATATCTGTGGGGGCCGACGCATTTTGTGCGGTGTAGCAAGAAATACCTGCCTACCTGCTTCGATGTAAAACCTGGTAAAACCCATACGGTCTTAGCTTAATTTATATAATAATATAAGATAATAACATTCGGCGGTAAAATAGTGTGCATTTGTTGCCCCACTTAGGATTATATCAACACAAAATTGTTGTGCATTATGTTGTCCCAGAAACCATGGGCGGGCGTTCTACACACCGAACAACGTGCGTTCAAGAACATGGTTCCAACTAAAAGGTGAATTAAACCCAGAGAAAAATGTTGCCTTATCTAATTGGGTGTTAAAAACAACCTACAATTACCTTTGAGCTACTCACCTACGAGTTTCATAAAGAGGGAAAAATTATGGAATTCGGTCGAATTCGTGTTCCCGCAAACCGCCATCTTTTCGAAGATAAAAAAGGATACTTTTTCGTATGAACAAACTGATGTTGAACCCTGGGGGCGTTCTCTGCAATGTTGATTAATTATAGAGCTCTATGGTCTGGAACAGGTATTTATCTAATCAAAATACCAACGCTCAGTCTAAGCCCCAAATCCCTCGGATACCAGGCCCCTACTTGGTCCACAAGTTGAAACGCTGAAACACTTATTATGCAACAGTACAAATATAGGAAGGTTTGCGGTGACACCATGTATGAGGTCTCAAGGAAGAGGTGTGGTTCTGAAAAGAACCTGAGTGGTAACTCGACGTTTCGACCAGTATGCTCTGGCCGTCATCAGGAGAATGTCTTGGACTCGGTGGGGGAACCCCTTATGTACCGGTGGTCGCTGAGGTGGGAAGGCGGGAAAGATAATCCTAAGGGGAGGATAATCCTAGGGGGAGACTAGTGGGGGAACCTATGGGTGCTCACTGGGGTGTGTCAGAAGGTGGCGGGGAGGCCGTGGATATAGGTGATCCAAAAGTCGGCTGGGGAAGGTGGGGAAGGTAGACTGGTGTGGGCATGGTTTGGGTGACCTAGAGCCCATTTCACACACAACCGAACCCAACCCAACCTTGGTTACAGGCGCCAGTTGTCTGTCACCTAGGTCGTTAGCGATCACGAAGCGAGCTTACACACACAACGCTGTCACCAAAACACCAACGTCCCCCGTTTCGGAACTTTACGTGCACTCAGTACGTGTACAATGATTAGTAGACTTCTGCCAGCGCAGCCCTTACAGTTGAGTTGTTTTCTAACATCGCTGGCAACCAAAGTGTATTTTCTATAATTCTGGAAAATTTGAGAAGGAATTTTTCATTCATTTCTTGAGATATCGGAAGTTGAACATTGCAAAATTTTACCCTCAAATTGAAGCCTGTGTTCCCCTTCTTTGTATTCACACCACTATTCATACCACAATAGTAACGAAGGGAATAATATTAAACTACGCGGAAACAACATTCGGAGACAAACGATGAGTAGCGTACACTATTTTTTTTTGTTATGACCGATTTCCCTTCGCGACGTTAGCGAGGTTGGCAAGTCTAGGTGTGGTTTCCGCCTCTAGGTAAAGCCATAGTGACACTACAGGAGCAGTAGGGCCGAAACCAGCCTACGCGCGGCACATGTGACATGACACAACACGTCTTTGCACAAACTACGTATACATGTACTGCACAGTGCACGTGCACAGCGACCGCATGTCTGCATACGAGTTACGACTACGATCACGCTGCGCTATATAGGCTCAAGCCTGATCGGAACTCGGTTACGCTACAAAAAAAGTACATTTATTTTACTACCGAAACCATGATATAGATTGGGATAATAATGGGGTGAACACAGTGCCGGTCAGAAGCATTGTTTTTCACAAGGAGTGGTTGACGGAGATTACCCGTGGTGGTCGGCCCCGTCCGCCCGCCGACCATACCAGCGCAGCTATAACACTGGTTCCAAACATAAACACGCGCAGTGCGCATGCCCAGTGTCCCTGCCAAAACCAGGGTCCGTGGTTACGAACACTGTTCACGTTTCACACACACGATCACGGCGATTTTGACAAGGGTGCGAAATTTTGTAGGAGGTCTGGACCTCGGAGATCAAAAACCAAGGTCCCTGGCGATTTGTTTCGCAAGGGTCACTTGCACACACCACAGATTTGCGATTTCATGACATGGTTGCGATTTCATCGCCAGGGACCTCGGCGATTTCGTAGTCTGTCACGCCAGGTACCTACAGAATCGTTCACCCTGGCTGTTCCTTAATTACTGGGCAGGGGTTGTCCATAGAGGGCAGCATTTTGAACTCTGGCATACACATGACCGGCCATTATAATCTACAGACGGACAATAGCAGACGCCGAGACTGCATGTTCATTAAAGCTGCCATCTTAAACTCATGAGGTCGAAAGAAAGGCATAATATCCGCTTTTCCAATTGGTTTGCAAAGGTGTCTTTCATAACTTTAAAAAATATTTTTCTCCGTTTTGCTGGATTGACATGTTTATAGATATGAGAAAGATGCCCAATAGATCTTCACTTATACATACATAGAAATACTTTCATTACTTCCTGCACATGTCAGTATTAACAGACTCTTCCCTTTTGCTTTGCCATTGTATCAGACTTGATAATTTGAGGTAAAACATCACAGAGCTAATAATAAGCATATCAGGAATTTCTGCATGGCTTTGGTTGCAATTTGTGTCAGAACAAAGCAGGAGTCTTCTCCGTGTATTCCACCTTTCGGTCATTTATTGTGACTTATTTTTATTCATAGGAGTGGATGTTTCTTCAAGTCAACCCCCACTAAAATCCCGCAGATTAGCTGTTATGGCGAATACCATGGTAACAACCTCCAACCAAGTAGATGGGCTTGTTTAGACGGTTCCCACACAAGGCGTGTACCTCAATCAAATTTGGGGCTCCTTTTCTCTCCATTTCAGGTCATAGATCATAAGTATCGGTATGTATCATTGGAATCAACAGGTAGAACATTACTGGAAAGGGGGATGAACATGCACTTATTAATTGTTAGGACACAGATGGTATTTTTTTTTAATAATGGTTGTGTTTACACCACTTTTGCTTCGGGAGGCAGGGGCTATGAATGGGTTCAGCCAAGAATATGACATTTAGCAAAGGCTTCCATTGGAGTCAGTGTACAAAAGGCATTTACTAGCTTGAAGTATTATAAATTCTTGGTTGTTATGGTGGTCGCCATGCCACTAATAGCAGTGTGTTAATACAAGTACTCATTAAAGGGTATAAGCACAATCGAAATTAGATTTTCTAATTTCAATCAATTCCGATTGTATAGTAAACCTAGTCTTTTGAAATACAGGAAAAACTACCTCTTTTTCACTTGATTTCATGAACAAAACCCACCGAAAACATCCAGAAAAACCTTGTCTGCTACCATGTTGATGATGTAGGAAGATCGTGTACAATGCACACGCACGTACATTCCGAATGTTTACCAAAGTTTTTAAGTGTCTTTCACTCTCCTGAATGGAAGCAAAACTGAAGATTTGAAATGAAAATCATTTTCTCCACGAACAGGGAAATATAATTCACCCTCTGATAAGGTAGGATTCACGCAGAATGGGCCAGAAGAGAAGCACGTTGCCCATGCGGTATTGTATGCAAGGTCGGGCATCTACAGCGTGTGTGCATGCATAGTGCATGCATGCCACACACACAGATCTTTGCGTGTTTGGGGTCAAAAGTTTTCATCAAGAATGATGATTGAAAATGTGCCTTGGAAGTAATTTTTTCTCCTCACAAAAATTGTATTGGAATAGACGTCGTGTACGTGCGTGGATCATTTTCTCTGTTGGCCTAAAATTACGATGTTCCGCGGTTTGACCGTGTTATTGTCAGCGACGTCGGCCGTGGCGCACGGTCAAAAAACTTCTCTCCTGCACCGGGTCTTGTCACTATTTTCCCTCCGTAAAAGGGAATATTTATCTCCAACAAAAATGGCCCTTAATTCTTCTAATTGAATAACGTGCGTATCTCTATTAGATGTGTATGTGGATTTTCGTGGTGGATTTTACTTCCTTTTGTTGAAAATCACGTCTCGCGGGTTGCATAGTGTTTGTGTACGTGTGTATAGTTTCCCTTGGACCCGGCTGACCGAGATACATATGTGACCCGGCACAGCGACATGAGGAATATCCTACCAAAACACTTTTCCAGTAAACAACGCCTGAAGTCAAAGTATCTTCTCAATTCGATTAAAAGTATGTTTTTTTGGTGTATTTTCGGAAAGTTAATGTATACGATGATGTTATGTTCAAAGGATTTTTTCCGAAATCCGTCTCTTAATGTTGAAAAAACGAGGATTTCGGGGGAGTGTTTGTGTAGGCCTACTGTTTCCATGAAAATGTAAAGTTCCTGCCTTCATAAATGGCCGCTTTCGAGGAGTTAGACTGGTGCTGCTATAATGTGTCTGGTGACAAATGAACGAGCGAAGTCCCCTCGTACTATTTACAAAAAAGTTCATACGGAACTAAATTTGATATCATTCGAAAGCTAATGGTATACTCTTTCACATCATTAAAAAATCTCAAAATCACAAAAGTGGGGGTTATTCTTCATTATGCTGTGCCGGGTCACATATTAAAACGTCATATCAAAAGAGGGCGCTCGATGTCGTTTTTTATCGGACAGACAATGTCGTGCAGAATTAGCGACAAAAAGTCGCTAAAAATACATTATTGCTAAAACTGGTCAGGTAAAAACGGTGTTATGTGATTTCTTGTATTATTCTCTATTATATGAAGCAGCTTTGTGGTAAAAACGATTGTGCTTACCCTTTAAGCTTGGCCTTTGACATAAGATTTGCGTCCATTGTTCAAAATAAATTGGTTAGTAAAAATGATCGAGTCACATCACAAATAAATGATTTCCTTCATTTGTTAGTTTTACTGCACGAACGAATAAGCGAGTGATGTAGTTAGTGAATGGGTGAGTGAATTAATGAGTGAATGAAATTGACGAATATGCATTGATTGAAGGAAAGCAGTACATTCCATTGGGGTATCAAAGCAACATTTGAGTCTTGAACTGGGAACGAGCTAGATATCAACTATACAATACACACCAAATCTCTGACAGCTGTAACAAAATAATCTGTCCAACTTAATGTCAAAATGACACCTACCTTTTAAAACAGAAAACAGTCACATGACTGCTCTGATTAAACAAAATTGCAAATGAACAATTGTACTTATAGAAATAGGCCTATATCTTCATTTTTAAATTGCAGGTGGTTTAAATGTCAATGCAATTACAACTACAAGGCATCTCAATTAACAATTACATAATAACTGGCTTAGCTTTTGTATACACTTTTGTTGTCCATTAATTTCTGAGGAGGTAGAACATTGAATATTTCCTGGTCAATGCATGCAGAGACTCGATTAACATTGATTTAAAATACTGTAATTTTTTTATATGTCATCAATATGTCGGTAATTGGTATAATAGACACTTCTTTATAAAATATTCTTTAGGTATTCAAGAGTTGTGATCCTTGAAAGGATTAGGCTGGGTTGTCCCATGGCAATGACTTGACGGTATTAGCACTGTTCAAATCAGTCCGAACAGTTGAGATATTGAGAAGTGGCTACCATTTTTTTTCTAAAAGCACAATATCATATCAACCACAATAACACTGGCCAGATTATGATAGAATAACTGAAACGATATAATAAGAGGATATGTGAGCCTCAACTTTGATGAAACTTGAAAAATATTCAGTGATAATATCATCATTTAAATGTTTCTACTATCTTTAGGCACCTGTTAATTTGACATAAATATAAGTGCACGATTTGCCGCGAGATGTTTCACTTCTTATTCACAATTTTGAGGAGGTGCATCTCTGTGATGTTTGTCGTGTAAACTACAATCTTAATTCAGTCCCGGTTGACTGTTGCTTAGAATTGAAAGACCCAGAGAAGAAAAGAGAATCCAAGCTCCAATACCTGGTGTAAAACTCACAACCACTGATATACGGATTGAATCCATCTCTCGAATGGGCACATTACTCACTACCTCCACATTGGAAATACCTTGGAAAATGTCTGAAAAAGACAAGCGAGGTAAAACAGTCACAAGAATGTCTTGTAACTGTAAGTTGTATGTGAGTTTGTGATGTACATGTGCAAACAACATTTAGCTGGCTTCATGTTTGTACGTCTACATGGAGCGTTGCCCGTCATATGTTCAATTATATCCACTCATGTTTGTCCACACTGACATCCAGGAGCCTATTTCACGGGGCTGCTTAAGCACTAAAAATATTTGCTTCAGCAGCATGATTCATAGGATCACTTTGCCAACGAAAACTTCACTTTTGTTTCATGCTAAGTAAAGAAGAGTGGTTTAAAAGTCAAAATCGATTGATGTCATCATATAGAAGTGCAGTTACACAAAGAAGAAATTTCCTGCTTAGCAGATTTCTATGCTTAAGCGGCTCTATGAAATTGGGTGCTGTTCATGGGGTCTTTGCCAAGTGAGCTGCAGCCCGATGTGGCTTGTCCTAAGTATCGTCTGTACCCAGTGACATCCAGTCCATGTCGTTGTCTGTCCTCATTCGTATCTAGTCCAAAAGGTCCAAGAACTCTAATGCAAGGAGCTACAGTGAGGTTTCATTGTGCATGAGTAGTGGTACCAATAATTGGGTCCCAAATAGTACAGTACACCGCACCACTGAAAATTAGTTTGAACAAAAACTGTGCACAAGCCTATTTTGTGCAGAGGTCATTCTCAAATAAATTGTTACCTGAACTTCTTTGGTCGTGACCGATGTGACACTATAGTCCAGACTGACAGTCAGATGACGTCTCCATACAGGTGCAGTACAAAAAATCCATCCAAGATGGCTCCTCCGAGCTGATTATCATAAAGTGTGGACCCACAACTTTTTTTTTAACAAGGGGTCTTTGGAGGCTAATTAACTGATACATTGTAGAACTAGTGACACTTAAAACAACCTGGGTGTTCACTCTTGTACGTAATTTGGACCATATCCGGCTTTAAATGTGGCCCTATTTGGCTGTAGAAGTGGAGGTGGTCCATCCCCAAATCCCTACAGAAATTCGCCTTAGACGGCTAGACATTTTTGGGGTGTTTTTTTCTGGGGGTGATTAGCAAACAATCTAATATGCTAAGGGCACTATAATTAAAAATGATCTAAGAGATGAAGGTCCAAACTACAATTTTCAGTATAGCTACAAGAACTGAGAGCCTATTGGGTGTGGGATAATTGGCTTTGAAAGTGAGTGTTTTTGCACAGTGTTCAATAGGAGCTCGATTTAGTGTTCTGCAAACATACTTTATTCCTGCTTATCGTTATAGCGCCCTCTTTTAAATCGTCTTACTCCAAGTGGAGTAGCGCATGGGTCTACGGCCTATATGGATGAGGGCAGTGAAGGAAGTGCGTTGGACCGGTACCGAGTCCAGAAGAGCTCTATAATGACCCTTGCTCACGTGGCGATCCTGGTGGGCCTGGGAGGTTTAAAAGCTTGGTCTGACACCGCATAACTTCTTGTTGACCAGCTTTTGATTATTTTATTTCAATACGAATTCATCATTACGTACGAAATGATAATGACATACCAAATTGATAATTACATCAAATCACCTAGTCCTGTATGACATGCTTTCTTTTTACGTTTTTAATTCGATCGCCCCTTTGCCCATCACAGTAGTTATTTTTGCCCAAAATATATATTTCTCGAAAACGGCAGATTTTTTAGGTATCAAAGTTCTCGGAATGTCCGAAACTATTACAAACTTGTTGATGGAGAAGTTATTTCTCAACTTTGGATTGTCCGGAAAATGGACACATTGCAAATTCTTTACCGCCCGGCCTATAGATACATGTACTTGAGGCCGCTTTTTAATGTTCACACAGAGCTGCATGGTTGCCTCGCACTGATTCAATTCAAGATATCTCCGCCCGTGCCGCCGATTATCATAAATTGTGGACCCACAACTTGTTTTTAATGGGGGGCCTTCGGAGTCTAATTAACTGATATATTGTAGAATAAGTGAAGCTTTAGACAACCCGGGATTTCAAAATTCGATTTGGCGTGTAATTTGGGACATGTGGGACTTGAAATGTGGTCCTATTTTTGTATGCAAGTACACGGATGCGTCCCAAAAATCCTTGCAGAAATTAGTCTTGACTTGCTACACACGAGTTGCCGCACTTTGCCGACCATCGCCTCGGGTCACATCTTTCCGAGAAATCCAGCCAACCGTTCGTCCGACGGGTTGTTTTCGAATTAATCCGCTCCACGTTTTATAGTCAAATAAACCCATCAATGACTCCCATTCGCCAGCCACTTTAGCTCTCTTTTTTCAGGAACAGTCCTTAACTACACAATTTTAAGAACATTATGAAATCAAAAAGAAAACAATTTACTTTGCGACCCATTTTATCACAATCAGGAGGACTACATTATGTGTGTGTGACGGATGACGCCCGAACCAGTTGGCGGAAGCTTGACCGTTAGAGCGGAATAGCGCCCTCAATGCAAATCAAAGAAAAACCAGATAGAACAAAATGCGCTTCCCTTTTGGTCAACTCTCTATACTTGAAAAGTCGCAAGGAACAATTTCCACCGAAAATGAGAGACTCCCGTAAACAAATTTATTCACCTTAATTTCCCTCATTTTTGTCTTTGTCACTTTGGCTGATGTAGCTTGGTGGGATGTTGCCTGTTTGTTTGTTTTTTGAAAATACGGCCTCATTATATGCATGTGGGTTCAGTGCATTCTCCTATTCACTCGATCACAATGAAATCCACAAGCCAGCCGCCTTCGGCATAGCTCTTCAAATCAGAATTGCCTATTACAGTAC
The DNA here is from genome assembly GCA_949987565.1 of Luidia sarsii. NCBI lineage: Eukaryota > Metazoa > Echinodermata > Asteroidea > Paxillosida > Luidiidae > Luidia > Luidia sarsii. The sequence continues at coordinate 13,456,168 of OX465109.1, read as the reverse complement.
ATTCAAGCTTTAGACGAGAGGAAACAAGGAGTGCAAGTGGCGGTGTGTAAAAACGCTCGGCTAGTAACGTGTAGGTCCGTGGTTCAGTTCCCGGGGGGAACTTTTCAGTTCCTTTTTTTTTTCTCGGAAGGAGCCCGCAGTACTAAGGTGCTTAAAAACCTCCCGCAACCACCAACATTGCATGTGGCGCATCCCGATGAGTCGGTGTGATGCTTGACTGTCCTGTAAAACCCGGTTTTCGTCTTCGCACATGTACGTGTGCTTTTAGTCGACTCTGCAGCCAAGGTCTAGGGGCCGCCGTGTTTCCTCCCCCACATGGCGCATGGGTCTACGGCCTATATGGATGAGGGCAGTGAAGGAAGTGCGTTGGACCGGTACCGAGTCCAGAAGAGCTCTATAATGACCCTTGCTCACGTGGCGATCCTGGCGGTCCTGGGAGGTTTGAAATCTTGGTCTGACACCGCATAACTTCTTGTTGACCAGCTTTTGATTATTTTATTTCAATACGAATTCATAATTACGTACGAAATGATAATGACATACCAAATTGATAATTACATCAAATCACCTAGTCCTGTATGACATGCTTTCTTTTTACGTTTTTAATTCGATCGCCCCTTTGCCCATCACAGTAGTTATTTTTGCCCAAAATATATATTTCTCGAAAACGGCAGATTTTTTAGGTATCAAAGTTCTCGGAATGTCCGAAACTATTACAAACTTGTTGATGGAGAAGTTATTTCTCAACTTTGGATTGTCCGGAAAATGGACACATTGCAAATTCTTTACCGCCCGGCCTATAGATACATGTACTTGAGGCCGCTTTTTAATGTTCACACAGAGCTGCATGGTTGCCTCGCACTGATTCAATTCAAGATATCTCCGCCCGTGCCGCCGATTATCATAAATTGTGGACCCACAACTTGTTTTTAATGGGGGGCCTTCGGAGTCTAATTAACTGATATATTGTAGAATAAGTGAAGCTTTAGACAACCCGGGATTTCAAAATTCGATTTGGCGTGTAATTTGGGACATGTGGGACTTGAAATGTGGTCCTATTTTTGTATGCAAGTACACGGATGCGTCCCAAAAATCCTTGCAGAAATTAGTCTTGACTTGCTACACACGAGTTGCCGCACTTTGCCGACCATCGCCTCGGGTCACATCTTTCCGAGAAATCCAGCCAACCGTTCGCCCGACGGGTTGTTTTCGAATTAATCCGCTCCACGTTTTATAGTCAAATAAACCCATCAATGACTCCCATTCGCCAGCCACTTTAGCTCTCTTTTTTCAGGAACAGTCCTTAACTACACAATTTTAAGAACATTATGAAATCAAAAAGAAAACAATTTACTTTGCGACCCATTTCATCACAATCAGGAGGACTACATTATGTGTGTGTGACGGATGACGCCCGAACCACTTGGTGGAAGCTTGACCGTTAGAGCGGAATAGCGCCCTCAATGCAAATCAAAGAAAAACCAGATAGAACAAAATGCGCTTCCCTTTTGGTCAACTCTCTATACTTGAAAAGTCGCAAGGAACAATTTCCACCGAAAATGAGAGACTCCCGTAAACAAATTTATTCACCTTAATTTCCCTCATTTTTGTCTTTGTCACTTTGGCTGATGTAGCTTGGTGGGATGTTGCCTGTTTGTTTGTTTTTTGAAAATACGGCCTCATTATATGCATGTGGGTTGAGTGCATTCTCCTATTCACTCGATCACAATGAAATCCACAAGCCAGCCGCCTTCGGCATAGCTCTTCAAATCAGAATTGCCTATTACAGTACATTCAAGCTTTAGACGAGAGGAAACAAGGAGTGCAAGTGGCGGTGTGTAAAAACGCTCGGCTAGCAACGTGTAGGTCCGTGGTTCAGTTCCCGGGGGGAACTTTTCAGTTCCTTTTTTTTTTCTCGGAAGGAGCCCGCAGTACTAAGGTGCTTAAAAACCTCCCGCAACCACCAACATTGCATGTGGCGCATCCCGATGAGTCGGTGTGATGCTTGAACTGTCCTGTCAAACCCGGTTTGCGTCTTCGCACAGGGACGCGTGCTTTTAGTCGACTCTTCAGCCAAGGTCTAGGGCCCGCCGTGTTTCCTCCCCCACATGGCGCATGGGTCTACGGCCTATATGGATGAGGGCAGTGAAGGAAGTGCGTTGGACCGGTACCGAGTCCAGAAGAGCTCTATAATGACCCTTGCTCATGTGGCGATCCTGGCGGTCCTGGGAGGTTTGAAATCTTGGTCTGACACCGCATAACTTCTTGTTGACCAGCTTTTGATTATTTTATTTCAATACGAATTCATAATTACGTACGAAATGATAATGATATACCAAATTGATAATCACATCAAATCACCTAGTCCTGTATGACATGCTTTCTTTTTACGTTTTTAATTCGATCGCCCCTTTGCCCATCACAGTAGTTATTTTTGCCCAAAATATATATTTCTCGAAAACGGCAGATTTTTTAGGTATAAAAGTTCTCGGAATGTCCGAAACTATTACAAACTTGTTGATGGAGAAGTTATTTCTCAACTTTGGATTGTCCGGAAAATGGACACATTGCAAATTTTTTACCGCCCGGCCTATACATACATGTACTTGAGGCCGCTTTTTAATGTTCACACAGAGCTGCATGGTTGCCTCGCACTGATTCAATTCAAGATATCTCCGCCCGTGCCGCTGATTATCATAAATTGTGGACCCACAACTTGTTTTTAATGGGGGGCCTTCGGAGTCTAATTAACTGTTATATTGTAGAATAAGTGAAGCTTTAGACAACCCGGGATTTCAAAATTCGATTTGGCGTGTAATTTGGGACATGTGGGACTTGAAATGTGGTCCTATTTTTCTGTGCAAGTACACGGATGCGTCCCAAAAATCCTTGCAGAAATGAGTCTTGAATTGCTACACACGAGTTGCCGCACTTTGCCGACCATCGCCTCGGGTCAAATCTTTCCGAGAAATCCAGCCAACCGTTCGCCCGACGGGTTGTTTTCGAATTAATCCGCTCCACGTTTGATAGTCAAATAAACCCATCAATGACTCCCATTCGCCAGCCACTTTAGCTCTCTTTTTTCAGGAACAGTCCTTAACTACACAATTTTAAGAACATTATGAAATCAGAAAGAAAACAATTTACTGTGCGACCCATTTCATCACAATCAGGAGGACTACATTATGTGTGTGTGACGGATGACGCCCGAACCAGTTGGCGGAAGCTTGACCGTTAGAGCGGAATAGCGCCCTCAATGCAAATCAAAGAAAAACCAGATAGAACAAAATGCGCTTCCCTTTTGGTCAACTCTCTATACTTGAAAAGTCGCAAGGAACAATTTCCACCGAAAATGAGAGACTCCCGTAAACGAATTTATTAACCTTAATTTCCCTCCTTTTTGTCTTTGTCACTTTGGCTGATGTAGCTTGGTGGGATGTTGCCTGTTTGTTTGTTTTTGAAAATACGGCCTCATTATTATGCATGTGGGTTGAGTGCATTCTCCTATTCACTCGATCACAATGAAATCCACAAGCCAGCCGCCTTCGGCATAGCTCTTCAAATCAGAATTGCCTATTACAGTACATTCAAGCTTTAGACGAGAGGAAACAAGGAGTGCAAGTGGCGGTGTGTAAAAACGCTCGGCTAGTAACGTGTAGGTCCGTGGTTCAGTTCCCGGGGGGAACTTTTCAGTTCCTTTTTTTTTCTCGAAAGGAGCCCGCAGTACAAAGGTGCTTAAAAACCTCTCGCAACCAACAACATTGCATGTGGCACATCCCGATGAGTCGGTGTGATGCTTGAACTGTCCTGTCAAACCCGGTTTGCGTCTTCGCACAGGGACGTGTGCTTTTAGTCGACTCTTCAGCCAAGGTCTAGGGGCCGCCGTGTTTCCTCCCCCACATGGCGCATGGGTCTACGGCCTATATGGATGAGGGCAGTGAAGGAAGTGCGTTGGACCGGTACCGAGTCCAGAAGAGCTCTATAATGACCCTTGCTCACGTGGCGATCCTGGCGGTCCTGGGAGGTTTGAAATCTTGGTCTGACACCGCATAACTTCTTGTTGACCAGCTTTTGATTATTTTATTTCAATACGAATTCATAATTACGTACGAAATGATAATGATATACCAAATTGATAATTACATCAAATCACCTAGTTCTGTATGACATGCTTTCTTTTTACGTTTTTAATTCGATCGCCCCTTTGCCCATCACAGTAGTTATTTTTGCCCAAAATATATATTTCTCGAAAACGGCAGATTTTTTAGGTATCAAAGTTCTCGGAATTTCCGAAACTATTACAAACTTGTTGATGGAGAAGTTATTTCTCAACTTTGGATTGTCCGGAAAATGGACACATTGCAAATTCTTTACCGCCCGGCCTATAGATACATGTACTTGAGGCCGCTTTTTAATGTTCACACAGAGCTGCATGGTTGCCTCGCACTGAATTCAAGATATCTCCGCCCGTGCCGCTGATTATCATAAATTGTGGACCCACAACTTGTTTTTAATGGGGGGCCTTCGGAGTCTAATTAACTGATATATTGTAGAATAAGTGAAGCTTTAGACAACCTGGGATTTCAAAATTCGATATGGCGTGTAATTTGGGACATGTGGGACTTGAAATGTTGTCCTATTTTTGTGTGCAAGTACACGGATGCGTCCCAAAAATCCTTGCAGAAATGAGTCTTGAATTGCTACACACGAGTTGCCGCACTTTGCCGACCATCGCCTCGGGTCAAATCTTTCCGAGAAATCCAGCCAACCGTTCGCCCGACGGGTTGTTTTCGAATTAATCCGCTCCACGTTTGATAGTCAAATAAACCCATCAATGACTCCCATTCGCCAGCCACTTTAGCTCTCTTTTTTCAGGAACAGTCCTTAACTACACAATTTTAAGAACATTATGAAATCAAAAAGAAAACAATTTACTTTGCGACCCATTTCATCACAATCAGGAGGACTACATTATGTGTGTGTGACGGATGACGCCCGAACCAGTTGGCGGAAGCTTGACCGTTAGAGCGGAATAGCGCCCTCAATGCAAATCAAAGAAAAACAAGATAGAACAAAATGCGCTTCCCTTTTGGTCAACTCTCTATACTTGAAAAGTCGCAAGGAACAATTTCCACCGAAAATGAGAGACTCCCGTAAACGAATTTATTCACCTTAATTTCCCTCATTTTTGTCTTTGTCACTTTGGCTGATGTAGCTTGGTGGGATGTTGCCTGTTTGTTTGTTTTTGAAAATACGGCCTCATTATATGCATGTGGGTTGAGTGCATTCTCCTATTCACTCGATCACAATGAAATCCACAAGCCAGCCGCCTTCGGCATAGCTCTTCAAATCAGAATTGCCTATTACAGTACATTCAAGCTTTAGACGAGAGGAAACAAGGAGTGCAAGTGGCGGTGTGTAAAAACGCTCGGCTAGCAACGTGTAGGTCCGTGGTTCAGTTCCCGGGGGGAACTTTTCAGTTCCTTTTTTTTTTCTCGGAAGGAGCCCGCAGTACTAAGGTGCTTAAAAACCTCCCGCAACCACCAACATTGCATGTGGCGCATCCCGATGAGTCGGTGTGATGCTTGAACTGTCCTGTCAAACCCGGTTTGCGTCTTCGCACAGGGACGCGTGCTTTTAGTCGACTCTTCAGCCAAGGTCTAGGGCCCGCCGTGTTTCCTCCCCCACATGGCGCATGGGTCTACGGCCTATATGGATGAGGGCAGTGAAGGAAGTGCGTTGGACCGGTACCGAGTCCAGAAGAGCTCTATAATGACCCTTGCTCATGTGGCGATCCTGGCGGTCCTGGGAGGTTTGAAATCTTGGTCTGACACCGCATAACTTCTTGTTGACCAGCTTTTGATTATTTTATTTCAATACGAATTCATAATTACGTAAGAAATGATAATGATATACCAAATTGATAATCACATCAAATCACCTAGTCCTGTATGACATGCTTTCTTTTTACGTTTTTAATTCGATCGCCCCTTTGCCCATCACAGTAGTTATTTTTGCCCAAAATATATATTTCTCGAAAACGGCAGATTTTTTAGGTATCAAAGTTCTCGGAATGTCCGAAACTATTACAAACTTGTTGATGGAGAAGTTATTTCTCAACTTTGGATTGTCCGGAAAATGGACACATTGCAAATTCTTTACCGCCCGGCCTATACATACATGTACTTGAGGCCGCTTTTTAATGTTCACACAGAGCTGCATGGTTGCCTCGCACTGATTCAATTCAAGATATCTCCGCCCGTGCCGCTGATTATCATAAATTGTGGACCCACAACTTGTTTTTAATGGGGGGCCTTCGGAGTCTAATTAACTGTTATATTGTAGAATAAGTGAAGCTTTAGACAACCCGGGATTTCAAAATTCGATTTGGCGTGTAATTTGGGACATGTGGGACTTGAAATGTGGTCCTATTTTTCTGTGCAAGTACACGGATGCGTCCCAAAAATCCTTGCAGAAATGAGTCTTGAATTGCTACACACGAGTTGCCGCACTTTGCCGACCATCGCCTCGGGTCAAATCTTTCCGAGAAATCCAGCCAACCGTTCGCCCGACGGGTTGTTTTCGAATTAATCCGCTCCACGTTTGATAGTCAAATAAACCCATCAATGACTCCCATTCGCCAGCCACTTTAGCTCTCTTTTTTCAGGAACAGTCCTTAACTACACAATTTTAAGAACATTATGAAATCAGAAAGAAAACAATTTACTGTGCGACCCATTTCATCACAATCAGGAGGACTACATTATGTGTGTGTGACGGATGACGCCCGAACCAGTTGGCGGAAGCTTGACCGTTAGAGCGGAATAGCGCCCTCAATGCAAATCAAAGAAAAACCAGATAGAACAAAATGCGCTTCCCTTTTGGTCAACTCTCTATACTTGAAAAGTCGCAAGGAACAATTTCCACCGAAAATGAGAGACTCCCGTAAACGAATTTATTAACCTTAATTTCCCTCCTTTTTGTCTTTGTCACTTTGGCTGATGTAGCTTGGTGGGATGTTGCCTGTTTGTTTGTTTTTGAAAATACGGCCTCATTATTATGCATGTGGGTTGAGTGCATTCTCCTATTCACTCGATCACAATGAAATCCACAAGCCAGCCGCCTTCGGCATAGCTCTTCAAATCAGAATTGCATATTACAGTACATTCAAGCTTTAGACGAGAGGAAACAAGGAGTGCAAGTGGCGGTGTGTAAAAACGCTCGGCTAGTAACGTGTAGGTCCGTGGTTCAGTTCCCGGGGGGAACTTTTCAGTTCCTTTTTTTTTCTCGAAAGGAGCCCGCAGTACAAAGGTGCTTAAAAACCTCTCGCAACCAACAACATTGCATGTGGCACATCCCGATGAGTCGGTGTGATGCTTGAACTGTCCTGTCAAACCCGGTTTGCGTCTTCGCACAGGGACGTGTGCTTTTAGTCGACTCTTCAGCCAAGGTCTAGGGGCCGCCGTGTTTCCTCCCCCACATGGCGCATGGGTCTACGGCCTATATGGATGAGGGCAGTGAAGGAAGTGCGTTGGACCGGTACCGAGTCCAGAAGAGCTCTATAATGACCCTTGCTCATGTGGCGATCCTGGCGGTCCTGGGAGGTTTGAAATCTTGGTCTGACACCGCATAACTTCTTGTTGACCAGCTTTTGATTATTTTATTTCAATACGAATTCATAATTACGTACGAAATGATAATGATATACCAAATTGATAATCACATCAAATCACCTAGTCCTGTATGACATGCTTTCTTTTTACGTTTTTAATTCGATCGCCCCTTTGCCCATCACAGTAGTTATTTTTGCCCAAAATATATATTTCTCGAAAACGGCAGATTTTTTAGGTATCAAAGTTCTCGGAATGTCCGAAACTATTACAAACTTGTTGATGGAGAAGTTATTTCTCAACTTTGGATTGTCCGGAAAATGGACACATTGCAAATTCTTTACCGCCCGGCCTATACATACATGTACTTGAGGCCGCTTTTTAATGTTCACACAGAGCTGCATGGTTGCCTCGCACTGATGCAATTCAAGATATCTCCGCCCGTGCCGCTGATTATCATAAATTGTGGACCCACAACTTGTTTTTAATGGGGGGCCTTCGGAGTCTAATTAACTGTTATATTGTAGAATAAGTGAAGCTTTAGACAACCCGGGATTTCAAAATTCGATTTGGCGTGTAATTTGGGACATGTGGGACTTGAAATGTGGTCCTATTTTTCTGTGCAAGTACACGGATGCGTCCCAAAAATCCTTGCAGAAATGAGTCTTGAATTGCTACACACGAGTTGCCGCACTTTGCCGACCATCGCCTCGGGTCAAATCTTTCCGAGAAATCCAGCCAACCGTTCGCCCGACGGGTTGTTTTCGAATTAATCCGCTCCACGTTTGATAGTCAAATAAACCCATCAATGACTCCCATTCGCCAGCCACTTTAGCTCTCTTTTTTCAGGAACAGTCCTTAACTACACAATTTTAAGAACATTATGAAATCAGAAAGAAAACAATTTACTGTGCGACCCATTTCATCACAATCAGGAGGACTACATTATGTGTGTGTGACGGATGACGCCCGAACCAGTTGGCGGAAGCTTGACCGTTAGAGCGGAATAGCGCCCTCAATGCAAATCAAAGAAAAACCAGATAGAACAAAATGCGCTTCCCTTTTGGTCAACTCTCTATACTTGAAAAGTCGCAAGGAACAATTTCCACCGAAAATGAGAGACTCCCGTAAACGAATTTATTAACCTTAATTTCCCTCCTTTTTGTCTTTGTCACTTTGGCTGATGTAGCTTGGTGGGATGTTGCCTGTTTGTTTGTTTTTGAAAATACGGCCTCATTATTATGCATGTGGGTTGAGTGCATTCTCCTATTCACTCGATCACAATGAAATCCACAAGCCAGCCGCCTTCGGCATAGCTCTTCAAATCAGAATTGCCTATTACAGTACATTCAAGCTTTAGACGAGAGGAAAAAAGGAGTGCAAGTGGCGGTGTGTAAAAACGCTCGGCTAGTAACGTGTAGGTCCGTGGTTCAGTTCCCGGGGGGAACTTTTCAGTTCCTTTTTTTTTCTCGAAAGGAGCCCGCAGTACAAAGGTGCTTAAAAACCTCTCGCAACCAACAACATTGCATGTGGCACATCCCGATGAGTCGGTGTGATGCTTGAACTGTCCTGTCAAACCCGGTTTGCGTCTTCGCACAGGGACGTGTGCTTTTAGTCGACTCTTCAGCCAAGGTCTAGGGGCCGCCGTGTTTCCTCCCCCACATGGCGCATGGGTCTACGGCCTATATGGATGAGGGCAGTGAAGGAAGTGCGTTGGACCGGTACCGAGTCCAGAAGAGCTCTATAATGACCCTTGCTCACGTGGCGATCCTGGCGGTCCTGGGAGGTTTGAAATCTTGGTCTGACACCGCATAACTTCTTGTTGACCAGCTTTTGATTATTTTATTTCAATACGAATTCATAATTACGTACGAAATGATAATGATATACCAAATTGATAATTACATCAAATCACCTAGTTCTGTATGACATGCTTTCTTTTTACGTTTTTAATTCGATCGCCCCTTTGCCCATCACAGTAGTTATTTTTGCCCAAAATATATATTTCTCGAAAACGGCAGATTTTTTAGGTATCAAAGTTCTCGGAATTTCCGAAACTATTACAAACTTGTTGATGGAGAAGTTATTTCTCAACTTTGGATTGTCCGGAAAATGGACACATTGCAAATTCTTTACCGCCCGGCCTATAGATACATGTACTTGAGGCCGCTTTTTAATGTTCACACAGAGCTGCATGGTTGCCTCGCACTGAATTCAAGATATCTCCGCCCGTGCCGCTGATTATCATAAATTGTGGACCCACAACTTGTTTTTAATGGGGGGCCTTCGGAGTCTAATTAACTGATATATTGTAGAATAAGTGAAGCTTTAGACAACCTGGGATTTCAAAATTCGATATGGCGTGTAATTTGGGACATGTGGGACTTGAAATGTTGTCCTATTTTTGTGTGCAAGTACACGGATGCGTCTCAAAAATCCTTGCAGAAATTAGTCTTGAATTGCTACACACGAGTTGCCGCACTTTGCCGACCATCGCCTCGGGTCACATCTTTCCGAGAAATCCAGCCAACCGTTCGCCCGACGGGTTGTTTTCGAATTAATCCGCTCCACGTTTGATAGTCAAATAAACCCATCAATGACTCCCATTCGCCAGCCACTTTAGCTCTCTTTTTTCAGGAACAGTCCTTAACTACACAATTTTAAGAACATTATGAAATCAGAAAGAAAACAATTTACTTTGCGACCCATTTCATCACAATCAGGAGGACTACATTATGTGTGTGTGACGGATGACGCCCGAACCAGTTGGCGGAAGCTTGACCGTTAGAGCGGAATAGCGCCCTCAATGCAAATCAAAGAAAAACCAGATAGAACAAAATGCGCTTCCCTTTTGGTCAACTCTCTATACTTGAAAAGTCGCAAGGAACAATTTCCACCGAAAATGAGAGACTCCCGTAAACGAATTTATTCACCTTAATTTCCCTCATTTTTGTCTTTGTCACTTTGGCTGATGTAGCTTGGTGGGATGTTGCCTGTTTGTTTGTTTTTTGAAAATACGGCCTCATTATATGCATGTGGGTTGAGTGCATTCTCCTATTCACTCGATCACAATGAAATCCACAAGCCAGCCGCCTTCGGCATAGCTCTTCAAATCAGAATTGCCTATTACAGTACATTCAAGCTTTAGACGAGAGGAAACAAGGAGTGCAAGTGGCGGTGTGTAAAAACGCTCTGCTAGCAACGTGTAGGTCCGTGGTTCAGTTCCCGGGGGGAACTTTTCAGTTCCTTTTTTTTTTCTCGGAAGGAGCCCGCAGTACTAAGGTGCTTAAAAACCTCCCGCAACCACCAACATTGCATGTGGCGCATCCCGATGAGTCGGTGTTATGCTTGAACTGTCCTGTCAAACCCGGTTTGCGTCTTCGCACAGGGACGCGTGCTTTTAGTCGACTCTTCAGCCAAGGTCTAGGGGCCGCCGTGTTTCCTCCCCCACATGGCGCATGGGTCTACGGCCTATATGGATGAGGGCAGTGAAGGAAGTGCGTTGGACCGGTACCGAGTCCAGAAGAGCTCTATAATGACCCTTGCTCACGTGGCGATCCTGGCGGTCCTGGGAGGTTTGAAATCTTGGTCTGACACCGCATAACTTCTTGTTGACCAGCTTTTGATTATTTTATTTCAATACGAATTCATAATTACGTACGAAATGATAATGATATACCAAATTGATAATTACATCAAATCACCTAGTCCTGTATGACATGCTTTCTTTTTACGTTTTTAATTCGATCGCCCCTTTGCCCATCACAGTAGTTATTTTTGCCCAAAATATATATTTCTCGAAAACGGCAGATTTTTTAGGTATCAAAGTTCTCGGAATGTCCGAAACTATTACAAACTTGTTGATGGAGAAGTTATTTCTCAACTTTGGATTGTCCGGAAAATGGACACATTGCAAATTCTTTACCGCCCGGCCTATACATACATGTACTTGAGGCCGCTTTTTAATGTTCACACAGAGCTGCATGGTTGCCTCGCACTGATTCAATTCAAGATATCTCCGCCCGTGCCGCTGATTATCATAAATTGTGGACCCACAACTTGTTTTTAATGGGGGGCCTTCGGAGTCTAATTAACTGTTATATTGTAGAATAAGTGAAGCTTTAGACAACCCGGGATTTCAAAATTCGATTTGGCGTGTAATTTGGGACATGTGGGACTTGAAATGTGGTCCTATTTTTCTGTGCAAGTACACGGATGCGTCCCAAAAATCCTTGCAGAAATGAGTCTTGAATTGTTACACACGAGTTGCCGCACTTTGCCGACCATCGCCTCGGGTCAAATCTTTCCGAGAAATCCAGCCAACCGTTCTCCCGACGGGTTGTTTTCGAATTAATCCGCTCCACGTTTGATAGTCAAATAAACCCATCAATGACTCCCATTCGCCAGCCACTTTAGCTCTCTTTTTTCAGGAACAGTCCTTAACTACACAATTTTAAGAACATTATGAAATCAGAAAGAAAACAATTTACTGTGCGACCCATTTCATCACAATCAGGAGGACTACATTATGTGTGTGTGACGGATGACGCCCGAACCAGTTGGCGGAAGCTTGACCGTTAGAGCGGAATAGCGCCCTCAATGCAAATCAAAGAAAAACCAGATAGAACAAAATGCGCTTCCCTTTTGGTCAACTCTCTATACTTGAAAAGTCGCAAGGACCAATTTCCACCGAAAATGAGAGACTCCCGTAAACGAATTTATTCACCTTAATTTCCCTCATTTTTGTCTTTGTCACTTTGGCTGATGTAGCTTGGTGGGATGTTGCCTGTTTGTTTGTTTTTGAAAATACGGCCTCATTATTATGCATGTGTGTTGAGTGCATTCTCCTATTCACTCGATCACAATGAAATCCACAAGCCAGCCGCCTTCGGCATAGCTCTTCAAATCAGAATTGCCTATTACAGTACATTCAAGCTTTAGACGACAGGAAACAAGGAGTGCAAGTGGCGGTGTGTAAAAACGCTCGGCTAGTAACGTGTAGGTCCGTGGTTCAGTTCCCGGGGGGAACTTTTCAGTTCCTTTTTTTTTCTCGAAAGGAGCCCGCAGTACAAAGGTGCTTAAAAACCTCTCGCAACCAACAACATTGCATGTGGCACATCCCGATGAGTCGGTGTGATGCTTGAACTGTCCTGTCAAACCCGGTTTGCGTCTTCGCACAGGGACGTGTGCTTTTAGTCGACTCTTCAGCCAAGGTCTAGGGGCCGCCGTGTTTCCTCCCCCACATGGCGCATGGGTCTACGGCCTATATGGATGAGGGCAGTGAAGGAAGTGCGTTGGACCGGTACCGAGTCCAGAAGAGCTCTATAATGACCCTTGCTCACGTGGCGATCCTGGCGGTCCTGGGAGGTTTGAAATCTTGGTCTGACACCGCATAACTTCTTGTTGACCAGCTTTTGATTATTTTATTTCAATACGAATTCATAATTACGTACGAAATGATAATGATATACCAAATTGATAATTACATCAAATCACCTAGTTCTGTATGACATGCTTTCTTTTTACGTTTTTAATTCGATCGCCCCTTTGCCCATCACAGTAGTTATTTTTGCCCAAAATATATATTTCTCGAAAACGGCAGATTTTTTAGGTATCAAAGTTCTCGGAATTTCCGAAACTATTACAAACTTGTTGATGGAGAAGTTATTTCTCAACTTTGGATTGTCCGGAAAATGGACACATTGCAAATTCTTTACCGCCCGGCCTATAGATACATGTACTTGAGGCCGCTTTTTAATGTTCACACAGAGCTGCATGGTTGCCTCGCACTGAATTCAAGATATCTCCGCCCGTGCCGCTGATTATCATAAATTGTGGACCCACAACTTGTTTTTAATGGGGGGCCTTCGGAGTCTAATTAACTGATATATTGTAGAATAAGTGAAGCTTTAGACAACCTGGGATTTCAAAATTCGATATGGCGTGTAATTTGGGACATGTGGGACTTGAAATGTTGTCCTATTTTTGTGTGCAAGTACACTGATGCGTCTCAAAAATCCTTGCAGAAATTAGTCTTGAATTGCTACACACGAGTTGCCGCACTTTGCCGACCATCGCCTCGGGTCACATCTTTCCGAGAAATCCAGCCAGCCGTTCGCCCGACGGGTTGTTTTCGAATTAATCCGCTCCACGTTTGATAGTCAAATAAACCCATCAATGACTCCCATTCGCCAGCCACTTTAGCTCTCTTTTTTCAGGAACAGTCCTTAACTACACAATTTTAAGAACATTATGAAATCAGAAAGAAAACAATTTACTTTGCGACCCATTTCATCACAATCAGGAGGACTACATTATGTGTGTGTGACGGATGACGCCCGAACCAGTTGGCGGAAGCTTGACCGTTAGAGCGGAATAGCGCCCTCAATGCAAATCAAAGAAAAACCAGATAGAACAAAATGCGCTTCCCTTTTGGTCAACTCTCTATACTTGAAAAGTCGCAAGGAACAATTTCCACCGAAAATGAGAGACTCCCGTAAACGAATTTATTCACCTTAATTTCCCTCATTTTTGTCTTTGTCACTTTGGCTGATGTAGCTTGGTGGGATGTTGCCTGTTTGTTTGTTTTTTGAAAATACGGCCTCATTATATGCATGTGGGTTGAGTGCATTCTCCTATTCACTCGATCACAATGAAATCCACAAGCCAGCCGCCTTCGGCATAGCTCTTCAAATCAGAATTGCCTATTACAGTACATTCAAGCTTTAGACGAGAGGAAACAAGGAGTGCAAGTGGCGGTGTGTAAAAACGCTCGGCTAGCAACGTGTAGGTCCGTGGTTCAGTTCCCGGGGGGAACTTTTCAGTTCCTTTTTTTTTTCTCGGAAGGAGCCCGCAGTACTAAGGTGCTTAAAAACCTCCCGCAACCACCAACATTGCATGTGGCACATCCCGATGAGTCGGTGTGATGCTTGAACTGTCCTGTCAAACCCGGTTTGCGTCTTCGCACAGGGACGCGTGCTTTTAGTCGACTCTTCAGCCAAGGTCTAGGGGCCGCCGTGTTTCCTCCCCCACATGGCGCATGGGTCTACGGCCTATATGGATGAGGGCAGTGAAGGAAGTGCGTTGGACCGGTACCGAGTCCAGAAGAGCTCTATAATGACCCTTGCTCACGTGGCGATCCTGGCGGTCCTGGGAGGTTTGAAATCTTGGTCTGACACCGCATAACTTCTTGTTGACCAGCTTTTGATTATTTTATTTCAATACGAATTCATAATTACGTACGAAATGATAATGATATACCAAATTGATAATTACATCAAATCACCTAGTCCTGTATGACATGCTTTCTTTTTACGTTTTTAATTCGATCGCCCCTTTGCCCATCACAGTAGTTATTTTTGCCCAAAATATATATTTCTCGAAAACGGCAGATTTTTTAGGTATCAAAGTTCTCGGAATGTCCGAAACTATTACAAACTTGTTGATGGAGAAGTTATTTCTCAACTTTGGATTGTCCGGAAAATGGACACATTGCAAATTCTTTACCGCCCGGCCTATAGATACATGTACTTGAGGCCGCTTTTTAATGTTCACACAGAGCTGCATGGTTGCCTCGCACTGATTCAATTCAAGATATCTCCGCCCGTGCCGCCGATTATCATAAATTGTGGACCCACAACTTGTTTTTAATGGGGGGCCTTCGGAGTCTAATTAACTGATATATTGTAGAATAAGTGAAGCTTTAGACAACCCGGGATTTCAAAATTCGATTTGGCGTGTAATTTGGGACATGTGGGACTTGAAATGTGGTCCTATTTTTGTATGCAAGTACACGGATGCGTCCCAAAAATCCTTGCAGAAATTAGTCTTGACTTGCTACACACGAGTTGCCGCACTTTGCCGACCATCGCCTCGGGTCACATCTTTCCGAGAAATCCAGCCAACCGTTCGCCCGACGGGTTGTTTTCGAATTAATCCGCTCCACGTTTTATAGTCAAATAAACCCATCAATGACTCCCATTCGCCAGCCACTTTAGCTCTCTTTTTTCAGGAACAGTCCTTAACTACACAATTTTAAGAACATTATGAAATCAAAAAGAAAACAATTTACTTTGCGACCCATTTCATCACAATCAGGAGGACTACATTATGTGTGTGTGACGGATGACGCCCGAACCAGTTGGTGGAAGCTTGACCGTTAGAGCGGAATAGCGCCCTCAATGCAAATCAAAGAAAAACCAGATAGAACAAAATGCGCTTCCCTTTTGGTCAACTCTCTATACTTGAAAAGTCGCAAGGAACAATTTCCACCGAAAATGAGAGACTCCCGTAAACAAATTTATTCACCTTAATTTCCCTCATTTTTGTCTTTGTCACTTTGGCTGATGTAGCTTGGTGGGATGTTGCCTGTTTGTTTGTTTTTTGAAAATACGGCCTCATTATATGCATGTGGGTTGAGTGCATTCTCCTATTCACTCGATCACAATGAAATCCACAAGCCAGCCGCCTTCGGCATAGCTCTTCAAATCAGAATTGCCTATTACAGTACATTCAAGCTTTAGACGAGAGGAAACAAGGAGTGCAAGTGGCGGTGTGTAAAAACGCTCGGCTAGCAACGTGTAGGTCCGTGGTTCAGTTCCCGGGGGGAACTTTTCAGTTCCTTTTTTTTTTCTCGGAAGGAGCCCGCAGTACTAAGGTGCTTAAAAACCTCCCGCAACCACCAACATTGCATGTGGCGCATCCCGATGAGTCGGTGTGATGCTTGAACTGTCCTGTCAAACCCGGTTTGCGTCTTCGCACAGGGACGCGTGCTTTTAGTCGACTCTTCAGCCAAGGTCTAGGGCCCGCCGTGTTTCCTCCCCCACATGGCGCATGGGTCTACGGCCTATATGGATGAGGGCAGTGAAGGAAGTGCGTTGGACCGGTACCGAGTCCAGAAGAGCTCTATAATGACCCTTGCTCATGTGGCGATCCTGGCGGTCCTGGGAGGTTTGAAATCTTGGTCTGACACCGCATAACTTCTTGTTGACCAGCTTTTGATTATTTTATTTCAATACGAATTCATAATTACGTACGAAATGATAATGATATACCAAATTGATAATCACATCAAATCACCTAGTCCTGTATGACATGCTTTCTTTTTACGTTTTTAATTCGATCGCCCCTTTGCCCATCACAGTAGTTATTTTTGCCCAAAATATATATTTCTCGAAAACGGCAGATTTTTTAGGTATCAAAGTTCTCGGAATGTCCGAAACTATTACAAACTTGTTGATGGAGAAGTTATTTCTCAACTTTGGATTGTCCGGAAAATGGACACATTGCAAATTTTTTACCGCCCGGCCTATACATACATGTACTTGAGGCCGCTTTTTAATGTTCACACAGAGCTGCATGGTTGCCTCGCACTGATTCAATTCAAGATATCTCCGCCCGTGCCGCTGATTATCATAAATTGTGGACCCACAACTTGTTTTTAATGGGGGGCCTTCGGAGTCTAATTAACTGTTATATTGTAGAATAAGTGAAGCTTTAGACAACCCGGGATTTCAAAATTCGATTTGGCGTGTAATTTGGGACATGTGGGACTTGAAATGTGGTCCTATTTTTCTGTGCAAGTACACGGATGCGTCCCAAAAATCCTTGCAGAAATGAGTCTTGAATTGCTACACACGAGTTGCCGCACTTTGCCGACCATCGCCTCGGGTCAAATCTTTCCGAGAAATCCAGCCAACCGTTCGCCCGACGGGTTGTTTTCGAATTAATCCGCTCCACGTTTGATAGTCAAATAAACCCATCAATGACTCCCATTCGCCAGCCACTTTAGCTCTCTTTTTTCAGGAACAGTCCTTAACTACACAATTTTAAGAACATTATGAAATCAGAAAGAAAACAATTTACTGTGCGACCCATTTCATCACAATCAGGAGGACTACATTATGTGTGTGTGACGGATGACGCCCGAACCAGTTGGCGGAAGCTTGACCGTTAGAGCGGAATAGCGCCCTCAATGCAAATCAAAGAAAAACCAGATAGAACAAAATGCGCTTCCCTTTTGGTCAACTCTCTATACTTGAAAAGTCGCAAGGAACAATTTCCACCGAAAATGAGAGACTCCCGTAAACGAATTTATTAACCTTAATTTCCCTCCTTTTTGTCTTTGTCACTTTGGCTGATGTAGCTTGGTGGGATGTTGCCTGTTTGTTTGTTTTTGAAAATACGGCCTCATTATTATGCATGTGGGTTGAGTGCATTCTCCTATTCACTCGATCACAATGAAATCCACAAGCCAGCCGCCTTCGGCATAGCTCTTCAAATCAGAATTGCCTATTACAGTACATTCAAGCTTTAGACGAGAGGAAACAAGGAGTGCAAGTGGCGGTGTGTAAAAACGCTCGGCTAGTAACGTGTAGGTCCGTGGTTCAGTTCCCGGGGGGAACTTTTCAGTTCCTTTTTTTTTCTCGAAAGGAGCCCGCAGTACAAAGGTGCTTAAAAACCTCTCGCAACCAACAACATTGCATGTGGCACATCCCGATGAGTCGGTGTGATGCTTGAACTGTCCTGTCAAACCCGGTTTGCGTCTTCGCACAGGGACGTGTGCTTTTAGTCGACTCTTCAGCCAAGGTCTAGGGGCCGCCGTGTTTCCTCCCCCACATGGCGCATGGGTCTACGGCCTATATGGATGAGGGCAGTGAAGGAAGTGCGTTGGACCGGTACCGAGTCCAGAAGAGCTCTATAATGACCCTTGCTCACGTGGCGATCCTGGCGGTCCTGGGAGGTTTGAAATCTTGGTCTGACACCGCATAACTTCTTGTTGACCAGCTTTTGATTATTTTATTTCAATACGAATTCATAATTACGTACGAAATGATAATGATATACCAAATTGATAATTACATCAAATCACCTAGTTCTGTATGACATGCTTTCTTTTTACGTTTTTAATTCGATCGCCCCTTTGCCCATCACAGTAGTTATTTTTGCCCAAAATATATATTTCTCGAAAACGGCAGATTTTTTAGGTATCAAAGTTCTCGGAATTTCCGAAACTATTACAAACTTGTTGATGGAGAAGTTATTTCTCAACTTTGGATTGTCCGGAAAATGGACACATTGCAAATTCTTTACCGCCCGGCCTATAGATACATGTACTTGAGGCCGCTTTTTAATGTTCACACAGAGCTGCATGGTTGCCTCGCACTGAATTCAAGATATCTCCGCCCGTGCCGCTGATTATCATAAATTGTGGACCCACAACTTGTTTTTAATGGGGGGCCTTCGGAGTCTAATTAACTGATATATTGTAGAATAAGTGAAGCTTTAGACAACCTGGGATTTCAAAATTCGATATGGCGTGTAATTTGGGACATGTGGGACTTGAAATGTTGTCCTATTTTTGTGTGCAAGTACACGGATGCGTCCCAAAAATCCTTGCAGAAATGAGTCTTGAATTGCTACACACGAGTTGCCGCACTTTGCCGACCATCGCCTCGGGTCAAATCTTTCCGAGAAATCCAGCCAACCGTTCGCCCGACGGGTTGTTTTCGAATTAATCCGCTCCACGTTTGATAGTCAAATAAACCCATCAATGACTCCCATTCGCCAGCCACTTTAGCTCTCTTTTTTCAGGAACAGTCCTTAACTACACAATTTTAAGAACATTATGAAATCAAAAAGAAAACAATTTACTTTGCGACCCATTTCATCACAATCAGGAGGACTACATTATGTGTGTGTGACGGATGACGCCCGAACCAGTTGGCGGAAGCTTGACCGTTAGAGCGGAATAGCGCCCTCAATGCAAATCAAAGAAAAACAAGATAGAACAAAATGCGCTTCCCTTTTGGTCAACTCTCTATACTTGAAAAGTCGCAAGGAACAATTTCCACCGAAAATGAGAGACTCCCGTAAACGAATTTATTCACCTTAATTTCCCTCATTTTTGTCTTTGTCACTTTGGCTGATGTAGCTTGGTGGGATGTTGCCTGTTTGTTTGTTTTTGAAAATACGGCCTCATTATATGCATGTGGGTTGAGTGCATTCTCCTATTCACTCGATCACAATGAAATCCACAAGCCAGCCGCCTTCGGCATAGCTCTTCAAATCAGAATTGCCTATTACAGTACATTCAAGCTTTAGACGAGAGGAAACAAGGAGTGCAAGTGGCGGTGTGTAAAAACGCTCGGCTAGCAACGTGTAGGTCCGTGGTTCAGTTCCCGGGGGGAACTTTTCAGTTCCTTTTTTTTTTCTCGGAAGGAGCCCGCAGTACTAAGGTGCTTAAAAACCTCCCGCAACCACCAACATTGCATGTGGCGCATCCCGATGAGTCGGTGTGATGCTTGAACTGTCCTGTCAAACCCGGTTTGCGTCTTCGCACAGGGACGCGTGCTTTTAGTCGACTCTTCAGCCAAGGTCTAGGGCCCGCCGTGTTTCCTCCCCCACATGGCGCATGGGTCTACGGCCTATATGGATGAGGGCAGTGAAGGAAGTGCGTTGGACCGGTACCGAGTCCAGAAGAGCTCTATAATGACCCTTGCTCATGTGGCGATCCTGGCGGTCCTGGGAGGTTTGAAATCTTGGTCTGACACCGCATAACTTCTTGTTGACCAGCTTTTGATTATTTTATTTCAATACGAATTCATAATTACGTAAGAAATGATAATGATATACCAAATTGATAATCACATCAAATCACCTAGTCCTGTATGACATGCTTTCTTTTTACGTTTTTAATTCGATCGCCCCTTTGCCCATCACAGTAGTTATTTTTGCCCAAAATATATATTTCTCGAAAACGGCAGATTTTTTAGGTATCAAAGTTCTCGGAATGTCCGAAACTATTACAAACTTGTTGATGGAGAAGTTATTTCTCAACTTTGGATTGTCCGGAAAATGGACACATTGCAAATTCTTTACCGCCCGGCCTATACATACATGTACTTGAGGCCGCTTTTTAATGTTCACACAGAGCTGCATGGTTGCCTCGCACTGATTCAATTCAAGATATCTCCGCCCGTGCCGCTGATTATCATAAATTGTGGACCCACAACTTGTTTTTAATGGGGGGCCTTCGGAGTCTAATTAACTGTTATATTGTAGAATAAGTGAAGCTTTAGACAACCCGGGATTTCAAAATTCGATTTGGCGTGTAATTTGGGACATGTGGGACTTGAAATGTGGTCCTATTTTTCTGTGCAAGTACACGGATGCGTCCCAAAAATCCTTGCAGAAATGAGTCTTGAATTGCTACACACGAGTTGCCGCACTTTGCCGACCATCGCCTCGGGTCAAATCTTTCCGAGAAATCCAGCCAACCGTTCGCCCGACGGGTTGTTTTCGAATTAATCCGCTCCACGTTTGATAGTCAAATAAACCCATCAATGACTCCCATTCGCCAGCCACTTTAGCTCTCTTTTTTCAGGAACAGTCCTTAACTACACAATTTTAAGAACATTATGAAATCAGAAAGAAAACAATTTACTGTGCGACCCATTTCATCACAATCAGGAGGACTACATTATGTGTGTGTGACGGATGACGCCCGAACCAGTTGGCGGAAGCTTGACCGTTAGAGCGGAATAGCGCCCTCAATGCAAATCAAAGAAAAACCAGATAGAACAAAATGCGCTTCCCTTTTGGTCAACTCTCTATACTTGAAAAGTCGCAAGGAACAATTTCCACCGAAAATGAGAGACTCCCGTAAACGAATTTATTAACCTTAATTTCCCTCCTTTTTGTCTTTGTCACTTTGGCTGATGTAGCTTGGTGGGATGTTGCCTGTTTGTTTGTTTTTGAAAATACGGCCTCATTATTATGCATGTGGGTTGAGTGCATTCTCCTATTCACTCGATCACAATGAAATCCACAAGCCAGCCGCCTTCGGCATAGCTCTTCAAATCAGAATTGCCTATTACAGTACATTCAAGCTTTAGACGAGAGGAAACAAGGAGTGCAAGTGGCGGTGTGTAAAAACGCTCGGCTAGTAACGTGTAGGTCCGTGGTTCAGTTCCCGGGGGGAACTTTTCAGTTCCTTTTTTTTTTCTCGGAAGGAGCCCGCAGTACTAAGGTGCTTAAAAACCTCCCGCAACCACCAACATTGCATGTGGCGCATCCCGATGAGTCGGTGTGATGCTTGAACTGTCCTGTCAAACCCGGTTTGCGTCTTCGCACAGGGACGCGTGCTTTTAGTCGACTCTTCAGCCAAGGTCTAGGGCCCGCCGTGTTTCCTCCCCCACATGGCGCATGGGTCTACGGCCTATATGGATGAGGGCAGTGAAGGAAGTGCGTTGGACCGGTACCGAGTCCAGAAGAGCTCTATAATGACCCTTGCTCATGTGGCGATCCTGGCGGTCCTGGGAGGTTTGAAATCTTGGTCTGACACCGCATAACTTCTTGTTGACCAGCTTTTGATTATTTTATTTCAATACGAATTCATAATTACGTACGAAATGATAATGATATACCAAATTGATAATCACATCAAATCACCTAGTCCTGTATGACATGCTTTCTTTTTACGTTTTTAATTCGATCGCCCCTTTGCCCATCACAGTAGTTATTTTTGCCCAAAATATATATTTCTCGAAAACGGCAGATTTTTTAGGTATCAAAGTTCTCGGAATGTCCGAAACTATTACAAACTTGTTGATGGAGAAGTTATTTCTCAACTTTGGATTGTCCGGAAAATGGACACATTGCAAATTTTTTACCGCCCGGCCTATACATACATGTACTTGAGGCCGCTTTTTAATGTTCACACAGAGCTGCATGGTTGCCTCGCACTGATTCAATTCAAGATATCTCCGCCCGTGCCGCTGATTATCATAAATTGTGGACCCACAACTTGTTTTTAATGGGGGGCCTTCGGAGTCTAATTAACTGTTATATTGTAGAATAAGTGAAGCTTTAGACAACCCGGGATTTCAAAATTCGATTTGGCGTGTAATTTGGGACATGTGGGACTTGAAATGTGGTCCTATTTTTCTGTGCAAGTACACGGATGCGTCCCAAAAATCCTTGCAGAAATGAGTCTTGAATTGCTACACACGAGTTGCCGCACTTTGCCGACCATCGCCTCGGGTCAAATCTTTCCGAGAAATCCAGCCAACCGTTCGCCCGACGGGTTGTTTTCGAATTAATCCGCTCCACGTTTGATAGTCAAATAAACCCATCAATGACTCCCATTCGCCAGCCACTTTAGCTCTCTTTTTTCAGGAACAGTCCTTAACTACACAATTTTAAGAACATTATGAAATCAGAAAGAAAACAATTTACTGTGCGACCCATTTCATCACAATCAGGAGGACTACATTATGTGTGTGTGACGGATGACGCCCGAACCAGTTGGCGGAAGCTTGACCGTTAGAGCGGAATAGCGCCCTCAATGCAAATCAAAGAAAAACCAGATAGAACAAAATGCGCTTCCCTTTTGGTCAACTCTCTATACTTGAAAAGTCGCAAGGAACAATTTCCACCGAAAATGAGAGACTCCCGTAAACGAATTTATTAACCTTAATTTCCCTCCTTTTTGTCTTTGTCACTTTGGCTGATGTAGCTTGGTGGGATGTTGCCTGTTTGTTTGTTTTTGAAAATACGGCCTCATTATTATGCATGTGGGTTGAGTGCATTCTCCTATTCACTCGATCACAATGAAATCCACAAGCCAGCCGCCTTCGGCATAGCTCTTCAAATCAGAATTGCCTATTACAGTACATTCAAGCTTTAGACGAGAGGAAACAAGGAGTGCAAGTGGCGGTGTGTAAAAACGCTCGGCTAGTAACGTGTAGGTCCGTGGTTCAGTTCCCGGGGGGAACTTTTCAGTTCCTTTTTTTTTCTCGAAAGGAGCCCGCAGTACAAAGGTGCTTAAAAACCTCTCGCAACCAACAACATTGCATGTGGCACATCCCGATGAGTCGGTGTGATGCTTGAACTGTCCTGTCAAACCCGGTTTGCGTCTTCGCACAGGGACGTGTGCTTTTAGTCGACTCTTCAGCCAAGGTCTAGGGGCCGCCGTGTTTCCTCCCCCACATGGCGCATGGGTCTACGGCCTATATGGATGAGGGCAGTGAAGGAAGTGCGTTGGACCGGTACCGAGTCCAGAAGAGCTCTATAATGACCCTTGCTCACGTGGCGATCCTGGCGGTCCTGGGAGGTTTGAAATCTTGGTCTGACACCGCATAACTTCTTGTTGACCAGCTTTTGATTATTTTATTTCAATACGAATTCATAATTACGTACGAAATGATAATGATATACCAAATTGATAATTACATCAAATCACCTAGTTCTGTATGACATGCTTTCTTTTTACGTTTTTAATTCGATCGCCCCTTTGCCCATCACAGTAGTTATTTTTGCCCAAAATATATATTTCTCGAAAACGGCAGATTTTTTAGGTATCAAAGTTCTCGGAATTTCCGAAACTATTACAAACTTGTTGATGGAGAAGTTATTTCTCAACTTTGGATTGTCCGGAAAATGGACACATTGCAAATTCTTTACCGCCCGGCCTATAGATACATGTACTTGAGGCCGCTTTTTAATGTTCACACAGAGCTGCATGGTTGCCTCGCACTGAATTCAAGATATCTCCGCCCGTGCCGCTGATTATCATAAATTGTGGACCCACAACTTGTTTTTAATGGGGGGCCTTCGGAGTCTAATTAACTGATATATTGTAGAATAAGTGAAGCTTTAGACAACCTGGGATTTCAAAATTCGATATGGCGTGTAATTTGGGACATGTGGGACTTGAAATGTTGTCCTATTTTTGTGTGCAAGTACACGGATGCGTCCCAAAAATCCTTGCAGAAATGAGTCTTGAATTGCTACACACGAGTTGCCGCACTTTGCCGACCATCGCCTCGGGTCAAATCTTTCCGAGAAATCCAGCCAACCGTTCGCCCGACGGGTTGTTTTCGAATTAATCCGCTCCACGTTTGATAGTCAAATAAACCCATCAATGACTCCCATTCGCCAGCCACTTTAGCTCTCTTTTTTCAGGAACAGTCCTTAACTACACAATTTTAAGAACATTATGAAATCAAAAAGAAAACAATTTACTTTGCGACCCATTTCATCACAATCAGGAGGACTACATTATGTGTGTGTGACGGATGACGCCCGAACCAGTTGGCGGAAGCTTGACCGTTAGAGCGGAATAGCGCCCTCAATGCAAATCAAAGAAAAACAAGATAGAACAAAATGCGCTTCCCTTTTGGTCAACTCTCTATACTTGAAAAGTCGCAAGGAACAATTTCCACCGAAAATGAGAGACTCCCGTAAACGAATTTATTCACCTTAATTTCCCTCATTTTTGTCTTTGTCACTTTGGCTGATGTAGCTTGGTGGGATGTTGCCTGTTTGTTTGTTTTTGAAAATACGGCCTCATTATATGCATGTGGGTTGAGTGCATTCTCCTATTCACTCGATCACAATGAAATCCACAAGCCAGCCGCCTTCGGCATAGCTCTTCAAATCAGAATTGCCTATTACAGTACATTCAAGCTTTAGACGAGAGGAAACAAGGAGTGCAAGTGGCGGTGTGTAAAAACGCTCGGCTAGCAACGTGTAGGTCCGTGGTTCAGTTCCCGGGGGGAACTTTTCAGTTCCTTTTTTTTTTCTCGGAAGGAGCCCGCAGTACTAAGGTGCTTAAAAACCTCCCGCAACCACCAACATTGCATGTGGCGCATCCCGATGAGTCGGTGTGATGCTTGAACTGTCCTGTCAAACCCGGTTTGCGTCTTCGCACAGGGACGCGTGCTTTTAGTCGACTCTTCAGCCAAGGTCTAGGGCCCGCCGTGTTTCCTCCCCCACATGGCGCATGGGTCTACGGCCTATATGGATGAGGGCAGTGAAGGAAGTGCGTTGGACCGGTACCGAGTCCAGAAGAGCTCTATAATGACCCTTGCTCATGTGGCGATCCTGGCGGTCCTGGGAGGTTTGAAATCTTGGTCTGACACCGCATAACTTCTTGTTGACCAGCTTTTGATTATTTTATTTCAATACGAATTCATAATTACGTAAGAAATGATAATGATATACCAAATTGATAATCACATCAAATCACCTAGTCCTGTATGACATGCTTTCTTTTTACGTTTTTAATTCGATCGCCCCTTTGCCCATCACAGTAGTTATTTTTGCCCAAAATATATATTTCTCGAAAACGGCAGATTTTTTAGGTATCAAAGTTCTCGGAATGTCCGAAACTATTACAAACTTGTTGATGGAGAAGTTATTTCTCAACTTTGGATTGTCCGGAAAATGGACACATTGCAAATTCTTTACCGCCCGGCCTATACATACATGTACTTGAGGCCGCTTTTTAATGTTCACACAGAGCTGCATGGTTGCCTCGCACTGATTCAATTCAAGATATCTCCGCCCGTGCCGCTGATTATCATAAATTGTGGACCCACAACTTGTTTTTAATGGGGGGCCTTCGGAGTCTAATTAACTGTTATATTGTAGAATAAGTGAAGCTTTAGACAACCCGGGATTTCAAAATTCGATTTGGCGTGTAATTTGGGACATGTGGGACTTGAAATGTGGTCCTATTTTTCTGTGCAAGTACACGGATGCGTCCCAAAAATCCTTGCAGAAATGAGTCTTGAATTGCTACACACGAGTTGCCGCACTTTGCCGACCATCGCCTCGGGTCAAATCTTTCCGAGAAATCCAGCCAACCGTTCGCCCGACGGGTTGTTTTCGAATTAATCCGCTCCACGTTTGATAGTCAAATAAACCCATCAATGACTCCCATTCGCCAGCCACTTTAGCTCTCTTTTTTCAGGAACAGTCCTTAACTACACAATTTTAAGAACATTATGAAATCAGAAAGAAAACAATTTACTGTGCGACCCATTTCATCACAATCAGGAGGACTACATTATGTGTGTGTGACGGATGACGCCCGAACCAGTTGGCGGAAGCTTGACCGTTAGAGCGGAATAGCGCCCTCAATGCAAATCAAAGAAAAACCAGATAGAAC
Organism: Luidia sarsii; assembly: GCA_949987565.1. Classification (NCBI taxonomy): domain Eukaryota; kingdom Metazoa; phylum Echinodermata; class Asteroidea; order Paxillosida; family Luidiidae; genus Luidia; species Luidia sarsii. The sequence goes on along the minus strand of OX465109.1, from coordinate 13,429,603 downwards.
AAAATGCGCTTCCCTTTTGGTCAACTCTCTATACTTGAAAAGTCGCAAGGAACAATTTCCACCGAAAATGAGAGACTCCCGTAAACGAATTTATTAACCTTAATTTCCCTCCTTTTTGTCTTTGTCACTTTGGCTGATGTAGCTTGGTGGGATGTTGCCTGTTTGTTTGTTTTTGAAAATACGGCCTCATTATTATGCATGTGGGTTGAGTGCATTCTCCTATTCACTCGATCACAATGAAATCCACAAGCCAGCCGCCTTCGGCATAGCTCTTCAAATCAGAATTGCCTATTACAGTACATTCAAGCTTTAGACGAGAGGAAACAAGGAGTGCAAGTGGCGGTGTGTAAAAACGCTCGGCTAGTAACGTGTAGGTCCGTGGTTCAGTTCCCGGGGGGAACTTTTCAGTTCCTTTTTTTTTCTCGAAAGGAGCCCGCAGTACAAAGGTGCTTAAAAACCTCTCGCAACCAACAACATTGCATGTGGCACATCCCGATGAGTCGGTGTGATGCTTGAACTGTCCTGTCAAACCCGGTTTGCGTCTTCGCACAGGGACGCGTGCTTTTAGTCGACTCTTCAGCCAAGGTCTAGGGGCCGCCGTGTTTCCTCCCCCACATGGCGCATGGGTCTACGGCCTATATGGATGAGGGCAGTGAAGGAAGTGCGTTGGACCGGTACCGAGTCCAGAAGAGCTCTATAATGACCCTTGCTCACGTGGCGATCCTGGCGGTCCTGGGAGGTTTGAAATCTTGGTCTGACACCGCATAACTTCTTGTTGACCAGCTTTTGATTATTTTATTTCAATACGAATTCATAATTACGTACGAAATGATAATGATATACCAAATTGATAATTACATCAAATCACCTAGTCCTGTATGACATGCTTTCTTTTTACGTTTTTAATTCGATCGCCCCTTTGCCCATCACAGTAGTTATTTTTGCCCAAAATATATATTTCTCGAAAACGGCAGATTTTTTAGGTATCAAAGTTCTCGGAATGTCCGAAACTATTACAAACTTGTTGATGGAGAAGTTATTTCTCAACTTTGGATTGTCCGGAAAATGGACACATTGCAAATTCTTTACCGCCCGGCCTATACATACATGTACTTGAGGCCGCTTTTTAATGTTCACACAGAGCTGCATGGTTGCCTCGCACTGATTCAATTCAAGATATCTCCGCCCGTGCCGCTGATTATCATAAATTGTGGACCCACAACTTGTTTTTAATGGGGGGCCTTCGGAGTCTAATTAACTGTTATATTGTAGAATAAGTGAAGCTTTAGACAACCCGGGATTTCAAAATTCGATTTGGCGTGTAATTTGGGACATGTGGGACTTGAAATGTGGTCCTATTTTTCTGTGCAAGTACACGGATGCGTCCCAAAAATCCTTGCAGAAATGAGTCTTGAATTGCTACACACGAGTTGCCGCACTTTGCCGACCATCGCCTCGGGTCACATCTTTCCGAGAAATCCAGCCAACCGTTCGCCCGACGGGTTGTTTTCGAATTAATCCGCTCCACGTTTTATAGTCAAATAAACCCATCAATGACTCCCATTCGCCAGCCACTTTAGCTCTCTTTTTTCAGGAACAGTCCTTAACTACACAATTTTAAGAACATTATGAAATCAGAAAGAAAACAATTTACTGTGCGACCCATTTCATCACAATCAGGAGGACTACATTATGTGTGTGTGACGGATGACGCCCGAACCAGTTGGCGGAAGCTTGACCGTTAGAGCGGAATAGCGCCCTCAATGCAAATCAAAGAAAAACCAGATAGAACAAAATGCGCTTCCCTTTTGGTCAACTCTCTATACTTGAAAAGTCGCAAGGAACAATTTCCACCGAAAATGAGAGACTCCCGTAAACGAATTTATTCACCTTAATTTCCCTCATTTTTGTCTTTGTCACTTTGGCTGATGTAGCTTGGTGGGATGTTGCCTGTTTGTTTGTTTTTGAAAATACGGCCTCATTATATGCATGTGTGTTGAGTGCATTCTCCTATTCACTCGATCACAATGAAATCCACAAGCCAGCCGCCTTTGGCATAGCTCTTCAAATCAGAATTGCCTATTACAGTACATTCAAGCTTTAGACGAGAGGAAACAAGGAGTGCAAGTGGCGGTGTGTAAAAACGCTCGGCTAGTAACGTGTAGGTCCGTGGTTCAGTTCCCGGGGGGAACTTTTCAGTTCCTTTTTTTTTCTCGAAAGGAGCCCGCAGTACAAAGGTGCTTAAAAACCTCTCGCAACCACCAACATTGCATGTGGCACATCCCGATGAGTCGGTGTGATGCTTGAACTGTCCTGTCAAACCCGGTTTGCGTCTTCGCACAGGGACGTGTGCTTTTAGTCGACTCTTCAGCCAAGGTCTAGGGGCCGCCGTGTTTCCTCCCCCACATGGCGCATGGGTCTACGGCCTATATGGATGAGGGCAGTGAAGGAAGTGCGTTGGACCGGTACCGAGTCCAGAAGAGCTCTATAATGACCCTTGCTCACGTGGCGATCCTGGCGGTCCTGGGAGGTTTGAAATCTTGGTCTGACACCGCATAACTTCTTGTTGACCAGCTTTTGATTATTTTATTTCAATACGAATTCATAATTACGTACGAAATGATAATGATATACCAAATTGATAATTACATCAAATCACCTAGTCCTGTATGACATGCTTTCTTTTTACGTTTTTAATTCGATCGCCCCTTTGCCCATCACAGTAGTTATTTTTGCCCAAAATATATATTTCTCGAAAACGGCAGATTTTTTAGGTATCAAAGTTTACGGAATGTCCAAAACTATTACAAACTTTTTGATGGAGAAGTTATTTCTCAACTTTGGATTGTCCGGAAAATGGACACATTGCAAATTCTTTACCGCCCGGCCTATAGATACATGTACTTGAGGCCGCTTTTTAATGTTCACACAGAGCTGCATGGTTGCCTCGCACTGATTCAATTCAAGATATCTCCGCCGTGCCGCTGATTATCATAAATTGTGGACCCACAACTTGTTTTTAATGGGGGGCCTTCGGATTCTAATTAACTGATATATTGTAGAATAAGTGAAGCTTTAGACAACCCGGGATTTCAAAATTCGATTTGGCGTGTAATTTGGGACATGTGGGACTTGAAATGTGGTCCTATTTTTCTGTGCAAGTACACGGATGCGTCCCAAAAATCCTTGCAGAAATTAGTCTTGAATTGCTACACACGAGTTGCCGCACTTTGCCGACCATCGCCTCGGGTCACATCTTTCCGAGAAATCCAGCCAACCGTTCGCCCGACGGGTTGTTTTCGAATTAATCCGCTCCACGTTTGATAGTCAAATAAAAACATCAATGACTCCCATTCTCCAGCCACTTTAGCTCTCTTTTTTTCAGGAACAGTCCTTAACTACACAATTTTAAGAACATTATGAAATCAAAAAGAAAACAATTTACTGTGCGACCCATTTCATCACAATCAGGAGGACTATATTATGTGTGTGTGACGGATGACGCCCGAACCAGTTGGCGGAAGCTTGACCGTTAGAGCGGAATAGCGCCCTCAATGCAAATCAAAGAAAAACCAGATAGAACAAAATGCGCTTCCCTTTTGGTCAACTCTCTATACTTGAAAAGTCGCAAGGAACAATTTCCACCGAAAATGAGAGACTCCCGTAAACGAATTTATTCACCTTAATTTCCCTCATTTTTGTCTTTGTCAATTTGGCTGATGTAGCTTGGTGGGATGTTGCCTGTTTGTTTGTTTTTGAAAATACGGCCTCATTATATGCATGTGGGTTGAGTGCATTCTCCTATTCACTCGATCACAATGAAATCCACAAGCCAGCCGCCTTCGGCATAGCTCTTCAAATCAGAATTGCCTATTACAGTACATTCAAGCTTTAGACGAGAGGAAACAAGGAGTGCAAGTGGCGGTGTGTAAAAACGCTCGGCTAGTAACGTGTAGGTCCGTGGTTCAGTTCCCGGGGGGAACTTTTCAGTTCCTTTTTTTTCTCGGATGGAGCCCGCAGTACAAAGGTGCTTAAAAACCTCCCGCAACCACCAACATTGCATGTGGCGCTTCCCGATGAGTCGGTTTGATGCTTGAACTGTCCTGTCAAACCCGGTTTGCGTCTTCGCACAGGGACGTGTGCTTTTAGTCGACTCTGCAGCCAAGGTCTAGGGGCCGCCGTGTTTCCTCCCCCACATGGCGCATGGGTCTACGGCCTATATGGATGAGGGCAGTGAAGGAAGTGCGTTGGACCGGTACCGAGTCCAGAAGAGCTCTATAATGACCCTTGCTCACGTGGCGATCCTGGCGGTCCTGGGAGGTCTGAAAGCTTGGTCTGACACCGCATAACTTCTTGTTGACCAGCTTTTGATTATTTTATTTCAATACGAATTCATAATTACGTACGAAATGATAATGATATACCAAATTGATAATTACATCAAATCACCTAGTCCTGTATGGCATGCTTTCTTTTTACGTTTTTAATTCGATCGCCCCTTTCCCCATCACAGTAGTTATTTTTGCCCAAAATATATATTTCTCGAAAACGGCAGATTTTTTAGGTATCAAAGTTCTCGGAATGTCCGAAACTATTACAAACTTGTTGATGGAGATGTTATTTCTCAACTTTGGATTGTCCGGAAAATGGACACATTGCAAATTCTTTACCGCCCGGCCTATAGATACATGTACTTGAGGCCGCTTTTTAATGTTCACACAGAGCTGCATGGTTGCCTCGCACTGATTCAATTCAAGATATCTCCGCCCGTGCCGCCGATTATCATAAATTGTGGACCCACAACTTGTTTTTAATGTGGGGCCTTCGGAGTCTAATTAACTGATATATTGTAGAATAAGTGAAGCTTTAGACAACCCGGGATTTCAAAATTCGATTTGGCGTGTAATTTGGGACATGTGGGACTTGAAATGTGGTCCTATTTTTGTGTGCAAGTACACGGATGCGTCCCAAAAATCCTTGCAGAAATTAGTCTTAAATTGCTACACACGAGTTGCTGCACTTTGCCGACCATCGCCTCGGGTCACATCTTTCCGAGAAATCCAGCCAACCGTTCGTCCGACGGGTTGTTTTCGAATTAATCCGCTCCACGTTTGATAGTCAAATAAACCCATCAATGACTCCCATTCGCCAGCCACTTCAGCTCTCTTTTTTCAGGAACAGTCCTTAACTACACAATTTTAAGAACATTATGAAATCAAAAAGAAAACAATTTACTTTGCGACCCATTTCATCAAAATCAGGAGGACTACATTATGTGTGTGTGACGGATGACGCCCGAACCAGTTGGCGGAAGCTTGACCGTTAGAGCGGAATAGCGCCCTCAATGCAAATCAAAGAAAAACCAGATAGAACAAAATGCGCTTCCCTTTTGGTCAACTCTCTATACTTGAAAAGTCGCAAGGAACAATTTCCACCGAAAATGAGAGACTCCCGTAAACGAATTTATTCACCTTAATTTCCCTCATTTTTGTCTTTGTCACTTTGGCTGATGTAGCTTGGTGGGATGTTGCCTGTTTGTTTGTTTTTGAAAATACGGCCTCATTATATGCATGTGTGTTGAGTGCATTCTCCTATTCACTCGATCACAATGAAATCCACAAGCCAGCCGCCTTTGGCATAGCTCTTCAAATCAGAATTGCCTATTACAGTACATTCAAGCTTTAGACGAGAGGAAACAAGGAGTGCAAGTGGCGGTGTGTAAAAACGCTCGGCTAGTAACGTGTAGGTCCGTGGTTCAGTTCCCGGGGGGAACTTTTCAGTTCCTTTTTTTTTCTCGAAAGGAGCCCGCAGTACAAAGGTGCTTAAAAACCTCTCGCAACCACCAACATTGCATGTGGCACATCCCGATGAGTCGGTGTGATGCTTGAACTGTCCTGTCAAACCCGGTTTGCGTCTTCGCACAGGGACGTGTGCTTTTAGTCGACTCTTCAGCCAAGGTCTAGGGGCCGCCGTGTTTCCTCCCCCACATGGCGCATGGGTCTACGGCCTATATGGATGAGGGCAGTGAAGGAAGTGCGTTGGACCGGTACCGAGTCCAGAAGAGCTCTATAATGACCCTTGCTCACGTGGCGATCCTGGCGGTCCTGGGAGGTTTGAAATCTTGGTCTGACACCGCATAACTTCTTGTTGACCAGCTTTTGATTATTTTATTTCAATACGAATTCATAATTACGTACGAAATGATAATGATATACCAAATTGATAATTACATCAAATCACCTAGTCCTGTTGACATGCTTTCTTTTTACGTTTTTAATTCGATCGCCCCTTTGCCCATCACAGTAGTTATTTTTGCCCAAAATATATATTTCTCGAAAACGGCAGATTTTTTAGGTATCAAAGTTTACGGAATGTCCAAAACTATTACAAACTTTTTGATGGAGAAGTTATTTCTCAACTTTGGATTGTCCGGAAAATGGACACATTGCAAATTCTTTACCGCCCGGCCTATAGATACATGTACTTGAGGCCGCTTTTTAATGTTCACACAGAGCTGCATGGTTGCCTCGCACTGATTCAATTCAAGATATCTCCGCCGTGCCGCTGATTATCATAAATTGTGGACCCACAACTTGTTTTTAATGGGGGGCCTTCGGATTCTAATTAACTGATATATTGTAGAATAAGTGAAGCTTTAGACAACCCGGGATTTCAAAATTCGATTTGGCGTGTAATTTGGGACATGTGGGACTTGAAATGTGGTCCTATTTTTCTGTGCAAGTACACGGATGCGTCCCAAAAATCCTTGCAGAAATTAGTCTTGAATTGCTACACACGAGTTGCCGCACTTTGCCGACCATCGCCTCGGGTCACATCTTTCCGAGAAATCCAGCCAACCGTTCGCCCGACGGGTTGTTTTCGAATTAATCCGCTCCACGTTTGATAGTCAAATAAAAACATCAATGACTCCCATTCTCCAGCCACTTTAGCTCTCTTTTTTTCAGGAACAGTCCTTAACTACACAATTTTAAGAACATTATGAAATCAAAAAGAAAACAATTTACTGTGCGACCCATTTCATCACAATCAGGAGGACTACATTATGTGTGTGTGACGGATGACGCCCGAACCAGTTGGCGGAAGCTTGACCGTTAGAGCGGAATAGCGCCCTCAATGCAAATCAAAGAAAAACCAGATAGAACAAAATGCGCTTCCCTTTTGGTCAACTCTCTATACTTGAAAAGTCGCAAGGAACAATTTCCACCGAAAATGAGAGACTCCCGTAAACGAATTTATTCACCTTAATTTCCCTCATTTTTGTCTTTGTCAATTTGGCTGATGTAGCTTGGTGGGATGTTGCCTGTTTGTTTGTTTTTGAAAATACGGCCTCATTATATGCATGTGGGTTGAGTGCATTCTCCTATTCACTCGATCACAATGAAATCCACAAGCCAGCCGCCTTCGGCATAGCTCTTCAAATCAGAATTGCCTATTACAGTACATTCAAGCTTTAGACGAGAGGAAACAAGGAGTGCAAGTGGCGGTGTGTAAAAACGCTCGGCTAGTAACGTGTAGGTCCGTGGTTCAGTTCCCGGGGGGAACTTTTCAGTTCCTTTTTTTTCTCGGATGGAGCCCGCAGTACAAAGGTGCTTAAAAACCTCCCGCAACCACCAACATTGCATGTGGCGCTTCCCGATGAGTCGGTTTGATGCTTGAACTGTCCTGTCAAACCCGGTTTGCGTCTTCGCACAGGGACGTGTGCTTTTAGTCGACTCTGCAGCCAAGGTCTAGGGGCCGCCGTGTTTCCTCCCCCACATGGCGCATGGGTCTACGGCCTATATGGATGAGGGCAGTGAAGGAAGTGCGTTGGACAGGTACCGAGTCCAGAAGAGCTCTATAATGACCCTTGCTCACGTGGCGATCCTGGCGGTCCTGGGAGGTCTGAAAGCTTGGTCTGACACCGCATAACTTCTTGTTGACCAGCTTTTGATTATTTTATTTCAATACGAATTCATAATTACGTACGAAATGATAATGATATACCAAATTGATAATTACATCAAATCACCTAGTCCTGTATGGCATGCTTTCTTTTTACGTTTTTAATTCGATCGCCCCTTTGCCCATCACAGTAGTTATTTTTGCCCAAAATATATATTTCTCGAAAACGGCAGATTTTTTAGGTATCAAAGTTCTCGGAATGTCCGAAACTATTACAAACTTGTTGATGGAGATGTTATTTCTCAACTTTGGATTGTCCGGAAAATGGACACATTGCAAATTCTTTACCGCCCGGCCTATAGATACATGTACTTGAGGCCGCTTTTTAATGTTCACACAGAGCTGCATGGTTGCCTCGCACTGATTCAATTCAAGATATCTCCGCCCGTGCCGCCGATTATCATAAATTGTGGACCCACAACTTGTTTTTAATGTGGGGCCTTCGGAGTCTAATTAACTGATATATTGTAGAATAAGTGAAGCTTTAGACAACCCGGGATTTCAAAATTCGATTTGGCGTGTAATTTGGGACATGTGGGACTTGAAATGTGGTCCTATTTTTCTGTGCAAGTACACGGATGCGTCCCAAAAATCCTTGCAGAAATTAGTCTTCAATTGCTACACACGAGTTGCCGCACTTTGCCGACCATCGCCTCGGGTCACATCTTTCCGAGAAATCCAGCCAACCGTTCGCCCGACGGGTTGTTTTCGAATTAATCCGCTCCACGTTTGATAGTCAAATAAACCCATCAATGTCTCCCATTCGCCAGCCACTTTAGCTCTCTTTTTTCAGGAACAGTCCTTAACTACACAATTTTAAGAACATTATGAAATCAAAAAGAAAACAATTTACTTTGCGACCCATTTCATCACAATCAGGAGGACTACATTATGTGTGTGTGACGGATGACGCCCGAACCAGTTGGCGGAAGCTTGACCCTTAGAGCGGAATAGCGCCCTCAATGCAAATCAAAGAAAAACCAGATAGAACAAAATGCGCTTCCCTTTTGGTCAACTCTCTATACTTGAAAAGTCGCAAGGAACAATTTCCACCGAAAATGAGAGACTCCCGTAAACGAATTTATTCACCTTAATTTCCCTCATTTTTGTCTTTGTCACTTTGGCTGATGTAGCTTGGTGGGATGTTGCCTGTTTGTTTGTTTTTTGAAAATACGGCCTCATTATATGCATGTGGGTTGAGTGCATTCTCCTATTCACTCGATCACAATGAAATCCACAAGCCAGCCGCCTTCGGCATAGCTCTTCAAATCAGAATTGCCTATTACAGTACATTCAAGCTTTAGACGAGAGGAAACAAGGAGTGCAAGTGGCGGTGTGTAAAAACGCTCGGCTAGCAACGTGTAGGTCCGTGGTTCAGTTCCCGGGGGGAACTTTTCAGTTCCTTTTTTTTTTCTCGGAAGGAGCCCGCAGTACTAAGGTGCTTAAAAACCTCCCGCAACCACCAACATTGCATGTGGCGCATCCCCATGAGTCGGTGTGATGCTTGAACTGTCCCGTCAAACCCGGTTTGCGTCTTCGCACAGAGACGCGTGCTTTTAGTCGACTCTTCAGCCAAGGTCTAGGGGCCGCCGTGTTTCCTCCCCCACATGGCGCATGGGTCTACGGCCTATATGGATGAGGGCAGTGAAGGAAGTGCGTTGGACCGGTACCGAGTCCAGAAGAGCTCTATAATGACCCTTGCTCACGTGGCGATCCTGGCGGTCCTGGGAGGTTTGAAATCTTGGTCTGACACCGCATAACTTCTTGTTGACCAGCTTTTGATTATTTTATTTCAATACGAATTCATAATTACGTACGAAATGATAATGATATACTAAATTGATAATTACATCAAATCACCTAGTCCTGTATGACATGCTTTCTTTTTACGTTTTTATTTCGATCGCCCCTTTGCCCATCACAGTAGTTATTTTTGCCAAAAATATATATTTCTCGAAAACGGCAGATTTTTTAGGTATCAAAGTTCTCGGAATGTCCGAAACTATTACAAACTTGTTGATGGAGAAGTTATTTCTCATTTTTGGATTGTCCGGAAAATGGACACATTGCAAATTCTTTACCGCCCGGCCTATAGATACATGTACTTGAGGCCGCTTTTTAATGTTCACACAGAGCTGCATGGTTGCCTCGCACTGATTCAATTCAAGATATCTCCGCCCGTGCCCCCGATTATCATAAATTGTGGACCCACAACTTGTTTTTAATGGGGGGCCTTCGGAGTCTAATTAACTGATATATTGTAGAATAAGTGAAGCTTTAGACAACCCGGGATTTCAAAATTCGATTTGGCGTGTAATTTGGGACATGTGGGACTTGAAATGTGGTCCTTTTTTTCTGTGCAAGTACACGGATGCGTCCCAAAAATCCTTGCAGAAATTAGTCTTGAATTGCTACACACGAGTTGCCGCACTTTGCCGACCATCGCCTCGGGTCACATCTTTCCGAGAAATCCAGCCAACGTTCGCCCGACGGGTTGTTTTGGAATTAATCCGCTCCACGTTTGATAGTCAAATAAACCCATCAATGACTCCCATTCGCCAGCCATTTTAGTTCTCTTTTTTTTCAGGAACAGTCCTTAACTACACAATTTTAAGAACATTATGAAATCAGAAAGAAAACAATTTACTGTGCGACCCATTTCATCACAATCAGGAGGACTACATTATGTGTGTGTGACGGATGACGCCCGAACCAGTTGGCGGAAGCTTGACCGTTAGAGCGGAATAGCGCCCTCAATGCAAATCAAAGAAAAACCAGATAGAACAAAATGCGCTTCCCTTTTGGTCAACTCTCTATACTTGAAAAGTCGCAAGGAACAATTTCCACCGAAAATGAGAGACTCCCGTAAACGAATTTATTCACCTTAATTTCCCTCATTTTTGTCTTTGTCACTTTGGCTGATGTAGCTTGGTGGGATGTTGCCTGTTTGTTTGTTTTTGAAAATACGGCCTCATTATATGCATGTGGGTTGAGTGCATTCTCCTATTCACTCGATCACAATGAAATCCACAAGCCAGCCGCCTTCGGCATAGCTCTTCAAATCAGAATTGCCTATTACAGTACATTCAAGCTTTAGACGAGAGGAAACAAGGAGTGCAAGTGGCGGTTTGTAAAAACGCTCGGCTAGCAACGTGTAGGTCCGTGGTTCAGTTCCCGGGGGGAACTTTTCAGTTCCTTTTTTTTTTCTCGGAAGGAGCCCGCAGTACTAAGGTGCTTAAAAACCTCCCGCAACCACCAACATTGCATGTGGCGCATCCCGATGAGTCGGTGTGATGCTTGAACTGTCCTGTCAAACCCGGTTTGCGTCTTCGCACAGGGACGCGTGCTTTTAGTCGACTCTTCAGCCAAGGTCTAGGGGCCGCCGTGTTTCCTCCCCCACATGGCGCATGGGTCTACGGCCTATATGGATGAGGGCAGTGAAGGAAGTGCGTTGGACCGGTACCGAGTCCAGAAGAGCTCTATAATGACCCTTGCTCACGTGGCGATCCTGGCGGTCCTGGGAGGTTTGAAATCTTGGTCTGACACCGCATAACTTCTTGTTGACCAGCTTTTGATTATTTTATTTCAATACGAATTCATAATTACGTACGAAATGATAATGATATACCAAATTGATAATTACATCAAATCACCTAGTCCTGTATGACATGCTTTCTTTTTACGTTTTTATTTCGATCGCCCCTTTGCCCATCACAGTAGTTATTTTTGCCTAAAATATATATTTCTCGAAAACGGCAGATTTTTTAGGTATCAAAGTTCTCGGAATGTCCGAAACTATTACAAACTTGTTGATGGAGAAGTTATTTCTCAACTTTGGATTGTCCGGAAAATGGACACATTGCAAATTCTTTACCGCCCGGCCTATAGATACATGTACTTGAGGCCGCTTTTTAATGTTCACACAGAGCTGCATGGTTGCCTCGCACTGATTCAATTCAAGATATCTCCGCCCGTGCCGCCGATTATCATAAATTGTGGACCCACAACTTGTTTTTAATGGGGGGCCATCGGAGTCTAATTAACTGATATATTGTAGAATAAGTGAAGCTTTAGACAACCCGGGATTTCAAAATTCGATTTGGCGTGTAATTTGGGACATGTGGGACTTGAAATGTGGTCCTTTTTTTCTGTGCAAGTACACGGATGCGTCCCAAAAATCCTTGCAGAAATTAGTCTTGAATTGCTACACACGAGTTGCCGCACTTTGCCGACCATCGCCTCGGGTCACATCTTTCCGAGAAATCCAGCCAACCGTTCGCCCGACGGGTTGTTTTGGAATTAATCCGCTCCACGTTTGATAGTCAAATAAACCCATCAATGACTCCCATTCGCCAGCCACTTTAGTTTTTTTTTTTTCAGGAACAGTCCTTAACTACACAATTTTAAGAACATTATGAAATCAGAAAGAAAACAATTTACTGTGCGACCCATTTCATCACAATCAGGAGGACTACATTATGTGTGTGTGACGGATGACGCCCGAACCAGTTGGCGGAAGCTTGACCGTTAGAGCGGAATAGCGCCCTCAATGCAAATCAAAGAAAAACCAGATAGAACAAAATGCGCTTCCCTTTTGGTCAACTCTCTATACTTGAAAAGTCGCAAGGAACAATTTCCACCGAAAATGAGAGACTCCCGTAAACGAATTTATTCACCTTAATTTCCCTCATTTTTGTCTTTGTCACTTTGGCTGATGTAGCTTGGTGGGATGTTGCCTGTTTGTTTGTTTTTGAAAATACGGCCTCATTATATGCATGTGGGTTGAGTGCATTCTCCTATTCACTCGATCACAATGAAATCCACAAGCCAGCCGCCTTCGGCATAGCTCTTCAAATCAGAATTGCCTATTACAGTACATTCAAGCTTTAGACGAGAGGAAACAAGGAGTGCAAGTGGCGGTGTGTAAAAACGCTCGGCTAGTAACGTGTAGGTCCGTGGTTCAGTTCCCGGGGGGAACTTTTCAGTTCCTTTTTTTTTCTCGGAAGGAGCCCGCAGTTCTAAGGTGCTTAAAAACCTCCCGCAACCACCAACATTGCATGTGGCGCTTCCCGATGAGTCGGTGTGATGCTTGAACTGTCCTGTCAAACCCGGTTTGCGTCTTCGCACAGGGACGTGTGCTTTTAGTCGACTCTGCAGCCAAGGTCTAGGGGCCGCCGTGTTTCCTCCCCCACATGGCGCATGGGTCTACGGCCTATATGGATGAGGGCAGTGAAGGAAGTGCGTTGGACCGGTACCGAGTCCAGAAGAGCTCTATAATGACCCTTGCTCACGTGGCGATCCTGGCGGTCCTGGGAGGTTTGAAATCTTGGTCTGACACCGCATAACTTCTTGTTGACCAGCTTTTGATTATTTTATTTCAATACGAATTCATAATTACGTACGAAATGATAATGATATACCAAATTGATAATTACATCAAATCACCTAGTCCTGTATGACATGCTTTCTTTTTACTTTTTTAATTCGATCGCCCCTTTGCCCATCACAGTAGTTATTTTTGCCCAAAATATATATTTCTCGAAAACGGCAGATTTTTTAGGTATCAAAGTTCTCGGAATGTCCGAAACTATTACAAACTTGTTGATGGAGAAGTTATTTCTCAACTTTGGATTGTCCGGAAAAGGGACACATTGCAAATTCTTTACCGCCCGGCCTATAGATACATGTACTTGAGGCCGCTTTTTAATGTTCACACAGAGCTGCATGGTTGCCTCGCACTGATTCAATTCAAGATATCTCCGCCCGTGCCGCCGATTATCATAAATTGTGGACCCACAACTTGTTTTTAATGGGGGGCCTTCGGAGTCTAATTAACTGATATATTGTAGAATAAGTGAAGCTTTAGACAACCCGGGATTTCAAAATTCGATTTGGCGTGTAATTTGGGACATGTGGGACTTGAAATGTGGTCCTATTTTTGTGTGCAAGTACACGGATGCGTCCCAAAAATCCTTGAAATTAGTCTTGAATTGCTACACACGAGTTGCCGCACTTTGCCGACCATCGCCTCGGGTCACATCTTTCCGAGAAATCCAGCCAACCGTTCGCCCGACGGGTTGTTTTCGAATTAATCCGCTCCACGTTTGATAGTCAAATAAAAACATCAATGACTCCCATTCTCCAGCCACTTTAGCTCTCTTTTTTTCAGGAACAGTCCTTAACTACACAATTTTAAGAACATTATGAAATCAAAAAGAAAACAATTTACTGTGCGACCCATTTCATCACAATCAGGAGGACTACATTATGTGTGTGTGACGGATGACGCCCGAACCAGTTGGCGGAAGCTTGACCGTTAGAGCGGAATAGCGCCCTCAATGCAAATCAAAGAAAAACCAGATAGAACAAAATGCGCTTCCCTTTTGGTCAACTCTCTATACTTGAAAAGTCGCAAGGAACAATTTCCACCGAAAATGAGAGACTCCCGTAAACGAATTTATTCACCTTAATTTCCCTCATTTTTGTCTTTGTCAATTTGGCTGATGTAGCTTGGTGGGATGTTGCCTGTTTGTTTGTTTTTGAAAATACGGCCTCATTATATGCATGTGGGTTGAGTGCATTCTCCTATTCACTCGATCACAATGAAATCCACAAGCCAGCCGCCTTCGGCATAGCTCTTCAAATCAGAATTGCCTATTACAGTACATTCAAGCTTTAGACGAGAGGAAACAAGGAGTGCAAGTGGCGGTGTGTAAAAACGCTCGGCTAGTAACGTGTAGGTCCGTGGTTCAGTTCCCGGGGGGAACTTTTCAGTTCCTTTTTTTTCTCGGATGGAGCCCGCAGTACAAAGGTGCTTAAAAACCTCCCGCAACCACCAACATTGCATGTGGCGCTTCCCGATGAGTCGGTTTGATGCTTGAACTGTCCTGTCAAACCCGGTTTGCGTCTTCGCACAGGGACGTGTGCTTTTAGTCGACTCTGCAGCCAAGGTCTAGGGGCCGCCGTGTTTCCTCCCCCACATGGCGCATGGGTCTACGGCCTATATGGATGAGGGCAGTGAAGGAAGTGCGTTGGACAGGTACCGAGTCCAGAAGAGCTCTATAATGACCCTTGCTCACGTGGCGATCCTGGCGGTCCTGGGAGGTCTGAAAGCTTGGTCTGACACCGCATAACTTCTTGTTGACCAGCTTTTGATTATTTTATTTCAATACGAATTCATAATTACGTACGAAATGATAATGATATACCAAATTGATAATTACATCAAATCACCTAGTCCTGTATGGCATGCTTTCTTTTTACGTTTTTAATTCGATCGCCCCTTTGCCCATCACAGTAGTTATTTTTGCCCAAAATATATATTTCTCGAAAACGGCAGATTTTTTAGGTATCAAAGTTCTCGGAATGTCCGAAACTATTACAAACTTGTTGATGGAGATGTTATTTCTCAACTTTGGATTGTCCGGAAAATGGACACATTGCAAATTCTTTACCGCCCGGCCTATAGATACATGTACTTGAGGCCGCTTTTTAATGTTCACACAGAGCTGCATGGTTGCCTCGCACTGATTCAATTCAAGATATCTCCGCCCGTGCCGCCGATTATCATAAATTGTGGACCCACAACTTGTTTTTAATGTGGGGCCTTCGGAGTCTAATTAACTGATATATTGTAGAATAAGTGAAGCTTTAGACAACCCGGGATTTCAAAATTCGATTTGGCGTGTAATTTGGGACATGTGGGACTTGAAATGTGGTCCTATTTTTCTGTGCAAGTACACGGATGCGTCCCAAAAATCCTTGCAGAAATTAGTCTTAAATTGCTACACACGAGTTGCCGCACTTTGCCGACCATCGCCTCGGGTCACATCTTTCCGAGAAATCCAGCCAACCGTTCGCCCGACGGGTTGTTTTCGAATTAATCCGCTCCACGTTTGATAGTCAAATAAACCCATCAATGTCTCCCATTCGCCAGCCACTTTAGCTCTCTTTTTTCAGGAACAGTCCTTAACTACACAATTTTAAGAACATTATGAAATCAAAAAGAAAACAATTTACTTTGCGACCCATTTCATCACAATCAGGAGGACTACATTATGTGTGTGTGACGGATGACGCCCGAACCAGTTGGCGGAAGCTTGACCCTTAGAGCGGAATAGCGCCCTCAATGCAAATCAAAGAAAAACCAGATAGAACAAAATGCGCTTCCCTTTTGGTCAACTCTCTATACTTGAAAAGTCGCAAGGAACAATTTCCACCGAAAATGAGAGACTCCCGTAAACGAATTTATTCACCTTAATTTCCCTCATTTTTGTCTTTGTCACTTTGGCTGATGTAGCTTGGTGGGATGTTGCCTGTTTGTTTGTTTTTTGAAAATACGGCCTCATTATATGCATGTGGGTTGAGTGCATTCTCCTATTCACTCGATCACAATGAAATCCACAAGCCAGCCGCCTTCGGCATAGCTCTTCAAATCAGAATTGCCTATTACAGTACATTCAAGCTTTAGACGAGAGGAAACAAGGAGTGCAAGTGGCGGTGTGTAAAAACGCTCGGCTAGCAACGTGTAGGTCCGTGGTTCAGTTCCCGGGGGGAACTTTTCAGTTCCTTTTTTTTTTCTCGGAAGGAGCCCGCAGTACTAAGGTGCTTAAAAACCTCCCGCAACCACCAACATTGCATGTGGCGCATCCCCATGAGTCGGTGTGATGCTTGAACTGTCCCGTCAAACCCGGTTTGCGTCTTCGCACAGAGACGCGTGCTTTTAGTCGACTCTTCAGCCAAGGTCTAGGGGCCGCCGTGTTTCCTCCCCCACATGGCGCATGGGTCTACGGCCTATATGGATGAGGGCAGTGAAGGAAGTGCGTTGGACCGGTACCGAGTCCAGAAGAGCTCTATAATGACCCTTGCTCACGTGGCGATCCTGGCGGTCCTGGGAGGTTGGAAATCTTGGTCTGACACCGCATAACTTCTTGTTGACCAGCTTTTGATTATTTTATTTCAATACGAATTCATAATTACGTACGAAATGATAATGATATACCAAATTGATAATTACATCAAATCACCTAGTCCTGTATGACATGCTTTCTTTTTACGTTTTTATTTCGATCGCCCCTTTGCCCATCACAGTAGTTATTTTTGCCCAAAATATATATTTCTCGAAAACGGCAGATTGTTTAGGTATCAAAGTTCTCGGAATGTCCGAAACTATTACAAACTTGTTGATGGAGAAGTTATTTCTCAACTTTGGATTGTCCGGAAAATGGACACATTGCAAATTCTTTACCGCCCGGCCTATAGATACATGTACTTGAGGCCGCTTTTTAATGTTCACACAGAGCTGCATGGTTGCCTCGCACTGATTCAATTCAAGATATCTCCGCCCGTGCCCCCGATTATCATAAATTGTGGACCCACAACTTGTTTTTAATGGGGGGCCTTCGGAGTCTAATTAACTGATATATTGTAGAATAAGTGAAGCTTTAGACAACCCGGGATTTCAAAATTCGATTTGGCGTGTAATTTGGGACATGTGGGACTTGAAATGTGGTCCTTTTTTTCTGTGCAAGTACACGGATGCGTCCCAAAAATCCTTGCAGAAATTAGTCTTGAATTGCTACACACGAGTTGCCGCACTTTGCCGACCATCGCCTCGGGTCACATCTTTCCGAGAAATCCAGCCAACGTTCGCCCGACGGGTTGTTTTGGAATTAATCCGCTCCACGTTTGATAGTCAAATAAACCCATCAATGACTCCCATTCGCCAGCCATTTTAGTTCTCTTTTTTTTCAGGAACAGTCCTTAACTACACAATTTTAAGAACATTATGAAATCAGAAAGAAAACAATTTACTGTGCGACCCATTTCATCACAATCAGGAGGACTACATTATGTGTGTGTGACGGATGACGCCCGAACCAGTTGGCGGAAGCTTGACCGTTAGAGCGGAATAGCGCCCTCAATGCAAATCAAAGAAAAACCAGATAGAACAAAATGCGCTTCCCTTTTGGTCAACTCTCTATACTTGAAAAGTCGCAAGGAACAATTTCCACCGAAAATGAGAGACTCCCGTAAACGAATTTATTCACCTTAATTTCCCTCATTTTTGTCTTTGTCACTTTGGCTGATGTAGCTTGGTGGGATGTTGCCTGTTTGTTTGTTTTTGAAAATACGGCCTCATTATATGCATGTGGGTTGAGTGCATTCTCCTATTCACTCGATCACAATGAAATCCACAAGCCAGCCGCCTTCGGCATAGCTCTTCAAATCAGAATTGCCTATTACAGTACATTCAAGCTTTAGACGAGAGGAAACAAGGAGTGCAAGTGGCGGTTTGTAAAAACGCTCGGCTAGCAACGTGTAGGTCCGTGGTTCAGTTCCCGGGGGGAACTTTTCAGTTCCTTTTTTTTTTCTCGGAAGGAGCCCGCAGTACTAAGGTGCTTAAAAACCTCCCGCAACCACCAACATTGCATGTGGCGCATCCCGATGAGTCGGTGTGATGCTTGAACTGTCCTGTCAAACCCGGTTTGCGTCTTCGCACAGGGACGCGTGCTTTTAGTCGACTCTTCAGCCAAGGTCTAGGGGCCGCCGTGTTTCCTCCCCCACATGGCGCATGGGTCTACGGCCTATATGGATGAGGGCAGTGAAGGAAGTGCGTTGGACCGGTACCGAGTCCAGAAGAGCTCTATAATGACCCTTGCTCACGTGGCGATCCTGGCGGTCCTGGGAGGTTTGAAATCTTGGTCTGACACCGCATAACTTCTTGTTGACCAGCTTTTGATTATTTTATTTCAATACGAATTCATAATTACGTACGAAATGATAATGATATACCAAATTGATAATTACATCAAATCACCTAGTCCTGTATGACATGCTTTCTTTTTACGTTTTTATTTCGATCGCCCCTTTGCCCATCACAGTAGTTATTTTTGCCTAAAATATATATTTCTCGAAAACGGCAGATTTTTTAGGTATCAAAGTTCTCGGAATGTCCGAAACTATTACAAACTTGTTGATGGAGAAGTTATTTCTCAACTTTGGATTGTCCGGAAAATGGACACATTGCAAATTCTTTACCGCCCGGCCTATAGATACATGTACTTGAGGCCGCTTTTTAATGTTCACACAGAGCTGCATGGTTGCCTCGCACTGATTCAATTCAAGATATCTCCGCCCGTGCCGCCGATTATCATAAATTGTGGACCCACAACTTGTTTTTAATGGGGGGCCATCGGAGTCTAATTAACTGATATATTGTAGAATAAGTGAAGCTTTAGACAACCCGGGATTTCAAAATTCGATTTGGCGTGTAATTTGGGACATGTGGGACTTGAAATGTGGTCCTTTTTTTCTGTGCAAGTACACGGATGCGTCCCAAAAATCCTTGCAGAAATTAGTCTTGAATTGCTACACACGAGTTGCCGCACTTTGCCGACCATCGCCTCGGGTCACATCTTTCCGAGAAATCCAGCCAACCGTTCGCCCGACGGGTTGTTTTGGAATTAATCCGCTCCACGTTTGATAGTCAAATAAACCCATCAATGACTCCCATTCGCCAGCCACTTTAGTTTTTTTTTTTTCAGGAACAGTCCTTAACTACACAATTTTAAGAACATTATGAAATCAGAAAGAAAACAATTTACTGTGCGACCCATTTCATCACAATCAGGAGGACTACATTATGTGTGTGTGACGGATGACGCCCGAACCAGTTGGCGGAAGCTTGACCGTTAGAGCGGAATAGCGCCCTCAATGCAAATCAAAGAAAAACCAGATAGAACAAAATGCGCTTCCCTTTTGGTCAACTCTCTATACTTGAAAAGTCGCAAGGAACAATTTCCACCGAAAATGAGAGACTCCCGTAAACGAATTTATTCACCTTAATTTCCCTCATTTTTGTCTTTGTCACTTTGGCTGATGTAGCTTGGTGGGATGTTGCCTGTTTGTTTGTTTTTGAAAATACGGCCTCATTATATGCATGTGGGTTGAGTGCATTCTCCTATTCACTCGATCACAATGAAATCCACAAGCCAGCCGCCTTCGGCATAGCTCTTCAAATCAGAATTGCCTATTACAGTACATTCAAGCTTTAGACGAGAGGAAACAAGGAGTGCAAGTGGCGGTGTGTAAAAACGCTCGGCTAGTAACGTGTAGGTCCGTGGTTCAGTTCCCGGGGGGAACTTTTCAGTTCCTTTTTTTTTCTCGGAAGGAGCCCGCAGTTCTAAGGTGCTTAAAAACCTCCCGCAACCACCAACATTGCATGTGGCGCTTCCCGATGAGTCGGTGTGATGCTTGAACTGTCCTGTCAAACCCGGTTTGCGTCTTCGCACAGGGCCAGGGACGTGTGCTTTTAGTCGACTCTGCAGCCAAGGTCTAGGGGCCGCCGTGTTTCCTCCCCCACATGGCGCATGGGTCTACGGCCTATATGGATGAGGGCAGTGAAGGAAGTGCGTTGGACCGGTACCGAGTCCAGAAGAGCTCTATAATGACCCTTGCTCACGTGGCGATCCTGGCGGTCCTGGGAGGTTTGAAATCTTGGTCTGACACCGCATAACTTCTTGTTGACCAGCTTTTGATTATTTTATTTCAATACGAATTCATAATTACGTACGAAATGATAATGATATACCAAATTGATAATTACATCAAATCACCTAGTCCTGTATGACATGCTTTCTTTTTACTTTTTTAATTCGATCGCCCCTTTGCCCATCACAGTAGTTATTTTTGCCCAAAATATATATTTCTCGAAAACGGCAGATTTTTTAGGTATCAAAGTTCTCGGAATGTCCGAAACTATTACAAACTTGTTGATGGAGAAGTTATTTCTCAACTTTGGATTGTCCGGAAAAGGGACACATTGCAAATTCTTTACCGCCCGGCCTATAGATACATGTACTTGAGGCCGCTTTTTAATGTTCACACAGAGCTGCATGGTTGCCTCGCACTGATTCAATTCAAGATATCTCCGCCCGTGCCGCCGATTATCATAAATTGTGGACCCACAACTTGTTTTTAATGGGGGGCCTTCGGAGTCTAATTAACTGATATATTGTAGAATAAGTGAAGCTTTAGACAACCCGGGATTTCAAAATTCGATTTGGCGTGTAATTTGGGACATGTGGGACTTGAAATGTGGTCCTATTTTTGTGTGCAAGTACACGGATGCGTCCCAAAAATCCTTGAAATTAGTCTTGAATTGCTACACACGAGTTGCCGCACTTTGCCGACCATCGCCTCGGGTCACATCTTTTCGAGAAATCCAGCCAACCGTTCGTCCGACGGGTTGTTTTCGAATTAATCCGCTCCACGTTTGATAGTCAAATAAACCCATCAATGACTCCCATTCGCCAGCCACTTTAGCTCTCTTTTTTCAGGAACAGTCCTTAACTCCACAATTTTAAGAACATTATGAAATCAAAAAGAAAACAATTTACTTTGTGACCCATTTCATCACAATCAGGAGGACTACATTATGTGTGTGTGACGGATGACGCCCGAACCAGTTGGCGGAAGCTTGACCGTTAGAGCGGATAAGCGCCCTCAATGCAAATCAAAGAAAAACCAGATAGAACAAAATGCGCTTCCCTTTTGGTCAACTATCTATACTTGAAAAGTCGCAAGGAACAATTTCCACCGAAAATGAGAGACTCCCGTAAACGAATTTATTCACCTTAATTTCCCTCATTTTTGTCTTTGTCACTTTGGCTGATGTAGCTTGGTGGGATGTTGCCTGTTTGTTTGTTTTTGAAAATACGGCCTCATTATATGCATGTGGGTTGAGTGCATTCTCCTATTCACTCGATCACAATGAAATCCACAAGCCAGCCGCCTTCGGCATAGCTCTTCAAATCAGAATTGCCTATTACAGTACATTCAAGCTTTAGACGAGAGGAAACAAGGAGTGCAAGTGGCGGTTTGTAAAAACGCTCGGCTAGCAACGTGTAGGTCCGTGGTTCAGTTCCCGGGGGGAACTTTTCAGTTCCTTTTTTTTTTCTCGGAAGGAGCCCGCAGTACTAAGGTGCTTAAAAACCTCCCGCAACCACCAACATTGCATGTGGCGCATCCCGATGAGTCGGTGTGATGCTTGAACTGTCCTGTCAAACCCGGTTTGCGTCTTCGCACAGGGACGCGTGCTTTTAGTCGACTCTTCAGCCAAGGTCTAGGGGCCGCCGTGTTTCCTCCCCCACATGGCGCATGGGTCTACGGCCTATATGGATGAGGGCAGTGAAGGAAGTGCGTTGGACCGGTACCGAGTCCAGAAGAGCTCTATAATGACCCTTGCTCACGTGGCGATCCTGGCGGTCCTGGGAGGTTTGAAATCTTGGTCTGACACCGCATAACTTCTTGTTGACCAGCTTTTGATTATTTTATTTCAATACGAATTCATAATTACGTACGAAATGATAATGATATACCAAATTGATAATTACATCAAATCACCTAGTCCTGTATGACATGCTTTCTTTTTACGTTTTTATTTCGATCGCCCCTTTGCCCATCACAGTAGTTATTTTTGCCAAAAATATATATTTCTCGAAAACGGCAGATTTTTTAGGTATCAAAGTTCTCGGAATGTCCGAAACTATTACAAACTTGTTGATGGAGAAGTTATTTCTCAACTTTGGATTGTCCGGAAAATGGACACATTGCAAATTCTTTACCGCCCGGCCTATAGATACATGTACTTGAGGCCGCTTTTTAATGTTCACACAGAGCTGCATGGTTGCCTCGCACTGATTCAATTCAAGATATCTCCGCCCGTGCTGCCGATTATCATAAATTGTGGACCCACAACTTGTTTTTAATGGGGGGCCTTCGGAGTCTAATTAACTGATATATTGTAGAATAAGTGAAGCTTTAGACAACCCGGGATTTCAAAATTCGATTTGGCGTGTAATTTGGGACATGTGGGACTTGAAATGTGGTCCTTTTTTTCTGTGCAAGTACACGGATGCGTCCCAAAAATCCTTGCAGAAATTAGTCTTGAATTGCTACACACGAGTTGCCGCACTTTGCCGACCATCGCCTCGGGTCACATCTTTCCGAGAAATCCAGCCAACGTTCGCCCGACGGGTTGTTTTGGAATTAATCCGCTCCACGTTTGATAGTCAAATAAACCCATCAATGACTCCCATTCGCCAGCCATTTTAGTTCTCTTTTTTTTCAGGAACAGTCCTTAACTACACAATTTTAAGAACATTATGAAATCAGAAAGAAAACAATTTACTGTGCGACCCATTTCATCACAATCAGGAGGACTACATTATGTGTGTGTGACGGATGACGCCCGAACCAGTTGGCGGAAGCTTGACCGTTAGAGCGGAATAGCGCCCTCAATGCAAATCAAAGAAAAACCAGATAGAACAAAATGCGCTTCCCTTTTGGTCAACTCTCTATACTTGAAAAGTCGCAAGGAACAATTTCCACCGAAAATGAGAGACTCCCGTAAACGAATTTATTCACCTTAATTTCCCTCATTTTTGTCTTTGTCACTTTGGCTGATGTAGCTTGGTGGGATGTTGCCTGTTTGTTTGTTTTTGAAAATACGGCCTCATTATATGCATGTGGGTTGAGTGCATTCTCCTATTCACTCGATCACAATGAAATCCACAAGCCAGCCGCCTTCGGCATAGCTCTTCAAATCAGAATTGCCTATTACAGTACATTCAAGCTTTAGACGACAGGAAACAAGGAGTGCAAGTGGCGGTTTGTAAAAACGCTCGGCTAGCAACGTGTAGGTCCGTGGTTCAGTTCCCGGGGGGAACTTTTCAGTTCCTTTTTTTTTTCTCGGAAGGAGCCCGCAGTACTAAGGTGCTTAAAAACCTCCCGCAACCACCAACATTGCATGTGGCGCATCCCGATGAGTCGGTGTGATGCTTGAACTGTCCTGTCAAACCCGGTTTGCGTCTTCGCACAGGGACAAGTGCTTTTAGTCGACTCTTCAGCCAAGGTCTAGGGGCCGCCGTGTTTCCTCCCCCACATGGCGCATGGGTCTACGGCCTATATGGATGAGGGCAGTGAAGGAAGTGCGTTGGACCGGTACCGAGTCCAGAAGAGCTCTATAATGACCCTTGCTCACGTGGCGATCCTGGCGGTCCTGGGAGGTTTGAAATCTTGGTCTGACACCGCATAACTTCTTGTTGACCAGCTTTTGATTATTTTATTTCAATACGAATTCATAATTACGTACGAAATGATAATGATATACCAAATTGATAATTACATCAAATCACCTAGTCCTGTATGACATGCTTTCTTTTTACGTTTTTATTTCGATCGCCCCTTTGCCCATCACAGTAGTTATTTTTGCCTAAAATATATATTTCTCGAAAACGGCAGATTTTTTAGGTATCAAAGTTCTCGGAATGTCCGAAACTATTACAAACTTGTTGATGGAGAAGTTATTTCTCAACTTTGGATTGTCCGGAAAATGGACACATTGCAAATTCTTTACCGCCCGGCCTATAGATACATGTACTTGAGGCCGCTTTTTAATGTTCACACAGAGCTGCATGGTTGCCTCGCACTGATTCAATTCAAGATATCTCCGCCCGTGCCGCCGATTATCATAAATTGTGGACCCACAACTTGTTTTTAATGGGGGGCCATCGGAGTCTAATTAACTGATATATTGTAGAATAAGTGAAGCTTTAGACAACCCGGGATTTCAAAATTCGATTTGGCGTGTAATTTGGGACATGTGGGACTTGAAATGTGGTCCTTTTTTTCTGTGCAAGTACACGGATGCGTCCCAAAAATCCTTGCAGAAATTAGTCTTGAATTGCTACACACGAGTTGCCGCACTTTGCCGACCATCGCCTCGGGTCACATCTTTCCGAGAAATCCAGCCAACCGTTCGCCCGACGGGTTGTTTTGGAATTAATCCGCTCCACGTTTGATAGTCAAATAAACCCATCAATGACTCCCATTCGCCAGCCACTTTAGTTTTTTTTTTTTCAGGAACAGTCCTTAACTACACAATTTTAAGAACATTATGAAATCAGAAAGAAAACAATTTACTGTGCGACCCATTTCATCACAATCAGGAGGACTACATTATGTGTGTGTGACGGATGACGCCCGAACCAGTTGGCGGAAGCTTGACCGTTAGAGCGGAATAGCGCCCTCAATGCAAATCAAAGAAAAACCAGATAGAACAAAATGCGCTTCCCTTTTGGTCAACTCTCTATACTTGAAAAGTCGCAAGGAACAATTTCCACCGAAAATGAGAGACTCCCGTAAACGAATTTATTCACCTTAATTTCCCTCATTTTTGTCTTTGTCACTTTGGCTGATGTAGCTTGGTGGGATGTTGCCTGTTTGTTTGTTTTTGAAAATACGGCCTCAATATATGCATGTGGGTTGAGTGCATTCTCCTATTCACTCGATCACAATGAAATCCACAAGCCAGCCGCCTTCGGCATAGCTCTTCAAATCAGAATTGCCTATTACAGTACATTCAAGCTTTAGACGAGAGGAAACAAGGAGTGCAAGTGGCGGTGTGTAAAAACGCTCGGCTAGTAACGTGTAGGTCCGTGGTTCAGTTCCCGGGGGGAACTTTTCAGTTCCTTTTTTTTTCTCGGAAGGAGCCCGCAGTTCTAAGGTGCTTAAAAACCTCCCGCAACCACCAACATTGCATGTGGCGCTTCCCGATGAGTCGGTGTGATGCTTGAACTGTCCTGTCAAACCCGGTTTGCGTCTTCGCACAGGGACGTGTGCTTTTAGTCGACTCTGCAGCCAAGGTCTAGGGGCCGCCGTGTTTCCTCCCCCACATGGCGCATGGGTCTACGGCCTATATGGATGAGGGCAGTGAAGGAAGTGCGTTGGACCGGTACCGATTCCAGAAGAGCTCTATAATGACCCTTGCTCACGTGGCGATCCTGGCGGTCCTGGGAGGTTTGAAATCTTGGTCTGACACCGCATAACTTCTTGTTGACCAGCTTTTGATTATTTTATTTCAATACGAATTCATAATTACGTACGAAATGATAATGATATACCAAATTGATAATTACATCAAATCACCTAGTCCTGTATGACATGCTTTCTTTTTACTTTTTTAATTCGATCGCCCCTTTGCCCATCACAGTAGTTATTTTTGCCCAAAATATATATTTCTCGAAAACGGCAGATTTTTTAGGTATCAAAGTTCTCGGAATGTCCGAAACTATTACAAACTTGTTGATGGAGAAGTTATTTCTCAACTTTGGATTGTCCGGAAAAGGGACACATTGCAAATTCTTTACCGCCCGGCCTATAGATACATGTACTTGAGGCCGCTTTTTAATGTTCACACAGAGCTGCATGGTTGCCTCGCACTGATTCAATTCAAGATATCTCCGCCCGTGCCGCCGATTATCATAAATTGTGGACCCACAACTTGTTTTTAATGGGGGGCCTTCGGAGTCTAATTAACTGATATATTGTAGAATAAGTGAAGCTTTAGACAACCCGGGATTTCAAAATTCGATTTGGCGTGTAATTTGGGACATGTGGGACTTGAAATGTGGTCCTATTTTTGTGTGCAAGTACACGGATGCGTCCCAAAAATCCTTGAAATTAGTCTTGAATTGCTACACACGAGTTGCCGCACTTTGCCGACCATCGCCTCGGGTCACATCTTTTCGAGAAATCCAGCCAACCGTTCGTCCGACGGGTTGTTTTCGAATTAATCCGCTCCACGTTTGATAGTCAAATAAACCCATCAATGACTCCCATTCGCCAGCCACTTTAGCTCTCTTTTTTCAGGAACAGTCCTTAACTCCACAATTTTAAGAACATTATGAAATCAAAAAGAAAACAATTTACTTTGTGACCCATTTCATCACAATCAGGAGGACTACATTATGTGTGTGTGACGGATGACGCCCGAACCAGTTGGCGGAAGCTTGACCGTTAGAGCGGATAAGCGCCCTCAATGCAAATCAAAGAAAAACCAGATAGAACAAAATGCGCTTCCCTTTTGGTCAACTATCTATACTTGAAAAGTCGCAAGGAACAATTTCCACCGAAAATGAGAGACTCCCGTAAACGAATTTATTCACCTTAATTTCCCTCATTTTTGTCTTTGTCACTTTGGCTGATGTAGCTTGGTGGGATGTTGCCTGTTTGTTTGTTTTTGAAAATACGGCCTCATTATATGCATGTGGGTTGAGTGCATTCTCCTATTCACTCGATCACAATGAAATCCACAAGCCAGCCGCCTTCGGCATAGCTCTTCAAATCAGAATTGCCTATTACAGTACATTCAAGCTTTAGACGAGAGGAAACAAGGAGTGCAAGTGGCGGTGTGTAAAAACGCTCGGCTAGTAACGTGTAGGTCCGTGGTTCAGTTCCCGGGGGGAACTTTTCAGTTCCTTTTTTTTCTCGGAAGGAGCCCGCAGTTCTAAGGTGCTTAAAAACTTCCCGCAACCACCAACATTGCATGTGGCGCTTCCCGATGAGTCGGTGTGATGCTTGAACTGTCCTGTCAAACCCGGTTTGCGTCTTCGCACAGGGACGTGTGCTTTAAGTCGACTCTGCAGCCAAGGTCTAGGGGCCGCCGTGTTTCCTCCCCCACATGGCGCATGGGTCTACGGCCTATATGGATGAGGGCAGTGAAGGAAGTGCGTTGGACCGGTACCGAGTCCAGAAGAGCTCTATAATGACCCTTGCTCACGTGGCGATCCTGGCGGTCCTGGGAGGTTTGAAATCTTGGTCTGACACCGCATAACTTCTTGTTGACCAGCTTTTGATTATTTTATTTCAATACGAATTCATCATTACGTACGAAATGATAATGATATACCAAATTGATAATTACATCAAATCACCTAGTCCTGTATGACATGCTTTCTTTTTACTTTTTTAATTCGATCGCCCCTTTGCCCATCACAGTAGTTATTTTTGCCCAAAATATATATTTCTCGAAAACGGCAGATTTTTTAGGTATCAAAGTTCTCGGAATGTCCGAAACTATTACAAACTTGTTGATGGAGAAGTTATTTCTCAACTTTGGATTGTCCGGAAAATGGACACATTGCAAATTCTTTACAACCCGGCCTATAGATACATGTACTTGAGGCCGCTTTTTAATGTTCACACAGAGCTGCATGGTTGCCTCGCACTGATTCAATTCAAGATATCTCCGCCCGTGCCGCCGATTATCATAAATTGTGGACCCACAACTTGTTTTTAATGGGGGGCCATCGGAGTCTAATTAACTGATATATTGTAGAATAAGTGAAGCTTTAGACAACCCGGGATTTCAAAATTCGATTTGGCGTGTAATTTGGGACATGTGGGACTTGAAATGTGGTCCTATTTTTCTGTGCAAGTACACGGATGCGTCCCAAAAATCTTTGCAGAAATTAGTCTTGAATTGCTACACACGAGTTGCCGCACTTTGCCGACCATCGCCTCGGGTTACATCTTTCCGAGAAATCCAGCCAACCGTTCGCCCGACGGGTTGTTTTCGAATTAATCCGCTCCACGTTTGATAGTCAAATAAACCCATCAATGACTCCCATTCGCCAGCCACTTTAGCTCTCTTTTTTCAGGAACAGTCCTTAACTACACAATTTTAAGTACATTATGAAATCAAAAAGAAAACAATTTACTTTGCGACCCATTTCATCACAATCAGGAGGACTACATTATGTGTGTGTGACGGATGACGCCCGAACCAGTTGGCGGAAGCTTGACCGTTAGAGCGGAATAGCGCCCTCAATGCAAATCAAAGAAAAACCAGATAGAACAAAATGCGCTTCCCTTTTCGTCAACTCTCTATACTTGAAAAGTCGCAAGGAACAATTTCCACCGAAAATGAGAGACTCCCGTAAACGAATATATTCACCTTAATTTCCCTCATTTTTGTCTTTGTCACTTTGGCTGATGTAGCTTGGTGGGATGTTGCCTGTTTGTTTGTTTTTGAAAATACGGCCTCATTATATGCATGTGGGTTGAGTGCATTCTCCTATTCACTCGATCACAATGAAATCCACAAGCCAGCCGCCTTCGGCATAGCTCTTCAAATCAGAATTGCCTATTACAGTACATTCAAGCTTTAGACGAGAGGAAACAAGGAGTGCAAGTGGCGGTTTGTAAAAACGCTCGGCTAGTAACGTGTAGGTCCGTGGTTCAGTTCCCGGGGGGAACTTTTCAGTTCCTTTTTTTTTCTCGGAAGGAGCCCGCAGTTCTAAGGTGCTTAAAAACCTCCCGCAACCACCAACATTGCATGTGGCGCTTCCCAATAAGTCGGTGTGATGCTTGAACTGTCCTGTCAAACCCGGTTTGCGTCTTCGCACAGGGACGTGTGCTTTTAGTCGACTCTGCAGCCAAGGTCTAGGGGCCGCCGTGTTTCCTCCCCAACATGGCGCATGGGTCTACGGCCTATATGGATGAGGGCAGTGAAGGAAGTGCGTTGGACCGGTACCGAGTCCAGAAGAGCTCTATAATGACCCTTGCTCACGTGGCGATCCTGGCGGTCCTGGGAGGTTTAAAATCTTGGTCTGACACCGCATAACTTCTTGTTAAACCAGCTTTTGATTATTTTATTTCAATACGAATTCATAATTACGTACGAAATGATAATGATATACCAAATTGATAATTACATCAAATCACCTAGTCCTGTATGACATGCTTTCTTTTTACGTTTTTAATTCGATCGCCCCTTTGCCCATCACAGTAGTTATTTTTGCCCAAAATATATATTTCTCGAAAACGGCAGATTGTTTAGGTATCAAAGTTCTCGGAATGTCCGAAACTATTACAAACTTGTTGATGGAGAAGTTATTTCTCAACTTTGGATTGTCCGGAAAATGGACACATTGCAAATTCTTTACCGCCCGGCCTATAGATACATGTACTTGAGGCCGCTTTTTAATGTTCACACAGAGCTGCATGGTTGCCTCGCACTGATTCAATTCAAGATATCTCCGCCCGTGCCCCCGATTATCATAAATTGTGGACCCACAACTTGTTTTTAATGGGGGGCCTTCGGAGTCTAATTAACTGATATATTGTAGAATAAGTGAAGCTTTAGACAACCCGGGATTTCAAAATTCGATTTGGCGTGTAATTTGGGACATGTGGGACTTGAAATGTGGTCCTATTTTTCTGTGCAAGTACACGGATGCGTCCCAAAAATCTTTGCAGAAATTAGTCTTGAATTGCTACACACGAGTTGCCGCACTTTGCCGACCATCGCCTCGGGTTACATCTTTCCGAGAAATCCAGCCAACCGTTCGCCCGACGGGTTGTTTTCGAATTAATCCGCTCCACGTTTGATAGTCAAATAAACCCATCAATGACTCCCATTCGCCAGCCACTTTAGCTCTCTTTTTTCAGGAACAGTCCTTAACTACACAATTTTAAGAACATTATGAAATCAGAAAGAAAACAATTTACTTTGCGACCCATTTCATCACAATCAGGAGGACTACATTATGTGTGTGTGACGGATGACGCCCGAACCAGTTGGCAGAAGCTTGACCGTTAGAGCGGAATAGCGCCCTCAATGCAAATCAAAGAAAAACCAGATAGAACAAAATGCGCTTCCCTTTTGGTCAACTCTCTATACCTGAAAAGTCGCAAGGAACAATTTCCACCGAAAATGAGAGACTCCCGTAAACGAATTTATTCACCTTAATTTCCCTCATTTTTGTCTTTGTCACTTTGGCTGATGTAGCTTGGTGGGATGTTGCCTGTTTGTTTGTTTTTGAAAATACGGCCTCATTATATGCATGTGGGTTGAGTGCATTCTCCTATTCACTCGATCACAATGAAATCCACAAGCCAGCCGCCTTCGGCATAGCTCTTCAAATCAGAATTGCCTATTACAGTACATTCAAGCTTTAGACGAGAGGAAACAAGGAGTGCAAGTGGCGGTGTGTAAAAACGCTCGGCTAGTAACGTGTAGGTCCGTGGTTCAGTTCCCGGGGGGAACTTTTCAGTTCCTTTTTTTTCTCGGAAGGAGCCCGCAGTTCTAAGGTGCTTAAAAACCTCCCGCAACCACCAACATTGCATGTGGCGCTTCCCGATGAGTCGGTGTGATGCTTGAACTGTCCTGTCAAACCCGGTTTGCGTCTTCGCACAGGGACGTGTGCTTTAAGTCGACTCTGCAGCCAAGGTCTAGGGGCCGCCGTGTTTCCTCCCTCACATGGCGCATGGGTCTACGGCCTATAATTTTATGGATGAGGGCAGTGAAGGAAGTGCGTTGGACCGGTACCGAGTCCAGAAGAGCTCTATAATGACCCTTGCTCACGTGGCGATCCTGGCGGTCCTGGGAGGTTTAAAATCTTGGTCTGACACCGCATAACTTCTTGTTGACCAGCTTTTGATTATTTTATTTCAATACGAATTCATAATTACGTACGAAATGATAATGATATACCAAATTGATAATTACATCAAATCACCTAGTCCTGTATGACATGCTTTCTTTTTACGTTTTTAATTCGATCGCCCCTTTGCCCATCACAGTAGTTATTTTTGCCCAAAATATATATTTCTCGAAAACGGCAGATTGTTTAGGTATCAAAGTTCTCGGAATGTCCGAAACTATTACAAACTTGTTGATGGAGAAGTTATTTCTCAACTTTGGATTGTCCGGAAAATGGACACATTGCAAATTCTTTACAACCCGGCCTATAGATACATGTACTTGAGGCCGCTTTTTAATGTTCACACAGAGCTGCATGGTTGCCTCGCACTGATTCAATTCAAGATATCTCCGCCCGTGCCGCCGATTATCATAAATTGTGGACCCACAACTTGTTTTTAATGGGGGGCCTTCGGAGTCTAATTAACTGATATATTGTAGAATAAGTGAAGCTTTAGACAACCCGGGATTTCAAAATTCGATTTGGCGTGTAATTTGGGACATGTGGGACTTGAAATGTGGTCCTATTTTTCTGTGCAAGTACACGGATGCGTCCCAAAAATCCTTGCAGAAATTAGTCTTCAATTGCTACACACGAGTTGCCGCACTTTGCCGACCATCGCCTCGGGTCACATCTTTCCTAGAAATCCAGCCAACCGTTCGCCCGACGGGTTGTTTTCGAATTAATCCGCTCCACGTTTTATAGTCAAATAAACCCATCAATGACTCCCATTCGCCAGCCACTTTAGCTCTCTTTTTTTCAGGAACAGTCCTTAACTACACAATTTTAAGAACATTATGAAATCAAAAAGAAAACAATTTACTTTGCGACCCATTTCATCACAATCAGGAGGACTACATTATGTGTGTGTGACGGATGACGCCCGAACCAGTTGGCGGAAGCTTGACCGTTAGAGCAGAATAGCGCCCTCAATGCAAATCAAAGAAAAACCAGATAGAACAAAATGCGCTTCCCTTTTCGTCAACTCTCTATACTTGAAAAGTCGCAAGGAACAATTTCCACCGAAAATGAGAGACTCCCGTAAACGAATATATTCACCTTAATTTCCCTCATTTTTGTCTTTGTCACTTTGGCTGATGTAGCTTGGTGGGATGTTGCCTGTTTGTTTGTTTTTGAAAATACGGCCTCATTATATGCATGTGGGTTGAGTGCATTCTCCTATTCACTCGATCACAATGAAATCCACAAGCCAGCTGCCTTCGGCATAGCTCTTCAAATCAGAATTGCCTATTACAGTACATTCAAGCTTTAGACGAGAGGAAACAAGGAGTGCAAGTGGCGGTTTGTAAAAACGCTCGGCTAGTAACGTGTAGGTCCGTGGTTCAGTTCCCGGGGGGAACTTTTCAGTTCCTTTTTTTTTCTCGGAAGGAGCCCGCAGTTCTAAGGTGCTTAAAAACCTCCCGCAACCACCAACATTGCATGTGGCGCTTCCCAATAAGTCGGTGTGATGCTTGAACTGTCCTGTCAAACCCGGTTTGCGTCTTCGCACAGGGACGTGTGCTTTTAGTCGACTCTGCAGCCAAGGTCTAGGGGCCGCCGTGTTTCCTCCCCAACATGGCGCATGGGTCTACGGCCTATATGGATGAGGGCAGTGAAGGAAGTGCGTTGGACCGGTACCGAGTCCAGAAGAGCTCTATAATGACCCTTGCTCACGTGGCGATCCTGGCGGTCCTGGGAGGTTTGAAATCTTGGTCTGACACCGCATAACTTCTTGTTGACCAGCTTTTGATTATTTTATTTCAATACGAATTCATCATTACGTACGAAATGATAATGATATACCAAATTGATAATTACATCAAATCACCTAGTCCTGTATGACATGCTTTCTTTTTACGTTTTTAATTCGATCGCCCCTTTGCCCATCACAGTAGTTATTTTTGCCCAAAATATATATTTCTCGAAAACGGCAGATTTTTTAGGTATCAAAGTTCTCGGAATGTCCGAAACTATTACAAACTTGTTGATGGAGAAGTTATTTCTCAACTTTGGATTGTCCGGAAAATGGACACATTGCAAATTCTTTACCGCCCGGCCTATAGATACATGTACTTGAGGCCGCTTTTTAATGTTCACACAGAGCTGCATGGTTGCCTCGCACTGATTCAATTCAAGATATCTCCGCCCGTGCCGCCGATTATCATAAATTGTGGACCCACAACTTGTTTTTAATGGGGGGCCATCGGAGTCTAATTAACTGATATAATTATTGAGAATAAGTGAAGCTTTAGACAACCCGGGATTTCAAAATTCGATTTGGGGTGTAATTTGGGACATGTGGGACTTGAAATGTGGTCCTATTTTTCTGTGCAAGTACACGGATGCGTCCCAAAAATCTTTGCAGAAATTAGTCTTGAATTGCTACACACGAGTTGCCGCACTTTGCCGACCATCGCCTCGGGTTACATCTTTCCGAGAAATCCAGCCAACCGTTCGCCCGACGGGTTGTTTTCGAATTAATCCGCTCCACGTTTGATAGTCAAATAAACCCATCAATGACTCCCATTCGCCAGCCACTTTAGCTCTCTTTTTTCAGGAACAGTCCTTAACTACACAATTTTAAGAACATTATGAAATCAGAAAGAAAACAATTTACTTTGCGACCCATTTCATCACAATCAGGAGGACTACATTATGTGTGTGTGACGGATGACGCCCGAACCAGTTGGCGGAAGCTTGACCGTTAGAGCGGAATAGCGCCCTCAATGCAAATCAAAGAAAAACCAGATAGAACAAAATGCGCTTCCCTTTGGTCAACTCTCTATACTTGAAAAGTCGCAAGGAACAATTTCCACCGAAAATGAGAGACTCCCGTAAACGAATTTATTCACCTTAATTTCCCTCATTTTTGTCTTTGTCACTTTGGCTGATGTAGCTTGGTGGGATGTTGCCTGTTTGTTTGTTTTTGAAAATACGGCCTCATTATATGCATGTGGGTTGAGTGCATTCTCCTATTCACTCGATCACAATGAAATCCACAAGCCAGCCGCCTTCGGCATAGCTCTTCAAATCAGAATTGCCTATTACAGTACATTCAAGCTTTAGACGACAGGAAACAAGGAGTGCAAGTGGCGGTGTGTAAAAACGCTCGGCTAGTAACGTGTAGGTCCGTGGTTCAGTTCCCGGGGGGAACTTTTCAGTTCCTTTTTTTTTCTCGGAAGGAGCCCGCAGTTCTAAGGTGCTTAAAAACCTCCCGCAACCACCAACATTGCATGTGGCGCTTCCCGATGAGTCGGTGTGATGCTTGAACTGTCCTGTCAAACCCGGTTTGCGTCTTCGCACAGGGACGTGTGCTTTTAGTCGACTCTGCAGCCAAGGTCTAGGGGCCGCCGTGTTTCCTCCCCAACATGGCGCATGGGTCTACGGCCTATATGGATGAGGGCAGTGAAGGAAGTGCGTTGGACCGGTACCGAGTCCAGAAGAGCTCTATAATGACCCTTGCTCACGTGGCGATCCTGGCGGTCCTGGGAGGTTTGAAATCTTGGTCTGACACCGCATAACTTCTTGTTGACCAGCTTTTGATTATTTTATTTCAATACGAATTCATCATTACGTACGAAATGATAATGATATACCAAATTGATAATTACATCAAATCACCTAGTCCTGTATGACATGCTTTCTTTTTACGTTTTTAATTCGATCGCCCCTTTGCCCATCACAGTAGTTATTTTTGCCCAAAATATATATTTCTCGAAAACGGCAGATTTTTTAGGTATCAAAGTTCTCGGAATGTCCGAAACTATTACAAACTTGTTGATGGAGAAGTTATTTCTCAACTTTGGATTGTCCGGAAAATGGACACATTGCAAATTCTTTACCGCCCGGCCTATAGATACATGTACTTGAGGCCGCTTTTTAATGTTCACACAGAGCTGCATGGTTGCCTCGCACTGATTCAATTCAAGATATCTCCGCCCGTGCCGCCGATTATCATAAATTGTGGACCCACAACTTGTTTTTAATGGGGGGCCATCGGAGTCTAATTAACTGATATATTGAGAATAAGTGAAGCTTTAGACAACCCGGGATTTCAAAATTCGATTTGGGGTGTAATTTGGGACATGTGGGACTTGAAATGTGGTCCTATTTTTCTGTGCAAGTACACGGATGCGTCCCAAAAATCTTTGCAGAAATTAGTCTTGAATTGCTACACACGAGTTGCCGCACTTTGCCGACCATCGCCTCGGGTTACATCTTTCCGAGAAATCCAGCCAACCGTTCGCCCGACGGGTTGTTTTCGAATTAATCCGCTCCACGTTTGATAGTCAAATAAACCCATCAATGACTCCCATTCGCCAGCCACTTTAGCTCTCTTTTTTCAGGAACAGTCCTTAACTACACAATTTTAAGAACATTATGAAATCAGAAAGAAAACAATTTACTTTGCGACCCATTTCATCACAATCAGGAGGACTACATTATGTGTGTGTGACGGATGACGCCCGAACCAGTTGGCGGAAGCTTGACCGTTAGAGCGGAATAGCGCCCTCAATGCAAATCAAAGAAAAACCAGATAGAACAAAATGCGCTTCCCTTTGGTCAACTCTCTATACTTGAAAAGTCGCAAGGAACAATTTCCACCGAAAATGAGAGACTCCCGTAAACGAATTTATTCACCTTAATTTCCCTCATTTTTGTCTTTGTCACTTTGGCTGATGTAGCTTGGTGGGATGTTGCCTGTTTGTTTGTTTTTGAAAATACGGCCTCATTATATGCATGTGGGTTGAGTGCATTCTCCTATTCACTCGATCACAATGAAATCCACAAGCCAGCCGCCTTCGGCATAGCTCTTCAAATCAGAATTGCCTATTACAGTACATTCAAGCTTTAGACGACAGGAAACAAGGAGTGCAAGTGGCGGTGTGTAAAAACGCTCGGCTAGTAACGTGTAGGTCCGTGGTTCAGTTCCCGGGGGGAACTTTTCAGTTCCTTTTTTTTTCTCGGAAGGAGCCCGCAGTTCTAAGGTGCTTAAAAACCTCCCGCAACCACCAACATTGCATGTGGCGCTTCCCGATGAGTCGGTGTGATGCTTGAACTGTCCTGTCAAACCCGGTTTGCGTCTTCGCACAGGGACGTGTGCTTTTAGTCGACTCTGCAGCCAAGGTCTAGGGGCCGCCGTGTTTCCTCCCCCACATGGCGCATGGGTCTACGGCCTATATGGATGAGGGCAGTGAAGGAAGTGCGTTGGACCGGTACCGAGTCCAGAAGAGCTCTATAATGACCCTTGCTCACGTGGCGATCCTGGCGGTCCTGGGAGGTTTGAAATCTTGGTCTGACACCGCATAACTTCTTGTTGACCAGCTTTTGATTATTTTATTTCAATACGAATTCATAATTACGTACGAAATGATAATGATATACCAAATTGATAATTACATCAAATCACCTAGTCCTGTATGACATGCTTTCTTTTTACTTTTTTAATTCGATCGCCCCTTTGCCCATCACAGTAGTTATTTTTGCCCAAAATATATATTTCTCGAAAACGGCAGATTTTTTAGGTATCAAAGTTCTCGGAATGTCCGAAACTATTACAAACTTGTTGATGGAGAAGTTATTTCTCAACTTTGGATTGTCCGGAAAATGGACACATTGCAAATTCTTTACCGCCCGGCCTATAGATACATGTACTTGAGGCCGCTTTTTAATGTTCACACAGAGCTGCATGGTTGCCTCGCACTGATTCAATTCAAGATATCTCCGCCCGTGCCGCCGATTATCATAAATTGTGGACCCACAACTTGTTTTTAATGGGGGGCCATCGGAGTCTAATTAACTGATATATTGAGAATAAGTGAAGCTTTAGACAACCCGGGATTTCAAAATTCGATTTGGCGTGTAATTTGTGACATGTGGGACTTGAAATGTGGTCCTATTTTTCTGTGCAAGTACACGGATGCGTCCCAAAAATCTTTGCAGAAATTAGTCTTGAATTGCTACACACGAGTTGCCGCACTTTGCCGACCATCGCCTCGGGTTACATCTTTCCGAGAAATCCAGCCAACCGTTCGCCCGACGGGTTGTTTTCGAATTAATCCGCTCCACGTTTGATAGTCAAATAAACCCATCAATGACTCCCATTCGCCAGCCACTTTAGCTCTCTTTTTTCAGGAACAGTCCTTAACTACACAATTTTAAGAACATTATGAAATCAAAAAGAAAACAATTTACTTTGCGACCCATTTCATCACAATCAGGAGGACTACATTATGTGTGTGTGACGGATGACGCCCGAACCAGTTGGCGGAAGCTTGACCGTTAGAGCGGAATAGCGCCCTCAATGCAAATCAAAGAAAAACCAGATAGAACAAAATGCGCTTCCCTTTTGGTCAACTCTCTATACTTGAAAAGTCGCAAGGAACAATTTCCACCGAAAATGAGAGACTCCCGTAAACGAATTTATTCACCTTAATTTCCCTCATTTTTGTCTTTGTCACTTTGGCTGATGTAGCTTGGTGGGATGTTGCCTGTTTGTTTGTTTTTGAAAATACGGCCTCATTATATGCATGTGGGTTGAGTGCATTCTCCTATTCACTCGATCACAATGAAATCCACAAGCCAGCCGCCTTCGGCATAGCTCTTCAAATCAGAATTGCCTATTACAGTATATTCAAGCTTTAGACGAGAGGAAACAAGGAGTGCAAGTGGCGGTGTGTAAAAACGCTCGGCTAGTAACGTGTAGGTCCGTGGTTCAGTTCCCGGGGGGAACTTTTCAGTTCCTTTTTTTTTCTCGGAAGGAGCCCGCAGTTCTAAGGTGCTTAAAAACCTCCCGCAACCACCAACATTGCATGTGGCGCTTCCCGATGAGTCGGTGTGATGCTTGAACTGTCCTGTCAAACCCGGTTTGCGTCTTCGCACAGGGACGCGTGCTTTTAGTCAACTCTTCAGCCAAGGTCTAGGGGCCGCCGTGTTTCCTCCCCAACATGGCGCATGGGTCTACGGCCTATATGGATGAGGGCAGTGAAGGAAGTGCGTTGGACCGGTACCGAGTCCAGAAGAGCTCTATAATGACCCTTGCTCACGTGGCGATCCTGGCGGTCCTGGGAGGTTTGAAATCTTGGTCTGACACCGCATAACTTCTTGTTGACCAGCTTTTGATTATTTTATTTCAATACGAATTCATCATTACGTACGAAATGATAATGATATACCAAATTGATAATTACATCAAATCACCTAGTCCTGTATGACATGCTTTCTTTTTACTTTTTTAATTCGATCGCCCCTTTGCCCATCACAGTAGTTATTTTTGCCCAAAATATATATTTCTCGAAAACGGCAGATTTTTTAGGTATCAAAGTTCTCGGAATGTCCGAAACTATTACAAACTTGTTGATGGAGAAGTTATTTCTCAACTTTGGATTGTCCGGAAAATGGACACATTGCAAATTCTTTACAACCCGGCCTATAGATACATGTACTTGAGGCCGCTTTTTAATGTTCACACAGAGCTGCATGGTTGCCTCGCACTGATTCAATTCAAGATATCTCCGCCCGTGCCGCCGATTATCATAAATTGTGGACTCACAACTTGTTTTTAATGGGGGGCCATCGGAGTCTAATTAACTGATATATTGTAGAATAAGTGAAGCTTTAGACAACCCGGGATTTCAAGATTCGATTTGGCGTGTAATTTGGGACATGTGGGACTTGAAATGTGGTCCTATTTTTCTGTGCAAGTACACGGATGCGTCCCAAAAATCTTTGCAGAAATTAGTCTTGAATTGCTACACACGAGTTGCCGCACTTTGCCGACCATCGCCTCGGGTTACATCTTTCCGAGAAATCCAGCCAACCGTTCGCCCGACGGGTTGTTTTCGAATTAATCCGCTCCACGTTTGATAGTCAAATAAACCCATCAATGACTCCCATTCGCCAGCCACTTTAGCTCTCTGTTTTCAGGAACAGTCCTTAACTACACAATTTTAAGAACATTATGAAATCAAAAAGAAAACAATTTACTTTGCGACCCATTTCATCACAATCAGGAGGACTACATTATGTGTGTGTGACGGATGACGCCCGAACCAGTTGGCGGAAGCTTGACCGTTAGAGCGGAATAGCGCCCTCAATGCAAATCAAAGAAAAACCAGATAGAACAAAATGCGCTTCCCTTTGGTCAACTCTCTATACTTGAAAAGTCGCAAGGAACAATTTCCACCGAAAATGAGAGACTCCCGTAAACGAATTTATTCACCTTAATTTCCCTCATTTTTGTCTTTGTCACTTTGGCTGATGTAGCTTGGTGGGATGTTGCCTGTTTGTTTGTTTTTGAAAATACGGCCTCATTATATGCATGTGGGTTGAGTGCATTCTCCTATTCACTCGATCACAATGAAATCCACAAGCCAGCCGCCTTCGGCATAGCTCTTCAAATCAGAATTGCCTATTACAGTACATTCAAGCTTTAGACGAGAGGAAACAAGGAGTGCAAGTGGCGGTGTGTAAAAACGCTCGGCTAGTAACGTGTAGGTCCGTGGTTCAGTTCCCGGGGGGAACTTTTCAGTTCCTTTTTTTTTCTCGGAAGGAGCCCGCAGTTCTAAGGTGCTTAAAAACCTCCCGCAACCACCAACATTGCATGTGGCGCTTCCCGATGAGTCGGTGTGATGCTTGAACTGTCCTGTCAAACCCGGTTTGCGTCTTCGCACAGGGACGTGTGCTTTTAGTCGACTCTGCAGCCAAGGTCTAGGGGCCGCCGTGTTTCCTCCCCCACATGGCGCATGGGTCTACGGCCTATATGGATGAGGGCAGTGAAGGAAGTGCGTTGGACCGGTACCGAGTCCAGAAGAGCTCTATAATGACCCTTGCTCACGTGGCGATCCTGGCGGTCCTGGGAGGTTTGAAATCTTGGTCTGACACCGCATAACTTCTTGTTGACCAGCTTTTGATTATTTTATTTCAATACGAAT
The DNA here is from genome assembly GCA_949987565.1 of Luidia sarsii. Classification (NCBI taxonomy): domain Eukaryota; kingdom Metazoa; phylum Echinodermata; class Asteroidea; order Paxillosida; family Luidiidae; genus Luidia; species Luidia sarsii. The sequence continues at coordinate 13,389,378 of OX465109.1, read as the reverse complement.
TCATAATTACGTACGAAATGATAATGATATACCAAATTGATAATTACATCAAATCACCTAGTCCTGTATGACATGCTTTCTTTTTACTTTTTTAATTCGATCGCCCCTTTGCCCATCACAGTAGTTATTTTTGCCCAAAATATATATTTCTCGAAAACGGCAGATTTTTTAGGTATCAAAGTTCTCGGAATGTCCGAAACTATTACAAACTTGTTGATGGAGAAGTTATTTCTCAACTTTGGATTGTCCGGAAAATGGACACATTGCAAATTCTTTACCGCCCGGCCTATAGATACATGTACTTGAGGCCGCTTTTTAATGTTCACACAGAGCTGCATGGTTGCCTCGCACTGATTCAATTCAAGATATCTCCGCCCGTGCCGCCGATTATCATAAATTGTGGACCCACAACTTGTTTTTAATGGGGGGCCATCGGAGTCTAATTAACTGATATATTGAGAATAAGTGAAGCTTTAGACAACCCGGGATTTCAAAATTCGATTTGGCGTGTAATTTGTGACATGTGGGACTTGAAATGTGGTCCTATTTTTCTGTGCAAGTACACGGATGCGTCCCAAAAATCTTTGCAGAAATTAGTCTTGAATTGCTACACACGAGTTGCCGCACTTTGCCGACCATCGCCTCGGGTTACATCTTTCCGAGAAATCCAGCCAACCGTTCGCCCGACGGGTTGTTTTCGAATTAATCCGCTCCACGTTTGATAGTCAAATAAACCCATCAATGACTCCCATTCGCCAGCCACTTTAGCTCTCTTTTTTCAGGAACAGTCCTTAACTACACAATTTTAAGAACATTATGAAATCAAAAAGAAAACAATTTACTTTGCGACCCATTTCATCACAATCAGGAGGACTACATTATGTGTGTGTGACGGATGACGCCCGAACCAGTTGGCGGAAGCTTGACCGTTAGAGCGGAATAGCGCCCTCAATGCAAATCAAAGAAAAACCAGATAGAACAAAATGCGCTTCCCTTTTGGTCAACTCTCTATACTTGAAAAGTCGCAAGGAACAATTTCCACCGAAAATGAGAGACTCCCGTAAACGAATTTATTCACCTTAATTTCCCTCATTTTTGTCTTTGTCACTTTGGCTGATGTAGCTTGGTGGGATGTTGCCTGTTTGTTTGTTTTTGAAAATACGGCCTCATTATATGCATGTGGGTTGAGTGCATTCTCCTATTCACTCGATCACAATGAAATCCACAAGCCAGCCGCCTTCGGCATAGCTCTTCAAATCAGAATTGCCTATTACAGTACATTCAAGCTTTAGACGACAGGAAACAAGGAGTGCAAGTGGCGGTGTGTAAAAACGCTCGGCTAGTAACGTGTAGGTCCGTGGTTCAGTTCCCGGGGGGAACTTTTCAGTTCCTTTTTTTTTCTCGGAAGGAGCCCGCAGTTCTAAGGTGCTTAAAAACCTCCCGCAACCACCAACATTGCATGTGGCGCTTCCCGATGAGTCGGTGTGATGCTTGAACTGTCCTGTCAAACCCGGTTTGCGTCTTCGCACAGGGACGTGTGCTTTTAGTCGACTCTGCAGCCAAGGTCTAGGGGCCGCCGTGTTTCCTCCCCCACATGGCGCATGGGTCTACGGCCTATATGGATGAGGGCAGTGAAGGAAGTGCGTTGGACCGGTACCGAGTCCAGAAGAGCTCTATAATGACCCTTGCTCACGTGGCGATCCTGGCGGTCCTGGGAGGTTTGAAATCTTGGTCTGACACCGCATAACTTCTTGTTGACCAGCTTTTGATTATTTTATTTCAATACGAATTCATAATTACGTACGAAATGATAATGATATACCAAATTGATAATTACATCAAATCACCTAGTCCTGTATGACATGCTTTCTTTTTACTTTTTTAATTCGATCGCCCCTTTGCCCATCACAGTAGTTATTTTTGCCCAAAATATATATTTCTCGAAAACGGCAGATTTTTTAGGTATCAAAGTTCTCGGAATGTCCGAAACTATTACAAACTTGTTGATGGAGAAGTTATTTCTCAACTTTGGATTGTCCGGAAAATGGACACATTGCAAATTCTTTACAACCCGGCCTATAGATACATGTACTTGAGGCCGCTTTTTAATGTTCACACAGAGCTGCATGGTTGCCTCGCACTGATTCAATTCAAGATATCTCCGCCCGTGCCGCCGATTATCATAAATTGTGGACTCACAACTTGTTTTTAATGGGGGGCCATCGGAGTCTAATTAACTGATATATTGTAGAATAAGTGAAGCTTTAGACAACCCGGGATTTCAAGATTCGATTTGGCGTGTAATTTGGGACATGTGGGACTTGAAATGTGGTCCTATTTTTCTGTGCAAGTACACGGATGCGTCCCAAAAATCTTTGCAGAAATTAGTCTTGAATTGCTACACACGAGTTGCCGCACTTTGCCGACCATCGCCTCGGGTTACATCTTTCCGAGAAATCCAGCCAACCGTTCGCCCGACGGGTTGTTTTCGAATTAATCCGCTCCACGTTTGATAGTCAAATAAACCCATCAATGACTCCCATTCGCCAGCCACTTTAGCTCTCTGTTTTCAGGAACAGTCCTTAACTACACAATTTTAAGAACATTATGAAATCAAAAAGAAAACAATTTACTTTGCGACCCATTTCATCACAATCAGGAGGACTACATTATGTGTGTGTGACGGATGACGCCCGAACCAGTTGGCGGAAGCTTGACCGTTAGAGCGGAATAGCGCCCTCAATGCAAATCAAAGAAAAACCAGATAGAACAAAATGCGCTTCCCTTTTGGTCAACTCTCTATACTTGAAAAGTCGCAAGGAACAATTTCCACCGAAAATGAGAGACTCCCGTAAACGAATTTATTCACCTTAATTTCCCTCATTTTTGTCTTTGTCACTTTGGCTGATGTAGCTTGGTGGGATGTTGCCTGTTTGTTTGTTTTTGAAAATACGGCCTCATTATATGCATGTGGGTTGAGTGCATTCTCCTATTCACTCGATCACAATGAAATCCACAAGCCAGCCGCCTTCGGCATAGCTCTTCAAATCAGAATTGCCTATTACAGTACATTCAAGCTTTAGACGACAGGAAACAAGGAGTGCAAGTGGCGGTGTGTAAAAACGCTCGGCTAGTAACGTGTAGGTCCGTGGTTCAGTTCCCGGGGGAACTTTTCAGTTCCTTTTTTTTTCTCGGAAGGAGCCCGCAGTTCTAAGGTGCTTAAAAACCTCCCGCAACCACCAACATTGCATGTGGCGCTTCCCGATGAGTCGGTGTGATGCTTGAACTGTCCTGTCAAACCCGGTTTGCGTCTTCGCACAGGGACGTGTGCTTTTAGTCGACTCTGCAGCCAAGGTCTAGGGGCCGCCGTGTTTCCTCCCCCACATGGCGCATGGGTCTACGGCCTATATGGATGAGGGCAGTGAAGGAAGTGCGTTGGACCGGTACCGAGTCCAGAAGAGCTCTATAATGACCCTTGCTCACGTGGCGATCCTGGCGGTCCTGGGAGGTTGACCAGCTTTTGATTATTTTATTTCAATACGAATTCATAATTACGTACGAAATGATAATGATATACCAAATCGATAATTACATCAAATCACCTAGTCCTGTATGACATGCTTTCTTTTTACGTTTTTAATTCGATCGCCCCTTTGCCCATCACAGTAGTTATTTTTGCCCAAAATATATATTTCTCGAAAACGGCAGATTTTTTAGGTATCAAAGTTCTCGGAATGTCCGAAACTATTACAAACTTGTTGATGGAGAAGTTATTTCTCAACTTTGGATTGTCCGGAAAATGGACACATTGCAAATTCTTTACCGCCCGGCCTATAGATACATGTACTTGAGGCCGCTTTTTAATGTTCACACAGAGCTGCATGGTTGCCTCGCACTGATTCAATTCAAGATATCTCCGCCGTGCCGCTGATTATCATAAATTGTGGACCCACAACTTGTTTTTAATGGGGGGCCTTCGGAGTCTAATTAACTGATATATTGTAGAATAAGTGAAGCTTTAGACAACCCGGGATTTCAAAATTCGATTTGGCGTGTAATTTGGGACATGTGGGACTTGAAATGTGGTCCTATTTTTCTGTGCAAGTACACGGATGCGTCCCAAAAATCCTTGCAGAAATTAGTCTTGAATTGCTACACACGAGTTGCCGCACTTTGCCGACCATCGCCTCGAGGTCACATCTTTCCGAGAAATCCAGCCAACCGTTCGCCCGACGGGTTGTTTTCGAATTAATCCGCTCCACGTTTGATAGTCAAATAAACCCATCAATGACTCCCATTCGCCAGCCACTTTAGCTCTCTTTTTTTCAGGAACAGTCCTTAACTACACAATTTTAAGAACATTATGAAATCAAAAAGAAAACAATTTACTTTGCGACCCATTTCATCACAATCAGGAGGACTACATTATGTGTGTGTGACGGATGACGCCCGAACCAGTTGGCGGAAGCTTGACCGTTAGAGCGGAATAGCGCCCTCAATGCAAATCAAAGAAAAACCAGATAGAACAAAATGCGCTTCCCTTTTGGTCAACTCTCTATACTTGAAAAGTCGCAAGGAACAATTTCCACCGAAAATGAGAGACTCCCGTAAACGAATTTATTCACCTTAATTTCCCTCATTTTTGTCTTTGTCACTTTGGCTGATGTAGCTTGGTGGGATGTTGCCTGTTTGTTTGTTTTTGAAAATACGGCCTCATTATATGCATGTGGGTTGAGTGCATTCTCCTATTCACTCGATCACAATGAAATCCACAAGCCAGCCGCCTTCGGCATAGCTCTTCAAATCAGAATTGCCTATTACAGTACATTCAAGCTTTAGACGACAGGAAACAAGGAGTGCAAGTGGCGGTGTGTAAAAACGCTCGGCTAGTAACGTGTAGGTCCGTGGTTCAGTTCCCGGGGGGAACTTTTCAGTTCCTTTTTTTTTCTCGGAAGGAGCCCGCAGTTCTAAGGTGCTTAAAAACCTCCCGCAACCACCAACATTGCATGTGGCGCTTCCCGATGAGTCGGTGTGATGCTTGAACTGTCCTGTCAAACCCGGTTTGCGTCTTCGCACAGGGACGTGTGCTTTTAGTCGACTCTGCAGCCAAGGTCTAGGGGCCGCCGTGTTTCCTCCCCCACATGGCGCATGGGTCTACGGCCTATATGGATGAGGGCAGTGAAGGAAGTGCGTTGGACCGGTACCGAGTCCAGAAGAGCTCTATAATGACCCTTGCTCACGTGGCGATCCTGGCGGTCCTGGGAGGTTTGAAATCTTGGTCTGACACCGCATAACTTCTTGTTGACCAGCTTTTGATTATTTTATTTCAATACGAATTCATAATTACGTACGAAATGATAATGATATACCAAATTGATAATTACATCAAATCACCTAGTCCTGTATGACATGCTTTCTTTTTACTTTTTTAATTCGATCGCCCCTTTGCCCATCACAGTAGTTATTTTTGCCCAAAATATATATTTCTCGAAAACGGCAGATTTTTTAGGTATCAAAGTTCTCGGAATGTCCGAAACTATTACAAACTTGTTGATGGAGAAGTTATTTCTCAACTTTGGATTGTCCGGAAAATGGACACATTGCAAATTCTTTACCGCCCGGCCTATAGATACATGTACTTGAGGCCGCTTTTTAATGTTCACACAGAGCTGCATGGTTGCCTCGCACTGATTCAATTCAAGATATCTCCGCCCGTGCCGCCGATTATCATAAATTGTGGACCCACAACTTGTTTTTAATGGGGGGCCATCGGAGTCTAATTAACTGATATATTGAGAATAAGTGAAGCTTTAGACAACCCGGGATTTCAAAATTCGATTTGGCGTGTAATTTGTGACATGTGGGACTTGAAATGTGGTCCTATTTTTCTGTGCAAGTACACGGATGCGTCCCAAAAATCTTTGCAGAAATTAGTCTTGAATTGCTACACACGAGTTGCCGCACTTTGCCGACCATCGCCTCGGGTTACATCTTTCCGAGAAATCCAGCCAACCGTTCGCCCGACGGGTTGTTTTCGAATTAATCCGCTCCACGTTTGATAGTCAAATAAACCCATCAATGACTCCCATTCGCCAGCCACTTTAGCTCTCTTTTTTCAGGAACAGTCCTTAACTACACAATTTTAAGAACATTATGAAATCAAAAAGAAAACAATTTACTTTGCGACCCATTTCATCACAATCAGGAGGACTACATTATGTGTGTGTGACGGATGACGCCCGAACCAGTTGGCGGAAGCTTGACCGTTAGAGCGGAATAGCGCCCTCAATGCAAATCAAAGAAAAACCAGATAGAACAAAATGCGCTTCCCTTTTGGTCAACTCTCTATACTTGAAAAGTCGCAAGGAACAATTTCCACCGAAAATGAGAGACTCCCGTAAACGAATTTATTCACCTTAATTTCCCTCATTTTTGTCTTTGTCACTTTGGCTGATGTAGCTTGGTGGGATGTTGCCTGTTTGTTTGTTTTTGAAAATACGGCCTCATTATATGCATGTGGGTTGAGTGCATTCTCCTATTCACTCGATCACAATGAAATCCACAAGCCAGCCGCCTTCGGCATAGCTCTTCAAATCAGAATTGCCTATTACAGTACATTCAAGCTTTAGACGACAGGAAACAAGGAGTGCAAGTGGCGGTGTGTAAAAACGCTCGGCTAGTAACGTGTAGGTCCGTGGTTCAGTTCCCGGGGGGAACTTTTCAGTTCCTTTTTTTTTCTCGGAAGGAGCCCGCAGTTCTAAGGTGCTTAAAAACCTCCCGCAACCACCAACATTGCATGTGGCGCTTCCCGATGAGTCGGTGTGATGCTTGAACTGTCCTGTCAAACCCGGTTTGCGTCTTCGCACAGGGACGTGTGCTTTTAGTCGACTCTGCAGCCAAGGTCTAGGGGCCGCCGTGTTTCCTCCCCCACATGGCGCATGGGTCTACGGCCTATATGGATGAGGGCAGTGAAGGAAGTGCGTTGGACCGGTACCGAGTCCAGAAGAGCTCTATAATGACCCTTGCTCACGTGGCGATCCTGGCGGTCCTGGGAGGTTTGAAATCTTGGTCTGACACCGCATAACTTCTTGTTGACCAGCTTTTGATTATTTTATTTCAATACGAATTCATAATTACGTACGAAATGATAATGATATACCAAATTGATAATTACATCAAATCACCTAGTCCTGTATGACATGCTTTCTTTTTACTTTTTTAATTCGATCGCCCCTTTGCCCATCACAGTAGTTATTTTTGCCCAAAATATATATTTCTCGAAAACGGCAGATTTTTTAGGTATCAAAGTTCTCGGAATGTCCGAAACTATTACAAACTTGTTGATGGAGAAGTTATTTCTCAACTTTGGATTGTCCGGAAAATGGACACATTGCAAATTCTTTACAACCCGGCCTATAGATACATGTACTTGAGGCCGCTTTTTAATGTTCACACAGAGCTGCATGGTTGCCTCGCACTGATTCAATTCAAGATATCTCCGCCCGTGCCGCCGATTATCATAAATTGTGGACTCACAACTTGTTTTTAATGGGGGGCCATCGGAGTCTAATTAACTGATATATTGTAGAATAAGTGAAGCTTTAGACAACCCGGGATTTCAAGATTCGATTTGGCGTGTAATTTGGGACATGTGGGACTTGAAATGTGGTCCTATTTTTCTGTGCAAGTACACGGATGCGTCCCAAAAATCTTTGCAGAAATTAGTCTTGAATTGCTACACACGAGTTGCCGCACTTTGCCGACCATCGCCTCGGGTTACATCTTTCCGAGAAATCCAGCCAACCGTTCGCCCGACGGGTTGTTTTCGAATTAATCCGCTCCACGTTTGATAGTCAAATAAACCCATCAATGACTCCCATTCGCCAGCCACTTTAGCTCTCTGTTTTCAGGAACAGTCCTTAACTACACAATTTTAAGAACATTATGAAATCAAAAAGAAAACAATTTACTTTGCGACCCATTTCATCACAATCAGGAGGACTACATTATGTGTGTGTGACGGATGACGCCCGAACCAGTTGGCGGAAGCTTGACCGTTAGAGCGGAATAGCGCCCTCAATGCAAATCAAAGAAAAACCAGATAGAACAAAATGCGCTTCCCTTTTGGTCAACTCTCTATACTTGAAAAGTCGCAAGGAACAATTTCCACCGAAAATGAGAGACTCCCGTAAACGAATTTATTCACCTTAATTTCCCTCATTTTTGTCTTTGTCACTTTGGCTGATGTAGCTTGGTGGGATGTTGCCTGTTTGTTTGTTTTTGAAAATACGGCCTCATTATATGCATGTGGGTTGAGTGCATTCTCCTATTCACTCGATCACAATGAAATCCACAAGCCAGCCGCCTTCGGCATAGCTCTTCAAATCAGAATTGCCTATTACAGTACATTCAAGCTTTAGACGACAGGAAACAAGGAGTGCAAGTGGCGGTGTGTAAAAACGCTCGGCTAGTAACGTGTAGGTCCGTGGTTCAGTTCCCGGGGGAACTTTTCAGTTCCTTTTTTTTTCTCGGAAGGAGCCCGCAGTTCTAAGGTGCTTAAAAACCTCCCGCAACCACCAACATTGCATGTGGCGCTTCCCGATGAGTCGGTGTGATGCTTGAACTGTCCTGTCAAACCCGGTTTGCGTCTTCGCACAGGGACGTGTGCTTTTAGTCGACTCTGCAGCCAAGGTCTAGGGGCCGCCGTGTTTCCTCCCCCACATGGCGCATGGGTCTACGGCCTATATGGATGAGGGCAGTGAAGGAAGTGCGTTGGACCGGTACCGAGTCCAGAAGAGCTCTATAATGACCCTTGCTCACGTGGCGATCCTGGCGGTCCTGGGAGGTTGACCAGCTTTTGATTATTTTATTTCAATACGAATTCATAATTACGTACGAAATGATAATGATATACCAAATCGATAATTACATCAAATCACCTAGTCCTGTATGACATGCTTTCTTTTTACGTTTTTAATTCGATCGCCCCTTTGCCCATCACAGTAGTTATTTTTGCCCAAAATATATATTTCTCGAAAACGGCAGATTTTTTAGGTATCAAAGTTCTCGGAATGTCCGAAACTATTACAAACTTGTTGATGGAGAAGTTATTTCTCAACTTTGGATTGTCCGGAAAATGGACACATTGCAAATTCTTTACCGCCCGGCCTATAGATACATGTACTTGAGGCCGCTTTTTAATGTTCACACAGAGCTGCATGGTTGCCTCGCACTGATTCAATTCAAGATATCTCCGCCGTGCCGCTGATTATCATAAATTGTGGACCCACAACTTGTTTTTAATGGGGGGCCTTCGGAGTCTAATTAACTGATATATTGTAGAATAAGTGAAGCTTTAGACAACCCGGGATTTCAAAATTCGATTTGGCGTGTAATTTGGGACATGTGGGACTTGAAATGTGGTCCTATTTTTCTGTGCAAGTACACGGATGCGTCCCAAAAATCCTTGCAGAAATTAGTCTTGAATTGCTACACACGAGTTGCCGCACTTTGCCGACCATCGCCTCGAGGTCACATCTTTCCGAGAAATCCAGCCAACCGTTCGCCCGACGGGTTGTTTTCGAATTAATCCGCTCCACGTTTGATAGTCAAATAAACCCATCAATGACTCCCATTCGCCAGCCACTTTAGCTCTCTTTTTTTCAGGAACAGTCCTTAACTACACAATTTTAAGAACATTATGAAATCAAAAAGAAAACAATTTACTGGGCGACCCATTTCATCACAATCAGGAGGACTACATTATGTGTGTGTGACGGATGACGCCCGAACCAGTTGGCGGAAGCTTGACCGTTAGAGCGGAATAGCGCCCTCAATGCAAATCAAAGAAAAACCAGATAGAACAAAATGCGCTTCCCTTTTGGTCAACTCTCTATACTTGAAAAGTCGCAAGGAACAATTTCCACCGAAAATGAGAAACTCCCGTAAACGAATTTATTCACCTTAATTTCCCTCATTTTTGTCTTTGTCACTTTGGCTGATGTAGCTTGGTGGGATGTTGCCTGTTTGTTTGTTTTTGAAAATACGGCCTCATTATATGCATGTGGGTTGAGTGCATTCTCCTATTCACTCGATCACAATGAAATCCACAAGCCAGCCGCCTTCGGCATAGCTCTTCAAATCAGAATTGCCTATTACAGTACATTCAAGCTTTAGACGAGAGGAAACAAGGAGTGCAAGTGGCGGTGTGTAAAAACGCTCGGCTAGTAACGTGTAGGTCCGTGGTTCAGTTCCCGGGGGGAACTTTTCAGTTCCTTTTTTTTTCTCGGAAGGAGCCCGCAGTTCTAAGGTGCTTAAAAACCTCCCGCAACCACCAACATTGCATGTGGCGCTTCCCGATGAGTCGGTGTGATGCTTGAACTGTCCTGTCAAACCCGGTTTGCGTCTTCGCACAGGGACGTGTGCTTTTAGTCGACTCTGCAGCCAAGGTCTAGGGGCCGCCGTGTTTCCTCCCCCACATGGCGCATGGGTCTACGGCCTATATGGATGAGGGCAGTGAAGGAAGTGCGTTGGACCGGTACCGAGTCCAGAAGAGCTCTATAATGACCCTTGCTCACGTGGCGATCCTGGCGGTCCTGGGAGGTTTGAAATCTTGGTCTGACACCGCATAACTTCTTGTTGACCAGCTTTTGATTATTTTATTTCAATACGAATTCATAATTACGTACGAAATGATAATGATATACCAAATTGATAATTACATCAAATCACCTAGTCCTGTATGACATGCTTTCTTTTTACGTTTTTAATTCGATCGCCCCTTTGCCCATCACAGTAGTTATTTTTGCCCAAAATATATATTTCTCGAAAACGGCAGATTTTTTAGGTATCAAAGTTCTCGGAATGTCCGAAACTATTACAAACTTTTTGATGGAGAAGTTATTTCTCAACTTTGGATTGTCCGGAAAATGCACACATTGCAAATTCTTTACCGCCCGGCCTATAGATACATGTACTTGAGGCCGCTTTTTAATGTTCACACAGAGCTGCATGGTTGCCTCGCACTGATTCAATTCAAGATATCTCCGCCGTGCCGCTGATTATCATAAATTGTGGACCCACAACTTGTTTTTAATGGGGGGCCTTCGGATTCTAATTAACTGATATATTGTAGAATAAGTGAAGCTTTAGACAACCCGGGATTTCAAAATTCGATTTGGCGTGTAATTTGGGACATGTGGGACTTGAAATGTGGTCCTATTTTTCTGTGCAAGTACACGGATGCGTCCCAAAAATCCTTGCAGAAATTAGTCTTGAATTGCAACACACGAGTTGCCGCACTTTGCCGACCATCGCCTCGGGTCACATCTTTCCGAGAAATCCAACCAACCGTTCGCCCGACGGGTTGTTTTCGAATTAATCCGCTCCACGTTTGATAGTCAAATAAACTCATCAATGACTCCCATTCGCCAGCCACTTTAGTTCTCTTTTTTTCAGGAACAGTCCTTAACTACACAATTTTAAGAACATTATGAAATCAGAAAGAAAACAATTTACTGTGCGACCCATTTCATCACAATCAGGAGGACTACATTATGTGTGTGTGACGGATGACGCCCGAACCAGTTGGCGGAAGCTTGACCGTTAGAGCGGAATAGCGCCCTCAATGCAAATCAAAGAAAAACCAGATAGAACAAAATGCGCTTCCCTTTTGGTCAACTCTCTATACTTGAAAAGTCGCAAGGAACAATTTCCACCGAAAATGAGAGACTCCCGTAAACGAATTTATTCACCTTAATTTCCCTCATTTTTGTCTTTGTCACTTTGGCTGATGTAGCTTGGTGGGATGTTGCCTGTTTGTTTGTTTTTGAAAATACGGCCTCATTATATGCATGTGGGTTGAGTGCATTCTCCTATTCACTCGATCACAATGAAATCCACAAGCCAGCCGCCTTCGGCATAGCTCTTCCAGTCAGAATTGCCTATTACAGTACATTCAAGCTTTAGACGACAGGAAACAAGGAGTGCAAGTGGCGGTGTGTAAAAACGCTCGGCTAGTAACGTGTAGGTCCGTGGTTCAGTTCCCGGGGGGAACTTTTCAGTTCCTTTTTTTTTCTCGGAAGGAGCCCGCACTACAAAGGTGCTTAAAAACCTCCCGCAACCACCAACATTGCATGTGGCGCTTCCCGATGAGTCGGTGTGATGCTTGAACTGTCCTGTCAAACCCGGTTTGCGTCTTTGCACAGGGACGTGTGCTTTTAGTCGACTCTGCAGCCAAGGTCTAGGGGCCGCCGTGTTTCCTCCCCACATGGCGCATGGGTCTACGGCCTATATGGATGAGGGCAGTGAAGGAAGTGCGTTGGACCGGTACCGAGTCCAGAAGAGCTCTATAATGACCCTTGCTCACGTGGCGATCCTGGCGGTCCTGGGAGGTTTGAAATCTTGGTCTGACACCGCATAACTTCTTGTTGACCAGCTTTTGATTATTTTATTTCAATACGAATTCATAATTACGTACGAAATGATAATGATATACCAAATTGATAATTACATCAAATCACCTAGTCCTGTATGACATGCTTTCTTTTTACGTTTTTAATTCGATCGCCCCTTTGCCCATCACAGTAGTTATTTTTGCCCAAAATATATATTTCTCGAAAACGGCAGATTTTTTAGGTATCAAAGTTCTCGGAATGTCCGAAACTATTACAAACTTGTTGATGGAGAAGTTTTTTCTCAACTTTGGATTGTCCGGAAATTGGACACATTGCAAATTCGTTACCGCCCGGCCTATAGATACATGTACTTGAGGCCGCTTTTTAATGTTCACACAGAGCTGCATGGTTGCCTCGCACTGATTCAATTCAAGATATCTCCGCCCGTGCTGCCGATTATCATAAATTGTGGACCCACAACTTGTTTTTAATGGGGGGCCTTCGGATTCTAATTAACTGATATATTGTAGAATAAGTGAAGCTTTAGACAACCCGGGATTTCAAAATTCGATTTGGCGTGTAATTTGGGACATGTGGGACTTGAAATGTGGTCCTATTTTTCTGTGCAAGTACACGGATGCGTCCCAAAAATCCTTGCAGAAATTAGTCTTGAATTGCTACACACGAGTTGCCGCACTTTGCCGACCATCGCCTCGGGTCACATCTTTCCGAGAAATCCAGCCAACCGTTCGCCCGACGGGTTGTTTTCGAATTAATCCGCTCCACGTTTGATAGTCAAATAAACTCATCAATGACTCCCATTCGCCAGCCACTTTAGTTCTCTTTTTTCAGGAACAGTCCTTAACTACACAATTTTAAGAACATTATGAAATCAGAAAGAAAACAATTTACTGTGCGACCCATTTCATCACAATCAGGAGGACTACATTATGTGTGTGTGACGGATGACGCCCGAACCAGTTGGCGGAAGCTTGACCGTTAGAGCGGAATAGCGCCCTCAATGCAAATCAAAGAAAAACCAGATAGAACAAAATGCGCTTCCCTTTTGGTCAACTCTCTATACTTGAAAAGTCGCAAGGAACAATTTCCACCGAAAATGAGAGACTCCCGTAAACGAATTTATTCACCTTAATTTCCCTCATTTTTGTCTTTGTCACTTTGGCTGATGTAGCTTGGTGGGATGTTGCCTGTTTGTTTGTTTTTGAAAATACGGCCTCATTATATGCATGTGGGTTGAGTGCATTCTCCTATTCACTCGATCACAATGAAATCCACAAGCCAGCCGCCTTCGGCATAGCTCTTCCAGTCAGAATTGCCTATTACAGTACATTCAAGCTTTAGACGACAGGAAACAAGGAGTGCAAGTGGCGGTGTGTAAAAACGCTCGGCTAGTAACGTGTAGGTCCGTGGTTCAGTTCCCGGGGGGAACTTTTCAGTTCCTTTTTTTTTCTCGGAAGGAGCCCGCACTACAAAGGTGCTTAAAAACCTCCCGCAACCACCAACATTGCATGTGGCGCTTCCCGATGAGTCGGTGTGATGCTTGAACTGTCCTGTCAAACCCGGTTTGCGTCTTTGCACAGGGACGTGTGCTTTTAGTCGACTCTGCAGCCAAGGTCTAGGGGCCGCCGTGTTTCCTCCCCCACATGGCGCATGGGTCTACGGCCTATATGGATGAGGGCAGTGAAGGAAGTGCGTTGGACCGGTACCGAGTCCAGAAGAGCTCTATAATGACCCTTGCTCACGTGGCGATCCTGGCGGTCCTGGGAGGTTTGAAATCTTGGTCTGACACCGCATAACTTCTTGTTGACCAGCTTTTGATTATTTTATTTCAAAACGAATTCATAATTACGTACGAAATGATAATGATATACCAAATTGATAATTACATCAAATCACCTAGTCCTGTATGACATGCTTTCTTTTTACGTTTTTAATTCGATCGCCCCTTTGCCCATCACAGTAGTTATTTTTGCCCAAAATATATATTTCTCGAAAACGGCAGATTTTTTAGGTATCAAAGTTCTCGGAATGTCCGAAACTATTACAAACTTGTTGATGGAGAAGTTTTTTCTCAACTTTGGATTGTCCGGAAATTGGACACATTGCAAATTCGTTACCGCCCGGCCTATAGATACATGTACTTGAGGCCGCTTTTTAATGTTCACACAGAGCTGCATGGTTGCCTCGCACTGATTCAATTCAAGATATCTCCGCCCGTGCTGCCGATTATCATAAATTGTGGACCCACAACTTGTTTTTAATGGGGGGCCTTCGGATTCTAATTAACTGATATATTGTAGAATAAGTGAAGCTTTAGACAACCCGGGATTTCAAAATTCGATTTGGCGTGTAATTTGGGACATGTGGGACTTGAAATGTGGTCCTATTTTTCTGTGCAAGTACACGGATGCGTCCCAAAAATCCTTGCAGAAATTAGTCTTGAATTGCTACACACGAGTTGCCGCACTTTGCCGACCATCGCCTCGGGTCACATCTTTCCGAGAAATCCAGCCAACCGTTCGCCCGACGGGTTGTTTTCGAATTAATCCGCTCCACGTTTGATAGTCAAATAAACTCATCAATGACTCCCATTCGCCAGCCACTTTAGTTCTCTTTTTTTAAGGAACAGTCCTTAACTACACAATTTTAAGAACATTATGAAATCAGAAAGAAAACAATTTACTGTGCGACCCATTTCATCACAATCAGGAGGACTACATTATGTGTGTGTGACGGATGACGCCCGAACCAGTTGGCGGAAGCTTGACCGTTAGAGCGGAATAGCGCCCTCAATGCAAATCAAAGAAAAACCAGATAGAACAAAATGCGCTTCCCTTTTGGTCAACTCTCTATACTTGAAAAGTCGCAAGGAACAATTTCCACCGAAAATGAGAGACTCCCGTAAACGAATTTATTCACCTTAATTTCCCTCATTTTTGTCTTTGTCACTTTGGCTGATGTAGCTTGGTGGGATGTTGCCTGTTTGTTTGTTTTTGAAAATACGGCCTCATTATATGCATGTGGGTTGAGTGCATTCTCCTATTCACTCGATCACAATGAAATCCACAAGCCAGCCGCCTTCGGCATAGCTCTTCCAGTCAGAATTGCCTATTACAGTACATTCAAGCTTTAGACGACAGGAAACAAGGAGTGCAAGTGGCGGTGTGTAAAAACGCTCGGCTAGTAACGTGTAGGTCCGTGGTTCAGTTCCCGGGGGGAACTTTTCAGTTCCTTTTTTTTTCTCGGAAGGAGCCCGCACTACAAAGGTGCTTAAAAACCTCCCGCAACCACCAACATTGCATGTGGCGCTTCCCGATGAGTCGGTGTGATGCTTGAACTGTCCTGTCAAACCCGGTTTGCGTCTTTGCACAGGGACGTGTGCTTTTAGTCGACTCTGCAGCCAAGGTCTAGGGGCCGCCGTGTTTCCTCCCCCACATGGCGCATGGGTCTACGGCCTATATGGATGAGGGCAGTGAAGGAAGTGCGTTGGACCGGTACCGAGTCCAGAAGAGCTCTATAATGACCCTTGCTCACGTGGCGATCCTGGCGGTCCTGGGAGGTTTGAAATCTTGGTCTGACACCGCATAACTTCTTGTTGACCAGCTTTTGATTATTTTATTTCAATACGAATTCATAATTACGTACGAAATGATAATGATATACCAAATTGATAATTACATCAAATCACCTAGTCCTGTATGACATGCTTTCTTTTTACGTTTTTAATTCGATCGCCCCTTTGCCCATCACAGTAGTTATTTTTGCCCAAAATATATATTTCTCGAAAACGGCAGATTTTTTAGGTATCAAAGTTCTCGGAATGTCCGAAACTATTACAAACTTGTTGATGGAGAAGTTTTTTCTCAACTTTGGATTGTCCGGAAATTGGACACATTGCAAATTCGTTACCGCCCGGCCTATAGATACATGTACTTGAGGCCGCTTTTTAATGTTCACACAGAGCTGCATGGTTGCCTCGCACTGATTCAATTCAAGATATCTCCGCCGTGCCGCTGATTATCATAAATTGTGGACCCACAACTTGTTTTTAATGGGGGGCCTTCGGATTCTAATTAACTGATATATTGTAGAATAAGTGAAGCTTTAGACAACCCGGGATTTCAAAATTCGATTTGGCGTGTAATTTGGGACATGTGGGACTTGAAATGTGGTCCTATTTTTCTGTGCAAGTACACGGATGCGTCCCAAAAATCCTTGCAGAAATTAGTCTTGAATTGCAACACACGAGTTGCCGCACTTTGCCGACCATCGCCTCGGGTCACATCTTTCCGAGAAATCCAACCAACCGTTCGCCCGACGGGTTGTTTTCGAATTAATCCGCTCCACGTTTGATAGTCAAATAAACTCATCAATGACTCCCATTCGCCAGCCACTTTAGTTCTCTTTTTTTCAGGAACAGTCCTTAACTACACAATTTTAAGAACATTATGAAATCAGAAAGAAAACAATTTACTGTGCGACCCATTTCATCACAATCAGGAGGACTACATTATGTGTGTGTGACGGATGACGCCCGAACCAGTTGGCGGAAGCTTGACCGTTAGAGCGGAATAGCGCCCTCAATGCAAATCAAAGAAAAACCAGATAGAACAAAATGCGCTTCCCTTTTGGTCAACTCTCTATACTTGAAAAGTCGCAAGGAACAATTTCCACCGAAAATGAGAGACTCCCGTAAACGAATTTATTCACCTTAATTTCCCTCATTTTTGTCTTTGTCACTTTGGCTGATGTAGCTTGGTGGGATGTTGCCTGTTTGTTTGTTTTTGAAAATACGGCCTCATTATATGCATGTGGGTTGAGTGCATTCTCCTATTCACTCGATCACAATGAAATCCACAAGCCAGCCGCCTTCGGCATAGCTCTTCCAGTCAGAATTGCCTATTACAGTACATTCAAGCTTTAGACGACAGGAAACAAGGAGTGCAAGTGGCGGTGTGTAAAAACGCTCGGCTAGTAACGTGTAGGTCCGTGGTTCAGTTCCCGGGGGGAACTTTTCAGTTCCTTTTTTTTTCTCGGAAGGAGCCCGCACTACAAAGGTGCTTAAAAACCTCCCGCAACCACCAACATTGCATGTGGCGCTTCCCGATGAGTCGGTGTGATGCTTGAACTGTCCTGTCAAACCCGGTTTGCGTCTTTGCACAGGGACGTGTGCTTTTAGTCGACTCTGCAGCCAAGGTCTAGGGGCCGCCGTGTTTCCTCCCCCACATGGCGCATGGGTCTACGGCCTATATGGATGAGGGCAGTGAAGGAAGTGCGTTGGACCGGTACCGAGTCCAGAAGAGCTCTATAATGACCCTTGCTCACGTGGCGATCCTGGCGGTCCTGGGAGGTTTGAAATCTTGGTCTGACACCGCATAACTTCTTGTTGACCAGCTTTTGATTATTTTATTTCAATACGAATTCATAATTACGTACGAAATGATAATGATATACCAAATTGATAATTACATCAAATCACCTAGTCCTGTATGACATGCTTTCTTTTTACGTTTTTAATTCGATCGCCCCTTTGCCCATCACAGTAGTTATTTTTGCCCAAAATATATATTTCTCGAAAACGGCAGATTTTTTAGGTATCAAAGTTCTCGGAATGTCCGAAACTATTACAAACTTGTTGATGGAGAAGTTTTTTCTCAACTTTGGATTGTCCGGAAATTGGACACATTGCAAATTCGTTACCGCCCGGCCTATAGATACATGTACTTGAGGCCGCTTTTTAATGTTCACACAGAGCTGCATGGTTGCCTCGCACTGATTCAATTCAAGATATCTCCGCCCGTGCTGCCGATTATCATAAATTGTGGACCCACAACTTGTTTTTAATGGGGGGCCTTCGGATTCTAATTAACTGATATATTGTAGAATAAGTGAAGCTTTAGACAACCCGGGATTTCAAAATTCGATTTGGCGTGTAATTTGGGACATGTGGGACTTGAAATGTGGTCCTATTTTTCTGTGCAAGTACACGGATGCGTCCCAAAAATCCTTGCAGAAATTAGTCTTGAATTGCTACACACGAGTTGCCGCACTTTGCCGACCATCGCCTCGGGTCACATCTTTCCGAGAAATCCAGCCAACCGTTCGCCCGACGGGTTGTTTTCGAATTAATCCGCTCCACGTTTGATAGTCAAATAAACCCATCAATGACTCCCATTCGCCAACCACTTTAGCTCTCTTTTTTTCAGGAACAGTCCTTAACTACACAATTTTAAGAACATTATGAAATCGAAAAGAAAACAATTTACTGTGCGACCCATTTCATCACAATCAGGAGGACTACATTATGTGTGTGTGACGGATGACGCCCGAACCAGTTGGCGGAAGCTTGACCGTTAGAGCGGAATAGCGCCCTCAATGCATAAGAAAGAAACCAGATAGAAAAAAATGCGCCTCCCTTTTGATCAACTCTCTATACTTGAAAAGTCGCAAGGAACAATTTCCACCGAAAATGAGAGACTCCCATAAACGAATTTATTCACCTTAATTTCCCTCATTTTTGTCTTTGTCACTTTGGCTGATGTAGCTTGGTGGGATGTTGCCTGTTTGTTTGTTTTTGAAAATACGGCCTCATTATATGCATGTGGGTTGAGTGCATTCTCCTATTCACTCGATCACAATGAAATCCACAAGCCAGCCGCCTTCGGCATAGCTCTTCCAGTCAGAATTGCCTATTACAGTACATTCAAGCTTTAGACGACAGGAAACAAGGAGTGCAAGTGGCGGTGTGTAAAAACGCTCGGCTAGTAACGTGTAGGTCCGTGGTTCAGTTCCCGGGGGGAACTTTTCAGTTCCTTTTTTTTTCTCGGAAGGAGCCCGCACTACAAAGGTGCTTAAAAACCTCCCGCAACCACCAACATTGCATGTGGCGCTTCCCGATGAGTCGGTGTGATGCTTGAACTGTCCTGTCAAACCCGGTTTGCGTCTTTGCACAGGGACGTGTGCTTTTAGTCGACTCTGCAGCCAAGGTCTAGGGGCCGCCGTGTTTCCTCCCCCACATGGCGCATGGGTCTACGGCCTATATGGATGAGGGCAGTGAAGGAAGTGCGTTGGACCGGTACCGAGTCCAGAAGAGCTCTATAATGACCCTTGCTCACGTGGCGATCCTGGCGGTCCTGGGAGGTTTGAAATCTTGGTCTGACACCGCATAACTTCTTGTTGACCAGCTTTTGATTATTTTATTTCAATACGAATTCATAATTACGTACGAAATGATAATGATATACCAAATTGATAATTACATCAAATCACCTAGTCCTGTATGACATGCTTTCTTTTTACGTTTTTAATTCGATCGCCCCTTTGCCCATCACAGTAGTTATTTTTGCCCAAAATATATATTTCTCGAAAACGGCAGATTTTTTAGGTATCAAAGTTCTCGGAATGTCCGAAACTATTACAAACTTGTTGATGGAGAAGTTTTTTCTCAACTTTGGATTGTCCGGAAATTGGACACATTGCAAATTCGTTACCGCCCGGCCTATAGATACATGTACTTGAGGCCGCTTTTTAATGTTCACACAGAGCTGCATGGTTGCCTCGCACTGATTCAATTCAAGATATCTCCGCCCGTGCTGCCGATTATCATAAATTGTGGACCCACAACTTGTTTTTAATGGGGGGCCTTCGGATTCTAATTAACTGATATATTGTAGAATAAGTGAAGCTTTAGACAACCCGGGATTTCAAAATTCGATTTGGCGTGTAATTTGGGACATGTGGGACTTGAAATGTGGTCCTATTTTTCTGTGCAAGTACACGGATGCGTCCCAAAAATCCTTGCAGAAATTAGTCTTGAATTGCTACACACGAGTTGCCGCACTTTGCCGACCATCGCCTCGGGTCACATCTTTCCGAGAAATCCAGCCAACCGTTCGCCCGACGGGTTGTTTTCGAATTAATCCGCTCCACGTTTGATAGTCAAATAAACTCATCAATGACTCCCATTCGCCAGCCACTTTAGTTCTCTTTTTTTCAGGAACAGTCCTTAACTACACAATTTTAAGAACATTATGAAATCAGAAAGAAAACAATTTACTGTGCGACCCATTTCAT
Organism: Luidia sarsii; assembly: GCA_949987565.1. Lineage (NCBI taxonomy): Eukaryota > Metazoa > Echinodermata > Asteroidea > Paxillosida > Luidiidae > Luidia > Luidia sarsii. The sequence continues at coordinate 13,368,889 of OX465109.1, read as the reverse complement.
CACAATCAGGAGGACTACATTATGTGTGTGTGACGGATGACGCCCGAACCAGTTGGCGGAAGCTTGACCGTTAGAGCGGAATAGCGCCCTCAATGCAAATCAAAGAAAAACCAGATAGAACAAAATGCGCTTCCCTTTTGGTCAACTCTCTATACTTGAAAAGTCGCAAGGAACAATTTCCACCGAAAATGAGAGACTCCCGTAAACGAATTTATTCACCTTAATTTCCCTCATTTTTGTCTTTGTCACTTTGGCTGATGTAGCTTGGTGGGATGTTGCCTGTTTGTTTGTTTTTGAAAATACGGCCTCATTATATGCATGTGGGTTGAGTGCATTCTCCTATTCACTCGATCACAATGAAATCCACAAGCCAGCCGCCTTCGGCATAGCTCTTCCAGTCAGAATTGCCTATTACAGTACATTCAAGCTTTAGACGACAGGAAACAAGGAGTGCAAGTGGCGGTGTGTAAAAACGCTCGGCTAGTAACGTTTAGGTCCGTGGTTCAGTTCCCGGGGGGAACTTTTCAGTTCCTTTTTTTTTCTCGGAAGGAGCCCGCACTACAAAGGTGCTTAAAAACCTCCCGCAACCACCAACATTGCATGTGGCGCTTCCCGATGAGTCGGTGTGATGCTTGAACTGTCCTGTCAAACCCGGTTTGCGTCTTCGCACAGGGACGTGTGCTTTTAGTCGACTCTGCAGCCAAGGTCTAGGGGCCGCCGTGTTTCCTCCCCCACATGGCGCATGGGTCTACGGCCTATATGGATGAGGGCAGTGAAGGAAGTGCGTTGGACCGGTACCGAGTCCAGAAGAGCTCTATAATGACCCTTGCTCACGTGGCGATCCTGGCGGTCCTGGGAGGTTTGAAATCTTGGTCTGACACCGCATAACTTCTTGTTGACCAGCTTTTGATTATTTTATTTCAATACGAATTCATAATTACGTACGAAATGATAATGATATACCAAATTGATAATTACATCAAATCACCTAGTCCTGTATGACATGCTTTCTTTTTACGTTTTTAATTCGATCGCCCCTTTGCCCATCACAGTAGTTATTTTTGCCCAAAATATATATTTCTCGAAAACGGCAGATTTTTTAGGTATCAAAGTTCTCGGAATGTCCGAAACTATTACAAACTTGTTGATGGAGAAGTTATTTCTCAACTTTGGAGTGTCCGGAAATTGGACACATTGCAAATTCGTTACCGCCCGGCCTATAGATACATGTACTTGAGGCCGCTTTTTAATGTTCACACAGAGCTGCATGGTTGCCTCGCACTGATTCAATTCAAGATATCTCCGCCCGTGCTGCCGATTATTATAAATTGTGGACCCACAACTTGTTTTTAATGGGGGGCCTTCGGATTCTAATTAACTGATATAATGTAGAATAAGTGAAGCTTTAGACAACCCGGGATTTCAAAATTCGATTTGGCGTGTAATTTGGGACATGTGGGACTTGAAATGTGGTCCTATTTTTCTGTGCAAGTACACGGATGCGTCCCAAAAATCCTTGCAGAAATTAGTCTTGAATTGCTACACACGAGTTGCCGCACTTTGCCGACCATCGCCTCGGGTCACATCTTTCCGAGAAATCCAGCCAACCGTTCGCCCGACGGGTTGTTTTCGAATTAATCCGCTCCACGTTTGATAGTCAAATAAACTCATCAATGACTCCCATTCGCCAGCCACTTTAGTTCTCTTTTTTTCAGGAACAGTCCTTAACTACACAATTTTAAGAACATTATGAAATCAGAAAGAAAACAATTTACTGTGCGACCCATTTCATCACAATCAGGAGGACTACATTATGTGTGTGTGACGGATGACGCCCGAACCAGTTGGCGGAAGCTTGACCGTTAGAGCGGAATAGCGCCCTCAATGCAAATCAAAGAAAAACCAGATAGAACAAAATGCGCTTCCCTTTTGGTCAACTCTCTATACTTGAAAAGTCGCAAGGAACAATTTCCACCGAAAATGAGAGACTCCCGTAAACGAATTTATTCACCTTAATTTCCCTCATTTTTGTCTTTGTCACTTTGGCTGATGTAGCTTGGTGGGATGTTGCCTGTTTGTTTGTTTTTGAAAATACGGCCTCATTATATGCATGTGGGTTGAGTGCATTCTCCTATTCACTCGATCACAATGAAATCCACAAGCCAGCCGCCTTCGGCATAGCTCTTCCAGTCAGAATTGGCTATTACAGTACATTCAAGCTTTAGACGACAGGAAACAAGGAGTGCAAGTGGCGGTGTGTAAAAACGCTCGGCTAGTAACGTGTAGGTCCGTGGTTCAGTTCCCGGGGGGAACTTTTCAGTTCCTTTTTTTTTCTCGGAAGGAGCCCGCACTACAAAGGTGCTTAAAAACCTCCCGCAACCACCAACATTGCATGTGGCGCTTCCCGATGAGTCGGTGTGATGCTTGAACTGTCCTGTCAAACCCGGTTTGCGTCTTCGCACAGGGACGTGTGCTTTTAGTCGACTCTGCAGCCAAGGTCTAGGGGCCGCCGTGTTTCCTCCCCCACATGGCGCATGGGTCTACGGCCTATATGGATGAGGGCAGTGAAGGAAGTGCGTTGGACCGGTACCGAGTCCAGAAGAGCTCTATAATGACCCTTGCTCACGTGGCGATCTTGGCGGTCCTGGGAGGTTTGAAATCTTGGTCTGACACCGCATAACTTCTTGTTGACCAGCTTTTGATTATTTTATTTCAATACGAATTCATGATTACGTACGAAATGATAATGATATACCAAATTGATAATTACATCAAATCACCTAGTCCTGTATGACATGCTTTCTTTTTACGTTTTTAATTCGATCGCCCCTTTGCCCATCACAGTAGTTATTTTTGCCCAAAATATATATTTCTCGAAAACGGCAGATTTTTTAGGTATCAAAGTTCTCGGAATGTCCGAAACTATTACAAACTTGTTGATGGAGAAGTTTTTTCTCAACTTTGGAGTGTCCGGAAATTGGACACATTGCAAATTCGTTACCGCCCGGCCTATAGATACATGTACTTGAGGCCGCTTTTTAATGTTCACACAGAGCTGCATGGTTGCCTCGCACTGATTCAATTCAAGATATCTCCGCCCGTGCTGCCGATTATCATAAATTGTGGACCCACAACTTGTTTTTAATGGGGGGCCTTCGGATTCTAATTAACTGATATATTGTAGAATAAGTGAAGCTTTAGACAACCCGGGATTTCAAAATTCGATTTGGCGTGTAATTTGGGACATGTGGGACTTGAAATGTGGTCCTATTTTTCTGTGCAAGTACACGGATGCGTCCCAAAAATCCTTGCAGATATTAGTCTTGAATTGCTACACACGAGTTGCCGCACTTTGCCGACCATCGCCTCGAGGTCACATCTTTCCGAGAAATCCAGCCAACCGTTCGCCCGACGGGTTGTTTTCGAATTAATCCGCTCCACGTTTGATAGTCAAATAAACCCATCAATGACTCCCATTCGCCAGCCACTTTAGCTCTCTTTTTTTCAGGAACAGTCCTTAACTACACAATTTTAAGAACATTATGAAATCAAAAAGAAAACAATTTACTGGGCGACCCATTTCATCACAATCAGGAGGACTACATTATGTGTGTGTGACGGATGACGCCCGAACCAGTTGGCGGAAGCTTGACCGTTAGAGCGGAATAGCGCCCTCAATGCAAATCAAAGAAAAACCAGATAGAACAAAATGCGCTTCCCTTTTGGTCAACTCTCTATACTTGAAAAGTCGCAAGGAACAATTTCCACCGAAAATGAGAGACTCCCGTAAACGAATTTATTCACCTTAATTTCCCTCATTTTTGTCTTTGTCACTTTGGCTGATGTAGCTTGGTGGGATGTTGCCTGTTTGTTTGTTTTTGAAAATACGGCCTCATTATATGCATGTGGGTTCAGTGCATTCTCCTATTCACTCGATCACAATGAAATCCACAAGCCAGCCGCCTTCGGCATAGCTCTTCAAATCAGAATTGCCTATTACAGTACATTCAAGCTTTAGACGACAGGAAACAAGGAGTGCAAGTGGCGGTGTGTAAAAACGCTCGGCTAGTAACGTGTAGGTCCGTGGTTCAGTTCCCGGGGGGAACTTTTCAGTTCCTTTTTTTTTCTCGGAAGGAGCCCGCACTACAAAGGTGCTTAAAAACCTCCCGCAACCACCAACATTGCATGTGGCGCTTCCCGATGAGTCGGTGTGATGCTTGAACTGTCCTGTCAAACCCGGTTTGCGTCTTCGCACAGGGACGTGTGCTTTTAGTCGACTCTGCAGCCAAGGTCTAGGGGCCGCCGTGTTTCCTCCCCCACATGGCGCATGGGTCTACGGCCTATATGGATGAGGGCAGTGAAGGAAGTGCGTTGGACCGGTACCGAGTCCAGAAGAGCTCTATAATGACCCTTGCTCACGTGGCGATCCTGGCGGTCCTGGGAGGTTTGAAATCTTGGTCTGACACCGCATAACTTCTTGTTGACCAGCTTTTGATTATTTTATTTCAATACGAATTCATAATTACGTACGAAATGATAATGATATACCAAATTGATAATTACATCAAATCACCTAGTCCTGTATGACATGCTTTCTTTTTACGTTTTTAATTCGATCGCCCCTTTGCCCATCACAGTAGTTATTTTTGCCCAAAATATATATTTCTCGAAAACGGCAGATTTTTTAGGTATCAAAGTTCTCGGAATGTCCGAAACTATTACAAACTTGTTGATGGAGAAGTTTTTTCTCAACTTTGGATTGTCCGGAAATTGGACACATTGCAAATTCGTTACCGCCCGGCCTATAGATACATGTACTTGAGGCCGCTTTTTAATGTTCACACAGAGCTGCATGGTTGCCTCGCACTGATTCAATTCAAGATATCTCCGCCCGTGCTGCCGATTATCATAAATTGTGGACCCACAACTTGTTTTTAATGGGGGGCCTTCGGAGTCTAATTAACTGATATATTGTAGAATAAGTGAAGCTTTAGACAACCCGGGATTTCAAAATTCGATTTGGCGTGTAATTTGGGACATGTGGGACTTGAAATGTGGTCCTATTTTTCTGTGCAAGTACACGGATGCGTCCCAAAAATCTTTGCAGAAATTAGTCTTGAATTGCTACACACGAGTTGCCGCACTTTGCCGACCATCGCCTCGGGTCACATCTTTCCGAGAAATCCAGCCAACCGTTCGTCCGACGGGTTGTTTTCGAATTAATCCGCTCCACGTTTGATAGTCAAATAAACCCATCAATAACTCCCATTCGCCAGCCACTTTAGTTCTCTTTTTTTTAGGAACAGTCCTTAACTACACAATTTTAAGAACATTATGAAATCAGAAAGAAAACAATTTACTGTGCGACCCATTTCATCACAATCAGGAGGACTACATTATGTGTGTGTGACGGATGACGCCCGAACCAGTTGGCGGAAGCTTGACCGTTAGAGCGGAATAGCGCCCTCAATGCAAATCAAAGAAAAACTAGAGAGAACAAAATGCGCTTCGCTTTTGGTCAACTCTCTATACTTGAAAAGTCGCAAGGAACAATTTCCACCGAAAATGAGAGACTCCCGTAAACAAATTTATACACCTTAATTTCCCTCATTTTTGTCTTTGTCACTTTGGCTGATGTAGCTTGGTGGGATGTTGCCTGTTTGTTTGTTTTTGAAAATACGGCCTCATTATATGCATGTGGGTTCAGTGCATTCTCCTATTCACTCGATCACAATGAAATCCACAAGCCAGCCGCCTTCGGCATAGCTCTTCAAATCAGAATTGCCTATTACAGTACATTCAAGCTTTAGACGACAGGAAACAAGGAGTGCAAGTGGCGGTGTGTAAAAACGCTCGGCTAGTAACGTGTAGGTCCGTGGTTCAGTTCCCGGGGGGAACTTTTCAGTTCCTTTTTTTTTCTCGAAAGGAGCCCGCAGTACAAAGGTGCTTAAAAACCTCCCGCAACCACCAATATTGCATGTGGCACATCCCCATGAGTCGGTGTGATGCTTGAACGGTCCTGTCAAACCCGGTTTACGTCTTCGTACAGGGACGTGTGCTTTTAGTCGACTCTGCAGCCAAGGTCTAGTGGCCGCCGCGTGTTTCCTCCCTCACATGGCTCATGGGTCTACTGCCTATAATGGATGAGGGCAGTGAAGGAAGTGCGTTGGACCGGTACCGAGTCCAGAAGAGCTCTATAATGACCCTTGCTCACGTGGCGATCCTGGCGGTCCTGGGAGGTTTGAAATCTTGGTCTGACACCGCATAACTTCTTGTTGACCAGCTTTTGATTATTTTATTTCAATACGAATTCATAATTACGTACGAAATGATAATGATATACCAAATTGATAATTACATCAAATCACCTAGTCCTGTATGACATGCTTTCTTTTTACGTTTTTAATTCGATCGCCCCTTTGCCCATCACAGTAGTTATTTTTGCCCAAAATATATATTTCTCAAAAACGGCAGATTTTTTAGGTATCAAAGTTTTCGGAATGTCCGAAACTATTACAAACTTGTTGATGGAGAAGTTATTTCTCAACTTTGGATTGTCCGGAAAATGGACACATTGCAAATTCTTTACCGCCCGGCCTATAGATACATGTACTTGAGGCCGCTTTTTAATGTTCACACAGAGCTGCATGGTTGCCTCGCACTGATTCAATTCAAGATATCTCCGCCCGTGCCGCTGATTATCATAAATTGTGGACCCACAACTTGTTTTTAATGGGGGGCCTTCGGAGTCTAATTAACTGATATATTGTAGAATAAGTGAAGCTTTAGACAACCCGGGATTTCAAAATTCGATTTGACGTGTAATTTGGGACATGTGGGACTTGAAATGTGGTCCTATTTTTCTGTGCAAGTACACGGATGCGTCCCAAAAATCCTTGCAGAAATTAGTCTTGAATTGCTACACACGAGTTGCCGCACTTTGCCGACCATCGCCTCGAGGTCACATCTTTCCGAGAAATCCAGCCAACCGTTCGCCCGACGGGTTGTTTTCGAATTAATCCGCTCCACGTTTGATAGTCAAATAAACCCATCAATGACTCCCATTCGCCAGCCACTTTAGTTCTCTTTTTTTCAGGAACAGTCCTTAACTACACAATTTTAAGAACATTATGAAATCAAAAAGAAAACAATTTACTGGGCGACCCATTTCATCACAATCAGGAGGACTACATTATGTGTGTGTGACGGATGACGCCCGAACCAGTTGGCGGAAGCTTGACCGTTAGAGCGGAATAGCGCCCTCAATGCAAATCAAAGAAAAACCAGATAGAACAAAATGCGCTTCCCTTTGGTCAACTCTCTATACTTGAAAAGTCGCAAGGAACAATTTCCACCGAAAATGAGAGACTCCCGTAAACGAATTTATTCACCTTAATTTCCCTCATTTTTGTCTTTGTCACTTTGGCTGATGTAGCTTGGCGGGATGTTGCCTGTTTGTTTGTTTTTTGAAAATACGGCCTCATTATATGCATGTGGGAAGAGTGCATTCTCCTATTCACTCGATCACAATGAAATCCACAAGCCAGCCGCCTTCGGCATAGCTCTTCAAATCAGAATTGCCTATTACAGTACATTCAAGCTTTAGACGAGAGGAAACAAGGAGTGCAAGTGGCGGTGTGTAAAAACGCTCGGCTAGCAACGTGTAGGTCCGTGGTTCAGTTCCCGGGGGAACTTTTCAGTTCCTTTTTTTTCTCGGAAGGAGCCCGCAGTACTAAGGTGCTTAAAAACCTCCCGCAACCACCAACATTGCATGTGGCGCTTCCCGATGAGTCGGTGTGATGCTTGAACTGTCCTGTCAAACCCGGTTTGCGTCTTCGCACAGGGACGTGTGCTTTTAGTCGACTCTTCAGCCAAGGTCTAGGGGCCGCCGTGTTTCCTCCCCCACATGGCGCATGGGTCTACGGCCTATATGGATGAGGGCAGTGAAGGAAGTGCGTTGGACCGGTACCGAGTCCAGAAGAGCTCTATAATGACCCTTGCTCACGTGGCGATCCTGGCGGTCCTGGGAGGTTTGAAATCTTGGTCTGACACCGCATAACTTCTTGTTGACCAGCTTTTGATTATTTTATTTCAATACGAATTCATAATTACGTACGAAATGATAATGATATACCAAATTGATAATTACATCAAATCACCTAGTCCTGTATGACATGCTTTCTTTTTACGTTTTTAATTCGATCGCTCCTTTGACCATCACAGTAGTTATTTTTGCCCAAAATATATATTTCTCGAAAACGGCAGATTTTTTAGGTATCAAAGTTCTCGGAATGTCCGAAACTATTACAAACTTTTTGATGGAGAAGTTATTTCTCAACTTTGGATTGTCCGGAAAATGGACACATTGCAAATTCGTTACCGCCCGGCCTATAGATACATGTACTTGAGGCCGCTTTTTAATGTTCACACAGAGCTGCATGGTTGCCTCGCACTGATTCAATTCAAGATATCTCCGCCCGTGCCGCCGATTATCCTAAATTGTGGACCCACAACTTGTTTTTAATGGGGGGCCTTCGGAGTCTAATTAACTGATATATTGTAGAATAAGTGAAGCTTTAGACAACCCGGGATTTCAAAATTCGATTTGGCGTGTAATTTGGGACATGTGGGACTTGAAATGTGGTCCTATTTTTCTGTGCAAGTACACGGATGCGTCCCAAAAATCTTTGCAGAAATTAGTCTTGAATTGCTACACACGAGTTGCCACACTTTGACGACCATCGCCTCGGGTCACATCTTTCCGAGAAATCCAGCCAACCGTTCGCCCGACGGGTTATTTTCGAATTAATCCGCTCCACGTTTGATAGTCAAATAAACCCATCAATGACTCCCATTCGCCAGCCACTTTAGCTCTCTTTTTTTCAGGAACAGTCCTTAACTACACAATTTTAAGAACATTATGAAATCAAAAAGAAAACAATTTACTTTGCGACCCATTTCATCACAATCAGGAGGACTACATTATGTGTGTGTGACGGATGACGCCCGAACCAGTTGGCGGAAGCTTGACCGTTAGAGCGGAATAGCGCCCTCAATGCAAATCAAAGAAAAACCAGATAGAACAAAATGCGCTTCCCTTTTGGTCAACTCTCTATACTTGAAAAGTCGCAAGGAACAATTTCCACCGAAAATGAGAGACTCCCGTAAACGAATTTATTCACCTTAATTTCCCTCATTTTTGTTTTTGTCACTTTGGCTGATGTAGCTTGGTGGGATGTTGCCTGTTTGTTTGTTTTTGAAAATACGGCCTCATTATATGCATGTGGGTTGAGTGCATTCTCCTATTCACTCGATCACAATGAAATCCACAAGCCAGCCGCCTTTGGCATACATTTGTGTAGCTCTTCAAATCAGAATTGCCTATTACAGTACATTCAAGCTTTAGACGACAGGAAACAAGGAGTGCAAGTGGCGGTGTGTAAAAACGCTCAGCTAGCAACGTGTAGGTCCGTGGTTCAGTTCCCGGGGGGAACTTTTCAGTTCCCTTTTTTTTTCTCGGAAGGAGCCCGCAGTACTAAGGTGCTTAAAAACCTCCCGCAACCACCAACATTGCATGTGGCGCATCCCCATGAGTCGGTGTGATGCTTGAACGGTCCTGTCAAACCCGGTTTACGTCTTCGCACAGGGACGTGTGCTTTTAGTCGACTCAGCAGCCAAGGTCTAGTGGCCGCCGCGTGTTTCCTCCCTCACATGGCTCATGGGTCTACTGCCTATATGGATGAGGGCAGTTAAGGAAGTGCGTTGGACCGGTACCGAGTCCAGAAGAGCTCTATAATGACCCTTGCTCACGTGGCGATCCTGGCGGTCCTGGGAGGTTTGAAATCTTGGTCTGACACCGCATAACTTCTTGTTGACCAGCTTTTGATTATTTTATTTCAATACGAATTCATAATTACGTACGAAATGATAATGATATACCAAATTGATAATTACATCAAATCACCTAGTCCTGTATGACATGCTTTCTTTTTACGTTTTTAATTCGATCGCCCCTTTGCCCATCACAGTAGTTATTTTTGCCCAAAATATATATTTCTCGAAAACGGCAGATTTTTTAGGTATCAAAGTTCTCGGAATGTCCGAAACTATTACAAACTTGTTGATGGAGAAGTTTTTTCTCAACTTTGGATTGTCCGGAAAATGGACACATTGCAACTTCTTTACCGCCCGGCCTATAGATACATGTACTTGAGGCCGCTTTTTAATGTTCACACAGAGCTGCATGGTTGCCTCGCACTGATTCAATTCAAGATATCTCCGCCCGTGCCGCTGATTATCATAAATTGTGGACCCACAACTTGTTTTTAATGGGGGACCTTCGGAGTCTAATTAAAGAAGAATGAAACCCAGAGAAAATAGTTGGCTTATCTCTTTGGTTGATAAAACCAACCTACAATTACCCATGTGCAACTCACCTACGAGTTTCATAAAGAGGGAAAAATCATGGAATTCGGTGGTCGAATTCGCGTTCCCTGTACCCGCCATGTTTTCGAAATTCCCGGCAGGTCACTGCGGGGGGTATGACATAATGACGGGCTACCCCCGCATGGGCCAGGACGGACGTATCCCTACAAGTAACATGTGTGTACACAACACATGTATACTGCGTGCAGTTTGTATACACTCGCGAGCATGAACGATAGTGTACTGCCAGGCTTTTGGTTGTAACAATGCCAGCGGAAAAAAAAGCTAGGGAAATCTGTCCATGCAGTTCCTAACAAGGCCAAGAGATCTGAGTTGTTTGGGAAGTGGGCTGCGGCCATAAAAGTAGAAACATTTCTCAATGTCGGCTACAAATATAGTCGAAATGACGTGATTTGTAGCGATCACTTCACGGAGGAGTTGGGATCGAGGTTGACTTGCGGGCCAAACTCACCGGCTCGAAGCCGAGAAATATACTGAAAGAACATGCCGTTCCTTCAGTATTTTCACATCGACCAGCGGTGGCATCACGTTCATCGACAGCTTCACGAATTGCCGCATTGGAATCCAGAAAGCTGAGTTAATTTTGATGTTTTTCCTGTATGATACGATCGACTTTTGATGTATGTTTTCGTTTCGGTCCTAGCGTGATTTTTCTCACATGCACGTTCTGCCTAGTCTTTCTCGCAGACCGCTTATCTGTAACTCATGGAGGGTAAACTCCATGGATATACATGTATTGTACCAATTACCATGGAGGAAGAAGGGGGGATATACGTACCGTGCCGTATTTTTATTTGTGCTGCAACAAGAACATGGAGCTAGGCCTAATTTACACGTTATCGGAACGCGACTCCAGTCGCCCACACTGTTTATTCCCTGGTCGCTGACCGCAACTCCTGTCACCCAGCGCTATTGTGTGCATAGCATACGCTGGGAAGTGCATGACCCCTGACCCCCACTAAGCTCCACACAGCTTCGCTAACGTGTACAACTGAAATCTCTCCAAAACATCGACCATCTCTTGAATCATTTCTCGTATTTTCCTATTAAAATTACGCGAGCTGAAACAAAAGCCGGACACAGTGGGCTCCCAGTCATAGTTGTCGGACCTTTATTAAACTCAGCCCCTGGTGTATAAGTTATTTTAGGCCTACTTGTTTAGCTGTTATAACAGGGCGCCATTCGGCGAAGATCAAGAAAACAGAGAACCAAAATTGCGCAGCGTTTATTTTGTTACAGATACCAACGTAATGTACACGTGTACAGTAGTACATTACAAGTAGGACAACGTGTACATTGTACACGTGTACAGTACAGTAGTAGTGTGTACATGTACTGTACATTACATGTAGTACACAACGTGTACATTGTACGTGCACTGTACATGTACATGTACAGTCCGTGTATCGTATGCAATCAGGAAGCCGTGAAAGTGTTTGTAGATCAAGACTATACGCAATCCCCAAGAATAATTCAAATAATGACCAAAGCGAAAAACAATAAATCTGCAAAGGATTATAAGATTATTTTCTCACACATTGAGGTATAATTCTTTTTATAAATGTTGATTAATATTTGTAGTTTAAATTAAAATGATTGAACAAGCCTAACTGACCAATCAGACAGGGTCGTCTCCGCCGTGATGTCATACCCCCGCAGTGACCTTCCGGGAATTTCGAAAGCATGGCGGGTTGAGGGAACGCGAATTCGACCACCGAATTCCATGATTTTTCCCTCTTTATGAAACTCGTAGGTGAGTTGCACATGGGTAATTGTAGGTTGGTTTTATCAACCAAAGAGATAAGCCAACTATTTTCTCTGGGTTTCATTCTTCTTTAACTGATATATTGTAGAATAAGTGAAGCTTTAGACAACCCGGGATTTCAAAATTCGATTTGGCGTGTAATTTGGGACATGTGGGACTTGAAATGTGGTCCTATTTTTCTGTGCAAGTACACGGATGCGTCCCAAAAAGCCTTGCAGAAATTAGTCTTGAATTGCTACACACGAGTTGCCGCACTTTGCCGACCATCGCCTCGGGTCACATCTTTCCGAGAAATCCAGCCAACCGTTCGTCCGACGGGTTGTTTTCGAATTAATCCGCTCCACGTTTGATAGTCAAATAAACCCATCAATGACTCCCATTCGCCAACCACTTTAGCTCTCTTTTTTTCAGGAACAGTCCTTAACTACACAATTTTAAGAACATTATGAAATCGAAAAGAAAACAATTTACTTTGCGACCCTTTTCATCACAATCAGGAGGACTACATTATGTGTGTGTGACGGATGACGCCCGAACCAGTTGGCGGAAGCTTGACCGTTAGAGCGGAATAGCGCCCTCAATGCAAATCAAAGAAAAACCAGATAGAACAAAATGCGCTTCCCTTTTGGTCAACTCTCTATACTTGAAAAGTCGCAAGGAACAATTTCCACCGAAAATGAGAGACTCCCGTAAACGAATTTATTCACCTTAATTTCCCTCATTTTTGTCTTTGTCACTTTGGCTGATGTAGCTTGGTGGGATGTTGCCTGTTTGTTTGTTTTTGAAAATACGGCCTCATTATATGCATGTGGGTTCAGTGCATTCTCCTATTCACTCGATCACAATGAAATCCACAAGCCAGCCGCCTTCGGCATAGCTCTTCAAATCAGAATTGCCTATTACAGTACATTCAAGCTTTAGACGAGAGGAAACAAGGAGTGCAAGTGGCGGTGTGTAAAAACGCTCGGCTAGTAACGTGTAGGTCCGTGGTTCAGTTCCCGGGGGGAACTTTTCAGTTCCTTTTTTTTTCTCGGAAGGAGCCCGCAGTACTAAGGTGCTTAAAAACCTCCCGCAACCACCAACATTGGATGTGGCGCTTCCCGATGAGTCGGTGTGATGCTTGAACTGTCCTGTCAAACCCGGTTTGCGTCTTCGCACAGGGACGTGTGCTTTTAGTCGACTCTGCAGCCAAGGTCTAGTGGCCGCCGCGTGTTTCCTCCCTCACATGGCTCATGGGTCTACTGCCTATATGGATGAGGGCAGTTAAGGAAGTGCGTTGGACCGGTACCGAGTCCAGAAGAGCTCTATAATGACCCTTGCTCACGTGGCGATCCTGGCGGTCCTGGGAGGTTTGAAATCTTGGTCTGACACCGCATAACTTCTTGTTGACCAGCTTTTGATTATTTTATTTCAATACGAATTCATAATTACGTACGAAATGATAATGATATACCAAATTGATAATTACATCAAATCACCTAGTCCTGTATGACATGCTTTCTTTTTACGTTTTTAATTCGATCGCCCCTTTGCCCATCACAGTAGTTATTTTTGCCCAAAATATATATTTCTCGAAAACGGCAGATTTTTTAGGTATCAAAGTTCTCGGAATGTCCGAAACTATTACAAACTTTTTGATGGAGAAGTTGTTTTTAATGGGGGACCTTCGGAGTCTAATTAACTGATATATTGTAGAATAAGTGAAGCTTTAGACAACCCGGGATTTCAAAATTCGATTTGGCGTGTAATTTGGGACATGTGGGACTTGAAATGTGGTCCTATTTTTCTGTGCAAGTACACGGATGCGTCCCAAAAAGCCTTGCAGAAATTAGTCTTGAATTGCTACACACGAGTTGCCGCACTTTGCCGACCATCGCCTCGGGTCACATCTTTCCGAGAAATCCAGCCAACCGTTCGCCCGACGGGTTGTTTTCGAATTAATCCGCTCCACGTTTGATAGTCAAATAAACCCATCAATGACTCCCATTCGCCAACCACTTTAGCTCTCTTTTTTTCAGGAACAGTCCTTAACTACACAATTTTAAGAACATTATGAAATCGAAAAGAAAACAATTTACTTTGCGACCCTTTTCATCACAATCAGGAGAACTACATTATGTGTGTGTGACGGATGACGCCCGAACCAGTTGGCGGAAGCTTGACCGTTAGAGCGGAATAGCGCCCTCAATGCAAATCAAAGAAAAACCAGATAGAACAAAATGCGCTTCCCTTTTGGTCAACTCTCTATACTTGAAAAGTCGCAAGGAACAATTTCCACCGAAAATGAGAGACTCCCGTAAACGAATTTATTCACCTTAATTTCCCTCATTTTTGTCTTTGTCACTTTGGCTGATGTAGCTTGGTGGGATGTTGCCTGTTTGTTTGTTTTTGAAAATACGGCCTCATTATATGCATGTGGGTTCAGTGCATTCTCCTATTCACTCGATCACAATGAAATCCACAAGCCAGCCGCCTTCGGCATAGCTCTTCAAATCAGAATTGCCTATTACAGTACATTCAAGCTTTAGACGAGAGGAAACAAGGAGTGCAAGTGGCGGTGTGTAAAAACGCTCGGCTAGTAACGTGTAGGTCCGTGGTTAAGTTCCCGGGGGGAACTTTTCAGTTCCTTTTTTTTTCTCGGAAGGAGCCCGCAGTACTAAGGTGCTTAAAAACCTACCGCAACCACCAACATTGCATGTGGCGCTTCCCGATGAGTCGGTGTGATGCTTGAACTGTCCTGTCAAACCCGGTTTGCGTCTTCGCACAGGGACGTGTGCTTTTAGTCGACTCTGCAGCCAAGGTCTAGGGGCCGCCGTGTTTCCTCCCCCACATGGCGCATGGGTCTACGGCCTATATGGATGAGGGCAGTGAAGGAAGTGCGTTGGACCGGTACCGAGTCCAGAAGAGCTCTATAATGACCCTTGCTCACGTGGCGATCCTGGCGGTCCTGGGAGGTTGACCAGCTTTTGATTATTTTATTTCAATACGAATTCATAATTACGTACGAAATGATAATGATATACCAAATTGATAATTACATCAAATCACCTAGTCCTGTATGACATGCTTTCTTTTTCCGTTTTTAATTCGATCGCCCCTTTGCCCATCACAGTAGTTATTTTTGCCCAAAATATATATTTCTCGAAAACGGCAGATTTTTTAGGTATCAAAGTTCTCGGAATGTCCGAAACTATTACAAACTTGTTGATGGAGAAGTTATTTCTCAACTTTGGATTGTCCGGAAAATGGACACATTGCAAATTCTTTACCGCCCGGCCTATTGATACACGTACTTGAGGCCGCTTTTTAATGTTCACACAGAGCTGCATGGTTGCCTCGCACTGATTCAATTCAAGATATCTCCGCCCGTGCCGCCGATTATCATAAATTATGGACCCACAACTTGTTTTTAATGGGGGGCCTTCGGAGTCTAATTAACTGATATATTGTAGAATAAGTGAAGCTTTAGACAACCCGGGATTTCAAAATTCGATTTGGCGTGTAATTTGGGACATGTGGGACTTGAAATGTGGTCCTATTTTTCTGTGCAAGTACACGGATGCGTCCCAAAAATCTTTGCAGAAATTAGTCTTGAATTGCTACACACGAGTTGCCGCACTTTCCCGACCATCGCCTCGGGTCACATCTTTCCGAGAAATCCAGCCAACTGTTCGTCCGACGGGTTGTTTTCGAATTAATCCGCTCCACGTTTGATAGTCAAATAAACCCATAGATGACTCCCATTCGCCAGCCACTTTAGCTCTCTTTTTTCAGGAACAGTCCTTAACTACACAATTTTAAGAACATTATGAAATCAAAAAGAAAACAATTTACTTTGCGACCCATTTCATCACAATCAGGAGGACTACATTATGTGTGTGTGACGGATGACGCCCGAACCAGTTGGCGGAAGCTTGACCGTTAGAGCGGAATAGCGCCCTCAATGCAAATCAAAGAAAAACCAGATAGAACAAAATGCGCTTCCCTTTTGGTCAACTCTCTATACTTGAAAAGTCGCAAGGAACAATTTCCACCGAAAATGAGAGACTCCCGTAAACGAATTTATTCACCTTAATTTCCCTCATTTTTGTCTTTGTCACTTTGGCTGATGTAGCTTGGCGGGATGTTGCCTGTTTGTTTGTTTTTTGAAAATACGGCCTCATTATATGCATGTGGGAAGAGTGCATTCTCCTATTCACTCGATCACAATGAAATCCACAAGCCAGCCGCCTTCGGCATAGCTCTTCAAATCAGAATTGCCTATTACAGTACATTCAAGCTTTAGACGACAGGAAACAAGGAGTGCAAGTGGCGGTGTGTAAAAACGCTCGGCTAGCAACGTGTAGGTCCGTGGTTCAGTTCTCGGGGGGAACTTTTCAGTTCCTTTTTTTTCTCGGAAGGAGCCCGCAGTACTAAGGTGCTTAAAAACCTCCCGCAACCACCAACATTGCATGTGGCGCTTCCCGATGAGTCGGTGTGATGCTTGAACTGTCCTGTCAAACCCGGTTTGCGTCTTCGCACAGGGACGTGTGCTTTTAGTCGACTCTGCAGCCAAGGTCTAGGGGCCGCCGTGTTTCCTCCCCCACATGGCGCATGGGTCTACGGCCTATATGGATGAGGGCAGTGAAGGAAGTGCGTTGGACCGGTACCGAGTCCAGAAGAGCTCTATAATGACCCTTGCTCACGTGGCGATCCTGGCGGTCCTGGGAGGTTTGAAATCTTGGTCTGACACCGCATAACTTCTTGTTGACCAGCTTTTGATTATTTTATTTCAATACGAATTCATAATTACGTACGAAATGATAATGATATACCAAATTGATAATTACATCAAATCACCTAGTCCTGTATGACATGCTTTCTTTTTACGTTTTTAATTCGATCGCTCCTTTGCCCATCACAGTAGTTAGTTTTGCCCAAAATATATATTTCTCGAAAACGGCAGATTTTTTAGGTATCAAAGTTCTCGGAATGTCCGAAACTATTACAAACTTTTTGATGGAGAAGTTATTTCTCAACTTTGGATTGTCCGGAAAATGTACACATTGCAAATTCGTTACCGCCCGGCCTATAGATACATGTACTTGAGGCCGCTTTTTAACGTTCACACAGAGCTGCATGGTTGCCTCGCTCTGATTCAATTCAAGATATCTCCGCCAGTGCTGCCGATTATCATAAATTGTGGACCCACAACTTGTTTTTAATGGGGGGCCTTCGGAGTCTAATTAACTGATATTTTGTAGAATAAGTGAAGCTTTAGACAACCCGGGATTTCAAAATTCGATTTGGCGTGTAATTTGGGACATGTGGGACTTGAAATGTGGTCCTATTTTTCTGTGCAAGTACACGGATGCGTCCCAAAAATCCTTGCAGAAATTAGTCTTGAATTGCTACACACGAGTTGCCGCACTTTGCCGACCATCGCCTCGGGTCACATCGTTCCGAGAAATCCAGCCAACCGTTCGCCCGACGGGTTGTTTTCGAATTAATCCGCTCCACGTTTGATAGTCAAATAAACCCATCAATGACTCCCATTCGCCAGCCACTTTAGTTCTCTTTTTTTTAGGAACAGTCCTTAACTACACAATTTGAAGAACATTATGAAATCAGAAAGAAAACAATTTACTGTGCGACCCATTTCATCACAATCAGGAGGACTACATTATGTGTGTGTGACGGATGACGCCCGAACCAGTTGGCGGAAGCTTGACCGTTAGAGCGGAATAGCGCCCTCAATGCAAATCAAAGAAAAACCAGATAGAACAAAATGCGCTTCCCTTTGGTCAACTCTCTATACTTGAAAAGTCGCAAGGAACAATTTCCACCGAAAATGAGAGACTCCCGTAAACGAATTTATTCACCTTAATTTCCCTCATTTTTGTCTTTGTCACTTTGGCTGATGTAGCTTGGCGGGATGTTGCCTGTTTGTTTGTTTTTTGAAAATACGGCCTCATTATATGCATGTGGGAAGAGTGCATTCTCCTATTCACTCGATCACAATGAAATCCACAAGCCAGCCGCCTTCGGCATAGCTCTTCAAATCAGAATTGCCTATTACAGTACATTCAAGCTTTAGACGAGAGGAAACAAGGAGTGCAAGTGGCGGTGTGTAAAAACGCTCGGCTAGCAACGTGTAGGTCCGTGGTTCAGTTCCCGGGGGGAACTTTTCAGTTCCTTTTTTTTCTCGGAAGGAGCCCGCAGTACTAAGGTGCTTAAAAACCTCCCGCAACCACCAACATTGCATGTGGCGCTTCCCGATGAGTCGGTGTGATGCTTGAACTGTCCTGTCAAACCCGGTTTGCGTCTTCGCACAGGGACGTGTGCTTTTAGTCGACTCTTCAGCCAAGGTCTAGGGGCCGCCGTGTTTCCTCCCCCACATGGCGCATGGGTCTACGGCCTATATGGATGAGGGCAGTGAAGGAAGTGCGTTGGACCGGTACCGAGTCCAGAAGAGCTCTATAATGACCCTTGCTCACGTGGCGATCCTGGCGGTCCTGGGAGGTTTGAAATCTTGGTCTGACACCGCATAACTTCTTGTTGACCAGCTTTTGATTATTTTATTTCAATACGAATTCATAATTACGTACGAAATGATAATGATATACCAAATTGATAATTACATCAAATTACCTAGTCCTGTATGACATGCTTTCTTTTTCCGTTTTTAATTCGATCGCCCCTTTGCCCATCACAGTAGTTATTTTTGCCCAAAATATATATTTCTCGAAAACGGCAGATTTTTTAGGTATCAAAGTTCTCGGAATGTCCGAAACTATTACAAACTTGTTGATGGAGAAGTTATTTCTCAACTTTGGATTGTCCGGAAAATGGACACATTGCAAATTCTTTACCGCCCGGCCTATTGATACACGTACTTGAGGCCGCTTTTTAATGTTCACACAGAGCTGCATGGTTGCCTCGCACTGATTCAATTCAAGATATCTCCGCCCGTGCCGCCGATTATCATAAATTGTGGACCCACAACTTGTTTTTAATGGGGGACCTTCGGAGTCTAATTAACTGATATATTGTAGAATAAGTGAAGCTTTAGACAACCCGGGATTTCAAAATTCGATTTGGCGTGTAATTTGGGACATGTGGGACTTGAAATGTGGTCCTATTTTTCTGTGCAAGTACACGGATGCGTCCCAAAAAGCCTTGCAGAAATTAGTCTTGAATTGCTACACACGAGTTGCCGCACTTTGCCGACCATCGCCTCGGGTCACATCTTTCCGAGAAATCCAGCCAACCGTTCGCCCGACGGGTTGTTTTCGAATTAATCCGCTCCACGTTTGATAGTCAAATAAACCCATCAATGACTCCCATTCGCCAACCACTTTAGCTCTCTTTTTTTCAGGAACAGTCCTTAACTACACAATTTTAAGAACATTATGAAATCGAAAAGAAAACAATTTACTTTGCGACCCTTTTCATCACAATCAGGAGGACTACATTATGTGTGTGTG
This sequence comes from Luidia sarsii, assembly GCA_949987565.1. NCBI lineage: Eukaryota > Metazoa > Echinodermata > Asteroidea > Paxillosida > Luidiidae > Luidia > Luidia sarsii. Next base: position 13,349,212 of record OX465109.1, on the reverse strand, counting down.
ACGGATGACGCCCGAACCAGTTGGCGGAAGCTTGACCGTTAGAGCGGAATAGCGCCCTCAATGCAAATCAAAGAAAAACCAGATAGAACAAAATGCGCTTCCCTTTTGGTCAACTCTCTATACTTGAAAAGTCGCAAGGAACAATTTCCACCGAAAATGAGAGACTCCCGTAAACGAATTTATTCACCTTAATTTCCCTCATTTTTGTCTTTGTCACTTTGGCTGATGTAGCTTGGTGGGATGTTGCCTGTTTGTTTGTTTTTGAAAATACGGCCTCATTATATGCATGTGGGTTCAGTGCATTCTCCTATTCACTCGATCACAATGAAATCCACAAGCCAGCCGCCTTCGGCATAGCTCTTCAAATCAGAATTGCCTATTACAGTACATTCAAGCTTTAGACGAGAGGAAACAAGGAGTGCAAGTGGCGGTGTGTAAAAACGCTCGGCTAGTAACGTGTAGGTCCGTGGTTAAGTTCCCGGGGGGAACTTTTCAGTTCCTTTTTTTTTCTCGGAAGGAGCCCGCAGTACTAAGGTGCTTAAAAACCTACCGCAACCACCAACATTGCATGTGGCGCTTCCCGATGAGTCGGTGTGATGCTTGAACTGTCCTGTCAAACCCGGTTTGCGTCTTCGCACAGGGACGTGTGCTTTTAGTCGACTCTGCAGCCAAGGTCTAGGGGCCGCCGTGTTTCCTCCCCCACATGGCGCATGGGTCTACGGCCTATATGGATGAGGGCAGTGAAGGAAGTGCGTTGGACCGGTACCGAGTCCAGAAGAGCTCTATAATGACCCTTGCTCACGTGGCGATCCTGGCGGTGCTGGGAGGTTGACCAGCTTTTGATTATTTTATTTCAATACGAATTCATAATTACGTACGAAATGATAATGATATACCAAATTGATAATTACATCAAATCACCTAGTCCTGTATGACATGCTTTCTTTTTCCGTTTTTAATTCGATCGCCCCTTTGCCCATCACAGTAGTTATTTTTGCCCAAAATATATATTTCTCGAAAACGGCAGATTTTTTAGGTATCAAAGTTCTCGGAATGTCCGAAACTATTACAAACTTGTTGATGGAGAAGTTATTTCTCAACTTTGGATTGTCCGGAAAATGGACACATTGCAAATTCTTTACCGCCCGGCCTATTGATACACGTACTTGAGGCCGCTTTTTAATGTTCACACAGAGCTGCATGGTTGCCTCGCACTGATTCAATTCAAGATATCTCCGCCCGTGCCGCCGATTATCATAAATTATGGACCCACAACTTGTTTTTAATGGGGGGCCTTCGGAGTCTAATTAACTGATATATTGTAGAATAAGTGAAGCTTTAGACAACCCGGGATTTCAAAATTCGATTTGGCGTGTAATTTGGGACATGTGGGACTTGAAATGTGGTCCTATTTTTCTGTGCAAGTACACGGATGCGTCCCAAAAATCTTTGCAGAAATTAGTCTTGAATTGCTACACACGAGTTGCCGCACTTTCCCGACCATCGCCTCGGGTCACATCTTTCCGAGAAATCCAGCCAACTGTTCGTCCGACGGGTTGTTTTCGAATTAATCCGCTCCACGTTTGATAGTCAAATAAACCCATAGATGACTCCCATTCGCCAGCCACTTTAGCTCTCTTTTTTCAGGAACAGTCCTTAACTACACAATTTTAAGAACATTATGAAATCGAAAAGAAAACAATTTACTTTGCGACCCTTTTCATCACAATCAGGAGGACTACATTATGTGTGTGTGACGGATGACGCCCGAACCAGTTGGCGGAAGCTTGACCGTTAGAGCGGAATAGCGCCCTCAATGCAAATCAAAGAAAAACCAGATAGAACAAAATGCGCTTCCCTTTTGGTCAACTCTCTATACTTGAAAAGTCGCAAGGAACAATTTCCACCGAAAATGAGAGACTCCCGTAAACGAATTTATTCACCTTAATTTCCCTCATTTTTGTCTTTGTCACTTTGGCTGATGTAGCTTGGTGGGATGTTGCCTGTTTGTTTGTTTTTGAAAATACGGCCTCATTATATGCATGTGGGTTCAGTGCATTCTCCTATTCACTCGATCACAATGAAATCCACAAGCCAGCCGCCTTCGGCATAGCTCTTCAAATCAGAATTGCCTATTACAGTACATTCAAGCTTTAGACGAGAGGAAACAAGGAGTGCAAGTGGCGGTGTGTAAAAACGCTCGGCTAGTAACGTGTAGGTCCGTGGTTAAGTTCCCGGGGGGAACTTTTCAGTTCCTTTTTTTTTCTCGGAAGGAGCCCGCAGTACTAAGGTGCTTAAAAACCTACCGCAACCACCAACATTGCATGTGGCGCTTCCCGATGAGTCGGTGTGATGCTTGAACTGTCCTGTCAAACCCGGTTTGCGTCTTCGCACAGGGACGTGTGCTTTTAGTCGACTCTGCAGCCAAGGTCTAGGGGCCGCCGTGTTTCCTCCCCCACATGGCGCATGGGTCTACGGCCTATATGGATGAGGGCAGTGAAGGAAGTGCGTTGGACCGGTACCGAGTCCAGAAGAGCTCTATAATGACCCTTGCTCACGTGGCGATCCTGGCGGTCCTGGGAGGTTGACCAGCTTTTGATTATTTTATTTCAATACGAATTCATAATTACGTACGAAATGATAATGATATACCAAATTGATAATTACATCAAATCACCTAGTCCTGTATGACATGCTTTCTTTTTCCGTTTTTAATTCGATCGCCCCTTTGCCCATCACAGTAGTTATTTTTGCCCAAAATATATATTTCTCGAAAACGGCAGATTTTTTAGGTATCAAAGTTCTCGGAATGTCCGAAACTATTACAAACTTGTTGATGGAGAAGTTATTTCTCAACTTTGGATTGTCCGGAAAATGGACACATTGCAAATTCTTTACCGCCCGGCCTATAGATACATGTACTTGAGGCCGCTTTTTAATGTTCACACAGAGCTGCATGGTTGCCTCGCACTGATTCAATTCAAGATATCTCCGCCCGTGCCGCCGATTATCATAAATTGTGGACCCACAACTTGTTTTTAATGGGGGGCCTTCGGAGTCTAATTAACTGATATATTGTAGAATAAGTGAAGCTTTAGACAACCCGGGATTTCAAAATTCGATTTGGCGTGTAATTTGGGACATGTGGGACTTGAAATGTGGTCCTATATTTCTAAGCAAGTACACGGATGCGTCCCAAAAATCCTTGCAGAAATTAGTCTTGAATTGCTACACACGAGTTGCCGCACTTTGCGGACCATCGCCTCGGGTCACATCTTTCCGAGAAATCCAGCCAACCGTTCGTCCGACGGGTTGTTTTCGAATTAATCCGCTCCACGTTTGATAGTCAAATAAACCCATCAATGACTCCCATTCGCCAACCACTTTAGCTCTCTTTTTTTCAGGAACAGTCCTTAACTACACAATTTTAAGAACATTATGAAATCGAAAAGAAAACAATTTACTGTGCGACCCATTTCATCACAATCAGGAGGACTACATTATATGTGTGTGACGGATGACGCCCGAACCAGTTGGCGGAAGCTTGACCGTTAGAGCGGAATAGCGCCCTCAATGCATAAGAAAGAAACCAGATAGAAAAAAATGCGCCTCCCTTTTGATTAACTCTCTATACTTGAAAAGTCGCAAGGAACAATTTCCACCGAAAATGAGAGACTCCCATAAACGAAGTTATTCACCTTAATTTCCCTCATTTTTGTCTTTGTCACTTTGGCTGATGTAGCTTGGTGGGATGTTGCCTGTTTGTTTGTTTTTGAAAATACGGCCTCATTATATGCATGTGGGTTGAGTGCATTCTCCTATTCACTCGATCACAATGAAATCCACAAGCCAGCCGCCTTCGGCATAGCTCTTCAAATCAGAATTGCCTATTACAGTACATTCAAGCTTTAGACGAGAGGAAACAAGCAGTGCAAGTGGCGGTGTGTAAAAACGCTCGGCTAGTAACGTGTAGGTCCGTGGTTCAGTTCCCGGGGGGGACTTTTCAGTTCCTTTTTTTTCTCGGAAGGAGCCCGCAGTACAAAGGTGCTTAAAAACCTCCCGCAACCACCAACATTGCATGTGGCGCATCCCGATGAGTCGGTGTGATGCTTGAACTGTCCTTTCAAACCCGGTTTCCGTCTTCGCACAAGGACGTGTGCTTTTAGTCGACTCTGCAGCCAAGGTCTAGGGCCCGCCGTGTTTCCTCCCCCACACGGCGCATGGGTCTACGGCCTATATGGATGAGGGCAGTGAAGGAAGTGCGTTGGACCGGTACCGAGTCCAGAAGAGCTCTATAATGACCCTTGCTCACGTGGCGATCCTGGCGGTCCTTGGAGGTTTAAAAGCTTGGTCTGACACCGCATAACTTCTTGTTAACCAGCTTTTGATTATTTTATTTCAATACGAATTCATAATTACGTACGAAATGATAATGATATACCAAATTGATAATTACATCAAATTACCTAGTCCTGTATGACATGCTTTCTTTTTCCGTTTTTAATTCGATCGCCCCTTTGCCCATCACAGTAGTTATTTTTGACCAAAATATATATTTCTCGAAAACGGCAGATTTTTTAGGTATCAAAGTTCTCGGAATGTCCGAAACTATTACAAACTTTTTGATGGAGAAGTTATTTCTCAACTTTGGATTGTCCGGAAAATGGACACATTGCAAATTCTTTACCGCCCGGCCTATAGATACATGTACTTGAGGCCGCTTTTTAATGTTCACACAGAGCTGCATGGTTGCCTCGCACTGATTCAATTCAAGATATCTCCGCCCGTGCTGCTGATTATCATAAATTGTGGACCCACAACTTGTTTTTATTCGGGGGCCTTCGGAGTCTAATTAACTGATATATTGTAGAATAAGTGAAGCTTTAGACAACCCGGGATTTCAAAATTCGATTTGGCGTGTAATTTGGGACATGTGGGACTTGAAATGTGGTCCTATTTTTCTGTGCAAGTAGACGGATGCGTCCCAAAAATCCTTGCAGAAATTAGTCTTGAATTGCTACACACGAGTTGCCGCACTTTGCCGACCATCGCCTCGGGTCACATCTTTCCGAGAAATCCAGCCAACCGTTCGTCCGACGGGTTGTTTTCGAATTAATCCGCTCCACGTTTGATAGTCAAATAAACCCATCAATGACTCCCATTCGCCAACCACTTTAGCTCTCTTTTTTTTCAGGAACAGTCCTTAACTACACAATTTTAAGAACATTATGAAATCGAAAAGAAAACAATTTACTTTGCGACCCTTTTCATCACAATCAGGAGGACTACATTATGTGTGTGTGACGGATGACGCCCGAACCAGTTGGCGGAAGCTTGACCGTTAGAGCGGAATAGCGCCCTCAATGCAAATCAAAGAAAAACCAGATAGAACAAAATGCGCTTCCCTTTTGGTCAACTCTCTATACTTGAAAAGTCGCAAGGAACAATTTCCACCGAAAATGAGAGACTCCCGTAAACGAATTTATTCACCTTAATTTCCCTCATTTTTGTCTTTGTCACTTTGGCTGATGTAGCTTGGTGGGATGTTGCCTGTTTGTTTGTTTTTGAAAATACGGCCTCATTATATGCATGTGGGTTCAGTGCATTCTCCTATTCACTCGATCACAATGAAATCCACAAGCCAGCCGCCTTCGGCATAGCTCTTCAAATCAGAATTACCTATTACAGTACATTCAAGCTTTAGACGAGAGGAAACAAGGAGTGCAAGTGGCGGTGTGTAAAAACGCTCGGCTAGTAACGTGTAGGTCCGTGGTTCAGTTCCCGGGGGGAACTTTTCAGTTCCTTTTTTTTTCTCGGAAGGAGCCCGCAGTACTAAGGTGCTTAAAAACCTCCCGCAACCACCAACATTGCATGTGGCGCTTCCCGATGAGTCGGTGTGATGCTTGAACTGTCCTGTCAAACCCGGTTTGCGTCTTCGCACAGGGACGTGTGCTTTTAGTCGACTCTGCAGCCAAGGTCTAGGGGCCGCCGTGTTTCCTCCCCCACATGGCGCATGGGTCTACGGCCTATATGGATGAGGGCAGTGAAGGAAGTGCGTTGGACCGGTACCGAGTCCAGAAGAGCTCTATAATGACCCTTGCTCACGTGGCGATCCTGGCGGTGCTGGGAGGTTGACCAGCTTTTGATTATTTTATTTCAATACGAATTCATAATTACGTACGAAATGATAATGATATACCAAATTGATAATTACATCAAATCACCTAGTCCTGTATGACATGCTTTCTTTTTACGTTTTTAATTCGATCGCCCCTTTGCCCATCACAGTAGTTATTTTTGCCCAAAATATATATTTCTCGAAAACGGCAGATTTTTTAGGTATCAAAGTTCTCGGAATGTCCGAAACTATTACAAACTTGTTGATGAAGAAGTTATTTCTCAACTTTGGATTGTCCGGAAAATGGACACATTGCAAATTCTTTACCGCCCGGCCTATAGATACATGTACTTGAGGCCGCTTTTTAATGTTCACACAGAGCTGCATGGTTGCCTCGCACTGATTCAATTCAAGATATCTCCGCCCGTAGCGCTGATTATCATAAATTGTGGACCCACAACTTGTTTTTAATGGGGGACCTTCGGAGTCTAATTAACTGATATATTGTAGAATAAGTGAAGCTTTAGACAACCCGGGATTTCAAAATTCGATTTGGCGTGTAATTTGGGACATGTGGGACTTGAAATGTGGTCCTTTTTTTCTGTGCAAGTACACGGATGCGTCCCAAAAATCCTTGCAGAAATTAGTCTTGAATTGCTACACACGAGTTGCCGCACTTTGCCGACCATCGCCTCGGGTCACATCTTTCCGAGAAATCCAGCCAACCGTTCGCCCGACGGGTTGTTTTCGAATTAATCCGCTCCACGTTTGATAGTCAAATAAACCCATCAATGACTCCGTTTCGCCAACCACTTTAGCTCTCTTTTTTTCAGGAACAGTCCTTAACTACACAATTTTAAGAACATTATGAAATCGAAAAGAAAACAATTTACTTTGCGACCCTTTTCATCACATTCAGGAGGACTACATTATGTGTGTGTGACGGATGACGCCCGAACCAGTTGGCGGAAGCTTGACCGTTAGAGCGGAATAGCGCCCTCAATGCAAATCAAAGAAAAACCAGATAGAACAAAATGCGCTTCCCTTTTGGTCAACTCTCTATACTTGAAAAGTCGCAAGGAACAATTTCCACCGAAAATGAGAGACTCCCGTAAACGAATTTATTCACCTTAATTTCCCTCATTTTTGTCTTTGTCACTTTGGCTGATGTAGCTTGGTGGGATGTTGCCTGTTTGTTTGTTTTTGAAAATACGGCCTCATTATATGCATGTGGGTTCATTGCATTCTCCTATTCACTCGATCACAATGAAATCCACAAGCCAGCCGCCTTCGGCATAGCTCTTCAAATCAGAATTGCCTATTACAGTGCATTCAAGCTTTAGACGAGAGGAAACAAGGAGTGCAAGTGGCGGTGTGTAAAAACGCTCGGCTAGTAACGTGTAGGTCCGTGGTTCAGTTCCCGGGGGGAACTTTTCAGTTCCTTTTTTTTTCTCGGAAGGAGCCCGCAGTACTAAGGTGCTTAAAAACCTCCCGCAACCACCAACATTGCATGTGGCGCTTCCCGATGAGTCGGTGTGATGCTTGAACTGTCCTGTCAAACCCGGTTTGCGTCTTCGCACAGGGACGTGTGCTTTTAGTCGACTCTGCAGCCAAGGTCTAGGGGCCGCCGTGTTTCCTCCCCCACATGGCGCATGGGTCTACGGCCTATATGGATGAGGGCAGTGAAGGAAGTGCGTTGGACCGGTACCGAGTCCAGAAGAGCTCTATAATGACCCTTGCTCACGTGGCGATCCTGGCGGTGCTGGGAGGTTGACCAGCTTTTGATTATTTTATTTCAATACGAATTCATAATTACGTACGAAATGATAATGATATACCAAATTGATAATTACATCAAATCACCTAGTCCTGTATGACATGCTTTCTTTTTACGTTTTTAATTCGATCGCCCCTTTGCCCATCACAGTAGTTATTTTTGCCCAAAATATATATTTCTCGAAAACGGCAGATTTTTTAGGTATCAAAGTTCTCGGAATGTCCGAAACTATTACAAACTTGTTGATGAAGAAGTTATTTCTCAACTTTGGATTGTCCGGAAAATGGACACATTGCAAATTCTTTACCGCCCGGCCTATAGATACATGTACTTGAGGCCGCTTTTTAATGTTCACACAGAGCTGCATGGTTGCCTCGCACTGATTCAATTCAAGATATCTCCGCCCGTAGCGCTGATTATCATAAATTGTGGACCCACAACTTGTTTTTAATGGGGGACCTTCGGAGTCTAATTAACTGATATATTGTAGAATAAGTGAAGCTTTAGACAACCCGGGATTTCAAAATTCGATTTGGCGTGTAATTTGGGACATGTGGGACTTGAAATGTGGTCCTTTTTTTCTGTGCAAGTACACGGATGCGTCCCAAAAATCCTTGCAGAAATTAGTCTTGAATTGCTACACACGAGTTGCCGCACTTTGCCGACCATCGCCTCGGGTCACATCTTTCCGAGAAATCCAGCCAACCGTTCGCCCGACGGGTTGTTTTCGAATTAATCCGCTCCACGTTTGATAGTCAAATAAACCCATCAATGACTCCGTTTCGCCAACCACTTTAGCTCTCTTTTTTTCAGGAACAGTCCTTAACTACACAATTTTAAGAACATTATGAAATCGAAAAGAAAACAATTTACTTTGCGACCCTTTTCATCACATTCAGGAGGACTACATTATGTGTGTGTGACGGATGACGCCCGAACCAGTTGGCGGAAGCTTGACCGTTAGAGCGGAATAGCGCCCTCAATGCAAATCAAAGAAAAACCAGATAGAACAAAATGCGCTTCCCTTTTGGTCAACTCTCTATACTTGAAAAGTCGCAAGGAACAATTTCCACCGAAAATGAGAGACTCCCGTAAACGAATTTATTCACCTTAATTTCCCTCATTTTTGTCTTTGTCACTTTGGCTGATGTAGCTTGGTGGGATGTTGCCTGTTTGTTTGTTTTTGAAAATACGGCCTCATTATATGCATGTGGGTTCATTGCATTCTCCTATTCACTCGATCACAATGAAATCCACAAGCCAGCCGCCTTCGGCATAGCTCTTCAAATCAGAATTGCCTATTACAGTGCATTCAAGCTTTAGACGAGAGGAAACAAGGAGTGCAAGTGGCGGTGTGTAAAAACGCTCGGCTAGTAACGTGTAGGTCCGTGGTTCAGTTCCCGGGGGGAACTTTTCAGTTCCTTTTTTTTTCTCGGAAGGAGCCCGCAGTACTAAGGTGCTTAAAAACCTCCGGCAACCACCAACATTGCATGTGGCGCTTCCCGATGAGTCGGTGTGATGCTTGAACTGTCCTGTCAAACCCGGTTTGCGTCTTCGCACAGGGACGTGTGCTTTTAGTCGACTCTGCAGCCAAGGTCTAGGGGCCGCCGTGTTTCCTCCCCCACATGGCGCATGGGTCTACGGCCTATATGGATGAGGGCAGTGAAGGAAGTGCGTTGGACCGGTACCGAGTCCAGAAGAGCTCTATAATGACCCTTGCTCACGTGGCGATCCTGGCGGTGCTGGGAGGTTGACCAGCTTTTGATTATTTTATTTCAATACGAATTCATAATTACGTACGAAATGATAATGATATACCAAATTGATAATTACATCAAATCACCTAGTCCTGTATGACATGCTTTCTTTTTCCGTTTTTAATTCGATCGCCCCTTTGCCCATCACAGTAGTTATTTTTGCCCAAAATATATATTTCTCGAAAACGGCAGATTTTTTAGGTATCAAAGTTCTCGGAATGTCCGAAACTATTACAAACTTGTTGATGGAGAAGTTATTTCTCAACTTTGGATTGTCCGGAAAATGGACACATTGCAAATTCTTTACCGCCCGGCCTATAGATACATGTACTTGAGGCCGCTTTTTAATGTTCACACAGAGCTGCATGGTTGCCTCGCACTGATTCAATTCAAGATATCTCCGCCCGTAGCGCTGATTATCATAAATTGTGGACCCACAACTTGTTTTTAATGGGGGACCTTCGGAGTCTAATTAACTGATATATTGTAGAATAAGTGAAGCTTTAGACAACCGGGATTTCAAAATTCGATTTGGCGTGTAATTTGGGACATGTGGGACTTGAAATGTGGTCCTATTTTTCTGTGCAAGTACACGGATGCGTCCCAAAAATCTTTGCAGAAATTAGTCTTGAATTGCTACACACGAGTTGCCGCACTTTCCCGACCATCGCCTCGGGTCACATCTTTCCGAGAAATCCAGCCAACTGTTCGTCCGACGGGTTGTTTTCGAATTAATCCGCTCCACGTTTGATAGTCAAATAAACCCATAGATGACTCCCATTCGCCAGCCACTTTAGCTCTCTTTTTTCAGGAACAGTCCTTAACTACACAATTTTAAGAACATTATGAAATCGAAAAGAAAACAATTTACTTTGCGACCCTTTTCATCACAATCAGGAGGACTACATTATGTGTGTGTGACGGATGACGCCCGAACCAGTTGGCGGAAGCTTGACCGTTAGAGCGGAATAGCGCCCTCAATGCAAATCAAAGAAAAACCAGATAGAACAAAATGCGCTTCCCTTTTGGTCAACTCTCTATACTTGAAAAGTCGCAAGGAACAATTTCCACCGAAAATGAGAGACTCCCGTAAACGAATTTATTCACCTTAATTTCCCTCATTTTTGTCTTTGTCACTTTGGCTGATGTAGCTTGGTGGGATGTTGCCTGTTTGTTTGTTTTTGAAAATACGGCCTCATTATATGCATGTGGGTTCAGTGCATTCTCCTATTCACTCGATCACAATGAAATCCACAAGCCAGCCGCCTTCGGCATAGCTCTTCAAATCAGAATTGCCTATTACAGTACATTCAAGCTTTAGACGAGAGGAAACAAGGAGTGCAAGTGGCGGTGTGTAAAAACGCTCGGCTAGTAACGTGTAGGTCCGTGGTTAAGTTCCCGGGGGGAACTTTTCAGTTCCTTTTTTTTTCTCGGAAGGAGCCCGCAGTACTAAGGTGCTTAAAAACCTACCGCAACCACCAACATTGCATGTGGCGCTTCCCGATGAGTCGGTGTGATGCTTGAACTGTCCTGTCAAACCCGGTTTGCGTCTTCGCACAGGGACGTGTGCTTTTAGTCGACTCTGCAGCCAAGGTCTAGGGGCCGCCGTGTTTCCTCCCCCACATGGCGCATGGGTCTACGGCCTATATGGATGAGGGCAGTGAAGGAAGTGCGTTGGACCGGTACCGAGTCCAGAAGAGCTCTATAATGACCCTTGCTCACGTGGCGATCCTGGCGGTCCTGGGAGGTTGACCAGCTTTTGATTATTTTATTTCAATACGAATTCATAATTACGTACGAAATGATAATGATATACCAAATTGATAATTACATCAAATCACCTAGTCCTGTATGACATGCTTTCTTTTTCCGTTTTTAATTCGATCGCCCCTTTGCCCATCACAGTAGTTATTTTTGCCCAAAATATATATTTCTCGAAAACGGCAGATTTTTTAGGTATCAAAGTTCTCGGAATGTCCGAAACTATTACAAACTTGTTGATGGAGAAGTTATTTCTCAACTTTGGATTGTCCGGAAAATGGACACATTGCAAATTCTTTACCGCCCGGCCTATAGATACATGTACTTGAGGCCGCTTTTTAATGTTCACACAGAGCTGCATGGTTGCCTCGCACTGATTCAATTCAAGATATCTCCGCCCGTGCCGCCGATTATCATAAATTGTGGACCCACAACTTGTTTTTAATGGGGGGCCTTCGGAGTCTAATTAACTGATATATTGTAGAATAAGTGAAGCTTTAGACAACCCGGGATTTCAAAATTCGATTTGGCGTGTAATTTGGGACATGTGGGACTTGAAATGTGGTCCTATATTTCTAAGCAAGTACACGGATGCGTCCCAAAAATCCTTGCAGAAATTAGTCTTGAATTGCTACACACGAGTTGCCGCACTTTGCGGACCATCGCCTCGGGTCACATCTTTCCGAGAAATCCAGCCAACCGTTCGTCCGACGGGTTGTTTTCGAATTAATCCGCTCCACGTTTGATAGTCAAATAAACCCATCAATGACTCCCATTCGCCAACCACTTTAGCTCTCTTTTTTTCAGGAACAGTCCTTAACTACACAATTTTAAGAACATTATGAAATCGAAAAGAAAACAATTTACTGTGCGACCCATTTCATCACAATCAGGAGGACTACATTATATGTGTGTGACGGATGACGCCCGAACCAGTTGGCGGAAGCTTGACCGTTAGAGCGGAATAGCGCCCTCAATGCATAAGAAAGAAACCAGATAGAAAAAAATGCGCCTCCCTTTTGATTAACTCTCTATACTTGAAAAGTCGCAAGGAACAATTTCCACCGAAAATGAGAGACTCCCATAAACGAAGTTATTCACCTTAATTTCCCTCATTTTTGTCTTTGTCACTTTGGCTGATGTAGCTTGGTGGGATGTTGCCTGTTTGTTTGTTTTTGAAAATACGGCCTCATTATATGCATGTGGGTTGAGTGCATTCTCCTATTCACTCGATCACAATGAAATCCACAAGCCAGCCGCCTTCGGCATAGCTCTTCAAATCAGAATTGCCTATTACAGTACATTCAAGCTTTAGACGAGAGGAAACAAGCAGTGCAAGTGGCGGTGTGTAAAAACGCTCGGCTAGTAACGTGTAGGTCCGTGGTTCAGTTCCCGGGGGGGACTTTTCAGTTCCTTTTTTTTCTCGGAAGGAGCCCGCAGTACAAAGGTGCTTAAAAACCTCCCGCAACCACCAACATTGCATGTGGCGCATCCCGATGAGTCGGTGTGATGCTTGAACTGTCCTTTCAAACCCGGTTTCCGTCTTCGCACAAGGACGTGTGCTTTTAGTCGACTCTGCAGCCAAGGTCTAGGGCCCGCCGTGTTTCCTCCCCCACACGGCGCATGGGTCTACGGCCTATATGGATGAGGGCAGTGAAGGAAGTGCGTTGGACCGGTACCGAGTCCAGAAGAGCTCTATAATGACCCTTGCTCACGTGGCGATCCTGGCGGTCCTTGGAGGTTTAAAAGCTTGGTCTGACACCGCATAACTTCTTGTTAACCAGCTTTTGATTATTTTATTTCAATACGAATTCATAATTACGTACGAAATGATAATGATATACCAAATTGATAATTACATCAAATTACCTAGTCCTGTATGACATGCTTTCTTTTTCCGTTTTTAATTCGATCGCCCCTTTGCCCATCACAGTAGTTATTTTTGACCAAAATATATATTTCTCGAAAACGGCAGATTTTTTAGGTATCAAAGTTCTCGGAATGTCCGAAACTATTACAAACTTTTTGATGGAGAAGTTATTTCTCAACTTTGGATTGTCCGGAAAATGGACACATTGCAAATTCTTTACCGCCCGGCCTATAGATACATGTACTTGAGGCCGCTTTTTAATGTTCACACAGAGCTGCATGGTTGCCTCGCACTGATTCAATTCAAGATATCTCCGCCCGTGCTGCTGATTATCATAAATTGTGGACCCACAACTTGTTTTTATTCGGGGGCCTTCGGAGTCTAATTAACTGATATATTGTAGAATAAGTGAAGCTTTAGACAACCCGGGATTTCAAAATTCGATTTGGCGTGTAATTTGGGACATGTGGGACTTGAAATGTGGTCCTATTTTTCTGTGCAAGTAGACGGATGCGTCCCAAAAATCCTTGCAGAAATTAGTCTTGAATTGCTACACACGAGTTGCCGCACTTTGCCGACCATCGCCTCGGGTCACATCTTTCCGAGAAATCCAGCCAACCGTTCGTCCGACGGGTTGTTTTCGAATTAATCCGCTCCACGTTTGATAGTCAAATAAACCCATCAATGACTCCCATTCGCCAACCACTTTAGCTCTCTTTTTTTTCAGGAACAGTCCTTAACTACACAATTTTAAGAACATTATGAAATCGAAAAGAAAACAATTTACTTTGCGACCCTTTTCATCACAATCAGGAGGACTACATTATGTGTGTGTGACGGATGACGCCCGAACCAGTTGGCGGAAGCTTGACCGTTAGAGCGGAATAGCGCCCTCAATGCAAATCAAAGAAAAACCAGATAGAACAAAATGCGCTTCCCTTTTGGTCAACTCTCTATACTTGAAAAGTCGCAAGGAACAATTTCCACCGAAAATGAGAGACTCCCGTAAACGAATTTATTCACCTTAATTTCCCTCATTTTTGTCTTTGTCACTTTGGCTGATGTAGCTTGGTGGGATGTTGCCTGTTTGTTTGTTTTTGAAAATACGGCCTCATTATATGCATGTGGGTTCAGTGCATTCTCCTATTCACTCGATCACAATGAAATCCACAAGCCAGCCGCCTTCGGCATAGCTCTTCAAATCAGAATTACCTATTACAGTACATTCAAGCTTTAGACGAGAGGAAACAAGGAGTGCAAGTGGCGGTGTGTAAAAACGCTCGGCTAGTAACGTGTAGGTCCGTGGTTCAGTTCCCGGGGGGAACTTTTCAGTTCCTTTTTTTTTCTCGGAAGGAGCCCGCAGTACTAAGGTGCTTAAAAACCTCCCGCAACCACCAACATTGCATGTGGCGCTTCCCGATGAGTCGGTGTGATGCTTGAACTGTCCTGTCAAACCCGGTTTGCGTCTTCGCACAGGGACGTGTGCTTTTAGTCGACTCTGCAGCCAAGGTCTAGGGGCCGCCGTGTTTCCTCCCCCACATGGCGCATGGGTCTACGGCCTATATGGATGAGGGCAGTGAAGGAAGTGCGTTGGACCGGTACCGAGTCCAGAAGAGCTCTATAATGACCCTTGCTCACGTGGCGATCCTGGCGGTGCTGGGAGGTTGACCAGCTTTTGATTATTTTATTTCAATACGAATTCATAATTACGTACGAAATGATAATGATATACCAAATTGATAATTACATCAAATCACCTAGTCCTGTATGACATGCTTTCTTTTTACGTTTTTAATTCGATCGCCCCTTTGCCCATCACAGTAGTTATTTTTGCCCAAAATATATATTTCTCGAAAACGGCAGATTTTTTAGGTATCAAAGTTCTCGGAATGTCCGAAACTATTACAAACTTGTTGATGAAGAAGTTATTTCTCAACTTTGGATTGTCCGGAAAATGGACACATTGCAAATTCTTTACCGCCCGGCCTATAGATACATGTACTTGAGGCCGCTTTTTAATGTTCACACAGAGCTGCATGGTTGCCTCGCACTGATTCAATTCAAGATATCTCCGCCCGTAGCGCTGATTATCATAAATTGTGGACCCACAACTTGTTTTTAATGGGGGACCTTCGGAGTCTAATTAACTGATATATTGTAGAATAAGTGAAGCTTTAGACAACCCGGGATTTCAAAATTCGATTTGGCGTGTAATTTGGGACATGTGGGACTTGAAATGTGGTCCTTTTTTTCTGTGCAAGTACACGGATGCGTCCCAAAAATCCTTGCAGAAATTAGTCTTGAATTGCTACACACGAGTTGCCGCACTTTGCCGACCATCGCCTCGGGTCACATCTTTCCGAGAAATCCAGCCAACCGTTCGCCCGACGGGTTGTTTTCGAATTAATCCGCTCCACGTTTGATAGTCAAATAAACCCATCAATGACTCCGTTTCGCCAACCACTTTAGCTCTCTTTTTTTCAGGAACAGTCCTTAACTACACAATTTTAAGAACATTATGAAATCGAAAAGAAAACAATTTACTTTGCGACCCTTTTCATCACATTCAGGAGGACTACATTATGTGTGTGTGACGGATGACGCCCGAACCAGTTGGCGGAAGCTTGACCGTTAGAGCGGAATAGCGCCCTCAATGCAAATCAAAGAAAAACCAGATAGAACAAAATGCGCTTCCCTTTTGGTCAACTCTCTATACTTGAAAAGTCGCAAGGAACAATTTCCACCGAAAATGAGAGACTCCCGTAAACGAATTTATTCACCTTAATTTCCCTCATTTTTGTCTTTGTCACTTTGGCTGATGTAGCTTGGTGGGATGTTGCCTGTTTGTTTGTTTTTGAAAATACGGCCTCATTATATGCATGTGGGTTCATTGCATTCTCCTATTCACTCGATCACAATGAAATCCACAAGCCAGCCGCCTTCGGCATAGCTCTTCAAATCAGAATTGCCTATTACAGTGCATTCAAGCTTTAGACGAGAGGAAACAAGGAGTGCAAGTGGCGGTGTGTAAAAACGCTCGGCTAGTAACGTGTAGGTCCGTGGTTCAGTTCCCGGGGGGAACTTTTCAGTTCCTTTTTTTTTCTCGGAAGGAGCCCGCAGTACTAAGGTGCTTAAAAACCTCCCGCAACCACCAACATTGCATGTGGCGCTTCCCGATGAGTCGGTGTGATGCTTGAACTGTCCTGTCAAACCCGGTTTGCGTCTTCGCACAGGGACGTGTGCTTTTAGTCGACTCTGCAGCCAAGGTCTAGGGGCCGCCGTGTTTCCTCCCCCACATGGCGCATGGGTCTACGGCCTATATGGATGAGGGCAGTGAAGGAAGTGCGTTGGACCGGTACCGAGTCCAGAAGAGCTCTATAATGACCCTTGCTCACGTGGCGATCCTGGCGGTGCTGGGAGGTTGACCAGCTTTTGATTATTTTATTTCAATACGAATTCATAATTACGTACGAAATGATAATGATATACCAAATTGATAATTACATCAAATCACCTAGTCCTGTATGACATGCTTTCTTTTTACGTTTTTAATTCGATCGCCCCTTTGCCCATCACAGTAGTTATTTTTGCCCAAAATATATATTTCTCGAAAACGGCAGATTTTTTAGGTATCAAAGTTCTCGGAATGTCCGAAACTATTACAAACTTGTTGATGAAGAAGTTATTTCTCAACTTTGGATTGTCCGGAAAATGGACACATTGCAAATTCTTTACCGCCCGGCCTATAGATACATGTACTTGAGGCCGCTTTTTAATGTTCACACAGAGCTGCATGGTTGCCTCGCACTGATTCAATTCAAGATATCTCCGCCCGTAGCGCTGATTATCATAAATTGTGGACCCACAACTTGTTTTTAATGGGGGACCTTCGGAGTCTAATTAACTGATATATTGTAGAATAAGTGAAGCTTTAGACAACCCGGGATTTCAAAATTCGATTTGGCGTGTAATTTGGGACATGTGGGACTTGAAATGTGGTCCTTTTTTTCTGTGCAAGTACACGGATGCGTCCCAAAAATCCTTGCAGAAATTAGTCTTGAATTGCTACACACGAGTTGCCGCACTTTGCCGACCATCGCCTCGGGTCACATCTTTCCGAGAAATCCAGCCAACCGTTCGCCCGACGGGTTGTTTTCGAATTAATCCGCTCCACGTTTGATAGTCAAATAAACCCATCAATGACTCCGTTTCGCCAACCACTTTAGCTCTCTTTTTTTCAGGAACAGTCCTTAACTACACAATTTTAAGAACATTATGAAATCGAAAAGAAAACAATTTACTTTGCGACCCTTTTCATCACATTCAGGAGGACTACATTATGTGTGTGTGACGGATGACGCCCGAACCAGTTGGCGGAAGCTTGACCGTTAGAGCGGAATAGCGCCCTCAATGCAAATCAAAGAAAAACCAGATAGAACAAAATGCGCTTCCCTTTTGGTCAACTCTCTATACTTGAAAAGTCGCAAGGAACAATTTCCACCGAAAATGAGAGACTCCCGTAAACGAATTTATTCACCTTAATTTCCCTCATTTTTGTCTTTGTCACTTTGGCTGATGTAGCTTGGTGGGATGTTGCCTGTTTGTTTGTTTTTGAAAATACGGCCTCATTATATGCATGTGGGTTCATTGCATTCTCCTATTCACTCGATCACAATGAAATCCACAAGCCAGCCGCCTTCGGCATAGCTCTTCAAATCAGAATTGCCTATTACAGTGCATTCAAGCTTTAGACGAGAGGAAACAAGGAGTGCAAGTGGCGGTGTGTAAAAACGCTCGGCTAGTAACGTGTAGGTCCGTGGTTCAGTTCCCGGGGGGAACTTTTCAGTTCCTTTTTTTTTCTCGGAAGGAGCCCGCAGTACTAAGGTGCTTAAAAACCTCCGGCAACCACCAACATTGCATGTGGCGCTTCCCGATGAGTCGGTGTGATGCTTGAACTGTCCTGTCAAACCCGGTTTGCGTCTTCGCACAGGGACGTGTGCTTTTAGTCGACTCTGCAGCCAAGGTCTAGGGGCCGCCGTGTTTCCTCCCCCACATGGCGCATGGGTCTACGGCCTATATGGATGAGGGCAGTGAAGGAAGTGCGTTGGACCGGTACCGAGTCCAGAAGAGCTCTATAATGACCCTTGCTCACGTGGCGATCCTGGCGGTCCTGGGAGGTTGACCAGCTTTTGATTATTTTATTTCAATACGAATTCATAATTACGTACGAAATGATAATGATATACCAAATTGATAATTACATCAAATCACCTAGTCCTGTATGACATGCTTTCTTTTTCCGTTTTTAATTCGATCGCCCCTTTGCCCATCACAGTAGTTATTTTTGCCCAAAATATATATTTCTCGAAAACGGCAGATTTTTTAGGTATCAAAGTTCTCGGAATGTCCGAAACTATTACAAACTTGTTGATGGAGAAGTTATTTCTCAACTTTGGATTGTCCGGAAAATGGACACATTGCAAATTCTTTACCGCCCGGCCTATAGATACATGTACTTGAGGCCGCTTTTTAATGTTCACACAGAGCTGCATGGTTGCCTCGCACTGATTCAATTCAAGATATCTCCGCCCGTAGCGCTGATTATCATAAATTGTGGACCCACAACTTGTTTTTAATGGGGGACCTTCGGAGTCTAATTAACTGATATATTGTAGAATAAGTGAAGCTTTAGACAACCGGGATTTCAAAATTCGATTTGGCGTGTAATTTGGGACATGTGGGACTTGAAATGTGGTCCTTTTTTTCTGTGCAAGTACACGGATGCGTCCCAAAAATCCTTGCAGAAATTAGTCTTGAATTGCTACACACGAGTTGCCGCACTTTGCGGACCATCGCCTCGGGTCACATCTTTCCGAGAAATCCAGCCAACCGTTCGCCCGACGGGTTGTTTTCGAATTAATCCGCTCCACGTTTGATAGTCAAATAAACCCATCAATGACTCCCATTCGCCAACCACTTTAGCTCTCTTTTTTTCAGGAACAGTCCTTAACTACACAATTTTAAGAACATTATGAAATCGAAAAGAAAACAATTTACTTTGCGACCCTTTTCATCACAATCAGGAGGACTACATTATGTGTGTGTGACGGATGACGCCCGAACCAGTTGGCGGAAGCTTGACCGTTAGAGCGGAATAGCGCCCTCAATGCAAATCAAAGAAAAACCAGATAGAACAAAATGCGCTTCCCTTTTGGTCAACTCTCTATACTTGAAAAGTCGCAAGGAACAATTTCCACCGAAAATGAGAGACTCCCGTAAACGAATTTATTCACCTTAATTTCCCTCATTTTTGTCTTTGTCACTTTGGCTGATGTAGCTTGGTGGGATGTTGCCTGTTTGTTTGTTTTTGAAAATACGGCCTCATTATATGCATGTGGGTTCGGTGCATTCTCCTATTCACTCGATCACAATGAAATCCACAAGCCAGCCGCCTTCGGCATAGCTCTTCAAATCAGAATTGCCTATTACAGTGCATTCAAGCTTTAGACGAGAGGAAACAAGGAGTGCAAGTGGCGGTGTGTAAAAACGCTCGGCTAGTAACGTGTAGGTCCGTGGTTCAGTTCCCGGGGGGAACTTTTCAGTTCCTTTTTTTTTCTCGGAAGGAGCCCGCAGTACTAAGGTGCTTAAAAACCTCCCGCAACCACCAACATTGCATGTGGCGCTTCCCGATGAGTCGGTGTGATGCTTGAACTGTCCTGTCAAACCCGGTTTGCGTCTTCGCACAGGGACGTGTGCTTTTAGTCGACTCTGCAGCCAAGGTCTAGGGGCCGCCGTGTTTCCTCCCCCACATGGCGCATGGGTCTACGGCCTATATGGATGAGGGCAGTGAAGGAAGTGCGTTGGACCGGTACCGAGTCCAGAAGAGCTCTATAATGACCCTTGCTCACGTGGCGATCCTGGCGGTCCTGGGAGGTTTAAAAGCTTGGTCTGTAACCGCATAACTTCTTGTTAACAAGCTTTTGATTATTTTATTTCAATACGAATTCATAATTACGTACGAAATGATAATGATATACCAAATTGATAATTACATCAAATTATCTAGTCCTGTATGACATGCTTTCTTTTCCGTTTTTAATTCGATCGCCCCTTTGCCCATCACAGTAGTTATTTTTGCCCAAAATATATGTTTCTCGAAAACGGCAGATTTTTTAGGTATCAAAGTTCTCGGAATGTCCGAAACTATTACAAACTTGTTGATGGAGAAGTTATTTCTCAACTTTGGATTGTCCGGAAAATGGACACATTGCAAATTCTTTACCGCCCGGCCTATAGATACATGTACTTGAGGCCGCTTT
Organism: Luidia sarsii; assembly: GCA_949987565.1. Classification (NCBI taxonomy): domain Eukaryota; kingdom Metazoa; phylum Echinodermata; class Asteroidea; order Paxillosida; family Luidiidae; genus Luidia; species Luidia sarsii. The sequence goes on along the minus strand of OX465109.1, from coordinate 13,328,610 downwards.
TTAATGTTCACACAGAGCTGCATGGTTGCCTCGCACTGATTCAATTCAAGATATCTCCGCCCGTGCCGCCGATTATCATAAATTGTGGACCCACAACTTGTTTTTATTGGGGGGCCTTCGGAGTCTAATTAACTGATATATTGTAGAATAAGTGAAGCTTTAGACAACCCGGGATTTCAAAATTCGATTTGGCGTGTAATTTGGGACATGTGGGACTTGAAATGTGGTCCTATTTTTCTAAGCAAGTACACGGATGCGTCCCAAAAATCCTTGCAGAAATTAGTCTTGAATTGCTACACACGAGTTGCCGCACTTTGCGGACCATCGCCTCGGGTCACATCTTTCCGAGAAATCCAGCCAACCGTTCGCCCGACGGGTTGTTTTCGAATTAATCCGCTCCACGTTTGATAGTCAAATAAACCCATCAATGACTCCCATTCGCCAACCACTTTAGCTCTCTTTTTTTCAGGAACAGTCCTTAACTACACAATTTTAAGAACATTATGAAATCGAAAAGAAAACAATTTACTGTGCGACCCATTTCATCACAATCAGGAGGACTACATTATGTGTGTGTGACGGATGACGCCCGAACCAGTTGGCGGAAGCTTGACCGTTAGAGCGGAATAGCGCCCTCAATGCATAAGAAAGAAACCAGATAGAAAAAAATGCGCCTCCCTTTTGATCAACTCTCTATACTTGAAAAGTCGCAAGGAACAATTTCCACCGAAAATGAGAGACTCCCATAAACGAATTTATTCACCTTAATTTCCCTCATTTTTGTCTTTGTCACTTTGGCTGATGTAGCTTGGTGGGATGTTGCCTGTTTGTTTGTTTTTGAAAATACGGCCTCATTATATGCATGTGGGTTGAGTGCATTCTCCTATTCACTCGATCACAATGAAATCCACAAGCCAGCCGCCTTCGGCATAGCTCTTCAAATCAGAATTGCCTATTACAGTACATTCAAGCTTTAGACGAGAGGAAACAAGGAGTGCAAGTGGCGGTGTGTAAAAACGCTCGGCTAGCAACGTGTAGGTCCGTGGTTCAGTTCCCGGGGGGAACTTTTCAGTTCCTTTTTTTTTTCTCGGAAGGAGCCCGCAGTACTAAGGTGCTTAAAAACCTCCCGCAACCACCAACATTGCATGTGGCGCATCCCCATGAGTCGGTGTGATGCTTGAACGGTCCTGTCAAACCCGGTTTACGTCTTCGCACAGGGACGTGTGCTTTTAGTCGACTCTGCAGCCAAGGTCTAGGGGCCGCCGTGTTTCCTCCCCCACATGGCGCATGGGTCTACGGCCTATATGGATGAGGGCAGTGAAGGAAGTGCGTTGGACCGGTACCGAGTCCAGAAGAGCTCTATAATGACCCTTGCTCACGTGGCGATCCTGGCGGTCCTGGGAGGTTTGAAATCTTGGTCTGACACCGCATAACTTCTTGTTGACCAGCTTTTTATTATTTTATTTCAATACGAATTCATAATAACGTACGAAATGATAATGATATACCAAATTGATAATTACATCAAATCACCTAGTCCTGTATGACATGCTTTCTTTTTACGTTTTTAATTCGATCGCCCCTTTGCCCATCACAGTAGTTATTTTTGCCCAAAATATATATTTCTCGAAAACGGCAGATTTTTTAGGTATCAAAGTTCTCGGAATGTCCGAAACTATTACAAACTTGTTGATGGAGAAGTTATTTCTCAACTTTGGATTGTCCGGAAAATGGACACATTGCAAATTCTTTACCGCCCGGCCTATAGATACATGTACTTGAGGCCGCTTTTTAATGTTCACACAGAGCTGCATGGTTGCCTCGCACTGATTCAATTCAAGATATCTCCGCCCGTGCCGCTGATTATCATAAATTGTGGACCCACAACTTGTTTTTAATGGGGGACCTTCGGAGTCTAATTAACTGATATATTGTAGAATAAGTGAAGCTTTAGACAACCCGGGATTTCAAAATTCGATTTGGCGTGTAATTTGGGACATGTGGGACTTGAAATGTGGTCCTTTTTTTCTGTGCAAGTACACGGATGCGTCCCAAAAATCCTTGCAGAAATTAGTCTTGAATTGCTACACACGAGTTGCCGCACTTTGCCGACCATCGCCTCGGGTCACATCTTTCCGAGAAATCCAGCCAACCGTTCGCCCGACGGGTTGTTTTCGAATTAATCCGCTCCACGTTTGATAGTCAAATAAACCCATCAATGACTCCCATTCGCCAACCACTTTAGCTCTCTTTTTTTCAGGAACAGTCCTTAACTACACAATTTTAAGAACATTATGAAATCGAAAAGAAAACAATTTACTTTGCGACCCTTTTCATCACAATCAGGAGGACTACATTATGTGTGTGTGACGGATGACGCCCGAACCAGTTGGCGGAAGCTTGACCGTTAGAGCGGAATAGCGCCCTCAATGCAAATCAAAGAAAAACCAGATAGAACAAAATGCGCTTCCCTTTTGGTCAACTCTCTATACTTGAAAAGTCGCAAGGAACAATTTCCACCGAAAATGAGAGACTCCCGTAAACGAATTTATTCACCTTAATTTCCCTCATTTTTGTCTTTGTCACTTTGGCTGATGTAGCTTGGTGGGATGTTGCCTGTTTGTTTGTTTTTGAAAATACGGCCTCATTATATGCATGTGGGTTCAGTGCATTCTCCTATTCACTCGATCACAATGAAATCCACAAGCCAGCCGCCTTCGGCATAGCTCTTCAAATCAGAATTGCCTATTACAGTACATTCAAGCTTTAGACGAGAGGAAACAAGCAGTGCAAGTGGCGGTGTGTAAAAACGCTCGGCTAGTAACGTGTAGGTCCGTGGTTCAGTTCCCGGGGGGAACTTTTCAGTTCCTTTTTTTTTCTCGGAAGGAGCCCGCAGTACTAAGGTGCTTAAAAACCTCCCGCAACCACCAACATTGCATGTGGCGCTTCCCGATGAGTCGGTGTGATGCTTGAACTGTCCTGTCAAACCCGGTTTGCGTCTTTGCACAGGGACGTGTGCTTTTAGTCGACTCTGCAGCCAAGGTCTAGGGGCCGCCGTGTTTCCTCCCCCACATGGCGCATGGGTCTACGGCCTATATGGATGAGGGCAGTGAAGGAAGTGCGTTGGACCGGTACCGAGTCCAGAAGAGCTCTATAATGACCCTTGCTCACGTGGCGATCCTGGCGGTCCTGGGAGGTTTAAAAGCTTGGTCTGTAACCGCATAACTTCTTGTTAACAAGCTTTTGATTATTTTATTTCAATACGAATTCATAATTACGTACGAAATGATAATGATATACCAAATTGATAATTACATCAAATTATCTAGTCCTGTATGACATGCTTTCTTTTCCGTTTTTAATTCGATCGCCCCTTTGCCCATCACAGTAGTTATTTTTGCCCAAAATATATGTTTCTCGAAAACGGCAGATTTTTTAGGTATCAAAGTTCTCGGAATGTCCGAAACTATTACAAACTTGTTGATGGAGAAGTTATTTCTCAACTTTGGATTGTCCGGAAAATGGACACATTGCAAATTCTTTACCGCCCGGCCTATAGATACATGTACTTGAGGCCGCTTTTTAATGTTCACACAGAGCTGCATGGTTGCCTCGCACTGATTCAATTCAAGATATCTCCGCCCGTGCCGCCGATTATCATAAATTGTGGACCCACAACTTGTTTTTAATGGGGGGCCTTCGGAGTCTAATTAACTGATATATTGTAGAATAAGTGAAGCTTTAGACAACCCGGGATTTCAAAATTCGATTTGGCGTGTAATTTGGGACATGTGGGACTTGAAATGTGGTCCTATTTTTCTAAGCAAGCACACGGATGCGTCCCAAAAATCCTTGCAAAAATTAGTCTTGAATTGCTACACACGAGTTGCCGCACTTTGCGGACCATCGCCTCGGGTCACATCTTTCCGAGAAATCCAGCCAACCGTTCGCCCGACGGGTTGTTTTCGAATTAATCCGCTCCACGTTTGATAGTCAAATAAACCCATCAATGACTCCCATTCGCCAACCACTTTAGCTCTCTTTTTTTCAGGAACAGTCCTTAACTACACAATTTTAAGAACATTATGAAATCGAAAAGAAAACAATTTACTGTGCGACCCATTTCATCACAATCAGGAGGACTACATTATGTGTGTGTGACGGATGACGCCCGAACCAGTTGGCGGAAGCTTGACCGTTAGAGCGGAATAGCGCCCTCAATGCATAAGAAAGAAACCAGATAGAAAAAAATGCGCCTCCCTTTTGATCAACTCTCTATACTTGAAAAGTCGCAAGGAACAATTTCCACCGAAAATGAGAGACTCCCATAAACGAATTTATTCACCTTAATTTCCCTCATTTTTGTCTTTGTCACTTTGGCTGATGTAGCTTGGTGGGATGTTGCCTGTTTGTTTGTTTTTGAAAATACGGCCTCATTATATGCATGTGGGTTGAGTGCATTCTCCTATTCACTCGATCACAATGAAATCCACAAGCCAGCCGCCTTCGGCATAGCTCTTCAAATCAGAATTGCCTATTACAGTACATTCAAGCTTTAGACGAGAGGAAACAAGCAGTGCAAGTGGCGGTGTGTAAAAACGCTCGGCTAGTAACGTGTAGGTCCGTGGTTCAGTTCCCGGGGGGGACTTTTCAGTTCCTTTTTTTTTCTCGGAAGGAGCCCGCAGTACAAAGGTGCTTAAAAACCTCCCGCAACCACCAACATTGCATGTGGCGCATCCCGATGAGTCGATGTGATGCTTGAACTGTCCTTTCAAACCCGGTTTCCGTCTTTGCACAAGGACGTGTGCTTTTAGTCGACTCTGCAGCCAAGGTCTAGGGCCCGCCGTGTTTCCTCCCCCACACGGCGCATGGGTCTACGGCCTATATGGATGAGGGCAGTGAAGGAAGTGCGTTGGACCGGTACCGAGTCCAGAAGAGCTCTATAATGACCCTTGCTCACGTGGCGATCCTGGCGGTCCTTGGAGGTTTAAAAGCTTGGTCTGACACCGCATAACTTCTTGTTAACCAGCTTTTGATTATTTTATTTCAATACGAATTCATAATTACGTACGAAATGATAATGATATACCAAATTGATAATTACATCAAATTACCTAGTCCTGTATGACATGCTTTCTTTTTCCGTTTTTAATTCGATCGCCCCTTTGCCCATCACAGTAGTTATTTTTGACCAAAAAATATATTTCTCGAAAACGGCAGATTTTTTAGGTATCAAAGTTCTCGGAATGTCCGAAACTATTACAAACTTTTTGATGGAGAAGTTATTTCTCAACTTTGGATTGTCCGGAAAATGGACACATTGCAAATTCTTTACCGCCCGGCCTATAGATACATGTACTTGAGGCCGCTTTTTAATGTTCACACAGAGCTGCATGGTTGCCTCGCACTGATTCAATTCAAGATATCTCCGCCCGTGCTGCTGATTATCATAAATTGTGGACCCACAACTTGTTTTTATTCGGGGGCCTTCGGAGTCTAATTAACTGATATATTGTAGAATAAGTGAAGCTTTAGACAACCCGGGATTTCAAAATTCGATTTGGCGTGTAATTTGGGAAATGTGGGACTTGAAATGTGGTCCTATTTTTCTGTGCAAGTAGACGGATGCGTCCCAAAAATCCTTGCAGAAATTATTCTTGAATTGCTACACACGAGTTGCCGCACTTTGCCGACCATCGCCTCGGGTCACATCTTTCCGAGAAATCCAGCCAACCGTTCGCCCGACGGGTTGTTTTCGAATTAATCCGCTCCACGTTTGATAGTCAAATAAACCCATCAATGACTCCCATTCGCCAGCCACTTTAGTTCTCTTTTTTTCAGGAACAGTCCTTAACTACACAATTTTAAGAACATTATGAAATCGAAAAGAAAAAATTTACTTTGCGACCCTTTTCATCACAATCAGGAGGACTACATTATGTGTGTGTGACGGATGACGCCCGAACCAGTTGGCGGAAGCTTGACCGTTAGAGCGGAATAGCGCCCTCAATGCAAATCAAAGAAAAACCAGATAGAACAAAATGCGCTTCCCTTTTGGTCAACTCTCTATACTTGAAAAGTCGCAAGGAACAATTTCCACCGAAAATGAGAGACTCCCGTAAACGAATTTATTCACCTTAATTTCCCTCATTTTTGTCTTTGTCACTTTGGCTGATGTAGCTTGGTGGGATGTTGCCTGTTTGTTTGTTTTTGAAAATACGGCCTCATTATATGCATGTGGGTTGAGTGCATTCTCCTATTCACTCGATCACAATGAAATCCACAAGCCAGCCGCCTTTGGCATAGCTCTTCAAATCAGAATTGCCTATTACAGTACATTCAAGCTTTAGACGAGAGGAAACAAGGAGTGCAAGTTGCGGTGTGTAAAAACGCTCGGCTAGTAACGTGTAGGTCCGTGGTTCAGTTCCCGGGGGGAACTTTTCAGTTCCTTTTTTTTTCTCGAAAGGAGCCCGCAGTACTAAGGTGCTTAAAAACCTCCCGCAACCACCAACATTGCATGTGGCGCATCCCCATGAGTCGGTGTGATGCTTGAACTGTCCTGTCAAACCCGGTTTGCGTCTTCGCACAGGGACGCGTGCTTTTAGTCGACTCTGCAGCCAAGGTCTAGGGGCCGCCGTGTTTCCTCCCCCACATGGCGCATGGGTCTACGGCCTATATGGATGAGGGCAGTGAAGGAAGTGCCTTGGACCGGTACCGAGGCCAGAAGAGCTCTATATAGACCCTTGCTCACGTGGCGATCCTGGCGGTCCTGGGAGGTCTGAAAGCTTGGTCTGACACCGCATAACTTCTTGTCTCCCAAGCTCTTGATTATTTTATTTCAATATGTCATAAAGTAAATGACGGACTGGTGTATGTTTATGTTTGTGTTGTGTTGGTGATAGTCACGTCTTGTGTTGTGTTGGTCACAGTCTCGTCTTGTCATTGATGGTTGAGTGGGTCTGGTCACAAGGGAGGTCTGTCGCGGGAAATTTTGAATGAGTTGTGGTCCCGGGGAACGTAGACCTTTTGTATTCTGGTCAATTGTGTGGTTTTTGGATGGTCACAAGGTCAGACGGCGCGAAAAGAATCGCGGTTACAGAGTCCTCTGCCTGTTCCGGTCAGCGAGTATCGTTCCTCTGAAAAAACACACAAGAATTTCGATTTAATCTCGCTGTGAGACTTTGTTCTCGTTAAACTGTACGTGAGGTACGCAGGGAGAGACCTTATTCCCAGGATTTATGCAGAATCAGTCCTACGTGACTGTAAGTATACTGTTAATATGTATTTAAAGTGTTTTTTATTTAGTGTAGATACATAGATACATCTCCTGTTTCAACGTGAACGTCTGTCCAATTTAATTTTGTAACCATGTAGGCTCGCAGATTCGAGCAAGGTACACGAGTATACGATAATTGCTGGAAGAAATGGAGTCCATTCAAAGAATGGAATTTTTAAAAAATGATTATTTTGATTAGTGGCTTGGAAGTTAAAACGCCATGTATTTTTCAGATGGCCAACCAGTGCCTGGTGAGGCTAACCGAGCCAACGGCAGGATCTAGGGTACTAGATTGAAGGCCCAAGATCTATCAGCCACCGTAGTGGACTCGGACATTGACGGGAGCTGCCTGGGATCAACGTACGTCACCCGCAAGCTCCTGCAGTCCGTGAGCCCTTCGTGGGATATCGTCACGGGGCATGAACATAACAGTCAGCTGGGTGGATTGGAGTCGGACACCGACGGAGCTGCCCGCGGTAAACGGACGTCACCCCAACTCAAGCCACCTCAACGAACGGCTGCGAAAGGCAATACAATAATTAATGTCTGGCCAGACTATTTTTCGTGTGTGTTTTAATTTTTATTTTTAATTTTTTTTTTTTAATTAAGGCTCAGGGTGGGAAATCCACTGAGTGCAGATTTTCTTAATAATAAGGGTGGGAAATCCACTGAGTGCAGATTTTCTTAATAATAAGGGTGGAGAAGAACTGCTAATTTGGATGTTGTATTTCTTTTATTTGGTTCACCGTCCATATTAAGCTTCCGATAAATTTAGGTATTCTGTTGAATTGTCGGGGTCATTCTGACACAATACGAATTCATAATTACGTACGAAATGATAATGATATACCAAATGAAAATTACATCAAATTATCTAGTCCTGTATGACATGCTTTCTTTTTCCTTTTTTAATTCAATCGCCCCTTTGCCCATCAGAGTAGTTATTTTTGCCCAAAATATATATTTCTCGAAAACGGCAGATTTATTAGGTATATCAAATTTCTCGGAATGTCCGAAACTATTACAAACTTGTTGATGGAGAAGTTATTTCTCAACTTTGGATTTTCCGGAAAATGGACACATTGCAAATTCTTTACCGCCCGGCCTATAGATACATGTACTTGAGGCCGCTTTTTAATGTTCACAAAGAGCTGCATGGTTGCCTCGCACTGACTCAATTCAAGATATCTCCGCCCGTGCCGCTGATTATCATAAATTGTGGACCCACAACTTGTTTTTATTCGGGGGCCTTCGGAGTCTAATTAACTGATATATTGTAGAATAAGTGAAGCTTTAGACAACCCGGGATTTCAAAATTCGATTTGGCGTGTAATTTGGGAAATGTGGGACTTGAAATGTGGTCCTATTTTTCTGTGCAAGTAGACGGATGCGTCCCAAAAATCCTTGCAGAAATTATTCTTGAATTGCTACACACGAGTTGCCGCACTTTGCCGACCATCGCCTCGGGTCACATCTTTCCGAGAAATCCAGCCAACCGTTCGCCCGACGGGTTGTTTTCGAATTAATCCGCTCCACGTTTGATAGTCAAATAAACCCATCAATGACTCCCATTCGCCAGCCACTTTAGTTCTCTTTTTTTCAGGAACAGTCCTTAACTACACAATTTTAAGAACATTATGAAATCGAAAAGAAAAAATTTACTTTGCGACCCTTTTCATCACAATCAGGAGGACTACATTATGTGTGTGTGACGGATGACGCCCGAACCAGTTGGCGGAAGCTTGACCGTTAGAGCGGAATAGCGCCCTCAATGCAAATCAAAGAAAAACCAGATAGAACAAAATGCGCTTCCCTTTTGGTCAACTCTCTATACTTGAAAAGTCGCAAGGAACAATTTCCACCGAAAATGAGAGACTCCCGTAAACGAATTTATTCACCTTAATTTCCCTCATTTTTGTCTTTGTCACTTTGGCTGATGTAGCTTGGTGGGATGTTGCCTGTTTGTTTGTTTTTGAAAATACGGCCTCATTATATGCATGTGGGTTGAGTGCATTCTCCTATTCACTCGATCACAATGAAATCCACAAGCCAGCCGCCTTTGGCATAGCTCTTCAAATCAGAATTGCCTATTACAGTACATTCAAGCTTTAGACGAGAGGAAACAAGGAGTGCAAGTTGCGGTGTGTAAAAACGCTCGGCTAGTAACGTGTAGGTCCGTGGTTCAGTTCCCGGGGGGAACTTTTCAGTTCCTTTTTTTTTCTCGAAAGGAGCCCGCAGTACTAAGGTGCTTAAAAACCTCCCGCAACCACCAACATTGCATGTGGCGCATCCCCATGAGTCGGTGTGATGCTTGAACTGTCCTGTCAAACCCGGTTTGCGTCTTCGCACAGGGACGCGTGCTTTTAGTCGACTCTGCAGCCAAGGTCTAGGGGCCGCCGTGTTTCCTCCCCCACATGGCGCATGGGTCTACGGCCTATATGGATGAGGGCAGTGAAGGAAGTGCCTTGGACCGGTACCGAGGCCAGAAGAGCTCTATATAGACCCTTGCTCACGTGGCGATCCTGGCGGTCCTGGGAGGTCTGAAAGCTTGGTCTGACACCGCATAACTTCTTGTCTCCCAAGCTCTTGATTATTTTATTTCAATATGTCATAAAGTAAATGACGGACTGGTGTATGTTTATGTTTGTGTTGTGTTGGTGATAGTCACGTCTTGTGTTGTGTTGGTCACAGTCTCGTCTTGTCATTGATGGTTGAGTGGGTCTGGTCACAAGGGAGGTCTGTCGCGGGAAATTTTGAATGAGTTGTGGTCCCGGGGAACGTAGACCTTTTGTATTCTGGTCAATTGTGTGGTTTTTGGATGGTCACAAGGTCAGACGGCGCGAAAAGAATCGCGGTTACAGAGTCCTCTGCCTGTTCCGGTCAGCGAGTATCGTTCCTCTGAAAAAACACACAAGAATTTCGATTTAATCTCGCTGTGAGACTTTGTTCTCGTTAAACTGTACGTGAGGTACGCAGGGAGAGACCTTATTCCCAGGATTTATGCAGAATCAGTCCTACGTGACTGTAAGTATACTGTTAATATGTATTTAAAGTGTTTTTTATTTAGTGTAGATACATAGATACATCTCCTGTTTCAACGTGAACGTCTGTCCAATTTAATTTTGTAACCATGTAGGCTCGCAGATTCGAGCAAGGTACACGAGTATACGATAATTGCTGGAAGAAATGGAGTCCATTCAAAGAATGGAATTTTTAAAAAATGATTATTTTGATTAGTGGCTTGGAAGTTAAAACGCCATGTATTTTTCAGATGGCCAACCAGTGCCTGGTGAGGCTAACCGAGCCAACGGCAGGATCTAGGGTACTAGATTGAAGGCCCAAGATCTATCAGCCACCGTAGTGGACTCGGACATTGACGGGAGCTGCCTGGGATCAACGTACGTCACCCGCAAGCTCCTGCAGTCCGTGAGCCCTTCGTGGGATATCGTCACGGGGCATGAACATAACAGTCAGCTGGGTGGATTGGAGTCGGACACCGACGGAGCTGCCCGCGGTAAACGGACGTCACCCCAACTCAAGCCACCTCAACGAACGGCTGCGAAAGGCAATACAATAATTAATGTCTGGCCAGACTATTTTTCGTGTGTGTTTTAATTTTTATTTTTAATTTTTTTTTTTTAATTAAGGCTCAGGGTGGGAAATCCACTGAGTGCAGATTTTCTTAATAATAAGGGTGGGAAATCCACTGAGTGCAGATTTTCTTAATAATAAGGGTGGAGAAGAACTGCTAATTTGGATGTTGTATTTCTTTTATTTGGTTCACCGTCCATATTAAGCTTCCGATAAATTTAGGTATTCTGTTGAATTGTCGGGGTCATTCTGACACAATACGAATTCATAATTACGTACGAAATGATAATGATATACCAAATGAAAATTACATCAAATTATCTAGTCCTGTATGACATGCTTTCTTTTTCCTTTTTTAATTCAATCGCCCCTTTGCCCATCAGAGTAGTTATTTTTGCCCAAAATATATATTTCTCGAAAACGGCAGATTTATTAGGTATATCAAATTTCTCGGAATGTCCGAAACTATTACAAACTTGTTGATGGAGAAGTTATTTCTCAACTTTGGATTTTCCGGAAAATGGACACATTGCAAATTCTTTACCGCCCGGCCTATAGATACATGTACTTGAGGCCGCTTTTTAATGTTCACAAAGAGCTGCATGGTTGCCTCGCACTGACTCAATTCAAGATATCTCCGCCCGTGCCGCTGATTATCATAAATTGTGGACCCACAACTTGTTTTTATTCGGGGGCCTTCGGAGTCTAATTAACTGATATATTGTAGAATAAGTGAAGCTTTAGACAACCCGGGATTTCAAAATTCGATTTGGCGTGTAATTTGGGAAATGTGGGACTTGAAATGTGGTCCTATTTTTCTGTGCAAGTAGACGGATGCGTCCCAAAAATCCTTGCAGAAATTATTCTTGAATTGCTACACACGAGTTGCCGCACTTTGCCGACCATCGCCTCGGGTCACATCTTTCCGAGAAATCCAGCCAACCGTTCGCCCGACGGGTTGTTTTCGAATTAATCCGCTCCACGTTTGATAGTCAAATAAACCCATCAATGACTCCCATTCGCCAGCCACTTTAGTTCTCTTTTTTTCAGGAACAGTCCTTAACTACACAATTTTAAGAACATTATGAAATCGAAAAGAAAAAATTTACTTTGCGACCCTTTTCATCACAATCAGGAGGACTACATTATGTGTGTGTGACGGATGACGCCCGAACCAGTTGGCGGAAGCTTGACCGTTAGAGCGGAATAGCGCCCTCAATGCAAATCAAAGAAAAACCAGATAGAACAAAATGCGCTTCCCTTTTGGTCAACTCTCTATACTTGAAAAGTCGCAAGGAACAATTTCCACCGAAAATGAGAGACTCCCGTAAACGAATTTATTCACCTTAATTTCCCTCATTTTTGTCTTTGTCACTTTGGCTGATGTAGCTTGGTGGGATGTTGCCTGTTTGTTTGTTTTTGAAAATACGGCCTCATTATATGCATGTGGGTTGAGTGCATTCTCCTATTCACTCGATCACAATGAAATCCACAAGCCAGCCGCCTTTGGCATAGCTCTTCAAATCAGAATTGCCTATTACAGTACATTCAAGCTTTAGACGAGAGGAAACAAGGAGTGCAAGTTGCGGTGTGTAAAAACGCTCGGCTAGTAACGTGTAGGTCCGTGGTTCAGTTCCCGGGGGGAACTTTTCAGTTCCTTTTTTTTTCTCGAAAGGAGCCCGCAGTACTAAGGTGCTTAAAAACCTCCCGCAACCACCAACATTGCATGTGGCGCATCCCCATGAGTCGGTGTGATGCTTGAACTGTCCTGTCAAACCCGGTTTGCGTCTTCGCACAGGGACGCGTGCTTTTAGTCGACTCTGCAGCCAAGGTCTAGGGGCCGCCGTGTTTCCTCCCCCACATGGCGCATGGGTCTACGGCCTATATGGATGAGGGCAGTGAAGGAAGTGCCTTGGACCGGTACCGAGGCCAGAAGAGCTCTATATAGACCCTTGCTCACGTGGCGATCCTGGCGGTCCTGGGAGGTCTGAAAGCTTGGTCTGACACCGCATAACTTCTTGTCTCCCAAGCTCTTGATTATTTTATTTCAATATGTCATAAAGTAAATGACGGACTGGTGTATGTTTATGTTTGTGTTGTGTTGGTGATAGTCACGTCTTGTGTTGTGTTGGTCACAGTCTCGTCTTGTCATTGATGGTTGAGTGGGTCTGGTCACAAGGGAGGTCTGTCGCGGGAAATTTTGAATGAGTTGTGGTCCCGGGGAACGTAGACCTTTTGTATTCTGGTCAATTGTGTGGTTTTTGGATGGTCACAAGGTCAGACGGCGCGAAAAGAATCGCGGTTACAGAGTCCTCTGCCTGTTCCGGTCAGCGAGTATCGTTCCTCTGAAAAAACACACAAGAATTTCGATTTAATCTCGCTGTGAGACTTTGTTCTCGTTAAACTGTACGTGAGGTACGCAGGGAGAGACCTTATTCCCAGGATTTATGCAGAATCAGTCCTACGTGACTGTAAGTATACTGTTAATATGTATTTAAAGTGTTTTTTATTTAGTGTAGATACATAGATACATCTCCTGTTTCAACGTGAACGTCTGTCCAATTTAATTTTGTAACCATGTAGGCTCGCAGATTCGAGCAAGGTACACGAGTATACGATAATTGCTGGAAGAAATGGAGTCCATTCAAAGAATGGAATTTTTAAAAAATGATTATTTTGATTAGTGGCTTGGAAGTTAAAACGCCATGTATTTTTCAGATGGCCAACCAGTGCCTGGTGAGGCTAACCGAGCCAACGGCAGGATCTAGGGTACTAGATTGAAGGCCCAAGATCTATCAGCCACCGTAGTGGACTCGGACATTGACGGGAGCTGCCTGGGATCAACGTACGTCACCCGCAAGCTCCTGCAGTCCGTGAGCCCTTCGTGGGATATCGTCACGGGGCATGAACATAACAGTCAGCTGGGTGGATTGGAGTCGGACACCGACGGAGCTGCCCGCGGTAAACGGACGTCACCCCAACTCAAGCCACCTCAACGAACGGCTGCGAAAGGCAATACAATAATTAATGTCTGGCCAGACTATTTTTCGTGTGTGTTTTAATTTTTATTTTTAATTTTTTTTTTTTAATTAAGGCTCAGGGTGGGAAATCCACTGAGTGCAGATTTTCTTAATAATAAGGGTGGGAAATCCACTGAGTGCAGATTTTCTTAATAATAAGGGTGGAGAAGAACTGCTAATTTGGATGTTGTATTTCTTTTATTTGGTTCACCGTCCATATTAAGCTTCCGATAAATTTAGGTATTCTGTTGAATTGTCGGGGTCATTCTGACACAATACGAATTCATAATTACGTACGAAATGATAATGATATACCAAATGAAAATTACATCAAATTATCTAGTCCTGTATGACATGCTTTCTTTTTCCTTTTTTAATTCAATCGCCCCTTTGCCCATCAGAGTAGTTATTTTTGCCCAAAATATATATTTCTCGAAAACGGCAGATTTATTAGGTATATCAAATTTCTCGGAATGTCCGAAACTATTACAAACTTGTTGATGGAGAAGTTATTTCTCAACTTTGGATTTTCCGGAAAATGGACACATTGCAAATTCTTTACCGCCCGGCCTATAGATACATGTACTTGAGGCCGCTTTTTAATGTTCACAAAGAGCTGCATGGTTGCCTCGCACTGACTCAATTCAAGATATCTCCGCCCGTGCCGCTGATTATCATAAATTGTGGACCCACAACTTGTTTTTAATGGGGGGCCTTCGGAGTCTAATTAACTGATCTATTGTAGAATAAGTGAAGCTTTAGACAACCCGGGATTTCAAAATTCGATTTGGAGTGTAATTTGTGACATGTGGGACTTGAAATGTGGTCCTATTTTTCTGTGCAAGTACACGGATGCGTCCCAAAAATCCTTGCAGAAATTAGTCTTGGATTGCTACACACGAGTTGCCGCACTTTGCCGACCATCGCCTCGGCTCACATCTTTCCGAGAAATCCAGCCAACCGTTCGCCCGACGGGTTGTTTTCGAATTAATCCGCTCCACGTTTGATAGTCAAATAAACCCATCAATGACTCCCATTCGCCAACCACTTTAGCTCTCTTTTTTTCAGGAACAGTCCTTAACTACACAATTTTAAGAACATTATGAAATCGAAAAGAAAACAATTTACTTTGCGACCCTTTTCATCACAATCAGGAGGACTACATTATGTGTGTGTGACGGATGACGCCCGAACCAGTTGGCGGAAGCTTGACCGTTAGAGCGGAATAGCGCCCTCAATGCAAATCAAAGAAAAACCAGATAGAACAAAATGCGCTTCCCTTTTGGTCAACTCTCTATACTTGAAAGGTCGCAAGGAACAATTTCCACCGAAAATGAGAGACTCCCGTAAACGAATTTATTCACCTTAATTTCCCTCATTTTTGTCTTTGTCACTTTGGCTGATGTAGCTTGGTGGGATGTTGCCTGTTTGTTTGTTTTTGAAAATACGGCCTCATTATATGCATGTGGGTTGAGTGCATTCTCCTATTCACTCGATCACAATGAAATCCACAAGCCAGCCGCCTTCGGCATAGCTCTTCAAATCAGAATTGCCTATTACAGTATATTCAAGCTTTAGACGAGAGGAAACAAGGAGTGCAAGTGGCGGTGTGTAAAAACGCTCGGCTAGCAACGTGTAGGTCCGTGGTTCAGTTCCCGGGGGGAACTTTTCAGTTCCTTTTTTTTTTCTCGGAAGGAGCCCGCAGTACTAAGGTGCTTAAAAACCTCCCGCAACCACCAACATTGCATGTGGCGCATCCCCATGAGTCGGTGTGATGCTTGAACGGTCCTGTCAAACCCGGTTTACGTCTTCGCACAGGGACGTGTGCTTTTAGTCGACTCTGCAGCCAAGGTCTAGTGGCCGCCGCGTGTTTCCTCCCTCACATGGCTCATGGGTCTACTGCCTATATGGATGAGGGCAGTGAAGGAAGTGCGTTGGACCGGTACCGAGTCCAGAAGAGCTCTATAATGACCCTTGCTCACGTGGCGATCCTGGCGGTCCTGGGAGGTTTGAAATCTTGGTCTGACACCGCATAACTTCTTGTTGACCAGCTTTTGATTATTTTATTTCAATACGAATTCATAATTACGTACGAAATGATAATGATATACCAAATTGATAATTACATCAAATCACCTAGTCCTGTATGACATGCTTTCTTTTTACGTTTTTAATTCGATCGCCCCTTTGCCCATCACAGTAGTTATTTTTGCCCAAAATATATATTTCTCGAAAACGGCAGATTTTTTAGGTATCAAATTTCTCGGAATGTCCGAAACTAATACAAACTTGTTGATGGAGAAGTTATTTCTCAACTTTGGATTGTCCGGAAAATGGACACATTGCAAATTCTTTACCGCCCGGCCTATAGATACATGTACTTGAGGCCGCTTTTTAATGTTCACACAGAGCTGCATGGTTGCCTCGCACTGATTCAATTCAAGATATCTCCGCCCGTGCCGCTGATTATCATAAATTGTGGACCCACAACTTGTTTTTAATGGGGGACCTTCGGAGTCTAATTAACTGATATATTGTAGAATAAGTGAAGCTTTAGACAACCCGGGATTTCAAAATTCGATTTGGCGTGTAATTTGGGACATGTGGGACTTGAAATGTGGTCCTATTTTTCTGTGCAAGTAGACGGATGCGTCCCAAAAATCCTTGCAGAAATTAGTCTTGAATTGCTACACACGAGTTGCCGCACTTTGCCGACCATCGCCTCGGGTCACATCTTTCCGAGAAATCCAGCCAACCGTTCGCCCGACGGGTTGTTTTCGAATTAATCCGCTCCACGTTTGATAGTCAAATAAACCCATCAATGACTCCCATTCGCCAACCACTTTAGCTCTCTTTTTTCAGGAACAGTCCTTAACTACACAATTTTAAGAACATTATGAAATCGAAAAGAAAACAATTTACTTTGCGACCCTTTTCATCACAATCAGGAGGACTACATTATGTGTGTGTGACGGATGACGCCCGAACCAGTTGGCGGAAGCTTGACCGTTAGAGCGGAATAGCGCCCTCAATGCAAATCAAAGAAAAACCAGATAGAACAAAATGCGCTTCCCTTTTGGTCAACTCTCTATACTTGAAAAGTCGCAAGGAACAATTTCCACCGAAAATGAGAGACTCCCGTAAACGAATTTATTCACCTTAATTTCCCTCATTTTTGTCTTTGTCACTTTGGCTGATGTAGCTTGGTGGGATGTTGCCTGTTTGTTTGTTTTTTGAAAATACGGCCTCATTATATGCATGTGGGTTGAGTGCATTCTCCTATTCACTCGATCACAATGAAATCCACAAGCCAGCCGCCTTCGGCATAGCTCTTCAAATCAGAATTGCCTATTACAGTACATTCAAGCTTTAGACGAGAGGAAACAAGGAGTGCAAGTGGCGGTGTGTAAAAACGCTCGGCTAGTAACGTGTAGGTCCGTGGTTCAGTTCCCGGGGGGGACTTTTCAGTTCCTTTTTTTTCTCGGAAGGAGCCCGCAGTACAAAGGTGCTTAAAAACCTCCCGCAACCACCAACATTGCATGTGGCGCATCCCGATGAGTCGGTGTGATGCTTGAACTGTCCTGTCAAACCCGGTTTGCGTCTTCGCACAGGGACGCGTGCTTTTAGTCGACTCGGCGGCCAAGGTCTAGGGGCCGCCGTGTTTCCTCCCTGACATGGGGCATGGGTCTACGGCCTATATGGATGAGGGCAGGGAAGGAAGTGCGTTGGACCGGTACCGAGGCCAGAAGAGCTCTATATAGACCCTTGCTCACGTGGCGATCCTGGCGGTCCTGGGAGGTCTGAAAGCTTGGTCTGACACCGCATAACTTCTTGTCTCCCAAGCTTTTGATTATTTTATTTCAATACGAATTCATCATTACGTACGAAATGATAATGATATACCAAATTGATAATTACATCAAATTATCTAGTCCTGTATGACATGTTTTTTTTTTCCTTTTTTAATTCGATCGCCCCTTTGCCCATCACAGTAGTTATTTTTGCCCAAAATATATATTTCTCGAAAACGGCAGATTTTTTAGGTATCAAATTTCTCGGAATGTCCGAAACTATTACAAACTTCTTGATGGAGAAGTTATTTCTTAAATTTGGAATGTCCGGAAATTGGACACATTGCAAATTCTTTACCGCCCGGCCTATAGATACATGTACTTGAGGCCGCTTTTTAATGTTCACACAGAGCTGCATGGTTGCCTCGCACTGATTCAATTCAAGATATCTCCGCCCGTGCCGCTGATTATCATAAATTGTGGACCAACAGCTTGTTTTTAATCGGGGGCCTTCGGAGTCTAATTAACTGATATATTATTGTAGAATAAGTGAAGCTTTAGACAACCCGGGATTTCAAAATTCGATTTGGCGTGTAATTTGGGACATGTGGGACTTGAAATGTGGTCCTATTTTTCTGTGCAAGTACACGGATGCGTCCCAAAAATCCTTGCAGAAATTAGTCTTGGATTGCTACACACGAGTTACCAACCGTTCAAACTACGGGTTGTTTTCGAATCAATCCGCTTTGCATGGTAGACGAATCAGGAAGGTTTGCGGTCGTGACACTATATAATTTATAAGGTCTCTTAAAGAAGAGTTGTGTTACCTGAGTGGTAACTCGACGTTCCGAACAATATGATCTCGCCGTCATCAGGCCGTTCATTATGGGATAGATGACACAACCATATGGTGAAGCACGAAGAATCTTGAATTGTTTATTTTTTTCTCAAAAACCAGATGGAGTTCAGAAATGAAACTCACTGAATTTTCGTCTAGATATATACCAAGAAGAAATATATTTTTTTGTCGGAACGTTGAGTGTGTAGTTTCGGAGAAATCTGTGGATATTCCTTTGGCTTGATGACAGGGGCGTGCATGCAGCTAGCTGCACGCGATGGACACATTGTAATTGTCATCTATAGTCAATTTTATTTGATATAATTTTTTAAAAGAAGAATGAATGGTCGCTGTTTGAGGGGAACGTAAAACTTTGTCTCGCAAAATCAGTGGTAGGTCTAAACATTATTGAAGATACTTCGGCGAACCGAACTGTGACTTGGAATCCGAGATTCCAAACATGGGGAGGTTGACAGTCACTGAGGACGAGCAACACCGGTCTAAGAAATAATTAACAAGACAAGCTATACTCGAACGGATGAATATGTGACCCGGCACAACGACATGAGAAATATCCCACCAAAACACTTTTTGAGTAAACAACACCTGAAGTTAAAGTATCTTCACAATTCGATTGCAAATCAATTTTTTTTTTGTATTTTCGGAAATTTTAAGTATAAGAGGATATTATATTTTGATATCATTTGAAAGCTAATGGTATACTCTTTCACATCATTAGAAAATCTCAAAATCTCAAAAGTGGGTTTTTTTCCTCATTATGCTGTGCCGGGTCACATATAGCCTAAGCTTGCGGGGATTATAATTTTAGGAAAGTATATTCTGGTCCATGGGCTAGCGAACAGAATTGAGTGAATACATCTATACAACAGCGACAAGGTGGTAGTGTGGACAGCAAATTGCAATGTGAATAATCTTTGTCTAAGTCAATCATGACAGATTCAAATATAACTGAACAAGTATATATCCTGTGCGTGCAGACTGGACTTAGGCAGTAACCACTACCGGGCTCTAAAAATCGAGGGCATATCTCGGAGGACTTCCAAAATGATTACATCTGAAAGGAGTCTGACTACTCCTCATCCGACCTACTCTACCAAGGGGTGTGTTATCTTCAAATGATGCAATAGGACCTCCGAGTACGGTGTCCTATGAACATCAAGAGATTTAGACATAAGAGCACAAGAGAGTGAGCAAATACAACTCAAAGAAATTTCTCTTCGCTACAAGTATTGACCGTTGTGACGTTTTTAGGGTACAAATTAAGAATGTAAACATAACCGTAATGCCATTAATTCGTAACACAACTCTTACGCGCTAACAAAACCACATGAGGTAGAGACTATTTTTCGTGATGTATAATACTTACAATGTACTCTTCTAATACATGACGTAGTGTTATTGCCAACAAAAAGTCATGGTCAGGATTTTGAGGAAGGTACTGAGCTGGGAAAACGGCTGGCTTGTTACATTTCATTCCAAAAAGAAAACAAATACTTTTCGTTTCAGGAGCCAAAGACCATTTGCTTCCTTGGGCTCCACAGCATTACCGGAATCATCGGATTTGCGACTTCTTGGCCTTGTCTTCTCCCCAAATGCTACTTGGGAGAGGTATATCACTCGCGTTGCAAAGAGTGCTTCTGGGTGAGCTGGCTGTCTTTATCGTGCACGGAAGAGTTTATATTCTGAAGCTATCCTGTACCTCTATAAGACAACTATACGTCGCCTAATGGAATACTGCTCGCACATTAATGTACCGGTGCATCTGCCTGACACTTGTCCTTGCTGTATCGGGTGCAGAGGCTGGTTGTTAATCTAGTTGGCAAGGAGCTTGGGTCGTCACTGCAACCACTATATAGCCCGTCGTAGGATGGTGGCCACCCTGAGTTTTCTCAATGCAGATACCCCCATTGGAAGGTGTTCCTCTGGTCCGGCCGACTTGGTTCCCCATTAAGATCATTTTAAGCGAGCAACCAGGACGTATGCCTCCTCTCACCCATACACTCCGTCTCTTCCAGGACGTGAAAAATGGAGATATCAGAACAGCTTCTACCCATGTTTGCTTATCTTTGGTATTATACCTTCCTAGTTCATCACGTTTCGTATAATCTTCTTATGATGTGGCACGTTTTAAGAGGAATGTCAATTCCTATCTTCGGCTACCTGAATTCCTTCCTATCTCCTTCCTTACTTAGCCAATAACCTAGAGTGGCTTTATAGCCTTGTATTGGGCGACTCTGTACAAATGAATTAAAAAACGACCATCGTCGTGAGTTGTCAGTCGCAGGATAGGGTTCCATAGTAAATCATAGAAGTAACCTTTTATCTCCAAAGTTAACGACGTTCTTATCATTGATTCGACACCGGCCTCCTGTCAGTGATTATGTTCTTTATCTTGAACAGGTCTCCACGCGTCTCTATTAGACCCGCATCCATGAGCTGTCCAGACTTCGTGATCTTAATATTAACTAGTGTCTCTGTTCGTGGTGTGATCTAAGTTCTGCAGTGTACACGTACTACCCTACATACACGTTGTCTCTCATCCCTCGACCAACAGAGAATCTCCTCAGACATATTGGACATTTACTTTGTGGCAGGAAATCGATGCCAAGGATACCGTCTGTCGATATCTCCGCTATAACTATTTGCTGTCTTCTCCCTATTTTTCCCAACGTGGTGGACTTTGTGATTTTTCCAAGCTCTCCAAAATCAACACCACCAACGCCTGCTAGTGGCAAATCGACGGGCCGGAGTTTGGCAGATGACCGATCGTCAACGCAGTCGTAGGTTTTCGTTGAGAGCAATGTCACCAAAGAACCGGTGCCGACTAGCTAAGCAGTTGATAGCCATTCCATCTATCCATCCTGTCATGCACATACCGTTGTGTTTACTCTAACGTCCCATTCTGTATTGGTCACGAGGCATTACAGGGTTCAGTATCCTAGTGTGTTCATTCTGTTTAGGCCTATATTTTTCCACCCGTGCCTGGCCTAACAAGCGGATGGATATCCATTTACCGACCGTTGACGACGTAGTGGTTGGTAGGGAATTCCTCCGCGTGTCGTGATTGTATATTTGTCTGCGCTGAGGGCAGTTTCTTCTGATATGGCCAATGATTATGTCCACACTGAAAACAGACTGGATCTTGCTTGCTTCTCCTCTTTGGACAACTCTTCTGTACATGTCCTCGTTTATTACACTGATAACAGACCACGTCTCTGAGAGACCTTGGTTCAGTTGTCATATTAGTTGGGTTTTGTACCACGTCATTTCCTTCATTGCTTGGTGACAAGCGTCCATGCCTCTCATCGTGGCCAGCACTAGAAATTCCTGTGTTAATGTGTCCCCGACTATCCAGCCGTTTCAAACCTCAGAAGACAATTTGCCCTACATAATTCTCCACACTCTGGCCATAGCTCTGGCCTACCGTGCCAGTTTCCATACTTATGGCCTCTGTTGTCTTTAATGGATTTCCGGACGGCTTCATACTGTTCATACCGTTCACCGCATCATCTATATTGTACTGCATCCTGTGTCAAATAGTTTGAGCTTCAAACCAGGACCAACAGTCTGAGTATCGTGTAAATTAATAGCAACTTTAGAGGCTTGAATATCTAAATAAAGTTCTTGAGTATCGTCTTTAGTTCAGAAGGTAGATTTGGAAATTCAGTAGAATTTTATTTCAAGGCACACGTATCGTGATTCGATGGGAATCTCATTCAGTATGATTGCGCGCGATAAGCGCGTGTTGATACGCGACCTTCCACAAAGTACGCGCGCGTTGCCATGGAACGCCTCGTGCGTGATGTTATTACGACCTAACGCGCGACCTCAGGAACGTTCAGGAATTTCTTTTGTTTTGGTAAAAAGAAATTAACGTGGAGTTGGAATTAAATTATTTCCAAATACTATGTGGCCTTTTGGTGTTCTCTTATTATTATAAAGATCAACTGTGGCAAAAAGGGAAAAAACATCTATCCAGCCTTATCGAATTAATAGTAGGTTTGAATATATGAATAATGTTCTTGTTACTCCATTGTGACGTCATCATGCAACATGTTCATCGTTTGTTTACCAAAATCCAATGTTTCAGTCAGTAACGTTTATTTATCGAATACGACAACAGCGAATCTTTCTGCTCCTCTACTTTGAAGCTTTCTCGACGTAAAAACCAGATTTTTCTTGCAAGTTCCAGAGTCAAAAATGGGTTGCACGAATACCAAAGTTCACCCCGAGCCTGTGGGGGCTGGCGTGGAGGCGTGGTCGAAGGGAAAGGGGCGTGGCGGGGCGTGGCGTGGACTGCTGGATAGGATTAGGGTACCGGTGTGTAGAGGGTCTACTAAGGTGGTACCCATAGGGATTATGCCTGACAATTGCAACGCCATTGACAGGTGAGGGGATTATGCTTTTGAATATCTGATTCTTGATATAACATGACGTTCATTTCGTTTTAGGTCATTACGTGTTTATTCAAATGACTTTTTAAGTGTATCAAAGAATACTTCCATGGTAATTTGGCTACAGGTATACTGTACTTTAAAAATTATTACACAGTAACAAATCATAACAGCTGGGCTTGATCTATTTTCACACTTAGTATTCTTTGCTTTAACGTTAATTTCCCTGCCTGACCGTCCTTGATTTCTGAGTGACTTTGAAAGCTGTGGATGATCTTTTTGCCCCTGTTTCCAAATGTCTTCGTTATTAGGAGCGACTTTAACACGCCAGTCAATGGCGCGCCAGTTGAAAGCAACTGTGCGTCTGTCTCAGACAGCGCCACCAACGGCGACTATGAGTCAGCTGATACTCAGAGCCAATCACGACCTGGCTCTGGACTTCCTAGCCCCGATGCCGGGGTCATGGAAGTCGTTGACCTGGAGAGTGAGCAGGCAAATAGTGAGTTTATTGAGAAAAAAAGTGATAGAATTTTATGGTAAATACTGATAAAAACGGATGGTAACTAAACAAAATGCGAGCGGGTTTCGATCCTAGAACGACCATTCTCAAAGGCAGAAAGAAAGGCCCGTTGAGAAAGGTCTTGCTTGGATCAACTTGTGAGATTTGCCACTTCCATTTTGGGAATCAATTTCAATAAGTAGTTTTTATTTGTTTTAATTTTGGAAAATGGCAAAGAAAACTTGGACTAGACCGGAACTTGAAGCCGAGACCTCTGATAACGATGCGATCTGATGTTATCACCAATTTATTCTTTAGTTTGTTCTTGTGAGTTGTGTCGTTTACCTCGTCTTACTTAAACATTCAATCATAATTAATGATCGGTAAAGAGTATTATTGAAGTTTGTCTTTGGTTGAAGGATGTGCCTTATTATTGTAATCAAAATCGGTTGGTTCAGACCTCAACTTTACTAAACATCTTCTGATTCAAAATAATTTCGTGACACAGTCAAAGGCCTTTAAGCTTCCACTTTCATATCTCTTATTATATTTAATGGGAATCAAAGAAGAAGCTTTTGATCTTCACAGTTTTCAGTTGAAAACTTTGAACTGAACAAGACAACAGACCTTCCGAATCAGTGTCAAACCACAAGCTGTATTTTCAGGTTTTTGTGTGACGTAACCGAAGTCTGAGCCAGAGATTGGTCTAGAGCCCCAGTAGTGCCTCTAAGGTCTCAACACCTTCCTATCTGGTTGTCACAACTCCGATACGACATCATATTTCATAGTGTGTAAGGGCTATAGTGTGTGTTACTTCACAGTCTTGTTTTCTTCGCTGCAGTGAATTCCATCGAGTACTTTGCCAGCAGGTCCTACAGCCCTCTCCCGGACCGTCTGCCGGTCAAACGAGTGAGGAAAGAGCGCCCTCCCTCTCGCGGGGGCCTCCAGGTCGAGCTCGCCCTCTACGGCAAGAATGCGACCAGGCCGCTCCCTTCTTGCCTGAGTCGCGCCGTCCTGAACAACAACTTTCAGGACCGGAAACTCAAGGATGACGTCACCAGGGCCGAGAGACGCCATCTTGTGAGTTCACTGCGAGATCATAAGTCTTCAACTCTCTTATTGTTTGTCATTTCTCCTTCCTTCTTTCTCAAACAGATTTAAAGAAAATGCCACGAAGGGAGATAGATCCCGCGAGTTGAGAAAGTCTAAGTGTTGGAAATTGGTATAATAGTAGCCACTTCAAAGACAACATTGTTATGTAAGATGTTTTGCAATGGTCAATGTTGAAACCCCCTGCTTGTTTAAAATAAGCTTTTTCTCTTCAGTCCATGCATTTCCATGTTCCTCACACTACCACACTGTTTATAAAATCCTCGCGTTTTTTTGCAGGAGACCCAATTGGACTCTTATCAGAGTCACAATGGCTGGAGGGCGCCCTCTGCTGCCCACTCCTGCCTGGATGCGTTCATGGAGTATGAGCGCAAGTGTGCCGCAACCAAGTTCGGCCGTAAACTGCATCAGGTAAGAAAAGAATCTCCCACAATTTGGCGGCGTTTGCCTATAGAAAGCCTAATGGAACAACATATAATATCACCACGAATTCCACTGCTCGAATAACAAGGCTTCTTTAAACAATTCATGCATGTATTACCTTTTACTTTCTGCGTTTGAGTATCGTCAGGAATAGACACTCTCGACTTCTGAGATTTACTCGGATTACTTTTACGCAGTGGCTGTTGTTACGGCAGTCGTCCGTATGGTTCCCTGACTTCACAGTATTTGTCAGGATGTTTAGCTCTTGGAACCAGACTATCAGCTAATAGACTTTTACTTTTAAAGTTTTACTTTTACTTTTCCAATCATCTCTAGGTTAGTGAGTCTCCTGAGGAAGAGGAGACTGAATCTTGAGGGAACTTCCAACATCATCGCAGCGCGGCCATTACACAGACTGGATGGATCTCCAGAAAGACATCACCCGGACACGAACAATATTTAGTTCACTGACCAAAAAATGTCACCAATGTTGATCAAGATATAATTCCTAATACTAATAGTTCTGATCAAACCACACCGAGTGCTGGGCAAACATTCTGTGCGATACTTTGTGTTCAAACGGTCAATGTTCTTGGTACGGTAGTTTCTGTGATTTAAATCATAGACACATCAGGGGCCTGATCCCTGGAGATATACGGCAGTTAATGCTAAAATGCTTCTAACTTGCGCCCAATTCCAACCCGGGCAAAGACTAGTTGACTGTTAGGGAATGCCGCCATGTAAGGGCTGTTCTCTTCGACAGTTTTCAGAATTGTCCAAAATTTCTGTCGGCTTTTCCTTTATTGTTTGATCATAAACATTTCGAAGCTGTAGGCAAAAGTCTGCCTGCAAATGCAAACCTGATGACATAAGTGAATAAGAAATGCTTCCCTTACCAGAATAACCTGGTATAGTTTATGTGATGCACAGCATAGCACGGACACAGCAGTGAACAATTTCATACAGCTGCTTAACCACCTCAATTTGCTTGTGCATAACCAAACCTCAGACTGCCTGGCAAAGTTCCACATGTATTTCATGCCAAGCACGTGGTATTTGAATATCAGTCACTCAAATGCACCGAGCATCACAGGAAACATGGTTGTCAACCTTCTTCTAATGATGAGAAGGCTTGCAATGACACCATGTGAAGGGTTGCTCTTTTGTGAGTGAGTGCTTACGAAAAGAACCAGAGGGTTTCACTCGAGGTATTGGAATTTGGACCTTCCTTTTTCCTTCCTGTGACTCAATGTGGCCTTACTGTTAGAATTCCCCTGACCTTCCACGACAAATGTCTTTCGTGGTCTAAGAAATTCATGAGTCATTTTCCGTGAATGTACGTTTTGGTTTTCTATGACCCCTGCAAACCCTGCTTTTGGGCAAAAACACTAAGTTTGATTGGAAAACCATGCACAGATGAGAAGGCCTAACGCTTACCAATCGTACCACTTTATCTTCTCTACAGGATGTATATAACTCAAAGATTTGGTGGGCCAGATGTTTCAATTCTCACAGCGTCTTTCTCAAAGCCAGGTTTCTGTTTTGAGAAAGTCCTGCTAGGATCGAAATGTCAGGCCTTCATTTAAATCTAGTCAGTAAGCGATTTTCTTTAATTTTGTTGAAGGACGTGTCACTTCAATGAGATATCACTGTAAATTATTATAGGATTGCTACATTGCTCCTAATGGGTTAATTATTCAATGTAGGCCCCCTACATATGGAATTAAAAAAATATATTGATATATTGCTTTGATACATTTCAGAAAGTGAACAGTTAAACAGATTTTTAGTTTTAGGGAATGTAAAGTGTTAATGAACTGTGATAATCAGCATATTATGAGAAAAATAATTATAATGAAGTAGAGCTTCAAGTTGTAATCGTTCACATTAGTGTATAAAGTCATCTCCTCTAAGGAGTATTGCTCTAGGCTGAGCTTGTGATTCAACGTTTCGGACAATGCATGTTCTGTCCATTGATGGAAAGGTTCCCTTAATGATAATTGCATTGCTATCATATTCGTCTTATTGTGTCAGAAACCATATAATACACTCTAGGTTACCTCCATGCCTCAGTCTCACAATAATTGGCACCAGGGTTAGCTGAACACTTTGTTTACCTTTGTAATGTACGGATTTATTTACTAGAGAAGAATATTCAGTCTGCTGAGGCTGTTTATGTAGATTTTAAACATTTTGATTTCTAATTTTTTGGGGGTCATATATCATACATGTACGTTTTGTAGAGGTTTTCCTGTAACTTGAATGAGCCAATAATTGCTTTATGCAGTCTGTATGGATAGATGCAGTGTCATGCTGCCAGTTTTTAGACAAAAGGATCTGCTCAGTCATGTAACTTGAGTAGGGTAGCTTGGTGTGGAAGTGGTGGTGGTCTGGAAGTTCGTTGATGTGCAGCCTCTTGGCGGGAAGTTCTAGGCGGGAAGATCTTGGTGGGAGGGTCGCCTAGGATCCTAATCCTGTGGGTGGTTGTTGGTGCAGTTAGTGAAGCATGACACTTCAGTGGAGGATGTCGTAGGGAGATGACCTGAGGCAGAGCTGGAGTTGTTGACCCTAGGCATGGTATCTGTAAATTCTCTGAATCTATTCACATAATAACCATTGTGCTAAGTGTGATTTTAGTCTTCTACATTTCAGTGCTGGCTTATCAAACAGGAGAATTACGTAATTCAATGTATATAACTGAAATGCATTTATTTTTCTTCAGTCGTTACTGATATTTCGCCAATAGGAACAATTTTACTGTTTGATTGATTTTGTATACATATTTGGTAATTTCATTCATTACTGTTCATAAACTGTGATAATATGATAGCATAATCTAATGATAGCATAATCATAATTATTCAAGAATAAAACAATGACAAAGTAGTGCTTCATGTAGTAATGGTGTGGAGAGTTTGCAGTAACACCAAGTATCGGTAAGTCATCTCTTATGAGGACTATGGCAGTCACATCCCTTCCTAGGAGCCTCCCTTACCAAGTGGATGCAACCATCGCTAGTTTGTGGATCACACAGAATAAACAAATACACAGGATGAGGATTGATCTGTTCTTACTGAAATGGTTATTTACAAGGATTGGTTATTTACATTACTCACACATATTCTGGATTACATAATGGCCATTCTAGGCTCGAGGTGGCGTATATGTTCGCTCCTGGGTGGTGGTTGGATTAGCAGCAGGGGAATGGAATCAGCGGCGTAGCTACGGGGGGGGGGCGTACGCCCCCCATGAAAGATCGTCGCCCCCCACTCGCCCCCCCCCCCCACTGGGATTTGATTTTTTCAATGAAAAACAAAAGAAAATCAAAACCACGCAATTCTAAACATAAATTAAGAACTCCATTATTACCCCAATTCATGTTTTTTTTTCAGTAGTAAAATAACTTGTAGTTGCTGAGCGCTGATGATCATGCAGAGAGGCTTGAGTAGCGCAGCGTATACGTTCGTACATGTACGTGTATGCAGCCATGCGGCCGCTATACACGTACTGTACATGTACAGTACATGGACAGTGTACATGTACATACATTTTACATGTACAGTACATGTAGTACAGTGTACATTGTACAGTGTGCAAGGACATGCATGTTACGTCTTGTTGCAATGCTGCACGTAGTCTGATTTCGGCCCCACTGATCCTTTAGTGTCGCTATGGCTTCACCTTGAGATGGAAACCAGACCTAGACTTGACAATGTCTCTATAAACGTCGCGAAGGGAAAACAGTCATAATAAAATGCGCTACACTTCAGCCAATATCAGCCATTATCTGGATGCACGATGCAATTAGCTTTCGATCGGTACTGGTCGGTACTTTCATCGTTTCTCAGTTATAGTTCCATATCTCTGAATGTTGTTTCCGCGTTGTAATTTGATATTATTCCTATAGTCATTAATTTTGAAAGTGGTATGGAAAGAAAGAGGGATATACAGGCTTAAATTTGAGGGTAATTTGTAGTCCGAGTAACTTGGACCTGACAAGTCACCCTTTTTTATCGAATTTTGAAATGTTGAGGTTCGGGTGATGTGGGGTCCAAGTCGAACCGAGTCCAAACCCTGCTGGTGCGTAGTCCGAGTAACTTGGACACTTACAATCGCCCTTTTTAAACATTTTGAGGGGTCTGGCGATAGTAGGGTCCAAGGAATCCTGCTGAGAAACCCGGTAAGTAACTATGTGTTCGACTCCATGACTACCCCGACCAAAACCCCCAGATTTTACCCCGAAAACACCAGTGAAACCGTCCCACGCACCCATCTTTGGATTAAGTGAGAATCACACGAAAATTTCTCCTTTCCCCCCAAACGTGAGTTAAACAAATGACCAGTATTGAAATCGGTGATTCCCACTAACTCCAAAGATGGGTGCGTGGGACGGTTTCATGGGTGTTTTCGGGGTAAAATCTAGGGGTTTTGGTCGGGGGTAGTCATGGAGTCGAACCGCAGTTACTTACCGGGTTTCCCAGCAGGATTCCTTGGACCCTACTATCGCCCGACCCCTCAAAATTAAAAAAAAGGCGATTGGTCCAAGTTACTCGGACTAGCTGGTGCGTACAAACCGCCAAAACATTTCGACCGAAAAACTTCCCGACGGAACCCCCAGATTTACCGCCGAAAACACCCGTATCACCGTCTTACGCTGCCATTTTTGGATTCAGTGAGAATCACAGATTTTAATAATGGTCATTTGTATTACTCACGTTGGGGGAAAAGGGAGAAATTTCCCCTCATTTGATCGAGAACATTTTCTCCCGTGCGACGAGCCAAAAGGCGGCCATCTTGGATTTCAAAATGAAACGGACTCATGCAGGTGCACGTATACACGTAAACCGTTGACGTCAAGGTGCTCGCGTACCTGTCAAAACGTCACTGATTTGCGTGTATACATGTACAGTATATCCGTTTCAGTTTGAAATCCAAGATGGCCGCCTTTTGGCTCGTTGCACGGGAGAGAATGTTCTCGATCAAATGAGGGGAATTTTCTCCTTTTCCCCGTAACGGGAGTTATATAAGTGACCAATATATCTGTGATTCTCACAATCAAAAAATGGCAACGTAGGACGGAGCGATTTTGCAAAGTATACAATTTGCAACTTCCGAAATCTCCCAAAAATATCAGACAAATCCTTAATTTTTCTGGAATTCTAGAAAACATTTCTTTTGAAGAACGGAAAAACAAGAAAACAATATTTCTTACATAAAATAAATTATTGAAAATGGTCTCAGTCGTCGGGTGCACTGCGCGTCTATTTTGTCCAAGGTTTTAACGAGCGCGCGGCTTTGGGGTCAAGTTGAACGATTTTCGTCGCGCTATAACGCCTCTCAAACCGCTCTAGAAGACAAAAAGTCTACATTTAATTTGTTTTCATAAGCCCAGGTTTTTGAAAACCTTTACAAGTAGTCGAGTGATCTTAAGTTTATATCCGGTAGACAAAAAAATAATATACACGTTCGGCATTGATTTGTTGGACTGGTCGGAGCGTGTACTTCGGTTGACCGCGAAACGCGAAACATCGTCGGTAACTTGTTGTCATACGGAGATCTATAAACTATGCACATGCAATAAACATTACATTATTCGTTAGAAAACAAGTGTGTAATGACTGGTGGAAGTCTACTAATCATTCCGGACGTACTGAGTGCACACACACTGGACGGTGGTCTCGCAGCGTGCACAAATCACGAGGACGAGTACAATCCCACAAGGCGTTTTTTGATGAAGATTTGGTCGACAATTGCCTTAATTTTTTGCATTTTTAACTCATGTGAAAAAAAAAAAAACAAAGGTGATTAAACATTCACGGTTTAGTAAAAATCAAAACCGAAAACCGTCTCCAAGGCAAAACTTAAAAACCTTGAAAAATCGAAAAAACCTTGAAAAACCGAAAAACCGCCCAAATTACAGTCCGCCCCCCCCCCGCGAAATTTGGCAGCCCCCCCCCCCATGAAAAAAATCTTGGCTACGCCGCTGAATGGAATGGGTGCTTGGCTTCTGCGGCGCTCTGGTGGTCGTGGCTGGTGGCTGGCCTGGGATGGGCACCCATCACCCGTCACCCATCTGACATGCCCGAGAGGCAGTGAGCTTGCTTCTATGTATGATGGGTTACACCATAAATGCTCATCTGCTCAGATGTTGGTACCTCGTTTGTTTGATCAAAATGCTCTGGGCTGCCGGTCAATATCCCAGTCACAATATGGATACATGAAATCACTTGCACTTACCTTCTACATGTAGATGTGGGCAGTTGGCTGCTATGACCTTCATGCTATCTCCTGTCAGAAAGGCACACGCTGATAAACGAAGGCATCTCAACTCAGCTCCACACCACAAGGGATGTCAAGGGTCTGAGGTGGCAACCCAATCTATTGCAGTCATTCCCGAGACATTAATGTATGAGCCCATAGGCATGCCATTCAGATTCACAAGTGCTGCATTCCAATTGAGACAATACAAATGTTCAAAACATGCATGGACGACAATTCTCCTACATGATATAAAAGGGCAACGGAAAATGGTGTACCCTAAAGCATGCTAAGATGGTCCCTGATGCATTTTACAGCATTTTCTGAATCTTCTCTGTGTTTTTGCATCATCAAAATAGTGGAGATAAGTGTTTTTAAATTTTAATTGTTTTCCTTGCATGCATTTACAACAGAGCAATTCATGCATGTCATTCCTCGCATAAATGAAGTCACACCAACATTCTGCAACAGTTTTACTTTTTCTTACTTTTATTTCCATCATTATGAGAAGGGTTGCAAGCCTGTTGCCAAGGGGATATTGGCTATTTTAGCCTTCATTGGGTACATTTACATTATTTTGTTTGGGAGCATAGAGGCCCCAAAGTTGTTCATTGTAACTCAGTCAGAAGATATTAATCCACACTTTAAAGTGCATGTAGCGTAAAACATCAATTCAATGTAAAATTAATTGTACTTTAAATTTCAGCATAATAATTTTATGAAAAAATAGACATCACATTATACAATATGTACACGTGCTTTATAAGGAGGAGTAGAGGCAAAACGATGAAGTAATTGTAATGTGCCTGTCCGTGAGTGTTTAAAACTAGCCTTGAGCAAATTAAAAAACAAAGATTTAATTAAGTGCTGTTGTGTGGCAGAACAAATAAAACCAGCGTTGATTTCCACAGTAATGGTGATCTTTAAGCCCCTTAAGACGTTATTTGTTCATCCTTATGTCTTTTGTCAGGCTGTACTTAGAGATGTGATTGAAACACATAGGAGGGTATTCTGCAAAATATTATTGACAACAATCAATATGTTCAATGCATTCCATAAGCATAACTAAGACATGTAGGCCCTATGCTATCCTTCTTCACATTATTTTCACCTGTGAATAGGGTCAATGAACTCTCCTCAAAACCATCTCAACTTCCTAGGGAGTATATATTAAGTATAATATATATATTACCTTCTTTTTATACAAGAATATAATTATAACTACATGTACAAGCTTAGCAAAGACAAAGCTATATCTATCTACCTTAAAATAGTCCTTCATTCAGTTTGGCGCACATCTCATGCCATACCAGTAGATCTCTGGCCACAGATCTAAGGCCATAGATCTCAGGCCACATATCCCAGGGCATACTGGTAGATCTCTGGCCACAGATCTAAGGCCATAGATCTCAGGCCACAGATCTCAGGCCACATATCCCAGGCCATACTGGTAGATCTCTGGCCACAGATCTAAGGCCATGGATCTCAGGCCACAGATCCCAGGCCATACTGGTAGATCTCTGGCCACAGATCTAAGGCCATATATCTAAGGCCATAGATTTCAGGCCACAGATCCCAGGCCATACTGGTAGATCTCTGGCCACAGATCCAAGGCCACAGATCTATGGCAACAGATCTAAGGCCACATATATAATGCCACAGATCTCTGGCCAAAAATCTCAGGCCATACCAGTAGATCTCTAGCCACATATCCAAGGCCACAGATCCAATGCAACAGATTTTAGGCCATAGATCTAAGGCCTGCAACGACAACCCAAAAATATTAATAAAAATAAAATAAATATCGGTATTGATATATTTGCAATATTTTCTATTGATTTAGGCTATAGGCTTTTGGTATTAGGGACCAGTGAAAAGCCAATGCTGAGTTACAACATTTTGAAATGATCTAATCCCACTGGCAGTTGCCAATCAACAAGATAGACACAGTCTTTTCATGTCAGTGTACCAATAACATAATCTCATCAAGCATGGATCAAAGTGTGATTTTAATTACAGTACATGTACTTCCACTTACATGTACAACATACTGTACTTTTATACTAGGAATTCCCAGACTAGGCTAGCTGCAGTGCAATGGTTTTGTGTTGCATTGGTACATGTGTGAGTTGTTGCTCTGTGGCAGTGAGCTTGTGGCACTGGTTCTTAACTGGGTCTGTTCTGTTCTTTATTTTGGTAATGTACTGTACAGTGCTGCCTGACTTTGGGGTGTCTCTCAGCTCAATGTTTACATGTTTTGTTTTATGATTGAACTGATATTCTGCGCTACATGTCTGTACCATAATTTTCGGAATATGTATAAGCTGCATAAACTGACAATATTCAGCTCTTCACGCATCACCGTATAAGCCGCACCATTGTAATTTTTGTGCACAAAATGATTTGAAACACAACTAACGCGTGTGCAAACAGGTTTTGTTGTACAAAATATTCGCCAGAAGCCCAGAACACACCATCATCCATGGGGCCACCAGTTTATCCAAAGGATAAGGCACGCAGTGAGTATGAGTGAATTTTAAATTCCCGAGCACATGATCACGCGGCTGATTGCGCGCATAGAATAGTAGTATAGGGGGCGTATTTGGCACCCAAAGCGGCGCTGAGTGAAAACTCTCTTCTCCATATAGCCAGTATACCGTATGTACGAGATGTGAAATCGCCAAGACTTGTCTGAAAGGTTTGTCTGCCCGTATTTCGCCAAACCGAATGATATTATTAGATGAATTTCTTAGCACAACCTAAGCAACAAGCATCCACTACAACTCAATCTTTCAAGTCCCTTTCTGTTGCCTTGTCTGTGGCAAAACTAATCTCATTATAAAAAAAAAATGTTGGACTGCTGACATAATTTACTGTTCTAACTATCCCACACTGGTTCATTTGTTCCATTTGGGATGTACAAACAAGTAAGCATAATATTGATTATGGTAATTCTTCTTTTCTGTTTTTTTCCTCGATATGTATACCCCTTTTGGTCATCGGAGAAGAAATAAACCAACCATGATGCAATGAGACACACCCAAATCCATCATAGCAGTCGCCCTGAGCTGAAAGCTGAAGAACTATGAAGCCCAAGCATTTAGCACTTGTCATGACCTTATATCATATCACAGACTCATCAAATATCATGGGTCTTGTCAATGGAGTTGAACATTGCACTAGCCACAAGGCAGTGTTAGAGCACGACTCCTCATTGACCACTCTCCAACTTTGAGGAAAAATTGTTCCAGATGGGTTTGCTTCATCATTGTGCACGACATTAGTGTGGGACAACAATGATTTTGCATAGGAAACTTGTACTGGGCAAGGAAAAACACAAAATACTAATGGAATCATAATTCAGCATGTTGCCATTTGGTCAATTACAATCAGGCTAATTACACCCGGCATCTTCCATTCTACAAACTGGAGACGGAACAACTGCCAGCCATCCACTCGAAATTATGCCGTTCAACGGTTCAGCAATAGTCGCACTATACGGGCAGCCAGGTGGCCTGTAATATGGCTATTGAACAAACAATGAATAGGGCGGCATGATGGGAAACACATGAAACAAAGCTGCAGTTAATCCATGGGTGCTGTCACACCCTGAAAGGACAGCAATGTCGAAATCTTGCCAGAAGGATGACAGTGCTAGGAGTAGGAAAGATCTGGATGTCGTCCATATCAGACGTGACAACAAGGCAGTGCAGAGTATTATTGACACAATTGCAGATGTTTGGTATTTATAATCATACAACTCAACTTTACAGTTTGGTGGTTGTGGACTCCAAATTTGTTCAAGACAAACTTTTTGTAAAGGTCCACTACACAGATGAGAAATGGAAATCTGCAGAATATGATGAATGGCGGCCAGCTGACGCAATAATTGCCATTCCCAATTGCTTTGTTTAAAGTACTGTACTCTGGAGGGAAGAACTTTCTTTGTTAATCAGCTCAAGATTGCCATCAAGGAGTGACACTATGGCCAACACAAAGTTGACAGTATTATGAACGTTGATTTGCCAATCCAAAGACAGTTGTTTGACGAAATTGCATTGCTTGGAAAACAAACAGAATCCGGTCAATTTCATTAGGAACTGTTGACAACCTTTAACTCTCTTTAGGTGAAGGATGGCACTGGCCAATTCTTAATAGCCAAGGGGCCATGGTATTCCATTTGCTTTATCTTTTATTATATCAATCATTGTATACACAAAAAAATAATATCCATGCCTTGATGTTTGTTCAGGAAACCAGATTAGAGGGCTTAACATACTGTATGTACCAGTAATTAATAGTACTTTCAGTTAATGTGAATATCATATTTAAAGCATTCTCCGGAACTGTATTCTGCCTATCATATGACAGTGAAAGAAACTTAGATTATAAGTCATACAATGCTTTCTTTCTTAGGTGAGTCACTTCATGAGGATGAGTGGAGGCAGTGCAATGGAGGCAGTCATGCGACTCATGAAGAGCCTGGTGGAGCCTGAAGTGGCGGTTGCTTACAACTGGAAGAGGCAGAGGGGCACAAAGAAGAGTTTTGCTGCTTTCAAGTCCATAGTTGACGTGATATTTGGTAAATTCCTTTTCCAATTCTACAAGGGGTATGAGGCATACCCTTTCCTTACTGAAGCATGAATACGGTAGGCACCTCAGGGACAGTATCAAATGTTGGAATGGTGAGAGTTCCATTGGACAGGTCCACCTTTCCATTGGAATGATCCATTGAACCATTCTGACAGGCATGTTTATTGTTCAGTGATTTTGAAAGTAGCATATTATTTTTTTAAATCTTTATTCTGACAGATGCAGTAAGGGCCAATTCTCAAACCACAACCATCAAAGATGTTGAGGGTGTCATTAAGCACTACCTCAAATATGCTTACCAACGGTTGCCAAGGAAACCAAAGAAGCAGAAGAACTACCTTTGGAGGTTCATGAAGGTTCTGAGAAGATCTATGTCAACACCATATGCTTGTCCGGTTTTTTTTTATTACAAACTGTCGCCTTAAAGAGGTAAGTATATGACATAATTAAGGCATATTTATGATGTAAAGTGGAAAAGACGTTAACATGACATAAATTTTACATACTTAAGGGCAATAAGGGTTCGCTTTCGTGACACCTCAGTCAGCCTTTGCCCCACCCAGAGAAAGCCCTGGAGCAGTTTCCTTCTGACGGTAATTTGGAAATTATCCAGAGAGGTTTTGTATTTAAATTGAAATTTGTCCATGGCATGGGAAACAGTTTGATTTCTAGTCCTTAATTAATAATCCCCCGGGTTACTTGTCTTTTGCTCTGCACAGGTTCTTCTGTTGTTACATTAATAGGATTTTGATATCATTTTGTACTAATGTATTAATAATTTAATTTCAATGTAAATGTGCATCCATACATGTACATCCATACATGTACATGCACTATAGCAGTTTTGAACGCAAACTGACTTTACAAGTAATTGCTTGACCTCACTGAAAAGTAAGCTAAGCTGACTGTGGAATTTGTGGAAGAGTCGTGTGTGGGCGACTCAAATTACTAGGAACATTTGAGAAAACTATCTACATGCTGAAAGTCACCCCAAAAAAAGGCAGTCCGACTAACAGGAAATTAGAGCATGAATTGGAAAATGAAAAAGTTAAGAGAAGAAAGATTGAGGATAGTTTAATCAAGATTAGTGATGACCTTGTGAAGTGCAAGGAAGAGATAGGAGAGGTTGAAAGAATCCCCCAAAGTGGGAAAAGGGGAGAAGGGAAAATGTGTGGAGACACAGATGCCAACAGTTAACGGACCCTAAGGACCTACTAATTATAGATGAGGATGGACACATTGCAAATGTAGTACATGTAGGAGATGAACTGAAATTCCTGAATCAAGTCACAGGCATTGGAGGCTTTACATCTACAGTACATGTACATTCTTCAGTCTCTGGTGTAAGTTGAATGGTCGGGTGAAACCAAAAAGTGGTCAATGGCTGATACTTCTAAGGGTGCTCCGTTGTCGGCTCGTGTTTTGACCTGCATTTTGCGTGAACCATTGCAGGCGAGTTCTTATGAGGCATGTGTTCTCATAATTATCTGTTCTAATTAACTCTAATGACACTCCTGTTGTTCTCCCGGAACTTTTGCAGATATAGGGAGGATTTCACAACCCTCTACCGGACAGGAGACCACCGCCCCTGATCCACGACACTCATAATAATGTCAAAAGCAAACACAGAAAGCTTACAGGCAATTCATTCAAGACATGTTTTCCTTCCTAGACAACAGACATAGATTTTGATTTTTTCCCCCTAAGTCGGAAACACTCTCCCACAATAGAGACATATAATAGAGACATACTGCAGGTACATGTAGTTGGGCCTTGAGGAAAAAACAAAGTTGCCGCTGTGCTTGACCACCTTGGAGGGGTAGCAAAGGATGAGGTCTATTGTTGTTCCCCTGCTGACAGGGATGAGTATGAGAAATGCCAGAGTTCTCAGTGATCTGGCTGCAATCCTGAATGGTGCCAGATACGTCCGGACGCCAGGCCAGTGCCAGGACAAGTTGAAAAACTTGAAAAAGTCCTACAAAGCTGTTAAAGATAAAAACAATCGATCCGAGAGAGTGGAAATGTAGCCACTACAGTGTCTTTGACTCAGTTTTAGGCAAGAGGCCAATAATGGACCAAAGAATTATGCAAGACACAATGACAATGGAAGATGGCGACTAAACAGACAATGAAGAGTGTCAGTGGTTTCTGTGGGAAGGTTGAGTGCGGCCAGTGCATTCATTAATCTAAGGGGTGCAAATAATCTAGAAATTCCGGTACAGGGTTACTTTAGTACTGAGGTTGCGATGTTGGGTCAGAGGATAAAAGCCAGCTTCCTGGTTACCACATGCCAAGACCATGATATGTGTCAACGGAGAGAATCATACCCTATTTTATTGGGATGTACAATGTAATGTATTAAGACTTGTGTCACAAAATCACAGTTGCATGAGCCGTATGGTGCACCTACTAAGTCCAGTCGGGCAAGCTACAAATGGCAGAAGAAGGATTTCAATCCTCAAGACACGTTTACTGGAGATCCAATTCCCATCCCTGATGAGATAAGAACACCTCTCCAGTACTATCAGCAGTTTATCAGCAAAGAAATGGTAGAATCATTGGCAGAAGACACCAATCTATTTGCCATACAGAAGAATGGCATTCCCTCGATACCAACTCAAAAGAAATCGAGCAGGTGATCGGGATGTACATGTATCTATGAATGGTGAAGATGCCGGGAAACCGCATGTACATATTGGGAAGAGTCAACTGGATATGGGCCTGTGGCTGATGTGATAGGGAGGAACAGAGTAGCATTGGGTGTCACTTCAAACGGTTTTCACCTTTAACCTACATTAAGGTCAAAAGGTCAAGTAGGGGTGATACAATTTCGTCAACTCTTGGGCGAAGACAAAGATGAGGGCGATAAGAGGACTATAATACATGAAGCTGTGGATTGGAAAGAACCAGTTGGGGCTCGTAGGTGATGAGCCATTGCATCATTTGCCAGTGTTGTGAGTATTTCATAAATTGGCATGATTAAAGAGTACAACGGCATACAAACAGAAACCGAAAAGTAAGGAAAATGTCAGAAAGAGAGATAGATCATTTGCGCCCTATATGGAGGAGCGATCGCAAGGCAATGATGACGGTGTATTTATGTCGCCCGATCCATCTTCCAGGAGGTCGTCGATGACTGTAACCGGTATTTTCTCGCAGAAAATGAGGGTCCCCACTCCCCATAAAGGTTCCCATCCCCTTCCAAGGTACATGTAGATTTCTCCACCTTGCCTCCTTCTGCTGGCCAACCCTCGAGCAGTCAAGTTAGTCTGGGTTTCCAATAAACCACCCATCGACCCAATCTTGATGCTTTGCAGTCTCTTCTGTTATCTGTGGTGCTCGGTCTAGTTCTACCGCCAAGTACCACTTCCAAACCTAGGCCAAGAGACCCAGTGGTATACCCAAACCAAGTCCAAGTGTTATATTAATACATTTAAGTGCACCAGGGGGATCTATGTAAATGAACAACATCAAGAAACAAGGACCTGTAGGGTTTTTGGATGTGTTTCTGTGTGATAACCATAGAAACCCATCACAACAGAAAATATTTCTTGATTAGCTTATCCCTTTTTCCTTTACATCTCTGATTTTTTTCCCCCGAGGCAGTGTATTTTCCAATGGAGTGAAAACAGAGATGCAAGAGTGCAGGCAGGAAATAGATCAAAGTAAAAGGTGCAGTTACAAGTGAAGGATTATGTGCTTTCGATAGAGGTGGAGGAGATCAAGTACAGGAGTTAGCAAACGTAAGGAAATAAGAGATGCTGATTTGTTTGCTGAAGCCATGTACATGTACCTCAGGTAAATACATTTAGTTTATGTTATATTCAGCACAGCTGAAATTTAAGTGCAAGTGTATTTTACTTTTGTTTCATGAAGACAAAGCTAGCTTCCTGAGAACCCAGGAAGAAGAGTTCCTGCAGGAGGAGTCCGATGATGAGCCACTGGCTCAGGTTGTTGGGCGTGGACATAGACAGTCAAAACGGAAGATATTCCTGGGCAAAAGTTCAGGATCTAGTGACGAGGAGAAAACAGGCCCTTCAAGTTCTAAGACTATACTGAAAGCTAAGAATAACTATTTCCAGCGGTACGTAGCATAGCTGGAAATAATTGTCTTGTGGTTTCGGACAATGCATACCACGTTGCCAGCTGGTAAGGACGCACAAAGGCATTACGCAACCAGTGGTATAAATAAGAGTAACGAACAGAAGGTTTTCAATTCTAGCAAGCACTTCACGAAAGCCGCCTCATTTTTCATTTAATCCACCATGGACGCCAAAGCTCAAGCAGCCCTCATAGACGAGAGAGTTCAGCAAGCCGTTGCCGGTTCTCAAGAAGCCCTCCTGGGCAAGCTCGACGACTTAATTTTGGCTAAACTCACCAGCTTTGAAAATAAAATGGGCCAATCTCAGCAGCAGATTTCCGACGGCCAGCTGTCTAAGATAGAGCAAAGCATATTGTCCAACGACAGCTACAGATTTAAGCGGAAAAGCTGCGAGGACCAGTTCCGTTATAACGTCAGAGTAATGAACAAGCTACAAGACGCCAAGGCCTCCTTGGACAACGCTGGAGACATTCAACAGGCATCTAAAGATGTCGCTGATGGTATCACTCTTTTGGGCCATAGACAAAAACTGATTAAAATGGCAGACACCTCCGAGTCAGGCTGGAAAGTGGTCTTGGAGTATGAATCCAACCCATTAGCCTCCGATTCAGAA
This sequence comes from Luidia sarsii, assembly GCA_949987565.1. NCBI lineage: Eukaryota > Metazoa > Echinodermata > Asteroidea > Paxillosida > Luidiidae > Luidia > Luidia sarsii. Next base: position 13,288,081 of record OX465109.1, on the reverse strand, counting down.
GACGAGAAGTGAAGTCAGCATATCACCATATCGGAATCTTCCCAAGTCACAGGAAGTACCTCTGTTTTTCATGGAAAAACGGAGTAAGATTGGTTTTCTATCAATTCAATGTGTTGCCATTTGGCCTATCCACTGCACCATATATTTTCACGAAGTTAATACGGGTCGTGGTGTCCAGGTGGAGATCACAGGGCCATAAAGTCGTCATGTACCTAGACGACGGTCTTGCAGGGTGCAGTCAACTAAAAGACGCAGCAGATTTAAGCAGAAAAGTTAAAGAATCACTAGAGCGCTTCGGTTTTTTGTTAGCCGAAAACAAATGTGTGTGGGAACCAGCCCAAACGGTACAATGGTTGGGATACCGCTGGAATATGACCACGGGCATTCTGTGCGCAACTGACAATAGAATAGAAAGACTAGAGGCGTCTCTAGACAGCCTGACCACACAGATCAAAAGAGATAAAAGCCGACTGGCTCCGGCCAGGTTTGTGGCCTCTGTTGTTGGCCAAATAGTTTCCCTGAGCCATTCTGTCGGTAAAATCGCAAGGTTGAAGACCAGATCCTTGTATCGTTGTATAGATACAAGAGCCAGTTGGAATGCACCAGTAATCGTAGATGAGGATGCTTGTATTGAAATTCAGTTCTGGATAAAAGAAGTTCTATGGGCGGCGCTAAACGTGCTTTGCTACCGCCAATATTATGTCTTGTGTTTAAGACTTGTTTTGTATAATTGAGTATAGACAAGACGGTACATTTCATGGTAACAATCTTCATAAAAGGGTAAGATAATTGATCGCTAAGGACTTTTATGTTTCTAATTTTAGGCAAGGAACATCAAAAAGTTCAGATGGCAATTTGTGGGGGTTACCGTAACTTTTTAGTAGGAATGCTAGAATGTTCAAACTGCCGTAAAACTGGTACAGGAATGTTCTTAAATTTTATGAAAAGGTGTCTGTCAAAATGCTCACATAGTTTTCCAATGTTATTTGAAGTCAGCATTGTGAAATACGTGACATGTTAAATTACAGTCAAACAGTGTGAATGAATACTATACTGAAAAGAAAAGCAATGTAATTTTAATCACTTATTCTAGAAGCATAAAACTTGTAGGACATACACATGTATCGGTACATTGTATCATTCTTGCTATTAAAATTGAATCAATTTACCGGTAATTGCCATTTTTTCACAACAGTATGTGACTGTGTTCACATGAAAAAAAGAAGTAGTTATATTTTGTTTACTGCATGAACTATCCTCATTTTGAGGATTACTCAAAAGGTACTGCAGACCCGGGCCAAACGTGATGGTGCCGAAGGCATTATCAAGAGGCTAAAGCACAAGCAAGTGGAGAAAAGGCATGCCCTTATAGAAAAGTAAGCTTGCCGCAAGCTTGCCGCAAGCTCGTATTAAGCTGATAACTTGCTTGCAAAGGTTGCCGAAAGCTTGTATGAGATTGCGCAGGTGCACGCAATCTAGCTGCTCTAGCTGCAAGCAAATTACAAGCATTGCAAGCTTGCCGCAAGCTTGCCGCAAGCTTGCAATGCTTGCACAGTTTGAGGCAAGCTTGCACACAGAATGTGGAGCTTGCCGCAAGCTTGCAAAGCTTGCACAGTTTTGAGGCAAGCTTGCACACAGAATGTGGAGCTTGCCGCAAGCTTGCAAAGCTTGCACAGTTTTGAGGCAAGCTTGCACAAAAAATGGGGAGGGGGGTGTGTTGAACCCCCAGCTCCTGTCTCGATCCACGTGTGACATTCTTAACTGTTCTAAAGTACATGTGGCCAAGAGTGAACCATTTTTTGCTGATCTTGGTTTTATATTTTACGGCAGGTGTTCATGGACACGTGTTATCCATTTGATTGAAATCTCACTGATTTCCACATACTCAAATTGGAGTCTTGAAAATCCTTTACTCCAAGATTAAATCAAGATCATTAAATAATAGCAATGAATTCTCTTTAATGTTTGGCCCATAACTTTCCTTCTTTTTTAATTTTTTTTTTTTTTTTTAGCAGGTAAATAAAGTAAGGAAAAGTTGAAGCAGGGGCTTTCAGACATGCCAGAAAAGGTGTTCTTTTGTCTGATCCATTTCTTTGATTTTTGTATTTCACAGTCCTTAACACCACTCTACACTAACGGCGTCCCTCTGCTCTCTGCTAGAGAGAAGAGCCTGGCCTTCACCAAAGGCACAAACAAGGAAGCTCTCTTGTTTGCCCTCCTAACTCTTGTCTTTGATGATGAGCGCTTGGCCAACGGCAAGGCATGTGGCCTTTGTCAAGCCCACAACAGTGAACAAGCAACTACATCTCTGGATCCTGAAAAGCTCAATGAAATCAAAGGTATTTTGTTGTTGTTGTTGTTGATATTTCAGCATATGGCACCCCTTAGCACATACAACTATGACCAAAGTAAGGACAACAGAGACTGCCTAATTAGCTTTTCCGCCGCTTCCAGGGAAGCGGAAAAGCTATCTTTTGTTCTGATTTTTTTTTCTTCTTCTTCTCCCCAAAAGCCCATAGACAATGCACAGGGGTTTTGTAAGCACGACTTTGGTAATTGAACACACTTGGATTTTTTTCAAACGTGGCAAATGCATAAAGCCCATGCTGAAATTGATCCTAAACACCTTGATATCATCATGACGTCATCACGTGTCATGTGACATTGCTTAAAAGGGGCAAATTTCAAAATCCATTAAAAGCAAAAGTACAAGTTCGTTTGGTTTCAACTTTGCACTGTATCTAAGTTGGGAAAAGGTGTATCCAAAAATTGCCATCAATTGACCGTGACGTCATCTCATGAATATTTATGAGGTCATGAACTTTTCAGATTTTCACATTGAAATGAGCATATTTGGCAAACGGAGCAAGATTTTTTAAATTTTTTCTTTGATATCTATTGGGGACATGGTTTAGAAACACCTTCCGGAGCCAAAATGTCACTACGCAATCATGACGTCATCGAAACGTGTGATTTTAAAACACATATAAGGCATTGGCCGATCATCTCAAAATTTGGTATGTAGTTAGCTATCGTAATAGACATTCCAAATCTAAAGTTTGGAACCAAAGGACCATTGTTTATAATTATTATGAATTTTTGAATACCACACTCAAGTCCCATAGGCTTTGTGCACAAAATATGTACATGCGTTTTGGAGTAGGAATGGGGCTATTCTATGACTTGTTAAAAACAGAAGCGGAAAAGCTCTATGCTCTGTTTCACAACAGACATATATTTCTCGTTTAATTGTTTGTTGTTTTTCACTTTGTGTTTTCATCTCATCTTTTCATAATGAGTGCACCTAAGCCAAAATTGCAAAGCCACCATGTAAAATCCAGTTGAAAGGTAATTTGCAGCTAAAGAAAGGGTACCCACCAGGGGAAAAAAATTATAAGTTTTGGTTTAGGTGCTAAACCAAAATTATTAACCTTGCTTATTAGGCCCATTAATCATTTCAGTAGCACTGAGATGTTGGGTTGGTGGACTATTCCATGAGGCCATGGCACATTTATTTTCCAACAAATCTTAGGTTTTGTGCCTTTTTGTGCCTTCTCTGCCTTTGAGAAAGTTCCTGCTAGGATCAAAACGTCAGGCCCACTAAATTTTAAAATCTTAGGTTTGTCAGAAAACGATCTTTTGATCCGGAAAACCAGACTTTATGCCCACTGCAAACATAAGATGTTATGCCAATTAAGCATACACATACGCTGAAACTGCCCTCATTTGTTACAGGATAGAGCCCAAGGAGAAGGAAGTATTTTTGAAAAGAAAATATCAAAAGGAAACATGTATTCCGTGCATGCATTTCATTTAAAAATGTCCTAACTTTTTCCCCCTGTTGTCCAGAATGTGTCCTTCGAAGATTCCGCTTGCCAAGCGGCCAGCCCTGTTTCTCCCCGAGGGATTTCAACGAGAAAATAAATCAGAAATGTGCAACAACAAGACGGGCTCTTAAAAAGAAACAGGCCAAGCAACTTTGAGGTTTTTAACCTATTCTGCCTATTCTAACTATCCTCAATCCTAAGGTGATATACGAATATGTTGCAAACTGCAATCTCTTCCTACCAGCTTTACTCTTTGTCCTTTGTTTCTCATCCGTGTCCTATTCACTCTCTCCCCCCTTCCTCCGTGTACATGTATCTGTTTTGTCCTTATCCTCAATCCTCTAATTTAATATAATTTTCCAAATTCACACATCCTAGGGGGTTACATTCACTTTCTAACTACCAGTAACTGTTGAAACCTTTAAATCTTCAGGGTTATTTATTCTTTGTTAAATTTCTCGTGAAATTTATGTGATTTTGTATTTAAAGTTATTCTTTTCAGTCTCCATGCAAAACATTTTTTAAGAGGTAAGGTTTGTGGTAACACCATGTACACGAAAGAAATCTCTCTTATATGAGTGTGCGGTTCTAAGAAGAACCGGTGGTAAACACTTGACGTTCCAAACAGTATGCTCTGTTCATCTTCAGGAGGATGACTGGAAGACGAACAGAAGATGAAGTTTGGAACATCAAGTGTTCTCCACCGGTCCTTCTCAGAACCACACACTCAATTAGAGAGATTTCTTTTGCGTACATGGTGTTACCGCAAACCTTACCTTCTACATGTATAGTACTTCCACCATGAATAGCTTAAAGTCTTATCTAAAATTGTATTTTTTTTAAACTTTGCAGTTTGCATGTTTAAAGTAATTTTCGCTGAAGATTAAAATAGGTGTGTGCAATTTATTTTCTTGAAACTAATTATAGCCGTGTGTGTAGATTTTTATTCTGAACCTTTTTTGTACACCTTCATTGTCTAAAATTAGTGGAACTTTTCAAATTTGTTGCCAGTTGTTTCCAGCTTTTCCTGTGTGTGGCCACTCTCCCCTTAAATGAACAAAAATCAATAAATTATTCTTCAGAAAATTGATATTGACAAAATTGCCCCTTCGTTTCATTACAATATACATGTCATTTGTTGCATACATTTGTAACATGCAGTTTCTCCAGCCAAATATGCAGCCCTAGCTGCATACATGTATTTGGCTGCAATGTTGTTGTTTTTTCAGCTCCCTTGCTGCAAGCTTGCCGCAAGCTATGTATAGTGAGCTTAATAGTCTGCAAGCTTGCTGGCACACTTAATTGCAAACTTGCTACTGAGCTTGTCTGCAAGCTTGCCTGTAAGCTTGCCGCAAGCTTGCCCTAATTTACTAGCTGGCCGGTATTTGGAACCTTGTAAGCGTGCAGGCAAGCGTGCCAGCAAGCAAGCTTGCCGCAAGCTTGCTGGCACACTTAACTGAAAACTTGCTACTGAGGTTGTCTGCAAGCTTGCCCTAATTTACATACCGGTATTTGGAACCTTGTAAGCGTGCCAGCAAGCTTGCCGCAAGCTTGCTGGCACGCGTAACTGCAAGCTTGCTACTGAGCTTGTCAGCAAGCTTGTCTGCAAGCTTGCGGCAAGCTTGCCCTAATTTACATATATTTGGAACCTTGCAAGCTTGCAGACAAGCTTGCTGCAAGCTTGTAGACAAGCTTGCCGCAAGCTTGCAGACATTTCTGTAAGGGTGCAAGTGAATGTGGTGAATGTGAACGAATGAAACAGGATGTGAAGCAATTAAGAGTGGTAAATGATGCTCTTCGGAAAGGTATTAGATTACATGTACCTCATGTAATTTCTTGAGATTGTTGTACAAAGGAGGAACATTATCCCAACAGATAAGAAATCAAGTAAACAAGAACAGGAATACACAACTCATGACCAAGAAGTGTTACGATATATTGCAGGGTTCATACCATATGCCCTCATGAAGAAGTACAGAAATATGTCGTCAGACGCAGCAAAACAGTATGTTGTATTCCTGGAAAAATTGTAGGTCAAAGAAGACCATACAGATGTGGACTCCTTTTTGTAACACTGCGTTTACACTTGATCCCACAAGGAGGATCAGATCCTGCGGTCACATAGGATCTGATGCAGTGCTGCGTTCACACTGGATCTTGATCCTGCATTGATCGCACATTGAGCAGCGGAAACGCTCTCCAAAGGTTATCCACGTAGGTCACTAGTTATGCACAGTAGAACGTCAGCACGGCCATGACGCGCGAAACACATAAACACATACATGTACACAAAGTCTTGTTTTCGCGCGTTTTTCCAGGCATGAACCAGATGTGGTCGCTGTATACCGCAGGATCAGACCCCGCATTGCGTCCACACTTGCATGTTGATCTCGCATGCGGAATCAGACCCGGGTCTGATCATTCCCAAAAGGAGGATCAGATCCCGGGATCTGATCCTGATCGCGCAAGCGTTCACACTTGCGTTGATCGCCCTTTGATCGCCCTTTGATCGCCCTTGCGGGATCTGATCCTCCTTGCGGGATCAAGTGTGAACGCAGTGTAATACACCAATGAGTGGACCAGACTCCAAAATCGTGGTTGGTTGTTTATTGTCAACGACACCTGCTTCAGATTGTTTCAGGCAATGGAAGCACAAACACGGAAACACCTGTCTGACAACTTCCTTGTGGAAGATCGTTCCAAGTCCATCAAGGACGTATTATAGAAAAACTCATTTCAAATGTGTATGTAAATAACATGTTGGATGCCCTTCGTGGAGATGAATTAGCAAATAGTGAAGGACTGCTCCGAACATTTGTAAATTTCTCGATTGAGATCAGACTCTGTGCTGTTTTGAAACTTTATCTTGAGAAGAAGAAACAATATGAAAGATCTCGCAAAGGAGAAAAAGGACTTTGAAAAGAACTTAGCAAGTGAATGGTAAATGCAGGATTCAGTTTACATTGCACATATCAGAAAGTTTCTTTACTGAGCCATTTCACTAATTCATGACATTCATACAGTATTTATACATTTCAGAAATATTAAATATTTATTCAAATCAAATGCTTCGTTTGTTCAAATCAGATATTGTCATAATTTTTATTGCGAATGATTACAGTTTCCACTGTACAGCAAATATCTTGTTGAATATGTAGACTTGACGTGCCAAAGTTAAAGAAACACAATGTGAAAGAAAAGCTGAGTTACAGTCAAACCCAGTTTCAGATTTTAGAATGATGTGCTGTTCATACTGAAACTTGTAAGACCTTATTGTGGTGAATGGGCACCCGTAGTGAGTGTAAGCAAGCAGGAGTGGCAGAAGGAGAGGTCTGCAGTGACAAGCCCTGCAGCTAAGGAGATGGAAGCCCACTCCAGGCACACACCCCAAGCCCTGTCAGAGGCTGGGAGGGAGGTAATCACAGAGACCTCCAAAGAGCCCCCTGTGGCCCCAGAGGCACTGATGTCCCCTGCCATCATTTTGTTCTCTATCTCCCCTCTGAGACCTGACCTATTGGCCGACCCACCAGCGGAAGTACCAGCAGGCACTCACTGGAAAGCCTAAGAGAATGATCGCCATGATACACAAGAGAGCGACGATGACAAGTGCAACGACTCGAGAGATTCGGAGAGCACGTCTTTGAGCTGGGCAGTGCGAACAGCTGCAGATGGAGGACACCAAGAAGGCAAAGGTGGAGACAGTTGCCATGATCCGGGAGCATACGGTCACATTGACGATCGTGGACAACGATGTGGTGCGCAGGGAAGAGCACAGCAAGGTTTTCAGAAAGCGGATCATCATAGAAGTACTTGCTGATGCAATTACCAAGTCTAATCAGGCCCTTGGTATTAAGCGCCTTTTTGAATCTTAGATATCAGCGTGCCCCCACCAACATGTTCCAGTATAAAGGTTTATTGTACATTTACATGTATAACCATTGTCAATCCCTCTTGTTCTCAGTTTTGTGTACAGTGTAGCTGTGATTAATGTATTCTTAAGTACTGTTATAACAATCGGAATAATATTACTTGGTACTGTATTTAATATTAGCTTGTCTGCTGAAATTAAACAATGATGGAGGGACATGTCAAGTTCAGCATATATCACACAATTGGTGCTCGTCTATCTGTAATCTGTATATTATTAGCGATTGGTTTACAACGGCTTGACAAAGGCACCTATCATAAAAATACATGAGGGTTGTTTCAAACAGTAAAACTGTTCAATAAAATTCCTGTATGGCTTACTGCTAAGTACAAAAACCTAATCACTAAATCTATGGCTGTTCATGAACTTGTTCATTTTATTTTTAGGTCAACTGCTTCACATCAGTTGGGGGAAACACTGTAAAGGAGACAGTAAAGCGCATAATGACGAATGCACTGAGCCACGAGATAACTCTTCATTACAATTGGGCTGGCAAATCTGGCTGGAAGGGCAACAGCAATGCAGAGGCAAAGTTGCCATTTGGCAGTTTGCATATCTGTGATGTAATCACAAGTACTTGGACATGCTAGACCCCACCCCCAGTGGGAACCAAACAAGTGGCAGTCCACTGGATCCTGAGGTATGGGAGGCCCCCTACAATGAAGATGAGGAGAGCACTACCGACACAACATGGTATGATGCTGACGAACATGTTGAGGACCTACATGTACGTGTACAGTGTATCGTCTGAATGGTACAACGCTACAGAATTACACAAAATGGAACAATGACCCTAACATTTCATCATAAGAAGACGACGTGTTTGCTGATGAAGAGTGTGACGATCGTTTACTGTATGATGGCAAACCAATCACATTGGCTGAAACCATGTTACTCATTCTTACTCTTGTACTAAGACATACCTTGACTGGAAGTTGCCTTGCTGATTTACTGACCCTTGTAGCTGTTCACTATCAACAACCAAATCTGTGTAAGACTTCACTTCATCTCTTTCTCCAATACTTCTCTAACTTGTCTATGCCTCTCACATTTACAGATTTTGTGCCAAATGTTAGGCCTACTTCCTTCTAAGTGATGTGATCAGACGATGGACAAATGCCCATCATGTGCAAATGCTAGTGAAAATTATCTGAAATCTGTTTCTTACTTCATTGAAATACCATTGTTCCTCCAGCTCAAGAATTTATTTCAACAAGAAGAATTCTGTGAAGGCCTCAATTATAGATTTCAAAGGAAGAAGAAAACCAGGGCAATTTTGAAGATAATTACGATGGTGGCATTTACAAGACACTGTCCTCTCCAGAAAACTTTCTGTTTAAAAAGTGAAATCTCTTTTTTCAAGTCTTCTCGCGTTTCAATGTGGCCAGTGTATTTTGCAATTAATGAATTAGCTCCCAAAAAACGTTTCCTTAAAGAAAATCTATTAATTGCAGGATTATGGTATGGTGAGAATAAACCACATGTCGGACCCTGTTAAAATTATTGGAAATTAGTGAAAGGGAATTGGGTCCGACGATTATCGACCCCTTGCTTTCTGATTTATTTCTTAACCTATCTGCACATCCAACTTCCTAATTTGGCTTGGCCGGAATGGCCCCAAGACATCCTCCACTCCTACGCAAGGCCCAAGTCTGACCAGTCGGACCATCACGCGATGTGACGGTGCTGCGTTGTTGTCAGACCATCGTATGACCACAGCCCATGGTCCGATCATGTGATGGGAATTGCTTACTTGACGGTGGAAAGGGCTGATCACGCTATACCCCCAAACTTTTAGACTATTTGTTAATTTCTGATTGGTTAATCCCTCTTTCTTACAAAATTCGAGCATTTGTCTTAGTCTTACACCAATCAGGGCTGCCCCTTTGTATCTTCCGAGCGCGTGATTTTCGCGACTTTATCCCCGGTCCTTCGCCGAGAATCCTCAGAAGCGAAGAAGGCCTAGATGCGAGAGGATCTCGTCAGATAAGTGCCCCCCGTCTAGCACTTTCTCCTCCGACTTTGAGTTCTGGGAACTCGCTGAACTCCCTAGTTAGGTGTTCCCTTAACTACTCTCGCATCCCTTCACTCCGTGCTCTGTTGATACAGGTAAGCGTCTCCCTTATTATTGTATAAATGATGCGCTCATGCGTTTGATGTGGTTGCGGCATGACGTTGCCCAACGAGAGACAGCACTATACTGTTTCCGACAGTAAGGGCGAAAGTTGTATTCGCTACATCCTGTATTCATGTGTAAATAAGTTGAACGTTCTCGTATGAGAATCATTATTGGAACCTTTTCTCAAGTTTACTATGCAGTGACCATTATTTCATTGTTGCCTAATCAATTATTGGAAAGTTTTGGCATCCGCGCTTGTTATACGCTGAGTTTCGAGTAGACACATCTGGTATTTGTATTTAATGATTTACAGTATATAGTAGGTTTGACCACTGTCGGTCAGATTCTGGTCAGATCAAGTCCCACACTGTCGATATGTTGGTGGCAGATCCATAGAATCCTTATTCATTGTCTTCGTTTGAACATGCCCCAAGAGGATAGTATAACAAGTATTCTCATAATTGCATTGATGTTGTTAAATAAGACGCTGTTGTACTATTAATCGAGCCATAGGTCTGTTATGTAGACCAGGCATGTCGTGACCACGGGCCTATGTCCAAGTCAGAGGAAAACCAGCCCCGAAGTTAGTTCTTCGTGGCGGACTGTGCCACGTGTGACCACTGACCAGACACATTCCATTGACCATTTATGCTAGACGACGGCTGTTCGCTGCCACACACCACAATTATGCCCTCTACCCTTAGTTGACCTTCAATGCGAACAAGCTACTCGATCGGTCCTATTCCCCCGTGTACATGTTGGTTTTTTGTAATTTATGTATCTCTACCGCATGTCCCCGAATTCGAATCAGTATACTTCCCCACAGTTAAGGGAATGCCTGGTGACCACGCCGTGTGACATGACTTCATTTCTCGTTTACGATTCACTTGACTCGTCGGGAATAATGCGAAATTCCAATCTCAATCTTGCCACGCTTAGTCAACGTTATTGTAAATTGTATATTCTTTAAATTGGTATCGATTTAGTTAGTAAGCCCAAAAAGTTATCCACCCAGTGATCTTAATCAGAAGCGAAGAAGGCCTAGATGCGAGAGGATCTCGTCAGATAAGTGCCCCCGTCTTGCACTTTCTCCTCCGACTTTGAGTTCTGGGAACTCGCTGAACTCCCTAGTTAGGTGTTCCCTTAACTACTCTCGCATCCCTTCACTTCGTGCTCTGTTGATACAGACACTGTCCCCAGGTCTTGCTTTGGAGAGCCGACCCGGTTCGCCTCTCCACCTGGCCCTTGCTCTCAACCCCCCTTTCCTGGTTGTCAACTCTCTCGACGGACTGACGTTCGGTGGTGGACGGACCCAGAGCCCATCTGCGTACACCAAGCCCCATCACTACGGCTAGTCGCTCCGAGGAGCTGCAATCCAGCTAAGAAGCCCCCTTTTATATATTGTAATAAAGGCTTCCTCATGGTGTTTCTCACTGTATTTCTTGTGCATTGTTTGGATTCTACCGTGGTGGTTAAATTCCGTTACGTGATCGTTACTGTCTTTTCCCTCAACTTGTAATTGTTCCGGTGGGTCGTTGCGTTGTTACAAGTTCTTGGTATATAGAACCAACGTAGAGTCCAAATAGTAATTTCCTTCAAACAACCCTTATAATTATTGTATGTGTGACCGTTGAGTAAAAACAATTTGAGGCAAGGTGAATGATCAACTGGAAACCGCTGTCTGCTAGGATTCATTTTGTGTTCTCCGAGCAAATTTCAAACTTAACCATCAGACACAGGACCCCAGACTCTACTTGGGACCACCCTGTGTCGACACACATATATGCCATTTCCTTAGCTTTGAAGGATATCTATGATGGGATTTTTCTCAGCAATTTTCAGAATGAAGAAATACATGTGAGCAGAGTTAAATTGTGTGGAACCTGCAAAATATGTCTGCCAAATGCATGGTACTTAACATGACACAGTTTACTGGTCTTTATTGCTGCCTCAGATGTACTCAACCAGGAGAAGTCATTAATGTTGGAAGGGGACATTCAAGAGTTTTTCCTGTAACTATTCATGATGTTGATGGCCCAAAAAGAACCTATGAGCAAACTCTCAAATTAAGAGAGGAAGCTTTCGAAAGCAATAGTACATTAGGAATAAAAGGGCCTTCATGTTTTTTGTACAATTCGGTTTTTGGTCGCTTGTCGACCGAAGACCCACTTTGGGAACGGGGAAGGGAGAATGCCCGTCTGAACAAAGGCGTTGGTATGCATGCCGTACGCGCTTGGCCCAGGAATGCTTGGTAGCTGGAAAGCTGACCAACAATGGGGCCGGTCAGGCATGCAGTCGGGCGAGGGGCACATTGGCACGTTGTTGGTTCTTTTGGCCGCGCACCTCCACTGGGTGTGCATCGTTGTTAAAAACTCTCCGCGAGTTTTAGCTGATTCAAGATTCAAGATTCAAGATTTCTGAAATTCGTCAGTGCTGCAGCTTGAGCATGGTTAGAGGCAGAAAGAGGAAAGCGCAGGAGGCCCCTGCTCAACGGTCAATACGAGCGGTACGTGTTCAAACGCGCTCGGAGTCGCGAGCAGTCGAAATGGTCCGTGCCCCGCCTGACCAAGGCCAAGTGAGAGAGCCCCCATACTCAGTCAGCGCTGCCGACCCCGGAGCAGTCAATAGCAGCGTTCGGACTTCGTCCTCGGGCAGGAGTGCAAGGCAAAGAGGCTCTCAGCAGCAAGACCCATCAAGTGACAACACCGTGGCGTCAACGTCGGCACAACCTCCTGGGAACTGCTCGTTGGGGTTCCAGGTCCAAGCCGAAATTCACGAACCCCCGTATTCCCGATCCCCGGCGCCCATGATGACCGGCAACGCAGCGGCGGCACTGGGCTACACCGGCGGCATATCGGGCCAAGCGCCGTCTATGGGACTGGGACAGGCTACAGCCGGAGGAGCGAGCAACCCAACATCCCAGCCCTTCGACAGATTTGGAAGCTCAGGAGGGAACGTCCAGCCAACTTCATCAGGAGCTGACTTCGGGCCCCGCACGGCAGTCTGCACCCTTCAGAGCATTAGTGATCCCGTGGTCAACACTGCGGTTGCGGGTCTCCAAGCCATAGCGGGTCACCCCGTTAACACACCTCCCGGTGAGCATAGTTCAAGTTACTTTGGGGGTGCTGGAAACCCGGTAAATATATTTGGTTACAACGATATTATTCACCCAAGTCATGCCAGTACCGAATGGATGTCAGGTAGTGGGAGCCCTCTCACATCTGTGTGTGATTCCTTAGGCAGTGGCCTTCCCCTTTGCTTGAAAGATAAGATAATTAGAAGCGAGTTCTTTGAGCTCGAAATCCTTCTGGATCGCAAATCCCAAGCTAGTACCACAACTAATTTGACATTCACCTTAGGTAACAATGGGCAGATACAGGTCATTGACTCTAAGAAGAAGGCTCAGATAAGCTAATTTCTTGCGTGGACTGATGTTTTTCTCGTTTACACGTCAATATTCCTGAGCGCACATCCGGCCAGGAGTCAAGAGCTACTTAAATACATGCATGTCATCAGGACAGCAGCAGCCCGCTTTCCAGGCCGGGGTTGGGTTGAATACGACAGGCAGTTTAGAATGCGCCAGCAGTTACACCCTACTCGGTCTTGGGCAGTAATCAATGGGGAACTATGGGCACTTTACGTGATTACACCTAGTACCCCTAGCACATACGCAACGGTCGCTACAGGTTCGAAGGTCACTCAAGGGGGGAAGCGTTCTGGATATTCTTTTCGTTGGATCCCGCAACAAACCAACCGCGGCACAAACACGTGTTTCGCGTTCAATCGATCCACATGCGTTAATTCACAGTACAGATATGTTCATCGATGCCTCGGATGCAATGCCCTTGGGCAAGGACTCGCAGCATGCAAAGCCAACAAAGGCAAACCTCCCTCTACTGCACAGTAAAATGCAGACTATGCAACCGGCTTGTGGTTTGGGGAATCATTATGTATGCTGTCTCGCTCGAACGCCAATTAAACTTTCTCCTCTGTTGTCCTTATTAGAGCAATACCCTGCTAAGGCAGCAGCAGAGAGGTTACGCAATGGCTTTACAAATGGTTTTTGTCTTGGTTACAGCGGGCCGTGTGAACGACGGGATGCACCTAACCTGCAGTCCGTAAGGCAAAACACACACGCGGCTTTTGAAAAATTGGAAAAAGAGATCCTTTTAGGGCGTATGGCCGGCCCGTTTACCACCCTTCCAATTGACAACCTTCGAATATCCCCCATAGGTCTCGTCCCGGGCTCATTTAGGTTAATCCATCACTTGTCATACCCAGACTCGGATTCAGTCAATGACGGTATTGACAGGACACTTTGCGCAGTCCGCTATTCCACTTTTGATGACGCGTTGCATTTGGTTACAAGAGCAGGAAAGGGCTCTTTCCTTGCTAAGGCGGATATTAAATCGGCATTTTGCCTCTTACCAATTCACCCTAATGACTTTTGTCTTTTGGAAATTAAGGTCCAGGACAAGATATATGTGGATTAGGCCTTGCCCATGGGGGCTTCCTGTGCTCCGGCTCACTTTGAATCCTTTTCTACGTTTTTAGAATGGGTTTGCAAACAGCAGTCTGGCTTCGGAGGTATATGCCATTATGCCGACGATTTTCTTTTCGTAGGAGGGTCAGATGAAAATGCACCCTCATCATGCAAAGCAGTGCTCGAGTCCTTTAAGCGTACATGTGAAATGCTGGGGGTACCGTTAGCTGAGGATAAGACAGTAGAACCTACTTCCAAGCTAGTTTTTTTGGGATTGGAAATTGACACGGAGGCATTATCAGTGGCCGTTCCTGAGGTCAAACTTTTGAAAGTGCGCAATAAGACAACAGCTGCGCTGGCTTTAGAAAAAATCATACTTCGCTCACTTCAGTCTTTGACAGGGTCCCTTGCCTTCATTTGCCGAGCGGTAACCCCAGGCAGGGCATTTCTCAGGAGGCTAATTGATCTCACTATAGGGATCAAAAAGGCTCGGTACTTAATACGCCTGAGTAAGGGAGCAAAAGAGGACTTGCGCATGTGGCAATTTTTTCTGCACAGTTTCAATGGGAGGGCGATCATTGCTGACCAATATTGGGTGCTGGACTCTGATGTGCAATTCTTTACAGATGCTAGTGGGGGGATTGGGTTCGGGGGATTCTACAATGGGCAGTGGTTCGCAGCACCGTGGCCACAAAAAATAAAGATTGCTAAACATTCTATCGCTTGGCTGGAATTTTTCCCCGTGGTTGTAGCAATAACGCTCTGGGGTCATAGCCTACTAGGCCGCCGCGTCATTGTCCGTTCTGACAATGAGGCTGTCGTTGCCATCCTTTGTAAGCAGACATCACGGTGTAGCTCTATAATGCGGTTGGTCCGGTACTTTGTGCTACGCTGCCTAAGAGACAATGTGGCTTTCAAAGCCCAGCATATCCCTGGTGAGCATAATGAGATTGCAGATCTATGCTCTTTCCCGGTTACAGATATCCCGCTTCCGCAGACTCGCTCCGGCGGCAGCTGCGCAAGGGATACAAATCCCTGCATTTCTTTGGGAGCTATAGATAGAGAAGTCATGCGCCTACACACAGCATCAATGGCTATGAGTACGTGGACAACGTATTCCCAGGGGCTTACACAATTCAACCAGTTTCGACAGCATGCAGGTCTTCCATCGCTCTGGCCGGCTTCAGTTAACCACATAGTCTCTTTTATCGCTTATCTCTCATTAGCTGGCTTTGCCCTGCTACTATTGGAACATACCTTGCAGCGGTGGCCTATACGCATAAGGTTCATGGTTTGTCTGACCCAACGGACAACTTCCTGGTCCACAAATTGAGGGAGGGCCTTCGCAGAAAAAAGGCCAAAAAACTAGACGCTCGGTATCCAGTCACAGAAGATATCCTGCTAAGGCTTTGCCAGATGGTAGGGGGCCTGGCATATTCACAGTTCGAGGCCACACTTTTTAAGGCAGCATTTCAACTGGCTTTTTTCGGTTTCATGCGGGTGGGTGAATTCACTGCCCCGTCCAAAAAGAGTGATTGTTCTCGCATTGTGGCCTCACATGATGTCAGGTTTGAGGATTTGTCCCGCAATGTTATGACAGTAACCCTCAGTTTTTCAAAAACGGACCAGAGAGGCAACTCCGTAGTCTTGCGGTTTCAAAAGAACGGGTCTTCCCCACTGTGCCCAGTTTCTGCGGTAACACAATACCTTGGTTTGCAGCCTCCACAGGTTGGCCCTTTGTTCATTCATTTTGATGGGTCTCCCTTAACTTCCCACCAATTTTGCCGTATCTTCCAAACGTGCATAAAGAGCATCGGGTTACCCCCTGGAAAATTTAGCCCACATAGTTTCCGGATCAGTGCGGCTACGGAGGCTGCTTTTAATGGTGTCCCAAATTCACAAATTCAATCAATGGGCCGTTGGAGGTCTAATGCTGTCCAGTCCTATATACACCCAGACAGAGTTTCGACACTGGTTAACCATTATGTTAATTAACCGTTATGTTAGCATAATTATTAAGTATGTGCGATATCTCTTCTGGTGGTCCCTTTTGTTCGTGTTTACTGCTTGTACCCTCAGGACATTTGCGAACATGGATCATAGGGGACAGCATTATCCACTGGGTCAGTCGCAGCTTGTCACACAGCCCGTCACAAGGGACACTGTCGTGGTGCGGCTTGAGAGGCGCTCGGTTGGAGGCCCTGGTCCCAACATTGCGACGGCAACTCCGTAGCCGCCCTGTACCGCATAGGATAGTCATCCATTTAGGCACAAACGATCTGTTCTCCGCTCCTGTTAAGCAGATCAGGGAGAGGATAGAGGAGGGACTGCGTGCTACGCATAACCTACTGCCCAACACGACAATAATTTGGTCCGACATTCTCCCACGGCTTTTTTATTTTGGGGAGCAAAAACGTAATACAGGCAAAAAGCTTGTTCGCGCTCTGAACAGATTTGCTCAACGAATCTGTGCCCAGTTGGGCAATGCACACAGAATTGTTCATTCTTATAATATATCGGCTTCTCAACATTCATTGTACCGTTTTGACGGAGTTCACTTGTCGCCACAGGGTAATGAGATTTTTGGCAGCAATTTGTCCTCGGCTTTGCAGCATTTTGTGGTCAACACGTGTTCAATCCTCTATCCACCCTCATTGCAATCATAATGACTTACATTTGGGGGGGTTACTCGTATTGGCTTTGGTGAAATGGGGGGGGGGGGTTGGCAATTTCCCAAGTCGGGATATTGTTTGGCGGTTTGTTCCCTGAGTACATGGGGCTTGGCTTGCCCGGGCCTTGGTTTTTCCCTGCTTGGGCGCCCCTTGTAACCTGTGAGGTGGGGTGGGCCACACAAAAAATGGTGTCAAAACATGCACGCGCATATTTGAGCGGTGCTAGTTAACCACATGCAAGTGGCATGTACATCAGAGATTATAATTATGGTTTAAGTTGGGCAAAGGTAGCCTATACTGCTGGTCGCAGGTACTGTGTTGGGTTGTTTGAGAATGATCATATTGTTTACCAAACAATCATAGGTTGGTGAAACACGTTTATTATGGACATGGATGTTTGATTTGTATAATTTTTTGCACTCAATAAAAACCCAGCGGGGGCAGTGTGTCTGAGTGGCAGTCGCGTGTCCGTGTGTCTCTCCGTTCCTCCGGGCCCAATATGCCTGATATTATCCATGGTACATGTACATGTACTGCCATTGACTAGATGCACCAGGTGTTATGAGGATTTGTAAGGAGGTTGTTGCATCTTTGGTTTGATAGCAGTCCTAGTCAGCCATGTTCTCTTCTCAGTATTATTGGTAAAGTTGATGTACAATTGCGGCAAATACAACCTCCAAATCTTATTTCAAGAGTGCTTAGGAGCATCAAAGATCATTTGAAATACTGGAAGCCATCAGAATGCAGATCTTGGTTGTTGTATTATTCATTGCCTGTATTGCATGGATTATTGCCTGATGTATTTTTTCAGCATTACTTACTATTAGCCATACACAGTACAGTGTACCTGTTAAATGGGGATTCAGCCTCACCAGAAATTGTAGACCATTGCGAAAGGGTTCTAAAAAAATGATGCATAACCCGTGATGAAATAACCCGTCTCTGCCGTGAGGCATTGCCCCAATATGGCTACGAGGCCCAAGACTGCGAACAATTTCGCAGATTTGTGGCTGGCCTTGCCCCATATCTGCAACTCAAGATACATGAACAGGGCATTACCACTATGGAAAAAGCCATGATGTATGCCGTAACTCTTGAGAGGGCCCATGAGGCCAGTCAACTGTCTCTCACCCCCACCGTTCCAGCCCAACCTACAATGCCTCCCTTTCCTTCATACACGTCTACTACGCCTCATTCTCCTCACCCCACCTCCTGCATCAATCTGTCAATTCTATCGTTGAGTCCTCCTTGACCTCCCTCCTCCAGAAGCTTGATACTCATCTTGGCGATTTGCAATCTCAATTGCATCGTCAGTATAATGGCCTTCGTGTCCCCAATCCTCCGAGGTTTTACTCCTCTTCTCGTCCTCACTCCCCATCTCGATCCCGGGACTATCCCCTGCCCCGCTCTAGCAGTCCCTACCCCCGATCTCGCGATGATTCCTATTCACGCCCTTCCACTTATGACTATCGTGATTACCGTGATTCTCGGTCTCATTCGTCGTATCGCGATCTTCCACACACTGATCGTTGCCCTCGTTCAAATCTGCCGTGATCGTTACGATGGCCGTGATCGCTACGATAGTCGTGATCGCCGTGATCGCCGTGATAGTCGCGACCGTCGTGATAGTCGTGATCAACGTGATCATCACAATAACCAAAGCCACAATCCCTCCACCTACTCATCCCGTAGTAGATCCCCCAACCCCCGATCCAATAGCCATGAACATAGCCGCCGTTCATCCAGCCCCGACCTTCGTCGTGTCACATTTTCTCCTACTTCAAACTCCTCTTCCTCCAACCAGGGAAACTCCAACTAGTTAGTGAAGTGGGTCCGTCTCTAACTAAAGAATCCTCTGTGACCCAACCTTCTAACCTATCCCCCTGCAAGATTCCACCCAAAGCCTTTGTTTCTGTTATTGCAGAAGACACATCTGTCCATGCTTTCATAGACACTGGCTCTGATGTTTCCATCATTAGCGATGAGTTTCGAATGCAGATCTGTAGTCTACGGAGGAAATCCATCACCAAACAATTCCTGACCACTCAGTCAGTAACCGGTCAACAATTAGATACATTAGGCACCATTCCTCTCACCCTCACAGTCGGCTCTTTCACTGTGTTGCACACCTTCCAGGTTGTCCAAGGTATCAACCGACCTTTTCTTCTCGGTTGGGACTTTCTCTGTGCCCACAGAGCTATAATTGACACAGAATCTGCCACACTCTCTTTGGCAAATCAATCTTGCCCCCTTCTTACTTTTCCGCGTGATTCAACTGTCTGTTGCAATGTTCGTGTATCCTCACCCACTACGCTTCTGGCTATGTCCGAAAATCACATTTCTGTTTCTCTTGACTCCCCTGTCTAGGGCTACACCCCTGATTCATACATTGGCGTATTTGAGCCAATTAACTGTTCCCGTGATACCCTACTTGCCATGGCACGCACCATTACCTCTGCTGGATGCTGGTTGTACTACCATTCGCATTATGAATCCAACTGCGCAATATATTCAACTCTATCCTGATACTCGCATTGGCCAGTTTTACTCTGTTTCTGAAGATGCACAGAGTGAATATACAATGTATGATCCCTTACTCATGCCCCTCTGTCAATGAAGTACAAGGTATCTACTAACAAAACGTGTCCCCTTCCTGCCGTTGATATATTTAAGACAAGCCTTCTCCATCTCAAATCCATCAGGTGGAAAATCTCCTACAGAAATACAAAGATGTTTTTAGTACTGGTCCCAATGATTATGGTCGCACCGACCAGGTCACCCATCGCATCCGCACTGGCGATGTTCCCCCTATACGTCAGCGTGCTTATCGTACATCCCCTAAGATAAGATCAGAAATTCAAACCCAGATCGATACCCTAATTGACCAAGACGTTATCGAAGAAAGCCACAGCCCATGGTCTTCTCCTATTGTTATGGTCAGAAAGAAAGATGGCACTTGTCGTTTCTGTGTGGATTACAGAAAACTCAAAAACGATCAAAGATTCCCACCCCCTCCCCTGTACAGATGATACTATGGACGCCCTTTCTGGATCAGTGTTTTTCTCCACAGTTGATCTATCTAGTGGCTATACTGGCAAGTAGCTGTTCATCCATCTGACACTGAAAAGACCGCGTTTACAACGGGCGATGGTCTGTATCAGTTTAAAGTCATGCCAATGGGTTTAACCAATGCGCCCCCCACTTTCCAACGCCTTATGGAATTAGTTATCCATGGACTTCACTGGTCCAGTTGCCTCATCTCTCTAGACAATGTCATTGTGGTTGGGAAATCTTTTTCCGATCATATGTGACCCGCTCAGCAAAAATGAGTCGGATGTCGCGCAGCACGTTTCCACGTATGGAGGGGCTGAATGTGGGAGGGGGATGTTTCCTTCGAAAAAAATGATTTGGGGTTTTTATTTTTTTAGGCTTGCTTGATACCTATATTTTTGGGTTAAATTATTTAAAATAGTTTTTTCCACCCCTAAAGATGATTAAAAACAGGTTTTCTCGGCCTCTTTGTTTCAGCTGATCATTTACTTTGTTTGGTTTTGTTGAAAATACTGGATCCTTTTTGCGATATTTACGTTGGCATAAGTGCACACCCCTATCATGATCTTGGTATCGCCTGAAACCGCTGTGGGTGTATTCATCTTCATCTCATGCCTTCCCGGTTGGAGTGGGATATTATGGAAAACAAACTCCCCCACCCCAGCGTTACTTCTTACCGTAAGGAAAATAAAGCACACCAAAATCCACACCGAATCCATAAGGAAGGTACATGTACAAACATTATTGCTAAGAATTATTAAAACCTTATGGCTTGTTTGTTTTGTTTCTACTTTGTCACTCAAGGACAACAGTTGAGGAACCCGGGGTAGTCTATGCCCGAAAAACCCTAGATGACGCAGAGACTGCGATCCAGCTGCAGAAGTCAACCGTACGCCTCCCACCACAAGACCTACCAGCTCCAATAACCCCACCAGGCATGGATCCACAACGGCAGTGGTACCTGTTTGAAAAAAATTAGGGAATTCTGCAAGGAAACCACCAAAAATACTACCTGTCCTCTCCCAACCATGCCAAAGCCAACCAAAGAAAATCAATTAGGAAAATTACTTGCACAGAAATCACCACCAAGAAAAGGAAACGCTGCAGTATAAATAAAGCAAAATAAGTTTGAAACCTTACTGTTAAACCAAAATGAGATTTTGTTCTGACACTTTGTTTGTTGACCAAAACACTGTTTTTCAACCAAATTAGGAGATTCTGAAGCAGCGGGTACGAGGAGAAATGAAAACCAACAGGGCAAGCTTAATGAAAAATAGCCTCAGAAGTTTTGATAACTTTTTTCTGAAACTTTTCTTTCCGAACACTTTTTTACCAAAAATGCTATTTTTGTACCCCAAAAAGTACAAAATAAAGCGTACAATTTTAAACCAAATAAGGAGATTCTGATGTAGCAGGTATATGGAGCGATAGAAACCAATTCAGGAAGCTTAATGAAAATAGCCTCAGAAGGTTTGTTGTGCTCAACTGTTGGTTTTACAATTTTTGACCAAAAACACAGTTTCTAAGCCAAAAAAAACAGTACAATTGAGAACAATAGATTTCAGAGATTTTGTGTTAATGGCGCTTGGATGAATAAATGTTGTGCCAATGAACATCTTGTGTTAATTTTGAGTCATTTAGTTCTTGTGATAAGATCTGCTTTGTTTAATTAAGAAACTTAATTAAAAAAAAACAACGTGAATTTCACTTTAATTATTACAATAAATAAAATTAATAACAAATATTGACATTTATTGTAGACCAATAGAAATGGGTGGAAAGTAGTGAGAAACAGTCCCTGAAATTTTGAGGGGGATACCAACAAGGGAAAACATTGGTTGCTAAGGTAATCTCTAAAAGAAAAGTACGACGATTCACAAGGATTTTAAAAGCTCTGTTTCTCCGTTAAAGACTTAATAAGTTATACAGTTGACACAATTTTAAAAAAATCATAAAACCGCAACGCAATGTCCAACAGAATTGAACCTTGTATCAAATTAAAGCCTATTTCCTGCTCTTTCATACCAGCCTCAAAACTGCAAATCTTAATTCTGACACATCAGACTCATTTTTACAGAGCGGGTCACATATGACTAACCTGGAAGAAGTTATCTCCCACTTCCAGAAGTCCAACCTCAAACTAAACCCAAGTGTCACTTTCTCCACACACAATAAGATTCTTAGGCTATATTGTTTCCAAAGATGGAATTCTCCCTGACCCAGCAAATACTGATCGTGTTCATGATTGGCCCCTTCCCCGTAATGCTACCGAGGTTCGCTCATTTCTACACTCTAAAAAACAAAGTGCTGAATTGTGGGTGCTGAGATGTCACCTGCACGTAACGTGCACAAAATAGCTCCACGGGAGCAAACTATGCCTGAGGTGTTGAAAAGCGGGTGCTGAAAATACGTGCTCTTTAAGAACGGAAGGTTGATTGGCTCATTTGAGTCATGTGACCCTTTCAACACGTCTGAACTTGTCCGGTCCGCGGCCGCCATTGTGTGCTCGCTCGTTTTCTGTACAAACATACGTGCGTACGTATGGTACATGTGTGTTACCGTTGACTGCATGAGTTGATGACTTGGTGGGTCGCAGCGGTGAGTGGGGCTATTTTTCAATTTTGGAGTCCATATGCCGGTTCTAGACTATATATTTAATTGTCTCAAAAGAATGCTGTGAGTGTATGAATTCTTCTGGTTTGGCACTTGACTGCTCGTTGTTGCCTGTGTTAATAATACTAAGCCCAACAACATTATCCAAGCGAGCTATCTTTGAGACCTTCACCTTGTATGCCTTAACGCTTAAGTTAACGTATATAGGCCTACTGTAGGCCTACTTATAAGCGGGCCTAGACCCATTCTAACACTTGACATATCAGAGGTTACGCCTGCCTAGCGACTGGGAGACGTAGCATCAGCGTGATTGAACTAGCACAGTAGCAGTGTTAGGGGCAATACGGTCAAAAGCGAGTCTGTTGTGGAATTGTAAAAACTTGTAAGTTGTAGGGTCTATGCATGTTATGTTGTATTGCATTATTACTCGTCACCTCTATCTAGGCTCTAAGCTCTACATGACTGAGTCATGACTAGTATTTAGTAATAATACTTAATAGACTATGACACAGATTGGCCTAGTCTAGTGTTAGTGGACCTTGATAACCGGCCTTGACCTGAAAAGTGTTGTCAGTGTCAGGCTGTGGAAAGGCCTGGGGTACTTGTGCAAGTTGTAGGCTATTTATTTTCTTTAATCTTTGAAATAGGTTAAGGCCTGTGCCAGTCAACATAAATCAATCATGGGGTATTCATGTTTCAAATGCCATATAATAATTCCAGGACATGTTTCTAAATTAATAAGCCATTTGCATATGGCACATGCTCTCTTTGACGCAAAAGATTTAAGTCTAACATGTGGTCAAGGTGGATGCCCGTCATCTTTTACCACATTCAATTCTTTCAGAAAACATGTAGCTAACCAACATCCCCTTGTTTTAGATGACAGTGTTCCTGTAGATGGGGATGAGGTACATGATGTACATGTACATATGGAAGAGGTGGAAGAGTGTGCTCATGGGCCCTATATTGAACAAAATGTAGTAGGAAGAAAGGATGACGTGGACTTATCTAAGCAAACAGCTATTTTCATTGGTTCACTTCTTTCTGATACAAACATGACCTACGCAAGCATGAGCAGAGTTATATCTGCAACTGCCTCTTTGAATTCTGAAGTTGTTAACAATTTAATGGGTAAAGTTGACAAGACTTTAGACAAAATCGGCATTGGAAGGGAGAGTGAACATTACCAGACACTGTTGGCTGAATTTGAGAATGATGGATCTCTTTTTAATGGTCTTGATACTAGATACAAACAAGAAAGATTCCTTGATGCACATTTGTATGTTGTTCAGCCGAAGACCATTTTTCTTGGCTTTCGTTATGATGTTAAAACAGATCATCAAAATCAAACAAAACAGGTTCTTGTACCAGAGACTTTTCAGTATGTCTCCCTTTTATCCACTCTAGGAATGATTCTTGGTGACAAACATGCAGTAAATGAGATTGATGTTGGACATACAAGCAATGACAATGTGCTGCGTGATTATTGTGATGGAAGCCAGTACAGAAACCATCCACTTTTTTCAACCAATCAGCAGGCAATTCAGATTTGCCTCTATTTTGATGAATTCGAGGTGGTTAATCCTCTTGGTTCCAAAAGAGGCCTCCACAAAATTGGTGCCTTTTACTATATGTTAAAGAATTTTCATCCAAGACTAAACTCTTCCTTGGACAATATTCACTTGCTCGCATTCTGTAATTGCCTTGATCTAAAAAAGTATGGTTTCAATCCCATATTGGCTCCGTTTGTGGCAGAATTAAAACAGCTAGAATCAAATGATGGCGCAGACGTTGTACTGCCTGACAATTCTACAAAGACTGTGTATGGAACATTGACCCAAGTTTGTGGAGATAATCTTGGGGTGAATGGTGTGTTTGGTTTTGTAGAGAGTTTTATGGCTAACAGACCATGCCGAACTTGTGTAGGTCATAAGGAAGACTTTCAGCACTGCTTTCTTGAAGAGGACTTTGTACTCAGAGAAAAAGGCCTCCACACTAATCATGTAGAAGAGTCTCTTCATAATGCTGCAGCAGTGACAAATAGTGGTGTTAAGAGGGATACTGTTTTAAATTCTCTCAAATTTTTTCATGTCACTACCAACCTTGCACCGGATATTATGCATGATTTATTAGAAGGCGTAATTCCCATGGAAGTAAAGTTAGTACTAGCTAGGTTTATCTATGATGAACACTTCTTCACTCTCGATAAGCTCAATGCCCTTCTGGCAAACCATAACTACGGGCACTGTGACAAGAAAAATAAGCCTTCACAGATTCTGGAATCAACTCTCAAAGGAAAAGACAACTCTCTGAAACAGCATGCAAGCCAAATGTGGTGCCTATTCCGAGTGTTGCCACTTTTGATTGGTCCCCTGCTCCCAGTAGGTAATTTGTATTGGCAATTAATCTTGAAACTGCGAACAATTGTAGACATAGTTTTTGGAGATTCAGTCACAGAAGGTTTGAGTCATTATCTGAAGTACCTCATTCAGGATCACCATTCCTTATTTAAGCAGTTGTTTCCGACAGTCCGACTTCTTCCAAAGCACCACTTTTTAGTGCATTACCCCATGGTCATGAAAGCAGTTGGACCTCTTATCAACTTATGGTCTATGCGCTTTGAAGCAAAGCATAATATGACAAAAAGGCTGACCAGTGTAGTATGTTGTTTCAAGGATATTTGCTTGACAGCAGCTAAAAGACACCAGATAAGTCATTCCTGCAGATGGTCTCAACACAGTAAAGATGTGGGATTTGAAGCTGGTGAAGTAGCCAGTTGTGCTGTCAGAGATATTGAGGACTATCCTGCTCTATTGACGCAAGTTCCTGAGCTCCTCCCAAATGATGATGTTTTTGTCACTTCAAATATAACCCATTATGGAACTGAGTACAGGACAGGTACACTTGTAGTTGTAAACATGAAAGATGAATTACCTCAATTTGGAAAAATGTCTCATGTAATTATTGTAGGTAATGCCGTCTTCTTGTCAGGAGCACTATGGACAAGTGATTATTTTGATGAACACATTCATGCCTACATTATCAGTGAATCCAATGATAAATTCTTCCGACAACCAAACATGTTAAGGAACTTTCGCCCACTGCATGTTAACTGTGTTGGAGAGAAAAATGTTGTCACAACAAGAAATTATATTTTGTAATAGTTTAAGTCAATTTTGTTTCTGCAAGAGAGCACTATTTATTTCCTTACCAGAGTAGCAGCTGACAACATTTTTAAGGACAACACGGCAGATTTCAGAGTCTTTAGTTCCATGAAATTTAAATAATTCCAAAAATATATTTTGAGGACAAAAACGTCATTGAAAAATAATAAATCTTGGACCAAAACATGTAATGCAACTAGAAAATAACTGATATTGTAGGGACATATTGTTCCTGCTACAAAGCTTTTAATCCCTAGCCTCGAGGAAAACATTTGGGAACTGAAGAGCTGGTTACTAAATACCATAATGTGTACTCTTTTTACAGGTCAAACAATGCCAGGTGGTGGTCATGAAGAGTGGCATTTCTTGGAAATTCATGGCACACTAAACTTTTTACTTTTCCTGATTGAAGCCTACAAACAAAACGTAATTACTAAAGAGGAACTTACTAACTCTCTCATAGATTTCTTGAATCAGCATTTTAATTTGCAATGAGTAAACGGATGTACGTAACGTTTGTCCATGGAGATGGACAGCAAAGGCAAAAGTTAATTAAACTTGACAATGAGAAGACCTTCACAAGCATAACTGAGAAAGTGTTATCAAAGTTTTCCCTCTCAAGTGGTGAAGGCCAATCTGAATATTTCTTTCAAGGAAAAGTTGAAACAAATGGTCGTTTTGTTGAAATTGATGAAAATGATGAGGATATTTTGGAGGATATAATTGAGATCAAATTCCAATCTTCGCAAACGACAATTTCTCCAAGACCCCCAAGTCCATCATACTCTACCGGAAGCACTATTAGTTATCTTGACCAGCTTCCAGAGCCCTGCAGCCCATCAACAAAGGTAAACATCCATATGAAGTACAGTTACAGTTGACTCTCATTAATGCAAACTCAGTGAGACCTGGCCAGATTGTTTGATGTACCACAACGTATAGTACTATTACAAGTGGTACACATACATGTACACAACCCCATTTACAGTGCACATGAATGCAATGTGGGGACCAGAGCTTTGTTTTATCAGAATGTTGTGTTAACAGTGTTTGTATTAAAAAGAGTCAACTGTACTCCACAGACGCTTGTACACATTGATGTATATGTACATGTATGTTCTTGGAAATATGACACCTGTATTTTCAATTGCAACCAATTGTAGCATAGCAGTATGCTTAAAAAGAAATGAAATAATGTTTTGTGAGTCTCTTCGCAATTACTGCTTTGTTGTGAAGGGAAGTTCTTGTACCTGTACTTTGTGAAAAACTGTGTGCAGTGCTAGCAAATGCAAATGATGCATGATGATTTTGATGCTGTTTAAAAAAATTCCTCCAGGTCTATGATTGTACTATACAGCAATGTACTCTACATGTACAAGTACAAGTACATGTACAAGTACATGTACAAGTACATGTACAAGTACATTTACAAGTACATGTACACGTACCTGTACAAGTACAAGTACATGTACGTGTACATGTACTTGTACACGTACGTGTACTTGTACACGTACATGTACATGTACATGTACTTCTCCGTAAGTTTTACCAAAAAAGTCCCGTAGGCAATTACTTCAAATTCAAAGAACTAAAAATTTTCATTTTCTTGGGATGTTAAATAATTTGATTTATTTGTTAAATTTATTGTCAATCTCTCAGATATGTGACACCTGCCCTCCAAGATCACCATCACCATCCATGTCAGCATCTACAAGCAGCACCCCAATGAACCTAGCCAAGGTGAGCTTGCCTCACAGTTTTATCACTCTTACTAATTTGCATCATTATTAATCAATTTATTAAGCAATTCCCACTCAGTGTGATAGTATTTTTTAGTTAGGAACCAACAACCACAACATGTGGAACAGGTGAATGGGTTTGGCCTCATTTTGATATGTGTATACTACTCTGTTTACTATACATTGTAGGCCCTCTTTGTGTTGTCAAAGCTGTTAGAAAACAACATGAAGAGTTGATCATTTATACGTTTTTCTGCATGGAGTAAAAATTGAAAGGGGGCCGAGTGATTTAGCTAGTTTTGACTAAAACTCATTGTACAATACAAGTATGTCTTACAAAGCAAAATTTGTAATCATGCAAGCTTGGTTGTTGCAAGTCACAAGAGCAGTCATGCAACTGACAGCATATTGGGATTTTTGTTTTCATTTGTGCTATAACAATGATCCTTTGTACTGACAAGTGTGCATTTTCGTAAGGGGACAGTTGGAGCCCACAGTCGACGATAGGAAATTATGAGCTTGCACAGGTACATGTAAAAGCACATGTGATATCACTGTCAGCCTTTCAAATTTTTGAATTTTCTTGAATTTCCTGTGTTGTTTGTCAGTGAGATACGGTCACAAGAATACAATTTCATTGGTATATTTTTCCCCTTTCCATTTTCAAGCAGCCATTGTTTGACGCTCAGAAGATTTTGGAGAAACACCCCAAAGGACCAGCTATTCTGGAGGAGTACTGTAGAAACAAATACATCTGTCCTGGGTCAAGAATCTCTCTTGTCAGTATACTAACTGCCGAGCTGGTTGCGAGATGTGGAAAGTAAGCCCTCTTGTTATGGAGTATATTATGGAGTAGAAATGATGCAATCCTGTTTTGATGAAAAGGGTTTTGATGGGTGAATGAGGGGACTTACTATTAATAATCTGTTGATATTTTTTTCAGTTCAATTACTCGAGTTTATTGTAGTCAGAAGACTTGGCTCCTGAAACATCATCCCATAGCTTTCTGTATGTTCACAAACTTGTCAATCCAAATTTAAAAGCATTCTTCAATCTGTTGCTTATCATGTTCTGATTTGTCCACTAACAAAAATTCCTCATTTGTCCACTAACAATAATTCTTTTTAAACAGTTACCCAACCATCGAGGAGAAACACGCAATGGGAAGTGCAGTGGTCAGATTGTTTCCAAATCTCAGAGATTCCAATGGGAGGACAGGGCATGTAAGTTGGCAAACAAGTTGACTCTGAATATGAATTCAACCCCACTGTTTTATGAACAACCTGTTAACACAAATAGCCTCCTGGGTTCTCACAGCATATTGCAAGTCATGCCTTAAGTAGCCAGTTCCACATTGGCAATCAGTGTTAGAATTGTATCTACAAATTGGTAGTTCAGACATGTGGGCACAATTTTCATGGAATCCTTTGCCATAGATTGTGTACTTGCTGTTGTCTTGGCCCAAATGATGAGTTCATGAAAGCTCCATGTAAGCATGGATTTTTATGCATTTTTAAACATTGGCCCCTGACAAGTTGAAAATGACAAGTTGCATTTGTCAATGATATTCTCTGCCATATTGGTCTAAATGTATTTCCAACAGGAACACTTCTTCTGTTCAGTGGGTGGGCAGAGTGGATACATCCAGGATAAACTGAAGAACCTTCGGAGGACCCTACCTCCCTCTGCAAAGCAGAAGACCAGTAGTAAAAACATCACTCCACCATGCTGTGAGAGCCCTAAAGAGGACCTGATACCTGAGTCGGAGGCTGAAGAGCTGGAGTCCTACTGCAGGAATGCAACAAGAACAAGACTGCAAGTCATCAGAGCTATGGAACGCCTAGCACCCAACAGACGTGCCTGGATAGACCGCCAAAAGCCATTTCTATCCAAAATCCTGTGTCATTACCCACGCTTCATGGATATTCCAGAACTTGTAAGTCAAATTTGAAAGTAAGATTTATTTGACTTGCTTTATTAGAAAGGTAGAAGCCATTAGCTTCCCAAGATACATGTAGATGTATTCAAAGCTGATGAGCTGCCTCTCTACTACCCAATGAATGTGAACTACCCACCCCCAAACTGGTGTGCCTTTAAATGAATTGTTTCATACCAACTACCAGATTGATCAAGATTTCCAGGCCATTTTCAAGCAATCATCTGATTGCATGCTGGGGAAATGGAGTGGCCTTGCCCAGGCTCTACTAAAATATGGCTCGACGTGTCAACAGGAGCAAGTTGCAAGAGTGGTGCGGGACTACGAGTCAGAACCTGGAGAGAAAAGTGAAGGTAAGCATGGTACACTCGTGTACATGTAAGTGTCCTCACAAAAAGCCTATACATGTCCATATTTTAGATGTAAACTGCTTATTTTGTGATGGAACAAATTACCCCTACATCATGTAGAATGTCTCTCATAAAGGTAGCTTCAAAACCAAAGCAAGTTTTCTCCCACTTTTTTGTATCTTATCTCACATGATATTGTCAAAACTGTGCTGAATTGAAAAAGAGTGAACTTTTAAAAGACCAGTTTGGGTTAACTTTCAATCTACATCTTTACAAGCAATTCCAAAATACAATTGGAGGATTGAGGACAGCAGGTTCAGCAAATTTACAGTGCTACATACTTGTACATGTTTTTTGTAGAACTCATTGCACTCTATGGCTTCATTGTGCTGATGCGACTGCTACCATCATTCAACACAAAAGCAAGAGGTCGTGTTTCGCATCAAGATGTGGACAAGCAGCTGTTGAAATTCTATGAGGTAACATCTTTGTTTTGTAAAATTAAAAATTAAGTAGCGATTTTGCAGTGTTCCTTGTCAAACACATACACTCTAAACATATTAGCCAGTTCTTGGGAATATTTTAGGAAGTGCCATGGTAAGGTATATGTCAATGTTGATGGCATTGCATAAACAATGCAGGGCAGGTTCCACATTGTCTAGAGCATTGAGATCTCACAGGGTTTCTTTAAACCCTACACTGTCTCCAAACAAATATTCATGTGCTTCTACTGCAAACTCACTGCTTAATTTGTTCTATTCACCATGCAAAACATAGACCTTCTTGACTGGAGTGGGGCTCTAACC
Organism: Luidia sarsii; assembly: GCA_949987565.1. Taxonomy (NCBI): domain Eukaryota; kingdom Metazoa; phylum Echinodermata; class Asteroidea; order Paxillosida; family Luidiidae; genus Luidia; species Luidia sarsii. The sequence continues at coordinate 13,257,393 of OX465109.1, read as the reverse complement.
TGTGACCCCCAGAGTACTTTTCCAAAGCCTTTCATAAGTTAGTCAGTCAGTTTTTCTAGTGGTTTTCTTTGACACACGAAGATATTGTATTTACATCTATGTAGAGGATGACCGCTGTTTGAGTCAGAATACATGATTACAAGCACATGAATGGAACTGAGCAAAATAGATTGTTTTCTAGAAGGGGTAACATGTATTAATCCTTTAGAAACTAGTACCCCCTTGCCATCTAGGTTATCTAATGTGAGCTTAGAGTGACAGTTTAAGGAAAGTGATTGTCAACTCCAGATGGCTATATTAGCTCACATTTTAAAAATTGACTGGATTATTTGGTTTAGTACATAGCCTGATGTAGAATGCAAATGCTGTCATTTTCTTCCTTTGTTCTGTGTCGTTTTTAAAAGGTTGGCAGTTCACTACAGGATGCCCTGAAGGATCAGTCCACAAAGCAGCCTTCTCTTCTTGCATTTGGTTCAAGATCATCAGTGCAGCAGATCATCCTAAAGATAGAAGATAATGGGTTTCCTCTACCATCAACTAATATCACAGCAGCAGTTGACTTTCTCTTCAAGAGCCACTTTGTGTTTAACTTGGAGTATTCGGCGTCACTGGTTAACTTCTTCATTTACTTGCAGACTCAAGTGTATGGCATTAAGTATAAAGGAAAGCTGCCACCTCGAGTTACAGAGGTTGCTATGGCACTTAAGGCACAGTAAATTCCCTAGGGGTCAAAATCATAGAGCCCTGTATGCACAAAATAATTTACTCAATAAATAATCCCACCAATCCAAACTTCTACCTGATTTTGTTGGCCTTTTAAATGTCATTTACATGTAGCTGTTATGTTGAAAACACACAGAATTTGGGCTGGTAAGCTTGTTTATTGAATACGGTTTTCTTGTGCTTAAGCTAATTTTGTGATTAACAACATCACTCCCAGGATTGTGATTGCAGCTACTCGTAGCTAGGCCAGGGCCCTTCTATAGATATACAGCCACCTCTTGTGTGAATACAACCATTGTTATTACACAATTTTTATATGAAGAGAAAAGTTCAAAAATCAGACGTTACAATCATTGAGTCAAATTCTGACTGAGTTAAGGAGAACCAACTCTATCACAATTTTGTTTTGTTTTTTGCTATAGAAGAGCAGGTAGGCCTACTCACAAAATTTGTACGCAGGGATTGAAATCACTATGCAGTATAACCTCAACATAAATACTTTTGGTCTTCAGTAATTTTAAATGAAACTGAAAAGGATTAACAAGTAAACTTTGCTAGTTATAGTATTCAGTATTCATTTCAATCAAAGTAAAGAAGCTACTCCTGAATTCACTTCAAAAAGCTGAAATCAAGACCTGTTAGGATTATGGAGAGTAGATTTAATTGGTTATTATCTTTGAATGTTACTTTGTTGATAAATACTTGATTGGGATGCTCCTGCCATTGGTTGTTTAATTCCAATTAAAAGTTTGTGATTTAAGGATGTTTTACAAAACAGTTTTAAAGTTTAAGTGTTTAAGAATGTCTTACTTTTTAATTTTATACCTAATGATTAATGATTAATAGACGGACTGATGGTCAGTAAGGACTTGAATAGCTATTTTTTATTTTGCTAATCGTGGGACGTATTTCTTGTCAAATTTTACAAAATATTTGAGAAATTTCATTTAACAACAATCTGAAATTGGGCCGAGGGCTACATTCCCATACTTTTATGTTATAAAGTGTTTGAGTTGTATACAAGTCCCTGCAAGTCTACCATGCATGTTAGCCCGTGTGAGCCGTTTAGTCTATTCCAATCGTGACAAAACCATCCCTTTTTATTGTTCACTGTTGCAGTACTTATGATTTGTCCAGTGAAACTATTTGCGGCTTGACTTGTGGATACGGACTGTTGACAGGACTTGTGATGCTTGTTTATTAGTAAATTATCTGCCTTATGATTACACATTTCTACTTTGTAAATCATGGAATTCTTGCCTACAGCACTTATTTCTTGAATGTCATGGGTTTATATACTGTTACATGGAAATTTTACTATAATTTGTGATTATTCAAAATTGACACTGCCAGTAAATAATGAAAAAAAAATGGAAATGATGATCTTTTTAATCAGGAAAAAAATTGTAATAAGTATTTTTGGAAACTGTTTTGCACATTTCCTGTTTTATATGTATTTTCACTGGTTGAATTTGTTTCATTAAGGTTATCTAAACCCAATGCTGTTTCAGCTGGTTTAAAACAGTGTTCACATGCGACAAATGCATGAGCGGAAGGTTTTCCCAATTTCTAAAGTTTTGTTGGCAGCCACAATAAATTGATATTGAAAGGAATTTCGACAGTTTCAGGCTAATTTTCTTTTCAAAATTTGGTACGTTGTGGATTAGCACTTGTGGTGCTGCATTATAGTTAGCTCGATAAGAGTAGCCTCAATAATGAATAGCACCTGGAAATGTGCTACGAAATAGCACCTGAAGTGTTTAGCAACAGCACTCTTTGGGTGCTGATATTTTAGCACGCATGCCAGAGCTAAATCAGCACGCGGCGTGCAGTCACTATAAACACACCTAGAAGTGCTAAAATCAGCACTTCATGTGCTCATTTTAGCACCTTGTTTTTTAGAGTGTAGGGTTATGTTCTTCAGGGTTCTCCCCACGTACAAACGTGTGTATCGACCGATACGCAACTATTTTTGTCCGATACGCAGAAAATAATTATGATAGTATGGCTCAAAATTATTTTACATGATGCAGCTTGCATGTTTGGCAAAATCGAGACGAAAAAGCAATTAATAGTCCTGCATTTTTCCGTGCGGTACATGTACATGTACATGCATGCATGCATTGTGCACAGCGCGACGCCACACTGCACACACACACACTGTACACAGTACACGTACAGTACATGTACATGTACTATATAATTATGCACTGTACATGTACAAGTACATGTGTACACATGAAGGCACCGAACGTTCCTCGTGGCCGGTGTCACATGAAATCTGAACCTCTGCTATGGGCGTCCTACATGTACATGCCCGCATGTGTTTTGTGTGCCGTGTGCTCAATACGCTACTGTCAGTTCTATGGGCTTCATTTACGAAGGGTAACATTTCTATATACTACACTATTGCCGTAGGCCTGTGTACAAAACGGGGACATGTCAGTACATATATTACTCGTTGCCAGATATCTTATAGCGCGCAAAGCACGCAAGGTGGACTACTCCGAGCAAAGGATGAGGTACGCACTGGATGACATTTTTTAGCAAGTAAGCAACGGAATATTATGTTGTTTGCTTTCGGTGCTCTGAAAATGAAGCAAGAGAGTCAAAAACAATAAAAAATATACAACTTTGGATGCGTGAACAGAATGTGATAACTTTCGATGTGATGTGACCACGAAATGGAGAGAATGTGTGCGACTTTGCTTACTAAAATGGCGCCCAGGGCGTACTTCACCCGGATGCGTGTGATCTCACAAGAGTAGGCTATCTTGCGCACTTTGCGCACTATAAGATCTTAGCTCGTTGCCATGTCACGGCATTAAATTTGTCTCGCGTGCAATCATGGCGGAAAAGCAATCTAAGACAGGCTCCTTTTTTAAGCCAATAACATTAGCGGAACGCGCAGAGGGAATACCAAAAGCAAACGAAACAGCCACCTGCAGCACGTGCACAGAAGATGCCGGCGAAGGAGGGGCATTCGCCGATAACGTATCGCAGAGAAAGAAAAAGAAATCGGACATCGATCCGAAATGGTTGACTGAATACAAATGGCTCATAGCCACCCCCAAAGAGAAAGGTCAGTATACATTTTTAAATTTCAAAAATTGTAATGAAATATTACTTGCTACTTCTAGATTTATTATCATTTTTGTTTAAAAAATGTTCAGATTTTATGAAAAATATTTGAAGGAAAGGCCTAACATTAACTTTGTAAAATTAATACAGCAGCATCAACTTTGCTTTTAAATTATTTTACCAATTTAATTGTTTCAATATTTTGATTAATTTTTTGACCAATATTAACCTAATTATTTGATTAATTTAATTATTTGACTAAACTGGCTACTGTGGCTTTGGTGTTGCCAGTCTCTACAGCTGGTAGGTAATACTCCATGTCAAAAGTTTATTGATTATCGTTTTTTATGTTATCAAAACATATTAAATTTCTATTTTTTTCTTATATTTCAGAGAATCAAAAGTACTCTCAGGAATAGGATGAATGAAGTAACTCTGAACAGCCTTTTAATGATATCAGTTGAAGGGCCCCCCATTCACCAGATGGACTTCAATGCTGCAGCAGATACATGTACTTGGGCTCAGAACAAGAACCGACGACTGGATGTTTAATTTCGCATAGGGTTCCAAGATTTGATATTCATGTAGTAGTTACTTGTCAATGTGTATGGATTAAAGTTACTGTTTTGGCTTGAGATAACTTACCATATAATTTGCAATAACATAGCAAGCAATGGTTTCTTTCATAATTTATGCTTTTGTTACTCTTTAGATTCTTAACTAGTTATTGTTTCAAAGTCAAGGAAAGTCACATGTGAAAACAAATTAACAAAACATGTTTCACAAGTCTAGTCAAATCAAAGTAATTTTTCCTCGAGCCAAGTCACACATCAGTTAGTTTCATGCTTGATTTGTCCTTTACTGTAATTTTGTTAATTTGTGAATCGTTAAATTTGCAGAGTCAAAATTGTCTATGTTAATTAAGTCAGGCCACAAATTTAAACAAAATTCGACTTAACAAGGGGTCAGACTACATAAAAATAATTCACAAACTCAGGTCAAAAACTCTGTAAAAAGATGCATTTTTAACAGGTTTTCGTTCTTGCCGATGTATAGGAAAAGCCTACATTATGTGTTATAGTTTTATTTTATATAAAGACCAAATAGTTTTATTTTTTATGACATTTGTTTATTCCTTTAAGCTAATATTCTTGCCTTGAAACTGAATGGAGCTCATGGTTTCAGGTCTGATCAGCATAAACCAAAGGTTGAAGCATTTATGTTCAACAAAACAAGATAAAACGGTTGTTTAAATCATTGATTGATTCAGCCACTACATATTATTGCATGTCTGAAACTTCAAATGACTCATTTTGTGCCTATAATAACATGTAGTCCAGAACGAAAAACTGGTCATTTGTTCAAAAACTGAAAAATATAGAAAAAAGATAATATTTAATTTCATGGTTTTTTTCTGAGAAAAAGTACTTAAAAAGCCCAGGAAATGCTCTAAAATGCAGCAGAGAGCATCGCAAGTCAAAACAATTTGCAGGGTTTGGGTCAGCCACAAAGGAAATCCCCACAGTCTTGAAAAATCCTGGGGAGAACCCTGTTCCTACTATCATCGTTTTATCCAGAAATTTGCACACATTGCTGCACCCCTCCAACGCCTTACTCAGTAAGATGTTCCCTTTGATTGGACTTCTGAGTGTATGAATGCTTACACAAAGCTCTGTGATGCACTTGTACATGCCCCTATCATGGCATACTGATTACCCAGATGGTACTAATCCCTTCATACTATACACAGATCTGCTCCCAACTCCGCAGTTGGCTCAGTCCTTTCACAGATTCACAATGGTCACAAACGTCACATTGCTTATGCTAGTCATGTAGTCATGTTCTCACTGCCACAGAGAAGCGATGGTCCACTTACATGTATGACCGTGAACTCTGGGCAATTGTGTGGTCAGTCCACCATTTCCGTCACACACATCATTAAGAATTGTAACGGATCAAAAGCCCCTTGTTGGCTTGCGTAAACTGCCTATTCACAATGGCCGTACAGGCCATCGTTCACGATGGGCTCTTGAGCTACATGTTGTAGACCCCTACAATTGGCTCATCACACATCGTAATGGCATTCGCCATGGTAATGCAGATGCACTCTCTAGGCTCCCCTCAGCTGCTACTGAAAGTGAAAGTACTACCGACATGCCTCTACTGGCTTTTCACCATTCTATCTTGCCAAGGGCAGAGAACCCCGTCTGCCTGCAAATGTTATCGTTGGTTCCCCTGCTTCCACTGCCTATCTAACTCCTGATTCTTATGCTACTTCCCTTCAAACCCGTCTTAAATCGGCTTTTGATCAAGTACCGGAAGCTCACTCTCAGGAATGAGCCAGTGCGTAACAAAACTCACACTATGACAGACAAAATAAATTCAACCCCTATAACACCGGTGATCTTGTCTGGCTTGATGATCCCGCAAGCTCTCGTGTGAAACTTGCACCTCGATGGAAAGGCCCATTTAGAATTGTTTCTCTCAATTCGTCAGACGACCACAAATCTGTCACGTACTCCATTGTTGATTGCCAGAATCCAAATAGCAAACCCAAGCGCGTCCATTACAATCGCCTTAAACCTTATATCTCACCTCTTCCCCCTGTCCCCTCTTCCCCACAACAATCAGTGACCCCACTCCCAACCCTTACTGCTCTTTCTGGATCCCTTCCTCTTCCTATCCCTCCAGTATCGCTTCAGTACAATATGAAAACTAGTATTAACTCACCATTGTAAATAGATTGATGGTTGTCAAATGGTTGTCAAAAGTATTAAGTGGGTGCTTGGAAAAGTGGTTTGAACTACATTCAAACCACCAGTAATGTCACCAAGTTTCTTATCTCCATTCATAATTCTGTCTCTGCAGTTTTCCATTTTTTTAATTTGTATACGTGTGTGTATAAATGTTTATTTTGAAATTCATTTTCCATTTTCTAGGTTCCTGATGTGGTCATCCCTTCTACAGTTGTGCGGAAGTGCAACACCGGAAACTTCAAGCGGCTCCCCAGGGATTAGATGTGCGCCGTCTTTTCCATGGATGAAATGAGTCTGAGCTGCAGTGTCTTTGGCAAACGGGCCTGAGGCACCCTAGACAATTCTTTGCTCAGTGCGATCCTGAGTTGAAGTCAAGATGTTCACGTGCTAACAGAGCAGTAAGGAGTACCAGCAGAGCCGAGGACTGACGTCTGATGCACGGCCCAGAGATGTATCTATACTGTCGGCACTGCCGGTTACAGCGACCCCAGACAGAAAAATCTCCGTCGGCATTACCGGGATCTGCATGCAAGTCAGACTTCCGACCTGGCAGATATCAAGATGAAACCTCCCCGTCCTCCTCACGCACAGTGAGTGTAAGCAAGCAGGGGTGGCGGAAGGAAAGGTCTGCAAGCCCTGCAGCTAAGGAGATGGAAGCCCACTCCAGGCACACACCCCAAGCCCCGTCAGAGGCTGGGAGGGAGGTAATCACAGAGACCTCCAAAGAGCCCCCTGTGGCCCCAGAGGCACTGATGTCCCCTGCCATCATTTTGTTCTCTATCTCCCCTCTGAGACCTGACCTATTGGCCGACCCACCAGCGGAAGTACCAGCAGGCACTCACACTGGGAAGCCTAAGAGAATGATCGCCATGATATACAAGAGAGCGATGATGACGAGTGAAACGACTCGAGAGATTCGGAGAGCACGTCTTTGAGCTGGGCAGTGCGAACAGCTGCAGATGGAGGACACCAAGAAGGCAAAGGTGAAGACAGTTGCCATGATCCGGGAGCATACGGTCACATTGACGATCGTGGACAACGACGTGGTGCGCAGGGAAGAGCACAGCAAGGTTTTCAGAAAGCGGATCATCATAGAAGTACTTGCTGATGCAATTACCAAGTCTAATCAGGCCCTTGGTATTAAGCGCCTTTTTGAATCTTAGATATCAGCGTGCCCCCACCAACATGTTCCAGTATAAAGGTTTATTGTACATTTACATGTATAACCATTGTCAATCCCTCTTGTTCTCAGTTTTGTGTACAGTGTAGCTGTGATTAATGTATTCTTAAGTACTGTTATAACAATCGGAATAATATTACTTGGTACTGTATTTAATATTAGCTTGTCTGCTGAAATTAAACAATGATGGAGGGACATGTCAAGTTCAGCATACATCACACAATTGGTGCTCGTCTATCTGTAATCTGTATATTATTAGCGATTGGTTTACAACGGCTTGACAAAGGCACCTATCATAAAAATACATGAGGGTTGTTTCAAACAGTAAAACTGTTCAATAAAATTCCTGTATGGCTTACTGCTAAGTACAAAAACCTAATCACTAAATCTATGGCTGTTCATGAACTTGTTCATTTTATTTTTAGGTCAACTGCTTCACATCAGTTGGGGGAAACACTGTAAAGGAGACAGTAAAGCGCATAATGACGAATGCGCTGAGCCACGAGATAACTCTTCATTACAATTGGGCTGGCAAATCTGGCTGGAAGGGCAACAGCAATGCAGAGGCAAAGTTGCCATTTGGCAGTTTGCATATCTGTGATGTAATCACAAGTACTTGGACATGCTAGACCCCACCCTCAGTGGGAACTGGAATGTGAGTCAATTCAAGACCCCCAAACAAGTGGCAGTCCATGGATCCTGAGGTATGGGAGGCCCCCTACAATGAAGATGAGAGCACTACCGACACAACATGGTATGATGCTGACGAACATGTTGAGGACCTACATGTACGTGTACAGTGTATCGTCTGAATGGTACACTGTACAACGCTACAGAATTACATAAAATGGAGCAATGACCCTAACATTTCATCACAAGAAGACGACGTGTTTGCTGATGAAGAGTGTGAAGATCGTTTACTGTATGATGGCAAACCAATCACATTGGCTGAAAGCAAGTTACTCATTCTTACTCTTGTACTAAGACATACCTTGACTGGAAGTTGCCTTGCTTATTTAATGACCCTTGTAGCTCTTCACTGTCAACAACCAAATCTGTGTAAGACTTCACTTGATCTCTTTCTCCAATACTGTACTTCTCTAACTTGTCTATGCCTCTTACATTTACAGATTTTGTGCCAAATGTTAGGCCTACTTCCTTCTAGGTGATGTGATCAGACGATGGACAAATGCCCATCATGTGCAAATGCTATTGAAAATTATCTGAAATCTGTTTCTTACTTCATTGAAATACCATTGTTAATCCAGCTCAAGAATTCATTTAAACAAGAAGAATTCTGTGAAGGCCTCAATTATAGATTTCAAAGGAAGAAGAAAACCCAGGGCAATTTTGAAGATAATTATGATGGTGGCATTTACAAGACACTGTCCTCCCTAGGAAACTTTCTGTTTAATAAGATTAATATATCGTTCATGTGGTACACTGATGAAATCTCTTTTTATCTTTTTTATTGATCCCATTTTTCTGCTTCAACCCCCACCCTTGGAACCCCAGGCTGGATTAGCACGGTAAGGAAACTCTCCAAGTTCAATAAGAACCTATCATTTGTTCTGGGATTCCTATATTAAGGGCAGATTTGGGGGCTGGAATGGGTCACGGGGTAGCGTGGGGAGAGTGTCCATGGTACACACAGGCATTTGCATGGCTGTACAATAATGTCAATAATACTATATAGTGTGTGTAGTGTATACATTTGCACTGTTTTGTAATGGCTGTCTACCGTTGCTGCGTTGCTGGTCTCAAGCTCTGCGTGATCCCGCTATTTACGTGTTGGGTCTGGGCATGGCATTATATTGTATTGATCATCCTGACTTTGACTTCTCTTCTGTGTTAAGCCATCTCTGTGATATAAATGTTTGTAGCTCTTACTTTTAGTCTTAGCCTGAAAACATTATTGTCAATGGGTTGTTTTGATTTGGCAGCTGATTGGCTTCTGGCCGATTTTGACAATACAGCAGTCAACAGGTCAGACCCCTGCTCAGGCTTTAGGGACTAACACCACCTTCCATCCTGGGTAAGGAGTGCTTTCCGCTTAAAATCACTCTGATTGTATATGTGTAATTTATAATAATTGTTTTCATTGATTATATTGTATTAATTTCATTTCTTTATCTTTGTTCTCATGACAATAAAACCCCCACTCTGAATCTGACTGTCAACCTGGCTGATTTGGAGAATTCTTTCTGCAAGAAAGTGATATAGGCCTACAGTATTTGAAGCCAAATGTCCCAATACATTGAAAGAGATTAAAGAAATTTAACAAATACTTGGTTAAGTTGAAGGATGACACACACAATTAACTGTGCTAGATTAATCAATGTATTTTACATGTTATTCAGTATAATATCAATTACACCATAAGGTCACACTGGCAAATGTATTTGCATGTGAAATTTCAGACTTTGTCAGAAACAGTGTATAAACTAAATATCACTCGCTGTGCATGTCATCAGCATTTATCAAACCAGTATGTGTGACCATGTACACATTAATATTGAATCTGTCTCAATTAGTGTCATAATTCCTTGTGATGTGCATAGATCTGAAGAAACATACATGAAAATAAAATTAGCACTGGATCAAGTGCATACGAGACAAATTGAACAATTGTTTCCTAGGTTCTCATTGGTGGCTTGTATTATCCAAATATGGTCAGAGAAAGGTCAAACAGATTTTTGGAGTCCATTGTGAGGACGTGACCAAGCAAGTGAACTATCTAGATGAAGCTGTCACTGTCTCCAAAGGCAGTATATGCTGTTACCAGCTTTGTTCAGCATTTCTTCACGAACCATGGACTTGGTGAAAGAGATGCTCACATGCATTGCCACCATTGCAGCGGGCAAAACAAAAAAGACAAAAAGACAACAAATGTGGTACATTCTCTGGAGATGCATCCACAAATTTCATTGCTCAATCCAATTCATTTCATGGTTGTTGGGCATACTACAAGTAAGTACAGTGTATGCCCCCAACTGGTGCTTCGGACTACTATAAAGCAGCGATACCAAAAGACACCAGTCTTTTGCCTTGACGACATGGCAAAGGTTGTAGAGCCCAGCACTCCGTCAGGGGTTAACATCTCGCAACTGGTTGGCACAGAAACTGGAGGTCATTTTGAAGCAGTACGACTGGCCAAAAGCATGCAAGTACACATGCAAGCTTGCAAGTACATGTACTGTACATGTACATGTGCAAGTTTGCCGCAAGCATGCAAAAAGTACACGTGCAAGCTTGCTGCGTGCAAGTTCGCAATCACAAAATAAGCTTGCGGCAAGCTCTTTTCTGTAAGGGAATTAAGTGCCCAAATACTATAAGTTTCAAGACTGAGGAGCTGTGACACAAAACAAACCTTAACCACTGTGTGTATATTTGGTCATTTGTTTCAGTCTGAGAAAAATCTTTAAAAAGGCTTATACTTTGCTATCTTTTTTTCATGTCGCTACACAGTCGTCAAGCGACCAGATTTTTTTTCGTCCTATAGTAAATGCACTACTACTGCTACTGCTAGTCGTTGGAGAAGCATCCGTTTTTTTGAGCTGTACTTTTTTTTTTTATGGATATTTCATTTTGTGATTGTTTGAAGATAAACAATTACCCTGAACTAACTTTCGGGACATTTATTAGGCACGTTTTTGCCTGCCCAGTCCAGTGCCGTTCAGCCTGAAGAAACTCCTGCCAGTCCTGCTATTAAGTACTACGGTGAGTTGGCCCTGTAGTTTCTTTTAGTTTCACATCCACATACGGTAAATACGGTAAATTTGGTGACCCAGACATGATTTTTGCACCATGAGCAAGAAAAATAGTGGAACGACAGTAACTGTTGCCCAGCCTCAACCTGAGGATAAGATGCAAATCATCGCGCTATCCATCAAGCTACCCGCCTTCTGGCCAGCCAATCCCCTCATCTTGCACAGGCGGAGACACAATTCAATACCAGGGCAATCCGGCTTGAGGAATGAGGACACCAAATTCGCTCACATTTTGGCGGCCGTGCAACCCGAGATCAACAACAAACATTGCAATTTTGTTTTTGTTTCAGAGTCAACACTGCGCAATCCACTGCTGACCAACGCCACTGAGGCAGAAATTGAGAGAGCCATCATGATCTGGCTCAGAAATGCAGGGGGGGGGGGAACAAACAGCGGGAAAAGGCCCAGCAACAAGGACAACTACACTGAGCGAGCCTTCCTAATCAGTCCTGCACTCACACAAATCAGCCAAACTTGAAAATTTGACAGATTATTGAGAGCACTCAGGATCGAGGACAGGATCTTGTTGCACTAGAAGTGAGATACCACTTAATTATCCTGCTATGCACAAAGTTCCTTTATTAAAGCAGGATAAAGATGCTCCAGAAGAGAACATCTACAAGGCAGGTTATACTCAATTCTGTGAGTCATTGGTAGAGTGTAAGATAATCCAGAATCGAGAAGTGTTGAGGTTAAAGAAATTATTGACCTTGTTTGCGATATACAGAAAGTAACCACTCAACTGACTCCAGCATACAAGTCAAGGAATTTTTAAATAGAGACTGCAAGTGCAAAAGACCTATCCGGTCTTAAGATTCCCTGAAGTCCTCACACAGCAACAACAGTGATTTGGGCTTTGTTGAAGATTTGGATGATGCAGAGATTGCAGAAAATATTGATCTTCCTGTATCGGATGACACCAACACTAATTCTGATAGAGTTGCCTACAAGAGGTCCAGCTGAGATATCGGAATGTTCTTCATTGTCTGGTACTTGCACACATTTGCACCATGCTGCCCAGATCCCGAAAAGAAGATTAGCTGCCACTCTCATACATGTACCAAAGTCATGGCCACCGACAGCAAACGATCTGACTCCCGATGTGCATCCCATCTCGTTCCAGATGACACCTGGACAATCAGGAACCTGGCTCTCAAGCTTTTCCGAAATGTGAAAAAGCATATGAGCCAGTTTGGGCTGTACAAAGTGAGGAAGGTGATATCAACAAAGTTATGACCTGGGATTCAGTTAGTGTCACAGCTGGTCAATATGACAAAAGTACCGGTACAGGTATATCAACAAACTGCCCTGATCTGCCGTAAGTGAGATCTACTGAAAACCTAACAGAAAAAAGGAATTAAACCAATCCTTTCTTTTTTTCGACCATTCTGAATAAGAACGTGTGCTTTGAATGTTCCAGCAACCAAAAGGACAGCCATGTTTCATGCCACGGGAGTTTAACCCTTTTGGAGGTGAAGCGACATAAATGTCGCTTACCGTTTTGGAGGTAGAGCGACATTTATGTCGCTTTACAAAGAACGGGGAAAGCCCCCACTGAAAGCCCCATAAAAGGTAGCGTGCTTTTGGTTTAACGAGCAGGGCATCGTGTGGGTATTGTGTGGTCGTTTACCCAATCACAAATCGGGTACTATATCCATTGGTTGATAACGTACCCTACTTAAACATGCGCAGACGATAACTTTGGGGTCGCTGCACTCGCAGATAAACAACCAAGATGGCGGCGGTCTCAATTTCCCCAGAAAAGAGCTTTGTGTTACGATCCTTCGGAGAATATTGATATGCTGGATGATTCTTAAGATTTGCAGGACAGTGGCAGTGACATAGATATGCAGGATTTCGATCAAAGTGATGTTGAAATGGAAAGTAACGATTCAGAATCGATAGGGCAAGGTAACGTTAGCGACGACGTGGATTATGATGTGGACAGTGCAAAGAGTGATTCGGATGGGGATACTGACAGTGATGATGATAATGAAATTCCTTGGATGGAAGTAACAAAGCCAGAAGAAGATGATCCTGTTATCAAGGGATTTTTCGGTCCATCTGGACCCACATGGGCACCAAATGCAGATGAATACTTTGATCAGTTTATTTGAGCCCGTTGATGATGGAGCCCATCGCTGTGGAACTTTCTGCTTTGTGAAACAAACAAATACTTTACCTGGACTCTTGGAAAACTTGATGTTTTGCTGAAGAACTCAAAGATGCACAAGTGGAAACCACTTGAGATTGATGGACTTCATGCATTTGTTGGGCTCATACTGAATATGGGACTTGTGCACAAACAGTCAAACACAAAACAGAAGAGTATTGGAATTCTACAAACTTCTCACAGGAAACACCGATGTTCCGAAAGATCTTCACTTTGGACACATTCAAGCTAATCCTTTGCGTCCTCCATGAATCCGACAGTGTAAATGAACCTGGATGTGGATAAAAAACTATGACCCACAGTATTAATTTCGCCAAGTTCTGGATCATCTGAATGCATCTTGGGAACGTAATTACAATCTGTCCTGTTGCATAGCCATTGACGAAACTATTGTTGGTTTAAAAGGACACCACATACTGATAAGCTATATCAGGATAAAGAAGCATCATCAGTGGGGGCCAAAGGAGTACAACCTTGCCGATTCCAGGTCTGGTTATATATGCCAAACCATTTACCATATATCAGGAATGAAGAAATCCATCTATGGCCAACCATATGACACTTGTTATAAATGACTTGCAAAGCACACGGGGAAAAACCATCGTTTAATCGTTGATAATTATTATACTAATTATTATACCTCTTTGTGAGCGAATGGCAAAGAAGGACATCTATGTGACAGGAACATTCAGGTCAAACAGTCGTGGATTACCAGCTGACATCAAAGCAAAGCTGAAGAAAAAAGATGACATAAAGTTCCTTCGCAAAGGGCAGGTCCTCGCTGTCAGCTGGGTTGATAGAAAACAGGTGCGTCTTTTGTCTACTCATGCACCCGCTGGAATGACTGATGTTACCCGCAGACAAAACAAAATTAAACGTATTCTAAAAGTTGTTGCAGAATACAACGCAGGGATGGGTGGTGTTGATGTATCTGATCAGATGACCGACCAGTATGCAGCAGAACTGAGAACAGTCAAGTGTTGGCGCAAAATTGTTTTACACCCGTTTCATCGCACTGCCACAAATGACTACATATGCTACAAACAGAATCCTAATAGGAAGGGTAAAGCAATGACACACTCGCAATTCCTGGTTCAGCTAGTGGAAGGACTAGTGGGTGCTTACCAAGAGCCCAGACAAAAAGTTTGAAGACCAAGCTTAGGTCCAATCGAAGCAAGAAAATCAGTGCGCCTCTTAATGGAGGTCATTCCAGAAAAGAAATGTAAAATGTGTGCTGTCTGTGCTTCAAAGTGAGTCAAGGGCTTCAAGGGAACACGCATCACAACTTGGTGTCGAGAGTGTGGAGTGGGACTTTGCAAGGGCAAATGCTTTCAACAGTTCCACACATGAACACGTTGTCACCTAATGTAACTGTGACTGCAACCTCCCTCCCCATGACACAAGATGCAAATGAAGAACACAGGAAAAAAAGCAACTGAGAAAAAAGGTGGTGCCATCCATGACTTTTGATGATAACAAAGCCTTATTGTTACTTCATTAAAGGTTGGTAAACATTAAGTTACAGGTAATTATAGTAAAATAACTGCTGACAGTATTGAATAGATATTTTGCAACCATCACAGAAATGTGTTGTTACTAAGATCTTGCTTTTGAAGTACATGTACATGCATGTATAAACATGAGTGCCTTTGTTTTACCATTTTCACCAATTAATTCACCTACGGCCACATGAGGGCAGCAGACAACTGACCTTCAAAAGGGTTAATGATGAGTTTAATCAGAAGTGTGCCACTGCCAGACGGGTCATGAAGAAGAAACTACGGACACACACCATGTACATAATATGTACATACTACATATAGCACAGCAAAATCCAGGAGTTTGATCCCCAGCTTTTTAGCTTAGAATGAAGACAGTCCCTGCCATCGCCAAGATGCATTTCCTGAAAGTGGTGAATGTTGAAGTGGTGTCTCACATCTTGACAAAAGACAATGCAGACTGGGCAGACAAGGATGGCATGACAACACAGGGCAGTGATGAGTGTGTTCATGCTATTGTAGTGGGAAACCGGTTCATATTGCGATATGAAGGCAAGCAATTTCCCGTTGAAGTTATTGCTGTGCGCGGGGATGGTGTCAGTAATGACAACATCCCCACCAATTTATTAATATCCATGTACCGGTACAGTATGTCATACTGTATGTGAACAATAGTTCACAAAGTGTCAGTTATGGAGCAAGTGGGAAAATACTGGAAATAGCCAACAAGAAAAGATGTAATTTTCTACATGAGGAAAAAGATTACTTCTAAACTGGATGCTCCAGAAGTTGTCAATAACCGTGGATATTTCAAATTTTCTGTTCAAATACAGTATGATCAAAACATTGGAATGGAACTGAGTTACATTATCACTTTTTCCTTATTTATCACTTGGAATAAAGAAATTTCCATCAAAAGAATGCCAAAGAACTGCACTGGCATTTTTCTTGTTAAATCAAAGAGTCGATTTTTACTAAAATTATTAATATCCATGTATATCAGTTCACCAAAAAAGAGGATCTTTTTTTTATTTTGTGTCTCTTTTATAAGTAGAGCAGTGAAAGAAATGTTTCATTCAAATCATGAGTGAGTTACTGGGTCAAATATAACTACTGTTTTTAAATCCATCAAGAATTCTGTTTGAATCCTTTGGTTTTTTTCTGGATACATTGCCAATTACACTGTTGACGTACATTGTAAACCAATCCATCAACATAAGTTGGTAAAATATTCTGAATAAATGCATCAAATATTCAAGCTGTTTTCAAGCATGACCGGTTTGGTAGATTTTAAAGCTTTTATTTAAAGTAGATCTTTTAGTAGACCAGAAATGTAATGAATTTGGCACTTTTCCCCCCAATTGACGCCACCCTGATTCCCAGTAACTTAAAAGTTCAAATATTAGTAATTGTGGTGATGGCATATCTCCAGATCTCACAACCCTCAAAAACATGATAGTGTACAATGTAGATGGTGAGGTAGACCAGCTGATCCAAGAGGAAAGAAAAGAACACAGAGTTAGCTGATGATGCACATGATCCATTTGAAGTACTGGCTGGTGTGATGCTACAGATAGGTCAAGATGTGCCTCATGTACTCGCTCCACTTGAGGTCAAGCATGGCAAACAAGGTGAACCTTATGCAATGAGGACAGCACTTGGCTGGACAATTAATGGTCCAATAGCTGGTGGATCACCCACGGAGGTCTCTTCGCACTTTGTACAAGGAGGTCTCGAGGCCCAGGTCGAGAGGTTTTGGAAACTGGACGCTGCAGACCCACCTGATGTCAAAGCCATGTCTTTGTATGATGCAAGAGCTCCACATTGCAGAATCAATGATAATGAACGTTTAATCACATTTCAAACTCCTCATCTGCTTGTCACATGGACAAGCAGATGTACAGTAGAAAGGGGGTTTCTAAGTAAACAAGGAGGTGAAAGTTGAAAATCAAAAATTGTTGCTGGGAGGCTAATTGTGGATAACATCCGTACCTCAGGAGGAATTATGAATGTAACAATCAACAAAGAAATGCTTTGTTATGCCGAACAAGCAAGGCAATGGTACAGTACATATCTTGATGAACAGAAAAAAAATAAGATGGAAGTCTCATGAATGGAGAAGAAATACACAGCATGAAGAAGAGAAAAAAGCAAAGAAGAGAAAGATGTGAACTTCCTCAATAAAGAAGCGGACACAACTGCAGAATCTGTAGAAAAGACTTGATCCTTCCCTCCTTGCCAAGTCAAATGCCATGAGAAGGAGGGCCAGGGAGAAGTCTTCTGAAGCTCATGATGCTGATCGGTTGGTAAAGATGAAGGAGGGGAGCTTGCAAATTAGATGAAGCCTTTGGCACATAACAAACAACAGTAGCACGAGATGATAACAATTGAATTTACATTAATATAAGAATTGTTGACCTTGAACTATGAAATGCCCTGCCCTGTGTGCATCATACATGTAGTTTACAAAGGAAAAGTGCCAGCCAAGGATCTTAAGATTCAACCTGCACAAAAATTAAGGTGGATAAAAAAATATAAGCAGTCTTTTCTCCCTCATAACAATAACGTACTCCACATACCTGTTGAGAACCATGTTAAAAATGCAGCGGCATATTTAAGGTCCTACATTGTATACTACACATGTACATGTACATGGGAGCACTTGAGGGTGCACCAATTTTTCAAGAGGGAAACCCAGATGCAAAAGTGTTGCATCTTTTTCAATTAGGGAGGGGGCGGCAACTGGCCTCTGTGGGTAGGGGAGAGGGAGGGGAGGGGGAGCATGTGCCCCTGGATTTCCCCAGTTCCCCGACCAACCCCCCCCCCCCCCACTCTTTGATTTTGACCCATGAGTTGGGGGCTAGACCCCAAATTTCTCTCAAAGGCAAAGTTTGTTGCCCAATCTCAGTCAAGCTCTGGCGGGAAGCAGAGGTCCTTGCCCTCATCAGTATCTGGGGTGAGGAGGAAATTTTCCTCGAATATGTAGTGTTTCATTTAGTCATTCATATGTTGTCATTCATATGTAGTGTCTGTCAACCCATACCACCAACCACACCCGCCCAACCTCTGGATAAGTCGGTTTTCAGACCAGTCCAGAGTTCCTACAACCAAAGATGTGAGCGCTTCATGAGAGACAATCCCCAGCTACTGCTTAAGAGTTACCTTTACCCATCTTACCCTACCAAGAGTAATGAAGAGCATGACCTGCACTGATTTAGGGTGGCGCATGAGTGGCAAATAACATCGGCAAGGTGCTGCAAAATTTTTGAAATAAATCGTAGCGACCTCTTAGTGACGGGAGACTGGCACACTACCGGTAGTGGCACCATCGTGTGCGGGGTGATCCTTCGCCCCAACACACCCCTGACATAGGCTTTGGCACCACCTAGTGGTCTAGAGGTGTGCAGATTTCAACGCGACGCAAAAGCGCTGACCGGTGTGAGGCAACCCCATCTAGTGATTTCTATGCGCTTACAGCTTATATGCAGCTTATATGCAACTTATATTCCGAAAATTACGGTAATAAATATTAAGTACCCAGTGTTAGAACATGTTTCTTGTGCAATGTGGAGGGTATACTTATTTGGATTGTTTTGGAGTAAGTCATTGCAAGCTAGGAATTCTTCCCTCGGGAAATGAAACTTTTGGGACTGTTATCCAGAAGTCCAGAAGTAAATTTGTGCTATAAAATTATCTTGACAGTGTGCGTATTTGAGGGCAACAACTACATTTATTTGGAATGTTTAGCATGCTAAAATGTAACCCATCACATAACATGCATGTTAGGTCAGAGACCATACTGCTCATCCTTTTTTTGTTTTAAAAGGCCACACAAAGTCTCCAGTGACATTAGAACACAAGATTTGTATTGTGTTTCATACAATACCCGCATAAATCACCGTCACCTGATTGGTGGATCTCTATCACTAAATTATTTGTTCCAATACACATGGTGAAGTTCTATTCAATTGTACAGAAGTTCTATTCAACATTTAATAGAACTTCCAGGCCCCCCCCCCCCAATTTCATTCCCAAAATTTTAGAATGCCAAAGGTTAATACACGAGGACCATTTGGTCTCCTAACAGGAGATGAAATATCTGACAGGGATTTATGAGGGTGTTGTATAAACAAATAATGAATGCTTCATTTGTGGGATGGTAAGAATAATTTCATTTGGTGAAAAATGAAAAGCAAGCTCCATTCCACAAGCTTGTTCTTACTTTTACCATTCCACTCATAAACATTCTTCATCTGTATAATATATACATGTATCTAGATGCTATCATTCTTTCATTTCTGACGTTTTGAGAACTAAATTCAACAAAGGGTTCCATCCTAGCAGTAACATCACAGTTTTTGGTGACAATAGGGGAATTCAAACCCATGAGATAAAAATCACTGGTGCATAAAATAAGTCATAAGGTCATAGATCTAAGACTACAGATCTAAGACCACAGATCTCAGACCACAGATTCAATGCCTCTGATCAGAGGCCATAGATCCCAGGCCACACATCACCCAAACTGAGAATCCCTGCTACAAATCTTGGAATTGCATAGCGTTAACAAAGCTTGATACTTGCTTAGTTCTAGGCACATCAGCTGTCAAGATGAGGAGACAAAGCTTCTCTGTACAGTGACACGTGGGTAGGCTGACCTCATCCTTATCACATCTTCCTCGCTGACATTATTGCAGAAGGACAAGTCTATAAACCTCAGCTTTCTGCAGCTCTCAAAAACCCTATTAATGATCAGAGAGTGGAGAGAAAACGGGAAAAAATCAAGAGAAAATCCCCAAAATTAAACTGAATGCTTGGTTACCAGGTCGTGGTGATTTGATATTTCACCCAGCCTTTATCTAAGCCATTACACATGTACACTTTTAATGGGTACCGGTAAACAAAACAAATGGGTTTGTTCAGGGAAAAGTTGATAGTTGGAATTGGTCAGATAGGATAAGAAGGAAGTTTTTTTCAGGAGCAACTGATCTTTTGATCTCTTTGGGTGTCTCAATTGATGGGTGTCTTTGGGTGTCTCAATTGATGGGTGTCTTTGGGCGTTTCAATTGATGGGTGTCTTTGGGTGTCTCAATTGATGGGTGTCTTTGGGCGTTTCAATTGATGGGTGTCTTTGGGCGTCTCAATTGATGGGTGTCTTTGGGTGTCTCAATTGATGGGTGTCTTTGGGTGTCTCAATTGATGGGTGTCTTTGGGTGTCTCAATTGATGGGTGTCTTTGGGTGTCTCAATTGATGGGTGTCTTTGGGCGTCTCAATTGATGGGTGTCTTTGGGTGTCTCAATTGATGGGTCTCTTTGGGTGTCTAAATTGATGGGTGTCTTTGGGTGTTTCAATTGATGGGTCTCTATGGGTGTCTCAATTGAAGGGTCTCTATGGGTGTCTCAATTGATGGGTGTCTTTGGGTGTCTCAATTAATGGGTGTCTTTGGGTGTCTCAATTGATGGGTGTCTTTGGGTGTCTCAATTGATGGGTGTCTTTGGGTGTCTCAATTGATGGGTGTCTTTGGGTGTCTCAATTGATGGGTTTCTTTGGGTGTCTCAATTGATGGGTGTCTTTGGGTGTCTCAATTGATGGGTGTCTTTGGGTGTCTCAATTGATGGGTGTCTTTGGGTGTCTCAATTGATGGGTGTCTTTGGGTGTCTCAATTGGGTGTCACTCAATGTGAGAAAGTTGTAAATAGTTTTGAATCAAAAAGAAATGAAGATTTTTGAAACGGAAACAAAAATGGCACACCCATATTTGCCATTGGTCTAATAGCCTGCATCTACCATTATCTTACAATTGGTTCCTGAGTTAGGATGTACAGTGTATCTAGCAAGGTTGGCCTGTGATGGAACCCATGGAGAAGGTCCCATCCAAGACCCATCTCATGATCTGTAACTCACCTCTGCAAACCTCCAGCCGTGACTGACAATGTCCCCAAGACATCCAGCTGCTCAAGGTCAGTCAGATAGTTGGCTATGACACAAAGATCTGCATCTTGTACACTCCTGCACAAAGAACAGCAACAATCAAAATGAACTCAAATTTGGACAAAAAAGTCAAAAGGAGTGTATCTAGTTATGCCACAGGAACAGCGCCTTCTAAGGCAGCAGTTTACTCATACTTCCAAATCTATTCTCCATGTATTATTTTCCTTTCCATTCTTTGATAAAAAATATTGTTAAAAGCTGCATCCACCTTGAATGCTCCTCAAACTGTTGCGGGCAAACTTCTCTGCATCATAATGAAAACGGGGTGCTCTCTCTGGAGATTTACAGCAATTTTTTGTTAAATTTTTCTGACGGGCGCCTAAGCCTGAAGAATGTCAGAATCCTGGGCTCAAATCATGATCTAGTCTAATTTTCTTTCCGATGTAAATGGTTACCAAGCAAAATCCCAATCACTTCTTTTTTCAAGAAATTCCTGTAGAGAAATTGATCTTTGCGTGCCTCTTCTAAAATGAACAGCATCTTCAATCACCAAAACCAAATAGTTATCTAGAATGTTGTTTTGCAATGAGGTAAACAACCACTCAGGGAAGCAAAGTTTTTTACAAAGGGACTTACATGGGATGAGGATCTGTCCTGCTCCACGTATATGTACATGTAATATGTACTGGGTGTTCAGTGCTTCGCCTAATGCCTGATGATAGTTTTTTTAGGCAGCTCAGGCAGGACTCGAACCCGCAACTCCTGCTTTTATCAGGCATCGGGCAAAGTTCAGTGCTTATTACGTCGAGCAGGGCAAACCCTCATTGATTTACTTTAATTAATCCCATTTACCTGACTGCCGTCAAGAAGA
This sequence comes from Luidia sarsii, assembly GCA_949987565.1. Taxonomy (NCBI): domain Eukaryota; kingdom Metazoa; phylum Echinodermata; class Asteroidea; order Paxillosida; family Luidiidae; genus Luidia; species Luidia sarsii. Next base: position 13,235,409 of record OX465109.1, on the reverse strand, counting down.
GTTTACGGAGTTTTGGGCAGGATCCTATAAACCTGGCGAGGCAGGGATGAAAATTACCACCTCTAAGCTCAGAACTGAGGAAAAACAAATCAAGATTATTGTCAAGATTTAAGGCATGTCATGTGATCAATGGAATGTTTTTTGCAGTCATTGCTTGAAGAAATCTTTAGTGAAGAGGTGTGGTGCTGTTAAAACAATCAAGAGTGCTGGGAACTTCTGACTGTCCTGAGGTACCATAAATGCTCAAGGAAATTGTAACCTTAATCATCTACGGATTCATTGCAGGTTCTACATTTGATGCTCCTTTGCTGCACTCATGAGCATGGTAAGAGGATTCTCTTTGGAGGAATAGATAACAAAATATGAAGTTCAATACACTTGTGATTATTTAGATTAGTGGAAAAGACTGGAACTGCAAAGTTCAATTAGCATTAGAAACAGTCCCTATTGCTGTATTGGAGCTGTGATTCTAATTGTTTGGTTGTACACTCAAAAGCGCATGATGTTTCTCATTGGATTGTGTGAGAGTTTGGCCTGGTTATGACCAGGTGACTGTATGGCAGAGATATTCCTGAAGCTGAATTTCATAATCCAAACAATCTAAATTACACTTTGATTTTGCTTATTGGCACTTAGAGTCTAAAATGCAAGTGACTGCCTAGCTGAAGACTGATGAGCATCTTAAGATGTGTCCTTTGAAGCCACTTTGCGGCAATCACCATGGGTGTGATCTCAGGAAATCAGTATCTTACCACCATCCAAGGTCTATCTCCAGCAGCTCTGGGCAACCATTAGCCAAGGCACTCAGACCTTCATAGGTCAATGTCTTGGCCCTCCACAGGTTCACACTCTGAAGGAACCTGATGGACACAGAATGAGGGACACAGAATAAGGGAAGCGGAATAATGGACACGGAATGATGGAAACAGAATGATGGACACAGAATGATGGACACAGAATGATGGACACAGAATGATGAACACAGAATGATGGACACAGAATGATGCACACAGAATGATGCACACAGAATGATGGACACAGAATGATGGACACGGAATGATGAACACAGAATGATGGACACAGAATGATGCACACAGAATGATGGACACAGAATGATGGACACAGAATGATGGACACGGAATGATGAACACAGAATGATGGACACAGAATGATGCACACAGAATGATGGACACAGAATGATGGACACAGAATGATGCACACAGAATGATGCACACAGAATGATGCACAAAGAATGATGCACACAGAATGATGGACACGGAATGATGGACACAGAATGATGCACACAGAATGATGCACACAGAATGATGCACACAGAATGATGCACACAGAATGATGCACACAGAATGATGGACACGGAATGATGTACACGGAAAGTTGTGAACATACATGTACATGTAGGATGGGTTCTTTGATGAAGTTGGAGCTACATGTACATGTAAGAATGTTTCCCTTTTTTGAACAGGCCTAATGCCTCCTGTCTTCATCCCTAAAGCAGCCTTGTACTTCAGAATGGACAAAGGAAATGAAGACAAAGGCTATGCTGAGCCAGGTTTAGGGAAATGAGCCTTGCAATGATCAATACCGGTCTTCAGCAGTATTCTGCTCAACTAATTAGTTCACAAACTATATTGACTTCATTTATAAAACATTTACAAATCTCAAAAATTAAGAGGGCCTGATATATGTATTTCAATCCTAGATTCTTATTAATCTTTAAGGTTTGAAGATGATATTTTTTATGAATTTTAATACGCTTCTGAATACTTTCTTTCATCGCTCGATCATGGCATGGGCACAACAGATTTAAAAGATATAATCATTTCCATTCAAAGTATTAGTAAAAAGCTTTGACAAAAGACTGCTTACTGGTTAATGACAAAGCTCACAAATTATACAAAGCTCATAAATAAAGAAGGCATAATGTTTTAATGCAAGCATGCAAGACCCCACCCCTGGCCCTCAACTTGTGATCACAATAAGAATCTTATGGTCATACTCATTACCAGTGTTATAGCTACGCTGGTCGGCGGTGGACGGGGCCGACCACCACAGGTAATTTCTGTCCACCACTCCTGGTGAAAAACAATGCTTCCGACCGGAACTATGTTCACCCCATTATTAACCCAATCTATGTTTGGTTTCGGTAGTAAAATAAATTGTACTTTTTTGTAGCGTAACCGTCTCGCTAATACTTGTTCTGGAATTGTTCCGATCAGGCTTGAGTAGCGCAGCGTGATCGTAGTCATATCTCGTATGCAGCCATGCGGCCGCTGTGCACGTGCACTGTGCAGTATACAGTGTGTGCAAAGACGTGTTGTGTTATGTCACATGTGCCGCGCGTAGGCTGGTTTCCGCCCTACTGCTCCTGTAGTGTCGCTATGGCTTTACCTCGAGACGGAAACCACACCTAGACTCGCCAACCTCGGTAACGTCGCGAAGGGAAATCGGTCATAACTAAAATACGCTACATAAACTTTCATTGTTTGTCTCCGAATATTGTTTCGGCGTAGTTTAATATTATTCTCTTCGTTATTAATTTTGATAGTGGTACAAAATGTATGAAAAGCAGAGAATACAGGCTTCAATTTGAGGGTAAAATTGACAAATTTGGATGGCGGTCGAAAAACGCTAGTTTGACTCTTTTTTTTCTCCGTCATTTTGGCTCGATCTACCGCGGCTGCACGGAGTGATTTTGCAATTTTCAACTCCCGATATCTCAAGAAATGAATGAAAAATCCTTCTCAAATTTACTAGAATTCTACAAAATACACTTTGGTTGACCGCGATACTTGAAACATCGCTAGTATAACTGTAATAAACATTAGTTTAGCGACTTCTTGTTGGTGAAATTTGAACCACCACCAAAAATACCCTAGCTATAACACTGCTCATTACAAATTTACAATTTAGGGATGAAATTGAGATTGACTTACTTGCACTGTGACAATGCAGACATGACATTGTCAAAGCTCTGTATTGTCTTGATAGCACCAAGGTTTAGATGCTCCAGTTTGGGTGATGCTCTGTGTTGAGAAATCAGGAGAAGGAGAAAGCTGCTGTGAAATCAATTTAACACAAAAACAGCAGCAACTGCAGTAGCAATAACAATAACAGCAACTGCAGCAGCTTCAGAGACACTGTCAGCAGCAGCAACAGAAACAACATCAACAATAGTGACAGCAGCAACAAAAATAGCTGCAGCAACAACAGCAACATGAGTTACAACAACAGCAGCAGCAGCAGCAGCAGCAGAAAAACAGCACCAACACCAACAACATCAGCAACAAGGGCAATAGCAACAGCAACAACAGTAACATTAGCAACAACAACAGCAGCAGCAGAAAAAACAGCACCAACACCAACAACATCAGCAACAAGGGCAATCGCAACAGCAACAACAGTAACATTAGCAACAACAACAGCAGCAGCAGAAAAAACAGCACCAACACCAACAACATCAGCAACAAGGGCAATATCAACAGCAACAACAGTAACATTGATTAGCAACAACAGCAGCAGCAGCAGAAAAAACAGCACTAACACCAACAACATCAGCAACAAGGGAAATAGCAGCAGCAACAACAGTAGCATTAGTAACAACAGCAGCAGCAGCAGAAAAACAGCACCACCACCAACATCAGCAACAAGGGCAATAGCAACAGCAACAGTAACATTAGCAACAACAATAGCAGCAGCAGAAAAAAACACTAATACCAACAACATCAGCAACAAGGGCAAAAGCAACAGCAACAACAGTAACATTGATTAGCAACAACAGCAGCAGCAGCAGAAAAACAGCACCAACACCAACATCAGCAACAATGACAATAGCAACAGCAACAACGGTAACATTGATTAGCAACAACAGCAGCAGCAGCAGAAAAACAGCACCAACACCAACAACATCAGCAACAATGACAATAGCAACAGCAACAACAGTAACATTAGCAACAACAACAGCAGCAGCAAAAAAAAAACAGCACCAACACCAACAACATCAGCAACAAGGACAATAGCAACAACAACAGTAACATTAGCAACAACAGCAGCAGCAGAAAAAACACCAATACCAACAACATCAGCAACAAGGGCAATAGCAACAGCAACAACAGTAACATTGATTAGCAACAACAGCAGCAGCAGCAGAAAAAACAGCACCAACACCAACATCAGCAACAATGACAATAGCAACAGCAACAACGGTAACATTGATTAGCAACAACAGCAGCAGCAGCAGAAAAACAGCACCAACACCAACAACATCAGCAACAATGACAATAGCAACAGCAACAACAGTAACATTAGCAACAACAACAGCAGCAGCAAAAAAAAAACAGCACCAACACCAACAACATCAGCAACAAGGACAATAGCAACAACAACAGTAACATTAGCAACAACAGCAGCAGCAGAAAAAACACCAATACCAACAACATCAGCAACAAGGGCAATAGCAACAGAAACAACAGTAACATTGATTAGCAACAACAGCAGCAGCAGCAGAAAAAACAGCACTAACACCAACAACATCAGCAACAAGGGAAATAGCAACAGCAACAACAATAACATTGATTAGCAACAACAGCAGCAGCAGAAAAACAGCACCAACACCAACAACATCAGCAACAAGGGCAATAGCAACAGCAACAACAGTAACATTAGCAACAACAGCAGCAGCAGCAGAAAAAACAGCACTAACACCAACAACATCAGCAACAAGGGAAATAGCAACAGCAACAACAATAACATTGATTAGCAACAACAGCAGCAGCAGAAAAACAGCACCAACACCAACAACATCAGCAACAAGGGCAATAGCAACAGCAACAACAGTAACATTAGCAACAACAACAGCAGCAGCAAAAAAAACACAGCACCAACACCAACAACATCAGCAACAAGGACAATAGCAACAACAACAGTAACATTAGCAACAACAGCAGCAGCAGAAAAAACACCAATACCAACAACATCAGCAACAAGGGCAATAGCAACAGAAACAACAGTAACATTGATTAGCAACAACAGCAGCAGCAGCAGAAAAAACAGCACTAACACCAACAACATCAGCAACAAGGGAAATAGCAACAGCAACAACAATAACATTGATTAGCAACAACAGCAGCAGCAGAAAAACAGCACCAACACCAACAACATCAGCAACAAGGGCAATAGCAACAGCAACAACAGTAACATTAGCAACAACAGCAGCAGCAGCAGAAAAAACAGCACTAACACCAACAACATCAGCAACAAGGGAAATAGCAACAGCAACAACAATAACATTGATTAGCAACAACAGCAGCAGCAGAAAAACAGCACCAACACCAACAACATCAGCAACAAGGGCAATAGCAACAGCAACAACAGTAACATTAGCAACAACAACAGCAGCAGCAGAAAAAACAGCACCAACACCAACATCATCAGCAACAAGGGCAATAGCAACAGCAACAATAACATTGATTAGCAACAACAGCAGCAACAAGGGCAATACATGTACATGTACCAACAGTAACATGGAAAGAACACCAACACCAAGGACAACACCAATACTACAGCAACAAAATAATCAATAAACAGTGACAGCAGCAAAAACAGCAACAGCAACAGCAATATCAGCATTCAGCAGCAGCAGCAACATCAGTAACAACAGCAACAGCAGCAACAACATCAATAACATTCGCAGAAGCAAAAACAGCAAGAGCCACAGCAGCAACATCAGTAAAAACGAGAAATATGTCTGTTGTGAAACAGAGCACAGAGCTTTTCCGCTACTGTTTTTAACAAGTCATAGAATAGCCCCATTCCTACTCCAAAACGCATGTACATATTTTGTGCACAAAGCCTATGTAGTGTGGTATTCAAAAATTCATAATAATTATAAACAATGGCCCTTTGGTTCCAAACTTTAGGTTTGGAATGTCTAGCACGATAGCTAACTACATACCAAATTTTGAGAATTGGCCAATGCCTTATATGTGTTTTAAAATCACACGTTTTGATGACGTCATGATTGCGTAATGACATTTTGGCTCCGGAAGGTGTTTCTAAACCATGTCCCCAATAGATATCACAGAAAAAATGTAAACAATCTCGCTCCATTGGCCAAATATGCTCATTTCAATGTGACAATCTGAAAAGTTCATGACCTCATAAATATTCATGAGATGACGTCACGGTCAATTGACGGCAATTTTTGGATACACCTTTTCCCAACTTAGATACAGTGCAAAGTTGAAACCAAACAAACTTGTACTTTTGCTTTTAATGGATTTTGAAATTTGCCCCTTTAAAGCAATGTCACGTGACACGTGATGACGTCATGATGATATCAAGGTGTTTAGGATCAATTTCAGCATGGGTTTTATGCATGTGCCACGTTTGAAAAAAATGACCAAAGTCGTGCTTACAAAACCCCTGTGCATTGTCTATGGGCTTTGGGGGAGAAGAAGAAGAAGAAAAACAAAAATCAGAACAAAAGATATAGCTTTTCCGCTTCCCTGGAAGCGGCGGAAAAGCTAAAAAAAACAGCAGCAGCAGCAGCAGTAACAGCAACCCTATCAACTGATGAGTATCAGGACTCAGGAGCATTGAGTCTGGAAGAAATTGTACATACATGTACGTGTACACAGAAAAAGAAACGACCAGATGACCTGACAGACAGACAGACAAACAGAGAGGGCAGGTGAGTGGGCAGGTGAGTGGGCAGGCAGGCAGGCAAGCAGGCAGGCAGGCAGGCAGGCAGATGGGCGAAGAAACAACCAAACCTACCTGATAATGTTGGAGGCTGTTTCCTCAGTTATTCTTGATCTATACAGGTCTAATCTTGTCAAGTTGTGTAGGAGTGCCAGAGGCTGTAAGTCATTGCTATCCAATATGACCACTGATGACAGATCCACTTCTACAAGAACAAATGTAAGAAAAAGCCACACTCCAATAAAACATTGGCAAAGGTAACAAATTAATCATGCAAAAGTATCAACTCCTTCCATAGGACTATCAAATTTACATGGGAGCAGTCTCTTCAGCGGACCCACTTTCTGGACGTCACCGTCCGGAAAGACCTCAATACTCTCACTACTTACTTGTATTCTAAGCCCACCGACACTCATCAATATCTCCATTCCTCCAGTTGTCACCCCAGACACTGTAAGACTGGTATAGCTTACAGCCAGGCCCTCAGATCGAGGCGCATACATGTATGTTCCAATGAGTTTGACTTTTGCCGCCATACACGTGTATTGGCCAGTAACTCGGTTGCTAGAGGCTATAGTTCTCGCCAAGTGAAGAACTCCATTGCTAAAGTCTATTCCATTCCCAGAAGTTCGGCACTAAAACAAAAGCCACCAGGTCCAAAGGACAAGCCCAAGGTTCCCTTAGTTACTTCCTACCAACCTTCTCTTCCTTCTCTCAGAAAGATAACTAAGGAAAACCAACATATTCTCCACACTTCAGATCATCTGGCTGATGCCATTCCAAATTCGCCTGTTTTTGCTTACAGGCGCCCCCGTAACCTGCGTGACTTAATTGTCCGAGCAGAGGTTCCCCCCTTGGACTCTTCACCTCCAACCAAATTTGGAACATTTAAGTGTACCTCGAAATGCATTGTTTGCAAGACACGTCAAGGAAATAGACTCTTTCAATGGACATTCTTCTGGAACTACCCACATGACCTATGGCTGTATCACGTGCACTACCTCCAACATCATATACCTCATCTCTTGTAGAGTTTGTAATATTCAGTATGTTGGCGAGACCAAAAACACCCTCAAAAAACGGATCTAGGGCCATAGGTCTACTATCGAAACTGGTAAAATGGACACCCCTGTTGGGTATCACTTCAATCTCCCTGATCATTCGATATCAGATCAGAATCATTCATTTTTTTCCCCAGACATGCCAGACAAAAATTAATTCATGAGAAAATCATGAATAATTTTGGACTCGCTTACGGTACCTACGGAAAAACCAATCACTTGCGGGGCTTGTTTGACGTCCGCAAAGTGCCAGTTGAGAATCGGCCGCTGCTGTTCGGTACTGAAAGAGCTAGGGTGTCTTAAATGGAGCTTGCATGGTTTGTGATGTAGTCGGCAACATTAGCCCAATGAGGACACAGTATACATGGTATAGGGCCGCTTCCACTGTCCAAAATAAACACGATTTGAATCACTAATCAAAGTCCACTTCTTCTTTTTTGTGGACACAATGAACGTGATTATTTATATTTCATTGGTGGGATTTGAAAACAATCAGAGAAGATAAATGACCACAACGTCCCCTGTGGTCAGTTTGGGTACAGCCAGCTACTGGTACTGGTTCTAAAACAAAATCAAGACTTCTGTTGCAGCATGGTCAATTCTTGGTGCCACAGGTACATGCATCAGTACACTGTTCATCTGCACACTTACCAGAGCAAGCCCTTCGTTTGGCCTTGCTGACAGATATATTAACATTCATGAGCAAGTTGTGGGCTCACCCAGATACCGTATACATGTACATGTACATGTACCTTACCATTACCAAGCAACTATTTATCAATGCTCCATGGTACATGTACAATCATCAGAAATTTCCAATGTCATTAGTAAGTGAAACTGTGTCAGCCGTCTGTCTGTCACTGAACCACTGATTTTGGGGCGTCTTAAATATATTGGTACAGTAGGCCCAACAACCAGGAGGAAATAACTAAAAATAAAATATACTTGGTAGGCTATCCTATAAGTACATGTACATGAATTATTGTACATGTATATACGGTACATGTACAATGTACAATACAACCTACATGTACTGTACACATACATGTACCAGGGGGGTAACATGTACATGTATGTATATAAAGTAAACGTTGCACACAAACCACAATGTACAATGTACACTGCAATGTTTTACATGTACCCAGGATTTTTGCATAATAGCTAATGCTGCATAGCTATAATAGACAGAAGAAAATGATCAACTGTACGTTCAAAGAAACCTTTGAGCTCATTAATGCAATGGCAGACATTACCATCCGTCTAGTTTTTTCAAAGGTTAAACAGGAGCAGGAACTGAGCTGGCACTATCTAACATGTTTAAAATGCTATCTAAAACAAGGAAGGAAAGCAATCGAGAATGGGCCTGGATTGCCCTGGAAGTATTTGTCTATTATGGCCTTGCAACAGCAAGGTCATCAAAGTTCAAACTGTGCAAAGTGAGTCAAAAACAGACAAATGCTTGTGATACATGTACATATGTTTTTTGCGTTGACTACCAGTGCAAATTCATTTCCTGCAACATATACATGTACATCTTCAGTGCACTACAAACTAGGCCTATTATACTCGTAGTGGTCTGATAGTTCAACCTCAGTTACTTTGAGATCCATTTTCAGATGATTTTTATACTCATGGTCTGCTTGTGGAAATATGTTTACTCTAATTGCGTTGCGTTGTAAAAAAAACAACTTAATTATTTGGAAAAGGCTCACTAATAGCGGAGTCCGAATCGCGATTCAAATCCCACTAGAAAAGACTTGAAGGTTTGCATGGTGGAAACAATTATTATTAATTGGTTTGCGGTGACACCATGTTTATCATCTCTTTTGAGACTGAGTGTGGCTCTGAAAAGAGCCGGTGACTCAACGTTTCGAGCAGTGTGTACTCTGCTGTCGTCAGGAGACTGCTGGATTCCAACTATCATCAGGGGTTTTGTATGGCTTGGAGTAGCGGTGAAGCATGGAGGATCCTTCCCGCCAAAAGTTGTGGTCGTGACCGTTGAAGTGTGGAGGATCTTTCCTGCCCAGCCAGACTACTGAAGCACGACGTGAGGTGGGAAATCACTGGGCCGTGTCAGTAGAGGGCTGGGTGCCGTGGTTGAAGGACGTCGGAGATGTAGACCGGTTGGTGGTGTTGTCCTTGGGTATAGAGGACCCATCAGACAGTAGAGGTCGCCAAATGTCACCGATGTAGACACCGATGTCAAATCCCACTATAAAAATCACATTAATTTTGTTCACACACAAAAGTGGAGTTTTAATCACGATTCGAATCACGAATTCATGATCCAAATAATCGCGTGTATTCAGTGTCAACAGCCCCAATATGAACATATGGTCACAAAAAAACCACGGACAGCCTGATGACGTAATCACTCACTCGAAATCAACACCTACATGTACTGCCAAGTTACAATGGAATATACCGTAAAAGCGCTGGGTGGTTTTACAGCGCATAGCTTTAGGCCTTTATCTTGCCTTCCGAGTTATCTATTTTGCAATTAGATACGAAAGTGTGCAGCATGTACGGTTCACACACAGATCTCATGCCCTTCACCATGCCTGTATACTGTTTGTTCTGTGGTTTTCAGTTCCACACAGATCTCATGCCCTTCACCATGCCTGTATACTATTTGTTCTGTAGTTTTCAGTTCCACACAGATCTCGTGCCCTTCACCATGCCTGTATACTGTTTGTTCTGTGGTTTTCAGTTCCACACAGATCTCTTGCCCTTTACCATGCCTGTATACTGTTTGTTCTGTAGTTTTCAGTTCCACACAGATCTCTTGCCCTTCACCATGCCTGTATACTGTTTGTTCTGTAGTTTTCAGTTCCACACAGATCTCGTGCCCTTCACCATGCCTGTATACTGTTTGTTCTGTGGTTTTCAGTTCCACACAGATCTCGTGCCCTTCACCATGCCTGTATACTGTTTGTTCTGTAATTTTCAGTTCCACACAGATCTCTTGCCCTTCACCATGCCTGTATACTGTTTGTTCTATAATTTTCAGTTCCACACAGATCTCTTGCCCTTCACCATGCCTGTATACTGTTTGTTCTGTAATTTTCAGTTCCACACAGATATCTTGCCCTTCACCATGCCTATATACTGTTTGTTCTGTGGTTTTCAGTTGCACACAGATCTCATGCCCTTCACCATGCCTGTATACTGTTTGTTCTGTGGTTTTCAGTTCCACACAGATCTCTTGCCCTTCACCATGCCTGTATACTGTTTGTTCTGTGGTTTTCAGTTCCACACAGATCTCTTGCCCTTCACCATGCCTGTATACTGTTTGTTCTGTGGTTTTCAGTTCCACACAGATCTCATGCCCTTCACCATGCCTGTATACTGTTTGTTCTGTGGTTTTCAGTTCCACACAGATCTCGTGCCCTTCACCATGCCTGTATACTGTTTGTTCTGTGGTTTTCAGTTCCACACAGATCTCATGCCCTTCACCATGCCTGTATACTGTTTGTTCTGTGGTTTTCAGTTCCACACAGATCTCTTGCCCTTCACCATGCCTTTATACTGTTTGTTCTGTGGTTTTCAGTTCATGGTTCAATCAAGCTAGGGATATATGCATGTTCATTCAATGCATAATTATACTGAACATGTACACGTGTACATAAAAATGATATTGTCATACCAGGGTACTAAGATGTACACAGCCTAATGGATGTACAATGTACTGTACATGTATACAACTTACAAGTCACAGAACTGATCCCCTACCACTGTATTAGCACTTTTTTACCCACATTTTTTTCTCAAGATGTCAGTATTCTGTTTCTATATAAGTACATATGAACGGTGAGTGGGGCTCTGGGGTTATCGTTTGGGAAGACAGCCCCATAGGCATGTACCGGTGTACAGTTGTACATGTATGTACAGTTGTATACGTACAAACCAATTGGCATAATTCAGTAACTCCATCTTCTGTTTAGCATTAGCTTACTACACTACACACTAGAGGTTTCCTCTGTTAACATGTACCAGTATGTCTTGGTGGGTTTTCTCATAATGGGGGGTCTTCTGTCAGGATTTTCAGGGTACATGATGGAATCACTTCCGGAATCCTCATTAGGCTACATGTACCATATTCCCCTGTTCCAATTGTAAAGTACATGTAAATCTAGACGGCATAATAATTATTCAAAACAACCATGAACATAAAGCATCCCACAATGGACACGGGTTGGATCTCCTGTTCAAGTACTGCATGCTCAACTCGCTCAAGTTACAATCCCGGACTATTGGCCATATCAAAAGGCTTATTAGGCATAAAAAGGCATATTATAGAGCCACTTGACATGCTTCAATCCTGTGATCAGTCAAGCCACTGCTGCCGTCTTCCCCGTAACAAGACTGTTTGGAGTGAATGGTGGTATCCCCTTTCAAACTTTTACCATCGTCACAGTGAAAACATTTCCCATTTTTAATTCCAGTCCGCATGCTGCTTTAATAGGCTGCTTGGCATCAATCATCATAGCAATAATCAGATAATTTCTTAAAACTGCCCTGTCAAAACACTGCCCCTTTGGCTAGTACGATCTACCATGGGCAAAGAACATCTTGTTGAGCTCTCCCGAAATTGCCCAGATTCTTCCCTTCTTCCGGACTTGTTCAACGTTGGGATGTGCACTAGCGTACCGTAGCTTATCAACTTCTTTGCCGAGGGCTGAAGGGTATAGTACTATCATTTAATTTGTTTTAATTTGTATGTGAGTTTAGACAGTGAAATTGATGTTGAGGGACATCTTTGCCCATCTAGGTTTTATAACCTTTCTTCATCCCATAAGCATGTGCCAGTACAGACTTACTGTATATAATGGTTTAAATTTGCCCCTACACATCATTGGTAAAGGTCTTAGAAATGCGTCCATACTTTGTCTAATCCAGCATATGCATGAAATAACACACCTTTGAACGTTTCAGCTCAATCCGTCAACCACGTCGGGAGAAAATGGTGAAAAACTGGCTAATTTTTTCATCAAACTGTGTCAGCTTCTAGGATCGTAAAATGCACCTACATTTACATGTATCAGAATTTTCAATAATGCAACTGTGCATTTAAACCGGAAAGTTGCAATTAAATCTCAAAACAGTCGTCGGTAATTGCAAATGGACCATTTTGGATTTGTGCAAATGGTGTGTAGGGGCTTTTTCATGGCTGTGTGTGTACTGGGAGCGGCTGTCGGGTTGTCAACTTTCAGTAAATAAATTGTGTCTAAACACTGTTTTGAGAACAAATTGGAATATCTAAGGAGGGGATTCGATCAAGGTGACCATCAACTCAAATAAGTACAGTGGGTCCCAATCACTCTCCATGCCATTCATAATATTACTTTGCTCTTTATTCTTTGTTCACCCATTGCCACACTGGTCAAGGTGATGGGTGAGTCCACCACAGTTCCACTGCCACTTACACTGCAATCATTCATAATCCATATTGGTCATTTGAGTAATTGAGTCATGTAGAATGTATTTAAACATAGCATTGATTATTGTAATTATTTTCTTTTCTTAGGTTTTATTTTTACCATCCTACAATCAGACCACAGAAAATATAATTCCATGACGATCATGTAATATGATTCACTGGAACACCACTGAGACACCAATCCTGTGTAGCCGTCATCCCTTTCATCAGGAGTCTTTCCCTCCCAAGGTGAACCCATCGTTCACCCCCCTCCCCCCCACCCTACACCCCTTGCCAAGTGCTTCAATACACCATAAAACCAAGTCCACTGTTTCATTTGGCTTTCCGGTCTTTATTCCAAGCTCCAGCTTCAGCAAAAAAAATCAATGGACAAGACTTACTTTCACCACTGTCTGCATGATGGTGGCGGGAAGCAAACATAAGCTTCACCCCAGTGAAGGCCCCACCCATGCATTGAACACACATGCTGCATGTATTCATGTATTGAAGGAATAATTATTCATCCATGTCTGTACGTGTACCGTACGTATGTGCATGTACTTGTATTTCTCCTAGGGTGTACCGGGTAACTGTAAGGTGCATTACAATGTATTCAATGAGCGGGTGGCTTGTGTCAGGTCAAAAACCCGAATCGGTATCCTTGTGAAGACATGGCTTTCTTCTTGTGCACTAATACAACCGAGTGAGAAACAATATTCCCTTTGATCTCACTCTACCAGCTTTCCTCTTTGTCCTTTGTTTCTCATCCATGTTATTTTCACTCTCATCCCCCTTCCTTCATGTAGTGTATCTGTTTTGTCCTTGTCACTCTGCCTTTGAGAAAGGTCCTGCTAGGATCGAAACGTCAGGCCCACTAAATTTTGACATTCGTGCATTCACCTTTTTTTTGTAGAAATTTGGACTGTATTTCCCTTTAAATATAAAACATTTGTGGGAGTTTTACACAAACAATTGTCCCTTTTTTAGTTATTTTCAAATATCCTTGTGGGTATGGGCGGCCAAAAGGGCCAAAATAAAAAAATAAAAAATTGATAACAAAAAAAGAAAGACAAAAGGACAAAATAGTTAATAGAGACATTCGTTTAAAGACAAACTCAATATCCAAAAGGACAAAACTACGCGAGGACTCAATTTTAAAAGGTTAAACTCAATATAAAAAGGACAATCTTACAAGGGACAACCTTACAAGAGGACGAACTTTCAAAAGGACAAACTTAAAATGTGAATTCTACAAGGGCCATCTACAAATTGTGTAAAATAGAAGAAAATATGTCGACCTAATGTACCGACATGACCGATGCTGTATTAATGTATTGTATTTAGAAAAGACTTGAAGGTTTGCATGGTGGAAACAATTATTATTATTTGGTTTGCGGTGACACCATGTGTATCATCTCTTTTGAGACTGAGTGTGGCTCTGAGAAGAGCCGGTGACTCAACGTTTCGAGCAGTGTGTACTCTACTCATCGTCAGGAGACGACTGTATTGTATTTATCAGTAACAATACATTTATATTAGTACCCATACACATGGTGCTTGGTTGTTTGAAGGTTCAGGAATGTTTAGGTTGACCTGAAATTTTTAGTCTTTCATTTAATCAACGGATAAGTCTGGCTGTTCATTTCAATTATACCAAAGAGTAAGTCATTTCATTGCAATTTTTACCTTACAGCATGACACAAGAAATGAAAACACTACAATTTACTACCGGTATTTTGCAATTTTTTATTCTACAATAGAAAACAAACCCCCAAAAATGAACAAGAAAAAATTAAAAGAACAAGAAAAGTTTTACTGACAAATTAACAAGAAACATTCTGGCTGTCACTTTGCAATAGTCAAATTAATTTCATTACATTTTCTGTTTTACTGCATGAACCAAATAGACTAAAGGTACATGAATAACATGTACATAAAGTGAAACTGTTTGAATACAACATTTCAAATAAAACTCATCATTGAAATACAGAGATAAAATTGCCCACAAATTCCCACAATACATAATATACATGTATGGGGAATTACAAGCAAACATGGACAAGACACCAACAAATTAAATCTATGTCACAATATTCTTTCCACTTCCAAGTTTGCAAGTAAACAGAAATTAACTTTTGTTAAGGTTCTGGGTCACTTAGTCCGAGGGAAGACCTGTTTTGCCAAATTGTTTTTAGCATTCTGATTAGAACCAGGACCCATCTTATGCATTCCATTAAAGCCATACAATGAGTGTACCTATTAAAGCTTCAATGTGGTGTAATGTGACTGACCAAAAGAAGATTTTTTATAATTATAGCAAAAATCTGCGGATTGTTTTATTTCAAATTACATGTACCGGTATACATACGCTTCTACACTTAATATTGTCTGAAATTACTAAGGAATTAAAAGCTTTAGTCAGCATTATTTAATGTGTCAACAAAATTTGTAATGCGACTAACCAGCAATGCGCCGGGCCAGTTTACTGTAATGCCAAGAAGAGAATGCAAAGAGATCAACAAAGCCTTAGAATATCTTTGTTCTTAGTCATGACTTAGTATTGACAACTGCACTGATGTCACTAATGAATGGATAGGGGGCAGTAATCTTTAATCAACCTACCCACAATGCACTTGTACTAAGCACAAGTTGTGTATGTGCATGTATGTACACTCCAGTTTTCACTTTCACTTGTGCTAAAAAATAGAAACATTACATAGAGAAATTTAAAGCACAAGGAAAATATGAGGAGTTCATGAAGATGCACAAAGAAGTTTCTCAAAAGACCAAACAAACGTAAAAAAGGGGGGAAAAAAGAAAACTGAGGAACAGAATCAGAGTAGCAAGGTGTAGGAATTTTAAAAAGCAGAAAAGGACTGAAGCTGCTTCTTCAAAACCGAAGTCCCCATTCAGGAGTGTGATGGCAAAAGCTACGGCCAGAGCAAAGAGAATCCTGGACCAGGCACTTCCATCAAGTCCACACAAAAGAAGGAGCCAGCAAGTTGTTAAAGATGCTACCTCCAGTCAGTCGCCCAAAGCAGTCAGCAAAAGAACAGAAGCAAATGCTACTACTCCAGAGTTGACCAGCATTGTAAAGAAGTTCTATGAACATGACGATATAAGTCGCCAAGTACCAGGGAAGAAGAATTGCCGGGTTTCCAGGAAAAGGATAGACAAAAAAACAAGCTACAAATACGCCATCTGACAGCTCTCTTCGTTGAAGAATTTCCTGAGGCAAGCAAGTTTGCTCAGCTAAGACTAATATCTACTTAAGCAAACAAGTACCTCAGAATGTTTGCAAGTGCCGCTACCACGTGAACTTTATCTATGCCTACAATGATCAAAACTTCAGGCTCTCTAAAGATTTGCAGCTATCACTTTACATCTGCTCTCATCACCTGTTTCCGGTCATTCATTGTACGTGAAAGACATCATGGCTTCATCAGACTCCATGTCACTCAGTGGTTTGCTTGAGTGTAGCATTTGTATGGAGGAATTCAGTGGGGACAACGTCTCACGCACTCTGCCAAGCTCACATGTGTACTGCACTGAGAGTCTGAGGAAGCTACAGTAGTAGTCACAGTTAATCTGCTGCACTACGATGCAACTCCGAGAAACAGCCATGTGCAGTCAGCAAAAAAAGGGAGTAAGAAGTTCAGAAACAGGTAAGTGTGACAGGCATAACCAATCACTGTTTTAAAGTCAGATTGGGTAAACATTCACTACTAAGAATAAAAATTATAAAATGCATTTTGTCTTTTTTGTGCATTGCACACTATGCACCAATTAACACTGTGCAATGAACATGAATATGTAGTGTACACTGTACAGCTACATGTACATGTACACATACATTGAAGGTCAATCTGTTGGAACATAACAGTAAACCAGCTATAAATCTCCACAGTTGAAAATGGACCAAGTGCAGAATCAAAACTTCAGGCTCTCTAAAGATTTCCAGCTATCACTTTACATCTGCTCTCATCACCTGCTTCCAGTCATTCATTGTACGTGAAAGACGTCATGGCTTCATCAGACTCCATGTCACTCAGTGGTTTGCTTGAGTGTAGCATTTGTATGCAGGAATTCAGTGGGGACAACGTCTCACGCACTCTGCCAAGCTCACATGTGTACTGCACTGAGAGTCTGAGGAAGCTACAGTAGTAGTCACAGTTAATCTGCTGCACTACGATGCAACTCCGAGAAATCAGCCATGTGCAGTCAGCAAAAAAAGGGAGTAAGATAGTATGTCATACCACGACATGGGCGAGAAATATTGCGCCAATAATAGGACACAGCCTGGTACCTGATTCTAAATTTGAAGCGATAAAGACTCAAAACCATACGACATATCACGACATGTCTGAAATTGATCAAGGTGTGGTTCACGCACTCAAAGTAAAATTTGAATCTTGGACCTCCCAGATGGGCACGGAGTTTGCTAATATTAATATAACGCTTGGCGAAATTCTAGCCCGTATTGAGATATTAGAGAACACCATAACGATGAGCAGTAGTACAAAACGCCCCCCGCGCAGTGAACGCAAGATGGGCGCTGACACCACCACCACCAACCCATCAATTACTAATAGCTACTGTACCTTAAAACCGATGATGCGGTTAAAGATAAAATAAAGAATGCGATGCTCTATACACGCTGTATGTGAGCTGATCAGGAAAATTTCCGCTCAAGATATATTACAAACACCACTAAGGCTACATTTGAAACCGATGATAAAACAAGCAAATTCCCTATAAATACTGACCGCGCTTGCTTGCTGAAGGTATTCTCTTCTGGCGCAAATGCGCTACTGAACAGCAGAAAATTGAGATTCGTGACGAGTATACGCGTTGGAAGGATGAACGCACACTCGTGCAGTTAGGTGAGCCGCTTGATGCTGATGCTTAAATATATATCACCAAAAATACCAGATTCTCACTAAATATTAGTGAGGTTTTTTTTTACCCGAACTTGTTTTGCTCGTGAGGTATACCCTTAGTTCATATTGCATATGGTCAATCGATAACATGCCTACTACTACAGTATGCAATGGGCATTGCCAATGCTTTCCCAGCACTAAACAATCATAGTGCTGGTGGATACGAGTTGGATTTCTAAAAAGAAACATTGTCACACAGTACATGTAGGTAGCCAACACTATAAACAAATCCTTTGGAAGGTTTAGGATGGGCACGCAATGGGTTGAAGAGTTATTATTTTTCAAACATTCACTACTAACAATAAAATGCATTTTGTCTTTTTTTGCATTGCACACTACGCATCAGTTAACACCGTGCAATGAACATGAACATGTACCGGTACACTGTACAGCTACATGTACAGTACATTGAAGGTAAATCTGTTGGAACATAATACTAGTAAACAGTTGAAAATGGACCAAGTGCAGAATCAAAACTTCAGGCTCTCTAAAGATTTCCAGCTATCACTTTACATCTGCTCTCATCACCTGCTTCCGGTCATTCATTGTACGTGAAAGACGTCATGGCTTCATCAGACTCCATGTCACTCAGTGGTTTGCTTGAGTGTAGCATTTGCATGCAGGAATTCAGTGGGGACAACGTCTCACGCACTCTGCCAAGCTCACATGTGTACTGCACTGAGAGTCTGAGGAAGCTACAGTAGTAGTCACAGTTAATCTGCTGCACTACGATGCAACTCCGAGAAATCAGCCATGTGCAGTCAGCAAAAAAAGGGAGTAAGAAGTTCAGAAACAGGTAAGTGTGACAGGCATAACCAATCACTGTTTTAAAGTCAGATTGGGAAAACATTCACTACTAAGAATAAAATGCATTTTGTCTTTTTGTGCATTGCACACTATGCACCAATTAACACTGTGCAATGAACATGAATATGTAGTGTACACTGTACAGCTACATGTACATGTACACATACATTGAAGGTCAATCTGTTGGAACATAACAGTAAACCAGCTATAATTTAATCTCCACAGTTGAAAATGGACCAAGTGAAGAATCAAAACTTCAGGCTCTCTAAAGATTTGCAGCTATCACTTTACATCTGCTCTCATCACCTGCTTCCGGTCATTCATTGTACGTGAAAGACGTCATGGCTTCATCAGACTCCATGTCACTCAGTGGTTTCCTTGAGTGTAGCATTTGCATGCAGGAATTCAGTGGGGACAACGTCTCACGCACTCTGCCAAGCTCACATGTGTACTGCACTGAGAGTCTGAGGAAGCTACAGTAGTAGTCACAGTTAATCTGCTGCACTACGATGCAACTCCGAGAAATCAGCCATGTGCAGTCAGCAAAAAAAGGGAGTAAGATAGTATGTCATACCACGACATGGGCGAGAAATATTGCGCCAATAATAGGACACAGCCTGGTACCTGATTCTAAATTTGAAGCGATAAAGACTCAAAACCATACGACATATCACGACATGTCTGAAATTGATCAAGGTGTGGTTCACGCACTCAAAGTAAAATTTGAATCTTGGACCTCCCAGATGGGTACGAAGTTTGCTAATATTAATATAACGCTTGGCGAAATTCTAGCCCGTATTGAGATATTAGAGAACACCATAACGATGAGCAGTAGTACAAAACGCCCCCCGCGCAGTGAACGCAAGATGGGCGCTGACACCACCACCACCAACCCATCAATTACTAATAGCTACCTTAAAACCGATGATGCGGTTAAAGATAAAATAAAGAATGCGATGCTCTATACACGCTGTATGTGAGCTGATCAGGAAAATTTCCGCTCAAGATATATTACAAACACCACTAAGGCTACATTTGAAACCGATGATAAAACAAGCAAATTCCCTATAAATACTGACCGCGCTTGCTTGCTGAAGGTATTCTCTTCTGGCGCAAATGCACTACTGAACAGCAGAAAATTGAGATTCGTGACGAGTATACGCGTTGGAAGGATGAACGCACACTCGTGCAGTTAGGTGAGCCGCTTGATGCTGATGCTTAAATATATATCACCAAAAATACCAGATTCTCACTAAATATTAGTGAGGTTTTTTTTTACCCGAACTTGTTTTGCTCGTGAGGTATACCCTTAGTTCATATTGCATATGGTCAATCGATAACATGCCTACTACTACAGTATGCAATGGGCATTGCCAATGCTTTCCCAGCACTAAACAATCATAGTGCTGGTGGATACGAGTTGGATTTCTAAAAAGAAACATTGTCACACAGTACATGTAGGTAGCCAACACTATAAACAAATCCTTTGGAAGGTTTAGGATGGGCACGCAATGGGTTGAAGAGTTATTATTTTTCAAACATTCACTACTAACAATAAAATGCATTTTGTCTTTTTTTGCATTGCACACTACGCATCAGTTAACACCGTGCAATGAACATGAACATGTACCGGTACACTGTACAGCTACATGTACAGTACATTGAAGGTAAATCTGTTGGAACATAATACTAGTAAACAGTTGAAAATGGACCAAGTGCAGAATCAAAACTTCAGGCTCTCTAAAGATTTCCAGCTATCACTTTACATCTGCTCTCATCACCTGCTTCCGGTCATTCATTGTACGTGAAAGACGTCATGGCTTCATCAGACTCCATGTCACTCAGTGGTTTGCTTGAGTGTAGCATTTGTATGCAGGAATTCAGTGGGGACAATGTCTCACGCACTCTGCCAAGCTCACATGTGTACTGCACTGAGAGTCTGAGGAAGCTACAGTAGTAGTCACAGTTAATCTGCTGCACTACGATGCAACTCCGAGAAATCAGCCATGTGCAGTCAGCAAAAAAAGGGAGTAAGAAGTTCAGACACAGGTAAGTGTGACAGGCATAACCAATCACTGTTTTAAGGTCAGATTGGGAAAACATTCACTACTAAGAATAAAATGCATTTTGTCTTTTTGTGCATTGCACACTATGCACCAATTAACACTGTGCAATGAACATGAATATGTAGTGTACACTGTACAGCTACATGTACATGTACACATACATTGAAGGTCAATCTGTTGGAACATAACAGTAAACCAGCTATAAATCTCCACAGTTGAAAATGGACCAAGTGCAGAATCAAAACTTCAGGCTCTCTAAAGATTTCCAGCTATCACTTTACATCTGCTCTCATCACCTGCTTCCGGTCATTCATTGTACGTGAAAGACATCATGGCTTCATCAGACTCCATGTCACTCAGTGGTTTGCTTGAGTGTAGCATTTGTATGCAGGAATTCAGTGGGGACAACGTCTCACGCACTCTGCCGAGCTCACATGTGTACTGCACTGAGAGTCTGAGGAAGCTACAGTAGTAGTCACAGTTAATCTGCTGCACTACGATGCAACTCCGAGAAATCAGCCATGTGCAGTCAGCAAAAAAAGGGAGTAAGATAGTATGTCATACCACGACATGGGCGAGAAATATTGCGCCAATAATAGGACACAGCCTGGTACCTGATTCTAAATTTGAAGCGATAAAGACTCAAAACCATACGACATATCACGACATGTCTGAAATTGATCAAGGTGTGGTTCACGCACTCAAAGTAAAATTTGAATCTTGGACCTCCCAGATGGGCACAGAGTTTGCTAATATTAATATAACGCTTGGCGAAATTCTAGCCCGTATTGAGATATTAGAGAACACCATAACGATGAGCAGTAGTACAAAACGCCCCCCGCGCAGTGAACGCAAGATGGGCGCTGACACCACCACCACCAACCCATCAATTACTAATAGCTACCTTAAAACCGATGATGCGGTTAAAGATAAAATAAAGAATGCGATGCTCTATACACGCTGTATGTGAGCTGATCAGGAAAATTTCCGCTCAAGATATATTACAAACACCACTAAGGCTACATTTGAAACCGATGATAAAACAAGCAAATTCCCTATAAATACTGACCGCACTTGCTTGCTGAAGGTATTCTCTTGTGGCGCAAATGCGCTACTGAACAGCAGAAAATTGAGATTCGTGACGAGTATACGCGTTGGAAGGATGAACGCACACTCGTGCAGTTAGGTGAGCCGCTTGATGCTGATGCTTAAATATATATCACCAAAAATACCAGATTCTCACTAAATATTAGTGAGGTGTTTTTTTACCCGAACTTGTTTTGCTCGTGAGGTATACCCTTAGTTCATATTGCATATGGTCAATCGATAACATGCCTACTACTACAGTATGCAATGGGCATTGCCAATGCTTTCCCAGCACTAAACAATCATAGTGCTGGTGGATACGAGTTGGATTTCTAAAAAGAAACATTGTCACACAGTACATGTAGGTAGCCAACACTATAAACAAATCCTTTGGAAGGTTTAGGATGGGCACGCAATGGGTTGAAGAGTTATTATTTTTCAAACATTCACTACTAACAATAAAATGCATTTTGTCTTTTTTTGCATTGCACACTACGCATCAGTTAACACCGTGCAATGAACATGAACATGTACCGGTACACTGTACAGCTACATGTACAGTACATTGAAGGTAAATCTGTTGGAACATAATACTAGTAAACAGTTGAAAATGGACCAAGTGCAGAATCAAAACTTCAGGCTCTCTAAAGATTTCCAGCTATCACTTTACATCTGCTCTCATCACCTGCTTCCGGTCATTCATTGTACGTGAAAGACGTCATGGCTTCATCAGACTCCATGTCACTCAGTGGTTTGCTTGAGTGTAGCATTTGCATGCAGGAATTCAGTGGGGACAACGTCTCACGCACTCTGCCAAGCTCACATGTGTACTGCACTGAGAGTCTGAGGAAGCTACAGTAGTAGTCACAGTTAATCTGCTGCACTACGATGCAACTCCGAGAAATCAGCCATGTGCAGTCAGCAAAAAAAGGGAGTAAGAAGTTCAGAAACAGGTAAGTGTGACAGGCATAACCAATCACTGTTTTAAAGTCAGATTGGGAAAACATTCACTACTAAGAATAAAATGCATTTTGTCTTTTTGTGCATTGCACACTATGCACCAATTAACACTGTGCAATGAACATGAATATGTAGTGTACACTGTACAGCTACATGTACATGTACACATACATTGAAGGTCAATCTGTTGGAACATAACAGTAAACCAGCTATAAATCTCCACAGTTGAAAATGGACCAAGTGAAGAATCAAAACTTCAGGCTCTCTAAAGATTTGCAGCTATCACTTTACATCTGCTCTCATCACCTGCTTCCGGTCATTCATTGTACGTGAAAGACGTCATGGCTTCATCAGACTCCATGTCACTCAGTGGTTTGCTTGAGTGTAGCATTTGTATGCAGGAATTCAGTGGGGACAACGTCTCACGCACTCTGCCAAGCTCACATGTGTACTGCACTGAGAGTCTGAGGAAGCTACAGTAGTAGTCACAGTTAATCTGCTGCACTACGATGCAACTCTGAGAAATCAGCCATGTGCAGTCAGCGAAAAAAGGGAGTAAGATAGTATGTCATACCACGACATGGGCGAGAAATATTGCGCCAATAATAGGACACAGCCTGGTACCTGATTCTAAATTTGAAGCGATAAAGACTCAAAACCATACGACATATCACGACATGTCTGAAATTGATCAAGGTGTGGTTCACGCACTCAAAGTAAAATTTGAATCTTGGACCTCCCAGATGGGCACGGAGTTTGCTAATATTAATATAACGCTTGGCGAAATTCTAGCCCGTATTGAGATATTAGAGAACACCATAACGATGAGCAGTAGTACAAAACGCCCCCCGCGCAGTGAACGCAAGATGGGCGCTGACACCACCACCACCAACCCATCAATTACTAATAGCTACCTTAAAACCGATGATGCGGTTAAAGATAAAATAAAGAATGCGATGCTCTATACACGCTGTATGTGAGCTGATCAGGAAAATTTCCGCTCAAGATATATTACAAACACCACTAAGGCTACATTTGAAACCGATGATAAAACAAGCAAATTCCCTATAAATACTGACCGCGCTTGCTTGCTGAAGGTATTCTCTTCTGGCGCAAATGCGCTACTGAACAGCAGAAAATTGAGATTCGTGACGAGTATACGCGTTGGAAGGATGAACGCACACTCGTGCAGTTAGGTGAGCCGCTTGATGCTGATGCTTAAATATATATCACCAAAAATACCAGATTCTCACTAAATATTAGTGAGGTTTTTTTTTACCCGAACTTGTTTTGCTCGTGAGGTATACCCTTAGTTCATATTGCATATGGTCAATCGATAACATGCCTACTACTACAGTATGCAATGGGCATTGCCAATGCTTTCCCAGCACTAAACAATCATAGTGCTGGTGGATACGAGTTGGATTTCTAAAAAGAAACATTGTCACACAGTACATGTAGGTAGCCAACACTATAAACAAATCCTTTGGAAGGTTTAGGATGGGCACGCAATGGGTTGAAGAGTTATTATTTTTCAAACATTCACTACTAACAATAAAATGCATTTTGTCTTTTTTGCATTGCACACTACGCATCAGTTAACACCGTGCAATGAACATGAACATGTACCGGTACACTGTACAGCTACATGTACAGTACATTGAAGGTAAATCTGTTGGAACATAATACTAGTAAACAGTTGAAAATGGACCAAGTGCAGAATCAAAACTTCAGGCTCTCTAAAGATTTCCAGCTATCACTTTACATCTGCTCTCATCACCTGCTTCCGGTCATTCATTGTACGTGAAAGACGTCATGGCTTCATCAGACTCCATGTCACTCAGTGGTTTGCTTGAGTGTAGCATTTGTATGCAGGAATTCAGTGGGGACAACGTCTCACGCACTCTGCCAAGCTCACATGTGTACTGCACTGAGAGTCTGAGGAAGCTACAGTAGTAGTCACAGTTAATCTGCTGCACTACGATGCAACTCCGAGAAATCAGCCATGTGCAGTCAGCAAAAAAAGGGAGTAAGAAGTTCAGAAACAGGTAAGTGTGACAGGCATAACCAATCACTGTTTTAAGGTCAGATTTGGAAAACATTCACTACTAAGAATAAAATGCATTTTGTCTTTTTGTGCATTGCACACTATGCACCAATTAACACTG
Source organism: Luidia sarsii (assembly GCA_949987565.1). Classification (NCBI taxonomy): domain Eukaryota; kingdom Metazoa; phylum Echinodermata; class Asteroidea; order Paxillosida; family Luidiidae; genus Luidia; species Luidia sarsii. The sequence continues at coordinate 13,210,182 of OX465109.1, read as the reverse complement.
TGCAATGAACATGAATATGTAGTGTACACTGTACAGCTACATGTACATGTACACATACATTGAAGGTCAATCTGTTGGAACATAACAGTAAACCAGCTATAAATCTCCACAGTTGAAAATGGACCAAGTGAAGAATCAAAACTTCAGGCTCTCTAAAGATTTCCAGCTATCACTTTACATCTGCTCTCATCACCTGCTTCCGGTCATTCATTGTATGTGAAAGACGTCATTGCTTCATCAGACTCCATGTCACTCAGTGGTTTGCTTGAGTGTAGCATTTGTATGCAGGAATTCAGTGGGGACAACGTCTCACGCACTCTGCCAAGCTCACATGTGTACTGCACTGAGAGTCTGAGGAAGCTACAGTAGTAGTCACAGTTAATCTGCTGCACTACGATGCAACTCCGAGAAATCAGCCATGTGCAGTCAGCAAAAAAAGGGAGTAAGATAGTATGTCATACCACGACATGGGCGAGAAATATTGCGCCAATAATAGGACACAGCCTGGTACCTGATTCTAAATTTGAAGCGATAAAGACTCAAAACCATACGACATATCAAGACATGTCTGAAATTGATCAAGGTGTGGTTCACGCACTCAAAGTAAAATTTGAATCTTGGACCTCCCAGATGGGTACGGAGTTTGCTAATATTAATATAACGCTTGGCGAAATTCTAGCCCGTATTGAGATATTAGAGAACACCATAACGATGAGCAGTAGTACAAAACGCCCCCCCCGCAGTGAACGCAAGATGGGCGCTGACACCACCACCACCAACCCATCAATTACTAATAGCTACTGTACCTTAAAACCGATGATGCGGTTAAAGATAAAATAAAGAATGCGATGCTCTATACACGCTGTATGTGAGCTGATCAGGAAAATTTCCGCTCAAGATATATTACAAACACCACTAAGGCTACATTTGAAACCGATGATAAAACAAGCAAATTCCCTATAAATACTGACCGCGCTTGCTTGCTGAAGGTATTCTCTTCTGGCGCAAATGCGATACTGAACAGCAGAAAATTGAGATTCGTGACGAGTATACGCGTTGGAAGGATGAACGCACACTCGTGCAGTTAGGTGAGCCGCTTGATGCTGATGCTTAAATATATATCACCAAAAATACCAGATTCTCACTAAATATTAGTGAGGGTTTTTTTTACCCGAACTTGTTTTGCTCGTGAGGTATACCCTTAGTTCATATTGCATATGGTCAATCGATAACATGCCTACTACTACAGTATGCAATGGGCATTGCCAATGCTTTCCCAGCACTAAACAATCATAGTGCTGGTGGATACGAGTTGGATTTCTAAAAAGAAACATTGTCACACAGTACATGTAGGTAGCCAACACTATAAACAAATCCTTTGGAAGGTTTAGGATGGGCACGCAATGGGTTGAAGAGTTATTATTTTTCAAACATTCACTACTAACAATAAAATGCATTTTGTCTTTTTTTGCATTGCACACTACGCATCAGTTAACACCGTGCAATGAACATGAACATGTACCGGTTCACTGTACAGCTACATGTACAGTACATTGAAGGTAAATCTGTTGGAACATAATACTAGTAAACAGTTGAAAATGGACCAAGTGCAGAATCAAAACTTCAGGCTCTCTAAAGATTTCCAGCTATCACTTTACATCTGCTCTCATCACCTGCTTCCGGTCATTCATTGTACGTGAAAGACGTCATGGCTTCATCAGACTCCATGTCACTCAGTGGTTTGCTTGAGTGTAGCATTTGCATGCAGGAATTCAGTGGAGACAACGTCTCACGCACTCTGCCAAGCTCACATGTGTACTGCACTGAGAGTCTGAGGAAGCTACAGTAGTAGTCACAGTTAATCTGCTGCACTACGATGCAACTCCGAGAAATCAGCCATGTGCAGTCAGCAAAAAAAGGGAGTAAGAAGTTCAGAAACAGGTAAGTGTGACAGGCATAACCAATCACTGTTTTAAAGTCAGATTGGGAAAACATTCACTACTAAGAATAAAATGCATTTTGTCTTTTTGTGCATTGCACACTATGCACCAATTAACACTGTGCAATGAACATGAATATGTAGTGTACACTGTACAGCTACATGTACATGTACACATACATTGAAGGTCAATCTGTTGGAACATAACAGTAAACCAGCTATAAATCTCCACAGTTGAAAATGGACCAAGTGCAGAATCAAAACTTCAGGCTCTCTAAAGATTTCCAGCTATCACTTTACATCTGCTCTCATCACCTGCTTCCGGTCATTCATTGTATGTGAAAGACGTCATGGCTTCATCAGACTCCATGTCACTCAGTGGTTTGCTTGAGTGTAGCATTTGTATGCAGGAATTCAGTGGGGACAACGTCTCACGCACTCTGCCAAGCTCACATGTGTACTGCACTGAGAGTCTGAGGAAGCTACAGTAGTAGTCACAGTTAATCTGCTGCACTACGATGCAACTCCGAGAAATCAGCCATGTGCAGTCAGCGAAAAAAGGGAGTAAGATAGTATGTCATACCACGACATGGGCGAGAAATATTGCGCCAATAATAGGACACAGCCTGGTACCTGATTCTAAATTTGAAGCGATAAAGACTCAAAACCATACGACATATCACGACATGTCTGAAATTGATCAAGGTGTGGTTCACGCACTCAAAGTAAAATTTGAATCTTGGACCTCCCAGATGGGCACGGAGTTTGCTAATATTAATATAACGCTTGGCGAAATTCTAGCCCGTATTGAGATATTAGAGAACACCATAACGATGAGCAGTAGTACAAAACGCCCCCCGCGCAGTGAACGCAAGATGGGCGCTGACACCACCACCACCAACCTATCAATTACTAATAGCTACTGTACCTTAAAACCGATGATGCGGTTAAAGATAAAATAAAGAATGCGATGCTCTATACACGCTGTATGTGAGCTGATCAGGAAAATTTCCGCTCAAGATATATTACAAACACCACTAAGGCTACATTTGAAACCGATGATAAAACAAGCAAATTCCCTATAAATACTGACCGCGCTTGCTTGCTGAAGGTATTCTCTTCTGGCGCAAATGCGCTACTGAACAGCAGAAAATTGAGATTCGTGACGAGTATACGCGTTGGAAGGATGAACGCACACTCGTGCAGTTAGGTGAGCCGCTTGATGCTGATGCTTAAATATATATCACCAAAAATACCAGATTCTCACTAAATATTAGTGAGGTTTTTTTTTACCCGAACTTGTTTTGCTCGTGAGGTATACCCTTAGTTCATATTGCATATGGTCAATCGATAACATGCCTACTACTACAGTATGCAATGGGCATTGCCAATGCTTTCCCAGCACTAAACAATCATAGTGCTGGTGGATACGAGTTGGATTTCTAAAAAGAAACATTGTCACACAGTACATGTAGGTAGCCAACACTATAAACAAATCCTTTGGAAGGTTTAGGATGGGCACGCAATGGGTTGAAGAGTTATTATTTTTCAAACATTCACTACTAACAATAAAATGCATTTTGTCTTTTTTTGCATTGCACACTACGCATCAGTTAACACCGTGCAATGAACATGAACATGTACCGGTACACTGTACAGCTACATGTACAGTACATTGAAGGTAAATCTGTTGGAACATAATACTAGTAAACAGTTGAAAATGGACCAAGTGCAGAATCAAAACTTCAGGCTCTCTAAAGATTTCCAGCTATCACTTTACATCTGCTCTCATCACCTGCTTCCGGTCATTCATTGTACGTGAAAGACGTCATGGCTTCATCAGACTCCATGTCACTCAGTGGTTTGCTTGAGTGTAGCATTTGCATGCAGGAATTCAGTGGGGACAACGTCTCACGCACTCTGCCAAGCTCACATGTGTACTGCACTGAGAGTCTGAGGAAGCTACAGTAGTAGTCACAGTTAATCTGCTGCACTACGATGCAACTCCGAGAAATCAGCCATGTGCAGTCAGCAAAAAAAGGGAGTAAGAAGTTCAGAAACAGGTAAGTGTGACAGGCATAACCAATCACTGTTTTAAAGTCAGATTGGGAAAACATTCACTACTAAGAATAAAATGCATTTTGTCTTTTTGTGCATTGCACACTATGCACCAATTAACACTGTGCAATGAACATGAATATGTAGTGTACACTGTACAGCTACATGTACATGTACACATACATTGAAGGTCAATCTGTTGGAACATAACAGTAAACCAGCTATAAATCTCCACAGTTGAAAATGGACCAAGTGAAGAATCAAAACTTCAGGCTCTCTAAAGATTTGCAGCTATCACTTTACATCTGCTCTCATCACCTGCTTCCGGTCATTCATTGTACGTGAAAGACGTCATGGCTTCATCAGACTCCATGTCACTCAGTGGTTTGCTTGAGTGTAGCATTTGTATGCAGGAATTCAGTGGGGACAACGTCTCACGCACTCTGCCAAGCTCACATGTGTACTGCACTGAGAGTCTGAGGAAGCTACAGTAGTAGTCACAGTTAATCTGCTGCACTACGATGCAACTCTGAGAAATCAGCCATGTGCAGTCAGCGAAAAAAGGGAGTAAGATAGTATGTCATACCACGACATGGGCGAGAAATATTGCGCCAATAATAGGACACAGCCTGGTACCTGATTCTAAATTTGAAGCGATAAAGACTCAAAACCATACGACATATCACGACATGTCTGAAATTGATCAAGGTGTGGTTCACGCACTCAAAGTAAAATTTGAATCTTGGACCTCCCAGATGGGCACGGAGTTTGCTAATATTAATATAACGCTTGGCGAAATTCTAGCCCGTATTGAGATATTAGAGAACACCATAACGATGAGCAGTAGTACAAAACGCCCCCCGCGCAGTGAACGCAAGATGGGCGCTGACACCACCACCACCAACCCATCAATTACTAATAGCTACCTTAAAACCGATGATGCGGTTAAAGATAAAATAAAGAATGCGATGCTCTATACACGCTGTATGTGAGCTGATCAGGAAAATTTCCGCTCAAGATATATTACAAACACCACTAAGGCTACATTTGAAACCGATGATAAAACAAGCAAATTCCCTATAAATACTGACCGCGCTTGCTTGCTGAAGGTATTCTCTTCTGGCGCAAATGCGCTACTGAACAGCAGAAAATTGAGATTCGTGACGAGTATACGCGTTGGAAGGATGAACGCACACTCGTGCAGTTAGGTGAGCCGCTTGATGCTGATGCTTAAATATATATCACCAAAAATACCAGATTCTCACTAAATATTAGTGAGGTTTTTTTTTACCCGAACTTGTTTTGCTCGTGAGGTATACCCTTAGTTCATATTGCATATGGTCAATCGATAACATGCCTACTACTACAGTATGCAATGGGCATTGCCAATGCTTTCCCAGCACTAAACAATCATAGTGCTGGTGGATACGAGTTGGATTTCTAAAAAGAAACATTGTCACACAGTACATGTAGGTAGCCAACAATATAAACAAATCCTCTGGAAGGTTTAGGATGGGCACGCAATGGGTTGAAGAGTTATTATTTTTCAAACATTCACTACTAACAATAAAATGCATTTTGTCTTTTTTTGCATTGCACACTACGCATCAGTTAACACCGTGCAATGAACATGAACATGTACCGGTACACTGTACAGCTACATGTACAGTACATTGAAGGTAAATCTGTTGGAACATAATACTAGTAAACAGTTGAAAATGGACCAAGTGCAGAATCAAAACTTCAGGCTCTCTAAAGATTTCCAGCTATCACTTTACATCTGCTCTCATCACCTGCTTCCGGTCATTCATTGTACGTGAAAGACGTCATGGCTTCATCAGACTCCATGTCACTCAGTGGTTTGCTTGAGTGTAGCATTTGCATGCAGGAATTCAGTGGGGACAACGTCTCACGCACTCTGCCAAGCTCACATGTGTACTGCACTGAGAGTCTGAGGAAGCTACAGTAGTAGTCACAGTTAATCTGCTGCACTACGATGCAACTCCGAGAAATCAGCCATGTGCAGTCAGCAAAAAAAGGGAGTAAGAAGTTCAGAAACAGGTAAGTGTGACAGGCATAACCAATCACTGTTTTAAAGTCAGATTGGGAAAACATTCACTACTAAGAATAAAATGCATTTTGTCTTTTTGTGCATTGCACACTATGCACCAATTAACACTGTGCAATGAACATGAATATGTAGTGTACACTGTACAGCTACATGTACATGTACACATACATTGAAGGTCAATCTGTTGGAACATAACAGTAAACCAGCTATAAATCTCCACAGTTGAAAATGGACCAAGTGAAGAATCAAAACTTCAGGCTCTCTAAAGATTTGCAGCTATCACTTTACATCTGCTCTCATCACCTGCTTCCGGTCATTCATTGTACGTGAAAGACGTCATGGCTTCATCAGACTCCATGTCACTCAGTGGTTTGCTTGAGTGTAGCATTTGTATGGAGGAATTCAGTGGGGACAACGTCTCACGCACTCTGCCAAGCTCACATGTGTACTGCACTGAGAGTCTGAGGAAGCTACAGTAGTAGTCACAGTTAATCTGCTGCACTACGATGCAACTCCGAGAAATCAGCCATGTGCAGTCAGCAAAAAAAGGGAGTAAGAAGTTCAGAAACAGGTAAGAGTGACAGGCATAACCAATCACTGTTTTAAAGTCAGATTGGGTAAACATTCACTACTAAGAATAAAAATTATAAAATGCATTTTGTCTTTTTTGTGCATTGCACACTATGCACCAATTAACACTGTGCAATGAACATGAATATGTAGTGTACACTGTACAGCTACATGTACATGTACACATACATTGAAGGTCAATCTGTTGGAACATAACAGTAAACCAGCTATAAATCTCCACAGTTGAAAATGGACCAAGTGCAGAATCAAAACTTCAGGCTCTCTAAAGATTTCCAGCTATCACTTTACATCTGCTCTCATCACCTGCTTCCGGTCATTCATTGTACGTGAAAGACGTCATGGCTTCATCAGACTCCATGTCACTCAGTGGTTTGCTTGAGTGTAGCATTTGTATGGAGGAATTCAGTGGGGACAACGTCTCACGCACTCTGCCAAGCTCACGTGTACTGCACTGAGAGTCTGAGGAAGCTACAGTAGTAGTCACAGTTAATCTGCTGCACTACGATGCAACTCCGAGAAATCAGCCATGTGCAGTCAGCGAAAAAAGGGAGTAAGATAGTATGTCATACCACGACATGGGCGAGAAATATTGCGCCAATAATAGGACACAGCCTGGTACCTGATTCTAAATTTGAAGCGATAAAGACTCAAAACCATACGACATATCACGACATGTCTGAAATTGATCAAGGTGTGGTTCACGCACTCAAAGTAAAATTTGAATCTTGGACCTCCCAGATGGGCACGGAGTTTGCTAATATTAATATAACGCTTGGCGAAATTCTAGCCCGTATTGAGATATTAGAGAACACCATAACGATGAGCAGTAGTACAAAACGCCCCCCGCGCAGTGAACGCAAGATGGGCGCTGACACCACCACCACCAACCCATCAATTACTAATAGCTACTGTACCTTAAAACCGATGATGCGGTTAAAGATAAAATAAAGAATGCGATGCTCTATACACGCTGTATGTGAGCTGATCAGGAAAATTTCCGCTCAAGATATATTACAAACACCACTAAGGCTACATTTGAAACCGATGATAAAACAAGCAAATTCCCTATAAATACTGACCGCGCTTGCTTGCTGAAGGTATTCTCTTCTGGCGCAAATGCGCTACTGAACAGCAGAAAATTGAGATTCGTGACGAGTATACGCGTTGGAAGGATGAACGCACACTCGTGCAGTTAGGTGAGCCGCTTGATGCTGATGCTTAAATATATATCACCAAAAATACCAGATTCTCACTAAATATTAGTGAGGTTTTTTTTTACCCGAACTTGTTTTGCTCGTGAGGTATACCCTTAGTTCATATTGCATATGGTCAATCGATAACATGCCTACTACTACAGTATGCAATGGGCATTGCCAATGCTTTCCCAGCACTAAACAATCATAGTGCTGGTGGATACGAGTTGGATTTCTAAAAAGAAACATTGTCACACAGTACATGTAGGTAGCCAACAATATAAACAAATCCTCTGGAAGGTTTAGGATGGGCACGCAATGGGTTGAAGAGTTATTATTTTTCAAACATTCACTACTAACAATAAAATGCATTTTGTCTTTTTTTGCATTGCACACTACGCATCAGTTAACACCGTGCAATGAACATGAACATGTACCGGTACACTGTACAGCTACATGTACAGTACATTGAAGGTAAATCTGTTGGAACATAATACTAGTAAACAGTTGAAAATGGACCAAGTGCAGAATCAAAACTTCAGGCTCTCTAAAGATTTCCAGCTATCACTTTACATCTGCTCTCATCACCTGCTTCCGGTCATTCATTGTACGTGAAAGACGTCATGGCTTCATCAGACTCCATGTCACTCAGTGGTTTGCTTGAGTGTAGCATTTGCATGCAGGAATTCAGTGGGGACAACGTCTCACGCACTCTGCCAAGCTCACATGTGTACTGCACTGAGAGTCTGAGGAAGCTACAGTAGTAGTCACAGTTAATCTGCTGCACTACGATGCAACTCCGAGAAATCAGCCATGTGCAGTCAGCAAAAAAAGGGAGTAAGAAGTTCAGAAACAGGTAAGTGTGACAGGCATAACCAATCACTGTTTTAAAGTCAGATTGGGAAAACATTCACTACTAAGAATAAAATGCATTTTGTCTTTTTGTGCATTGCACACTATGCACCAATTAACACTGTGCAATGAACATGAATATGTAGTGTACACTGTACAGCTACATGTACATGTACACATACATTGAAGGTCAATCTGTTGGAACATAACAGTAAACCAGCTATAAATCTCCACAGTTGAAAATGGACCAAGTGAAGAATCAAAACTTCAGGCTCTCTAAAGATTTGCAGCTATCACTTTACATCTGCTCTCATCACCTGCTTCCGGTCATTCATTGTACGTGAAAGACGTCATGGCTTCATCAGACTCCATGTCACTCAGTGGTTTGCTTGAGTGTAGCATTTGCATGCAGGAATTCAGTGGGGACAACGTCTCACGCACTCTGCCAAGCTCACATGTGTACTGCACTGAGAGTCTGAGGAAGCTACAGTAGTAGTCACAGTTAATCTGCTGCACTACGATGCAACTCCGAGAAATCAGCCATGTGCAGTCAGCAAAAAAAGGGAGTAAGATAGTATGTCATACCACGACATGGGCGAGAAATATTGCGCCAATAATAGGACACAGCCTGGTACCTGATTCTAAATTTGAAGCGATAAAGACTCAAAACCATACGACATATCACGACATGTCTGAAATTGATCAAGGTGTGGTTCACGCACTCAAAGTAAAATTTGAATCTTGGACCTCCCAGATGGGTACGGAGTTTGCTAATATTAATATAACGCTTGGCGAAATTCTAGCCCGTATTGAGATATTAGAGAACACCATAACGATGAGCAGTAGTACAAAACGCCCCCCGCGCAGTGAACGCAAGATGGGCGCTGACACCACCACCACCAACCCATCAATTACTAATAGCTACCTTAAAACCGATGATGCGGTTAAAGATAAAATAAAGAATGCGAAAATTTCAGAAATGCAAAAAACAAAACAAAAAGAGGCTCTGACTTTTCCATCCTAGGAGGACCTTTCAAGCCTTTGGGAAAGGTCCTACTGTGATGGAAATGTCAGGCCCTCCTAATTTTTGATACATGTAATTCCAAATTTGGTGAGCATTAATTACAGTACATGTGTTGTGTGTAACACCCAAATCTTTGCCCAACATAATGTAGATTCCGAAAAGGAATTTAATAATTCTAAACCACTGATTATTGATTTAAACACCGCATTTTTGGGGCAGAGTACCAGTACATGGAGGAACAACAGGTGACTTCTTCATCCACTGAAGGGGGGTTTGTACCTTAAGCAAAGCCCCGAAAGGATTGAAATTTGAAACACCCAACACTCCAACTTAGCTTTGGTCCCTTCAGAAGCTCAGGTCATGCCAGTTAGCAAGCAGTTGGAAACACATTTATTTTCTCGTTTGTGTTTTCTGAAAGGTGATTTCATCAATTTATAATGGGACAAAAAGAGAAGAATCCGTAGATTTCAGGGCAATCAGAAATCCTAACGTAACCCAACTCAATTGTCTGGTGGTTTTGAGGCTGAGATGCATTCTGGTAAGTCAATGATGATCCATTGAATGTTTAAAACAGATGGTGTCTGATTGTACATATGTATGCTCAGAATTCACTGTTCATCCTGAAGGGAAAACCCTCACTATCAGAGAATTGTGGAAAGGGGCCCAGACGAGGTGCTATGTGATCTAAGAGAATACCGACTTACAATTATTTAATTCAATATTCTCCAAACCAAAACAGCCCTTGTAGTATACAGGATCTGGTAGCAGCAGATGTCCATGGATCAGCAGTGAGCCTTGGCTTTGACAATGTCCTCCGTGCCTGTCCACTATGTCCAGTGTTAGGAAGGTGTCTTGGCATGCCTCCTCCTGGATGGAATGGAACTTCAAACCTTCAGGTGATGCTTCAGGCTGCGGTCTTTTCAGGCTGCGGTAGCTACCACTAAAGATGACCGTCAGTTCTTGAAGATAGGATGTAACCGAGTATGAAGCCACGTTAAACATAAAGATGTCCCATCGACAACGGCACCTATCAATAAAATAAATAAATAAATGCCAAAATACAGTCCAATTTATTGTGTGTATATATTGTGATTGTATAATACATGTATGTATAGTGTATACCAGATTGTGTCCACTGTTCTAAATTAACATTTAGGGCAATTTTACATTTTGACGTTTGAGTCAATACTCAATAGATTCCAAAATAAAGTTCACTTTTGGTTAAAATTTGCAATTTAAAGAAATCATAAAACTAAATAAATGTACTTTTTAGAATACTAGAAGTAAAATGATGACCTGATCCTTCTAGCAAATTTAAATGTACCAGAGTATGTACAATTTTGGGGGGGAAATTACTAAATTATAAATAAAGTGACAAATACATGATGATGTACTTATTCTTTAACCATATAGGGGACAACCTTAACATCGAACTTACGGTAGAAGATTTATAGTTTAGCTTTAATGAACTGATACATGTATGACAAAAACGAGATGCATTGCAGGACTCATACTCATACGGCCTACAAATATGTTGTAGTTCCGGTAACCCGACCGACTGCAATTTCTAAGCACCGCTGCGCCGTTATTACTGTTCAATTTCATTTCATCAGCTCCTGATCAAAGGACAAAAATAATATGTACATGTCCATGTATGTTGTGCCAGAGCCACGTCACAGTAATGTCACTGAATGGCATTCTGGCACCTGATTGGTCAGTTTTGCTTTTGATTTTATTCCCTGGAATGAAAGATTACACTACTGGTGTGAATGAGAAAGTTTATGAAATACAATTTTACAGCAAAATTAAAAATCGATTTCAATTTTTTTTTTGAATCTATTTCTAGTAGCCTGGCATCATCAGTTTACAATTGGAATTAGATAATGGGAACATTTCTCAAAAACATGAACTAAATGGAGTTTTACAAAACTACTTGACTAACCTTTCAAAGGGACCCTTTCAGTTTAATATTTGTATTTAATCCTAGAAATTAAGGTCGTTTCTTCCCAAATCTTGTCCGTTATTTACAGCGGTAACAACTAACAAAACCGTTATGTAAACACAGCGTGACAGCGTCATGTGTTTTCGATCACTTGGCAGAGTAGCAAAGTTCGTTGACCTCAAAGTAGCTATGCAAAACTGCGAAATCACTCAAAAATGTGTGGTGTATTGTCGTAACTTGATTTGTACTACCGTACTAGGCTTATGAATGAATGTGACGTACAGTTCTGAATCGTTTTTTATTCCAAGATTGTGATTTATTTTATTATTTATTATTTTTTAATTTTTTTATTATTATTTTTTTATTCCAAGATTGTGAATTGCATTCTGCATAGAATTAGTATTACGACATTTTTATGATATCTGGCATCATTCTGAGTGGACAGAAAGTGGATAAATATTTTTATCAAATATTAAAATTGAAACGAGAAAAACAAAACAATGTCACTTCGATTTGAGAGAGACATTAACAATCTTGTTGCATTAGCATGCCATAAAAACCCAGACGGCAACATGATAACAACACCTGTCGCCTGACTCTGGAAGAATGGGAGTTACTGCGCAGAGTTGCAGACAAAAGTTAATTTGGACACAGATTGTGTTTTTTACACGGATTTCAAAAAAAAAGTAAAAATGCATCAGTAATCTTTACCCAAAAACACATAGGTTTTGATCTTTTGACTATCTCTTAGTCTTATGACAGACTGGAAACATTTTGTTCAACATCCTGAACGTTGGGGATAGCACTATTAGCAGGGAGGATAATCGTCACATCAGGGATACTGATATCAAAGTATCTCGCGCTCTCTCCCGGTAAACAGGAATTTAATGTTGTGATTGAAAACACATGACGGTAAGATAAATATTGTACTATTTTAGTATTTTAAATTTTGTAGTACAACTTCATGCCACTCCATCTAATGAGTTTTCACTCATTCAATTCACGTGAGATTTTGTGACTGTATTTTTAAAAGTGGACATGATTTATGATCACTCCATAGACACTCTATGGTAAGTTTCACTTCAGTTGAAGGGAGTGAGCCTTTCAAACTCAACAGCCCCGACCAACAGAATTGCCTAATCATTACCCACGCCCAAACTTCCAAAGTGCACTTGGACCCTTACAATCATCCTGGTTTGTTTTTTTATTTGAGGTCGGGCGAGCTCCTCAATTTTTTTTTAAAGGGCGATTGTAACATTCTAACAATGTACAGTAAGGGTTCGAGTTACTCGGACTATTTTGTGAGGTATACCGGAACCGCAACATTTGTTAAGGCCTAAATATGCATTTCTGGGAGAGACAATACTGGCCTATTCTGCTTGCTAGTACTACTAGTACTACTACTAGTAGTACTAGTAGTAGTAGTACTAGTATAGTAGTAGTACTACCAAAGATACTAGAGAGGGCCTCTCTAGTAAAAAGTAGTATCTTTGGTACTAGTACTACTAATGTACTACTATTTACTAATCTAGTAGTAGTAGTACTAGTAGTACTACTACTAGTACTAGTACTACTAGTAGTACTAGTACTAGTAAGTAGTAGTACTAGTAGTACTACTAGTACTGATACTATTACTAGTGATAGTAGTACTACTACTAGTACTAGTAGTAGTACTAGTATAGTAGTAGTAGTACTAGTACTATTATAATATATTAGTAGTAGTAGTACTAGTAAGTAGTAGTAGTAGTACTAGTAGTACAACTAGTAGTACATGTAGTAGTGTAGTTGCGGTAACCGTAACCCTCATCCTCCCGAAGGTCGGAGACCTGAGGGTTACGGGAACGTATGTACAAAATTATAGCGAGGTTTTTGTTTTTACCATTTTGGAAACACCACTGTCCCGATCGCCCCCTTTTTCCACCCTTTTGAAAATCGCCACACACAATCTAAGGACATGCACTTGATCCCAAATGTATACTGAATGTGATCAGATAACTCAAAACATCGTGGGTAAAATACTTTTCCGAAAAACGGGCAGAAACTCACCAAAATACTGTCTGTAAATGTCCCGTCAACGTCTCCGCCAGGTTCGGAATCCGAACCTGGCGCCTCGACCAATCAGCGCTTAGCCTCGTGACGTATTCCCGCACGACGGCTATTTGCTGTTTCGCAATAACAGTCCACACTCGTGGTGCGCGCGCAGGTCATCGTCCTGTGAAGAGCCGACTGGTACTGTATACAACCATGGATATGCGCGCGCACCACGAGTGTGGACTGTTATTGCGAAACAGCAAATAACCGTCGTGCGGGATATACGTCACGAGACTTAGCGCTGATTCGTCGAGGCGCCAGGTTCGGATTCCGAACCTGGCGGAGACGTTGACGGGACATTTACAGACAGTATTTTGGTGAGTTTCTGCCCGTTTTTCGGAAAAGTATTTTACCCACGATGTTTTGAGTTATCTGATCACATTCAGTATACATTTGGGATCAAGTGCATGTCCTTAGATTGTGTGTGGCGATTTTCAAAAGGGTGGAAAAAGGGGGCGATCGGTACAGTGGTGTTTCCAAAATGGTAAAAACAAAAACCTCGCTATAATTTTGTACATACGTTCCCGTAACCCTCAGGTCTCCGACCTTCGGGAGGATGAGGGTTACGGTTACCGCAACTAGTAGTAGTGCTACTTAACTTAATTATTATTAATATTAAAGCATAAATGATAAAGGTAATTGTTTTTTCAACTTACGTTTAGTACGCTGGCATCAGGGAGATATCAGCGTGGTCTTACGTGATGGCTGGGCTGCGCTGGAAGTGGAAGCCGACATGACGTGAGCCTCCGCGCCATGACGTGAGCCTCCGCGCCATGACGAACGCGCTGTTGGTGCTGCCATATTATTACTAGTAGTACACTGTGTACAAATGTACATGTACTGATGTAGGTACGCTCAGTATCCATGCTCAGTAGAACCGCTCCAAATTACATAGGCCCACAGCCCTGTCTTTACACTACAGTACATGTGTACTGTATTAAATGTGTACATCATGCAATGTACATGTGTATAAACCCCAGTCCCGTGGTCAATACTGGACTCGTGTCAGTAGTGCGCTCATCTTTCTGGCGCCCAAATGCCAGTGCGAGTGACTCGAGACTTCCTCTATGTAGTACAGTACGTGGCACTGGACCACGTAGGAACTGGATGGCAGACAATGCGCAGGGCAGGTGTCACAATCTGAAGTGGGTGACCGAGCTAAAATGGTGGGTGACGTCATCACCAATCTCAGCACGTAGCCACAACCTGCTGAAATGGGCGGCGTGCTAAAATGGATGGGTGACGTCACCACCCATCTGAGCACGTAGCGACAACCTGCTGAAATGGGCGGCTTGCTAAGAAGGGTGGGTGAACCATGGAGGAAGGGTGAACTGAGCGCGTGGGGGCCCCTTTACGCTAAAAATATTGTTTGTCGTTGCAGAACACTAATTCGAGCTCCCAATATAGCACTGTACAAACTCCGTTAGGTTGGATGCGTAGCTTTTAGTAGCCAAATACAATGTACTGGCGGAGAAAGGCGTCAAATCGGAAGGATCGATCGCTCACCGCTGTCGTGTTGTCCTCAGATTCCACCTTGCAATCGAATAAACAACTCTATGAAAATTAGTATTTAATAGTCGTAATTATAATGAAATCTTTTTAAAGATTTTCTATTTATTTCGGTAATTGGTATATTTGGCATATTTGTAATGTACTTAGTTCTTTTTCCATATATTTTTTGTTTTCTGTCATCCAATTAGTTTGGAGAGCCCCCTGACAGAAACTAGTTTCTTTTGGGCAATCCAGCGGGAGATAATTGGATGTTTCTGTTATTGTTGCTGTTGTTGTTTGTTGGGGTGTTTGGTTTTTTTGTGTTTTTTATAACTTCTTTTTAATTATTATTATTATTTATTTATTTTATTGATTGATTTATTTCTATTTTCAACTTTATTCTTACTTGTGCTGTGATGTGAATGCTGTACGTGTTTCCCGAAAAATGAAATAAACAAATAAATAAATAAACTCAGCACGGCAATAACAGGACACTACTTGGGTATGCACTGCGCCGGCGACGCGACCTCAGCTGCAGCGAGCCAGCCTGCTAAGCAAATAAGGTGACCAAATAAGGTTACTACAATGTACATGTACTTTATTTGGTCACCTTACAGTATTTGCTTAGGCCTACATATGTACTTAGTACACAAATCGATACATCTGCCTGTGTAGTAGTGTGTACATACAGTAAAGCGATTGTTGAGTTGTCCGGCCAAAGTTGAACGGCCCGCAGTGTATACTGCAACAATGCACATGTACTGTACATGTACATGTACTGTACATGTACATGTATGTACAATGTACATGTACACACATGTTCATGTACAAACATGTACGTGTACGTACAGTACATGTACACGTACAGTACATACCCTCATATACATGTACAAGTACATCGTGTCCAGGACTTGTGCAGAAAATTTTAATTGAAAAGTAAGGGTGACTGGAGATATTATGTACATGTATTATAAATAAGGAAATTGCTGGTAGTGATGTTTATTACCAAGTACCAGCCTAAATTTAAGATACTGAATCATAATGCTTGAGATCAGACCACGTCATAGCAATTAGTACTTTCAGTTTACAAATACAATTACAGGACAACTTTCAATCCACTACATGTCTACATGACCTTGTCCAGCGTGACTAGAACCTGCAAACAAGCAATATATGTATTTGTAACCTGGCTACAACAGCTTTGGGATCAACAAAAATGGATGCAGCTTTTTAAATTTAAGTCAAACATGACTGGGAACTTTCATACAAATTAATGACGGCAAAGAAAACTTTGAGTTTGAGTAGACTTGAGTGGGACTTGAACCCGAGAGGCCCAGACGTCTGGTTTTGCGTACCAGCGCTAGTCTTACCATCTCAGCTATCTGGCACTGGCAGATTATTTGGGGACACATGATGAGGGGATCTCTTGTAAGTAGTATTTTAGTAACCCAACTTTACGTTAAGGATTTGATTTTCCCCTCACATATCCTGCAGGTGATGGTACAACAGGCAGGCACCCAACCAGCTGGGCCCACATACATTGCCATAGATTCCATGGGCTTTGTGGCCGTGGCAGATTCAGGCAACCAATGCATCCAACTGTTCACTCCTTACTGGAAATCCTTCCACATCCTACAGACCAAAGAACACCTTTTGTATATTCTTTGAGCATAACCATAACTAAGCACAATATTATAGTCGTTTCACCGGGTCCAAATATTCTTAATTTTCATGTGCACTTTCATTTCATTTAATTACTTTTTTCTCCACAACATAACAGGACATTTTCAAGAATTTTTGTCCGAGAGTGGTGCCTTATGGAAGCTTCAAATTAAGATTCTCAATTTCCAACTTGTAGGAGTGCAAATTTCATTGACCTTGAAGTTGATGCCATTACTTCTGTCATCTTACATCCACGATGTATGCACAAAGAATTCATCAACTTAAGGAATTCCCAGACCTTCCATGTGTAACAAGGACAAGGTCTTCAAGATGAGGTCTTTTTATCATGTTTTTATCAAGCATGTATAATGACTAAAACTGAAAATGCCACCCCTCTATACAGATACACCATGAATACGCCATGGAAGGATGCACACTATATGCATGGAGCTCCCTCAACAGTGTACATTATGCTAGGCATTGGCCACCATGCATGCTTGACCACAAAAAAGTGGCACAGCTTGATGGCCAGCTGCACATCTAAACCAGATAAATGCAGTAAAACCATTTCTAAAAGGATGAAGTTAAAGATTACTTAAACTTCACTCACAACTTCTGAACATTATATTTATAAATACATGTACAGTAGTTGGAAGAAACTCACCAGGTGCAAGAGGTGTTCAGGTTCCTTGCTGCATGCATGGTGTCACGCTGGCCACTTCATGAAGCTATCCTTGTATACTATACCATGACTATACCAAGGAGGAATACCTCCTTGACTATACTAACTCCATGGTCACATACCGCATGCATACAGCAAGTCTGGGTTGACCCCATGGTTGACCCCTCTGAAGGAACTGTACAATGCTCTGTCTGCAGCCTAGCCCACTGGTCACCCTGGAGCCTCAGCTACCCAGCCTCACATTCCAATGGCAAGTGGAAGGAGGGGATGCTGCTGTGGGGGTCTGCTACTATGCAAATAATTACATGCACCCCCCCCCCACACACACACACCCTAAGGGCGTATACTTCCTACTTCTAGTGTACATACATGTGTACGAAAAAAAACACTCCCAGAAAAGCCTAATTCAAATCGCTCCCTTTGATGAACCAGAATCACTTTCCTAGGCTGAAATTTCTCACCGAACGTCCCTTATATAAATTAGTTCTTTTTGCGACAGATAAACATACCTCAGAAATTCCTCCTTTTTCAGTTAATTCCAAATAATCAGTTTCGTGAATTTTATGGGGTACCAAAAAAGTACCCCACAAGGAGCGGTCCCATATTTCTGAGTACCCATCCATTGTTCTGAGTACCCCACAACCCACCTTATGTAGTACATGTAAGCCCACACTTACACATGCAAACCAGTGCACACAGGGTGCCTGAATACACATGACAAATGTCTTAGTTTTAGCTAGGTTTTAATAATGCATGAGTTGGTTTCCATGACTTTACTTTCAGGGTTTTCCATCATCCCTGAAACCCTGCTTTGATGTCAAACATTCCAAGGTCATTTCTTCTTCCTATTGGTTGATTACAGTCTCTTAAAATTTAGTGGGCCTGACGTTTTGATCCTAGCAGGACCTTTCTCAAAGGCATTACTGTCTCCTTAGACAAAGACTGTCTATCCACTACACACGATGAAGTGAAATATCCTCACAGCACCTTTCTCAAAGCCAGGTTTCTGCTTTGAGAAAGGTCCTGCTAAGTGCTAGGATAAAAATGTCAGGCATTGTCCGACATTTAAATTTAGTCAGACTCAGTAATTTTCTGTCATTTCTTTAAATGTGGATCACTTAAATTGTGTATAAGAGTAACAGATATAATTGTTACATATGTTCAAATAGGATTACATTTGTCAATATTTGATTGACATTGAGATTTGTATATTTTGGTGTATTTTGTGCGTAATGTTGTACATTCATTCATATTTTTCAGACTGAACAGTTTTATATACTTGTAGGGATGTAACTGATATTCAATTGTTCAATGTAAATTCAGTATTTGTAATTTCTTAAATCTTCACTGATGTTTGGCCAATATGAATAATTTTACTATTTGATTGATATTGCATAAATTTTGGGTAACTTAAGTGAGTGAGCAGTTTTCTATCCTTTTTTAAGGATGTATTACTGTTCATAATCAGCATATCTTATTAAAGAATAAACCATTATAAAAACAGTAATGCTTCATCTTATAATCAGAGTGAAAAGTTTACAGTGAGACCATGCAAGACATTGCGTGCTCTATCCATTATAGAAAAAACTCTAATTTGTAATGTTTAATTGCAATGTTTTCATTAATTGTAATACCCTGGAAAAGACTAGTTGACTATATGGAAAGGACACCATCTAAGGGCTGGATAGCTCACATTATAAAAGTGGTACTCGAAAACCAGATGTCTTAGGTTCAAATCCTGGTCCAGTCAAAGTTTTCTTTGCCATTTAGATTACCGGTAATTGTAATTGTTAGAATCTTGAGAAGTTTTAGCTTTTCAGTCACTTCCCTCAATGAATCAGTCTTGTCACATGCTTGTGTTCTTTGGGCCAGAATTGACCATAACCAGGGCATACAAGGGGGAACTTAACAACTTTGATAGTAAGGATTTACTTTAGAATAGCATTCAGTCTGCTGAGGCTGATTATGTACTTAAGTTTTGTTAGAGGTAATCCTGACTTTTGGAGCCAAGAGTGGATTTATGCAGTCTGTATAGAGACAGGTGCAGTCTCATGCTGGCAGTTTTAGACAATTTTGTGTAACATCTTTGCATATTTGATTGATATTTAGATTTGTATACTTTCGTAATGTCAGTCTGTGAAGTTTTCAAAATTTCTTTAAAGGTCAACTGCAATGCAATTCAAATAATACTGGCTTAAGAAAATATACATTCAAGTATTGTTTCAAATTATAAACTTTAGAAAAAAGGATAAAAAATGCATGTAATTAAGATTTAAAAGGGGGAGCAGGCACAACTCAATGGAAATTGTTCAGGGGACTAACTGGTCCATGACTCATGTCAGCATGGTCAGGGAAGTTTTACAAAGCATGTTTGTGCATACTAACAGTCAGTGCACACTTTGAAAACTTCTCTAGAGTAAACAATTCTTGAGTGAATATAGACAAATTACAAATTCATTGCCATGTGATTTCATATTGAATTCATGCTGAAGACTGCTGCGATGCCACTAAGGACAGAATAAACATGTATTTATTACCTGAATAAAGCCGTGTTTGAACATCAAAAACACACTGACTGTGGCTGACATGACCAAAATGATCAGGCCCATCGAATGCCTGCAGTGCAGGGTCCATTTGACAAAGCTCGCTGTCAATGACTTGGATACCATTGAGGGTCACACAATTTTTCTGTACAGTATGTAGTTTTGCACTGTGTTCCCATCTATTACCATCAGAAAACCAGGTATTTCCAGCATTTTCTTTCTTTGTTATCGACGGGGAATTCATCAGATTCCGAGGAGAAAGCTTGTAGACAGACGTCTCAGCCAGCTACATTTTCACACTTTTTGGTGAAAGGAAAAGACTGGGGCCGAACTAAAAAAAAAAATTAACTAATGCATTATGCAGTACACACTGAATGTGTCAGGAAACTACGGTACGGTACAGGCTTTTCAGAGGAAAAATAAAAATAAAAATCAGATTAACACAATAACTACAGGCAAAATTTAAGTTAATTAAAGACAATGACGTTTGATCAGGGATTATAACATACGTATACATGTAAAAATGAACATGTTTAATGCCAAATTGTGATATTCATTTGTCTTCAATTGACTTTAAAGAACGTAAACCAATGTATAATTTTCAATAAGGTCTCAGTATACTGTGATAATCCACATGTACATGTACATGTATTAGTTTTTTTTCAAAAGCAGTGCTTCAAACATGTAGTAAGCATCGCAGAAAGTTTGCAATGAGATGTACAAATCTCTTTCCAAGTGCAGCTCTGACCAGATCCAGTAACTCTATGGTACGGTCAATTTATACTCTGTCTCAAGGAGACATGTCTCAAGGAGACAGTGACCTCTTATGTACATGTAGCCAAATGTATTTGTTAGTGGCCAAGAACTACTTCGAGTCATTTGATTTCAAGGGCTACTGAATCGGCTGAACACTTGACTGTAATTATATGCAGGCCAGCCAGGCTACTACCCTTACAGTCTCATATGGCCTGATAGCATTTTAGCAGCCAAAGGCACCGAGTGCAGTCCTGTACATATACATGTGTACAAGGTAAATTGTACAAATTCCCGCCCGATATCTCTGTGAATCTGTTTACCTTTACCTCTTTATATCAACTGTTTATGATCAGTATTGTAGTCGAGTCCTTCCCAGTGCTGTAGTCGAGTCCTTTGATTCAAAGTCCAAGTCCTTGCTATTTGAGTCCAAGTACAAGTCCTTGCTATCCGAGTCCAAGTCCTTGCTATCTGAGTCCAAGTTCTTGCTATCTGAGTCCAAGTCCAAGTCCTTGCTATCTGAGTCCAAGTCCTTGCTATCCGAGTCCAAGTCCTTGCTATCCGAGTCCAAGTCCTTGCTATCCGAGTCCAAGTCCTTGCTATCCGAGTCCAAGTCTAAGTCCTTGCTATCCGAGTCCAAGTCCTTGCTATCTGAGTCCGAGTCCTTGCTATCCGAGTCCAAGTCTAAGTCCTTGCTATCCGAGTCCAAGTCCTTGCTATCTGAGTCCAAGTCCTTGCTATCCGAGTCCAAGTCTAAGTCCTTGCTATCCGAGTCCAAGTCCTTGCTATCTGAGTCCGAGTCCTTGCTATCCGAGTCCAAGTCTAAGTCCTTGCTATCCGAGTCCAAGTCCTTGCTATCTGAGTCCGAGTCCTTGCTATCCGAGTCCGAGTCCTTGCTATCCAAGTCCAAGTCCAAGTCCTTGCTATCCGAGTCCAAGTCCTTGCTATCTGAGTCCGAGTCCTTGCTATCCGAGTCCAAGTCTAAGTCCTTGCTATCCGAGTCCAAGTCCTTGCTATCTGAGTCCAAGTCCTTGCTATCCGAGTCCAAGTCTAAGTCCTTGCTATCCGAGTCCAAGTCCTTGCTATCTGAGTCCGAGTCCTTGCTATCCGAGTCCAAGTCTAAGTCCTTGCTATCCGAGTCCTTGCTATCCGAGTTCAAGTCCGAGTCCTTGCTATCCGAGTCCTTGCTATCCGAGTCCAAGTTCGAGTCCTTGCTATCTGAGTCCAAGTTCGAGTCCTTGCTATCCGAGTCTAAGTCCGAGTCCTTGCTATCCGAGTCTAAGTCCGAGTCCTTGCTATCCGAGTCCAAGTCAGAATCCTTGCTATCTGAGTCCAAGTCAGAATCCTTGCTATCCGAGTCCAAGTTCGAGTCCTTGCTATCTTAGTCCAAGTTCGAGTCCTTGCTATCCGAGTCCAAGTCCTTCCTATCTGAGTCCAAGTTCGAGTCCTTGCTATCCTAGTTCAAGTCCGAGTCCTTGCTATCCGAGTCCTTGCTATCCAAGTTCAAGTCCGAGTCCTTGCTATCCGAGTTCAAGTCCGAGTCCTTGCTATCTGAGTCCGAGTCCTTGCTATCCGAGTTCAAGTCCGAGTCCTTGCTATCCGAGTCCTTGCTATCCGAGTTCAAGTCCGAGTCCTTGCTATCTGAGTCCGAGTCCTTGCTATCCGAGTTCAAGTCCGAGTCCTTGCTATCCGAGTCCTTGCTATCCGAGTCCAAGTTCGAGTCCTTGCTATCCGAGTCTAAGTCCAAGTCCTTGCTATCCGAGTCTAAGTCCGAGTCCTTGCTATCCGAGTCCAAGTCAGAATCCTTGCTATCTGAGTCCAAGTCAGAATCCTTGCTATCTGAGTCCAAGTCAGAATCCTTGCTATCTGAGTCCAAGTCAGAATCCTTGCTATCCGAGTTCAAGTCCGAGTCCTTGCTATCCGAGTCCTTGCTATCCGAGTCCAAGTCCGAGTCCTTGCTATCTGAGTCCTTGCTATCCGAGTTCAAGTCCGAGTCCTTGCTATCCGAGTCCTTGCTATCCGAGTCCAAGTTCGAGTCCTTGCTATCCGAGTCCAAGTCCGAGTCCTTGCTATCTGAGTCCAAGTCCGAGTCCTTGCTATCCGAGTCTAAGTCAGAGTCCTTGCTATATGAGTCCAAGTCAGAATCCTTGCTATCTGAGTCCAAATCCTTTCAAGAATTTCAAGTAGTGTTCTTGGAATCTCGGTGGCATTCGTACATTTGAATAATTTGCACTTATTATTGACCTGAATTCACAGCTTGATTCTTCTTGCCTATTGAATCATGTCTAGAGCAGACTGCTGGAGACAATAGTTGAAGACTGAAATAACTTACACAATGTACATGTACTGTAAGTGGTCAAGTAATCGTAAATTTCTTTCAGAGGTAAAGACTGTTAAACTTAATCTCTTTTTGAAACAGGTGCTTCCTTACGCTCTGGTTGAACCATCTATTTTTTTATAGTAAAGGCAAATATCTGCTGACTTCTGCACAAAGATTTTACATTTTTTGCACGAGCAAAATAAATTAATCTGGAGTAAATGGGAACATATCACTCAGGATCCTTGACAGCAGAATAAATATTTTGCAAAAGTTGGCTGTCACTTTGTATTTTAAGCCCCATCCTGTTTGATTTGTGTCGTGGTTCAGGGTGTGCTATTTTGGCAGTACATTTGTAACCTTCATTCAAGCAAGGCTTGCATCACAGGGGCTGAATTTCTAGAAATGATGCTCTTTTTTTTAACTGTAACCATCTTGCCAATTATTGTCCTTTTAAAAATACAATGGAATGTTATTTCTAAAGTGGCCTTTATATGATAGCGCCGGCCTTGTCTTCAAGTGTATGCTGAGCTGCACTCGTTGGCATGCAGTGACCAACGCAAGCAGTCACTGAGCTTATTATGACAAAAACAACATGAAGGATATTTTATAGCGTTGAACTGTACCAATCATGTAAAGACAAATTGTTTGGGGGTCATGAACTAATAAGTTTTGCTTCACTTCATTAAGGCTGGTGGTTTTATGACTCCACCATTACTGATCCTCAGCTATTCATGATCAATGCTATTATTGGACGCTGCACTTTGCCACAGCTAAACTCACTCAGAAGTTCCCACATTAGTTATTTCGCCACAAAAGTTGTGCATGTTGCCTGGCCACTATGTGTAGATGTTCCCACGTGTTTGCTTAAAAGAACGCTGGTTCCACATGATGAATTCTAAATTAATATTATACGGTGTAGTTAATTCCACCAGGCACCAACTGAATCATCCAGACCACACACATAGGCGCATCAAAATGTGGCCATACACCATGCATAATTTCTTTGGGCTGTGCATTATGGAACACCCATGTGCCTGGTGGAATTCCAAGCACTGTACGAGTATAGTACATTATCGCCATGCACTTGCGTCTTTACAAGTAGTTTAGGAATAGGCAAACCCATACGTTGTGCCATATATCGTAATGCAGAGTTTTAGACTATCTTCATGAAATGAAGTTCCAGTGAAATTAAGGTAAAACATTTCTGTGGTTTTGGGGGAGAACTCGAACTGAGTCCTCCAGATAACAGAGTCCTGACTGTTCAAGTCCAAGTCCTAAAAAAATGGGACTCAAGTCCTCCTGCACTGTTGATGAATTTTCATTAATGTATACCGTCTACTCTAAAACATACAAAAGAAGCCACACCCTGTGCTTAAATGCAGGCTATAATCACTTTTAAACAGATGAAAGAACCAGGAGTGAAAGTCAGATCCCAGACAGTGGTCTCAAAATGACCCATAAGGACCTACAATCCACTCACCCAACCCATTCCAGTCAGATTTCAATGAGAGGCAGTGAGCTTGCTTCTATCCATATCCCAGTCACAATATGGATATGTGGAATCACTTGCACTTACCTTCTAGATGTGGGCAGTTGGCAGCTATGACCTTTATGCTATCTCCTGTCAGAAAGTCACACGCTGATAAACGAAGGCATCTCAATTCAGCTCCACACTGCAATATAAAGCTGTGGGAAATTGGAAACCGAAGCAAACCAGGCTGTGCTCAGAGATGTGATTGAAACACACAGGAGGGTATTCTGCAAAATAACATTGACACTACTCTTGTTCAATGCACTCCATAACAATGGCATATCCTCTCCTTCATATTATTTTCACCTGGTTATCATGGCTATAGGGCCAATAAGCACTCCTCAAAACTATCTCAACTTCCTGAGGAGCTCACATACACACACGATGTACATATACAATCTTATGCTGTTATTCAAGAACACAGAAGCTAAGAAAAGACCAAGGTATCTATCCTAAAATGTTCCCTTGCTCACTTTCCAGGCAACAAATCCTAAGCAAAAGATCTTAGGACACAGATCTCAGGCCACAGATCGTAGGCCACGGATCTCAGGCCACATATCTAAGGCTGCAGATCCTAGGCCACATATCTAAAGCCACAAATCACAGGCCACATATCTCAGGCCAAAGATCTAAGGCCATGGATCTCAGGTCACATATCTAAGGTCACAGATCCTAGGCCACAGATCTCAGGCCACATATCTAAGGCTGCAGATCCTAGGCCACATATCTAAAGCCATAAATCACAGGCCACATATCTCAGGCCACAGATCTAAGGCCATGGATCTCAGGTCACATATCTAAGGTCACAGATCCTAGGCCACAGATCTCAGGCCACATTTCTAAGGCTGCAGATCCTAGGCCACATATCTAAAGCCACAAATCTCAGGCCACATATCTCAGGCCTTGGATCTCAGGTCACATATCTTAGGTCACAGATCCTAGGCCATAGATCTCAGGCCACATATCTCAGGTCACAGATCTAAGGTCACAGATCCTAGGCCACAGATCTCAGGCCACAGATCCTAGGCCACAGATCCCAGGCTACAGATCTCATGACAAATCTCAGGCCACAGATCTAAGGCCACAATAAAATAAGACGTGTTTTGGGAAATCTGACTGCAGGCCACAATAACTCAAACAGAGATAGGACACTGAGATTTGCCCCAACACTGTGTCCAGACAAGTTTACCTGGCCAATGAGTCGGCACCCAGGCTGCCTGTACAGTCCACTTTGCCTCTGCCACACCAGGCCAGACTAAGCTTCAGTAGACTTTGACATCGTTGTACTAGACCATCAAGCATGTCATCGGAAACCTTCCAAGATGAAAACACGATTCTTCGTCAAATGAATTCTGACCATTTATCAAAGTCAGGAAAGTCTCCCGACGACAGGCATAGCACAGACTGAACAAAATGTTGAGTTACTTGCTCTCCTCAGAACCACACTAATTCTCAACAGAGACGACTCACTGCAAACTTTCAAAGACAAATTCTATGGTGCAAACCTTCAAGTTGTATCAAAATTAATTCCTTTCCAACATCGACCAAAATTTTACTCAAGAATACTAGAACTGGTTCCCCGGACTGAGAGTCAACTGGTATCTTTTAAGGGAGCCAAGACTTGCATCATTCAACATAAGAATGACATAAAGTACCGGTACTGCAACAAAGTAGAAGCACTTTGGGAGAACCAGACACACGTTTTGTGACATCCAAGTAGGATTTTCACACACCAGCAATAAACACACTGTAGTTTCTCTATGAAAATATATGTTACCTTTGAGAAAGGTTCCGCTAGGCTCATGCTCTTTGCATTTTTTGAGAATTTGTCCAAGCAGGGATTTGAGCCCAGGGTCATAGTTTAAAATGTTACCAGTCAAAAGTTAGAGGGCCTGAAGTTTTGATCCTAGTAAAGGCAAAGGCCTTTGAGGAAGGTCCTGCTAGGATCCAAACCTCAGACCTCTAACTTTTGAGATCTATGTATTGCAGGTCATTTTAGTCAGTGAGCAGTTTCCAACAGTTTTTTTGTATTAACTTCATGTTACCAGTCAGTTTGCTCTGAGTATTAATTTTTCTTTCTTTAGTGCTTCAGAACTGTGTGACATTGACTTGTGCTTTTACCTTGGACCAGTAAGGCTGAAGGTCTATCTCCGCATACAGTAGACTGTCATAGCAGTGTTTCTTAAATAGCTTACAAGTCCTGGATGACTGACAGAGATTAGGCAAATCCAGATAAGAGAAGATTAGCTGGATTACCTCACCCTGCAGGGAAAAAGGAAAGAAACAAGACCAATGATCATATTGGGACTTCTGGATGGATATATGGATGGGTGGATGTACATGTACATATACGTGTATGGATATTACAGGGAGGGAGGGAGGGATAGTGGGGTTTATGGCTAGATGAGAGGATGGAGTTGTGAGTTTGAAGGTGGTTGTGAAGTTACTGCTTTGTAGGGGTTGTGTTGTGGTTGATAGAGTAGGGATGTACCAAAAGTCCAAAACCTACCGGTAACATGTCAAAACATCCGTTGCCAGAGGCCACATCCATCAAGCTGGTATCATCCACAGAGGAGATGGATAGCTTTTGCATGTGGGCAACATAAGCCTCGTCTAGATCTAGCACACAAAATAAAGACAGAAGAATATGAGAATAAAGACAGCACAACAAACAGTTGCCCATCATCTGACAACTTAACCACTTCTCGCCGGGACATCGAATCCGGAGCTCCATTGGCTTGACTATGCGACGGGGCCCTCCGATTCCGGGCACCACTTTTGTCCACATTCTAAACAAAGACTCTTTTCAGCTTAGAACAAAGCATTACGAATTAGTACAAAGACCCTTCTTGACGCAAGTTGCCACATGAATTGCAAGATAAGCAGCAGTAATTGTGAAATTGTGGGACTTTTACTGTGGAGGATCGAGGGATACCGCGCTGCCGCTGAAAGCACGCGGAGGACATTGTGTTGGCATGCCACACAGCCCAACGGTCGTCAGTCAGGCAATGGAATTCCACCCACATTCTTGAAAAAAATCTGTACGCTCGGTTGTCGGTGGCCGACCAACTCGAAGATTTGACTGCCTGGAGTGGAGGCTGGAGACTGCAGTCAGGGATTGACAGCACCGTACACGCACACACACACACAAGTCCTTTACGCTCCATTGACGATGCACAATGGACCCTTATTCGAACGGATAATCTCTTGACAAAAGCCACAACAGCATCCGAATTGGGCCAGGTGTTACTCTCTTGTACCCATAGCCTTATCGATTTATTTCACAGAAATGTATTGTTCCGATTGTTTTAGCGAGATTTGAAAATGATGCATTGTTTTAAAAAAATGTATGGCGGTCATCGGCGCTGTAAAACCACCCGGCGCGAAGTGGTTACATATTATTAAGTGTTGTGTGGACAGATATCAGATACGACTTGAAGGTTCGCATGGTGGAAATACTAAGTAGAAGGTTTGCAGTGACCCATGTAGCACTTCTCTTTCAAGTAGAAGACGGTGGGCAAAGTACACACTACCCAAAACATTGAGTTACTGGCTCTTTTCAGAACCACACTCACCTTATTGAGAGAGAAGTGCTACATGGTCAGATGTCCTTGTAATTTGATAACAAATGACATCAATGTGTTAGTTACCAAGATTTCAGGGAAGGGGAATGCTATCTTCACCTGTTCCATCATCCTGTAAAGATCCCACTAGCTCCACAGCATCCAGCTCAGTGTAATACCGCAGATGTTTGTGGTGGAACACCAACCGAAGTAGCCTAGAGGGTGCCAAACAAGGAAAAAGACGTGCAAGAGTCAAGACTCAGTTAGAGGGGAGAACTTACTGTAACCTTCACAGCCCCTGGGGAAATCATGAGAAGTACCTTGGAGGCAACAGGGATGTGAATACAGAGAAAGCCTACCTGGTTGCAAACTTGACTGTGCGGAGAGGCGGGGAAAAGATTCTGGGATCACAGAGAGACACTTGAGGATTGCCTGACCAAAGGCAATGCCACCTTGGTGTGAAAACAAAGCAAGAAATTAGATACATGATGAGTAGAAATGAGACATGAACAAATCAAAGTTTACTCAAAAACGGTTACTGGTATCACCAGGGTTCCCCTGCCTACTTAAACATGAGATGGTCAGCATCACCATTCTTAGCGGCCACCTCAGGATTTTTCTTCTAAAATGGCCACCTCTGGGGTCGAAACCATCCAACCACCTCATAAATTAACAAAATCCTACCAAGAAGTGTGAGCCGAATGTCTTTACCTCGGACTAATGAACAAAACCTTGTGCAGTAAGATGGAGTCATGTTGTAACTGTAAATGTACAGTACACGATGTATACTGCACAATGTACATTGTGTAGCATTCATATTTAATTTGTTTGTAAAGCACATGCAAATGGCGATGCATGAACCCTCAAGCTAGCATGGGAACTTAGGCCATGTAGGCCTAACAAGTTCATTTTGGGATATTTGAGTAAGAGTAAGGTCCAGCTAGAGGATACAAATGTCAAGACCAAAACTACACCAACTAAAAAAAGGTGTAGTTGGTGTGTTTACGTTTCACAGTAAACTATACTTGTACTTTCACCACAAAGAGCCAGAAATTTCATAAGGAACTTTTATCTATAACAGAGTCACTAGTGAAGCTGAGCAGCATGACCTTTCTTTTTCCACCAGAGAAACTTTGCAAAGCACTAAGTAATCATCATGAACCGTTCAGTAAGACTTGGCTAAGGCTTGTCATGTCATGATATGGTTCAGGAATCGTCATCAGAGCATAATGACTCAGGTCTACTGGCTTCAGCCAAGGTACTAGGATCATTCTTCTTTAATATGATGCTGGTCATCTCAGCAGGAAAGGCCTCAATATCCAGATGAGGAATGACTAACATCATGCTTTATTCGATTGTGATACTAATATCACTTCTTACTTTAATATGCAACTGCTTCCTGACTAAAATTACCAAAATGCGAATATGAAAAGTTAGAGAGGCCTGATGTTTCAATCCTAGCCGGACCTTCCTCAAAAGGTCCAGCTAGGATTGAAACGTCAATCAGGACCTCCTATTTTTTGATATTCTTACTTATTTACTTTGTTTTATTGGATCTTCCCATCCATACTGCTTTCTCTTCCCTTTCATTTCATCCTAGTCTATCTACCAGCTTTCCTGGTTTGTCTACAACCTGTTATCTGCATCTTTGCTTACAAATCTGTTTTTGTACAATGTATGCCATTTTGCCTAAGGAAGTTCCTCCTAGGATTGAAGAATCAGGCCCTCAAACAACCAAAGCAAAGCAAGACTGACTGCAATATTTAACCAGTATTACTTAACAAAAGTAAAGAATAAACCATCTAAGGGCTGGGTAGCTCAGATGGAAGAGCACTGGTACATTAATCCAGAGCTCTCGGGTTCAAGTCCCGATCCAGTCAAAGTTTTCTTTGCCACTTTTTCAAAAGTAAAGAATATTAGATAGGATCAGGACTTGAAGCCTAGCCTTGAATTTAACCCAAGCCTCTGTCTTCTATTATTTTCATCCTGACAGATGGTGGTCAGTGTGTGATGAACGCTAGATGACCAGTCCACTCACCTGCTACTACATTTGCCATCAGGACTAGAGTTGACGTTCTGCAACTCACAGGCATAGATCTCAACCACAGAGCCTGGGTGGTAGGTTTCATAGATCCGAACCTCTGAAGGATAAACTGCTTGATCATATATCAGATCTGTCAAATGAAAACAACCCCCCCCAAAAAAAAAAACCGGTTAAACTTTAGCAAGTTATATAAAAATGTTGCAAACTGCTTACAAGTCACTGATTTCAATATTTACATTTCGCTCCTAGCATCCAAGCTTTCTGGTTTTGAGAAAGGTCCTGCTAGCATCAAAGCCTCGGATTCTCTGAGTATTTGAATCAACAGGTCAGAGGGCTTGGTGCTTTCATAATTTTTAAGAGAACATTTGAAAAAATTTCTCCACATGTCTGGCCTTCTATTACTTGTTCACACCTCAGGTCACTCTTGTCAGAAAACAGTTCAGTTTGCAGCCTTTTTGTCCCACACTTAAACATTGATAATCAATCAAATGACACTATCATATTACCCGAGTGTGGAACAGAGAAATGACCAAACCTGCTTTTAAATGATGCACTAATGTTTCAAGCAGCTCGGGCCATGATGAGTTGAAGCAAGCTTTGTGGCATGCTGTCTTTTTTTACAATTGTACGTACATTAAACTAACCACAGCGATTGCATGGGTGACTCACCAACAAAGTCCTGACCCATGTAAGGCTTGTTGCCACGGAAACCAATGGAGCGTTGGCTGGAGGGAGTTTGTTTCCACCATGGGCCATAGGTCCTCTGTGAAAGGAAAAATTGTCTACAGAATGTCAACTATGATAAGCCAATCAAGTCTAACTGTCAACTAAACTATGTCACCCAAATTACATGTGTATCAGCAAATGTATTATACTGATTCAATCATATCAACTAAATTAAGTTAACTCTTAATTGAATTACACTCATTATATAAATCATATAAATTTCATGTACATCTAACTAAATTAAACCAACTAAGTTATGTCAAGAGAATTACATGATGTCAGTATATATCAACTAAATCATGTGGGGATTAAAGGGATAACATAACATTGGTCAAGGTCAACAAATAGCAACCATATGTTGTCTGATCCATGAAATAGCACACCTGTGAACATTTCAGCTCAATCTGCCAACCGAGTCTCAAGAAAAAAAGGTGAAAACCGCTTCATATGTTTAGCGAAAATGCAGCATTCAACAAGTTGTTCAAAAAACAAACATTTAGAGGAAGGAGAAAGGGAACTAGACAGACCAGAATGACAACGCAAGGGCCTGTATTGAAAACTCGGCCATGGCTCTGGCTTCATTGTTGATATCCAAAAACTGCTCAAATACTTTTTGTAATTTTTTTAAAGCCCCTACACACATCTGCACAAATCCAAATTTCGACAACTTTTTTAAAAGTAACTTACTCAAGTGGAAGTAAACAATTGGTAGACAATTAGACACATACTAGGCATGACCAGATCATCTATACAAACTAAATTACAACCAACAGGGGAACATATAAACCTATATCAGAAATCAAATATAAATCTACATGTTTATCAGTAGTGAATGCACCTGTCAAGTTATCAAATTGGTAGGAGCAGTGCCCTCAGGTCTGTGCTGCCAGTCTGTTTGTACTGGAAATTCAACTCCCACAACTTTTATGAAACATTAAGAGGTGACCAAAATGCACGGCTGATTATTTTGCACTTTCGTGACGCACCTGCACAATTCATCGGTGCCCCAGTTTTTAAAAAAGTAGCCATTAAAAAGTCAGGAGTTAAAAGGTCCGTACACTCAAAACATGTACAGTGCATCATCACAATAAAAAGCATTCTGGGACCAATGAAAAAAGTTCGGTATAGCGATCGTTCGTTATAGCAGTTGTATGTAGCCACATAATGTGTACACAAAAATCAGGAGCCAAAGGGTATGTTCATTATAACCGAATGTTCGGTATATCGGCATTCATTATAGCGACGTTCCACTGTACATGTACATGTATTTTCAAATGAGATTTGAAGGTTTTCATGACGAGAGTAGCAGAATACGTAATAGGTTTGCGGTAACACCATGCAATTTCTCTATTGTGAGTATGTGTGGAGTAGTTCATCCGGTCATAAGCCAAAAACCAAGGCAGCATACTTCTAAGGCTGGAGAGATGAAGCTGCCAGTCACCTTCTCTGCTGGCTCTTATCAGCATCAACAGCACTTGCACGGTAGACATGTAGGACGTCCTGGAGGCAAATGTTTTGTTTTCATTACAGGCGTCTGTCACAAACTTGTGGTATGACTCTTCAAGCTGCATGAATTCATCATTCTCTTCACTTCTTAACTCATCAGTGAAGTTTGGACCAAGGCTGAAATATGACTGATGCATTCAGTGTAGCACTTGATTAACTGACTCCAGCTGCTCTTCAGACAAGATGCTAAGGTAAGCATCAAACCTTAATTGATGCAGGGCTTCACGCACTATCTTGTGCGCTCTCATGGCTCTGTTGTAATGGTGTCCACTCATAACTCCATTCATGGCTCCCTCAGCAATCAAACCTGACTCTATGACCGCATCCCTCAAACCCGCATCAGAAAATCTTTTGCCAATGCAGCTCAGAAATGAAAGACAAGTGTGGAACACACCCAGTCTGACAACCAACCTCTTGGTGAAGACTTCATCTTTCCATCTGATTTGCTCAGCTTTTGCATATAAAGTCTGGTCAAACACTACAACGACTGCATCCAATTGTAGTTTGTCTGCATACTCTAAACTCCTGAGGAGTATTGTATATACAGTGTCATGGTCGGTAGGACTTGCATCAATCAGAGGCAGATATCAGCCCAGCGACAAGGGAGGATGCATGGGCCCATGAAGAGATGTGTTGAATCCCGTCCATCCAGGTATCTTCTGGCCTTCGTTGTGGCAGCGTAACATGAAGAAGATCAGATCTAATCTGCTTGCATGTTGCTGGTAGTTGATGAATGCACTCTCTCCGACTTCGATTTCTGTGGCAAATGGTTGTGGACACTGTTGCTTTCCTCCAAAATAGGTTGCGATGTTTGGTGGTTATGTCTGGAGTGTGCGTTCTCTTGTTTTGGTCTGGGAGGTATGACTAGCTGATGGAAATGGGATATGCGATGATAAATAAATAAACTCCTGGTTGAATCATAATCCCATATGTGCCATGGGTTGTACCCTTCCCAGACAGGGTCTCCTCTCCAAAATCAATGTTGTCCCAGACCCACACCATGGTAGTGAATGCTCCAACTCTGATATCGTCTGGAACTGAATTATCACCTAATATCAACTGCTTCTTGGCCAAAGCTGTGTCGTGCTTTAGGACAGATGTTACGGATGTGCAGTGGCCCAATCCATTCAACAGACCAAAAGTAGTGCAGAGCCTGACAGATGTCTAACAGCCATTGACAGTGAAGTGTGCTTTGGTGTTGACAACTTCCCTCCACTTGACAAGTACAGCACATCCTGGCATATTGACAGCAGCTTAAGATACATGTAGTCTGGCTGCTGTACCTCAACCCTGGAAGTTGCTTCAGGGGCCGATTTCACAAAGGTTGTCCTAACTCAGGACCAGTCTTAGGACTTAGGACTAGTCCCAGTCTTAGTATCAATCCTACATGTAGCTAAGACCGATCCTAGGATCGATTTCACAAAACGCGTCTTAAGTAAGACTATTCTTAACTCATTGTTATGATGATAAAACCGAAACCAATTTATTGAACGAGGCTGAATATGTTCATGCGACGGCTGTTTTCTATCTGTACAACGCGCCAACAAAACAGTCATCGGGAATTACGACCTCAAACGCAAAATAAACATGGCATGATTGGCGAGTTGACGGGTGGAACTTTTTGGCTCCAAACTAATTTGGCAAGACTGCAACCAAATAACACTCAAGTTTTAGTATTTTAGCTAGTTAAATACTACAGCAGTGTAGCACTATAGTATTAGCAGTGTTCTCCATAGTGGTCATCATCATCATGCCTAAAGCTCAAGTTGATTGTAAGCGTTCGAGCAAAAGCATAAGCGCCATGATTCATGGAAAGCAGGAGGCAAGTGTAACGTTGGACAGAGTTTATTAATAATACACAAATTCAATAGTTAAGACTACCCTACACCAGTCTTAAAGTTAGAACTTGTTCGGCGCCGTTGCCATGGAAGTTAGGACGAGTTTAACTCGTTGTCCTAACTTTTGTAAAATCGATCTTTATAAACTTAAGACGGGTCGTAAAGTTAGGACGAGTTACTAGTTCTAACTAGAGATAGGACTAGTCCTAACGCTTTGTGAAATCAGCCCAAGGTTGATTAGAGCAACCTGTCACCCATGCCATGAAGTTGTATAGATGATGCAGGATGATCTGGTCAAATTGGTGCAAGGTCAAGTCATCTGCAGTTGGTGGCCATGGTAATTCACCAGATGGATGTTTCTTGATGACTTTCTTCAGCTCTAAAGAGGCGGTGAACATGGTGTGCAGATCTGTGTGCTAATCAGATGACATCTTGAGTTTACTTGGCGACAGTGGAGTGGCCTCAATTTGGCTTCTGTCAATTCTGGTCTCTGATGATGTGTCTGTGTCGGATCCCAGTACACTCTCAACCAATTCCTCTCTGGCAAGGGCTTCCGAGTAGACAATGTCACTCATAGATTTAATAGAGGATGATTGAAACACAAGTCGAGGAAACGTGTTCTTGAGACGCATCTTCAGTTTGTGTGAACGGTAGTTTGGACAATCCACACCTTCCATTTCTTTCACATATTTCACAAATTTTTTGTCGCAGTGATGTGAGGCATAGGATTTCCTTGCCCTGGATCAGCTTTTTTCTTATGACATTTGTACAGAACTGTTCATATCCATCGTTGTACATGCATGTCTGTGGGATTATATTAGGTGGGTTAGCAACACGGTGAATCAAAAATCTGGTATATTCTTGGTAGCATCGTCGATGGTAATGGACCTCAATAGCAACTAGATCTTTTCCCTCGATCTGTGAGAGCAGCCACTGATCTTCTGTTTTCCTCGCAGCTTCCAGTAGCCTTCCTGCATTCAGTGTCTGGCACTGAGACAGCCTGTCAAGAACATTCTTCCTTGACGTCCTATCCAAATTCCACCTTGATTTCTGAGTGCAAATGATGCAAATACGTGGAAGTACATGGGGCTTGTGAGCATTTCTAGGGAGGAAATCTGAGGCTGATCGTAGATTCCTCTTTGCAGGCTCGTTGCTGCACTCTTCCGTGTCTGCATCTGAGAACATGGAGAAATGAGAAATGAGTGACTGAAATAAGAGACAGAACATGCAAATAAAAGAAAGCCTACTGTTATCACCTCCGATAAGATGTTTTCCCTGCATAGGAGATCCTTTCGCCCTTTTGTGCGTATAATTTACATAGGGTTATACATGTACATGTAGTTCGTCTCCATCCTGTCCAATCAGTAATTAGGGCACCCCCTCCCATTACATAACCAGCCTTTTCCCGCGGTTGCCTCCCTTGCATTGTTCTTCATTCATGGTTTGAGCGTCCCTCACAACACATGCGAATCTAGGACAGTGTCCGGTGGCCGCATTCGTACTAATAATAATTGTTAACCCAGTAAACCCCAGCTTGCGCCAGTGACTACCCCAGAATACCCATGTATAAACCTCCTGTCGACCCGCTTCATCGTCGCATGCCATAGTGGCCAGTTTTCCCGCAAACGATTGTAAGTGAACGATTTAATATTATATAATTGTAGCTGTATATCTTCATATATTTGATTTACATGTCATATAGTATGTACATGTACACGGAGATCGGCATGCCTAAACGTATATTTTTCCAGAGGTCCAGGATTCAGGTCCCAGTCCAGTCAACATTTGTCTTTGCTATTTATTTATGTTTACTCATTATATTTGTTCTATTGTTTATTTTACAGTTTTACGACTCCACCCAGTGGGGTTACATGCATTAAAAAAGGGAAGACTGCTCCCCTTCAAACACAATTCCATTGCCTTTTTCTCAGCTAAGTTAAACATACACTCTACTCCAAAGCAGTCCGGCTTATTGACCAATTTTCACTGGGTCATGTACGTGTAACTCCAAATTTAGCAACAATGAATGAATGACAGCCTTTTATTATAAACAAACATGCGCAGTTAGACTCCAAAATTATGCTTGATTGAACACAATATTTTCGGCTTTTTTTTCTAAAACTGGCAACGAAAACCTTGACTGGTCTGGGACTCAAACCCCAGTCCTCTGGACTATCGTACCAGTGCTCTTCCATCTAAGCTATGCAGCCTTAACATGTAGATGGTGGCGTCCTAAATACTCTTCTAGTCTTTGCAGGGGTGGGGGCGGCAGTCAGAAGCAGTTCAACCATTAACTGCCGTACATGTACTGTATGTACAACAATGTATCTCCAGGGATCACATCCCCGCTTTCATTCTGATTCAAACAACTGATTGTTGTAAACCTGGCTACCGCAGCTCGGGGATCACACAAAGTGGATTCTGCCTTTTTCATATTAAGGCAAAGAAATATATGAAAAACTGACAGGGAACTTTTGAACATTTTCTGGAAATGGCAAAGAAATCTTTGACTGGACTGGTACTCGTACCCGAAACCTCTTGATCACAACATTTTAATCTGAAAATCAAATGACATATCAAGTAGTATGTTGTGTAGGATAGATCACCCAAAATCCTTTTCTCTGTGTTGGTTCATTTTTGTATTCCTGTACACACAACTGTACATTTTTACTCAGGGAAATGTAGAGGCACACCTACCTTGACTTTCATGTAGTCATTTCTCTGCACGTCTCTCTGCACATCTTTCTGCACGAGCAATCAACGAAACATTGCAGAAACGTTTGTAGCAGTGCTGATGGTAACCAAAAGCCTGTAATTGAAAAAAATAAACATTCCACATTACTCTTTATAAATGTACTGTACACACAAATGTACATGTATTTTAAAGGCAGGGTATATCTTACCTGTACCGGCATTCTTCTGCAGATGCTAATTTGCTGTTCCCTAATTCTGATTGGCCAATTTTCATTACGTCATGGCAGCCTTAAAATGTTTGTGCCGGAAGAGTAAGAAAATTTACCAATCACTTTAAGGGAACAGCAAAATAGCATTTACCTTTACCGAAGAATGCAGGTGCAGGCAAAATACATACTTTCTATTTTACAACATTTTGAATTCACACAGTAGTAGCCTATACTATACATGTACTTCAGCTTGTGTAATTGCACAAAACGTACACCAATGAAGGGTTGCCCAAGTAGACCCAGGTCAATTTATAATTGTATGCTTACTTAATGTAGGCAAGGTAATAAATTGGCAAAATGACCATGGTGATATATTGGGCAAGAGTTTATCAGTTTAATGCCCTCACTACCTGCTCTCACCAATGCTCACTGCTGATTGTCACTCAGTTGACAAATACGCGTCACAAAATCATGATTTCGGGGAATACAGCATGTCTGACACGTCACCAAATCACGATTTGTTCACGTGTACATGTATTTGTTAAACAGACGAGTCAGATGACGATCAACAGTGATACAATGTAGCAGGCACTGTGTACAGAACTAGGTCTTCCGAGTAACATGGACCCCTTACGATCGACCTTTTCAAATAAAATTGAGAGGGTTGGGCATCTGATTCCTCAATACACTATACACTATTCGGTATTCCTACGTACTGTACATGTATGCACCACAAAATCATGAATTTTGGGGAAACTGTAACCTACCTCTATGGTCCTACTATTACTACTACTACTACTACTACTATTACTACTACTACTACTACTACTACTACTACTACTACTACTACTACTACTACTACTACTACTACTAGTACCACCTAACTACTAGTACTACTACTACTAGTCCACATTTTTTGGCAAGTGGTTGTGCCAGACTATGGATGTGTCAACATTACAATTGGTGGTTTAATTCGGACTTACAAGCTGCTTAGTAAGTGCTTACTGAGTAAACAAAACAAAATGAAGAAAAAGTGCCATCCTATTTTTGATAACTTAAAAAAAGGAAAACCATTATGGGCCTAATTATTTTCAATTTACATGTAATTGGTTCAGGACTGAGGGCAGTAAACTCTGAAAAAGTCATGTAGGTCTCAAACGTATCCGAATTCCACTGAAACATTTTACACGTGGCACGTACCTTCCACACCGAGACCAATGGCGATGGGCCTTCACACATGCGTTCTGTCGGCACGTCAATGTTTTGCTCTGCCTTCCTGACAATTTCAGCTTCAGCAGATGCAGACACATTCTGCCATCTTCAAGCACATTCCAGGAATTTTCTCCAGCTCTTCTCAGAGAAAGACAAGAACTTTGATTCGAAATCTGAAATATGCATAAGACATGTTTTTTGGCTTGTCATCGTGTCGCCATCGTCGGACGAACCGCTACCGCAAGCATCCGCCATCATTGTTTACTAACTGTGCCAACGGTCTTGGGTACGCTTTGCGCTATTGGTCTATTTACGATGACGTATCAGGTCATGATATAAGAGCCTCATTGATTGGTCCTTGAGAAATAATGACGTAACATTACAGACGGAGAAATTGTGACTATTTGATGGCGAATTTTGCAAAAACTGGGGCAACGATGAATTTTTTCATTCATCTTCCTTAGTAGTTTAAGGTAAAATTTCCTTAGATTTACGAGGTGCGTCACAAAAGTGCAGAATAATCGGCCGTGCCTCTTGGTCTAACAGTTTGATGAAAAAATTAGCCAGTTTTTCACCATTTTCTCGCGACATGGTTAACGTATTGAGCTGAAACTTTCACAGGTGTGTTATTTCATGCATATGCTGGATTACACAAAGTATGGACGCGTTTCTAAGACCTTTACCAATTGTGTGTACTGTGTAGGGAATTTAAGTTGAAGTCTACTTTAAAAACAGAGAACATGTACACATGTATTTGTCCCAAAATACAAGCCAGTGGACCATTTTCATGCATCATCCTTTAAAATGGACAGAAGCCATAGCCTGAGCCTTAACCAGGTCGTGGAAAAAGACCCAAGGTTTACAATGAGGCAACTCACAAAGACACAGGCAGCAGTCATGTCTCCATAGCGAGGGTATATAGTGGCTGGGCCAGCCAGGTTGGGCACCACGTACGACACGTTCCCATCCAATCCATACTGAGAGCTGAAATGCAAGACTTCCTTGGCAAACTGGTTCAGGATCGTCCTCGTTTGACCTTTCTGGCCTTTCTGAAACCTTTTCATCAGAGGCATGATACCTGGTGGGAAGATGAGCTCAACCTGTGACATGTAGTCAGAATAAAAACAACAATTAACTTCTTCTTTCAATTCTATGAAACCTTCAAGTCTCATGTATCTATCTCATTTTTATGGAAAAATCTAACAAATAAAGGACAAACTGACTTGGAACTTTTAAACAAGTTCAAAAAATGGCAAAGCAAACTTTTCATTCAACCAGTTGTAAACATGGCTAGTACAGCAGCTTGGGGATCACACAAAGTGGATGCAGCTTTTTGAATTAAAGTCAATTAAATAAAGGAACAACTGGCTTGTTAATGTTATGTTTTTGAGTTACTACACTAGTACAACCTAGTCCGAGTAACATGGACCCTTACAATTGCCATTTAAATTTTTTTGAGGGGGTCGAGCGATAGTAGGGTCCAAGATTTTCAGTAGGGAAACCTGAGCAAACAACGATGTGTTCGACTTCATCATGGAGTCCATGACTACCCCCGACCGAAACCCTCAAATTTTACCCTCAAAACACCTGTGAAACCGTCCCACGCACCCATCTTTGGATTAAGTGAGAATCACCGATTTCAATACTGGTCATTTGTCAGGTGATCGAGAAGATTCTCTCCTGTCCAACGAGCCAAAAGGCGGCCATTTTGATTTCAAATTGACGTCTGGGTACCAGTGCACAGTCTGTTGGGCACTTTGACTGGCCGACTGTTTCCTGAAAAATGCAAAGCAACGGACATCGAGCACTGGTTGCTGAGAACCGAATTTTCGAGACTCATGCCCGCCCTTTGCATGCAGTGCTCAATGTCCGGACATTGCTTTGCGTTTTTCAGGAAACAGTTGCCGGGTCTCAACGCGTGCATGCGCACGCACAGTCAAAGAGCCCCACAGACTGTGCACCGGTACCCAGACTTCAATATTTGAAATCAAAATGGCCGCCTTTTGGCTCGTCCGGCGGGAGAGAATCTTCTCGATCACCTGAGGGGAAATTTCTCTTTTATCCCCAAACGTGATTGATATTGGTGATTCTCACTTAATCCAAAGATGGGTGAATGGGACGGTTTCACGGGTGTTATCGGGGGTAAAATCTAGGGGTTTTGGTCAGGGGTAGTCATGGAGTCAAACACATACATGTACTGTAGTTAGTTTATCGGGTTTCCCAGCAGGATTCCTTGGACCCTACTATCGCCTGACTCCCTCAAAATAAAAAAAAGGGCGATTATAAGGGTCCAAGTTACTCGGACTACCCTTTTCCCAAACGTGAGTAAAACAAAATGACCAGTATTGGAATCTGTAATTCACACTGAATCCTCAATGGGCTTGTGGGACGGTTTCACAGGTGTTTTGGGGGTAAATCTGGGGATTTCAGTCGGGGGTATTTTTTCGGAAAATCCTTTATATCAACAGAGTAGGCAGGCCAGTGGATTTCGGTACTTCAGTGATGACGTCATCCAGCCCAGTGTAAATACGTTGATGCGTACGGACAGGATGCGGACACGTACGGACGTATGGGTCCTGCCTGTCTCGTATGTATATCCTACAGTACTGTATCTACAGTACATTGTAGACTGTACATTATAACCGGGTACTCTAATAATAGTAATACGTGTGATAAGCTTTCTGTACGCAAAGCTTTGATGGTCAAAGTGATTGTAACGTAATTTTACAGGTCCAATAAGAATATTTCTGAACCTTGTTTCAAGCAAGAATCTAATGTAAGCGAAATGTATTATACAGTAGTATGAAAACATAAATGTAGGAATTGATCCCAGCGTCAGAAGGCAGGCACGATTTCTGTGCAAACCGCTCACAGTGTTGATACTGACGACCTATCAACAGAGTCAGCAGGCATGCACGATTTCTATGGGAACCGCTCACAGTGTTGATACTGACGACCTATCAACAGAGTCAGCAGGCAGGCACGATTTCTATGGGAACCGCTCACAGTGTTGATACTGATGACCTATCAACGGTCAGCAGGCAGGCACGATTTCTATGGGAACCGCTCACAGTGTTGATACTCACGACCTATCAACGGTCAGCAGGCTGGCACGATTTCTATGGGAACCGCTCACAGTGTTGATACTGACGACCTATCAACAGAGTCAGCAGGCAGGCACGATTTCTATGGGAACCGCTCACAGTGTTGATACTGACGACCTATCAACAGAGTCAGCAGGCAGGCACGATTTCTATGCGAACCGCTCACAGGCCATAAAAGCTACCTTGCCCAAGACCGCAAGAGCCATAAAGCCGCCTTGCTCAAGAGCCATAAAGCTGCTCTGCCAGACAGACATTCGACATCAAACCGGTAACAACTTCCTCCATGCATGATACATGAAGTAAAGTATTGTTACCCAGCGTCAATAAACACGGTATTTCCACGTGCAGTATCCTCCAGTTACCGGTTTTCGACGATATAAGGACTTTTCTTCAAGCTGACTAATGTGGACTAAAGTATCACACTAAAAGAGGTCTCAGTCACTTTGTCCACACCACAGACTATTAGAATAATCATAGAGAAGGTTGATCAAGTCTGTCATTTCCGTAAGATTACCCGGTTTTGTTGACGTCCGCGGCGCACCGCGCAGTAAGCATCGTTACCTATTTTCGACGGTGGTGTTTAGTACTAGGTGTCCCAGTGCAGCCAAACGCAAAATAAATTCTTAAAATAACTCAAAATGCTGTGTTGCACTGTAAAATTCTTCCCTGTATGTTTTTTTTTTTCATCTTTGTTTTTTTTTCCGACACTGCTTGAGCCTTCTAACACTTTCCTCAAATCATTCATAATTTATGCTTATTGGTCTGGTTCATGTCTTCTTCTATGACGTTTAAAAAGACTCCACAATCCTCTTTCTCACTGCTTCTTCAGTTATGACCTTTCCCAATGTCACTCAAGAGACACATTTCCTCCTTCTTGGTACTTTTTTTACTTTTTTAGCTGCCCTTTTTTTTTTTATAAAACCCTATTAGGCCATGTTACTTTATGTCTTTAAATAATAATTTTTAAAAATATATAAAAAATATATTAAGCGAGACGCCCTTTAGGAGCCTCCATAGTTTTTACCCAGAACGGACTGCCTCAAGTTGCGTGACATATATTTTTTCTACGTATGTTGGGGTTTGTTATGGTACACTAAGATTTTTTTAGGACCAACAATAAAGAAAACTGGAGCTTCAAAGCAACTGCCGATTTTGTACCTAGGAAAATAGACCCTAAACGAGCAACTTTTTGAATCACACGAGTGTGGCCTACCAGAAGAGCTTTAACTTTCCACATTTTCGGTGACGGACAAGAGCAGGAAACCAACTGGAAGATACGAAGTCTGAGATCATTATACGGAGTTGTTTTCATCGTGCGATGTGAGTTAGATGGCCAAGCGTCAAAAATGCGTACCGTCAAAAACTGGGGTTTCCACGATACAGATTATACGTCCGGAGGAAGTTCGTATTAGCGTACGCACCCGATTGGTATACGAACCCGAAGTATCGAACGGTCCCGACCGAGAGATCCCGAATGACCGAAGCCTGTTGGCTATCCTACTCTGTTGATATTAACTTATTAAGCGTCTTCCGTATTTTTCAAAGATTAAATTCAAGCGTTGCCAACTTGCCATACCCTTGGACATGTTGGACCCTGCACAGTCACCCCAAATTTTCAAAATTCGATAAAAAAGGGTGACTTGTCGGGTCCAAGTTACTCGGACCACTATCACCCGACCCCCTCATTTTTTTTTTTTTTAAAGGGCGATTGTAAGGGTTCAAGTTACTCGGACTAAGAGTAAGACTGACCAAACATTTAAAAACGCCAGATGACTCCAAGTTACTCGAACCACTTGAAAGTTGAACCAATCCCTACTCTGACTCTGAGCGTACGATATTATTGCGGTAGGGCTTATGGACCAAAATGTGAGAAATAATTGCATCGTGTTTTATTAAGCAGGATTTTTAATTGGTCAATAACCTTACTGTTTAATTTCTCCGACAGATTTTAGCATCACTCAGACGACTGTCATCACGGACGTACACATCCTGCTATCGGCGCCAGTAACTCAGGTCTGCGTGATAAAAAGCGCCCTCTCTAGTTGAATGCTGACGAGGCAAAGGCGCAGAGCTCGATGATGAGTATCGACAGTCACAACGACTATTCTGCCGAGATTTCCCCTGGCAATAGTATATGCGCTATGGTTTATGGGAGAGTCGAGTTACACTTGGTGACGAGCTGCACACATTATAACAGTTAATAAGCCATATCTTAAAATTTAGTGGGCCTGACGTTTTGATCCTAGCAGGACCTTTCTCAAAGGCAGAGTGACAAGGACAAAACAGATACATGTACACGAAGGAATGGGGGAGAGAGTGAATAGGACACGGATGAGAAACAAAGGACAAAGAGTGAAGCTGGTAGGGAGAGATCAAAGGGAAGGGCAAGGAGTAGGGTAGGGATTAGTGAGAAGAGGGGGAAAGATCAAAGAGAAGGGCAAGGAGTAGGGTAGGGATTAGTGAGAAGAGGGGGAAAGATCAAAGAGAGAAGTGTGAAGGACTGAACACAAAAGAAGGATCATCAGAAAGCTGCATGGTGTTAGTCATTGCCCTCCTGGATGTTGAGACCATGTGGTTGAATAGTCCGAAGACGCTTCATCCACATTTTCTCACGGCTAAGACGGACAGCATTACTACGTTGACCAAGTGATTCTATGCCCAGTACACTCATATCTGATATCGAATGATCAGGGAGATTGAAGTGATACCCAACAGGGGTGTCCATCATTATACTACTGTACATGTTCATGTGCATGTGTACGGTACATGTTGCTCTGACAAATCTTGACTGAGTTTAAAATTATTGCGCTTACACGTGACTACACTAGCTTACCCAGCAATAGGGCCCGTGAAATGTGCGCGGAGACCAATCCGAGAGACCTGTGTTGTGCGGTCGGTCGAGGTTCTCGATGGTCGAGCTAGGGGGCTCACCTGTAGTGCCTCTTGCTTATTGGCTGCGAGAGATGGCAAACTATCTGACGGTCCAGTACAACAGCAAAAAACTCGGACTATACACGCACACGTTAAGTTGTTGGGGTGCATGGTCATGTAACATTCCCACTGCTATCATCACCTCCTTGTTGCTAAACATTCTGCTGTGGGGTTATCCTTCTCTCCTTATTCCTCCACATGGAGGGCTCTGTTAAGCGACTTAGCCGCCAACTTTTTTTTTTAATCTAAGACGTGCTCCGTCCGTTTGCATGCGTGGCACAGGCGTGGTGCGCCGCTGTACAAACGACGTGACGTCGAGAGTCGTCAGTATGACAATA
Organism: Luidia sarsii; assembly: GCA_949987565.1. Taxonomy (NCBI): domain Eukaryota; kingdom Metazoa; phylum Echinodermata; class Asteroidea; order Paxillosida; family Luidiidae; genus Luidia; species Luidia sarsii. The sequence goes on along the minus strand of OX465109.1, from coordinate 13,165,274 downwards.
ATGATCCTGGGGCAAGTTAATAATGATTGTGAAGCAGTTATTCCAAAATGGAAAACAAAGGCCGATAGGGCAACAAAATAGCACGATTGCAGTGCCTTTGAAGAAGGCCCAAATTTACCCCTTTTTTTTAGAGAATAAAACAATTAACAAATTATCAAAATTGTACTGAATAATTTGCTTACTTATCGATTTTCTATGTGGAAGGCTTATTTTACCGCGATCGATATTGTCTGATTACGCTTCTAGCCGTGGTATTATAGTCATTATTTTATGTTAAATAAATCGATTAATTACTTCACGAGGACGGAATGAGAGGTATCGCAATTATGTTTTGAAGTGCTAATTTGGCTGATATAATTATAATCACATGCCGAATCTGCAACGTTTTGCTGCCATTGTGTACATTTGACATCGGGCAAGATGTCGCAAATCAAGGGAAGGCAGGCTACAATACGAGCTAAGACCACAAGAGACAGTGCGGCCGCACTGGCACCCTGGCGGATGGTTGCTGCCACAGAAAATAGATTATCCAAAAAAATGGTTGAATGCTTCTGACTGACGCTCCCAACCCAGCAAAGACTAGTTGACTAATGGGAAGGCCACCATCTAAGGGCTGGATGGCAAGCCGCGCGCTGGTACTGGTAGGAAAACGAGCGGTACGTCTCGGGTTCGCTAAAGGCCAGTCAAAATAATTTTCGCCATTTATTAGAATTGTTCTTTTCATTTCATTTATTATTTCTCAGGTAGTTACAGGCACAAGAACAAAATCCAAAAGCAAACAAACAATAGAAACAGAAACATGAATACAACCAAACAGTCTGAAACCACCGCTGAAGGATTGCCTAAAAGCGAATAAAATCACTGTCGACAGGGTCTCCTAAAATTAATGTTAACAGTAAAGTTAGAAAACAAAAATTAAATAAAAATCTATATAGGCTATTACGTAAATAATACTTCTGTATTTTCTTATTACTTATAGTTATACAGGAGAAGGAAACAATCTTCAAAGGATTAAAGCCAGCAGAGGAAATGCCAGATAGTGAACAAAGGGCTTACATCCATAGACTAATCCAGGCAAACAGGACAGTAAACAAATACAAAAAGGTAATTCATACAGTCAAAGATAAAATAAAACAAATAAAAACAAAATCTGACAACCTAAACAGAAACAACGCACTAAAAAAAGCTGTTTCGGAAAGACCGAAACAGCTAATGAATAGGAAAAAAAACAGAACGAAAACAAAAGCAGACCGAAACAGCTAAAAAAATCAAATTTTTGCGAGACAAAAAGTTATGCGGTGTCAGACCAAGCTTTCAGATCTCCCGGGACCTCCAGGGTCGTCCCGTGTGCACGAATCTATAAGAGCTCTTAGGGCCTCGGTACCGGTCCACCGCACGTCCTTCCCTGCCCCATCCATATAGGCCCGTAGACCCTGCGCCATGTGAGGGAGGAAACACAGCGGCCCCTAGACCTTGGCCGCCGAGTCGACCAAAAGCATTGTGTCCCTGTACGAAGGCGCGAACCTGGATTATGAGGGCAGTCCCAGCATCACAGCGACCCATCTAGATGCGCCACATGCGACGTTGGTGTTTGCAGGAGATTTTTAAACACCTTATACTGCACGATCGTGCTGACTAAAAAATAAGTGAAAAATACCCCAGGATTCGAACCACCAACCTGCACGTTAGCAGTCGAGCGTCTGTCACACAAGGCCACCAGTGTTATACGCAAGACTTTCGGACATCTTACACGTTAATAGGCAAACCGGATTAAAATGAAGGGGCATGGCCGTTGGCGGCGGGCTTTTGGATTTCGTCGCGAGTAAAGGGTGCAGCACACTAAAATACTTCCATAGGCCATATTAAAATAAAAACTCAAAACTCAAAACGTGTTTGTGGACAAACACAAACTGTTTCGCAGTGCATAAATGAATGGCATGCAAACAGAAAGCGAAAATATTAGCGAGGTTTGACGTGAAGTGAAAATCATGTCAGTCAGTTAATGTTACCATTAATAATTATTGTCAGTTCTAAACTCAAGCAAAATTTCAACCTGAAGCAACATGTACTCAAAAAATTGTAATCACTTAAAACAGTACAGCTTTAATGTCACGTGACACATCATATGATAATGCAACATTGACAAATTTGTTTGAAGACCACCCGAAGTCAAAATAATGGTACAAATTCTGATGTCATTTAGATTGAGGGAAGCATTAAATAATTGTATAGTGGACAAAAATCGTGTTCAAAACCTGCGGGGAAAACCGCAACTATAAATGACCGCTGGTGAAGTGACAGTAACGAGTTTTGTCCAATAGCAACTAGGGGCGATGAACTAAATGTGCACCTAATACGAAGTCAGTCAAGTGAACGAGTGCCACAGTATTTGACATTCAAATACATGCACTAAACCTATGAAGAAAAGTGGATAGCTTTAAATTCATGTCGCGTGATTTGCGCTCGAACTTACCAATTTGTATGAATTATTAATTCATATTATTTTTTGGACTGCGGGGTATATTTCCAACAGAACGAAGACGGAAAAAAATATGATTTCTCTTCCCTTCTCCCCGTAATTCTTACCCGAAGTTCAAAACCCTCAAGTCGACAGTGCGATACAGTTGACAATAAACGTGTACAAATCCAATGGGGTAAAAATACTTCTTTAAAGCGACGCAGCTTGACACCTGATAACGTCAGCATTTAAAGTTTCTGTCAGGACCATCTGTGTATGGTCTTCTAAGCATCAGATGTAATAAACTGCTAAAATAATGCAAGAAACTGCAGAAATACTGAACATGGAAAACGTGTACAAAACCTATGGAGGAAAACCACAAGTTTAATCTCATGTCACGTGACCACTGATGACCTCACAGTAACGATTTTTCTTCAACAGCAGTCAGGGATGATGGACTAAAATGAACTTATTTCGAAGTCAGTCATATGGATGAGTGCCTTAGTATTTGACATTCAAATAACCTCAGCCCCTTTATTCTCTCCGCAACCCCAAAATCTATAAGAACATCAAGTCATACAATGAAATACAACATTTTCCACAGTCTCCACAGGATATCTCAGATGTTTACCTCTGTATCACTGAGCACTATATAACCCGCGGGAAAGTACCATTGTATAGAAGGGTTATCGTTTTAAACTTGCATAATAATTATAAGACTCAGAGAAAGGGGTTTCATCCTCAATCAACTCTCTGCCTGGTAAAACGCTACCTACAACACTAAACCAAAGGACAAGCAAACCATTAGGCCTATTACAATCATGTATACGTGTATATTGAAATGATATACACAAATGTTGCAAAGTGCTTACTGACTAAGATTACCAAAATGCAAATCTTAAAATTTAGTGGGCCTGACGTTTCGATCCTAGCAGGACCTTTCTCAAAGGCCTTTGAGAAAGGTCCTGCTAGGATCGAAACGTCAGGCCCACTAAATTTTAAGATGTATATTAAAATGGTGTAAAATTTATGATGATTCCGATTTGGTTTTAGTCCTCTGTCTAATTTGAATATTATTTTGTATTGATCGGCCAGTACGTGGTGTACACAACTCATTGGGCATTCAGCATTGTCCTCATAACAAAGAGCTGGGAAATATGACAGACGGGCTCAACCCTATTATATACATTGTGTTCCTATATGGCCCTCTTAGCGCTCAGTTTCTATATTAACAATAAACACACGTACACCTGGCCAATAATTATATTGACGTAAAACAAACAACTAACAAATATGGGGTCAATAGTTTAGCATATAAATCCATTGTTATCTATATGAATTGCGTTCGACTTCACACAAAGCAAGCAATCGATCGCAAATCTAGGCCCATACATTTGCGCAGGCGTGATCATGGAATCTACCTTAATTAATGTGAGCACAGTTCAGATGATGAACAGTGAATGAAACGCTGCGTACTATGAGCGTGATGGATCATTACAGGTGACTTCGTTGGGCAGCTTTGATGGTTTCATCGTGTGTGTTTTTAAGAGAATTGTCCATGTCTCGTGAGATTCACCGTATTTTTATCATATGCCGTTCCATCTCACGTGAATTATTTGTTACTGCATGAGCAGTCAGGGCGGTGCGTCAACATGCAACTGAAGAGATGGACCCGGCGTCTGATCACCGCCTCGTTCTGCGGCATTCTTGGCCTCTACCTCCTGTTGGTCAGTCTGGCCACGTCCCGCGCCTCTCAGCGTAAAGATTCTTGGGAGATCTTACCATGGAAGCCGCTCAACATGGCCGAGGAAGTCCAAGGGAAAGAAAGAGACCAAAACACAGGTAAAACGAATTCTACCAGAATAATCAACTGGGTCGTCACTATATTGATTGGTACAATGTATAACCAAAGAATCCCATTGATGCTGTTGAAAATATAAGTTATTTGTATTTCTTGTAGGACCGAAGCGAACCTAACTGAAAGTGCCTTCTGAATGAACTTTGTGTGATAGATTATCCTAGGCGCCTATACCGTATATATCAACATCCTAACCTCTTTTTTCAGAACTCTCACCACTTGCATCACTTTTTCACCTTCACACCTTTCATCAATGAGGATGTTTGCACTTTCCAGTTTTTCCCACAGAGCGTGCACTGTTCAAGCCCAAATCCTTCCGACGAGTCCGTGTACTGTGCTGGGTTTTGACCAGCCCGTCCACCCTGTTCCCAAAGGCAGCCTCTATCAGACAGACTTGGGGGCCACGATGCGATAAAACCCTGTATATGAGCAGCCAAGCCGACCCCGCCTTCCCCGCTATTGGCTTGGACGTAGACGAGGGACGCCGGAACCTGTGGAGCAAGACTAAACTCGCCTTCCACTACATCTACAAGCACCACTTCCAAGACGCTGAGTGGTTCATGAAGGCCGACGATGATACCTTCGTCATCCCAGAGAACCTTCGCTATTTCCTGAGCGACAAGAACAACAGTGAGCCCGTATACTACGGGCATAACTTCCAGAGACACGTCAAGCGAGGCTACATGAGCGGCGGCGCAGGCTACGTCCTGAGCAAGGAGGCCCTCTATCGGTTCGCTACCTCTACCAAGAGTCATTGCACTATGAGGTACTTGTCGGAGGACGTTGGTATGGGGCATTGCATGCAGGCTATTGGCGTGGTGGCCGGCGATTCTAGAGACTCCTTAGACCGACATCGGTTCTTACCACTTTCCATTGACAACTTCATCAACGGCAAATTGCCAGAGTGGTACCACATATACAAAAAGTACAACGAAGGCAAGGTAAATATAGGCCCTACATCGGGTTTAGTTCATTGATAGAAAATGCTTTAAGTGGCGTTTTGCTTTCAATTTCAATTGTTATTGGTTATATTTAAGACATTTCAGTATCTCCGAACAGATGTTTTAATGCTTATTATCCTGTCCTTGAACTGTTCGCACGACACATGAACGGCTTCTGTAAAATATGAACCTAGTGCTGTTGTCAAGATAATCTAATAATTATGTCTACATAAAGTTATATCGATGTCGACAAAACGTTTCGCAGTTAGCCGGGAAAACTCTTTCAGTTTTGTGCTTTAAATTGTTTCTTGATTTGTCCCTTAATCTCTTAGTGTCTTTTCAAAATCTGTACTTTCAGTAGTGCTAATGAACCCCATAAAAATTCACCCCTAAAATGCGATTTTCACAAAGCGATTTACTGCTCGTTTTCGGCAAGTCACATCCCATCGCTCCACTAACAAAGTAGTGCAATAAGTATAGTCCCCGATTTCAGAGAACCTGAACCAATATACCCCCAGCAGGTTGTCTCAAGTATAATCTATGTCACAATATACTTAGTTGGTTAGCCTCCAGAGATTGCTTATTAAAAATGTGTTTACATATTTTTTATTATCAGCCGGGCAGAGCTATCGTGGCCTGGTTTAGTGTATTGTACACTAAATCAGCTCCTATAGGTCATATAGCAACACCTTTTTCTTCACGATTTTCTTTCATTGTTAATTCTGAAAGGTTTTAACGTTTTAAAAGTTTTCGTTTTGACAAAATGTTCGAATAGTTTGCAGTGACACCGGACGAGATTAATTCATTTTTACGTACTCGCGGTTCTGAACAGAACTATACTCGACGTGTGAGGGAGGAAACACAGCGGCTTCTAGTCCCTGGCCGCTGAGTCGACTAAACGCACGCGTCCCTGTGCGAAGACGCAAACCGGGTTTTACAGGACAGTTCAAGCATCACACCGACTCATCGGGATGCGCACATGCAATGTTGGTGGTTGCGGGAGGTTTTTAAATCCCTTATACTGCGGGGTCTTGACGAAAAAGAAAACGTGCGTGAAAAACACTGGAGCACCCAAGAATCGGCCAAACGTATTACACGTATACGTATAACATTTCTACGTATCAAACACGTTAATCGACAAACCTGATTAGAACGGGCGTGGTCGTTGGCGGCGGGCTTCTGGATTTCGTTGTGAGCTAGCAAAGGATGCAGTGTTCTTTACAATGAAAACATACTTATAAAGAGTAGGGAACAATAAATTATTTACAAACACGTAATAGATTTACATCACAAGAGAAGAGTTACAAACGTATACAATGTAACACTACTCCGACAAGACTAATTGACCGGGTTGTCCTGTCATGACGTCACCAAGAACGACCTCCATGGGGGCGTTCCCGCTCCCCCTTCCAAACATAAATGACATTTTACACTCTTTCAACAAGTAGAATTTCAAAAATTTTATCTATGTATTTTATTGACACCACGGTATTATTTGAAATAATAAAAAAAAGTCCAAAATGCATTGCAGTTTCCCTAAAACCTTGTTTTTTTCCTATGTCTACATCTGGACATCTTTTTGTCGACATGTCGGCATATTTCAATGCCGACATACGTGTCGACGTTGCACCGTGTGAAACTAATCAAGTACATGTAGATAGGTTCTATATCCGTCAAAAAATCCAAGGCAAATTTCATACGTCAAACAATTATATAGCAACTGATCATTAAGACATGGCATGACTAATCTTGGGGTTTTAATATGATTATGCCTTGTATTTACAAGGATTGCATGGGCGAAGGGTTCCTCGTGAATGCAGTGTCCTCTCAACATCTTTACCTATTGACATTTCATACACACAACGCTTATTGACAAGTGGTTGTGAGGATAGGCTCTAGTCAAAGCCAGGGTGTTGAAATCAATGGAGGGATCACATTATGCAACACAAACAACGCAATCAACAAGAATATCTGGTCAGATCCGTCACGTGCTCAGTGTCGAACTACTCGACAATGTTGGTCCTTTTATACTGAGATTTGTCCATTTTTAACTTAACTATGTTCATTTCAATCTCATTATTTTGTATAACAATCCTTTGTCTTCACTGCGTCATTTTTTATTTTCTGCCATCCATGTTTGATTGCCTCCCTTCCTATCAGTTTTGTCTCTTCGATTCTGCCTTCGAGAAAGGTTTTGTAACAATCAAAAAGCCATGCCTCTATATTTCGGTGATTTTAGACAGTAATCGGTTTACAACATTGATGCGTGACTATTGCAGCCAACTATTCGCATGTTTCTCTTCACTGTCACCAGGGTCTTCAATGCTGCGCGGACTATCTGGTCAGCTGCCATTATGTGCCTCCCGATTTGATGCGGATTTTGGATTACATCGTCTACCACGTGGACGTTGCACCCTATGAAACCGAACGTCCGAACACCGGCGGAAATAACCGAACTTTGACGAGAAATTAAGTCCGCGCAGTACACGGACATGAACCGTTTTGTGGAGATGTGAGAGCGAGCGAGATGCGAGGACGGAGGACTGGTAATGATTGCCATCGCTGCTTAGAACCAACTGATACCTACTTACTCCCTGCACATGGACAGGGCCCAATGTCTTACCGTCAGCGTAGAATCGGCGCTCACGGACGCAAAAATGCCGCGCTTAGCGTAAGCGTGTTTCACGTCCAAAATGATTCACTACGCGCATGCGTGAATTGCTTCCCGGCCTGGAATGCAAAATAAATCTTTGCGCTGTCGTCTGCGAACTGCCGTGTTTTTCGAATTATTTACGGCAAAGGAGGTAAAGCAACACCGTTAGAGGTTGAAAGTTATACCTCGCCCTAACCCGCGTGGGTGAAATTTTTTATGGGTTTTGTCTAAATTCGCGGTTGCTCTTGAGATTTAGTTCGTTGAATTAAACGGACGACGGCCATTTTCCCTTTTGTTGTGTTTCGTGCGCAAAATCCTCCGCTAAGCGCAGAATCTCCGCGTTAGCTCTTTGAGCGCCGAATCCGTGCTTACGCGATCCATGAAATGATTTATGTGCTTACAGCATCTAGTAAGCGTAGAATTCTATTCTGCGCTAAGCAGAGCCGTACAACTGGGCCCAGACCCCCGTTCACTCCGTCATCATGTGGCGCCTCCAAAGATAAAACGATGACGAAACAATGAACATCATGGCGTATACACGCAAAACGTGCTGGGTGACCATCACTTATTATGAAATACCTTACTCTGCTCACGCACTCAGGGCGCCCTTCAGAAATGACGTCATGTCAATAACGGTCTATAAAACATTACATTAGATACACAAAGGCAACGCCAAGAGCCATAGTCACATCCGTAGCCGAACAAAATGAACTTTTACGAGCTGTACCACTAACTGGTACAACATCCAATTGAATTTTACACTCATTTTATCTCACCCCTGGTGAACAAGTTAAATGAATACCACCATCATATATGGCTTAGTGATGCTTATAAGTTTCTTGCCTTCTCATTCTTCTATAGGACTGCATCGTCAGGCTCCTTGTACACGAACTTTTCATTTCATTTCAGTTATTATTAGTCTAACTTACTAAATGTGTTTTTTAAGCATTTTTAGATTAGAAAGAGTAGATTTGAGTAATGCAAAAATGTTGCAAACTGCTTACTGACTAAAATGACTAAAATGTCAGCATCAAACAATAAGAGAGCCAGAGGTTTCGATGCGCGTAAGACCTTCCTCAAAGGGCAGACAGGTTTTAGATTTTTAGATTTGGAGTAATATACAAATAATATTACCAGATCTTACAGATTTGCATATTCTGCTTATTTCATGACCTGACTCATGCTCTGGCTCAGGCTCTGGCTCAGGCTCAGTCTTCGTCCCATCACGCAAATCCTCAAATACAGGCTGTGGTTTGTCGCTGAATTTGAGGGGTTTGTTGAGTACAGGGTATTCACCTATAAACAATTGTCCAAAGATTGTTGACCGGTGACATTCTAGCGGGTGGTGTGAGCTGCAATCTGCAGTTTGCCTTTTGTTCTGGTCAAGATCGGTTCGTTGGCAGAATCCCAATTCAAAACCCATCCTACAGGAAGACATGATAATGTGCTCCCGTCGATCATTTCAACTGAACACAATTGACGTTTACCTTTCAAAAATCAGAAACCAAATACCACCAGAGCTTTGATTATCATTAGTGAACACGTGGGGTACGTACCAATGTTCTCCAACTCTGGAGCACGAACTGACGACGGGATCGTGTGTACGAAACAGTCAGTGTGCTTCAAATAAAAAAACAGACTCTTTGGCTGACCTGAACAATCAAGCTCCTTGTATGTGTATAGACCTGTGTCAAATAGTTCTGTATTATTCCTGGTTGGACAACATCATTTTCTTTGTTCATCCAATAAATGATGGAGCCATGATTATAGACTCTGACCCTAACCCATTCTAAAGCAATTGAACTACCGATTAAGATAATTGAAAAAAAATAAAAAAAATAAATAAATAAACACCCGGAAACATACGTTCACCATTTGGGGAGTGCCACCATCTAAGGACTGGATAGCTCAGATGGTAAGCTGACTGGTACGCAAAACCAGGATTGTCCTTTTTTAAGTCAAAGTATACTCTTTTTTTCATTTATTTCTTTGACTTCAATGTGAATAATATTAAATCAACCTGAAAGAATATCAAAGAAAACTTTGCAAAGAAGACTGAATCGCGACTTCAATCCTTTAATGCTTCTGACTGGCGTCATTTTTCCGGCGAAGACAAGGCCACTAAATTTAGGGAGGCCACCATAATTTTATAAAGGGCTGGATAGCTCACATGGTATACGAACGCTGGTATGTTAAGCAATCACGATCCAGTCGAAGTTGTTTGCTTTTCTATTTTTTCCAAAACGGTCCCAGTCACTTTTCTCCCTTAGCTGTTTGACTACAATGAAAACGAACATTTTGCGAAAGGATGGACATTTTGGCACTAGATCAACAGGCTTAGGGATAGGTCTGCAGGAAAAAAAAACACCTTAAATTTTCAGAAACTTTGTACACAACCAATTGAGTTTCTATTACATGATTATGTGATGACATCACAAATTTGCTAATGAAAATTGAAATTCTCATTAGCATAAAAACTTAAAACTTGCAAATACACCCCAGAATGAGTGTTAAAAGCAGTTTGATTGCACAGACCCTTTAATAGCAAGACCTTCCTGGGCGCTTCTGGTAGAATCGAAACGTCTCCCGCTCATAATTATGAGATCAAACAAATAGAACCAGGCAAGACAAAAGAAGATGAAGAATAATTGTTTCTTACTGTCAATTGACTCGTTGGTAATGAGTTTCGATCAGAGCGAGATGTAGCAATGAATGATTTAGAGCTCGATGGAGCGATGCATTGCCCACGGTAAGGTGTCGTGGAGTAAGCCACGACACTTCCCCAAGATGGAAGGGTGTTACCGGAGAAGAAATTGTACCGGTAAAAAACACCTGTGGAGAAAAGTATTAACTATATGTCGTATGTCGGCAGTCAGAATTTACAGTTGCTGAGGTAGTTATCAAACCAGATTTGGTTTGTATATCTGTGAGAGTGGGCAGAGAGGTCCTATCACGTTACTTCGTTGATGAGATGTGTTTGGATGTTGCCACATGGACACAGGTCAGAGTCTGAGAGGGGAAAAAAGGACAGACAGACAGACGGACGGACGGACGGATGGACGGACGGACAGGCAGACAAAAAGACAGATCCACATACACACAGACAGATGGGCATGTGAGGCAATCAGGTGGACAGACAGGCATACGGATGGGCAGGTATGCAGGCAGCAGACATACAAACAGACAGACAGACAGTCTGGCAACCAGACAGCAAGACGGTCAGACAGACAGACAGACAGATAGACAGACAGACAGACAGACAGACAGACAGACAGACAGACAGACAGACTGCTGATTGCACAAACACAACAAATTTTCACATAGGGGTAAAGAGAGGTATATTGGGCTATGAGTGTGCAGTATAAGCGTGACCAAATCCAGACCAAATCCAGCCTTCTGATTGGTCAGTTGACCAATCCGACTGACTCGTATGGAAGTTTGGAACTACTGATAGAAAGATTCACAGAGATGGGTGGAAATTTGTACGAAATAACCTGTTGCAACACGTGTGCATGTATACACAGGAGTGCACACGGTGCCTTTGGGTGCTTAAAATCAATCGGGACATCTGAGACTGTAAAGGCAGTAGCCTGGCTGGCCTGCATTCAATTAGTCAAGTGTTCAGCAGATTCAGTTGACCTTGAAATCAAACGACTCGAAGCAGTTCTTGGCCATTATAGATACTCTTGGCTTCATTAAAAACAGAACGTACACTGACCGTAACATGGAGTTACTGACATTGGTCAGCGCTTTCTTCGAAAAGAGATGAAATACATGTCATTGTAAACATTCCACACTAATGTAAACGATCACTGTACATGAAGTACTACTTCGAAGATAACAACAATATTGTAATACATGTTGATTATCACAGTTTCTTTAAACTTTATTGAAAGTTATACATCATTTGCATCCTTAAAGAAATTTAGAAAATTATTCACTTACTGAAATTGCCAAAAACATGAAAATCTGAATATTGATCAAAATATGCAAAGTCATTTAATTTGTCTAAAACTGCCAGCATGACATTGTTAATTTCTATGTAGACTGCATAAAGCACCGACAAGAAAAGTCATATAAAAACCTCTAAAAACTCAGAAATCAGGTTACTTATAAAGAGCGTCACCAGAATGAATGTTTTTAGATGACAAAGTAAAGCCGTTAAGTCCAGCCTGGTCCAGAATATGGTCAATTTGGGCCCAAATAGCATAAGACCCTTCTACCAATGATTAAGTAAAATTGCTCAAAAGTAACAAATCAGAGAATTCTAACAATTACATAGAAATGATAACTTAAGGTGATATACAAAAATGTTGCAAACTAAAAATGATAACTATGCAATTAAGCTGAAAAATTTGGAAGCTTTTACCATAACAGACTACAGCCTCTTGACAGACCCGTACTCATTCTTAAAAGAGATGACTTACACGGTATCACTGCAAACTTTCCACACTAATGTAAATGATTTCTACATAAGCACTACTTTATTATGATTGTTATTTCTCTAGTTTGCTCATTATCCCAGGCCCAGTTTATGAATATTGTAATGGAAGATAGAAAGCTATTCACTGACTGAAATTACCAAAAAGTGTCTATATACAATATCAATCACATAGCAAAGTCATTCCTTTGGCAAAATATCAGTAAATACCTAAGAAATATAGATGCACTTTATTAACATTGAATAATGTAATTATGTAATCTTTGTTAAGCCGCTACTGTGAAAGAAATCATGAGGGCCGTTCCCACTACGAAAATAATCGCGATTTAAATCGCGATTAAAAACACGGGATTTTTTTGTCGTATCCATCACAGGCCAAAAAATCTCGTCGCAAATAATCGCGAGCCGATTGTGGTTAGCTATGTGGTGGCACTGCGCATGCGACATTCCTGAAAGACAAACAAAACCCTGTGCTGCACTTCCTGGTAGTAAGCTGCTTGCAGGAAATGCCATGCGTGTGCAATGCATTGTGGGATTATAAAACTGGTGCGATTTGAGCGGAGCGTTCCCACACACATCGCGTCGCAAATAAACGCGATTATTTGAAAAATTCTCACTCTTAGTGGAGTCCGAATCGCGATTAAAATCCCACTTATAATCGCCTTTATTGTGTCCACACACGCAAAAAGTGGAGCTCAAATCGCGATCCAAATAATCTCGTTTATTTGGTGTAATGGAAACGGCCCTATATTACCACACTTTATAAACACCAGCACTGTAGCCATTTCAGCGTTTACACCGTACTAGCTTGTCACTTGACTCTGTTCACTAGTGCCAGGGGTTTACCACTAGTTATCTGTGTGGAGAGGACTAGTCACAAGCTAACTTACTCTGATAACATGACTGAGGAGATCCTTTTGTCTAAATCTGCCAGCATGGCACCGCCTTTCTCTATATACATACTGCATAAAACAACTACTGGCTCCAAAAGTTACGGGAAAACCTATTCAAAAAGTACATAACCGGCCAAGAATCAGAAATCAAAATGTTTAAAATCTGTACATAAACAGCTTCGCTAGACTGAATGTTCTGATCAACTAATTCTCAGACGACACAGGAAAACAAAGTTGGTAACTTCACCCTTGTCCAAGATAATATGGTCAATTCTGGCCTAAAGAGCATAAGAACGATGCAATGAGGAACCTCAAGATTTCTGGGAATTTTTAGGTTAAATTCCTCAGAAGTAACACATCTGATTTCTTTTACGATCACATAAGAATAAGGAAGGTTTTCCTTTGACGGACAGAGCACGTTTTGTCCGAAACGTTGAGTTATTGCCTCTGCTCAGGGCCATATTGGCCTATCACTTTCAGAAGAGATGACTTACACGTTGTCAAACTTTCTACACTAATGCCAATAATTATTTCATGAAGCACCACTTTCTTGCTGTTTGTCACATTTCATTAAAAGTTATACATCCAATTCATTCCAAAAATTACACGACACTGTTCACTGTCTGAAATATATTAAAAATAAATCTGCCTTTGAGAAAGGTCTGCAAGAATCTAAACCAGATCCTCCAAATATTGGAAAGTAATACATCCTGCGTAGTTGATAAAACTATTTAAAGAGATAAGAAATAAAAGGCATGATCGGTAAACGTTAGACCTTTTGACCTTCTGTCCTGTAAAGCATATTTTTTCTGATTAAACTAATCCCTGGACTTCTTTGGGAGACAGTATTATAGGAATAACTAGAGGTTGTGGACAAGAATAAGCTGGTTCGCCTTGGGATTGGTGTATAGTGAAGTTCACATTATGTCTACTGCAGTGTTGGACATTTCAGACCGTAAGAGCCATATAACGCTAATTTGGAAAGTATTGATCTTGAAGGAATGCACCTTTAATGTTACTGGTGACATGGGTGGACGGGGTGGATTTCAAAAAGCCTTACGATGCATCTTAAGTCAACTTACGATGGATAACCCATCGTAAGTTGTGATATACCATATGGTTTCTGTGCATCACTGCACTCATCGTCTTGCGATTGATCGTAAGTTACGATGGATTTGGTGAAATCGACTGCATGTCAGTGTTCATCTTTAACATTTTCGGTTCTAAAATCAAGCAAACTTTCATCCTGATGCAATGTTATGTACTTAAAAAGATATATCACTTAAATTCACGTGCGTATCACATGATAATGTCACACAATGACAAATTTGTTCGAAGACCCGGTGACTCCGTTAGGCTGATGATCAAATAGTAAAAAGTCTGAAGATAATCAAGTAAAGTTTTAAATACCATGCATACAACCCATAGAGAAAAACCTGCACCTTTTAAATCATCTCAAAATTTAGTGGGCCTGACGCTTCTATCCTATCAGAACCTTTCTCAAAGGCAGAGTGACAAGGACAAAACAGATACATGTTCGTATATCCTTTAAATTCATGTCATATTTTGTGTTTGATTTGAATTTTTGAATGATGTAGGGCCTATAATGTGATTTTTTGGTTCTTAGGTATATCTGCAATCGCATGACAGGGAACTTTTCTGTGATTTTTCTATCCATAATCCTTCGCCGACATTCAAAACCTCGGGCATTATAAGCTACATGTATATGTATAAACACTTAACAAAAATAGCGTTTTTTCTCAAACAACAGCAACAGCAAGTCTCTTTCCCTGCCTGTCCTGTCCCTGGGTAGTTCAAAAGCGATAAGCGGTTAAGACTGAGGCCCCTGCGTGCCTGATGAAAATGTATGGAGCATGTTAAGTCTGGGATGCTTATCTGGGTCTCAATTTTTGGACAAGGGTCATTATGGGATAGAAATGGGGTCATGTGGTGTAAAGGACCGATCTTAATAGGCAATTGCTTAGAATTGGGACATAATTGGTCTTGGGTATCTTGACATGTAATCTTGTTGTGGAAAATCTGAGTGTTTTAATGGAAGGACTGACTCGCTCATAGCTCTGGGACTCTATTCCCATCGCTGCATTCGGCGTATCTTGCAGACCGGTACCGGGCCGGATTATGGCTTTGGGGGCGCATCCTTGGGATGGTTCACAGGGGGAGTAGGCGTGTCATTGCACAATCAATTAACGTATTTACTTCATTGGTTTCTGTGAGTTTTTAGGATTATATAAACTCAACTCTTGATTGAATTTGCCTTTCAATTTTGTGATTGATCTCATGCCAGATTTGGTTGGGTTTTGGATCAATTGTGTTGAAATAAATCCGGTGATGTTTGGACTCTTTGGTATAGGCCTAAATTATTTGCAATCCAATAGACAACAAATACGATTTCTCTTTTCTGCTTGCGTTAATCCTTAGCCGAAGTTCAGAACCCTTCAGTCATTCAGACCAAAGAATACGTGTACAAAACCAATAGAGAAACTCCGACTTTAAATGTGCACATAATACAAGTACGTCAGATGCATGAGTGCCTCAATGGTCAGTATTTGACATTCCAAAACGTGCAGTAAACCTATGGACTAATACCGGCACCTTTAAATTCATGTCACGTATTTTGTGCTCAAACAGAATACTTTTTTGGAAATGTCACCTTCATCTTTCCTTCTCACAGTAATCTGTTCAGAACCCTTCAGTCATTAAGATCAATAACAATGGAGCCCTGAAATCTGCGTACAAATTCTATGGACATCCTTGAATCCTTGAATGAGGGTTCTAACTATCTGACACGTTTGCAGAAATTCCCCAAAATTGCCTACCAAGTTAACCAATTTAAAAATCAATAATAAATTGATGACGTCATCCCGACGTAATCGTTATCTCGACGACTGTATTTCCGAACTAGCTAGTAATGATGTTCTTGCAATGTTCCGGCCTCAATGCAGAGTTTGCAACGATCATGGACAACCCGGACAGTCACGGGAAACGACTCATGCATTTTCCATTCTGTCATGCGGTCAGGGAAATTCTACAGGTTGATGATTTCCTTGTCTACAGGAAAGCAAATATTATTTTGTGCATGTTGTATCTCCTCTGTGCCTCGTGAACTCCAATAATATGACAGGAGTGATGACATCGAGGTCAATGATTAATGTTAGATGTGCAATCCTACAATCCTACAAGTTGGACATTGATAATCTGAATGTCTAATTGCGATAAGGCATCACTCTTTGACAAAAGATGAAAGTATCCTGTTTAATTGTTTCAGCGAGAAAGTCAAGGAATTCTTGATGGAAAAGTAATGGAAAGACATTGAACTGCACAGACAAGAGACGAGCTTTTCGGAGAGAAGGAAGGGGGCCTATGGATTCAGAATATTTGGATCCTGTTTTTTTCACGGTCACAAACGACTATGTCGTTCCTCCTAGTGATGGTTATGCCCAAAGAATCTCCAAAAGGATCTTCTGGGTTCTGTAGTATGTGGAAGGATTCCCAGTCAGGAGTGAACAGTTGGACGCGGTTTTTGCCCTCATCCGCCACGGCCACAAAGCCCTTGGAATCGACGGCAATACCCGTTGGCCATCCTAGCTGGTTTACTTCGCTGCCCTGGGACCCAAATGTAGCCTGGAATCTGCCTGTTGTGCCGTCGAACACCTGCAGGTTACATGTGAAAGAATACCATTACGATATATAAAGATGAGTTACTAGAGATCCTTGTGTGTCAGCTGTCTAATCCCAGGTGTATTTGAAAATATGTAACGAAATGTGTTTTGTTTATTGTCAAGTATAATAGTCATTGTCAGATTTAGCGAAAATACAATGCCAGAGATTTTCGATTTATTTTTTTCCATTATGGGGTTTAACCGCACGGAAGCGTTGCAATATGATATCCCTTTAAGCAAAGGAAATAACACTGACTTGAATTAAGAATAATTATTTGATCGCACTGGAATCACAGCCGAGCCTGTGGTTCAACAACCAGTACGGCTCTACCACCTGAGCTCTCAGGCCCTTAGGTGCCCCCTCCTGAGAAGTCAACCTTTAGGCTACTGGGAATTGGGCATCAGTCATTTAACCACTAGCCATTATATTTGTCCAGGAATCGAGCCCTTCTCAGTAGATGATCAGCACAATTGGTTGTGAAACAGGTTATAGAATCTGACAGATCAAGCAAAACGTGATTTTATAAAAAAAAAAATAGAAACGTTTTGCAAACTGCTTACTGACAAGAAAAAGTAAAAAGTGTTAAAAATAGGTTTCTGTTCTTGTGCAAGAGGTTCTGAACGACATAATGAGATAAACACTTATAGGAAGGAAAAAAGAACATGGATAAGGACAATAAAGAAAGCCGAAAGCCACCAGACAGCCAATTCGGGAGAATATTTGTGAAAAAAGGTCTTGATTGGTCCGTTATACTGCACCTGTATTCTACTGTTTCCAGAATCTGCCACAAGCACCCTGCCATCAGGTGTCAAAGCCACATCGGATGGATAGCTCAGCTTCCCTGGCTCTTCTCCCGGCCCCCCAAAGCTGCGGTATTCCTGGCCATTCTGACCAAAGACGCGGACGACATTGTTGGTCATATCGCAAACAAACACCTCCCCTGCCCTGTTGCTGACCATCCCCAAAGGATAGAAATTATTCACCCAGGGAGGTAGACATGTCTTGAATCTACTCTCCTGTTTGCCGTTTTGCTGAACAAAGTGTACGGTATTCGTATCACGACGGCTGATGCAGAGTTTACCATTTGGAGTCGCACATATTCCTGTTAAAACAAGTACATGAAATACAGCTATAGCGTTGAAAGCTGTTTGGGAAAAACAGAAACATCGGGTATCGGGGGCCCAGGCGAGCTAAAAACCACGACTCTTAGCTCAGTCATATGGCGGATTGAATGTTTAAAGGTTATTTCGTATCTGAGAATTTCCTATTCATTGAGGGTTTATCATTCTGGATGAGAGGTAAAAATTAAGAGTACAGTCTGGAACAAATTTTTGAATAAAATGCTTTCGGCAGAAGAAAATTTAATGAAGCATGTTGCTTCATTACAGACCAACCCTTTCGATTCATCGTATCTAAACGTACAATGTTACAACAATCGTACCTTCTAATAGGTTGTTGGGCCTATGGCTTTTGTGCATCACTCATCGATTTGTCGTAAGTCGGCGATGAGTTGGATGAAATTGACTACAGATCTGACTTACTAAGGTGCATCTCAAATTTCCCAAACCACCAGAAAAAAATGGAGGATTGAGGTTGGTGATGAGGGTTTGGGTTTACTCTATATCTGATTGATTCTTCCCATTTTCCCCCAATATAAAAAGAGGAAAAGCCACTTCCAGAAAAGACAAACAAGGGACAGTAAAGTCAAGCAAACATGCTTCCATCTGCTTGCTTACAATATTATAGCATGACCTGCAGGGACCGAAGCTAGCAAAGTTACAGGGTTGGGTGTTTCAATCCTAGCAGGACTTTTATTCAGGTAGAAACAACTACAGCGGATGAAGAGCTCACCTGTTATTCCTTTAGGCCTAGACCTACGGAATATTTTCCCAGATGACACGGACACAACTTTGTTGGTCTTCAGGTTAGAATCCAGGACGTTGATTTTGTTGTTGTCGTTCGACCCAATGGCAATGTCGCCGTTAGGAAGCTGAGCTACACAGCATGGACGTTTAAGTTCGATGCCTTTCTCTCTGTCAATAGTACACGTTGCCTTGGTCTTGGCAAAGTAATAAGTCATTGCGTTTACACTGGGCTGTTTTTGCGGGTAGATAGGTCTTGCTAGATGTGTGCTATCTTCTATCGTAATGCCACCCCAAGACGAGACATCCGTTAGAATTCGTTGGTATCTGTCATCATCAGTGTCCGCTGAAAACTTCTTCAGGGGAATCAGGATATTATGGCGAAAGTTATTATTCCTGTCCCGAGTCTCCTTGATCATTTTGTCAATCTTCTCTGGATCAGCCTGATCATCTCCTCGCAAGGCTGTCTCCTTCTCGGCCATCTCGCTGCAGAATCTCCCATGGGCTTTGATGTTTTCCTCAATGTCTGACAGCAAGCGCAGGTTGTTTTCGAATTCGTCTTCTAAGATTTGAAGGAGCTTTTCCTTTCGCTTGGTAGCTGCTCTTATAATCTGGTCAATCTGACGCTCGACACTCTGCTTTGTGGTTTCCATTGTTCGTTCGAGAATGTCCCGTCTCCCCTGGCACCCATTGATAACCTCCATTGGAATCTCTCCTGAGCGAGAAACCTGCCACACTGAAGCCCTCAAGGAGGCGAGTAGTCCTTGAATGTCAGCACGAGAGTGATCCGGCCTCTGAAAAGAACAAACATGACCATGACAGTGTTGTGCCCTATATATACAATATTTAGCCCCTCAGAAGCGTACATGACTCTATCCCTTACTACGACACACTGCCCTCCGCGCATAACGCAACGCACGCAGTCCATTTCCACGCATTCCTCCCGTAGAATTGGTGCTACACAGTCTTCAACGCCCTGTGACGCGTAGTGCCTTCCTCGAGGCAAAATCGTTCGTATTTTTGGTTATATCTAATATATACACAACACAGTGTATTATGTATACATCTCAATGAGGCACTGCGGTAACCGCTACACATTCGAATCCACCACACGACCAAGACAAGCTGGATGACCAGGCGGTAAAAACGAATATATGCACTAGACTACAGAACATGAGTCGCGGGGTTGAATCCCGCCTGAGCTGCCTGATCTTTTTTATCATTAGACAGTTAGGTAAAGCCCTGGGAATACAGTGTTTCATTAGACTTCGAGTGGGACAAACCCTTCCTAAAGAATGACCATCTCAGGAATGAGATATCTCAGTACATTTTCAGCTTAGGAGGTGTCTGGGTACAGCTTGCAAACCTTTTCTCTTTTTAAAACACCCTGTATCATCTGCCAATAGCAAGTGAAAGAATTACAGGTGACCATTCTTTATGCATCATATTCTTTGACTTCAAGCACAACTGGACCTTCAGATTATAAATCTGATAGTTTGATTGGGGTTTTCTCTAAAAGAAATACCAGTGGCCAGAGATTTGGGATAGATACTTGGTCCTATCGTTTTTGTTTCGTTGCTCTTTAATAAAAACAAAACTTAGTCAAAAGGCGCTTCCTCGCACAACAGGCTTTTAATTTTAATTTTTATTATTTTGTGAAAATGTGCCATTTGTGATCTGATTTCTAAAACAGTAATTGGATATGCTTTTCTTACCTGTATCTGAGGTTTTGTCTCTCTCTTTTTTCGCTCAGTGTGTTCGATTTCTCGTAGTGCCATAGTAGTACGGCAGATTCTCAGCTTCTCCACCTCGATACACTGTTCCTTGCGACACTGTGGACACTTGATGTTGCCTCTATTGTCCCTGACTAGCACCCTAAGACACGCACTGCAATATACGTGTGTGCATGGCAGAGTAAGCGGGATGTTGCTCTCCTTAAAGTCCTCCATACAGATACCGCACTCCAGCAGAGTACTGAGAGATGAAGCCATTGTGATTGGTGCCCTTGAGTCTCACGATGACCTGAAACAGGTTATGAGAGAAGATATAGTGAAAGCTGCAAATCTTCAGAGGGTCTGACGTTTTGATCATAGCAGAAGCTTTCTGCTCCTTGGGAACAATGATAAGAATTTGTATGAAGCTTGAAATTTAAAGGCCCATATAACATTGGTAAAGGTCAAAAGATTGCCACAGTTTGTGTGTTAAACCATTAAACATCCCCAAAAAGCAATCCTGCGAAGGTTTTAGCTCAAATGGTGATACGAGAAAGCAAAAAAAAATAAAAACCGTCTCGGTTTTTGCACCATTCTGTAGTGTAAGAAATAGTTTATTACTTGCGAGTAATAAACTATTTGTCGATGAGTGAAGATTTCTAGGGAAGTTCATCATCCCAGACCGTAAGATTTCAACATGAGGATTCTATCATGACCATCTACAAACTGTGTAAATTAGTAGGAAATCTGTGGACATCGATGTTTTTCGATCTTTCCAATGTTGTGTTGCCTTTAAGTCGTTTGTGAATGAAGTCCTTTGTTTATTGGTTTTGCAACGATTATTATTTTCTTTTAGCCTTTTTCTAGCAGTTTGCAACATTTTTGTATATCACCTTTTTCCTAGCTTGTTAAAAAGGATTTGTCACAAGCGGAGTATATTTGTACGTACACCTGTGTTGCTCAAAATGTGCAATATTATGCAGCACGTAAATATATAAAGAAATCCGCCAACACAAATGTAGTCAAAATATTGTTGTAACTAGTCCCCAGATTGAGTCAGGACCCAGACTCAGACAGACAGGACCCAGACTCGAACAGTCAGGACCCAGACTCGGACAGTCAGGACCCAGACTCGGACAGTCAGGACCCAGACTCAGACAGTCAGGACTCGGACTCGAACTCGGACTCGGACAGTCATGACTCGGACTCGAACTCGGACTCGGACAGTCATGACTCGGACTCAGACAGTCATGACTCGGACTCAGACATCAGACAGTCAGGACTCGGACTCGTACTCGGACTCGAACTCGAACTCGGACTCGAACTCGAACTCGGACAGTCATGACTCGGACTCAGACAGTCATGACTCGGACTCAGACATCAGACAGTCAGGACTCGGACTCGTACTCGGACTCGAACTCGAACTCGGACAGTCATGACTCGGACTCAGACAGTCATGACTCGGACTCAGACATCAGACAGTCAGGACTCGGACTCGGACTCGGACTCGGAGAGCCAGGACTCGGACTCGGACAGCCAGGACTCGGACTCGGACTCGGACTCGGACTCGGACAGCCAGGACTCGGACTCGGACTCGGACTCGGACTCGGACAGTCAGGACTCGGACTCGGACTCGGACTCGGACTCGGACAGCCAGGACTCGGACTCGGACTCGGACTCGGACTCGGACTCGGACTCGGACTCGGACAGTCAGGACTCGGACGCGGACAGCCAGGATTCCGACTCGGACAGCCAGGACTCGATGGACAATCAACGGATCAGACAAAGTCATTTCTTTAAATTTTATGAGAAACTGTACAAATTGGAACCAATATCTGACTGGCATCTAAAACAAATCTTGTCAACCATCACAAGTCCCAAAAAAGCTATAGGGAACTTGAACAAGAAATAACAGAAGACGAGGTAAAATCAACCTTATCCCAGATGAATGAATTGTGCATTAGTCAGACTTATCTACAAGAAATCGGAAGAGAGACAAGATTTAAAAAACTGGCGCCCCATTAGTTTATTAAACGTTGATTATAAAATCCTCACCAAAGTAATCACCAATAAGTTAAAAGTAATCATGGCTATAATCATAGGAGAGAGAAAAAAATGGATTATATTAATGCAAATAACTTGAATATAGCCGTTATTAGCATGGACCAAGAAAAAGCCTTTGGTAGGATCCAATGGGAATATAGGTTTACCATAATGGAGAAGATGAATATCCCCCACAATGTTGTACAATGGATTACAACTCGCTATAGTAGTCCCAGCAGTAGAATGATATCGGACTCGGAGGCAAAGACTCGGGTGGCAAGGAATCGGACTCGGAGGCAAAGACTCGGGTGTCAAGGAATCGGACTCTCAGGCAAAGACTCGGGTGGCAAGGAATCGGACTCTCAGGCAAAGACTCGGGTGTCAAGGAATCGGACTCTCAGGCAAAGACTCAGGTGTCAAGGAATCGGACTCTCAGGCAAAGACTCAGGTGTCAAGGAATCGGACTCGAAGGCAAAGACTCGGGTGTCAAGGAATCGGACTCGAAGGCAAAGACTCGGGTGTCAAGGAATCGGACTCGAAGGCAAAGACTCGGGTGGCAAGGAATCGGACTCTGAGGCAAAGACTCGGGTGGCAAGGAATCGGACTCTCAGGCAAAGACTCAGGTGTCAAGGAATCGGACTCTCAGGCAAAGACTCAGGTGGCAAGGAATCGGACTCGAAGGCAAAGACTCGGGTGGCAAGGACTCGGACTCGGAGGCAAAGACTCGGGTGTCAAGGAATCGGACTCGAAGGCAAAGACTCGGGTGGCAAGGACTCGGACTCGAAGGCAAAGACTCGGGTGTCAAGGAATCGGACTCGAAGGCAAAGACTCGGGTGGCAAGGAATCGGACTCGAAGGCAAAGACTCGGGTGTCAAGGACTCGGACTCGAAGGCAAAGACTCGGGTGGCAAGGAATCGGACTCTGAGGCAAAGACTCGGGTGGCAAGGACTCGGACTCGAAGGCAAAGACTCGGGTGGCAAGGACTCGGACTCGGAGGCAAAGACTCGGGTGTCAAGGAATCGGACTCGAAGGGAAAGACTCGGGTGGCAAGGACTCGGACTCGGAGGCAAAGACTCGGGTGTCAAGGAATCGGACTCGAAGGCAAAGACTCGGGTGGCAAGGAATCGGACTCGAAGGCAAAGACTCGGGTGTCAAGGACTCGGACTCGAAGGCAAAGACTCGGGTGTCAAGGAATCGGACTCTGAGGCAAAGACTCGGGTGGCAAGGAATCGGACTCGAAGGCAAAGACTCGGGTGGCAAGGAATCGGACTCGAAGGCAAAGACTCGGGTGGCAAGGAATCGGACTCGAAGGCAAAGACTCGGGTGGCAAGGAATCGGACTCGAACCCAAAGACTCAGGTGTCAAGGAATCGGACTCGAAGGCAAAGACTCGGGTGGCAAGGAATCGGACTCTGAGGCAAAGACTCGGGTGGCAAGGAATCGGACTCGAAGGCAAAGACTCGGGTGGCAAGGACTCGGACTCGGAGGCAAAGACTCGGGTGTCAAGGAATCGGACTCGAAGGGAAAGACTCGGGTGGCAAGGACTCGGACTCGGAGGCAAAGACTCGGGTGTCAAGGAATCGGACTCGAAGGCAAAGACTCGGGTGGCAAGGAATCGGACTCGAAGGCAAAGACTCGGGTGTCAAGGACTCGGACTCGAAGGCAAAGACTCGGGTGTCAAGGAATCGGACTCTGAGGCAAAGACTCGGGTGGCAAGGAATCGGACTCGAAGGCAAAGACTCGGGTGGCAAGGAATCGGACTCGAAGGCAAAGACTCGGGTGGCAAGGAATCGGACTCGAAGGCAAAGACTCGGGTGGCAAGGAATCGGACTCGAACCCAAAGACTCAGGTGTCAAGGAATCGGACTCGAAGGCAAAGACTCGGGTGGCAAGGAATCGGACTCGAACCCAAAGACTCGGGTGGCAAGGAATCGGACTCGAAGGCAAAGACTCGGGTGGCAAGGAATCGGACTCTCAGGCAAAGACTCGGGTGGCAAGGAATCGGACTCGAAGGCAAAGACTCGGGTGGCAAGGACTCGGACTCGGACTCAAAAGGAAGGACTCCACAGCATTACATATTGTTCATACATGTACATGTAGTTTGTTTTGTCCAAGTGCTTCTCAATACATTGCTCATAGCCAGACGTTTAACATAACAATAAAACAGAAATGTTACAAACTGCGAAGTACAAAGTTGCGCTCAGGTAACAAGGAGTCAGTTGAACATCTTATGACTTGTCTGCATACAATAATGTAATGTACATTAGACAAGCTGAAATGTAATACAAGAGCACATACATTACTGTAATGTGCTCCAATTAGCATCGCGCTAAGGGTAAAGTCATATGCGGCGTATTTTGTTCTGTATGTGCGCCTGCTGTGTGGTTAAGTTGATGCTCAAGATGTTAGTTCAATAGGCACATAGACAGCACATTCATCTGTTACTGTGCTACCAACCATGCTTTAATATAAACACACAAATATCATTTTGAGGTGCTTGTCACCCAAAGACGGCTTTTGGTGCGGGGGTTAAAGACTCACTAGTAACAGTGGGATTTTGTGCTATAAATAGCTCGCTTTGTAATCGTGGGCCAATGAGGGCCTCCAGCTCTTGTGGACGCAAAAAAGACACACTATTGACAAGTTCAGCACAATACGTGTTAGTCACGTAGCCTTCAAACCCCGCCCAAATACACCCTTAGACTTTGCTTGATTCTGTTTGCTTTTTCCCAGGTAGATTTGGGGGTTTTCCCCTTCAGGTCATGCGCTCAGTACCTGGTGATATCAGGGTCAATGTCTCCAGACGGTGCAAGGGTATGTTTTGATCGTTCCTCTTGTGTGATTGGTTGGCTCCATTGTGTGGGAGATGCGCCATGGTACAGTGTAAACGTCAGACCCTCCCAATTTTTGATAAAGATAACCTTTATCCATTGAAGATTCTAAAAAAAAGTATCTGTCTATTATTCAGAAATTAAGTTTAAAGACTCCTGACATACTTGTGGACATTTTAAAATCTATTATGATGCAATTCTTTATAATTTACACAAACCCTATAGCCTTAGCCTGGCGTAAATGTTCATCGTTCAATCTCAAAAAAGATTAAGATTTGAATATTATTCAAAATGGCTATGAGCAAGTCTATAAAGGAATAACAAGAAATGTATGATTCGCCTATAGGTAAACGTTTTTGCCGAAGAAAGTTTTCGTTTCGGTCATTTTCTTGGTTTTCATGGTAAATGGTTTCTGAAGACATCATCTCAACAGTCTGAAAAGTTAAAACTGTTTCTCTTCTGGAAAATAACTTAGTAGCTAATATCAAATTACAAGTCAAGCTACAATTATCTTCAAAATGCATTGTGTGTTATGGAGACAGGGGATCAGGAAATCGAAGTAGGGTGGACCGTGTTTAATCATTGGAAAAACGACTCACGGTACTTTTGTATCAAGTGAACTCTTGCTATATGCTTTGGAGATAACCCCTTCAAATCTATTCGATTAACTCCGATTTGACACGCTGGGAAATCATCAAATCTAGCAGATCCCGACGACGCAGTTTGCGCGGAGATTTGAATTGATTGGCAGAAGCCGTCGTGTTGGACAGCACGAATTCCTTCAGACGCTGAAAGGAGCCCGCCCTCACCCGGTAGACGCGTGCCATTGCCATGCTACCGTTGCCACGGAGATGGTTGTACTCGTGGTGTATGACTCGCAGAAACTTGTCAAACTATATAGAAAAGCAAATGAGCATAAAAGAAACTTGAAATTGCACGTCTCCGTCGCCATTCTGTGGAAAACGGTGACGAAGCAATCATAATTTTACTGCGTGTACGCACGACGCAAGATATGCACCAATGCCATATACTTTTATGCTACCAGTGTCTGGCGCCCGACCCAATAGCGGCCATCGTGCTCAAAGATCCGTGCATTGATCTATACTCACCATGGGCGCCAAAAGTGTGACATCGTCCGGCTCGGAAACGTGCTCAAATTCAACGAAGACAAAGTAAAAGATCTCCCCAGTTTCATCTGCGAGACGAGAGAAAGATGCCACACGATGAAGGGTGATATCGCAATGTACGCACGTCTTTCTGGTCCGACTTTACACGGTGCTTAACAGGTTTGGTTCAAGTTAAAGGGAGATTAGTTAAAATGTGTTTAGTTGAGGTTTTGCCGTGTATTGTTGCCAGCGTATAGCTTCGATAATCTCCTTGGAAGCTTCAGTCTGTAATACTTGTTTAATCATTGTCTGTCTGCATATTGATTTTATGAATCGTTGGACGAAAATGGACCTAGTAATGAATAGAGCACCTAAACATTATATGCCTATATACGGAAGATTAATGTTGCAAAATGCTCACTGACAGAATTAAGAAATGACCACAAGCTGTATTTTCGAGTTTTCTGTGATGGGGACGAAGCCTGAACCCTGAGCCATGGACTGGTCTTACCTGCCAGCATGGAGCTTTCTGCTGTTGTCCAATTCACGAGACATTCTCCGGGCAGCAGCTCTTGGAGTTTACCCAAGGCCGCCTGAACAGCTACTGCCGACACCTTCTCGCCTCGAAGATTCAGTAAATCCCCAGCTCTTCAGTCAAAGAAATAGAAGAAAGGACTCGTGAACGGTTGCCGTCGATTGGGTGACTTTACGCTCCATACTAGAGGTCCCCAAATGGCATCCATGTCTTGATGGAAGCGATAGGAGCCATCGCGGAAAGGCTACTTCACAGTGATCTTGAAATATTATTTCTCTTTGCTCAGACGGAAGACTTGAATAGAAGGACTTAGGAAGGAGAATTTTTTTTAAAAGACTAACAATGTTGTTCGGGGACTAAAACAACTTCAAATATCACAAAAGCTAATCGAAATAGTCCCTACAATGCTTTTGATAAAGGTTCTGCAATGCAAGGATGGAAACCCCAAGGTCTTTTTATTTTTGAGATTTGTAATTCTCTGTAATCTATGAATATAGGAAGGTTTGCGGTGACACCATGTATAAAGTTTCTCCTGACGACTGCCAGAGCATACTGGTCGAAACCGTCGAGTTACCACTCAGGTTTTTTTCAGAACCACACCTCTTCCTTTAAGAGACTTTATACATGGTGTCACTATATTGATTAACCCACCATGCAAAGCCTTAAGTCTTATTGATTTGTAATCTATGAAGTAAATAAAGCAGTTTGCAAACTTATTAAATCGTCAGTTATTCGATATTTGCCCAGCCTTTATTTAAAGAGATTCCAAGCCTGCCTTTGAAAAGCTTGATGTACACACCTGTAACTGAACCTGATGACGGGACATCTGTCATGGATGTCTACAACCTCGATCACGTCCCCGTTGCGATAGCGGTATAACCCTGCGCGTGTTGTGAGAACGAGTTCGTATCTTTGACCCACTTTAACTGCGTCCAACAGCAAGGCATCGGGTTGCTCCTGGTTACTAGGTATGCAAATAGCGAAGGAATCACGCGAATTGTTAGAAATCGCTAGATATAGACGCTGGGGGCAGCAAATAAAATGCCTCAAACTGTAACTGTAACGCCACTCAGATGAATACCGATTGTAATAATACGATCTGTGGGTAGAAGTTTGTGTGTGTATAGATATCTACCTACATAATTAATACCTCTATTTCGACTGGGTCAAAGATCTTCAGTCTCACATAGACGTGGCTACGGAATTATGCACATGACGTCATGTCTGAAGGGCGCTCCTCGGTCAAAGGTCAAAAGAAGATAGCTCATTGGCAAAACCCTGTCTGCCGCACGTCCGCTCTTTTCCTTCTCATTGTTTCGTCACCACTTCACCGCCAAGATATCGGCATGACGACGCCAATGTATACAGTATATGGGAAAAAGTCTTCGTCACCACACGCGATATCAATAATTGATCATAGTAATGTCAGCATTTCTAGTATGACACTGTGTGGCATTTTTTTTAAAGGAGCGCTGTGATCCTTCAAAGAACCTAAACCATCACACTCCTTCGAGAGGAGATCTATTTTGATCAATGCGTGCGTTAAGTACAACGTAAAGCATAATCGTAAGGAATGTTACACAGTGTGTATTACCTGAGGTTCTCTGGAATGAATTCAAAGATGTTATCTCGAATGTCCAGAATGTACTTGGCTGGGAATTCACGAGGCCAAAGGTTCAGTCCAATGCAAGTCTCGGTGCTTTTATAAATCCCCGTGTACATCGGGGTACCTGTCACCACAAATAATAGAATCATCTTATAAATCAAAACGTTATGTGTAAATAAGCGCCGGACTTGAACCAGTGATGTCTCGGCTTCCAGTCCCAGTCATGGCAAAAAAAAAAATTAAAGTATATACATGCAGACATGTTGCAAACTGCTCACCGACCATGATTTTAATTTACACGTCAGTTTTCCTTTCCTTTGTTAGGTTGAAAAAAAAGTAAATGTGTACAATTCCTTAAAGCCCCTACACAACAATGTTGAGATCGAAAAACAGAAATGTTCACAGATTTACAAGAAACTTATACAGTTTGAAGATAGTTATAGTAGAAACCTCTCACGGAAATATTTCTGCCTAAAATGTTGTATTTTGGGAGAAATGAGTAAAAGAAATAGTTTACGTCTCACCGAGATCTAAACTATTTTTTCGGAACATTACGGCGTTGTATGCTGCATTTTAGCGAAACAAATGAAGTGGTTTTCATTATTTTCTCGAGACTCGGTCGGCGGATTAAGCTGAAATGTTCACAGGTGTGCTATTTCATGTATATGTTGGATCAGACAACGTATGGATGCTATTCTTTGACCTCGACCAATGTTGTGTAGGGGCTTTAAACGGTGCTTTTCTCTTTTATAGATGAATGTGTAGAATGTGTGATGAAGAAACATGACGGGGATATTTCTGATTTACCTTTCAAGAAAGACTGTTCTAGTTTGGCCTGATAGCCACCAACTTCAATAGTGAAGGCATAGTTGAGATGCGGCCAGAGCCTGGAGACTATACCAATGGTACCCTTGGAAAACTCCTTCCTGAGCTCCTCGGCTCTCCCGGGGTTGGGAACCAGAACGGTATTCAGATCACGTCGAATCTCGTCCGGTATCTGGAGATCTCGTCGCAGTCGACCCAGGGTGATGTCTACCAGCATAGTCTGCCAGTTGTCCTCCAAGACTTTCATCGTCTTCATCAGGAGCGAGGAGAAGGAGACAAAGAGATGACCCAAATTCCGGTCCAGGAGAGCGAAGACCAGTTGGACGTAGATTGCCTCAAAAATTGTGGAGATCTGGAAAGCTGCCGGGGGAGCGCTGCAGTTATCTAAGACCGACAAGTCTTCGGGAGTGATGAGCAGAGCCGGGGCGATAGAGTGACCAGACTTCGTCTTGCCTATGAACGGTTTGCAGTAGATGAACAGCGCCCTCTGCAGCGGACTTGGAGTTCCGTAGCACCGGAAAGACTCAAAGGTAGACAGCGAGGAGGCGAATCGAACAATGTTAGGCCTTGACGCCAGCTGTGGTATGAGCTTCCCCACTCCAGTGGTGCCCGAGGTCACGCCGAACCAACTGATGACGTCCGCTAAGATGACGTCATCCTCGCCATCGGCCAACCTCTTCATGTAGTCTTGGTAATGCTCGTAGGTGGTCAACGGATGTATGGTCTGCAGGCTGGCCAGTGTCTTAATGTCCTTCAGGTGGTTTTTCCTCCCGTAGTCCGTCTTGGCGTCGCGAGCGGTTAGCTTCCGGAGTAGTTTCTCTTGCGACCGCAACGGTGACCTGCACATCTCTCTCCATTGGGTTTCAATCCTCCAGCGCCGGAAGCGGTCGGTTTGGTTCCGGAAGTAGCTCCTGATGAGGGTTACAATGGTGTGGCTCTCCGAGCACCTGATGACGCTCATGTGGAAAGCAAACATGGCGGAGACCAAGAGTAAACTTGCTACCAGTCCTAGTGAAGGAAAGAACATAGTTTTAAAGAGAAAAAGAAATCGCAAAATAATTTAGTCCAGCTGGGATACTTTTCAAAATATTCATCAAAATAATTACCAAACAAATACATGTACATTCAAGAATGCAATATGTCCGAAATACACCTCCATTCGGTTTGTCACAGAATCAGAATGCTGGATATTGTCAATGTGTTGTCAGTAATTATCAATTTATTACATACCACATTCTGGGGGTGAGATATAATTAACAAACAAAATGTATACATCCAACCTCTATACGCTGTCTTCATTACACTAAAATGCGCTTTGTGCTTCGCACTCGAAAGGTACGCTCTGACGAATTGCCCCTATGCATCATTAGTATCAAGATTACCACATCGACACAGTTGTCATCATGAGCATAATGGACCTTTCTCATGAAATATGCAAATTAGACATAGCGCATGCGCTTAACTAAATTATTGGGCAAGCGGGCTGCCAACCAATCATAGTTTTCCCACGGGCGTGCGCGCGTTCCTTCTCACTAACAGTTTGGCGTGCGGTCATTGGCTATTCAGCGTCTCCTGCGCGCGTATTTCGAAACCTGCACGCAACGCGCACCAATTTAGTAAAGCGCATGCGCCAGCTCTTATTTGCATATTTCATGGGAAAGGTCCATTATATGTCTGCCATGCATAATATGAATGAAGATACACAGTACATGTAGATACAGCATGGAATAAACGAACAATAATTGTCTACAAACTTTAACATCTTTATTGTCTTTCCTGATGATCATTAATATTTTAGGAGTGTAAACCCAAATTTTAGGTTGAAGAGATGAATTTCAATTTCCGAAAGCGAACGGCCGGACGGACTAACGGAAATTGGTATTACATAGGCTCGCAATGCTTCGCAGCTCGCCAAAAAATAGTGGAATTTAACTTGGATTACAGTAATTGTTTTGACTAAGGCCTATTCTTCTAGTCAAAAATACGGACTGAGGAAATCTAGTCAGGTTGACTGATTTCTATAGTTGCGCCCTGAAGAGTTGGTCAGATTTAACTGATTTCCAGCCCAATTTTACCGATCTTTTTTAGAGTGTAGCTGTCGATAATAATGTTTTCTCGGCCAATTTCAGCAAAAGAATATATCTATTTTCGTCAGGGTTTATTTTTATTTAGATTCGGACAGGTCTTTCAAAAATTCGGCTTTCTGCTTCGCCTTAATAATCGCATTCCATTTCGTTTTCTTGCATTCAAGATGTTTGCTTTCCACATTCAGGTTCGTTTCAGGCGTCTTGCTTCGTTTATAGACATTCACTACCACCTTTGAACAAATATCTTTCCGGTCGTTTGACGATCCGGGCAATCAAATTAAAAGCCACAGACTCGTGCACGATCCTATGTCTGCGCGTGCTTTTCGTTTTCGTTTTCAGTCACCCTATTTGACATTGTTCAGTTTAAATGTTACGTGGGTAAATAACCAAGTATTCTGCGGTATATTTTTTTGTGAAAGCGAGTTGTTCTTCATGATACACATACTTTCAGATAACCTTATCGATAACTTTATGTCCTGATATCTCACTCCTGGGCAGTACCATAAGGCGTAAACCTCGGCTAAGCCGACATCGTTTTACTTGGCACCTTGCTCAAGTCGGCGGTGTGAACGAAGTCCCAATTTCTGTTATGCATTTTCTATACAAATTCTGAAGTCTAAGTCGACAAATGTAAGTCGTCATCTCGCCCAAGTCGGCGCATTTCTAGCGGTCCCTTGACAAAAGAAAACATAGTAAAATCCTTTGTGTAACTCGTCGTGAAATCACTTCCGAACCATTTTTTTTAAATCTTGGCAACTTGTGATTTTTGAGGAATTTTGAGGCACATATATTTTAGGTCCGTGAGATTATTGAAGAACTCGCACGTGGAACGGTTTCACACATTTCATTTTTGTGCCTATAGTGCTTGCACACATGGACGGTCCCTGCCGAACGTGTCGGCGCGATGCCAATTTAGGGGTTCCACATTATAGACCGTGTAACTCTCGTGGTGAAAAAGGTCACCGTACACTTCCGGGCACCTCCGCGCCGCCTGCTATAGGAGATTAACGCGTGCCCAATTTTGAATGCATTTTTACAAGAGAGCCTCTTTCCAACTAAAAACCCAGGTTTACGGATTAAGTATATTAAAAATATATAAATGAGCAAAAAAAACTACAAAAAATGAGAATACGGCAGAGAAAACAAATAAATATAACCTGACCTTCATCTTCCGGTTGTAAGTACAGCACTGTGAATACGGCCCGATTGTGGTACGCGACGTGAGCATTACTACTTCAGTGCTTGTATCGCGCCAAAGTTGATGTGGTTCGCATTCGGGCCAGAAAAGCGTCTTGTACTGTACTGTACATGTGGATATCGTACACTAAACAAAACGCGCGAATTCGTTAGCCAGTACACGTAGGTACTTGCATTTACAAGCCTAAGGTAACAAGTTCGTTCGTCTTGGAACACGACTATCACCTCTTGTTGCATACTTTCTACGGTTTCAAACGTGAAAACGGGAATTTATCTTAACTATTTCTGTCTGTAAAACGTGCAAAATCACGTACTTTACACATTGTATTGTATTGTACATTGTAAAAACGTTCGACGCTCCACGCTTTACCTCCTATTCGAGGAGCCCGGAAGTCAGGAATCTCGCGGTAACACGTACATTCTCGAGGCCAACTTACACGGTCTATTGACATTTGAACTGTCAATTGAGCATACCCTGTGAACATGCACTCACGTGCAAATACATAGTCTTTATTCAAGACGTTGTTGGTTTGGCGTGCCGACCGTGATCTGCAGTATCCACCTGCGAACGTTCTCGCACAGATCCGCACACATACGAACATGTACTTTACATGTGTGTGTGTGTGTGTTTGTGTAGGTGTGTGCATACGTGTGTTTGCGGATCATTTTGGGTACCGTATTCATTGTGCCCCCACGTGACGGCCGTTAGTGTATCTCAACCAACAACGTCTTGAACCAAGACTAGCAAACACGTTGCTACTGCTTGATTATTTTGTCAAGATGTTGACAAATAGATCCAACGAGTAGCCACACCAAACATTGCAGGGTAGGCCTATAAGTAAACATCGAATTTTAAAACAGAAACCTAAATCCGATGATTGAATATATACCTTGGCTTTAAAACCGTTTTGAAGTACTATAATTGATAGGAGGTATAAAAAGCGCGCGTAAATGCATGACGTGCAAACGTATATAAGCAAAGATGAATAATTTCACGAGTTTAAGTGACAATGCAACTAAATGGACATGAATCATCGCTTTGGTCCAAACTGACCTGTACAACACCGCACCAGGCCGCCGGAAGTATTATAGGTCACTTGCATTAGCCAAGCCCCGCCTGCAGCAGCCATCACACCAAACATTCCGCACCGATTATTCCAACCCATTCTACTGTTGGATATATCAGTTGGATTGAGGGGAAATTGCCGGATGCTCCAAAATGGCGTGCCTGGACACAGCTGCAGCACTCAGGCTAATGCGCACTGGATGTGCAATCCTCTGCTACGCCGAAAGGGCAAAGTGTACGAATAATCTCTGCATAAAGTTTCTGCTTGTTGATCCTAAACTCCGCCGGCTGGTCTTTGAACCACTTCTGCAAAGATAAAGCCAGATAGGATCAAACATCTATGGCTACGGATGCTACTCATGGGGTTGTCTACGCTCAGAAGACATATTGTAGCCGTAGCCGGTCCTTGCAAGGCGCATATAGCTATCTTGACTCTAAAGGTCGTTCTTTTATGGCGGATTGGCTGTTCCCGCCCCTTGTACTCTGTACACTTTTCAAGTACTTTAAGTCAGTAGGCCTGAGTATCATAGTGTGGACTGGGGAAATTTGTAAGTAAGGCCTATTTATAATGATCAATATATACTGTATCACAATTTGATCGAGGGAGGAAAATGAACCAATTTTTATTTATTATTGAAAAGCCACCGATGTCACGATCCATTCAGTTTATGTCAACAATTCTAACTTCATTGCATTCCCTTTAAAAGGCCCCACAGATTATTACCATAAATCGCACTAACAATCTCTGCCGGGATCAACAATCAATTAATGGTTGTAAACCTGGCTACAGCAGTTTGGGGATTACACAAAGTGGATGCAACTTTTTTCAATTTCAACCAAACAAATAGACCACAGACAACCTATAGACGGACAACAGCGTCAGTAGGACGGACGTACGTACACAAACTCAGTGCAAGAGAAAAATGACCGCCAAATTTTGATTCGTTATTATTTCTAATAAAACACGCAAATACACATCTGTAACTAATGGATTATGTAGTCATCTCTGAAAAGGGCTTTTGATCTCAATCAGCATGGTTTCTCCTCGGGTGAAATAGACCGATTGCGCGATGTCATCACGTGACTTATAGTGGGTATTCCGGTAAGGTCTCTGGTTCAAACTCCGGAATGTTCTCAGATTTCGAGAAAGAAAAACCTCAATCGAATAAACAAGTGCAACGGTCGTGATGTACTTTACAACAGCGGTACATTGACATGGGGACCGCCATGTTTTTTTTTATTGTTTGATACCCACTATAGGTGGCCGGAAAATTACAAAAACAATCCGAATTGTTGCTACGAAAGAATTTGGGGAAGCATTCCTCCACTTCCACAGTCAAATAGGGCAACATTTAAAGCCTCTAAAAGCTCGAAAGACTTCAAAGGCCCCTTATTAAAAAATAGTTGTGGAACACTTAGTGTACTGCAACCTTTGGTAACTGGAGAGGTGTGACAGCGCCCTCAGTCGGGCGAAAATGTTTAGCCTAATCTTTTCAAAAAATCTTTTTTCTAAGTTTTCTGAGCAATGGCAATAGCAACAGAAAAAAGGGTTATCAAAATTAAAGATAAAAGCCAATTGAATTTATTTTCATTAATAAAATTCCAGGAATGTTTTTCAGATGGATTGCTTTATTTGAGTTTTACTTTCTACATGATTATATTACAGGTAGACATTATTTATTTTAAATGAGGATTAATGAGATAAAAACGTCATTAATAATAGTAATGAACTTAGCAGTAATGACAATGAATAGGGTGCTTAAATGAAATTATGTTAAACATTTGAAGTTTGAAGTTTGCTTTCTAACAACCAATATTCAGAAATCCTCAAAAAACTCATCATTGATGTCAGCAAGCAATTCAGTGTAATCTTCACTCTTTTCAGCCAAATTATTTGAGTTAGATCGTCTAGATTCAAGTCCTTTGTGTGAGCTATTAGTCTTCATAACACTGTTTGAGTTGCTTTGTCTTCCATTCAGCCTGTACGGGGATGTAGTCTCCATTTCCAGTCTGCCTGAAATGAGTGAAGTTGTCCCAATGGTATTTTTGTGTGTGGTTTCCACATTTGGATGGTTAAGGCAAGACTGGCTTGGGAGATTAATGTCTGTCTTCCGGCCTTGCTCATTGATGCTGATCGTCATGTGAGGGCGCTCTTTACGCGTGTCCCATGTAGAATGAGTCCTGGGAGAATCCACCCAGCTTGATACAGTCCTGTGCTCCAAGCTCCGAGCTTCCTGCATCCCAGACAGTTTCCGATCATTTCCATCAGGTTCCTTGGACGTCTGCAAGCTGCCGGATGCCGCAGGCTCCACCACTGGGGCCTCGTCCTGCAGAGCTGGTTCCTCACTGGGCCAGGATGGGCGCCTCTTGGGATCAGTCTTGGTCATCCTCTGGCTTGACTGGGAGAGGCTCCGAGATACACTTGGGTAGATGTGAACTAAGTTGCTCGGAGTGATGTTCAGGTAGTGGTTGCGAAGCGACGGACTTAAGACTCCCACCTTGAAAACGACGGGAAGGGAAATCTGATCACCAATATGTACAATTCATGAAATTAGGATCGGAGATTAGACAGGACTCGGAATTGAACCCAAGACCTCTGGCTTACAGTGATATCACTCTAACCATCAGCACAATCCATCGCTTTGAATGGGGCCAGCCAAAGTGGAAGCATTTGGCGGGATGGGGGCACCAGTCAGAAGCATTTAATCACTACCTGCTGTGCATTTCCTAGTCAAATGTATACAATCAAAGATTTGAGGACCTTTCTGCAGCTATATAAGATATGCTACTACTTTGCAGGAATCGTATCCCCTCCTCCTGTCCCAAATATACCGATGGCTGTCACTCACCAAATCCAAGAAGTGTTTAACCTTTAAGAAAACACAATTTGCCTGACTGCGTGCAATTAATTCCAACTTTGCATCACAGACAACTTGGATGGGATTCGAACCCATGACTGACCTGACGTAGGGCCAGGACACTGCCAGGCTTGAGTTCAGTCTGGTGTTCCTCCACCAAGCGTCTGTGGATGGTTCCCTGCATCTCTCCCGTTGGGTCTCGGAGGACCACGCTGGCATCACCACTCAGCATCACTGCTTTGATGACCACACATAGGTGGGGCACCTTGTTCTTACTCAGCTGCTTCAGACTGGCCTGTTTGGAGGAGAATGAATACAAACTACAGACAACGCATGACCAAAGATGACTAATGTTTTGTTGGTGCTACAGTACTTGTTCCTGCATATCAGTAAATTTATATACATGAACTTGTAGTACTTGTACTCGAAATTGTGCAAGATGAACTCTCATAAATCCTAAACACCAAAATGTCACAAGCCACTTGTTGATTTCACAGTATAAATCTCTACAATTTAAAGGGCAACTGAAACAAAACATTTTGGAAACATTTTTGTTAAATTATGTGAACAATAAAAACCGAGGCAGTTTAAAATGTGGACAATAGTGGTGCCTGGATTCTTAGGGGCCATTGCATAGTATAACCAGCGGCACCCCAATTTCAGAGGTCCTGGCGCGAAGTGGTTAAAGGGAAATTTTAAAATGACAAGGAAAATTTTGAATGGACTGGCCAACCTACCAGGAGCTGACTAACTCCTACCAAGTCCCGGTCCAGTCAAAGTTCTCTTTGCCATTTTTCCCAGTCAGTTTTGCATTGATTTGTTTGGGTTTAAAAGGGAAAAAGTAATCATCGATTATGAGTTTCACCCCCTAAAAGTCCAGTGCGGCTATTGACCCTTATCATTTAAGATGCTCTGAAAAGATCTGGTAAC
Source organism: Luidia sarsii (assembly GCA_949987565.1). Lineage (NCBI taxonomy): Eukaryota > Metazoa > Echinodermata > Asteroidea > Paxillosida > Luidiidae > Luidia > Luidia sarsii. The sequence continues at coordinate 13,127,693 of OX465109.1, read as the reverse complement.
TCAACATTTTGGGCAATGTGCTCTGACCATCGTCAGGATTCTCCTCCTCCTTTTCATCTCCTAACTACAGGGAGAGTGCACGCTGCCTGAAATGTTGAGATACAGGCTCTTCTCAGAGCCACATGGATGACTTACATGGTGTCACCGTAAACTTTCCACTTAGTGCCTCCACCATGCAAACCTTCCAATCTCACCTGACCCTTACCTTTCTGAGGACCGATGCGATGTTGTTCTTGGCAAGGATGGAGTGAGGGTCATTCTCCCTGAGATCCAAGTCGTCCATCATCATCCGCCAAGCCCCCTGAGAGAAGTCTACATCGCCAACTTCCTGGGAGCTGACAAACTCCTGCCAAGGCAGCAACAGGATCAGACTGATATGAGATCTTCATAACGGACTCTGACATCAGATTGACATTCATGACAAGAAACTTAGACATTTTCACTTGAAGTGGTACGAAAATTGTGGCAAATTGCTCAACTCCAATGAATGACTCAAATTGAAAATCTCAACAAAATTGTCTGGGCCAGAGGTTGCTATCAAACCAGGAGCTTTCTCAAAGGTATGGACGATAGAGACTGCTATTGAGAGAGGTCCTGCTCGGATTGCAATGTCAGGCCACAGAAAGGAAATTCAAGATTTGGTTTTAACATTGACTAACTTCCCAAATGCAGAAACGAACACAAAGGCAGTTATGGACTCTAACCCAATGAGTATTTACCCTTCTCGATATATATAACTAGTACAGTTTTCTCAGTATATCACTAGTACAGTATTCTCAGTATATCACAAGTACAGTATTCTCAGTGTTTTGTCTGACTGCCTGCAGATACTAGGGGAATCCAACCCGCATACCCTGTTTTCTAGAGCAAACTTCTAAACCACTTGACTACAGAGATGATCGAGGATATGTGGTGGATTCGAATCTGTGTAAAATTCCACCACTTGAGGTCATCAGAAAAGCTTTGTAATCAGAAAGAGAGGGAGGCACACTGAGGAAGTGAAGGACTCATTGATACTGAAGGCAGAATCTGAGGAGGGTCAGTAGACTAAGAGATTAGAATCTAATCTACCTCTGGTTTGTCAAAGTTTGTGTCTCCAATATCTGAGTCAGCTTCGGGAGAAGGCAGTTTGACATCATCCAGTTTCTGACCTTGCATCTGTATGCAAGTGAATGGGGGGAAAACAGGAGAAAGACACCCCTTTGTACATGTAAGTATGCAATTACATTGCACAACCATATACCAGTACATTAGACTATTACCATATTTCATCTGCCTTTTTAGGCCAGGATTTTCTCAGGGATTTCCTAAGCCCTGAGGTGGCAACCCATTTTTTTTCTTCTGAGGAACAGAACCATATGTAAATGCACTCTATCCGTGTGATGTCAGTTAATGCACTGCATACTCATTAGACCATCTCAATCAATAACGTTTTAACATTGGAAAGGAAAGTAAATTGTTTGCTTTCTTTAAGTGTTGGAAGGGTTTTGAAGGGGAATAACCTTGCAAGGCAACATATGAAAGAAACAAGCCAGGCTTGTCGGATGCCTCACACTTTCATATTCAGGGAAACCAAGGCTTGGGTAGTAATTTCAATTTTCACTGGACTTACATCATCAAGTTTTAAAACCAAAACAAGTCCAGAGGAAATACAGTTTTAGTCACTGTTTACACTTTAAACGCTCTTCATCTGTTTTGACATGGTCTTGGTGAGAAATTCCAATAACTTAAATAAATCAGTGCTTTGCTCACCAACTTGGGCAACACTCCAGCAGGACCTGGAAACTTTCTGACTCGAGTTCGAGTGGGGCCACTGGAGGTCGCTGTGGGCGTCTGACACAACCTGGCCACCCGGGATGTCAGCAGCGGGGTCTGGGGGGTGGGCATTCCCCTGCTCTGTGTCGTCACAGCACCGTGAGTTGTAAACGGGCGACTGCCCGGGGACATTCTGGGGTGAACTTGATGGGGTGGGGTGTCCCTGCACTGCTGAACAGGTGTCCTGTAAAGAGGGTGGCCTGGCCTAGGGCTGGAAGATGCAACTCCGAGACGACCCTGATTGTAGTTGACAGGTGAGGCTGGTGTGTATCTGGGCGTGGCAGCTCTCACGGGCGTGGCAGCTCTTACAGGCGTGGCAGCTCTCACGGGCGTGGCAGCCCTCACAGGCGTGGCAGCCCTCACGGGCGTGGCAGCCCTAAAGGGCGTGGCAGCTCTCACAGGCATGGCACTCACTTGCCACTGGGTGCCAGGTCTCAGGGCGGGGCACTGTGGTGGAGACGCTAGGGGTGGACCACTCAATCCAGCAATGATACCAGCCTGGGCGAGGAGATTTGGCCCCGACGCAAAACTGGAAGACACTTGTCCTGGCTTGGATGGATGGAATCCAAGAGAGGTCCTGTCCACTTGACTTGATGGAGGAGCAAGAGATGCAGGTGTGTCCTGCATTACCCTGGACATCTGCTTCCCGGGCCTCGGTGATGGGCAAGACACAGAATCCCTGGATGCAGAGCACCGAGGTCCTGACACGGATAGATCGGCTCGTTCTGTTGTTGACACCGAATTGTGATTGGGAGCAGGAAAACCATCCTTTGACAGTTGGTGCCCACCACCAGGATTTGGTTTTTGGTGAGGTCTTAGAGAGGAGACTGTCTGAGTAATGGTAGGCGAGGTTGAGGAAGTTGTACTGGTGGCAAGCGAGTCCCAGTGAAAGAACTCCTCCGACAGGCTGATGTCCTCTTCAAGACTGCTGCCAATATCGAATGGGCCGACATCTGAGCCATGGCTGAGCTGTTTCTGCGGCGCTGTAAACCTCGGGCTTGCTCTTGACGGACCCTGCCTGCTGCATTCATCTGGGCCAGCCCCGACTGAGGATGCCCGAGAGTGACTGGGCACATTCTCAGGAGGCTGCTGGACCTGTCCTCTCTCCGGCTGCCTGAAGCCGTCTGTCTTGGGGACGGGGCATGAAGGTCGGTGCTTACTTGTTGACAACCCCGCGTGTTGGTCTGTCGGTTTCTTAGGATCTCTTTTTGCGGAAATCGCATCATTCTTACTGAAATCCGACAATCCTGGCAGCGGCGTAAGGATGGAACTGGAGGGTGATTCGTCCACCAACTTTGGCCTCTTCGCAATGCCGGCACCAAGTCCTGTGATGGCCGAGGTTGGGATGGAACTATTCCCATCACTGACGGATTTGTGCTTGAAGGTGAACTTTCCCTTGACTTGCTTGCTGCCGCTCGTTGGTGGGAGAAGCCTTTCCCTAGAATCCAGAAGCACCTCGTTACCATTCACCACCTTGGAAGTGTTCCCTACAATCCCAGTTCCAGTACACATGACAGCTGAACATCCTGATATCTGCCCAGACGGAGCACAGCTCTTCAGGCATGGCACATTTTCGCTGGCATGACCTCCCTGGTGGCTCTGCAAGATGCGCTTTCCAGCGGAACGTCTGTCCGAAGTTGCAGCAGATGCCGCACTGGCGGCTTCAGCTTCAAGTGCCTCTGACCAAAAGTCCTGTGGAGTCAAGGACACTGTCGTTATTATATGAAAATATTTTGCACAATATTTAGCTACTAATAGAAGAAACAATGGACTTTTCTACATAAATGGTCCCTGGCACAAACTGGAAACCTTACAAAATCTCTAAAGCTGCATTTCCACTAGACTAAAATTTAACCATGACGATGGTCTAATTTCTAATACCGGGGTAGTCAAATTTGACTGTCGTTCCCACTTGGACTTTTAAGTCGGTCAAATTTAACCGAGACGATGGTTAAAGTAACCGAGCTGGCAATAAAACGGCTCATGAAGGTCAAGTGTCAGCCGGATACACAATGTATGCGTGTACATTTAGTGCGCAACATGAAGCAGACGCTGTGCACAGTGCATGTACATGTTACATTTACGTCTTAGGCCGGATGTGGTTTTTTACCGATTCACGTTTAACGGAGTGGTGCGTTTCCACTGGACTAATCGGCTCGGTTAAACTTACCTGGTCACTTTTACTGGGCAGAGGTTGGCCGGTAAAAGTAACCATTCAGCTCGGTTAAATTAACCGAGAGGAAATTTAACTGGGCCGTTTCCACTTGACTTAAAATGGGAAAAGTAACCATAGTCTCGGTTACTTTGACCAAAATAAGTCCAGTGGAAACGCGGCTTAAGCTTGAGAAAATATCCTTGGAACTTTTTAAGGCCAAGTAAAAAAATGATTCGTTTCTCATCCCCGCCCGCATTGTTTTTTTGCTGCCTCAATGCCACATAATTTCTTTTTTTTAAATAAAAGGATAAAAAGTGCCTGCGTCATCCTTTTTTCAAAAAAGTTACGATGAGAAAATAATAAATATTTTTACTTGGCCTAACTTAGGGTTACAGTTAGTTACAATACACAGAACTACCCTAACCCTATCCTTAATCCTACACTAAACTACACTTTTCGAGTTGGAAGTTACCATTGGGAACAAATCTCCAATCTTAAGATAATTTGCATTATAATGGCAACCGTAGGAATACCAAATAATTTTCGCTTGTCAATTTATTTCCAAATGAAGACAAAAATAGTAACATTAATCAAAATACTAAAGAGCTCAAACAAATTACCTCATCTTCACCAAATGAAAAATCCTCCTCTCCAATCTGGAACATAGCAATGCTAGAAAAGGAAAATACCACAACTGTGAAAGAATGTAAACAAACATAAAAGAAACAATTCATTATCTAACTCAGTAACTGCTGTTCCAAAACTAGTCTGAGTAACTTGGACCTGAAGAGTAGCCCTTTTTTTAACGAAATTTGGAATTTGGAGGGTCCGGTGAGAGTCAACCGACCCTCCAAATTCCAAAATTCGATAAAAAAGGGTGACTTGTCAAGTTGTCGGGTCCAAGTTACTCGAACAAGGTACTTGACCATGATGTAGTGTACAACCCAGTTACGGTAACCGTAACCCTCATCCTCCCAAAGGTCGGAGACATGAAGGAGGATGAGGGTTACTTATGGTTACCGCAACTATGTACAACCATGGCAATACATAATCCGAGTAACTTGGACCCGACAAGTCACCCTTTTTTGATCTAATTTTTAAATTTTGTGACAGTCACCCGACCCTCAAAATTTCAAAATTCGAGAAAAAAAAGGGTGACTTGTCGGGTCCAAGTTACTCGTATTAGCCAATACTCAATAGATGGTACAACCATGGATAGAGAAATTATGAATCATTAGGTACAACTTGTGAACTACAACTTACATACATTGTACAACAACTAACTAACAAGTCAAGTACTGTTGTACTACTACTAGTACTAGTACTAGTCCGAGTAACTTGGACCCGACAAGTCACCCGACCCTCAAAATTTGATAAAAAGGGGTGACTAGTCCGAGTAACTTGTCGGGTCCAAGTTACTCGGACTAAAGTACTACTAGTAGTAGTACTAGTACTACTACTAAGTACTAGAAACGTCAGGCCCACTAAATTTTAACTTACATTTGCATTTTGGTAATTTTAGTCAGTAAGCAGTTTGCAACTTCTTTGTATATCACTCTAAGAACTAGTACTAGTACTAGAAGTACTACTACTACTAGTACATACGTACAAGTAACAACTAATGAACTAATAAATATAATGCAGTGGCTGTTGTTACGGCAGTCGTCCGTGTGGTTCCCTGACTTCACAGTATTTGTCAGGATGTTTAGCTCTTGGAACCAGACTATCAGCTAATAGACTGGTTCAACCAGCCTGCAATGCTGACGAAATACAATCAAGTCAGGGAACCACACGGACGACTGCCGTAACAACAGCCACTGCGTAAATATAAACTAACACACTACACAAGTTACAGTCTACAAATTAACAGTAACAATTTAGTATTAACAGTTGCACGTTGTTACTTACAAGTGTTTGGGTAACCGTACCGCTCATCCTGAGGGTTACGGTTACCGCAACTAACATTACAACATACAACCATGGAGGTAACTTAGTCCCACTTACTGGGCCGCTAGGAGCTCCCCTTTAATGAGTTTTGAGATTGTCTGTCGCACTACAGAAAATCTCAAAACCCGTTTAAGGGGAGCTCCTAGCGGCCCAGTAAGTGGGACTAACAAGTTACATGACATAATGTTACATTAATAAATGTAACATTAACAATAACAACACAAATGAATTACAAATGAATTACAAATGAATTACAAATTGAATTACAAATAATGAATTACAAAATGCAACAACTTGACAAGTATAAATAAAGAATAAAGATCATTCATACTCATACTAGTAAACTAGTATTAGTAAGTAAACTCAACATTAAACATACAAATTACAATTACTAATATAACGAATACTGGAATAGTACACAGTCATTCCATTCTTCGATCAAGGTGCGTTGAGTTTCGTGACCAAATGTAACGCCTAACGGGGGTCTGGCTGGGCTGCTCACGGCAACGTTCTCAGCTGTCTTCTGTCGTACTGAGTACTGACTACTAACTATTGTTGTGTGCATGTACTGCAGTAACTGCAGTGTTCAACACAACGTTACGGGTACGGTACGGGCGTATGGTGTGTGTGTGCGGGCTGTGCGGTGTGTACGTCCGAGCTAAATTAAAATGGCCGCCGAAAGTTTTCCCTGTAACTTTGTAAGTTCATCGCGAGACTTTTTAGATTTGACAAGACATCATATCTAACTTTGCGAAGTTTTCGTTTTAAAAAAGATAATTCAATTTGATTGTATTTTTATTGAGAGTGATTTCTTTTTAGAATTTGAGAAATAATTATACGCCGTGCCATGTATCGAAAATTCTCTCGCGAATTAATTTAGGCCTAAACGAGAAAACGAGAGTTTAAAAAGAAAATGGCCGCATAAACAAACTTTTAATCTTGGTAACAACCGCCTGGGACATAGTCTGGGATTTCTCAGGTTTTTATTGACAGGATGCCTTTGGAATTTTAATAATTTATCATTTTTTAAAGAAAGTTGTAGATTTCGTAAAATGGCTTCCAAAAAGAACACGGGTATGTCTGAAAAGGTGAGTAAATTGAAGCGTTTTTCAAGTCACTCAGCCCGACAGCAGTGTCGTCTGCTTCAGTTCAAGTTTAATCCGAGTAACTTGTAGTTGTACCCGACAAGTCACCATTTTTTTATCGAATTTTGAAATTTTGGGTAGTTTTTCAGTCGAAATGTTTTTTGGCTTTAGGACACTGATCGGCTTGGACCCTACAGTCACCCGAAACTCAAAATGTCAAAATTCGATTAAAAAAAAGGGTGACTTGTCGTGTCCAAGTTACTCGGACTTCTTCACTGAAGTTCAATATTGACAATTTCAATGATTTAATTTAATTTCACTGTACTGCTGTAGTGACAGTGACATCGCTGGTTTCTGCGAAATCAGTAAATGGAATAAACTAAATACATGTAGCTATTCCTTCATTATTTCTGTTCAATTATTTAGCCTGGAGTTCTTACAGTAGGTCAAACTCAAACTGCTTCCATTCCAATCATATGCCATAAGATATGGGCCCATTGCCATTGTCTGTCACTGGCACCTAGTTTTCCTTGCTCTACATGCTCTAATGCTGTCAATGTGTCAGTCTCCTAAAAATAAATTCCTTTGCTCTCAAAAGATAGAGGGCCTGACGTTTCGATCCTAGCTACATGTACTGTATGTATTTGTAGTACTACTAAATTACTACTAACCCCTAAAGTACTAGTTCTACTACTTAATACTAGTACTAGTACTTAGTAGTACTTAGTAGTATTAGTTGTACTACTAAGTACTAGTTGCCGTAACCGTAACCCTCATCCTCCCTCAGGTCTCCGACCTTCGGGAGGATGAGGGTTACGGTTACGGTTACCGCATCTACCGCAAATACTAGTACTACTAGTACTAGTACTAGTACTAGTAGTACTAGTACTACTACTAGTACTACTGTACTAGTACTACTAGTAAGTACTAGTACTACTACTACTACTTCTACCACTAGCACTAGTACTAGTAGTAGTAGTAGTAGTAGTATTAGCGAGCTTTCGATTTCTGCTACGAACGGCGTCTTGAACGGATCGAGTCGGCTCGTCGACCCGTCGCACACACCAAGTCTGTTCACTGCGCGAGAGCGCTTTCGATCGATCTCGACGTATGCGCAGTCCTTCCGAAAGTCAGGTGACCACTTTTGTGTTGATCATGTATTGCGTAAATACAGTGAACGAGCACCGAATTGAGGACGACGGCAAAACCGGGGTGAACGAGTCCTCGATTCGGGCAGTGAACGAGGGGTCCAATTTCGCGCATGCGCAGAACTCCAAAAAGTGGTTCGCTCGTACCAGTCCACTATGTCGACGTGCAAATCGAAAGCTCGCTATTAGTACTAGTAAGTACTACTACTACTACTAGTACTACTGGACTACTAGTACTAAGTACTACTACTACTAGTACTACTACTACTAGTACTACTACTACTAGTACTACTACTACTAGTACTACTACTACTAGTACTACTACTACTAGTACTACTACTACTAGTACTAGTACTACTACTGTGAGTACTAGTACTAGTACTACTAGTCAAGTACTAGTACAGTAGTAGTAGTACTAGTAGTAGTACTAGTAGTTCTAGTAGTAGTACTAGTAATACTACTAGAACTAGGACTAGGAGGACCTTTATCAAGCTCAGTCAAATTCAAAGGTCCTGCTAGTGCTAGTGCTAGTGCTAGTGCTAATGTAGTCCTGATCAAAACGTCAGTGGTCAGGCCCTCTAAGTCTAACTTTTGAGATTTATGTAGTCCGACTCCAAGTAGTCCAAGTAACTTGGACATTTACAATTGCCCTTTTTTTTAAATGTCGAGGATTTAGCCCTTTTTAAGAAATTTTTAGGAATTTGCCCTTTTTTTAATAAATTTTGAGGGCGTCGGGCGATCAAATTTGAAAAAAAATGGGCAATTGTAATGTAAGGGTCAAAGTTACTCGGACTAAGATTTTATGTACCGGTATTGCAGGTCATTTTAATCAGTGAGCAGTTTGCACCAGTTTTTGTATTTTTAATAATTAACTTTTTAAATTTCTTTTGTTCAACCAGATTCAGGATATAAAACGCATGCAAAAAAATTGGATGGACCAACGTGCCTCATTCTCATCCGCTGAGAAAAAAGACCCTTCGGGTAGCAGACCAACATTTACAGAAACAGATATGAAAAAGTCTTCAAAACAAACTGGTAAGGGTCATTACTTTAATATACACGTACATGTATCTCTACAGGACTATCTATGATTTAGGCTTAGTACAAACTTACAAAGTTAGTAACTCCGAGCAACGTGGACCCATGCATGGACCTTTACAATCGCCCTTTTAAAAAAAAGATTGAGGGGGTCTGGCGTAGTTGCAAGGGTTATGTTTACCACAACTACATGTATGTTCCCATTGGGTAATACTAGTTAGTAGTACTACTACTTTTAATACCGGTAATAGTACTAGTAACACTAATAGCACTACAACTTGCGAGTAGTAGTAGGCCTAGTACATACACATGTACTATCGATAGCCCTTTTACATCTTTTTCATAAATTTTGATTTTGGTCATCATACGATGTTCAACTTTAAAGTTACAGCACTAATGTTTCTTTGTGAGTGTAACTTGAAGATTAGGCCTTCTTTAAACAAATGTAAAGTTGCTTCCCACCCCCCCCCAAAAAAAAAACCCCCCAAAAAACATCAGAGTTCAGTTGGGAATCACCTTAAACTGGCCCACTTTGATTTCAACTCATTGGGCCACAGGGACACTGCTTGAACCAAAATAAGTTAATGTGGCCCATATAATCAACTAGCTCTCTTACAATTTCACAAAGCCTTTTTATACACTCAAAAATGAGAAAAGAAGTACATGATGCCACTGTCAGTTTATCGGTCATTGTCTTACAGTTGGTCATAAGTTTAGTTTAATCTCAAAAGTTAGAGGGCCTGACATTTTGTTCCTCGGAGAACCTTTCTCAATGGCAGGACCTTTCTCTTTGGTCTTTGCCCTTGAGAAAGGTCCTGCTAGGATCGAATCGTCAGGCCCTCTAACGTTTGAGATTTATGTATTGCAGGTAATTGTAGTCAATGAGCAGTTTGCAACAGTTTTTGTATTAACTTCAAGTTTAGAATAAGCTTGGTGATCTCAATCACAGGACTGGTTTACAAGTTTTGAAGGTTGAGGCCATGACTTCTCGACAATGTTTTAAACATTTTCAATAAGTTGCTTTATGGACTTTTGGTGTATGTTTGTGTGTGTCATAAAAGACATAGTATCCTGGGTTGTTGGAGGCGGCACTAAGAGAAAGCCAACATCGGTGAGAGCAAGATCAGCCTCCCCATCCAGGCCCTCACATCCACCACCAGCGTCAGGAAGGAACACCTCCAAGTTCTCTAGTGGCAAGCCAGGCGCACCCTCCCAGCCCACAGGCGCCAGAGCCACTACTTCAGGACGCCCTCCTGTCTCGGGCCGGTCCAGCTCATCACGAAGCGACTCTGGGTCGGCCAGAAAGCCCCCGAGTCCAGGAGATCCTGACAGCTTGGTGTTCAAAGGGCGAATGAGGCATTCAGGCTCCGAGCCGAATTTAAACCACAGAGTTGATCCAGAGGCATTCACTACCAATGCTGGTGATCCGTCCAGTCAAAGAACTGATCCGTCCAGTGCTTCAAGACAATGCACCGATCAGGGGAGTTTCAGAGATGATAGGAACTCCAGCCAGATAAGACTCCTTAATGATGACAAAGCAACCCGCCCTGTAGACTCTGGCCATCCAACAAATAACCAGTCAGGGTCCATAGAACAGGCAGTAAGCCATTTCCACGGAGACCGGCCAGAACTGCAGACCAGAGATGTAATGCCGCCGGGCGAGTTTGATAAACTTGCCAATCAGATCGCGAGCAAAGTGCGGGCGGACCTGATGCAGGAGAGGAATGAGATCATGCGATCTGTTGGCTTCTCAGGCAAAAGTGTTCTGGATGATGATGACGGCAATGCAGCCACTTTGCCAAGCCATAAGTGCAGTAAGTGCAATCAGGTGATGGTAAGTAATGGACAAAGTCAGAATTTTCAAAAATCATGAAATTTCCCATGTTCCTCGTCAAAGGAAACCTCTTTTGTGCTAAATATATTGAAAAAATTCAATGTGAGAGTTTTAAAATTGTTGTGGTTCCTCCAGTAATATTTGTGTGCATGTAATTGAAATTGTGCTTGTGCCTCTTCAACCAATATCCCTGTCCTAATCCCATCCCCTTCCCTATCCCCATCCCCATCCCCATCCCCATCCCCATCCCCATCCCCATCCCCATCCCCATCCCCATCCCCATCCCCATCCCCATCCCCATCCCCATCCCCATCCCCATCCCCATCCCTCATCCCTCATCCCCCATCCGTCATCCCCATCCCCATCCCCATCCCCATCCCCCATCCCCATCCCCATCCCCATCCCCATCCCCATCCCCATCCCCATCCCCATCCCCATCCCCATCCCCATCCCCCATGCCCATCCCCATACCCCATCCCTCATCCCTCATCCCCCATCCGTCATCCCCATCCCCATCCCCATCCCCATCCCCATCCCCATCCCCATCCCCATCCCCATCCCCATCCCCATCCCCATCCCTCATCCCTCATCCCCCATCCCCCATCCGTCATCCCCATCCCCATTCCAATCCCCCATCCCCATCCCCATCCCCATCCCCATCCCCCATCCCCCATCCCCCATCCCCCATCCCCCATCCGTCATCCCCATCCCCATCCCTCATCCCTCATCCCCCATCCCCCATCCGTCATCCCCATCCCCATCCGTCATCCCCATCCCCATCCCCATCCCTCATCCCTCATCCCCAATCCCTCATTCCCATCCCCATCCCCATCCCCATCCCCATCCCCATCCCCCACCCCCCATCCCCCATCCCCCATCCCCATCCCCATCCCTCATCCCTCACCCCCCATCCGTCATCCCCATCCCCATTCCCATCCCCATCCCCATCCTCCATGCCCATCCCCATACCCCATCCCTCATCCCCCATCCCCCATCCCTCATCCCCCATCCCCCATCCCTCATCCCCATCCCCATCCCTCATCCCCATCCCCATCCCCATCCCTCATCCCCCATCCATCATTCCCATCCCCATCCCCATCCCCATCCCCCATCCCCCATCCCCCATCCCCCATCCCCATCCCTCATCCCCCATCCCCCATCCGTCATCCCCATCCCCATCCCCATCCCCCATCCCCATCCCCATCCCCATCCCCATCCTCATCCCTCATCCCTCATCCCTCATCCCCCATCCCTCATTCCCATCCCCATCCCCATCCCCATCCTCATCCCTCATCCCTCATCCCTCATCCCCCATCCCCATCCCCATCCCCATCCCCATCCCCATCCCCATCCCCATCCCCATCCCCATCCCCATCCCCATCCCCATCCCCCACCCCCACCCCCCATCCCCCATCCCCATCCCTCATCCCTCACCCCCCATCCGTCATCCCCATCCCCATTCCCATCCCCATCCCCATCCCCCATGCCCATCCCCATACCCCATCCCTCATCCCCCATCCCCCATCCCTCATCCCCAATCCCCCATCCCTCATCCCCATCCCCATCCCTCATCCCCATCCCCATCCCCACCCCCACCCCCCATCCCTCATCCCCATCCCCATCCCTCATTCCCATCCCCATCCCTCATTCCCATCCCCATCCCCATCCCCATCCCCATCCCTATCCCCATCCCCCATCCCCATCCCCATACCCCATCCCTCATCCCCCATCCCCCATCCCTCATCCCCATCCCCATCCCTCATTCCCATCCCCATCCCCATACCCCATCCCTCATCCCTCATCCCTCATCCCCCATCCCCATCCCCATCCCTCATCCCTCATCCCTCATCCCCCATCCCCCATCCCTCATCCCTCATCCCCCATCCCCATCCTCATCCCCATCCCCCATTCCCCATCCCCATCCCCATCCCCCATCCCCATCCCCCATCCCCATCCCCTTCTCCATCCCCATCCTGACCCCCATCCCCCATCCCCGTCCTCATCCCCATCCCCCATTCCCCATCCCCATCCCCATCCCCCATCCCCATCCCCTTCTCCATCCCCATCCTGACCCCCATCCCCCATCCCCATCCCCGTCCTCATCCCCATCCCCCATTCCCCATCCCCATCCCCATCCCCATCCCCATCCCCTTCCCCATCCCCATCCTGACCCCCATCCCCCATCCCCATCCCCCATTCCCCATCCCCATCCCCATCCCATCCCCATCCCCATCCCGACCCCCATCCCCACCCCCATTCTCATCCCTCTCCCCACTCTACAGATTTCCCCAGACCATGCACCCTACATATTGATACCCTGTGGCCATACCCTGTGTGAGCCATGTGCTGAGGATAGAATCAAGTGCAGCATCTGCAGAGCCAAAGGTAAACAATGAATGACCACAGACGATATTGGAGCAATAACTTCATTGGTCCAAGGTTATGAACATCCACAACTTTGCCCCTGTAATCACTGAAATAAGTGGCGTGTGATTGTGGACAGAAGGAGTGACAGAGATTTCAGTGCAGTAGATTGAACAAAAATGTCATCATTGTATAGTGTACACATTACATGTACTTTGGTCAAATTGCTAAATGGGATGTAAAAAGAAACTCAAGATACGCATACGTGTACATTATGTAACTCATGTTTGGAATATGGATGGATGACATTATTTCTCAAGCAGCTGTCTGTCTACAGCTGCTACATACTTTGCTTAGACTTAGAGCCATCACAAATAGAGGGAATCTATCCTGGTGGTCGCAAACAGTGTTTAACACTCAGACAGGGGCAGAGGGAAGATAGCTATATAAAGTAAAGCTATGGGGCCAGACCAATTTAAAAGCTTGTTGTCCCAGTTGTAATTGTTCCCCCCAGTTGTAGACTTATGCAGTTTTGCACACTTTCATTCCATTTTTTTACTCACAGATTATTTTTTCCAATAGAGCATTTACCCAGTCCCATGTCCAGTAGCATTAATGCACCATTGACTCACTTCCCATATTCAGAATGTTGGCTGTTAACCACTTTCTTTGCCTTAAAATTTAGTGGGCCTGACGTTTCGATCCTAGCAGGACCTTTCTCAAAGTCAGAGTGACAAGGACAAAACAGATACATGTACACGAAGGAAGGGGGGAAAGAGTGAATAGGACACGGATGAGAAACAAAGGACAAAGAGTGAAGCTGGTAGGGAAAGATCAAAGGGAAGGGCAAGGAGTAGGGTAGGGATTACTGAGAGGAGGGGGAAAGATCAAAGAGAAGGGCAAGGAGTACGGTAGGGATTCGTGACAAGGGGGAAAGATCAAAGAGAGAAGTGTGAAGGACTGAACACAAAAGAAGGATTATCAGAATTATATCAGGATTATAACGACTTAACCACCCTCATGAGGCTAGTGCTGGCCAAGAATAATTTCTCCTTTCTTGGCAAGGACTATCTTCAAGTGCATGGCACTGCCATGGGCACGCGCATGGCTCCTTCCTTTGCATGCCTCTTCATGGGTGACCTTGAGGAACGCATGCTCATCAGTGAGGCTCCATGTCGTCCCTGGATTTGGTGGAGATACATAGATGATGTGTTCTTCATTTGGACTAGGGACGGTAGCAGCTTGAATGCTTTCTTTGACCACATCAATTCTTTCCATAGGACTATCAAATTCACATGGGAGCAGTCTCTTCAACAGACCCACTTTCTGGACGTCACCATCCGGAAAGACCTCAATACACTCACTACTGACTTGTATTCTGAGCCCACCGACACTCATCAATATCTCCATTCCTCCAGTTGTCACCCCAGATACTGTAAGACTGGTATAGCTTACAGCCAGGCCCTCAGATTGAGGCACATATGTTCCAATGAGTCTGACTCTCGCTGCCATACACGTGTATTGGCCAGTAACTTGGTTGCTAGAGGCTATAGTTCTCGCCAAGTGAAGAACTCCATTGCTAAAGTCTATTCCATTCCCAGAAGTTCGGCACTAAAACAAAAGCCACCAGGTCCCAAGGACAAGCCCAAGGTTCCCTTAGTTACTTTCTACCATCCTTCTATTCCTCCTCTCAGGAAGAAAACTAAGGAAAACGACCACATTCTCCACACTTCAGATCGTCTGGCTGATGCCATTCCTAATTCGCCTGTTTTGGCTTTCAGGCGCCTCCGTAACCTGCGTGACTTAACTTCACCTCCAACCAATTTTGGTACATTTAAGTGTACCTCGAAATGCATTGTTTGCAAGACACATGTCAAGGAAATAGACTCTTTCAATTGACATTCTTCTGGAACTACCCACACGACCTATGGCTCTATCACGTGCACTACCTCAAACATCATATACCTCATCTCTTGTAGAGTTTGTAATATTCAGTATATTGGCGAGATCAAAAACAGCCTCAAAAAACGGATCTATGGCCATAGGTCTACTATCAAAACCGGTAAAATGGACACCCCTGTTGGGTATCACTTCAATCTCCCTGATCATTCGATATCAGATATGAGTATACTGGGCATAGAATCACTTGGTCACCGTAGTAACTAGTAATGCTGTCCGTCTTAGCCGTGAGAAAATGTGGATGAATCGTCTTGGGACTATTCAACCACATGGTCTCAACATCCAGGAGGGTAATGACTAACACCATGCAGCTTTCTGATAATCCTTCTTTTGTGTTCAGTCCTTCACACTTCTCTCTTTGATCTTTCCCCCTCTTGTCACTAATCCCTACCCTACTCCTTGCCCTTCTCTTTGATCTTTCCCCCTCCTCTCACTAATCCATACCCTACCCCTTGCCCTTCCCTCTGATCTCTCCCTACCAGCTTCACTCTTTGTCCTTTGTTTCTCATCAGTGTCCTATTCACTCTCTCCCCCCTTCCTTCGTGTACATGTATCTGTTTTGTCCTTGTCACTCTGCCTTTGAGAAAGGTCCTGCTAGGATCGAAACGTCAGGCCCACTCAATTTTAAGATTTACATTTTGGTAATTTTAGTCAGTAAGCAGTTTGCAACATTTTTGTTTATCACTTTCTTTGCCCTATACTTGAATCCTGCCAAGTAACACGTGAGTTGTTATTGTTGCTGTCAATTATAGCCATACAAAAATATTGCAAAGTGCTCACCGACTTAAATGACCAAAATTGTCAATCTAAACAAGACCTGATGTTTCCATCCTATCAGTACAAGAACCAGATAGGAAGTTGTGAAGTAACATGATTAAATGCAACAAAAAGCAAGAGGTCGCTGGCTCAAATTCAAGGCAGCTGTTTGTATCCTCCCCTCTAACATATACGTACAAATGCCAAATATTACCGGTAAACCCCATGAATCTGAATGCCCTATTGAATTTTCTTTCCTGATCTGTAGTCTTATCCACAGCCCCAAACACCGCACTCCAGCAAATCATCCAAACTGAGTCGTCAGGTAACCATGGTGCGGTGGACACACCCGGTTACCCCACGACCACCACAGGGTACACCTACCCGCAGCGCTACAACCCCAAGGAGTATACTAACCCTACGATGGATAAGTCCCCAGACTCCAAGGCCAGACACACTGGCCCACATCTTTTGGATGACAATGATGATATTGGGGGATCAGGTTACAGCTATGGCGGCCTGAGAAAGACACAGCCCAGAAGTGAGAGAGGCGTGAGGAAGTTGAGCCCTCAGGAACAGGCTGAGAAATACTTGACCGAGTACCAGAACCTGGTGATTCGCTGTGAGGCAATGGATGGGGAGGAGGAGGAGGTGTTAGCTGCCATGGAGAGGAAAAACAGAGACATTACAAAGCAAAAGGTAAGTGATGGTGGCAGCCAATGTGAAACCTAGCCACATCCACATCAACAGCTATAGCTATGGCTGTTGCTGACCCTACTCAAAGCTGAAAGTTTCTCCATTTGGATGCTCACCTTTCGTTGCACACTGTTAGAAATAATCACAGTGGAGGGGAGGAGATATGGAGGGGGAAAATATACAGGAGCGACGAGCTATTTCGCTTGGGAAAGTTCCAATATTGCTCTTGCAAAACCAGTAATGGAAGCGATCCCCAGTTAGAAAATCACTCCAGTGGTGAGACTCAACTTTCTACATGTATCATCCTTCTTTGGTCATTCCCCTCACCCTTAAACGAAAATGAAAGGCAAGCCTTTATTTTGCCTTGCAATTCATCCAAATGCTTTCAATCAACGGAGCAAAAACTCAGTAAACACAGCTTACAAAATTTACCACAACCATGCATGATCATGCATCAATGTATGTAAATGTGAAGATTTAGTATTCGTATTGCTTTGTATCCGTTACGCGTGCTTGCACTAATATATCTTGCTAGTACTGCAGTAATGCAATGCACAGAAGTTAGTTGCATACGCATGCTACGCTGGCCAGCTTAACATATCAGGGCTCGCAAAATCAGTATTTAAAAAAAAACTGACTCTGGTGAAATTTTGAAACATGGCTCTGGAATCGGCAACAGAAGCCATTTCTTGTCAGTTACATGCAGCAATTAAAAGGATCATTTAGTCGACCCATTTTATTAACCTTTTTAGCTTGTACACATGTACATGTACATTTCTAATTTGTCTGTTTTTTTAAATGCAGTAAAATAGAAAATAGAAATCACTCTGTCTGAATGTTACTTCAATCACCCAACAAAGTAAACTACAGTGTACATGTACCTCTCTTGCATTTCAATGGAGCATCATCTCATAATTTAGTGGTCATATTCCATACATGTCCTACCATTATGCGCAAGCTAGTGGGTTAAAAGTTATATTTTTTGGCCACCTTTTGTACTCATTTTCTAATCAATACTGTTGACCATTTAATCCTTTAAGAATGATTGATGGAAAGTACATGTAATCAAGTCTTTGTTTAAATTGTAAGATTACAAAATCCACTTAATGGGTTTTAGCTAATGGCAGCTTAAATTATTTGCTTTAGCACTTTTAGCAGTAAGCCTACAAAACAATTATACAGATTCCTTTTAGCAGTCATACTGACATTTTCGTGTCAGTTTCCTGAAACCAGTCTATTACAGATCTGGAACCAACGACTGATTTTATATGCTTCCCTAACCTTCATTGATCACACTGTCATCATTATTCAGCAGTGAAGGTTGTCAAAAACCACTGTAATACTGGAGTATACGTGTACTGGCTTCAGTGTATTTCATCATGGATGCGACTGAGTCTACTGTTAATCTTGAGCAGCAAAATACTTCTGCTCTTTCAGTATACGGAGATGATTTCACAGGGGATTACATCGCTCACATCATCATATGCATTCTGCTTTTGATCTCAACGATTCTACTTGTAACCTTGAACACACTCAGTCTCCTGGTTCTAAGACATGTTGACAGCATCCAGGACACTACCAAGGTGTTGATGAGGTCTCTATCAGCTGCTGATCTTGGTCTTGGTCTTTTCTTAGCTCTCCCATCCACCATCTGTGCGATACATGGATCCTGGCCATTTGGGGATGTGTTATGTAAGGTGCAGTCATTTTTAATGGAGATTTTTTTCAGCAGTTCCATCCTTTCACTTCTGTTGCTAACAGTAGATCGTTACATTATAGTGGTATATGCTCTTCGCTACCCTTCACTTGTAACTTTGAGACGGGCTAGATTAGCAGCATGCTTATTGTGGGCAATAAATGTGATTGAATCTTTATCGGTTCAGTTTACAGCTAAATGGAATGTTTTTTATTTTAAAGATTTATTCCAATGCATCACTGTTCTACCAGAGCCTGATGTTTATGCCTTTCATGCACTAACCTCTTTTAAGATATTGAGCACCATTTTGATGATACTGCTGACTTACTTAAGACTCTTCCTGATATCTCGACATCATAGACGACGTATCCAGGCTGATAACCAGGTGGCTATGCAAGGTAATAATCAGCCAGTCAGACCCAACAACAAGACACTGCACACAATTCTCATCATTGTTCTGACTTCTACCATCTGCTATACACTAGCAATAACATTTTCTAGTTTCACTTCTGTTCTAAGTTTTAAATTCCATTACCTTTTTGTTTACATACCAATATTTACTAACAGCTGGTTGAATGTGGTCATCTATTACCTCAGAAATAGAGAGATCCGTCAAACAACCAAAAATCTCCTCCTCTTCTACTACACATTCCTGAAAGAACATCTTGGATTGTCAGATAGGTAAATCCACTTTTAATCTGTAAGCCTTCACATACATTACAAACTGTCATGCCACATCCACAAGTACCAGTATCATAATCAGATGATTGATAGAAATTGTAATATTCATGAGGAAGGTTTCAAATTGCCATTATTCTTTACAACCTTTTCCCTCTAGTGAAGGAGCCTACAATGTACAGTACTTCATTCAGTAATGTCCCTATTTCTAGATTCCTCTTAGTCATTGACCTTCAAAGTGATTTGTTGTTATCTCTTTGATTCCTCTTAGTCATTGACCTTCAAAGTGATTTGTTGTTATCTCTTTGATTCCTCTTAGTCATTGATCTTCAAATTGATTTGTTGTTATCTCTTTGATTCCTCTTAGTCATTAACCTTCAAAGTGATTTGTTGTTATCTCTTTGATTCATCTTAGTCATTGAACTTCAAAGTGATTTGTTGTTATCTCTTTGATTCCTCTTAGTCATTGACCTTCAAAGTGATTTGTTGTTATCTCTTTGATTCCTCTTAGTTATTGACCTTCAAAGTGATTTGTTGTTATCTCTTTGATTCCTCTTAGTCATTGATCTTCAAATTGATTTGTTGTTATCTCTTTGATTCCTCTTAGTCATTGACCTTCAAAGTGATTTGTTGTTATCTCTTTGATTCCTCTTAGTCATTAACCTTCAAAGTTATTTGTTGTTATCTCTTTGATTCCTCTTAGTCATTAACCTTCAAAGTGATTTGTTGTTATCTCTTAGATTCCTCTTAGTCATTGACCTTCAAAGTGATTTGTTGTTATCTCTTAGATTCCTCTTAGTCATTGACCTTCAAAGTGATTTGTTGTTATCTCTTAGATTCCTCTTAGTCATTAACCTTCAAAATGATTTGTTGTTATCTCTTTGATTCCTCTTAGTCATTGACCTTCAAAGTGATTTGTTGTTATCTCTTTGATTCCTCTTAGTCATTGACCTTCAAAGTGATTTGTTGTTATCTCTTTGATTCCTCTTAATCATTGACCTTCAAATTGATTTGTTGCTATCTCTTTGATTCCTCTTAGTCATTGACCTTCAAAATGATTTGTTGTTATCTCTTTGATTCCTCTTAGTCATTAACCTTCAAAGTGATTTGTTGTTATCTCTTTGATTCCTCTTAGTCATTGACCTTCAAAGTGATTTGTTGTTATTTCTTTGATTCCTCTTAATCATTGACCTTCAAATTGATTTGTTGTTATCTCTTTGATTCCTCTTAATCATTGACCTTCAAAGTGATTTGTTGTTATCTCTTTGATTCCTCTTAGTCATTAACCTTCAAAGTGATTTGTTGTTATCTCTTTGATTCCTCTTAGTCATTGACCTTCAAAGTGATTTGTTGTTATCTCTTTGATTCCTCTTAATCATTGACCTTCAAATTAATTTGTTGCTATCTCTTTGATTCCTCTTAGTCATTGACCTTCAAAGTGATTTGTTGTTATCTCTTTGATTCCTCTTAGTCATTAACCTTCAAAGTGATTTGTTGTTATCTCTTTGATTCCTCTTAGTCATTGACCTTCAAAGTGATTTGTTGTTATTTCTTTGATTCCTCTTAATCATTGACCTTCAAATTGATTTGTTGTTATCTCTTTGATTCCTCTTAATCATTGACCTTCAAAGTGATTTGTTGTTATCTCTTTGATTCATCTTAGTCATTAACCTTCAAAGTGATTTGTTGTTATCTCTTTGATTCCTCTTAGTCATTGACCTTCAAAGTGATTTGTTGTAATTTCTTTGATTCCTCTTAATCATTGACCTTCAAATTGATTTGTTGTTATCTCTTTGATTCCTCTTAATCATTGACCTTCAAAGTGATTTGTTGTTATCTCTTTGATTCCTCTTAGTCATTAACCTTCAAATTGATTTGTTGTTATCTCTTTGATTCCTCTTAGTCATTGACCTTCAAAGTGATTTGTTGTTATCTCTTAGATTCCTCTTAGTCATTGACCTTCAAATTGATTTGTTGTTATCTCTTAGATTCCTCTCAGTCATTAACCTTCAAAATGATTTGTTGTTATCTCTTTGATTCCTCTTAGTCATTGACCTTCAAAGTGATTTGTTGTTATCTCTTTGATTCCTCTTAGTCATTGACCTTCCTAGTGATTAGTTGTTATCTCTTTGATTCCTCTTAGTCATTGACCTTCAAAGTGATTTGTTGTTATCTCTTAGATTCCTCTTAGTCATTGACCTTCAAAATGATTTGTTGTTATCTCTTTGATTCCTCTTAGTCATTGACCTTCAAAGTGATTTGTTGTTATCTCTTTGATTCCTCTTAGTCATTGATCTTCAAATTGATTTGTTGTATTTCTTTGATTCCTCTTAGTCATTGACCTTCAAAGTGATTTGTTGTTATCTCTTTGATTCCTCTTAATCATTGACCTTCAAATTGATTTGTTGCTATCTCTTTGATTCCTCTTAATCATTGACCTTCAAATTGATTTGTTGTTATCTCTTTGATTCCTCTTAGTCATTAACCTTCAAAGGGATTTGTTGTATCTCTTTGATTCCTCTTAGTCATTGACCTTCAAAGTGATTTGTTGTTATCTCTTTGATTCCTCTTAGTCATTAACCTTCAAAGTGATTTGTTGTTATCTCTTTGATTCCTCTTAGTCATTGACCTTCAAAGTGATTTGTTGTTATCTCTTTGATTCCTCTTAGTCATTGACCTTCAAAGTGATTTGATGTTATTTCTTTGATTCCTCTTAGTCATTGACCTTCAAAGTGATTTGTTGTTATCTCTTTGATTCCTCTTAGTCATTGACCTTCAAAGTGATTTGTTGTTATCTCTTTGATTCCTCTTAGTCATTGACCTTCAAAGTGATTTGTTGTTATCTCTTTGATTCCTCTTAGTCATTAACCTTCAAATTAATTTGTTGCTATCTCTTTGATTCCTCTTAATCATTGACCTTCAAATTGATTTGTTGTTATCTCTTTGATTCCTCTTAGTCATTAACCTTCAAAGTGATTTGTTGTTATCTCTTTGATTCCTCTTAGTCATTGACCTTCAAAGTGATTTGTTGTTATCTCTTTGATTCCTCTTAGTCATTGATCTTCAAATTGATTTGTTGTATCTCTTTGATTCCTCTTAGTCATTGACCTTCAAAGTGATTAGTTGTTATCTCTTTGATTCCTCTTAATCATTGACCTTCAAATTGATTTGTTGCTATCTCTTTGATTCCTCTTAATCATTGACCTTCAAATTGATTTGTTGTTATCTCTTTGATTCCTCTTAGTCATTAACCTTCAAAGTGATTTGTTGTTATCTCTTTGATTCCTCTTAGTCATTGACCTTCAAAGTGATTTGTTGCTATCTCTTTGATTCCTCTTAGTCATTGACCTTCAAAGTGATTTGTTGTATCTCTTTGATTCCTCTTAGTCATTAACCTTCAAAGTGATTTGTTGTTATCTCTTTGATTCCTCTTAGTCATTGACCTTCAAATTGATTTGTTGTTATCTCTTAGATTCCTCTCAGTCATTAACCTTCAAAATGATTTGTTGTTATCTCTTTGATTCCTCTTAGTCATTGACCTTCAAAGTGATTTGTTGTTATCTCTTTGATTCCTCTTAGTCATTGACCTTCCTAGTGATTAGTTGTTATCTCTTTGATTCCTCTTAGTCATTGACCTTCAAAGTGATTTGTTGTTATCTCTTAGATTCCTCTTAGTCATTGACCTTCAAAATGATTTGTTGTTATCTCTTTGATTCCTCTTAGTCATTGACCTTCAAAGTGATTTGTTGTTATCTCTTTGATTCCTCTTAGTCATTGATCTTCAAATTGATTTGTTGTATTTCTTTGATTCCTCTTAGTCATTGACCTTCAAAGTGATTTGTTGTTATCTCTTTGATTCCTCTTAATCATTGACCTTCAAATTGATTTGTTGCTATCTCTTTGATTCCTCTTAATCATTGACCTTCAAATTGATTTGTTGTTATCTCTTTGATTCCTCTTAGTCATTAACCTTCAAAGGGATTTGTTGTATCTCTTTGATTCCTCTTAGTCATTGACCTTCAAAGTGATTTGTTGTTATCTCTTTGATTCCTCTTAGTCATTAACCTTCAAAGTGATTTGTTGTTATCTCTTTGATTCCTCTTAGTCATTGACCTTCAAAGTGATTTGTTGTTATCTCTTTGATTCCTCTTAGTCATTGACCTTCAAAGTGATTTGATGTTATTTCTTTGATTCCTCTTAGTCATTGACCTTCAAAGTGATTTGTTGTTATCTCTTTGATTCCTCTTAGTCATTGACCTTCAAAGTGATTTGTTGTTATCTCTTTGATTCCTCTTAGTCATTGACCTTCAAAGTGATTTGTTGTTATCTCTTTGATTCCTCTTAGTCATTAACCTTCAAATTAATTTGTTGCTATCTCTTTGATTCCTCTTAATCATTGACCTTCAAATTGATTTGTTGTTATCTCTTTGATTCCTCTTAGTCATTAACCTTCAAAGTGATTTGTTGTTATCTCTTTGATTCCTCTTAGTCATTGACCTTCAAAGTGATTTGTTGTTATCTCTTTGATTCCTCTTAGTCATTGATCTTCAAATTGATTTGTTGTATCTCTTTGATTCCTCTTAGTCATTGACCTTCAAAGTGATTAGTTGTTATCTCTTTGATTCCTCTTAATCATTGACCTTCAAATTGATTTGTTGCTATCTCTTTGATTCCTCTTAATCATTGACCTTCAAATTGATTTGTTGTTATCTCTTTGATTCCTCTTAGTCATTAACCTTCAAAGTGATTTGTTGTTATCTCTTTGATTCCTCTTAGTCATTGACCTTCAAAGTGATTTGTTGCTATCTCTTTGATTCCTCTTAGTCATTGACCTTCAAAGTGATTTGTTGTATCTCTTTGATTCCTCTTAGTCATTAACCTTCAAAGTGATTTGTTGTTATCTCTTTGATTCCTCTTAGTCATTGATCTTCAAATTGATTTGTTGTTATCTCTTTGATTCCTCTTAGTCATTGACCTTCAAAGGGATTTGTTGTTATCTCTTTGATTCCTCTTAGTCATTAACCTTCAAAGTGATTTGTTGTTATCTCTTTGATTCCTCTTAGTCATTGACCTTCAAAGTGATTTGTTGTTATCTCTTTGATTCCTCTTAGTCATTGACCTTCAAAGTGATTTGTTGTTATCTCTTTGATTCCTCTTAGTCATTAACCTTCAAATTGATTTGTTGCTATCTCTTTGATTCCTCTTAATCATTGACCTGCAAATTGATTTGTTGTTATCTTTTTGATTCCTCTTAGTCATTAACCTTCAAAGTGATTTGTTGTTATCTCTTAGATTCCTCTTAGTCATTGACCTTCAAAGTGATTTTTTATCTCTTTGTGTCATTTCAATCTTCACGTCTATTTCAAAACATATTTATTTCATGAAAATTCAATGAACAAATGTACTGTATTGAATGTATTGTTGCATTAATTTACATATGTACATGTACCTCCAGGTTCATTTTGCTTTGTCATCATGAACTTACCGTTTGAACTGAATCAATGTTTTATGTGGTGAAAACTCGCACAGCTTTTGAAACTGACTTTTCCCTCTTAACAACGTTATCCCTACTTTTTTGTTTGCTGATTTTACTTTTGATTTCTTAATGATCTGATGTGCATGAACAAGTACATACATGTGTAGGTGCATGCAATTAATTTGTCAGCATTTTAATGTACACGTATGTAATTAAATATCAAATAAAAATCACTCAGTAGGCCCTATGTTTATTCAATCACGCAGCAAAGTAAATTGCATGTGCATGTACAGTACCTGACTTGTATTTGAATAGAACATTGGTCCAGATTCCATTTATCCAACCACGTTGTAAGCAAGCTAGTGGCTTAATGGTCATATTGTTTACTGTCTTTTCTTGTGTACTCTTGTCATGCTTATTCTCATTTCCTAATCAATGCATTACTGCAGGTCTTTTATCCTTGAAGAATACCAGTAATTAATGGAAAGCTTTAAGATTTATTTGTTTTAGTTGAAGAAAACGCATCAATTTTCAGAGCTGTGGATTAGACAAGCGACTTTTCTTTCTTTAGCTAATGGCAGCTTAAAGTGATGACTCTTAGGTACAAACATGTACCGTACATGTACATGTAATGTAAGAACTCCCTTCCATGGATTGATGCATGTCTGGCTGATGTGAGTCTGTCTGGAAGTCAGTCTCTTACAGATCTGGAACCAATGACTGATCTTAGATGTTAATTCCCCTAACCTTCTTCATTGATGTCACACTGTCATCATTATTCAGCAGTAAAGGTCGTATATTACCCCATGGATGGACTATTGGCAATTCTTATCAGAGAAGAATGAGATGGAACCGCTGTAATACTGGAGTGTATGTCTACTGTCTTTAGTGTATTTCATCATGGATGTGACTGAGTCTACTGTGAATCTTGAGCAGCAAAATACTTCTGCTCTTCCAGTAAACGGAGATGATTTCACAGGGGATTACATCGCTCGCATCATCATATGTGTTCTGCTTTTGATCTCAACGATTCTACTTGTAACCTTGAACACACTCAGTCTCCTGGTTCTAAGACATGTTGACAGCATCCAGGACACTACCAAGGTGTTCATGAGGTCTCTATCAGCTGCTGATCTTAGTGTTGGTCTTTTCTTAGCTCTCCCATCAACCATCTGCGCTATACATGGATCCTGGCCATTTGGGGATGTATTATGTAAGGTGCAGTCATTTTTGGTACAAATTTTTACCAACAGTTGCACCCTCTCGCTTCTGTTGCTAACAGTAGATCGTTACATTATAGTGGTATATGCTCTTCGCTACCCTTCACTTGTAACTTTGAGACGGGCTAGATTAACAGCATGCTTTTCGTGGGCATTAAATGTGATTGAATCTTTATCAGTTCAGTTTACAGCTAAATGGAGTGTTTTTTATTTTCAAGATTTTTTCCAATGCATCACTGTTCTACCAGTGCCTGATGCTTATGCCTTTCATGCACTAACCTCTTTTAAGATATTGAGCACCATTTTGATGATACTGTTGACTTACTTAAGACTCTTCCTGATATCACAACATCATAGACGACGTATCCAGGCTGATAACCAGGTGGCTATGGAAGGTAATAATCAGCCAGTCAGACCCAACAACAAGACACTACACACATTTCTCATGATTGTTCTGAGTGCTGTCATTTGCTATACACTAACAATAACATTTGCTACTTTAAGTTTTGTTCTAAGTTTTGAATTGCATTACCTATTGGTTTATTTACCATTGTTTACAAACAGTTGGCTGAATGTGGTCATCTATTACCTCAGAAATAGAGAAATCCGTCAAGCAACCAAAAATCTCCTCCTCTTCTACTACACATTCCTCAAAGAACATCTTGGATTGTCAGATAGGTAAATCCACTTTTAATCTGTAAGCCTTCACATACATTACAAACTGTCATGCCACATCCACCAGTATCATAATCAGATGGTTGATGGAAATTTGAATATTCATGAGGAGTGTTTCAACTTGTGATTATTCTTGACATCCTTTTCTCTCTAGTGAAGGAATACCATGTACGTCATTCAATAATGTCCTTATTTCTAGATTCCTCTTAGTCAGTGATCTTCAAAGTGATAAGTTTCTTTTGATCTCTTTGTGTCATTTCAATCTTCATGTCTATTGCAATTCATCTTCATTTCAAGATACAGGTAGGCCTACATGTATATATATATTAAATAATTCAATGAAAAAAGAAAACATTGCATTTACCTCCAAGTACATGTACATGTGCATATTATACACTATTCTTTGTAAACTGGAACTTACCATTTGAACCAATCAATTTTGTATCTGATTACAACTCAGGAGGCCTTTTAGACAGACTTTTTCCCCTCTTACCAACACCATCCTTCCTACCTTGTTCAGTGTTTTTACTGCTGATTTCTTACTCATCCCGGCCCAATTTCATGGCTCTGCTTACCGTAAGCGTAGAATTGGCGCCTACGGAAACAAAAAATCAGTGCTTAAAGTAAGCGTATTTCACAGCCAATAATATTTCTCGCTTCTAGGGGTTGTGTCTGTCCTGTAGAACTCACGAGTGCCTTTGAGTTTGAAATCTACGCCGTCAAATTCGACAAACTACCAAACTTTTCTTTCCTGTTGAGTCCCTTATGTACAATGCAAATAAACACGGTTAAACATCTACTGACATTCCGCACTAGGTCATCAAGTGCCAAAATCTTGCTTACGCAATTCATGAAATTGAATTCTGTGGTGACAGCATCCGGTAAGCACAGAATACTTCGCTAAGCAGAGCAGTGAAATTGGGCCCTGATGGTGCATGTACATGCATAATTTGTCTGATATTTTAACTAAATGTACATGTACAGTATGTGCAATGTACATGTACATGTACATGTACAGTTGTAAATACAGTAGCAAACATAATTCACACAGTATGTTACATGTACATTACTTCACTACCTCAGCAAAGTAAACTACCTGACTTGCATTTCAATGGAACATCAGTCCACAATTTAGTAGTCTCATTCCATTTATCCTACCATACTGTACCTGTATTACATGTAAATGCAAACTACAGTGTAGTGGGTTAATGGTCATATAGTTTACCATCTTTCCTTTTGTACTCTAGTACTCATTTTCTCATCAATACTGCAGGTCTATTATCCTTTAAGAATAATTGATGGAAAGGTTTAGAATTAATTATTTAGTTACAAGAATTCTAAGAGGTGTGGATTAAATAAGCCACTTGCCCATCTTACATGTAAGCTAATGGCAATTTACTGTAAATGGTTTGCTCTTGAAGTACGTAATGAACAGACTACCTTCTACACACATGTGCATGTGTACACTGACTTTTTCTTGTGGTCACTGACATTTTCTTGTTTTTTGAACTTCAAACCATTCTATGTGCCATTGCATGGACTGATGCATGTCTTGTTAATATCAGTGTGTGAGGAAATTAGTCTCTTACCGAGTAAGAACCAATGACTGATCTTAGATGCTCCCCTAACCTTCTTCATTGATGTCACACTGTCATCTTTATTCCGCAGTGTAGGTCATCAAGATTTACCTTATGGATGGACTATTAGCAATTTTTTATCAGAGAAGAATGAGATGGAACTGCTGTAATACTGGAGTATACGTCTACTGTCTTTAGTGTATTTCATCATGGATGCGACTGAGTCTACTGTGAATCTTGAGCAGCAAAATACTTCTGCTCTTCCAGTAAACGGAGATGATTTCACAGGGGATTACATCGCTCACATCATCATATGTGTTCTGCTTTTGATCTCAACGATTCTACTTGTAACCTTGAACATACTCAGTCTCCTGGTTCTAAGACATGTTGACAGCATCCAGGACACTACCAAGGTGTTGATGAGGTCTCTATCAGCTGCTGATCTTGGTCTTGGTCTTTTCTTAGCTCTCCCATCCACCATCTGTGCTATACATGGATCCTGGCCATTTGGAGATGTGTTATGTTGCAGTCATTTTGGGCATATATTTTATACAACAGTTCCACCCTCTCACTCCTGTTGTTAACAGTAGATCGTTACATTATAGTGGTATATGCCCTTCGCTACCCTTCACTTGTAACTTTGAGACGGGCTAGATTGGCGGTATGCTTTGCGTGGGCAATAACGATAACTGAGTCATTATTGATGCAATTTGTATCAAATTGGACTAGTTTGTATATTCCTTTCTTTTTCCAATGCATCCCAATACTACAGCTACGAGATGAATATATTCAAATGGCATTATATATTATTACTATGGTGAGCACCCTTTTAGTAATACTGCTGACTTATGTAAAACTCTTCTTGATATCTCGACATCATAGACGACGTATCCAGGCTGATAACCAGGTGGCTATGGAAGATAATAATCAGCCAGTCAGACCCAACAACAAGACACTGCACACAATTCTCATCATTGTTCTGACTTCTACCATCTGCTATACACTGGCAACATTATTCAGTTCTGTTGGTTTTGCTCTTAAGTTGTATACATTGTTTGTGTATTACCTATTGGTTTATATGCCAACATTTACAAACAGTTGGCTGAATGTGGTCATCTATTACCTCAGAAATAGAGAAATCCGTCAAGCAACCAAAAATCTATTCCTTTCCTACTACACATTCCTCAAAGAAAGTATTGGATTATCAGAAAACTAGTACAGGTACCGTAGTAGGTACTGTTCTCCACTTTACCTCTAAGGCTTCACATTCAACCTGTGATGCCACATCTACCAGTATCATAATCAGATGGTTGATGAAAATTAGAATATTCATGAGGAGTGTTTCAAATTGGCATTATTCTTGACAACCTTTTCTCTCTTGTGAAAGAGTTCAATGTACGTACGTCATTCAGTAATGTCCTATTTCTTGATTCCTCTCAGTCAATGACCTTCAGAGTGAATACCGGTAGTTCCTTTTGATCTCTTTGTGTCATTTCAATCTTCGTCTATTGCAATTCATCTTCATATACATTTTGCTTTGTGAACATGAACTACGTACATGTACATGTACTTTGAACCATTTGAACCCAATAAATTTTGTAACTGATTACAACTCATGTCAGAAGGCCTTTTAGACAGACTTTTTCCCCTCTTACCCACATACAAAGTATGTAATCCTTTACTATCCTGTTCAGTGTTTTTACTTCCGATTTCTTAACCATCTTATAACATACAATACATGTACATGTATGTACAGTACATGCATTATTTGTCTGCTTTTAAAATGTAATTTACATTATGAAGAGCAAACAGAAATAACTTTGTATGTAAATTCACTGCCTGACTTGCATTTCAATTGAACATCAGTCCACATTTAAGGTAGTCTCATTCCATTTATCCTACCATACTGTACCTAATTTTTATGCAAACTAGTGGCTTAATGTTCATATTGTTTACCATCTTTTCTTTTGTACTCTAGTACTCATTTTCTAATCAATATTGCTGGGCTTTTATCCTTTCAGAATACCAGTGATTAATGAAAAGCTTTCAGGTTTCTTTGTTTTAGATACAAATTAAGATTTTTTTCAAAGCTGTGGATTAGAAAAACCTTCCTTTAGCTAATGGCAGCTTAAATTGTGTGCCCTTGAAATACATAATCTACATGTATACACTTCCTTCTCCATGTACACTGATATACCAGTCACACTGATATTTCTTGTCAGTTGAAACCTGTCTACCAGTATGTGACATTGCATGGATCAATGCATGTCTGGCCAATGTCAGTCTGTCAGGAAGTCAGTCTCTTACAGATCTGGAACCAATGACTGATCTTAGATGTTAATTCCCCTAACCTTCTTCATTGATGTCACACTGTCATCATTATTCACCAGTAAAGGTCGTATATTACCCCATGGATGGACTATTGGCAATTCTTATCAGAGAAGAATGAGATGGAACCGCTGTAATACTGGAGTGTACGTCTACTGTCTTTAGTGTATTTCATCATGGATGTGACTGAGTCTACTGTGAATCTTGAGCAGCAAAATACTTCTGCTCTTCCAGTAAACGGAGATGATTTCACATGGGATTACATCGCTCACATCATCATATGCGTTCTGCTTTTGATCTCAACGATTCTACTTGTAACCTTGAACACACTCAGTCTCCTGGTTCTAAGACATGTTGACAGCATCCAGGACACTACCAAGGTGTTGATGAGGTCTCTATCAGCTGCTGATCTTGGTCTTGGTCTTTTCTTAGCTCTCCCATCCACCATCTGTGCTATACATGGATCCTGGCCATTTGGAGATTTACTCTGTATGTTGCAGCCATTTTTAGCAGAGATTTCTTTTAACTGTTCCACCCTCTCACTTCTGTTGTTAACAGTTGATCGTTACATTATAGTGGTATATGCCCTTCGCTACCCTTCACTAGTAACTTTGAGACGGGCTAGATTGGCGGTATGCTTTGCGTGGGCAATAACGATAACTGAGTCGTTATGGATGCAATTTGTATCAAATTGGACTAGTTTGTATATTCCTTTCTTTTTCCAATGCATTCCAATACTACAGCTACTTGATGCATATATTCGAATGGCATTATATATTTTAACCATGGTGAGCACCCTTTTAGTAATACTGCTGACTTATGTAAAACTCTTCTTGATATCTCAACATCATAGACGACGTATCCAGGCTGATAACCAGGTGGCTATGGAAGGTAATAATCAGCCAGTCAGACCCAACAACAAGACACTGCACACAATTCTCATCATTGTTCTGACTTCTACCATCTGCTATACACTGACAATATTATTCAGTTCTGTTGGTTTTGCTCTTAAATTGTATACATCATTTGTGTATTACCTATTGGTTTATATGCCAACAGTTACAAACAGTTGGCTGAATGTGATCATTTATTACCTCAGAAATAGAGAAATCCGTCAAACAACCAAAAATCTATTCCTTTCGTACTACACATTCTTCAAAGAACATATTGGATTATCAGAAAACTAGTACAGGTACCGTAGTAGGTACTGTTATCCACTTAACCTCTAAGGCTTCACATCCAACCTGTGATGCCACATGTACCAGTATCATAATCAGATGGATGATGAAAATTAGAATATTCATGAGGAGTGTTTCAAATTGGCATTATTCTTGACAACCTTTTCTCTCTAGTGAAGGAGTACAATATACCAGTACGTCATTCAGTAATGTCCTATTTCTAGATTCCTCTCAGTCAGTGACCTTCAGAGTGAATAGTTCCTTTTGATCTCTTTGTGTCATTTCAATCTTCACATCTATTGCAATTCCTAATTTCAAGACATGAACATTCTATGAAAAATTGTACTATATTCTTGCATTTATCTCCAAGTACATTTTGCTTTGTTATCATGAACTTACATTGTACCATTTGAACCCAATCAATGTTTTTTTTTATGGAAACTCGGAAAGCTTTAAAAACTGACTTTTCCATCTTATCGACGTTATCCCTACTTTTCTTTTCAGTGATTAAACTTTTGATTTCTTAACCCTGATGTCCATGACATTTACAATGTACATGTACACTGTACATGTACATGTGCATTTAATTTGTCAGCTTTTTACTGTAGTAATTTACACATGTACAGTAGCTAAATAGCAAACAGAAATCACTCAGTGTGTTGATTAATGACTCAGCAAATTAAACTACTGTACCTGACTTGTATTTGAATAGAACATCAGTCCACAATTCATTGGTCACATTCCATTTATCCTACCATCTTGTAAGCAAGCTAGTGGCTTAACATTGTTTATAATCTTTTCTTGAGACTACTCTTTTCATGCTTATACTCATGTTGTAACCAATACATTAGGCTACTGCAGGTCTTTTATCCTTGAAGATTACCAGTAATTAATGGAAAGCTTTAAGATTTCTTTGTTTTAGTTGAAGAAAACACATTAATTTTCAGAGCTGTGTATTAGACAAGCCACTTTTCTTTCTTTAGCTAATGGCAGCTTAAAGTGATGACTCTTGATGTATAGACATGTACCCTTCATGTAATGTACAAACTCCCTTGTGCCTGTATCAGTCTCATCACTGACATTTCTCATCAGTTTCATGAAACCATTCTATGTGACTTTGCATGGATTGATGCATGTCTGGCTAATGTGAGTCTGTCAGAAAGTCAGTCTCTTACAGATCTGGAACCAAAGACTGGTCTTAGATGTTCCCCGAACCTTCTTCATTGATGTCACACTGTCATCATTATTCAGCAGTAAAGGTCATATATTACCCCATGGATGGACTATTGGCAATTCTTATCAGAGAAGAATGAGATGGAACCGCTGTAATACTGGAGTGTACGTCTACTGTCTTCAGTGTATTTCATCATGGATGCGACTGAGTCTACTGTGAATCTTGAGCAGCAAAATACTTCTGCTCTTCCAGTATACGGAGATGATTTCACATGGGATTACATCGCTCACATCATCACGTGCATTCTGCTTTTGATCTCAACGATTCTACTTGTAACCTTGAACACACTCAGTCTCCTGGTTCTAAGACATGTTGACAGCATCCAGGACACTACCAAGGTGTTGATGAGGTCTCTATCAGCTGCTGATCTTGGTGTTGGTCTTTTCTTAGCTCTCCCATCAACCATCTGTGCTATACATGGATCCTGGCCATTTGGGGATGTATTATGTAAGGTGCAGTCATTTTTGGTACAAATTTTTACCAACAGTTCCACCCTCTCACTTCTGTTGCTAACAGTAGATCGTTACATTATAGTGATATATGCCCTTCGCTACTCTTCACTTGTAACTTTGAGACGGGCTAGATTAGCAGCATGCTTTGCGTGGGCAATAAATGTGATTGAATCTTTATCGCTTCAGTTTACAGCTAAATGGAATGTTTTTTATTTTCAAGATTTTGTCCAATGCGTCACTTCTGTACCAGTGCCTGATGCTTACGCCTTTCATGCACTAACCTCTTTTAAGATATTGAGCACCATTTTGATGATACTGCTGACTTACTTAAGACTCTTCCTGATATCTCGACATCATAGACGACGTATCCAGGCTGATAACCAGGTGGCTATGCAAGGTAATAATCAGCCACTCAGACCCAACAACAAGACACTGCACACATTTCTCATGATTGTTCTGAGTGCTGTCATTTGCTATACACTAACAATAACATTTGCTACTTTCACTTTTGTTCTTAGTTTTGAAATGCATTACCTATTGGTTTATTTACCATTGTTTACAAACAGTTGGCTGAATGTGGTCATCTATTACCTCAGAAATAGAGAAATCCGTCAAGCAACCAAAAATCTCCTCCTCTTCTACTACACATTCCTCAAAGAACATCTTGGATTGTCAGATAGGTAAATCCACTTAACCTGTAAGCCTTCACATACATTACAAACTGTCATGCCACATCCACCATTATCATAATCAGATGATTGATGGAAATTTGAATATTCATGAGGAGTGTTTCAACTTGTGATTATTCTTGACATCCTTTTCTCTCTAGTGAAGGAATACCATGTACGTCATTCAATAATGTCCTTATTTCTAGATTCCTCTTAGTCAGTGATCTTCAAAGTGATAAGTTTCTTTTGATCTCTTTGTGTCATTTCAATCTTCATGTCTATTGCAATTCATCTTCATTTCAAGATACAGGTAGGCCTACATGTATATATATATTAAATAATTCAATGAAAAAAGAAAACATTGCATTTACCTCCAAGTACATGTACATGTGGATATTATACACTATTCTTTGTAAACTGGAACTTACCATTTGAACCAATCAATTTTGTATCTGATTACAACTCAGGAGGCCTTTTAGACAGACTTTTTCCCCTCTTACCAACACAATCCTTCCTACCTTGTTCAGTGTTTTTACTGCTGATTTCTTACTCATCCCGGCCCAATTTCATGGCTCTGCTTACCGTAAGCGTAGAATTGGCGCCTACGGAAACAAAAAATCAGTGCTTAAAGTAAGCGTATTTCACAGCCAATAATCTCACTTCTAGGGGTTGTGTCTGTCCTGTAGAACTCACGAGTGCCTTTGAGTTTGAAATCTACGCCGTCAAATTCGACAAACTACCAAACTTTTCTTTCCTGTTGAGTCCCTTATGCACAATGCAAATAAACACGGTTAAACATCTACTGACATTCCGCACTAGGTCATCAAGTGCCAAAATCTTGCTTACGCAATTCATGAAATTGAATTCTGTGGTGACAGCATCCGGTAAGCACAGAATACTTCGCTAAGCAGAGCAGTGAAATTGGGCCCTGATGGTGCATGTACATGCATAATTTGTCTGATATTTTAACTAAATGTACCGAGTATGTACAATGTACATGTACATGTACACATGTATATGTACAGTTGTAAATACAGTAGCAAACATAATTCACACGGTATGTTACATGTACATTACTTCACTACCTCAGCAAAGTAAACTACCTGACTTGCATTTCAATGGTACATCAGTCCACAATTTAGTAGTCTCATTCCATTTATCCTACCATACTGGACCTGTATTACATGTAAATGCAAACTACAGTGTATTGGGTTAATGGTCATATACATGTAGTTTACCATCTTTCCTTTTGTACTCTAGTACTCATTTTCTCATCAATACTGCAGGTCTATTATCCTTTAAGAATAATTGATGGAAAGGTTTAGAATTAATTATTTAGTTACAAGAATTTTAAGAGGTGTGGATTAAATAAGCCACTTGCCCATCTTACATGTAAGCTAATGGCAATTTACTGTAAATGGTTTGCTCTTGAAGTACGTAACAGACTACCTTCTACACACATGTGCATGTGTACACTGACTTTTTCTTGTGGTCACTGACATTTTCTTGTTTTTTGAACTTCAAACCATTCTATGTGACATTGCATGGACTGATGCATGTCTTGTTAATATCAGTGTGTGAGGAAATTAGTCTCTTACTGAGTAAGAACCAATGACTGATCTTAGATGCTCCCCTAACCTTCTTCATTGATGTCACACTGTCATCTTTATTCAGCAGTGTAGGTCATCAAGATTTACCTTATGGATGGACTATTGCCAATTTTTTATCAGAGAAAAATGAGATGGAACTGCTGTAATACTGGAGTATACGTCTACTGTCTTCAGTGTATTTCATCATGGATGCGACTGAGTCTACTGTGAATCTTGAGCAGCAAAATACTTCTGCTCTTCCAGTAAACGGAGATGATTTCACAGGGGATTACATCGCTCACATCATCATATGTGTTCTGCTTTTGATCTCAACGATTCTACTTGTAACCTTGAACACACTCAGTCTCCTGGTTCTAAGACATGTTGACAGCATCCAGGATACTACCAAGGTGTTGATGAGGTCTCTATCAGCTGCTGATCTTGGTCTTGGTCTTTTCTTAGCTCTCCCATCCACCATCTGTGCTATACATGGATCCTGGCCATTTGGAGATGTTCTCTGTATGTTGCAGTCATTTTGGGCATATATTTTATACAACAGTTCCACCCTCTCACTCCTGTTGTTAACAGTAGATCGTTACATTATAGTGGTATATGCCCTTCGCTACCCTTCACTTGTAACTTTGAGACGGGCTAGATTGGCGGTATGCTTTGCGTGGGCAATAACGATAACTGAGTCATTATTGATGCAATTTGTATCAAATTGGACTAGTTTGTATATTCCTTTCTTTTTCCAATGCATCCCAATACTACAGCTACGAGATGAATATATTCAAATGGCATTATATATTATTACTATGGTGAGCACCCTTTTAGTAATACTGCTGACTTATGTAAAACTCTTCTTGATATCTCGACATCATAGACGACGTATCCAGGCTGATAACCAGGTGGCTATGGAAGGTAATAATCAGCCAGTCAGACCCAACAACAAGACACTGCACACAATTCTCATCATTGTTCTGACTTCTACCATCTGCTATACACTGGCAACATTATTCAGTTCTGTTGGTTTTGCTCTTAAGTTGTATACATTGTTTGTGTATTACCTATTGGTTTATATGCCAACATTTACAAACAGTTGGCTGAATGTGGTCATCTATTACCTCAGAAATAGAGAAATCCGTCAAGCAACCAAAAATCTATTCCTTTCCTACTACACATTCCTCAAAGAAAGTATTGGATTATCAGAAAACTAGTACAGGTACCGTAGTAGGTACTGTTCTCCACTTTACCTCTAAGGCTTCACATTCAACCTGTGATGCCACATCTACACTGTACCAGTATCATAATCAGATGGTTGATGAAAATTAGAATATTCATGAGGAGTGTTTCAAATTGGCATTATTCTTGACAACCTTTTCTCTCTTGTGAAAGAGTTCAATGTACGTACGTCATTCAGAAATGTCCTATTTCTTGATTCCTCTCAGTCAATGACCTTCAGAGTGAATACCGGTAATTCCTTTTGATCTCTTTGTGTCATTTCAATCTTCGTCTATTGCAATTCATCTTCATATACATTTTGCTTTGTGAACATGAACTACGTACATGTACATGTACTTTGAACCATTTGAACCCAATAAATTTTGTAACTGATTACAACTCATGTCAGAAGGCCTTTTAGACAGACTTTTTCCCCTCTTACCCACATACAAAGTATGTAATCCTTTACTATCCTGTTCAGTGTTTTTACTTCCGATTTCTTAACCATCTTATAACATACAATACATGTACATGTATGTACAGTACATGCATTATTTGTCTGCTTTTTAAATGTAATTTACATTATGAAGAGCAAACAGAAATCACTTTGTATATAAATTCACTACCTGACTTGCATTTCAATTGAACATCAGTCCACATTTAAGGTAGTCTCATTCCATTTATCCTACCATACTGTACCTAATTTTTATGCAAACTAGTGGCTTAATGTTCGTATTGTTTACCATCTTTTCTTTTGTACTCTAGTACACATTTTGTAATCAATATTGCTGGGCTTTTATCCTTTCAGAATACCAGTGATTAATGAAAAGCTTTCAGGTTTCTTTGTTTTAGATACAAATTAAGATTTTTTTTCAGAGCTGTGGATTAGAAAAGCCTTTCTTTAGCTAATGGCAGCTTAAATTGTGTGCCCTTGAAATACATAATCTACATGTATACACTTCTTTCTACATGTACACTGATATATACCAGTCACACTGATATTTCTTGTCAGTTGAAACCTGTCTATGTGACATTGCATGGATTGATGCATGTCTGGCTGATGTGAGTCTGTCAGGAAGTAAGTCTCTTACAGATCTGTAACCAATGACAGATCTTAGATGTTAATTCCCCTAACCTTCTTCATTGATGTCACTCTGTCATCATTATTCAGCAGTAAAGGTCGTATATTACCCCATGGATGGACTATTGGCAATTCTTATCAGAGAAGAATGAGATGGAACTGCTGTAATACTGGAGTATACGTGTACTGTCTTCAGTGTATTTCATCATGGATGCGACTGAGGCCACTGTGAATCTTGAGCAGCAAAATACGTCTGCTCTTCCAGTAAACGGAGATGATTTCGCAGGGGATTACATCGCTCACATCATCATATGCATTCTGCTTTTGATCTCAACGATTCTACTTGTAACCTTGAACACACTCAGTCTCCTGGTTCTAAGACATGTTGACAGCATCCAGGACAGTACCAAGGTGTTGATGAGGTCTCTATCAGCTGCTGATCTTGGTGTTGGTCTTTTCTTAGCTCTCCCATCCACCATCTGTGCGATACATGGATCCTGGCCATTTGGAGATGTGTTATGTAAGGTGCAGCCATTTTTGGCACATGTTTCTTTCAACAGTTCCACCCTCTCACTCCTGTTGTTAACAGTAGATCGTTACATTATAGTGGTATATGCCCTTCGCTACCCTTCACTTGTAACTTTGAGACGGGCTAGATTAGCAGCATGCTTTGTGTGGGCAATAAATGTAATCGAATCTTTATGGATTCAGATTTCAGCTAAGTGGATAATTGTTTATTTTCAAGATTTATTGCAATGCATCACTTTTCTACCACAGACTGATGTTTATGCTATTCAATCACTACTATTTTTAAAGATATTGAGCACCATTTTGATAATACTGTTGACTTACTTAAGACTCTTCCTGATATCTCGACATCATAGACAACGTATCCAGGCTGATAACCAGGTGGCTATGGAAGGTAATAATCAGCCAGTCAGACCCAACAACAAGACACTGCACACATTTCTCATCATTGTTCTGACTTCAACCATCTGCTATACACTGACAATCATGTTTAGTGGTCTCAGTTCTGTTCTACATTTGCATACGGCATTTTATACATTGTATGTGTACATGTATTACCTATTTTTTTATATGCCAACATTTACAAACAGTTGGCTGAATGTGATCATCTATTACCTCAGAAATAGAGAAATCCGTCAAACAACCAAAAATCTATTCCTTTCCTACTACACATTCCTCAAAGAACATATTGGATTATCAGAAAACTAGTACAGGTACCGTTGTAGGTACTGTTATCCACTTTACCTCTAAAGCCGCATTTCCATTGGACTAAAATTTAACTACATGGTCAAATTTGTCCGTCGTTCCCACTTGGACTTTTGAGTCGGTCAATTTAACCAAGACAATGGTTAAAGTAACCGAGCCGGCAATACCAGCATAACGGCTCATGAGGGTCAAGTGTCAGCCAAATACACAACGTACATGTACGCGTCGTGTACATACGTGTACATGTACGTGTACATACAGTACATGTCCGTGTGTACATTTAGCGCGACACAAAGCAGACGTTGTGCACAGTGCATGTACGTGTTACGTCATAGGCCGGATGTTTTTTTTTTTACCGAATCGCGTTTTACTGAGTGGTGCATTTCCACTGGACTAATCAGCTTGGTAAACTTACATGTACCTGATCACTTTTACTGGGCAGAGGTTGGCCGGTAAAAGAAACCATTCGGCTCAGTTAAAGTAACCGAGGGGAACTTTAACTGGAGCATTTCCACTTGAGTTAAATTGGGAAAAGTAACCATCATCTCGGTTACTTTGACCAAAATAAGTCCAGTGGATATGCAGCTTCACATCCAAACTGTGACACCACATCCACCAGTATCATAATCAGATGGTTGATGGAAATTAGAATATTCATGAGGATTGTTTCAAATTGGCATTATTCTTGACAACCTTTTCTCTCTAGTGAAGGAGTACAATGTACATCATTCAGTAATCTGCTTATTTCTAGATTCCTCTCAGTCAGTGACCTGAAAAATGAACAGTTCCTTTTGATCTCTTTGTGTCATTTCAATCTTCACGTCTATTGCAAATCATCTTCATTTCAAGACATGATAATTCAATGAAAAAATTAGTGTATCGTTGCATTTCCCTCTTAGTGCATGTACTGTACATTACATGTACACATGTACATGTACATGTAAATTATGCAAAATGTAAAAACTGGAGAAGCTTTTTGTTTTTAAAGTCAACTTTTCCCTCCAACCAATGTAATCTTTACTATCCTGCTCAGTTATTTACTGATTTTAGTTAATTTAGATGTACCGGTACATGAAACTGTACTTTTAATTTCTTAAGCATCTGATGTGCATGTGCATCATGCATGAATACATGTATTTGTGCATAATTTGTCTGCTTTTTTAAATATAGTTAAATAGCAAATAGAAATCCCTCTGTATGTTACCTCAATCACTCAGAAAAGTAA
This sequence comes from Luidia sarsii, assembly GCA_949987565.1. NCBI lineage: Eukaryota > Metazoa > Echinodermata > Asteroidea > Paxillosida > Luidiidae > Luidia > Luidia sarsii. The sequence continues at coordinate 13,087,365 of OX465109.1, read as the reverse complement.
AGTGGTCATATTCCATTTATCCTACCGTATTGTATGCAACTACCGTACAATCTATACATGTACACTGTACATGTACTGTACAACGTACATGTATGTACACGTACCGGTACAGTACCGGTATGTACTATAGAAGGATAACATTTGGTCATTACTCATTTTGTTTACCATCTTTCCTTTTGTACTGATTTTCTAATCGATACTCTAGACCCATTGTCATTAAAAAATAATTAATGTAAGTAATTGAGTCTTTGTTTGAATTGTAAGTTAGTTCAGGAGAGTGGATTTCAAAATCCACTTAATGATCTTTTAGTTAATGGCTTCAGAAGTACAAAATATACAGATGCCTTTTAGTAGTCACACTGACATTTCTCGTCAGTTTCATGAAAGCATTCTACCTACATGTATGTGACATTGCATGGACTGATGCATGTCTGGCCAATGTGAGTCTGTCAGGAAGTCAGTCTCTTACAGATCTGGAACCAAAGACTGGTCTTAGATGTTCCCCGAACCTTCTTCATTGATGTCACACTGTCATCATTATTCAGCAGTAAAGGTTGTAATGACTTACCTTATGGATGGACTATTGGCAATTCTTATCAGAGAAGAATGAGATGGAACCGCTGTAATACTGGAGTATACGTGTACTGGCTTCAGTGTATTTCATCATGGATGTGACTGAGTCTACTGTGAATCTTGAGCAGCAAAATACTTCTGCTCTTCCAGTAAACGGAGATTATTTCACATGGGATTACATCGCTCACGTCATCACGTGCATTCTGCTTTTGATCTCAACGATTCTACTTGTAACCTTGAACACACTCAGTCTCCTGGTTCTAAGACATGTTGACAGCATCCAGGACACTACCAAGGTGTTGATGAGGTCTCTATCAGCTGCTGATCTTGGTGTTGGTCTTTTTGTAAGCTTTCCAATGACTGTCTGTGCTATACATGGATCCTGGCCATTTGGAGATGTGCTTTGTACAGTACACCCAATGTGGGTAGTAATATTTATCAACGTGTCCCTGCTGTCACTTCTGTTGCTAACAATGGATCGTTACATTATAGTGGTATATGCTCTTCGCTACCCTTCACTGGTAACTTTGAGACGGGCTAGATTGGCAGTATGCTTTGTGTGGGTAGTGGCTTTGGCCATAGCACTTTCGGCACAGTTTGCATCAAAGTGGGTTAGTGTGTTCATTTCTTTTCATTTTCAATGTGTTCTGTTCTTCCAATATGAAAATGAGATTTACCTGTATATCATACAGCATTTCAATCAATTCCTGGTCACATGCACCCTTTTAGTAATACTGCTGACTTATATAAGACTCTTCCTGATATCTCGACATCATAGACGACGTATCCAGGCTGATAACCAGGTGGCTATGGAAGGTAATAATCAGCCAGTCAGACCCAACAACAAGACACTGCACACATTTCTCATCATTGTTCTGAGTTCTGTCATCGGCTTTCTATTACCATTTGTGCCACGTGATAACAGTGAAATTGCCGAATCTCCAATATTGAGTTTCCTGGTGGGTTATATGTCAATCTTGACAAACAGTTGGTTGAATGTGGTCATCTATTACCTAAGAAATAAAGACCTACGCCAAGCAACCAGAAAACTAATTATCTCCTATTACACATTCTTCAAACGTTTGTTTACATCCTTAACAAACTAAACTACATGTACCTCAGGCCAACTTGTATTTGAATGGAACATCAGTCCACAATTTAATTGTTTACATTCCATAAATCCAAACATAATGTAAGTGACCAAGTGGATTAATGGTCATTTTGTTTTTAACAAGTTCCCCTTTGTACTCAATCTCTAATCAATACTGTGGATCTGTATATCATTTAAAAGTTTAAGAATAATTAATGGAAAGTGATCAAGTCTTTGTTTGAATTGTATGAATTTTCAGGATTGTGGATGATAGAATCCACTTAACATGCTTAATGGTCTTTAGTTATTGGCAACTTAATTTGTGCGCTTTAGAAGTACAGAATATACATATTCCTTTTAGCTGTCACACTGACATTTTCATAAAACCTTTCTATGTGACATTACTTGGACTGATATATGTCTGGCTAAATGCCAATGTGTCAGGAAGTCAGTCTCTTACATGTACAGAGCAGGAACCAGACACTGATCTATGTTCCCCTAACCTTCTTCATTGATGTCACCCTGTCATTCTCATTGTTCAGCATGTTCAGTAGTATTCAGGTAACTGTCATCTTGTCAGGTTACCTACAGTAAGTGATTTGCCATTTTGTCAGCACTATCAAAGAAGATTGAGACAGAACCACTAATATTTGAGTATCCGTGAACATTATGTTCTGGCGTCAGTGTATTTCATCATGGATGCGACTGAGTCTACTGTGAATCTTGAGCAGCAAAATACTTCTGCTCTTCCAGTAAACGGAGATGATTTCGCAGGGGATTACATCGCTCACATCATCATATGTGTTCTGCTTTTGATCTCAACGATTCTACTTGTAACCTTGAACACACTCAGTCTCCTGGTTCTAAGATATGTTGACAGCATCCAGGACACTACCAAGGTGTTGATGAGGTCTCTATCAGCTGCTGATCTTGGTCTTGGTCTTTTCTTAGCTCTCCCATCCACCATCTGTGCGATACATGGATCCTGGCCATTTGGAGATGTTCTCTGTATGTTGCAGTCATTTTGGTCAATTTGGGTATACATTTTGTACCTAACAGTTCCACACTTTCGCTTCTCTTGCTAACAATGGATTGTTACATTATAGTGGTACAGTTACCGTACATATATATGCCCTTCGCTACCCGTCACTTGTACATATCCCATACATGTATACTACATGTACATGTACTGTATGTATGTAACTTTGAGACAGCTGACATTAGCACTGCAGTATACTTTGTCTGGGTAATAACTGCAGTTAAATCATTATGAATTGAATTTGCATCAATTAACTGGACTACTTTTGATTAGGATATGTCCAATGCACCTCAATATTACAGCTACCATGTACATACATAAAACAGCTAATACACAGCTCTATTAAGATATTGAGCACCCTTTTAATAATACTGCTACATGTATAATGCTACTGACTTATGTAAAACTCTTCCTGATATCTTGACATCATAGACGACGTATCCAGGCTTATAACCAGGTGGCTATGGAAGGTAATAATCAGCCAGTCAGACCCAACAACAAGACACTGCACACATTTCTCATCATTGTTCTGAGTGCTGTTATGAAGGACCTGGGGTGCCAGAGCACCCTCTTTCCAACAAGTTAACCATGAGACTCAGAGGATATCATAACTTGTAATTTATTGCTACCCTCTTCATCATTCGGTAAAACTGTAAATACAAGAAAAATGTGGGAAAACTTATATAAGTATAACTTATAAATGGACAAGTTTGGCTTCATACACTCCGAAAACATGGGAGAAATACAAGAAATGCAGGTGGCAGTTCACTGACATGAGAAAATGTGAGCAACACCGATGAAGAGCAAATAGGAATATCACTGAATTCTGTCTTGGCTGAAAACTGGCTTGAACATGGACTACTGCGATGGACGGATCCTCAACCTTAATAAAAAACAATTAAGAACAATCTGTACTCTACTAAGTATGTTGTTTATACAATGGTTCTGCAAGGAAGGAAAACATTACCAAATAAGGGCACAGCCTGAGCTCATACATATTCATGAGGTAGAAACAAGATGGTGGAAGGAGTCCTTATAATTATTATTATTATTATTTTATTCATGCCATTCAATTTACAACACATACAAGATGGGCAAGGGAGAGACAAAAGCAAAAACAATTGCTGAGACCTGTCACTCCGCATCGAGCTGTGAATATAAACTATGAAGTACATGTAAATTAATATAAATAAAGTAAATAAATAAGTATAAATTAATATAAAAATAATTATTTGAAAAAAATATCCCTTAATTGAAAAAGGTCACAGTGAATAGTTGGATAGATTAAGATGAGAGAATATAGTTCCTAAGAGTAGCAAGAAAAGATGAAAAGGGCTGCAAAACAATACCATTGCGAATATTTTCAGACAGATTAGACCAGAGTCGAGGGAAAACATGGAAACAAGATAAATGTAGGGATTGGGTCCTAGCTTGACGGTGAATAAACACTACATCATTAACATGGCGGGAATTAATACTCACCGCATTGTTACTAGAATACATTAATTACATTCAACAATATCAATAATACACACAATAGATCAATTAGAGTTGCTTTTCACAGTTAAACTACACTGTACAGTATTGAGGCATATTCTTCTCATGGGACTAAACTTGGATACAAAACTAGGGCATGTAGACTTCCAGTAAACTTCAAGGCTAATTCTTATACAATAAAAGGCAGGCTTCTGTAGTTCATGTGTGGTCATACACTGCTGTGTAACTTCAAAAAGGTCACAAAAAGTTCATAAGGTTCCTCTTAAAATACACTTCAAATAACTAGAACTATGTATTATATGATAATGATAGCAAGGCAGTGTTGAGGAGGGGCTCAAAAGGGTGAATTCTTGGGAGAATGCTGGAACTTTCAGAGGAGATTTCTTAAGACAAAACTATGGAGTGCTAGGTCATAGCCTGTACCAGAGGTCACCAATAGAGGGCGCCCAACAAGAACTACTCAAAACAAAGAGCCTTAACTAACATGACAGTTGTCATCTGCTATACACTAACAATAACATTTGCTAGTCTCAGTTGTGGTCTACCAGTACGTGTTCATACAGTGTACATTTTATACGTTGTATAAGGTGCATTTCCTATTGACATTTTATATGCTAATTTTACCAAAAAGTTGGCTGATCGAACGTGGTCTTCTATTACCTCAGAAATAGAGAAATCCATCAGGCGACTGAAAATCTACTCCTTTCCTAAAATCCTACTACACATTCTTCCAAAACTGAACACGTCTGTGCAATTCCTGAATTGTACAGCTAAATAAAAAAAATACGTTCATGGGTTGATATGTTTTCCTCGGCCCCAATTGATAACAAAATATTCTTGTCATTTGCATTTCCTTTATCTGTTAAAAGTAAAACAAACTGTCATTTTAATGGGAGATCAGTGTACATGTACATGCATGTAATGTAACTATCGCTCCATTTTTGGTATATATGCATCATTTATACACCCCTATTTCAAGGTGCGCAATTAGCCAATAGTTTTGAGCAATTTTACAAAGCAACATTCCTGGTGGTACAGGTGTACTTGTAAATGGCTAGAGGCAGTTTGGAAGTATCTGGGAGTGACAGTTACAAGGACACCATACAGTACATGTGGCTGGGGGATCCTACTTATATTTTTTTCATGGTCTCTTCAGTGACCTAAAGATGTCCTTAGCAGGTCAGAAAGGTAATTTTTTTTCACTGTGAATTCGTTGTAAAATGTGCTGTGAAATGACAGGCAAAATTACATGTTCCTAGTGCATGTACATGTAGGCTATTATTCTAAAGATGAATTCTTATTGTAATGTTGTACGTGTACACTAGAGTCAACTTAATCGTGTTCTGTTTGGTGGTAGGAGAGTGATTAGCTATCATGTCAGATGAATATTGTTGGTGATACTATGGATTGTGTGTGAAGCTTTGCATCAAGCATCTGTTCAGTGAACTTCAGTCAGGCCGTCAGGAACCCATCTGCAGGGATTATCACCTACAGGTGTATTTTGCAATTGGTGACTACAATTATAACTCGCGGACACTGTGCTGATGCTGGAATCACGGCGAGGATGAACACTGACCAAGTACGAACTTTAAAAAACTGGAGCAACCACTGCAAGGCAGTCAAGGAAACCACCTTCATAAGCTTGGCTTCAAGATACGGAAAAAAACATTGGTCAAAACCATCGCACTATCACTTCAATTACCAAGCGTTCTGTCTTTGGCCTCAGAAACAAATCCACAGCATCATGGCAGAGCAGGACAGGCAGAGGGAGGAAATCCGCAAAATGGAAGAGCGGATCAGGACATTGGAGGAGCACCGGAGGGAGTATGAGCACCAATGTGAAGAGCTGGAGGATGATAAGAGGGAAGGGATGGAGAAGCTCACCTTGATACGGGACATGAGGAGAGGACTGGAGCGTAACAAAGAAAAAGTATAGTAACCAGACTCATTCATAGTAATATAAGGATTTTCATATGTAGACTGCATCTTTGGCTTGTCAGTGTACATGTATTACCGAAAATAGAAAGTTTTGACATGTTAGTCCAGCTGGCAACCCAAAAATAATCAGGAACCTGGTGAAGGCCATCCCAAACTGGCCCAGCTTGGCTGTTCAAGGCCATCCCTAACTGGCCCTGGTGACCTGTTAAAGGCCATCCCTAACTGTCCCTGCTGGCCTGTTAAAAGCCATTCCAAACGCCCTGCTGGGTTATTGAAGGCCATCCCAACTGGCCCTGCTGGCCTTTTTGAGGCCATCCCAAACTGGCCCTGTTGGCCTATTGAAAGCCAGCCCTAACTGGCCCTGCTGTTCTGTTGAAGGTCATCCCTAACTGGTCATACTGGCCTATTGAAGGCCATCTCTAACTGGTCCTGCTGGTCTATTAAAGGCCATCCAAACTGGCCCTGCCAGCATATTGAAGGCCATCTCTAACTGGTCCTGCTGGCCTATTGATGGACATCCCTAACTGGTCCTGCTGGCCTATTGAAGGCCATCCAAACTGGTCCTGCTGGCCTATTGAAGGCCATCCCTAACTGACCCTGCCAGCCAATTGAAGGCCTTTGTGGCCAGTTGAAAACAAAAATTGATTAAGATTGACCCTGCTTTAGTTGATTCCTGCATACGTTCATGTACATGTGTGTGCATGTACATGTACAGTACATATGTATCATAATAATCATGGACATACCGGGTACATGTACAGTGTACATGCACATTGTGTGTGTACCTGTTCATGTAACTGGCAGATAACTTTTTTTTGCATTGTACTCACACACCGACACATGTGTAACTTACTTTTCTCTTCTTGTCTTTATACTGTATTCCAACAGATCAAGCTACTGGCAAGAAATTACAACGTGTCACTGGACTAGATTGCCTAAGATCAGCACGGAGAACTTGCAGGAACTTTTACCCTGATTATGTACACTGTACATGTACATGTAGGTAGGCTTATATATACAAGTATATTATTTCTAGATGTCTAAGTACGATTTTGTAAAGGCACATAATTATTAAGTGATGTCCCTGTAACAATGGGTGTGAAATTTGCCATGACTCTTAGTGAGTTTAAATACCAGTTTAAAATATCTAGTTCCTGGACTTCAAGCCAACCATAGGCCCCAGAAACATGTAGTGCACTTATTCCTTGGTGCAGGCTCAGGCACCAGCCTTGTTCGCACCACTCAAAAGATTAGTATACATGTACATTGTACATTGTACATTATTCTTAGACTTACCAAATAAAATGACACCCACGACAGTAATTATGTTTTTTGGCAAAATGCCACAGCATGAATTTATTTTGATTCAGCCAGAAACAATTTCTACCGGATACCAATACTTTGTATTCAGAGCAAACCGGCAAATAACTAAAGGAAAATCAAGTGGGGCACACCAGACCCCTTGGGCACACCAGACCCAATTGAAATTTGGGCACACCAGACCCAATTGAAAGTTGGGCACACCAGACCCAAATGAACATTGGGCACACAAGACCCATATGAAAGTTGGGCACACCAGACCCATAACAAAGTTGGGCACACCAGACCCAAATGAAAGTTGGGCACACCAGACCCATAGGAAAGTTGGGCACACCAGACCCATAACAAAGTTGGGCACACCAGATCCAAATGAACGTTGGGCACACCAGACCCAAATGAAAGTTGGGCACACCAGACCCATAACAAAGTTGGGCACACCAGACCCAAATGAAAGTTGGGCACACCAGACCCAATTGAAAGATGGGCACACCAGACCCCTTCAAACACCCAAACCACAACCTGAAAAATTGTCAAACCCATGAAATTGCTGAGCAAACCAAACCCAGCCATTTTAGGCCATGTAGGCCTACAGTTACAATGTAAACAAGAATTAACTACCCACATAGCGTGTGTATGAAATGAAATGAATGCAGAAATTATTCCAATGTCAATTCAAAAGCCTGTAAAGATAAAAGCACAATAATACTATTTGTTACACAATAAGCCAGAAAGGCCCACCGCTTATACATACGGTCGGAATGACACCTGGTAAACATCACAGGGCGCCAAAACCTATTAAATGAGAACTTAGTTGCCTGGCAAGTACCTGTATTTGATACCTAAAAGTAAAATTAGGCTAATTTACGTAAACAAAATGATAGTTATGATAAACCCACAAAATTGATCCCGTGTCTGGCAAATTTCCCGCCAAAAAAAAAGTGCCAACATTAGGAGGAGTTGGGGATGGAGGTGGGTAATTAAAACATTATGGAGCTCACGTAGATGTGACCTCCATGAATAGCTGTGACAAAGTGAGCCAATTTTTTCACTAACAGCCAATACCAAAAACCTAGAAAGATGCTGATTGGACAAACAGAAACCATCTTCTCATTGGCTATAAAGGAGAGCCAATCAGAGCACACTACCCTTGAGCCCTGATTGGTCAAAATACCAGGATCTGATTGGTCAACAGAATTGTTCTTGGATCCCAGCTTGACACGAAATTGTCAATGAGATTTCATGTGTTAAAATTATCCCTAGGGCTGTGCATATCATAATGTGGGACAGCAAACCAGAATTTGATTGGTTGACAGCCCATGAGCTTGGATCCTTACTTGCCACAAAAAAGGCAATGGGACTTGTGTGTTAAATGATCTCCATAAAAAAAAACTATGCATAGTCTAATGTAGGTCAACCCATCCTTTGGCATGAACTACCATGTACATGTACTTATGCAATTTCTATGAAGTACATGTAGGCCATGAAAACATCCATGTTCAGCATACATGTATCTCCACCTCGATCAACTGTAATGTGTTGTACACTGAAACACCATTTAGAAATCACTGAAGCTAAGAATAAGGCATTTGATCACTGAATGATAAAATGTGTTGTACATTGTACATTGTACATTGTACATTGTACATTGTACATTGTACATTGTACATTGTACATTGTACATTGTACATTGTACATTGTACATTGTACATTGTACATTGCACATTGCACATTGTACATTGTACATTGTACATTGTACATTGTACATTGTACATTGTACAATGTACATTGTACATTGTACAATGTACAATGTACAATGTACATTGTACATTGTACATTGTACATTGTACAATGTACATGTTACCATTTCTTGTTGGACTGGAAGCTTTTTCTTCTTTAACCATGGAGCTATAAGTAGCTCCATGGTTCAACGCAGTTTATATACATTACACTGACATGCTTTTCAGTATCTGTTTGGTTTGTAATTATCTCAAAATTTAGTGGGCCTGACATTTTGATCCTAGCAGGACCTTTCTCAAAGGCTCTCTGCCTTTGAGAATGGTCCTGCTAGGATCGAAACGTCAGGCCCACTAAATGTTGAGAGTATGCATTTTGGTAATTTTAGTCAGTAAGCAGTTTGCAACATTTTTGTATATCACTTTGGTTTATTATCAAAACAAATGAGTGAAAAATTTACTGGGATCTTTGAAAGAATTTTGAAAAATAGCAAAGGACACTTTGACTGGACCAGGACCTCTGGTTTTGCGTTCTAGGACTCTTAATTACCATCTGAGCCCTTAGATGGTGGCCTCCCCAAATAGTCAGCTTCATGTACCGGTACATGTACCAGTATTCTTTGCCAGGGATGATTGGTGACCAAACAATGGAGCCCCTATCTCAGCCTGAGCCTGCATTTTTTTTTAAGAGAAGAAGAGAGAAGTTTAGTAGAATATTGAAGTAGTGCAACTTATTGCAAAATACAGTGGAACCTTGTTATAACGAACATCCCGGGATCCATGAAAATTGTTCAGTATAGCGGAGGTTCGTTATAGCAGTTGCTGCCACATATTTTGTACACAAAACTCAGGAGCCAAAAGGCATGCTCATTATAGCCGAATGTTTGGTATATCGCGTTCGTTATAGCGATGTTCCGCTGAACTAGCTGTCCTATGTGATACAAAATTTGTAAATCTCATTGATTTAGAGGGCCTGATGTTTGGACCGTAACAGCAGCTTTCTCCAAGACAGTTTGTATCCAAGCAAACATTGTGTATTTACAAAGAAAAGCTAGAATCAAATTCATCCTTTGAGAAATGTCCTGCTAGGGTGGGAACATCAAGACCTCGTTGTGCTTCATTTCATCATGAATTTTCTGAAAGTTTGGACATACAGTAATTAGTGTGGCCTTCCTTCTACATATTCATGTACGTAGATAAATGTGGAATGCATAGTGACATGTCTTTCTTCATCAGGGGTCCAACTTGTTGACATGTTGGTGTCTCCACTTACATATGAAACCCTTCCCTGCATGTAATATTGTAACAATGTATTATTCCAAGACTTACACACAGGCATGCATGGAGTCAACGTTTTGGCCTTGTTTTCGAGCCACTGTTTTATGTTTACAAAATGACAAAACTAAATTTCCTTAACAGTTCAGGAATAGGCAAGACAGGCTTGCCTCAAATAATTAATGGCCATTTTTGGCAACCACAAATCCTTGATACGCTCAGTACCATACAAACTTGACACACTTGACCCAACCCAGAAACATGTCACGCTTGGCAAGGCTCTCACTGGTCATACTGGGCCAACTGAGACATGCCACACACTGCAAGTCACACTGGCTTCACCTGTGCTACAAATACCTGGTTCACTGTGCTGCCACCGAATCCGTTCAGAGAAGTACTGTGCATCTGTGTAATCCCTGGACCACTTGAAGCTAGCTCTCCCACGGTACAGGAGGAAGACTTCAGGACTTGACCCTCCACTGCATTTCTGCTGAGCACCCAAGCCATGGCGGAGCCACACCTAGTACAAGGCCCACTGCAATCCTGCAGAATTGGCCAATCACCGGCATTGTATCCGTTGCAGCACTTGACATCGAACACACAGCGACCGGAGCCAAGTTGACGACAACCCGTCCACTGCAGAACAAACACGGAGACGAACCGGACTGCGGTGGTGGACGAGGGCATCAGATGAATGCGGATATGAGCCAAAGCTTTGACACGGCAACCAAATGCAGAACCGATGGAGAAAGGAGGCCTCCAAATCTAGCTTCACGACGGACGAACATGGCAAAAATCCAGCCAAGTTCGGCATTGCGCGGCATGATGACTTCGGAGTCGGAGCAAAATGATGCAGAAACACATCAACGCCATTAGGAAATACGACGAAAGGTCAGCCAGAGATGACCGAGGGTCTCTACACACAAAATAGTCCAACAAAAACCAAGGAAATTTTGAAAAACAAATTAGATTTTTACGTATTGTGTGCTCGAAAACAATGCCGAAGTGGCTTTTGACTTGTGAAATAAAATGTTATAAAATGTATCAAGTTCCTGAGCGCTTGCACCACACACAAGATTAGATGTTTAAGTAAGTTGTTACAATATTACATGCAGGAAAGCTGAATGGTTTCATATGTAAGTGGGGACACCAAAATGTCACAAGTTGGACCCCTGATTTATGGAATTACTCACATGTACACAAAGATGGTTCAATCTAGTACTTGATTCTTGTTTATGTGCTTGTATACATACATGTATGTACATGTAGTGGAATATACATGTATGATTATTTCTATTGAAATTTATTGCTTTTTTGCTGGATGATTCACTGTGCAATAAAATGTTTATTCTTCTGAAACAACTAGTCTTGGGGAATCTTTTTGTTTTACATTTATTTCCTACATGTATTTCAGAGAAATCAAATTACAACACCAAGTCTAAACCCAAATCCTCAATGATATTTATACCCGAGGCTGAATTTCACTTTAGGAAACGCCTCGGTTCTGTATTCATGCCAGCCAATCTCTGATACTCCCCTGCAAGTACAATCTATCAGGCAGTTTCAAACATGTTTCATTTTGTTTTTAAATGGCAAAGAAAGCTGACTGGAGTGGGACTTGAACCCTTGACCTCTGGATTTGCACTTTCTTACCATCTGAGCTATCAGCCCTTACATGGTGGCCTCCCTAATATTCAACTAGTCTTTGCCGGGGTGGGGGGCGCCAGTCAGAAGTCAGAGATTTATCTCTATGGATCTCTCCTGGGTTTTCATGCAGATGAAAACATCCTTGGGGATCGCACAAAGTGGATGCAGCTTTTTCAATTCAATAAAGGAGAAACTGACTGGAAACTTGTCAAAGAAAACTTTAACTGGACCACGACTTGATCCTGAGACCTCTGGATTAGCATACCAGCACTCTTACCATCTGAGCTATCCAGCCCTTAGTCTTCGTACATATATTTCAAAGCACTTTTATTAATTTCAGAACAATTCATTCAGATTGCCCAACGATTCACCTTCCCTGCCAGTTAACCAGCACTTACACACATGTACATGTACATGTACACGTGTAGTGCCATTCTTTTCTTTTTTTTCCAGATTGAAGCTAATTTTGAATGTTTCCTTGAGTGTGAAAGTGATAAAAATTAGGACTTAAGAGGTCTGAGACGTCTTCCCGAGTTATTTTCCAGCCAAATGTGAAAATAAGCCTTGCTTATTTAGCCTTGCAATTTGAAAACAAATTACACAAACATTGTAATATCTTCTGAAAACCCAAAGGTATCACAAGTAATTTTTTCCATGTAATGATATCAAAGGGGTTAGCCTCACACATTTCCATCCAAATGATTTTTTTTATCAATTCAAAATTTGCAAAATCTAGACATGTCTGCTTGACAAATCATTTCAATTAGCTTTAATGATATAATTGAAAACATGAGACAAAAGCATTAACGCATATGTATTTCGCTTGTTTCCTTTCAAAAGAGTTGTTTTATTAGTAGCAAACCTGATATTATGTACATTTGTGTTACAGTACATTTTGTATGGTATATTGCATCAGTTGGTAATACATTATCTACAGACCTCTAGAAATTAAAATAGAAAAAAAAGGAAAGACAGCAAATGTACAATACAGTGGCTCACGTCTGTTACATATCTACCAGCAAGAGCCTCCAATGACCTCAACGGAGCAAACTGATTTCAGAATGTTTCTGTTGACACAAGGTACTAGGGATAGGGATGACTTTTGTCCAGCGGTTGAAAGTATCTGAAAAATGGCAGAGAAAAATTGACTGGACAGGGACTTGAACTCAAGACCTCTGGCTTAATGTACCAGTGCTCTTACCATAATGAGCTATCCAGATGGTGGCCTTCACAAATAGTCAACTAGTCTTTGCAGGAGTGGGGCACCAGTCGGAAGCAATTCAACCATTAACTGCCGCATATCTCCAGGGATCTTGCCCCGTAATCATTCAGATGCAAACAACAGCAGTACAGTACAGGGATTGCACAAGGTAGGTGCAGCTTTTTATATTTTCAATTAAACAAACAAAACTAGCAGATATTTAAAACTTGAAGAAAAAAAATGGCAAAGGAAATTTTCTGGGGTGGGGGCATCAGTCAGAAGCATTTTTTATGATTAACAGCCGCGTAATTAGTTGAAAAGAAGTTGTGTAACGTGGGAGTTTCCAATCACAGGCATGACAGGGGGCAGCCTTCAGCAAAAGACGTGGGCCACTGATTAAGTGTTCATGTCCATTCAAGATCAAAATCTCAAACAAAAAGTTTAACTCCATTGAAAACATATTTAATACAGAACTATCTTGTGCAACCAAATCCCTCCTTGGGTATTGCAAACCTTACATTCTCCAGAAATTAATTTTCTTGTAATCAGTATTTTCTTAACCATCCTTTGTACTGTAATTGATAAGAATAATTTAAATTAGGTTTGCATGATTCACATTTGTAACCAATATAAAAATCACCACATTTTATATTCACAGTTTCCACACAATGATTTAGTATGCAACAGTTGATCAGTAACGGTACAAACAAACTTCTTTCAAGAATATTCATTGGATACAAATAACTGTGGAATGGGAATGGAAAATCAAGTCATCCTATTAAGGAAGCAAAAAAAGTGGTGATTTATGATGATTTTTATAATGAAACAAATTATAAATAAGATAACATGCAAGGGACTTGCCCAGACTCTAGCCCCTCGGAGTTTCTTGTCCGTCTGTCCGTTTTTTGTTGGTTGGTTTGTTGGATGGTTGTCTGTTTGGTCTACACAGGTACCCTTCATTTGTTTGTGTTTGTAAGAAACAGATGACACAGCGCAAGGGTAATTTCAGGCAATACAAATAAAAATGAAGTAAACAATAAATACTACATGTACATGTACACTTCTGATGGGCTTGACACTATCCAGTCAGCAGATTCAGCAGTGTGCATGCAACTGAGCTGGCCAGACGGTCGCAACCCAGCTGCAGCTGATTTCAAGAAAAGTTGCGTAAGTTCCGCAAAGTACAAATATTGCATAAGTCTTGCTCCACAATTACTCTTTTCAGCAATTTTTTAGAATTTTTTAGAAAAGGCAGTAAAATGTTGTTTTTACGCCTGTAAGTTCTGCTGGCCCTTTCACAAAGACATTTGTGCTTTCTGAACCTAACAGGGCGTGTGGCTCTATACATGTCTTTTTGGAAATTTGCATTTTGATCATTGAAGTCAGTCAGGAGACTGCATGGAATTGACAAGTTTCATTTGGCATACTGCAGCCTGTCCGCCTGGTCATTGCTTTCTGATGAATATATAGCACCAATTGTTGCACGTTACAAAGGCAAGTCTTATATCAAATCTGATGAGAAATAGAAATGTTGTAAGTTGATAAAAACAAGTGGTAACACACTCCTTTTTTTGTTCAACTTCATTAAAAATGTGAATTGCAAACTATTTTATGGGAGACATGATAATTCATTCAGGAAAGTATGATGCAAATTTGGAGTAGAAATGATTCAAACTTTTAAAAAAAATTAAAAAAAAAACAATTGTGGAGGATGACGAAATGAAAAACAGTTCTCCCAAACCCAAGGCACTGCTTGGAATTCAAACCACAATAGCGTCAATTTGCGAAGCCAAATGCTGTCAACTAGAGGAATGGTGGTCATCAATGTGGAGCTTAAATACCTGCCGCAGATTTGACTGGAAAAAAATGGCTTAACAAGGATATAGCGAATATTAAAACACAAATACTGAGGCAATATTAATATAAAAAATAAGTATAGGCTTGGATATTTCTCAGCATAATCTAGTTTTACAAAATATTCTTAATAAGTACCCCCAGGAGAAAAGTACAGATATCTGGCATTTTATCCAACTCAGTCAGGTTTTCAATCCAAAACTAGTCAGGCGTACTTTTTGTACAATCTCACCTTTCCGCATAAATCCTTATATTTGCTTCAATACAAAACATTCTGAGTAAATATCTTTATAGTTATAATACATGTGACAATGGAAAGTCAGATTCACATAATCAATACAGCATTTACAGTATGTGGTCAGTTTTCTGTACAAAGAGACGGATTTTGCCATTTTTTCACCCAAAAAATTGACTAAAACGTTTGAAGACTTGTACAGTTTGTACGGTGAACATGGTGGAATCACCATGTGGAAAGTTTGCGGTAACATCATGTAAGTCATCTCTTAAAAATAATAATGAGTACAACTGAAAGAAGGGGCAGTGTGTCTTTTGTCAGGAGACATATCATGATTGATTGATATTCGGAACACCCCTTCATCTCTTGCACCTTATTCTTACAATCATCTAACTTAGGTTTTCTCTCTTTCACCCCGATTCTTAAAAAAATAAGAGAAAAAAAAGAGGTTTGCTAATTTCATAATGAAATAACTACTTTGAAAGAGCAATCTAAAAGTCTTCATAGTAGGAATAATACTTATCAGAGAAGTATGAAAAAATATATAGTTCTAGCATATCAGGTAAGTAGAAATCCGTGTATTAGTTTAAACAAAGGAGTAAAGATGAGCTTTGCATCACTGGACAGACTCCCAAGTACATGTATTACATTGATATCCAACAAAGTATTCAAAAGATACACAATACAATCCTGGAAACGTGTCAATAATATCATTGTATTCCATAACCTCCTTTACAGATAAATTATGAATCATGTCAGAGCTGTCCCCTGCATGATCTTAACAAATAGTATGTTGATAGCCCCATATTATATAACGACTACAAATACATTTGACCTCAAGCTTCAGGGGAATTTCTTTGTAGTCATTTACTTGAATCATAATAGTTTCTCCCCAAAACAGCATCTCAATAGCTTGTAATAGCATTAGCATCCTAGTCGTTCCCAAAGGCATGAATTCCAAAGATAGCATTGGAATATTCTAGAATATCATCAAGAATGCATTGTATTTTTCTTATGTAGCATCAAGATACCATTGCAATATTCTCAGATAGCATCCAGATAGCATAGAAATATTCTCAGATAGCATCCAGATAGCATTACAATGTTCTCAGATAGCATCCAGATAGCACAGAAATATTCTCAGATACATGAAGCATCCAGATAGCATTGCAATGTTCTCTGATAGCATCCAGATAGCATTGCTATATTCTCAGATAGCATCCAGATAGCATTACAATGTTCTCAGATAGCATCCAGATAGCATTACAATGTTCTCAGATAGCATCCAGATAGCATTACAATGTTCTCAGATAGCATCCAGATAGCATTGCAATGTTCTCAGATAGCATCCAGATAGCATTGCAATATTCTCAGATAGCATCCAGATAGCATTATTATGTTCTCAGATAGCATCCAGATAGCACAGAAATATTCTCAGATACATGAAGCATCCAGATAGCATTGCAATGTTCTCTGATAGCATCCAGATAGCATTGCTATATTCTCAGATAGCATCCAGATAGCATTACAATGTTCTCAGATAGCATCCAGATAGCATTACAATGTTCTCAGATAGCATCCAGATAGCACAGAAATATTCTCTGATAGCATCCAGATAGCACAGAAATATTCTCAGATAGCATCCAGATAGCATTGCAATATTCTCAGATAGCATCCAGATAGCACAGTAAAATTAGATAGCATCCAGATAGCACAGTAAAATTAGATAGCATTGTATTATTCTTAAATAGCATCCAGAGAGCGAAGTAAAAATCTCAGATAGCATTGTATCATTCTTGGATAGCGTCCAGATATCAATGTAAAATTTTAAGATAGCATTGTATTATTCTTGGATAGCATCCAAATACATTTCTAGTGGCATTTTACTAGCCCGCACTAGCATACAAAATAGTCTTCAATCTTCTATGTTGCTCTCAATTTTAGTATTATACCCTTTTCATTAATTCTGGCTTTGAAACCTTATCGGCCAGCCCTATTCCAGACCATTTCTGTGGAGTACATCTATTGATATTGCCCACTGCTCTTCTACTTATAACAGGGGTCAATGTTAACACTGCGTGGACTTCTCAGCCCTAGGACCAATCCAACATGATATCCTGTCAACTCAAAATAGTCAGAATCAGGCGACTGACAAAGCTCAATCTGGGCCAGAGTACGGTACGAGCATGGGCATTCCCAAGGAATTCTGGCTCCTGAGTTTCCTTTTGGCACAAGCACATTTAGAAATTCATGAATGTGCTCACCCACAAGGGCCATGGGGAACAAGGTTTCCCTACTTTTGTTCACACCTACTGGAGAAGGATTGTTTGGGGAGCTTGCCGGTGCTCACAAATCTATAGAAAAATTAAGTCAGCTTGGGAAAAGGAACTCTTCGTAGACTTACCAAAGTCTGAAATCACTAGTAACCCAAAGTACTGTCTAAGGGCCATGCTTGAGAGATGATGGATGTGCTATTGGCCACAGCAAGAGGCAGAGCCACAGACATGAAGGCAGCCCAACACAATGAAGACAGATAGCAAATACTGTAGATAAAGCACTGTAGTAGTCATAGATATAATATGAATTTGCATTGTAGGGTTTTATGTAAACACTCCTCGGTGCTTTGCCCGATTGTTTGCTGATAAAACCAAAATCAGGCAGCTTAGGCAGGATTCAAACTCGTAAGTCCTGCTTTCTAAAGAAGATGTCTGCACTAGGAAGCAGGAGTCGCTATTCTAATCACATCCACGCTGCCTGATTTTTTGTTTCCAGCTGGCAATCGGGCAAAGCACTGAGCATAGTGTTTAATTACCCGTCAAGTAGGGCGAACCCTTCGTAAAAAAAACTGTAGGACAGTGGAACGTCGCTATAACAAACGCCGATATACCAAGCATTCGGCTCTTGATTTTTGTGTACAAAATATGTGGCAGCAACTGCTATTACGAACAACCGCTATACTGAACAATTTTCATGGATCCTGGGATGTTATAGCGACATTGACTGTAGTCAATGCGTCATTGAGGACAAAGTTCCAAGACTAATTTGTATTACAATGTACAATGAGTTTGGTGAGATTCCACATCTACTTGAAATATATATTTCCCTATTGTTGTACAAACTTTTTTTTCTCCTTTACTTTTTCCAACGGTGTACTTTTTACAGAAATATATCAACATAACTACAGTTGTGTGGTGTTTTTATTTCGTGTTTCATGTTAGACGTAGAGGTCCTACATGCATGGCACCTCCGTTGGGTATACTGCCAATGCTTTGTCGCTTCCTGACGATCTCGTTGATGTAAGCCTTCATCAATTTGGCAATCTCAAAGACCTGACCAGGGGAAGAATAGGCAAAGAAAGAAACTTTCTAAATGAAAATATAAATAGTCCTTTGTTGATTTGGCTGGCTGGAGACTGGGTGAGATTAGCGGTGTGTGGCATACCAGTAGGCATGAAAATAGAAGATTTGAAGGTTTGCATGGTGGAAGTGCCAAGTGGAAAGTTACACTAAGTAACATCTCTTGAGAGACAATACTCGATATTGTTGAGTTACCGGCTCTTTTCTTTTCATAGACTCACTTCGTCTCAAAAGAGATGTGTTACACGGTATCACGACAAACCTTCCACTTACATGCATGCAACTGAATGCAAATTCTGATGGCTGGAGTATCAGGAGTAAGACATGTTTATCTTATCAGTAAGGATTGTGGGTGCACCCTGTGAAGTCTTCCTTAAAACCCTCGGTCTTGAGGGGTGTCCATAAAGAAAAACCAAAGGATTCCAAAAAAACAAATTCAGGCCTGCCGTGCAAGGACATCCACAGGCCCAAAGTCTGTTTATGCTTCATGCCTTTAGACTGGCTAGGGAGATCTGTCCTTGCCTGGGGCGATAAAAAACCGCTGGCTAGTATCAGGTACCTTGTGTGTGTTGGCATGGCTGTAGTCACACACGCCCTGGATATGCCCATATGCCCATGCTGTCTATAAATAGTACTGGAGTACTGGGTAGGAGGGTACTTGCCTGTTACTGGTATGGGAACTGTTCAGAGAGGTTTGTAAAAGGCATAGGAAGTAATTTAACCCACCCCCTCTGCCAATTAATTATGTGCCAATGATCATTACCAACCGTTGATTAGAAAGGAAAGTTCAAGGTCAAATGAGACCAAAGGTTAAGCAGGCAAATAAACAGAGCAGTGGTTGTCTCAGCTTGCCTTACCTGGTTAGTCTCAAAGGAGAGCTCATGTCTTCTTCCCTCCACCACAATCTTGTACTCGTTGGGGATAGGAGCTCCAAAGGACAGGATCCTGACACAGGGCACAGGAGGACAGTCAGGCAAAGGAGAAGAAGACAAATGAATATTAGTTCCTATGTAAACCACACTGGTTGAGCAAGGCTAGGAGCAGACAGTGGTGACACACTCATGCTAAGTCTGCCGTACACCTCCAACCCCCTGCCCACCACTCTTCGTATTTGTAGATCTTGGAGCTGGTAAAACATGCAGTGCACTGTAAACCATTTAACAAGACAGACAAATTCTTGAACAAAGGGAGCTGACTCAGAACAAATTATTCCATCAGCGACAATTGGACTGGACCAATATTTAAGTCAGAGCTAGTATTTCCAACCTATCCATCCCTAAAACATGCTAGCTGGTCTTGTCTCAAGCCACCCATCCCTAAATCATGCTAGCTGGTCTCGTTTCAAGCAACCATCTCTAAAGCATCTTAGCTGGTCTTGTCTCAAGCCACCCATCCCTAAAGCATACTAGCTAGTCTTGTCTCAAGCCACCAATCCCTAAAACATTCTGCTAGTCTTGTCTTAAGCCACCCATCCATAAGCATTCTGCTAGTCTTGTCTTAAGCCACCTTAAAAGTCATCTTTAAACATACTGTTAGTCTCGTGTCAAGTCACCCAACCCTAAAGCATGCTAGCTGGTCTCGTCTAAAGCCACCCATCCCTAAAGAATGCTAGTCACACGTAGTCTTGTCTCAAGCCACCCATCCCTAAAGCATGCTAGCTATGTGTAGTCTTGTCTCAAGCCACCCAACCCTAAAGCACACTAGCTAGTCCTTTATCCAGCCTCCATTCCTACTTACTTCTCATAGGTGATCTCTTCTATGGGGTTAGGGTCTCCCTGCTTGTGTACAGCCACCATACTGGAGCTGACAGCAAGCCAGAGATTGGGAGGGAATCGGCCATCAGTGCTCTCTACTTCAAATAGTCTGGCTCCGTAGTACTTCCACTGCTTAATGATGCTCATGTAGGCTTCTTGGGCTTTCTCTGTACTCATCCCCTGGGCAGGACACACAAAGGTAAGTGTACATTGGGCAGGTATGGGCTGTGAAGAGGCAACTACCAAGTACAATTTTTCTTTTTGATATAAGCCTCATAAGATGAGCCTTGAAGAATAACATTGACATCAAACATGTACATATACAAGGCAGTTCTTTTGTGACTACAAAAGAGAAATATCAATTGTTACCCGTGGAAATTGATTAACAACTTCCCAGTTTGGACACTATCAATTGTAGTGTTCAGAGATACAGTGGAACGTCGCTATAACGGACATCTCGGGATCCATGAAAATTGATTGGTCGTTCGTTATAGCAGTTGCTGCCACATATTTTAAACACAAAAATTTGGGAGCCAAAGGGCATGTTCATTATACATGTACAGTAGCTACCCGGTACATGTACAATGGATGGTACGAAATGACGTGAACGAAATGACTTGAGCACAAAGTGCCTTGGGTACAAAAATGAGGGTATGTAGTGACTTGGGTACAAAATGACTTGAGCATGAAATGACATTGGTACGAGGGGACTTGGGTATGAGGTGACTTGGGTACAAAGTGACCTGTTATTGTCTCACTGATACTTCATTTCGAGCAGCAAAACAAAATATCATGTCAGAAATCATGCCAGTTATTGTGCGAAGGTCCAGGGTACAGACATTTGTCACATCAGGAATACCTTGAGGGATTTCCACTTTTCTACAACCAGTGTGGTGGTGGCAGAGACATCGTCGGCGTAGACCGAGTCCAAGATGGAGTCATCAGAGGCTGACTTCTGTAGAATCTTCAAAGTCTTCTCACCCAAGCCACGCAATGTACCCTGATGTTGGAAGAAAAACAGTAAGTTTGTCACACTGAGTCCAAGGCATTCTCCTGATGACGGATAGAGCATACTGGATGAATTATCATACTGGATGAATTATGGTGTCACCGCAAACCCTCCCATATATATAGTTTGTCACATGAAAACCTATGAAAGTTTTTAAACAAAATAAAGGGGGAAAAAATGACTGGGAACTTCTACAAAATTTTGAAGGAAAAAAAAAGGTTTAAAATTTCCCATTTGTTTTTTTCTTGAGTGACCTCAGAGCTGCTGTAGCCAGGTTTATAACAATTGGTTGTTTGCATCTGAATGAAAACAGGGGCGTGATCCCTTAACATGTACGGCATTTAACCACTTCGCACCAGCTGCGTTTTTCCAGTACCCATGACCGCCATACATTTTTTTTTAACAATGCATGATTTTCAGAACTTCCTTAAGCAATCAGGAACAATATGTATCTGTGAAATAAATCAATATACTGTGTACAAATGAGTAAAACCTGGCACAATTCGGGCATTGGTGTGGCATTTGTCACGAGATTATCCGCTCGAAAATGACACACTGTTCGTCATCAATAGAGTGCAGCGTGACGTGTGTGTGTGTGTACTGATACTGATAGGCCCTAACTGCAGACTAGCCTCCACTCTGGGCAGTCAAATCTTTGAGTTTGTCTGCCCCAACTGAGCGTAGTCTGCGGTGAAGAAAGTGGGTGGAATTCCACTGCCTGACCGATGACCGTTGGGCTGTGGGACATCCCAAGACACTCTCTCCCGTGGAAGCACGCTATCCCTGGATTGTCCACAGTAAAGACCCCACAATAGCGCTATTGTTGCCGCTAATCTGGCAATTCACGTAGCATTTTTTCATCAAAAAGGGTCCTTGTCATACTGGTTAATCCAGAGGTCTAAGGTTAAGGCCAAGTCCAGTCAAAAATCTTCAACAACTTTATAAACACTCACAGGAAATACCATTCTGAAGTATTGTGTCATTTCATTCACAAACTGGAATTTCAATCTTTTAACATGAATTTCTTGTGCACTGGAACATTAATCCAGAGGTCTCGCATTCAAGTCCAGGTCCAGGCAACGTTTTCTTTGCCAATTTTTCATTTTCAGTTTTTCCTTTGTTTCCTTTGTTGGTTTGATGAAAATTTCTTGAAAAGTGAAAAGGGAATTTTGATAAGATCTGAAGGTTTGTATGGTGGAAGCACAATGTGAAAAATGTGCTGTGACACCATGTACCGTATTAAAGTCATTTCTGTCGCTCTGTGAAGAGCCGGTAATTCAACGTTTCGGGCAGTGTGTCCTCTGCCCGTTGTCAGGAGACTGCTGGATTCCAACTTCAACGAGGCTTTGCCCTACTTGATGAAATAGGCACCGAGTGCTCAGAGCTTTGCCCGATTGCCTGCAGAACAAAACTCAGGCAGCTCGGGCGGGATACGGTTACTATTTCTGCAGACACTTCTCAAAAAGTTAGAGGGCCTGACGTTTTGATCCCAGCAGGACCTTTCTCCAAGTCCAGCTAGGATCGAAACGTCAGGCCCTCTAACTTCTGAGATTGATGTATTGCAGGTCATTTCAGTCAGTGAGCAGTTTGCAGCAGGTTGTTGTAGTTACTTCACACACTTCTGAGAGCAGAATTGGCCCTACCATCTGCCATTGCCTTGCACCACTCATCAGTGCCTACATGCTGTATATAATGGCAACACGGCTTAAGGGAGCCAGGTGCACTCACTGAGATGATGTTCTCTTTCTTGGGTCTCATGGGAAAGCCTGCGTGGTCGTTCTCCTCTTTCTTGTACTGGGTTCGAAACCTGTTCGTGGGGTAGACTTCACTCAGGTCTCGTCTGCAAAATCATCCAAACAATGGGAATGGCATGTTTGTTTTCATCCATTCTTCAAATACCTTCAAACATTCTGGATGGCACGTGTGGTTAGAGCACTGGTACAGGGATTCAAGTCTTGGCGTAGTCAAATTGTCTACGTTGTCTCCCCACAAGGAATACTGATGAATCTTTAAATGTATATTTATTAACAGTACGAGTGACTTCTGGTTACAGTTCACCACTAAGGGCCATGGATTTCTTCGCTGACCTGCATTTTCAAAATATCACCATTTTGCCCAAACAACACACGGAGGAAAGCAGGAGTTTCCACTTTTATCTTTGTGTCACAAATAATGTAAGTGACCCACTGTGTGTTCACTTACATGTATGTTAGTGCTGACTTAAAGGGATAACACAACATTGGTTGAGGTCAAAGAATAGCATCCATACGTTGTCTGATCCAACATATATACATGAAATAGCACACCTGTGAACATTTCAGCTCAATCCACCAACCGAGTCTCAAGAAAATAGTGAATATCGCTCTATTTGTTTCACGAAAAAGCAGCATTCAACGTATTGTTCAGAAAAATTGTTTAGATCTAGAGGTGAGACGTAAATGATTTCTTTTACACTTTTTTCCAAAAATGCAGCATTTTAGGCAGAAATATTTCAATACAAGGTTTCTACCATGTCTACCATAACAATCTTCAAACTGTAAAAGTTTCATGTATGGCAAGTCTGTGAATATTTGTTGTGTAGGGGCTTTAAGAACTTCAAATTTCTTTGCCTGAGAAAGACATTTCACGGTTTTCCAGCAGGAAGGACTGTATTGCATTGGTGCATATTAGGAGGACGCTTGATTTGTACATGTAGATATAGAAGCAAATGAAGGCAAGGCAGTGTCTGGCTTACATCCAGTCGTTCTGTATATAGTCTCCACGGTGGAACTGGGTGCGTAGGGCAGCCAGGTGAACCAGCTTGTCAGACGTGGTGGGGTGGAAGCCACGAATCACATCCTCACAAGCCTGACAGGGAAGGATGGAGAACATGGATTTCAGAGCACGTGCAATCTACAGATCATGCAATCTTCAAACTCCAATCACCAGAATCATACAAATCACAAGGAGTCTGAATCACTGTTACGAAACTTTCAAACCACAGCAGAGACTGGTCGACTATCTAGAAAGGCCACCACCTTAGGGGCTGGATAGCTCAGATGGTAAGAGCACTGACACACAAAACCAGAGGTCTTGGGTTCAAATCCTGGTCCAGTCAAAGTTTTCTTTGCCATTTTTCAATCTGTTCAAAAGTTTCCCAGTCAGTTTCTCTTATTTATCTTATATTAAAGAGGAATGAAACACAGAGAAAAATGTTGTCGAAAAGATGGCGGTTTGCGGGAACGCGAATTCGACCACCGAATTCCATGATTTTTCCCTCTTTATGAAACTCGTAGGTGAGTAGCACATGTAATTGTAGGTATTTTTTAACACCCAATCAGATAAGCCAACATTTTTCTCTGGGTTTCATTCCCCTTTACCTGATCCTGATCCAGTCGCAGCTTATTTTGCTATTTTTCAACACTACAAAACCAAAGCTCAGGCTCCAGCTTGGGCATCAAGCATGATGTCATATCTTGCCATAATGTCATAGGTATGAAAGAACAAGGCTTCATACAATAGCTTGTGGCTGAATACACCGCAGTGAAGAGTTCAACAAACCACAACAATCAGCAACTAACCAGTATTTTTTTCAGGCTTTTGTGATACTGGGACAAAACCCCGGCCTGAGTCAGGGATTGGTATACATTGTATAGGGCCAGAAAGCCAGTCATTACCGGCCAGCCATCTTGGCAACTGGACAATGCCTACCTCCTCATACATGAAGCTGTACTCAATGCTGCCTCGCTCCACGTTCTCCGTGTCCAGGAAGCAGAAGAGCTTGAAGAAGAGCTGCCAGGGCTTGCCGCGGTCGCTCAGCCCTCGCGCCTTGTACCGCTCAAACTTGGCGATGATGTCCCCGATGACCGTCCTGTCCTCTATGGCCTTCTCCACGTGACCGCTGCGCTCGTACAGTGCAAAGCGGTTGTGGCACTTGTCCAGCCCCATCCCCTTGACCAGCGTGTGAACCACCTGCCCAGCAAATTTTGACAAAAAAGGATGATTTCTTTTGACGAACTTTTTTTTTAAGTTTGACATTTCCAACCTACTAGGCCTGACTTTGAGAAAGGTCTTGCTAGGATCAAAATGCCAGGCTACATACTGACTAAATTAAACAAAAATAGAGGCCGTGACGTTTTGATCCTAGCAGGACCTTTCTCAAAGGCACAACTGCTAGGATTGAAATGTCACAGCCTAGACAGTTTTGGAGATTTTGTTTAATTCTAGTCAATAAGCCGTTTCCAGTGGAACCCTTTTCTACCCTTTATCAAGATCCTCACTATGCCTTTGAGAAAGGTCCTGCTAGGATCGAAACGTCAGGCCCACTAAATTTTAAGATTTGCAATTTGGTAATTTTAGTCAGTAAGCAGTTTGCAACATTTTTGTATATCACTTTAAGATCCTACTAGGAT
This sequence comes from Luidia sarsii, assembly GCA_949987565.1. Lineage (NCBI taxonomy): Eukaryota > Metazoa > Echinodermata > Asteroidea > Paxillosida > Luidiidae > Luidia > Luidia sarsii. Next base: position 13,061,453 of record OX465109.1, on the reverse strand, counting down.
CACAAACATCAGGCCATTAACACTGTGAAGAATGCAAACAGATAAATGCTACATAAGTCCCAAAGTTTTGAATTGGCAAATCCATGACATGTAATCTCTCTGGCTTCTCTGCCAGGCAGCCACTCCACTGTAGCTGTGACTGACCTGTCCAGCAGTGGTGGCTGAGTTGATGTTTATTTGGCAGGACCCTTCACCGTGACAGAAGACGGTAGCACTCATCTCCCTCCGACCCTGAACAAACAAAGGGGGGAATAAATGAGCAAACAAACTATGAAACACAATATTACATCATAGCACGAACCGAAGCATGAACTATAGCCTGAGCCATTGCCTGAGCCATTGCCTGAGCCATTGCCTGAGCCATTGACTGAGCCATTGCCTGAGTCATAGCCTGAGCCATTGCCTGAGCCATTGCCTGAGCCATTGACTGAGCCATTGCCTGAGCCATAGCCTGAGCCATTGCCCGAGCCATTGCCCGAGCCATTGCCTGAGCCATTGCCTGAGCCATTGCCTGAGCTACTGTCTGAGCCGTAGTGGTAAACTCACCAAGATAGCAATGACCTCTGCCCTCGATGGGGCAAAGTCCCGTGACCTGGTCTTCTTCAGCACATCGATGGCAAACTCTGCATAGCGAGCTGCCTGGGTATCTGGGTACAACTCAATTTGCCTGTCAATTGAATACGTTGAATATGCATGAGAATTCAATGAATATGCACAGATTCATTCATGAATATGCATGACCTCTGCAAGGATGCTTACTTAGAGTGAATTTGAGAGCACATACTCATAAAACAAACTTTGTTGAGTCTAGGACAAAATACAAAGTGTATCTTGACAAAATAGATATGCATCAAACCAAGATGGAAAAACTTTCTAGAAATATTTTTAAACAAAATGTCAAAGAACTATTTGACTAGACCAGGACTTGAACCAGAGACCTCTTATTTTGCGTTACCAGCACTCTTACCATCTGAGCTATCCAGCCCTTAGAAGGAAGGGAACTATAAATATTATACATATGTATAAAGTGAACATTCACAGATTTCTGGCTATTTTGGGGGAAGGTAGCAAATTTAGAACAAGAACACAAAGGACCGATCAGTTTGTCTCCAAATCTTGACTTGTTCAGTTCTTTCCAGAACAAAACAACCAAACACAAGAATGATTTGCTCATCAAACCAGCACACTCTGTCCTTAACTTTGAATGTGCCTTACAGTTATGGATGGCTAACATATGGTCACATGGAAATAGGTTCCAGCAGCATGTATACTCTAGTCTACATGTATAGAAATTTACCTTTTGAATATTCAGTACCCCAGCCACTTGTATGCTATGGTTTTGGGAGGAAGGTCACCGAATAGCTAGACAATAGGGAAGGGAGTTCTGGAGATGGGTGTGGCTCTTTGTGTGCGGTCGTGTGTGTGTGTGTGGGTGTGTGTGGTGTGATGTGTGCAGTGCATGGGTGGATAGGGGACGTTTGAACTGGGTTGCTCAATCTGTTCGAGGCATATGCGTCACGACGTATGACACCACCGTGGTTGAGCTATAAGTGCACATGTGCAAAGCCAGGTTTTGGTGAGGCCTCCCCTTAACTCAAACAACCCTAATCCTAACCCTAACCCTAATTCTAATCCAAACCTAACCATAACAACCCTAATCCTAAACCTAATCCTAATCCTAATCCTAACACTAACCCAACCCGAACTCTAACTCTAACTCTAACCGTAACCCTAACTGTAACGCCCTAAGCCTAACCTACACCGGTTTACAAAACACGTCCTTGTATAGTCCCCACACAATTTACGGGGTACCAGGATAGCTCAACGGGTACCAGGATAGCTCAACGACGGTGGTTGAGCATCATATGTCGGTCCTGTATCTCCATTGTACCTGAGTTTACTGGACAACCTGCACAACTTTATGCTACAATTGTATAGCTAGTGGTTGAGCAAACTGACTCAACCTTGCTTCTAGCTGCGTAAACCAAACCCAGGGCTTATCCTGTGCAACATTCTGGGTGACACAGTATATCAAGCCACGATTGGAATGGGGAATCCTTGCCGCATCCTGTACGAGGTGGGGGCCTTACCTCTTCATGTGGAAGCGAGCGTATCTGAGGATGTTGCGGCTAGGCAGGAAGCTGCTGCACAGGCAGGCCAGTATCTGCCAGTTGCGCAGATTGCCCAAGGTGTCAGGGTCAGGCACGCCGGTCGTCTGCTTGATGATCTGGCAGTACACCTCGTCCCGTAAAGGTTTCAAGTCATGGCAGGTCTGCAAGATGCCCTGGGAATGGCAGGGAAAGCAGAAGCACATTCTAAATCAGAATTCTCCACATTGTCTGCAAGGGGTTCATTTCATGGAAAATATCTCAATCTAATTGGATTGAATACCGGTGTTTTCTTTCAAGCCCCTGCACAACATTGGTAAGATCGAAAAACAGAAATGTTCACAGATTTACATAAAACTTTTATAGTTTGAAGTAGAAACCTCAAAATGAAATATTCCGGCCCAAAATGCTGCAATTTTGGAGAAAAGAGTAAAGAAATAGTTTACATCTTACACCCTAGATCTAAACGATCTTTCAGACCAATGCGTTGAATGCTGCATTTTCGTGCAACAAATGAAGCGGTTTTGAATTGAGCAGAAATTTCATGCTATTCCATGCATATGTTGGATCAGACAATATATGGATGCTATTCTTTGACCTCGACCAATATTGTGTCGGGGCTAACCACATTAACAGACCAATTGCATAACCAATGTTTACATGCCATCACTTGACTTATAGTGGGTATTTTTGCATCTCATTTGGTGCAGAACAGGAGTGGAAATGAGCAAAGAAGACTATCGTATTGTCCACATTCTTCTCTGTACATTTCCATCGCTGCTCTGTGCCAAATAAGATGAAAAAATAACCACCATAAGTCAAGTGATGGCATGTTAACAGTGGTCCTGCAATCGGTCTCAGATCGGATTTAGTACTGGTATTACTGGTTACTACTTTTCAAGTAGTTTAGGCAAGGGCTGGTTAATACAACTGAAGATTACCCTGGATTAATGTCAATTCTTTAAGTTACCAATCATGATTAAACTAATTAACCAGGATTAACTATGGTATTTGTTAATATCACAACTGGTTTACCTGGATGACTGGCATTGGGTCAGGTAGATTCTCGGAGCCCAGGAGAGTGTTGAAGATTTTGACTGCTTCGTCGTTCAGCGTTGTGTAGCCTTTCTCTATGCCTGTACACAAAGTCAGTAGCGAGGTCAATCAAAGAGGAACACTTGCAGTGACACCATGTACAGTGTACCAGTAAGTCTTTGGAGATGGAGTGTGGCTATGAAATGAGCCAGTCACTCAATGTGGTTAATTGGTGTGGTCTCTGATTGATTAACTAAGTGTGGTTTAACTTAAAACCACTAATATTTCCCTTCTCAGCTCAATCCTCTCCAAGAGAAAGAGCGACAGATAGAGAGACAGCCCAAACCATTAGACAGAAAGACTAACTGGCCAGACAGTCAGACAGACTGACAGACAGACAAACACGTGAAGAAAAAGGCTGACCCATTGATAATCTGACCGTCAGAAAGGGACAGAAACACTGGCAGACAGCAAACAGATGGGAACACAAGTTGACTAAAGAACTGTCAGATTGCTTTAATCTATACACAGATAGACAGAGACACACAGAGAGACGAACAGAAAAAGAAACTATTGAAAAGAGGTACAATTTGAACAAATGGCAAAGAAAACTTTGACTAGACCGGGATTGGAACCCGAGACCTCTCGACTAACGCACCAGTGTTCTTCCATCTGAGCTATCCAGCCCTTAGATGGTGGCCTCCCAAATAGTCAACTAGTCTTTGCCGGGATGGGGGCGCCAGTCAGAAGCAATTTAACCACTAACTGCCGTATATCTCCAGGGATCACACCTCCGCTTTCATTCAGATGCAAAAAACTTATTGTTGTAAACCTGGCTACGGCAGCTCGGGGATCACACAAAGTGGTTGCAGCTTTTTCAATCTAATTCAAACAAACCAAGGAAAAACTGACTGGGAACTTTTTGAACAAATTGAAATTGTTCAAATTGTTCAAAAAGTTCCCAGTCAGTTTTTCCTTGGTTTGTTTGAACAGAGAAACAGATAAAAACTGAGCCGGACACAACCGACAAAGAGCCTAAAAATAGACAGGCAGACTGAAAGGCAACCAGACAGATAACCAGACAGAGCAACAAACAGACAGTGCAGACTTACTTGAGCTGGCAATCAGTCCGTAAGGCAGAGGCAGCAGCGGCGATTTGAGAGGGTGGGGAGTGTTACGCAGAATGGGGTTCTGCTGGAAGATACGCTCTATGCTGGTGAGATCACCACACATCGCCGAGTCCTGGTCAAGACATCCCAAAGAAATGAATGAATACCAGTAAGTGAACCAGGCTCATGACAATTGATTGTGGGCCATGTTTGTAGTCAATGAACTCACTTCACTACAGCAGGCCACTGTTCAGTGCCAATGACCACCACACGGGGGCTTTTAAGTAATGTCCCATTTTCAAAACTCGCTAACCAATTACGAACACTAAATACCTGTGAAATACATTAAGTACAATAAATGTGTACAAGGGAGTCTTCCTGGCACAATCAGACATCTGTGAGGCTTTTGTCATGCTACATACTGTTATGTGGTAGGCTGGAAAAAAGTCTTTGTTTGAAAAAGTGGTGCCCGGATTCTGAGAACCCGGCAAGGAGCAACACCACCAGCCCCTCCAATACAGAGCTCCCTGCACAAAATTGTGGTCTATGACATGTCAGAGGGTTAACCACTTAACGCCGGGACCTCCGAATCCGGAGCTCCATTGGCTTCACTATGCGACGGGGCTGTCCGATTCCGGGCACCACTATTGTCCACATTCTAAACAAAGACTCTTTTCAGCTTAGAACAAAGCAATATGAATCAGTACAAAGACCCTTTTTGACGCAAGTTGCCACATGAATTGCAAGATTAGCAGCAGTAATTGTGCAATTGTGGGACTTTTACTGTGGAGGATCGAGGGATACCGCGCTGCAGCTGTAAGCACGCGGGGGACATTGTCTTTGCATGCAACACAGCCCAACGGTCGTCGGTCTGGCATTGGAATTCCCCCCCCCCCCCCCATTCTTTACCATAATCTGTACGCTCGGTTGTGGCCGACCAACTCGAAGATTTGACTGCCTCGAGTGGTGGCTGGCGTCTGCGGTCAGGGATTGACAGCACTGTACACACACACACACACAAGTCCGTTACGGTCCATTGACGACGCACAATGGGCCCTTTTTCAAACGGATAATCTCTTGACAAAAGCCACAACGACGTCCGAATTGTGCCAGGTTTTACTCTTTTGTACCCATAGTATACCCTTATCAATTTATTTCACAGAAATATATTGTTCCGATTGTTTTAGCGAGATTTGAAAATGATGCATTGTTCAAAAACCCCCGTTTGGCGGTCATCGGCGCTGAAAAACCCCGGTGCGAAGTGGTTAACACAAATAAATACTTGCCCAATTACACAGGAATGCAGATATGCTTTTAAAGGTTTCAAGTAAGTTGGCGACTAGATTTGTCAAAATATTGCTTAAATAAATCTATTGATGAATTGAACAAAGAAACAATTAAAAGCACCTGATAATCAATCAATTAAAAACTATGGGCAGCAATTTATCAATTGAAAAGCAACTCAGAAGTGATCAATAGACAATGCTTAACTTCATTAATTCAATGACTGGAGACAAATGAATGATCAAACTATTAACAAGAAAACCATCAGTTTAAACATTATTTAAATCAATATATTGATCCATAATTCAAGTGGTTATTCGTTTAATAGAACAATCCTTTAATAAGTCAATTGATCCATTAATCCATTAAGCCATTGATACATCTTACCATCAAGTGAATAACTATTGATCATTGATCAACCAATCAAGCAATCGATATATGGATCAATCAGGGCCCAAATGCATCTAGCTGCTTAAGCACTCAAATTTGCTTAAGCACGAAATGATTCATAGGATCATCATGCTAACACAAACTTCCTGGTTGTTCCGTGCTATGCAAAGAATAGTGGAACACAAGTCAAAGACAGTCGACATCACATCGCAATGCCATTTGTAATCCTGTTTACACAAGGGAGAGTTTTCTTGCTTAGCGGATCTTCACACTTAAGTAACTCTATGAAATTGGCCCAATTAGTCAATCACTTAATTATTCAATTGATCAATTAGCCAGCGATTACTATCAATTAATTGATTACACATTCAATCAAACAATCAACCAATCAATCAAACAATCAATCGAACAATCAGTACAACCAATCCTGCGATTTCAGCTAAACTATTTCACCTTAACTGGAAGCAGCCAACGTGACCTGCGGGACAACAGGAATGGAACCAGCCAAGGTCTCATAGAAGCCTTAAGGCCGCCGCACATGAGAGCTAACTGCTGAGCAAAAACTCTCTCGAGGTCGTTAGCTCAGCACATACGGTAGCTCACCGCATACACTGAACTTTTGGTGAGATGTCTGCCTCAAGAGGCCGTATATATACAGACCAATATCTATCCTGTTTGATTTTGTTTTGCCTCGCGTGGATGAAAACTCATCGTGTGCGGTGATTTGAACTATGTGCTTAGAAAAAACAACATAGCAAATGGCTAATGAAAGTGCACGCCCTATTCACTAATTGCCAAAATCGAACAGGAAAGATATTGGTCTCACGGCCTTGAGAGACAGAAATCTCACTAAAAGTTCAGCGCACACGGTGAGCACGTAGCTGAGCTAACAGCCTCGAGAGACTTTTTTGCTCAGCAGACAGCTCTCGTGTGCGGCGGCCTTTATGTCCCAGTGGGGATGGAAGGCGACTGACTAACCCACTTCCTCACCTTGATCTCACGGATGAGAATCTGGAAAGGTGTCTCCAGCTTGGGCTTGCTGTCAATGACATCCTGGATGGCGTACGTCCATTTCCAAGCATCGTCGTAAGACACCGTGTACAGGTTGAAAGAGCAGTTACGACCGTGCACCACAATCTTCCAGTATCCTACCACCAAAAAACACAGAAGCACAAAACCAACACCAATTAGAAAAGCTGACCAAAGCACGCTATGACCTGCGGCAATTTGTGGAAGCAATCAGATTAATTGCATACTGTAGCATCAATCAAGTATCGTACCATCGAGGAAGAGAAGATGGTGAAGAAATCACAAAGAAATTTGCAGAGAGGTAAGACATTGGTAACTACCTTCTATGGGAATGGACCATATGAAAGCCATATTTTGAATTGATGAAGGATTTCCTCTGATGCGAGAAAGTTATTCAGAAGTAAATGGCATCACATGCAGGGAAGACAACATGCCTTGGAGTCTGTGAGGGGCATAGATGCATGGGAGGTGGACAAGCGAACGACCAACAAGTGAAGAGTTATTGATGTTAGGATAGGAATGATTCAAACGTAGAGGTTTCAATTTTGGCAGGGAAATGAGGACCGGCTTATGGTAGAAGTTAAATGAGAGAATGTAGAAGATGTTAGAAAGGATGATATGATACAGAGAGTCAAACCACCATCAAACATTTGTGAATGTGGAAATGATTACAGAAACAGAAAGTAACTTAATGTAAATGAAGAAAAATATACAAGATTGAAAATAATCAGCAAAGATTACATGTACATGTACATGTACATGTACAAGATTACAAGTACAAGATTACATGTACATGTACATGTACTGATAAGATGTATACATGCGCTAATGAAAATGCAAGATAATGATGTTTAGTTAAACTAGGGAGATAAGGCGGATGGGCGGGGCAAGAAAGCAAATTTAGCATATATATGCATATTCATCATATTCAAAACTGCCTTTAAAACAGTGTTTGGGAATCTAGGATCGATATGCTAATTGCTACTGTTTATTGTGTTACAAAGCCATCAAGGAAACAAAAAGAGAGAATGCAGACAGGTCCAAGCATTGTGGGAACTGTAGTTGGAGGAGCAGTGGGCGGGGTTTCGCATGCAAATCACCACGGGGGCTTGCATGCATAATTAATTGGTGAACAGTTAGAGGCGGAGCTTCCTGGTGAGCATACATACCCTCACGATCTAGTCTACTTAATCGCTTACTAGACCGCATAAGCGTGGATACAAGGCTATTGGAGCGTCTACGCATTGTGTTGGTTTGAGACTGGGCGGGGCTAGAAGGGGGCGTTGCCTTGACCCCATTGGTCTGGGCGGGCGTGTCAATGGGCGTGACACCATTTGATAAGATGTTACCAAGGCTACCTAGAATGGTGAGAGGCGTAAGTTTGAGGGGGGGAAGGACAATGGGTGCAAAAAATTGCTGGCGTTAGAAGGAATGACAATTAGAAATATCCTGCGATGAATATTAATATGCAAATAACGAGACTCATACATATTCATTTTCTCTACAAATAAATGTACAGAAGAAATACATCAACAACAAAAATCACAGACATGGGTTTTGTTTTAGGAAATTAATAATTAATCATTGTAAACTCCTCTTAACATGCTGTTAGACTTTAAAATGTTTCAAAATAAATCTATCCGAAACTGAAACATTCAAAGTGATTTAAAAGCAGTATACTTGTAAGTTGCAATTTCAAAAGTTATAATTTTCCCAGTGAATATCAATATGTAACAGCATTTTTTGGAAAGCCATATATTCATAGTTGACTTGAAATTAATTTGATTGAAACAAATGATTCAAAATGAATTCATTAGTCATCCTTTTACCACCTTTCTCGGACTGTTTCTAAACACAAGACCAACATCATATTGAAGACCAACAGTACGCATTTACAGTACAAAGACACAAACATTTCACAAATACATGAACATGGGTACACGTACGCTACAAATTACAATATGTACAAATAATGTCATAATATAATGTACAAGTACATGTACATGAAGTACATTGCACGTTACAAGACACTGTATGGGACAAGTTGGATAAATACCAAATCCTAAAACTATGACAATTCTCAAAGCACTACATCTTTATCATGCTCTACATGAATCATCACCTTATTTCCATAAAGCATGCATATGCATGTATCTAATCATCTCCTATATCACAGCACATTAAAAAATTTAGGTTTTTGAGTACCACGTTTAATTCATGGTACAATAGCTCACACCGCCCAATGCAGTCATGAATAATTCATAACACTGGCAGGTGCACGAGCACATCACCTCATGCATATTCATCATTGCACTAATTTATTCAAAAACCTTTCCACTAATAAACCCATGCAGACATTCACAGACATTGTCATGTGCCATCCATCCAAACAAAAAGAAGAGAAAAAAAAGAAACAAAGAAGTGGATGTTTCTGGTTTTCTTACCCCGTCGTTTTTTCTTTTTAGTGCGGATGAGTGAGCCTACAAGACTACTAGATTTGGAACTGATGGAATTCAGACTATGGGTGGAGCCATTTTGGGTGGGAGTGTCATGGGCTAGGCTGAGATGGGCGGGGATGCTGTGGACGGAGCAATTGTGGGCAGGACTATTGTGGGCGGGGTTGATGTGGGCGGGGTTGATGTGGGCGGGGCTCTTTTTGCGGGTCTTTTTGTGGGTGGGTGAGCTGTGATTTGACGAGGGGCACGCTTTAGGCGGGGAAAAAAGTTGTCAAGGAAAGAAAAAAGGGAATTTAGTGACCAAATGCTGTCAGTAATGATAAATTAGTAGATGTACAGCACATGTAGTATGTATATTTGTCAACATTTGGCTTCACTATAGTCAATGCTGTAGATGTTGCACACTGTTGTTGAATATAATGTAGAAATGAAGAGGTTACAAACGATTTTAAAGTGACGTTAAAAGTGTTTCTTAAAACAAAACAGGGAATGTGAAAGATTCTAAAGAAGGGAGGAAAGGCAGTGGTTGGATAGGGTATGGTTTGGTAACTCTGGTAGGACCAAAGGAGGATTTATAGACAGTAATGGGAACGGACAAGAAGTTAGTACATGGAAGTGCAACCATTTTGTGCTCCAATGCAGTGACTGGCACCTCTAGCAATCAGTGAGCAGTGCTCTGTTATTAAACTGGCACACATTCACACCTTGAAAACCGATGCCGTCTAAATCCGGCCATTTACATAGGCACAGCAAAAATTATGCAAATGAATTGCCCAGGTCGTGAATGATTCATCAGATATGCAGATTGGAGCCAGACAGGATCTCATGCCTTGACACACACAGAACATACATGTACCGTAGCTTCTAAAACAGACAATTTTTCTCAGAATACATACTACACGTGTTGGGAAAATCCTTGCCAAAGCTTGGCAGGGATTTTTTTTTAATTTAACGATCAGGAAAAGCAGCCAATCAAAGGAAATTTGTTCTTTTCAATCTTATGGTGAGGTTCTCTTATGAACAATGTCTGTCGCCCTCTATTGTCAATAAGGTAAATGTACAAACATGAACTACAGAAGAACACCAGGCGTTGCTTTTTTAATCAAACCAACATTACTACTTCTGACTGGATACAATGAGGTCAACCCTATTCAGAGTGCACACAGTGGCTCATTCAGTGAACCACTGTGCCTGTATTCAGCTGACTAATACCAGGGACTATGTGATACAATGACCCTATTCAGAGTGCACACAGTGGGCCATTCAGTGCACCACAGTGCCTGTACTTGGCTGACTGATACCAGGGACTGTGTGGATACAATGACCCTATTCAGAGTGCACACAGTCGGCCATTCAGTGAGCCACAGTGCCTGCATTCAGCTGACTGATACCAGGGACTGTGTGGATACAATGACCCTATTCAGAGTGCACACAGTGGGTCATTCAGTGAACCACAGTGCCTGTACTCGGCTGACTGATACCAGGGACTGTGTGGATGCAATGATCCTATTCAGAGTGCACACAGTGGGCCATTCAGTGAACCACAGTGCCTGCATTCAGCTGACTGATACCAGGCACTGTGTGGATGCAATGATCCTATTCAGAGTGCACACAGTGGGCCATTCAGTGAACCACAGGGCCTGCATTCAGCTGACTGATACCAGGCACTGTGTGGATGCAATGACCCTATTCAGAGTGCACACAGTGGGCCATTCAGTGCACCACAGGGCCTGCATTCAGCTGACTGATACCAGGGACTGTGTGGATGCAATGATCCTATTCAGAGTGCACACAGTGGGCCATTCAGTGCACCACAGTGCCTGCATTCAGCTGACTGATACCAGGGACTGTGCGGATGCAATGACCCTATTCAGAGATCACACAGTGGGCCATTCAGTGAACCACAGTGCCTGCATTCAGCTGACTGATACCAGGCACTGTGTGGATGCAATGACCCTATTCAGAGATCACACAGTGGGCCATTCAGTGAACCACAGTGCCTGCATTCAGCTGACTGATACCAGGCACTGTGTGGATGCAATGACCCTATTCAGAGTGTACACAGTCGGCCATTCAGTGAGCTACAGTGCCTGCATTCAGCTGACTGATACCAGGGACTGTGTGGATGCAATGACCATATTCAGAGTGCACACAGTGGGCCATTCAGTGAGCCACAGTGCCGGCATTCAGCTGACTGATACCAGGGACTGTGTGGATGCAATGACCATATTCAGAGTGCACACAGTGGGCCATTCAGTGAGCCACAGTGCCGGCATTCAGCTGACTGATACCAGGCACTGTGTGGATGCAATGACCCTATTCAGAGTGTACACAGTGGGCCATTCAGTGAACCACAGGGCCTGCATTCAGCTGACTGATACCAGGCACTGTGTGGATGCAATGACCCTATTCAGAGTGTACACAGTGGGCCATTCAGTGAATCACTGTGTCTGCATTCAGCTGACTAATACCAGGGACTATGTGATACAATGACCCTATTCAGAGTGCACACAGTGGGCCATTCAGTGAGCCACAGTGCCTGCATTCAGCTGACTGATACCAGGGACTGTGTGGATGCAATGACCCTATTCAGAGTGCACACAGTGGGCCATTCAGTGAGCCACAGTGCCTGCATTCAGCTGACTGATACCAGGGACTGTGTGGATGCAATTACCCTATTCAGAGTGCACACAGTGGGCCATTCAGTGAACCACAGTGCCTGCATTCAGTTGACTGATACCAGGGACTGTGTGGATGCAATGATCCTATTCAGAGTGTACACAGTGGGCCATTCTGTGAACCACAGAGCCTGCATTCAGCTGACTGATACCAGGGACTGTGTGGATGCAATTACCCTATTCAGAGTGTACACAGTGGGCCATTCTGTGAACCAGAGCCTGCATTCAGCTGACTGATACCAGGGACTGTGTGGATGCAATGACCCTATTCAGAGTCACACAGTGGGCCATTCAGTGAACCACAGTGCCTGCATTCAGCTGACTGATACCAGGGACTGTGTGGATGCAATAACCCTATTCAGAGTGCACACAATGGGCCATTCAGTGAGCCCCAATGCCTGCATTCAGCTGACTGATACCAGGGACTGTGGATGTAATGACCCTATTCAGAGTCACACAGTGGGCCATTCAGTGGATCACAGTGCCTGCATTCAGCTGACTGATACCAGGGACTGTGGATGTAATGACTCTATTCAGAGTGTACACAGTGGGCCATTCAGTGAACCACAGTGCCTGCATTCAGTTGACTGATACCAGGCACTGTGTGGATGCAATGACCCTATTCAGAGTGCACACAGTGGGCCATTCAGTGAACCACAGTGCCTGCATTCAGCTGACTGATACCAGGGACTGTGGATGTAATGACTCTATTCAGAGTGTACACAGTGGGCCATTCAGTGAACCACAGTGCCTGCACTCAGCTGACTGATACCAGGGACTGTGTGGATGCAATGACCCTATTCAGAGTGCACACAGTGGGCCATTCAGTGAGCCCCAATGCCTGCATTCAGCTGACTGATACCAGGGACTGTGGATGTAATGACCCTATTCAGAGTGCACACAGTGGGCCATTCAGTGGATCACAGTGCCTGCATTCAGCTGACTGATACCAGGCACTGTGTGGATACAATGACCCTATTCAGAGTGCACACAGTGGGTCATTCAGTGAACCACAGTGCCTGCATTCAGCTGACTGATACCAGGGACTGTGTGGATGCAATGATCCTATTCAGAGTGCACACAGTGGGCCATTCAGTGAACCACAGTGCCTGCATTCAGCTGACTGATACCAGGCACTGTGTGGATGCAATGATCCTATTCAGAGTGCACACAGTGGGCCATTCAGTGAACCACAGGGCCTGCATTCAGCTGACTGATACCAGGCACTGTGTGGATGCAGTGACCCTATTCAGAGTGCACACAGTGGGCCATTCAGTGAACCACAGGGCCTGCATTCAGCTGACTGATACCAGGGACTGTGTGGATGCAATGATCCTATTCAGAGTGCACACAGTGGGCCATTCAGTGCACCACAGTGCCTGCATTCAGCTGACTGATACCAGGGACTGTGCGGATGCAATGACCCTATTCAGAGATCACACAGTGGGCCATTCAGTGAACCACAGTGCCTGCATTCAGCTGACTGATACCAGGCACTGTGTGGATGCAATGACCCTATTCAGAGATCACACAGTGGGCCATTCAGTGAACCACAGTGCCTGCATTCAGCTGACTGATACCAGGGACTGTGTGGATGCAATGACCATATTCAGAGTGCACACAGTGGGCCATTCAGTGAGCCACAGTGCCTGCATTCAGCTGACTGATACCAGGGACTGTGTGGATGCAATGATCCTATTCAGAGTGCACACAGTGGGCCATTCAGTGCACCACAGTGCCTGCATTCAGCTGACTGATACCAGGGACTGTGCGGATGCAATGACCCTATTCAGAGATCACACAGTGGGCCATTCAGTGAACCACAGTGCCTGCATTCAGCTGACTGATACCAGGCACTGTGTGGATGCAATGACCCTATTCAGAGTGTACACAGTCGGCCATTCAGTGAGCTACAGTGCCTGCATTCAGCTGACTGATACCAGGGACTGTGTGGATGCAATGACCATATTCAGAGTGCACACAGTGGGCCATTCAGTGAGCCACAGTGCCGGCATTCAGCTGACTGATACCAGGCACTGTGTGGATGCAATGACCCTATTCAGAGTGTACACAGTGGGCCATTCTGTGAACCACAGAGCCTGCATTCAGCTGACTGATACCAGGGACTGTGTGGATGCAATTACCCTATTCAGAGTGTACACAGTGGGCCATTCTGTGAACCAGAGCCTGCATTCAGCTGACTGATACCAGGGACTGTGTGGATGCAATGACCCTATTCAGAGTCACACAGTGGGCCATTCAGTGAACCACAGTGCCTGCATTCAGCTGACTGATACCAGGGACTGTGTGGATGCAATAACCCTATTCAGAGTGCACACAATGGGCCATTCAGTGAGCCCCAATGCCTGCATTCAGCTGACTGATACCAGGGACTGTGGATGTAATGACTCTATTCAGAGTGTACACAGTGGGCCATTCAGTGAACCACAGTGCCTGCACTCAGCTGACTGATACCAGGGACTGTGTGGATGCAATGACCCTATTCAGAGTGCACACAGTGGGCCATTCAGTGAACCACAGTGCCTGCATTCAGCTGACTGATACCAGGGACTGTGGATGTAATGACTCTATTCAGAGTGTACACAGTGGGCCATTCAGTGAACCACAGTGCCTGCACTCAGCTGACTGATACCAGGGACTGTGTGGATGCAATGACCCTATTCAGAGTGTACACAGTGGGCCATTCTGTGAACCACAGAGCCTGCATTCAGCTGACTGATACCAGGGACTGTGTGGATGCAATTACCCTATTCAGAGTGTACACAGTGGGCCATTCTGTGAACCAGAGCCTGCATTCAGCTGACTGATACCAGGGACTGTGTGGATGCAATGACCCTATTCAGAGTCACACAGTGGGCCATTCAGTGAACCACAGTGCCTGCATTCAGCTGACTGATACCAGGGACTGTGTGGATGCAATAACCCTATTCAGAGTGCACACAATGGGCCATTCAGTGAGCCCCAATGCCTGCATTCAGCTGACTGATACCAGGGACTGTGGATGTAATGACCCTATTCAGAGTCACACAGTGGGCCATTCAGTGGATCACAGTGCCTGCATTCAGCTGACTGATACCAGGGACTGTGTGGATACAATGACCCTATTCAGAGTGCACACAGTGGGCCATTCAGTGAACCACAGTGCCTGCATTCAGCTGACTGATACCAGGGACTGTGGATGTAATGACTCTATTCAGAGTGCACACAATGGACCATTGAGTGAATCACTATGCCTGCATTTAGGGACATCAAGTCAAGTGTTAACCCTAATGCATTCCCCATAACTGGAGCCCTTCTGTTAAGTCACAAACCACCCATGAGGCCTTACCTTCGTCCTTGAAGACTTTCTCATCAGGCAGGGTGACAGAGCACAGACTGTTGAGTGCAATAGCGCCCATCTTCTGCTGCAGCTCCACGCTGCGGTAGAACTCCAGTGAGTTGGCCGTCAGGACAAAGTAGCGCTTCTTGCGGCTGCCGGTCGCCACCCGGGCCAGGGTACCGGTGGAGGCACTCTCCTTGGTGAGCCAGCCACTCAGCAGAATGTCCTCCTGCTTGTGGGCCTTCTTGCCCTTGTGGTACTGGGTCAGTGCTGGTGGAAAGGCATGGTTTGACTTGTGTTAAGTGCTTAGCATGAAAAGATCTTTGGACCCTGATCAGAGTGACCCACAGTGCCTGCATTCAGCTGACTGATACCAGGGACTGTGTGGATGCAATGACCCTATTCAGAGTGTACACAGTGGGCCATTCAGTGAACCACAGTGCCTGCATTCAGCTGACTGATACCAGGGACTGTGTGGATGCAATGACCCTATTCAGTGTGCACACAATAGGCCTTTCAGTGAACCACAGTGCCTGCATTCAGCTGACTGATACCAGGGACTGTGTGGATGCAATGACCCTATTCAGAGTGCACACAGTGGGCCATTCAGTGAACCACAGTGCCCTGCATTCAGCTGACTGATACCAGGGACTGTGTGGATGCAATGACCCTATTCAGAGTGCACACAGTGGGCCATTCAGTGAACCACAGTGCCCTGCATTCAGCTGACTGATACCAGGGACTGTGTGGATGCAATGACCCTATTCAGAGTGCACACAGTGGGCCATTCAGTGAACCACAGTGCCCTGCATTCAGCTGACTGATACCAGGGACTGTGTGGATGCAATGACCCTATTCAGAGTGTACACAGTGGGCCATTCAGTGCACCACAGTGCCTGCATTCAGCTGACTGATACCAGGGACTGTGTGGATGCAATGACCCTATTCAGAGTGCAAACAGTGGGCCATTTAGTGAATCACAGTGCCTGCATTCAGCTGACTGATACCAGGGACTGTGTGGATACAATGACCCTATTCAGAGTGCAAACAGTGGGGCATTCTGTGAATCACAGTGCCTGCATTCAGCTGACTGATACCAGGGACTGTGTGGATGCAATGATCCTATTCAGAGTGTACACAGTGGGCCATTCAGTGCACCACAGTGCCTGCATTCAGCTGACTGATACCAGGGACTGTGTGGATGCAATGATCCTATTCAGGGTGTACACAGTGGGCCATTCAGTGCACCACAGTGTCTGCATTCAGCTGACTGATACCAGGGACTGTGTGGATGCAATGATCCTATTCAGGGTGTACACAGTGGGCCATTCAGTGAACAACAGTGCCTGCATTCAGCTGACTGATACCAGGGACTGTGTGGATGCAATGACCCTATTCAGAGTGTACACAGTGGGCCATTCAGTGAACCACGGTGCCTGTATTCAGCTGACTGATACCAGTGACTATGTGGATGCAATGATCCTATTCAGAGTGTACACAGTGGGCCACTCAGTGCACCACAGTGCCTGCATTCAGCTGACTGATACCAGGGACTGTGTGGATGCAAAGACCCTAATCAGAGTGCAAACAGTGGGCCATTCAGTGCACCACAGTGCCTGCATTCAGCTGACTGATACCAGGGACTGTGTGGATGCAATGACCCTATTCAGAGTGCAAACAGTGGGCCATTCAGTGAACCACAGTGCCTGCATTCAGCTGACTGATACCAGGGACTGTGTGGATACAATGACCCTATTCAGAGTGCACACAGTGGGCCATTCAGTGAGCCACAGTGCCTGCATTCAGCTGACTGATACCAGGGACTGTGTGGATGCAATTACCCTATTCAGAGTGCACACAGTGGGCCATTCAGTGAATCACAGTGCCTGCATTCAGCTGATTAATACCAGGGACTGTGTGGATGCAATGATCCTATTCAGGGTGTACACAGTGGGCCATTCAGTGCACCACAGTGCCTGCATTCAGCTGACTGATACCAGGGACTGTGTGGATGCAATGACCGTATTCAGAGTGCAAACAGTGGGCCATTCAGTGCACCACAGTGCCTGCATTCAGCTGACTGATACCAGGGACTGTGTGGATGCAATTACCCTATTCAGAGTGCAAACAGTGGGCCATTCAGTGCAGCACAGTGCCTGCATTCAGCTGACTAATACCAGGGACTGTGTGGATGCAATGACCCTATTCAGAGTGCACACAGTGGGCCATTCAGTGAATCACAGTGCCCGCATTCAGCTGACTGATACCAGGAACTGTGTGGATGTAATGACCCTATTCAGAGTGCACACAGTGGGCCATTCAGTGAATCACAGTGCCTGCATTCAGCTGATTAATACCAGGGACTGTGGGGATGCAATGATCCTATTCAGGGTGTACACAGTGGTCCATTCAGTGAACCACAGTGCCTGCATTCAGCTGACTGATACCAGGGACTGTGTGGATGCAATGACCCTATTCAGAGTGCACACAGTGGGCCATTCAGTGAATCACAGTGCCTGCATTCAGCTGATTAATACCAGGGACTGTGTGGATGCAATGATCCTATTCAGGGTGTACACAGTGGGCCATTCAGTGCACCACAGTGCCTGCATTCAGCTGACTGATACCAGGGACTGTGTGGATGCAATGACCGTATTCAGAGTGCAAACAGTGGGCCATTCAGTGCACCACAGTGCCTGCATTCAGCTGACTGATACCAGGGACTGTGTGGATGCAATTACCCTATTCAGAGTGCAAACAGTGGGCCATTCAGTGCAGCACAGTGCCTGCATTCAGCTGACTAATACCAGGGACTGTGTGGATGCAATGACCCTATTCAGAGTGCACACAGTGGGCCATTCAGTGAATCACAGTGCCCGCATTCAGCTGACTGATACCAGGAACTGTGTGGATGTAATGACCCTATTCAGAGTGCACACAGTGGGCCATTCAGTGAATCACAGTGCCTGCATTCAGCTGATTAATACCAGGGACTGTGGGGATGCAATGATCCTATTCAGGGTGTACACAGTGGTCCATTCAGTGAACCACAGTGCCTGCATTCAGCTGACTGATACCAGGGACTGTGTGGATGCAATGACCCTATTCAGAGTGCACACAGTGGGCCATTCAGTGCACCACAGTGCCTGCATTCAGCTGACTGATACCAGGGACTGTGTGGATGCAATGACCCTATTCAGAGTGTACACAGTGGGCCATTCAGTGCACCACAGTGCCTGCATTCAGCTGACTGAAACCAGGGACTGTGCAGATAAGGGAAGTGGTACCAAGGACTGGATCATGGATCAGGCCAGACCTACCTGCCAGCCAGTTGTTCATACCAACAGGCGTATCACTCAATAAATTGATGACCCGCTCAGCTGTGATGATGGCAAAACAGTTGGGTCTAAGAAAGACAGGATATCAAACAACATCATCTTTAAAAAATAAAATGAAAATAAAAACAAATTAAAAGTTATTTACTATGACTTAAATCTCATTGAACCATCCATACAATGCACACAGCAAAAAAAAACTTCTCAGTAATTACTATCTTTCCTCACTGGTTTCCCTTTGATGGGAAATAAAGAAAAATCTTGCTTATAGACATTAAACTAGAATCTGATAACACAGCGCGGTATCCCTCGATCCTCCACAGTAATTACTGCTGCTAATCTTGCAATTTATGTGGCAAATTGCGTCAAAAAGGGTCTTTGTACTGACTCGTATTGCTTTGTTCTAAGCTGAAAAGAGTCTTTGTTTAGAATGTGGACAATAGTGGTGCCCGGATTCGGAGGGCCCCGTCGCATAATCAAGCCAACGGAGCTCCAGATTCGGAGGTCCCGGCGCGAAGTGGTTAAAATAGATATTCTTTTACACTCTGATAAAGAGAACAGAGCTTCAACATCAAATAAAAACAACACCAAGCTGTGTTTTCAGCCGATAGATGTGTAGCAGCTCCATTTAATGTTTTCAGTAAATTGTGTATATCACTTGGTTTCTCTTAGACGCATTAGCCAACAGCCAGACACCAGACCATTATCACTCACTGGTGCCCCGCTGCACAACATATGCAGCATGCCCTTATACTCGTTTCACTGGTTTCCGAACGTGTGTTTCTCCAGCACGGCAGTTTGACACGTTGTCGATCATCGACAGAGTGAATTGTTACGGAGTTTGTTGATGCTACTTCTGATATGCTTTGACCTGTTGGTGAACCATTGGTTTGGCACCCCAGTTCAGGTGACTTGTGTATAAAACCATGAACACCATATATTTGCCTGTCTTCGGCTTCATTGGTATTCCACGGAGTACCATAAAACTTTGTACTTGGTCAGTCTGCTACAGCCGACTCGTGGAACTCACACAGTGCAGTGGTGTGGTGAGTGCCCTTAACCAATTGCGGTATGGGAAGCCTGCAACAGGCGTCCTTCATTTGACCATTGACGAGCAAATGATCTGACGCATTTTCCTACAGATGACAAAGCACGAGCCACAGCCTAAGCCGTGGTTCTTGATAAGGCCCGTAGACTTACTTCTCAGCAATGTTGACGGGCACCACAGAGTCAATGATGGCAACGTCTAGAGAGCCAATGGCATTCTTAGGATTGGCCTCCTCATCGTGCATCAACTTCAGCTCAAAGTCCTGCGAGTTCTTGACCCGGGTCAGGATGCTGTACCACTCACTGGGATCAATGGAGAACCGAAACAAGGAATTAGAAACTGCAGAGCAAATTTGAAGTACGCGACTTAATAATAAAATTACATTGGGGGGGGGGGGGTGAATATTACCTCTGAAATATGTGAAATTCAATGAGGGTTTATCCCACTGAGTATGCTCAGCGCTTTGCCTGATTCAATGAGGTTTTGCCCTGCTCGACGTGATAAACACGGAATGCTCAGTGCTTTGCCCGTTGCCTGATGAAAACAAATTCAGGCAGGTTGGGCGGGATTCGAACCCGCGACTCCTGTTTTGACTGATTGCCTGCTGAAGAAAATACAGGAAGCTCAGGTGGGATTGGAACCCATGACTTCTGCTTTCAGGTTTCTTAGCCACTTGACCAGTGAGCTGGTCGAGGTCGTGTGGTAGATTTTAATCTATATAGTGGCAGGCACTGCATTAACTCATTAATATAAATAAACATCACAGATATTTAATCCTTGATCTCTTAAAATCTGTTCTTGATCAGGTACAAATCTCTCAGGAAGCACAACTGAGTTTAGAATACAAAGGGTACCAGACACAATTTTTTTTCCAATTTTCAAAATATGACTTCCATTCACAAAAATATCATTGCTTGTAATCATTGACTATGGGAGCTCTGAGCTGTGGGATGAACAACCATCCCCATAGACTCGTGTGTTACACTTAGCCTCAGCCAGTGTATTCAGACACAGCTTGAGTCTTACTCAGTATAAAACATTACGCCTGACTATTCCGCCTCATGCGGTGAGTGCAGGTTGGTTGATTCGGGTTACCAGACCTACCTGCAGTCATCTGCAGTGTCGGCCACTAGATGGAAGGTCCTCTCTTCTGTCTCAACGTCAATTGAGTTCTCTCGGCCATAGCTACTGTCCGTGATATTCCTGTAAAGACCAAAAGTCCAAGAGGCTAGGTAAGTAGGAATCTTCCATAGTGGAAGTACTGATCATGAGGTTTGCGGTGACACCATGTAAAGGGTTGCAGTTTTCTAAGTGTGTGTGGTTCTGAAAAGAACCAGAGGGTTCCCAGAGGGAACTTCTGTTTATCCTCTTCCTTCCAGACAAACTGAGCACACTGTTTGAAATGTCAAGTGAAAACCTCCAGTTTGTTTCAGATCCACACTCACTCACAAAAGAAGAAGCCTTTACACGGTGTCACAGCAAACCTTGTAACTACGTGGGGTATAACATGAAGAACTCATCAACATTGGTCCATGACAAAGTGGGTTTTGAAAGAAATGACAGGATTCAATGATGTTTTGCCCTGCTCGACGTAATAAGCACTGAATGCCCAGTGCTTTGCCTGATGCCTGATGCAAAATATTCAGGCAGCTCGGGTGGGATTTGAACCCGTGACTCCTGCTTTCTAGTGCAGACATCTTAACCACTTGACCACCGAGCTGGTCGAGGTCGTGTGGTGGATTTGAATATTGTATAGCGGCAGGTACCGCATTACATCATAGATATAGTATGATATAAAATAATATCATATCATATAATATCTAAAATAACAGGAATCTCTCTGACGTTTTGATCCTAGCAGGACCTTTCTCAAAGGCAAAGAAAGGTCCTGCTAGGATCGAAACATCAGGCCCTGTAACTTTTGAGATTGATGTATTGCAGGTCATTTAAGTCAGTGAATGGTTTGCAACAGTTTTTGCAATAACTAAAATAACAGGATTGCGAAAAGTGGACAAATTTGAACAGGTTTCTTCAAGCGTCATATCAAGCACCAACACTTTGCCTAGCCATATCAGCTGACTCAACAGAATTGATAGTTCAATGGAATTGGTTGCTGACACACCCCTGTGGCATGGCAGGCCCTACTGAGGGCAGCAGACTTCTCTACAAGGTTCATACTTGGCCCCTTTGATGTCAATCTTTCCCAGCCACTTGGCGCTGTTGCTGTCCGACTCGTAATAGGACAGAGTCGTGTCCTTCAGAACAAAGAATCGCTTCCTCCAGTTCCTCCTAAAGATAAGGTCATGGAAAGTACAGACAGGGATGGAGGGAAAAATAAAAAATGGTTAATTATTCAAACAAACATCTTTTCATAATTGAAGATGGTTTTGTAACAGGTTATTACAAATAGTATTGTCGATGGGAAATCTATAACAATTCATGAAGATAGCAAAGGAAATTTAACTGGACCGGGACTTGAACCCAAGACTTCTGACTGAAAAAAAAGTCAGGGATCTCGGGTTCATGTCCTGGTACAGTCAATTATTCTTTGCAATTTTCATGAAAAGATCAATATCATGAGTTAATCATCGTAATTTGATCAGCTTCTTTGTGGAAAACGTATTTCTACATTTGTATATCCTGACTAATTGTGACCTGTGGCTGCTGATTTGATTCTAAATGAAGCGCTGATAAACGTTGGGAGCATGTTACCTTGACAGGGTACCAGTTCCACCACCTTTCTTCATAAGCCAGCCAGACTTGAGAGCTTCCTGTGGGATGAGAACCAGGCAAGAGAATTGAACAAGGATACAAAATAACAGGCCACCTTCTCTGTCTATATCTTTCAAAAGGGCATGATACTATGTGTCAAGCATATGTATAGGCATTGCACACTATACCGGGTACATGACAACCTGACGGCCTCATCAATGGTTCACAGCAACTTAAGAGAGAAAATTAGGCATTGCACACTATACATGACAACCTGACGGCCTAATCAATGGTTCACAGCAACTTAAGAGAGAAAATTAGGCATTGCACACTATACATGACAACCTGACGGCCTAATCAATGGTTCACAGCAACTTAAGAGAGAAAATTAGACAGAGCCCTTGACTCCTTGTACACTGTACATGTATCAAGTTCATGTATAGGCATTGCACACTATACATGACAACCTGACGGCCTCATCAATGGTTCAATCACTTCACGCCGGGACCTCCGAATCCGGAGCTCCATTGGCTTGACTATGCGACGGGGCCCTTTGATTCCGGGCACCACTGTTGTCCACATTCTAAACAAAGACTCTTTTCAGCTTAGAACAAAGCAATACGAATCAGTACAAAGACCCTTTTTGATGCAAGTTGACACATGTATTGCAAGATTAGCAGCAGTAATTGTGCAATTGTGGGACTTTTACTGTGAAGGATCGAGGGATACCGCGCTGCTGCTGAAAGCATGCGGGGGACATTTGCATGCCACACAGCCCAACGGTCGTCGGTCTGGCATTGGAATTCCCCCCACATTCTTTACCGTAATCTGTACACTCGGTTGTGGCCGACCAACTCAAAGATTTGACTGCCTGGAGTTACAGTCCATTGACGACGCATAATGGGCCCTTTTTCGAACGGATAATCTCTTGACAAAAGCCACAACGACATCCAAATGTGCCAGGTTTTACTCTCTTGTACCCATAGTATACACTTATTGATATATTTCACAGAAATATATTGTTCCGATTGTTTTAGCGAGATTTGAAAATGATGCATTGTTCCAAAACCCCCGTATGGCGGTCATCGGCGCAGAAACCCCCCCCCCCCCCCCCCCCCGGCGCGAAGTGGTTAACAGCAGCTTAGATAGAAAATTAGACATACAGTGTACATGTAGCTATTGACTCCTTGTATCAAGTTCATGCATAGGCATTGCACACTATGCATGACAACCTGACAGCCTAATCAATGGTTCACAGCAAATTACATTAGATAGGCCTTGACTACTTATATCATCTGCTAAAAGGTGCTTGTGTGTGCAACTCTTGAAGGACTGAGCACCATTGTCATGAATTACAGCAACAATCTTTTCTGGCAGGCTGTTCCAGACTGTGCAGAGTGCATGTATGTGTAAACCTCCTGCCAGTCCAGTGGGTTCTGGCCTACGTAGATGTACATAGACAGGAGTGAGTCATTCTGGCTTTGGTACGATGGGGAGCAACCTTTTGAGGTCTGTATGGCAGAAGCTGGTGTGCATTTTGTATAGGACAACAGCAGCTGCAACCCCACGTCCGTGGTAGAGAAGGAATGTCAAGATTGGCACATGCCTCATCTGTCTACGTACATGTACAAGTACCTGTACCTGTACATGTAGATATTTCAATGTCATCTATGATATTATGATTTTCAGAAGAGATCAGAACTAATGTCCACTGTACATATACATGGGTATATATTTCCGAGACACATCTCCTAGAAAATGATGAAGGATCAGAAAAAGGTCTAATTAAAAAACTTTACCATTATCAAGAATTGGACCCAGAAGTACATGTATATAGGAAAGCATGCTGTGCTGGCCATCAATAGTGTGTACATGTACAGTGGAACGTTGCAATAACAAACATCCCGGTATCCATGAAAATTGGGTATTATAGCGGTTGTTCGTTATAGCAGTTGTGGCCACGTATTTTGTACAAGTTCCACTGTATTACTAACAACAGGATGTCTCAGTAACTTACACGGACCCTTAGGAGGAATATTATACTTGAAGGGGTTTTTATTTACCTGCTTGGTCTTGAACCACATGAGTGTCTCGTCTCTGAGCACAAACCATCGCTTCTTCCATGGGTTCACCATGCCACCTGTGACAAAGAAACACAAGAAGGCTATGGACTGGGATGCAGAGACTCTATGGCAAGACCTCTGCATAGGGTAGCTGCCAACCTATCTTAACCCTAACCAGCATTGAAACCACAATTATCCACACATGGTTTTTCCTGTGGGAGGATATTAAAGGGCCATGCACCACGACATTCCAGTGTGGTTTTTGTGGTGTCTTGTGGTATGTGAGCCTACACCCCTGTAGGCCCTGTGGTAAATTGAGGTATACAGTGTGTGTCCTATGGGGAGGTGCAAAGCGTTAGGGTTAAAGGAAATTAGGAATACTTCTGCTACAGAAGAGGAATCAGAGCAAACTACATAGGAATACATGTGTATTTCCAAGCCAAAAAACCAAAATAGGAATGGTTGGCATGCCTCTGGTAACACCTGACCTGCAAAATGACCTCTGACCTTCCACATGACTTCATTACCTGCTGACCTTTGAAATGACCTCTTATTTCCTCTGACCTTTGCTGAGAGGGCTGAATGACTGGCCCTCCACATTTATTCTGATTACCTGTGACCTTTGAGATGGCCTCTGACCTTCTAAATGACCTCTCACAAACTGACCTGAAAAATTACCATTGATTCCCTTTATGAATCCTTCCACTTACAACACCTTACCATCAAAATGACTCTGCGTACCAAATTCCCAATGTGCACTGAACCATTTGAGAGCCTACATTCTGAGGTCTGGAGTAAACAAAAAAAATCTTCTGGCAACATCCTTTGTGTCTCATAGACATTCTAACCTGTCTTCATCTGAAGGAAGCCTTCAAAATAGTGAGTATCATCAGACTTTCTGGAAGCACTTTCATCATCCTCGGTGTCTTCAATCTGGAAGGAAGACAAATGGACGGTGTTGGACAGAGAGCTAGAGCATCAAGTACAGGTACAATGTACTTCCACTGGGAATCAGAGGCAGACGCCAGGGCATGACAGAGAAGACATCAAGAATGGGTGCATCAAGGTTCCAGACCCTGACACACTGGCAAATCATGTGCTGATGATGAAGTGTGTCCAGTAATGATGCTGCAGACTGGAGCAAATCTTTGGCCCGGAAGCATATTCTCTTTTGCTTGGCAAGCTACATGTAATTCCTCGCCACTTCCAGGCTTAGATTTCAGTCTCTTTCTGCCATGGCACTGACTGGCCATCTCTGAGACTCAATCCATTGAGTGAACATCAAGTACGTATGTGGAGCTACAGATGAGACGATTCGAGATGAAATGCGGCAGATTGTGGCTAGTTTTGATGTCTGCAGAATGTGGGGAGTGCAGATATTTCTGACAAACATTTGTGGAATAAGTACTCTCTCGGGTAACAGTGATGGGATTTCTTAAGCCAAAATATTTTCAAGAGAAAAATGGCACATTATGTCTGTCAAACTAGTTTTCTATGCCAGGATATGTAGTTGGCATGCCCGTAACATGACAGGATGGCTGATGGATGCTAAGCAGTTTCTTCTGCACTAAGCAGCTACAGTCATTCTGTCTCTACACAGGCTCATCTGGACAAGCTACGGTATTCACACAGAATATAAGCACAACTTTGGGAAGCATAACAGAAAAGTTATCTACAAAAATAAGCCACACAACGAAAATTGCTATCGCACAAGAAAAAAACAGAGACATGCTGTTGGAGTACACATAGCTACATGTACATGTACATGTATGAGCTTTTCAAAACCATGGCTCTGGCTCTGGCTCTGGCTCTGGCTCTGGCTCTGGCTCTGGCTCTGGCTCTGGCTCTGGCTCTGGCTCTGGCTCTGGCTCTGGCTCTGGCTCTGGCTCTGGCTCTGGCTCTGGCTCTGGCTCTGGCTCTGGCTCTGGCTCTGGCTCTGGCTCTGGCTCTGGCTCTGGCTCTGGCTCTGGCTCTGGCTCTGGCTCTGGCTCTGGCTCTGGCTCTGGCTCTGGCTCTGGCTCTGGCTCTGGCTCTGGCTCTGGCTCTGGCTCTGGCTCTGGCTCTGGCTCTGGCTCTGGCTCTGGCTCTGGCTCTGGCTCTGGCTCTGGCTCTGGCTCTGGCTCCGGCCCTGGCCTTGGCTCTGAGTTTGGCTCAGGCTGTGGCTCTGGCTTTGACTCTGGCTCTGAGTTTGGCTCAGGCTATGGCTCTGGCTTTGGCTCCATGTTTGGCTCAGGCTGTGGCTCCGAGATTGGCTCAGGCTTTGGCTCTGAGTTTGGCTCGTGCTGTGGCTCTGAGTTTGGCTCAGGCTGCGGCTCTGAGTTTGGCTCTGGCTGTGGCTATGAGTTTGGCTCGGGCTGTGGCTCTGAGTTTGGCTCGGGCTGTGGCTCTGAGTTTGGCTCGGGCTGCGGCTCTGAGTTTGGCTCAGGCTGCGGCTCTGAGTTTGGCTCAGGCTGTGGCTATGAGTTTGGCTCGGGCTGTGGCTCTGAGTTTGGCTCGGGCTGCGGCTCTGAGTTTGGCTCAGGCTGTGGCCATGAGTTTGGCTCAGGCTGTGGCCATGAGTTTGGCTCAGGCTGTGGCCATGAGTTTGGCTCAGGCTGTGGCCATGAGTTTGGCTCAGGCTGCGGCTCTGAGTTTGGCTCAGGCTGTGGCTATGAGTTTGGCTCAGGCTGTGGCTATGAGTTTGGCTCAGGCTGTGGATCTGAGGCTGTGGTTATGAGTTTGGCTCAGGCTGCGGATCTGAGTTTGGCTCAGGCTGTGGCTATGAGTTTGGCTCAGGCTGTAGATCGGAGGCTGTGGCTATGAGTTTGGCTCAGGCTGTGGATCTGAGTTTGGCTCAGGCTGTGGATCTGAGGCTGTGGTTATGAGTTTGGCTCAGGCTGTGGCTCTGGCCCTGGCTTCAGCTCGTGCTCAGACTCATACATGTAGCTAAGGTTCAAGCTGTGGCTGTGGGCCTGTTGCTCTGGCTCTGGCCCTTAAAAGACAGGCTTTAGGCTATGGTTTCCTGCTACATGTAGGTACACACAAAGCTTAGATTAAGTAAAACAAAGTTTTAACTGCAGATGATAACCAACAGCCACAGTAGCATTTTCAGGAGAATAACAGAGGAAGACTCAGGCCAACAAACAAGATAATGCCAAAGCCATGGTTGCACAAATATTTTCAACATTCAGGGCTGGTCAAACATCGGATACCAAATGGTAGAAAATAAAATGTGAATTTTCAGGCAAGGTGAATTTTGACACAGATTTATGACATTGCCCAAAAAATTTATAAATGATGGGCTGAATTTTTAGGACACTGAAGAAAAATAACAATCAAACATCACTGGATTTGACACCACTACAACGCTACAAAAATAAAAGCTAATTGAGAGATATAGTCAACAGAAACAGTAAGTTTGGGGCGAGCATTCAAACTACTAAGTTTAACAAATTCACAGTTTGAGTAAAATAAACATTCACAACAACGTTGAACGAAAAATAAATGCAAATGACACATCAGGCAGCGACAACAATGAATGTGCTTACTTCCAACTCGGCCGGCTTAGACATTCAGTTAAAAAAACAAACCAGCAAATCAAGAAATCAAGAAATAAGAATTTAATTATTTAGTGTTGGCCACAATCATGGTCATCACAAATTAATAGATAAGTGGAACATCATTGATAAGCATGTTAAGATGCATTTTTTAAAATTAAATGCAGCATTGAAAAGACAATATATGATACTTATGATAAAGCATTGTATCATTGGAAATTAATCTATTCATTCTTCTTCTTTTTTTTAACTGCATGTGTTACCTGAGAAATAAAATTAAAAAGATATAGATGAAGGGTAAGCATGATATTTGGTATCAGATTTAGTTGCCGTGGAAATTAATGAAAGTAATTGATATTCGGTTGCTCGTGCTGGCTGGCAGAAATGTGAGGGCTGTGTGGAGAGAGTCGCCATGGGGTTAGTGTCACATGACGCGTCACCTGACCTACCTGCTCCAATGCAGAGTAGAATTCGTGGGACTCCTGAGCTGCAAGCTAGGCAGCGGGAAGGCATTAGGAAGACCAGATAGAATGCACAGAGGTCAGTGTGGGGTCAGAGGTCAGGTGTGGTTGTGTAGAGGATAAAGGCATGGGTGGAGATGGTCATATATAGTACATGTATGTAGGTGAGAAAGGGAGGAAGAAGAGTGGGCAGTGGGGTTTTAGTAGTGGGGTTGTAGCACACACAACAGGCTGAATCTGACTTTGTGACTGTAGCTACCGTAGAGCTGTGGTTGTTGCTATGGCTATGGCTCAGGGCAAGCAGAAGCACTGGTCCCTATAGTAATCTACATAATCAATAGCCATAGCCATGAAATCAGGTCTTGGGCCAATTCCATTGAGCCAAATGTTGCCCAAGTACGGTATATGATTAGCAACCAATATTCTGCCGCTGGGATTGAAACATCCCGTCTATACATTTCTGGGACTAGTAATACATGTATTAATATAGGAAGAGACCTTATACATGGTGTCACCGCATACCTTCCCATATTGATTCACCCACCATGCAAAGCCTAAAGTCTTATTTATTAATACATGTATTTGAATACAGGCCAATTGCTAGACATACCAAAAGTCGAATTTGCTTGTTTTGACCAAGAATTTCACGCTTGGCAGGTTTTTCACAGCTCTTTGAAATTGGGCCACTGGCCTATTTGCGGCAGAGGTAAGTTCAGGGAAATGCCACTCATGTAGTGAGGTTTAGGGAAAGGGCTGGTAGTCATGGCAGACTACCAACCCAAGTCACAACACATCAGCTCTAATTCAAGTCTGAGTTGTAAGTTATCCACATCAAGTCCAATTCCTTGGACAGTTTTCTCTAATCATATTTACTATTTATAGACCTAATCACCTAATATATCAAATAACATAGTGAAGTCAAACAAGAGATAAATGATTTCTTCAGCCAATGTACCGGTACATGTACCCAATGCACATGACAGGACTTAAACCTACTTGTATGATCTCTGGTTTGATGTAACAGCGCTCTTACCACCTGAGCTATCCAGCCCTTAGATGGCAAACGTCTAAAAAGAAGTCATCGACTCACAAGTCACACAAGTTGAGTCTGAGTCAGTAGGTCAATTCTAAGCCTACATGTACACATGTATGTCCTATTCTTTTGTTATCGTGACTCGTTTGCGAGTCCTAGTCATAGCAAATGAGACTCAAATCTGACTTGAGTCATAAGTCCGGTGATGGATTGGGATTTGGGTATGCACCCTCAAAAAGGCTGGAATGGATGGTAAAAGTCCAGATATTGAGGTCATGAAATACATGTACCGGGGTAGGGCACAATTTTGAAAGGTCTTAAATGTCTGAATACTAGCGGTCACATAATTAGGTTATATATTGGATTTCTCTGTTCTTAATTTATTTTGTTTAGATACAGAGCTGTGTAGATTCTGAACCCTGATGGATGGAGTCAGCACATTACAAGATTGCACTGATATACATGTACATGTACATCTACATTGTAATCTGTCATTGGTTATCAATTTCAATCAACGGTTTCATGTTCAACGCAAACTTGTCCATATGCTTTGACAGAGAGCATTAGAGAAAAGCCGGACGTAGCTTTACACACAATGGAATGGGGATTATACTGTAGATATTATTTTGATCAAGAGGGCAAGAAAGTCTATAAAGAGAAGAGCATTGTTATTGCCAAGATCACCAGCAAACAAAGACACTGGCAAGCCTAGACAGAGGCAAGCCCATTTTAAAACTGGCAGCAGCTAAGACAATGTGTGACCGCTCTAGGAAAAGGTGATATAAGTTGCCAAAAAAAAAAAAAAAAGTTATATACATGACTGGAAAGCCAAAGCTTTCTTATAGTACAGTATATAGCAGAGCTCTATAGCCCCCTCCAATCTGTAGTTATGACATTCTGCAAATTTATTACATGTAGGTCCATGGAGTTAGAATTACAAAAGGCGAGAAAACAGGCTTTGAAAAATCTGACTTTGCTGTGAGGAAAAGAAGTGTGCTTGTTGGAAGAGTTATTTTACACCTTTTATTGATTAAAATCAAATATATGTGAATAAAACATGAAAGTATAAGCATTGAAGATTATGATTTCAGAAGAAAAAAATAAGTAAAAATTGCGGAAAATTCTAACCTTTCAACATTGAGCGGGCCATTGCGTACAAATGCATAGCGCGACTTATATCATCTTTTCCTGGAGAGGTCACATATATAACAGGTGTAATCCAAACCCAAGCCAGAGTCTTTTCCCAAACACGGCTTAGGCTCTGGCACCGACTCCAGCTCTGCCTCCATTCTTTCCATCCATTTTAGATAAAGTTTTAGTTTTGGGGGAAAAAAGGGACTTCCAGCTTCAACTTTAACACAGAACACCCTCCCCCCAAATCTGTGATTTTAGCACTTAGAAAAAAATGTTAATATATAATATGTATAATATGGTGTGACTGCAGACCCTCCTACTGGTATATTGTTTAACCCACCATGTAAAGTCGTACATATAAGTCTTATTTAGAAAAAAATGACTCCACACAAAGAGGGCCTGTATGCCAACTGGGTGGAGCAGTGACGGGAACGAGGTGGGAGAGAGGAAGGGGAGATGGGTGGAGCATACCTGGGCCAGAGAGTGATCAAACTCATGCATGATCTGCTGCTCAGCTCTTGCCAGCTGCTCAGCTCGCAGGCGATCCAGCTCCTTCTGTCTGCTCTCTACCTCCTCCAGCAGGATCCGCTCCTCCTCCTCAATCCTCAGTTTCTTCTCCTCCTCAGCCAGCTTCTTGGCTTCCTCCTCGGAGGCCTTGCGCTGCTCCTCAGCCTGAGGTAGAAGGAAGGAGAGGAAGGGAGCAATCGACAGCTTTGAGTAAGTGTACAGTGGAACATCACTATAACAAAGATCCCGGGATCCATGAAAATTGTTCGTTATAGCAGTTCTTCATTAGAGCGGTTGTGGCCACATATCGGGCAGAATCCAAAGTGGTGCCCGTGGATTAGAAGTGCGCCCTCTTGTGGTGAGTCTTACATGCCCCAGGCCTCTTGAAATGCGATGAGGTACAGTGTATACATGTACATGAGCAATGGTAAACTTCAGTCAACAGAAATGAGTGACTCTCCCTTCTATTCTAGAAATAATGCCAATATAAGACTTGTGTAGTAAGCACATAAATCATGCATTGAAGTTATTGTGCATGGGGTTGAATCACAACGATTATTTTGTACGCAAAAATTGGAATCCAAAGGGCATCTTCGTTATAGCCGAACATTTGTTATATCGGTCTTCGTTATAGCGACGTTCCACTGAACCATAGAAAAAAAGGCTGCAAACTACTGAAAGAAAATTCCAAAATGCAAACATCAGATATTAGGTGGGCCTGATGTTCCGAACCTAGCAGGACCTTTCTCAAAAATAGAACCTTCAACGTGACTGGAGTTGAACCCAAGGCATCTAGCATAATGCATCAGCGCTCTGCATAAGAGATCTTGGGTTCAAATCCCAGTCCAGTTACCTTGCTGATTTGATCAGGGAAAAACAACCATGCACTATATCTTCATAGCGTAGAGGACAAGGGAGTGAGGTTACCACAAGTTGTCGGCGGCTTACCTTCCTCCTGGCCTCCTCCTCATCTTGTTTGCGAGCAATCTCCAACTGTCGGACCTTCTCCATCTCGGCCTGCCTCTGCTCTTCCTCCAGGCGCCTCTGGGCCTCCTCCTCCTCCTGCCTCTGACGAGCCTCCTCCTCCAGCTGCGGGCCGAGAATTAATGGGGTGATACCAGATCAGTTTAATGCTGGGATATGGGGTACTAGATATGTTTTATGAAACAAAAACCTATAAATGAAAATTAACTACAGCAAAGCTGTCATGGCTCACTTCGGCCTCACAACCCAATGTTCCATCACCCTAATACTGTATCATTCCAAACATACCCCCATGCACCCCACCCACCCCCATCCAACCCCATTCAACTCCAGTCCACTCCTATTCCGTGGTAAATAAACGTGTTCAGGGAGAAACTGGGTGACAGTGTGGTTGTGGAGTAGTTTCCAATATGTACTTTATGAGAATGGATGATATAGTTATCATCAAAAGGTACATGTGTCTGCCATGCATGACTTGAATGCAAATACACAGTGCATGTACAATTTATTAAAAACGTTTTCATATTGTCTTTCCTGGTTAAAATAATCAATTTTAGGAGAATAAACTGTAATTTGAGGTTGTAGAGAGGAATTTTATTATGTTCCAAAAACAAATAAGAAGCACTTCATCTGAATGGGAAAACAATTACATGTAGGAGGGCATGAGGTCTTGATCCTAGCATGACGGGTTTTTTTCAAATGCAGGATGATACAAAGTTGTTTAAAGGTAGACTGGTGGACGGGTATTACACTGAGCAAATTATAAACAGGTTTAAAGGTACGATACTGGATGACCAATCAATCAAGTGCGGATGGATTACCTTTTGCTTGAGTTCTTCAAGCTCTCGCATCTTGGCCTCAGCTTTCAATCTCTCAAGTTCTCTACAGAACACAAGCACCACGTACAAATCCAAATCAAGTACAAATCCAAATCACGTACAAATCCAAATCACGTACAAATCCAAATCACGTACAAATCCACATAGAATATTACTGATGGGAGACGTGCCCCATTTCTGACTCAATGATGACCAATGGATGCAATTCTGAGTATATTCCCCCAAAAAAATTCCCCTAAAAATATATGCTGTTGGAACTGTCTACCCAATGCGACGGAGCCCTGCAGTTTTGCCAGTGGTTTTCAAAAATGGCGACTTCCACAAACATACCCGGTATGATGACACCCGCTGTTTTCTGTCTATAGGTTATTATGTCTGTGGTTCCTGTGCCACTAAGTGTCTCAAAATCTCTCATTGACAATTTGAATCCGCGGAGCTCTACAAATAAACTAGAGTGCGCACTCCCCTTTCAGTGCATTACACAAACGTGTGCCGACATGGACGTGCATCCGCCATTACCAAAGAGGTCAACTTCGGCTCAAAGTGCCCGGATGTCAATAGCAATCGCGCGTCATATGAATGGGGGAAAAGTATACCCGAAAGGTTGTGAATGTGGAAACTAAAATTTTATAGAAATGTTTTTTTGAGTAATGAACAAAAAAGCCATCAATACCTCAAGGAATTGGCGAATTATAAATGTACGTGTACATGTGTGTGTTCGAACGTTCATGTACATGTATGGTACGTGTGCAGTCTTCGATGTGTCACATCTAGTTTGCCCTCTTTGGTAATGGCGTCGCAGTCCCCTTGTCGGCACAGGTCACGCGATGAGTGCACGCTCTACTTTATTTATAGAACTCTATGTTTGAATTCCATCTCCAGTCAGAACAAGCTTTTCGCTGATGTCGTCCCATTCTTTGTTTGGCTTGTCATCCTTCTTAAAGGCCCAATACAACATTGGGAAGATCGGAAAACAGATTTCCTTCCAATTTACACAGTTTGTAGATGGTCATGATAGAATCCTCATGTTTAAATCTTACGGTCTGGGATGCTGTACTTTTCGAGAAATCTTCACTCAAACATCGACAAATAGTTTATTACTCGCGAGTAATAAACTATTTCTTACACTACAGAATGGTGCATAAACCGTGACTTTTTTGGGGATTTTTCGACTTTCTCAAATTACCATTTGAGCTTAAACCATCGTAGTATTGCTTTTTTGGAATGTTAAATGGTTTAACATACAACCTGTGGCAATCTTTTTCACCTTAACCAATGTTGTATATATAGGGCCTTTAACCGCTTCGCGCCAGGGGGTTTTTCAGCACCAATGACCGCCATACGGGGGGTTTTGAACAATGCATCATTTTCAAATCTCGCTAAAACAATCGGAACAACATATTTCTGTGAAATAAATCGATAAGGGTATACTATAGGTACAAGAGAGTAAAACCCGGCACAATACTGATTCGTATTGCTTTGTTCTAAGCTGAAAAGGGTCTTTATTTAAAATGTGGACAATAGTGGTGCCCGGATTTGGAGGGCCCCGTCGCATAGTCAAGCCAATGGAGCTCCGGATTCGGAGGTCCCGGCGTTAAGTGGTTAAGGTGGAAACTCAGTCCTCAGTGCTAGTATTTCACTAGCAAAGCGGCCATCTTGTCTTGTTTGAAGTGGGGCGCTCTTACCTTCTCTCCTGCTCCTCCCTCAGCCTCTGCTCTTCTCTCAGCCGCTCTTCCTCCCTCCGCTTCTCCTCCCTCAGGTCTGCCAGCACTCTGCGGGCCACACGGGCGCGCTCGTACTTCTGGAAGACGATGATCGCCCATCGGATCCTCAGGTAGACCCGTCGGCGATGTTGCATCTAGGAGGAACAAGGGAACTGCAACCATTATTTCTGAGGCTTCGAGAGGAAGGTCAAGACTTTATCAAGAATGTTACATAATCTTTTTCAAAGAAGGGTGGGACAGATTCTTTCAGCGATGTTCCTCGACTTACCTTCATTGTCTTCTGTATGATGATGATCTGTCCAACTATCTTCTTGAAGCGCTTCCTGTTAGGAAAGCCAAAGATGGGGGTAAGATGGATTAACCTTTGTCAGCCTTGGCTGGTAATCTACCAATACTAGGGATGGAGGCTTATGCCTTGCTTCAGACCAGTCACCTCTCCCAGTTCTATTTGTCATCCCTAGCTGGCAGTCTACCAGTAATAGGGATGGAGGCTTATGCCTTGCTTCAGACTAGTCACCCCCTCCCAGTTCCGTTTGTCAGCCTTGGCTGACAGTCTACCACCAACAGAGGTGGAGGCTAATGCCTTGCTTCAGACTAGTCACCCCTCCCAGTTCTACTTGCCAGCCTTGGCTGGCAGTCTACCACAAATAGGGATGGGGGCTTGTGCCTTGCTTCAGACTAGTCACTACCTCTCAGTTCTATTTGTCAGCCTTGGCTGGCAGTCTACCACCAATAGGGATGGAGGCTAATGCCTTGCTTCAGACTAGTCACCCATCTCAGTTCTATTTGTCAGCCTTGGCTGGCAGTCTACCACCAATAGGGATGGAGGCTCATGCCTTGCTTCAGACTAGTCACCCATCTCAGTTCTATTTGTCAGCCTTGGCTGGCAGTCTACCACCAATAGGGATGGAGGCTCATGCCTTGGTTCAGACTAGTCACCCATCTCAGTTCTATTTGTCAGCCTTGGCTGGCAGTCTACCACCAATAGGGATGGAGGCTCATGCCTTGCTTCAGACTAGTCACCCATCTCAGTTCTATTTGTCAGCCTTGGCTGGCAGTCTACCACCAATAGGGATGGAGGCTCATGCCTTGCTTCAGACTAGTCATCCCTGTCTCTGGCTGTTCTTAGACAATAAAGGAGATCCACACTGCACCCACCTGGCCAGGTAGCCCTTGATGTAGGCCTTGATCTTGCTAGCCAGCCGGCCAAGCTCCGCCTTCAGGTCCTTCTCCAGCTGCGTCTCCAGCGTCTCCTTCAGGAACACTTTGGTCCTGCCCTTCTGCCACTGCACCTTCCTCTGGTCCAGCCGGGCCAGGAGGCGGTCGCACAACTCCTCCGGCGTCTTGGCCTTGTCCTCCCGCTGGAGCAGGGCCTTGTAGCGCTGGATGAATTCGGGGAAGGGGCGGCGGACGGGGAAGCCGGCCTTGCGGATCTTGACCGTCTCCAGCATGCCCGAGTAGCGCAGCTGGTTGACCACCAGGCTGGAGTCAAACTTGGACGGGGCCTGGATGGGGGACGAGGGAAGAAAGGTAAGGCATCTCCAACTGTATCTTCTTTATTCGGATTGATCAATGGCAAAGAAAACTTTGACTGGATCGGGATTCGAACCCACGGCTTCTGATTTTGCGTACCAGCAGTTTTATCATCTGAGCTAGCCAAGTTTCTAACAATTGGTTGTATGTATCTGAATGAAAGCGGTTACATTTCTGTAGTCTATTTCTGTAGTGTAAGAAATGGTTTATTACTCGCGAGTAATAAACTGATTATGTTTGATTTCTGGAAGAGTACAGCATCCCAGATCATAAGATTTCAACATGAGGATTCTATAATGCCCATCTGCAAACTGTGTAAAGTAGAAGGAAATCTTTGGACAACGATGTTTCCCAATCTTCCCAATGTTGTATTGGGCCTTTAAAGTGTAACACGACTGATCAAATCATCTTAGTTTTGTGGTTTTCACGATTTGCTGCAAATTTTTCAAAGAATTATCAGTGATGGACGACAAGTATGTAAATCATGCCCAGGCTAGACTCACGGTCATGCCATCAATGACTGTCATATGACAGGTCCACCCTGTCCACCCACTGAACTTAACCATCCTGTGGTGGATTTCACAAAGCCCTACGATGAATCGTATCTCAACTTACGATGGATGACCCATGGTAAGTTGTGAT
The DNA here is from genome assembly GCA_949987565.1 of Luidia sarsii. Lineage (NCBI taxonomy): Eukaryota > Metazoa > Echinodermata > Asteroidea > Paxillosida > Luidiidae > Luidia > Luidia sarsii. Next base: position 13,024,473 of record OX465109.1, on the reverse strand, counting down.
AGACCGTATGGTTTCTGTGCATCGCTCATCACCTTGCTATTGATCGTAAGTTACGATGAGTTTGGTGAAATCGATCCCTGATCTGGTTACTTACCCCACCAACTGCCATTCCTGAATGTGACGTTGGGGTTTACATACAAAACAATACCTCATTTAATGCTATGACCAAGAATACTGACAGTAGTCTTCTTTTACTTTTGAAGTTAAAGAAGAATGAAACCCAGAGAAAATAGTTGGCTTATCTCTTTGGTTGATAAAACCAACCTACAATTACCCATGTGCAACTCACCTACGAGTTTCATAAAGAGGGAAAAATCATGGAATTCGGTGGTCGAATTCGCGTTCCCTCAACCCGCCATGCTTTCGAAATTCCCGGAAGGTCACTGCGGGGGTATGACATCACGGCGGAGACGACCCTGTCTGATTGGTCAGTTAGGCTTGTTCAATCATTTTAATTTAAACTACAAATATTAATCAACATTTAAAACAGAATTATACCTCAATGTGTGAGGAAATAATCTTATAATCCTTTGCAGATTTATTGTTTTTCGCTTTGGTCATTATTTGAATTATTCTTGGGGATTGCGTATGTGTACTACTGTACAGTACATGTACACACTACTACTGTACTGTACACGTGTACAATGTACACGTTGTGTCCTACTTGTAATGTACTACTGTACACGTGTACATTACGTTGGTATCTGTAACAAAATAAACGCTGCGCAATTTTCGTTCTCTGTTTTCTTGATCTTCGCCGAATGGCGCCCTGTTATAACAGCTAAACAAGTAGGCCTAAAATAACTTATACACCAGGGGCTGAGTTTAATAAAGGTCCGACAACTATGACTGGGAGCCCACTGTGTCCGGCTTTTGTTTCAGCTCGCGTAATTTTAATAGGAAAATACGAGAAATGATTCAAGAGATAGTCGATGTTTTGGAGAGATTTCAGTTGTACACGTTAGCGAAGCTGTGTGGAGCTTAGTGGGGGTCAGGGGTCATGCACTTCCCAGCGTATGCTATGCACACAATAGCGCTGGGTGACAGGAGTTGCGGTCAGCGACCAGGGAATAAACAGTGTGGGCGACTGGAGTCGCGTTCCGATAACGTGTAAATTAGGCCTAGCTCCATGTTCTTGTTGCAGCACAAATACAAATACGGCACGGTACGTATGTCCCCCCTTCTTCCTCCATGGTAATTGGTACAATACATGTATATCCATGGAGTTTACCCTCCATGAGTTACAGATAAGCGGTCTGCGAGAAAGACTAGGCAGAACGTGCATGTGAGAAAAATCACGCTAGGACCGAAACGAAAACATACATCAAAAGTCGATCGTATCATACAGGAAAAACATCAAAATTAACTCAGCTTTCTGGATTCCAATGCGGCAATTTGTGAAGCTGTCGATGAACGTGATGCCACCGCTGGTCGATGTGAAAATACTGAAGGAACGGCATGTTTTTTCAGTATATTTCTCGGCTTCGAGCCGGTGAGTTTGGCTCGCAAGTCAACCTCGATCCCAACTCCTCCTCCGTGAAGTGATCGCTACAAATCACGTCATTTCGACTATATTTGTAGCCGACATTGATAAATTTTTCTGCTTTTATGGCCGCAGCCCACTTCCCAAACAACTCAGGTCTCTTGGCCTTGTTAGGAACTGCATGGACAGATTTCCCTAGCTTTTTTCCGCTGGCATTGTTACAAGCAAAAGCCTGGCAGTACACCATCGTTCATGCTCGCGAGTGTATATAAACTGCACGCAGTATACATGTGTTGTGTACACACATGTTACTTTGTTGTAGGGATACGTCCGTCCGGGCCCATGCGGGGGTTGCCCGTCATTATGTCATACCCCCCGCAGTGACCTGCCGGGAATTTCGAAAACATGGCGGGTACAGGGAACGCGAATTCGACCACCGAATTCCATGATTTTTCCCTCTTTATGAAACTCGTAGGTGAGTTGCACATGGGTAATTGTAGGTTGGTTTTATCAACCAAAGAGATAAGCCAACTATTTTCTCTGGGTTTCATTCTTCTTTAATAACCCAAAAAATGAAAAGACTTAAAGTGATATACTTTAAAAACTGTTGCAAACTGCTCACTGACTATAATGACCTGCAATACATCAATCTCAAAAGTTAGAGGGCCTGACGTTTCGATCCTAGCAGGACCTTTCTCAAAGGCATAGAGAAAGGTCCTGCTAGGATCATAATGTCCGTCACTCTATCTCTTGAGATTCTTTTGTTTTTAAGACATGCAAAGTGATGCATCTTCCTAGTGCATGCCCTTGACTCGTTCCTAGTCTCTGCAGCTCAGCAATGGCTTACCTTTTGGGCATTAGGCTTGACGCAACGGACGAAGTATGGGTTGCAGTTGTTCAGGGTTGCCATTAGTGCATGGAGGGATTCCTACAATGGGAAGAACAATTGAGTCATCACTGTGAGCCAGAGTCAACTGAGCGTAATTGAGTAACCACCATGAACAACGATGAATGAGTAACTGAGTGACACTAAGCAAATAAATGTAGGCACTAATAAACTAAGCATTTGAGTAACTTTGGTGGGAAATTGAGCAAGTAACCACTGAATTACTGGGTGACCACTGTGAGAAAATAATGATCCAATATAAACAATTGACTTTCCATGTTGAGTGACTCACTGATATAAGCAAGGTGAGTGACCTTTATAAGCAAGGTGAGTTAACATTCTAAGCAGGTAGCTGATCACACCTGGTTCCCAATCTCAGTAACCATCATGAGCAAGTATCTCTGTCATCCTCTATGAATGAGTGACTGTGGGCTGCTCAGCTAACCTGGTCCCCAATCTCAGTAACCATCATAAGCAAGTATCTCTGTGATCCTCTATGAATGAGTGACTGTGGGCTGCTCAGCTAACCTGGTTCCCAATCTCAGTAACCATCATAAGCAAGTATCTCTGTGATCCTCAATGAATGAGTGACTGTGGGCTGCTCAGCTAACCTGGTCCCCAATCTCAGTAACCATCATAAGCAAGTATCTCTGTGATCCTCTATGAATGAGTGACTGTGGGCTGCTCAGCTAACCTGGTCCCCAATCTCAGTAACCATCATAAGCAAGTATCTCTGTGATCCTCAATGAATGAGTGACTGTGGGCTGCTGAGCTAACCTGGTCCCCAATCTCAGTAACCATCATAAGCAAGTATCTCTGTGATCCTCAATGAATGAGTGACTGTGGGCTGCTCAGCTAACCTGGTCCCCAATCTTAGTAACCATCATAAGCAAGTATCTCTGTGATCCTCTATGAATGAGTGACTGTGGGCTGCTCAGCTAACCTGGTCCCCAATCTCAGTAACCATCATAAGCAAGTATCTCTGTGATCCTCTATGAATGAGTGACTGTGGGCTGCTCAGCTAACCTGGTTCCCAATCTCAGTAACCATCATGAGCAAGTATCTCTGTCATCCTCAATGAATGAGTGACTGTGGGCTGCTCAGCTAACCTGGTCCCCAATCTCAGTAACCATCATAAGCAAGTATCTCTGTGATCCTCTATGAATGAGTGACTGTGGGCTGCTCAGCTAACCTGGTTCCCAATCTCAGTAACCATCATGAGCAAGTATCTCTGTCATCCTCTATGAATGAGTGACTGTGGGCTGCTCAGCTAACCTGGTTCCCAATCTCAGTAACCATCATAAGCAAGTATCTCTGTGATCCTCTATGAATGAGTGACTGTGGGCTGCTCAGCTAACCTGGTTCCCAATCTCAGTAACCATCATAAGCAAGTATCTCTGTCATCCTCAATGAATGAGTGACTGTGGGCTGCTCAGCTAACCTGGTCCCCAATCTCAGTAACCATCATAAGCAAGTAACTCTGTCATCCTCTATGAATGAGTGACTGTGGGCTGCTCAGCTAACCTGGTTCCCAATCTCAGTAACCATCATAAGCAAGTATCTCTGTCATCCTCTATGAATGAGTGACTGTGGGCTGCTCAGCTAACCTGGTTCCCAATCTCAGTAACCATCATAAGCAAGTATCTCTGTGATCCTCAAGGAATGAGTGACTGTGGGCTGCTGAGCTAACCTGGTTCCCAATCTCAGTAACCATCATAAGCAAGTATCTCTGTCATCCTCTATGAATGAGTGACTGTGGGCTGCTCAGCTAACCTGGTCCCCAATCTCAGTAACCATCATAAGCAAGTATCTCTGTCATCCTCTATGAATGAGTGACTGTGGGCTGCTCAGCTAACCTGGTTCCCAATCTCAGTAACCATCATAAGCAAGTATCTCTGTCATCCTCTATGAATGAGTAACTGTGGGCTGCTGAGCTAACCTGGTCCCCAATCTCAGTAACCATCATAAGCAAGTAACTCTGTGATCCTCTATGAATGAGTGACTGTGGGCTGCTCAGCTAACCTGGTTCCCAATCTCAGTAACCATCATAAGCAAGTATCTCTGTCATCCTCTATGAATGAGTAACTGTGGGCTGCTGAGCTAACCTGGTCCCCAATCTCAGTAACCATCATAAGCAAGTATCTCTGTGATCCTCAATGAATGAGTGACTGTGGGCTGCTCAGCTAACCTGGTCCCCAATCTCAGTAACCATCATAAGCAAGTATCTCTGTGATCCTCAATGAATGAGTGACTGTGGGCTGCTGAGCTAACCTGGTCCCCAATCTCAGTAACCATCATAAGCAAGTATCTCTGTGATCCTCAATGAATGAGTGACTGTGGGCTGCTCAGCTAACCTGGTCCCCAATCTCAGTAACCATCATAAGCAAGTATCTCTGTGATCCTCTATGAATGAGTGACTGTGGGCTGCTCAGCTAACCTGGTTCCCAATCTCAGTAACCATCATAAGCAAGTATCTCTGTGATCCTCAATGAATGAGTGACTGTGGGCTGCTGAGCTAACCTGGTCCCCAATCTCAGTAACCATCATAAGCAAGTATCTCTGTGATCCTCAATGAATGAGTGACTGTAGGCTGCTCAGCTAACCTGGTCCCCAATCTCAGTAACCATCATAAGCAAGTATCTCTGTGATCCTCTATGAATGAGTGACTGTGGGCTGATCAGCTAACCTGGTCCCCAATCTCAGTAACCATCATAAGCAAGTATCTCTGTCATCCTCAATGAATGAGTGACTGTAGGCTGATCAGCTAACCTGGTTCCCAATCTCAGTAACCATCATAAGCAAGTATCTCTGTGATCCTCAATGAATGAGTGACTGTGGGCTGCTCAGCTAACCTGGTCCCCAATCTCAGTAACCATCATAAGCAAGTATCTCTGTGATCCTCTATGAATGAGTGACTGTGGGCTGCTCAGCTAACCTGGTCCCCAATCTCAGTAACCATCATAAGCAAGTATCTCTGTGATCCTCAATGAATGAGTGACTGTGGGCTGCTGAGCTAACCTGGTTCCCAATCTCAGTAACCATCATAAGCAAGTAACTCTGTCATCCTCTATGAATGAGTGACTGTGGGCTGCTCAGCTAACCTGGTCCCCAATCTCAGTAACCATCATAAGCAAGTAACTCTGTCATCCTCTATGAATGAGTGACTGTGGGCTGCTCAGCTAACCTGGTTCCCAATCTCAGTAACCATCATAAGCAAGTATCTCTGTCATCCTCAATGAATGAGTGACTGTGGGCTGCTCAGCTAACCTGGTTCCCAATCTCAGTAACCATCATAAGCAAGTATCTCTGTGATCCTCAATGAATGAGTGACTGTGGGCTGCTCAGCTAACCTGGTCCCCAATCTCAGTAACCATCATAAGCAAGTATCTCTGTGATCCTCAATGAATGAGTGACTGTGGGCTGCTCAGCTAACCTGGTTCCCAATCTCAGTAACCATCATAAGCAAGTATCTCTGTGATCCTCTATGAATGAGTGACTGTGGGCTGCTCAGCTAACCTGGTTCCCAATCTCAGTAACCATCATAAGCAAGTATCTCTGTGATCCTCAATGAATGAGTGACTGTGGGCTGCTCAGCTAACCTGGTTCCCAATCTCAGTAACCATCATAAGCAAGTAACTCTGTGATCCTCAATGAATGAGTAACTGTGGGCTGCTCAGCTAACCTGGTTCCCAATCTCAGTAACCATCATACGCAAGTATCTCTGTGATCCTCTATGAATGAGTGACTGTAGGCTGCTCAGCTAACCTGGTCCCCAATCTCAGTAACCATCATAAGCAAGTATCTCTGTGATCCTCTATGAATAAGTGACTGTGGGCTGCTCAGCTAACCTGGTCCCCAATCTCAGTAACCATCATAAGCAAGTATCTCTGTCAATGAATGAGTGTGTTACAGTCCGGCACTGTGCAGCCTCCACGTAGATGCCATGCCCGTGTTGCCTAATCCTTTTATTGAGGGTCATTCAAGCTTGTGGCGTGTGGGCGCCCTTCCATTAGTGGACGTGTAATAAATTTAATTGGAAACCAATGATGAGTGCGACAACATCTTTTGTTGGGGGTTGGCATCGTAATATTTGGCGTAGTCGGCAAGAGCAGACAAGGAAGGACGTCAATTAAAACCAAAGACCTCCGGCATGAACCCGATGAAATCAGCGACCTAAAAACAGACAGACAGCTAAACCCCAATGCTCCCTGAGTGGTTTCCGACAAGGGGCAATGAGGTAGCTCAAGCAACAGAGTTGAGCGAGGCAGCAGGTCTTGTTTGAACTTAATCCCGGTTTGAACTTAAACCAGTAAAATGTTGGGTATCACTTCAATCTCCCTGATCATTCGATATCAGATATGAGTGTACTGGGCATAGAATCCCTTGGTCACCGTAGTAATGCTGTCCGTCTTAACCGTGAGAAAATGTGGATGAAGCGTCTTCGGACTATTCAACCACATGGTCTCAACATCCAGGAGGGTAATGACTAACACCATACAGCTTTCTGATAATCCTTCTTTTGTGTTTACTCCTCCAGACTTCTCTCTTTAATCTTTCCCCCTCTTCTCAATAATCCCCACCCTACTCCCTTTGATCTCTCCGTACCAGCTTGACTCTTTGTCCTTTGTTTCTCATCTGTGTCCTATTCACCCTCTGTCCCCTTCCTTAGTGTACATGTATCTGTTTTGTCCTTGTCACTCTGCCTTTGACAAAGGTCCTGATAGGATCGAAACGTCAGGCCCACTCAATTTTAAGATTAATCCCGAGTAGTTAGGAGTGGAGCAGAAATAAGACCCATGACCGTGGGCTGCTGAGCTAACCTGGAACTGGGAGCTGACTGTGGGTTTCTTGCGCATCATCTTGTCACCTCCAAGATTCTTGGACTCCAGCATTGTCTCAAACAGGTCGTAGATGAAGTCAGACCTACGGTGATACGACAAGCCAAAGAGGAGTGATCACCAGAATTATGGAGTAAATAGAACAATTTGAAAAATGGGAAAGAAAACTTTGACTGGACGAGGTTTTGAACCTGAGACCTCTGGTTTTGCGTCCCAGCCCTCTTACCATCTGAGGTACCAAGCCCTTAGATAGTTAATGGCCTTCCCAAATAGTTAACTACCGGTAAAGTAATTTTCGGAATATATGCCATGCAGAGTATAAGCCGCAGCGCTCCAAAATTTCCACAATACGATTCAGGCCTTTAAGGTCACCTAAAGTAAAAAAAAAATGAAAATCCTGATTTGGTATTAAATATGTCCATTAGTACATGTACATTATAATCCCAGATCAAACACAGTATTTGTGTTTCATTTGAAGCCTTTTTTATTTTTTAAAATTATGTCCGTAGTTACATGTAATGGGGGCGCTGTTCTTTACATTTTGTGGTGAACGCAGTTATTGTTTTTTGTCCCTGCTAAGGCAGTATATACTTCAAGGCTCAGAGTATAAGCCTCCCAGTATATAAGCTGCAGTGAACTTTATATTAGGCAAAATCAACGTATAAGCCGTGGCTTACATTCTGAAAAATACAGTAGTGGGAAGCATTCAGCCATTTACTGCTTTATATCTCCAGGGATCATACCCCTGCTTCCATTCAGATGCAAACAAACAATTGTTATAAACCTGGCTACAGCAGATCGGGGATCATACATATTGAATGCAGCTTTTTCCATTCAAAGACCGAACTATGGAGTGGGTAAGGATTGTTTCGTGCCCCTTAACCCTTAGCAGGGCAGATTCAGAGCTATCCCTACCTGCTTTCCTTGAGTACTGCCAGGATATCGTCTCGGAAAGTGTCTCGGTTCTTCTCCAGAAAGCCCTTGGTGTGGTAGAAGACTTCGCCTGCATAGTGACGAATCCCAAAGCGCCCGTCGGATACCTTGGGCTTGATGTAGAAGGCGTTTTTCTGCAGAGGTCAAAGGCAAAGATTAGTCAAGAACCAGCAAACCTCACCTCCATATTGCTCCTTACAAAAACAAGTGAAAAATATTGTATTTTGGAGCATTCCATAATGAAGCTAGAGTCACAATTAAAGACAGCTGTTTTTTTGTACAACAAGCCTAGGATGCAACCACTTAGCCTGATGCACTCGCAACAGACCATTAACCCCTTTCCATTGAACCACTTTTCAGTATCCATGATAACCATACTTTTTTCAGCTTATAACGTGCCATTATCAAAACTCACTCAACAATCAGTAGCATTAAAAACCTGCGAACTAAATAGATGAGTAGAATGTCTCAAAAGTTAGAGGGCCTGACGTTTTGATCCTACCGTAGCAGGACCTTTCTCAATGGCAAAGAGAAAGGTCCTGCTAGGATCGAAACGTCAGGCCCTCTAACTTTTGAGATTAATGTATTGCAAGATATTTTAGTGAGCAGTGTGTAACAGTTTTTGTATTACCTACAAGAGTAGGATGTGTCTAAAAGCAAACCTGGCACAATCGGATGTCTGACTTGGTCACGCTTCATATTGCTTTGTGGAAGGTTGAAGAGGGTCTGGGTTTTAAATTTGGACAATAGTGGGGCCGGGATTTGGAGAGCCTGGAGCACAGCAACAACCAGCGGTGCTCTGAACTCAGAGATCCCAGTGCAGAGTGGTTCAGCAATGCAAACCAGCCCAGTGGATATCTACGTGCTTCGGCCATTTTCCAAAACCCGGCTTAGGCTCAGGCTCCGGATTTGTCTCCATTTTTTTTCTCGACCATTTTAAAGTACAGGGCATGAAAATGGGAGGCCCTTGGTTTTGTTTTTTAATGATATACAGTGGAACGTCGCTATAACGAACATCCTGGGATCCATGAAAATACTTTGGTATAGCGATCGTTCATTACAGCGATTGTAGCCACATATTGTGTACACAGAAATCGGGAGCCAAAGGGTATGTTCGTTATAGGCGAATGTTCGGTACCAGTATATCGGCATTTGATATAGCGATGTTCCACTGTACTGCATTTTGAAAAGAATCAAAAGCTTTATCTTCAACAAAGAACTTCAACCTGTGATTTCAGCTTTGGGACGACAGAGACGAAGCCGGAGCCGGAGCCTTAGCTGGGTTTTTGGAAAGGGCCTTGGTTTCAGAGGCCAGGGGGAGTGGTTTGAGGGAGAGGGTACTCACAGCATGATTGCTGTGGAGTTTGTCCAACATGGATTCATCCGTTCCCTTGGGGAAACGACTCTCCTCACTGATAAGGGCGAGGATTCCGAGTTTCTGGGAAAAAAAAAAAACATTTTTGATTCAAACAAATCAAGGAAAAACTCACTATGAACCTTTTTGGACCAATTTTGACTAACAAAAGTCTTTGCCGGGGTGGGGCCGCCAGTCAGAAGCATCTAAGCATTAACTGCCATATATCTCCAGGGATCAATCCCGTGTTGTAATTCAGATGCAAACAACCAATTATTGTAAACCTGGCTACAGCCATTTGGGGATCATGCAAAGTGGATGCAGCTTTTTCAATTGAAGTCACATCTCAAATGGTGAAGTCCATGTAATTCAGCCTATGGCTGCAAGGATTTCTTAAATATACAATGCAATACAATGCAATACAATGCAATACAAGGGAATGCAATACAATGCAATGCAATGCAATGCAATGTAATGCAATGCAATGCAACGCAACGCAACACAACACAACACAACACAACACAACACAACACATCACAATGCAATACAATGCAATTCAACTCAATGCAATGCAATACAATGCAATGCAATGCAATGCAAAAAATGCAGTGCAATGCAATGCAATGCAATGCAACGCAATGCAACGCAATGCAATGCAATGCAATGCAACGCAATGCAACGCAATGCAACGCAATGCAACGCAATGCAACGCAATGCAACAGAATGCAACGCAATGCAATGCAATGCAACACAACGCAATGCAATGCAACGCAATGCAACGCAATGCAATGCAACACAATGCAACGCAATTCAATGCAATGCAACGTAATGTAACTCAATGTAATGCAACTCAATGCAATACAACTCAATGCAATCCACTGCAATTCAATGCAATGCAATGCAACGCAATGCAATGCAATGCAATGCAATGCAATGCAACTCAATGCAATCCAATGCAAAGCAATTCAATGCACTCACCCTCTCCACTAAGTCCAGGCACTCTCCATTGTCCTGCCAATCAATGTCCACCCAGTCCAACCCTTCAGAGTTGTACTCATGCTGCTCCAAGGAGAAGATGTGCTTGTTGAAGTACTCCTGGAGCTTCTCATTGGCAAAGTTGATGTTGAACTGCTCAAACCTGTTCACCTGTGAGACGTGAAGATAAGAGTATAGAATGGTCCTTGAGTAGGCTGGTCATCAGAGACACCCAGACAGAGTTGTATACAGCACAGCATGATGGAATGAATGCGATTATTACCCAATGAGTGTCTTGCCCTACTCAATGAATAATACGCAATGTTCACTGAGTTTGTTTGCCCTATTGCCTGCTGAAAGGTAATACTGGTAACTCGGGTGGGACTCAAGGCCGCAGATGCTTTCTAGTGCAGGCGTCTTTACCACTTGACCACTGAGCTGGTTGAGATTGTGACATGGTAGATACAAAACTGCATAGCATCAGGCACTGCAGTTCAATCATACATGTACCTTGTAGATGTATCGTTATACACATGCCTTGTTAAGGTATTCCTGAAAGTTTGAGTTTGGACAGAGTTGAGGTTTAACTGCTCAAAGGTGGTGACCAGAGAAAGGTGAAGAGAGAGCAAACAGTCAAAGATCAAGAAGTAAATACAACGAAAACTGCTACAAACTGCTCACTGACTAAAATGACCTGCAAATACATGTACATGCATCTCAAAAGTAAGGGGGCCTGGCATTTTGATCCTAGCAGGACCTTTCTCAAAAGCACAGTCAAAGGCTTTGCCTTTGAGAAAGGTCCTGCTAGGATTGAAACATCAGGTCCTCTAACTTTTGACAGTCACAGATCAAGAGAACTATCAGCAATTTTCAGACTGAATAAAACAAAATATTTTGTCTCAAATGCTCAGATAACCATCTTAAAGTCAACCATCTTAAAGGAAATTAGGAATACTTCTGGTAAAACAAGAGGAATCATGGAGCAAACTACATAGGAATGCAGGTGTATTTCCAAGCCAAGATTCGGAAATCTGTTGTTGATAAAATCTGTCGATAAAGGATTACAAAAAGAGAGGAATGATTCCTCCAAAATAGGAATGGTTGGCAGCTATGTGATTAATATGATTGTGGTTCTTGTTCGGGTATTCCTGAAACTTTTTCCTGGCAAAGTTTGTGTTGAACTTCTCAAACCCGATGATCTAATATACGACAGGAAATATGGTATTGATCTGAAAAGATGAGTCTCATGAAGGCAGGCAGGGAGCTTGTTAGAGCTATCCCGACACATTTGTCTTCTAACCAAGTCCATACACTGCACCCAACCAGTGCTGCACACAGATCATAGACCAAGGAGTCAAGGCTTCAAGATCACTAAGTGTGCACGAACCTTCAACCTCCGGGCAGACTAGCAGATGCTCCATAGTTTTCATTTGCATTTTCAAAAGTGATACATGTGCCAGGCAATTTCCCTCCAAAATAACTATGGGAAAAAGTAATGCTGAGCTCCTCAAATCTGTTAACCTTCAAGATGAAAGAGGAGGAAGGTCCTAGAAATGATGCTCCATAATTAGTAATGATACCCTTCATAACACTTCCAAAAGTCTTCTCACTGAAGCTGTAGTTGAACTCTTCAACTCTTCCACAGCTGACAGGTGATTAGATAGTGAGAATGTGAAAACTCAGCCCCAAGCAGACTACCAATTGAAATGTCTAGTTCCATTTGCCTGTATACAAATACTGATACACTGGGCTGAATACAAGTTTGCATGCCACACAAATACCAGCCATTCTCACAATACTCTGACAGTCTACATGATTACATCTAAAACCCACATGCATGAGTCGCATTCACACCCTATGAGACACATCGGGTCCAATTTCAGCACATCTCGATTTCAAATAAAACACTTGTACACACACCACATGTACAAACTTACAGCTCAAATCATTATTGGTAATCTCAAAATGTATTGGCGACTTAAACATCAATCGGTAATTAAATATTGATTGATAGTCTTTACATTGATTTGTAATCTATAGATCTGTAAATTGATTGGTAATTCATCAATTATTGGTAATCTATCAATTGATTGGTAATTTATCAATTGATTGGTAATCTATCAATTGACTGATCATCTTTAAATTGACTCACAAACTATTAATGATTGGTAGACTGTACATTGATTGTTAAACTATAAATGGTTCATCAAAAGCCTTACAATGCATTGTAACTCAACTTACGATGAATAACCCTTTCTCTTGTGATTGGTCGTAAATAAGGATGTTTCATAAAAAATGCCCACTGGTGAATTGAGTGACTAGCCAGGATTGAAGGATGCAGAAGCTCACCTGGAAATTCTCAAAGCCAAAGATGTCCAGCACTCCCACAGAGCGGTAGAACTCCTTTCCCTTGATGCAGCGATTGATGCGCTCTATGATCCATTTGAAGCAGCGACCGTACAGGTTCATGGCCAGAGAATCGATGGAGTTTGCCGCCTGAGAGAACAGAAGCAGAGGTGCATGTACAACACCAGAATCATGCAAGTATGTCAAAGACAACTCCCAGGCACCTCACAGCTACCTCAAATGCACCTAACAAACCCCAGCGGAACCTCAAAGACACCTACAAGGTTAAAGGCACCTCAGATATCCCTCGGACCTCACTGGTACCTCAAAGACACATTAGAAACCTCAAGGGGCACCTCCCAGGCACCATCTCAGAGGTAGCACCAAGGTGCCTCAGACACACCTCACAGGTTCTTCCAAAGCACTCCTGGTACCCCCTCAGGCACCTCCCTCGCATCCTCACAGGCACTGAACAGAGGCATGTACCTCACAAACGCCTCACAGGTTCTTCAAATGCACTCCAGGTACCCCTTTGGCACCTCAGAGGCCCTCAACAGGAGCACGTACCTCACACATACCTCACAGGTACATGAGTGAGACTTCCTTAAACCTCTTCCTATGGCTCACCTGGTCGACATCCAGGGGAGTGCTAATCACCTCCCCCCTCAGCAGTCTTGTCTTCTGAGTGAGGGCATCACACAGCTGGTACTCGTCAACGCTGAGCAGTGAAGCTACTACCTGGAGTGCTGTTGGGACCAATGAAAAATACACAACAAAAAGAAATGATCTCACAGACCAGAATTTCAAGATCTTTGGTCCAAGTACAAGTCCAGTCAAATTCTATTTCCTATTTCAACCCCAAAAATTGCAATCATCGTTACTTGGTTTTTATGTGGCAGCAAATCAGAATTAAGGCCTAGCTGCTACTGAAACTATCCTTAGCTTATACTTTAGGATTGGCAGACACGGTTGCTAGCAGCAACAGCTAGTCCCTTATCCAACCAATTCATTTATGCCTCTTCTCTTGGAGACAATGACACTCAGATTTTCTGTCTGCTTTTGTAAAAAATGACAGTTTTCAGTGATGATGAAACAAAGAACATTTTACTGAACCGGGATGTGAACCCACACTTTTAGTTTAACGTACAGGGACTTGACCACCTGAGCTATCCAGATTGGCACAACACGAATAGTTAACTACCATTGCTGGGTTAGAGACACTAGTCATTAGCATTTCAATGGCCACTACAAATCGGGCCACTTCTCAGTGCCTATGACTGCCATACTGAGTTATGCTTATTTGTAAATGTAACATTTTCAAACTCTCTGAACAATTAGGTACTGTACAATTAATACCTGTCAAATATTCAATAAGAGTACACAATGAGTACAAGCAAGTAAATTGTGTGGTCTGTGTGGCTTTTGTCATGCTACATATTGTTTTGTGGTAGACTGAAGAGTCTTTGTTTAAAACTTGGACAATAGTGGTGGGCGGATTCAGAGGGCCCAACGCGGGAGTTTTCCGTTGCGATGTCATACCCCCCGCAGTGACATTCAAAAAGATGGCGGTTTGCGAGAATGCGAATTCGACCACCGAATTCCATGATTTTTCCCTTTTTATGAAACTCGTAGGTGAGTAGCACATAGGTAATTGTAGGTTGTTTTTAACACCCAATCAGATAAGCCAACATTTTTCTCTGGCTTTCATTCTCCTTTAGCTGCTGTAAATCTCAAGGGACCACAGCCCCCCCGTATTTTCATCCAGGAATGGCAGAGAGTTTCATTGACTCACGCTGCATGTCTTTGATCTGGGCACCGCCGGCCGTGATGAACTCCACATTGCCCAGCGACAAGATGGCCGAGAGAAGGGACAGGACATCTGTGATCTGGTCCTGCGTTATCTTCATCACGGCAAATGCTTCCTGACAGCACAGGGGCAAACAAAAAGGACTAAGTCACGATAAGTCACTTGGTCGCAGCAAATTTTTGGAGGCCAAATTGGAGGACTCCGAATACACTACACAACAAATGACAAACCATTTACAATGGACCTTTCCCATGAAATATGCAAATTAGACCTAGCGCATGCGCTTAACTAAATTGGTGGGCAAGCGGGCTGCCAACCAATCATAGTTTTCCATGGGCGTGTGCGCGTTCCTTCTCACTAACAGTTTGGCGTGGGGTCATTGGCTATTCAGCGTCTCCTGCACGTGTATTTTGAAACCTGCACGCAACGCGCACTTGTTTGTCCACCAATTTAGTAAAGCGCATGCGCCAGCTCTTCTTTGCATATTTCATGGGAAAGGACCATTGTACATATTCAGTGGAATGTCACTATATGAACGTCGATATACCGAACATTTGGCCATAACAAACATGCCCTTTGGCTCCCAATTATTGTGTAACAATATGTGGCCGCAAGTTCTATAAAGAACGACCGCTATACCAAACAATTTTCATGGATCCCGGTATCTTCGTTATAGCAACATTCCTCTGCAATATAAAAGTTATCTAGAAAAAGAAAACTAAACATCTTGCAAACTGTTTACTGCCTAAAATAACCCAAATCACAGAAAGCTACCAAAAATTAGGGGGGGGGGGGGGTCTATCCTAGAAGAACCTTCCGTGAAGTTAATATTTTCAAACAAGAAAAGTTATACATAAAGGTAAACTATGCATATCTAATGCAAATATTGGTTCCTATTCATAACCCCCTTTTAGCCTCTTGTTGAGAATCCCCTATTATTTTCAGTTACGGTGCAAAGTGCAAACAATTGCCTCAATAATACAAAGGATAGGGTGGACTTCATAAAGGGACTTGAACATTCTGAATCACTAATTATCTAATCAATTAACGAAGTGCACCCAAAGAGAGGCATTCTGACTTACGAGGACATTCTGGAAGTTCTCTGTATCGTTGATGGTAGGATCTGATATGCAGCCACTCTTATTCAGGTAGCGGTAGAATTTTGGGTCCCGTAGGTAGAGATTCGCTGAAAAGGAATACAGGAACAAAATAAAGACTACACTAAGGTAGGGGTTCTATTGAACCAAAATGGCATGGAAAATGAAGTTCCTTATACTCTATGCAATATGAAATGACAATTTGTAGTAAATTAATTCTGAGTATTTACAGAAAAGGAATAATACAAGCACATAACTACATGAGTCCTTTTATTCCTTTTTCAGATTGTTGCAACAAAAGTGATTGTGATAACTGAGTCGGGAAAACAGAATACATACATGTACTACGCTTATACTTATACATGTAGCTGGAACTTGAATATGAAAATGATTCCTGAAATTGGAGTCAATGACACAAAGGTGTGGGCTTGCACAAGAATAGTGACAAATCTCTTACTTTTTTGTTCGTCAGTGCAGCCTGCTAGCAAGCAGTAAAAGATGTGGTAGTTCCTCTCCTGGGGATTCTGTCCAACCACACGATTCTGAAAAAGAAAAGAAAAATACAATTTGAAAAAGATTAACAGAATAAAGGAATACATATAATTTGTTTTTACGTGGGGTTTGCCATAAACAACATGCTGTATAATTAGCACTGCCTGCGTAGTCTATTGGCCAATTGCCTGCTATAAAAATAAATACAGGCAGCTTATGTGATGCATACTAAAACTATTTACAGACTTAATGACCCAATTTTGTTAGAATTTATTGAGTGCCAGAGATTTTAATCCTAGTCGGAGCTTTCTCAAAGGGAGAAAGGTCTGGCAAGGATCAAAGCATTACGATGAAAAAGATTAGATTTATGAGCACTTCACATAAAATCCAATTTAAAATGGTGCACTGGGGGGGGGGGGTGTGGTAAAAAAAAAATGGTTCTCCCAAAATATGCTAAAATTTCTTAATATCATATCTTTAGTCTTACCTTTTCTAGAAGGTCTGCAAGTTACAGTTGTCTGTGTTAAAGAAAATTACCTCCCTTTTCAAACTGAGACAATTGCTTCAATGACATTTAAAATCCTTGGAAGAAAAAACAAATTACATGTAGGATGGAAAGTGTGAGATTATAGCCCAGGAGTTGTGAATGTCTTCTAATTTCAGTCTTCTATAGAAGGGATTTGGATGGATTTGAAATGAAAACTTTGACTGGATCGGGACTTAAACCCCAAAACCTCTGGTTTTGCATACCAGTGTTCTTACCATCTGTGCTACAGTATCCAGCTTAACTTTACTTAATCTACCAAAATACAAATCTCAAATAATTACATTTGTACATGTATGTACCGTATAGGACCAGAAATTTCATTTTAGCCTGTACACACATACAGTGTACCGGGTACATACTGTACATGTACATGAATATAGAGTATGAATATAATGCTCCATTGCAAATCTGAAATATCAATATTGGGGAGACTTTTACACATGAACCACTTCGCACCGGGACCATCGGATTCAGAGTGTCGAAGGTGTTGCTATGCGCTGGGCCCTCCCAATCCAGGCACCACTATTGCCCAAGTTTTAAACTAAAGCCGCGTCCGCACTGGACTTAAAATGGGTAAACTAACCGAGCAAATGGGTAAATTGACCATTTTAAGTCCAGTGCGGACAGCCAGAAAGTTTTCCTCCCAGGTAACTTACCCGACTCCAGTGGGTAGTTTAACCGACCAACTTCTGCCCGGTTAAATTGACCAGGTCAGTTTAACCGAGCCGAAAAGTCCAATCCGGACACGACGTCTCGGTAAACGACTCGGTAAAAAACCACATCCGGCGCCCCGCATTGCCAGAGGCCCTAAATACCACGTGACGTGCCATGGTCCCAATACAACAATGTTGTTTACTTTTCGAGCAGGGTCGACGTGTCGTAGTTTTATGGTATTTACATCCGGTGAAAGGTCACCACCATAGCGCCCTCTTGCGTTTATACGCGCCAGTCGGTTAGTTTTACTGCGTCGTCTCGGTTAGTTTACCCGAGTCGAAAGTCCAAGTGCGGACGCCGGGAAGATTTACCCATTGGAATGTTACCCACGGGCTCGGTAAAAAATAAGTCCAGTGCGGACGCGGCTATAGACACTTTTCAGCCTACATGTACCACAATTGCATGACAAAAGACACACAGACGGCCGATTGTGCCAGGATGACCTTCTATAAACATAGTGTAGTGTACTCTTGTTGATTTATATGACAGGTGATTATTGTTCTCAATTGTTTAGAGTGGGTTTTTTATAAATGGTATATTTATTTTTGAATAAATAAAAAAATTAAAACAGCAGTCATGGGCACTGCAAAGTGGCCCGGTGCGAAGAGGCTATACTGAGTCTCCATCGAGTCCTATCAATACTCATTGGGAAGGGAATCGTCAAAGGATACAGTCCTGGATTTTCCCTCCCTGAATGTTGCCCTCCTGAGAGAACTGGAGCTGGATGAACTTGCCAAAGCGACTGGAGTTATTGTTGTAGATGGTCTTGGCGTTACCAAAGGCCTCCATGATTGGGCTGCAACAAAGTGGGGACAATGAAAATGTAAGATTTCCAGGTTGGCATGGTGGAAATACTAAGCGGCAGGTTTGCAGTGATACAATGTACGGTAACACATCTTTTTGAAATGGAGCATGGCTCTGAAAAAGTGTATGTAGCTGAATGTTATGGAAACTGGAAAGTGTGTACTCTGCAGTCTCCTGATGACAGGCAGTGTACGGTAAACACTGCCCGAAATGTTGAGTTACCAGCTCTTTTTAGAGCCACACTCCATCTCAAAAGTGATGCATTACATACATGTACAGTAGTGTCACCGCAAACTTCCACTTCCACAATGTACAATGTACGCATACAGATAAAAATCAATGGAATAATCAATGTGCATAATGCAATTAATTCGGATCCCTATTCCACCTCACGAATCTGGTCTAGCACCAATATATCTTTGGCCTAGTAACTGTTTCCTGTTTGATCTGATACCCTGCCTTTCTGCTACCGTTAATTGGACTGGCACCCTGTGTCCGTTCTGCTAATTGGTCTTGTACCCTGCCTCCCTTCTAATTAGACTGGTACCCTTCCTCCTTCCTGCGAAATGGTCTGCTACCTATCCTCCTCCCTGCAAATTGTCCTGGTACCCAGCCTCCTCCCTGCGAACTGGTCTGGTACCTATCCTCCTCCCTGCAAATTGTCCTGGTACCCTGCCTCCTCCCTGCGAACTGGTCTGGTACCTATCCTCCTCCCTGCAAATTGTCCTGGTACCCTGCCTCCTCCCTGCTAATTGGTCCGATGCCCTACCTCCTCCTTAATGTTTGGTCCAGCCCCTTGCCTTCCCCTGGTATTTGATCTAGTACTCTGCCTCCTCAAAGATTGGTGTGACCTCTTACAACTGTATCTGAATTTGGCGTCATCTTTATATTCATATATGGTCAGGTACCAGTCAGTTATTTGGTCTAGGACCCTGTCTTGGTTGTTCATTTTGAACCATCTTCCCTTTCGTTGGTCTGGTACCCTGTCTCTTATCCTGTCTTCAAGTGTACAGTCTGGTACCCCTGACTTCCACTCACCTGCTTTGCATTATGGCATCCTCCACACGCAACTTGGAGCCGACTGGTGACTGAGGCACACTGGCCTGGGACGATGCCTGACTCATCTCAGAGAGAAAGTTCAGGATGAACTTGGTGCTCTCTGTCTTACCTGCCCCACTCTCCCCACTTTGGAGAGATTGGTATCAAGCAAAAAGAGAACTGTAATTAGAACCACTTGCTTTCCTTCAATCAGGAGGTCAGGCAAAGCACTGAGCATACCCATAGTGCCAATTGTATTCTGAATTGTATTCTGTTGACTGTTAAGATGGCAAAGAAAACTTTGACTGGAACTGAGACCTCTGGTTTTGCATACCAGTACCGTTACCATCTGAGCTACAGTGTATCCAGCCTTTCGATAGTGGCATTCCAAAATAGTCTAGTCAGTCTTTGCCAAGGTGGGGCACATGTTACAAGTGTAGAAGTATTTAACCATTAACCGCGTATATCTCCCGGGATAATGCCACACTTTCATTAAGAAGGCCACCGTCTAAGGTGCGCCAAAACCAGAGTTCTCAGATTCCAGTCAAAGGGTTTTGTTTTTTTGACATTTTTCAAAATTAACCTATTAAGATGGAAATATCAAATTGTCTGAAATGAAATGCTATTGGAAGAACAAATTTCACCAAGGGGTTGGTCATCAGAAGTAAAGGACGTAATATAATGTAAAGCTTGCAATGTTGCAAACAGCTTAATCATGACACAAATGAGCGAAGAAATGCAAATCTAGAGAAAAAGGTAGCAAGACCGTTCAGCAAGGCATTCTCCTTCAGCTTCTGCCTTTGACAAAGGTCCTCCTGGGATCAAAATATCAGTCCCTCTCAATATCTGAGAGTTTGTTTTTTTTCTTTTCGAGGGTGTGATGTTACGAAACAAGCAGGAACCTTTCTCAAAACAGAAGGCATTTGAGAAAGGTCCTGCTAGGATCGACACACCAGGCCTCTCATACACTCTACATTCTGCATTTGAGAAAACTCCCACAATAAATTAATTGCTTACTGACTAAAATGACCCAAATACAACTCTCATAAATTTTAAGGCTTCACGCTTTGATCCTAGCAGGACTTTTCTTAAAGGTCAACTGCAATGCATTTTGGAATTCGTTTTTATTATTTCAAATAATACTATGGTGTAAGTAAAATACATCATGCATTTTTCCCGAATTTTAAACTATGGGAAAGAGTTTTTAAAAATTATTTAAGTTTGGAAGGGGGAGCAGCCACACCCCGGGCCCCGTGGAGGACGTCCTTGGTGACGTCAGCGGATGAAGACTCGGTCCATTACTCTTGTCGGGGAACTATTGTATTATACGTTCGTGTATACCAACAGTCAGTGCACGTTTTTCAAGAGAACCGATTTCGGGAGTAAATATCGACAAACCCGTTGACACGCCAGCCAGATTCGTTGTTGAAGATTGTACATGTAGCAGTGGAATAAACATGCATTTATTCCCTGACAATCCTAGAATAAGGGCTCCGCATTTTGACGTCAAAAATCACGCTGACACGACCGAAATAATCCGACCCGTCAAATCGTGCAGTGCAGTGTCCATTTCGAAGCTTGTTTTCACGGAGACCATTCGGGCTCATACGTGTATGGTTTGGCAACGTGTTCCCGTCTGTGGCCATAGGAAAACTATTTTCAGAATTTCTATCCTTGTTATCGACTTAGAATTCATCTGATTCCGAAGAAAAAGCTTGTCGAAAGACGTCTCGGCCAACAAAATTGTCAGGTTTTTCTCGCCGAGAAAAAGACTGGTGCCACGCTCAAAAAACGTGCATTATCTGCTGAACGCGTCAGGGAACCTCTCCGACTATCTAAGTGCATACGGCTTTCGCGGGGAGAGAACAAACATTCTGCGTTCATCCGGTGACGTAAAGAACAGCGCCCTCAATAACTACGAGCAGGCTTCAGGCTTCTAATAAGCCTGAAACACAAAATTTATGTTTGATCTGGAATAACAATGTACCAATATACATATTTAATGCCAAATCAGGATTTTCTAATTTTTGCACTTCAGTTGACCTTTAAAGGAAGAATTCATCCAAATAGTAAAGACGATTGGACTGAACATGGAAAAGATCCTGCAGTGATAGTGTAACAGACAGTCTGCGTACGGTAGAGAAGTCATGAGCCTTCTGCCTTTACATGTATATTCCATCCAAACTGTTCATAATACAGGGCAGGAGTTATGATTTTCAGAAAGGTGCTGCTTGGATCGAAATGTCAGGCCCTTTCATTTTTCATCTAGATCTAACATCTTGCTTTATTTACAGGGATCGGTAGGAGCATTGGTCAGTGGAGAATGGGCAGAAACCTGTCCATAGCCAGAAGTGACCGGATGTATCAAGTTGAGAGGTGATCCAACAGAATGGACGATAGGCAGACATTGTCTAAATCCTGCTAACCTGCAAACCACTTCCCTTCCTCAAGGCTTCAGGAAGTTGGTTAATCACCGGTCACTTACACTACGGTACATGTACAATGTACATGTAAATGTACATGTACATGTATGTAAAATGTATCCTTGAGGAAACTACGGTAAGTGTACAGTATTTGCAATGTAGGATCCGTGCACATACCCGGTACATGTATACATGTACATACAGTACATGTACATGTACATGTCCACAGTAATGTGCATTAGGATTATATATGTACATGTATGTATACATGTATATGTACAAACTAGTGCTCATGACAATTTGAAATAAACATGTACTGTACATTGTACATGTAACCACATGCACATGTAAACCTTGTACTCACTGACACACATGTTTGTACATACATGTACATGTAGGCCTACACTGTACAGTACCTGTACATGTACATGTACATGTATGTATGTATGTAATGTACATGTACATGTACAAGTAAACCACATGGAAGTACACGTACACGTACAGGTAGGTACATGTACATGTACAGTAGGTTTTCCAATTTAAGTATACAGCACATGTACTGTACTGTAGATTTTAAAACCCTAACCCTGCTGACTCCAACAGAAGCCGACAAATGTTGGGGCCTGTTGTTCTCTGTTGGGTTCAGCAGTGTATAGTACTAAAACACTACATGTACATGTACATTGTATGTTGAGGATTGTTTGGGTCAGCATGGTTGTCTGGCCTGGCAGCCACACAATGAAGATAGTCAAAAAAATCTATAGAAAAGCCCACAAACAAAGGGCCTAAAGGGAAAGACCCCAAAGAAAAGGCCCAAGAGAAAAGGCTCAAGAGAAAAGGCTCAAGAGAAAAGGTTCAAGAGAAAAGAGTCAAGAGAAAAGGCACAAAAGAAAAGTCCCAAAAGAAAAGGCCTAACAATTGTCTGTTACTTGAGTGTTGGTCTTTGTTGGGATCAACACTGTACAATACAGTTGGATTTTGTTGGGCCTGGCATTGTAGGGAAAGTTACTGCAATATAACCATCATTGCAGGACCCTGCTGAACCCAACAGTATCCACTGTTGGGTACTGTTGGGATCAACACTGTACAATACAGTTGGATTTTGTGTGGCCTGGCATTGTATGCAAAGTTACTGCAATATTACCATCATTGCAGGACCCTGCTGAACCCAACAGTATCCACTGTTGGGTACTGTTGGGATCAGCAGGCTTCACACTTTCATGTTCATTGTTTGATACTGTTGGGATCAGCAAAATAGAGTTACACATGTACATGTAGGCTAACAGTGCGGGGAATAGGGTTTACGATTCCATGAAGCTACTGAATGTTGGCATCTACATGTACATGTACCAACCTGATCAGTACACACTGGTTGTCATTGCGTTTCCACATGGAGTAGTAGCAGTCATTGGCAATGGCGTAGATGTGGGGAGGCAGCTCCCCTATGTGTCTCTTGTTGTAGGCCAGCATCACCTCACGCTCATAGAAGCTAGGGATGGCCTTGTAAGGGTTGAGGGCAGCCAGGATGGACCCGATGTATGTCTGCAATCAAGCATAAAAAGTCACACTGAAACAAATGGGAAAAGGTAACACAGAAACAAAGTGAAATTCAAAAGTGTCACGCCGCAACAAAGTGGGATACAAAAATGTGGCATACTGTTTCCTGACTTCACTGAGCGAAATGCAAAACTTAATCATTTAGCGGGCCTACAGCACTGTATCTCTGAATTCTAGCAGGACCTCTACATCGTGTATACATGTACATATTCATATTTACAATATTGTTTTCATTATCCAGGATATGTACAGTGTATACACATCACAGGACACTCAAATAAGAATTAAGTGGAAAGCAGAAATCAATCAATCAAAAAACAACAACAACAGTACACAAACAACATCGTACATGTACATGTAGGATTGCCCCAAAAAACTACATGTACAATGTACATGTATGTAGTTTCTGTCAGGGGGGCTCTCCAAACTAATTGGATGACAGAAACAGTACAATATATACATGAAAAAAGAAGTATTAAATAAATAAATTACAATTATACCAAATATGCCAATTATTGAAATAGATAATAAATCATCCTTTCTCAGAGGCAGAGACAATCAAATTAAATGATCTGTGGTTATCTATCAAACAAATGACCAAGACAGTTAATTCAATTTAACTCATCGTGGAGACTGGAGACCAATCATAAGATGATGAATGACGCACTGCAACCAAATGACCTGCATGTACTATATGGTGTGTTGTCCCATGTAGCTCAATAGTTATCCAACATACAGTTCATTCAGTATGATGGATCCTAAGCAAGGCTTCAGCCAAGAAGTACTAGAAAACTAGGGCTTGCTGACTCAGACGACCCAAATACAAATAGAGAGGGAATGATCTCTTGATCCACACAGGACCTTCAATGGTAGAGTGAAGGTCACTAGCAGGACATTAATGAGGTCACCTTTCTCAAAAGGCCCTGCAAGGATTAAACCGTCAGACCTTCACATGACTAGAAACAGACACATGTAGCACAAATTGAGGGCACTCAGGATGGAAATGTCATTCAATATACAATATCCATCCATAGACACCACCAACATATGGACACTGTGAGTCCATGGCCAGAGACTTGGACCTGTGGTCAGCGTCACAGATCACAGATCACAGATCAATCATCAAAGTCAATTTCAAATCTGCAACTGAATGAAATTTATTGTGCAATTACATGTACCGGTATCTTGACACTTGACAGCGCTCATCTAATTTAATGAATTGAACCAAATCTAAATGTTTTGTTCAGTGATCCGGGACACTTGTCTTAATGCTCTTAATTAACAAAAGTGTTTCTCTGTTCCATACATGTGTACATACATGTAGCCTGTAATGTTGTATGCATTAATATACATGTTCTTGTATGTGACTAGGGGTGGATTTCACAGATCCTTGTGATGCATCATACATGTACCGGTAACCATGATGTACACTGTAACTCAACTTACATGTAACATACATGTACACTGTACCAGAGATAATCCATCAGTTGTTATACACCATACAGGATGGTTTCTGTGCATCGCTCATTGCCTTGCGACTGATTATAAGTTATGATGGGTTTGGTGAAACGGCTGGTGGTTATTTAACTTATTTTATAAAAAAAAAATTAAATGATGAAAGAGTACACACTACATGTAAGAGTACTAAGACTTTTTCTTAACACCAATTCACATAAACAATGTTCTGCCTTTGAGAAAAGTCCTGCCGAAATCAAAATGCCAGGCTCTCAATTTCTGCAATTTTAGACAGCACATAGATGCATGTATACAATGTAAATGCAAGTCAGCAAAACCTTTCATATTGTATACATATGTACAGTACTGGATTGAAAGAGAAATTAATACAAAAACTGTTGCAAACTGCTCACTGACTAAAATGACCTGAAAAACATAACTCTCAAAAGTTAGAAGGCATGACGTTTCGATCCTAGCAGGACCTACAATTCTGCCTTTGAGAAAGGTCCTGCTAGGATCGAAACAGAATTGTTTTTGCCTTTGAGAAAGGTCCTGCTAGGATCGAAACGTCAGGCCCTCTAACCTTTTTAAATGAAAGATGGCAAAGACCTTTCTTCAAGGCAGAACTGTTTGTCATAATGTCCTTTCAAAATAAATTTATATTTTGTAAACATTAGGGCCATTCCAACTTCCCACTATGAAAATAATCGCGATTCAAAACCCCTTTTTTCCGTCGTGTCCACACAGGCCAAAAAATCGCGTCGCAAAAAAACACGAGCCGATTGTGGCTGGCAGTTGTGGTCAAATGGTGGGTGTGTCCTTGCGCGTGGCCCAGGCAGGGAGACATATAAACAAGCACAACAGGACTTCCTGTCAAACAGAGCGTGAGCGGTGCATTGTGGGATTTTAAAAAAGGGATTCCGAATCACGATTCAAATCACGCTAATAATTGCGCTTATTGTGTCCACAAACACAAACAAAGTGGGGTTTGAATCATGATTCAAATCGCGATCCAAATATTCGCATTTATTTGACGTCGTGAAAACGGCCCTTCTTGTACAGTACAGTAGTTGTCACTTGAAAATGACTAAAGATGAAGCCCCTCTTGTGAGGTAACAAGTTGGCAACACATTTGATACTTCCACATTCTCCTGATCTTCAATGGAGTGCTTGAAGCTCGTTAAGAGGGGCTGCAGTTTGATAAAAGATCATCGGAACGACCAGGATGATTGGCAATTGGCAGTCTAATCCTGGCGTCCGTGGACAAATTCCTGAAATTATCCACATTTTCCGTCTCATCTAAAACGGATTGGATTCTCTTGCCAAGGGCCATGAATGCACAATACTACAAGAGCTCAAGGTGGTAGTATACATATCCGGCGTTAGTCATCAATTGCACAGCGGCATTTGCAATTTCAAATGCTGATAAACAGTATTTCTTTTCCCGGGGCTGTGTACATGAAGCGTTGTCATGGTTTTTCGGCTGTTTGCATCTCCGTCTCTCTTCTTCTCCCTACATGTACCTCTGCCCAGCCAGCCTCTGCCCGGGGTAGAAGGCATGTATATTTCATGCTGGGGTAATTGCCTTATCTTGATGGTGATTTTCCTGGCTAGATTTGTCCCATGGGTCCCCCCCCCCCCCCCCTCTGCTAGGCTTGATCCTAGTGAGCCCCAGTGCCCAGCCTCCCACGGAGGCACTATTGAGACCGGCCGCCTCATTCATCATGCACATGTACATGTACTTCACAGATTAGTCTTCTGACTGTAATTACCTGGCCACGGGAGATGGGGGAGATGGCAGGCATATTTTCCCTGAATGAAAGGGATCCCTCTAGTTAATGCAGCATTCCA
This sequence comes from Luidia sarsii, assembly GCA_949987565.1. Lineage (NCBI taxonomy): Eukaryota > Metazoa > Echinodermata > Asteroidea > Paxillosida > Luidiidae > Luidia > Luidia sarsii. Next base: position 12,997,873 of record OX465109.1, on the reverse strand, counting down.
ATGCCTCCTCAGCCACTCAATGACAGCAACGTTTGGATTGCATCTTACTTTGTACAAGTTAGATAGACTCTGAATACACAGTAAAGGCAAATGCCGAACCACTTACAATCAAGTGGGAAAATTTTCTTAAACATGAGAAACAAAAGACCAGGGAAAACCTTGAATCATTGCCGTTGCTTCTACATATGTACATGTACATTGTACATGCATACAGTGTACGTGTACATGTACATGTAGATTTAGGAGGTACATGTACATGTACATGTACATGAACATGTAACCATGTACAGGTACATGTACATGTACATGTAGGTCACTAAGGGCCTTTTTCAAACCATGGTTGAGACTCTGACTTTGGCTTGTCATTCAACGGCTGAAAGTTTTGTTTTTATCTTCCTCAGAGATTGAAAGATTGTTCTCTCTTGCTCCGAAACTGTAGCCAAGAATAACTGGAAGTACACTGTATTTTACATGTACTTATTATAAAATTATACAACAATGTTGCAAACTACATGTACAATGTACATGTCCTGTACAATGTACAATTAAAATACACAATAAAATCCACATGTACTGGTACTGTACATAGTACATACGTACATGTACATATATGTACATGTGTACATGTACATGCCGGTACATTCATTATTGTGTAGTGTGTACATGTACATGTGTATACAGTACTACTACTGTACAGTAATGTACGTGTACAGTACTGTACATGTCCGATACATGTAGGCCCTACTGTACATGTATTGTACATGTGTACCGGTGCATGTTCATTGTAGCAGGACTTTTCTCAAAGGAATAAAGGCCCAGCCACACATGTCTCACTCTCCGCCAAACTTGGTCATGATGGATCTTGGCAACTGTAAACTCGGACACAGAAACATGTACTACATGTACATGTACATGTATGTGCGTGTGTACATGGTGGATAAGACTGTGAGCAGTTGCCTCTTTAAAAGGTGTCTCTAATGGGACCGAGGCACTTCATGCCCAAATGGCGAATACAAGTACAGGGATCACATCCTGTTCACAGCGGCCAATCATGAGGCCCGTGGGGGAATGCTAACATGTGCTTGTACAAGTGCAACTTGACAGATGGGATTAAAGGTGCATTACTGGGCAGCATTAAAGGGGTATTAATCAATGTCAACCCACATGTACCCTGTACATGTACATGTGAATGAGTCAAGCTCGTATTAAACATACAGTGTAGACTCTGTATATTGTGTACATGTACATGTACAGTGTACATGTACACTGTACATACACTGTATAGGCCGCACAATGTTTAAATCCTGGCAGGTCCTTCTGAAATAGTGAAAGGCATAATTCAAGGTGTTTTTTTTAACAAGTACCGGGACCAGTTCTGTACATGTACATGTACACACACTCTACATGTACATGTCACGTACATGTACATGTACATGTACACACACTGTACACTGTACATGTCACGTATGTATGTACAGTGTATTGTACCGTACCGGGGGTACACATGTACCTGTACATGCCTTCATGTTTATGTCAATACGCATACATCCATGTGAAGCCAGGCATTTCATTTTCAATGACTTGCAGTTTTTAAATACCTTTTTTCAATCAAATAAGATTTTTCTCAAAAGCAAAAGGAAAAAAACAAACAAAAACAGTAACAAGTGCTTTGAACTGGACAGCAGCATAGGAATGTATAGCCTTTGGTAAGTTGTTGGTTGTTGAGTAACAAAAGTAAGAATTTGTAATAATATGCAAAACTACACATGTACATGTACTGCAGATTGCTTACTGACTATACAGTGTAATTACCAAAATGGTCTGAAATTTTGATCCTAGCAGGACCTTTCTCAAAGGCAGAATCTGCCTTGAGAAAGGTCCTGCTACAGTGTAGGATCGAAACATCAGGCCCTAGTCATTTTTTATACAAAAAAAATCAAGCAGTTTTAGGACAATATTCTTGTGGGTTTTGCCATCCAGTCAGTCAGCCAGTCAGGTAGCCTTTCAAAGAAATATCCCCTTTGCTAATCACCTCCATTTGTCAGGCATGTTCAATCGGCCTTGACTTAGTGTCAATGGCATAATAAAACCAGCAGTGGAATACATCAGGCAGTGAGACCTTCAATTCTCCTCACACCGTGACCTTTCAATTCCAATTACAAGATGTCACACGCTCCATAGAGTCCAGAAAAACAAAAATATGGGAGAATATTCTGTAAGATTGAGTGATTGTGGGTTATCTGAAAGTAATCGGGCATTTGTGATCCACATACTGTAAATACACACAAGACAAGAGCCATACCCATTTGAGTGGTCATCTTTTTTTTTTTTTTTAGATTGTACAAGAAAAGCCTCTAGAGTAGACAGCTGTTCCAGTGCAGAAACATATTACACTTCCTTTTAAAGACTGACGCTGAAATCACTACTTGGTCCACAGTCTAGAGGTTACCGGTATTTCTACCAAGGCAAACACAATGACAAAAGCCACGTTTCCACTGGACTTATTTTGGTTAAAGTAACCGAGACGATGGTTACTTTGACCAAAATAAGTCCAGTGGAAACGGCCCAGTCAAATTCTCTTGGTTACTATAACCAAGTCCAATGGTTACTTTTACCGAGCAACCTCTGCCCAGTAAAAGTGACCAGTTTAACCGAGCCGATTAGTCCAGTGGAAACGCACCACTTGGTTAAACGCGACTCGGTTAAAAAAAACACATCCGGCTAAAAAAAGTGGGAAGGATGGTCAAATTTGACTATTAGAAATTTAACCATCATCTCGGTTAAATTCTAGTCCAGTGGAAACGCGGCTAAAGAAAACCTTGACTACACCAGGACTTGAACCCGAGACCTCTGGTTTGGGGTACCTGTAGCCTACCCTTGCCATCGAAGCTATCCTGCCCTTACATAAAATGTTCGTGTAACGGTACATAAATGTACATGGTGCCCTTCCCAAATACCCGGTATTCAATTAGACTTTGCCAGGGTGGGGGAGTCAGTCAGAAGCAATTACCGGTACATGTTACCATTAATTGAACACTGAAACTTCAACCCCTGAGAGGCTAAGGTTGGTCAGATCAGGGCACTCCAGGGTTTCCCTGGTCAGGAATTTGGTGGGTCTGAATTGGCAACCAATAATTGGAAGAATACCGTACCGGTACATGTACTCTACAATGTGTATTGTGCCCTGCCGCTAAGTTGTTGAAGTTACATGGGTCACAGATTGGATAGTGAACAAGTCTAAAGCATTACAGTGTATAATAATTGTGTGTGTGTCCATGTTAGAAACATTCAGTAATGTGCAAGGACACGTACAAACACAGCCCTTTGGACTGGCTAAGGTGCTATTGTTTTTGTGTACATGCTGTCAAGCATGATTCTGACCCCCTAGAGGTGAAGATTTGTGAAGACAACCACTTGATGCAGCCCATCCAGGGTGTCAGCCTGGGCAACCCTGGGCTACTCACATAGATCTGGTCATTGTTATATCGCAGCTGCAGGTTCTCCAGGATGCTCTGGTCTTGGAGGTCCGTCAGCTTGGCCATATCCTCCAGCCCCACGGATGGCGAGGGAAGTATCGCCATGGTTACCGGTGCTTTCCAGCCCTCGGACCAGACACGGCAGAAGTGGACACAAATCACAGACGGGGGATTGTTGAACCGACACTGAGGGCGATTGGACTTGGAATCATCCAGTCAGTCGGATGCAAATTAAATTGGATCTGCAGAGAGCGAGAAAGAAAGGGGAGAAAATACCAGAAAATTGAGTGATTATAAATTAATGGGTTTTTCAGAAGTTCATACTTTGGGGGTCATTTGATATTTTCACAGAAGGCAAAAGGAAAATATTTTGTGAAATGTCAAGCAACTACTGTACATTGTACGTAAACAATGTACGGTACATGTACATGTACACTGTATGTATACATTACAGTATGTATACAGTGTACAGTATACCGTACTACGTGTCATGTACATGTACATGTACACATGTACATGTAGGAAGCAAGTTACAGTACATATAAGTTTGACAATATAACCTTCAACGTTGCAAGCCTTCTCAAAAGGAAACGAAAAAAAGAAAAAAAAAATTCTCATCTGCTGATACGGTATATGTACATGTACACGTACACTGGAAATGAAATCCTGTAAATATTCAGGTCAGTTTCCTTCATTGTCAGAAACCAGAAAGGCTTTCATCTTTTTCTTTTTGTTTAAATCCGGCATATCGATTGATGACAAAAAGTCAGACCAGGAGGAAGTATAAGGTGAAAAAGATATCATTACTACATGTACATGTAGTTTTCCAAACATGTCATTGTTTGAAAGAAAGGATAAAAACAATATTACATATACAGTATTTCTTCTTGGTTTAAGTTTACATACTGTACATGCAGTGTGTATTGTACACATGTAGGCAGCTTTGTGTGTACATGTAAAGTGTACATGTACAATTTGTACACCATGCATGCATGCATAATATTGTTCAACTGAACACTATAATTATACACTGTACATGTACACTGTACATGTACATGTAGAATGTACATTGTACATGTACATGTAGAATGAACATGTACATTGTACATGCATGTACATTGTACATCATACATGTAGAATGTACATGTACATTGTACATGTGCATACAGTACCGGTACATGTACATGTGTAAAATCAAAATGGAAAGGAAAAACCGGTTTTGACACTGAATTACACATACATGTACATGTACCGTATCTTACAGCAGTTTAAAAATTATGGCAAAAAACACACTCATGTACTGTATACAATGTACATGTACATGTACATGTATGTTTATGTACAACATGTTAACTGTACAGTACTGTACTGTACAATTACAGTATAATTATATAAACAAGAGTTACAAAATACATGTGTACATGTACACAATGTACATGTACATGTAGGATCTTTTAAATTTCCATAATTTGGGTCATTTAAATGGTCTGGGACATTTTGTATAACGGTCAACTACATGTACATGTACATGTACATTAAACGGTACAGTACATATTCTGTAGATTGTGTATTTATTTCCTTGAAATTACCGTAAGCTGCACATGTACATTGCAAACTCCATGTACCGGTACATGTACATTGTACATGTACATGTACATGTATATGTACATGTACATGTATATGTACATGTACATTGTACTGTACAGTAAGACGCACTCCAGGAACCTGATTCAAGTTCCTACAAGTTCCTTTAGTCCCAAATGAAACTCAAGTTGACCGCTCATGCCTTTTAAAAGGGCATTTTTCGGTGACGAAAACAAATCTGTTTTGAACAAGGCCGCTTTGCCGAATGCTAGCCACGTACATGTACGAGGATTCTGACCAGGGGAGACATAGGAAATGCCTCTGGGTTATACAAACCACAGAAAGGAAAATCATTAGCTCAGGTCATATCAGCTTTCTTTATTGCCAAGCTTTTCCCAAACGATCAATTTTTCCACCGAGTAATAATATGTACATGTACATTGTGCATGTCCATGTACAGTATCCATCCTTTCATTTGTTCTCTTTTTAAATATTCTTTGACTGACTGTTTCTCCTGTTATGAAGCCACTTAAGAGAATTTAGTTGTTGACTGAGTAGCTTTTGGGAGTTTTATATTTTCTTTTACAAAATTGATAGCACGGTCCTTCAGCTTGAAATTCAAAAGTAATTTACAATGTACATGTCTTCCATCATACATGTACATGTACATTTTGTACATGTACCGGTACACCTGTAGATGCACTTTATTGCATCAAATGGAAGTGCATGCATTGTAATAGTTAGTCTTTTACAATACATACATTGTACGTACAGGTCTAGGCCTACATGTACACGTGTAAGTTTACTTGCATACACAACATTCGTACAATACTACAGTGTACACAGTACATGTACATGTACATGTACATACCGTACACGTACAGGGTATACGGTACATGTACATGTACATGTACATGTACATCTGTAACTGCAAGTTCTAAAAGGCAGGCATTATTGCGAGTAAACTGACTGACAGTACAGTACTGTACATGGGTACATGTACAGTACTTCAATTCCCTTCAAAAGTAATAGGTTCAAATCCCCTCCAACTTCCAAGCTAAAGGAGATTATTCTCTCAACGGGGCCAAATCCCCAAAATTTTGTCTAGATGTATACCATACATGTACATTACATGTACATGTACATGTGTACATACATGTACATGTACAGTATACATGTACATGTACATGTACAGTATGTACATATTATACTGTACACCTGCACTGTTACATGTATGTGCACTGTTATGTACATGTACATGTACATGTACTGTACATGTATGTACATGTACATGTATGCCTACAATACATGTACATGTATGACAGTTGTTTCAAGTCAACTAACAGGATTTTTTTAATATAAAAAAAACAAACTTAAAAAAGGGGGTTATTCAACTTATTGGATGTGTCAGGGGACAACCAACAAGTTTTCTTTTGGACATGGCCTAGCAATCTACGTAGATCTAAACTACTGTAGCTGTTTCATATTTTAACCCCATTGCACGCTGTTGTTTGGCTCTCAGTTTTCAACCCACAGAGTCCCTCTGAGATTTTCTATTATTGTAGTGAGGTGGGGGTGAGAGTGAAATTGGAGTAAAATAAATAAATACAACTGCAAAAAAAGTGCAAGCAAAGCATAACATTACGCATGTAAGCAGTCACATGCTTTTTGCTTCCAGGATAATGCACTTCTCGTTAAGAATGTACATGTACTTGTTAAGAATGTACTTCTCGTTCAGAATGTACTTCTTGTTCAGAATGTACTTTTTGTTCAGAATGTACTTCTTGTTCAGAATGTACAGTGTGTGTACTCAGATTAAGTAAGGCAAACCCTTGTTAAAAAAGCACAACTACAGTACACAGCACAGTTGTACAGTAATCAGGCCTCTTCCCCTCAGAATTCTGTTTTCAATGAGCATTTCCACTTTTCCATAATTTTCCAAAACATAACATGTACTGGTACATGTAATTTTGTTTTTTAAAAACACCTATAGTACTGTACAGTACCCTGTACATTACACATAATGTACATCTACCGGTACATGTACAGTAGTTTTAGGGTCAATGTCCCGATACTTGTAGAATGTACATGTACATATACTGTAGAGTAGAGTGTACACACTGTATGTACCGTAATGGTACATGTACAATGTACTGTACATTTGTATTGTTCACACGTGCACGTGTATGTGCAGTACATGTACATATGTATTGTTCACACCTGTACAATGTACATGTACATGTACATGTACATGTACATGTATGTACATGTACATGTACATGTACATGTATGTACATGTACACTACGGGTGTATGTACATGTACATGTACATGGACATTGTATGGAAATGGAATACATGTACTTAACCTACTGATGTCGTTCTAAAATCAGAACAGGGAAGTTCAGAAAACAGCCAGACATCCCTTAAAGGGGAGTGAAACCCAGAGAAAATATTTAGCTTATCTGATTGGGTGTTAAAAAATAAAAACAACCTCCAATTACCTCATGTGCTACTCACCTACAAGTTTCATAAAGAGAGAAAAATCATAGAATTCGGTGGTCGAATTTGCGTTCCCTCTTTATGAAACTCGTAGGTGAGTAGCACATATATATGTAATTGTACGTTGTTTTTAACACCCAATCAGATAAGCCAACATTTTTCTCTGGGTTTCATTCCCCTTTAAGGCTACACCCCCATCTTACAACAACACATGTATGTGATGCCCTGTCTGGCACAGAATTTGGGCCAGGGATTTGTAAGCACACAGTTCTGATTCCTCTGGGCTTGGTGAGACAAAGCTCTGCTTTGAGCACCAAATCCCATCAATGTGTTCATCATTTATCTCTCCTGCCATCCCTGCATCAACACTGATGCTATCAACTCTACCATCTGCTGATGCAGTCCCAATTCTGGCCAGGCTAGCCTACATTTACACAGTTCCTCCATACATGTGTCCAAGTAATCAGGGAGCCTTCCCTGTGTTTGTATACATTCAGAGGATCTCATTTTCTGCACTGGTGGTGACGCACATGAAGACCCAGACCATGGGTGGGATCTGCCTGCTGGTTCATGAATCAAACCAGTGAGAGGCTTACTCCACATTACTCACCCAGCAAAATTCAGTATCTGATGGGCAGAAAACTGATGAGTTACCAGCTCCATTCAGAGCAGCACTCCTTCTTGAAAAAGATAACTTACTGTATAGTATTGTACTTACTGTATTATATAGTACCTGTACATGTATGTACAATGTACATGTACATTGTACATGTACTGTACATGTACAGTGTACTTGTACTGTACATGTACATGTACAGTTGTACATGTACAGTTGTACATGTACAGTTGTACATGTACAGTTGTACATGTACATGTACAGTTGTACATGTACAGTTGTACATGTACCGGTACTGTACATGTACAGTTGTACATGTACAGTACATGTACGGTACTTGTACATGTACTTTATGTACTTTATGGCACAAGCAAAGAAATGAAGCACATGTACATGTAGAAGTACAGGTACATGTACTGTACAGTACACTGTACAGTATAATGTACATGTACATGTACTGTACATGTAACATGTACAGGTGTACGTGTACATACGTGTACCGGTACATGTGTACACATACTGTATGTACATGTACATTGTACATGTACATGTACATCAGTTACCGACTGCCTCTCTACATGTAGCTCTCTGGATGGAGTTAGAGTAAACTGTTTGCAAAGTCTGTCGGTGATAGAAAACAAATCAGAACCGGACCAGAGCGGCCCTAACTCATCCCTGGCCAATAGAGGCCAACCCTGTCATCCATTGATTGATGGCGATGCTGCAGAACACAGTCACCATGGTTTGCTTGGCAGGCACTGGGTACGGTACTCAAGAAGTAGAGACACTCTTCTAATTAGACTGGTTAGTGGTTACAGTGCATGGCTGGAATATAAACTGTGCTGGCAAGACTGCAGGCATTGGTTGTCAATAATGCCAGGGCCATACTGTACATGTACATGTACATGTACCGGTACATGTACATTGTACATGTACTGCGATATGACACAGGCAAGCCCAGGCTGCTTGCAGGCCACTGTATACACTGTACATGTACAGTAGGTGATACATGTACATGCATGACACGGCATTTCCTCTGCCCAAGGAAATCAGAGATGGTTTCAGAAAAACCGTCTTGCCGATTGGAAATGACAACAACAGCGCCTGGCACTTTGCACATTAGTAAGTGTACATGTGGAGGTACATGTACAGGTACATGTACATTGTACATGTACATTGTACATGTACATGTACATTATACATGTACATGTACATGTACATGTACATTATACATGTACATGTACATTGTACATGTACAGGTGTACTGTGTAGTGTACATATGTACATGTACATGTACATGTACATGTAGGCCTACCGGTATGCCTGTATAAAGAGAGATGGATAATCTTAGCCACACCCCTATCTAGTAACTTACAGGTAGTCCATTTACAACAACATCTTACACTCTTTAGTACATGTACTTCTATGGTAATCTTATTCAAACCCTTTGAGAAAGGTCCTGCTAGGATCAAAACGTCAGACCCACTGATTTTTGCACTTATTCAAACCCCAGTATTACAGTACATTTATAACACTTGGCCTAATCACAAGCACATCTTCTTAGACTCTTTAGTACTTAAAGTATTGTAAGTCAGGGCCTGATCCAAGCAGCTGAGTCTTTTAAATCAGCAAACAGTTTGCACCATTTTATATACACCTGTACTAATCTTAGCTGAGCATTCCAAACCCCTATCTACAGTAGTCATTTGGCTCATCTATTGTACATTGTACATGTACATGTACATTATACATGTACCGGTACAGTACATGTACAATGTGCAAAGACTGCATAGTCTTAGCCCATACCGGTAATCTCAACCACACCCCAGCCCACAAATCCCCAGCATCTACAGTACATGTACATCCACTGTGTATGACTGATGCTGTTGACAGAGTGACTTTTGCTGAGAGTGGTTGGGAGGCAGAGGAACCAAGACTACCCTTACTAGGCAGGCATCCCATGTTCCATCCTGACCAGACATTTCAACGACTTCCATGCAGCCAAGCCATCAGACAAATCAGGCTATGAGGTCAAGGGAGGAAATATCAACCTAATGAGTAATGTGAATAAAGGGATATACCATACAATGGTGTATTGCTGTATCCAAAATGTGTCCACAGGGCAAGATTAGGAATACAAGAACATGTACAATGTACAGTGTGTACATGTACATGTACACGTACATGTACACATACATGTACATGTACTTTGGCACATGTACATGTACACTGTACCATTTTCCCATGTACACCTGTACAGCGGTTACTTACCATACTGTACATGTACTGTACATGTACATGCACATGTACACATGTATGCATTTTCTTTTCACACATGAAAACAGTGTGAACATTACATGTACATGTACAGTACGTATACATACACTGTACTACATGTACATGTACATGTACATGTACATGTACCGGTATGTACCAGTACTTAAATGTACATGTACAGTGTACATACAGTTAGGTGTACATGTACATGTAATGTACATTTATGTACTTACGTACATGTACATGTACAGTGTAGTACACTGTACATGTACAGTACATGTACATGTACATGTACAGTACATGTACATGTACTGTACATGTACGTGTGTGCACATGTACAGCCCATACATGTACATGTATACAGTACATGTGTACTGTACATTCACATGTACATGTACATGTATACAGTACATGTGTACATGTACATTCACATGTACATTACCTGTACATGTACACATGTATGTAGAATGACTGAGTACATGTACAGTACTTAGCTCATTACGCAAGTACAAATATCTAAACCAGCATCCATAACCTGATGTGACTTGAAAAGAGTTCACATCGTCAAAGCTTAATAACATTAGGAACAACATCTGCAATCTGCACCTTTTTGCAAATTCACACCACTGGAAAAAGGGGAAGGGGGAACACTTCCCCTTGTACACGAACTACTTACTGTACACAATGTACATGTATGCATACAGATGGAGAAAAACATTTCTCAGAAAAAGTTAAAAGTACATGTACATGTACATGTGTACATTGTACAGCATTTACAAAAACTAGTGCCAACAGCTGACTGATAAAAATGCAAATCTCAAAGATTGTGTGGGGACTGGTATTGCTATCCTAGCAGAAAGGTCCTGCTAGAGCTAGGATGGCAATGACAGCCCCAAAAAAGGGTACTCTAGATCCGCCTTAAATGCAATTGAGGATGCTAAGTTTTAATCACTGTTCGGGAGGGAAAAGCCCCCAAGTTGTCATTATGATGTCATATCACAGATTCGATAAAGCGTCCCTCCAAGGTTTTTTTTTGTGACGACAGACGAGACACGATGCAGCAGGATAAATCAGCGAGCGTCTCCACGACTCCATCTAAATCCCTTGCCTCTTACTGACACTAATTGCACAGCAATGCTTACACTCTCCTCTCTCCTCTCCTTCTCTCTCTCTCTCTCTCTCTCTCACTCTCTCTCTCTCCTCTCTCCTTCTCTCTCAAAAGAAGGCGCATCTATGACTCTAGCGGGGCCCCCACTAATGAATAGAAAAGCAGGGAAGGCTCTCAGCGGCCTGGATATTCGGCTGACATCGAGACGGCACTGAACGATTGAGTTTCCTCAAGAGCGCCATGTGTGTACGTGTAAGCAGACCCGTACACATTATCTCGGGCTGGAGTAAGGTGGGGAGGATCTTGGGGCGTGGTCCTCTTTCGTATCCATCATCTCTGATTTGGTTCAAATGTTGGGCCAGGCTCTTGCGCAGCTGAGGGCCTTCCTATTCGCACTTGCCAGATCTTCTGAGGCAGCACTCGTCCTCCAGGAGTGGGTATCTCAGTAGATGTTGCATTGTCTGCTCTGAAACACCGCATTCACAGGTTGGATCGGCCACATCAGCATAGCCCCACTTGCTCAGGTTGCCTTTGCTACGACCCATTTCTGTGCGTAGTCTGTTGAGGGACTTCCACAGCCTCCACTCAGATTTGTGGCCAGGTGCCAATTGCTCACTGGTTGGGATGGGCAGCTTTGCCATGTGTTGTTTCTCGTCTCGCCGCCCCTCCCACAGTGCTAGCCTACATGTAGTTGTATGAGGGGGCTGAGACAATGGTTGGACTGCATGAAGAAAGCTCTTCCTTGATTTAAGGCGGCTCGGGGCGGGTTTGGTGGATATGACATGGATGGCGAGTGTCATCAGTTTGCCTCATGTGTTTGGTCCTGCTGGCCACTGATCTGAAGATGCCAGGTGGGGTAATCCCAGCTAGAACATATCGGCTGTCAACATTTGGGGCGTGGTCAAGATGGCAGACTGTGTTTATGTCATCTGTTGATTGGCGCCTGGGCATAGGAGCTGTCGGTTCAAGATACCTGACTGATTTGTTAATCATACTGAGTTGCGATTGGCCGTCTTTGACACGTGACCTCCTGAATTGTTGTACATGTATTCCAGATTTCCAGTCGCAAAAATAATCCAGTCAGAGTTTGGATCACATCTCTTGAGTCCAAATGCGAGTCCAAGTCCTAAGTCATCCAGGTTGAGTCAGAGTCACAAAGGTTGAGTGAACTTGAGTCCCCAGTTAGAGTCACCTTATAATTTACATGTACGTGTATTTACATGTATTTACATGTTACATGTATTTACAGTCAACGCTGTCTTGAAGGCACATTTCCACATTTTGGTTTGTACTGTAATTGCACTACTGCAGTCTATGTTATTGTTAGCGTGCACAAGTGTCCCCCCCCAAAAAAAAAAAAATTATTTTACAATATTGTTTTTTTTTTTCATAGTTTCACAAGTCATGCAAATCAAATCTAAGTCAACACGTGTGTCAGTCTACAACTCTGACTGAGTCAACTGTTGTTGTGACTTGAGTCCAAGCCACAGTCTTGGAAAATACACATGTACCGGTACGTGTACGATGAGTCGGACTCAAGTCTGAATCTGAGTCACAAGTCTACAAGTCTTCATCATTAAAATGTTGTGCTTTAAGCAAATTCCTGCAACAGAATCATCAGAGACCCACTTGGAAACCTCCCCAAATTTCAAATTGTACCCCCGGTCTCCTAAACCATGCTCTCTTCACAACAGGTCCTGCACACAGGCATGACGTAGATAGCAATACTTTCCAAGCCTTTCGTGGGAACCGCAGAGACTGGCATGCAGGAAACTCAGTAGGTCCCTTCAGCAGGAATCACTGCAAGACCACAAGGTGGTTGTTTCCTCTTTCTTTTTTTGCATTTCCTCTCATCCGTACATATGTATGTTCAAGGAACTGCACACACACTAACCATTGCACCAACCAACTTACAGTGTAACACTAACAGTTTTATCAAACTGCAAAGGGTTACAGAGGCTGCAAAGGTGTATGGGTACATGTACATGTACATACATGTACACTGTACATGTACAATGTACATTACATGTACATGTTCAGTGTAACAACAAACTTATGCAGTGACAATCATCTCTAAAGTATGAGGAATTGAGGAGAATAGGACTGAGTGACAAAAGCATCATGCCCACTCAACTACACAATGCGCAATTTTATTGCGCATGCAGTACTGTACGGTATGTGTGCACAATTGTTCAACGCCTGCACCCTTGAAGGTGTGGTGGTGGGCTCCTGGGCGCACATTACTGGTACATTGGTCTACTGTAACTTAAAAAATATACAGCCCTGACCCGATGCTGTCCTACGTGTACAAACATTGTACATGTAGTTTGTCTTCACAATCACTGAATGCACAGCCTTGCACCCTTTCACTGCACACTTCTACAGCAAGTAAACAAACAGTTATAAAAGCATTCACAAATTGCAATATTGCATGACCGTTCCTAGGGGTGCCTGAATCTATTAAAAACTACTGTGATCCAGTTTCACTATCCTCCATGGTTTCCCCACAAATGCTGAGAATGATCGCAGAATGCGCGTTGGTCTTTGCTGCTCAGCAATATCGCCTTGGCAACTTGTACTGTGACTCCATTGTTCTGTAAGACTGATGATAAAAAACAAAAGTTTATCATGGACAGTACTAGGTGTATATAATTATTACTCACTCATTAAAATGCATGCACCACTGTGTGGATTGATTGAGATACAGTACTAAGTACATGTACATGTACATGTGTATGTACCAGTACATTGTTCATGTAATGTAGACTTTTCATTAGTTTCAGTAGTTTCAGCAAGTTTCAGTGAGACCTGGAAGTGGATGAATTTTTATTCCTGGGTTGTTGGTTTGATTTTTGGTGTGTTTTTTTTTTGGGGGGGGATTGTAAATTTGAGAATCAAAGAGAAATGTTGTTTCAAAATGTGCAGCCAAAGCAACCTGTATAAAAGGCTGTAAGACAGCTTTGGTACCATCAAGGTCTGGACAGTGTCTGGTAACTATAAATAAGATGATGTCATCTTTTTTAATGGGATAGGAATGCAGTCTGGGAAATTTTGACAAATCAAAGAATCCGCTTTCTAAAGTGGACTGTCAATGATTACTGTCCAATACTGAAAAAATAAACTGCACTGAAAATGAAGAATTCTCTACATGTACATGTGTACAGTACTGTACATGTACATGTACATGTACATGTACATGTACATGTAGTTGTAGATCAATCATGTACACATGTACAATATACTGTACTGTACTGTACATGTACAATATACTGTACTGTACATGTACTGTACACATACGGTTACATGTACATGTATACATGTACATGTACAATGTACATTGTACATGTATGTATAATTGTAATGTAATGTTCCTACGTACATGTGTATACATGTACATGTAGTAATCTGTACGTACACTGTATACAATGTACATCCATGTACCGGTACAGTACATGCAGTACATGTACATATATTACGTGTACATTAAAATGGACACATACTGTATACATGTACAAATGTACATGATACATATGTACAGTATGTAACATACATGTGTACATTTATGTACTGTATGTACAGTACATATGACATTATGTTTGTAAATTTCAAATTCAGGAATGCATAACACAGATTTCAAAGCTAATTCTATCTTTCCATTATCACACAAGGCCAGTGCCATTGCCCAGCACCAATTCACAGTCCCTGCCAACCAGTGTGACTCACTTTGCTGTCAGTGGCTCAAAGCCCAAGCACCGGTCATTCATTCCTGCACTATCAAATAACCAGACCCTTGACAACTGTCCCCCAAGATCCCTAGTCCAAGTTCGATGAAAGAGGATGATGGATTTTGACGCATGGTTTCAGGATCCCCCACCCCTCCCAAAAAAAAATTAAAAAAACCAAAAAACCAAGGAAACCGAGTGCATCTGTCCACCTATGAATAATACAGTCATTGGGTGAAGAGTTTCACTGGGTCGCAGTCTGTTTTTTAACAAGATCAGAAATCTGTGATCAGATCATTATCAACAGAAGCAGCAAACCAGGGCTACATACAGTACATGTACAGCGTACATGTACATGTACAGTACATGTATACATGTACATGTACATTGTACATGTACAATGTACAGTATCGGTACATGTACATGTACAGTACATGTTCATGTATGTACAGGTACAGTGTACAAAATGTACATGTACCTGTACATGTACAGGTACATATACATTTACATATCTACATACTGAACGTACATACATGTACAATGTGCATGTACACATGCACATGTACATGTACACATGTACATGTACATGTACAGTACCATGTACATGTACATGTACAGCTGTACATGTACAAGTACATGTACTAGTACTACCGGATAAATAATAAATGACAAGATTTCTTTTTTTACACAGTACAGTAGAATGTCAACAGAGGAACCTTGCATGCACAAACTGTACCATGTACAGTTGTACATATGTACATGTAAATTGTTACTCCAAAGGAGGAATGTGAAAGTGATTCAAGTAAGAAGATTAATGCTTGTTGAGGTTTTAATGAAGCCTACACGTTTTCTACATTTTTGTATACATGAACACATGTACCGGTACATGAACAGAACACAGGTAGTACAGTACAGCCTGATTCAAGTGAGTGCTTGTACATGTACATGTGTACATGTACACGTACATATCTGTACATTGTGTAAGTGTACATGTACACATGTACATGTACATTCAACCAGAAGAATTATCTTATTGTTTCACCTTTAGGTGCATGATATTAACACAGGAAGAAGAAAACAGTGTTCACGAATAAGTCACAAATTCAGAACGATCAATTAAAAGGAGCGTGCCCTGGCATCAAAGCTTTTAACCTATCAAGTATCCAATACATCTCACTCCAGGGCATTGGCAACAAATTAACTCGCACCCTTACTCGCACCGGTGCAGACTTGTCCAAGAGCTGGGTACCGCATTTTCTGGAGGCTACGAGACCAGATATTTCTCAGCTGACTCCTTTTCCATCAAAACATTTCTTATCCGTTTCAATGCAATAAAGCGACCAGTTGGTTAAATACAGTAGTCTGTTTGGGGCTATTAAAAGAGTAAATTACTTTATTTTTGGGTTGTTTGTGGTGTGATTGTACATTTGCTTGCTTCTTTGCTTCATTGTACACATGTATGTCACTTTTGTTTGTTTGCTGGGTGGTTGGTTTGTTTTCTTTCTGTTTGTTTGCCGGGTTGTACAATGTACATGTACATGTATGTATGTTTGATTGTTTATAGGCCAACAGTAGGGTTGATAGTTTGTGAGTTGAAACAAACAAGATTACTTTGTCACAATAAAAAAAAAAATCTATTTACTGAGAGCTTGAAACTGATCTGCTATACATGTACATGTATTCTGACAAACTTCAGGAATACACATACGTGTAACATGTACATGTACACGTACATGTATGTAGGTGCGATGTACACTGTACATGTACATACCTGTACATGTACCGTATATAAATTCCTAACCTTGCTGTGGCTTAAAGTGATATACATACATTGTACATACAAAAATGGTGCAAACTGCTTATTGACTAAAATTACCAAAATGGAAATCTTAAAATTTAGTGGGCCTGACGTTTCGATCCTAGCAGGACCTTTCTCAAAGGCAGAGTGACAAGGACAACACAGATACATGTACACGAAGGAAGGGGGAAGAGAGTGGCTTCACGAAACGGGAAATTTAGATGCACCTGTTACCTGTTTCAGTGCACAAAGCACCTGCACGGTGCATTTACAGGTGTAATAGAAAATGGAGAAACCATACATGTACTGTAACATGAACAGTACTTACATGTATTATAATAGATGAAGATTTATTCACTGTTCATTTTATGGGAAATTCAGGCCTTCTTGCATTCAATTTGATCTCAGTTACAGTACATGTACACCATTGGTTTGCCAATTGGGCCAAAGAAATGACCTAATCAACCAATAAATGCATGGAGAGGTAACCTTCCTTGTTGCCTGTCAGAACAAACATACATGGTATGGGTTACACTATGTAAGTTGTGTTTTTACTTCTTTTAGGAAGCGAAACATTATCACTATCAGGTCTGAGGAAATGATTGTATAGCGTTTTGGAAAACAAACACTCCATACAACCCTTCTCACGACCTGGACATTTTTGACACTGATAAAAAAATGGAAACAATATACTGTCCATGAACTCCTCTGCCCTGATGCTGGGGATTACAATTACAGACCTGAAAGTCCCAGAGTTGTTACAAGGGCCTTGACTGGAGAGAAACTGAGACGCTCAAGGCAGAGGATCCTGAGGGCATCCAGTCATTCAGCGCTTCTGACAGGCTCTTTTTGTGGTGCAGACATGCTTGTGAAACTTGGCCCCCAAAAAGATTTCAGTAGAAGTTAATAGAAAAACCCAAACATCATTCAATTACAAATTTATGAATTCAATGATGATGAAGTTGTTAGACTGGTCTTGATTCAGATTTTCTCAGAGGCATAATCTTTATCTAACGTTGTCAAAACAAACATGCTCACATCTCACTGGCAAAATGTATTACAACAATGTAGTGGATCTGATGTTCCCATCTTGGCAGAACCTTTCTCAAAGGTGCCTTTGAAGAAAAAAAGGTTGTTCTAAGATTGAAATGTCAGGCGCTCAAACAGAATGGCAACAGTCTGTACAGAATTACACGTACACTGTAGTACATGTACATTGTGTACATAGTCTGTACTTTCAGACTGATAACATTGGTACTTTACATGTAAAATGGTGAATATGTACCGGTACATGTAAACTCTGCGTTTGAGAAAGGTCATCCTGGGATGATAACATCCAGCCCTCTACATAAGTTTGTAAGATGTTTGTTTGCATTGTGGCCATTAAAGTCAGAGAGCAATTTTCAACAAATTTTTAGTAGGCCTACTGTATTACCCTACCGGTACATATTAGTATGAACAAGGTGTACATTAACATGTGTACACCCATGATGTGCAGTACATACATGTACATGTATACATGTACATGTACAGTACCACAACCATTATTTATTGCTCAAGAATAAACACAGTGCACGTATGTAATGTACATGTACGTGTACATGTACATGTACACGTACATGTACATGTACATCCATGTACTTTCCAAAGTAAAACAGAACAGTCAGAGTATACATGTAGTACCCCGGTACTACGTGTACCGGTAGTACATGTAGGCTTTACAGCGTACAAAAAGAGAGGGTATGGAAATGAGTTCACCTCAGTTGAGTGTTTATGAAATGAATCATGCGCATTAAATGCAGGCTCCTCCTTGTGGTTCGCAAGCTTTCCAAACTTATTGTTTTCTCTTTCTACAGTACATACGTGTACATGTGCAGTACATGTACTGCCTTTGCCATAGGCTGTACATGTACATGTACATGTATTATAACCATACATGTGTGTGTTGTAGCTCCATGATACATTGTATAACATAAAGCGGTTCACTTTATGCACTGATTATATTCCACAAACCACAGGGATATACGGGTCATGAGGTGACCCCAAAACACCTCCCAATACACAATGCCCCAAGGATTCTTCATTCATGAACCACATTGGCAAGGGAAATGTTCAATAGGTCTTTGTGGCAAAGGGAAGGGGCAGACATTACTGTATAAGACATGTACATTGTACTGTACAGTGTACAATTGTACACTGTGTTAAGTGTGTATAACATACTGAATTGTGTACAACTACAAGTACTACGGTACAACTGTACATAAATTGTGTACATGTACATTGTACATGTACGTACATTTGTGTACATACCTACATGTACATACTGGTAATTGGTATATTCTGCCCACTAAGATTACACATTACAATATGTATTGGCAATTTGGCATTGTGAATAACAAAAGGCAAGGAACCTTTAGCAATTTCAAGTTCAACAAGGGTTTGCCCTACAGCGTGTAATCAAACACTGTATGCTCAGTGCTTTGCCTGACTACTTGAGTGTACATTCTGTGCTTGAAGTACTGTACATTCTCCTAAATGCAAAAACATATTACATGTACATGTACAGTATCTTTATGTAGATGAGGATTCTGAAGATGCTTAGAAGAGTTATGAGGGCCCATTAAAAAATAAATAACTGCTATGCTACTGTAACTGTGCTACTCTGTGTTGCTTCGGCAAGAAAGAAGATGGGCAAACAAATGTAAATGATTTGTAACTGGAGATCATGGTGAGTGGGAAAACTCATGAATATATATGAGGGGCTGTGGGATTATTTGCTGGAAGGGTTAAGAAGCAATGACTGAGATGCTGCTAGTGCTACCACGGGAAAGGATGGAAGACGTTCGACCTGTGGATTTGATTGGAAAGTGGGCCTGTGGCTACAATTTGCATGCAGCTGTATCTAGATCATCATGAGCTGTGTACGGTGATGGCTATGGATATTAACCCAGTGCTTGAGTGCAGGCAGACAAGGCCTTGCCTGTAGGCAGTCACAGCCACAGCCACTCATTCCAACCCAAGCCTCGTTTTGTACAGGATCCACGCTGTCCGTTCATCCATCATGAGGTCAGGGATGGCTGCACTGATGATCAGCGGCCCAGTGCCTTGCACTGATGACTGGGACTTGACTGAAGCACAATTACAGTATCAGACGTCATTGGCCATGCATTGGTAGTGGAATACACAATCATTCTGCTCTGCATCTGACTGGACAAATCACAACTTGCCTTGCAATGTTGATCAATCTTTCTGTTAAATTGAAATTGCATTTTCATTCTGCCTTTGAAAAATGTCCTGCTACAGTCAAAAAGTCAGGCTTTCTACATTTTTTGGAGACTTGAATTTTGGTCACGCATGTACTGTATGAGTCAGACAGCAGTCTTGTATTAGGCTACATGTACATGTACACGTACTGTATCTAAAATTTTGAAGACGGATACTCAATGTGTTTGTACACTGTTCATTGGCTTTTAAAGCCCCTACACAACATTGGTAAGATCGAAAAACAGAAATGTTCACAGATTTACATGTACTTGAAACTTATAGTTTGAAGATGGTTATGGCAAGGAACCTTGCACTGAAATACAGTATTTCTGCCTAAAATGTCGTTTTTTGGGAGAAAGGAGTAAACAAAATCGTTTACGTCTCACTGAGATCTAAACTATTTTTCGGAACAGTATGTTGTTGAATGCTGCATTTTTGCGAAACAAATGAAGCGGTTTTCACTATTTTCTTGAGACACGGTCGGCGGATTGAACTGAAATTTTCACAGGTGTGCTACTGCATGGATATGTTGGATCAGACAACGTACCTGGTATGGTCAACCAATGTTGTGTAGGGGGTTTAAGATAAGACCTGACTTTGGGGAAAGATTCTGCTGAAATTGAAAGTGTACTGTATCGTCTAACATCTGTATAAAAAATGTACATGTAGGTACAGTACATGTACAATACAGATCATTCAAATTAGCAGTTTGCAATGTGTACTACTAAGTAAACATGTAATATACATGTACCATGGGAACATTTTGTATGCAGTTTGTAAAGGCAATTTGAGAAAACAAAATTTCAAAATTTAGATACATGTACATACATGTACATGTACCTGACATTTCGATGCTAGTGGGCATCAGCATTGCTAGTGAGCAATAAGCCTACCTACCGGTACATGCATGTACACTGCACATGTAATGTACATGTACATGTACATGTTATTCCTTCCAAGGGGCAAGAATGTCAAATCAAATCAAACTGAAGAGAGCAAGTTCTAGTATGCATAACACAATACCGAGCGTACATGTACATGTACATGCACACGTGTATGAACAATGTAACTTTACCGGTGCTGTAACGTACTGCATGTGTATTCTGCTTATCATCTCATTGGGTCATTTGACAGTAACGGCTTCAGTGTTGACCGACTTGGTCCATCTCTGACCATCAGACTGATTGGACGCCATCCCACAGATATCCAAATATTGACCGCAAAGATGCTCCATCATTTCAGGCCAAAGCGCCTCCCATTCAAAACCCATGACTAATAGCAGAGAAAAGAACACGTGTGTGTGAGATACATGTACTGTACGTGTGTACCAATACAAGTCGGTACACACACACAGGCCACGCTTTCAACTCATCAGGAGACTCAAAGGAAATCACTGCCAGAGTAGTAGACACACACACACACACACACAAGCATGCCAACTCATCTCTCACATTTTGCCAGCGATTGCTCCTCCATCCGTCCGACCACACACCAAAGAGCCCGGGTCTTTTCACGCCGCCATGAAACGAGGATCCCAGCGACGATTGAAAGACCTTACAGTCAATACCGTGGAGGTTTGAAAAGACACGTTCTAAGCATCTGGTCAGGCCATCAGAGGGCCTGGCTTCTCAATCTTAGAATGGATCGGTTCCACCATCGCTTTGTCTCCTCATTCTCAAGATCAATCCTTCTTTCATTTTTTTGTTTTGCTTTTGAGAAAGGTCCTGCCAGGATCGAAACCCCAGGACGTTTGCATGCATTTTCAGATTTGTCTAATTCTGGTCAAATACAATATATATGTATGTCAGATGGCAAAATGCTTATAAATATTGTTGTTGTTTCTGATTTAAGAACTGACTATATTATGTATATATGTACATGTACATGTACATGTACATGTGTACAGTGTACATATATGTACACATGTACATGTACCGGTACTACAGTATATGGAAGCAAGCCAAGTCCTGTGAAATCGCAGATGAATTTGATAGACTATACAACTTCACGCCCTGTTAGAAGCTCACTGCTTTAGTACTGTAACATTATAGTACATGTACATGTACAGTGTACATGTACAGTACGTGTGTACATGTACAATGTACATGTACATGTTTGCACCTCTGATA